>CM060403.1:58078489-62878489 GCA_030545235.1 Helianthus tuberosus
AGGCTCCCTTGTCCCCGACATGAGCCAGAAAACAACACATTCTTCCCACAACAACTTTCGTGCCTTAAGCAATTCGTGATCTGTGGTGGCGTATCCTGCTTCGTGAGTCACGATCGTTCCTTCATTCGTCATCGAGGTGCGGATATCAACCTCCGCTCGACCGCTTGGCAACTAATCCACCCCAATTACCTCGCCGAAGCCTCCCAGCTCAACTGGCAGTAGATCTATCGTAAACTTACGCTCTCCGGTTTTTATTGGGTCGCCTCCAGTTACTGCGTTGGCTTCCACTAGCTTCCCCTAAGCTAGTTCTAATGGGTACTGGAACATCTACTTACTCGCTACTTAAACCAATTATACTCTTGAACTCTAGCGGTGCGAATCGTAAAATTTGCAACAGTATTTGGCAATACAGACGCATAACATTGAGTAATTCGGGACGTACCGATATCCATGCTTGAATCCCTGGCGTGTCTCCCTAGCTCCGGTGGGGAGCTTTCATCCTTGTGCCTGATTGTTTTTAGGGCAATATCTTCTGAAATGCTTTTTGCTTCCATAGTTTAAACAACCTCGAGCACGTTTTTGTTTATCACTCATTCTGCCTTGGTAATTGTCATTGTCGTTGTTTCCTTCGTGATTCTCACTACTATCTTGGCCTCCATTACTATGTTCAGTATTTTGCCAACAAGTTTCTTTGGGATGCCCCCTCTTACCACAGTTATCACAATTTCCATATTTGCATCGCCCGACATGATAACGTAAACAATTGTCGCACTTTGGTAGGATACCCTTGTAATCCTTTCCCTTTTTGGCCTTCTTTTTGTTATTTGCCCGAGTAACCTTCTTGAAATTCGCAAGCTTTCTCTTGTTGTCTCCATATGGCTCTACAGGAGTCTCCTTTTTCTCTTCCGAAGTGGAAAATTTTCCTTGTCTAATCGCTTCTTCAGTGAGCGCCACGCTTATATCGATATCCTCGATGATCGTTGAAGGTTTAGACGCTGTTACCAGGCTTAGAATCTGAGGTGCCAATCCCCCTATGAAATGTTCAATTCTCCTAAACTCTGGTCCCACCAGGAGCGTAGAAACTTGTGATAAATCGTTAAATTTCCGCACATACTCAGCTATCTTTGGTCCTTCCATCTTCAAGTTCCACAGTTTCGTTTCCAACTTCTGGACTTCTGCCTTCGAGCAATATCTCTTACGCATCAGATCTTTCAGCTCATCCTACGTCAAAGCATTCGCAGCGGTCTCGCCCATTGTCTAAACTTGAAGGTTCCACCATGACAGAGCCTCATCTACCAATAGTCTAGCTATATACGTGACCTGATGTTCGGGGTCACATTTGCTCAATCGTAAAACAGAATCCGTCTTTTCAACCCAGCGCACGAAGGCTAAGGCACCCCCAGTGCCGTCGAACTCTCGAGGTTTGTGGTCCAAGAACTGCTTGTAGGTGCAGCCTGCGATGTAAGCAATATTTTTCGCGTAAGGCCTTAGCAAGGCACTCGTGGAAATGGCCAAACGTTTTGTAAGGTGTCTTAAAGGACTAGACATTACCGTTGGGGGGGTTATTTCCCGAGGTACCTCCGCTGCCATTGGAGCGACGGACCTCGTACCGTGCGATGGCCTGTAAGAGGCACTCTTGCATTTCTGCCTCTGTTGTCGGTAGAGGGTTGTTGATATCGGTGTTCCCTTGAGTCGACATCTTCCTAGAAGAAGGTCGGTTAGGTCAGGTCTTGTTAAGGACACGAGCACACAAGTCTCTTTTTAACGAATAAGACCTCAGAAGTGTATTACATATACGTATATACGCAGTCGTTATAACATTCAATCACATATTATCACAATTATTGCACAATTTGTAAATAGGAATGTAGCAAGTAAGCATGTAGCATTATAGTTGTAGCACAAATATGTAAATTAATAGCGTGCTTAGTGAGGACATAGCGACTAAGTTTTTCATTAGTTATTAGTCACAAATATTGTCGCATGTTTAAAGATGATTGGGCTTCCATTATCCTTCGGCCACAATCACTGTGTCTAACAAAATGTATCACATCGAAAGGGACACAGGGTCACCCTACCCTTGTCCAACAAGTATATTAGTGCATCAAAATTTCGTAATCAGAAGTGGTCCTCAAAAGTCTCCGCAATCCCGGCTTATCATTAGTGTCTTTACCCAAGTGTAATGCAATCCGCATAATCCAGAAACCAACTATACTGGTGACTGAGGTGGAGGAGGAAAGAAAAGTTAACTAATCTGACCGCTAGCATGCGTAAACTCCTCCTCGAGCTTGTATATATATATCGAAGTAGTTAACTAATCTGCCACCCGATAGTAAAGAAATAAGTATCAGAATCCCACGAATGGTGAAATAGCAAAGGTCAAGAGCACAAAGGAATCTTGATGTATGTGGCGGATCAAAGCATGCTGATGATAGACAGGGTGGAGGACATGGTGTTTTACATAAACTTTTCAGACAATATGCTGTCTTGTGATGTAGACGCTCAAATCATGTTTTCGGTTATGTAATGTTTTGCATTTGAAGTTGCCAATTGTGGCGTCAGCTCAAGCTCCAACATTCTGCGACTCATATCCTTAAACTGTAGTTGATGTTACAGGAGCAACTCATCTCGCGCGTGGCCTTCATCATGTAAGGGTCTAACTTCAGCACAGTGTACAATAGGAATCATCGAAATGGCTCGTCCAGCTGTGTTGAGGTGAAGATAGCAAACGGTGCGGCCTGTGAGGTCGGGGAAAGTGTTGCTGTAGTAAAAAGGAATCGTCACGCAGGTGCTGACCTGGAGTACCTTCCTGGGGTGCGGGTATGTGTTGAAAGGAAGTGACAGGCTCGTTGGCGCAATGGACGTCGGTCTTCATAAGGGAAGAGGAGCTACATTAGTGGCTGTGGGTGTAAAACAAATGTCTCAACGAATGAGGAGATTGCCAGATGCAGGTAGATATAAGGGGTGCAATGTCGGGGCGGACCTAAAAGAAACAGGATCATGATTACGTAAAGGTGTAGGTTCAGCAGGTGCAACATCGAGCTGACCCAAAAGGTGCTGAAGCTAGCTCAAAAGCAGGCTCTGGGTCGTGTAACGGTGTGATGCCTCGAGCAGGTGATAGAGCAGTAGCCATGTTGTCGTCGTTTGCGTCAGTAGTAGAAAGCTGTAATCCAGCTATTTGTAAGGTTGCAGATACCACAGACTTAAAGGAGTCTGAATGCATGCTAGAATCAGAGGGTAGCTTGTTAACAAGGTATTAAGAAGTGAAATTAGTAACAGTGTTTTCGTCAAATTTTCTATCGTCATAGGTGTCGGCAGTAGGACCATCGATAAGCATGTCAATGTCGTCATAAATTGTTTATCGAGTAGCCAACCTTCAGTAGAATGTCCGCAGGAGGCGCATCATCGAGGATCGAGCCATGGTGTGTCCATCATCAGGATGACCAGTGATGAAGTGGTCATGGGCTGAAACATGAATGACAGAGGAATCTTCGTTAAGGAAGCCATCAACGAGGGTAATTCATCGCCAAAGTCTGGCAGTGCGGACGGTTGGAAGTCGTCCTCGTCCTTGGTCAGCATGTCAGGGTCACTCTCAGTGTCTGACGTAAACATCTCTGGCGTAGGTACAGTCTCATCATCTGTGGCGGTGGCCGTAGGTTCGTTATCATCTGACAATTCGTTCCCTGAGGAAGGTGACGTGTGTGCCGGTATATAGTAGTCATAGCATGCATATTTACAGAAATCTTTAACACTGTGTGTATTGCAAATAAAGACAATTCATGATGTAATCATGTATCCACATATTCGTCCTAGTCTTCCCAGACTATCCCACCCAGTCTCTCAGACTAAACTACCTAGTCTCTCAGACTAACTCCCTGGTCTCTAAGACCAACTCCCTGGTCTCTAAGACCAACTTTCCCAGCCTCTAAGACTAAATCCCTGGTCTCTAAGACCAACCTCCCAGTCTCTAAGACTAAATCCCTGGTCTATAAGACTAACCTCCCGGTCTCTAAGACTAATTCCCCTGGTCTCTAAGACCAACTCCCCAGTCTCTAAGACTAATCCCTGGTCTCTAAGACCAACTCCCAGTCTCTAAGACTAATTCCCTGGTCTCTAAGACCAACTCCCAGTCTGTAAGACTAATTCCCTGGTCTCTAAGACCAACTCCCAGTCTCTAAGACTAATTCCCTGGTCTCTAAGACCAACTCCCTGGCCTCTAAGACCAATCCTCCCAGTCTCTAAGACTAATTATCCCCAGCCTCTAAGGCTGATCCTCCCTCAGCCTCTAAGACTGAACCTCCCTCAGTCTCTAAGACTGAACCTCCCTTAGTATTTAGGGCTGAATTCCCTCAGTCTCCCCGACTGAACCTCCCCAGCCTTTAGGGCTGAATTCCCTCAGTCTCCCCGAATGAAATATAAATTTTGAAATGTGTATTTGTGCTTATTGTTTGCAAAAATGTTTGTGCCCTGGATCTGGACGTTTAGTGTATGCAATGTAAAATGTTTGGAAATGTTTTCGTGAGAGCCCTGATGATCATAGTCTAGACTCGAGAAAGAATCCTAGTTCGCTATGATCGAGGCTCTGATACCAAGCTGTCACACCCTGACTTTTGCGGAAGCGTGGGTTTATTGGTGTGACTTCTTAATATCATAGCAACAATCATAACAATGCTATATGATAAAAACATGAGATATTCATCCATTAATAAAGTTTAGGAAAATACCATATTATACTTGTCTTAAAACAACATTCAGAAAATAAGTTACAACCTTGGCTTGATTTAACTGAGTTCATAAAAACTTAGCAAAAGACTTTAAACAATACTAGGTATAGAGATATGTAACCCGTCCAGGAAGAGGTTACACCTTCTAAACCCTACAACTCTGGATGACTTCTTTATTCAAACGCAGCTTGAAAAATATGCATACCGTGCCAGATCCATTAGTTTCCTGAAATACATGTAGTTTGAAAAATCAACATAAAGTTGAGCGAGTTCATGTGTAAGTGAGTATGTATAAACCTTTGTAATATGTTTGTATGTATGAAAATCCCTGGTATGTAGCAATTAAGGAAAAAGAGATCACCATTGGGTTGCAAAGCCAATGACATGTGTGAAGTGATGCAGGAAGACTCAAACCTAGCAAATTTGTGCGACGGGCACATAGTCACTGCCTGGTCCACTAAGCGGACTCAGGAGTGGGGCTCGCTACACCCAAATAGATCTATCACTAATGACCCTCGGTCCTACAATGAGGATTAATGGCCTCTAGTTTCCGCCTACCCACTCACATGATCTAAGTTGTAACCCTCCTTAAGCTAACCATACCATGTATAAAAGTATCCGTAATCATTGTAACATGTATTTCACCCCCGAAGTATAAAAACTGAAAACAGTTAAGAGAAAAGGGGGACATAAACTCACTGAAGTGTGTCTCAAAATAGTCAATCCCAATCAACCTGCTGGGTGACGACCTACACGTACTAACTTCTATTAGACGGACGGCCGTGCCGTGGCTTAAGGTTTAACGTTTTTGGGAAATAGTTAGACAACTATTTCGTATTTACACTTCTTAATTATTAAATAAATATATTCCTTCCCAAGGATGGGGGTATTAATACATGTGTGTTTTATAATTCCGAAAATATATTTTTAAGTCTCACTGGAAAAATATATTTTAAATCACTTGTCTAAAATATTCTATCTCCAAAATATACATATTCTTCCCAAAAATATTATATTTTACTTCGTACAATTTCCAAAATAATACTTATCAAAATATACATTTAAGAGTTTTTTCCGAAAATACATCAGTTACGTTTTAAAGTTTGCGTCATAATAACAATACCGGTGTAACTTAAATATTTATTTATACGAGCGTTGGTATTATTTTGGAGTCGTGATTTCATAATATCTTCAAGTTATATTATTTTTATCCTAAAAATAATATATCTAGTTCACAAAATAATCACATAATCACACAAGCGTTTTATTACGAAATATATATTCTAAATATATATTTACTAAGTTTTATTTATGAAAATCCACCTCCGGTACTTGGTTATTTTGTAATAAAAATCATGGCGAAGTTTTATTTTGAAAACCAAGTTAAAAATTTATTTAGAAACATTTGTTACAAAATATTTCTAAGTGTTATATTTCTAGAAAAATTTCGCCAGAGTTTCCTCTGTAACTGGAGGTGTCCACGCTTACAAGCGTATCATTTTCTTTTCAAAATCAATCAAACAATTTTCCAATTGTCAACATACAATATTTAGACATCAAACTTGATAAAACAAGTCCCAATCACAAACTTATGAACTTGGAGGTTTTGTAAAAATATGTAGTAACTTTCTAACATATTTAGTAGGTTTTGTTATCTTTAAAAATAAAATTAGTTTCTTAAAAACTTTATTTTTAAAGGACTTGAAGTTTTACAACTTCTAGTCAAGATTTACAAAAATACTTCTTTGTTAAATTTCTTGTTACACAAGTGTTCATACACTTGTTTATTTACCAAGTTTGCTTCTAGTTCATAAAATATCCGGGTTTTAACAAGACTTGCATCTTTCACTTGGTTCTTCCGAAAAACCACTTATAGATCTTTAGATCTACAAGTTTAAAATCTTAGTTTACAAGAAAAATTACATTTGCTCAAGTTCATGTTTCATGAGTGGAAGGGTTCATCATCTCTTATAATTTTAACACTAACATACTACTAGTTCATGTTCTTTGACATGATCTAGTATGGTTAGATGATGATCCATACCACTTTTAACAACAAACAACATGAAATAATCACAACTAAACAAGATCTACAAGATTTACACAACTAGCTTTTCTTTATCCAACTTGTTCATTTTCTTCTCAAGACTTTATGTTATGTTCTTGTGTGTTTGATTTTTCAACCATTAAATCACTTATTAACCACCATGAATAAGATCAAGATGATGTTTAGAGACACTTACTACTAGCACGAGGCTAGGGAAGAAACAAGACGTAAACGTGGTGGATAAAAGAAATTTAGAGAGGTCCTTGCACTTCCGAGAGCACCCGGCTTGTCTATGAAGCTCCTTGCACCTTTGAGTATGTAAGAAATGGTTACATGGAGGTTGGATGGTGGTGAGATGGTGGGAGAGGGTGGCGGCCGTGAATGGTGGTTATGGGGAGAGAAGATGAGTTGGTTGTTGATGTGTTTATGAAAGAGAATGGTTATCTAACATGCATTCTTATAGACCAACATCAAGCTTTACCCAATATGTATTATGTTATCTAGATACTTAACAAAGACAATAAAATAATCAAGAAAACAAGGGTGTGTCCCACCCTTGGGGGACCGTCGCAATGAGGGGGGGGGGGGGTAAGGGTTGGGTGGTGTGATGGTAAAGTTAAGTTCTAGTTGTATTGTAAAGGTTTAGTTAGGATATTAAGTGTGTAATCAAATATAAAGGGTGTTAGGGTGTTCGGGGACCCTAACTAGCTCAGAAAAGTATAAACAATGTTTTTGGCAATATTTTTGTGTTCCGGGTAAAGTCCGGTTGTTCGGTTGGATGTTGATCCGTTAAAGTGTTAAATAAGTACTTAAAGTATCTTTTATATTGTTTTTAGTGATACAATAATTTACCAACACTTTGGAAAGTGTCTAGAATTATTTTGCCAAGTTTTTATACTTTACTAGCATTGTTAAATGCTGAATTTTGATTAACTAGTGCAGAATTCTGCACTTTGAGTATGTTTTAGGCACTTCCGGGCATTATAACTATCACCTAGTGACGTAGTTTAATGGTCCTCACATCCCTACACTCCCTACCAGTGTAGTACTTTATTCCCGGCTCATACTGGCCTCAAAATAGTGTCTGACTAGGTGCTGGCAATGTCAGCATGTTTACTGGGTTATCCGTTTAGTGTGCTTTTGTGCATCAAGGTTGACACTAATGTTTGTGTGTAAATAATAGAGTGACATTATAAAATGTGATGCATGAGTATGTATGTACCAGAAATCAAGAAGCAGTTTAACCACAATTGTAAGCAAGCACAGTAATTAAGCATTAATTAAATGTTAATTAATTCGTACGGATACCTGGTTTTGTGAGGGTTGTCACATACTTAATACCTTTATATTTTCAGACATTTGGGTTTGTAATGATATTTTATATTTCAAGACTTCCGCTGTGCTATTCTGTGTATGTTTGACTATGACGATATCAATCTTACGTCACGATACTCCCCACCGGGCCCACCGGTAATACGTGGAAATATCGGGGTGTGACAGGTTGGTATCAGAGCCAACGTTTGAGTGAATTAAACACTAGCCTTTTGTGTTTAATCTCAAATGACACAGTAGCTGTAGGATCAAGATTCGATCAAAACGAGTTGGTCTGAGTCAAATCTAGGTCACTAGAAAGGCGAAAACAGACTAGTAACCTTGAATCAATGTTAGAATAGGATTAGAAGCAGAGAAATACACTTTAAACTGGTTTTCCATTGATAATAAACGTTTTTACATGCAGAGAATCCGGCAGCACTTCGTGACAGATTTCACCAGAATGTTACAAATGAAAAACCCAACACACCTATTTATAGGCACACCAGTTCGCATGGTATAGACATCCCACTTCGCACGAATTGGCAAAGTCCAATTCGTGCGACCTGGCCTTTCAAAAGCCACTTCGTGCGAACTGGCACAAAACACATAAAATTACATTTTTAACCCTATTACATGCTACTGACACGACTTAGACTGATGACGTAGGCGATAGACATTGTGCACCAACAAACTCCCCCTTGGATATTGTCGCAGTCTTCAGTCAGCCTGTCTTCAAAAACTTTCTTCACAGAGACTTGAAAACCTCCTCATGACGCTTAGGCTTCTTCAGCAACGCTTTCCTGAGCTTTTCATTCTCTATCGCAGCTCTCTTCTTTTCTTCAGCAAGTCTTTGTACAACTGTAAATCTCGCAATCTTGTCTTTCTCTTCACGTTCCTTTCTTTCCTTTTCATCTTTCAGAAGCTCTTTCTTTTCAATCTTTCTCCACTTTGACAACCACATATGTTCAGAATTTATTCCTTTCTGAAAACATATCGTGGCAACTTTCTGAAATTGTAGAGCTTGATCTTTATCTTCTTTCTTGTAACCAATCTTTTTTACAAATAAGCACTCGATATCCTTCGCTGAGCAGTTCACAATCCACATCGGATCGTATAGATGGATATCTAACTTCATTCTCAACTTTGTACGTAATCACTGCTTCAGTCGACATGCAGCTATACACCCAACATAAGAACCGTTTATGAAAATCCTGTTCCATTTTCGGCAACGGAATATTCTTTATCACCCTGTGTTTCTTGATCTGCAAGATTGTTTCTTCTATGCCTGTAACTAGATCTATCCTCTTCACTTTCTTTGGATAATGAGGCTTCCAATGTTTAAAATCTTTGAATGCTTCAAACTTCATTAAGCCCCATGTAGGCATATCGCGTTCCCTGACTGGATAAGATAATGTTCTGACTTTGGGCAGTTCTTCTACATCCCACCAAGGCAGAGACATAATATCTTGAATATACTCGAAGTACTGAACACCGAACTCTCTTCGAATTGCATAAGCATTCACTTGCGGCAGATACCCCCAACTGATGATATCACCAAGAGAAACTTCTCTATCTCTTTTGTAATACTTTAGTGGTCTTTTGAACTTTCTCTCAGTATCTTTTCTGAACCATTTCTTTTTCTCTTCGCGTCGTTCTTCTTTTGACATTTCTTGAAAACTTTTATTTTTGACACTTTCAGCAACCTTTCTTCGCAGTTCATCTTCATTTGCTTGACTGAAAAATTCAGCAAGCGTCGGAAAGCTAGAAGTATCAACATTCACATTTTCAGACTGATCTTCATCACTCCAGTCTTCAACTTCTACTTTGTCATAGTTATCAGCATCTTCAACGTACTTATACTGATATTCTGGCTGCTGATTGATGTCAAACTTATTCAACTCTTCTTCAAAATCAAAGTTGAATTCATTTTCATCAACATGCGTCATCTTTACGATCTCAGCTAAAGTATAAGTATGCAAGATTTCTCCTTCCTCTACATTGTGTTCTAGACGTAGAATCAGTCTTGTAACATGATCAACATTCTCATCATCTTTCTCAACATCATCATGCTCCCCCTCACCACTTGCATTCTCAGGTTCTTCGTTAGCATCATCATGAAGATATTCATCAATCTTCTCTTCATTTGACGCTTCAGTAACTTTGATACCCGAAGTACCTTGATCATCGTCATCATTGCCATCATCATCATCATTACTATGTGCAGAATAAACATCATCTGCATCATCTTTCAGAACATCATCATCATCTTCTTCATCATCTTCATCATCGTCGTCAAACTCACCAGAAACATAACTTATCGGACAAGGATCAAGAATAGATGTTTTAGGAACTTTTTCCGGCTTAGACACTACAATTGCTCTTTCAGTCACCTGAGCAACACCTTCAACTTGAACATCTTTACCCTTGTTTTTCATTTTAGCTTCAATTTCAGCTTTACGTCTAGCTCTGACTTCTTCAAGCTCTATTTCTTCAAACCTCTGTTCAATTGGCTTTCCGATCAAACTTTCCAACACTTTCTTCATCATATACTCTTCATGTTCTTTACGAGCATTCTTGGCTTCTAATTCTTTATGTTTCAGCTTGTAGTATTCATTTTGCTCATCCCTTCGAGCTTTTTCTTCTTCCAATTCTGCTATACGAACTTTCAGAATATCAATGTCTGCTTGATCGTCTTCAACCTTTTTCAATAAAGATGAATTTTCAGCTTCAACAGACTTTACACGTTTCTCCAACTTCTGTTTCTCAACTAACACCTCTTCCACCTTTTTTTGTAGTTTTTTCACAAGATCATCGTTCACGAAACTAAAATCATCAAGCTTTTCAAGAGTTATCTCCTCTGGAATAGGTGGAAAATCTTTAAATCCAGATGAACCAGGAGTAGTTTGTACTGGTGGTTGTGAAGTTGGTGGTGTTTAAAGGATGTGTTGTGAAGTTATAACAGGTTGTTCATGAATTGGTGTAGAAATGCGAAGATGTGGTGATGATTGTGGTGATTGTAAATGTTGTGGTGATGGTTGATGTGGTGGTGATGGTTGATTATGTGGTGGTGATGGTTGTTTTGGTGGTGATGAATGTTGTTTTGGTGGTGATTGTTGTGGTGGTGGTGATGGTTGTTGTTGTGGTGATTTTGGTTGTGATTCAGGTGGTGGTGAAGGTGGTTTATATTGTGGTTCTGATGCAGGTTTAGATTTAAACTTGATTTTCAACTTTCGTACAGCAGGAGATGCGACACGTTTCCTTGAAGTAGATTTCTTTCTACCTCCAGAAGGTGGTGTTACAACCGGAACATCCTCTGTTGGAATATACGTTTCATCATCATCGTCTGCATTCCTCGTTCTTTTCTTTTGTTTCACTCTATCTCTTGGATCGTAGTTTTCTTTGATCCATCGATCAGCTTCAGCATCAATATCACTTCCTTCTTCATCAGATGAACTCTTTTCTTTATCATCAACTACCTTCTCACCAGCTGCTTTCTCAGCTTCAAGATTGTCATCAATACTTTTCAACAATTGTTCTATTTCAGGAGATAACTGATCTTGATTTCCTTCAATATTTGTTTCTGTTTCATCTTCCTCTGGTTCATCAACCAGCATTGTCTCGACAGCTTTCTTTTTGCGTTTCTTTTGAGGTTGAGAAGACGAACCTTCTTCAGCTTGAGCTTTAGGAGTTCTCTTTCCACCTCGTTTCTTCTTTTCTTTTTCTTCTTTTGTAAACCACTCATTTCGAGTTTTACAAAAATCTGCTAACTTCGTCAATTCATCAGCTGCACTTTTCTCTTTCATCTCTGCGTCATTTCTCCACTTCAAATGATTCACAGGATCTGGATCCTCATAGTTAGCACTCTTGATGAAACCAAAGAACTCTGCCTTTGTCTTCGGTTCTGGCCAATTTTTGTGATACAAGGATAATCTGATCAACGTCTCGTTATCCATGTGATTTAACACCAAAAGATCATTATCTTCATCTTTCACCAGATCCGGATAGGCATGATCCAACATCATTTGTACAAACCTCGGATATATCCAGGTTTTACTGCCTGAAGTAATGTTATCTTTCATGTAGTGGAAAACGATTCTTGAAAAATTGTACTTCTTGTTTAGCACCAAAGCTGTTACCATACACATCTGATAATCTTTCATCATGCCGTATCCACCCTTTCTATGACTAAGTGCATGAACCACTGATTGAATAAAGAACTTGTATGGCTTCGTAAAACATGCTTTCAAGTAGTTTGCATTATTCAATGGACCGGTGTAACCCATTCTCAGCATACAACCTTTAACCATTCTTTCTGGAAACTTTGTTGGTGAATTTTCATCATCCGGAAAATCTAGCACTTCACGGACAAGCTGTTCAGTGATGACGATCTCTTTATCTTCACCATTTAGGCTAACACTTGAATTGATCACTTTATTCTCTTCATCGTACGTAGCATTCTTCCAGAAATGAGCAATATGAGATCTGAAAACTCTATCCTGATTCGTTAACGCCTTTTGAATTGGTAGACGTTTCATGAATTCCAGAATATCCTTGAATACAGCCATCTTTGGTAACGACTCATCGTATACACAACAAATGTTATGTGACGGATCAAATTCAACGATCAAAGCCTGAAACACAATCATAAACAAAAGTTAAACATTTTTGCCCTATTTTCAAGACAACACTTTTCACACGAATTGGTCCTCATGTGAGTTGACCATTTCATGCGGTCTGGTGCATTCAAGCAAACAGGTTTCATATGATGTGGCTTCAAACGATGTGGCCACTCAAACGAATTGGTCAATTTCAAACGAAATGGATTATTTCAAACGATGTGATGTTTCAAGCGAATTGGCCAATTACACACGGTCTGGTTAACTCAAACGAGTTGGATTATCTCACACGATCTGGTATATTCAAGCGATGTGCCATTTCATGCGACCTGAGTCGTCACCTCATTTGAAATACACAACAATGAACAGTGAATTTACAAGAAATCAAATGTGTTTTTATGATGAAATTGAAACCCTAGATTTGTTCTACATCAGATTCCTAGTACATGGATGTGATTTTTATTCGATTTAGACTACAAAACCACCCTAGATCTAAGATCAAAGATCTGTTCATCGGAATTCATACAGATTTTAAAACATGTTTTGATCATGAAATTGATGACATAGATCTGATCTACATCACATTCCGATCACGCTGATGTAATTTTTATTCATTTTAGTCCATTTAACAACCCTAGATCTAAGATTAAAGTTCTGTTCATCGAAGTTCAAGCGATTCAGTTCAAATTAACAGAAATTAGTACCTTCCCCATGTTCTAAGTTGTGTAAACCAACTTAAACAATGATTCCAATCAACAAGATAACAAGATTTCGGCTTAAAAAACAAGAAATCTTCAAATCGCCTCAGATCGCTTCGAAGAGTATGTGTTTGGTGCGGAATGGTGAAATTGAAGGTTTCAAGCGATTTGGACCCCTTTATATAGAAGAGTCCAATTCACATGGAATGAACATTAAGGTGGTGTGTCCAATTCGTACGAATTGGCTTAGTTTTAAAAATTTTGGCCATTTCGTGCGAAATGGTCACCTCGTGTGAATCTTTGAATTTTTTCAAGTTTTTCAATTTTTTTGTATTTTTTTAACTTTTTCACAATTTACCAACACCTTCAGTTAACCAAGTCCAAGTTAATGACCCTGGTCAACTGTTTAGCCTCCCAAGTCCATGTTAATGACCTTCGCTGACCAATTTATGATCTCGCTGGCATTTTGAAACAAATTAATGAACTTTTAAACTTTTTGAGCAATTACCAACACTTTTTCAAGCTTTTTCTTATCTAACCCAAATGATCCAACTTGTTTAGCACTGTGAGACTTTGATCATCAGATCCCCAACGTATGTTGTTGAAAATAAGATGAAATATCAAATCTTTTTGGATTTTTAACATTTTGCTAATCAAACATGAAATCTTTTTGGATTTAGGAAACAGTAAACTGTACAAACATATTTACAGACATCTTTTGTGAGTTTGTGTAAGAGGATCATATCAGTTTCTGAGACTGATCACTAACATCGTTGATCTGATTTAACTTTAAATCTTAAACAAATTCACTTCTGATTGTCAGTATTGTTGTCCACTTAAACTTCTAACACAAGTTTCAACTGATTCGAGATACGGATTAGTGTTTTAACGACTTAAACTTACTCACGTGTCCCACATCAGAATATACTCCTGTATCAAAATTCCCTAGATTCAGTCTTACAGGTGAGTATACCAATCTGATATCTGTATTAGGGTTAGTGCGAGACCTTGAGAGCTCAGGTACGAACTACCGTTCGATCAAAGAGATGAAGGCTCGACTTTCGGTGTGTTCCCTTTAGGGAATCTCTTTTTTTTCAACTGCACTTGATTTGTATCTTTCGATAGTTTATCAATTTTTATGCAGAGGGTATGCTTAAAAAGCGCGTTAAAGTATTATACTAGGTCTAGGCCATTGCTTCCGCAATATCAGAAGACCAGGTATAATACCCCAGATATCAAACAGTATAAAGACCTAGTATCTCAGAATCAGGCAATCTCTCAAACAAGATTTCGAGGGTTACTCATATATCCGAGAGATGTTCCCCACGAGATAAGCAAGTTTTGATATTTAGGTTTATATCTCGAATACAATCTACTAATTATGTGAAACCTACTGGCACATCATTAGTGAGACTCGTTTAAAATCATTTGACTTTCCATTTCTTTAGCATGTTGTGATAGTCCACTGATGTACTATCATTTCCTCTTTTTCGCAACAAAACTCATTTTTGCCTTTTTCAATGTTTTTGGATTTTGAAATTTTATCATGTTTTTGTATTTTCTGTAAACCTTCTCCCCCTAAAATCAAAAACATATTTTTGTGTTTTTGGTTTTATCAAAAGCAGAAAATAAAACTATACAGAAAACATGACAACAAGACGCATATCACTTCTGATCGCCGTCCTCCTCGGCCACACACTCAACCACCCTCCCAGAAAACAATTTTTTCAACCCGTTCAATTTTAAAAGATAGTTAAATCTTGTTTTATCAAAGGGTTTTGTGTAAAAATCAGCTCTCTGATCATCGGTGTGTATATGATCAATTCGAATCAATTTTTTCTCGTAACAATCGCGAATAAAATAATGTCGAATTTAAATATGTTTTTGTAGGTCCCCCTAATCCGTATGGATCATAACAGAATCGTCGATCTAACCTAGAGTGCGGAATCCCCTAGATCATGAAGCTAAGCCAATCAAGAGCCTAATGCTCTGATACCAATTGTAGGTCCCCCTAATCCGTATGGATTGTAACAGAATCGTCGATCTAACCTAGAGTGCGGAATCCCCTATATCAGATTTCACAGAAAACGTGTAGAACCAGAATCAAGAACACGATACACTTTCAATCCGGTCTTCTATTGATTATCCAACACAAATGTTTACAATCAATTAAAGACCTTCACAAGAAATCTCTCAGTCACTCTCTGTAGATTTCTCTCTAACTCTCCAAAATGTCTAACCTAAACCCTTATGCCAAGCCTTGTTTATATAGGACAAGGTTTGCACATGGACTTTGGTCTGGGCTAGGCCATTCTCCAAGCCCATTACACTAAATAACTCCCTAACCAATAATGCTAAGCCCAATACAAAATATCCAAAGACTAAATAATCAAACTATTAAGTTGTTGTCATAAAACATGCACCAGCAGTTTGGTATCGATTTTGATATCTAAAATTTCTATTTTGACTTTGAAAACGATTTGATTTACCATTATAATAACTAAATTGTGGAGAAATACTTCCTGATCTATCAAATCTTTTCGAAGTTGAGGGTTTTGATTGAAATTCAGGTTTCTTTGTCTGACAACTTGATTTTACAGTATTGCTTGACCCAACCTGATTCCCATCCTTAACCTCATCAACTTTTTGTTTACCTTTCTTTAAAGGACAACAACTCGCCACATGCCCTTTGTTGTGACATTTAAAACAAGATCTTTTCTTATAACTTTTCTTTTTATTTGATCCCTTTTTAAATGTTTTAGCCTTTTTGTCTTCAGTATCCTCATCCACTTTATGAGGTGTACTGTTAGACCCAACAGATTCTTTCAAAGAAACTGGACTATTTGGCAGGTCCACAGCTATCGGATCCATTAGCTCTTCTTCATTTGGTAGAAAAGAGTAGTCTTGATTTGCAGAAGATGAAGCTTTAGTAAACCCCACCCCTGTTTTATCATTACTTCTTTTCAAACCTTTTTGAATATGAGACCTGACTAACGAAGAATTTCCAAAATTGTCTAACTTCCCTTGAAGTTCAACAATTTTGGCTTGTGCATCAGCCAATTCTGTGCACTTTTCAGAAAATTCATTAGTCTTTTCTTTCAGAGTTTCACAAGCCAAATCAATGATCTGCAACAGTTCATTGACTTTGCTTGTTAAACTGCTAATCTCCTGTTCATTTGATTTGAGTTTATCTAAACAATTTGACTCTCTTTTAATCAAAAGAACATTTAACTCTTTTCGGTTTTCCAAATCAGCTAAAAGAATTTTGTTTTGCTCCGATAGTCTGTCTACTTTACCCTGTAGTTCAGTGCAATTATGACATGTATGACTTACAGATTCTGATGATACCTTCACTTCTGTTGTAAGTCCATTCACATCAGTCAAGCCCTTTGAAACTTCTGCACCCTTCTTTTCAGCATTCTCCTCATCTGCTTCCTTCTTCTCTTCTATCTCAGCAGCTTCCTCTCCAATCTTCACAGCTGCAAGCTCAGCTACCAATGCTTGATCACAAGTAGTTACTTGTGAAGAGATCTGATAACGTTTTTCCAAAGCTTCCCACAGCTCTCTAGAAGTCCCATACTTCTTGAAAGTATGTTTAACACTCTCAGGCAAGGACATCTTTATTGCTGCGACAGCTTTCTTTTCAGCATCAACCACTCGTTTCTCAGATTCATCCATCTTATCATAAGACATCACTATAACTCTTCCATCAACACGACGTGTGGGAGCAACGTATCCATCAATCATACAGCTCCACATTCTCGTATCCTTACTCTAAACATATGCCTCAACCTTCTTTTTCCAGTCAGCATATTCTTTGATGTTTATAAGCTTTGGCCAGTTTTTAACAACCTCACTGCCACTTTCCATCTTAGCCATCACGCAGCGTAAAAGTTTAAATGAATTTTGGTAACCTGTGTCCAAATCCAAATCTAACTCCTATACTGGTCCTTGTCAAGCTTTTACCGTAAGCGAACTGATAAAACCGTACAAAACTTTTTTCGAAAACAGTTTTTACCAAATTATACCGTTAGATTCGTCTCGAAATTACGATACCAATGATATATAATGTCAAAAACCTATTCCAACACCCTCAGATCCGAAATGGTTCTTATCCGAAATGAAACAGTCTAATCAAAAATGCATGTTCAACTGGTCCGAAATGCAACCTTTTGATCCGAAATCCAACTTATCTGGTCCGAAATTCAATAGTGTGATCCGAAATGGTTGAATTTCTGGTCCGAAATGGGTTCTTCTGATCCGAAATGGATCAGACTTATCCGAAATGCTAATCTGAAGATTCGAAATACAAGATTACTGGTTCAAAATGCATCTGAAATTCAACTTTCTGATCAGAAATGGATCCGAAATTGATGCTGTTAATCCGAAATGATCCGAAATGCTTGAATTTTATCCGAAATCCTTGTTTTCTTGTCCGAAATGATTCGAAAATCAAGTTTTCTATCCGAAATCAGCAGCAGAACTCAAGAACAGCCTTTAAACACGACCAAAAACTCCGATTTTCTGCAGAAACGATTCTGAACCAAGCCAATCAAGAGCCTAATGCTCTGATACCAATTGTAGGTCCCCTTAATCCGTATGGATCGTAACAGAATCGTCGATCTAACCTAAAGTGTGGAATCCCCTAGATCAGATTTCACAGAAAACGTGTAGAACCAGAATCAAGAACACGATACACTTTCAATCCGGTCTTCTATTGATTATCCAACACAAACGTTTACAATCAATTAAAGACCTTCACAAGAAATCTCTCAGCCACTCTCTGTAGATTTCTCTCTAACTCTCCAAAATGTCTAACCTAAACCCTTATGCCAAGCCTTGTTTATATAGGACAAGGTTTGCACATGGGCTTTGGTCTGGGCTAGGCCATTCTCCAAGCCCATTATACTAAATAACTCCCTAACCAATAATGCTAAGCCCAATACAAAATATCCAAAGACTAAATAATCAAACTATTAAGCTGTTGTCATAAAACATGCACCAACAGTTTTGTTTTTTAGTGATGGACCGGATTTTTAGTGATATTAATTGCTGCCTCATTGTCCACAAAGATTGGTGTGACAACCCTCAAAATTACAGGTATCCGTACAATTAATTAACATTAAATTTGTGCTTAATGACTGTGCTTAATTACAACTGATGAATAAACTGCTTTCTGATTTCTGTCACATACATACATATGCATCACATTTCATACTGTCACTCCATTTATTACACACAAACTTTAGTGACAAACTTGATGCACAAAGCACAGTTAGCACAGTGAGCAGATAATTCAGAAACATGCTGACAATGCCAGCACATGGACAGACTATATATTGAGGCCCAGTATGAGCCAGGGACAAGGTACTACACTAGTATGGAGTGTAGGGAAGTAAGGACCATAAAACTTCGTCACTAGGTGATAGTTTAGTTGCCGGAAAGTGCCTAAAACCCACTTAAAATGCAAAATTCTGCATTTATTAACAAAATTCAGCATTTAAATATGCTAGTCACTTGCAAAAATATGGCAAAATGGTCCTGTATGCTTTCCTAAGTGTCGGGAATTAAAAGGGTCAGTAAAAGATACATAAATGACACTTTACGATACAACTTAGCACTTTAACGGAACGGTATCTAACTGAACAACCGGACACTACCCGGAACACTAAAATATTATCAGAAACATTGTTTCACTTTTTCTGAGCTAGTCTTGGTTCCCGAACACTTAAACACACTACATAATACGGGGTACACACTAAACATTAGATTTTACATCTAACCCCTAATTAATCACCACTTACCACAACATTTTACATCTTACCCCTCCCCTTTTTGCTAGAACCGGCCCCAAGGGACCCCACCCACAAGATTGCCATAAATCTCCACTAAATCTTCTATGGTATTTTCATTGGGATTATGTAGATATGGTGCATGTACTATGGGAAACACATGGACCAATAGTCATTAGAGATTTGTAGTTATAAGGATCATTATCCTCACCATTTACAATACACCACAATTCTTCCTCCATTCAAAAAAAGCTACGGCCGAACACCAAGCATGGCCCCACCATGAGATTTTAATAAATCTTACTTAACCTTCCATAATATATTCATGGGATTTGATGAGATATGTTTGTACTAAAAGAAACACTATGACCATTGGATATTAGAAGTTGAGTTATAAAAATCATCATCATCTCCAACACCTATCACCACTTCACAACTCCCTTTCCCTTCTCCCCAACTCACGGCCGATCCTATCCCCCACCACCACTATTTTTTTTGTTGCAATCTCAAGTGTTCCAAGGTTATTACAAGGTGCAAGGAGCCAATTTAGAAGGTGTGGAACACTCGGATAATCAAGGACCTCTCTCGTGTGCTTTTATCCACTCATTTTCTTTAGTGTTTCTTCCCTAGCTTAAAAGCTAGTAGTAAGCTTCTTTGATCCTCATTTACTTCATGTTTATGGTGGTTAATAGTTATATCTTGATGAAAATATATGAACACTAAAAGATCATAAGCATAAGTCTTGAACATAAAGCTAACATGATGATGAAATAAGATGAAATCTTGATGAAATAAAGTTGTTTTGATGTTGTTGTTGTTTACTTGATGATTACTAGTAACATGATGTTGAACATCATGGTTGAACTTGTTAAAGTAAAATTAAAAACTTAAGTTAACAAGTTCGGAGGTGATTAGTGATCTACATAAAAGAATCACCTCCATGTTTCAACATAAACTTGGTAACAAAGTGATTTCTTGAAAAATAAGTGAACTAAGTGAGTTGATGATCGTATGGATCCGAGGTTTACAAATGATTTCTCTAAACAAACCAAGTTAAAAGGCGGATTTTTGAAAGGTCATGATTCTTACACTATTTTTGGAAAGAAATAAGTATACGGATACTAGTAAAACAAGAAAATATTGTAAACAAATATTTTTGTAAAAAGTATTCACAAGTTGTGAACATCTAAAAATCCCGAGAATGAGATTTTAACAAAAGTAAACACACTTTGGAGGGTAACTAAACCCACTAAACACCCCCACTAAGTTACTACGCGATTTTATGAAAAAACAAGGTCATGTTATTATGTAAAGTGCATTGTTTTTGCACTTGACTAGTGTAATGTTGTTAGTAACTTGTTGTTGATTGATTGAATGATTTCCGAAAAGAAAATGATATGCTTATTAACATGGACACCTCCGTTTACAAAGGAGACTATGGCGAAATTTTCTAAAATTCCAACACTTAGAAAATATTTTTCTAACAAGTGCTTACGAATATATTTTACCTTAGTTTATCGAAATAAACTTCGCCATAGGTTTTGTTACAAAAATACAAAGTATCGGAGGTTGGTTTTGTAAATAAAAATGGATAAATATATATTTAGAATATATATTTTATACTAATACACTTGAGTGAGCATTTGTATATTTTGTGAACTAGTATATTATTTTAGGGTAAAATAATATAACTTAACAAAATACCTTGACAATTACAACTCCAAAATAATACCAAAAATCCCACGGAATAAACATTTAAGTTACACACTTGGTATTGTAAAACCAAACGCGAAAACGCAACTTACGAAATATTCCTGAAAATACTCTTACACATATATTTTTGGTAAAATATTATTTTGGAAACTAAAGAAGTAAAAATATATTATTTTTAGGAAAAATACATATATTTTGGGAATACGTTATTTTTGGACAAATAAGTTAAATATATTTTCCTAAGTGGGACTTAAAATATATTTTTCAAAACTACAAATATACATGTATAAATACCCCCATCCTTGGGAAGGAAATACACATATAAAATACTTGAGAAGTATGGATACGAAATAGTTGCCTAACTATTATTCCAGAGCCTAAAAACAAAACTTAAGTAAATATAATTATTATTATTTTAACAAGAAGTTATAACTTGGAATAGTATGAAAGTAACGTAACTCAAAAACCTTCATACCAAGCAAAGGCACGGCCCATTCTTCTAATAGATGTTAGTACACTGTAGGTAGTCGTGTTTGCTGAGGAGACTTGGGTTACACATACTAAAGACGCAATACAGTGAGTTCATGTCCCCCTTTTCCTTAAACTGTTTTGTTTACTTACTTCGGGGGTGAAATACATGTTACAAAGGGATACTTACAATACTATTGGTATGATTAGCCTAGGAAAGAACCATAGATCATGTGATAGGGTAGGCGGATACTTGGGACCATCAATCCTCGTTGCAGGACCGAGGGGCTTGAGTGATAGATCTATTTGGGTGTAGCGAGCCCACACCCATGAGGCCGGGGCGGCCCATAGTGGTGACTATGTCTTCCAGCCGGGAGCCCGGTACAACTTTGCTAGGTTTGAGTCTTCCTACGCCGTCACACATATCAGTGGCCTTGCAAACCATTGGTGATCTTTTCCTTGTTTGCAATCATACCGGGACATACATACATACATACATACATACATACATACATACATACATACATACATACATACATACATACATACATACATACATACATACATACATACATACATACATACATACATACATACATACATACATACATACATACAATGTTTACAAAGATTTATACGTACTCACATACACATGAACTCGCTCAACTTTTGTTGATTTTTCAAAACTACATGTATTTCAGGGAACTAGCGGATCTGGCGGGTTATGCATGTGTTAGCTGCGTTGAATAAAGATGTCATCCTGGGTAGTAGGTTTAGGAGGTGTAACCCTTACCTGGATGGGTTACATGTCTTTAAACCACGTTTTAATTAAAGTCTTTTGCTGTGTCTCATGAACACGTTGTAGACAAGTATGGTTTGTAACTTATTTTAAGTGTCGACATTTTCAAATAATGATGTTGTGGTACTTTTAAACTTAATGAATGGATGAATATCTTGTGTTTTTATCATATAGCATTGTTATGATTGTTGCTATGGTATTAAGAAGTCACACCAAATAAACCCACGCTTCCGCAAAAGCCAGGGTGTGACAGCTTGGTATCAGAGCCTCGATCATAGCGAACTAGGATTCTTTCTCGAGTCTAGACTATGATCATCAGGGCTCTCATGAAAATGTTTTCAAACATTTTTACATTGCATACACTATACGTCCAGATCCAGGGAACAAACATTTTTACAAACAAAAAGGCACAAATACACATTTCAAGACTTATATTTATAATTCAGTCTTAGAGACTGAGGGAGGATCAGTCTTAGAGACTGAGGGAGGATCAGTCTTAGAGACTGAGGGAGGATTTAGTCTTAGAGAATAGGAGGTTGGTCTTAGAGACCAGGGATTTAGTCTTAGAGACTGGGAGGTTGGTCTTAGAGACCAGGGATTTAGTCTTAGAGACTGGGAGGTTGGTCTTAGAGACCAGGGATTTAGTCTTAGAGACTGGGAGGTTGGTCTTAGAGACCAGGGATTTAGTCTTAGAGACTGGGAAAGTTGGTCTTAGAGACCAGGGAGTTGGTCTTAGAGACCAGGGAGTTAGTCTGAGAGACTAGGGAGTTTAGTCTGAGAGACTGGGGAGGATAGTCTGGGGAAGACTAGGATGATTATTTGCTTACATTGTTGTGACTTACATACTTATTTGATTACATGTTGATATATGTGCATATGTGTGGTTGTGTTACAGACACCATGCCATCATCTTCTGATACCGGAGTGTCAGACACATTGGATCCTATGGCGATTGTGTCGGATGACAAGATTGTCTCTAAGGATGAGGTCTATACATCGGATACCACTAGTACGGACGATGACGATTTCCAGCCTTTTGCTTTGCTGGATCTCGGAGACGATGTTCAGCTCGCTGATGGTATTCTAGTCGGGGATCTACCTCTTGCTGAGATCCCTGCTCCCGTTCCCCTTGCTGCAGTTCCTGTTGGGGATCTGCCACTTGATGATGATGTCGTTATTCCTGTCATTGAGGTTCCGGTTATGGAGGTTCCTTCTGATTCTTCTAGTCCAGACTCTTTTGAGTTAGTATCATCTTCTACTCTCCATGCGCTGGGGTTACAGCGATACCCCACCGACTCAGATTCCGATATGGCCATGTCAGCCGCATCTGATCAGGACCCTGATTTTGACCTTGCTGATGACCCCGATCATGAGTTTGACCTTGCTGATGACGCCAAGCATGAGATAGACTATGCTCCTGATGAGCAGCCATTCGAGGCCCCTGTTTCACCTCATGATTTCGACCCAGATCACGAGGTTGGGCTTATGCACGATGATCAGCCCCTAGAGGCTCCTGTTGCTCCTATCGATCAGCCCCCTGTTGTACCCGCTGATCTACATCTAGCCCCAGCTGACCCTGTCCCATCGCCAGATCATGACTCTATCTTTGCTGAGATACCTGATATTGCACCGATATTACCTGATCCAGTCCTTGTGTTTGATGACCATGCTCTGTTTGCCACCCACATCGATCCTAGATATGCTGACACCCACAATGGGTGGGTCGATGATGACGATTATCCCCCACATGTTAGACCAGTCACTCCCCCTCATGCACCCATCTCTGCACCGATTGATGTTACCCCTCATTTTCCCCATGTGTCAGATATCCATCGCACCGACCTTCCTATCACTTTTCTCCAGGACATTCCTCCACCTCGTCCTGGGGAGGGATCTTCGAGACAGCAGCCTGCTTTTCTCCCGCCTATGTCGTCAGCTGTTCCATTCATGTCTCAGCTTCCTCGCACTACATCACCCTTTGCACCTGCTGCACACGCGGCTTTTCCTTCGTCAGCACCCTCAGGCGAGCCATTTCTGTGGTCTTCGCCCAATATCATGCCTTTGTCGGACCCATACCACCCTTTTCAGGTTGGATATACCACGAATGACATACTTATATCCCTGCAGTTACAGCAGGATGCGTTGAGCCGACGAGTCTAGGAGCTGGAGAGGACTCCGCGTCCTCCCCCTTGTCATTGCCAGTCTCCATTTGCTACACCACCAGCTCCTCTTCCACTACACCCGGATTCTGATGTCCTCTTCCTCACTCCGGAGCAGCAGATTGCTTACCTGCTGCGCGTTATCCACGCCCTCGAGGAGGATTGGGTGCATTTGCGTCGTTTGCTTTTCTTCCCTCCTCCACCTCCTCCTCCGCCATCAGCGTAGCTATATTTTTCGTTTGGTGCAGGTAGATTGTTTTGGTGAGAGAGTCGCAATTGGGCCAACATATGAAGACTTTTGGAAGACCACGTTTTTGTATATGATTTGTGTAGACTGACTTGTATTTTGGGGTGATGTAACCCTATGATCTTAATTTGATGTATGATGTACTGTGAAACATGTAAAACTATATTGTGGTCATGATGAAATGAAAGCTCAATGGCAACGTTCTCACTACATGCAGTGTTGAATTATTTGTTTTATATTATAACATGGGATGTTATGTGTTACGAGATTGATGAATGTTACTACATGCGCATATTACGTACTCACTGTATATAGTATGACTTGACCAATACAATCTTCTTATAGAAAATGCCACCAAGAAGAGAAAACCGTCTGCCTACCACTGAGGCAGAATTGCAAGCAAGAATTTCGCAAGCCATTGCTGATTACGAGGCCTCCCGCGCTGAGACCAGCGAGAATACCTCAAGAAACAACAACCCACCAAATGGTAATGTCAAGTCACTCAAGACACATTACACTACATTTGGACACTTCATGTGCAAATGCTAATGTTTTCTATGAACAACATTGCTTGGACAGGCTGCACCTACAAACAATTTCTAGACTGTAAACCGCTTAACTTTGACGGCACCGGAGGTGCTGTGGCTTACGTTCGCTGGACAGAGAAGACCGACTCAGTGCTATGAATGAGCAAATGCGCACCCGAGCAGCAAGTTACCTACATTTTCGGGTTGTTTACTGATGGAGCACTCTCATGGTGGAATCTCCAAGTCCAAACCCTAGGGGAGGCTGCAGCATACACTATGACTTGGACCGAGCTGAAAGAGCTCATGCGTAAAAAGTATTGCTCCACGGCCGAGATACAGAAGCTGGAAACTGAGTTTTGGAATCTTAAAATGGACGGCCCGAAGATCGCCGAGTATGTTCAGAGGTTTCATGATCTGTCCCATGTGGTACCATACATGGTTACGCCTGAATTCAAACGCGTGGAGCGTTTCATCTGGGGGTTAGCACCTCAGATTATGAGCATGGTTACATCGTCAAAACCGAAAACAATTACTGAAGCCATCGATTTGAGCGTGTCACTGACTGAAGAAGCCATCAGGCTAAACAAGTTTTCAAATGTTGATCAGAAAAAGAAGGAAGCTCATGTGGAGTCCTCTAGAGAAAACAAACAAAAATTCTCCAACTTTAAGCAAGGTACCAGCAGTTCAAACAAGAAGGGTGAGACAAGCGCACCGGCCAAGGCCAAAGGAAAAGGGTATATGGGCAGCTTGCCCAAGTGTAACGCTTGTCAGTTGCATCACGAGGGACGATGCAGATCTGGAAAATGTGAAGCATGTGGTAGAGCTGGGCACTCGAAAGAAACTTGTTGGGTTGGTACTGGCCATGGCGGTCAAAGGGGTTTTGGTAACAATAACCGTGGAGGTAATGGAAATGGAAACCGCCCACTAGGAGGGAACGGCGGAAATGGTAACCGTGGTAATTTTGCGAATCAAGCTGGAAGTGGGAATCACAACCAGAATAATGCCCAAGGCGGTAATGGTAATGGTCGAGGATCAGGATGCTTTAACTGCGGAGACATCGGGCACTTCAAGCGTGAATGCCCAAAACTCAACCAAGCACAAGGCAGAGTTTTCAACATAGGTGCAAGGGAAGCACACCAAGATCCAAATGTCGTTACTGGTACGTTCCCTATTAATCAACGCTTTGCATCTGTGCTATTTGATACTGGTGCCGACTATAGTTTTGTATCGCTAGAATTTAAGAAAATGCTTGGGTTAACTGCTAGTAAGTTAGACATTCCGTACTCAATTGAACTGGCTAATGGAAAGCTAGTTGAAACGAATGAAGTCATTAGAGGATGTGTAATAGAGCTGGGAGAACACGAGTTTACACTGGATCTACTGCCAGTCGAGTTGGGAAGCTTCGACGTGGTAGTAGGGATGGATTGGTTGTCAAGCAACAAAGCCGAGATTGCATGTCACGAGAAAACCATTCGCATCCCAATGGCGGATGGAGAAATGATTGTGGTACACGGGGAGAAGCGCGATACGCCTCTGAGGATCATTAGCTGTTTGAAGGCTCGAAAGTGTTTACAGAAAGGATGCGTTACTTTCTTGGCACACATCGTGGATAAAGAAGCAGCTGAGCCGAAGCTAGAAGATATTCCAGTCGTAAAGGAGTATCCTGAAGTCTTTCCAGAAGACTTTCCAGGATTTCCGCCACAAAGACAAGTCGAGTTTCATATTGACTTAGTTCCAGGCGCCGCACCTGTGGCTAAGGCACCCTATCGACTTGCACCGTCAGAAATGCAGGAGTTGTCGACGCAACTTCAGGAGTTGCTAGACAAGGGATTTATCAGACCAAGCTTCTCGCCTTGGGGAGCTCCAGTTTTGTTCGTTAAAAAGAAGGATGGTAGTTTTCGCATGTGTATCGACTACCGAAAGCTGAACAAGTTGACAATCAAGAATAGATATCCTCTACCAAGAATTGATGACCTGTTCGATCAGTTACAAGGTTCAAGTTTTTACTCGAAGATCGATCTACGATCAGGTTATCACCAGTTGAGGATTCAAGAGGAAAGTATTCCCAAGACTGCTTTTAGGACTCGCTATGGACATTACGAGTTCCTGGTCATGCCGTTTGGGTTGACAAACACGCCAGCAGTATTCATGGATTTGATGAACAGAGTTTGTAAGCCGTACCTCGATAAGTTTGTGATTGTGTTTATTGACGATATTCTGATCTACTCAAAGACGAAGGATGAGCACGAACAGCACTTAAGAGCTATTCTAGAGCTGCTTAAGAAAGAAAAGTTATACGCAAAGTTCTCGAAGTGCGAGTTCTGGCTGCGTGAAGTTCAGTTTCTTGGTCATGTGGTTAATGGAAATGGAATTCATGTGGATCCCACAAAGATCGAGGCAATCAAGAACTGGGAAACTCCGAAGACGCCAACCGAGATTCGACAGTTCTTAGGTTTGGCTGGATATTACCGCAGATTTATTGAGGATTTTTCAAAAATCGCTCAACCTTTGACCTCCCTCACACAAAAAGATAAGAAGTTTGATTGGGGAGACAAGCAAGAAGAAGCATTCAAATTGTTGAAAAACAAGCTTTGTGACGCACCAATTTTATCTCTACCCGAAGGCACGGACGACTTCGTGGTATACTGCAACGCCTCACGCCAAGGTCTAGGCTGCGTGTTGATGCAGCGTCAGAAGGTTATAGCATATGCATCTCGCCAGTTGAAAGTCCATGAGAAAAATTACACCACGCATGATTTGGAATTGGGCGCGGTGGTGTTTGCATTGAAAATCTGGCGACATTACTTATATGGCACGCGATGCACAATCTATACTGATCACAAGAGCCTGCAGCACATATTCGATCAAAAAGAGTTAAATATGAGGCAGAGACGATGGGTCGAGTTGTTAAATGATTACGACTGCGAAATCAAGTATCACCCAGGGAAGGCAAACATGGTCGCCGATGCCCTGAGTCGAAAGGAAAGAATCAAGCCTATAAGGGTTCGAGCTTTGGAAATGATTGTTCAAACAGACCTCTCATTGCGCATTCATGCCGCGCAGAGAGAAGCTCTTAAGGAAAGAAATATTGAGAATGAATATCTCCATGGGATGGAGAAACAGTTGGTACCAAACAGGGAAGGAACGTTGTGCTTCATGAAACGAATTTGTGTTCCTCTATTTGGTGGTTTGAGAGATGTTATTTTTGACGAAGCTCACAAGTCACGGTACTCGATCCATCCAGGATCGGACAAAATGTACCAAGACTTAAAGGATTTCTATTGGTGGCCAAGAATGAAAGGCGATGTTGCGATATATGTTCGCAAATGTTAACTTGCGCCAAGGTAAAGGTTGAATACCAAAAGCCTTCAGGTCTCTTGCAGCAACCTGAAATACCCCAATGGAAATGGGAACAGATTTCTATGGACTTCATAACGAAATTGCCAAGGATGCCCAAGGGCCATGATACGATTTGGGTAATAGTAGACCGTCTAACGAAGTCTGCGCACTTTTTGCCAATCAAGGAAAAAGACAACACGAGTAAACTTGCTGAAATATACATGAGGGAGATTGTTGCACGACATAGAGTGCCGCTCTCAATTATCTCTGATAGAGATGGACGCTTCGTGTCAAGGATTTGGCAATCCTTTCAAGAAGCATTTGGTTCTCAGTTGAATCTGAGTACTGCATTTAACCCTCAAACTGATGGACAGAGCGAATGAACGATTCAGACGTTGGAAGATATGTTGCGAGCTTGTGTAATGGATTTAGGTGGAAGTTGGGACACTCACCTACCATTGGTTGAATTTTCATACAACAACAGTTATCATGCAAGCATCCAAGCCGCACCGTTCGAAGCTCTCTATGGGCGTAAGTGTCGATCACCCTTATGCTGGGCTGATGCGGGTGATAGACAACTTGTTGGCCCGGAATTGGTCCAGGAAACGACAGACAAGATTGCACAGATCCGAGAGCGCATCAAAGCGGCTCGTGATCGACAAAAGAGTTATGCGGACCTGAGAAGGAAACCTCTGGAATTTGAGGTGGGAGATATGGTTTTGTTGAAAGTTTCACCCTGGAAGGGTGTGGCACACTTTGGGAAGCGTGGGAAATTGAACCCCAGATACATTGGACCCTTCAGAATCCTGGAAAGGATTGGTCTCATAGCATACAAGTTGGATTTACCTGCTGAACTGAATGGCGTTCATGATACATTCCATGTATCAAATTTGAAAAAGAGTCCAACTCAAGAAACAGTTGTCATTCCTGCCGACGAAGTTCATATCGACGACACACTCCACTTTACTGAAGAACCCGTTGAGGTTACGGATTGGAAGGTTAACAAGACACGCCGGAGTAGTGTCAAACTCGTCAAGGTTCGATGGAACGCATGACATGGCCCAGAGTTCACGTGGGAGCGTGAAGATCGTATGAAAGCCAAGTACCCACATTTATTCCCCAAGACCCCTGCATCTAGTAGCAGAACTAAAATTTCGGGATGAAATTTCTCTAATAGGGGGGAATGTGACAACCCTCACAATTACAGGTATCCGTACAATTAATTAACATTAAATTTGTGCTTAATGACTGTGCTTAATTACAACTGATGAATAAACTGCTTTCTGATTTCTGTCACATACATACATATGCATCACATTTCATACTGTCACTCCATTTATTACACACAAACTTTAGTGACAAACTTGATGCACAAAGCACAGTTAGCACAGTGAGCAGATAATTCAGAAACATACTGACAATGCCAGCACATGGACAAACTATATATTGAGGCCCAGTATGAGCCAGGGACAAGGTACTACACTAGTATGGAGTGTAGGGAAGTAAGGACCATAAAACTGCGTCACTAGGTGATAGTTTAGGTGCCGGAAAGTGCCTAAAACCCACTTAAAATGCAAAATTCTACATTTATTAACAAAATTCAGCATTTAAATATGCTAGTCACTTGCAAAAGTATGGCAAAATGGTCCTGTATGCTTTCCTAAGTGACGGGAATTAAAAGGGTCACTAAAAGATACATAAAGGACACTTTACGATACAACTTAGCACTTTAACGGAACGGTATCTAACTGAACAACCGGACACTACCCGGAACACTAAAATATTATCAGAAACATTGTTTCACTTTTTCTGAGCTAGTCTTGGTTCCCGAACACTTAAACACACTACATAATACGGGGTACACACTAAACATTAGATTTTACATCTAACCCCTAATTAATCACCACTTACCACAACATTTTACATCTTACCCCCCCCCCCCTTTGCTAGAACCGGCCCCAAGGGACCCCACCCACAAGATTGCCATAAATCTCCACTAAATCTTCTATGGTATTTTCATTGGGATTATGTAGATATGGTGCATGTACTATGGAAAACACATGGACCAATAGTCATTAGAGATTTGAAGTTATAAGGATCATTATCCTCACCATTTACAATACACCACAATTCTTCCTCCATTCAAAAAAAGCTACGGCCGAACACCAAGCATGGCCCCGCCATGAGATTTTGATAAATCTTACTTAACCTTCCATAATATATTCATCGGATTTGATGAGATATGTTTGTACTAAAAGAAACACTATGACCATTGGATATTAGAAGTTGAGTTATAAAAATCATCATCATCTCCAACACCTATCACCACTTCACAACTCCCTCTCCCTTCTCCCCAACTCACGACCGATCCTATCCCCCACCACCACTATTTTTTTGTTGCAATCTCAAGTGTTCCAAGGTTATTACAAGGTGCAAGGATCCAATTTAGAAGGTGTGGAACACTCGGATCATCAAGGACCTCTCTCGTGTGCTTTTATCCACTCATTTTCTTTAGTGTTTCTTCCCTAGCTTAAAAGCTAGTAGTAAGCTTCTTTGATCCTCATTTACTTCATGTTTATGGTGGTTAATAGTTATATCTTGATGAAAATATATGAACACTAAAAGATCATAAGCATAAGTCTTGAACATAAAGCTAACATGATGATGAAATAAGATGAAATCTTGATGAAATAAAGTTGTTTTGATGTTGTTGTTGTTTACTTGATGATTACTAGTAACATGATGTTGAACATCATGGTTGAACTTGTTAAAGTAAAATTAAAAACTTAAGTTAACAAGTTCGGAGGTGATTAGTGATCTACATAAAAGAATCACCTCCATGTTTCAACATAAACATGGTAACAAAGTGATTTCTTGAAAAATAAGTTAAAAAGACGGATTTTTGAAAGACGGGTTTATGAAAGAAATAAGTAAAAAGACGGACTTAACTAAACAAACCAAGTTAAAAAGACGGATTTTTGGAAGGTTATGATTCTTACACTATTTTTGGAAAGAAATAAGTATACGGATACTAGTAAAACAAGAAAATATTGTAAACAAATATTTTTGTAAAAAGTATTCACAAGTTGTGAACATCTAAAAATCCCGATAATGAGATTTTAACAAAAGTAAACACACTTTGGAGGGTAACTAAACCCACTAAACACCCCACTAAGTTACTACGTGATTTTATGAAAAACCAAGTTCATGTTATCATGTAAAGTGCATTGTTTTTGCACTTGACTAGTGTAATGTTGTTAGTAACTTGTTGTTGATTGATTGAATGATTTCCGAAAAGAAAATGATATGCTTATTAGCATGGACACCTCCGTTTACAAAGGAGACTATGGCGAAATTTTCTAAAATTCCAACACTTAGAAAATATTTTTCTAACAAGTGCTTACGAATATATTTTACCTTAGTTTATCGAAATAAACTTCTCCATAGGTTTTGTTACAAAAATACAAAGTATCGGAGGTTGGTTTTGTAAATAAAAATGGATAAATATATATTTAGAATATATACTTTATACTAATACACTTGTGTGAGCATTTGTATATTTTGTGAACTAGTATATTATTTTAGGGTAAAATAATATAACTTAACAAAATACCTTGACAATTACAACTCCAAAATAATACCAAAAATCCAACGGAACAAATATTTAAGTTACACACTTGGTATTGTAAAACCAAACGCGAATATTTTTGGTAAAATATTATTTTGGAAACTAAAGAAGTAAAAATATATTATTTTTGGGAAAAATACATATATTTTGGGAATACGTTATTTTTGGACAAATAAGTTAAATATATTTTCCTAAGTGGGACTTAAAATATATTTTTCGAAACTACAAATATACATGTATAAATACCCCCATCCTTGGGAAGGAAATACGCATAAAAAATACTTGAGAAGTATGGATACGAAATAGTTGCCTAACTATTATTCCAAAACCTAAAAACAAAACTTAAGTTAAAATAATTATTATTATTTTAACAAGAAGTTATAACTTGGAATAGTATCAAAGTAGCGTAACTCAAAAACCTTCATACCAAGCAAAGGCACGGCCCATTCGTCTAATAGATGTTAGTACACTGTAGGTAGTCGTGTTTGCTGAGGAGACTTGGGTTACACATACTGAAGACGCAATACAGTGAGTTCATGTCCCCCTTTTCCTTAAACTGTTTTGTTTACTTACTTCGGGGGTGAAATACATGTTACAAAGGGATACTTACAATACTATTGGTATGATTAGCCTAGGAAAGAACCATAGATCATGTGATAGGGTAGGCGGATACTTGGGACCATCAATCCTCGTTGCAGGACCAATGGCATGAGTGATAGATCTATTTGGGTGTAGCGAGCCCACACCCATGAGGCCGGGGCGGCCCATAGTGGTGACTATGTCTTCCAGCCGGGAGCCCGGTACAACTTTGCTAGGTTTGAGTCTTCCTACACCGTCACACATATCAGTGGCCTTGCAAACCATTGGTGATCTTTTCCTTGTTTGCAATCATACTGGGACATACATACATACATACATACATACATACATACATACATACATACATACAAAGGTTTATACATACTCACATACACATGAACTCGCTCAACTTTTGTTGATTTTTCAAAACTACATGTATTTCAAGGAACTAGCGGATCTGGCGGGGTATGCATGTGTTAGCTGCGTTGAATCAAGATGTCATCCAGGGTAGTAGGTTTAGGAGGTGTAACCCTTACCTGGACGGGTTACATGTCTTTAAACCACGTTTTAATTAAAGTCTTTTGCTGTGTCTCATGAACACGTTGTAGACAAGTATGGTTTGTAACTTATTTTAAGTGTCGACATTTTCAAATAATGATGTTGTGGTACTTTTAAACTTAATGAATGGATGAACATCTTGTGTTTTTATCATATAGCATTGTTATGATTGTTGCTATGGTATTAATAAGTCACACCAAATAAACCCACGCTTCCGCAAAAGCCAGGGTGTGACAATTGGCGTGTCTAAGAACTGCAAACCATAGTCCCTCATTTGCTGTTGGATCCAGAGGATCTGAGAGCAACAGCTGGAAGCCGAAATGTATTCAGCCTCACAGCTTGAGAGAGTGACTGTGGTTTGTTTCTTGCACTGCCAGGTGACTAGCCGAGTTCCGAAGAACTGGCAACCAGCAGTTGTGGACTTTGCATTCAGCTTACAGCTCCCGAAGTCAGAATCAGCATAACCAGTAAGAGGAAAGTCACCAGATTTAGGATACCACAAGCCGGTGCTTGGGCAACCTTTAAGATACCGTAATATTCTCTTCACAATCGTCATGTGTGACTGTCTCGGACTTGACTGATATCGGGCGCAGAGGCAAGTTGGATACATGATGTCCGGTCGTGAGGCTGTTAGATACATTAATGATCCAATGATCGACCGATAGTGTGTTTCATCCACTTTCTCACCGCTTTCATCCGGACAGATGCCATGATTTGTCGCCAGGGGGTTGATGTAGGAGATGATTCGGACATATTGAATTTGTCCAACACATTGTTCACATATTTAGTTTGGTGTATGAAGATTCCATCGGGCAGTTGCTCAACCTGAAGCCCTAGGAAGAACTTCATCTCCCCCATTGAACTCATTTCAAACTTCTTTTTCATAACCTTCTCAAACTCTTTACACAACTCTTCATTCGTCGATCCGAAGATTATGTCATCCACGTATATCTGCACGATGAGTAGATGTCCTGAAACCTCTTTTGTGAACAAAGTGCTATCGACAGTCCCTCTGGTGAACCCGTTGGTCAGCAGATGCTGGGAAAACGTCTCGTACCAGGCTCTCGGGGCCTGGTGTAGTCCGTATAACGCCTTGTCGAGTAGATACACCTTGTTTTTATGTACAGGATCGGTAAACCCCGGTGGTTGTCCGACGTACACTTCTTCTTTGATCTTTCTGTAAAGGAATGCAGATTTGACATCTAGTTGGTAGACCTTGAATCCCTTCCAAGACGCGAATGCCAAGAAGATTCTAATTGCCTCGAGTCGAGCAATGGGCGCATATACTTCGGTAAAGTTGATCCCTTCTTGCTGACTAAAACCTTGGACTACCAAACGTGCTTTGTTTCGTACAATAACCCCTCTTTCATCCCTCTTACATTTGAAGACCACTTGGTCTTGATCAACTTCTGATCTTCCGGGAGATCAACCAACCTCCACACTCCAAGCTTTTCAAATTGTTGCAACTCCTTTTGCATTGCATTCACCCAACTTTCTTCGGTTAATGCTTCATTGTATGTTTTTGGCTCTACCTGCGAGATAAAACATTTTAATGAGAAGTCTATCTGTAAAGGAGCGACAGATGAGTAAAAACACGAAAGCGCTTTTTTTATTTGATCGCGCGTTTTCACGCCACTGTGAAGGTCACCAATGATTTGTTCTGACGGATGGTAAGATAAAGTTCTTGGCATGACAGTATCAGGTACGCTCACTTCCGATTGCAAATTTGTTATATCCTGATCACCCGTGTGATCATCAGCATTTGAAGTCTCATTATTTGGTTCCTCGTCATAAGTCAGATCCGTTTCCGATTCTGAGTCGTCAGATTGATCAAATATTGGAGCTGGTTCTTCTGGGGGTTCATGTGCAGTTCCACTTGGACTGGTCTCATGATCATTTGAACCCTCGGTGGGCGGAGAAACTACCAACGGTCTTGGCACTTGTTCTTGTGAAAGAGACTGATGTTGTTGGTATAAGAATGCCAGTTCCTCCTCACTTGGCTCTGTCGGCAAATGGAATGACTCCCAGAGATTATCGTAATCAAATAGCAACCTGTTTCTGGGAAGTTGTTCCGGAGCAGTAAACTTTTGACAGTCAACGTATTGAACTTGTATAATCTTCCCCAAACACGGAACAAATACTCTCTTCAAAGGACTAGCATAACCTACAAAAAAACCTTCGTTAACTTTTGCACCAAATTTACCGTCTGGATCAATGAAAGTACATGGTGATCCAAATGGTTCTAAATATTTCAGATTCGGTTTGTAAAGATGTAACAGTTCAAAACAGGTTTTCTTGTGCTTTTTCACCGTAAGCACACGATTAAGCGTGTAACATGCTGTAGCGACCGCTTCACTCCAAAAATATATTGGTAGCTTCGAATCTGCTAACATGGTACGAGCTGTTTCGATCAACGTACGATTCTTTCGTTCTGCGACACCGTTTTGTTGTGGAGTATATGGTGCGCTGAATTAATGAAGAATTCCTTTATCGTTGCAGAATTCGAGCATAGGGTTGTTTTTGAATTCGGTGCCATTATCGCTTCGAATGCATCTGATCGGCAGTTTGTAAAGATTCTCCATCTTCTTGAATAGCGTCATTAAGAAATCAAACATTTGATCTTTTCTCTCTAGAAAATTCACCCAGGAGAATCTTGTATAGTCGTCAGTGACAACTAAACTGTACAGGTCTCCACTTATGCTCTTCACATTTACCGGTCCGAATAGATCCATATGGAGTCTTTCGAGCGGTAATCTGATGGAGTTCAAGAGCTTTTTCGGGTGCGACTTCTTTGTTTGCTTCCCTTTCTTGCATTCGATACAATCATCGTTGAGATGGAAGCTTTTCAGATTGACACCTTCTACAAGATCATTATGAACTAAGAAGTTCATTTTTCTAACATGAATATGCCCCATTTTACGATGCCACATGATTGATTCTTTTTCCGTCGCCTTCGTTTTACTCACGAAACATCGTGCTTTCTTATCTGTTGTTGTTGCGGTGCTCATGTCTAGAATATAAAGATCATTTTCACGAGGAGCACGCATCAACACCATATCTTTAGGAATCTTAAACCCTGGTTTGAGAATCATACACTCATCTTTTGTGAAATGAACAGTGAACAACTTGTCACATATCTGAGAAATGCTTAAAAATTGTTTTCCAACTCAGTAATGTAGTTCACTTTATCAAAAGATACAACACCGTTTGTAAGTATTCCTTCACCAACAATCCTTCCACCTTGAGTTCCGCAAACCCGACATATCCTCCATTAATTGATTTAACGTCGTAGAGTAGTGCTAACATTCCTGTCATGTGCCTCGAGGCGCCGCTATCCATGATCCACTTAAAAATTATAGACCTCGGAAACCCCTGCACACATCAAACACACATTTACTTAAATAACGCTACCCAAGATTTGTTAACATTTGGTACAGTACCAAATAGAATGTCATGAGCTACTTTGTCAAGTTTAGGAATGCTAAAGACAACATTTGGAACATCAGGTTTTGGTTTTGATTTTAGAATTCCCTCCTTGATAGGTGGAAATTCTTCAATCACCTTTTCTAGCTCAAACTCAATTTTCTCATTGTTGGTTGCACAGATTGTCGGTTCAGATGTTAAAACCTTTTCCATTTTCTTTTATTCAAAAGATCGTTTAGGTTTCTCCACCCATGATTGATTTTGGAAAATCTTTGTTTTAGGATAAACCTTTGAAGTCTTTTGTGTTTTCGAAGATTCACCAATTTCAAAAATTGATTTTGGTTTGTCCTCGGACTTCAATGATTCTCCGCGTTTCAGAATACGCACGGGGGATATCATCGGTGTTTTTCCCTTAACATCTTTTGAAACTTTTGGTTTTTGGAAAACCGGTTTTATGATCTTTTTCACACATTGTTTAGCCATGTGACCAATTTCATTGCAGCGATAACAGATTCTTTTGTCATATTCAACAAAAGTGGATCTGTTGGTCTCATCTTTTATCTTTTTGGCTGCAATGAAATCATCAATTGCTTTCTGACTAAAGATATAATCTTTTTCGGCCTCAGTATTCTTTCCAGTGACAAACACTTCGCTCAATTTTTCTTTTGGCTTTACCTCTTTCTTATCCATGTTCTTCTCAAAACCGACACCTTTCTTTTTGAAATTGTTACCATGTCTTTTGTTACCATTGTTACCCACCCAGTCATTTTTCTTTTTCGGGTTGGTTGTCGGTTGTTTAACAAAAGATTTTTTCAGTTTTGAAAGAAATGCATTGTTGTTCACCTCTGAAATATCAATTTCAACAAGTTTGAAAACTTTTTCAACATTTTCCAGATTTGCATTCTGAATCGGGTACTCAAAATCAGTATACAGTTTATCGGTTCCGGTCATCGTGTAAACCACAATGATCGAATCGTCATCCAAAACTTTATCTGATTTTGGTATAAACTTATCAAGAAAGTTTCCTTCATCTTCAGAATCTGAACTGGAATTCTCAAAATGAGTTTTAACTGTTTCGAATTCAGTGTTATCACTCTCTTCACCCAACACTTGGTCTACAACGGTTTTAACCAGTTGTGACTCATTGTCGGTGTCAGACGGAGAGAATGTAACATCAATGCTTTCCGGTAACTCATTTTCCACTGTTCTCAATTTGAGATTCAATGCCTCTTCCACCCTGTCTGGATATTTCTGAGTATAATGATTCCACATTGGGGGTGGAACATTTTTGAAAACTGGTTTTTCAGCTTGTTGAGGAACGATTTGATCAATCACATATGAAGATGAAGATAACTGGTCAACTTTTTATCGACTCTTTCTGTCTCAATACGCATTAGTTCAAGTTCCTTCTTTAGAGATGCGATTGTGTCCAGATGGATATTAATCGACATTTGCTTATCCATGACCGTAGCTTTTAACAAATTAGCAACTTTATCATTTTCCAGACTCTTAGTTTGAATCGCTTTAATTGATCATGACAGAGTGTCATAAGCTTCTTTAACATCATTAAAATCAAATTTTAATTTGTCGTGAAACTTTTTTAATTCTTGAAACTGTTTGACTTTTTCAAGATAATCCATGCATGGTTTTAAACAGTTTTTGCATGGTGTTTCAGGAATTGGATCAACTTTTTCAAAAGCATTTTCTTGTTTGTCATTTTTACTTCTTGTTTTACCAATCTCTCCGAACTCGGACTCTGATTTCTCTCCGGATTCGGACTTCACATTTTCTGTTTTTCCATCAGGCTTGGACTTAACATTTTCTGACAAAATTGACTCCTTTTCGACCGACATTGACTCCTGAGTTGCTTCTTTGGTCTCATTGTTATCAGAAGATGTTTTAGTTTGTTCTACCTCTTGCAGCTTGACCATGAGAGCTTTTTCTGCTATCTCTTTCAATGTCTCTTCATTTATCTCTTTTGAAACATCAATGATCTCTTCAACCGTTGTTTTTTTAGCTTCGTACTGTGGGCAAAAACCCGTAGTCGGTTCTCCAAAGAATCCTGCAAAAGAATCAAACACATTAGAAGGCATTATGGATTTGAATGCATTCACAATAACCTCCTGTTTAGACTGATAATAGTAAACCGCTGCTGCTGCCTCTTCAAGTTCAGCATAACTTTCATCATACACCACTTCACTCACTTCTTCAACAATTTCCGGTTCCGGCTCTTCAGTAATTTCAGCCATCATTGCAAGACCCCCTCCTGGAATATACTTATCCCAACTGAAACCTTCAGGAAGTTTTTCATCATCTTGATTCACCAAAAGAGCTTTTTCTGTTTTGATTGGACTGTTCACAATTTAAGGTCGGGAGTTGAATGGTTGTTGACTATTTTTATGATAGATGGCCTGTCGGTAATAGTCATTGGCAAATGGATTCTGATGGTTATTGACTTCTCTGTTCGGGCATTCACGCTTGAAGTGCCCCTTTTCTTTACACTTGATGCATGTAACCTTAGATTTGTCGAATCTAAGTTTATGATCAGGACCTGCGAGACTATTTCTTCCCGTAATTTCCATGAACCTCTGAGCTCTTCTCACAAGACTCGCCATACCCCATTTGATGTCAATGAGTTCCATTTCCTCGGGATCAATTTGGTCGTAGTCTTCTTTTGTCATGTTAGGGTTACCAATTCGTCCGGCTACTAGGCTCTCGTAGGACTCAAGTACAGAAGCAAGAAGTGCTATATGCTGCTTTGCGGCTGTCTCGGTAAAATCTTGACCATTTTTTAGGTTAACAGCAATATTGCACATTATCCCATGAGCATAACTCTGATTGTTTGAACTTGACGAACTTTGAGAAGAAACTTGTTCTGGAGAACTCTGAACCTTAGGATTTGGTTCGTAATTTGGAAATGGTGAATAGTTGTTGTTAGATGTGCTTTGAGATACTCCTGATGTAGAATCTGTACTGAATGCCGTTTGAATCTTTGGACTTGGAGTAGATGTGGCAGATGAGCTTCCTTTGTAATAAAGCGGAACATCTTGCTGTACGTTTGCAGATGTCATTTTACTCATCTTCCGCATTTCAAGCTCTTGAGCTTCAATTCTCTCGATAAACGTACTTAAATTGAAACCAATGTATTCCAAGTTGTTCTTCAAAATCATTAAGAACGTACCCCACACTTCTTGTGGTAATGCATCAGCTAACTTATCAACCAACTCTTCGTCTGTTTTATCTATACCCAAACGCTTCATCTCTACTACCAAATGACAGTACCTCTCAATCAATTCTTTCGTTGATTCTCCTCTAATAGCAGTAAAAATGTCGAACTCCTTTTTCAGTAATGCCTTTTTGCTTTTGATCATAGCAGCACTTCCAAGAAATTTCAGTTTAAGAGAGTTCCAAATAGATTGTGCGTCATTCTGATGCTGTAGCAAGACCAAAATATCTTCTTTAATTGCCTGTTGCAATATACTAACCATCTTCTTTTCGGCTTTGAAACTTTCTGCTTCAACTGGAGTTAACGAGTTTAGTGTTTTCGGAATACCAGCTTCACTCAAAGGAACTACATACTTTGTTTCAACTTTTAACCAACACTCAAGATGATTCGCTTGAACCCACGTGCGAAATCTATCTTGCCACCCTGAATAGTCTTCAATGTTGAGCAATTTCGATGGTTTTTGCATGGTTCCGAGTTCGATCTCTAAATTCATATTCTGGGCTATACTCGCCGGAGATTGAACAGGCATGCCTCCTCTGAAGAATGCATTGTAAAATTCTTGGTTATCCATTTTATACTTTGAAAATTTTTTTGGAAAAATTTTAAGTTTTGAAAAATCAGATTTTCAAGCGAACTGAGTTCCACACGATCTGGATTCTCAAACGGACTGGATTCAAACGAACTGAACTTCAAACGATTTGAAGTTTCAAACGACCTGACAGTTTCAAACGAACTGGAATATCAACTCGTGCGAGGTGAGTAAAAAGTTTCCAATTTGTGCGAAGTGAATCAATTTCACACGATCTGGGCCTCAATTCGTGCGAAGTGATGATTTTTTTTTTTTTTGAAAATTTCAAGCGACCTGATCCAACTCGTGCGAGCTGGATAGAAATTTCAAACGATTTGGACAATACTCAAACGATCTGGTCCATTTACACGAACTGAGTATCATTTTCACACGAACTGATGTTTTTTGACACTTTTTAATCAGTTTTAGTTCGAATTATGGTCTGTAACTTTGAAGGATTGATTAAAATGGTGTTTTACATGTTATATCCAAAATTCAGTCCATTTTGTCCGTGAATTCGTCCAAAAATCCAAGAAAGAGTAGAAGTAGAGAGTTCTAAACCATTCAAAACACTGATTCAACTGATTTGACTCATCCTACGCTCTGATACCACTTGTAGGATCGAGATTCGATCAAAACGAGTCGGTCTGAGTCAAATCTAGGTCACTAGAAAGGCGGAAACAGACTAGTAACCTTGAATCAATGTTAGAATAGGAGTAGAAGAAGAGAAATACACTTTAAACTGGTTTTCCATTGATAATAAACGTTTTTACATGTAGAGAATCCGGCAGCACTTCGTGACAGATTTCACCAGAATGTTACAAATGAAAAACCTAACACACCTATTTATAGGCACACCAGTTCGCATGGTATAGACATCCCACTTCGCACGAATTGGCAAAGTCCAATTCGTGCGACCTGGCCTTTCAAAAGCCACTTCGTGCGAACTGGCACAAAACACATAAAATTACATTTTTAACCCTATTACATGCTACTGACACGACTTAGACTGATGACGTAGGCGATAGATATTGTGCACCAACAGTAGCATATTCCTTAAACCTTCTGAGTCTAGACTTAACATAGGAATTCTCTCATCCCTATTAAGTAAACATTGTTTTCGATTTTATGTGTTATGAATATGTTGTCAGGAAAAGTAGCCGTTGATGGAGATTTTTCCCGACCGAAGCCAAGAAATGCCAAGCTTCGTACCATGGCTGGGATAAGCGTGCAACCAGTTGGAGGAAAGACCTTTATGGACCTATTCCCAAAATCAAACCTATTGAAACTTTTAACCAGACTTCGGAGTCCATACCAGAAGGTCCCTGAGGCTCCCGTATTGCAAATGATACCAGTAAATGCCAATGATCACTATTTCTTATCTCCAAGTTTTGAATTTCCAAACTTGGACTATACCAATCAAAACCTAATCCGTGATCCATGTCATTTCTTTAACCATTGAATCCTTGGATTCTACTTCTGTAATGGATCCTGAATTGGAATGTTTATTTTATTCACTAAGGTTTTCAGTGTCACTATAGCATACGACAAACAAAGAAGAGAAAACAATCGGAATAAAGCAAGAAAGGCATTAGAGAATTGATCTTTCATTATATTTCATTTTTCTCTAAATCCCTGGATGGGCATTTAATTATCATAGTCCCTTCGAGGACATTATATTTCAATAAAGTCCCTTTGAGGACATTATGTTTCAAAATAGTCTCTTCATGAGCATTATATTACAATATAGTCCCCTCATTTACGTTATATTTCCATATAGTCCTTTCATGGACATCATGCTCTGTTATAATCTTTTCATGGACATGTCATTTCATTAAAAATATTGTGTAGACATGTTATTTCATTAAAGTTTCCTGGTGAATATAATAATTCATCATAGTCCTTTCGAGGACATATCATTTCACTATAGTCCCGATGTTGACATGTCTTATAGACCCTAAACGGACTTATATTTTTTCCCTTTCGTCCTCGCGTGGACAGGTATTACTTCAAAGTCCCTATAAGGACCTATCTCTTCTATATAGTCCCAGTATGGACATTTGTTTATTATAATCCTCATATGAACAAACCTTTCGATTTGAGTCCCTGTGAAGACATCCGTTCAGCAAAGCCCTTTTTGTGCGCATGCTGTATCAAAATAGCCCTTTTATGGACATGTTATTCTATTAAAATCCCTTTGAGGATATATTATTTCAAAATAGTCCCTTGTGGACATGAGATTTCACTATAGTTCCTTAGCGGACATGAGATTTCACTATAGTCCCTTAGCGGACATGGCATTTCATTATAGACCTTTCATGGGCAAATTGTTACAATATTATAATAGTCCCCATAAGGACTTATAATCTTTTAATAGTCCCCAAACGGACTTATAATTTTCTTTTAGTCCTCTGTGAACAAATAAGTTACTAAAAGTCCTGATTAAGACATTGTTGTAAATTTCCTAATGATTTATGGAAGCTTTGAAAATTTATATAGGTATTCATTTCATCCTTTATCAAACAATAGTATCAATTTTATTCGAACTTTATCGATCTGCTAAATATTTTTGAAAGAATCTTCTTAATTGTATAACCTAGCCAATATGTCAATACAGACATGCTATGATGGTAAAACCCTCTTAAGATAATTAATCCTTGTTAACATCTAAGAACATGTTAACACTCCTGGCAATGTGACTTGAGAAACCACACCAGCCGTCAAGGTATTTGGACTATGTCCAAGCCTTAAAGCCTATATGATCGAATTAGATCATGGCAAGTATCATCAATGTGCTGATCATAATATAAACATCCATTAGTGATGAAGTGCCTACGGGCTAAACTTGTTGTCCAATAAGACAACGACGGTTGTGGTCTACGACCCCCTGTCTAAAAAAAGGCTGGACTATGTCCAAGCCTCATAGTCTGAAAGATCAATATGATCATGACTAATATCGTTACTAATACGATGATCACGTTATTTAACATCCTTTAAGTGATGTTTCGCCTATGGGCTATATATATTAAATTGTCCACTAGTGACATTGACAATAGTGACCGTTATGGTTCACCGTCCAAGGCAATGGGCGATGCCCAAGCCTTATAGTCTATAAGATCGATAAGATCATGACTAAATATCCTCAATTACGATAATTATTTATATATACATAAACATCTATTAGTGATATCCATTAATTTGCCTATGTGCCAAAATGAATCGTCTTTCAAGACGATAACAATTGTAGTCTATGACTCCCTGTACAAAGGTGAAGAACTATGTTCAAGCCTTAAAGCCCCTGATCTAATAAGATTGCGGCTTATAAACTAATGTCCTTTGCGACAAGGCCTTTATGCCATATGATTATTTATGTCCTTCATGACTAGGCTTTATACCATATCATTTCACATCCTGTGACGGTCCTCTGTGCCATATATATTAAAAGTCCATTAAGGATAGCCTTTGAGCTACTCATAATCGTCTATATGACAAAGACAGTTGTGACATTGTGATCCCCTGTCAAAAAGGGTAATGGACTCGGTCCAAACCTTAAATGACGTTAATAGTCCCTTTTGTGACCTAGGCAAAATATAATTGATATACTTTCAAGTAACATACTATAAGGAAGTTAAAAACCTAATAGCCGATATGGTTTAATGATACCATGGCTTAATAATCATCAAATACGATGATTCACTGTTATTTTGTAACTAAGCAATTGTTATTATTGGTGTTTAGTACCAAAGCTTCAAAATGGTGGATTCTGATGAAGCACACAGCTATACCGCTAATAGAAACAATGATGCAAATGTAAATGTTAATGGCGCTGATCTTCAGGCCATGATTGACGCAGCGGTTAATAAAGATGTAGGTAAAGTTCTTGAGAACAATAAGGAGTCAAGTGCTACTCGCTCAAGGTCCCATACAAAATCAAATACATCAGCTCGCAAGGAGAGCTCCGTTCACTCTTCAAATGCTAAGAGCGAACCTCAGAAGTTAGTGATCCATGATAAGCCCTGTTCAACTGAAGACGGGTGCACATACAAATACTTCGTCTCATGCAAACCCAGGGATTTCAATGGGGAAAAAGGGGCAATCGATGCCATGAAATGGCTTGATGAAATGGAAACTGTTGTGGACATCAGCAATAGTGCTGATAAGGATGTAGTGAAATTCGTTTCACAATCTTTCAAAGGCGAGTCCCTCGCATGGTGGAAGGCCATGGTACAGTCCACGGGGAAAATTTCCCTATACAATATGGGATGGTCCAAGTTTGTGGATCTTATCAGAGAAAACTACTGTCCACAACACGAAGTGGAAAAAGTGGAGACAAATTTTCTGACTCTCACAATGAAAAACCTAGATTGTCAACAATATGTTACCGACTTTAACTCCCTGTCTAGATTGGTACCCTATTTAATTACCCCTAAACCTAAACGCATTGCGCGTTTCATTGGTGGTCTGGCACCGGAAGTAAAAGGGAATGTTAAGGCTTCAAGGCCAACCACATTCAGATCAACTGTGGATCTATCCTTGTCTCTCACTCTGGATATAGTGAGACAAAAGTTGGTCAAGACTGAGACTAATGAGAAAAGACAGAGGGAGGAGGATAACTCCCATAATCCTAAGAAAAAGGGCAAATCCGAGTTAGAAAGGAACCAACAAGATTCCAATAAAAAGCCTACATGCAAAACCTGCAAAAGAAGACACTGGAGACAGTGTCGATCAAACCAAAAGCCAAAGCAATGTGGCATCTGCAAAAGAACCGGTCACTAGTCCCACGAGTGTAGGGACATAAAGAATGCAGTCTGTTTCAGCTGTGGCGAGAAGGGCCAGATCAGTACTAATTACCCTAAAGCTGCCAAAGAAGGTACAGCTAAGCCTGGAGAGGCTAAGAAAGGAAACGCCTGAATTACCGGATGAATGCCAGAGACAGTTCTTATCAATAATAGCATCAGGTACATTCCTTATCATTTATCAACGATATTTTCTGCTGAGTGTCTTGTTTTAATTCGGGGAATAATAAGTCTTAGATAGACAATAAGCTTAGCAAACCTTTGATTATACTCATAAGAACTCCAGATATTAAGTATAAGGTAGAACTTAACAATGAAATCTATAAAGACTGTTCTTCCATTCTCGACGATGATCCTTTTGTAAGAATCTAGAGTACTTTTTCTCCAAGATAGAGTACGACGATATATGTTATTTTAATATTATCTTATTGATTTCTATCAACTTCGAATGCCAGACTATGCTTGATAAAAGCGCCATATGAGGATTGGTGTATCCTAGTGTGTCCCATAGATTACTTCCATGACTGATTAGTATGGAGGTTTAATGCGTGGAACCACTGAGATATCCCAATGGTCATATTGTACTGAAGTCAGCTAATGGTATTCACAAAGATATCTGGTATAGAAGTGTCCATGTAAGTGTCACTAATTAAGGCATCCTGCATTCGTATAGAAATGTGTCATTTATATGGCACGGATAACAATAGATGAACTGAAACCTCCATATCGGTTAGTAACGACGAAAATTGAAGAACTAAGAGCCAATTAGATAAGTTTTTAGAGAAGGTTTCATAAAGCCTAATTCAAAATTCTGAGAGTTTCGGTATTATTAATTAAGAAAGATGGTTCATTATGCTTATGCATTGATTACCGCAACCCTATTTAGGCAACAATTAAGAATCGCCATCGGCTGCCCAGGATCGTCGATTTGTTCGACTAATCATGAGGTTAGCTATTCTCTAAGATTGGTTTTAGCAGTAGTTGGGATAACCATCTCATCTTAAATAAGCTTTCCTATAACTAATAATTGGCGTATAAGCATCAAGGATGCTCCTTTGGAGACCTTGTATAGAGGGAAATGTCAAACGTCCGTTTGATGGACAGAAGTTGGTAAGTCCAATTGTCAGGACCTAAAATTACCCTGGAGACAACGGTTAAGATCATACGAATCCCTGATCATTTAAAAAATGCCAGTAATTGGCAGAATATCAATATTAATAAGAGTCACGAACCTCTTAAGTTCTCAATAAGGAACAAGATTCAACAGAGAGCACCACCTTGGAAAGGTGTGCTGCGTTTTGATGTAATGGGCAAGTTAAGCTCTAGATAAATAGGACCATTCGAAAAAAATCGAATACGTCACGATCAATAGCTTATAAGCTAAAACTTATCTAAGGAGCTTGGTGGAATTCACAAAGTGTTCCACACTTGTGATTTAAAGATATGGCTGGACAATAAGTCAATAGCATTGTCACATAATGATGTGCAGATTAATGAAAACTTATAGTTTGTGAAGAAACCAGTATCGATTAAGGATCGACGGGATTAGAAGCTCCAAAATAAAACATGTACCTATTATAAAGGTCAGCTGGGGTGCCCATAGAGGCCCCAAAATTGTGGAGGTTAAGTCCATTATACAACAGAAAGTACTTCCATTATTTTAACAATCTCGAGGTCGAGATTTCTTTTAAGGGGGTGAGGATGTAACACCTCGTAAAATCGCGACCAATGATGTGTTGACACGTGTACTAAACCCTAATGAAGTCAAACGTTGACTATGAGGGACTGTTTTTGCGAAAAATCAAAAACTTTGAATATAGAAGGACCAAATCCAAATCTAACTCCTATACTGGTCCTTGTCAAGCTTTTACCGTAAGCGAACTGATAAAACCGTACAAAACTTTTTTCGAAAACAGTTTTTACCAAATTATATCGTTAGATTCGTCTCGAAATTACGATACCAATGAAAACAGTTTTTTTTTTTTTTTTGCCCTAAAAATCCAAGGAGTCCAACGGTCCGAAATAGACAAGTCTGATCTGAAATGAACAGAAAAGGTCCGAAATAGACAAGTCTGATCCGAAATGATGTTGTCTGATCCGAAATCAACACCCTCAGATCCGAAATAGTTCTTCTTATCCGAAATGAAACAGTCTAATCAGAAATGCACGTTCAACTGGTCCGAAATGCAACCTTTTGATCCGAAATCCAACTTATCTGGTCCGAAATTCAATAGTGTGATCCGAAATGGTTGAATTTCTGGTCCGAAATGGGTTCTTCTGATCCGAAATGGATCAGACTTATCCGAAATGCTAATCTGAAGATTCGAAATACAAGATTACTGGTTCAAAATGCATCTGAAATTCAACTTTCTGATCAGAAATGGATCCGAAATTGATGCTGTTAATCCGGAATGATCCGAAATGCTTGAATTTTATCCGAAATCCTTGTTTTCTGGTCCGAAATGATTCGAAAATCAAGTTTTCTATCCGAAATCAGCAGCAGAACTCAAGAACAACCTTCAAACACGACAAAAAACTCCGATTTTCTGCAGAAACGATTCTGAACCAAGCCAATCAAGAGCCTAATGCTCTGATACCAATTGTAGGTCCCCCTAATCCGTATGGATCGTAACTGAATCGTCGATCTAACCTAGAGTGCGGAATCCCCTAGATCAGATTTCACAGAAAACGTGTAGAACCAGAATCAAGAACACGATACACTTTCAATCCGGTCTTCTATTGATTATCCAACACAAACGTTTACAATCAATTAAAGACCTTCACAAGAAATCTCTCAGCCACTCTCTGTAGATTTCTCTCTAACTCTCCAAAATGTCTAACCTAAACCCTTATGCCAAGCCTTGTTTATATAGGACAAGGTTTGCACATGGGCTTTGGTCTGGGCTAGGCCATTCTCCAAGCCCATTATACTAAATAACTCCCTAACCAATAATGCTAAGCCCAATACAAAATATCCAAAGACTAAATAATCAAACTATTAAGCTGTTGTCATAAAACATGCACCAACAATTTTGTTTTTTAGTGATGGACCGGATTTTTAGTGATATTAATTGCTGCCTCATTGTCCACAAAGATTGGTGTGACAACCCTCACAATTACAGGTATCCATACAATTAATTAACATTAAATTTGTGCTTAATGACTGTGCTTAATTACAACTGATGAATAAACTGCTTTCTGATTTCTGTCACATACATACATATGCATCACATTTCATACTGTCACTCCATTTATTACACACAAACTTTAGTGACAAACTTGATGCACAAAGCATAGTTAGCACAGTGAGCAGATAATTCAGAAACATGCTGACAATGCCAGCACATGGACAGACTATATATTGAGGCCCAGTATGAGCCAGGGACAAGGTACTACACTAGTATGGAGTGTAGGGAAGTAAGGACCATAAAACTTCGTCACTAGGTGATAGTTTAGGTGCCGGAAAGTGCCTAAAACCCACTTAAAATCCAAAATTCTGCATTTATTAACAAAATTCAGCATTTAAATATGCTAGTCACTTGCAAAAATATGGCAAAATGGTCCTGTATGCTTTCCTAAGTGTCGGGAATTAAAAGGGTCACTAAAAGATACATAAATGACACTTTACGATACAACTTAGCACTTTAACGGAACGGTATCTAACTGAACAACCGGACACTACCCGGAACACTAAAATATTATCAGAAACATTGTTTCACTTTTTCTGAGCTAGTCTTGGTTCCCGAACACTTAAACACACTACATAATACGGGGTACACACTAAACATTAGATTTTACATCTAACCCCTAATTAATCACCACTTACCACAACATTTTACATCTTACCCCCCCCCCTTTTCTAGAACCGGCCACAAGGGACCCCACCCACAAGATTGCCATAAATCTCCACTAAATCTTCTATGGTATTTTCATTGGGATTATGTAGATATGGTGCATGTACTATGGGAAACACATGGACCAATAGTCATTAGAGATTTGTAGTTATAAGGATCATTATCCTCACCATTTACAATACACCACAATTCTTCCTCCATTCAAAAAAAGCTACGGCCGAACACCAAGCATGGCCCCACCATGAGATTTTGATAAATCTTACTTAACCTTCCATAATATATTCATGGGATTTGATGAGATATGTTTGTACTAAAAGAAACACTATGACCATTGGATATTAGAAGTTGAGTTATAAAAATCATCATCATCTCCAACACCTATCACCACTTCACAACTCCCTCTCCCTTCTCCCCAACTCACGGCCGATCCTATCCCCCACCACCACTATTTTTTTGTTGCAATCTCAAGTGTTCCAAGGTTATTACAAGGTGCAAGGAGCCAATTTAGAAGGTGTGGAACACTCGGATCATCAAGGACCTCTCTCGTGTGCTTTTATCCACTCATTTTCTTTAGTGTTTCTTCCCTAGCTTAAAAGCTAGTAGTAAGCTTCTTTGATCCTCATTTACTTCATGTTTATGGTGGTTAATAGTTATATCTTGATGAAAATATATGAACACTAAAAGATCATAAGCATAAGTTTTGAACATAAAGCTAACATGATGATGAAATAAGATGAAATCTTGATGAAATAAAGTTGTTTTGATGTTGTTGTTGTTTACTTGATGATTACTAGTAACATGATGTTGAACATCATGGTTGAACTTGTTAAAGTAAAATTAAAAACTTAAGTTAACAAGTTCGGAGGTGATTAGTGATCTACATAAAAGAATCACCTCCATGTTTCAACATAAACTTGGTAACAAAGTGATTTCTTTAAAAATAAGTGAACTAAGTGAGTTGATGATCGTATGGATCCGACATTTACAAATGATTTCTCTAAACAAACCAAGTTAAAAGACGGATTTTTGAAAGGTCATGATTCTTACACTATTTTTGGAAAGAAATAAGTATACGGATACTAGTAAAACAAGAAAATATTGTAAACAAATATTTTTGTAAAAAGTATTCACAAGTTGTGAACATCTAAAAATACCGAGAATGAGATTTTAACAAAAGTAAACACACTTTGGAGGGTAACTAAACCCACTAAACACCCCACTAAGTTACTACGCGATTTTATGAAAAACCAAGTTCATGTTATTATGTAAAGTGCATTGTTTTTGCACTTGACTAGTGTAATGTTGTTAGTAACTTGTTGTTGATTGATTGAATGATTTCCGAAAAGAAAATGATATGCTTATTAGCATGGACACCTTCCGTTTACAAAGGAGACTATGGCGAAATTTTCTAAAATTCCAACACTTAGACAATATTTTTCTAACAAGTGCTTACGAATATATTTTACCTTAGTTTATCGAAATAAACTTCGCCATAGGTTTTGTTACAAAAATACAAAGTATCGGAGGTTGGTTTTGTAAATAAAAATGGATAAATATATATATTTAGAATATATATTTTATACTAATACACTTGTGTGAGCATTTGTATATTTTGTGAACTAGTATATTATTTTAGGGTAAAATAATATAACTTAACAAAATACCTTGACAATTACAACTCCAAAATAATACCAAAATTCCCACGGAACAAATATTTAAGTTACACACTTGGTATTGTAAAACCAAACGCGAAAACGTAACTTACGAAATATTCCTGAAAATACTCTTACACATATATTTTTGGTAAAATATTATTTTGGAAACTAAAGAAGTAAAAATATATTATTTTTGGGAAAAATACATATATTTTGGGAATACGTTATTTTTGGACAAATAAGTTAAATATATTTTCCTAAGTGGGACTTAAAATATATTTTTCGGAACTACAAATATACATGTATAAATACCCCCATCCTTGGGAAGGAAATACACATATAAAATACTTGAGAAGTATGGATACGAAATAGTTTCCTAACTATTATTCCAAAACCTAAAAACAAAACTTAAGTTAAAATAATTATTATTATTTTAACAAGAAGTTATAACTTGGAATAGTATCAAAGTAACGTAACTCAAAAACCTTCATACCAAGCAAAGGCACGGCCCATTCTTCTAATAGACGTTAGTACACTGTAGGTAGTCGTGTTTGCTGAGGAGACTTGGGTTACACATACTGAAGACGCAATACAGTGAGTTCATGTCCCCCTTTTCCTTAAATTGTTTTGTTTACTTACTTTGGGGGTGAAATACATGTTACAAAGGGATACTTACAATACTATTGGTATGATTAGCCTAGGAAAGAACCATAGATCATGTGATAGGGTAGGCGGATACTTGGGACCATCAATCCTCATTGCAGGACCGAGGGGCATGAGTGATAGATCTATTTGGGTGTAGCGAGCCCACACCCATGAGGCCGGGGCGGCCCATAGTGGTGACTATGTCTTCCAGCCGGGAGCCCGGTACAACTTTGCTAGGTTTGAGTCTTCCTACGCCGTCACACATATCAGTGGCCTTGCAAACCATTGGTGATCTTTTCCTTGTTTGCAATCATACAGGGACATACATACATACATACATACATACATACATACATACATACATATATACATACATACATATATACATAAAATGTTTACAAAGGTTTATACATACTCACATACACATGAACTCGCTCAACTTTTGTTGATTTTTCAAAACTACATGTATTTCAGGGAACTAGCGGATCTGGCGGGGTATGCATGTGTTAGCTGCGTTGAATAAAGATGTCATCCAGGGTAGTAGGTTTAGGAGGTGTAACCCTTACCTGGACGGGTTACATGTCTTTAAACCACGTTTTAATTAAAGTCTTTTACTGTGTCCCATGAACACGTTGTAGACAAGTATGGTTTGTAACTTATTTTAAGTGTCGACATTTTCAAATAATGATGTTGTGGTACTTTTAAACTTAATGAATGGATGAACATCTTGTGTTTTTATCATATAGCATTGTTATGATTGTTGTTATGGTATTAAGAAGTCACACCAAATAAACCCACGCTTCCGCAAAAGCCAGGGTGTGACAGCTTGGTATCAGAGCCTCGATCATAGCAAACTAGGATTCTTTCTCGAGTCTAGACTATGATCATCAGGACTCTCACGAAAATGTTTTTAAACATTTTTACATTGCATACACTATACGGCCAGATCCAGGGAACAAACATTTTTACAAACAAAAAGGCACAAATACACATTTCAAGACTTATATTTATAATTCAGTCTTAGAGACTGAGGGAGGATCAGTCTTAGAGACTGAGGGAGGATTTAGTCTTAGAGACTGGGAGGTTGGTCTTAGAGACCAGGGATTTAGTCTTAGAGATTGGGAGGTTGGTCTTAGAGACCAGGGATTTAGTCTTAGAGACTGGGAGGTTGGTCTTAGAGACCACGGATTTAGTCTTAGAGACTGGGAAAGTTGGTCTTAGAGACCAGGGAGTTGGTCTTAGAGACCAGGGAGTTAGTCTGAGAGACTAGGGAGTTTAGTCTGAGAGACTGGGGAGGATAGTCTGGGGAAGACTAGGTTGATTACTTGCTTACATTGTTGTGACTTACATACTTATTTGATTACATGTTGATATATGTGCATATGTGTGGTTGTGTTACAGACACCATGCCATCATCTTCTGATACCGGAGTGTCAGACACATTGGATCCTATGGCGATTGTGTCGGACGACGAGATTGTCTCTAAGGATGAGGTCTATACATCGGATACCACTAGTACGGATGATGACGATTTCCAGCTTTTGCTTTGCCGGATCTTGGAGACGATGTTCAGCTCGCTGATGGTATTCTAGTCGGGGATCTACCTCTTGCTGAGATCCCTGCTCCCGTTCCCCTTGCTGCAGTTCCTGTTGGGGATCTGCCACTTGATGATGATGTCGTTATTCCTGTCATTGAGGTTCCAGTTATGGAGGTTCCTTCTGATTCTTCTGGTCCAAACTCTTTTGAGTCAGTATCATCTTCTACTCTCTATGCGCTGGGGTTACAGCGATACCCCACCGACTCAGATTCCGATATGGCCATGTCAGCCGCATCTGATCAGGACCCTGATTTTGACCTTGCTGATGACGCCGATCATGATTTTGACCTTGCTGATGACCCCGATCATGAGTTTGACCTTGCTGATGACGCCGAGCATGAGATAGACTATGCTCCTGATGAGCAGCCATTCGAGGCCCCTGTTTCACCTCACGATTTCGACCCAGATCACGAGATTGGGCTTATGCACGATGATCAGCCCCTAGAGGCTCCTGTTGCTCCTATCGATCAGCCCCCTGTTGTACCCGCTGATCTACATCTAGCCCCAGCTGACCTTGTCCCATCGCCAGATCATGACTCTATCTTTGCTGAGATACCTGATATTGCACCGATATTACCTGATCCAGTCCTTGTGTTTGATGACCATGCTCTGTTTGCCACCCACATCGATCCTAGATATGCTGACACCCATAATGGGTGGGCCGATGATGACGATTATCCCCCACATGTTAGACCAGTCACTCCCCCTCATGCACCCATCTCTGCACCGATTGATGTTACCCCTCATTTTCCCCATGTGTCAGATATCCATCGCACCGACCTTCCTATCACTTTTCTCCAGGACATTCCTCCACCTCGTCCTGGGGAGGGATCTTCGAGACAGCAGCCTGCTTTTGTCCCGCCTATGTCGTCAACTATTCCATTCATGTCTCAGCTTCCTCGCACTACATCACCCTTTGCACCTGCTGCACACGCGGCTTTTCCTTCGTCAGCACCCTCAGGCGAGCCATTTCTGTGGTCTTCGCCCAATATCATGCCTTTGTCGGACCCATACCACCCTTTTCATGTTGGATATACCACGGATGACATACTTATATCCCTGCAGTTACAGCAGGATGCGTTGAGCCGATGATTCCAGGAGCTGGAGAGGACTCCGCGTCCTCCCCCTTGTCATTGCCAGTCTCCATTTGCTACACCACCAGCTCCTCTTCCACTACACCCGGATTCTGATGTCCGCTTCCTCACTCCGGAGCAGCAGATTGCTTACCTGCTGCGCATTATCCACGCCCTCGAGGAGGATTGGGTGCATTTGCGTCGTTTGCTTTTCTTCCCTCCTCCACCTCCTCCTCCTCCGCCATCAGCGTAGCTATATTTTTCGTTTGGTGCAGGTAGATTGTTTTGGTGAGAGAGTCGCAATTGGGCCAACATATGAAGACTTTTGGAAGACCACGTTTTTGTATATGATTTGTGTAGACTGACTTGTATTTTGGGGTGATGTAACCCTATGATCTTATTTTGATGTATGATGTACTATGAAACATGTAAAACTATATTGTGGTCATGATGAAATGAAAGCTCAATGGCAACGTTCTCACTACATGCAGTGTTGAATTATTTGTTTTATATTATAACATGGGATGTTATGTGTTACGAGATTGATGAATGTTACTACATGCGTATATTACGTACTCACTGTATATAGTATGACTTGACCAATACAATCTTCTTATAGAAAATGCCACCAAGAAGAGAAAACCGTCTGCCTACCACTGAGGCAGAATTGCAAGCAAGAATTTCGCAAGCCATTGCTGATTACGAGGCCTCCCGCGCTGAGACCAGCGGGAATACCTCAAGAAACAACAACCCACCAAATGGTAATGTCAAGTCACTCGAGACACATTACACTACATTTGGACACTTCATGTGCAAATGCTAATGTTTTCTATGAATAACATTGCTTGGACAGGCTGCACCTACAAACAATTTCTAGACTGTAAACCGCTTAACTTTGACGGCACCGGAGCTGCTGTGGCTTACGTTCGCTGGACAGAGAAGACCGGCACAGTGCTATGAATGAGCAAATGCGCACCCGAGCAGCAAGTTACCTACATTTCCAGGTTGTTTACTGATGGAGCACTCTCATGGTGGAATCTCCAAGTCCAAACCCTAGGGGAGGCTGCAGCATACACTATGACTTGGACCGAGCTGAAAGAGCTCATGCGTAAAAAGTATTGCTCCAGGGCCGAGATACAGAAGCTGGAAACTGAGTTTTGGAATCTTAAAATGGACGGCCCGAAGATCACCGAGTATGTTCAGAGGTTTCATGATCTGTCCCATGTGGTACCATACATGGTTACGCCTGAATTCAAACGCGTGGAGCGTTTCATCTGGGGGTTGGCACCTCAGATTATGAGCATGGTTACATCGTCAAAACCGACAACAATTACTGAAGCCATCGATCTGAGCGTGTCACTGGCTGAAGAAGCCATCAGGCTAAACAAGTTTTCAAATGTTGATCAGAAAAAGAAGGAAGCTCATGTGGAGTCCTCTGGAGAAAACAAACAAAAATTCTCCAACTTTAAGCAAGGTACCAGCAGTTCGAACAAGAAGGGTGAGACAAGCGCACCGGCCAAGGCCAAAGGAAAAGGGTATATGGGCACCTTACCCAAGTGTAACGCTTGTCAGTTGCATCACGAGGGACAATGCAGATCTGGAAAATGTGAAGCATGTGGTAGAGCTGGGCACTCGAAAGAAACTTGTTGGGTTGGTACTGGCCATGGCGGTCAAAGGGGTTTTGGTAACAATAACCGTGGAGGTAATGGAAATGGAAACCGCCCACTAGGAGGGAACGACGGAAATGGTAACCATGGTAATTTTGCGAATCAAGCTGGAAGTGGGAATCACAACCAGAATAATGCCCAAGGCGGTAATGGTAATGGTCGAGGATCAGGATGCTTTAACTGCGGAGACATCGGGCACTTCAAGCGTGAATGCCCAAAACTCAAACAAGCACAAGGCAGAGTTTTCAACATAGGTGCAAGGGAAGCACACCAAGATCCAAATGTCGTTACTGGTACGTTCCCTATGAATCAACGCTTTGCATCTGTGCTATTTGATACTGGTGCCGACTATAGTTTTGTATCGCTAGAATTTATGTTAGGCCCTAAAGTGTGAGACTGACGCATCAAATTAATACAACGGGCCATGGTTACGAACTGGGCTTTACTGGGTTAGTTTATATTAGGTTTTGGACCTTTATAAGTCACTTGGGCCAAGCTTTAGGCCATGTGGGCCAAGCAGGCCCAAGGGGAGCCCATGTAGGGAAGTGGGCTTGAGTTAGTATAAAAACAAGTTTCTAACTTGTTTTTAGGTTTGAACCTTTTGGAGCCTCAGTTACAGAATTCTAGAGATATAGAGAGTGGGAGGCGATTGGTGGTGAAGATACTTGTACTAGACGGTTTTGCTTATTCAAGTAATAGAATCGTGTGCAAGTGTTGAAAAGTGATTCGGTGTGTTCTTCGTATTTCTTTCTTTTCGTGTTTATTCTTGAATCTCACCAAGTTTGGATTCCGCACAAACTTGGTGATTGTTTGATATCGTTGAAAGATCCGTTTTACGGGACTTACAAGTGGTATCAGAGCCATTAGAACCTGTTCTAGGCTTGATTTGATATCAAATATTCAAGATTTTAATTTTTTTTGTTCATCGTGTTCTTCGCGTTCTTCACTGTGTTCATCAGGTTTTGTTTAGAAAATATCCACTTTTGGTTGTTTGATCTGTTTTGCAAACTGTTAATAGACAAACGAAATTTTTGGAATTTTTTTTTTTAAAAAAGATTCTTAATAATCTTTCCAAAAGTTAAATCCCAAAACTTTCGTGAATTTTGTTGACTTTTAAAAGTTGTGTTTTAAAAACTATTTTTTTAAATTTCAAAATATCATCAATACTATAGTCACAGGTCTCGAGTCATTCATCTAAGCAGTCTCGAGTCATCTTCTCCCGAGCAGTCTCGAGTCATCTTCTCCCGAGCAGTCTCGAGTCATCTTCTCCCGAGTGGTCTCGAGTTATCATCAACTGGTGTCGACTCCAATTTTTAAGGAATCAACGGTTTCGACTCACTGCTCATCACTGGTCTCGAGTCATTCATTCTTGTGTCGCAACCACTGTCTCGACTCATCAATTTTCACACTCTCGAGTCGCAACCACAGTTCTGAGTCGTAACCAAGATCTCGAGTCATCTCTTTCTGTTCTCGAGTCGCAATCAGCAAAGGTTTCGAGTCATTGATCATCTGATTCGCAACAATCATCCACGGAACCTGCAACTCCACTTCCGGTCATCTTCTCCGACCTCGTTGCAGCTCCGGTCATCCTCTCCGACTTCCTTTCATACTCCGAACACCCTCCATCATCTACCTTCTCGACTATTTTCATCACCATCATCACCATATCATTCCGTCTTTCATATCTGGCCATCTACCTGCAACATCATCATCATCGTCTTTCTTCTCCGGTCATCATCACCACCTGCAATGGTGAACTTCTTTTGAAAATTATAGTGGCGGCTGAAGTTTGAAATTAGGGTTGCGGTTTGTTTTTGAACGAAGAAAACAGACATACAGTTATTATTTTGTTAATAATAATAATAATAATAATAATAATAATTATTATTATTATTATAATAATCATTTAGTAATCATTGCATAATCATTAATTATAATAATATTAATATTTATAATAATAATAATAATAATAATAAGTATTTTTGCTTTACAATTAAAAAAAAATTTGGTGTGATAACGGTTTTTGACAGGTTTTTGAGGTGCGGTTTAGAAAACGGTTTCAGTCAATCGCGTGCAAGGGGTTTGAGTTAGCGAGTACACGGGTTCTCGCTTTAGGCTTGCGTTGAGGAAATAGTATACAGGATTCCAAGTGTGCGATTTGTACAAGTGTGCGACCACAGTTTTAACACTCCATTTCGGTAAAACGCACATTTTCGGGGAATCATTTTTTTTGGATCACATCTTAAAAATGTCTTCTTAGAGAGAGGTGCTTGAGCAAGAACTCCAAGGATTCAGATACTCACATGGTGAATCTATAGAAGCACTTACAGGCCGGTTTGCTGAACTGCTCTCTGAAATGGGGAAGGCAGAGATGGTGGTGTCTACTCATATTAGCAACAGAAAGATTCTGTATGCTATAAAAGGGATTCCAGATCAGGAGAACTGTAGTTGGTTTAGAAATGTTAATCAGATAATATTGACAACCGACTGCTACAAAATGAAGTCGGATGAGCTGATCTCAATCATCAAATCATATGACAATGCTGACAAACAGTCTACTCAAGGCAACACATCTGCTGCAGTTTGCTCATCCACACAAAATTCAGCATTTATGTTTAACAAACCCCTGGCTCAAGGAATTACTAAAGAACGTGAAGAGATACTTTCTGTCTTTTGCACTCCTGAGTGTAGAGAAAGAAATGAGGCATATCGGTTACATAACGCTGAGCTAATTCAAGATTACAATGATATAAAGAATAAAAACTTTACTTTATCAAAAAATGAAAAACTTTATAAAGAAAAAATTGAGGCTCAACGAAAAGACATCATCAAACTCAAGGATGATGTAAGTGTAAAAACAACCCATTTCTTATATGCTCAGGAGAAAGTATGCATTTTGACTAAAGAACTGGAAGATATTAGAGATAGATATCAAATAAACGAACTTAACATTAAAAAATATGAGTCTTCCAGTAAACTGGTCAAAAATCTGTGTGATCAGCAACTTGCATACAATAAAAAGAAGGGGTGTGGGTTGGGTTACAATCAGGCTCCTCCTCCTTACAATGATAATTACACATACTTACCCATGACTGAGGAGGAATTGATGAATGAGGACAAGATGGCTTACGGTCCAAAAATTGACAAGTCATCATTCAACAGCAACTCTGTTGATAATAAACGACCAACTCCTTCAATGAACTTTATTTCTATAGGCACTTTTGATTCTAATGCTTCGTCTACATGTGCAGATGAAGTAGTTGAAGTAAAGGTTGAAAATGTCGTTGGAGATGAACAAGCATCAAATTCTCATGTGTGTGACATTTTTAGCTCGTTTTTTCACTCTGTGATTAATTCCAGGCCTGATGATTTGTGCGAAAACGTTGAGGCTTGTGTAACAGAGACTGAATCGGCAAATGAAACGAATGAGCCAGCTGAACCATCTGATTCCAAATGCGAATCACCTGAAGCAGCTGATTCTGAGAAATTGGAATCAGTTGATTCTAGTGAATTCAACTCAAGGGTGTCATGTGCAGAACCATCTTGTGCTGATAATTCGTCTAATGATTTAGCTGAAGTTTCTACTGAAGTTTCTGGTGTTTCATCTGATAAATCAGAATTCTCCGATTCTGTCAAAGCTGACGACATGAAGGAAGAAGTGAAGACTAATGTGAACAAGGCTCCAAGTGCGCAAGCTGAACAATCTGAATCTTTGGTTAGTGATGAAAAGGTTCAGATCAAGCAACAAGAGCCGAAGCGAGCAGGTAAAGGACGCGGAAATAAGAAGCCTAAACATCAAAGACGATCAGGCTCTCCACAGTCCTCAACGGGCAGCAATCATCCGCAAAAGGCTCGTAATGAGAAAAATGCTTTCGTTAAGCCAGTCTGTAATGGCAAATGTGAGAAATATGCATTTAACTGTGCTAACAAAGCTTTCGGAAAGACTAGTGAGATTTCTGAACAAGACATGCAGTCTATACAAAACAAGAAAGCTCAGAAGAAATCTCCACCACAAAAGGCCCCAGCAAACGACAAGTATAAGCATCCAAATTCATCTTCGTCTGTAGGAAATGTGCAACACAAACAAGCACAGAAAGGATCGGTTCATCCTTCAGGGCCTGCAAGAGCAAATCCAACTGATCAGAATGCTTTCTACATTAAGAGACAAACATGCTTCAATTGCGGCATTGCTGGTCACATTGCTCGGAACTGCACACATCGTCCCTACGTACCCTATTATATGCAAAATCAGAGGGTTACACCAAAGGGTAACTACCATTCCAAGCCGATGAAGGTATCATCACCTAAGGCAATGAAGAATGTGAATCCTAAGGTTAAACCTTCTGATGGGGATTGGAATGTTGCTAAAAACAAACGAAGGGCTGTTCAGGAACAAAACCATGTTTCTAAAACCAACAAACTTGAAACAGCTAAAGTTGCTCAACCGAAGGCAACAAACAGGCCCAAGGGGAGCCTATGTAGGGAAGTGGGCTTGAGTTAGTATAAAAACAAGTTTCTAACTTGTTTTTAGGTTTGAACCTTTTGGAGCCTCAGTTACAGAATTCTAGAGATATAGAGAGTGGGAGGCGATTGGTGGTGAAGATACTTGTACTAGATGGTTTTGCTTATTCAAGTAATAGAATCGTGTGCAAGTGTTGAAAAGTGATTTGGTGTGTTCTTCTTATTTCTTGCTTTTCGTGTTTATTCTTGAATCTCACCAAGTTTGGATTCCACACAAACTTGGTGATTGTTTGATATCGTTGAAAGATCCGTTTTACGGGACTCACAATTTAAGAAAATGCTTGGGTTAACTACTAGTAAGTTAGACATTCCGTACTCAATTGAACTGGCTAATGGAAAGCTAGTTGAAACGAATGAAGTCATCAGAGGATGTGTAATAGAGATGGGAGAACACGAGTTTACACTGGATCTACTGCCAGTCGAGTTGGGAAGCTTCGACGTGGTAGTAGGGATGGATTGGTTGTCAAGCAACAAAGCCGAATTGTATGTCACGAGAAAACCATTCGCATCCCAATGGCGGATGGAGAAACGATTGTGGTACACGGGGAGAAGCGCGATACGCCTCTGAGGATCATTAGCTGTTTGAAGGCTCGAAAGTGTTTACAGAAAGGATGCGTTGCTTTCTTGGCACACATCGTGGATAAAGAAGCAGCTGAGCCGAAGCTAGAAGATATTCCAGTCGTAAAGGAGTATCCTGAAGTCTTTCCAGAAGACTTTCCAGGATTTCCGCCACAAAGACAAGTCGAGTTTCATATTGACTTAGTTCCAGGCGCCGCACCTGTGGCTAAGGCACCCTATCGACTTGCACCGTCAGAAATGCAGGAGTTGTCGACGCAACTTCAGGAGTTGCTAGACAAGGGATTTATCAGACCAAGCTTCTCGCCTTGGGGAGCTCCAGTTTTGTTCGTTAAAAAGAAGGATGGTAGTTTTCGCATGTGTATCGACTACCGGGAGCTGAACAAGTTGACAATCAAGAATAGATATCCTCTACCAAGAATTGATGACCTGTTCGATCAGTTACAAGGTTCAAGTTTTTACTCGACGATCGATCTATGATCAGGTTATCACCAGTTGAGGATTCAAGAGGAAAGTATTCCCAAGACTGCTTTTAGGACTCGCTATGGACATTACGAGTTCCTGGTCATGCCGTTTGGGTTGACAAACGCGCCAGTAGTATTCATGGATTTGATGAACAGAGTTTGTAAGCCGTACCTCGATAAGTTTGTGATTGTGTTTATTGACGATATTCTGATCTACTCAAAGACGAAGGATGAGCACGAACAGCACTTAAGAGCTATTCTAGAGCTGCTTAAGAAAGAAAAGTTATACGCAAAGTTCTCAAAGTGCGAGTTCTGGCTGCGTTAAGTTCAGTTTCTTGGTCATGTGGTTAATGGAAATGGAATTCATGTAGATCCCACAAAGATCGAGGCAATCAAGAACTGGGAAACTCCGAAGACGCCAACCGAGATTCGACAGTTCTTAGGTTTGGCTGGATATTACCGCAGATTTATTGAGGATTTTTCAAAAATCGCTCAACCTTTGACCTCCCTCACACAAAAAGATAAGAAGTTTGATTGGGGAGACAAGCAAGAAGAAGCATTCAAATTGTTGAAAAACAAGCTTTGTGACGCACCAATTTTATCTCTACCCGAAGGCACGGACGACTTCGTGGTATACTGCAACGCCTCACGCCAAGGTCTAGGCTGCGTGTTGATGCAGCGTCAGAAGGTTATAGCATATGCATCTCGCCAGTTGAAAGTCCACGAGAAAAATTACACCACGCATGATTTGGAATTGGGCGCGGTGGTGTTTGCATTGAAAATCTGGCGACATTACTTATATGGCACGCGATGCACAATCTATACTGATCACAAGAGCCTGCAGCACATATTCGATCAAAAAGAGTTAAATATGAGGCAGAGACGATGGGTCGAGTTGTTAAATGATTACGACTGCGAAATCAAGTATCACCCAGGGAAGGCAAACGTGGTCGCCGATGCCCTGAGTCGAAAGGAAAGAATCAAGCCTATAAGGGTTCGAGCTTTGGAAATGATTGTTCAAACAGACCTCTCGTTGCGCATTCGTGCCACGCAGAGAGAAGCTCTTAAGGAAAGAAATATTGAGAATGAATATCTCCATGGGATGGAGAAACAGTTGGTACCAAACAGGGAAGGAACGTTGTGCTTCATGAAACGAATTTGGGTTCCTCTGTTTGGTGGTTTGAGAGATGTTATTTTTGACGAAGCTCACAAGTCACGGTACTCGATCCATCCAGGATCGGACAAAATGTACCAAGACTAAAAGGATTTCTATTGGTGGCCAAGAATGAAAGGCGATGTCGCGATATATGTTGGCAAATGTTTAACTTGCGCCAAGGTAAAGGTTGAATACCAAAAGCCTTCAGGTCTCTTGCAGCAACCTGAAATACCCCAATGGAAATGGGAACAGATTTCTATGGACTTCATAACGAAATTGCCAGGAACGCCCAAGGGCCATGATACGATTTGGGTAATAGTAGACCGTCTAACGAAGTCTGCACACTTTTTGCCAATCAAGGAAAAAGACAACACGAGTAAACTTGCTGAAATATACATGAGGGAGATTGTTGCACGACATAGAGTGCCGCTCTCAATTATCTCTGATAGAGATGGACGCTTCGTGTCAAGGATTTGGCAATCCTTTCAAGAAGCATTTGGTTCTCAGTTGAATCTGAGTACTGCATTTCACCCGTAAACTGATGGACAGAGCGAATGAACGATTCAGACGTTGGAAGATATGTTGCGAGCTTATGTAATGGATTTAGGTGGAAGTTGGGACACTCACCTACCATTGGTTGAATTTTCGTACAACAACAGTTATCATGCAAGCATCCAAGCCGCACCGTTCGAAGCTCTCTATGGGCGTAAGTGTCGATCACCCTTATGCTGGGCTGATGCGGGTGATGGACAACTTGTTGGCCCGGAATTGGTCCAGGAAACGACAGACAAGATTGCACAGATCCGAGAGCGCATCAAAGCAACTCGTGATCGACAAAAGAGTTATGCGGACCTGAGAAGGAAACCTCTGGAATTTGAGGTGGGAGATATGGTTTTGTTGAAAGTTTCACCCTGGAAGGGTGTGGCACGCTTTGGGAAGCATGGGAAATTGAACCCCAGATACATTGGACCCTTCAGAATCCTGGAAAGGATTGGTCTCATAGCATACAAGTTGGATTTACCTGCTGAACTGAATGGCGTTCATGATACATTCCATGTATCAAATTTGAAAAAGAGTCCAACTCAAGAAACAGTTGTCATTCCTGCCGACGAAGTTCATATCGACGACACACTCCACTTTACTGAAGAACCCGTTGAGGTTACGGATTGGAAGGTTAACAAGACACGCCGGAGTAGTGTCAAACTCGTCAAGGTTCGATGGAATGCATGACATGGCCCAGAGTTCACGTGGGAGCGTGAAAATCGTATGAAAGCCAAGTACCCACATTTATTCCCCAAGACCCCTGCATCTAGTAGCAGAACTAAAATTTCAGGACGAAATTTCTCTAACAGGGGGAGAATGTGACAACCCTCACAATTACAGGTATCCGTATAATTAATTAACATTAAATTTGTGCTTAATGATTGTGCTTAATTACAACTGATGAATAAACTGCTTTCTGATTTCTGTCACATACATACATATGCATCATATTTCATACTGTCACTCCATTTATTACACACAAACTTTAGTGACAAACTTGATGCACAAAGCACAGTTAGCACAGTGGGCAGATAATTCAGAAACATGTTGACAATGCCAGCACATGGACAAACTATATATTGAGGCCCAGTATGAGCCAGGGACAAGGTACTACACTAGTATGGAGTGTAGGGAAGTAAGGACCATAAAACTGCGTCACTAGGTGATAGTTTAGGTGCCGGAAAGTGCCTAAAACCCACTTAAAATGCAAAATTCTGCATTTATTAACAAAATTCAGCATTTAAATATGCTAGTCACTTGCAAAAATATGGCAAAATGGTCCTGTATGCTTTCCTAAGTGACGGGAATTAAAAGGGTCACTAAAAGATACATAAAGGACACTTTACGATACAACTTAGCACTTTAACGGAACGGTATCTAACTGAACAACTGGACACTACCCGGAACACTAAAATATTATCAGAAACATTGTTTCACTTTTTCTGAGCTAGTCTTGGTTCCCGAACACTTAAACACACTACATAATATGGGGTACACACTAAACATTAGATTTTACATCTAACCCCTAATTAATCACCACTTACCACAACATTTTACATCTTACCCCCCCCCCTTATTAGAACCGGCCCCAAGGGACCCCACCCACAAGATTGCCATAAATCTCCACTAAATCTTCTGTTAGGACCGGTTTGACTCCGTTTCGATTGCGAACCGACTCGTACGACGTGCGGAATCCGTGCACGAGTGAGACCGAACACACGAACAGTAAAATAAATTGTGATTCTTTGATAGATTTGATAGCGTACAAGAACCTGAATCACGTGGACAAGCTTTCTCTCTCTAGAATCTCTCTCTAGATCTCTAGCTCTCCAAATGCTCTAAATGGCAAAAGTTACAAATGAAACCCTAAAGCTTCTATTTATAGGCACAAGATTATAAGGAGGTTCTCCTTATTTACAATAATGCCACCTTGCCCTTTTAACTAGATATAACAATATAACGCTAGATTTCTTCAGTTTCTCGTTATTTCTGCTACGAACTTGATTGACGGAGGCGATAGACACATACTGTACTAACAGACTCCCCCTTGGATATTGCCGCAGTCAATCTCATAGCGTCTTGTCTTTTCTTTCTCTCTGAGTCTTCTTGAAAATGTGATATTATCAGCAACCACAGACTTCCTCTTTCTCGAACAGAATCCCCGTGGATCTGTCTTTAGGTTTTCGTTGCTCTCTCTCTCGATAGACTCTTCCTTCAGGCTCCCCCTTTCGTCAAGCTTCTGTGCTTTTAGGGATCGACACCTAGCTTTCCATCTACAAGCTTCTACTAACTTTCAGCTTGTCTTCAGACTCCCCCTTAGACTCAGCTCTCGGGATCGTAGTCTGGATTACCTGCAATCACTCATACAACTATGAGTAACAACATTTTAATCTTCTAGATATCGTAATCTGACAATTCAATCTTTCTAGAAATCACTACTCATGAATTTGGCAGTTTCATCGAATCGTATCGGAAACTAGCTCTTATAACAAAATAAGCATCCAAATCCCCCACAGTTAATCATCCAAGTCCAAATTAATGACCTTGGAGATATCACAAACTGTTTTTGAATTTAAAAAACTTCAAGTTTCAAATTAATGAACTTGTTTTATTTTCAGAAACACGATCAACTTACTTAGATTTTGAAACTCAGCACTCAGACATCGGTTGTCGAAAATAAAGCAGAAATCAAAATCTTTTTGTATTTTCTGAAAATATAAAGCAGTAAAGAAATATGTACAAACATATTTACAAACAATATTTTTGTTTGAGTATGCGTCAGAGGATCATATCAGTTTTTGACAAGTCACAAGTACCGTTGAGCTTAATTTTCACATTAAGTATTAAACAATTCACTTAGATTGTCGATATACTGATCCACTTAAATTTTCATACAAACTTCAACTGATTCAGGATACGAATTAGATGTATTAAGAACTTAAACCCATTCATGTGTCCCACCTCTTGAATATACTCCCGTATCCAGAATCCCAATAATCAGTCTTACAGGTGAGTATACTACAATGATATCTGTATATAAATTAGGTATGCGAGGGCCTAGGGATCTCAGATCGATACTTCCGTATACGCAGAGAGATATCAGCTTCGACTTTTCGGTGTGTCCCCTTTAGAGGATCTTTTTGCTTACAACAGCAGCATTTATCAATTTTATTGTTTCAGCATGCTGAGGGTTTAATGCTGTGTTTCAAGCATTGCAGCAAGTATTAGCCAAGGACTAGGTCAGAACTACCGTTCAGCAGAAGTCCCGGAATAATACCCCAGACATCATTGAGTATAAAGACCTAGTATATCAGATTATGAGACCTTTCAAACGAGATTTCAGGGGTTACCTATATATCCAAGTAGTGTTCCCCACAAAATAAGCAAGTGTGAAATTTAGGTTTATATCCCGAAAAACCTTGGGCAATAATGTTCATTTAATTTCGGAAACTCTTTGTCATTTAAAACATTTTCAATTTTGACTTCAACTTTTTCATCTTTTACCATCATTACTTGTTTCTTAACACTCCACATTTGACCTTTCGGAGTACCTCTTTTGTAAAAATTTGTCTCTTTTTGAACCTTTTGATTTTGAACAACATTTTTAGGTTTCCAAAACTCTTGAGGTTTTGTCATATCAACAGATGTTCTCCAACTCTGTGTTGTTCTCAATCTGGGTGTGTGAGAATTCCAGGTCTGTCTTGAATCGAACCTGTTCGGGTTTGATTTCCAATTTTGATTTGAAGCAAACTTGTTTGTATTATACCTCCAAGTTTGTTTCGAATCAAATCTGGTTGACCTTGATTTCACATCCTCAGATTTCTGTTTTTCAACATCAACAGGCTTTGGATTTGGACACTTTCGTGCAACATGTCCAATTTGATCACATTTAAAACACACTTTCTTTGAAACATCCTTGGCTTGTTGTTGTTTCTTTTTCATAGCATCAAACTCCTCATTAGACTGTCGACTAAATTTTAATTTTTCCTCTTCTTTCAAGCTTTTCCCTTGAACAAAATTCATCTTTTGTTGCAAATCCTGTTTTTCACTTTGATTCCAATTCCGTTTCTTTTTATAACCCAAACCAGCCTTCATGTTTTTCTTCTTAAAACCAGGTTTGTTATAAAAAGATTTATGACCTTTACCAGCAAACTTTGGAATCTCAGACTTCTCAATCTCAACCATTTTGAAAACTTTATCGACCTTTTCTGAAATCACATTCTGAATCGGAAATACCACATCTAAGAATAATTTGTCCGATCCAATCATGGTATAAACCAATCCTTTTGAATCATCATTCAAATTTTTCTCGGATTTTGTGTTTTTCAGATAACCATCATAAAGATTTCCTTCATCTCCATCCTGTGATTCAGACTTTCCTTTTGTAGACTCATCTTTCAAAACGCTTTCAACAACCTTACTTACCACCTCTGAATCATTAGCATCATCAGATTTGGAGTAAGTCACATCGATACTTTCAGGTAACTGGTCAGCTATATTCAAACCCTTTGCCACCTTTTCCTCATCATAAAAAGTATAATTGTTTCTCAATGGTGGTGGTACCTGATGAAATTCTGAACCAATACCCTTTTTGCAATTTTCAGTATCTTTGTCATCTGGTGTGATGTTGAAAATGCGTTCGAGAATGTACGAAGAGTTATGATAACTTTGAAGTTTTGTAACAACCTTTTCTTTTTCAGCCAAGACTTGTTTAAGATTTGCAATTTCATCAACACATTTGTTTAATTCAATTTGCTTTTCTTTAAACTGTCTCTCATACATTTCTTTGGTTGTTAAAGTTTCAGACAATCTTTGATCAAAACTTTTGACTTGGCTCTTCAAAGTATCATAAGCTTCTTGTACTCTCTGACTCGACCACTTTAAAGAATCATACTGTTTTTGTAAATCTTGAAATTTCGATTCTTTTTCAACACAATCGACACATTTTGTATAACACAGTTGTCTATAAACATCATTATCCTTTTCAAGACCTTGACATTTCTGTGTCAAATTTTCAACTTTTAGTTTCAAAATTTCTTCTTTTTCAATCATTTCTTTACATTTTATTTTGAAAACATTTTCAAGTTTGCTTGTTTCAATATCTTTTGTTTTGATTATATCATCTTTTTCAGTACAGGCTTTGCACATTTCTATGCAATTCCTGCACTTGTTCTCATTTTCATCAACTAATTCAACATTCGATAGATCAGAAGATTTTCTAACCTCAGTCTTATTCAGCACCAGTTCTTCTGACTCAGCTTTCTGATCTTCCTCCTTTTCTTCTTTCTGAGCTTCTTCATTCTTCTGCTCTTCTTCAGCTCTCTGTTCTTCTCCAGCAAGCTTTGCAACAGTCTTCACTTCTTCAATCATTTTCTTCAATTCTTCTTCTTTTCTTTTCTTCATCTCTACCACCTTCGGTAAACTTGCTTCAAAAACTTCTCTTAACTTGATCATCAAATTTGGCAAATAGTTTTTATCAGAAAGCCTTCTTGTGTTGAAAGTGCCCTCACTTGGAAACACATTGGTTACAGCATCAAAATCCACTTTTGATGGATCAACTACTGGATTACCCTGTGGATCCATGTAACACTCTAATTTTTCATTCCATCTCTTGGCTCTTTGTGCTTCCTTAAATGGTTCAGACAATTTGCCAATCTCCCATCTCGCACTGTCTCTTCTCCACCATCTATCATGATCATCATTTGCAACAAATGCATAACCAACTGCATCTTCTTCAGGGCAAACTTGACTCCAATCGTAACCTTCATCATCATATATAACTGCAAGAGCCCTTGATCTTTCTTCTGGTTGCTTTAATCTTGGTGGTTCAGACTTGTTCTGATGGTAAATCGCCTTCCTGTAGTAATCTTCATTGAACGGATTTTCAGAATCATCAGCAGCATACGCATTTCTGCACTCGCGCTTAAAGTGACCTTTTTGTTTACATTTGAAACATGTCACCTTGGATTTATCAAATCCCAATTTGGTAGATGGTCCACCAATTGACTTTCTCCCCGTGATCTCCATGAACCGCTGTGCCCGACGAACCGCACTGGCCATGCACCATCTTATATCCATTAGTTCCATCTCCTCGGGGTCTAATTGATCATAATCTTCTTTAGTCAAATTGGTATTGCCAATCTTCCCTGCAACGAGGCTTTCATACGATTCAAGTACAGATGCCAAGAAAACCATCTGTTGTTTTGCCGACTCTTCGCTGAAATTCTGTCCATTCTTTAGATCCACTGTGATATTACACTGGAATAAATTCTTTGAAGCAGATTGGTCTGAAGTTGTTGAAGAAGATCCACTGTGAAAACCACTGTGAAAACTTTCATTGTTCATTGAGCTTGAGCTTCCTGCAGAAAATGCTGTTTTTGGAGACCCAGCCTGCGGTACATTTCCTCTGTAGTAAAGCTCTACATTCTGCTGATAAGCTGGATTATTGACTTTAGCTCTCTTTATCTCCAACTCATGACTTTCAAGCCTTTCAATCAACAAATCCACTTTTAAATCTTCAGGCTTGATTGTATTTTTCAACATTAGAGCAAAGTATTGCCACTCTTGATCATTTGGCAATGAATCAAACAATTTATCCACCAGCTCCTCTTCAGAAGGTAAGATTTCATGTCTGGTCAACTCCATTTTCAGATATCCGAATCTCTCAATCATTTTACAAACAGACTCATTTTTTATACAGTTGAATAAATCAAACTCTTTACGCAACAATTTCTTTTTGTTTTTAACAATTTCATTACTTCCTACACATTTTCTCTCTAACGCTTCCCACAAACTCTTTGAAGTCTTTTCTTGTTCGAGCAATGAAATAATATCCTCTCTTACTGACTGTTTGATCAATGTTATCATTCTATGTTCAGCCACAACATTTTTTATATCTTTTTCTGTAAAATCTTTTGGATCTATTAACTCTCCTCCCTCTTTTACTGGTGCAACGTATTCATGTGTCAGTTTTAACCAGCTTTCAGTAGCAAAAGCTTTTATCCAACCCTCAAATCTGTTTTTCCACCAATTATAATCTTCCACTTTCATTAGCTTTGGTGGCTTCTGTTGGCTTCCGTACATGTTCTCAAACTTCAAATTTTCCGAAATCTCTTTTGAATATTCTTTCATCTCAGATCTTCTATCGGATGATTCGGAATTGAATGCGTTGTAGAAAGTATTGTAGAATTCTTCACCACTGCCTGACATCTTCAATTACCTATCGACCAAACAAAACAAACGACAATCAGTTTAAAAACTTCTCAATTAACTGAAACAAACTAGTACTCGAACTGATGATTTTCTGTGCAGACTGAAAATAGACACACTGTGCGGACAGCTTTGACCCGAATCGAATAACCTTTGAACTCCAAACCTTACAAACTTTCAAACGACTTGATAAACTTTTGATACGCGACTTGACTGACAAAACAACTGATCGAACTGTGCGTACCGACTGAACTCCAAACCTTATTTGAACGGTTGAACACGATACCAACTGTTATGCTAAACCACGTGTAATCCTGATATATCAATTAAAGTTGGCTAACAAACTTTATCTAAAACAATTTTAAAATGGCCGGTGCTGACAAAAATTTTATACAACTTCAAGTCACTTTGTACACCGATTGGGCCGCAACTTTGATTGGACCTCACTATCAACAAACTGTTATCACTATCACATGGGCTTTTGATGTTAAGACTTGGGCTGAGATTTACACAAACTGACAACAACTACAATTAAACTCAATTTCCTTTTTGACCGCCAAATGTGATTGGACCGTTCCTATTTTGTTTCACATGCCAACACTGAATATGATAACAAATCACGTGATTATCAACTGACACACATTCAACCACAACTGTGTCACAAAAGCGAAACACACAAGCGGATCTCAACTTTGACACAATGAGCGGACCTCAATTTTTTTTTTCACTAAAAGCGGACCTAAAATGTACAGATGAGCGGACCAGGTATTGTCGAATGAGCGGACCAGATATTGTCGAATGAGCGGACCAGCTAGATGTCCGGATAAGCGGACCTGAAAGATGTGTTGTTCAAGCGAACCGGACGAGCGAACCAGCAACCAAAACTGACATTTTGAGCGAACCAGAATTACTTGTACGTTGGAGCGGACCAGAAACGCGAACCTGCAATTTTGACAGCGAAATCGAACTGAAAATCTTAGATTTCTCCTAAACGGTTAGGAATTTGGATCTGAAACTTGGTAGGGTTATAGATCAGGTATATACGCACAACATATCAAAAAATCAGACGATTCGGACCGTAAAATCCCGTTCAATTTGACTAAAAACAGTGAAAAACGTGAAAATATGAAAAATATGAAGAAGTAGATGAAATTCGGATCTGAATCTGATGAAATCACGATCGGAAATGTGTGTTGGATCAGTGCAATCGAGCTCCTGCTCTGATACCACTTGTTAGGACCGGTTTGACTCCGTTTCGATTGCGAACCGACTCGTACGACGTGCGGAATCCGTGCACGAGTGAGACCGAACACACGAACAGTAAAATAAATTGTGATTCTTTGATAGATTTGATAGCGTACAAGAACCTGAATCACGTGGACAAGCTTTCTCTCTCTAGAATCTCTCTCTAGATCTCTAGCTCTCCAAATGCTCTAAATGGCAAAAGTTACAAATGAAACCCTAAAGCTTCTATTTATAGGCACAAGATTATAAGGAGGTTCTCCTTATTTACAATAATGCCACCTTGCCCTTTTAACTAGATATAACAATATAACGCTAGATTTCTTCAGTTTCTCGTTATTTCTGCTACGAACTTGATTGACGGAGGCGATAGACACATACTGTACTAACATCTTCTATGGTATTTTCATTGGGATTATGTAGATATGGTGCATGTACTATGGGAAACACATGGACCAATAGTCATTAGAGATTTGAAGTTATAAGGATCATTATCCTCACCATTTACAATACACCACAATTCTTCCTCCATTCAAAAAAAGCTACGGCCGAACACCAAGCATGGCCCCGCCATGAGATTTTGATAAATCTTACTTAACCTTCCATAATATATTCATCGGATTTGATGAGATATGTTTTTACTAAAAGAAACACTATGACCATTGGATATTAGAAGTTGAGTTATAAAAATCATCATCATCTCCAACACCTATCACCACTTCACAACTCCCTCTCCCTTCTCCCCAACTCACGACCGATCCTATCCCCCACCACCACTATTTTTTTGTTGTAATCTCAAGTGTTCCAAGGTTATTACAAGGTGCAAGGAGCCAATTTAGAAGGTGTGGAACACTCGGATCATCAAGGACCTCTCTCGTGTGCTTTTATCCACTCATTTTCTTTAGTGTTTCTTCCCTAGCTTAAAAGCTAGTAGTAAGCTTCTTTGATCCTCATTTACTTCATGTTTATGGTGGTTAATAGTTATATCTTGATGAAAATATATGAACACTAAAAGATCATAAGCATAAGTCTTGAACATAAAGCTAACATGATGATGAAATAAGATGAAATCTTGATGAAATAAAGTTGCTTTGATGTTGTTGTTGTTTACTTGATGATTACTAGTAACATGATATTGAACATCATGGTTGAACTTGTTAAAGTAAAATTAAAAACTTAAGTTAACAAGTTCGGAGGTGATTAGTGATCTACATAAAAGAATCACCTCCATGTTTCAACATAAACTTGGTAACAAAGTGATTTCTTGAAAAATAAGTGAACTAAGTGAGTTGTTGATCGTATGGATCCGAGGTTTACAAATGATTTCTCTAAACAAACCAAGTTAAAAAGACGGATTTTTGAAAGGTCATGATTCTTACACTATTTTTGGAAAGAAATAAGTATACGGATACTAGTAAAACAAGAAAATATTGTAAACAAATATTTTTGTAAAAAGTATTCACAAGTTGTGAACATCTAAAAATCCCGAGAATGAGATTTTAACAAAAGTAAACACACTTTGGAGGGTAACTAAACCCACTAAACACCCACTAAGTTACTACGCGATTTTATGAAAAACCAAGTTCATGTTATTATGTAAAGTGCATTGTTTTTGCACTTGACTAGTGTAATGTTGTTAGTAACTTGTTGTTGATTGATTGAATGATTTCCGAAAAGAAAATGATATGCTTATTAGCATGGACACCTCCGTTTACAAAGGAGACTATGGCGAAATTTTTTTAAAATTCCAACACTTAGAAAATATTTTTCTAACAAGTGCTTACGAATATATTTTACCTTAGTTTATCGAAATAAACTTCGCCATAGGTTTTGTTACAAAAATACAAAGTATCGGAGGTTGGTTTTGTAAATAAAAATGGATAAATATATATTTAGAATATATATTTTATACTAATACACTTGTGTGAGCATTTGTATATTTTGTGAACTAGTATATTATTTTAGGGTAAAATAATATAACTTAACAAAATACCTTGACAATTACAACTCCAAAATAATACCAAAAATCCCACGGAACAAATATTTAAGTTACACACTTGGTATTGTAAAACCAAACGCGAAAACGTAACTTACGAAATATTCCTGAAAATACTCTTACACATATATTTTTGGTAAAATATTATTTTGGAAACTAAAGAAGTAAAAATATATTATTTTTGGGAAAAATACATATATTTTGGGAATACGTTATTTTTGGACAAATAAGTTAAATATATTTTCCTAAGTGGGACTTAAAATATATTTTTCGAAACTACAAATATACATGTATAAATACCCCCATCCTTGGGAAGGAAATACGCATATAAAATACTTGAGAAGTATGGATACGAAATAGTTGCCTAACTATTATTCCAAAACCTAAAAACAAAACTTAAGTTAAAATAATTATTATTATTTTAACAAGAAGTTATAACTTTGAATAGTATCAAAGTAACGTAACTCAAAAACCTTCATACCAAGCAAAGGCACGGCCCATTCGTCTAATAGACGTTAGTACACTGTAGGTAGTCGTGTTTGCTGAGGAGACTTGGGTTACACATACTGAAGACGCAATACAGTGAGTTCATGTCCCCCTTTTCCTTAAACTGTTTTGTTTACTTACTTCGGGGGTGAAATACATGTTACAAAGGGATACTTACAATACTATTGGTATGATTAGCCTAGGAAAGAACCATAGATCATGTGATAGGGTAGGCGGATACTTGGGACCATCAATCCTCGTTGCAGGACCGAGGGGCATGAGTGATAGATCTATTTAGGTGTAGCGAGCCCACACCCATGAGGCCGGGGCAGCCCATAGTGGTGACTATGTCTTCCAGCCGGGAGCCCGGTACAACTTTCCTAGGTTTGAGTCTTCCTACACCGTCACACATATCAGTGGCCTTGCAAACCATTGGTGATCTTTTCCTTGTTTGCAATCATACCGGGACATACATACATACAATGTTTACAAAGGTTTATACATACTCACATACACATGAACTCGCTCAACTTTTGTTGATTTTTCAAAACTACAAGTATTTCAGGGAACTAGAGGATCTGGCGGGGTATGCATGTGTTTGCTGCGTTGAATAAAGATGTCATCCAGGGTAGTAGGTTTAGGAGGTGTAACCCTTACCTGGACGGGTTACATGTCTTTAAACCACGTTTTAATTAAAGTCTTTTGCTGTGTCTCATGAACACGTTGTAGACAAGTATGGTTTGTAACTTATTTTAAGTGTCGACATTGTCAAATAATGATGTTGTGGTACTTTTAAACTTAATGAATGGATGAACATCTTGTGTTTTTATCATATAGCATTGTTATGATTGTTTCTATGGTATTAAGAAGTCACACCAAATAAACCCACGCTTCCGCAAAAGCCAGGGTGTGATAATTGGCGTGTCTAAGAACTGCAAACCATAGTCCCTCATTTGCTGTTGGATCCAGAGGATCTGAGAGCAACAGCTGGAAGCCGAAATGTATTCAGCCTCACAGCTTGAGAGAGTGACTGTGGTTTGTTTCTTGCACTGCCAGGTGACTAGCCGAGTTCCGAAGAACTGGCAACCAGCAGTTGTGGACTTTGCATTCAGCTTACAGCTCCCGAAGTCAGAATCAGCATAACCAGTAAGAGAAAAGTCACCAGATTTAGGATACCACAAGCCGGTGCTTGGGCAACCTTTAAGATACCGTAAAATTCGCTTCACAATCGTCATGTGTGACTGTCTCGGACTTGACTGATATCGGGCGCAGAGGCAAGTTGGATACATGATGTCCGGTCGTGAGGCTGTTAGATACATTAATGATCCAATGATCGACCGATAGTGCATTTCATCCACTTTCTCACCGCTTTCATCCGGAAAGATGCCATGATTTGTCGCCAGGGGGGTTGATGTAGGAGATGATTCGGACATATTGAATTTGTCCAACACATTGTTCACATATTTAGTTTGGTGTATGAAGATTCCATCGGGAAGTTGCTCAACCTGAAGCCCTATGAAGAACTTCATCTCCCCCATTGAACTCATTTCAAACTTCTTTTTCATAACCTTCTCAAACTCTTTACACAACTCTTCATTCGTCGATCCGAAGATTATGTCATCCACGTATATCTGCACGATGAGTAGATGTCCTGAAACCTCTTTTGTGAACAAAGTGCTATCGACAGTCCCTCTGGTGAACCCGTTGGTCAGCAGATGCTGGGAAAACGTCTCGTACCAGGCTCTCGGGGCCTGGTGTAGTCCGTATAACGCCTTGTCGAGTAGATACACCTTGTTTTTATGTACAGGATCGGTAAACCCCGGTGGTTGTCCGACGTACACTTCTTCTTTGATCTTTCTGTATAGGAATGCAGATTTGACATCTAGTTGGTAGACCTTGAATCCCTTCCAAGACGCGAATGCCAAGAAGATTCTAATTGCCTCGAGTCGAGCAATGGGCGCATATACTTCGGTAAAGTCGATCCCTTCTTGCTGACTAAAACCTTGGACTACCAAACGTGCTTTGTTTCGTACAATAACCCCTCTATCATCCCTCTTACATTTGAAGACCACTTGGTCTTGATCAACTTCTGATCTTCCGGGAGATCAACCAACCTCCTCACTCCAAGCTTTTCAAATTGTTGCAACTCCTCTTGCATTGCATTCACCCAACTTTCTTCGGTTAATGCTTCTTTGTATGTTTTTGGCTCTACCTGCGAGATAAAACATTTTAATGAGAAGTCTATCTGTAAAGGAGCGACAGATGAGTAAAAACATGAAAGCGCTTTTTTTATTTGATCGCGCGTTTTCACGCCGCTGTGAAGGTCACCAATGATTTGTTCTGACGAATGGTAAGATAAAGTTCTTGGCATGACTGTATCAGGTACGCTCACTTCCGATTGCAAATTTGTTATATCCTGATCACCCGTGTGATCATCAGCATTTGAAGTCTCATTATTTGGTTCCTCGTCATAAGTCAGGTCGGTTTCCGATTCTGAGTCATCAGATTGATCAAATATTGGAGCTGGTTCTTCTAGGGGTTCATGTGCAGTTCCACTTGGACCGGTCTCATGATCATTTGAACCCTCGGTGGGCGGAGAAACTACCAACGGTCTTGGCACTTGTTCTTGTGAAAGAGACTGCTGTTGTTGGTATAAGAATGCCAGTTCCTCCTCACTTGGCTCTGTCGGCAAATGGAATGACTCCCAGAGATTATCGTAATCAAATAGCAACCTGTTTCCGGGAAGTTGTTCCGGAGCAGTAAACTTTTGACAGTCAACGTGTTGAACTTGTATAATCTTCCCCAAACACGGAACAAATACTCTCTTCAAAGGACTAGCATAACCTACAAAAAAACCTTCGTTAACTTTTGCACCAAATTTACCGTCTGGATCAATGAAAGTACATGGTGATCCAAATGGTTCTAAAAATTTCAGATTCGGTTTGTAAAGATGTAACAGTTCAAAACAGGTTTTCTTGTGCTTTTTCACCGTAAGCACACGATTAAGCGTGTAACATGCTGTAGGGACCGCTTCACTCCAAAAATATATCGGTAGCTTCGAATCTGCTAAAATGGTACGAGCTGTTTCGATCAACGTACGATTCTTTCGTTCTGCGACACCGTTTTGTTGTGGAGTATATGGTGCGCTGAATTCATGAAGAATTCCTTTATCGTTGCAGAATTCGAGCATACGGTTGTTTTTTAATTCGGTGCCATTAAAGCTTCGAATGCATCTGATCGGCAGTTTGTAAAGATTCTCCATCTTCTTGAATAGCGTCATCAAGAAATCAAACGTTTGATCTTTTCTCTCTAGAAAATTCACCCAGGAGAATCTTGTATAGTCGTCAGTGACAACTAAACTGTACAGGTCTCCACTTATGCTCTTCACATTTACCGGTCCGAATAGATCCATATGGAGTCTTTCGAGCGGTAATCTGATGGAGTTCAAGAGCTTTTTCGGGTGTGACTTCTTTGTTTGCTTCCCTTTCTTGCAATCGATACAATCATCGTTGTGATGGAAGCTTTTCAGATTGACACCTTCTACAAGATCATTATGAACTAAGAAGTTCATTTTTCTGACATGAATATGCCCAATTTTACGATGCCACATGATTGATTCTTTTTCCGTCGCCTTCGTTTTACTCACAAAACATTGTGCTTTCTTATCTGTTGTTGTTGCGGTGCTCGTGTCTAGAATATAAAGATCATTTTCACGAGGAGCACGCATCAACACCATATCTTCAGGAATCTTAAACCCTGGTTTGAGAATCATACACTCATCTTTTGTGAACTGAACAGTGAACGACTTGCCACATATCTGAGAAATGCTTAAAAAATTGTTTTCCAACTCAGCAATGTAGTTCACTTTATCAAAAGATACAACACCGTTTGTAAGTATTCCTTCACCAACAATCCTTCCACCTTGAGTTCCCGCAAACCCGACATATCCTCCATTAATTGATTTAACGTCGTAGAGTAGTGCTAACATTCCTGTCATGTGCCTCGAGGCCCCGCTATCCATGATCAACTTAAAAATTATAGACCTCGGAAGCCCCTGCACACATCAAACACACATTTACTTAAATAACGCTACCCAAGATTTGTTAACATTTGGTACAGTACCAAATAGAATGCCATGAGCTACTTTGTCAAGTTTAGGAATGCTAAAGACAACATTTGGAACATCAGGTTTTGGTTTTGATTTTAGAATTCCCACCTTGATAGGTGGAAATTCTTCAATCACCTTTTCTAGCTCAAACTCAATTTTCTCATTGTTGGTTGCACAGATTGTCGGTTCAGATGTTAAAACCTTTTCCATTTTCTTTTCTTCAAAAGGTCGTTTAGGTTTCTCCACCCATGATTGATTTTTGAAAATCTTTGTTTTAGGATAAACCTTTGAATTCTTTTGTGTTTTTGAAGATTCACCAATTTCAAAAATTGATTTTGGTTTGTCCTCGGACTTCAATGATTCTCCGCGTTTCAGAATACGCACGGGGGATATCATCGGTGTTTTTCCCTTAACATCTTTTGAAACTTTTGGTTTTGGTTTTTGGAAAACTGGTTTTTTGATCTTTTTCACATATTGTTTAGCCATGTGACCAATTTCATTGCAGCGATAACAGATTCTTTTGTCATATTCAACAAAAGTGGATCTGTTGGTCTCATCTTTTATCTTTTTGGCTGCAATGAAATCATCAATTGCTTTCTGACTAAAGATATAATCTTTTTCGGCCTCAGTATTCTTTCCAGCGACAAACACTTCGCTCAATTTTTCTTTTAGCTTTACCTCTTTCTTATCCATGTTCTTCTCAAAACCGACACCTTTCTTTTTGAAATTGTTACCATTGTTACCCACCCAGTCATTTTTCTTTTCCGGATTGGTTGTCGGTTGTTTAACAAAAAGATTTTTTTAGTTTTGAAAGAAATGCATTGTTGTTCACCTCTGAAATATCAATTTCAACAAGTTTGAAAACTTTTTCAACATTTTCCAGATTCGCATTCTGAATCGGGTACTCAAAATCAGTATACAGTTTATCGGTTCCGGTCATCGTGTAAACCACAATGATCGAATCGTCATCCAAAACTTTATCTGATTTTGGTATAAACTTATCAAGAAAGTTTCCTTCATCTTCAAAATCTGAACTGGAATTCTCAAAATGAGTTTTAACTGTTTCGAATTCAGTGTTATCACTCTCTTCACCCAACACTTGGTCTACAACGGTTTTAACCAGTTGTGACTCGTTGTCGGTGTCAGACGGAGAGAATGTAACATCAATGCTTTCCGGTAACTCATTTTCCACTGTTCTCAATTTGAGATTCAATGCCTCTTCCACCCTGTCTGGATATTTCTGAGTATAATGATTCCACATTGGGGGTGGAACATTTTTGAAAACTGGTTTTTCAGCTTGTTGAGGAACGATTTGATCAATCACATATGAAGATGAAAGATAACTGGTCAACTTTTAATCGACTCTTTCTGTCTCAATACGCATTAGTTCAAGTTCCTTCTTTAGAGATGCGATTGTGTCCAGATGGATATTAATCGACATTTGCTTATCCATGACCGTAGCTTTTAACAAATTAGCAACTTTATCATTTTCCAGACTCTCAGTTTGAATCGCTTTAATTGATCGTGACAGAGTGTCATAAGCTTCTTTAACATCATTAAAATCAAATTTTAATTTGTCGTGAAACTTTTTTAATTCTTGAAACTGTTTGACTTTTTCAAGATAATCCATGCATGGTTTTAAACAGTTTTTGCATGGTGTTTCAGGAATTGGATCAACTTTTTCAAAAGCATTTTCTTGTTTGTCATTTTTACTTCTTGTTTTACCAATCTCTACGAACTCGGACTCTGATTTCTCTCCGGATTTGGACTTCACATTTTCTGTTTTTCCATCAGACTCGGACTTAACATTTTCTGACAAAATTGACTCCTTTTCGACCGACACTGACTCCTGAGTTGCTTCTTTGGTCTCATTGTTATCAGAAGATGTTTTAGTTTGTTCTACATCTTGCAGCTTGACCATGAGAGCTTTGTCTGCTATCTCTTTCAATGTCTCTTCATTTATCTCTTTTGAAACATCAATGATCTCTTCAACCGTTGTTTTTTCAGCTTCGTACTGTGGGCAAAAACCCGTAGTCGGTTCTCCAAAGAATCCTGTAAAAGAATCAAACACATTAGAAGGCATTATGGATTTGAATGCATTCACAATAACCTCCTGTTCAGACTGATAATAGTAAACCGCTGCTGCTGCCTCTTCAAATTCAGCATAACTTTCATCATACACCACTTCACTCACTTCTTCAACAATTTCCGGTTCCGGCTCTTCAGTAATTTCAGCCATCATTGCAAGACCCCCTCCTGGAATATACTTATCCCAACTGAAACCTTCAGGAAGTGTTTCATCATCTTGATTCACCAAAAGAGCTTTTTCTGTTTTGATTGGACTGTTCTCAATTTAAGGTCGGGAGTTGAATGGTTGTTGACTATTTTTATGATAGATGGCATGTCGGTAATAGTCATTGGCAAATGGATTCTGATGGTTATTGACTTCTCTGTTCGGGCATTCACGCTTGAAGTGCCCCTTTTCTTTACACTTGATGCATGTAACCTTAGATTTGTCGAATCCAAGTTTATGATCAGGACCTGCGAGACTATTTCTTCCCGTAATTTCCATGAACCTCTGAGCTCTTCTCACAAGACTCGCCATACCCCATTTGATGTCAATGAGTTCCATTTCCTCGGGATCAATTTGGCCGTAGTCTTCTTTTGTCATGTTAGGGTTACCAATTCGTCCGGCTACTAGGCTCTCGTATGACTCAAGTACAGAAGCAAGAAGTGCTATATGCTGCTTTGCGGCTGTCTCGGTAAAATCTTGACCATTTTTTATGTTAACAGCAATATTGCACATTATCCCATGAGCATAACTCTGATTGTTTGAACTTGACGAACTTTGAGAAGAAACTTGTTCTGGAGAACTCTGAACCTTAGGATTTGGTTCGTAATTTGGAAATGGTGAATAGTTTTTGTTAGATGTGCTTTGAGATACTCCTGATGTAGAATCTGCACTGAATGCCGTTTGAATCTTTGGACTTGGAGTAGATGTGGCAGATGAGCTTCCTTTGTAATAAAGCGGAACATCTTGCTGTACGTTTGCAGATGTCATTTTACTCATCTTCCGCATTTCAAGCTCTTGAGCTTCAATTCTCTCGATAAACGTACTTAAATTGAAACCAATGTATTCCAAGTTGTTCTTCAAAATCATTAAGAACGTACCCCACACTTCTTGTGGTAATGCATCAGCTAACTTATCAACCAACTCTTCGTCTGTTTTATCTATACCCAAACGCTTCATCTCTACTACCAAATGACAGTACCTCTCAATCAATTCTTTCGTTGATTCTCCTCTAATAGCAGTAAAAATGTCGAACTCCTTTTTCAGTAATGCCTTTTTGCTTTTGATCATAGCAGCACTTCCAAGAAATTTCAGTTTAAGAGAGTTCCAAATAGATTGTGCGTCATTCTGATGTTGTAGCAAGACCAAAATATCTTCTTTAATTGCTGTTGCAATATACTAACCATCTTCTTTTCGGCTTTGAAACTTTCTGCTTCAACTGGAGTTAACGAGTTTAGTGTTTTCGGAATACCAGCTTCACTCAAAGGAACTACATACTTTGTTTCAACTTTTAACCAACACTCAAGATGATTCGCCTGAACCCACGTGTGAAATCTATCTTGCCACCTTGAATAGTCTTCAATGTTGAGCAATTTCGATGGTTTTTGCATGGTTCCGAGTTCGTTCTCTAAATTCATATTCTGGGCTATACTCGCCGGAGATTGAACAGGCATGCCTCCTCCGAAGAATGCATTGTAAAATTCTTGGTTATCCATTTTATACTTTGAAAAATTTTTCGGAAAAATTTTAAGTTTTGAAAAACAGATTTTCAAGCGAACTGACTTCCACACGATCTGGATTCTCAAACGGACTGGATTCAAACGAACTCAACTTCAAACGATTTGAAGTTCCAAACGACCTGACAGTTTCAAACGAACTGGAATATCAACTCGTGCGAGGTGAGTAAAAAGTTTCCAATTCGTGCGAAGTGAATCAATTTCACACGATCTGGGCCTCAATTCATGCGAAGTGATGATTTTTTTTGAAAATTTCAAGCGACCAAATCCAACTCGTGCGAGCTGGATAGAAATTTCAAACGATTTGGACAATACTCAAACGATCTGGTCCATTTCACACGAACTGATGTTTTTGACACTTTTTTTATCAGTTTTAGTTCGAATTATAGTCTGTAACTTTGAAGGATTGATTAAAATGGTGTTTTACACGTTATATCCAAAATTCAGTCCATTTTGTCCGTGAATTCGTCCAAAAATCCAAGAAAGAGTAGAAGTAGAGAGTTCTAAACCATTCAAAACACTGATTCAACTGATTTGACTCATCCTATGCTCTGATACCACTTGTAGGATCGAGATTCGGTCAAAACGAGTCGGTCTGAGTCAAATCTAGGTCACTAGAAAGGCGGAAACAGACTAGTAACCTTGAATCAATGTTAGAATAGGAGTAGAAGAAGAGAAATACACTTTAAACTGGTTTTCCATTGATAATAAACGTTTTTACATGCAGAGAATTCGGCAGCACTTCGTGACAGATTTCACCAGAATGTTACAAATGAAAAACCCAACACACCTATTTATAGGCACACCAGTTTGCATGGTATAGACATCCCACTTCGCACGAATTGGAAAAGTCCAATTCGTGCGACCTGGCCTTTCAAAAGCCACTTCGTGCGAACTGGCACAAAACACATAAAATTACATTTTTAACCCTCTTACATGCTACTGACACGACTTAGACTGATGACGTAGGCGATAGACATTGTGCACCAACAGTAGCATATTCCTTAAACCTTCTGAGTCTAGACTTAACATAGGAATTCTCTCATCCCTATTAAGTAAACATTGTTTTTGATTTTATGTGTTCTGAATATGCTGTCAGGCAAAGTAGCCGTTGATGGAGATTTTTCCCGACCGAAGCCAAGAAATGCCAAGCTTCGTACCATGGCTGGGATAAGCGTGCAACCAGTTGGAGGAAAGACCTTTATGGACCTATTCCCAAAATCAAACCTATTGAAACTTTTAGCCAGACTTCGGAGTCCATACCAGAAGGTCCCTGAGGCTCCCGTATTGCAGATGATACCAGTAAATGCCAATGATCACTATTTCTTATCTCCAAGTTTTGAATTTCCAAACTTGGACTATACCAATCAAAACCTAATCCGTGATCTATGTCATTTCTTTAACCATTGAATCCTTAGATTCTACTTCTGTAATGGATCCTGAATTGGAATGTTTATTTTATTCACTAAGGTTTTCAGTGTCACTATAGCATACGACAAACAAAGAAGAGAAAACAATCAGAATAAAGCAAGAAAGGCATTAGAGAATCGATCATTCATTATATTTCATTTTTCTCTAAATCCCTGGATGGGCATTTAATTATCATAGTCCCTTCGAGGACATTATATTTCAATAAAGTCCCTTTGAGGACATTATGTTTCAAAATAGTCTCTTCATGAGCATTATATTACAATATAGTCCCTTCATTTACGTTATATTTCCATATAGTCCTTTCATGGACATCATGCTCTGTTATAATCTTTTCATGGACATGTCATTTCATTAAAAATATTTTGTAGACATGTTATTTCATTAAAGTTTCCTGGTGAATATAATAATTCATCATAGTCCTTTCGAGGACATATCATTTCACTATAGTCCCGATGTTGACATGTCTTATAGACCCTAAACGGACTTATATTTTTTCCCTTTCATCCTCGCGTGGACAGGTATTACTTCAAAGTCCCTATAAGGACCTATCTCTTCTATATAGTCCCAGTATGGACATTTGTTTATTATAATCCTTATATGAACAAACCTTTCGATTTGAGTCCCTGTGAAGACATCCGTTCAGCAAAGCCCTTTTTGTGCGCACGCTGTATCAAAATAGCCCTTTTATGGACATGTTATTCTATTAAAATCCCTTTGAGGATATACTATTTCAAAATAGTCCCTTGTGGACATGAGATTTCACTATAGTTCCTTAGCGGACATGAGATTTCACTATAGTCCCTTAGCGGACATAGCATTTCATTATAGACCCTTCATGGGCAAATTGTTACAATATTATAATAGTCCCCATAAGGACTTATAATCTTTTAATAGTCCCCAAACGGACTTATAATTTTCTTTTAGTCCTCTGTGAACAAATAAGTTACTAAAAGTCCTGATTAAGACATTGTTGTAAATTTCCTAATGATTTATGGAAGCTTTGAAAATTTATATAGGTATTCATTTCATCCTTTATCAAACAATAGTATCAATTTTATTCGAACTTTATCGATCTGCTAAATATTTTCGAAAGAATCTTCTTAATGGTATAACCTAGCCAATATGTCAATACAGACATGCTATGATGGTAAAACTCTCTTAAGATAATTAATCCTTGTTAACATCTAAGAACATGTTAACACTCCTGGCAGTGTGACTTGAGAAACCACACCAGCCGTCAAGGTATTTGGACTATGTCCAAGCCTTAAAGCCTATATGATCGAATTAGATCATGGCAAGTATCATCAATGTGATGATCATAATATAAACATCCATTAGTGATGAAGTGCCTACGGGCTAAACTTGTTGTCCAATAAGACAACGACGGTTGTGGTCTACGACCCCCTGTCTAAAAAAAGGCTGGACTATGTCCAAGCCTCATAGTCTGAAAGATCAATATGATCATGACTAATATCGTTACTAATACGATGATCACGTTATTTAACATCCTTTAAGTGATGTTTCGCCTATGGGCTATATATATTAAATTGTCCACTAGTGACATTGACAATAGTGACTGTTATGGTTCACCGTCCAAGGCAATGGGCGATGCCGAAGCCTTATAGTCTATAAGATCGATAAGATCATGACTAAATATCCTCAATTATGATAATTATTTATATATACATAAACATCTATTAGTGATATCCATTAATTTGCCTATGTGCCAAAATGAATCGTCTTTCAAGACGATAACAATTGTAGTCTATGACTCCCTGTACAAAGGTGAAGAACTATGTTCAAGCCTTAAAGCCCCTGATCTAATAAGATTGCGGCTTATAAACTAATGTCCTTTGCGACAAGGCCTTTATGCCATATGATTATTTATGTCCTTCATGACTAGGCTTTATGCCATATCATTTCACATCCTGTGACGGTCCTCTGTGCCATATATATTAAAAGTCCATTAAGGATAGCCTTTGAGCTACTCATAATCGTCTATATGACAAAGACAGTTGTGACATTGTGATCCCCTGTCAAAAAGGGTAATGGACTCGGTCCAAACCTTAAATGACGTTAATAGTCCCTTTTGTGACCTAGGCAAAATATATTTGATATACTTTCAAGTAACATACTATAAGGAAGTTAAAAACCTAATAGCCGATATGGTTTAATGATACCATGGCTTAATAATCATCAAATACGATGATTCACTGTTATTTTGTAACTAAGCAATTGTTATTATTGGTGTTTAGTACCAAAGCTTCAAAATGGTGGATTCTGATGAAGCACACAGCTATACCGCTAATAGAAACAATGATGCAAATGTAAATGTTAATGGCGCTGATCTTCAGGCCATGATTGACGCAGCGGTTAATAAAGATGTAGGTAAAGTTCTTGAGAACAATAAGGAGTCAAGTGCTACTCGCTCAAGGTCCCATACAAAATCAACTACATCAGCTCGCAAGGAGAGCTCCGTTCACTCTTCAAATGCAAAGAGCGAACCTCAGAAGTTAGTGATCCATGATAAGCCCTGTTCAACTGAAGACGGGTGCACATACAAATACTTCGTCTCATGCAAACCCAGGGATATCAATGGGGAAAAAGGGGCGATCGATGCCATGAAATGGCTTGATGAAATGGAAACTGTTGTGGACATCAGCAATTGTGCTGATAAGGATGTAGTGAAATTCGTTTCACAATCTTTCAAAGGCGAGGCCCTCGCATGGTGGAAGGCCATGGTACAGTCCACAGGGAAAATTTCCCTATACAATTTGGGATGGTCCAAGTTTGTGGATCTTATCAGAGAAAACAACTGTCCACAACACGAAGTGGAAAAAGTGGAGACAGATTTTCTGACTCTCGCAATGAAAAACCTAGATTGTCAACAATATGTTACCGACTTCAACTCCCTGTCTAGATTGGTACCCTATTTAATTAGCCCTAAACCTAAACGCATTGCGCGTTTCATTGGTGGTCTGGCACCGGAAGTAAAAGGGAATGTTAAGGCTTCAAGGCCAACCACATTCAGATCAACTGTGGATCTATCCTTGTCTCTCACTCTGGATATAGTGAGACAAAAGTCGGTCAAGACTGAGACTAATGAGAAAAGACAGAGGGAGGAGGATAACTCCCATAATCCTAAGAAAAAGGGCAAATCCGAGTTAGAAAGGAACCAACAAGATTCCATTAAAAAGCCTACATGCAAAACCTGCAAAAGAAGACACTAGAGACAGTTTCGATCAAACTAAAAGCCAAAGCAATGTGGCATCTACAAAAGAACCGGTCACCAGTCCCACGAGTGTAGGGACATAAAGAATGCAGTCTGTTTCAGCTGTGGCGAGAAGGGCCACATCAGTACTAATTACCCTAAAGCTGCCAAAGAAGGTACAGCTAAGCCTGGAGAGGCTAAGAAAGGAAACGCCTGAATTACCGGATGAATGCCAGAGACAGTTCTTATCAATAATAGCATCAGGTACATTCCTTATCATTTATCAATGATATTTTCTGCTGAGTGTCTTGTTTTAATTCGGGGAATAATAAGTCTTAGATAGACAATAAGCTTAGCAAACCTTTGATTATACTCATAAGAACTCCAGATATTAAGTATAAGGTAGAACTTAACAATGAAATCTATAAAGACCGTTCTTCCATTCTCGACGATGATCCTTTTGTAAGAATCTAGAGTACTTTTTCTCCAAGATAGAGTACGACGATATATGTTATTTTAATATTATCTTATTGATTTCTATCAACTTCGAATGCCAGACTATGCTTGATAAAAGCGCCATATGAGGATTGGCGTATCCTAGTGTGTCCCATAGATTACTTCCATGCCTGATTAGTATGGAGGTTTAATGTGTGGAACCACTGAGATATCCCAATGGTCATATTGTACTGAAGTCAGCTAATGGTATTCACAGAAGATATCTGGTATAGAAGTGTCCATGTAAGTGTCACTAATTAAGGCATCCTGCATTCGTATAGAAATGTGTCATTTATATGGCACGGATAACAATAGATGAACTGAAACCTCCATATCGGTTAGTAACGACGGAAATTGAAGAACTAAGAGCCAATTAGATAAGTTTTTAGAGAAGGTTTCATAAAGCCTAATTCAAAATTCTGAGAGTTCCGGTATTATTAATTAAGAAAGATGGTTCATTATGCTTATGCATTGATTACCGCAACCCTATTTAGGCAACAATTAAGAATCGCCATCGGCTGCCCAGGATCGTCGATTTGTTTGACTAATTGTGAGGTTAGCTATTCTCTAAGATTGGTTTTAGCAGTAGTTGGGATAACCATCTCATCTTAAATAAGCTTTCCTATAACTAATAATTGGTGTATAAGCATCAAGGATGCTCCTTTGGAGACCTTGTATAGAGGGAAATGTCAAACGTCCGTTTGATGGACAGAAGTTGGTAAGTCCAATTGTCAGGACCTGAAATTACCCTGGAGACAACGGTTAAGATCATACGAATCCCTGATCATTTGAAAACTGCCAGTAATTGGCAGAATATCAATATTAATAAGAGTCACGAACCTCTTAAGTTCTCAATAAGGAACAAGATTCAACAGAGAGCACCACCTTGGAAAGGTGTGCTGCGTTTTGATGTAATGGGCAAGTTAAGCTCTAGATAAATAGGACCATTCGAAAAAAATCGAATACGTCAAGATCAATAGCTTATAAGCTAAAACTTATCTAAGGAGCTTGGTGGAATTCACAAAGTGTTCCACACTTGTGATTTAAAGATATGGCTGGATAATAAGTCAATAGCATTGTCACATAATGATGTACAGATTAATGAAAACTTATAGTTTGTGAAGAAACCAGTATCGATTAAGGATCGACGGGATTAGAAGCTCCAAAATAAAACATGTACCTATTATAAAGGTCAGCTGGGGTGCCCATAGAGGCCCCAAAATATGTTGTGGAGGTTAAGTCCATTATACAACAGAAAGTACTTCTATTATTTTAACAATCTCGAGGTCGAGATTTCTTTTAAGGGGGTGAGGATGTAACACCTCGTAAAATCGCGACCAATGATGTGTTGACATGTGTACTAAACCCTAATGAAGTCAAACGTTGACTATGAGGGACTGTTTTTGTGAAAAATCAAAAACTTTGAATATAGAAGGACTAAAAGTGTTAACATGCTTAAACTAAGCCTCTGAATAACAATACACGGTATTCATAATTACAATTAAGCCACTCGTTGATCGAGAGGAGCCGTTTGCGTAATTAATTGAAAATTTGCGCGTCGAAGGGTTAAAAGCATCAACATGTTAATTCTTACCTCTGAGTGACCTTTTAACAAATTGAGAGCTTCATGATAATTGATTTCACTCTCGGGAATGCCTAATATTGACCATTAAAGGCTTTTACGCCAATAAGTGAAATTACGCGCAAGTTTACAAGTTAAAGGGGTTAAAAGCGTTAACATGTTAATTCTTACCTCTGAGTGACCTTTTAACAAACTGAGAGCTTCATGATACTTGATTTCACTCTCGGGAATGCCTAATATTGGCCATTAAAGGCTTTTACGCCAATAAGTGAAATTACGCACAAGTTTACAAGTTAAAGGGGTTAAAAGCGACAACATGTTTAATTATACCTCTGAGTGACCTTTTAACAAACCCGAAGCGTTAAGATGTTTGATAATACTCACATGAATGCCTATTATGGGCTACCTAGGTCTTTGATGCTATTAAACGATAATACGCGCAAGTTTGCGCGTTAAAGGGACCAAAAGCGTCATCATCTAAAACTACACCTCTGAGCGACCATTTAAGCAAACCGGAGTGAACTGGAGTGTCGTAATGTTCCATCATACTCTTGGGAATGCTTAATACTGACCTTGAATGGCTTTTACGCCATTTCGTGATAATGCGCGCAAGTTTGCAAATTAAAGGGTTAAAAGCGTCAATATGTCAAACTAGGCCTCTGACTGACTCTTTTAACGTATCGAGAAGTTTATGATGCTTGGTTATACTCTTGGATGTGCCTAATGTCGAAATTACAAGGCCTTGTGTACTAAAAACATCGTTTTGGAAGAGTTCGGAAGTGCAGGGGCCAAATGTGACAATAAATGAAAGTAGTGGTGAGCTGGTCTCGTCCTTACGGACCGTATACAGGACCCATATGGTCCGTATACGAATGTCAGTAACAGAAATATTGTGTGCAGCCCTTGTATCCTCCCTTGTCTCACATAATCCGACTCTAGGGGCTCTTTAATGGTTTTTAAAACCTGGTAAGACACCTGGAATGATCTCAAAGCCCCTCTAAACACCTGGCAATCATCCGAAATCCAACCAACAACTATAAATAGAGGTGAATTCTTGTTGAAACTTGCACCTTCATTCCTTTCTTGCTCTCTCTCAATTCTGGAGGATCCTGAACATTTTTGGAACCCCCTTTGAGTTATCTTCAGTCCTAAGGACCACTTGTAAGTATTCTTTCGTGCTTAGTTATTTTATTTGGCTTTTAAAGCCGAAAAGTCAAACGTTTACGATAAACGCTTTGACTTTTAGTTAGACCTTGTATGGTCGAGCCATGGTTCGCAACGAACATGGCTACGTGATCGTAATTAGGTAGGTGTTAAACCCTCAAAAGGGCACATCCTAATTATCACGTTTACTTAGTTAATTGTCGGGTCAAAGTAATTAAAATAAAAGTCAAACGGGTCAGTTTTTAAATAAAATTCATAACTGATAATGTAGAAGCTATAAAATCAGTTTTATCACTTTAATAACTTGGTAAATATAAATTGAACATGTCTAGGCATGTTCAACCCGACAATTCTGAGTTTAGGCTCGGTTCGCAACCGAAAGTCGCAAAAGTTGACTTTTGCTTTGACTTTCAGTTCTGACCCGAATTAGCTTAGTTTAGTTATGCCTTAGGGTTCCTTTGTGACCATATTATATGTTAGTATAACCCTCTGAGGTTATACTACATGGTCCTTTAGAAATTATAGTTCATTTGCATGTTTCCGTTAAATGCTTAAAAATTGACTATTATGCCATTATGTTATAAAAACGAGATTTTTGAAAATGTGAGAGAACAAAAAGTTTTATTACTGATATATAAATATGTCACAAAAATTTGACATCAATTTCTGGTCTCAAACTAAAGTTATGCAAGATATCGTAAAACGAAACTTTTTGTTAACTAAATTGCATTTTTAGCATAAATCATGTTTAAACCCAAATTTTGGCACCAAACCCATAGAGTTCTTGCATGAATTCAGTAATTGACGATAATGTCTTTTTCATTAATAAAATTAGATTTACATATCATTAACATGCCAAACCTTTTTCTACTGATGCTATATGTTAAATAAAATATTTTAAACAGTAGAGGCTGATCAAAGTCTCAGATTTCCATAAACATCTCAAATATCGTCAATTATCAACTTTTACGCAAATTAGGCGCATAGTATGGTTTAAAACCATATTTAGCACCTAAGAAATGATACCTACTGATTTTATAAATAAATTTTAATACTTTAACAGTAAGTATAAGTCTTGAACTCAGACTTCCAAATTTGACCTTAAAAGCATATGTGAAATGACCAAAATGCCCCTACGGTGCATAGTTTGGCCACAAATGGTAAACCTCACATGTGTATGATATCTTACTGATATAACATGATAAAATAAATATTTTTACTGAATGTTTTAGACCAGAACCTCAGTTTACTATTAAATCTCTTTTATAAACTTTAAAATGACCAAAATACCCTTACGGGGCTCAAATTGGTCTTAAATTCGTTTCGGCATAACTGAAGATATCCTACTGATATCACAACATATTTTAAGCATAATAACTTATGGAACTTGTACTTGACTCATCCGGTTACCCGTTATGCTTATACGCGTTCGGTACGGTTTATGTAAATAGTTTGCATAAATTAACCGAAACGGGTCAAACCTTATAATTTTTACTTCAACATCCAGAATGTATTTAGTTTACCCATATTATACAAGTCTTCATACTTGTTGGGTCTAAATTACAATCCATTCCGGTCATCGCTTAATCTGGTGTATTGTACCGTTTTCATATTTAAAAACTAGTCGGTCTAAGTCTATGACTTAATTAAGACCCGTTAGCATTCTAATTGGTTATTTATACCATCATTCCAGACTAGAGCCTTCCGGTAAATTATACCTACGCTTACTTAATTGAATACGGCTGAGTTATTATAAATCTTGCTATTTAAGACAGGAGCTAGCTCAGGTAAATACTCTTAACCTATTTTCCCTTATATGGGCTTGGGATACGGTAATATAATTACCGCATGGTCAGGTATGGGATTTGAAGACAAATAAGTCGGGAAATTCAAATAACCTGTTTTGATTCATATTGCTTGACTAAAACATTGGGGGTTAATGCGACCGTGTCCTGGATATCCTTGACTCATTAATTGCAAATGGCCACGACCTAATCACGGGGTGTAGGCATACACCCAACAGATGAAATATGGTTTATTAAATAATTTTATACCCAATATGGGTTTCCCAATAAGGGAATTAGTGGTGTGTCGGTTAATCATGAACCGGCATAGTACCGGGCCCCATATGTAGCGCAAGTTATGTAAAAATGATAACATGAGATATAGTTTGTCCCAAGTATAAAAGATTTTCGTGCCTTGTGCACCTAAACCAATTTTCATAAACATTTTCAAATGTGTCGGTTGATTGTATTTACCAGTGAAAACTGACGTATTTTCAAAAGTCTAAGTGATAGGTACAAATACGTAAATAGGCTGGAAGCTGCTCAGGATTGTTAGACAAGGAACTTGCAACTCCTTCGCATAAGCCATTAGTCTGATAAACTTCTTTTGTTATAATGATCCGCCTGTAGATTATTACAAGCTTGTCTGTACTTAATACCTTTATATTTTCAGACATTTGGGTTTGTAATGATATTTTATATTTCAAGACTTCCGTTGTGCTATTCTGTGTATGTTTGACTATGACGATATCAATCTTACGTCACGATACTCCCCACCGGGCCCACCAGTAATACATGGAAATATCAGGGTGTGACAAAATTGTGACAACTGTCAAATTTGCATGCATCCGTACAATTAATTAGACAATAATTAATGATTAGTGACTGTGCTGATTTACAACTTATGACTTGAATTGCTTTCTGACTATTGTTATCATACATACATGTGCATCATTTATTGCAAATGACATACCATTCTTGCTTGCAAACCTTGTTGATTCAAATGATGCACGAAACTCCGGCAGCACAGTTATCAGACAAATCAGAAAATGCTGACGGAGTTCAGTAGATAGACAGACAATGAGTTGGGACACAGAATGAGCCAGAAACCAAGTATTACACTAGTATAGTGTGTAGGAAAGTAAGAATCACAAAGCTGTCTTCCTAGTGATAGTTTAAGTGCCGAAAAGTGCCTAAAACTCACATAAACTACAGAATTCTGTAGAATTCAGCAAAATTCAGCATTTAAACAATCTAATATCATGCATAAATATGGTTAAATGGTCCTGAATACTTTCCTAAGTGTCAGGACATTACCCAAAATACCAAATTTTCACTAGAAGCATTGTTTTAACATTTCGAAGCTAGTGATGGTCCCTGAACATCATAACACATCATATAAATGTCTAATAACTAATCACCTAACTAGATACTTGGATTTCAACTACAAACTAACCATATAGTTAGAACCTAGTCTACTACCCCCCCCCCCACCTATAATCGGCCAACTAAGCATGGCCCACTAGAGATTTTATTTGGTTAATTTATTAGATTGTGTTTCCACTTTATTAAACATATTACACACTAGTTAAAGTAATGGTGGAAGATTATAAGTAAACCCTTAAGTTCATAACCTTCATTTCACCCATTCATCACCAACACAACTTCTTCTCCTTCCTTTCCCTTACCTACGGCCACTCATCACCACCGCACCACCTCCATTTTCACTTCCATTCCATCCATTCCCAAGTGATATTAAGGTGTAAGGAGCTAAGTTAGGAAGCTTGGAGCTTTCGGAAGTTGAAGGACCTTCACCGTTTGCTATTATCCACCTCTTTTCTTCTCTTAATCATCCCTAGCCTTGAGCTAGTGGTAAGAACATCATACACTCCATTTTACATCTATTTCAAGTGGTCAAAAGATAATACATAATGTTAATCTTGAAGAACACTAAGAAATAAGAAGATGAAACATGAACATAAGCTTGAAATTATAAGAAAACTAAAAGAAATCATGTTGTTTAGTGTTGTTGTGATACTTGATGATTGATTTCTTATGAAAATGATGTAGATCATCATATGATCTTGCTAGATCATGATTAAAAACATAGTCTAGCAAGATGAGAGGATGAAAGTATTGTAAGATTATAGATCATCCTCACATAGAACATGAACTTGAAAGAATATGTGGTTTTCTTGAAAAATAATGATCAAAGTAAGTTGTAATACTTATAGATCTAAAACTTCATGGATGTGTTTTCAAAGGAACCAAGTTAAAAACACAAGATTTACTTGATCTTGGTTCTTACATAAATAAACCATATTTTTGGTGGTTAATAAAGTGTAGAAGTATATGTGTAACAAGAAGAATCCATGAAGAAACATTTTTAGAAAATATGATCATAAGTTGTAAAGATCTAAATTCTTTAAAAATGATGTTTTTAAAGAATCAATCACACTTTAAAGGGTAACAAGGCTTACTAAGAACACTAGTAAGTTACTACAAGTTTTTTTGAAATTTCAAGTTCATGAAGTAGTAGATTATGCTTGTTTTTGGCAAAGATTGGTAAGTATAGGTGGTTATTGGATGATTGTTGAATGATTGGGTTGATTTTACAAAAGAAAATGATATACCTTCAAGGTATGGAAACCTCCATTTTTAGGGGAAACTATGGCAAAAATTTTCTAAAAAGTAAACACTTAGAAAAATATTTTTAACAAATATTTACAAGTGTATTTTAAACCATGGATTTTCACATAAAGTTTGCCATAATTTTTTGTTACAAAAATTATAAATATTTGAGGTTGGTTTTTATAAATAAAAGTAACTAAATATGTATTTGAGAAATATATATGTTTAGATGTCACCATGTGTGTGTGATTACTTGTATATTATGTGTATTAGTTATATTATTTTAGGACTTGAAATAATATAACTCATCAAAATACCAAAAAATTACAACCCAAAATATTACCAAAATTCCAAGGAGTGAATATACAAATAATACACAAAATATTGGTGAAACCGAACAAAGGAATATAGCTCACAAAAATATTCTGGAAAATTCATTCACAGGTATATTTTTTGTAAATAGTATTTTGGACACCAAGTGAAACAAAAATATGATTTTTATAATTACTACAAGATTATATCATATTTTTGGCAAGTAGAAAATATGTAATTTTTGGCAAGTAAAAATATATTTTCTTGGAATTATTAGAATGTATATTATTTTTGGAAGAAATATATATTTTCTCAAACAAACATGAAATACATTATTATTGAGAGAAAATGTACTTTCTTAAATAAACTTGGAAATATATTATTTTTGAAACTTGTATGAGATTTCCAAATATTTTTGCCAAAGGAAAAATTTAAATAATTTTTCTAAGTAATACTTCTCAAAATATATATTTGGAAATATATATTGATGTATTTTTACTAGAAATATTATTCCTGGAAAATTAATACAAAAATCAAGTATAAGAATACTTAACAATTACAAGAAAATACGTATTCTCGTACGTATAAATACACTCTGGAATACGACACCAATACATGGCAAAATATACAAGTATAAGAATGCGAGTACAAATACACCCATCTTGGGAAGGATATTCATGTACAAATACAAAAGTGTGATAAGTTAAAAGTATATTACTTTAACTATTATTCCAAAATTTAACAAATATAATTTAAGTTAAAATATTTATTATTTTAACAAATAATTATATACTTGGAATAACATTGATGACACGAAGAAACGTAACTCAAAGACACTAATTAATACCAAGTCAAGGCACGACCCACTCGTCTAATAGATCATAGCACGTTGTAGGTAGTCGTGTACTCCAGAGGAAACTTTGAGTTACAGTTGGATACGAAGAACGCAAAACTGTGAGTTCATGACCCCCTTTTCTTTAAATTGTTTTGTTTTATAACTTCGGGGGTGAAGTACATGTTACAAAATGTTTACAAACAATTACAATTGGTATGGTTAGCTATGGAATGCACAGTAGATCATGAGAATGGGCAGGCACACTCCTAAGACCATTAATCCTCGTGTTAGGACCGAGGGGCATGAGTGATAGATCTATTTGGGTGTAGCGAGCCCACACCCATGTGGACCGGGGTTTGGCCCATGAGGTGACTATGTCTTACAGCCGGAGGCCCGGTACAAAATCTGCTAGGTTTGAGCCTTCCTACGCCGTTTCATGTATATTAATGTATTAGCTACACATTAATTGATATGTTTCCTTGTTGCTTCATACCAGTTTACAAAGTACATTTATACTTACAAATGTTTTCAAGGATGTTCGCGCACACATACAAAACACATGAACTCGCTCAACTTTTGTTGATGTTTTCAAACTACATGTATTTCAGGAAATTAAGTAGATGCTTATGTGCTTGTGTCCTTAATAAGACATGACCTATCTGATCTTCTTCTTAGAAGATGTCACTTCAAAGGAACACTGACACCAACAACCCTCTGCCGACGACAGAGGCAGAATTACAAGAGCGCATCTCACAGGCCATCGCACAGCACGAGGCCCTTCGCTCCGAACGCAGCGGAGGTACCTCAGGAAATAACCCACCCAACGGTAATGTTTAGTCATTTAAGACACATTACAAAACGTTTGGACATTTCCAAGTGTGCTTTGCTAACGCCTTATGTGAATGGTGTTGCTTATGTAGCAGGCTGCACCTACAAGCAGTTCCTGGACTACAAGCCCCTGGATTTTGATGGAACTGGGGGTGCCGTAGCCTTCATGCGTTGGGTTGAGAAGACGGATTCTGTTTTGCGATTGAGTAAATGCGCCCTAGAGCATCAGATCACGTACATGTCTGGACTGTTTCTAGATGGAGCTCTGTCATGGTGGAACCTTCAGGTTCAGACGTTGGGCGAGGCTGCTGCGTATGCTTTGACATGGGACAAACTGAAAGAGCTGATGCATAGGAAGTATTGTTCAAGAGCAAAAATCCAGAAGCTGGAAACTGAGTTCTGGAACTTGAAGATGGAAGGTTCAAAGATAGCTGAGTATGTGCAGAGATTTCACGATTTATCACAAGTTGCTCCGCGTCTGGTGGAACCAGAGTTTAAGAGAATTGAACACTTCATCTGGGGATTGGCACCTCAAATTCTAAGCATGGTGACAACATCTAAACCTCTGACGATTATCAATGCTATCGACTTAAGTGTGGCGCTCACTGAAGAAGCGGTTAGACTGGGAAAATTTTCCACCTCAGAGGAGAAAAAGGAGACTCCTGTGGAGCCATCTGGAGATAACAAGAGGAAGTTCGCAAATTTCAAGAAAGGTACTCGGGCGAATAACAAGAACAAAGCCAAAAAGGGAAAAGAATACATGGGTATCCTACCTAAGTGCGACAATTGTCGACGTTACCATGTCTGGCGATGTAAATATGGAAAATGTGGTAACTGTGGCAAGAGGGGGCATGTCAAGGAGACTTGTAAGCAAGGTACTGAACGTTTAAATGGAGGCCAAGATGGTAGCGGGAATCACGGAGGAAACAACGACAACAACGACTATCAAGGCAGAAAGAGTGACGATCAAGAACGTGCTTAGGGTTGTTTTAACTGTGGAGACAAAAGGCATTTCAGAAAATATTGCCCTAAAAGCAATCAGGCACGTGGATGAAAGCTCAACAGCAGAGCTAGGAAAGCACGCCAGGATCCAAACGTGGTCATCGATACGTCCCATATTAGTCAACGTTAGGCATCTGTGCTACTTGATACTATTGCAAATTTTAGCTTCGCATCTCTGGAGTTTAAGAGTATACTTGGTTTAGTAGCAAGTAAGTTAGTTATCCCGTACTCGATAGAACTAGCTAATGGGAAGCTAGTGGAATGCCAACGAAGTAATTAGAGGCTGTGTGACAAAGCTTGGAGAACGTGAGTTTGCGATAGTTCTTCTGCCAGTTGAGTTGGGAAGCTTCGATGTAGTAGTTGGAAGGGATCGGTTACCAAGTGCTCGTGCAGAGATTGCGTGCCAGGAGAAGACTATCTGCATTCCGATGGCGAATGAAGAAACGATTGTGATTCATGGGGAGAAGCCGGATACGCCCCTACAGATTATTAGTTGTTTGAAGGCACGGAAGTTTTTGCGTAAAAGGTGTATTGCCTTCTTGACTCATGTCGTGGACAAGGAAGCCAAAGAACCTAAGCTTGAAGATATCCCTGCGATAAGGGAATATCCTGAAGTCTTCCCCAAAGACTTGTCAGGATTACCTCCTCAACGACAAGTCGAGTTCCACGTTGACTAGGTTCCAGGCGTCGCGCCTGTAGCTAAGACACCTTATCGACTTGCTCCTTCAGAGATGCAAGAGTAGTCAACGCAGCTTCAGGAATTGTTAGATAAGGGATTTACAAGACCAAGCTTCTCGCTTTGGGGAGCTCCAGTGTTGCACGTTGAAAAGAAGGGTGGTAACTTTCGAATGATTATCGACTACCAAGAGCTGAACAAGTCAACCATCAAGAACCGGAATCCCATGCCGAGGGTTAACGATTTATTTAACTAACTGCAAGGATTCAACTACTATTCTAAGATTGATCGTTGATCGAGTATCATTAGCTGTGAATTTAGGAAGAAAGTATACCAAGGTACAGTGAGTCAACAAGTTGTTTTAAACATACGCTAATATTGTATTTTATACACGATACACAAAGTAGTTACACGCAGAATACGGAACTTTGAGGGTTAGGAATCATGCACTTAAGACCTTCGGGAACTTATGTCGAGATTCGTTAAAAGGTCACCACGTAGGAACCGCGTCTATTAACACAGGCAAACACTATTACTCTGTCATGCAAGCTATTTTAGTTAACCAAACGAATAAAGTACTCGAATTTCTTTTATTGAAATTCCCATTTCTGCATCTAATGAGTAGATCTTCCCATACCTACTCCTCTTAATGGTAGTTGCATCATGTCAATTTTCTTCACTAGAGCGAACACTCATTTGCTTCGATACCTGATCATTTCTTCATTTTAGCAAATACTCATTGTTTCATTTCTTGGAAAGTCATATGTTACGCATGCACCATTTGTATGCATGTGGTTTCGTTTCGAATAAGCGCTTCATCAAAGTTTAAATGTTATTTTGCTAAATCTAATTATTGATTTGTGATTTGAATGACCTACATTATTGTAATTGTTGGCTCCTTTAATATTAAGTCAACACACTTTCTTGAAACTTCTTTTCTTTCAAGTTACACACATGGTTTATCTATGTAACCATGTCGAAATCCCCTTGTCGATACATACGTTTATTGTCAGATTGCGTCAAGGCCAAGTTCAATTGCTTGAACTTGTCCATTTCGCATATCCAACTCAAGACACCATATGATGTATTGAGAGCATCATATTCAAATTCATTTTTGCAAACGTTTCATTGGTTCCGAGTCGCAATAGACTTGTTTGGTCTACGGCTCCATTAAATCGTTTGTTGGTTTCGACACCTTGTAGTGATGTTTTCACTAAATTGAAGCTTGCGCTAATCTCGGTTACGCATGTCATACACGGATTTAATTGCATGTTTATGGACTAGCTCTAAATCCATTATGTCTTATCATGATTAAAGCAGTCTTAACACAATCGTGTGTTAAGACAATGGTACATAAATTCATTTTATATATTCCAGTGTACCTCCTAACGGTTCTTTCATTATCGATCGAATGCCTTGCGGTACTTATTACTTTTTCATCATCGATCGGAAACGGTAGTCCTTTGGTGTTCTATATTCAATTGAAAAACCCTACGATGTCGTCTGAATCAAATTTTCAGGATTGCTTCGTTACACTTTCATTTGATTTCAAACACGGTGAACTTGTTCGGTCACCGCAATTATTGAATTATGTCATTACGACACCTTGTGGTGTCCGTACAACTTGTAGCTTGTGCTAATCTTACTGATATAACATGATAAAATAAATATTTTTACTAAATTTTTTAGACTAGAACCTCAGTTTACTATTAAATCTCTTTTATAAACTTTAAAATGACCAAAATACCCTTACGGGGCTTAAATTGGTCTTAAATTCGTTTGGGCATAATTGAAGATATCCTACTGATATCACAACATATTTTAAGCATAATAACTTATGGAACTTGTACTTGACTCATCCGGTTACCCGTTATGCTTATACGCATTCGGTACGGTTTATGTAAATAGTTTGCATAAATTAACCGAAACGGGTCAAACCTTATCATTTTTACTTCAAAATCCAGAATGTATTTAGTTTACCCATATTATACAAGTCTTCATACTTGTTGGGTCTAAATTACAATCCATTCCAGTCATCGCTTAATCTAGCGTATTGTACCGTTTTCATATTTAAAAACTAGCCGGTCTAAGTCTATGACTTAATTAAGACCCGTTAGCATTCTAATTGGTTATTTATACCATCATTCCAGACTAGAGCCTTCCGGTAAATTGTACCTACGCTTACTTAATTGAATACGGTTGAGTTATTATAAATCTTGCTATTTAAGACAGGAGCTAGCTCAGGTAAATACTCTTAACCCATTTTCCCTTATACGGCCTTGGGATACGGTAATATAATTACGGCATGGTCAGGTATGGGATTCGAAGACCAATAAGTCGGGAAATTCAAATAACCTGTTTTGATTCATATTGCTTGACTGAAACATTGGGGGTTAATGCGACCGTGTCCTGGATATCCTAGACTCATTAATTGCAAATGGCCACGACCTAATCACGGGGTGTAGGCATACACCCGAAAGATGAAATATGGTTTATTAAATGATTTTATACCCAATATGGGTTTCCTAATAAGGGAATAAGTGGTGTGTCGGTTAATCATGAACCGGCATAGTACCGGGCCCCATATGTAGAGCAAGTTATGTAAAACTGATAACATGAGATATAGTTTGTCCCAAGTATAAAAGATTTTCGTGCCTTGTGCACCTAAACCAATTTTCATAAACATTTTCAAATGTGTCGGTCGATTGTATTTACCAGTGAAAACTGATGTATTTTCAAAAGTCTAAGTGATAGGTACAAATACGTAAATAGGCTGGAAGCTGCTCAGGATTGTTAGACGAGGAACTTGCAACTCCTTCGCATAAGCCATTAGTCTAATAAACTTCTTTTGTTATAATGATCCGCCTGTAGATTATTACAAGCTTGTCTGTACTAAATACCTTTATATTTTCAGACATTTGGGTTTGTAATGATATTTTATATTTCAAGACTTCCGTTGTGCTATTCTGTGTATGTTTGACTATGACGATATCAATCTTACGTCACGATACTCCCCATCGGTAATACGTGGAAATATCGGGGTGTGACAAAATTGTGACAACTATCAAATTTGCATGCATCCGTACGATTAATTAGACAATAATTAATGATTAGTGACTGTGTTGATTTACAATTTATGACTTGAATTACTTTCTGACTATTGTTATCATACATACATGTGCATCATATATTGCAAATAACATACCATTCTTGCTTGCAAACCTTGTTGATTCAAATGATGCACGAAACTCCGGCTGCACAGTTATCAGACAAATCAGAAAATGCTGACGGAGTTCAGTAGATAGACAGACAATGAGTTGGGACACAGAATGAGCCAAAAACCAATTATTACACTAGTATAGTGTATAGGAAAGTAAGGATCACAAAGCTGCCTTCCTAGTGATAGTTTAAGTGCCGGAAAGTGCCTAAAACTCACATAAACTGCAGAATTCTTTAGAATTCAGCATTTAAAAAATCTATTATCATGCAGAAATATGGTTAAATGGTCCTGAATACTTTCCTAAGTGTCGGGAATCAAAAGTGTCTCAAAAGGGTACATAAAGCACACTAAACTGCGTGGTTTAGCACCTTAACGAACCAGTAACCAACCGAACAACCGGACATTACCCGAAACACCAAATTTTCACTAGAAGCATTGTTTTAACATTTCCAAGCTAGTTATGGTCCCCGAACATCATAACACATCATATAAATGTCTAATAACTAATCACCTAACTAGATACTTGGATTTCAACTACAAACTAACCATATAGTTAGAACCTAGTCTACTACCCCCCCCCCCCCACTTATAATCGGCCAACTAAGCATGGCCCACTAGAGATTTTATTTGATTAATTTATTAGATTGTGTTTCCACTTTATTAAACATATTACATACTAGTTAAAGTAATGGTGGAAGATTATAAGTAAACCCTTAAGTTCATAACCTTCATTTCACCCATTCATCACCAACACAACTTCTTCTCCTTCCTTTCCCTTACCTACGGCCACTCATCACCACCACACCACCTCCATTTCCACTTCCATTCCATCCATTCCCAAGTGATATTAAGGTGTAAGGAGCTAAGTTAGGAAGCTTGGAGCTTTCGGAAGTTGAAGGACCTTCACCGTTTGCTATTATCCACCTCTTTTCTTCTCTTGATCATCCCTAGCCTTGAGCTAGTGGTAAGAACATCATACACTCCATTTTAAATCTATTTCAAGTGGTCAAAAGATAATACATAATGTTAATCTTGAAGAACACTAAGAAATAAGAAGATGAAACATGAACATAAGCTTAAAATTATAAGAAACTTATAGAAATCATGTTGTTTAGTGTTGTTGTGATACTTGATGATTGATTTCTTATGAAAATGATGTAGATCATCATATGATCTTACGAGATCATGATTATAAACATAGTCTAGCAAGATGAGAGTATGAAAGTATTGTAAGATTATAGATCATCCTCACATAGAACATGAACTTGAAATAATATGTGGTTTTCTTGAAAAATAATGATCAAAGTAAGTTATAATATTTATAGATCTAAAACTTCATGGATGGTTTTTCAAAGGAACCAAGTTAAAAACACAAGATTTACTTGATCTTGGTTCTTACATAAATAAACCTTATTTTTGGTGGTTAATAAAGTGTAGAAGTATATGTGTAACAAGAAGAATCCATGAAGAAAAATTTTTAGAAAATATGATCATAAGTTGTAAAGATCTAAATTCTTTAAAAATGATCTTTTTAAAGAATTAATCACACTTTAAAGGGTAACAAGGATTACTAAGAACCCTAGTAAGTTACAACAAATTTTTGTGAAATTTCAAGTTCATAAAGTGGTAGATTATGCTTGTTTTTGGCAAAGATTGGTAAGTATAGGTTGTTATTGGATGATTGTTGAATGATTGTGTTGATTTTACAAAAGAAAATGATATACCTTCAAGGTATGGAAACCTCCATTTTTAGGGGAAACTATGGCAAAAATTTTCTAAAAAGTAAACACTTAGAAAAATATTTTTAACAAATATTTACAAGTGTATTTTAAACCATGGATTTTCACATAAAGTTTGCCATAATATTTTGTTACAAAAATTATAAATATTGGAGGTTGGTTTTTATAAATAAAACTGACTAAATAGTATTTGAGAAATATATATGTTTAGATGTCACCATGTGTGTGTGATTACTTGTATATTATGTGTTTTAGTTATATTATTTTAGGACTTGAAATAATATAACTCATCAAAATACCAAGAAATTACAATCCAAAATATTACCAAAATTCCAAGGAGTGAATATACAACGAATACACAAAATATTGGTGAAACCGAACAAAGGAATATAGCTCACAAAAATATTTCAGAAAATTCATTCACAAGTACATTTTTGGTAAATAGTATTTTGGACACCAAGGGAAACAAAAATATGATTTTAATAATTACTACAAGATTATATCATATTTTTTGCAAGGAGAAAATATATTATTTTTGGCAAGTAAAAATATATTTTCTTGGAATTATTAGAATGTATATTATTTTTGGAAGAAATATATATTTTCTCAAACAAACATGAAATACATTATTATTGAGAGAAAATGTACTTTCTTAAATAAACTTAGAAATATATTATTTTTGAAACTTGTATGAGATTTCCAAATATTTTTGCCAAAGGAAAAATTATAAATAATTTTTCTAAGTAATACTTCTCAAAATATATATTTTGGAAATATATATTGATGTATTTTTACTAGAAATATTATTCCGGAAAAATTAATACAAAAATTAAGTATAAGAATACTTAACAATTACAAGAAAATACGTATTCTCGTACGTATAAATACACTCCGGAATACGACACCAATACATGGCAAAAATATACAAGTATAAGAATGCGAGTACAAATACACCCATCTTGGGAAGGATATTCATGTACAAATACAAAAGTGTGATAAGTTAAAAGTATATTATTTTAACTATTATTCCAAAATTTAACAAATATAATTTAAGTTAAAATATTTATTATTTTAACAAATAATTATTTACTTGGAATAACATTGATGACACGAAGAAACGTAACTCAAAGACACTAATTAATACCAAGTCAAGGCACGACCCACTCGTCTAATAGATCATAGCACGTTGTAGGTAGTCGTGTACTCCAGAGGAAACTTTGAGTTACAGCTGGATACGAAGAACGCAAAACTGTGAGTTCCTGACCCCCTTTTCTTTAAACTGTTTTGTTTTATAACTTTGGGGGTGAAGTACATGTTACAAAATGTTTACAAACAATTACAATTGGTATGGTTAGCTATGGAATGCACAGTAGATCATGTGAATGGGTAGGCGCACTCCTAAGACCATTAATCCTCGTGTTAGGACCGAGGGGCATGAGTAATAGATCTATTTGGGTGTAGCGAGCCCACACCCATGTGGACCGGGGTTTGGCCCATGAGGTGAGTATGTCTTACAGCCGGAGGCCCGGTACAAAATCTGCTAGGTTTGAGCCTTCCTACGCTGTTTCATGTATATTAATGTATTAGCTACACATTAATTGATCTGTTTCCTTGTTGCTTCATACCAGTTTACAAAGTACATATATACTATCAAATGTTTTCAAGGATGTTCGCGCACACATACAAAACACATGAATTCGCTCAACTTTTGTTGATGTTTTCAAACTACATGTATTTCAGGAAATTAAGTGTGGATCTGGCGGGCGTTCAACTTTTGTTGTGTTTTTAATAAAAGATGTCATCCAGTATTGAAGAGTTTGAATTATGTGTTTTATCCTTGATAGAATACATGGTTCAAAGGCTCGCTTTTATTAGCCTCTTTTGCGAAGTCTAGTATGGAATTTTAAGCTTTGGTTGTCATGTGATCTAAACTTGAAGTCTTATTTTGATGTTAAACAATGACGGTTGTATTATTTTGAAAACTATTTATGGATGAACATCTTGGTTGTATCATATAGTTGTTTGTTATGGTTGAATGCAATGATATTAAGCAAGTCACACCAAATCACGCTTCCGCAAAAGTCAGGGTGTGACAAAAATGTCAAAATGTTTATGTGTAAACCATGTCCAATGTCAAGTGTAAACTGTGTCATGTATAATCAAATGTAATGCAATCAAATGTAATGCATGGCAAGTAAATAGAATTTACTCAAACCATATGTATAATGTCAATGTGTAACCAAATGTCATGTATGGTGAATAAAAAGTATTTACTTAACCCCATATGTAATATGTACAAAACAATGTCTTTGAGTAAACCTAAGTTTAAATCAAAAGTTACATTTTGCAGAAAACAATGCTTTATGATTACAAACATTTATGCAGTAATGTTTATCGCATACATTCAAGCCTTGAGACTGTCGGATAAACCCTTAACAAGTTAAAGGTTTATCAATTATGTATATCGGATTCTGTCATTCCCTACTTCCAAACAAACCTAGGAAGTCAGGAACGGGATTTGTCAAGTCCTATGGTACCATTACATACTACCGAGTAGCGTGATCAGTGTTAATGAATGTATTATTGTCCCGGTAAACATACCAAATGTCATAACCAATGTAAGCATGCTATGTGAAAACCATGTACTAAGTATGCTAAGTAAACACACAAAGTAGAAATGTTCATGAAATCAATTGTGCCCATATGCTGAGTAAACATATGCAGCAGAAATGTAATGTAAATCAATGTGTCCATATGCTGAGTAAACATATGCAACAATGTGTCTATGAAATCAATGTGCTAGCATGCTCAGTCAACATACATAGCAAAACATAATTGAAATCATGTACTATATGTGTACTAAGTGAACATAACATTTTTATCTCATAAAAAGCAATGAAAGCATGAAAGTAACAAGTATGCACATGTGTATCACCCCAAAGTATTTGAAAGCGGTAAAAGATGGGACTATGTACTCACTTGGGATTGCTTATTAGTCTTGGAATTAAGACCAAATAAAGCTTCAAGGATCACGTAATCAAACGGCACCTAATATAGGTAACTACGTTAATAATCGGATCGTAAATCGGGATATAGGATAGAATGAAGTTATCCTAACATTCTGATTAGGAAGTTATCCTAAGTTCTTTTGACCCGTTTCGACTTGTTAAGGTAGTTTAAGCTACTTTAACGCGTCGTTTGCGTAAAACTAAGGTCGGATGGTTATCTATGTCCTATATTAAGTCTTACATGCCCAATTATGTTTGAAAATGTTACTAAATCAGTTTAGATGTCAAAAACTTTATCACATATGCTAAATATGAATTTATGCTCGAAAAGGGCATTTTGGTCATTTTCAATGGGCATATAAACGACTTAATGAATAACTAACCAACCTTAGTGATCATAAGGTATAACCTTAGTAGGTTATTCCCTATGCAACTATGATCACTAAATAAGTTTGGTCGGATCCAAATGATCGACCAAACGGGTCGGGTTCGAAAGTCTAAGCGGTTGTCGAGACCGCTTAACTTACGACCCTAAACAAGCACTAAACTAGTAGTGACGAGTTAAACATGTTAAAACATGTTTAACAAAGTTATAAAACTGATTTGGTATCAAAACAAAGGGTTTTGATACCCGAAAATAGTTTCGTCGCAAAATGCGCATAAATACGCATTTTGACCGAAACTTTGACTCGTCACTACGCCTAGTCAACGTGGTAATCAGTATGTATAATCGCTAAGGATTATAATCATCGTGATTACAATCATGTTGCAAAGTTCAATTGAACTTTGATTTGACCAATTGATGGTCAAAACCGAAAGTCAAACTGTTAGTCAAACTGTTTAACTTTCAGCTCTAAATGGCTGAAAATAAAGACTAAGCCATGAAAGAACACTTACAAGGCTCTATGGCTGAAAGATTAGACTATGAGAACTCAGGTAGGTGGCTTCCAATGATGGTTGCCTCCACTTAGAGTCCAAGAAGTAAGAAAGATTGAATGTGAGCAAGAATGAAGTGAAAATCAAGCCTATTTATACTTGTGGGAGACTTGCAAGATCATGACAAGTGGTTATGTATTGCCCAAGCAATAGATCTTGGCCATACATTTGTTAAGGACAGCTAGCTTTTGCTTGGAGAGGTGTTAACTTGATGCCCACACCAAGAAATTGCAAGAAAGGCCCTCAAGAATCAAGCTGCAGCTCAAAAATGAACATTCTGTCCAGATATAGGCATCGCGTCGCGCGACAGCAACACCCCCAGGGCATCGCGCAGTGCTACCCCCTACATCAGACTTTCAGAACTTGTCAATTTTGGTCCCTGCACACACTTTAGTGCATTTTCGACGTATTTAACCTCTGTTAAGCCATTTTCAAGGCTCTACAAGGACGTCAAAGTATAGGGGACTCAAAATATGCTCGGAAATATCACGGATGTCGGTTCGTTTGGTCGTACGGTCGCGTTATTCGGTTAATTACGATGAAACTCGAACGGACGCGAAAACGATCCAAATTAAGCGACGAATGGTATTCTTGCATTCCCATCAATAAAATAAATTATTTTAGTGACTAAAAAAATTTTTGGATGTCCGGATGTGGTCAGAACGTAAGATATGCGCGTAAATGCAAACTTACGCCGTTTTTGACGCTTTTAGTCCCTGTAATCAAATAAGCGCATTTTCGCATACCGAACCACTCAAAGCTTATTTCTAAGCTATGTTAAGGTTATTTATGGTATGTTTAGCTTATGATCATGTTCCGGAATGTACGTCACCATACGATACGGTAGACTTTTGCAGTTTGACGCAAATAGTCCCTGTGAGCGAATAAACTTGTTTTTGCCATACCAAACCTTCCAAAACTTATTTCTAAGTTATGTAGAGGTTATTTAAGGTATGTTAAGCTTATGTTGTTGTTCCAGAGTGTTTTTCGCGTTAAAATGATTACGTTAACGCATCAGTTTGCATATAACTTTCCACAAAGTGATATAGAGTTTAAAATTGAACAAAAATCAAAACGTGCAAAATGTCAAACATAAATAAACAAATATTGGGATCAAAACACATTATTTCATTGATATTTGAATTGTTTGGAGTTTGTACAATGATTACACAAGCAGAGATGTCACAGTCTCCCCTACTTTAGGAAATTTCGTCCCGAAATTTATTTAGAGGAAACTTGTGAGAATAGATGTGGATATTTCGCTTTCATCTGATCTTCACCTTCCCAAGTAAATTTTGGACCATGTTATGATTCCCAGCGAACTTTAACAATTGGTATGCGCTTGTGTTTGAGCCTTTTGACTTCACGGTCCATGATTTCCACAGGTTTCTCAACAAAGTGCATCGTGTCATCAACACGAATTTCATCAAGTGGTATGTGGAGGTTCTCATCAGCTAAACACTTTTTGAGATTGGACACGTGGAAAGTTGGATGAATATTTCCAAGTTCAGGAGGTAGCTCTAGTCTGTAGGCCACTTTTCCGATTCTTTCAACGATCTTGAATGGTCCAACATATCGTGGTGCAAGTTTTCCTTTCTTTCCAAATCTAATCACACCTTTCCAAGGGGATACCTTGAGTAGGACGTGATCACCGACTTGGAATTCTAAGGGCTTGAACCAGGTCCTTGCAGGATCTATACACTGAACAAGGCAAGAACCTTACTAAACCATTCCCTTAACCCCCGACCAGGTAGCCAACATATCTCTATATAGACCGTAGAGACATGAATGATGCAATCTTTTACTTATATAGACAGTAAAGTAACGCCAAGACACCACGGATAAATGATAAAGAAAATTCACCTTCAACATAAGAAACTAGTTATTAAAGTCATTAATAGAAAACAAAAAAAAAGTGCTGAAAGATTAAAAATCAAAAGTAATACATAAAAGACTTGTCTTCACCAAGTGATGTAAGAGGCTTAACCAAACATGGCCTTTGATTGGCAAGAACTCTTACTATCAATCTTGGATCCCGAGACTACTACACACTCTAAAGATGGATTATGGATGATAGTGGTGGGTGTAGGTGGTGTAGTGGTGGTGGAGTGGTGGCAAAGTGGGAGAGTAGTGGTTTGCCAAGGGATGCCTTTGAAGTGAGCCAAGCACCCCTATTTATAGCCAGTAGAGAGCTCTGGCCACGCCCCCGTGCCCGCTGGGCACGACCCTGTGGTCAGCCTTTTCTCTTCCTTCATTAATTGCAAGTGTTAGCAGAGGGCCCAACACGGCCCCGTATCTCCTGGGCACGGCCCCGTGGTCAACTTCGTATCTGTACAATCAAGATCGGGTAAGATTCTGCGTATCTTTGCGTTGACCATGCCCCATGGTGAGCTGGGCACGGCCCCGTGGTTGGCGTAGAAGCTTCTGCAGGTTTTGTCTTTTGTGCAGGGCTGACCACGCCCCGTGGTGAGATGACCACGCCCCGTGGTGAGATGGGCACAGCCCCATGGTCAGCTTCTGTCTTCTTGTTTTTGCTTTGGGAGATGCTGTCGAGGGGTCAGGCATGTCACGTTATTCCTTCTTCTTGTATTTATGTTGGTAATTGGCTGCTTATTTGTTCCTTTTGTTCTTTTAAGCTCATTTGGTCCTGTAAATTTAAAAGGAAGAAAGAAATGTGCTTTTTCCAACATTAGTACTAAAAATGGTTAGTTTTATACCTCATTTGATGTAATTTATATGTTGCATTTTGCACACATCACAAATGATTGAAAGATTTTGTCACCTTAAAATTGAACTCGATAGGTTTGGAATAACAAAAACCCATGAGGAAGTCATTGATAAAATCATTGAGGCTTTACAACGAGCTGATCAGTGGCAAACATTTGTGTTTATTTTGAAAAATGATGTGTTGTATGATACGATTACTCTTGATGCTTTGATAGAAAAGATAGAGAGTCATGAGCTTGAGCTACAAAAGCATAGCAAGATGAGCAGTTCTTCGTATCAGCAGAATGTGGGTCTTTATTACAGAGGTAGTGTACCTTCGGTGACAGTTAGTGAATCACCAAAGACTGCATTTAGTGTTGAAAAGTCGAAAGACTCACAGAAAAGCTCATCAAGCTACAATCCAGGGTATCATTCGTCTTCAACAGCCTCAAACTCAGAAGAACCAGATGAGATTCTTTGCAACATTTGTTGGGATTGAACCCTACCAAAGGAACAGTTGATAAAGCCAAAACTGGATCAGATCATTGGATTCAGAATAAGCAGATGTTTGCATCAGTCTTTCCCCTTGGAAGTGGCCCTAACATCTGATGACCTCCATCCACTGTTCGTCTACAACAACTACTGATCTTCAACAACTGCTAAAGAATATAAAAGACTGTTGAAGGCTAAGCACTGATGCTCAATCTACTGTCATGGTTCAAGTACTGCTGAAGACACAAGCAGTGCTGGGAGTATAACAGTGGAATGAGAAGCAGTAGTTAGTTTATTTCTTTGTATTGTATTGTAATCAGTAGTTAGATAACAGTGCTTGTATAGATCAGTGGTTGTAGGTTGTTAGGAGGTTAGATGTCACTTTCATGGTGACGTCAGCAAAGATGCTTCAGTGGTTTGTTCGGTACTATAAATAGAACAGTACCCTGTACTGTTCTATTAGCTCTTTCTTCACAAGTCATTATGTACGGACAAACCAGTGTGAGCTCAGGCTGAGGGGGAGATTGTATTGCATGCATGCAAGTGTAATTGAATCATTGTAATAAATATAATCATTCGATTTCATGACAAACATGTGTGTTGAAAGCAATTCTTCCATTTGATTGTGTGTTGAAAGTTTGTTTCCATTTTAATTCCGCTGCAATTACTCATTCATATTCATAATTCTCAAACAAAAACACAATCATAAGAAACTCAGATACTAACAATTGGTATCAGAGATTGGACAGTCAAATTTGATCTAACAATCATTTTGACGTAAAAGTTCAGCTCATAATCGTTGATACTTATAATTGTTCGTTTTGTTGAAAAACAGAGTAAGGTTTAATCACGAGGAAAGTTGATTAATCAGTACCTGTAAAACAACCAGGATGACGTCACAATCACAAGATGTTAACAATAACATCGGTTCACTCTTCAAACCACCCATGTTGAAGTGAAATGAATACAACATCTGGCAGAGAAGGATGGGTCACATCCTTGCTCAACAGAATACCGGATGTTGGAAGTCGGTTATCTTTGGACCACACGTTCAAATGGTGCCGAGTGCTGAGGATCTAAAGGTCTTTGTTCCTAAGAAAATTGAGAACTATACGGACCAGGATTTTCAGAAAATTGAACTAGATGCCAAGGCATTCAGCATCGTTGCATCTGCACTACCAAATGAAATTTATGTTGGGCTGTTACATTGTAACAGTGCCAAGGAATTGTGGGATGCACTGAAGGAACAATTTGGGGGGACTGAAGAAGTAATTGAAAATAATAGGGAAATTCTGAATCAACAGTATGAAACCTTTTGTCACATTAAGGGTGAAACATTAACACAACAGTTTGAGCGATTCAGCTGTCTCATTAGTGAGCTAAGACTTGTTAATGTTGAATTTGCTAATTCAACACAAAATAGCAGGTTTCTTAGGTCACTGCCTGAAAAATGGGACACAATTGCTTTTGTAACCAGGAATTCTGTTGGGTTCAAAGATCTGACACTGTCCCAGCTTCATGGTAGACTCCTGACCTATGAAAGGGAGTTGAACCATAAAAAGAAGTTACAAGAGTCTGGGAAAGTTGCAGATGACTATTCATTTGGCAACACAGCTCTTTTGGGTCAGGAAGAATCTGGTGGTAGTAAGGATCAGAGTTATGATCATTACATTGACATAACATCTGGTGGAGCCTTTAACAACTCTGATCCTCACTCATCCAATTATGATTTTACAGCTAATGGAGAAAACCAGAATTCTGATAATCTGTGCTTTGAACTTAATGATCTTCAGCATTTTGATCCAACTGACTTAGAGGAAATGGACATATTACACCAACTTGCATTGCTAAGTGTTAGAACCAGCAAGTTTTACAAAAGGACAGGGCGAAAATTCCCAGGGTTGCATGGGAATCTAAAAGTAGGGTTGGATAAATCAAAAATCAAATGTTACAAGTGCAACAGGTTAGGTCACTTTGCTAGGGAATGTAGGAGTCAAACAAATGGACCAATTATCACTCACCCTAGTTCAAGACCACAAAATAACCAAAGCACTGTGCAGTATACCCATTATACCCCTGCTACCCATGTAAACACTGCTCATTATGCAAACCCTGGAACCCCTGTTCCTGTGCAGTATGTTCAAACCACTGTTCCTCAAATTCAGTATGTCCAAGCCCCTGTCCCTCAGGTTCAGGTGCAACAAGTTGCACCTCAACAAGCTGCACCAACAATGGTTCAACCAGATTAGCAAAGCTTCTTCACACAAGGCTTTGTTGATTGGAGTAGCTTACCTGATGAGCTAGGTGATGAAAATTTTGCACTCTATGCTTCTAATGATGCTTCTAATGATGAATACTGTTTTATGGCATTAGAGTCAATACCAGAAGGGCTGGAAACTGAAGAAGGACAGTCAAATGCTGAAACAGTGGATGAAATTGCTGAAGAAGTGGTTACTGTTGTTGCTGGTGAAATACTGTTGGAACCACTGTCTGACCCCTGGTCTGAAGAAGAATGTAGGATCGTTTGTACGACCAAAACAAGTCGTTCAGAAGAGTTCTAATCAATACAAGAGGCGGAAACAAACGTATCGACTTAGAATCAGATTTATTTACACACAAAATCACTTTAATTGTCTTGTATATTGATATAACAACGTTTGACAGGCAGTGGACACTTCGGCCGCACCTCGGTACCGGAATCTGAATCGTTACAAATGAATTGACAAGGCATCTATATATAGGAGTTCCATTCCGCACGAAATGGCCTCTTCCATTTCGTGTGAATTGGTCCAACAACTCCTATTTCCTATAAACTAGCCTACCGAGCTCCAATCTATTCAATCTAGATACAAGACTCGATACAAGACGAAGTCGACAGACATATGCACCAACAGACTCCCCCTTGGATGTTGACGAAGTCTTCAGTGTCGAGTCTTCACAATCTTCAATCTTTATCAGTCTTCATGCTCTTTCAAAAGTATCTGACAATGTAAGCATACTTCAATCTCTATCTCTTCTTCTTTCTCTCTTTTCCAGAATCGCAACCTGACTCTTCACAATCTCTTGATCAGATCTCTTGATTCTTTAAGTTCATCAGCATCAGCAGCTTTTGTGAACATCAGGATTTAAACTTGGTTCTCTACCATTCAAACTCCCCCTTGAATGTTGATCCATAATCTGGTTCAAACTCTGCTCATGCTTTGCAGTTTTTCACAGGTTCAGAATCGTAGCTTGGCTCTTCATATGCTTATGCAGAAAATTCTCAGAAAATGGAACCTGGCTTTTGCATAGCTGCTATCCTGCACAATTCTCTACCTCACAATAAATTTCACAAAATTACAATTTTGACAAATTTATATACCACATGCATATATTGTTCAAAATTATTTAACATTTAAAAATCTCTGATGACCACTTGTGAGAATATCATTTTTCTTATTTCTAAATCTTTTCTCATTTCAAACAGACTCCCCCTCACCTGTTGTTCATCATGTTTAGTCACACGGAATTTTGAAAATCAGCTCTTCAATATCAGTTGTCGAAAATAACATGAAACAAAATCTTTTTGATTTTTCAAAGTTTTATGCTAAAACACACTTAAAATCTTTTTTTAAAATTTTTGAAAAGCAGTAAAGAAATATTTACAAACAATATTTTTGTGAGTTTGTGTAAGAGGATCATATCAGTTTATGAGACAAATCACTAACACCGTTAAGCTTTAAACATTTTGAGTTCTAAACGATTCACGTAGATTGTCAGTATACTGATCCACTTAAATTTTCACACAAAGTTCAATTGTTTCGAGATACGAGATTAGTATTTTAATTGACTTAAACTTATTCGCATGTCCCACCTTAGAATATACTCCCGTATCCAGACTCCTATATTCAGTCTTACAGGTGAATGTACACTAATGATATCTGTAAACGGGTAAATGCGAGACCATGAGAGCTCTGGTTAGAACTTCCGTTCAGACAAAGAGATGATGGCTTGTCTTCCGGTGTGTCCCGTTTGGGGATCTTTTCTTCAACAGCACATGATTAGCATTTTTCAATGTTTCATCATTTTTTATGCTGGTGGTGAGCTTAAAGATTTAAGCAGTGCAGAGCATTATACGAGGACTAGGCTATTGCTCCCGCAAAATCAGAAGTCCAGGTATAATACCCCAGATATCATCACGCCCAAAGACCTAGTATGTCAGAAATAGAAAGCCCTTCAAACAAGATTTCAGGGGTTACCTATATATCCGAGAGATGTTCCCCACGAAATAAGCAAGTTTGATATTTAGGTTTATATCTCGAAAACAATTTACTTAATGTATAAAAACCTACTGGCACATCCTCAGTGAGATCGTTTATCACATTTGACTTTCCAAATCTTTAGCGTGCTGTGATAGTCCACTGATGTACTATCATTTCCTCTTTTCACAACAAAACTCGTTATTGATTTTTCGATGTTTTTGGATTTTTCATATTTTCAAATGTTTTTGGATTTTCTTAAGGCGATAGCAAATTCCAGACTACGATCCCAGCTTGTCGAAATGGGGAGTCTGATGATGTTAGAGCCAGAGATAGATCCTGGAACATCGTTCGAGAAAGAAAAGCTGCAGATGCTGAAGATCTTAACGAATCAAAAGGCCTGATAAAGTTTTTGGAGAGCCAGGTTGCAATCCAGGAAAAGGAGAAACTGTTCAGAAAACAGTCAAATCAAGAGTTTCTCGCTGAAAGAAAGAAAAATATGATGATGAAATCTTAACGAAGAACATGTTTCAAATGTCACGAAGTTCATGTAGGATCGTTTGTACGACCAAAACGAGTCGTTCAGAAGAGTTCTAATCAATACGAGAGGCGGAAACAAACGCATCGACTTAGAATCAGCTTAATTTACACACAGAATCACTTTAATTGTCTTGTATATTGATATAACAACGTTTTACAGGCAGTGGACACTTCGGCAGCACCTCGGTGCCGGAATCTGAATCGTTAAAAATGATATGGACAAGGCACATATTTATAGGCTGACCATTCTGTACGAAACAGCTTCACACGAAATGGCATTTCCATTTTGTGCGGAATGGAGTTTCCATTTCGTGCGAAATGGACATTCCATTTCGTACGAAATGCCCACAACTCACATGTTTCTCATTTTTCTCGTATATCATGCCCTGATCTATCTAATCTATTACAAGACGAAGTCTACAGACATATGCATCAACAGACTCCCCCTTGGATGTTGACGAAGTCTTCAGTGTCGAGTCTTCAACGTCTTCAGTCTTTATCAGTCTTTATCAGTCTTTTCTCTCTTTCCAAAGTGTCTGACATTGTAAGCATCCTTTAATCTTTATCTCCACTCTTTCTCTTTCTCTCTTTCTTCTCTTCCAAAATCTCAATCTGACTCTATCTTCTCTTGATCAGATCTCTTGATTCCTTAAGTTCTTCAGCATCATCAGCTTGCGTGGATCTTAGGATTCAAACCTGAATCTCTATCATTCAAACTCCCCCTTGAATGTTGATCCAGAATCTTCATATTTAGCAGCTGACGTGGATAGCTAGATCGAACTTAGCTTTTATAACTTTCACAAGTTTTAAGATCGTAACCTGGCTCTTTGTAACCACAGGATCTGGAACCTGGCATGAGTCTGTCTATTTTCAGGAATCGGAACCTGGCTCTTTCCAAGCTTAATTCCTGCACATTCTCTACCTCAAAATAAATTTCACAAATTTTTAAAATTTGACAAATTTATAGACCACTTGCAGGTATCGATCAAATTTTCTGATGACCACTTGTAAGAACATCATTTTACTTTTCAAAACAAACTCTTCCAAACCTGTTGTTCATCATGTTTAGCACTCAGAATTTTGAAAGTCAGCTTTTCAACATCAGTTGTCGAAATTTAAATAGAAAGAAAATCTTTTTGTATTTTTCAAAATTTTAATGCTAAAACACATTCTTTTTGGATTTTTGTTCTTAATGAAAAACAATAAAGAAATATTTACAAACAACATTTTTGTGAGATTGTGTAAGAGGATCATATCAGTTTATGAGACAAATCACTAACACCGTTAAGCTTTAGACATTTTAAATTCTAAACGATTCATGTAGATTGTCAGTATACTGATCCACTTAAATTTTCACACAAATTTCAACTATTTCGAGATACGAGATTAGTGTTTTAAGCACTTGACTTATTCGCGTGTCCCATCTCAGAATATACTCCCGTATCTAGACTCCTATATTCAGTCTTACAGGTGAATGTACACTAATGATATCTGTAAACGGTTAATGCGAGACCATGAGAGCTCAGGTTAGAACTTCCGTTCAGACAAAGAGATGATGGCTCGTCTTTAGGTATGTCCCGTTTGGGGATCTTTTCTTCAACAGCACATGATTAGCATTTTTCAATGTTTCATCATTTTTTATGCTGAGGGTAGGCTTTTAAGATTAAAGCAGTGCAGAGCATTATACGAGGACTAGGCTATTGCTTCCGCAAAATCAGAAGTCCAGGTATAACACCCCAGATATCATCACGCACAAAGACCTAGTATGTCAGAAATAGAAAATCTTTCAAACAAGATTTCGGGGGTTACCCATATATCCAAGAGATGTTCCCCACGAGATAAGTAAATCTTTGATGTTTAGGTTTATATCTCGAAAACAATCTACTGAATGTATAAAAACCTACTGGCACATCCTTAGTGAGATCGTTTATCACATTTGACTTTACAATTCTTTAGCGTGCTGTGATAGTCCACTGATGTACTATCATTTCCTCTTTTTCACAACAAAACTCATTTTTGAATTTTTCGATGTTTTTGGATTTTTCAAATTTTCTAATGTTTTTGGATTTTCTTAAATTTTTACTCCCCCTAAAATTCAAAAGTATTTAAAGAAAATTTTGACAAACTGTTGTGAATTGCTTCAAATCTCCCTCCTCTTGGCATAAACAATCAGAACTCCCCCTAACAACAAACTATTTTCCCATTATGATTTCAAAACACTTAAGTTTGTTTTAATCAAAATGGTTTTTCCAGAAAATTAGTTTTGTTGATTTTACACAAACCACTTGTAGGTTAGGGGTTTCATCACATTGTTTTCTCAACCACTTGAATGTAAGTTAAATCAAGTTCAACTTAATGACCTTGATAACCACTTGTAGGTGAAAACCTTTTTTTTTCAACCACTTGTAGGAACAAACACTTGTATGTTCATTTATCAACACTTCCACTTGTAAGACGAAATATCACAGATGTGAATTTCTCAAGAAAGATGCCGATTCCTGCTCCACAATTATCAACTTGGGAGCTCCGGCAAGTCAGGATTTTTTAAGCAAAGTATACAGACACCCAAGCCTGACCAGCTTTGGGTGTGACCTTCTCAGTTTCACTCGGGGTTTGAACATTCCTTTTTTATTCATAGAATTCTTTTACCCCTTTGGCCTTACCCTTGACCATTTTTCCAAAAATATTTTTCACTTTGCCATTAAACACCTTTTTGACATCAAATTCTTTCTTTTCAGCATAGAATTGATTCGAAATTTCAACTTTTCCAACTTTTGATTTTAAATTTTCAGCCCGCAATGGTGGAAAGTTCGCGTCATCCATTGGCGGTACTGAATTTTCACTTTTAACCTCAACTTGTGGCTCCTCTAACTTTGACAAGTCCGATTCATTGCCAGATTTCACATTTGATTTCTTAACAACCCATGTTTGGTTGTTAAGATTCACATTTCTTTTGTAAAATCTTTTTGAACACTCACCAACTTCAAATGTAGAATTTTTAAACACTTTGAATTTTTCAGTTGGTGGTTCAGTTTTATCAACAATCTTTTCTTTTAGTTTAGAAACAACTTCCTGTTTTGTGTTGGTAGCCATTGGACAGTTCCAGGCAATGTGACCAACTTCTTGACATCGGTAACAGGTTCTTGTCTCCCTTTTCTGATTAGCTCCATTCTTCTCAAACTTTTGCTTTTCTGCAAGAAACTCTTTGTTCGATTGTTTCCAGAATGACCTCTTTTCTTCTTCTTCAGAACTTGTTCCTGAAACAAATACAGTTTTTGGTTTATAAGTTTTCTCATTTTTATGATTTTCTGGTGGAATAAAACCCAATCCTTTCTTTTTGTAATTACCATTATGGTTTGGTTTCTTTCGATAACCTGAACCAGAACTGTAACCCTTTTTCTTGTTTATCCTTTGTTGAACTCTTGAGGTGTATTTTTTAGGTTTTTCAGAAAGATTTACATCTTTTATTTCAGAAATATTAATATCTGTTAGTTTGAAAACCTTGTTGATCATTTCAGTTTTAACACCTCTTATTGGAAATTCATTATCAGAAAACAATTTATCAGAATCATTCAAAGTATATGCTACTTTGAATGTTTCGTCATTCAAATTATTTTTCGACATCAGAAATTCTTTATTGTAAACCCTTTTGACTGGTGAACTCGGACTCTTGTCTGATGAACTCGAACTTTCAGATTTAGACTCCGACTTTGACTCTTCATCCATATCCAATACCTGATCGACCACTTTCTTTAATAACTCAGATTCATGATCAGTGTCAAACGTTGTGTATGTGATGTCAAGGTTGTCTGGTAACTCATCAATGGTTTCAGACTTTAACTTTATGTTGATTGCCTTTTTTAATCGTTCCTCATTTGGCTTTCTGGGAGAATAACTTTCCCAGATCGGAGGCGGACACTTGTTATATTTGACACTTTGTTTCTTACCAGTATACGTATCTTCCGACTTTTTATCTTGAAAAGCTTCAAGACCTGCAATAGTAGGATAAACTCTGTCAATCAAATAATCACAAGTTGTATAACTCAGCAGCAATCGTTTGATTCTTTCATTTTCAATCTTTTCGAGTTCCAAATCTTGCTTCAGCTTTGCACAATCTTCAACATACTCATTGATGACCTTCTGCTTAGTCATTAATGTTGAACTCATCATTGTCTGAGCAGCTCCCATCTCTAGGTTTGTCTTGTTCAAACTATCAACTGTTCTGTTTAGCACATCATATGATTCTTTTACGTATTTCACATCAAACAACAATTTTTCTTTCAACTCTTCTAGTTCACTAATCTTCTTGTCTTTCTCTTCACAATGTTTGCAAGATTCCAAACATTTCAGACAAGGTTTCGTGACCTCAACAATCTTTTCAACTTCGACAATCTTTTCAACTTCGACGATTTTTTCAACTTCAATGATTTTTCAACTTCAATGATTTTTTCAACTTCGACTATTTTCTCCACCACCTTCTCAATCACCTTTTTCAATCATCGGTTCTTCATCAAATTCTACTTTTATCTCACACTCTTCATCTTCGACCTTCTCTGTCGAATTTTCTTCAACTTTATCTTTTTCAGCTTCCACTTTTTCTTTTTCTTCAGTAACCCTTCTTGCTTCAATTTCTTCTTCAACCACCTTTCTTTCTTCCATTTCTTTCTTCAGTCTAGCATCCTTTTTCTTATACAACATCTCGATCTTATCAGCAAAAAACAAATTAAAACTGTAAGAATCCAATTGTCGTCTAGCTTTATTAATATATTCTTCTTCGTCATCGGTGTCTGCATTATTTCCTAATTCCTTAAAAATCGGTATTCTTCTCGGACGATTCTTAGACTTGATTGATTTTCCTGCAGAAGTTGAATCTTTAAGAATTTGAGCAATAAAGGCTTGATTCTTTGAGTAATTTTTATCCGAAATGTATTTATCCCAGCTAAATCCCTCTGGTAATCTTTCATCATCTTGATCTACCAGACATGCTTTACCCTTTGATTCTTCACCAGTACGTGAGTATGGATATGGTTGCTGAGCAATTTGATGATAAATTGCCTTTCGATGATAATCGTTGTTTCCAAACGGATCTTGTCTTCCAGTTGCTTCTTTGTTTGTGCACTCTCGTTTAAAATGCCCTTTTTCTCGGCAACGAAAACAAGTAACCTTTGACTTGTCAAAACCAAGTTGTGATGTTGCAGCTTCACGAAGATCATCTCTTCCGGTGATTTGTTTAAATTTTTATGCTCTTCTCCAAACACTAGCTAAACACCACTTGATGTCCATCAACTCAAGTTCTTCAGCATCAATCTGGTCATAATCCTCTTTGGTGAGCATCGGATTCCCAATTCTTCCAGCAACTAAACTTTCATACGATTCTAACACAGTGACAAGCGATGCCATGTGTTGCTTTGCAGTTTCTGGAGAGAGAATTTGACCATTTTGTATATTCAATGTCACATTGCATTGCAGATTTGTTGAACTATGTCGTTGAGAACTTGGTGTTGAGAAATTTGGATCAAAAGTTGAATATCCACCACTCTGAGTTGTAGTACTAACATTTGTTCCGGAAGTACTATCAGCACTGAAAGCAGTCTTGATCTTTGGACTTGGAGTAGTCTCAAATTTGCTTCCTCTATAGTACAGACTAATATCTTGTTGAGCACTTGGATTATTCATGATAGCAGTTTTTTGAACATCTAATTCATGTTCTTCAAGCTTCTGAATGAACTTAGCCAAATTCATACTTTCAGATTTTCTCATATGTTTTAAGATCAACAAATATGTTCCCCATTTATGATGTGGTTGCACATCAGCTAGCTTATCAACCCATTCATCATCTTCTTTCTTGATTTCCAACCTTCTCATTTCCTGGACAAGATGACAATATCTATCGATAGTCATTTTTGTTGACTCACCTTCAAACGTTGTAAACATATCAAATGATTTCTTTAGTAATGCACATTTATTTTTTATCATATCAGCACTTCCCTTAAACTTATTAATCAATGCCAACCAAATTGATCTAGCAGTTTCATCATGTTGAAGAAAAACAAAAATATCTTCTTTTACCGCTTGTTGGAGAATGCTAATCATCATTTTTTCACTGGTGTACTTTAATCTCTCATCCGCTGAATAGTTACTGAAAGATTTTTCATTTCCACGTTCATCTTTTGGTTTTTCGTAATCTTTGTCTAACGCACACCATGCATCAAACTTATAAGCTTGCACCCAGTTTTCAAAACGATTTTGCCATCCTTTAAAATCTTCAATGTACATAAGCTTTCGCGGTTTTTGGTAAGTTCCTGTCTCATTCTCACTATAAACAGTTTCAGCAACTGTAGCTGGAGTAACCGGATCAGTAGCAAAAGCATTGTAAAACTCTTCTTCCATGTTTCAATAAAATGTTTCACAAAATAACAAGGTTCAAACGAAATGAGTTTTCAAATGGATTGAACTTAGTGCGAAATGGCTTTGGTGCGAAATGAACTTGAAGCGAAATGACCTTTTGGTGCGAAATGACCCTTTGGTGCGAAATGACCCTTTTCAAACAAAATAGCACTTTTCAAGCGAAATGGAGCTTTCAAACGAAATGAAATCTCAATTCGTACGAAATGGAGTACAATCTGATCAATCCGTGTGAAATGGAGATCTTGTTTCACACGAAATGGACTATTTCGTGCGAAATGGTGCTGACATCATACAATCGGACATGATTTTGGCACAATAGATCAAGATTTAGGTCGATTTTAGGTCTGATTTTTTCAAGGATCGTTTAAAGTAGTATTACGCGTGTTATATGTGAAATTCTGTAGGATCGTCGTGCGACCTTAACGAGTCGTTCAGAAGAGTTTTTCCTCAATACGAGAGGCGGAAACAAACGTATCGAGTTAATTCAGCTTGCAATTCACTTTAAACTGTCTTTTGATTGATATAACAACGTTTTACAGCGAGTAGACACTTCGGCAGCAGTTCGACTCTGAAACCGGAAAGTTACAAATGAGAACCAAGGCATCAGTATTTATAGGCCTGCCTATTTCGTACGAAATCAACTCACACGAAATCACCTTCACACGAAATAGCTATTTCGTGCGAAATACCCAGTTGATTTCGTGCGGAATGACCAATATGTCATTTATCAGATTTCTCATATTTCGTGCCCTGATCTATCTAGACTAATACAAGACTCGATACAAGACGAAGTCGACAGACATATGCACCAACAGACTCCCCCTTGGATGTTGACGAAGTCTTCAGTGTCGAGTCTTCAATCTTCAGTCTTTATCAGTCTTCTCGTTCTCTCCCGAAGTATCTGACAATGTAAAGCATCCTCAATTCTCTCTCTTCTCTCTATCAACTAATCTCCCCCTTTAATGTTGATCTATCATCTTCATAGACTCAGAATCACAACCTGGCTCTTTGAACTTTATAATTCTCTTGATCAGGTCTCTTGATTCCTTAATCTTTTTACAGGTTCAGGAACGTCTCCTGACTCTCTGTAGCAACAGGATCTGAAACCTGGCTATCCTGCGAATGAATTCCAAATCACACTTTTATTGTATATTTTGATATACTCCCAAAAGTATAGTTTGATATACTCTCATGTGTGATATTGTACAAAACCAACATATATTTTGTTAATAACCAAAACATAGTTTAATATGTTATTTATAAAACCAAAACATAGTTTGATATGTTATTACTAAAACCAAAACACAGTTTAATATGTTATTACTAAAACCAAAACATAGTTTAATATGTTATTTATAAAACCAAAACATAGTTTGATATGTTATTACTGAAACCAAAACATAGTTTAATATGTTATTACTAAAACCAAAACATAGTTTAATATGTTATTACTAAAACCAAAACATATTTTGATATGTTATTTATAAAAACCAAAACATAGTTTAATATGTTATTTATAAAACCAAAACATAGTTTAATATGTTATTAATAAAACCAAAGTATACTTTTGATATACTACTGAAAACTATTATTTTGACGACTAAAGTATATTTAATATACTATCTGTTTGACTATTTTGGAACTGAAATATATTTTAATATATTACTTATTCGACTTTCTTAAAACCAAAGTATATTTTTATATATACTATAAACCTTTTTATCAAAATATTGTTTTATAAACAATATACTTTATATAAATTCATTTTATTTAGTTATTTAATTACCTATGTATTATTATTTCATATCATCAGATTTCTTATAAATTTTAGTATGATTTATAAAAGAAAACCTTTTACAAGGATCATGACTACTTTTGTTAAACATTTTCTTTAAACTTATAAGTCATGAATCCTAATTATAATAAAACCTATGTATCTCACAGGCATTTTTATCCTGACGTACCTATTTTTACACATGTTTCAGGTGCTGTTATGTGATGATTGTTGATGCATGCTATACATAGGATGGACTCGTGCCTTAGCGACTTTAAAATTTGAAAGATAATAGTTGTATTTATCTGATTTGTAATAAAACAATGAGTTCAATAATTCAATAAAACAAAATTATTTATTCCATGGTTGTGAAACAATAATTCTATTACAACACTCTCCGACGTTTCCGCCACGTTTTGTTGTTTTACGTGGTCGGGGTGTGACAGAAAAGTTGGTATCAGAGCCAATGGTTATAGGGAATTAGGTTATTAGTAATGCTTTGACCTAGACTATAACCTTCCTAGGACCCTAACACAAGTTATCTTGTGTTTAGTTTTAAAACAATACCGTCACTTATCCTTAGGTGACAACCACAATAAGAACACAAATCTCGAATCCGCTTTGAAAACTAATCATCCGTTCTAGGACGATTTATTATATGGTTTTGAACCTTCAAAGTTTTCAAAATCTCGTCAAAGTTTGGTCTAAATAATGTGAACACGTGCAAACTGGAAGGGTGGGTGCCTGTACCCTGGGTCTTCTGTCTAAGGCTAGAGTGTTCGTATAAATCCGCAGTATCAGACCAGTCACTCTTACCTGGGAACTCTTGGGGTGAGTGTCCACTTATAGGCGAGCATGTCTTCGCGATACATTATATTGACCCATTTACTTTGATTAGTCACCATCTCATTTATTTGCCTTAGGTAACAAACAAATTATCGCAATTTCTATGCGTTGTCATTCTATTTTGATTATCTGATATCATTTTCACTTGTTTCCTCCCATATCTTTCATTATCTTCATGATGCCTCTTCATCGCAACAACAATGTCCGAACTAGGTGCTGCAATTGCCCAACGATTAGGTGTCGTACTCCAGAGGACCGTTGATTTAGCTATCACCATGACTCGCCTCAGGGATGAAGTCATACAAGGGAGCCGCTTTTTGGTGCAATCAATGTAGACGTCATTATCCGAATCAGATACCCTGTTTCAAATGTACCCATGGTGGACGATGGGGACATTTGGTTAACATGTGTCGTTTTGCTATCCAAAGCAAAGCTGTTGCAAACCCTGCTGCTGTTTAACTTCTATACTCTGCTTCATATGTCGCCTTGGCATATCTATCACCTCAACCTCATGAACTTTCTACCTTGTGTATCGACTTAAGCACGTTTAGTGCAAGGTTTCGAAACACCTCTCGTTACACAAATTCCAAAATCCAAAAGTAGGATCTTTATATCCTCATAATTAGATCCTTGTGGATAAATATCGCTCAAATCAGAGCCCTTAATTGAATTATTCGTATGCCTTAATACGTATATTACGATTCAATAAGGACAAAACCGAATTCCTATTAAGATCTTTCTATCTCCATATTTAGATTCTTGAAGATGTTTAAAGTGCCAAATGAAATCCACGGATTGGATTCCTGGCATGCTTTAAATACCCGTGTCCAAAGATAACAAATTAATGATCAAGTTAAACAATTATGTGATTATATGTGCTTATGTGATTCCTTTTATGTCTTGTGTTTTTGTGTAATCTGAATTTTCGTTATCCAAATCCTCATAGAATCTTCCATATTTCCATATGAGGGATTCATAGTAGGATATCCAAAGGTATTATCTTAAATCCTTAATGGACCCCTACGTTGTAGTTAAGTCCCTTGGGTTATAAAGTACTATTCTATAATTGGACTCCTTGAGTGGTCTAGTTAAACAGATTGATTTGAAAATCTGGTTAGGAATATCATGTGATGATATAATTGGAAAGATCCCTTAAGTGGTCTATTTAAGAAGATTGTATGACGGTCTAGTTAAGAAGATCATGTGTTGATCTAGTTAAAAAGATCGTTCGTTGATCTAGTTTAAAAGATCCTTTGGTGGTCTAGTCAAGTCGCTTCATGTTTATTCAATTGATTTTTACCCTACGCATTATGAAATGAACTGTGCGGACTGTGCAAGGAATTACGTAATTATGGATGCATACATGATTATGGAATTCAGTGCACAGAAACCACAGCAAGTTTTGTCATGTGTTAAGACCTATAGTGACAAGAATAACGATATGGGAACAATGTAAAAAGGGGCATGGTGGATACGTCGCTGGTACTTCCTATATATAAGTGTTCCTTATTACATTGCGAACGTAGCGTTATTTAAGTTACTAGAAGTCCTGGACCATGACCAATGTCATTTTATCTTACACTCCCCAATTCTGATTTCAAGCACACACAAGTTTCCTATGATAAGTCTTCATAAGAAACGTTCTTCTATCCGTAGTTCGAAACTCCATGTTTTGTTACTACAAGGACTTCACTTTGATAGTTGACAATTTCGCTAAGAATCCAAACATGGCCCAGAGTTTTACTTAGGGTTCGAGGGATTCATTCGAAAGCGAAACCATCACAGTTGTCTTCACAAATTTCCTCTAAAATTAAATTTCGGGACGAAATTTCCTAAAGTAGGGGAGACTGTGACACCTGTGTCACTTCAACCATCAAACAAATACCAAACCAATGAAATATTGTATTTCATACTTGGGATTTGTATAAATATGTGTATCGTTTGCACATATCAATTCTTGTTCGATTTCGGGCTTTAAATCGCTTTCTGGAAGATTATACGCGATCTGGTGCGTAAATATAACCAGTTTAATGCAACAAACACTCTGGAACAGTGACATAGGCTTAACATACCTTAAATAACCTTTACATAACTTAGAAATAAGTTTTGAGGGGTTCGGTATGCTAAAATAAACTTTATGCTCATTCAGGGACTAAAAGCGTCAAAAAGTGCATAAGTTTGCATTTTCGCGCATATCTTACGTTCTGAATATATCCGGACATCCAAAAATTTATGTAATCATTAAAATATTTTATTTTAGTGATTGTCATGATAAAATTCCATTCGTCGCGTAATTTGGATCGTTTTTCGCGTTCATTCGTGTTTCGTCGTAATTAACCGAATAACGTGATCGTACGGCCAAACGAACTGACATCCGACATATTTTTGAGCATGTTTCATGTCCCCTATGCTTAGGCATCATTTTTGGGCCTTGAAAATGGCTTAACGGGCCTTAAATAGGTCAAAATGGGGCTTAAACACTTGCAGGGACCAAAACTGCAATTATTGAAACTTGTTGCTGAACTATGGATCTCAGGCGGCCCGCGTAAGCCTCCCTTGATCTTTACGCGGCCCACGTAAAAGTGTCAGATCTGCAAAAACCATTTTCCAGCTTGTTCCAGCTGTTCCACACCTTTGCAAATGGTTTTTAGGCTTCCTATGGGCTGGTTTTGGGTTCCCATGGTTTCATAAATCAGTGGGTGCAAGTGTAAGGCCAAGATCAAAGCTTGTTTTACGAGGAACGATCCTAACGGCTACCCGAAATCTATAAATAGCACCCCCCCACTTCACTTCATTCTCACTCAAATCTGATCTAAGATGCTCTTAGTTGAAGCCTTTGCTTCATACCTGAGCTACTTGGATCAAGATTTGCTTGCTTGGACCCTTTGTAAGTCTTCTTTCGTTCTTTTATGCGTTTTTAGCATGAAAGTCAAACTGTGTTTAACTTTCTGCATTGACCAGTTTATGGTCAACACGAAGTTCGGTTTAACTTCGCAACGTGAGCGTAATCACGATGGTTATAGTCCCTAGTGACTATACCTACTGATTACCACTTTATCTAGGCATAGTGACGAGTCGTAGTTTCGGCCAAAATGCATATTCTTGCGTATTTTGTAACCAAACTACTTTTAGGTATCAAGACCCTTTGTTTTGATACCAAACCTGTTTTCAAACTTTGTTAAACATGTTTTAACATGTTTAGCTCGTCACTTTAGGTTTAGTGCTTATGTAGAGTCGTAAGTCAAGTGGTCTAAACAACCGCTTAGACTTTCGAACTAGACCCGTTTGGTCGATCTTTAAGATTCGACCAAACACATTAGGTGACCATAGTTGTATAGGGAATAACCTTCCGAGGTTATACCTTATGGTCACTTCGTTTAAGTAGTTGTATGATAGGTAGTATATATGCCTTAGGAAAATTACCAAAATGCCCTTTTATGCCAAAATTCATTTTTAAGCATATGTAACATAATTTTTGACATCTAAACTGATTAGGCAACAATATTAGACATGTTAAGGCATATTTTACTTGTCATAGGACTAGTTAGGTGGTCCGAACGCGTTTTACGCAAACGACGCGTTAAAGTAGCATAAGCTACCTAAACGGGTCGTAATGGGTCGTAAGCACTTAGGTTAGGTTTCGTTTTAGTATGTAGGCCTTGTTAAACCATATCATATGAGATCCCACACTCATCTGGTTTACGAGACCTCATCCTATCCGATCTTCCGATTTAGGTCCAGTTTATTTATGTAGTTACCTATATTAGGTGTCGTTTGACTTCTGTGATCCCTCTAGCTTGCTTGGTAGTTGTTCAAGACTTCTAAGCACTCTCATGTGAGTACATAGTCCCCTCTTTTACTGTTTTCAAATGTTTTGGGGTGAAGCATGTGTACCTATTTGTTATGTTCTTGTTTTCAAAAAGTATAATTGATTATACATATTAGTACTTATCTTTTTACAAACTGAATGATTATTTATGGTTTAAACTCTAATTTTTCCAATGATTATAAAATTAAATTGTTGGATAGTACTTATTTTATGTTCACCAGACCGGTTGGTAGTATGATATAGCGCTATAGGATTTGACACCCCATTCCTGTTGTATGGAATGTCAGAAACCGATTCTTTTTATCCAAATAGGGATTGCCTTTGTGGTATTTCTATAGTCTCAAAGGTGTAGTTTGATACACTCAGGTCTGAATGAATTCCAAATCACACTTTTATTGTATATTTTGATATACTCCCAAAATTATAGTTTGATATACTCTCATGTGTGATATTGTACAAAACCAACATATATTTTGTTAATAACCAAAACATAGTTTAATATGTTATTTATAAAACCAAAAATAGTTTGATATGTTATTACTAAAACCAAAACATAGTTTAATATGTTATTACTAAAACCAAAACATAGTTTAATATGTTATTTATAAAACCAAAACATAGTTTGATATGTTATTACTAAAACCAAAACATAGTTTAATATGTTATTACTAAAACCAAAACATAGTTTAATATGTTATTACTAAAACCAAAACATATTTTGATATGTTATTTATAAAAACCAAAACATAGTTTAATATGTTATTTATAAAACCAAAACATAGTTTAATATGTTATTAATAAAACCAAAGTATACTTTTGATATACTACTGAAAACTATTATTTTGACGACTAAAGTATATTTAATATACTATCTGTTTGACTATTTTGGAACTGAAATATATTTTAATATATTACTTATTCGACTTTCTTAAAACCAAAGTATATTTTTATATATACTATAAACCTTTTTATCAAAATATTGTTTTATAAACAATATACTTTATATAAATTCATTTTATTTAGTTATTTAATTACCTATGTATTATTACTTCATATCATCTGATTTCTTATAAATTTTAGTATGATTTATAAAAGAAAACCTTTTACAAGGATCATGACTACTTTTGTTAAACATTTTCTTTAAACTTATAAGTCATGAATCCTAATTATAATAAAACCTATGTATCTCACAGGCATTTTTATGCTGACGTACCTATTTTTACACATGTTTCAGGTGCTGTTATGTGATGATTGTTGATGCATGCTATACATAGGATGGACTCGTGCCTTAGCGACTTTAAAATTTGAAAGATAATAGTTGTATTTATCTAATTTGTAATAAAACAATGAGTTCAATAATTCAATAAAACAAAATTATTTATTCCATGGTTGTGAAACAATAATTCTGTTACAACACTCCCCGACGTTTCTGCCACGTTTTGTTATTTTACGTGGTCGGGGTGTGACAGACCATTCCGTACGAAACAGCTTCACACGAAATGGCATTTCCATTTCGTGTGGAATGGATTTTCCATTTCGTGTGAAATGGACTTTCCATTTCGTACGAAATGCCCACAACTCACATGTTTCTCATTTTTCTCGTATATCGTGCCCTGATCTATCTAATCTATTACAAGGCTCAATACAAGACGAAGTCGACAGACATATACATCAACAAAGAAGAGAAGAAACATGGTGAAAAGGAAGAGAAGGTGGCTGATGAGAAAGAGCATGTTTGTGATTGTGCCATGATGGCTGCAGCTAAGGTATCATCTCAGGTTCTTAAAAATCTGTGTTCAGACAAATGCATCATAGCATTTGCTAACATCAAAGAGGTGAATGAAAACCTAGGGATAGAGTGTTAAATGATGAAGTACAATTTGAAAAGTCTTTAAAAGAACTGAAAATCAATTTGGCTGAAAAAGATAATGAAATCTGCAGTCTCAAACAAGAGCATAGCATAACCAAGGACCAACTCCAGACTATGATAGAAAAATATCAAGCCTGCAAAAAGGAGTTGGAAGCCACCCAAATCACTTGTGAAAAATGGGTGGAATCCTGCAAAGGTTATGAGATTATGCTTGAAAAACAGCTTAAAAGCAATGTAAAATTTGGCATAGGGTTTAGAAAAAATGACCAAGTTGAAAACACTGCTGCAAATCAAGTTGGTACTGTTGAAATCATACCCACCAACAAGGATGGCCAAGAGGTTAAAATAACTGATAAACTTGGTAACAAGATCACTTTGGAAAGATCTGTGGGGTCCTCAACTTTTGAGGAGATTGAGAAATATCAATTCAAACCCACATGGTCTTATGAGTGTGACATCCTTGAAAACTTCAAACCCATGGACTTCACAACTATAGATGGTGTTAAAGCTCCAAAGGCCAAGGTGATTCCTCTTAAGGACATCCCAACAGTAGTTCAAAACTTTGTTGCAAAGGAGTCTAAAAAGAAGAAGAAAAGTGAAAAGATTAAAAATCTGTTTTGTGACTTTTGTGAAAAGAAAAATCATCTGACCAAAGATTGTTTTCACTTAAAAGCTTATGATCTTAACAAAACAAGTACCATTGTGCCTTCACAGAGCTGCACCATATGTGGTAAATCAAACCATTCTACTCAGCAGTGTGTGTACTTGAAATCCTTTGAGGTCAAAAAGGAAGAGTACATTTCAAAAACACCAATGAGTTCATCAAAATCATCTGTCAAGAACCAACCACTATTTGTGCCAATTCAAACAGCTGTTACAAAATAGCTGAACCAAACCTCTGTTAAAAGAGAAGTTCAGGTGACTGATGCACCCCCTGCTAACCAATACCGAAGAGGTAAAGATCAACCACCATACCCTAGGGTCCCACATGTTTATGAGGCTTACAAAAGGCCTTCTATACCAAGAGTGAACAGGAATCCCTTTGGGTACCAACAGCTGATAGGGCAGGACCCCCAGCAGTGGTTAGAGAAAAACAGTTCCAAAACTGTCCAAACCCCTGAGCTAACCACTGTCCATCCTCCTGAACTTAACACAGACACTGTTGAGACCCCATCTAAAGCCTTATTGGCTTTGGAGACCCTCATGAACTAACCTTTTACTTGATGTGCAGGGAGCTTCTGCATGCTTAGATAGTCTTTGGTATGTAGATAGTGGAGGCTCCAGGCACATGACTGGATGTAGAGCCCTACTCAAAGAATTCAAAACTCATGGAGGGGGTGATATATCCTTTGGTAATAATAGTAAAGGGAAGGTTATGGGTTCTGGTACAGTACAGTCTGGTAATGTTAAGTTTGAAAATGTCAATCTAAAATTCAACCTTCTTAGTGTATCACAAATGAGTGACAAAGGGTATGGGTCATTGTTTACTAAGGAGTGTTGCAGGATTGTTGGACCAGAAATGGTTAAAAAGATTGAAGAAATAATAAAAAATGGAAAAACTCAACTTGTTACTCAAAGGAGTGGCAATGTTTATGTAGTTGATTTGTCAAAAGAGAGCCCCAGGACTGATGCTTGTCTGTTCTCAGCTGCCTCTAACAAAGAGACAGAACTTTGGCACAGGAGATTGGGGCACACAAATCTCAAGACAATCACTGCTTTGTCAAAACAGGGGTTAGTAAGAGGTCTTCCTCAAAAACTGTTCACCTGTCCTGAGCATTGTGTTTCTTGCTTAAAAGAAAAACAACATAAAAGCTCATTTAAGTCCATTGAAGAGTCCAAAACAACCAAGTGCTTGCAAATGCTGCACATGGATCTGTTTGGACCAGTAAAAGTCATGAGTCTTAGAAAGAAAAGATATTGTTTAGTAATTGTAGATGACTTTTCTAGGTTTACATGGACTTATTTCTTACATTCCAAAGATGAGACTCCAGGCATTCTGCAAGACTTTGTCAAACAGGTTGAAAAGCAGTTTGACTTGCCAGTAAAAATCTTCAAGAGTGACAATGGCACAGAGTTCAGAAATAGGGAGCTAGATGAGTTTGTGTGTCAAAAGGAATAGTAAGGCAGTACAGCATTCCAAGGACACCAGAGCAAAATGGGGTTGTTGAAAGAAAGAATAGGACACTGATTGAGGCTGCCAGAACCATGCTTGCTGATTCAGGTTTGCCATTAACTTTCTGGGCAGAGGCAGTAAACACTGCTTGCTATGTCCAGAACAAAGTTTTAATCAACCCTAGGCATCAAAAGACTGCCTATGAACTTCTGTATAAAATCAAACCACTGATCTCATACTTTAAAGTATTTGGTTGCCCATGTTTTATTTTGAATTTAAAAGACTCAATTTCAAAATTTGCAGCCAAAGTAGACAGTGGATATCATTTGGGATACTCAACCACTGCTAAGGCCTACAAAGTGTTTAACACAAGGACCAAAACAGTGGAAGAGACTTTGAATGTAAAGTTCAATGAAAATCCCTGCAAACCCTGTAGAATTGTTTGATCTTGATAAATTTACTTTTGAAAATGTTTCTGTCAAGACTAACAGTGCAGGTCCATCTCAAAATCCTCCATCAGAGAATGGGTATGAAGTGATTCTTCCAATGCAAACCTTCAAATCCATTGCAAGAGCAGCAGATGTTCAAAACAGCTGTCAAAGCTCAACCACTGCTACCTCAACAGTTGTTGACCAAAGTAGCCCTTTAACCCTTGCTTCCACCTCATCAAACACTGTTGATAAAATTCCTCAAACAGTGGATAAAAGTCAACATGTGTCCACACCATTACCACCTATTCCTCCACCTCTATTTCAAGACACTGTTGGATCATCAAAGTCACCAACAGTTGTTAGCTCAGATGATTCACATCTGTAGCCCTCACCATTTAATGCCATTGTTCCATACAAAGGAGATCTAATCTTCTTGAAGTCTCACCCACCAGACCAAATCATTGGCAACATCAGTGAAGGGGTGCTCACAAGAAGTCAATCCCAAAACATCTGTATTTTTGCTGGTTTTCTATCTCTCCATCAGCCAGTCAAGTACCCAGAGGCACTGAAAGACAACAGCTGGGTAGAGGCCATGTAAGAGGAGCTCCAATAGTTTAAAAGACAACAAGTATGGGAGCTTGTACAACTGCTAGAGGGTGTGAGTCCTATTGGCACAAAGTGGGTCTTCAAAAATAAAACTGATGAAAGGGGCATTGTTGTCAAGAATAAAGCAAGGCTAGTGTTTCAAGGTTTCAGACAGGAAGAGGGCATTGACTATGATGAAACTTTTGCCCCTGTAGCAAGATTGGAAGCTATTAGACTGTTCTTGGCCTTTGCTGTCAACCACAACATAAAGGTGTTTCAAATGGATATCAAATCTGCATTCCTCTATGTTAGTGCATTTATGTCTATCGCCTCCGTCAATCGAGTTCGTAGCAGAAACTGAAGAAAACGAGACTTTATATTGTAATAATTAGATAGAAATAGCAAGGTGGCATTTTGGTAATTAAAGAGAAGTCTCATTAATTCCAAGGCCTATATATAGGAGTCTTATGTTATTTGTTTAGAACTTTTGCACATTTGGAGTTTGGAGAGCTTTGAAGCTAGAGAGAGAAACTAGAGAGAGAAAGTGCAAAAGGTGATTCACGTGATTGTACGATTTCATATCTTTGAATAGAATCACAGATTTAGTAGGTTTTGTGTTCGGTCCACGCACGTTCACGGATTCTGCACGTCGAACGTGTTATACGCAATCGTTACGGAGTCGAAAACCGGTCCTACAAGTGGTATCAGAGCAGGAGCTCGATTGCACCGATCAAACACACTGTTTCGCACACAAATTCATCAGATTCAGATCAAAAATCGAATCAGATTTGCTCAATTTCTTCATCTTTTCATTTTGTCACGTTTATTACTGAAAAACGCCAAATTAAACGAGTTTTTATGGTTTAAAATTGCTGATTTTTGAATATATTGTGCGAAAATACTTAATCTACAAGCCTACAAATTTTCAGAACCTAATTCTAAGCCGTTTGGGAGAAATCTAAGTTTTTTTGTCCGAAAAAGTTAAGAAAATGCTTGTTGTTACTGTTGGTGTTCTATTGGATGTCACCCGATCGGACTACCACCTGATCGGGCGGTAATCCGATTCAAAGTCCCACTCGATTCATTTGACTGCAATTCATTAAACATGTTGACTATTTTGACTGTCACCCGATCGGACTACCACCGGATCGGGCAGTAGTCCGATTCAACGACATCTCTCTCATTTCATTAAAGTCAATTGTCAGTCAACTAGTATCGGCGTCATTAATAAACTACATAAGAAAGTCACATGAATATATGTGCTAAGTGTCAGCCATTAAGTATTGGTTAAATAATCAAGATGTCGGCTGCACATGTATTCAAATATTGAAATTCAAAGTGTGATTTGAGATCAGCAGGCATCACGTGATAAAGTGGTTTGTTGTATATGATTCAAAGTGAGGTCCAATCAGAAGTTGATGAATATCAAATTTGTCGGCCATTAAATAATTTTGCATGTGAATTGATAAAGGTATATCGGTCATTGATTTGTGTATGTGACATGTCAGGTTGCATGTGAGATTGTAGTTCATTGTTGTGGTCAAAGAGTCAACAGGCTACTCGATCAAACAGTGGGTCGAACAGATTGCCATCCTATTTAAAACATTGTAATTCGAACAGACTTGCATATTACTTTGTTTGTGTGACTCGATCGAACAGCAGGTCGAACGAGTTGCCACCCTATTCACTGATTGTCGTGTAGTGCCATCAATCGAGTGGTGGGTCGAACGAGTTGCCACCCTATTCACTGATTGTCGTGTAGTACCATCAATCGAGTGGTGGGTCGAACGAGTTGTCACCCTATTCAAAACGTTGCAATCCGAACGGATTACCACCCTATCCATTGCATAACATTGAAAAGTTTGACTATTGTTGACTGACACTCGATCGGATTACCACCCCATCGAGTGGTAATCCGATTCAACGAACAATTTAATTTTTACTTCATGTCATATATCACGTGAATCATATATTAGTGAACACTGCATGTGTAAAATTGTGATTGTATGTCAGATTTATTAAAATCTTTAGCACATGTGATTAAAGTTGGGCGGCCCAATCATACTTAAAATCTTATCCGATTCTTTTTGCACAAAAGTCTTTTATACATTGCAAATCACGTGAACACTTTAATTGAATTGTCAGATCCATATCATCGGCCCAATCATTAAGCAGTGTTGTCACGTGATTATCTCGGCCCAAGTATTCATAAGTATAGGCCCATCATTACACGTGATAGAATATTTTGATTCATGATTAACTGTTTGCATGTGAAGTGTTGTGAGGCTCGATAAGTTGTTATCAGATTTCATGTACTTTGTTTGAAATTCATACTACATTTAGTGTCAATTATCACATCTCTTTAAAAGTTTGACTTTGTTGACCCACTTGATCGGGTCATCATCCGATTCACTGCAAGTTGTTTGTTCAATATCAAAGTGCAAAGTATCGAGTGGCAATCCGAACGAATTGCCACCCGATCCTAATCATTTCATTTTTGATACAGGTGATTCGAGGTGATAAACAAGGCGAAAGATTCAAGGAACGAAAAATTCAAGAAGCATTTCAAAGATGTCAGAAACTGGCGAAGAGTTTTATAACACGTTTTATAACGCGTTTACATCAGAAGAAACTCCAGTGACACCAAAGAATGCTACAACTGTGATTTCTGAGAGTCTGAATCATGATAACGTGTACGGAAATCATCTGAGACCACCAAAGCTCATGAATATTGAAGATTATCACTGGTGGTATGAAAGATTTGAAAACTGGGTGCAAGCCTATGCATATGATAGTTGGATCATATTGACAATAGGATATGAAAAACCAAGAAATGAAAAACATGAATTAATCACACTTAAACAATTCACAACTGATGATAAAAAGGAACATTCAAGCGAATTAAGAATGAAAACTCTACTTCAACAATCTGTCAGAGAGGATATATTCTCACTACTTCAGCATGGTGAAACGTCTAAGTCAATTTGGGAAGCATTAAAGTTGAAAGCTGAAGGTGGGAAAGATAACAAGAAAAACAAGATATCTCTGTTAAAGAAGGAGTTTGACTTGTTCGGTTGCACGAAGAATGAAACAGTTCGTCAAATGATAGAACGATTTTGTCATCTGAAGATTGAAATGGAAAGATTTGGAATCCACAAAGACAGAGAAGAGATGGTAGATAAACTCGTCGAAGCATTGCCACATGAGTAAGATTGGAAAACCTATGTGATCATTTTGAAAAATGATGATAAATTCGATAAGATGATGATAGAGAGTTTGATTGAGAAAATAGAGGGACATGATCTGTTGCTACAAAAACAAAACAAGATGTCCAGCTCAAGTTATCAACAGAACGTTGATCTATACTATCGCAGAGGAATGCTACAAAAGAATGAATCTCCAAAGATAAGAACTGGTTATAGTGCAGAAAAGACTGGTGACTCGTCAAACAACAAATCTTCGAGCTATGATCCAGGATATCATTCTTCATCTGCATCTGCATCGTCAAAATCTAATCCAAACCAGGATTGGAAAAATTCTCCACTTTTGAACAATGAGTTTGCTCAACAGCACATGAGCTTCTTAGCCTCTATTCTGGTATCTTACGTGTCACACCCCGACCACGTAAAACAACAAAACATGGCGGAAACGTCGGGGAGTGTTGTAACAGAATCATCGTTTCACAACCATGGATTAAACAGTTTCGTTTTATTCAATTAAATGTATTACATTACATTGGAATTAGAAACAAAACATGAAAATAGACTTTTATTGTTATTAAGTCACTAAGGCCTCGTCCGTTCCTATGTGAGCATGCATCAATATCATCATCAAATATCATCAACTATGGTACCTGAAACACATGTGAAAATACGTCAGCATAAAAATGCCGGCGAGTACATAGGTTTTATATGAGTGTCAGATTCATGGCTCGTTTTACATGTTGCAGTACTTATTTAAAAACCTTATTTTGAAAAGTATAGTATTGCGACATAATTAACCAACTCAAATCAAGTTGGATATGATTTATAAAATCTCGTAGCCATGATTCTTAACTCCAAAACATTTGTTTTATTATATCAAATTGTAAAACATCTCGTAGAAACTCATTAATAAAACTCGTATGGTTTATATTATTCAGGAAACGTCATTGTGTGACATCGTTTCAAAATCGTTTACCCAAGTGATCTAGATAACGCAACGATATATAATGTGTTAAAAGCACTTATATATAGGAAGTACCAGCGGCGTATCCACCATGATTTTAACATATTACACCGGCCCCGTTACCTAATCACTTCCCTAACCCAACGGTTCAAACAGTTACAAATGGTTCACATAAATCAAATGGTTACAAATGGTTCACATATATCAAATGGTTACAAATGGTTCACATATATCAAATGGCTACAAATGGTTCCCATACATCAAATGGTTACAAATGGTTCACATATATCAAATGGTTACAAATGGTTCACGTGCATCAAATGGTTACAAATGGTTCACATATATCAAATGGTTACAAATGGTTCACATACATCAAATGGTTACAAATGGTTCGAACAGTTTAAAATGTAAAACAATGGGCTAGCATGTTAAGCGAACATACATAGCAAAACATAATGAAATCATGTATTAATAGTGTACTAATGAACATAGCAAGTATATGATATGAAAACATGGAAAGCATGAAAGTAACAAGTAGGCACATGTGTTCCACCCTAAAACAGTTTGAAAACAGTAAAAGAGGGGACTATGTACTCACTTGAGGATGCTTAGAAGTCTTGAATAACTACCAAGCAATGCTAGAGGGATCACGGAAATCAAACGGCACCTAATATAGGTAACTAAGTTAATGAACGGACCTAAATCGGAAGATCGGATACTATGAGGTTTCGTAAACCAAATGAGTATTGGAACTTATATGATATGGTCTAACAAAGCCTACATACTAAAATGAAACCTAACCTAAGTGCTTACGACCCATTACGACCCGTTTAGGTAGCTTATGCTACTTTAACGCGTCGTTCGCGTAAAACGCGTTCGGAACGCCTAACTAGTCCTATGACAAGTATTATATGCCTAAACATGTTTAATTATGTTGCATAATCAGTTAAGTGACAAAAGTTTGGGTTACATATGCTTAAATATCAATTATGCATAAAAAGGGTATTTTGGTCATTTTCCTAAGGCATATAAACTACCTATCATATAACTACTTAAACGAAGGGACCATAAGGTATAACCTCGGAAGGTTATTCACTATACAACTATGGTCACCTAATGAGTTTGGTAGAATCCTAATGATTGACCAAACGGGTCGGGTTCGAAAGTCTAAGCGATTGTTTAGATCGCTTACCTTACGACCCTACATAAGCACTAAACCTAAAGTGACGAGCTAAACATGTTAAAACATGTTTAACGAGGTTTGAAAACAGGTTTGGTATCAAAACAAAGGGTCTTGATACCTAAAAGTAGTTTGGTTACAAAATACGTAAGAATACGCATTTTGGCCGAAACTACGACTCGTCACTATGCCTAAATAACATGGTAATCAGTAGGTATAGTCACAAGGGACTATAACCATCGTGATTACGCTCACGTTATGAAGTTCAACGAACTTTGTGTTGACCATAAATTGGTCAATGCAGAAAGTCAAACAAAGTTTGACTTTGACGATAAAAACGCGTAAAAGAACGAAAGAATACTTACAAAAGGTCCAAGAATGGAGGTTTGACCCGATTATTCTCAGGTATGAAGTGTATAACTTCAACTTAGAGAACAAAATCAGATCAAAGGTGTGAAGAATGCAAATGAGGAAGGTGGGTATTTATAGAAAGTGAAGAACCGTTAGGATCGTTCCTCGATAAACGAGCATCAATCTAGACCGTCCAAGAGGGTACAAGGTTTTGGAATACTAGGGGTGCCCCCAAAACCATCAAACGGTATTGCAAATGTTATAAAATAGCCCCTAAACTTCAAGTTAAGTGCTGAAAATAACCTGCCATTGCTAAAAATTGAGTTTCTGCCCAGATGAGGCCATGGCATCGCACCACGGTAGAGCCATGTGGTGGTGGCACAGCGCCACCAAGTGCCAGTTCCCAGAAAGTTTGCCAAAATGGCAGAAATGGTCCCTGCACATGTTTAAGGCCTGTTTTGATGCGTTTAAACCCCGTTAACCCATTTTCAAGGCTCAATAATGAAGTTTAAGTATAGGGAACATGAAACATGCTCAAAAATATCCCGGATGTCAGTTCGTTTGGCCATACGGTTGCGTTATTTGGTTAATTACGATGAAACACGAACGAACGCGAAAAACGATCCAAATTACGCGACGAATGGATTTTTATCAAGCCAATCACTAAAATAAAATATTTTAATGATTACATAAATTTTTGGATGTCCGGATGTATTCAGAACGTAAGATATGCGCGAAAATGCAAACTTATGCACTTTTTGAAGCTTTTAGTCCCTATTGATCAAGAAAGTTTATTTTTGCGCACCAAACACCTCAAAGCCTATTTATAAGCTATGTAAAGGATATTTAGGGAATATTTAACTTATGATCAAGTTCCGGAATGTTCGTTACAGTACAAATCGGCATACTTTCGCAGTTTGTCGAAATTAGTCCATGTAAGCGAATAAACTTGATTTCGCCACACCAAACCCTCCAAAACTTATTTCTAAGTTATGTAAAGGTTATTTAAGGTATGTTAAGCCTATTCCACTATTCCGGAGTGTTTGTTGCATTAAACTGGTTATATTTACGCATCAGTGCACGTATAACCTTCCAGAAAGTGATTTAAAGCTTGAAATCGAACATGAATTGATATGTGCAAACAATACACATATTTTTACAAATCCCAAGTATGAAACACAATATTTCATAAATTTGGTATTTGTTTGATGGTCGTAGAGGCACAGGTGTCACATTACGAAGGTTTAATTGCAGGTAAGATCGGAAATCCAAACATGACAAAGGAGGATTACGATCAAGTCGATCCAGAAGAGATGGAACTCATGGACATTCGCTGGTGCATGGAAAGAGTCATTCGAAGAGCTCAAAGGTTCATGGAGATAACTGGAAAAAAGTGCTTGGAAGGCCCGGACATGAAGATAGGTTTTGACAAGAACAAAGTCACGTGCTTTAAGTGCAAACAAAAAGGGCACTTCAAGAGAGAATGCACAAACAACAAAGTTGATGATAGTGTGAATCCTTTTTACGAGGATTACTACAAAAAGGCCATTTATCATCAGAATAACAAGCAACCAACCAGAAAGCAGATTGAAGAAGGACCTTCCAAAGAAAAGAGACAAGCAGCGATGACACTTCATGATCGTAGTGAATCCAGTATACAAAATGAAGATTCTGAAAAATCTGTTTGGGTTAATTTTGATTGGGATAAATACTTTGATGAGACGGAAGGACCCAGAATTGTAATTCATGATGATGAAGGGTATGATTGGAGTCAACATGACAAAGTAGTTGGAAAAGCCAAAGCAATGGTTGCTGAGATAAAACAAAGTCGAGAAGAAAGGCATGCTCGCATTAGGTTGAATGAAGTATGTGATGCCTACAATGAAGCAACACAAGCAGGTAGGTGGAGCAAAGAAAAAGAATGTTTTGTCGATCCTCAAGGAAACCCGACGGTTGATCCTAAGAAGGTTAACTTTGAAGCTTTAGTTGCTGCTATACCTACTGTAAGTGTTTGGTGCAAAGGCCTTGAGAAGATTCCAAGGTAAAAAGAAAAGGTTGAAGAAGGCACAAAGAAGGTGATATATGCCAGTCTGGAGAAAAAGAAGAAAACAATTGAAGAGATTGTTGATGAAAGTGAGAAGTTGGTGAATGAGGTGAAGAAAGCTGATGAAAAATCTGAGGAAGCTGTTGCAGAGAAACAGCAGGTGTTTGAAGAAGATCAGACTCAACAAGCAAAAGAAGCCATAGTGCCAAACACTGAGGTAACAACTCAAACTGATTCTCCTGATCAATCAAATGTTAATAAAGCTGAACAACAGTGCAAGAAATGCATGGAAACGTGCAGTGCTTGTACTGAAAAAGATGAAAAGTTTAAAATAAGAGACATAGAATTCACTAAAATAGAAAAGATTTTCAAAGATAAATGTCACGAAATGATTGAAAATGAAAAGTTTTTGAAACAAGAAAATGAAAAGCTGAAACAAAAATGTGATGATCTTGAAAAAGAAAATAAAATATTAAAAGAAAAATGTTCAGCTGTTTGCAATGAATGTGTTCCAAAAGATAAAATAATTCAAGAGTTGCAAAAAGAATATGATGGAATGAAATTATCATATCATACTGTAAAAGAAGCTTATGAAACTTTGAAAAGTAAAGTCAAAAGTTTAGATGATAGATTGTCTGCATGTCAGAAAAACACTAAATTTCTTGAAGCCAGGTATGAAGGTAAACAAATGGTTTTAAATCAATAAATTGATGATGTCGCTAAGCTTAAACAAGAACTGGCAGATAAAGAAAAGTTGGTCAATAAACTGCAAAGTTATCATGCATCTTCATACATCCTGGAACGTATTTTCAACATCACACCCGATGGAAAAGAGTCAGAAAAGAACAAAAAGGGAATTGGGTCTGAATACCATCAGGTTCCACCACCGTTGGAAAAATAATTATACATTCTATAATGGCGAAAAGGTGGAAAAAAGCAATAAGCATGGTTGACCAGTTACCCGACAACATCGATGTGACTTACACCAAATCTGATGACATTAGTGATTCAGAGGTGGTTGGTAAGGTTGTTGAAAGTGTTCTAGCAGAGGAGTCTACCAAAACAGATAAGTTTGAATCACAGGATGAAAATGAGGGAAGTTTTCATGATAGTTATCTTAAACACTCAAAATCTGAAAAAGTTGTGAATGATGATTCAAAAGGATTGGTTTATACTATGATTGGATCGGACAAACTATTTTCGGATAATGAATTCCCAATTCAAAATGTGATTTCAGATAAAATCAACAAAGTTTTCAAACTGTTAGAGATTGAAAAGTCCGAAATTTCAAAGTTTGCTGGAAAAGGGAACAAAACTTTTTATAACAAACCTAGTTACAAAAAGAAAAACATGAAGGCTGGGTTGGGTTATAAAAGGAAACAGAATTGGAAAAGAAATGAAATGTCAAATTATCAGGAAAAGATGAACTTTGTTCACGGAACAAGTTCTGAAGAAGAGAAAGAACTCCAATTTAGACGACAGTCTAATGAAGAGTTCTACGCTCAAAAGAAAAAGCAACAACAACAGGTTAAAGATGTGTCCAAGAGAACATGCTTTAAGTGTGATCAAAATGGACATCTCAGTCGAAATTGTCTAAATCTTAAACCTATTAGTGTTGAGAAGAAAAAGAAGTCTGGTGTTGTGAATCAGAAATCAACCAAGTTTGAATCAAAGCAAACTTGGAAGCCAAAAATGTCAAAGGCTGACTCACAACAAACATGGAAATCGGTAACACCCAAATTAAGAACAACACAAAGTTGGAAAACAACTGTTGATGCAACAAAACCAAATCAGTTTTGGAAAACAAAAGTTGTTGTTCAAAATCAAAATGTTCAAAAAGACTCACATTTTTATAAAAGAAGTGCGTCTAAAGGCCAAACTTGGGTTGAAAAGAAACAAACGGTTTCTGTGATTGATAATCGGAATGAAAATTCATTTGTAAAAAATGATAAAGATTTTCCGAAGTTGAATGAAACGTATTGTTTTGAAATGCCTAAGGTCAAACAGACCTGGGCTAACCTGTTCAAGTAATTGAGTAAGTGTGAATGTGCAGGTGCTCAAGAAAACAGATGTTTATCAAATAGGAAATGAGAGCAGCCTGGCATGAGAGGAAGAGGTTGCTGGTCCCTGCAACTGAGAAACAGGGAGTTTGTTCGTTTCTGTACATAAATAAACCTTATTTCAAAAAATCCTAAAAATTTAAAAATTTAAAAACCAAAAATATGTTTTTTATTTTGTCAAAAATTTGAAAAATCAAAAATATGTTTGTTTTTAAATTTTGTCAAAAATTCAAAAATTTAGAAAAATGTGTTGATTGAATATGCCGAAACCCTCACGGCGGAACAAACATGATTAATTTCATAAGATTGAAAAATGGTTTTCAAACTGTAAAAGATCAATGTGTTGTAAATCATGGGGTATATTTTCTGCAAAAGAGAGCATGAAAAGCAGAAAATGGATGGCGAGACAAAGCTGTCTACATCGGTCTGTCAAATTTTCTTTAAATGGTTTTGCATTTTAGGGGGATTAAGACTTTGTCAGAAAATTCAAAAACATTTGAAAATTTGAAAAAGCCAAAAACATGATAAAATTGAAAAATGAGTTTTGTGTAAAAAGAGGAAATGATAGTACATCAGTAGACAATCACAGTACGCTAAAGAAATGGAATGTTTTAATGTGATAAACGGTCTCACTGATGATATGCCAATAGGTTTTTACACGCTTAGTAGATTGTTTTCGATGTGATAAACGGTCTCACTAATGATATGCCAGTAGGTTTTTACACGCTTAGTAGATTGTTTTCGAGATATAAACCTAAATATCAATACTTACTTATCTCGTGAGGAACATCTATCGGATATATGGGTAACCCCCGAAATCTTGTTTGAGAGATTGCCTGATTCTGAGATACTAGGTCTTTATACTGTTTGATATCTGGGGTATTATACCTGGTCTTCTGATATTGCGGAAGCAATGGCCTAGACCTCGTATAATACTTTACGCGCTTTAAAAAGCTTACCCTCTGCATAAAAATTGAGTAAATATCAAAAGATATGAATCAATTGCATTTGAAGAAAAGATTCCCTAAAGGGAACACACCTAAAGTCGAGCCTTCATCTCTTTGACTGAACGGAAGTTCATACCTAAGCTCTCAAGGTCTCGCACTAACCCAGATACAGATTTCAGATTGGTATGCTCATCTGTAAGACTGAATCTAGGGAATTTTGATACGGGAGTATATTCTGAGGTGGGACACGCGAATAAGTTTAAGTTCTTAAAACACTAAATCGGTATCTCGAATCAGTTGAACTTTGTGTGAAAATTTAAGTGGGTCAATATACTGACAATCTAAGTGAATTGTTTAGAACTTAAAGTGTTAAAAAGCTCAACGGTACTAGTGATTTGTCATAAACTGATATGATCCTCTGACACGAACTCAAACAAAAATATTGTCTGTAAATATTTCTTTACTGCTTTATATTTCAGAAAATTACAAAAAGATTTTGATTCATCTTTATTTTCGACAACTAATGTCTGAATGCTGAATTTCAAAATCTAAGTATGTTGATCATGTTTCTGAAAATAAAACAAGTTCATTAATTTGAAACTTGATGTGTTAAAATCAAAAATAAAAAAAAAAACAGTTTGTGAAGTCTCCAAGGTCATTAATTTGGACTTGGATGATTAACTGTGAGGGATTTGGATTCTTAATTTGTTAAAAATCTGTTGAAAAGAGCGAGTTTTCGATTTTGGATACTTAAATACTGCTAAATCTATGAAGATTGTTTGATAGGGGGAGAGAATCGAGTAATCCTGGATATATTCATATTTTTATATCTTAGAGCCAGGTTCTTGATTAAAAGTTTTTAAGAGCCAGATTACGATTCCTGGACAACTGAAAATGCTTTCACTGTAAAAATATTTCAGCTTATGCTAAGAGAGCCAGGTTTTTAATCCTGGATGTTCAAAACGTTTTTTACTTATAAATGTTTGAGATTTTGCAGATGCTATTCCAGATTACGATCCCGATATCCGAGTCTAAGGGGGAGTCTGAAGACGAGCTCGATGATAGGGGGAGCTTGTAAATGGAAAGCCAGGTGTCGATCCCAAAAGCACGGAAGCGTGACGAAAGGGGGAGCCTGAAGAAAGAGTCTGCTGAAAGAGGAAGCTGAAGCTGAAGACAGATCCACGGGGATTCTGTTTGAGAAAGAGGGAGTCTATGTTGCTGAATATGTGATAAAGCTTCAAGAAGACTCAAAGAGAAAGAGAAAGACAAGACGCTACGAGATTGACTGCGGCAATATCCAAGGGGGAGTCTGTTAGTGCATTTATGTCTATCGCCTCCGTCAATCGAGTTCGTAGCAGAAACTGAAGAAAACGAGACTTTATATTGTAATAATTAGATAGAAATAGCAAGGTGGCATTTTGGTAATTAATGAGAAGTCTCATTAATTCCAAGGCGATATAGGAGTCTTATGTTAGTTGTTTAGAACTTTTGCACATTTGGAGTTTGGAGAGCTTTGAAGCTATAGAGAGAAAGTGCAAAAGGTGATTCACGTGATTGTACGATTTCATATCTTTGAATAGAATCACAGATTTAGTACGTTTTGTGTTCGGTCCACGCACGTTCACGGATTCCGCACGTCGAACGTGTTATACGCAATCGTTACGGAGTCGAAAACCGGTCCTACACTCTATGGTAAGATTCAAGAAGAGGTATATGTCTATCAACCTCCTGGTTTTGAGGATCCATTTAATCCAAATCATGTCTACAAGCTAAACAAAGCTTTGTATGGCTTGAAACAAGCACCTAGAGCCTGGTATGAAACTCTTTCCAACTTTCTTCTTTCCATTGGTTTCACAAGAGGTAAAATAGACAAACCACTGTTTTTAAAATGGAGAGGGAAAGACCTGATGATTATCCAAGTTTATGTGGATGACATCATTTTTGGAAGCACATGTACTAAAATGTGTGAAGAGTTCAGACAACTCATGACAGCTGAGTTTGAAATGAGTGCAATGGGTGAACTACAGTGCTTTCTTGGTCTCCAAGTAAAGCAACTGCAAAATGGTACTTTCATTCATCAAGGCAAATATGCCAAAGAACTTTTAACAAAATTTGAGATGAATGATTGCAAACCATGTAGTACACCCATGGCAACAAATAAGCTAGTCATGACTGATGAAAAGGATGATTTGGTGGATCAAACATTATATAGAAGCATGATTGGGTCTTTATTGTACCTAACTGCATCTTGGCCAGACATCATGTTTGCAACATGTGTTTATGCAAGATCCCAATCAGCCCCTAGGAAGTCTAACCTCATAGCTGTGAAAAGGATTGTCAGATACATAAAAAAGTGCTCCCACACTTGGTATCTGGTATCCTGCTAATGGGAATATTAAGCTTTCAGGATTTTCAGATAGTGACTTTGCTGGATGTAATGCAACAAGGAAGTCCACATCAGGAGGGTGCCAATTTCGAGGTGATTGCTTAGTATCTTGGCAAAGCAAAAAGCAAGCAGTTGTTTCAACATCCACTGCTGAGGCAGAGTATATAGCTGCTGCAAGCTGTACAGCCCAACTGTTATGGCTTCAAAATCAACTTCTGGATTTTGGTATCACTGCCTTAAAGACACCTCTCATGTTGGATAGTCAGGCAGCAGAAAATATCATCAAAAATCCAGTCTCTCATTTAACCACCAAGCACATTGATATCAGACATCACTTTGTGAGGGATTGCTATGAAAAAGGTTTGATTTCTCTGCACCATGTTCCAACTAAAGATCAGCTGGCAGATGTGCTAACAAAAGCTTTAGACACATCCACCTTTGAAAGCTTGATCTCTAGGATTGGCATGCTAAACATGGAATAACAGGCAAAATCCAGTTTTTCTATGAATAAAAGCATTAAAATGTTTTCAGAAAATCAAAAATCCATCCTTAAAATAGCTAAAAATGAAAATTTTCATTAAATCCTTAAAAGTCTGCCATAACCACTGTTTTGGATCAAACACCTGTTCTGCTGAATGTTGTCCACTGCTGAAAGTCAACCTCTGTTCATTCATCTCCTTGTTAATCACTGTTGATCAAACATCAGTGTTTTAATCCACTGATAGGCTATCCACTGATAGTTTAAAGTCAGCCACTATTTTCATTTATAACCGTTGCAAACCACTGATATTGTTCCATCAGTGGTTTCGTACCAACTGTCCTCCACTTTCATCAGAGGTTGTCACGTGGACAGTACTTGGCCGTCAGATCTTTTGTAACCGCTGCCACGTCAGCATACACTTTTTCCATCTATAAAACCCTGATCAAAACCCCAAACAGGGTTTTCACTGTCGAATCGAATTCAAAATTCCTTTCTCAAAGCAGTTTTTCCAAAATCCTCTCACAAATCACTCATCTTCTTCATTCGTTCTTACCCATTTTTTATTCAAACATGGCCATTCCATACAAATCTCCTCAAGTTATACCACAACCTTCAAATCTGTAATTGATGCTCTCTCGTCTTCAAAGTACAAAACTTTGTTGACATGTGATGCTCTGATTTACCTGGAAACCCAAAGAGAATTTTGGAAAAATGCGAAACTTGAAACTAAGGATAAAGCGCCCTTAGCCATTACTTCTTCTATAAAGGGTATTTCAGTCACCATCACACCTCAAACCATCTCGGAGGTCTTTGAACTCGATGATCTTACAGGTAAAACCGCTTTCTCAAAAACATAGTATCAAACGGATTTCATTGAAAGAGGGTATGAAGAAGAAATGAAAAAAAAGATACTTTACAAAAAGGCAGTTTTCCACCTGCCACAAGTTTTTTATTTCATACCCTCCTAATGTGTGTGTCAAACAAAACCACTGCTTTCAATGAAATCCCATTGAAGATCCAATACCTGGGTTATGCTATACTGAATGAAGAAAACTTTAACTATTCTCAGGAGATCTTCAATGATCTTGTCAAATGTGATAAGAGGTCTCACTGATGATATGCCAGTAGGTTTTTACACGCTTAGTAGATTGACTTCGAGATATAAACCTAAATATCAATATCTTACTTATCTCGTGGGGAACATCTCTCGGATATATGGGTAACCCCCGAAATCTTGTTTGAGAGATTGCCTGATTCTGAGATACTAGGTCTTTATACTGTTTGATATCTGGGGTATTATACCTGGTCTTCTGATATTGTGGAAGCAATGGCCTAGACTTCATATAATACTTTACGCGCTTTAAAAGCTTACCCTCTCCATAAATTGATAAAATATCAAAAGATACGAATCAAATGCAGTTGTAAAGAAGATCCCTAAGTGGGACACACCTCAAAGTCGAGCCTTCATCTCTTTGACTGAACGGTAGTTCATACCTGAGCTCTCAAGGTCTCGCACTAACCCATAGTACAGATATCATTATGGTATATTCACCTGTAAGACTGAATCTATGGAATCTTGATACGAGGGTATATTCTGAGGTGGGACTTGCGAATAAGTTAAGTTCTTAAAACACTAAATCTCGTATCTCGAATCAGTTGAGCTTTGTGTGAAAATTTAAGTGGATCAGTATACTGACAATCTAAATGAATCGTTTAGAACTTAAAGTGTTAATAGCTCAACGGTACTTGTGATTTGTCATAAACTGATATGATCCTCTAACACGAACTCAAACAAAAGTATTGTCTGTAAATATTGCTTTACTGCTTTATGTTTCAGAAAAGGTTAAAAAGATTTTGTTTCTACTTTATTTTCGACAACCGATGTCTGAAAGCTGAGTTTCAAGATCTAAGTATGTTGAACATGTTTCTGAAAATAAACAAGTTCATTAACTTGAAACTTGAAGTTTTTAATCAAAAATCAAAAACAGTTTGTGAGATCTCCAAGGTCATTAATTTGGACTTGGATGATTATTAGTGAGGTTTTGGATTCTTAAACTGTCAAATTCATAAAGTCATTTGATAGGGGGAGAGAGCCAAGTTATTCCTGGAAATTACATATTGTTATATTTGTAATTAGAGCCAGGTTCACAAGTTTGAATCTTAAATTGTCAAATTTCTTATAAAAGTTTGAGATTTGCATATGTTAAGCCAGACTACGATCCTGATAGCTGAGACTAAGGGGGAGTCTGAAGATGAGCTCATCGCTAGGGGGAGCTTGTAACTGAAGAACCAGGTGTCGATCCTAAAAGCACGGAAGCTTTACGAAAAGGGGAGCCTAAAGAAAAGAGTCAACCGAAAGGGGGAGTTGATTCAGAACGCAGAATCAAGAAAAGCTTGAAGAGGGAGTCTGTGGTTGCTGAAGATGTTAAAGCTTCGAGAAGACTCAGAGAGAGAGAAAAGACAAGATGCTACGAGATTGACTGCGGCAATATCCAAGGGGGAGTCTGTGAATGCATTTATGTCTATCGCCTCCGTCAATTGTACGTCGTAGCAGAAATATAACAAGACAAAATTTAACGAAGATTTATTAAAGAGGAAGAACATCCGGACAGATGGATAACGACCCATCCGGACGGATGGAGAACTTAAATGAGGAGCCTTCATTTAACCATTCCCTATAAATAGGCATGTTATGTTTCATGTTTAAGACTTTTGCATCTTTCTACATTTGGAGAGCTTTTCAAGTCCTAGAGAGAGAAAGTAGCAAAGGAGATATTCAAAGGTGTAAAACATTGTTAGATCTTAATTGAATCTTGATTAATTACGTTCTTGTGTTTGGTCCACACACGTGCACGGATTCCGCACGTCGTACGTGTCGTTTCGCAATCGTTCGGGAGTCAAACACAATCCTACAACGCGTTCACACTTTTTCTTGTTTCTGATGAAGTGCCCTAGAGGTTCATTGCTTCTTATTTCAACTTGAATCGGTAGATAGTAAGGTGAGTCTTCTTGTATGTATCTTCTGAATTTAGCAGTGAGATATCCAAGACAAGCTGCCCAAGCACTTGCATCTGGTTTAGCATGATAGGATTGAAGTTCTAGAAGTTTGACAAATTTACTCATGCTAAGTGTGTCTGATCCACTTATTATGTGATGGATCATGACACTCTAGACGCGAATGAAGGGTTTTATAGCTTGTCCTTTTTATTCGTCATGGCCTTCTTTAGCTCTTCCCATATTATTGCACCATAGTTAATCTTTTTGTCATTAACTAGAGCAATAAATAGGTTCGGACCTATTTGTTCGGACTGGTGAAGTGTAAGGCCTTACCCAAACTTACTGTGTGTTTGTTCGGACCACTTTGACTCTTGATCGAGAACAATAATGATTGAATACCACATAAGAATGAACTTAATCCATGTCTCATTGATTCAATTTATGTCTTTTACAGAAAGGATGAATGACAACAATTACCATAAGTCTATTGTCTTGCAATAGTAAGTTGTTACTAATAGCAAGGTGTTTTGGTTAATGACTTTAAAGTGTCATACCTTATTGGGGGCAGCCATGTGCAGCTAGAGCGCCGCTGACTGTATGCGTTGAGGATTTTATCGAAGGTCGTCCAAGTGGGAGATTGTTGGATTTATATGTATGGGTTCGATAAGTCAACGCTACTGACCGAGCTATGACCCGTAAGAGTTACACCTTGGGCAACGAACATTAAATCCACTTAACTCGATTAACTGGTGATCACGAACAATTAACGGAACGAAATATATAATTATCTAGAATAATTATATATCCACGAGAAACGAAATTTATTATTTATACGGGTTATAAATAATATAACGTTTAATTACTTGTTTAATTAAACTTTGTTTTTCGGGTTTTGTATCGCGTCTGGGCTTGAACTTATTATATTGGGCTTTGGGGCCTAAGAGATAATTAGGAATGATTGATAGGGTTATTGTTAACCTAAATATATATTTATTAGGAAAAAATTGTTCATAGTCACAGGTTAAAGGGGTAACTTTGCAGAATAGTAATGAAGTTTCCACTTTGTTCTACTAAAGTCACTTAATCTTTTTTTGTCTTTCTAAAGTCACTCAAGTATTATATGTTGTTCCAATCTTGTGTAATTTATAGGTTACCAGGTAAGCTTGATGACAGGTCATAATTTTTTTGGTGCTTAAGTGGAATAGTGGATTATACATAAACTGACTTGGCTTTTTTAATTAAAAAATATTAACTAAAAATGACTTTTTTTTCTTTTATATTTAGTAAAATCATGTATTTTTTTGTTTCCTTGGTCGTGAAAAATAGTAATTTTTTTATTAAACCTGTTTTAATTCACAACACACATCCCATTAAATTTTCTTATTAAACCTATTTTTTATTAAACCTGTTTTATTATTAAAACCACATTTTAAGTTGCTCAAAATCCTCAACAGATTTTGACTATATCTGTTCTTATTAAAAACACATGTTATATTCATCAATCCTCAAACCCATTTATTAATATTAATTTATCAAACCCAGTAAACCCTTTTTTTTCATCAGATGACTTGCATGAATCAATCAACAATGGATTTGGTTTGGGATTGATGAATAGTTAAATGATCAATGAATCAAAAATCACTTTTGAATGGATTTGAATTTAAGTTGAACAGATAGGATTTGCTTTAAAAAATTATATGATATTTTGAGGGAAATAAGATTTTGAACATGTAGTTGATAAAAAATTTTGATCGATGATTGAAATTGAAATGTATGGGTTTTTTAGGGTTTAAAATTTGTTTGTTTAATATAAATGATATTCATATAAGCTTTAAAAAAAAATAAAAAATAATAAGAAAAAAAGTGGTAACTTGGTGACCTGGTAATTACACATTATTAGAACACTAAATTAAAGTTTAATTACTTTAGAGAGACAAATAAAGTTTGGATGACTTAATTGAAACAGTAGACAAACTTGGTTACATTTTTATGACATTTTCCCCAGGTTAAAAATCCAATCATCCAATTTAATGGTGGTTTCAAAAGATTTGATCATTTAAAGGACGGTATCTTATTAAAAAAAATTGAAGTGAATTTGTTTAATTGTATATTGTGTGTTACAAAATTTACATTTTTTGTGACATTGTATCATGTAAGATGATGACCTTTGAAGGGGTCATATTTTATAACGAAATGTAAATGATTTAAAGTTATATCTTTGTTTCAAACTTATTGTGTCAAAACATATTTTTATATGTTTGACTTTGATAAAAAAAATAATTGTTTCAATCAATCATCGTTTAATTTAGCAAATGTGATTTGGTAAATTTCAAAAGATGTGTGTCTCCTCCAAAAATTTTGAATGTGTGCAATTTTTCTTTTTAACATTTTGTGAAATGTGACCCATATCACTTGTCAAGAACTTTTTGACAATCTGACCTTTCAAACTCTCTCTTGATTTGTGACTATCTTTCTGATTTAGTCATAATATATCAACAAACAAGCATAGATAAGCAAGATTTTTATAATATATATATATATATATACTAGTGGGGTGCCCGCACGATGCGGCGGGAGCACAACACTTAACATAAATTGGTGATTTTAAGGATTGCATAGGGCGATTTGGTTCGGTTCAGCTTTGAGACCCCATAACGAAACATGGGATTCTAACCTAGTTGGAGGGGGGGGGGGGATATTGCACGGTCCTCCCAACCGCTGGAGTGATCCCACTCCACAAGCTAGCTTAGCCCCATAACTGTCTGGCGGTTAATACCCAACCGGAAGCGAATGCCTGGAGGATGTGTCTGCCAGGATTCGAACCCAGGTCCTCTGAGAAGAGGTGGGTGAGGCTGGCCACTGGGACACCCCAAGTGGTTGGATTCTAACCTAGTTGGTTATAAAAATATAACAACTGTGTTAGGCGTATTAGAACCCGGATTATGCCTTTAAAACAAGAATCCACCCAACCCCTCCTAATAGTTGGTTTGTAAGTAAAGTTTCCAAAACAACATTTCTATGAGTAACAATGATAGTTTACATCTTTCTTGTATTTGCTTGCACTAATAATTCATACTAGAAAAAAAAAAAGTATATTATTTGGTTTAGTCAACTTCATAACAGTTTCACAAAATAGGGGTGGTGTAGTCCGACTTTGGATCTGATTATATTTCTTTTCTTCATCATCTTCTTATGATTCTTCATAGGTGCATATTCAAGCCATTGATCCGTAACTTAAAAAGTCAGAAGATGGTCATAAACACATGAAACTAAGAAGTAAAGTTTGATCCCATTCAATGGATCATGATTCGATACAGAGTTTGAAAGAGAAAAGAATGGTGATCTTGGTAACCAAGTATGAAATAACAAAATTTATCACCCTATGAGTGAAGGACCGAAACTAATCAAAACAATAAATATAAAAATATGTTACAAGTCGAAGACAACATGATCCATACAATACGAGAACACGCTTAAAATAGAGACTACAGAATCCATACTTTATTCTTGTAATGTCGCCACAAAAAGAAAACGAGTGAAGGCGGCAACTGGTGGTGTTTGTTCACGAGCGATAGTGGCTTCGCAGAAGAGCTAAATTTGTCGGCAGTTATTCAATCAAAGAAAAGCGATGGAGGTGGAGATGTTGATGGGTTTTGAATGAGATTCCAAGAATTGGAGGTTTTGAGGTAGACATCGGTGAGCCCTTTTAACCAGTTGTGGGATTAATTGTCACACCCCGACCACGTAGAACATACAAAACGTGGCGGAAACATCGGGGAGTGTTGTAACAGAATTAATGTTTCATAACCATGGATACCAAAAAGTGTTTCGTTTTATTAAACATTGAATAATTACATCGTCTTGAAATCTAAATACACTATTTAAACATAGTCTATCATTGTTATTGAGTCACTAAGGCCTTGTCCAGTCCTATGTGAGCATGCATCTTATCAATCGATATCATTCAACAATACCTGAAACATATGTGAAAACGAGGTCAGCAAAGAAATGCTGGCGAGTACATAGGTTTTGTAGGAGTGTCGAAATCATGGCTAGTTTAGACGTTGCAATACTTTATTTAAAAACCTTGTTTTGAAAAGAGTATAATATTGCAACTTAATTAACCAACTCAAATCAAGCGGGTTATAATTTGTAAAACCTCGTAGCCATGACTCTTAACCCAAAAACATTTGTTTTAGTAAATTATTTGAAAAACAATGATAAGTTCAGGTGATATGTATAAATAAGAGAATAATGCATGATTAAATGAATAACCATGTAAAATGAGTTTGTATAAGATAAGTTGTTTGTAAATAAATGTCTTGTGAAAAGTATGTTACTTGTATAAAATGTTCTATGTCTCAAACTGAAATGATTCAAATAACGCTACAATATGTAATACCATACAAACACTTATATATAGGAAGTACCAGCGGCGTATCCACCATGCTTGTATCATATTCCACACGCATTGTTACTTAATCACTTAATCCAAACCAAACCACCAAAGTAATGTTCATGCCCAAATGTAAATCATGTAATATGTATAACCAAAATAATATCGTATATCGCTTTGAAGCCAATCGTTTACCCAATCGTTACCCAATCGTTAAAACATCGTGTGAAACCCAATCGTTACCCAATCGTTAAAACATCGTGTGAAACCCAATCGTTACCCAATCGTTAAAACATCGTGTGAAAACCAATCGTAAATCGTTTAATTCGTTTTAGGTCGTGAAACTACTTATAAGGTCGTCTCGCTAATAACATTCAAACCTTCGTGACTTTCATCGCTTCTCGTTTTCGTCGCTTCTCGTTATCGTCGCTTCTCGTTTTCGTATTAACAAACCTCCATAGGGTAAGTTAACAATTACAGATTCAGTCGCTACCTACCATACCCACACATAACCACGGGTGTAGTAACTAACGGGATTTGTCAGATCCTATGGTACCATAACCTAATACTGGTCGGCTTGATCATTGCTAATGAATGTCATTTGTTATGTAACTACAACCAACAAGTTTGTTCACTTTATGAAATCGTTATTAGTTTTGTATAAATCGCCTTAATCGTTTTTGAAACCATCGTTATAACATCGAAAACATTTAGCACATATGAGTCACCCCAAAACAATTGAAAGCAGTAAAATAGGGGAATAATGTACTCGCCTGATAATGCTTGGAGGTCTTGAACAACAACCAAACAAAGCTAGAGGGAGCACGGAATCAGTCGGCAATCTAAAACTATATAAATAAACCGGACTTAAATCGGGAGATCGGATAGAATGAGGCTTGGTAAACCAAATGAGTATTGGAACTCATATGATATGGTTTAACAAGGCCTACATACTACAATGAAACCTAACCTAAGTATTATCGACCCATCGCGACCCATTAAGGTAACATACGTTACTTTAACGTGTCGTGCGCGTGAAACGCGTTCGGACCGTCTAACTAGTCCTATGACAAGTGTTATATGCCTAAACATGTTACATAATCAGTTATGTGACAAAAGTTTAGGTTACATATGCTTAATTACCAATTATACATGAAAAGGGTATTCTGGTAATTTACCTAAGGCATATAAACTACCTATCATACAACTACTTAAACGATGTGACCATAGGGTATAACCTCGGAAGGTTATGCCCTATACTAGGGTCACCTAATGTATTTGGTCGGATCCTAATGATCGACCAAACTGGGTCGGGTTCGAAGGTATAGGCGATTTATTAGATCGCCTACCCTACGACCCTAGACAACGTGGTAATCAGTAGGCATAGTCCTAAGGGACTATGACCATCGTGATTACAATCACGTTGCGAAGTTCAAACGAACTTCGCATTGACCATTACTGGTCAACGCTGAAAGTCAAACAAAGTTTGACTTTCTGACTCGAAAAGCAGTAAAATAAGGAAAAGAACGAAAGAATACTAACCCAGGGTCCCCGAATGCTAATCCCGATTCAAGAATCTCAGGTATGAAACAATGGTTTCAACTTAGAGCTCCTCAAATCAGAATTCTAGTGCATTTGGAGTAATGGGGGGTGGGGTATTTATAGTTTTCGGATAACCGTTAAGATCGTTTGTCGAATATCGTGCCTTAATCGTAACCGTACAAGTGTCGGAAAGTTGTGGTGGCTTAAAACCATCCTTATCAGCTGAAAATGCAAGTGGAAAAGATGTGGTTGTGGTTAAAACAGCTGGATCGTGCTGACTGTTCGATATTATCTGTTCTGCAGACCCCTTACGGACCGTAAGGAGATGGCTTACGGTCCGTAAGCCATGAAGTTTGGCAAAATGGCAGATTTGGTCCCTGTAGTGTAAAAAGCTCATTTCTGACACGTTTAAGGCCCGTTAACCCCATTTCAAAGCTCTAAAATGAAGTTAAAGTATAGGGAACTTAAAATGTGTTCAAAAATATCTCAGATGTCAGTTCGTTTGGCCGTACGATCGCGATGTTCGCTTAATTACGACGGAATGCGCATAAGCGCGAAAAACGATCCAAATGACGAAACGAATGGATTTTTCTTAAGGCGAACACTAAAATATAATGTAGTCATGCTTACATAAATTTTTGGATGTCCAGATGTATTCAGAACGTAAGTTATGCGCGAAAATGCAAACTTGTGCACTTTTTGACACTTTTAGTCCCTGAATGACACAAAAGTTTATTTTAGCACACCGAACCCCTCAAAGCCTATTTATAAGCTATGTAAAGGATATTTATGGTATGTTTAACTTATGGTCATGTTCCGGAATGTCTGTTACAGTTCAAATTGGCATACTTTCGCAGTTTGTCAACTTTAGTCCCTGTAAGCGATTTAACTTGATTTTGCCATACCAAAGCCTTCAAAACTTATTTCTAAGTTATGTAAAGGTTATTTAAGGTATGTTAAGCCTATTTCACTATTCCGGAGTGTTTGTTGCATTAAACTGGTTATATCTACGCATCGGTGCGCGTATAACCTTCCAGAAAGTGAATTTAGAGTTTGGATTTGAACGAGAATTGATATGTGCAAAATGATACACATATTTTTACAAATCCCAAGTGTGAAATATAATATTTCATTGGTTTGGTATTTGTTTGATGGCCGTGGAGGCACAGGTGTTACAGTCTCCCCTACTTTAGGAAATTTCGTCCCGAAATTTATTTAGAGGAAACTTGTGAGAGTTTAAAACATGAAGTTGAAAAGATCAAACAACATTGGTTAGGGTTCTTGAACTTCTAGTAACCTTAATAACATTATGTTTGCAATGTAAGAGGGATACTTATATACAAGTATATGAAGCGTCATTGGTGCGTCCACCGTACCTCCATTACATCGTTCTCATTTCGTTATTGTTGTCACTATCGGTTCTTACACATAACAAATCTTACTGGGTTTCTGTGCACTAAATTTCATAATTATGTACGCGTCCATAATTAGACAATTCCATGCATAGTCCACACAGTCTATTTTAAAATGTGCAGGGGAAAACCAAATGAACAATCCTGTGATGAGTGTGACTAGACCGCCATAGAGTCCTTTTAATTAAATCAATAATTGATCTAAATAGACTATCAAGGAGTCTGTCCAGCTACATCACTAGATGTTGTTCTTTAACCAAATGGTGAATCAATCTTTTTGATTAGACCACTAAAGGGTCTCTTATGAATCATGGAGTGGTACTATATATTCCAAGGGTCTTAACTACTACGTAGAAGCCCATAAGGATTTAAGGTAGTACCTTTTGAATATCCTACTACGAATCCATCATATGAAGATATGAAAGATTCTACGAGGATTTGGATAACGAATATCCAGAGTATACAAAAACACAAAAATCATAGAGGAGAACACATAAACACATATCATATTACCACAAAATTGTTCGTTAATTTGTCTTGTAAATTGCGTACATGCATTTAAAGCACACAAGGAATCCATTCCGTGGATTTCATTTGGTACTTTAAACGTTATCATGAATCCAACTATAAAGATAGAAAGATTCAAAAAGAAAATTCGATTTCGATTACTAGGAACCGAAGTGTTCGAATTAAGGTACATAAGGAATCCGATTAAGGACTCTGATTTGAATGATGATTATCCACAAGGGTCTAATTGTGGAGATAAAAAGATCCCATATGGATTTTAGAAGTTGAAGATGTTTTGAAATCTTGCACGGGATGTGCTTAAGTCAAAACATGAAGTAAAATGCTTATGAAGTTGAGATGCCTGATATGTCAAGGCGACATATGAAGCGGAATTTGAAGGTTAAGTCAATGTATGAGGAAAAATATTTTTGAAAACTATGCATGGGGTTCTTTTAAGAAAAATGTGTTTAACGTTTTTGAAACCTTATATATAATACTTTTTGAAATCATAAAGTAGGTGTATTACGTAGATATATTTACAAAAATGTTTTAAAATCATGCAAGATGAATTTTGAAATTATGTATAAGGTTTTTGAAAGACATGAATGATGCTTTTCGAAATCATGCACTTGATCAGAAAATGTATTGTGTTAATATTGTCTTCAGACTATATGAAATATTTTGAAATTAGAAAGGTTGGTTTTGATAACATGGCCAATGTTTTTGAAATAACATAGACAATGCATCTAGAAAAATTGTTTTCAAACTATATGAAATGTTTTGAGATCATGAAGATTGTTTTGAAATACTGGTACTGTGTATGTTGAAAAAAAAATCAAAACGTAATGGGTATGAGATTTGAAAATATCCTTAGTTATCTAACCAAGGATTTAATAGGCACAGATGTGCGAAAAGCACGATTACTCATAATGTCACTTAATTTTCTGTATTTTGTTTCTTAGAGTGAAACGAGTACTTAAAATTTTTGAGGGAATCATGAGCAATCATCTGAAAGAGAGAAATCACAAGAGTAGTTTGTAAGGTACATAGTTCCTTGATGTAGGTATCATAGGAAAAGCCATACACACCTAGCAGGGGGTTGAGCTGGTTGGTTGGGGACTGCTTTACCATTGTGAGCGACCATGGCGAAGTTCTGAGAAGTCTTTCGCTTCTTTGACTTCTTAGGGGATCGTTCATCCATGGTCTTTGATTCCTCGATTGGTTTCTTGGCTGGTGTGCTGTCACCTGACTAGGTCCTGCCTGTCTTGGTGACTCTCGAGTGGCTTCATCCTGGAGACGATACATGGCAGTAGCTAATTCAACAGTCTTCAGGACTACTTCGCCTATTTGCTGAGCGAATTGGGCTGCTTGCTCAGATATCTGAGCGTCATCGTGATGAAGAGACATTCTTGAAGAAAAAGAAAGGCATAGGAGGAAACAATCGAAAGATAGTCAAAAGGAAATGACAAGGGATGTAGATTGTGACCATTTATTTGTTACCAAAGGCAAACAAATGAGACAATGACTAATCAAAGTAAATAGGTCAAAAATAATGTATCGCGAAGACATGCTCGCCTATAAGTGAACACTCATCCCAAGAATTCCCAGGTAAGCACAACTGGTCTCGCGTCTGATGAGATGTATACGAAGTGCTTGCCTAGACAGAAAACCCAGAATACAGGCATTCACCCTTCCAGTTTGCACGTGTTCACATTATTTAAAACCCAAAACCTTGACGAAGTTTTGAAAACTCAAAGGGGTTCAAAACCATATAATAGAGAGTTCAAAACCTTACAATAGAGGGTTCAAAACCTAGTAATCAATCATCCTAGAACAGATGATTAGTTTTTAAAGCGGTTTTGAAATTTATGTTTTTGTTGCGGTTGTCGCCTAAGGATAGGCGACAGTATTGTTTTATGACTAAACGCAAGTAAACTCGCGTTAGGGTCCTAAGAAGGTTATAGACTAGGTCAAAGCATTACTAATAACCTAATTCCCTATAACCATTGGCTCTGATACCATCTTTTCTGTCACACCCCGACCACGTAGAACATACAAAACGTGGCGGAAACATCGGGGAGTGTTGTAACAGAATTAATGTTTCATAACCATGGATACCAAAAAGTGTTTCGTTTTATTAAACATTGAATAATTACATCGTCTTGAAATATAAATACACTATTTAAACATAGTCTATCATTGTTATTGAGTCACTAAGGCCTTGTCCAGTCCTATGTGAGCATGCATCTTATCAATCGATATCATTCAACAATACCTGAAACATATGTGAAAACGAGGTCAGCAAAGAAATGCTGGCGAGTACATAGGTTTTGTAGGAGTGTCGAAATCATGGCTAGTTTAGACGTTGCAATACTTTATTTAAAAACCTTGTTTTGAAAAGAGTATAATATTGCAACTTAATTAACCAACTCAAATCAAGCGGGTTATAATTTGTAAAACCTCGTAGCCATGACTCTTAACCCAAAAACATTTGTTTTAGTAAATTATTTGAAAAACAATGATAAGTTCAGGTGATATGTATAAATAAGAGAATAATGCATGATTAAATGAATAACCATGTAAAATGAGTTTGTATAAGATAAGTTGTTTGTAAATAAATGTCTTGTGAAAAGTATGTTACTTGTATAAAATGTTCTATGTCTCAAACTGAAATGATTCAAATAACGCTACAATATGTAATACCATACAAACACTTATATATAGGAACTACCAGCGGCGTATCCACCATGCTTGTATCATATTCCACACGCATTGTTACTTAATCACTTAATCCAAACCAAACCACCAAAGTAATGTTCATGCCCAAATGTAAATCATGTAATATGTATAACCAAAATAATATCGTATATCGCTTTGAAGCCAATCGTTTACCCAATCGTTACCCAATCGTTAAAACATCGTGTGAAACCCAATCGTTACCCAATCGTTAAAACATCGTGTGAAACCCAATCATTACCCAATCGTTAAAACATCGTGTGAAAACCAATCGTAAATCGTTTAATTCGTTTTAGGTCGTGAAACTACTTATAAGGTCGTCTCGCTAATAACATTCAAACCTTCGTGACTTTCATCGCTTCTCGTTTTCGTCGCTTCTCGTTATCATCGCTTCTCGTTATCGTCGCTTCTCGTTTTCGTATTAATAAACCTCCATAGGGTAAGTTAACAATTACAGATTCAGTCGCTACCTACCATACCCACACATAACCACGGGTGTAGTAACTAACGGGATTTGTCAGATCCTATGGTACCATAACCTAATACTGGTCGGCTTGATCATTGCTAATGAATGTCATTTGTTATGTAACTACAACCAACAAGTTTGTTCACTTTATGAAATCGTTATTAGTTTTGTATAAATCGCCTTAATCGTTTTTGAAACCATCGTTATAACATCGAAAACATTTAGCACATATGAGTCACCCCAAAACAATTGAAAGCAGTAAAATAGGGGAATAATGTACTCGCCTGATAATGCTTGGAGGTCTTGAACAACAACCAAACAAAGCTAGAGGGAGCACGGAATCAGTCGGCAATCTAAAACTATATAAATAAACCGGACTTAAATCGGGAGATCGGATAGAATGAGGCTTGGTAAACCAAATGAGTATTGGAACTCATATGATATGGTTTAACAAGGCCTACATACTACAATGAAACCTAACCTAAGTATTATCGACCCATCGCGACCCATTAAGGTAACATACGTTACTTTAACGTGTCGTGCGCGTGAAACGCGTTCGGACCGTCTAACTAGTCCTATGACAAGTGTTATATGCCTAAACATGTTACATAATCAGTTATGTGACAAAAGTTTAGGTTACATATGCTTAATTACCAATTATACATGAAAAGGGTATTCTGGTAATTTACCTAAGGCATATAAACTACCTATCATACAACTACTTAAACGATGTGACCATAGGGTATAACCTCGGAAGGTTATGCCCTATACTAGGGTCACCTAATGTATTTGGTCGGATCCTAATGATCGACCAAACTGGGTCGGGTTCGAAGGTATAGGCGATTTATTAGATCGCCTACCCTACGACCCTAGACAACGTGGTAATCAGTAGGCATAGTCCTAAGGGACTATGACCATCGTGATTACAATCACGTTGCGAAGTTCAAACGAACTTCGCATTGACCATTACTGGTCAACGCTGAAAGTCAAACAAAGTTTGACTTTCTGACTCGAAAAGCAGTAAAATAAGGAAAAGAACGAAAGAATACTAACCCAGGGTCCCCGAATGCTAATCCCGATTCAAGAATCTCAGGTATGAAACAATGGTTTCAACTTAGAGCTCCTCAAATCAGAATTCTAGTGCATTTGGAGTAATGGGGGGTGGGGTATTTATAGTTTTCGGATAACCGTTAAGATCGTTTGTCGAATATCGTGCCTTAATCGTAACCGTACAAGTGTCGGAAAGTTGTGGTGGCTTAAAACCATCCTTATCAGCTGAAAATGCAAGTGGAAAAGATGTGGTTGTGGTTAAAACAGCTGGATCGTGCTGACTGTTCGATATTATCTGTTCTGCAGACCCCTTACGGACCGTAAGGAGATGGCTTACGGTCCGTAAGCCATGAAGTTTGGCAAAATGGCAGATTTGGTCCCTGTAGTGTAAAAAGCTCATTTCTGACACGTTTAAGGCCCGTTAACCCCATTTCAAAGCTCTAAAATGAAGTTAAAGTATAGGGAACTTAAAATGTGTTCAAAAATATCTCAGATGTCAGTTCGTTTGGCCGTACGATCGCGATGTTCGCTTAATTACGACGGAATGCGCATAAGCGCGAAAAACGATCCAAATGACGAAACGAATGGATTTTTCTTAAGGAGAACACTAAAATATAATGTAGTCATGCTTACATAAATTTTTGGATGTCCAGATGTATTCAGAACGTAAGTTATGCGCGAAAATGCAAACTTGTGCACTTTTTGACATTTTTAGTCCCTGAATGACACAAAAGTTTATTTTAGCACACCGAACCCCTCAAAGCCTATTTCTAAGCTATGTAAAGGATATTTATAGTATGTTTAACTTATGGTCATGTTCCGGAATGTCTGTTACAGTTCAAATTGGCATACTTTCGCAGTTTGTCAACTTTAGTCCCTGTAAGCGATTTAACTTGATTTTGCCATACCAAAGCCTTCAAAACTTATTTCTAAGTTATGTAAAGGTTATTTAAGGTATGTTAAGCCTATTTCACTATTCCGGAGTGTTTGTTGCATTAAACTGGTTATATCTACGCATCGGTGCGCGTATAACCTTCCAGAAAGTGAATTTAGAGTTTGGATTTGAACGAGAATTGATATGTGCAAAATGATACACATATTTTTACAAATCCCAAGTGTGAAATATAATATTTCATTGGTTTGGTATTTGTTTGATGGCCGTGGAGGCACAGGTGTTACATTAATGAGCATTTTAATTATTAAAAGGTGGCATTGAAGTATTTGATTATTGGGTTGTGGGTTACGGAAGTTGAACAACAAACATTACTTCACTATAGGGAATTTCTTTAATCAATTTCTGTAATTCTTTCAACTCTATTTATTTCATTTTGATTCTCCGAAACATTTTAGTTAATATCCTAAATTCTTTTGAACTTACATAACGTTTAGCACCTTTTCGATTATCATCATTTTAGAGCAATAATTTAACAATAGTGAATATAATTTATTTATTTATTTATCAATTTAAGTGTATCTATTAATTCATTTAGCAATTTAATATTTATGTAGAAATACCATTTTGCCCTTTTACTTACTTCATTAAGTTATTGTACCATACGCATAAAATATTGTAATTACTTAAATTTGGTTGGTATCCTTGGGAAATGCTTTATAATATAGTATATATATATATATATATATATATATATATATATATATATATATAGGTACGGGATCAAGAGAAAACGCCCTAAAGTGTGAGAACGGCGAGAACGCATCCTGGCCCAACACGTGGCGCGCGATATAATTAGGGCGTATGGGCTTTTTTGTCATTTTATCTTCCGTTTTTCCAATTCGGTGTCACAATATTGCTTCATTTTTGGCGTTTAAGATTTTTTGGCGTTAACGAAATTCAATAATTACCTGGCGTTTTAATGGTTTCATTGTATTAATATTTTGGCGTTTATGGCGTTTCCAAATCGTAGGCCATTGGAACCCCAAGGGCCAGAATATCTCTCTGAATGGCTTCATCCATACTAAGTATGTCCAGGACGTTTTGGGATGATACCCCATTGTTTGTTCTTAGATTCAATGGCGTTTAGATTCAATGGCGTTTTAGACAAGATGGCCCATTGTTCTATTATTTTTTATATACATTTTGGCGTTTGTGGTATCTTGGCGTTTTACAAGCGAAAAATTATATTACAACCACAGGGGAAAAAAATAGAAGCGAAAAAAATAAATTAAAAATCCTAATCGGATCTCTCTTCACAATCTTCACTGTCATCAGTCTCTCTCTTCTTTAATACTACAAGAACTGTCACCAAATATATGGCATTTTATGTAAAACTTAACAAACCCATCGGTCTGATTATTTGTTTATTCGTTTGTTGAAGTGGCTTTTGTAGATGTTGGGGACATAGATCGATGACGTGTGGGTGGGTTTTTCGCTTTACTCTTCAACTTTATCTTCATCTTTATAATCATCCCACTCTTCAGTGTCATTGATCTCTTCTCCTCATCCAAGCCTTCTTCAAGAACAAAGAACACAAAATGACATATGACTGTCATCAGTATCTTTTTCTTGAAGATTTGTCCATCTCATGCAGCAAAATCTTACTGAGTTACTCCCCTCACCTAACAATCCATTCAGTGAAACTTCACGATGTGACAACTGGCACAAAACCGGTAATTTTCGTACAACTTAATTAATACTTAAAAACTATAATTATGTGCTTAAATGTCAACATTGTCTGATTACATGCTATACATGTGAATTCATGCATGTTTTATACTACAAATATTGCTTTATGCATTAATGATAGCGTTGCGTCATAAATACTAGTAAACTCACCGGTAAGACACATTGTGTCAACAATTCTGCAGAAAGCAGTCAGACAATAGAATTGGGGCCTAGGAGTAGATCCAAAGTCTAAAATACATTGAAACCCAAGAGTATATACAAGGGTTAACATATAGACTTTCCGGAAGCTAAAATACGCACTAAAAAGCACCCGAAACACACTTTAAATGCTGAATTTCATACATTTCAGCAAAATTCAGCATTGTAACGAGTTAGTGACATGTAAAAATAGGACTAATTGGTCCATAATACCTTCCTAAGTGTCGGGAATTAAGAGTGTCACAAAAGAATACCTAAAGGACATTAAACGGTGTAATTTAGCACTTTAACGAACCGGTATCTAACCGAACAACTGGACATTACCCGGAACATCAAAATATTACTAGAAGCATTGTTTATTTATTTCTGAGCTAGTTATGATCCCCGAACACTCTAACACACTATATAACACCTTATATGCATAACACCTAAACATTACACTTGAAACCTAACTTATTTATACAATTAGTGATTGGAATTTACACTTTACCCCCTTAAAGTGGACGGTTACAAGAAGTGGCCCCACACTAAGATCTCCATTGATCCACCAAAATCTTGCTTAAATCCTATAAGATCTCTAAAGATTGTAATCTAAGATTTGCATTGTACTTCATGGACACTAAACACAATGGTTAATAGCATAGCATGGTTATAAGATGAATGAGCTCCCACACTTCACCTTCACCATCTTTCTCCTTCCTCCCTTCCCACCTTCGGCCGAGATCAACCCACCATACCACCACCTTCTTCATCCATTATTCAATCATTCAAAGTCCTTCACAAGGTGCTAGAAGGTATTCAAGGAGGTTTAGAGCTTGTGGATCTTGAAGGACCTCCTCCATTTGCTATTATCCTTCATTTTTGTCATCTTCAACTTCTTGTGTTCTTCCCTAGCCCTTGTGCTAGTTGTAAGCTTCTAATCACTTGTTATTACTTCATATTTTGATGGTTAAAAGATGATGAATGTTGTTAATCATAAGAACACTAAAGAACATGATCATGATACTTTAACATAAGCTTAAAAATATAAGATTACATGTTGAATGTGTTGATTTGCTTCTTGTTGATTGATTAATTGTGTTAGTGATGTTAGACATCATAAGAAACCTACTAGATTGTGATTAAACACATGATCTAGTAAGTTAAAGTGGTGATCTTGTGAAAGACCAAGATCATCATCCTTTATGTCTTCATGAACTTGAATAATGAAAGTGATCTTCATATATAAAGATGATTTAAACAAAATACAAATCTTGTAAATAGATGATTACAAGAATAATTTTCCCAAGAAACCAAGTTTATTTATGAGATTTACAAAGTCATGGTTTCTAAATAAACTAACCATACTTTTAGTGTTTAAACAAGACTAGAAACATGTTTGTAACAAGAAAAATACAAAAGAAACATTTTTAGAAAAATCATCTTACAAGTTGTAAATGACTAAATCTTTTAATAAAGTGATTTACAAACAAATAACCATGTTTTTAAGGGTGACTAAACCTACTAAATAACATGGTAAGTTACTACAAGTTTTTACAAAAACTTCAAGTTCATGATGTAGTGTAATTTACTTGATTTTGACACTCGGTAAGTGTTGAATGAGTTGTTGATGATTGATGATGATTTTAAAAGAAAATAAACACATGTTTTGAAAACATAGGAAACCTCCATTTTTAGGGGAAACCATGTCAAAATTTCTATAGAATTTTGACACTTAGAAAAATATAAGTTTTGGTGAAACTTATTCCCTAAAAATTCACCTAAAAATATTTACCAAGGTTTCCCTAATTTTTGTGTAAACTTCAAGTTAAGAAATGATGATTTCTTCAAGATAAAAATTGATATTAAGTATGTATATTTTTGAGAAAAATATATATATTTATTGATCACCAAATTTTGTGCTAAGTGTATGTAGTATGTATTACATGTAATAGTGTATTGGGACTTGAAAATACACTAAATACTCCTAAGGAGTAAAAATACAAAATACACATACAACATGCATAGACAAATACAAGAGAATATATTTATGAAAATATATTTCTTAAAAGATTACGTAACTTGGACAAGTTATAAACTTAAAAGGTGTTTTTGGACAAAATACATAACTCGGGTGAAAAATACAAGATACTTATATTTATTTTTGAGAAAATAATATAAGTAAGATACATAGTTAAAAATATAAATTATTTTTAACACACAAAGAACAAATACATAAAGGATGGTGACTTGTACTTGTGCGATACAAGTCTAGTGACTAACGTTAATAAAACACGTATAGGTCACGACGCTATATAAGCAAAACCCGGTGAAGTTTGCGGCGCAAGGAACGCAAAGTTGTGAGTTCATGTCCCTACTTTTAAACTTTTACATACTTTTTAAACTTGGGGAAAATACATTTGTTATGGTATGTTGAATACAAAAACGAAGGGATGATACTTTAGATTGTGTCACAAATAGGGTACCAGAAGCACCATTAATCGTGTACATACTAACACCGCAGAACAAAAGGTTAGATCTAATGGGTTTTCGGGCAGCCACACTCTTGGTGATAACTAGTACCAAGTAGTGCTTTTGTGTCTCAATCGTGAATCGACAACTAGAAAAATGCCTATGGTTTGGATGCTTCCTATATCGTGTCACATGTTAATGGCCTTGCAACCCATTAACAATCTCGATACTTACAGAAATACTTGATTTATACAAATTACATACCATGTTTTCAAACAAAGTATACAAACGTTCAATACAAAAACTGCATGAATTCACACCAACATTATGTTGACGATTTTCCAAAAACTCACATGTATTTCAGGTAACTAAAGTGGATGTGTGCGCGGTCATACTCTTGCTCTGGATGTTGTTTATGTTTATCTTTAAATAATGTTGTAACTTTTCAGACAATGTCTTATGCTGTCTTGTGATGTAAACACTCAACCTATGTTTTCAGTTACGTAATGTTATTGGATTTTGAAGTTATTTTTACGAGCATGTAGTATGTTTACCATTCGTATGCAATGAGAACCTTTCATGATCACACTTCGTGCTTCCGCCTAAGAAAGGGGTGTGACAGATTGGTATCAGAGCTGCAATTGTAGTGAACCAGGATTCCTTCTCGAGTCTAGACTACAATCTTTAGGATCCTTTCACGAAAACAATTTTTCAAAGAGTTTTCATTGCATAAAACTTTCCACGACATCCACTACCTGAAACTATTTTCAAAGAGTCAAGAAAAGACACTACGAAACTTAAGGTACACTGGAGTAGCACTTGTCTTTTATTAAGAATTACTTGCGATTATGTGTGATAATTAATATATACATATACTAGAAGTAGAATATCACATGTATACGTTACTTCAATGGCCTATCTGAAGGAAGTGATACGAGGATGAAACGAACTGTGCGGACTGTGCAAGGAGTTACGTAATTATGGATGCATACATAATTATGGAATTCAGTGCACAGAAACCACAGCAAGTCTTGTCACGTATAGATCCCTTCAGTGCGAGAAAAGGTCAAACGTGAACACCCTTCCCCCAGCCTATTAAATACTCTTTTGGAGTAATAATTTAGAGTATAAGGACAAGAACCGCCAATGTGAAGTAAGATATTTTGTCCTTTACATATATTAAACTTGTACCTTGGGGAGATGTAACCCCTATGCATTTGTTTACTTCGCAAACAATAACGTAACAAGTTGCCCTGATATGTGTAAAGACTTGGTGAATATCTTATGACACATCAGTATTTATCTATTTATGCATGCTTGTTACTGTATGAATTGATTTATACGTTTGGCGGATTGTTTGATGTCACTTATGTGGGTATATGTCTGTGTATATACTACTACTGCCTCATATGACGATATCAAACAAATGTCTAACCCTATTGTGTTATGTTACGCCAGAACATGGCACCTAGGAGAACCGTGAACAATCGGGATTCTGATCAACCCCCCCCCCCCCTCCTCCCTCACTGCCGAGGACCACTGAAGAACTGAATGCCCTATTGGAAGAAAGGATCTCCGCAGCTATCGCTCAATACGAGGCGAACCGCACTGAACAAAGTGGAGGACCAAGCAATGCTAGACGTAATGGGAATGGAGATTCATCCGGAGGAAACGCAGCTCAGGGCTGCACTTTCAAGCAGTTTCTCGACTACAAACCGCTGAACTACGACGGCACTGGAGGTGCAGTGGCGTTTGTACGCTGGACGGAGAAGACTGATGCCACTATCCATATGAGCAAGTGTACCGTGGATCAGCAAGTCACTTTTTCTACGGGGTTGTTTGTTGACGAAGCTTTGACTTGGTGGAATTTGCAAGTCCAGACTCTGGGTGATGATGTTGCGTATGGCATGACGTGGGATGAGCTAAAGGAACGTATGAGAGAAAAGTATTGCTCACGTGCTGAACTCCAAAGGTTGGAAACTGAGTTCTGGCATTTGACCATGGAAGGTGCTGATATCACTTGTTACACTCGAAGGTTCCACGATTTGTCGAGAGTGATCCCCTATATGGTGACACCTGAATTTAAGCGCATTGAACGCTACATCTGGGGATTGGCTCCAGAATTTCGCAGCTTGGTGACTGCAGCAAAACCTGAAACGATCACTCATGCTGTAACTCTGGCTGTCAGCCTTACTGAAGATGTTGTCCGAATGAAGAAGTTATCGCTAAACCCAACCGAAAAGACCGAGATGCATGCTGAGTCGTCTGGTGACAAGAAAAGGAAGCATGCGAACCTGAATCAAGCGACCCGTAACAACAAGGGTTCCAACAATAAGAAACGAGACCCCAACCAGCCTTAGGAGGCGAAAACTCTTGCAACCATGAATGACGCTCCTGCCAAAAGAAACCTGGGCACTCTGCCCATTTGCAACCAGTGCAAGCGTCATCACGAAGGAGTTTTTCGCATTCCAAAATGCGACAAGTGTGGAAAACTGGGTCACCATACTGAGGACTGTTGGGGAAAAGGAAATAGGAACGGGAATGGAAACCGCAACGGTGCTGGTAATAGAAACGGTGGTGGAAATGGCAATGGTAACCGGAATGGTAATGGAGCTGGGCAGAACCAAGGATGCTTTGGTTGTGGAAGCAAGGATCATTTTATAAAATATTGCCCAAGGGGGAACAATGCTCAGGCTCGAGCATTTGTGATTGGAGCAAGGAACGCACGCGAGGACCCTAATGTGGTCACCGGTACGTTTCTCATTAACAATCACTTTGCATCCATATTATTTGACACTGGTGCCGATTATAGCTTCATGTCTGTGGAATTTAAACGTATGCTTGGATTAGAATCTAGTAGATTAGATATTCCTTATTCCATAGAACTAGCCAATGGTAAACTTGTTAAATCGGGCGAAGTTGTTAGAGGTTGCTCATTAGAACTTGGTGTGCGAAGATTTAGCATCGACCTCTTACCTATTCAATTGGGTAGCTTCGATGCTTGGAATAGAATCTAGTAGATTAATAAGCCTACCATCAAGAATCGATATCCCCTACCTCGAATCGATGATCTCTTTGATCAGCTGCAAGGTGCTACTTGTTTTTCCAAGATCGATCTGCGTTCTGGGTATCACCAACTTCGTGTTCTCGAAGGAGATATTCCCAAAACTGCCTTCCGCACAAGATATGGGCATTACGAGTTCACTGTCATGCCTTTTTGGTTTGACGAATGCCCAAGCTATCTTCATGGACTTAATGAATAGGGTCTGTAAACCTTATTTAGACAAGTTCATCATTGTGTTCATCGACGATATTCTCATTCATTCAAAGACTCGAGCCGATCACGAGCAACACCTTTGGTTGACATTGGAACTCCTAAAGAAGGAACAAACTTTTCGCTAAATTCTCCAAGTGTGAATTTTGGCTTAAAGAAGTTCAGTTTTTGGGTCATGTAGTCAACAAGTAGGGTATTCATGTGAATCCATCCAAATTGCTGCAATTAAGGATTGGAATACACCAACGACACCTACAGAAATTCGTTCTTTTCTTGGTCTCGCTGGTTATTATCGTCGTTTTATTTCAAACTTCCCGAAGATCGCGGTGCCACTCACTGCTTTGACTCAGAGGAATAAGCCTTTGGAGTGGGGATATAAGCAAGAAGAAGCGTTCCAAACGCTGAAACGGAAGCTATGTGATGCTCCTGTTTTGTCCTTGCCCAATGGAAACGATGATTTCGTTATCTTTTATGACGCGTCGAATCTAGGCCTTGGTTATGTTCTTATGCAATGAGGTAAAGTCATAGCATATACGTTAAGACAGTTGAAAGTTCACGAAAAGAACTACACAACTCATGATCTTGAGTTAGGTGTTGTGGCATTTGCTCTCAAAATCTGGAGACACTACCTCTATGGAACGAAGTGTGTGGTTTTCACAAGACCACAAAAGTCTCCAGCTCATTCTTAATCAAAAGGAGCTGAACATGAGGCAACGACAATGGGTTGAACTCTTGAACGATTACGATTGCGCGATTCGCTACCTTCCTGGTAAGGCGAATATCATAGCCGATGCGCTTAGTCGAAAGGAACGAGTCAAGCTTCATTATGTTCAAACTCTATCTGATATTCAAATCTTTTGTCCTTCAAGCACAACGATCTTGTGTAAACGAAGGCTTATTGAAATATGAGCTACCACTTCAACTCGAGCTTAAACTCGAAACGAAAGGGGCGATGGGTTGCTCTATTTTAAGAATCCTTATGGATGATTATCGCCCAAATCGGAGCCCTGATTGGATTCCTTGTGCACCTTAATATGTACATTACAACTCAATAAGAACAAACCGAATTCCTATTAAGATCTTCCTATCTTCATAGTTAAATTCTTGAAGATATTTAAAGTGCCAAACGAAATCCACGGATTGGATTCCTGGTATGCTTTAAATACCCGTGTCCAAAGATAACAAATTAAAGGTCAAATAAAACAATTATGCGATTATGTGATTATGTGTTTATGTGTTCTCCTCTATGTTTTTGTGTGATCCAATTTTCGTTATCCAAATCCTCATAGAATCTTCCATATCTTCATATGAGGGATTCATAGTAGGATATTCAAAAGGTACTACCTTAAATCCTTAATGGGCTTCTACGTGGTAGTTAAGACACTTGGGTTATATAGTACCATTCCATGATTCAAAAAGAGACCCTTGAGTGGTCTAGTTAAAGATTGATTCAGAATCTGGTTAAGAGTGGCATCTGGTGATACATCTGAAAGGACCCTATGGTGGTCTAGTCACACTCATCACAGGTTCATTCATTTGGTTTTCCCCTACACATTATCAAATGCACTGTGTGGACTATGCAAGGAATTACGTAATTATGGATGCGTACATAATTATAAAAATTCAGTGCACGGAAACCACAGTAAGATTTATCATGTGTAAGAACCAATAGTGACAACAATAACGAAACGTGAACAATGTAATGGAGGTACGGTGGACGCACCAATGGCGCTTCATATACTTGTATATAAGTGTCCCTCTTACATTGCAAGCATAATGTTATTTAAAGTTACTAGGAGTTCAGAACCCTAACCAGTGTTGTTTTATCTTTTCGACTTCATGTTTTGAGCTCTCACAAGTTTCCTCTAATTAAATTTCGGGACGAAATTTCCTGAAGTAGGGGAGACTGTGACATCTGTGCCTCCACGGCCATCGAACAAATACCAAATCAATGAAATGTTGTGTTTCATACTTGGGATTTGTATAAATATGTGTATCATTTGCACATATCAACTCTTGTTCGATTTCGGGCTCTAAATCGCTTTCTAGAAGGTTATACGCGCACTGATGCGTAAATATAACCAGTTTAATGCAACAAACACTCCGAGATAGTGACATAGGCTTAACATACCTTACATAACCTTTACATAACTTAGAAATAAGTTTTGGAGGGTTTGGTGTGGCGAAATCAAGTTTATTCGCTTACAGGGACTAATTTTGACCAACCGCGAAAGTATGCCGATTTGTACTGTAACGAACTTTCCGGAACTTGATCATAAGTTAAACATACCCTAAATATCCTCTACATAGCTTAGAAATAGGCTTTGAGGGGTTCGGTATGCTAAAATAAACTTTTGGTCATTCAGGGACTAAAAGCGTCAAAAAGTGCATAAGTTTGCATTTTCGCGCATATCTTACGTTCTGAATATATCCAGACTCCCAAAAAATTTATGTAATCATTAAAATATTTTATTTTAGTGATTGGCATGATAAAATTTCATTCGTCGCTTAATTTGGATCGTTTTTGCGTTCGTTACGACTTCCGTCGTAATTAACCAAACAACGCAACCGTACGACCAAACGAGCCGACATCCGAGATATTTTTTAGCACATTTTAAGTTCCCTGTACTTTAACTTCATTTTAGAGCTTTGAAATGGGGTTAACGGGGCTTAAACGTGTCAAAAATGCATCGAAAACCAAGTTTGGGGCTTCAGGGGCTAAATCTGTCATTTTTGAAAGTTGCTGGTCTGCAGGTCCCTTACGGTCCGTATGGACCTTTGTTTACGGCCCGTAAGCAGTGCCCAGCACATCAGAGTTGCAGAAACATTGAATTTGGTCATTTCCTCTTGTTCCAATGGTTTTGATCCATGGTTTTTCATGCTATGGGCTGGTTTGTGTGGAGAACAAGTCCCCCAATCTTTCTTTGACAATTGTATGGCCAAGATCATTCCCTCTTCTCCAAGAAATGATCCTAACGGTTTGCGAAAAAACTATATAAGGCCATGTCCCTCATTCATTTTCTGCACATTTGGTCTGAGATTTCTCTAAGTGGTTGTGATTATTCACTACCTACCTGAGAATACTTGGAACCAAATCTATTTGGACCCTTTGTAAGTCCTCTTTCGTTCTTTTATCGCTTTCTAGCTTAAAAGTCAAACTTTGTTTGACTTTCTGCATTGACCAGTCTATGGTTAATGAGAAGTTCGTTTGAACTTCATAACGTGAGCGTAATCACGATGGTTATAGTCCCTAGTGACTATACCTACTGATTACCACGTTATCTAGGCTCAGTGACGAGTCGTAGTTTCGGCCAAAATGCGTATTCTCACGTATTTTGTAACCAAACTACTCTAGGGTATCAAAACCGTTTGTTTTGATATCAAAACCGTTTGTTTTGATATCAAAACCTGTTTTCTAACTTAACTAAACATGTTCTAGCATGTTTAGCTCGTCACTTTTTAGATTAGTGCTTGTGTAGAGTCGTAAGTCAAGCGGACTAAACACCCGCTTAGACTTTCGAACACGACCCGTTTGGTCGATCATTAGGATCCGACCAAACATGTTTAGTGACCATAGTTGCATAGGGAATAACCTTCCGAGGTTATACCTTATGGTCACTTAGGTTTAATTAGTTGTATGATAGGTAGTTTATATGCCTTAGGTAAATGACCAAAATGCCCTTTTCATGCATAATTGGTAATTAAGCATATGTAACACAAAATTTTGTCACTTAATTGATTATGCAACATATTTAATCATGTTTAGGCATATAATACTTGTCATAGGACTAGTTAGACGTCTCGAACGCGCTTTTGCACGAACGACACGTTAAAGTAGCTTAAGCTACCTTAATGGGTCACAATGGGTCGAAAGCACTTAGGTTAGGTTTCGATTTAGGATGTAGACTTTGTTAAACCATGTCATATGAGTTCCAATACTCATTTGGTTTACAAAACCTCATCCTATCCGATCTTTCGACTTAGGTCCGGTTTAATTATATAGTTATTAGGTTGCCGATTGATTCCGTGCTCCCTCTAGCTTTGCTTGGTTGTTGTTCAAGACCTCTAAGCATTCTCAGGTGAGTACATAGTTCCCCTATTTTACTGTTTTCAATTATTTTGGGGTGATTCATATGTGCTAAATGTTTTCAAGGTTTTAACGATGGTTTTCAAAATGATTTTCGATATTATAACAATGGTTTCAAAAACGATTAAAATGGTTTATATTAAATTAATAACAATTTCGATATAGTAAACAAACTTGTTGGTTGTATTTACATAACGAATAATATCCATTAGTTTTGGCCGAACCGACCAGTATTAGGTTATGGTACCATAGGATCTGACAAATCCCGTTATCAGACTGCACCCATGGTTATGTGTGGGTTAGGTGGGTAACGACTGAATCTGTGATTGTTAATTTACCCTTTGGTGGTTTATTAATGCGAGAAGCGATAGGCGAGTTAGTCGAGTCACGAAGGTTTGGATGTTATTAGCGAGACAATCAAAAGTAGTTTTCACGATTTAAGACGAGAATGATTTAAACGACTAAAGCGATTTTTAACGAATTAAACGATTTGGGTAAACGATTGGTTTTCGGTTAGTGTTTAGATAACGGGACGGGTGTAATGTGATGAAAGCATGGTGGATACGCCGCTGGTACTTCCTATATATAAGTGTTTTCATCGTATTACATACCGTGGTGTTATTTAGTTCACTTGGGTAAACGATTTTGAAACGATGTCACACAAACGAGGTTTTTGAAATGATATAAACCATACGAGTTTTATTAACGAGATTTATTAACGAGTTTTATTAACGAGATTTATTAACAAGTTTTATTAACGAGATTTATGAATGAGTTTTATTAACGAGATTTATTAACGAGTTTTATTAACGATTTAATACGAGATGTTTTACAAATTGGTTTTCTAAAACAAAATGTTTTCGAGTTAAGAATCATGGCTACGAGATTTTACAAATTATAACCAACTTGATTTGAGTTGGTTAATTATGTCGCAATACTACACTTTTCAAAACAAGGTTTTTAATTAAGTATTGCAACATGTAAACTAGCCATGAATCCGACACTCTCAAAAACCTATGTACTCGCCAGCATTTCTTTGCTGACTTTGTTTTCACATATGTTTCAGGTGTTGTTGAATGATGTTGATTGCTAGGATGCATGCTCACATAGGACTGGACGAGGCCTTAGACACTTAATAACAATAATTGACTATGTTTAAATTGTTTATTTAGATTTCCAGACGATGTAAATATTCAATGTTTAATAAAACGAAACTTCAATTTCCGTGTGTTTTGAAACAATGATTCTGTTACAACACTCCCCGACGATTCCGCCGCGATTGGTTGTTTTACGCGGTCGGGGTGTGACAGAAACGTTGGTATCAGAGTTCATGGTTATAGGGAATTAGGTTATTAGTAATGCTTTGACCTAGTCTATAACCTTCCTAGGACCCTAACACAAGATTCTTGTGTTTAGATCTTAAAACAATACCGTCACTTATCCTTAGGTGACAACCACAACAAAACACAAATTTCGAATCTGCTTTGAAAACCAATCATCTGTTCTAGGATGATTTATTGTAAGGTTTTGAACCCTTTAAGTTTTCAAAATCTCATCAAGTTTGGGTCTTATAATGTGAACACGTGCAAACTGGAAGGGTGAATGCCTGTACTCTGAGTTTTCTGTCTAAGGCTAGAGTGTTCGTACAAATCCGCAGTATCGGACCAGTCACTCTTACCTGGGAACTCTTGGGGTGAGTGTTCTCTTATAGGCGAGCATGTCTTCAGCGATACATTAATATGACCCGTTTACTTTGATTAATCACCGTCTCATTTGTTTGCCTTAGGTAACAAACAAATGATCGCAATTTCTATGCGTTGTCGTTCTGTTTTAATTATCCGATAACATTTCACTTGTTTTCTCCTATGTTTTTCAATTCCTCTAGAATGTCTCTTCATTGCAACGACACTCAAATGTCCGATCAAACTGCCAAATTTGCCCAGCGAATAGGCGAAGTAATCCTGAAGACTGTGGATTTAGGTATCGCCATGTCTCGTCTCAATAATGAGGCCACCCAAGAAGCATCGAAAGAAGCAGAAGCCGAGCCTTCGAAAAAGTCAAAGAAGCGTAAAGCTCCAAAGGCCGTTACACCAAATCAAGCAAAACCTAGCCAGGTGGCAGCACCACCAGCCAAGAAGCCGTACTTAGGAACTGCTCCTCTGTGCAATCAGTGTAACCTCCACCACTATGCCAGTGTCAAATGTCGGAAATGTTTCAACTGTGGACTCATTGGTCATTTGGCACGAGACTGTCGTTCAGTCACTGTGCTAAACCAAGCTTTTCAGAACCCCGTTCAATTTCAAGCAGATCCAGCACATGCTCGTTTTCCTCCTGGTATTTGCTACACCTATGACGAGACGGGTTATGTCAGGGATGGATACCCAAAGATTTTCAATGCAAATCCGACCCACGGATGAGCATTTGGCCGATTAGAAGAAGTTGTTGTTTCGAATAATCCGAATCTTATGTTTATGTTTCTAGTGTTTTCCTTTGAACTCAGAAACAATCAATTTTGTTTATAAATAAATCTTTTTTTGCAATTCTAATGTACAAATATAGTTGCATGTGTGTATGGCATACCCCTACGATACCTACACCAAAGAACCGTATTTGTAGTTCTCTCGTTCATATGATCGCTCATGAATTCCTCAAAAATTCTAAGTGCTCGCTTCATTCTAAGAAACGAAGTGACAATTTGAGTAATCACTTTAATTCCTTGGTTAGATAACTAAGGAAACCCTTATCTGTCAAAGTTGCTCTTGGTAAACCTCTTGTACTCAATTCTGTTATTTGCGACTGTCAATTTAACTTTGATAATCACTTTTTTTTCCTATTGACCTCACGCCAATGCAACTTGGGAGTTTCGACATTATCATAGGGATGGATTGGTTAGCTAAACATCATGCTGAGGTGATTAGTTTCGATAAGATAGTTCGCATTCCTCTTTCGTCTGGCGATGTTCTGGAAGTTCATGGCAAGAAACCTTCTGGTGGATTGAAGCTCATGTCGTGTACGAAGGCCCAAAGTTATTTACAAAAAGGATATGTTGCTTTTCTGGCACATGTCACCGAGGAGAAAGGCAAGAGCAAGAGTATTCAGGATATTCCGATTGTTCGGGATTATCCAGAGGTGTTTCCTGATGAACTGCCTGGTTTGCCTCCAATTCGTCAAGTCAAGTTTCATTTTAACCTTGTACCCAATGCCAACCCAATTGCGAAAACACCTTATCGTCTTGCACCGTCCGAGATGCAAGAATTATCGAAACAGCTTCAAGAGTTGTCTGATAAAGGATTCATCCATCTGAACTCTTCACCTTGGGGAGCTCCTGTCCTCTTTGTGAAGAAGAAAGATGGATCTTTTCGAATGTGTATCGATTATCGTAAGCTTAATAAGCCTACCATCAAGAATCGATATCCCCTACCTCGAATCGATGATCTCTTTGATCAGCTGCAAGGTACTACCTGTTTTTGCAAGATCGATCTGCGTTCTGGGTATCACCAACTTCGTGTTCTCGAAGGAGATATTCCCAAAACTGCCTTCCGCACAAGATATGGGCATTACGAGTTCACTGTCATGCCTTTTTGGTTTGACGAATGCCCCAGCTATCTTCATGGACTTAATGAATAGGGTCTGTAAACCTTATTTAGACAAGTTCATCATTGTGTTCATCGACGATATTCTCATTCATTCAAAGACTCGAGCCGATCATGAGCAACACCTTTGGTTGACATTGGAACTCCTAAAGAAGGAACAAACTTTTCGCTAAATTCTCCAAGTGTGAATTTTGGCTTAAAGAAGTTCAGTTTTTGGGTCATGTAGTCAACAAGTAGGGTATTTATGTGAATCCATCCAAATTGCTGCAATTAAGGATTGGAATACACCAACGACACCTACAGAAATTCGTTCTTTTCTTGGTCTCGCTGGTTATTATCGTCGTTTTGTTTCAAACTTCCCGAAGATCGCGGTGCCACTCACTGCTTTGACTCAGAGGAATAAGCCTTTGGAGTGGGGATATAAGCAAGAAGAAGAGTTCCAAACGCTGAAATGGAAGCTATGTGATGCTCCTGTTTTGTCCTTGCCCAATGGAAACGATGATTTCGTTGTCTTTTATGACGCGTCGAATCTAGGCCTTGGTTATGTTCTTATGCAATGAGGTAAAGTCATAGCATATACGTCAAGACAGTTGAAAGTTCACGAAAAGAACTACACAACTCATGATCTTGAGTTAGGTGTTGTGGCATTTGCTCTCAAAATCTGGAGACACTACCTCTATGGAACGAAGTGTGTGGTTTTCACAAGACCACAAAAGTCTCCAGCTCATTCTTAATCAAAAGGAGCTGAACATGAGGCAACGACAATGGGTTGAACTCTTGAACGATTACGATTGCGCGATTCGCTACCTTCCTGGTAAGGCGAATATCGTAGCCGATGCGCTTAGTCGAAAGGAACGAGTCAAGCTTCATTATGTTCAAACTCTATCTGATATTCAAATCTTTTGTCCTTCAAGCACAACGATCTTGTGTAAACGAAGGCTTATTGAAATATGAGCTACCACTTCAACTCGAGCTTAAACTTGAAACGAAAGGGGCGATGGGTTGCTCTATTTTAAGAATCCTTGTGGATGATTATCGCCCAAATCGGAGCCCTGATTGGATTCCTTGTGCACCTTAATATGTACATTACAACTCAATAAGAACAAACCGAATTCCTATTAAGATCTTCCTATCTTCATAGTTAAATTCTTGAAGATATTTAAAGTGCCAAACGAAATCCACGGATTGGATTCCTGGTATGCTTTAAATACCCGTGTCCAAAGATAACAAATTAAAGGTCAAATAGAACAATTATGCGATTATGTGATTATGTGTTTATGTGTTCTCCTCTATGTTTTTGTGTGATCCAATTTTCGTTATCCAAATCCTCATAGAATCTTCCATATCTTCATATGAGGGATTCATAGTAGGATATTCAAAAGGTACTACCTTAAATCCTTAATGGGCTTCTACGTGGTAGTTAAGACCCTTGGGTTATATAGTACCATTCCATGATTCGAAAAGAGACCCTTGAGTGGTCTAGTTAAAGATTGATTCAGAATCTGGTTAAGAGTGGCATCTGATGATACAGCTGAAAGGACCCTATGGTGGTCTAGTCACACTCATCACAGGTTCATTCATTTGGTTTTCCCCTACACATTATCAAATGCACTGTGTGGTCTATGCAAGGAATTACGTAATTATGGACGCATACATAATTATAAAAATTCAGTGCACGGAAACCACAGTAAGATTTATCATGTGTAAGAACCAATAGTGACAACAATAACGAAACGTGAACAATGTAATGGAGGTACGGTGGACGCACCAATGGCGCTTCATATACTTGTATATAAGTGTCCCTCTTACATTGCAAGCATAATGTTATTTAAAGTTACTAGAAGTTCAGAACCCTAACCAGTGTTGTTTTATCTTTTCGACTTCATGTTTTGAGCTCTCACAAGTTTCCTCTAATTAAATTTCGGGATGAAATTTCCTGAAGTAGGGGAGACTGTGACATCTGTGCCTCCACGGCCATCAAACAAATACCAAATCAATGAAATGTTGTGTTTCATACTTGGGATTTGTATAAATATGTGTATCATTTGCACATATCAACTCTTGTTCGATTTCGGGCTCTAAATCGCTTTCTAGAAGGTTATACGCGCACTGATGCGTAAATATAACCAGTTTAATGCAACAAACACTCCGGCATAGTGACATAGGCTTAACATACCTTAAATAACCTTTACATAACTTAGAAATAAGTTTTGGAGGGTTTGGTGTGGCGAAATCAAGTTTATTCGCTTACAGGGACTAATTTCAACAAACCGCGAAAGTATGCCGATTTGTACTGTAACGAACTTTCCGGAACTTGATCATAAGTTAAACATACCCTAAATATCCTCTACATAGCTTAGAAATAGGATTTGAGGGGTTCGGTATGCTAAAATAAACTTTTGGTCATTCAGGGACTAAAAGCGTCAAAAAGTGCATAAGTTTGCATTTTCGCGCATATCTTACGTTCTGAATATATCCGGACTCCCAAAAAATTTATGTAATCATTAAAATATTTTATTTTAGTGATTGGCATGATAAAATTTCATTCGTCGCTTAATTTGGATCGTTTTTGCGTTCGTTACTACTTCCGTCGTAATTAACCGAACAACGCAACCGTACAACCAAACGAGCCGACATCCGAGATATTTTTGAGCACATTTTAAGTTCCCTTTACTTTAACTTCATTTTAGAGCTTTGAAATGGGGTTAACGGGGCTTAAACGTGTCAAAAATGCATCGAAAACCAAGTTTGGGGCTTCAGGGGCTAAATCTGTCATTTTTCAAAGTTGCTGGTCTGCAGGTCCCTTACGGTCCGTATGGACCTTTTCTTACGGTCCGTAAGCAGTGCCCAGCACATCAGAGTTGCAGAAACATTGAATCTGGTCATTTCCTCTTGTTCCAATGGTTTTGATCCATGGTTTTTCATGCTATGGGCTGGTTTGTGTGGAGAACAAGTCCCCCAATCTTTCTTTGACAATTGTATGGCCAAGATCATTCCCTCTTCTCCAAGAAATGATCCTAAGGGTTTGCGAAAAAACTATATAAGGCCATGTCCCTCATTCATTTTCTGCACATTTGGTCTGAGATTTCTCTAAGTGGTTGTGATTATTCACTACCTACCTGAGAATACTTGGAACCAAATCTATTTGGACCCTTTGTAAGTCCTCTTTCATTCTTTTATCGCTTTCTAGCTTAAAAGTCAATCTTTGTTTGACTTTCTGCATTGACCAGTCTATGGTTAATGAGAAGTTCGTTTGAACTTCATAACGTGAGCGTAATCACGATGGTTATAGTCCCTAGTGACTATACCTACTGATTACCACGTTATCTAGGCTCAGTGACGAGTCGTAGTTTCGGCCAAAATGCGTATTCTCGCGTATTTTGTAACCAAACTACTCTAGGGTATCAAAACCGTTTGTTTTGATATCAAAACCTGCTTTCTAACTTAACTAAACATGTTCTAGCATGTTTAGCTCGTCACTTTTTAGATTAGTGCTTGTGTAGAGTCGTAAGTCAAGCGGACTAAACACCCGCTTAGACTTTCGAACACGACCCGTTTGGTCGATCATTAGGATCCGACCAAACATGTTTAGTGACCATAGTTGCATAGGGAATAACCTTCCGAGGTTATACCTTATGGTCACTTAGGTTTAATTAGTCGTATGATAGGTAGTTTATATGCCTTAGGTAAATGACCAAAATGCCCTTTTCATGCATAATTGGTAATTAAGCATATGTAACACAAACTTTTGTCACTTAATTGATTATGCAACATATTTAATCATGTTTAGGCATATAATACTTGTCATAGGACTAGTTAGACGTCTCGAACGCGCTTTTGCACGAACGACACGTTAAAGTAGCTTAAGCTACCTTAATGGGTCACAATGGGTCGAAAGCACTTATGTTAGGTTTCGATTTAGGATGTAGACTTTGTTAAACCATGTCATATGAGTTCCAATACTCATTTGGTTTACAAAACTTCATCCTATCCGATCTTCTGACTTAGGTCCGGTTTAATTATATAGTTATTAGGTTGCCGATTGATTCCGTGCTCCCTCTAGCTTTGCTTGGTTGTTGTTCAAGACCTCTAAGCATTCTCAGGTGAGTACATAGTTCCCCTATTTTACTGTTTTCAATTATTTTGGGGTGATTCATATGTGCTAAATGTTTTCAAGGTTTTAACGATGGTTTTCAAAATGATTTTCGATATTATAACAATGGTTTCAAAAACGATTAAAATGGTTTATATTAAATTAATAACGATTTCGATTTAGTAAACAAACTTGTTGGTTGTATTTACATAACGAATAATATCCATTAGTTTTGGCCGAACCGACCAGTATTAGGTTATGGTACCATAGGATCTGACAAATCCCGTTATCAGACTGCACCCATGGTTATGTGTGGGTTAGGTGGGTAACGACTGAATCTGTGATTGTTAATTTACCCTTTGGTGGTTTATTAATGCGAGAAGCGATAGGCGAGTTAGTCGAGTCACGAAGGTTTGGATGTTATTAGCGAGACAATCAAAAGTAGTTTTCACGATTTAAGACGAGAATGATTTAAACGACTAAAGCGATTTTTAACGAATTAAACGATTTGGGTAAACGATTGGTTTTCGGTTAGTGTTTAGATAACAGGACGGGTGTAATGTGATGAAAGCATGGTGGATACGCCGCTGGTACTTCCTATATATAAGTGTTTTCATCGTATTACATACCGTGGTGTTATTTAGTTCACTTGGGTAAACGATTTTGAAACGATGTCACACAAACGAGGTTTTCGAAATGATATAAACCATACCAGTTTTATTAACGAGATTTATTAACGAGTTTTATTAACGAGATTTATTAACGAGTTTTATTAACGAGATTTATGAACGAGTTTTATTAACGAGATTTATTAACGAGTTTTATTAACGATTTAATACGAGATGTTTTACAAATAGGTTTTCTAAAACAAAATGTTTACGAGTTAAGAATCATGGCTACGAGATTTTACAAATTATAACCAACTTGATTTGAGTTGGTTAATTATGTCGCAATACTACACTTTTCAAAACAAGGTTTTTAATTAAGTATTGCAACATGTAAACTAGCCATGAATCCGACACTCTCAAAAACCTATGTACTCGCCAGCATTTCTTTGCTGACTTTGTTTTCACATATGTTTCAGGTGTTGTTGAATGATGTTGATTGCTAGGATGCATGCTCACATAGGACTGGACGAGGCCTTAGAAACTTAATAACAATAATAGACTATGTTTAAATTGTTTATTTAGATTTCCAGACGATGTAAATATTCAATGTTTAATAAAACGAAACTTCAATTTCCGTGTGTTTTGAAACAATGATTCTGTTACAACACTCCCCGACGATTCCGCCGCGATTGGTTGTTTTACGCGGTCGGGGTGTGACACAAAGGTTGGAAACTGAGTTCTGGCATTTGACCATGGAAGGTGTTGATATCACTTGTTACACTCGAAGGTTCCATGATTTGTCGAGAATGATCCCCTATATGGTGGCACCCGAATTTAAGCGCGTTGAACGCTACATCTGGGGATTGGCTCCAGAATTTCGCAGCTTGGTGACTGCAGCAAAACCTAAAACGATCACTCATGCTGTAATTCTGGTTGTCAGCCTTACTGAAGATGCTGTCCGAATGAAGAAGTTATCGCTAAACCCAACCGAAAAGACCGAGATGCATGCTGAGTCGTTTGGTGACAAGAAAAGGAAGCATGCGAACCTGAATCAAGCGACCCGTAACAACAAGGGTTCCAACAATAAGAAACGAGACCCCAACCCGCCTCAGGAGGTGAAAACTCTTGCAACCATGAATAACGCTCCTGCCAAAAGATACCTGGGCACTCTGCCCATTTGCAACCAGTGCAAGCGTCATCACGAAGGAGTTTGTCGCATTCCAAAATGCGACAAGTGTGGAAAACTGGGTCACCATACTGAGGACTGTTGGGGAAAAGGAAATAGGAACGGGAATGGAAACCGCAACGGTGCTGGTAATAGAAACGGTGGTGGAAATGGCAATGGTAACCGGAATGGTAATGGAGCTGGGCAGAACCAAGGATGCTTTGGTTGTGGAAGCAAGGATCATTTCATAAAATATTGCCCAAGGGGGAACAATGCTCAGGCTCGAGCATTTGTGATTGGAGCAAGGAACGCACGCGAGGACCCTAATGTGGTCACTGGTACGTTTCTCGTTAACAATCACTTTGCATCCATATTATTTAACACTGGTGCCGATTATGGCTTCATGTCTGTGGAATTTAAACGTATGCTTGGAATAGAATCTAGTAGATTAGATATTCCTTATTCCATAGAACTAGCCAATGGTAAACTTGTTAAATCGGGCGAAGTTGTTAGAGGTTGCTCATTAGAACTTGGTGAGCGAAGATTTAGCATCGACCTCTTACCTATTCAATTGGGTAGCTTCGATGTAGTGGTCGGAATGGACTGGCTGTCCAAGAACAAGGCTGAAGTTGTTTGTCACGAGAAAATCATTCGCATCCTTCTGCCGAATGATGAAACTCTCATCGTGCATGGAGAAAATCGAGACGCGCCTCTACGAATCATCAGTTGTTTGAAGGCACATAAGTGCTTAAGGAAAGGATGTGTTGCTTTCCTAGCGCACGTTGTATATAAGAAGGCCGAGGAGCCGAGACTCGAAGATATTCCTGTGGTGAAGGAATTCCCTGATGTTTTTCCCAAAGATCTACCAGGACTACCTCCGCAACGACAAGTCGAATTCCATATAGACTTGGTTCCAGGAGCCGCTCCTGTAGCCAAGGCACCCTATCGGATTGCACCATCCGAGATGCAAGAATTATCCACACAACTCCAGGAGTTGTTGGATAAAGGATTAATAAGGCCAAGCTTCTCGCCTTGGAGAGCTCCAGTATTGTTCGTAAAGAATAAGGATGGAACATTGCGGATGTGTATCGATTACAGAGAACTAAATAAGCTCACTATCAAGAATCGGTACCCACTACCGAGGATTGACGACTTATTCGATCAATTGCAAGGATCGAGCTACTATTCCAAGATCGACCTTCAATATGGATACCATCAGTTAAGAATCCAAGTGGAAAGCGTACCAAAGACTGCATTCAGAACACGTTATGGGCATTACGAGTTCCTTGTGATGCCATTCGGACTTACGAACGCGCCAGCGGTATTTATGGATCTGATGAACCGCGTTTGCAAACCATATCTCTATAAATTCGTGATTGTATTTATCGATGATATCCTGATTTACTCTCGAATAAGAAAAGAGCACGAGCAACACTAAAGGACCATTTTGGAACTACTGAAGAAAGAGAAACTTTATGCGAAATTCTCCAAGTGCGAATTTTGGATTCGCGAAGTACAGTTTCTTGGTCACGTTGTGAATGAGAAGGGCATTCATGTAGACCCATCCAAGATAGAAGCAATAAAGAATTGGGAAGCCCCCAAAACCCCGACTGAAGTTCGATAATTTTTGGGCTTAGCGGGCTATTACCGACTATTTATCAAGAATTTCTCCAAGATAGCTCAACCGCTGACTACCCTTACGCAGAAAGACAAGAAGTATGACTGGGGTGATAAGCAGGAAGAAGCCTTCCAACTGCTCAAAAATAAGTTATGCGATGCACCGATACTATCCTTACCCGAAGGCCCTGAAGACTTCGTGGTTTACTGCGATGCTTCACGCCAAGGTTTGGGTTGCGTGCTCATGCAACGCCAAGAAGTCATCGCTTACGCTTCAAGACAATTGAAGGTTCATGAAAGAAATTACACCATGCATGACCTGGAACTGCGCACGGTGGTATTCGCCTTGAAGATCTGGCGAAACTATTTATATGGAACCCGATGTACAATCTTCACAAATCACAAAAGCCTACAACACATATTTGATCAGAAGGAATTAAACATGCGTCAGCGATGATGGGTCGAGCTGCTGAACGATTATGACTGTGAGATTAAGTACCATCCTGGAAAGGCAAACATTGTAGCGGATGCGTTAAGTCGAAAGGAAAGGGTTAAGACCCTCAGAGTTCGAGCATTGGAAATGACTATTCAAACGAACCTCACTGCACGCATTCGTGATGCACAACAAGAAGCCCTGAAAGGGGAAAATAGAAGAGCTGAATACCTCCGAGGTATGCTAAAGAATTTGGGGCCAAACAAAGAGGGAAACTTGTACTTTAAGGGGCGTATATGGGTTCCGCTCTATGGCGGTAATCGAGAAGTCATCCTTAATGAAGCTCACAGGTTGAGATACTCGATCCATCCAGGATCGGACAAAATGTATCAAGACTTGAAGGACTACAATTGGTGGCCGAGACTTAAAAGCGATGTTGCTATCTATGTAGGAAAGTGCCTAACCTGTGCTAAGGTTAAGGCTGAATATCAGAAACCATCTGGGCTACTGCAACAACCAGAGATACTCATGTGGAAGTGGGAGCAAATCTCGATGGACTTCATAACGAAATTACCCAGGACCCCTAGGGGGCACGATATGATATGGGTGATAGTCGATCGGTTGACGAAATCTGCGCATTTCCTACCGATCCGAGAGAATGATAGCACTAGAAAGCTTGCTGAGATATACTTAAAAGAAATCATGGCACGTCATGGAGTGCCTATCTCAATTATTTCAGACAGAGATGGATGTTTTGTCTCAAGGATCTGGCAATCCTTTCAGGAAGCCTTTGGATCTCAACTAGATCTAAGCACGGCCTTTCATCCGCAAACAGACGGCCAGAGCGAAAGAACCATACAAACACTGGAAGATATGCTTCGCGCATGTGTTATGGACCTAGGCGGCAGCTGGCATACTCACCTACCTTTAGTTGAGTTTTCCTACAATAACAGTTATCATACAAGCATAAAAGCCGCACCGTTCGAAGCTCTGTATGGCCGCAAGTGCCGCTCGCCATTATGTTGGGCAGACGCTGGAGACAAACGTATGGTTGGTCCTGAACTTATGCAAGAGACAACCGACAAGATTATGCAGATCCGAGAGCGCATTAAGGCGGCTCGAGATCGACAAAAGAGCTATGCGGATCGAAGACGAAAACCATTAGAATTCGAGGTGGGAGACAAAGTTTTGTTGAAGGTCTCACCTTGGAAGGGCGTAGTAAGATTCGGAAAACGTGGAAAGCTGAATCCACGATACATCGGACCATTCAAGATCTTGGAAAGAATTGGTACCGTGGCTTAAAAGTTGGAATTACCGGAAGAACTTAACGGAGTACATGATACGTTTCATGTGTCCAACCTCAAGAAGAGTCCAACCCAAGAAACAGTAATCATCCCTGCGGATGAAGTACATATCGACGACACCCTCCGATTTACAGAAAAACCGGTTGAGGTTACAGACTGGAAAGTCAACAAGACCAGGAGGAGTAGTGTCAAGCTTGTCAAAGTACGTTGGAACTCTAAGCACGGACCCGAGTACACGTGGGAACGTGAAGACCAGTTCAAAGACAAGTACCCCCACCAGTTCAAGAAAACTCCTGCGAGAGATAGATCAGCCTGAATTTCGGGACGAAATTCTTTTAACGGGGGGAGACTGTGACAACTGGCACAAAACTGGTAATTTCCGTACAACTTAATTAATACTTAATAACTACAATTATGTGCTTAAATGTCAACATTGTCAGATTACATGCTATACATGTGAATTCATGCACGTTTTATACTACAAATATTGCTTTATGCATTAATGATAGCGTTGCGTCATAAATACTAGTAAACTCACCGGTAAGACACATTGTGTCAACAATTCTGCACAAAGCAGTCAGACAGTAGAATTGGGGCCTAGGAGTAGAGTAGGTCCAAAGTCTAAAATACATTGAAACCCAAGAGTATATACAAGGGTTAACATATAGACTTTCCGGAAGCTAAAATACGCACTAAAAAGCACCCGAAACACACTTTAAATGCTGAATTTCATACATTTCAGCAAAATTCAGCATTGTAACGAGTTAGTGACATGTAAAAATAGGACTAATTGGTCCAGAATACCTTCCTAAGTGTCGGGAATTAAGAGTGTCACAAAAGAATACCTAAAGGACATTAAGCGGTGCAATTTAGCACTTTAACGAACCGGTATCTAACCGAACAACCGGACATTACCCGGAACATCAAAATATTACTAGAAGCATTGTTTATTTATTTCTGAGCTAGTTATGATCCCCGAACACTCTAACACACTATATAACACCTTATATGCATAAAACCTAAACATTACACTTGAAACCTAACTTATTTATACAATTAGTGATTGGAATTTACACTTTACCCCCCCCCCCTTAAAGTGGACGGTTACAAGAAGTGGCCCCACACTAAGATCTCCATTGATCCACCAAAATCTTGCTTAAATCCTATAAGATCTCTAAAGACTGTAATCTAAGATTTGCATTGTACTTCATGGACACTAAACACAATGGTTAATAGCATAGCATGGTTATAAGATGAATGAGCTCCCACACTTCACCTTCACCATCTTTCTCCTTCCTCCCTTCCCACCTTCGGCCGAGATCAACCCACCATACCACCACCTTCTTCATCCATTATTCAATCATTCCAAGTCCTTCACAAGGTGCTAGAAGGTATTCAAGGAGGTTTAGAGCTTGTGGATCTTGAAGGACCTCCTCCATTTGCTATTATACTTCATTTTTGTCATCTTCAACATCTTGTGTTCTTCCCTAGCCCTTGTGCTAGTTGTAAGCTTCTAATCACTTGTTATTACTTCATATTTTGATGGTTAAAAGATGATGAATGTTGTTAATCATAAGAACACTAAAGAACATGATCATGATACTTTAACATAAGCTTAAAAATATAAGATTACATGTTGAATATGTTGATTTGCTTCTTGTTGATTGATTAATTGTGTTAGTGATGCTAGACATCATAAGAAACCTACTAGATTGTGATTAAACACATGATCTAGTAAGTTAAAGTGGTGATCTTGTGAAAGACCAAGATCATCATCCTTTATGTCTTCATGAACTTGAATAATGAAAGTGATCTTCATATGTAAAGATGATTTAAAAAAAATACAAATCTTGTAAATAGATGATTACAAGAATAATTTTCCCGAGAAACCAAGTTTATTTATGAGATTTACAAAGTCATGGTTTCTAAATAAACTAACCATACTTTTAGTGTTTAAACAAGACTAGAAACATGTTTGTAACAAGAAAAATACAAAAGAAATATTTTTAGAAAAATCATCTTACAAATTGTAAATGACTAAATCTTTTAATAAAGTGATTTACAAACAAATAACCATGTTTTTAAGGGTGACTAAACCTACTAAATAACATGGTAAGTTACTACAAGTTTTTACAAAAACTTCAAGTTCATGATGTAGTGAATTTACTTGATTTTGACACTCGTTAAGTGTTGAATGAGTTGTTGATGATTGATGATGATTTTAAAAGAAAATAAACACATGTTTTGAAAACATGGGAAACCTCCATTTTTAGGGGAAACCATGTCAAAATTTCTATAGAATTTTGACACTTAGAAAAATATAAGTTTTGGTGAAACTTATTCCCTAAAAATTCACCTAAAAATATTTACCAAGGTTACCCTAATTTTTGTGTAAACTTCAAGTTAAGAAATGATGATTTCTTCAAGATAAAAATTGATATTAAGTATGTATATATTTTTGAGAAAAATATATATATTTATTGATCACCAAATTTTGTGCTAAGTGTATGTAGTATGTATTACATGTAATAGTGTATTGGGACTTGAAAATACACTAAATACTCCTAAGGAGTAAAAATACAAAATACACATACAACATGCATAGACAAATACAAGAGAATATATTTATGAAAATATATTTCTTAAAAGATTACGTAACTTGGACAAGTTATAAACTTAAAAGGTGTTTTTGGACAAAATACATAACTCGGGTGAAAAATACAAGATACTTATATTTATTTTTGAGAAAATAATATAAGTAAGATACATAGTTAAAAATATAAATTATTTTTAACACACAAAGAACAAATACATAAAGGATGGTGACTTGTACTTGTGCGATACAAGTCTAGTGACTAACGTTAATAAAACACGTATAGGTCACGACGCTATATAAGCAAAACCCGGTGAAGTTTACGACGCAAGGAACGCAAAGTTGTGAGTTCATGTCCCTACTTTTAAACTTTTACATACTTTTTAAACTTGGGGAAAATACATGTGTTATGGTATGTTGAATACAAAAACGAAGGGATGATACTTTAGATTGTGTCACGAATAGGGTACCAGAAGCACCATTAATCGTGTACATACTAAGACCGCAGAACAAAAGGTTAGATCTAATGGGTTTTCGGGCAGCCACACTCTTGGTGATAACTAGTACCAAGTAGTGCTTTTGTGTCTCAGTCGTGAATCGACAACTAGAAAAATGCCTATGGTTTGGATGCTTCCTATGTCGTGTCACATGTTAATGGCCTTGCAACCCATTAACAATCTCGATACTTACAGAAATACTTGATTTATACAAATTACATACCATGTTTTCATACAAAGTATACAAACGTTCAATACAAAAACTGCATGAATTCACACCAACATTATGTTGACGATTTTCCAAAAACTCACATGTATTTCAGGTAACTAAAGTGGATGTGTGCGCGGTCATACTCTTGCTCTAGATGTTGTTTATGTTTATCTTTAAATAATGTTGTAACTTTTCAGACAATGTCTTATGTTGTCTTGTGATGTAAACACTCAACCTATGTTTTCAGTTACGTAATGTTATTGGATTTTGAAGTTATTTTTACGAGCATGTAGTATGTTTACCATTCGTATGCAATGAGAACCTTTCATGATCACACCTCGTGCTTCCGCCTAAGAAAGGGGTGTGACAGATTGGTATCAGAGTTGCGATTGTAGTGAACCAGGATTCCTTCTCGAGTCTAGACTACAATCTTTGGGATCCTTTCACGAAAACAATTTTTCAAAGAGTTTTCATTGCATAAAACTTTCCGCGACATCCACTACCTGAAACTATTTTCAAAGAGTCAAGAAAAGACACTACGAAACTTAAGGTACACTGGAGTAGCACTTGTCTTTTATTAAGAATTACTTACGATTATGTGTGATAATTAATATATACATATACTAGAAGTAGAATATTTCATGTATACGTGACTTCAATGGCCTATCTGAAGGAAGTGATACGAGGATGAAACGAACTGTGCGGACTGTGCAAGGAGTTACGTAATTATGGATGCATACATAATTATGGAATTCAGTGCACAGAAACCACAGCAAGTCTTGTCACGTATAGATCCCTTCAGTTCGAGAAAAGGTCAAACGTGAACACCCTTCCCCCAGCCTATTAAATACTCTTTTGGAGTAATAATTTAGATTAAAAGGACAAGAACCGCCAATGTGAAGTAAGATATTTTGTCCTTTACATATATTAAACTTGTACCTTGGGGAGATGTAACCCCTATGCATTTGTTTACTTCACAAACAATAACGTAACAAGTTGCCCTGATATGTGTAAAGACTTGGTGAATATCTTATGACACATCAGTATTTATCTATTTATGCATGCTTGTTACTGTATGAATTGATTTATACGTTTGGCGGATTGTTTGATGTCACTTATGTGGGTATATGTCTGTGTATATACTACTACTGCCTCGTATGACGATATCAAACAAATGTCTAACCCTATTGTGTTATGTTACGCCAGAACATGGCACCTAGGAGAACCGTGAACAATCGGGATTCTGATCAACCCCCTCCTCCCCCACTGCCGAGGACCGCTGAAGAACTGAATGCCCTATTGGAAGAAAGGATCTCCGCAGCTATCGCTCAATACGAGGCGAACCGCACCGAACAAAGTGGAGGACCAAGCAATGCTAGACGTAATGGGAATGGAGATTCATCTGGAGGAAACGCAGCTCAGGGCTGCACTTTCAAGCAGTTTCTCAACTGCAAACCGCTGAACTACGATGGCACTGGAGGTGCAGTGGCGTTTGTACGCTGGACGAAGAAGACTGATGCCACTATCCGTATGAGCAAGTGTACCGCGGATCAGCAAGTCACTTTTGCTACGGGGTTGTTTGTTGACGAAGCTTTGACTTGGTGGAATTTGCAAGTCCAGACTCTGGGTGATGATGCTGCGTACGGCATGACGTAGGATGAGCTAAAGGAACGTATGAGAGAAAAGTATTGCTCACGTGCTGAACTCCAAAGGTTGGAAACTGAGTTCTGGCATTTGACCATGGAAGGTGCTGATATCACTTGTTACACTCGAAGGTTCCACGATTTGTCGAGAGTGATCCCCTATATGGTGACACCCGAATTTAAGCGCGTTGAACGCTACATCTGGGGATTGGCTCTAGAATTTCGCAGCTTGGTGACTGCAGCAAAACCTGAAACGATCACTCATGCTGTAACTCTGGTTGTCAGCCTTACTGAAGATGTTGTCCGAATGAAGAAGTTATCGCTAAACCCAACCGAAGAGACCGAGATGCATGCTGAGTCATCTGGTGACAAGAAAAGGAAGCATATGAACCTGAATCAAGCGACCCGTAACAACAAGGGTTCCAACAATAAGAAACGAGACCCCAACTCGCCTCAGGAGGCGAAAACTCTTGCAACCATGAATGACGCTCCTGCCAAAAGATACTTGGGCACTCTACCCATTTGCAACCAGTGCAAGCGTCATCACGAAGGAGCTTATCGCATTCCAAAATGCGATAAGTGTGGAAAACTGGGTCACCATACTGAGGACTGTTGGGGAAAAGGAAATAGGAACGGGAATGGAAACCGCAACGGTGCTGGTAATAGAAACGGTGGTGGAAATGGCAATGGTAACCGGAATGGTAATGGAGCTGGGCAGATCCAAGGATGCTTTGGTTGTGGAAGCAAGGATCATTTCATAAAATATTGCCCAAGGGGGAACAATGCTCAGGCTCAAGCATTTGTGATTGGAGCAAGGAACGCACGTGAGGACCCTAATGTGGTCACGGTACGTTTCTCGTTAACAATCACTTTGCATCCATATTATTTGACGCTGGTGCCGATTATAGCTTCATGTCTGTGGAATTTAAACGTATGCTTGGAATAGAATCTAGTAGATTAGATATTCCTTATTTCATAGAACTATCCAATGGTAAACTTGTTAAATCGGGCGAAGTTGTTAGAGGTTGCTCATTAGAACTTGGTGAGCGAAGATTTAGCATCGACCTCTTACCTATTCAATTGGGTAGCTTCGATGTAGTGGTCGGAATGGACTGGCTGTCCAAGAACAAGGCTGAAGTTGTTTGTCACGAGAAAATCATTCGCATCCCTCTGACGAATGATGAAACTCTCATCGTGCATGGAGAAAAGCGAGACGCGCCTCTACGAATCATCAGTTGTTTGAAGGCACAGAAGTGCTTAAGGAAAAGATGTGTTGCTTTCCTAGCGCACGTTGTATATAAGAAGGCCGAGGAGCCGAGACTCGAAGATATTCCTGTGGTGAAGGAATTCCCTGATGTTTTTCCCGAAGATCTACCAGGACTACCTCCGCAACGACAAGTCGAATTCCATATAGACTTGGTTCCAGGAGCCGCTCCTGTAGCCAAGGCACCCTATCGGCTTGCACCATCTGAGATGCAAGAATTATCCACACAACTCCAGGAGTTGTTGGATAAAGGATTAACAAAGCCAAGCTTCTCGCCTTAGGGAGCTCCAGTATTGTTCGTAAAGAAGAAGGATGGAACATTGCGGATGTGTATCAATTACAGAGAACTAAATAAGCTCACTATCAAGAATCGGTACCCACTACCGAGGATTGACGACTTATTCGATCAATTGCAAGGATCGAGCTACTATTCCAAGATCGACCTTCAATCTGGATACCATCAGTTGAGAATCCAAGAGGAAAGCGTACCAAAGACTGCATTCAGAACACGTTATGGGCATTACGAGTTCCTTGTGATGCCATTCGGACTTACGAACGCGCCAGCGGTATTTATGGATCTGATGAACCGCGTTTGCAAACCATATCTCTATAAATTCGTGATTGTATTTATCGATGATATCCTGATTTACTCGCGAACAAGAAAAGAGCACGAGCAACACCTAAGGACCATTTTGGAACTACTGAAGAAAGAGAAACTTTGTGCGAAATTCTCCAAGTGCGAATTTTGGATTCGCGAAGTACAGTTTCTTGGTCACGTTGTGAACGAGAAGGGCATTCATGTAGACCTATCCAAGATAGAAGCAATAAAGAATTGGGAAGCCCCCAAAACCCCGACAGAAGTTCGACAATTTTTGGGCTTAGCGGGCTATTACCGACTATTTATCGAGAATTTCTCCAAGATAGCTTAACCGCTGACTACCCTTATGCAGAAAGACAAGAAGTATGACTGGGGTGATAAGCAGGAAGAAGCCTTCCAACTGCTCAAAAATAAGTTATGCGATGCACCGATACTATCCTTACCCGAAGGCACTGAAGACTTCGTGGTTTACTGCGATGCTTCACGCCAAGGTTTGGGTTGCGTGCTCATGCAACGCCAAAAAGTCATCGCTTACGCTTCAAGATAATTGAAGGTTCATGAAAGAAATTACACCACATATGACCTGGAACTGGGCACGGTGGTATTCGCCTTGAAGATCTGGCGACACTATTTATATGGTACTCGATGTACAATCTTCACAAATCACAAAAGCCTACAACACATATTTGATCAGAAGGAATTAAACATGCGTCAGCGACGATGGGTCGAGCTGCTGAACGATTATGACTGTGAGATTAAGTACCATCCTGGAAAGGCAAACATTGTAGCGGATGCGTTAAGTCGAAAGGAAAGGGTTAAGACCCTCAGAGTTTGAGCATTGGAAATGACTATTCAAACGAACCTCACTTCACGCATTCGTGATGCACAACAAGAAGCCCTGAAAGGGGAAAATCGTAGAGCTGAATACCTCCGAGGTATGCTGAAGAATTTGGGGCCAAACAAAGAGGGAACCTTGTACTTTAAGGGGCGTATCTGGGTTCCGCTCTATGGCGGTAATCGAGAAGTCATCCTTAATGAAGCTCACAGGTCGAGATACTCGATCCATCCAGGATCGGACAAAATGTATCAAGACTTGAAGGACTACAATTGGTGGCCGAGACTTAAAAGCGATGTTGCTATCTATGTAGGAAAGTGCCTAACCTGTGCTAAGGTTAAGGCTGAATATCAGAAACCATCTGGGCTACTGCAACAACCAGAGATACTCATGTGGAAGTGGGAGCAAATCTCGATGGACTTCATAACGAAATTACCCAGGACCCCTAGGGGGCACGATATGATATGGGTGATAGTCGATCGGTTGACGAAATCTGCGCATTTCCACCGATCCGAAGAAGGATAGCACTAGAAAGCTTGCTGAGATATACTTAAAAGAAATCGTGGCATGTCATGGAGTGCCTATCTCAATTATTTCAGACAGAGATGGACGTTTTGTCTCAAGGATCTGGCAATCCTTTCAGGAAGCCTTTGGATCTCAACTTAATTAATACTTAATAACTACAATTATGTGCTTAAATGTCAACATTGTCTGATTACATGCTATACATGTGAATTCATGCACGTTTTATACTACAAATATTGTTTTATGCATTAATGATAGCGTTGCGTCATAAATACTAGTAAACTCACCGGTAAGATACATTGTGTCAACAATTCTGCAGAAAGCAGTCAGACAATAGAATTGGGGCCTAGGAGTAGGTCCAAAGTCTAAAATACATTGAAACCCAAGAGTATATACAAGGGTTAACATATAGACTTTCCGGAAGCTAAAATACGCACTAAAAAGCACCCGAAACACACTTTAAATGCTGAATTTCATACATTTCAGCAAAATTCAGCATTGTAACGAGTTAGTGACATGTAAAAATAGGACTAATTGGTCCAGGATACCTTCCTAAGTGTCGGGAATTAAGAGTGTCACAAAAGAATACCTAAAGGACATTAAACGGTGCAATTTAGCACTTTAACGAACCGGTATCTAACCGAACAACCGGACATTACCCGGAACATCAAAATATTACTAGAAGCATTGTTTATTTATTTCTGAGCTAGTTATGATCCCCGAACACTCTAACACACTATATAACACCTTATATGCATAACACCTAAACATTACACTTGAAACCTAACTTATTTATACAATTAGTGATTGGAATTTACACTTTACCCCCTTAAAGTGGACGGTTACAAGAAGTGGCCCCACACTAAGATCTCCATTGATCCACCAAAATCTTGCTTAAATCCTATAAGATCTCTAAAGATTGTAATCTAAGATTTGCATTGTACTTCATGGACACTAAACACAATGGTTAATAGTATAGCATGGTTATAAGATGAATGAGCTCCCACACTTCACCTTCACCATCTTTCTCCTTCCTCTCTTCCCACATTCGGCCGAGATCAACCCACCATACCACCACCTTCTTCATCCATTATTCAATCATTCCAAGTCCTTCACAAGGTGCTAGAAGGTATTCAAGGAGGTTTAGAGCTTGTGGATCTTGAAGGACCTCCTCCATTTGCTATTATCCTTCATTTTTGTCATCTTCAACTTCTTGTGTTCTTCCCTAGCCCTTGTGCTAATTGTAAGCTTCTAATCACTTGTTATTACTTCATATTTTGATGGTTAAAAGATGATGAATGTTGTTAATCATAAGAACACTAAAGAACATGATCATGATACTTTAACATAAGCTTAAAAATATAAGATTACATGTTGAATGTGTTGATTTGCTTCTTGTTGATTGATTAATTGTGTTAGTGATGTTAGACATCATAAGAAACCTACTAGATTTTGATTAAACACATGATCTAGTAAGTTAAAGTGGTGATCTTGTGAAAGACCAAGATCATCATCCTTTATGTCTTCATGAACTTGAATAATGAAAGTGATCTTCATATGTAAAGATGATTTAAACAAAATAAAAATCTTGTAAATAGATGATTACAAGAATAATTTTCCCAAGAAACCAAGTTTATTTATGAGATTTACAAAGTCATGGTTTCTAAATAAACTAACCATACTTTTAGTGTTTAAACAAGACTAGAAACATGTTTGTAACAAAAAAATACAAAAGAAATATTTTTAGAAAAATCATCTTACAAGTTGTAAATGACTAAATCTTTTAATAAAGTGATTTACAAACAAATAACCATGTTTTTAAGGGTGACTAAACCTACTAAATAACATGGTAAGTTACTACAAGTTTTTACAAAAACTTCAAGTTCATGATGTAGTGTAATTTACTTGATTTTGACACTCGGTAAGTGTTGAATGAGTTGTTTATGATTGATGATGATTTTAAAAGAAAATAAACACATGTTTTGAAAACATGGGAAACCTCCATTTTTAGGGGAAACCATGTCAAAATTTCTATAGAATTTTGACACTTAGAAAAATATAAGTTTTGGTGAAACTTATTCCCTAAAAATTCACCTAAAAATATTTACCAAGGTTTCCCTAATTTTTGTGTAAACTTCAAGTTAAGAAATGATGATTTCTTCAAGATAAAAATTGATATTAAGTATGTATATTTTTGAGAAAAATATATATATTTATTGATCACCAAATTTTGTGCTAAGTGTATGTTGGACTCTGTATGCCCAAGACACATATTAAATTGATGTGGCTAGTACGTTATGATCCAAGTCGAGTCATACCCAAATACAAGCTAGACAAACACTTATAATATTTATTTATGATGTGATCAAACAAATAAATATTAACACTTATAATATTTAGAAATTGGTTTTCTAAATAATTGCACTTGACAAACCAATAAATTATATGGATAATTTATTTTTGAGAGAATATTTTATTTTGTTATTTAATGGGTTAAATAACATAATAAAAGTTGTATAAGTCTTATAACATATGTTGTTATATTTTATAAAAGTTATAAAATATACATAAGACTTATAAATTTTATAAAAGAAATTATTATTTTTTTTTAAGTAAAAAGTGCCCCCCCCCCCCCCCCCTTTGTTCTTCCCTAAAGATTTTCCACCAATCAAGTTACATGCACATCTTACATGTTAGATGGCATTTGATTGGGTGGTCTTCCCTAAACCATTTTGGTCCAATAGGGATGCATGCATTTGCATGTGTTAGATGTTCATGCATTGGTCAAATTGGGAGGCCATTTCTCTCACTTGATATATATTAATTTGTATGACAAATTAATAAGGAGAAGAACAAGAAAAACTCTAAAGATCATGCTCTCATTTTCGGCCAAGATAGTGCAAGTTTTGGAGATCATTTTCAAGTGTAAGACTTGAATTTACTCTCTAAAATCGAGTCATGTTTGGTTGATCAAGAAGGGGTTTTTCTAGTATGAAAATCAAGTGCAAGAACTCAATATAGTCCCTCTAATATTTCAGCCATATGGTGGTTTTCTAGAGGGAATTCTAGTGAGTTCATAAGTGTAGAAATCCTAGCTAAACACAAGGTGTTTGTTGGAAGGCTTGGGGTATACAAGCTTGAGGTCTTCTACACTTGAAGGCAACCGTTCAAGAAGCATCATCTTTTTCATATCCTATACTCCTTGAAAGGTAGTATTCTAAACACTCTATGGTTGTGTTTTATTTTGATAGCATGCATGTTCGTATATGGATCCGGGATTGGGTTTTACACATAAAATTAGTTTATATCTTGTAAGTAACATGTTTTAAATAATAATTTCCACTGCGTTTTTATTTTATATGGATAAAATACTTTGATAAACATGTGAAAACCCCATCAATGGTATCAGAGCCGCTTATATGAGTGCATGCTTCATTGGATATGAAATTTTCGGGTTTCGGGTTTGGGTAAAACCCTATGGCCGAAATTTTCACCATGGTTATCCCTTTGTTTTTCAAGATTATATTTTTACACGCATAAATGAATCTTGAAAAATTATTTCATATGGATGATTTGTTTGTTTGGACAAAACTTACCTTTTCGGTTTTTTGGACATAGCCGAAAATGGTTATTAAAAGGGAACCATTTTTTTTATGCTTCTTGAAATTAATATATATATTTGGATATATATTTTGGTGTACATAACCTAGCCATGACCTTGTGTGAATATGTTGAATGATTGTGTTGTGATTTACTTTATTAATTATTCAAAGGGTTGTAATAATTATTATTTTTGTTCTTCCATTTGTAAGATATGTAATTTATTTATTTTCATTTGGTATGTAAAATAAATAGATTAGGTGCATTTTATTTTACTAGAAAAATGTATTAGGATATATTTTGTAAAAGAAGATGCACATAAAAATGCGGTTTTGGTTTTGGCCAATTTCGGGCCTAAAGGACTTCATAGTTCTTAATGGGATTTTAGCCCAAAAACCAAAACACATTTTCGGAGCCCAAAGGAGTTTGGAGCTGAATTAAAGTACATTTTGGAAGCTCAAAGAAAGTGGAGAAATCACAACACAAAAGGGAAACTTGAAGCATTTGGATGCGGGATCAAGTGGGAGTTCAACGACACATCACTTGTGTCATTTTTCACCCTTTAGGAAGGACCTTTTAGCACACTTGTTTTGGCTAACAAGTGTGGTCAAAATAGTTGGCTATGGTTATGCACCTAATGATATGTATGTTGTGCTTGTGTGGTTGTTTATTTATGTTGTTTGGATGATATGTAGATATGCATGCTTAACAAACTAATAATCAACAACAAGCTTAAAATTGGTTCTTTAAAGATCATTAAATTGGTTAATAAAATTTTATTAAAAATTAATGATTTTTATAATAAAAAGGGTTTTTATTAAAAGAACCTTAAAAATTTGTTTTCACTAAAGTACCAACGATTTGAATGCATGCAAATGTATGGTACATAAAGTTTTCTAAACTAGAATTTTGAAAACTCAAAATCCCTTTTATAAAACAAGTCAAACACCATCCTTTTATACAACACTCGAATCACTTGGGAACTCTTTTGTGGGATAAAGGTCACCTAACCACATTTGAGGGAACTTGTATATTCGAGGTGGGTTTACCATGTTTGTGGGATAAAGGTCACCTAACCACTTATGTGAATAAACTCACACGTGTGTGTAAGTTGGACGACTTGATTTGGAAACCATGAACTTAGGGTCACCGAAGCATGGGGAACAAAGGTGTTGATGGGATTAAACATGACAACTAAACATAAAGATGTTTAACCGATCCCATATGGCTAGAAGTTGCAAAGAGTTGCAATTGTCAAACGTTGACTACCTTGTTAATTTAAATAGAGGGATAAAGGTCACCTAACCAATATTTAAATGTAACGTTAGATTCTAGATTTTAATTATTAATTGTCTATGAGACACAAAAGGGTATTAATGATTAAAATATAATAATATCGAAAATACTGAAATTAAACTTTGTTAAATTTTGTAGATGGCCGCTAACAATATTACCCAAACCGTCCGTAACCTATCACTAAATACAATCCTTGACAAGGATCGTCTCAATCATAACACTTCATGGATTAATATCGAAACTTAAGAATCGTTCTCAAGTAAAAGATATCCTATGTGTTGAACGATCCTAATCCCGATGAACATCTTATGGAAGATAAGGATGCCTATAACGATTGACTAAATATATCGAGGATACTATGCAAGCCTCTTGCCTCATGTTAGGAATTATGATTTCCGAGATTCAAAAGGATTTTGAACATCATGAGCATACGACATGATTAACCAATTGAAGGAAATGTTCCTAAGGGTAGAATGCATCGAAACGGTTCGAGCACTTCATGCATGTCAGATGGAGGAAACCCAATTGGTCTCATCTTATGTCTTTAGATGAAAAGCCACATTGATCACCTCGAAAGGCTCAATATGGATAAAAGGGCTTTATCCATTCTAACGATCAATGAGAGTGGCAACTAGAAAAGGCATCACCCCAACACCAAAGCAAATGTTGAAAATGGAAACGGGTAATTCAAAGGGAAATGATTAGAAAGGCTAAAGTGAAACCACCAAAACCAAAAAAGAAGAAGGCAAAGGTTGCCACGAACGATCCATACTTTGAGTATGGTGAGATAGGACATTTAAATAGGAATTGCCCAACCTATCTCAAAGAGTTAAAAAAACAAGAGGGATGCTAGGCAAACCTCAGGTACAATCTTTATAAAACATATTGACCTTAATATTATTTCTTCTAACACATGGGTATAAGATACCGGATGTGGAACTCATGTTTGCAATTTGTTGCAAAAGGTTCAAAAGAAATAAGACAGTATGGTTTTGATTTAAAGTTTGTAAACAATGAAATTCATGCTTCGATGAATGACATGTTTTACTTTAAAGCTAAGCTTTCAAATGGTATTTATGAATTAGTTCATAATAATACATCATTTAATAGTTCAATGTACCAAGCAATCACCAAGAAACTCAAAATGGATTTGAGTAAAACCTATCTTTGGCATTATCGCCTTGGTCATATAAACAGATGTCGCATGTAGACACTTCGAAAGAATTGTATTTCGGAAACAAATGAAATTGGTTCATTTGATACATACGAATCTTGCTTACAAGGAAAAATGACCAAGTAACCCTTTAGTGGGAAAGGGTAAAAGATTTATTAGGTATCATACATTCGAATGTATGTGATCTTTTTAAGCCAATGACTAGAAATGGTGATAGATACTTCATTACCTTTTACCAACAACTATAGTAGTTATGGTTATGTATACTTACACAAAGTTAAAGTTTTGAAATGTTCAAAGCCTTCAAAAGGTGAAGTACAAAATCAACTCAATCAAAGTTCTTCATTCCGATAGAGTAGGAATCGAACTCTATTTGGATATGGTTCGATCTATGATAGCTTAGAGCGCATTATCTCTATCATTTTGGGGTTACGCTTTGCTCTCCGCGGCCCGTATGGCCCCAGCCAAGAAAGTGGATATACACCCTTTTAAATATGGCATGGAAGGGTTCCATCATTATCATATTTAAAGGTAAGGGGTAGTAAAGCTTATGCTAAGCTATACACCTCAAGACAAATAGAAGTACGGTCCACTAAGTGTATCTTTGTAGGATATCCTAAAGATAGTATAGGATATTATTTCTACGATCCAACAGAGCAAAAGGTATTGGTTGCTCAAGAGGCTAAGTTCTTGGAAGCTAAGTTCCTTGTGGAAGGAATTAGTAGAACAGTGGAACTTGATAAGGATCGAGAACCACAAGCCGATACACGTTTGGTTGATACTAGCACTCAACAAGAGGTTGTTGAAAACGATCAAGTGGTTGATCTATACACACAAAATGTTCGCAGATCTGGTAGAATTAGTAGTCCACCTGAAAGATATGGATTTTTCATAAGATGGATGCTACGTGGTAGATTCGGGTGAACCCACCACATACCATGCTGCAATGTCAAAATCCAATTATGACAAATGGCTTGAAGCCATGAACGTAGAGATGCAATCCATGTATGACAACCAAGTATGGGAATTGGTTGTGCCACATCTTAAACTCCAAAATAGTTGGAAGTAAGTGGGTTTCTATGAAGAAAACGGATATGCATGGTAACTTGGATACTTGTAAAGCGAGACTTGTAGCAAAAGGTTTCACTCAAACTCAAGGGGTTGATTATGATGAGACTTTCTCGCCTATGGCGATGCTAAAGTAAATAAGGATATTATTTTCCATACCTGCATAATATGATTATGAGATTTGGCAAATGGATGTCAAGATGGCTTTCCTTAATAGATATCTTGAGGAAGATGTCTATTTAGTTCAGCCTAAAGGTTTTGTCGATCCAAAACATCCTAACAAAGTATGCAAGTTAAAGAAATCAATCTATGGATTGAAACAAGCATCAAGAAGTTGGAATCACCATTTTGATGAAGAAATTAGGGAATATGGATTCATCAAGAACGACGATGAAGCTTGTGTGTATAAGAAGGCTAGTGGGAGCATCATCACTTTCTTAGTGTTGTATGTCGATGACATTCTACTATATGGAAATGACATTCCAACCATGGAAGGTGTAAAAGCCTGGCTTGGAAGTTGTTCTTCCATTAAGGATCTTGGTGAAGTCGCCTATATTTTGGAATAAAGATCTATAGGGATAGATCAAGGCACTAGATAGGTTTAAAACTAAAGTGCATACATTGACAAAGTCTTGAAAAGGTTCAAGATAGAGAACTCTATGAAAGGTTTGGTACCCATTCAAAGAGGGGACAATATTGAATGCGTTTCAATGTCCAAGCTCAAAGGATGAACAAGAAAGAATGAAAGGAATCCCATATGCGTCAGCTATAGGATTCATTATGTATGTAATGATATGCACTAGACCGGACAAGTTATGCGCTTTAAGCATGACAAGAAGATACCAGCGAGTAACGGTCATTGGGTGACTGTTATAAATATATTGAAATACCTCAGAAGGACTAAGGATATATTTCTAATATATAGATCTGGTGAAAAGAACTCGTTGTAAAAGGTTACAGGGATGCGAGTTTCGGAATTCGTTGTAAAGGGTTACATGGATACGAGTTTCCAAGCTGATCGAGATGGTTCTCGATCACAATCAGGGTAACATTGTCCACTACAGAATCAGAATACATCGCCGCTTCATTGATCGAGATAATTCATATGGATTTGCCACTTGAATTATTGCCGATCTAGGGGTAGTCCCTACCATTCAGGACCCCTAGAGATCTTTGTGATAACGTTGGTGCGATTGCTCAAATCAAGGAACCTCGTACACATCAAAAGACTAGGCACATTGAGTGGAGTTTCAACTACATAAGGGATGAAGTTGAAAAAGGGAAAGATATGTATTCGCAAAGTTCAACTGATCAAAATATTGCGGATCCACTCACGAAGCTCCTTGAAAGGGCAAAGCATGAAGGGTCATACTTGTGCCTTAGGACTTCGATATTCTAGTGATTGGATTTAATCTATTTTGTATTTGGATATTGGAACAACTGTTTTTATAACTCTTTATGGTATTTTGAGTTATGTTCCATTTTAGCATGTTTAAATCCGTGAATAAGTTGCTTATTCTAAATGTCCTTAGTCGATCATACTTGTGGGAACAAATATGAATGTAAGACTATTATGAACTTGGATTGGTGGATATTCATGAGGTATGAATATAAAGCAAAGTGTTGCTGCCAAAGTTCATAGATATTTGTGGGATACAAATATTGGACTGACTCGCTCTCAAATATTACTGCATGGAATCATTTGTGATTGATCATAAGTAAATTTGAGTAAAGGAGAATATCATAGTATCCTCTGACCTGAGATACATATTGGGTCTTGATATTCACCAAATATTGTACCTTGACTTATTTCTTCGCTGTCAGTAATATGACAGTACATAAGGCTAAGATCAGGTGTGGTACAAGGTGATTGTGAGAGATGTATGTAGTCAAGAAGGGATTTGTTCCTCTTATTCGTTGAGAGTAAGATGTCTAAGGCCTGCTAAAGTTAAATCAACCGAGAGTGATCACTCTGTGTCTCTAGATTTGACATGACATCTATAATGAAAGGATAAATGATAGATTCACCTAAATCATGTTCAAGTAAGGGACTTGAAAGGGATGATGTTATTGAATGGCACATATAGTCATACGTATTAGGGGTAGTAAACCGTAGTTAGGCGTTATTTACTGCTTGCATCAATCTTCTATGTATCTTGTGCAAGTGGGAGATTGTTGGACTCTGTATGCCCAAGACACATATTAAATTGATGTGGCTAGTACGTTATGATCCAAGTCGATTCATACCCAAATACAAGCTAGACAAACACTTATAATATTTATTTATGATGTGATCAAACAAATAAATATTAACACTTATAATATTTAGAAATTGGTTTTCTAAATAATTGCACTTGACAAACCAATAAATTATATGGATAATTTATTTTTGAGAGAATATTTTATTTTGTTATTTAATGGGTTAAATAACATAATAAAAGTTGTATAAGTCTTATAACATATGTTGTTATATTTTATAAAAGTTATAAAATATACATAAGACTTATAAATTTTATAAAAGAAATTATTTTTTTTTAAGTAAAGAGTGCCCCCCCCCCCTTTGTTCTTCCCTAAAGATTTTCCACCAATCAAGTTACATGCACATCTTACATGTTAGATGGCATTTGATTGGGTGGTCTTCCCTAAACCATTTTGGTCCAATAGGGATGCATGCATTTGCATGTGTTAGATGTTCATGCATTGGTCAAATTGGGAGGCCATTTCTCTCACTTGATATATATTAATTTGTATGACAAATTAATAAGGAGAAGAACAAGAAAAACTCTAGAGATCATGCTCTCATTTTCGGCCAAGATAGTGCAAGTTTTGGAGATCATTTTCAAGTGTAAGACTTGAATTTACTCTCTAAAATCGAGTCATGTTTGGTTGATCAAGAAGGGGTTTTTCTAGTATGAAAATCAAGTGCAAGAACTCAATATAGTCCCTCTAATATTTCAGCCATATGGTGGTTTTCTAGAGGGAATTCTAGTGAGTTCATAAGTGTAGAAATCCTAGCTAAACACAAGGTGTTTGTTGGAAGGCTTGGGGTATACAAGCTTGAGGTCTTCTACACTTGAAGGCAACCGTTCAAGAAGCATCATCTTTTTCATATCCTATACTCCTTAAAAGGTAGTATTCTAAACACTCTATGGTTGTGTTTTATTTTGATAGCATGCATGTTCGTATATGGATCCGGGATTGGGTTTTACACATAAAATGAGTTTTATATCTTGTAAGTAACATGTTTTAATTAATAATTTCCGCTGCGTTTTTATTTTATATGGATAAAATACTTTGATAAACATGTGAAAAACCCATCAGTGTATGTAGTATGTATTACATGTAATAGTGTATTAGGACTTGAAAATACACTAAATACTCCTAAGGAATAAAAATACAAAATACACCTACAACATGCATAGACAAATACAAGAGAATATATTTATGAAAATATATTTCTTAAAAGATTACGTAACTTGGACAAGTTATAAACTTAAAAGGTGTTTTTGGACAAAATACATAACTCGGGTGAAAAATACAAGATACTTATATTTATTTTTGAGAAAATAATATAAGTAAGATACATAGTTAAAAATATAAATTATTTTTAACACACAAAGAACAAATACATAAAGGATGGTGACTTGTACTTGTGCGATACAAGTCTAGTGACTAACGTTAATAAAACACGTATAGGTCACGACGCTATATAAGCAAAACCCGGTGAAGTTTACGGCGCAAGGAGCGCAAAGTTGTGAGTTCATGTCCCCACTTTTAAACTTTTACATACTTTTTAAACTTGGGGAAAAACATGTGTTATGGTATGTTGAATACAAAAACGAAGGGATGATACTTTAGATTGTGTCACGAATAGGGTACCAGAAGCACCATTAATCGTGTACATACTAAGACTGCAGAACAAAAGGTTAGATCTAATGGGTTTTTGGGCAGCCACTCTCTTGGTGATAACTAGTACCAAGTAGTGCTTTTGTGTCTCAGTCGTGAATCGACAACTAGAAAAATGCCTATGGTTTGGATGCTTCCTATGTCGTGTCACATGTTAATGGCCTTGCAACCCATTAACAATCTCGATACTTACAGAAATACTTGATTTATACAAATTACATACCATGTTTTCATACAAAGTATACAAACGTTCAATACAAAAACTGCATGAATTCACACCAACATTATGTTGACGATTTTCCAAAAACTCACATGTATTTCAGGTAACTAAAGTGGATGTGCGCGCGGTCATACTCTTGCTCTTTATGTTGTTTATGTTTATCTTTAAATAATGTTGTAACTTTTCAGACAATGTCTTATGCTGTCTTGTGATGTAAACACTCAACCTATGTTTTCAGTTACGTAATGTTATTGGATTTTGAAGTTATTTTTACGAGCATGTAGTATGTTTACCATTCGTATGCAATGAGAACCTTTCATGATCACACCTCGTGCTTCCGCCTAAGAAAGGGGTGTGACACACGAAGAACAATACTGAATATCCAAGAAAGCATGTTAGCCGTCTTTGATTTTTTTATATTTTTGGCGTTTTACAGTGAGTGGTATTTAGGAATATTGGCGTTTGTTTTTTTGGTGTGATCAAATGGAAGTTGCTGAGATGTATCATTTTATAGGATGTCTTTGGCGCGTAGTTTAGGCGGTGTATTATTATAATAAAGTATTCGTCGTTTCAGTTACTGTTTGTAATTACTGTTTTTGATAAGTTTTATCTCTGAAGTCTGTAACACGTCCAATCTTTCAAGTTTGGCGTTTTAGATTTTAATATAATAAATGTTGTTAATAATAAAGTTTCCGTCGCTTTAGTTTTACTGTTTTGTAGTTACTGTTTCTAGTTACTTTTTCGAGATTTTGGCTTTTTTATTTTTAATGAGGTTTTATATAAAGATGGCACTTTGTTCTATTTTTCTTGTACCTTGGTTTTTATACTTTTTTTTTAGTTTTTATAATAATTGTCCAAAGTAATTTTATTATAGTTTGGGAGTTTTGGGGCGTTTTATGGCATGATGGCGTTTTCACAAGCATTTGTCTTTGTGGCGTTTTATTATATATGGCGTTGTTATTATATAACAATCAACTAAAAAAGAAAATTAAAAAAATATATATAAACAATTGATCTTCCAAATTTTCATTGTCACCAGTCTCTTTCTTCTTTTTTGAATCATCTTAACTGGCTGTTTCGACTTTCGTATGATTCATTTTGTTTTTTTGTTTTTGAAGTAGCTTTTTTGTCGCCATTTGGAAGCACAAAGTGTGACATCAACCTCTTTTTCTTGAAGATTTGTCCATCTCATGCAACAAAATGTTATTGAGTTACACCCCTCAGCTAACAATCCATTTGGCGAAACTTCACGTAGAACAATATTGAATATCCAAGGAACGATGTTTGATTTTTTAACTTTTTAGCGTTTTACCGAGAAAAAAACGCCACTAAATAAAAGTACCTTAAATCTCTAAATTTGGTCATGCTAAACTCAATAATGTTTTGCTGTATAAGATAGACAACATTGTTAATCCTCAGTTAAGAAAGATGTCTAACAATGTTGTCCACCCCATATAACTAAACTTTATTGAGAACAAAACTCAATGATGTTTTTGTATGTTTTGGTGTTATAAATTAGATGGAAGTTGAGGATAAAGTCAATAAGATTTTACTCAATGAGATGGACAATATCCTCACTTAAGGATTTTGTCCATCACATTGAGCGAAACCTTACCGACAACCAAACTGGATTTCAAAGAAACGTTTTGTTTTAGGGATATTTGATGTTTGGGTTTTTTGGCGTTTCTAAGACGAATGGTATATATTAAATATGGCGTTTTGGGTTTTGTGTGTTTAATGGAAGGTCTGAGATGTTGTATATATAAGATGTTTTTTTACGGTTGTTTTAGGCGGGATTTTATTATAATAAATGCTAGTAATTAAGTCCCGTCGTTTTAGTCACTGTTTGTTCAGCTTTATCGTTTAAAACAAGTTTGCCGTTTTATATCTAATGGCGTTTAGATTATGATGGTGTGTGCTATCTAGGTTAAGTCGGGAATTTAATGGCGTTTTATTCATGAGATGGTGTTTGCTGTAAAGAAGTCAAAAGACTTTTTTACCCTTAATGAAGCGCGCCACACTAATAAAAGTGATGTTATTTACGAAAACGCTACCGCGTCATCTAGTCCATAGATTGTTTTGATATGACAATCCATAACCGTTCTCACACTTTTCACCGTTTTCTCTAAATCCTGACCTTATATATATATATATATATATATAGGGGATGGTTCAAATGAAAACCACTTTTATTGTGAAAACTCGAAAACTAACTAAAAAAAAGCCTAAAAAACACACAAATTTTTTTTTTTTTCAATTTTTTTTATAAAAATCGCTGGTTTTATATATAAAAAAAACTTTTTTTCAAAAAAAAAAAAAAAAATTTGTAGTACACATGTGTAATAATACACATGACACATATGTATTATTACACATGTGCACTACACAAAAAAAAAAAAAAAAATTTTTTTTTTGAAATTTTTTTTTATATAGAAAAACCTGCGAAAATTGGTTTGCAAAAAAAAAAAAAAAAATTTGGTATTTTTTGGCTTTTTTAATTAGTTTTCGAGTTTTCACAATAACTAGTGGTTTTCATTTGAATCTTCCCCTATATATATATATATATATATATATATATAGGGGACCGTTAAAATGAAAACCACATCCAGTTGTAAGAACCGCGAGAACCAGTTCCTACCCATTAGATCAACAAGATGGATGGATGGATGGATGGATGGATGGATGGATGGATGGATGGATGGATGAGATTAAAAGTAACTAAAATGAATATTAAATACATTTTGTCTTATTATGTCTTTAATATTTTAATCCAAAAGGGTAGTTTAGTAAAATTACTTTTTTTTATCTTTTTGTCTTTATTATTTTTTTATTACTTTTTTGTTTTATTATATTACTTTTTATTTTTTAAAAAGAATTTTTTTATTAAAAGAATTTTTAAATTCAAATTTTTTTAACAAGACAAATTTTTTTGCGCGCCGGGCTTTTTCATGCGTCGTTTTTTTAACGCGCCGTTTTTACGCCGGGCTTTTTCAAGCGTTGTTTTTTTAACGCGCCGTTTTTTCAAGCGTCGTTTTTTTAACGCGCCGTTTTTTACACGTTTTTTTAACACGCCATTTTTTACACGTTTTACGTTAAACTTTTACACTTTTTACGTTTTAAGTTTTACGTTAAACTTTTTACATTTTACGTAAAACTTTTTACGTTTTACGTTAAAATTTTTACGTTTTACGTTAAAATTTTTATGTTTTACGTAAAACTTTTTATGTTTAATGTTTTACGTAAAACTTTTTACGTTTTACATTTTACGTTTTTACGTTTTACGTTAAAAAGTTTACGGTTTACGTTAAAAGGTTTACGGTTTAACTTTTTTTTTTACAAAAACTTTTTTACGCAAAAACGAACGCACCCAGAAATCGCAAACTAGGGAGGTGTCTCAGATATATTGTTATCATCATCGACTAGGGGGGAAGAAAATAAAAAACCAACAACATCAAAACAAAGTGTATCTCGAAAAAAAAACGGGGGTTGGCTCAGATTATCCGAGAATCAAAAGGCTGCAAAAGTAGGGATGCAGGTTCAAAAAACCTACCCTCCGCCGTCCTTGTCACGCCATCGTCATCAAAATCTACGTTTTTTTTTCTTTTTCCTTTTTTTTTTGCATCATCACCGCCCAATCGACCATATCAAAACCCACAGATTCAAAAGAACACAAATCAAAACCCCCAACATACCAAATCAAAACAAATCAAAACAGAGATCAAAGAACACATATCAAAACCCCCAGCATAGCAAAAACCCATCAGATTCAAGACACACACAAATAAAAACCCCAACATACCAAAATACCATCGAATTCAATAACACACCACCATCGCCGCCCTTCACCCACCGTCTCAGAGCATTCTTTCAGAACCCTAACTATCAAATTCTCAGACATAACACAACCAAACACCCCCTTTCTCCCTCTCGATTTTCTACTGTAAACACATACAAGGACGAACCCTATCCCTTCACTATCTACTTCCCCAAAACACACACACCCCCAATACCTCTGCCTCCCTCTCGTTCTCTCTCTGGTCGAGCATTTGGCCGGCGACCGGCCACAACCAACGACGGCCGGTCATCACTGAAGGTGACTCGGCGATGGTGGAAGACGAAGACGCCGTTGTTCACGGCGGCGGTGAGAGAGATTCCAGCAGCCACAAAACAAGGTTCTTCCCCATCTTTCCAAGTGTTCCTTTCCTTTTAGATGATGATGAAGACTGGTGTTGAAGATGATGTTGATGATGGGGACGATGATATTGATGGAGATGGAGTGACGAAGTTGTTGTTGATGATGAAAGACGGCGGTGACCGAGGAGACCACCCAACGGCGGCGGTGGCCGCTGGAGCCTCGTTCAGGTTCAGATCTGGGGTTCGGGTCTGCCGAAAAGAATCAGGAGAGGAGGAGGGGGTCTCGCCCGTCGGAGAGGACCACCGGCAGCCGCCGACTCCACCGTTTCGCCGGTCGCCGGTCAGATGGGATTTCTTTTTAATTTAGGTAGTGATGTGCTTTGATAAACTGAGATCCTTTTAATTTAGGTAGTGGTGGTGTTCGTAACTTTTAAAAAAGACAAAGGAGAGAGGAGATGGGTTTTAAAAAAGGTAAAGAGAGAAAAGAGTTCTGACATTATAAATGAGGAGAGAGGTTTTTCTCATCTAGGATTTACATATACAACAATGACATTTGGTGGTAAATGACCAAAATACCCTTTTGAGTGGCAGAATCTGATTGGTTGAAAGTGGTTCTCGCGGTTCTTACAACTGGATGTGGTTTCTATTTTAGCGGCTCCTTATATATATGTATATATGTATAGGGTAAGGTTCATGCGAGAACCACTTTATTGCGAGAACCGCGTTTATTGCGAGAACCAATGTGAACACAAAATAAAATCTAAAAAAAATCAAAAAAGCACTCAAAATTTTTATTTTTTTTAATATTTTTCTTGAAAAATCGCTATATTTCGTTAACATAAAAAAAAAAAAAAAACTTTTTTTTCGAGTAACAGTTATCCATGCACATGTGCATATGTATCATTACTTCGACAAATTCGGTAATACGTTATCAGGAATAGACAATTGCACTTTAATTTACAATACCATTCGTAATACACTACTTTTTACATTACTAATATTCAAAATGCACATGTGCATCATTAGGTATAACCATGATATAACGTGTTTTGGTACAAAAAGTTTGTGATTTTGAATGGAGAAGTAGGCCCATATACATGTTTTTTGGTTAGTTATATCTAGTGGTTGATGGGTTGGTTATAGTTGTCAATTTATGATGTAATATGTTGATTGTATGGTATAAATGGTGTTTACATACATGTAATAAAGTGAAAATATTGGTAATGGCATTGTATTATGGATGGTAGGAGGTAATGATATTGTATTATGGATGGTAGGAGGTAATGGTAGTGTATTATGGATGGTATGATAGATGAAAGGGAAAGTGTATTCAAAGTAGTATACCAAAACACCTTATTTCATGTTGATACATATAGATGCACATGTGCATTTATAATATTGGTAATGTAAAAAGTATTGTATTACACATGGTAGTGTAAATGAAAGTCCAATTGTCTAATAGTTGTAATCATGGTTGTAAAAGTCCCGCCTAGGCTCCGATTACTCCCCGAGTACTCGCTACAAGGTAGGTTGCCGAGGCACGAGTACTGTTCTTCTAGGCCAATTACTCCCTGAGTAATCTCCGCCTAAGCCGAGTACTTCCCGAGTACTCCCGAATCCGACTAAGGAGCGCCTAGCGACTTTTGCAACCATGGTTGTAATGAATTACGGAATTTGTCAAAGAAATGACAAAAATGCACATGTGCATGTTTGTGTATTATGGATGGAATGATAGATGAAAGAGAAAGTAGTGTACCAAAACACCTTATTTCATGTTGATACATATAGATGCACATGTGCATTTCTAATATTGTTACCGTAAAAAGTAGTGTATTACACGTGATAGTGTAAATGAAAGTGCAATTGTCTAATATTTGTAATGAATTACGGAATTTGTCAAATAAATGATACAAATGCACATGTGCATGGATAACTATGACTCGAATTTTTTTTTTAATTTTTTTTATTGTAAACAAAATATAGCGATTTTTACAAAAAAAATGGTAAAAAAATAAAAAAATTTGGGGTGTTTTTTAGATTTTTTTAGGTATTACTGTTTGTGTTCACACTGGTTCTCGCGGTTCTCGCAATAAAGGGTGGTTCCTAACGGATCTTTGTCCTATATGTATATATATATATATATAACAAAACCTTTAAAAAATATATAATCGATTTGTTGTATGACTCTTGTGTTAGATGATTGAAACCTAGCTTAATTTTGAAACGATTATACTAATAAACTCTCTCAAGTGGATAATAGGTGAACATAAGATCGATTGCCATGGGTTTGGGTTTGATCACGTTGAATCATACCGATTGTCCAATTTTTGTTGTAGTAGTTCTGAATTTACTTAAGAATAGCTCCATTGAATTTAGATGTTTCAATAATATGGGGAAAAAGTAGTAGATGAAAGACAATGTAAGTTGTTGGTTTGTTTACCTGAATTATGAGGAGGGACTGTCAATAGAGAACAAATTGAAGTAGAGGGTAACCTAGGCTAGTACGTGACTTTGATTAACTTTTATAAAGTGCTAGTACTTTGTAGAGGTAAAACTAACAAGTGTTTTTTATATAGATATAGTCAACCGGTGCTAAAAAAATCTCCATGATGCTGCTACTCAGTCCATTTATTTTTATTTGTCTTATTTTCAGTCTTGAAACAATATACATGGCTTATGGTGGTCGCCGAAGTTGTAGGAGCAAGGGGAGGGTTGGAGGAAGTTGAACATGGTGGTTGGTGGAGGTTGAAGATAAAGTTGGTGGGGTTGAGGAAAGAAGGGGTATTTTATTTTTTAATAATTTGTGGTCCCACTTAAATTGTTAGATTGTTGTTTTTATTGGCAAGGGAACTTTTGTCATTTTACAATACTTAACTGAAAAACTTAAGGCCCATCTGATGTAGGGACTATCCAAGTAACAACTTGTCAAACTACAGGGAACATACATGTAATTTTAGAAAGTTGAGGACTACAAGTGAAATATTTATATACCACAGGGCTCAAGTCCATATGTGTTTATTTAATAGATAATATTAATTAACATATTGTTACAATAGGCGAAAACAAGAATGGAACCCTTGACGAACAAGGTGACCCTTATGAATGGAACCCTTGAGAACGAACAGGGACATGAATAATATTAAAAAAAATAATTATCGACGAGATACCTATGGCATATCCGTCGGTTATTAAACTTTGGCCACTGAAAGGTCGACCAGTCGATAAAGAGTCAAATTTTGGCCGGAGAAGTTATATAGCTGTTGGTCCCAGATTCATCAGAAGATGATGAATAAAGCAATTAATGTATTTTAGCATTTTTTTTATGTGAAAGTTGAAATCAATACATGCAAACTTGGAGATATAGATTTTTTTGTTATTATTCAGTTTGTAAAAGATTTACAATAACGATTAATTGAATGTACACAAAAATTCTACCCAGATGAAATATAATATGTTTTAGGTGTTTTGATAAATGAGAGAAAGGATTTTGAATTGAGTGAATGCTCTCTTCAATTTAGTTGTCTTCTACCTTCGGTTATACTGCTATTTATAGGATAAAGATTCAAGCATGTGAGATAAATAAACAATTTGTTTATTTATCCTAGTTGACAGCTTGCTCTTTATCCATTTGGAGTTCGAGTGCAAATTGTCTAATTGCACTGACTTCCTTTGCTTCTAGAAGACTTACACTTAGAGTCTTCCATCAATGAGGCTCCAAGTGTACTCATTGATTATTCTTCAAGAATTTCGTATTCTGATTTATGGCTTTAATCATTGCTCAGCAACTGATGTTTTCTGATGATTACTAAGGTCTGCTGGAGTTTTTCTTCTTCGTCTGCTAATTTCTTCATTGTCTGAAGTTGTTATCAGATGCCTGATGTCATCTGATTGTTTGCTTCAGTCGTTTGATATCTATTATGCCTCAGCTGAAGGTCTTCTACATTGGTTGTGTGCTTCCAGAGAACTTCAGCTGCGACTGAGTGGACTTTAGATGCTTCTCGTTCTGTCATCAGATGCTCCTCAGCTGCTTACGTTCTACTTGAAGTTCTTTTTCATTCTTGAAGTTCTTTTTCAACACTTACATTAAAAGGGACTAACAATCAATATTAGTTGAGAAGAAACGTCGGCAATTCATCGAAAAAAGCTCTGTCGTTGCAAGTAGGGTGTTCGATCGTTCGGTTAATGTGTAGTTCGGTTAATTCAGTTTTAGTTTTTTGGGTCGTAACCGAAATTGAACCGGATTTGAGCATTTCTAATGTCACACCCCAACCGATGGCGGAATCATCGGGGCGTGGCACTGAGCGAAACAGATTGTTCAAGAGAATCCATAACAACTATTAATGACAATATATTAATCGTTAACGTCCCATACCATCAACATATAAAGTAAAAACAGTTATTACAGATATTGTTCTCAAAAACAAATAAGTTGTTTCGACAACTCAGAATTATATAGTTTGTTTCTAGACCTCCTACTTCGTTTCATCACAGCAGACATAGCATCCTAATCAACATGTCACATACGTTAAAATAAAGTCAATACACAGAGTGTAAAGGTGAGTACACAAGTTTGATAGCATATAGTATAGCGAAAGCGTTTACGCATAACCAGCATGTAACACGTAGAAATGTGAATCAAGTAAGCTATCGACAATGACATATGCAACCGACATGACTGCGAGTATAGAATTCGCAACACATTATCACCACTGTGACCATGTGAAGTAAAACCCTTAACAACCCCTGTCCACGACAGGTGCTGAGTCCAAACTGTAGTACTATCATTGCTAAGGTGTCAGGCAACAATCACTGTGTAAACATAACATACAAGCATTCATCAAAACACGTATAACATGCGAGAGCGGTTAGCGTTAAAATGTGTTTGCATTGTGTGTTGATGTGATTTGATATAGATAACGTATGTAACACCCAAAAGTGCGTTAAGCAAAAAGGGTTCGAGTATACTCACAGTATGTGTTTAGTAAATAAACACAGCCTTGGATTGAAGGGAGTGCGTGGAGATTAGCCTGAGCATAGAACGATAGCGTAAGCGTTGAACAGTGCGTAAACAGCGTGTCGGATGAGATAAGTGTCGAATGGTGAGTCAATGGTGAGCATAGAACGATAGCGTAAGCGTTGAACAGTGCGTAAACAGCGTGTCGGATGAGATAAGTGTCGAATGGTCATCCGGACGGATGGTCATCCGGACGGATGACCATTCGAACGGATAGCCATTCGAATGAGTTGTGTGTGTTTGTAAAACTTTTGAAGTTTTCGTTGTAGTATAAATCAAGTCATTCGATCGGATGGTCATCCGGACGGATGGCCATTCGATCGGATGGCTATTCGATTGAAAGTGTGATATTCTTTAAAGTTTTGTCAAATTGTTTGAGTGTTGAACTTATAAAGGACAAGTCACCTGGTCGAATAGCCATCCAATCGGATGGGTCATCCGATCGGATGGCTATTCGATCAGCGATCTGATGTTTTGAAAACTCATAGAATTTTCTAAGTTTAAAAGTTGAAGTTTTAACGGAGACTGTGTGACGACGTGTCAAACAACGGAAACCACACTAAGTCCAACTCAGTCGATCGGATGGGAATCACCTCATTCGATCAGACTAACTGTTCTTTGATGGAGTTTCATGTTCAACCCGTGAACCGGTCGTCTTTTCAGTGGAAATCTGTTCTCAGACCGGTTCTCAACTAGAGAATGAGTAGAGAGCCTGAGTGAGTCTAGGTTCCATCGGTTCTTAGTAGAAAGTAAAGAAAAGTTGGAGAAAAGTGGAAATCAGTTGGAAAATGTTTAGATCTCGTTGTGATTTGTGTTTAATAATGTAGAAATCCTTTAGATCTGGACAAATCTTGATGAGATGATGTCACACTTCAGTGTTCATAAGAAACCGAGGTGACGTCACCTTAAAGCAGTCCAAATCAGGCGATTTCGTGGTGAAAATCAGTGGTTTCAGTGGAGAAGATGATGAAAAAGTGTGTAGTGATGATGGAAGTACAAGATTTAGAGAGAAAACTTACGAAAATAGCCTGGAATCGAGTGAAATGTGCTTGAGAACGAGCTGGGAGCGAGTTGGTCGGATAGAGATGTCACATCAGTGAACAGTGATGTGACAGGTGAGTATTTATAGGTGAGAGAGGAGATAAGGCGGTGGAGAGAGTGGGTCAGATGTCCATTCGATCGAGTGGTCATTCGATCAGGCGGCTTATGCGAGTTAGTTTTCCAACTTTCATTTCGTGCGTTGAGCGTTGCGTTGCATTTAAGCGGGTTGCGAGTGAGCGTTGCGATGAGATAACCACATAACATTAAACAAGTAATCACACAAATAACACACATGACACATAACTGCATAAAAATAAATATGCGTTTCGAGTTGCGATGAGATTGCGAGGCGATAGCGATGTGATAATGTTTAGTACAAACATGAGATGTAATATGCGATAAAATGCGTTTAAATCGTATGCGTTGAAAACTACGTTAAATGCGATAATTGCGTTTTGAATAATCGTTTGTGAATGCGTTGTAAAACATAGTTTAAAAATATCGTTAACCAATATATCGATTACCGCAACGGGTTAAACTATTTGTCGAATCTCGAGAGTACAAGTCAATTAAGTACGAAATGTCAGAGCTGAGTAACAACATGACTTGACCTTGACTTTGACTTTACCCGGAAAGTCGGGTTGTTACATCTAACTGAATCAAATAAGCAAATATAATTTCGGGTTGGTTTTGGTTAAACCCGAGTCAATTGAATTTAACCTAACCAACCGAATTCAGCCAAATCTGCTTTTTTCCTTGTTTGAACCCTGACTCAACACAACCGCAAACAATTCAAAGAGTACATCATTTAACAGATAACTAAAACCGAAACGAATAACTGATATGAATTTGGTTAGAGTTACAAACCGATTTTTCAGTTCAGTTTTGGTTAATGCGGTTATATTTGAATAATAAACAATCCTAATAAGTATTACCCATGACCAATATACCAATGAAATATCATCGTCATAATATAATAATAATAATAATAATAATAATAATAATAATAAAAAAGGGGATGCACGCACCAGATTTGGGCTTGTGTTGCGTCTGTGTGTGGGAGATGGGTATGGTGGATACGGTGTGGAAGTATAACCCCTTTCACAAGGTAAACTGGGAAAGGTAAAGTTTTTCTGATCATGCGACTTATACATAATCTTTCCAGCGGCTATTCGACTCCGTTGTACGGCAGCTATACGGAATATTTCGGGCAGCAATTCGGCTCCGTTGTACGGCGGCGGCAGTGGGAGGAGGAGGATAGTGGTGGAGGAGAGGTACTAGGGTTTGTTATGTCTGTGTGTTTTGTGAGAAGAGGTTTGAAGTGTTTAGAAGTGGGAGGTCCATATCTGTTTGGGGAAGAGGACGCGCAGACCTTTTTAAATGAAATCTTTTATGAAAAACAAACAATCTGCAAAACAAAGGGTCTACGCGTGGTCTGCGCCGCGCAGACAAAAGAGATCAGGAAGCTCTTCTTGAAAAAAACAAACAACACCTAAGTGTTTCATTTATATTTAAAAAAAAAACATACCTTATTCCAATCGTCCAACAGAAGTCATTCTTCCATCCATACACACCCTCAATTTCAGTTGTCCAAAAGAGGTCATCAGCCACATACCGATACATGTAGACTTAGGGATGACAAAAATACTCGAGTCCGACGGGTATACCCAAAACCCGAAGAAATTGGGATGGGTATACCCGATATCTGACGGGTATGGGTCGGGTATAGGTATAGAAAAAATATTTCGTGGGTATGGGGCGGGTATGAGATTAGATGATATTCGACCCGATTACCCGAAACTATATACTTGAAAAATTTTAAGTTTTATATTTATTTTCCTTTAACTATAATTTAGTAATATTTCTTTATTGTAGCTTTATCATTTTAAAAATGAACTTTTCATTTTAAAAATATATATTTTGATGGCACAATTCATATTTATATGCTATGCAATACAAAATTATTTTTTGAGATTAATATTATAATATGGTTACATTTTTAAATATATCAAATATTATTACGATAACGATGTTACGTATGTTATTTATCATAATTTAATATTATATAGATTTTTTAAAACATAAAATGATAAAGAAAAGTAAAAAAATATACATGAAAATCCCAACAGATATACCAGATACCCGCGTATGCCCGATACCCAACAGGTAAATACCTGACATGTTCTGAGTATGGGACACGATTTTACAAATGAGTATCGGTATTAGTTTAGTTATACCGAGTGCATTGGCATCCCTATCTAAACTATTCATGCGGCGGGTTTGGGATAACAAGTCGAATTAAATGATTTCATACACAACCGGTATATATTTTCGCGTCACATACATCATCAACCATAATGAAGCCTAAAAATTGGGAACCAATGATTACTGGTCCAAATTTTTTGGTGACCATCGGGTCTCCGTTTTTTCACATTCCCTCTCACTTTTCTTCTTCAATCATCATTTCTCATAAAAACCTACGCAATTCTCTTCTGTTTTGATTTAAAATGTAATTACATAGATCGTTCGAATGCCAAAAAACAACACGGCATGTGATTTAAACTCTGATCCGAAGATGAACAGAGCTGAATCCAAGAACAACAAATTTGATTGGAAGCATAGCCATTCTGATCTAAAAAATTACCCGGATTCAAAAACTAATGCTGAGGCTCCTTCTCAGGTACGTATGTAAGAAACAATATTATTTGTTATTTGTTTTTTTTTCATATTGAGGTAAGAAGATGTTATTTGTTTTTTTTTTTTTTTAGGGAGACGGCGGTGGTGATGGCATGCCACCTTCTTCTACGCCACCACATTCTCATAATGGCAACAAGGTACTTGTTGATTTTTTTTTAAGATTTGGAATGTTATTGTGTACCTTGGGCCGCAGGGGCCACGGGATATGACAGGTTAAACCGGCCTGGCTTCCACTGGTTTTTAATATATGTATATATAGTTAAGTTTTAAAATGTTAAAGATGCTATTAATTAGTATAATATGTTACTTTTAGGTATCCGTACAATCCACAAAATAAAATAAAATAAATAAATAAATGAAATGTTAAATGGCTTATTCTGTTTACATGACCACTTCCAAGATTTACCTGTAGGTAGTTAAATCATTGAAATCTCAGTTGTCTTTCTATATGGTTTGCAGGTTTACAAGAGTGGTCCCTTATTTTTGTCATCAAAAGGTGTATTCTTTGGTTAATAATTTACTGTGTCTTAAGTCTGTTATATGTTTATTTTACTACATTTTTTATAAATTTTCATTTTACATGCTTTGTTTCTTGTGTCTCAAACCAACCATTAATGCAGGGATTGGGTGGACATCTTGGAAGAAAAGGTGGTTTATTTTAACAGAAACCTCATTGGTCTTCTTCAGAAGTGATCCTGTAAGTTTATGGCTATTATTCTTCTTTGGAAATATGATCTTTTCACTTTTGATGTCCTCACAAACGGGAGGGTCAAACTAGGCCGTTTAAAAAAGTATGAATTTCCAAACTGGACTCAGTCACGGGTGGTGTCGGCAATGATAGTAGCGAAAAACTATGGTTGTTGATGGTGTTAACCCAGTTGTAGCCCATATTGAGCTGTTGTGTTTTTCTTTTTGCCCCAATACATGAATAATGTATGTTAGTTTAGCTATTTTCCATGTATTTGGTAAAGTTAGTTATGTACCATTAATTATATCATCATCGTTCATTGTGTTGATATTCAGAATGCAGCAGCATCTCAAAAGGGGGGTGAGGCAAATCTGACTCTTGGTGGCATTGATCTCAACAGTTCAGGCAGGTTGGCCTGCTTCTATTTCATCATCTTTCTTCATGATTCACTTTCTTTCAATACCTCAAGCTTTCTATTCGTGATTATTGGTAATGGGTCAAAATGGGTTTGGGTTGAAACTAGTTAATTTTTAGCATGGGTTGTATGCTCATATATATCTTTTTGATGGTCTTATTATGTTTACAAGGAAATGATATACGGGTTGTATGCATTAAAAACAAAGCTGAACATTTGACCTGTTATCTTACAGTCTGGTTTATGTACATTTGACCTGTTATATTACGACCCCTAATATTCTTTATTTTTCAGTGTTGTTGTTAAAGCAGATAAGAAACTGTTAACAGTGTTATTTCCTGATGGACGTGACGGAAGAGCTTTTACTCTCAAGGTACTATGTTTTCAGTTAAATCATACCATCGATCCAATTTTAACCTTCTTTTTGCAAAAGCTACTTGTTCGTGTAATTTTTAGGAGCTTTCTTTTTTCATTTTTGTTTTGTTTCCATATATCTAAGAGAGTTTGGTTAGTTGATCTCATTTAATAATTGATTGATTTATTGATTATGAAAAGGACATTTGGCTTCTTTATTTTTAGGCTGAAACTTCAGAGGATTTATACGAGTGGAAGGATGCACTAGAGGCAGCCTTGTCAGATGCACCAAGTGTAGGAAACAATGTATCAAAAACTGACAAGCCTGATACTGCCGATGCTTCTTCACAGGATCAACGTAGGGATCTTTCACACCATTCAACAACTTATATACATAGACACACACTTACATTGTTTTTATTGAACAGCAAAAGAGCAAACACCAGCAAAGTCAAGTGTTCTTGGTAGGCCAATCTTACTTGCATTGGAAGATATAGATGGAACCCCATCTTTCTTAGAGAAAGCCCTTTGTTATGTTGAAGACTTCGGTAAGAATAACGAAAAGCTTTACATTTTAGATACCAACCATCTGTATTGATTTTCATGTTAATATGTTCATTTTGAAGTGTATGGGAATTGAATGTGAATGTTTCAGGAGTGAATGTAGAAGGAATCTTGAGGCAGGCTGCTGATGTTGATGATGTTGAGCGGCGCATTCGAGAATATGAACAGGGTGAGTCAACTGTCTTTTATTTTTTCTAGTGCTTCACTTTTATGAAAGGAAATCTGATTTGTTACAGGAAAGGTAGATTTTACTGAAGATGAGGATGGACATGTTATAGGAGACTGTATCAAGGTATGTGTGTCAACTAACTTAACCTCACTTTTACTTACAAAGATGTGCATTGGATCCTGAAAGTTGCATATTGCTCCAAACGTTTGCTAGAAAAGCCCAATTCTAGTATCAGTATCTGTCTAGAGCTCACTTGTTTTTGTATGCCTTTTGAAATTAATTTGCACTACATAAAAAATCACAAGTAGTCCCTGTGGCATGGGAAATTACGGATTTGTCCCTAAATTTTAGTTTTTACTGTTAGCTTTCATGAATGATCTAACAGTGTTAGTTTCAGGGGTATATTAGTCATTTTGGGTTTAAATCAAGGGACCTTTTATGAACCATTAGGGACCAAAATTGTAATTTGTTCCAAACCGAAGAGACCATCAGGCCTTGATGAACCATTAGATTATATTCTTATAGTAACAGGCCGTGAGATTAGCACACTGTTTCATTCTTATTTTTTTTCTTACCAAACTGTTTCAGTATGTTCTTCGCGAGTTACCATCACCCCCAGTCCCAGCGTCTTGTTGTGCTGCTTTGCTAGAAGCATATAGTAAGTTTTGTTCAATGCTAAACCCACTTCAGTACCATCTTAATATCATCTATTGGAAGTGCTATTTTTCTCTTTGGTCATGATTAGGATCTGGGGCCACACGAGTTAGTGCCATGCGTGCAGCTATTTGTGACACATTTCCAGAACCAAATCGCCGTTTATTACAGAGGATCCTGATAATGATGGAAGCTGTTGCTGAGAACAAAGGTGTGAACAGAATGAGTGTTTCAGCGGTTGCAGCATGCATGTCACCATTACTTCTGCGACCCCTTTTGGCCGGGGAGGTTGAACTTGGAAACGAATCAGATATCGGGGGTGATGCTGTTCAACTTCTACAAGCAGCTGCAGCAGCTAATCATGCTCAAGCAATTGTTATCACCCTTGTAGAGGAATATGACAAAATATTTGGGGTATGCAACTCTTATCATAAAATAAGTTTCTAGGTATTAAGTTAAGACTTTGGGCCCGGTTATGGTTATTTTGAAATAAACAAAAATTAAGTACCGCTCAAAACTTGTAACAATATACTATTAGCAGGAAGAAGACATGTTAAGCGATCTATACTCCGACTCGGATGATTATGGAAGCGAGAGTGGAAGTGATGAGTACTATGAAGAGGATGAATATTCTGATGATGATGAAGTTGAAAATTTGACAGAAGATTCATGCTCTTATGAAGACGAATCAGATCATGGATCAAGTTCTAGTTATAGTGAAAGTGGGGATGATGATGACCACAGCAAGGTTTGTTTTTTCTAATGTTTATTATAATATATTTTTTTTAAATAAGACTCTAATTATTAGTTCAAAATTCATTTGTACATTCAGGGTTCTGTTAGCTCCAATTCCTATTCCATTGATGATCCAAAAGCTAGTAGGATTCGGAGACGAACAAGCGTAAGCGTACATGTGTTGAATGCCCTAATGTTGATCATATTTAATGTTTTTTTTTTCTTTTGAGTTCAGGTCAAAAAGGGATCACCTTTGGAAAGCATTGCATTTGTAACCGATCAACAGTAAGAATGATGAATCAAGATTTGGGAGTTATTTGTTGATATATGCACTAATCATGATTGTTTTTAAAGGGCTGAAATTGTGAGGCTTGAGGCTAATAAAGCAAAACTAAAAGAGAGAATAGACTCAGAGGTGGTGAACTTATTGATGATTTTTATAATTTTTATAATTTTCAAAGAGTGATTGATGGTTTTATACAGGCTAGACGAAACGCAATATTAAAAGAGGATTTAGTGAGCAAGAAGAAAGCTTTGGAGATGCGTCGCGTAGCTCTTTCGGAAGAGGTATTATTGATTACTAAACATGAAATGCATATAACAACTATCTTAACACTCCTCTTTTACCTTTAATATATGATCCAATGAACTTTAATTGTGTACGTAGGTGTCAAGATTAGAGGAGGAGTTGCAGAAGGCTCCATTATCAGCTTCAGCTGATGAAAAGGTCTTTTATCTTGATACCTTGTGGTTTTGTTAGTCTTAATTATTCATTAACTTTTAGATGTTTTAAAGACAAATGCAGATCCAGAAAATATAGACCAATCAGAGACCAATGATCCTGGATTACAGCACAACCAACTGTCTGAACAAACCTCCAATGATCCTGGATTACAACAGAAAGACAAGGATCTTGAGTCCACAACTACTTCACATAGGAATAAGGTAACACACTTGCAGCATATTAATATTCTTCAACTCTGAACAAGAAATTTGGTTTTTTACAGGATTCACACTCTAACAAGGAACAAGGTGAAAGACATCATTTTCATTCACATCCTAGTAAACATCATGAACGCGGTATGAGCAAGTCAAGCTCAAGAAGGCCCCGCGGGGAGGTAAGTACATTTTTTGTAATCCTTTTCATCATCAATTTCGGTCATGTTAACTAACTTTTATTAGTCGAAGAAAGAGTTCTGTTTAAGGCAATCACTGTTCCAAAAATTTGCAGGCAGCTAATACAACTTCAGCGCTGTCGAAAATAACAAACAGACTAAACTTTTTGAAAGAAAGACGGAACCAAATAGCTGATGACCTGCAGGACAATGACAAAGATCATAAAAGTCAAGCACAATAGATCAGGCAAACAATGGTCGGAAACTTTTCCGGATGAAGAAAGATTAGAAGATAAGTTGCTAATCATGGTCGAGGAAGAACCAACACAAGATGATTGAGTTTTTTTTTTTTTTTTTTTCTTGGTGTAATTTACTTTTAGTTTTTTGATAATTAAGATGAATGTAAGAAAGTTTCTGAAATGACTGCTGGTTCCAAGTACGTGTTTAAAGATGATTTAGTGATTAAAGCTATGGATGAAGGTCTTACAATTTGCAAATCTTGAATCTAGACAAGTTTGATGGCAATTTTTTGTTTTCTCCTTAATTGTTTTTCTGCTACTTTGTTGATGCATTTATTGGGTAAATGTCTAATCCATGTAGACCTTGTTCATTGAAGGTGAAAGATACATGCATGTGTCTACACTTATAGATTACAGACTAAATGATATGAAGATGAATAATAATAATAATAATAAAAGGACTTTAGATATTGTTTCATTCATTTGAAATCTATATCACAGTCACCAAAACATCTCTTTTAAAAGGAGTTTTGGGACTGGCACCATAGTAAACGGACGGAGCCAGCCTGTTTTGAAATGGTTGGTTCCCTCTGCTGCAAAGCTACCCATCACATCACCCAGTTAGATAGAAAGATAATATATATAGTTTCCTTCATCTGACTGATCGTAAGAGCCACAGGCTGCTACCATACGAGGAGTGATAGCATCCGCCGGCCGGCCACATTTTTCTTCTTTGTAGAACAAACAAAGCCGAGACTCCTTCGGTCTGGAATATCTTCACTCCTTTGATCATGAGACCCTCCCTACCTTCAACCAATCCTCCTATCCTTTGGCACCCATTTTAGACATACTTAATGAAAAAAATCAAATCAGTTAAGTTGAGTTGAATTGAATTGAAGTTAAGTGAGTGATCGGTTGATTAAAGCCAATTTGGAAGGCTATTTTCTAGATTAATAAATATGCTGTGGTTTGACTTCAGCTAGAGTCTGTCCAAAAATTCAATATTTATATACTATTAATTTAAAACAAGGTTAGGCATTAGGTAGTTGTACTTCATGCTATTAAGGTTTTCCTAGCTATTTGTATGTGTATCTTAAGCTATGTGGTTTGTAACTTCAATTTATTTATATACTATTAATTAATTTGTAACATTTGTATGAATGTTTGGTTGTAAATTGTGCTTAAGTGGTTGTACCTTAGTCAAATAATGGTTTTATTATCTTACCAAATTCAATCTGTTTTGTATGCATGTATGGTTGTAAATTGTGCTTAAGTGGTTGTGCCCTAATCAAATAATGGTTTCATTATCTTACCATATTCAATCAGTTTGATCCATTCAAATTTGTGTTGTTTTATTTGTAAGTTATTATTATTTATAATTATAATAATCTAATTAATTTAGCCAAAATCTTGTATAAATATAATTTGCAACATATTGATGCAATGGTTGTTGTAATGTATGCATTATGGTTTGTATAGTGGTAATGATATATATTATATATAGATTACGATAAACCTGTCAAAATGGGAAAATATAGACGTGGGTTCATCGTAACGCGTTAGTCCTAGATTAACTTAGTTATTTTATTCTATGTTTTACGTTTCGGTTTAATTTCTTCGCATTAAACTTCAGTGTCGATGGTCGCTGGCAGTAGTGTGGCATTAGTGCTCGCCCCCGCCGCAACGCGGGGGTACTTAATACTAGTTATACCCAATCAGAAACTTCAAAATGTCAAATAAAGTATCCAAATACTATGTAAAGTGTCACACTTAACTGGGTTATACTTTCATCATACAGGCACTTCCTCTTATTTTCACACCCTAGATATGTCTACTATAGGTCTAATATAGGCCTATAGGTATAGTATAGGTCACGTATAAGCATGTAGGTATAGTATATATAAATCCCGTATATACTAAGGGGGGACGGGGCGCACAGTGGTGGCCGTTTGGCCACACGTGGAAGGCAATGAAACACCGCCGCCGGTGCCAAGTTTGACGTGCGGTTTTGTAAACGCGTTGTATATTTCAAGCGTGAAGAAGTGAAGAAGTTGAGGGAAATTGTTGGGTGTGGTGAGTGATGAGCATTTCCACTAAAATCCATCACTAGTGATAGAATAATGCTTGATGAAATGGCGGAACTTGATTGGATGTTGTGAGTGATGAGTGATGGGCGCCCCTACCCCCTTATAGTTGTAGTATAAGTATAGTATAGTATAGTATAGGTGTAATATCATATTGATATAGTATATTTATCGTATAGTATAATATATGTGTAGTACAGTATGGTATAATATACTATAGTATAAATGTAGTATTGTATAGTATTGTATCATATAATATCGTATCGCGTAATATCGTATCGTGTCTTTTAGTATCGTATAGTCTATTATAGTATAGCATCAATATACGTCCCAATACGACATGTAATGACAAAATACAACAAGATACAACACGTATACGTCATGAAAAGCAAAAACCTAATTAAAAAAATGATTTTGATCTATATGACTCGTATAGATCAAAACTGTGTCGTACAAGGCTTTTATACGACTTGTATAGATCTATACGAGTCGTATAGGGTCTTTCGTATTAGGCTGATATGCATCAGTTATCTCTTCTTATATAAGGCCCTATACGACTCGTATAGGTCTATACGAGTTGTATAAAATCCTTATACTATGACAACCGGCAAAATAAATGGTAATTCCTTACAACTTAACAACTAATTATACGTTTAATTGCGTTCGGTTATGGCTTAACTTGTGCATGGTTAGGTCATACAAGGCTAGCAATCATAGGACATGGTTAAACTTTACAAATGGTAATGTCACTTTCTTCGCGTAGCGAGAAAACAATAAACTGTGTCCGAATATGTTGGCTAAATGCTGAAAATCACTATTCACTAAACACACTGTTCATGCCAGCAAATTCTGAAAACTGACCGAAATGATCAACGAACAATTTGAAAGCATGTTATCATTGAAATATGAACAAAAACCCCTAATTAGGGGCACAAAATGCATAAACACTTTAACTTTCCGGAAATTGCTTATATTTATAATTTGTCCAAATCGCACCAAAACTAGTAATGATATTCGTCCGCAACATAAAGTGCAACATTATAACATCTATGAAGCTTGTAAATAATGCTACATGCCCTAAACAATATTAATGGTATATCAAAATCACCGCTTCCGGTATTACGACGTAACTTTCATATACTATCCGATTTGAGCCGATAAACGAACTAGCGAGATTTATACCATCCTTGTCACACCCCAACCGATGACGGAAACATCGGGGCATGGCACTGAGCAAAACAGATTGTCAAGAGAAATTCCATAACGACTAAATTACCAAATAGTTAATATTATGTCCCATACCATAACCTATTAAGTAATCTAATTATTACAGAAATAGATCTTCTCAAAACAAAACATGTTCCGACAACTCAGATTCAAAATAAAAATAAATTGTCTTTGTTTCTAGACTCTCGGCCCTACTTGGTTCCATAAAAGCAGGCAAGCAACATCCTATGCATTCAAACACATGTCACATACGTTAAAATAGAGGTCAATACACATAGTGTAAAGGTGAGCATACAAGTTTGATAATAGTATAATAGAGTTCGAAATCGTTTACGCATAACCAGCATGTACAACGTATAATGTGAAGCATGTAAGTTATCGACAAAGATCCTATCAATACCAATGACTGCGATTTGACTGCGAGTAGCGAGTGCGCATCATATGTTCACCACTGCGAACACGTGAAGTATTGTCCTTAACAACCCCTGAGTGAACAGGTGCTGAGTCCAAACTATAGTACTATCGTTGCTAAGGCAGGTAGACAGCAATCAATGTGTAAACATAACAAACAAGCATTCATCGAGTCACGTATAGCATGCATTAACGGTCAGCGTATAAATAGTGTTTGCGTTGTGTGTTCGATGTGATTTAGAATAAGTAACGTAGGTAGCACCCAAAAGTGCATAAAGCAAAAAGGGATCGAGTATACTCACAGTATGTGTTTAACAAGTAAACACTCTCTTGGATTGAAGGGAGCGCTGAGAGAGATTAGCCTGAACAGTTAACGATAGCATAAACAATGAGCGGCGCGATAAACGGTGCAAAAGTAACCAAGTATCGGATGGCCAGTCGATCGGATGTCAATCCGTTCAGATGGTCATCCGATCGGATGGCCATTTGATTGGATTGACATCTTGTTTGGTAAGGATGTGTTTGTGTATGATGGCTTTGAAGTTTTCGTTGTAGCATTTTGAAAATGGAGAAGTATCTCTACGCTTCAGGTCGATCGATCGGACGGCAGTCCGATCGGATAGCGATCTGATTGGTAGGACACTTAGTGAGAACAAGTTCACAGCAGGGTTGTCACTCAATCGGATGGCAACTCGATCGGGTGGCAATCCGTTAGTTACTGATGATCTTTGAAAATTGAAAATGATTAAGTGTCGAAGTTCCAAACGTCACACGATCGGATGGCAATCCGATCGGACGGTAATCCGTTCGACGTCCAGAACCTTGAAAGTTTGGATAAAAAGTTTAAGTGTGGAACCAAGTGCAAGCCGATCGGATGGCTGTCCGATTGGATGGCAATCCGATCGGACGACAATCCGATCGGACGACAATCCGTCCCAACGACCTGATCGTCTTTGACACTTGATTGTTTTTGAAAGTTTTGCAGTTTCGATCGAGACGGTGTGATAACGTGCTAAACAACAGAAACCCCATCTTGACCCAAGTGATCCGATCGAACAGGAATCACCCTGGTCCAGTTCAGTTCACGGTTCGGGACGGTCGTTCATGTTTAACCCGAAATCCGTTGACTTTTGGATAGAATTTAGATCTTGAACTAACTCATCACTAAGAAAGAGTAGAAGATCAGAACGAGCTCTGACTCTATCGGTTTTGAGTGCATTGAGTGTAAAAGAGTTGAAAGAAAGTTGGAAAACCTTCTTTCAATCCTTTTAACCATGAATATGTGTAGATCTACGCGAAAACATTGGTTAATCTTGTGGAAATCCTTCATATCTAAGTTGTTCTTGGTGGAATGAAGCCAATCTTTGAAGTTCATAAGAACTCCATGATGACATCATCCTAGAACACCTCAAATCCGGTGATTTCAGAGTTAAAAGTTAAGATTCAAAGGTGAAAAGATGAAGGAGTGCGTGTAGATCATAGAAGTACAAAATTTAGGTTGAAGACTTACAAGAATCGAGAGAAATCGACAGAAATGAGTGCTGGAGTGCGGCTGGTTCGAGTGAGGAGCTGTCACATCAAAAATGATGTGACAGGAGGGTATTTATAGGGTTTCCCAAAAAGGAAAGTGCACAAGTGTCGCGCAGGTCACCGATCAGATGGCAATCCGATCGAGTGGCAGTCTGATCGGGTGGCAACTCGATCGGATGACAATCCGATCGGATGGCAATCCGATCGGATGGCCACTCGATCGGTTGGCCACTCGATCCTGGTGTCCGACGCGATGAGTTTTGTCGTTTTGATTCGCATGTTGAGCGTTGCGATGCGATTCGAGCGAGCGATGAGATAGTGTTACCCAATAGTTACCCAAATAACATAACTACTATATCTAACATACAATCACTATAATTAATCTTGCGTTTAGCGTTTGCGATTAGATTGCGATTGCGATTAACACTTCAACATAAACATAACATGCACAAGTAACACATAAATAGCACACACACGTAAAACAATATCCATAACACATAATTCGAGCTGCGAATGCGATAGCAATTAGCGATAAGTTGATTAGCGATTAATATGCGATTAAACCTCGATTATTAATAGATACTCCACATAATACAACTAAGCAAATAACTAATAGATTCGATTACAAGTCAAAACAGTAGTTGAGCAAGGAGTGACAGATCGCAATTAGCAATCTTTTCTTCCTTTGACTTCAATCTTCACTTTGACTTTGACTTTGACTTTCGACTTTCGAAACACGGGGTGTTACAATCCTAATGCCTAAACCACTAATCTAATGAACTAGTTATGACTAGTTTAGCATCCTAAACATGATTAATGTCCTAATCATGCAAGAACTCAACAAATGACCAAAATATCTAAACTAAATACAATCATTTATATATATATATATACATATATTATATAATGTTTAAAAAAATATAAAAATCCTAAACACCATGCCCAAAATCGGCCATGTGGGGCCCAACCCCCTCAAACTACTTGCTTCAAGTTGATGATGATCTTAGGGTGTGGCTATGGATTTGATTTTTGACCAAATTGCAAGATCATTATATCTCACCATACCCCTTTCACTTATCATTCACCACATCACAAATTCAAAACCAAACCTCCTCTTTGCTCTCCCTCTAGTCTCGGCCACACACAACCCCCCCAAACCCACCATTTTCTTCATCTAAACACCCTAATTCAAGCACTTTCAACCTTATACAAGATGATCTAAAGATGCTACGAGTGATGGATGCACACTAGGGGCCTTGTCTCACCATTTGGAGCTTCTACACCTTCATCATCTTCATCCTAGAGCTCACTTAATCTTGTGCAAAGTTGTAAGACCATCTCTTGCTATTTTCAAGCTTCTTATGTTATGTAGAACTACAAAATACAACTTGATCATCTTGAACTTAACAAAAATCAAAGCTTAAAACCCTAAACATAACCTGAAAAGTCTATAAAAATGATATATTATGTGTTGATTTGAGTTAGCTAGTGTATCTGCTCTTGATGATTATGTTAAAGTAAGTTGTTAGTAAGTGATGATCTTGTATGAACTTGGCTAAGGATGATTATCTAAACATCAAGATGTTTAGATCTAAACAAGATCATCATCCTCACGATCCATGGACTTTACTATAACTTGAAGGTGATTTATAACAAATATCACTTTTATAGAAGTTAAAAACCATGATTTGAACTATAATGATCTTAAAAGTAGATTAAACAAGTTTGTTTAAATGGAAGTAAGCTAGTCAAAAAGCATGAGAAAAATGTTGATTTTTAATGGTCTTGTTTTATAAAAGTGTCATCATTTTTAAAAGTATTGTTGAAAATATATATATATAGAAAGTTCATGGAAAATGAGGGTGTTTATGTGTTGATTGATACATGCAAAGTTGATGATTTGAAGCTTGATTTGTATTGATGATGATTTGGGGAGTTTAAGTGTGTTTAAAATACGTTTCTAAAACGTGGAAAACGCCATAGTTTAAGGGGAAACTATGGAGAAATTTTCAAGAATCCTAATCGCAATTAAGGTGTACTTAAAAAGTGATTAACAAGACTAAACGTGATTAACGATCTTAATCATGATTAGGCACGTTTTAATGGAAAGGTTTATTCCGTAAACTTCTAAGGGTTTTCATAAACACTTATAAATAATTTTCATTAGTTAAAATGGATTAAATTTATATATATATATATATATATATAGAGTTGGGCTCTATAGAAAACTCTATCTTTTTTAGAAAACTATGCAAACCCATTGTCATCCATTGATTATCTTTCATCCAACTTGATCAATGGCTCTCATAATTTTGGTAAGAATTATATTTAAAAGAAATAGTATAATACACATGACAACCTCTGGAAGTGTATTTTCGGTAGTGCAAATAGAACATTGGAAAACCAAATCTCTGCCATGCAGTAGCCGTCTAATCAAAACTGCAAAGCATTTCAAAAATATTTTCTTCTTTATCTTTCCCACTAGATACTGACACTGTTCATATTTCCCCATCGCCAAGACAAAATCGATCGGTGCCTTCTAACCCTAAGACAGAAGCCGATAGTGTCGATCCGGGAGAATGAGGAAATCGTTCGTAATTTTGTCGTCCTCAGTCAAAATGAAACGATTACGGAAGATCAAGAGTTCAAGCAAAAGGTTAGTTCTTGTAATCGGACCTGTAAAAGGGGGTTTTGTTAAATCGATTTCCCCTCCAAAAATGGCAACTGATTTTGTTTTGTTTTCTATCTATGGCACTAGGAGACCTATGTTACGGCGGGAAAGGTCTGCCAGCCGTAGTGTTGTTATTATATCCGATGATTCAAAGCAAGGTCCTCCCAAGCAACAATCTCACTTCGGTCCGACCCAGAGGGCTTTAGGTTAGTATTGATGTGTGTATGAACCGTGAACGTAGTTTTAGGTGATGTATATATGTATAGTGTGTTGAATTATTCTCTGTTCATAACATACTTTTGTTTGGCTGCATTGCAGTGTATGAAGATACTGACACTGGGTCAACAGCCACTGGGAAACGACGGTTAAAGGGTAAGTGCCTTTGGTTACAATAGTTGGTAATTGCGTATCAATGTGAACTTGTATAACATGTGTTAAATGGTAGGGGAAAAAAACGTTGCCTTGTATAGTTCTGGCTGTGGAAGTAAAAGAAAACGTGGTTAGTTAATTTTAGAAGTTTGCCTAACATGTGTTAAATAACTAATGGACAGACCAAAGATCATTGGCTTTGATTTGTTTGTCTGCCAAATAATTAATGGTCGGAGTTTGAAGTTTGCCTAACATGTAACTGTGTTAAAGGATGACACACAGTTTGAAAATTATGTTAAGGTTATTGGATTAATGGTACAATCTGTTAAGATTATTAGATGAGGTGTTTGAAAATCTAAAACATTTTGTAAGTGTAATACACACATGTGTTAAATGGTAGGGGAAAAAAACATTGCCGTTGATAGTTCTGGCTGTGGAAGAAAAAGAAAATGTGGTTAGTTATTTTTTGAAGTTTGCCTAACATGTGTTAAATAATTAATGGACAGACCAAAGATCATTGGCTTTGATTTGTTTGTCTGCCAAATAATTAATGGTCTGAGTTTGAAGTTTGCCTAACATGTGTTAATTGGCAGAGAAAAAAAACATCGCGGAGGATAATTCTGGCAAAGGAATGCAAAGAAACCGTGGTTAGTTATTTTTTATTGACTTTCATTTGTTTGATGTTCAAATGATTAATTGTTGGATGTTTGATCTTATAACTGTAATGTTACCGTTTGTCTTAGAAAGATTTGACATAAAGGGTTTTAAAGTAGACTAATTATTTATGGTTGTTTTGGTTGCGTATAAAACGTTATACCAGTACGTAGGGCAGATGTAACAGCTACATCAAGCGGGAGAACGTTACGGTCAGGGAAGAAGAAAGTTTCAGAGGAGAGTGTGAAAGTTAAAAAACGGAAGCAAAAGGAAGTTGGTAACGAACAGGCAAAAGTTCCCAAAGCCCGTAAGCGAGCGAAGAAGGATGAATTTTTGGGAATAAGGACGAGATCCGCACCACTACAATTTTATAAGTGTGTACGAGCATTGACAGACCAACAACGTGAGGCAGTCAGGGAAATGGGCTTTGGTCGTTTACTTACTTTCAGCGTTGATGGGTTACCAGCTAAGTTAGGTTATTTTGTTGTCGACAATTTTAATCCCGATAAGATGGTGATATGTACACCTGCTGGTAATATCAAGGTAAACAGGAAAGTGATACATCAGTTACTAGGGATCCCTACCGGTGGGAAAAAGTTTAGTTCGATTGATAAGCTGCCCATCTTGGTTGATGCCATTGCGGATTGGAGGGCGAGATACCCCGGTGTACATGTACCTCCAACAAAGATGGTGAAAATGATAGATGAGTCCGACGGCGAAGACAGTTTTGATTTCCGCATGGATTTTGTAATGTGTTTTGTGGCAGTGCTCGTTGACTGTCATAAACAAAGCTGTTTACGGGAAGAAATCTTAGAGTATCTAGATGACGAAATGGATTTTGCAAAGGTAGACTGGTGTGACCTGGTGGTAGAGAAGTTGAAAACTTGCAAAGATACATGGGATCGGCTTGACCCACATAGCATCTTCGTTGGGCCTCTCTCGATTCTGATAGTAAGTGAAATTTATTTATTTGGGATAATTAACATGTGTTAAATATACTGGCTTGTTTTTCGGACTGAACTGATCGCTGTTACTTGTAGCTGTTGTACGTTGATAGCATTGAGTGCACATGGATGAAGGTTGACAAGGCGGTGTGTCCTTTGTCTTTCTGGAACTTGAAGAGATTGCGAGAGAGAGAAAGGCTGGAAATACTTGCTGGTGGGTTTGGTCTGGGAGGGTTTAAAGGGTTAACACTTCCAAGTAACTATAACGTGGAACACTGGGCAAGTAAGGAGGTATAGTTATATGCACTAACATGTGTTTTTTACAATTAGTATATAATTTTTGTATGAAACTGTTGCTTTAAACTTTTGAAACAAGAGAGGCTGTTGATGGCACGACAGCTAATTAATGTGACAAACAAGAACAAAATCAAAATAGAGGGTATGTTGGAATCTATGTGTGTGGAGAGCCCTGATGACGAGGAAGTACAAACGTTGAAGGCAATGTATGAAAGTTTGTTTGAACAGAAAGCCTATGCAAGTACAGATCACGATAAAGCGGTAGATTTATCGTCGCACCATATCAATGAGGTGTTGGAAGATTTGAAAAATGATGAAAGTATTCACATTGACGAGGGAGAGAACGCTGGTTAGTCACTGTTATTCTTTGTAAATATTGACTTGATTAATGTGGCACGCATTTACTGATGTGGAACGTTTTCGTAGGGGATGGCGTGGTTGACGAATTCTCGGATGGTTCGCCAATAGCTAGTTTGTACAGGAAGTCACTTAATCGGCTTAACAAAAGGATCAGTAAAAGGAGATTGAAAGAAGTAGGATCTTCAGCCATAGACTTTGATGGCCTAGAAGGTGTGATTATTATATTTCTGACATCTACACTGTAACACATGTTAATGTGTTACCGATGTTATTGATTAACATCTGTTGTGGTTGCAGCTAATGTTGCGGGGCAATCAAGCGTACCTGATGATGGAAAAGAGTATGCTGAAACGATGGAAGATGGTGGGAAGTCGTTACAGGTGAGGCAATCTGCTCGACTGGAGAAGTTAAAGGATGTTCCTGAGAAAGAAGAAAGTTGTGTGACCCCAAAAAGGCGTAAGACAAATATAAAGTTTGATGGGCCAAACACGGATGGTGGTAACGAAACAGGTAAAGTGTTACATGTGTTACCATTTTCAGTGTACGTTTAGAGTTAAGTGTATAGATGGCAGCCTAGGAAGGAAACATAAGTACACATTGATGGTGACGCGTTGATTAGTGCTCGAGAAAGTTTATGTCCCTGTAATATGTATACGGGACTGAAATGTATAGTGTAACACATGTTAATGTATTGTTTAACATCTGTTGTGGTTGAAATGTATTGTTTAACACATGTTATGTCCCTGTAATATGCATAGGGGACTGAAATGTATTGTTTAACATCTGTTGTCGTTGCAGCTGATGTTGCGGGCCAAGCAAGCGTACGTAATGATGGAAAAGAGTGTGCTGAGACGCTGCAAGATGTTGGGAAGTCGTTGCGGGTGAGGAGAACTCCTCGACTGAAGAACTTAAAGGATGCTCCTGAAAAAGAAGTAGGCTGTGTGACCCCAAAAAGGCGTAAGACAAATATAAAGTTTGATGGGCCAAGCACGGATGGGGGTAAAGAAACAGGTAAAGTGTTACATGTGTTACCAGTTACATTGTACGTTTATCGCTAAGTGTATAGATGTCAACCTAGGAAGAAAACATAAGTACACATTGATGGTGACGCGTTGTTTGGACATGGACAAAGTTTATGTCCCTGTAATATGCGTACGTGTCTGAACCCATTTAATATTAATGTGATGTTATAGGGTGCAACGAGACTGAGAAGCAACACGGTGATAAGAGTGTTCATGAGGCTGGTAATTCAACTGGAGGTGACTGTAGTATGGGTGGGGCGGAACATATTGAAGGACAATGGAGCGGGGATAAAAGTGATGTTGAACAAGTCCATAAGCCGTTGGGTTTAATGCGTGCGATACTGCATTTTTGTCACACCCCGACCACGTAGAACATACAAAACGTGGCGGAAACGTCGGGGAGTGTTGTAACAGAATTAATTGTTTCAAATCCATGGCAATTGAAGTTTCGTTTTATTAATCAAACATGAAAGTTTACATTGTTTTAAACAAGAACCAAAGAGAACATAACATAAATTAACTAGTTCATGTCTCGTTTTAAGTCACTAAGGCACAGGTCCGCCTAAGTATGTCTTGATAAGTCCTATGCATCATCTCCTGAAAACACATGTGAAAATAGGAACGTCAGCATAAAAATGCCTGTGAGATACATAGGTTTTGTGAAAACAGAATTCATGACTTATGTTTGAGAAAATGTTTAGTCATGAACCTTGTAATTTGCTTTGTCTTGTAAATCATTTGAAAAACGATAAGATCAGATGATATGTATAAATAAGAGAATAATGTATGGTTAAATGAATAACCATGTAAAATGAGTTTGTATAAGATAAGTTGTTTGTAAATCAATGTCTTGTGAAAAGTATGTTATTTGTATAAAATGTTATATGTCTCAAATTGAAATGATTCAAATAACGCTACAATATGTGATACCATACAAACACTTATATATAGGAAGTACCAGCGGCGTATCCACCGTGCTTGTATCATATTACATACGCCTCGTTACTTAAATCACTTACTCAAACCAAACCACCAAAGTAAAATGTTTAACAATTGTAGAAATGTTTATGTATAGTCAAATGTCTATTGTCAAATGTAAATCATGTCAACAGATACAACTGGTTCACACGGTTCAATAGTTACAAACGGTTCATATAATCAAAGGGTTACGACGGTTCACATAGTCAAATGGTTACAACGGTTCAAAATGTAGTATAATGTGTTCATATGCTGGATGAGCATATGCAACAGAAATGCAATGTAAAACAATGTACTAAGTATGCACGTAATGGACATACATAGCATAAGTGTAATGTAGAACAATGTACTAAGTATGCACGTAATGGACATACATAGCATAAGTGTAATGTAAAAAAATGTACTAAGTATGCACGTAATGGACATACATAGCATAAGTGTAATGTAAAACAATGTACTAAGTAGGCACACAATGGGCGTACATAGCATGAAATGTATTGTAAAGTGATGTACTAAGTATGCACACAATGGGCATACATAGCATAAAATGTATTGAAATCATGTACTATAAATGTACTAATAACATAGCAGGTATATGATGTGAAAACAGGAAAGCATGAAAGTAACAAGTAGGCACATGTGTTTCACCCCAAAACAGTTTGGAAAACAGTAAAAGAGGGGTCTATGTACTCACATAAACACCTTGAAAACATTTAAAAGAGGGGGTTCTATGTACTCACTTGAGATTGCTTAGTAGTCCTTGAGTAACAACCAAACAATGCTAGAGATCACGGATATCAAACGGCACCTAATATAGGTAACTATGTTAATATACCGGACCTAACTCGGAAGATCGGATAGAAAGAGGGCTCGTAAACCAAATGAGTATGGGAACTCATGTAGTATGGTCTAACAAAGCCTACATACTAAATGAAACCTAACCTAAGTGCTTACGACCCATTACGACCCGTTTAGGTAGCTTATGCTACTTTAACGCGTCGTTTGCGTAAAACGCGTTCGCCTAACTAGTCCTATGACAAGTATTATATGCCTAACATGTTTAATTATGTTACATAATCAGTTAAGTGATGAAAGTTTAGGTTACATATGCTTAATTACCAATTACACATGAAAAGGGTATTTTGGTAATTTACCTAAGGCATATAAACTACCTATCATACAACTACTTAACGAAGCGACCATAAGGTATAACCTCGGAAGGTTATTCCCTATATACTATGGTCACCTAATGTGTTTGGTCGGATCTTAATGATCGACCAAACGGGTCGGGTTCGAAAGCATAAGCGATTGATGAGATCGCTTACCCTTACGACCCTAGACAAGCACAAAACTAAGAGTGACGAGCTAAGCATGTTGAAACATGCTTAACTAAGTTAGAAAACAAGTTTGGTATCAAAACAAATGGTTTTGATACCTAAGAGTAGTTTGGTTACAAAATACGCAATAACACGCATTTTGGCCGAAACTACGACTCGTCACTGAGCCAAGATAACGTGGTAATCAGTAGGTATAGTCACTAGGGACTATAACCATCGTGATTACGCTCACGTTATGAAGTTCAAACGAACTTCGCATTGACCATAAACTGGTCAATGCAGAAAGTCAAACAAAGTTTGACTTTCAGACTCGAAAAGCAATAAAAGAACGAATGAACACTTACAAAGGGTCCCCGAAAGCTAATCTTGATCCAAGTAGCTCAGGTATGAAACAATAGTTTCAACTTAGAGCTTCTCAAATCAGATTCTAGTGGGTTTTTGCAAGGCACGGGGTTAGGTATTTATAGTGTTCGTAGAGCCGTTAAGATCGTTCCTCGTTAACCGTGCTTTGATCTTGGCCATACACCTCAAGACCCTGGTTTTCTAAAACCATTTGAGCCCATAGATTTGCCCCAAAACCATGTGCAACAAGTGGAATGGACCCGATTCAATGTTTCTGCCATTCTGCTGTCTGGAGACCCCTTACGGACCGTAAGGGTATGGCTTACGGTCCGTAAGCCAGTGACTTTGCAGAAATGGCAGTTTTGGTCCCTGTAGTGTAATAAGGCCATTTCTGACGCGTTTAAGGCCCGTTAACCCCATTTCAAAGCTCTAAAATGAAGTTAAAGTATAGGGAACTTAAAATGTGCTCAAAAATATCTCGGATGTTGGTTCGTTTGGTCGTACGATCGCGATGTTCGGTTAATTACGACGGAATGCGCATAAGCGCGAAAAACGATCCAAATGACGCGACGAATGCATTTTTCTTATGCCAAACACTAAAATAAAATATGTTAGTGCTTACATAAATTTTTGGATGTCCGGATGTATTCAGAACGTAAGTTATGCGCGAAAGTGCAAACTTGTGCACTTTTTGACGCTTTTAGTCCCTGAATGGCCCAAAAGTTTATTTTAGCACACCGAACCCCTCAAACCCTATTTCTAAGTTATGTAAAGGTTTATTTAAGGTATTTTAAGCCTATTTCACTATTCCGGAGTGTTCGTTGCATTAAACTGGTTATATTTGCGCATCAGTGCGCGTATAACCTTCCCGAAAGCGATTTAGAGCTTGAAATCGAACAAGAATTGATATGTGCAAAAGATACACATATTTATACTGATCCCAAGTATGAAATACAATATTTCATTGGCTTGGCATTTGTTTGATGGTCGCAGTGACCCAGGTGTCACAGTCTCCCCTACTTTAGGAAATTTCGTCCCGAAATTTATTCGTAGGAGTCTATCTGTGACTTTATGTCAAATAACCACCAGAGATATGCAAGGCATAATCCTGTCATTTCCTTAACGGACATTCTTCAGAACGAAAATGAACAGACGGAGTCATTTTCCTCAACGAGTATTCTGCAGAAGCGGAAATGAAGGAATAAACAAACGGGGATTCATTTCCTCAACGGACAATCTTCAGAAACGTAAAATGAACTTACGGAGTCATTTTCAACGGGTGCTTCATCAGAAATGGAAATGAAAAGGAGAAACAAACGGATATTCATTTCCTCAATGGACAATCTTCAGAAACGAAAAATGAACAAACGGAGTCATTTTCAACGGGTGCTTCCTCAGAAATGGAAATGAAAATGATAGACAAACGGATATTCATTTCCTCAACGGACAATCTTCAGAAACGAAAAATGAACTTACGGAGTCATTTTCAACGGGTGCTTCATCAGAAATGGAAATGAAAAGGATAACCAAACGGATATTCATTTCCTCAACGGACAATCTTCAGAAACGAAAATGAACAAACGGAGTCATTTTCAACGGGTGCTTCCTCAGAAACGGAAATGAATAAGGCTAATTCTAGACACATGACAAAACTCGCTGTGGTTTCTGTGCACTAAATTCCATAATCATGTATGCATCCATAATTACGTAATTCCTTGCACAGTCCGCACAGTCTGTCTTGTAATGTTTAGGGGGAAAAAAATCAAACCTGTGATGAGGGTGACTAGACTACCATAGGGTCCTTTTAATTAGATCGACAAATGATCTTTTTAATTAGGCCACCAAGGAGTCCTTTCAGCTATATCATCACATGATGTTCCTAACCAGATTTTTGGATCAATCTGTTTAACTAGACCACTCAAGGGGTCTAATTATGGAGTAGTACTTTATAACCCAAGGGACTTAACTACAACGTAGAAGTCCATTAAGGATTTTAGATAACAAAAACTTGGATTACACCAAAAACATAAAAGGGAACACATAAGCACATAATCACATAGTTGCTTAACTCAGTTATTAATTTGTTATTAACTTGTTAGTGATTGAATATGGATATTCAAGGTACACCAGGAAACCAGTCGCTGGACTTCAATGTCCTCTGGGATCTATCTGAAAAGATAGGATGATCTCCCAAAATTCGATTTTGTTTTCAAGGAAACGTAATATTCGAATTAAGGAACACAACAATTTTAGGATTTACGGAAATATCCTTAGGTACCCTTATTAAGGATTTATAGTGGTACTTTGGGTATTTATCTCGTGTTGTAACTTACGCCTTGTACTTCGTTTCCTTAGAATAAACGGGTACTTAGGAATTTCGTGGAAACGCAAGAGATCATAAGATGGAAAAATTTTGGGGGGTAGTTTGCTTTTCAAGGAATACGATTCCTTGATTGTCGGTATTGTAAGGGATATGTTGTTTATACATACAACCACATAAATACATTGCAATGTAAATAAAAGATTTATTTATAAACAATGATAACAACTGTTTCATGGACCATGGCAACAAAAGAAAATAATACATAAGACGTGATTATTTCTAAACGATGTTGTCGGTCAGATGCTCATCCCTGTGCTGGATTTGCATTAGCAAGCTTTGGGTAATTTCTTCGGAAATGACCCATCTCGCCACAGTTGAAACAAGAACCTGGTAGAAAACGACCTTGAGCGGGATTGTTGCCAGCTTGGTTTGGTGCAGCTGCAGCTGGGCAAACTCTTGTTGTATGGCCTATAAGTCCACAAGTTTGGCATTTGCGGCATTTTACATTGGCATGATGATGGAGGCTACATTGGTTGCACAAGGGTGCAGTTCCATTGTATGGCTTCCTAGCAGGGGGTTGAGCTGGTTGGTTGGGGACGGCTTGATCATTGTGAGTAACCATGGCGAAGTTCTGAGAAGCCTTTCGCTTCTTTGACTTCTTAGGGGATCCAGTCTGTTCATCCATGGTCTTTGATTCCTCGATTGGGTTCGATTCCTCGACAGGTTTCTTGTCACCTTTTCGGGAAAGTTTACCTTTCCTGATCTTTGATTCAGTCAAGGTTGCAGATAGCTCAATGGCCTGTCTAACTGTAGTAGGGTTGCTACCAGTCACAATGTCTTGTATTGAGTCAGGGAGGCCATCAATGTACTTTTCGATTGCCTTATCCAAAGGCGTGACCATGTTTGGGCATAACAGACTTAACTCCTCATAACGGTCCGTGTAGGCTCGATGCTCACCGCTATCTTGCGTAAGATCGTCAAATTCCCTTTCCAAGGCCCTGATCTCGTGACGAGGACAGAATTCCTTCATCATCAGAGCTCGAAGCTCTACCCACGTTTGAGCCAGTGCCACATCGGCACCCCTATCTCTCATCACACCATTCCACCATGTCAAAGCTCGTTTCTCAAAGACGCTAGATGCGAATTCTACCTTTCGCTCATTTAGGCATTGAACATGCCTGAAGGTGCTCTCTAGACTCTCGAACCATTGCAGAAGTGCAGTCGCTCCTTGAGACCCAGAAAACTTTGATGGCTTAGCCGAGTTGAACGTCTTGAAGTTGCAGGGGGCATTATTGTTGTTGAGGGCTTGGTTACATTGAGCAACGATGTTCGGGATTGCAGCAGTCATTTGCTGTGTAATGACAGCTGCCAGCTCTTCAATAGATACCGGATTTTCGCGTCGTGGAGGCATTCTAAAAGGGAAACAAGAAAGAAAACAAATGAAATGGCATTGGGTAAGAATAGGATGTTACAATTACCGACCAAAATCATGGTTGATGGTCATTTGTTTGAACCACGAAGCAAACAAACAACACAAAGGCTGAATCAAAGCAAATAGATCCTCATAGTGTATCGCGAAGACATGCTCGCCTATAAGTGGACACTCACCCCAAGAGTTCCCAGGTAAGAGTGACTGGTCCGATTATGTGGATTTGTACGAACACTCTAGCCTTAGACAGAAAACTCAGGGTACAGGCATTCACTCTTCCAGTTTGCACGTGTTCACACTATTTAGGACCCAAAACTTTGACGAGGTTTTGAAAACTCAAAGGGGTTCAAAACCTTATAACAGAGGGTTCAAAACCTTACAATAGAGGGTTCAAAACCTTACAATAGAGGGTTCAAAACCTAGTAATCAATCATCCTAGAACAGATGATTAGTTTTCAAAGCGGTTTTGAAATTTATGTTCTTGTTGTGGTCGTCGCCTAAGGATAGGTGACGGTATTGTTTTATGACTAAACGCAAGTAAACTCGCGTTAGGGTCCTAGGAAGGTTATAGTCTAGGTCAAAGCATTACTAATAACCTAATTCCCTATAACCATTAGCTCTGATACCAACTTTTATGTCACACCCCGACCACGTAGAACATACAAAACGTGGCGGAAACGTCAGGGAGTGTTGTAACAGAATTAATTGTTTCAAATCCATGGCAATTGAAGTTTCGTTTTATTAATCAAACATGAAAGTTTACATTGTTTTAAACAAGAACCAAAGAGTACATAACATAAATTAACTAGTTCATGTCTCGTTTTAAGTCACTAAGGCACAGGTCCGCCTAAGTATGTCTTGATAAGTCCTATGCATCACTCCTGAAAACACATGTGAAAATAGGTACGTCAGCATAAAAATGCCTATGAGATACATAGGTTTTGTGAAAACAGAATTCATGACTTATGTTTGAGAAAATGTTTAGTCATGAACCTTGTAATTTGCTTTGTCTTGTAAATCATTTGAAAAACGATAAGATCAGATGATATGTATAAATAAGAGAATAATGTATGGTTAAATGAATAACCATGTAAAATGAGTTTGTATAAGATAAGTTGTTTGTAAATCAATGTCTTGTGAAAAGTATGTTATTTGTATAAAATGTTATATGTCTCAAATTGAAATGATTCAAATAACGCTACAATATGTGATACCATACAAACACTTATATATAGGAAGTACCAGCGGCGTATCCACCGTGCTTGTATCATATTACATACGCCTCGTTACTTAAATCACTTACTCAAACCAAACCACCAAAGTAAAATGTTTAACAATTGTAGAAATGTTTATGTATAGTCAAATGTCTATTGTCAAATGTAAATCATGTCAACAGATACAACTGGTTCACACGGTTCAATAGTTACAAACGGTTCATATAATCAAAGGGTTACGACGGTTCACATAGTCAAATGGTTACAACGGTTCAAAATGTAGTATAATGTGTTCATATGCTGGATGAACATATACAACAGAAATGCAATGTAAAACAATGTACTAAGTATGCACGTAATGGACATACATAGCATAAGTGTAATGTAGAACATTGTACTAAGTATGCACGTAATGGACATACATAGCATAAGTGTAATGTAAAACAATGTACTAAGTATGCACGTAATGGACATACATAGCATAAGTGTAATGTAAAACAATGTACTAAGTAGGCACACAATGGGCGTACATAGCATGAAATGTATTGTAAAGTGATGTACTAAGTATGCACACAATGGGCATACATAGCATAAAATGTATTGAAATCATGTACTAATAACATAGCAAGTATATGATGTGAAAACAGGAAAGCATGAAAGTAACAAGTAGGCACATGTGTTTCACCCCAAAACAGTTTGGAAAACAGTAAAAGAGGGGTCTATGTACTCACATAAACACCTTGAAAACATTTAAAAGAGGGGGTTCTATGTACTCACTTGAGATTGCTTAGTAGTCCTTGAGTAACAACCAAACAATGCTAGAGATCACGGATATCAAACGGCACCTAATATAGGTAACTATGTTAATATACCGGACCTAACTCGGAAGATCGGATAGAATGAGGGCTCGTAAACCAAATGAGTATGGGAACTCATGTAGTATGGTCTAACAAAGCCTACATACTAAATGAAACCTAACCTAAGTGCTTACGACCCGTTTAGGTAGCTTATGCTACTTTAACGCGTCGTTTGCGTAAAACGCGTTCGCCTAACTAGTCCTATGACAAGTATTATATGCCTAACATGTTTAATTATGTTAAATAATCAGTTAAGTGATGAAAGTTTAGGTTACATATGCTTAATTACCAATTACACATGAAAAGGGTATTTTGGTAATTTACCTAAGGCATATAAACTACCTATCATACAACTACTTAACGAAGCGACCATAAGGTATAACCTCGGAAGGTTATTCCCTATATACTATGGTCACCTAATGTGTTTGGTCGGATCTTAATGATCGACCAAACGGGTCGGGTTCGAAAGCATAAGCGATTGATTAGATCGCTTACCCTTACGACCCTAGACAAGCACAAAACTAAGAGTGACGAGCTAAGCATGTTGAAACATGCTTAACTAAGTTAGAAAACAAGTTTGGTATCAAAACAAACGGTTTTGATACCTAAGAGTAGTTTGGTTACAAAATACGCAATAACACGCATTTTGGCCGAAACTACGACTCGTCACTGAGCCAAGATAACGTGGTAATCAGTAGGTATAGTCACTAGGGACTATAACCATCGTGATTACGCTCACGTTATGAAGTTCAAATGAACTTCGCATTGACCATAAACTGGTCAATGCAGAAAGTCAAACAAAGTTTGACTTTCAGACTCGAAAAGCAATAAAAGAACGAAGGAACACTTACAAAGGGTCCCCGAAAGCTAATCTTGATCCAAGTAGCTCAGGTATGAAACAATGGTTTCAACTTAGAGCTTCTCAAATCAGATTCTAGTGGGTTTTTGCAAGGCACGGGGTTGGGTATTTATAGTGTTCGTAGAGCCGTTAAGATCGTTCCTCGTTAACCGTGCTTTGATCTTGGCCATACACCTCAAGACCCTGGTTTTCTAAAACCATTTGAGCCCATAGATTTGCCCCAAAACCATGTGCAACAAGTGGAATGGACCCGATTCAATGTTTCTGCCATTCTGCTATCTGGAGACCCCTTACGGACCCTAAGGGTATGGCTTACGGTCCGTAAGCCAGTGACTTTGCAGAAATGGCAGTTTTGGTCCCTGTAGTGTAATAAGGCCATTTCCGACGCGTTTAAGGCCCGTTAACCCCATTTCAAAGCTCCAAAATGAAGTTAAAGTATAGGGAACTTAAAATGTGCTCAAAAATATCTCGGATGTCGGTTCGTTTGGTCGTACGATCGCGATGTTCGGTTAATTACGACGGAATGCGCATAAGAGCGAAAAACGATCCAAATGACGCGACGAATGCATTTTTCTTATGCCAAACACTAAAATAAAATATTTTAGTGCTTACATAAATTTTTGGATGTCCGGATGTATTCAGAACGTAAGTTATGCGCGAAAGTGCAAACTTGTGCAATTTTTGACGCTTTTAGTCCCTGAATGGCCCAAAAGTTTATTTTAGCACACCGAACCCCTCAAAGCCTATTTCTAAGCTATGTAAAGGATGTTTATGGTATGTTTAACTTATGGCCATGTTCCGGAATGTCTGTTACAGTTCAAATTGGCATACTTTCGCAGTTGTCAACTTTAGTCCCTGTAAGCGATTTAACTTGATTTTGCCATACCAAAGCCTTCAAAACTTATTTCTAAGTTATGTAAAGGTTATTTAAGGTATGTTAAGCCTATTTCACTATTCTAGAGTGTTCGTTGCATTAAACTGGTTATATTTACGCATCAGTGCGCGTATAACCTTACAGAAAGCGATTTAGAGCTTGAAATCGAACAAGAATTGATATGTGCAAAAGATACACATATTTATACTGATCCCAAGTATGAAATACAATATTTCATTGGCTTGGAATTTGTTTGATGGTCGCAGTGACCCAGGTGTCACAATTTTAAAGCAGCAGCGGCCCAGGGTGTACTTGGTAGTGCTTCGTACCATTTCAGATTGTTAGTTTTTTATAGTGTGCTTTATTAGTTAATTCTGTTTTAACATGTGTCATGTTGCTTTGACAATTGACGGTGGCTCTGGCATGCAGTTGGTTGGTCAAGATGCATATAGTGTGGAGGCAGCAGGACATGAACCTCCACCTGTCAATAATGTGGATGAGAAGGACGATGATCAGCAGATCACCGATTTAGAAGCGACTGCTGCCAAACAGGATAAGATTTCTGATCAGGTAGCCAAAAGTGATGAGATGGATGTTAAGCTTACTGATTAGGTTGAAGGGAATGACAATGAAGGTAATCTTCAGAAACCATCTTATTTGTAGGGTCGACAAAACTCTAGATCACCGTGTTTAGCCATTTCTAATTTATTCGAGAATGTTTATGCAGCTTCAAATAGTAAGACTGAGCATGAAGTTGTGGATGCAACTGATGCAAGTAAGGAAGAATGTGGTGGAGTCGTGTTTGCCTCCGTGGAAGGTGATGTTATCGACAAGGATGAACAGGTGGTTTTGGATGGAAAAGGCAAGGCGGCTGTAGAGAAGAGTCACCGTGATTGTAAGGGTAAAATTTTTATGCAGCTTCAAAATAGTAACCTATGCATGAGATGTGATAAGAATGTTTTATGCAGCTTCATATAGTAAGACTGAGCATGACGTAGTAGATTCAACTGTCGTAAATAATGAAGAGTGTGTTGGCATGGTGGTTGGCTCTATGGAAGGAGATGCTTTCGATAAAGCTGAGGAGGTGGTTATGGATGGTAAAGGCAAAGCGGCGGTAGAGGAGGGGCAGCCGGATTTTAACGGTAAATCTTTTAATTCTATAACATGTGTTAGCTATTAGGTACAGTTAGTGGGGTTAACATGTGTTAATCATAAGAACAGTGGACGGAGGCGATACATCGATTGATGAACGTAGTTTCGATGGGCCAAATTGGAGTCTTGGAATGACACAAATTGGTGGTGAATTTGATGAGTCACAGCAAACCGGTACGTAAGAGCATTAAAATGATTAGGATTGCTGGTTTAGTGGAGTCATTTCAATATACTTATTTGCATCGAACATGCAGGTTGCACAAGTGCAAAGGTGGATGAGATGGCTGGGATAGAAACAGCGCCTGAACGTTCCGGTAAGCTTGACTATTTTGGTTTACTGTGAAAGTGTTATATTGGTTACAGAGTAACCTGAATTGTTTTTTTATATGTGTTTAGGCGATGTGGAGACTACCCCAAACTTGAGTATGGTTATAATGGTAGAACCGGTGAGCTCATATAACCCCGCAATTGCAATCCACAAGGGGCAAGATAGGGTGGAATTATTGGGTGGTGATGCGAATGAGGTGGAGGACAATTTGCCGCAAGCAAACCGTGTACGTTTGTTGGCTGAATTGGGGGCCAAAAAAAGGAAGCTCCCTTTTAGAGAGAAAGTGGCAGCGGAACCAAATAGATCACCTTACTATATAAGGTCTGTTGACATGGGACAGCCAATCACTAAGAAGGAGGAAAATCTATGGGATTACATATACGCTGATGAATACCCGACGCACTTTCTAAATGGGCATTCTCGTAGGAAGCTGGCAATGGAGGCAAACAAGTAAGTAGAACTACTACGGGGTTTTTAGTTGTATAATAGCGTGTAAACAATGAACCCAATGGATCTAGTTAATTGGTTATTTTTTTATTTTTGCCGCAGGAATGAACAGGGTACGTCGTCAGTTGATGATGTAGATAGCCCGATACACATGGCTGTGTAAGTAGTGGGGATACTGTTAAAAAATTAGTTAAATTACAGTAACGTGTGTTAAGATATGGAAGTTAATTTTTTATCTGACCATATGAAACCAGGGAGTTGCTGTTTCGAAGACCTGCTCATGTCGAAGCGTCTCGGGCTATGTTCAAGAGTTTAAACGTTGGCAAGGAGGTGTCGGATGGTATTATCGACTGTTGGGCGGAGGTGCTAAACTTCCAAGAGAAACGCAAATCAAGGGAGGCTTACAGTAGGCTATTCTTTGGTACTAAAGTTGTGGTGAGTGTTTTGTATATAGACATGATTTGGGTGGATTGATGTTTTTTATGGAAAAGTAGTTAGGGTGTGGCGAGTGGTTATACTTATAAATTTCTCTTTTGTGAAAGTTTCCGTGGATGTTAACAACTGAGGAAGGGGGAGTCGAGGCGCGAATGCACAAGTTTTGGGCTGGTATAAAAGGTGCGGTTAACAGCGCTGAAAAGGTTCCTGATTTTAGAAAGCACGACATTGTTTTGTTCCCGATCTTGGAGCAAAAACATTTTTACTTGCTAGTGTTTGAGTTACGGGACCCCGGAATTTATGTTGTTGATAATGACAAAGCCAGACAAGCTCGGCCGATAGAAGATAGTGTATACTACCTCCACAAGGACACACCGTATAAGTTTGTAAGTTATCGAAACCACCATGTTGTACCGAAAGTGTGATTGTATTCAAGATGTGTTTTTTAATTGAGCATGGCTTGTATCTGTATATGCAGAAAGATATGTTTGTGCAATACCTTCGGGAGGTTGGGAATCCGCGAGCCAATGACATTGACGACTGCAACATCCAGCGTATGCCGGTTAGTTGGGCGACGACAGCAAACACAACTGATTGTGGGGTCTTCTTAATGCGGCACATGGAGTGCTACATGGGGAAAAACAAAAGTTTTAATTGTGGGTTCAGCATGAGTGGGGCGAAGAAGATGGCCGAGGTGCGGAAGTTGAGAAAGAGGTATGCTGCGCACATCTTATGTTCGGAGGTGAATGTGTTGCTTCCTAAAATCCAGCAGGGTTGCCGGTTAGAGTAACGTGTGTTAGGGGGTGAATGGTATTTACTGTGGGGATAGTTGTGGAGTTAAGTGTGCCTGCTCTTTTGGGGACACCTATTATATGTATATGTAGACTTTGTTTTGGGTGTGGCATGTATTTTGTTTTGTGGATGTTGCTTTAAACTTATTGTGGGATATGTGTTGCGTAAAGTGTACCAGCTATTTTGGGGATAGACTGTCAGTGTGAAATCTGTCTGTTTAAAACTGATGTTTATTAACTTGGTAATTTAAGGCTTTTGAAGAATATTGACAACATACAAATCTTGCATGTGTTTGAATGTTATTGATGTAGTTGATAATGTTTTAAATTATATATTGGCAGGTGTAACATTTTAAGAAATGAAAATGCTCCTTCTTGTTGTCAAGGGGCCCAGTATTTTAAATGTAGTAGGATTCTTGGAAGTTAGGGAAAGTAGGTGGCAGAAGTCTAGTAACATAGGGGTTGGTGGCTAGAAAACAACTTTATTGGAAAGGAACCATTGCTTTTATGGTCACATCAAAGTCAAGTCACAACAACTATATTAAATGTATCCATGACATACCACTATAAGTAGTGTAATGAAGAACCAAGTCATATTCTATAATACTTCAGTAAACCAAAAACTTTTAGTGGTTCCAAAGTGTGTTAATGTGATGGACGCTTATAAAAATAAGGTCACGGCTACACCACCAGGCATGGAGAAGCAGAAGCGAAAGGGGAAAGAAGCATGTGAGGGTCGGTACGGGGTGTGCTACGAAAGAAAAGTGTTTCACAAGAAGCTCCAGGACGTGAAAACTGGAAGCCTAGGTGCTAACGACGCTTCAGAAAGCGGAACAAACAATGTAGCTGATGTTAGCAGACACCGTACGGAACACGTTTTACCAGAAGCTGAAATTTTGAAGGGGCTACCAGAGGAGTTGGTTAGGTTGCTGACGGATCCAGACCACTAACTTTCCAATTCAATTTTAAGATGACAGAATCTCTCAATCATTTGCCTCACTGACTCTCCTTTTATGTTATCAAACAGATCAAATTCTTTCTTTAATAAAGCGATTTTGTTCTTTTTAATCTGTTTACCCCCTTCAGCTTTAACACGTAAAGCTTCCCAGACAGACTTAGATGACCCGTCATGAGTTAGTAAAGCAAAAATATCATTTCTGATTGCTGACTGGATCCAGACCATGAATTATCACGTTTTACATGAATTTCTTGAACAAAGCAATCACATGATACGGACACACTCAAGCTGGCAACAACACATGTGATATTCTATTCCCGATGTACTGTCACCCTCATTTAATGAAACACACAACTCGATGTATTTATCACGAGAAAAAGAGTTCAAGCGGTTCACACTACTCAATATACTTTCAAATGATGTCAGTTTCAAGTCATCGATGAGTAGAATCTGACAGATTAAAATCAGACAAGCCATGTGCCGGCAATGATTCTGGTACAGTAAAACCAGAAGAGCCGGTAGTTGAGGTAAAAACTGAGAATTCAGGTTTAACAATGGATGATGCAAATTTTCCATCATTGTTGAACAAGAATTCAAAATCACCCAAGGCTGGTCAGGCTTGGGTGAATCTTTTCAAATAGAAAAACCTGACTTGCCGGAGATCCCAAGTTGGTAATCGTGGATCATGAATCGGCATCATTCTTATATTGTGTTTGAAAATTGTTTTTGTATAAGTGTGATTAGCCGGAACTCCCAGGTTGGTAAGTGAGGAGTAGGAATCGGCACCTTGAGAATTCAACCAACAGATGATGATTGGTTGAAAATGCTTGATTGGATTGATTTTACAAGTGGTAAATCAGGGACATTAAGTTGTATCTGATTTCCTACAAGTGATTGAAAAACAATGTGATGAACCAAACCCCAATTTTACAAGTGGTAAAATCAAACTAATTTTCCGGAAAAACCATTTGATTAAAACAAACTTAAGTGTTTTGAGATCATAATGGGAAAATAGTTTGTTGTGAGGGGGAGTTCTGATTGTTTATGCCAAGTGAATGGCGATTTGAAGCAATTCGATATCAGTTGTCACGTTGTTGTACAGTTTGTTTTCAAATTTCCTAAAATGTGTTTGCATTTTAGGGGGAGTAAGAAATTTTAGAAAATCCAAAAACATTTGAAAATTTGAAAAAGCCAAAAACATTGAAAAATGCAAAAAATGAGTTTTTGTTGTAAAAAGAGGAAATGATAGTAGATCAGTTAGACTGTCACAGCATGCTAAAGAAATGGAGAGATAAAATGTGATAAACGATCTTACTAAGGATGTGACGATAGGCTCAGCTAGACTAGTAGATTTGCAATAACGATACAAACTTAAATGAAAAAGCCTAGTTCTAGTGGGAAACATGGTCGAAAGCATAGTACTTAGTTTTGTCCTTCTTGACTGTGTGCCTACTCAGTAATCGCTGATTGTCGAAAGACATAAAACTGGTTAAGTTTGTGAACTTTCACAACTTTGCTATAAAGTCACTGTGATTGTGCATTTCATTTTGCAAAGATTTAAACTTGTTTTATTTCTTTATTTTGTTTAAGCATCGGACATCCTCTGCGTATACGTGAGTATCGACCTGGATGTTGTTGCCTAAACGTTCTGCTTTATTTTCTTTGGTGTTTCGTTTAAGCTTTGGATCACCTCTGCGTATACGGGAGTATCGACCTGGTGGTTAAAGCCTAAACAACTTCAACTTGTTTTATTTTTCTTTTTTTGTTTAAACATTGGACTTTCTCTGCGTATACGGAAGTATCGACCTGATTGTTAATGTTTAAACATTCTGCTTTGTTTTCGCACAAATCACAGTTGATAAAAGTTTAAAGGCATTACTTGAGTCAGTGTATTGCATGATGAGGGGATATGCTGAGATCGTGGGGTCCATAAGAATTTAGTGCTATCTAAATATATCTAACGTATCGGTAAGCATGTCGAAAGTTTTTAGATTGAGTTTAAGTGGACAACAATATCGTCAATCAATGTGAATTGTTTAGAACTGAAAATGTTTAAAGCTTAACGGTGCTAGTGATTGGTCTCAAAAACTGATATGATCCTCTTGCACGAACTCACAAAAATATATTGTCTGTATATATTTCTTTACTGCATTTTAGTTCATTAAAAATCCAAAAAGATTTTAGTGTGTTTTAGCATAAATCTTTGAAAAATACAAAAAGTTTTTCGACAACTGGTGTTGGAGAGCTGATATTCAAAATTTCAAGTGCTAAACAAGATGAACTGGTTTGGGAGTGTGTGTTTAACAGAAGAAATTTGTTTTGAGAAAGAGTAGTTTGATTAGTTAATCAAGGTCATTAATTTGAACTTGTTGTAACTATTTCCAGTAAATTTTTCTTATTGTTTTTAAGTAAAAACTTATGTTTTGGTGAGAAGTGTGCAGGAGATGTGCTGAACAAGAGTTAAAACCAGGATGCAATCTCTAGGTGATAGCTAATTCCAGACAGCGATCCCATCATGATGAGAGGGGGAGTCTGGCGAGGTTAGAGCCAAAGAGAAGATCCTGGTATATGCTAAGAAAGAAAAGAGACTGATAAAGACTGAAGATGCAAAGACTCGACACTTAAGACTCGTCAACATCTGAGGGGGAGTCTGTTGGTGCATTCATCTGTCGTCTTCATCTTATGTCGAGTCTCGGGTTCGTTGCGAAGTTGTTCAAGCATGATGTCATGATGACATCATCAAAGTGACATCATCATGACATCATTACACAAAAGACAAAAGTATTTAGAATGTTAATGTTTGAAGTTCGGTCAAAATGTAATTCCGCTTTTGTGTCATAGTTAGGTGATTTCGCTCTTTTGTCACCATGTAATTTCGCTTATATGGCAAGTGAGATTTCGCTTATTTGTCATGTTCGTATAAGCGAAATCTACTCATCTATAAATAGGTCATAAAAGCGAAATCACATAGAGAGTTCGAGGTGTGTTCTTCCGGTAAGCCACGAAGTGCTGCCGAAGTGTTGTCTGAACGTGTACTCGCATTATTGATCAATACAACAACAGTTTAAAGTGAATTCTCGCTGAATTGTACTCGGTTTGTCTGTTTCTGCCGTTCAAACTGAGATAAACTCTTCTAAACGACTCGTTTAGGTCCGAATTCGATCCTACATGTGGTTGCCCGTTGTGTCCATACTCACCCGAAACAATCAGGTCCTGGTGTTACCATGACCCATGGGAGAGTGAGCGTAGCCCGTCTCCTCTGTACTTTCATGATGAAGATGTTGAAACACCATGATGAAAAGCTTCGTAGAGATGGAGGATAAGAAGGGGTAGTTAGGATGTCGTAAGTGGTTATAGTTGTGTTAACATGTTGACCCTATGTTTGTAGACGACATACTCACGTCGTTTTTTTGTTCTTTTATTATTATTTTTTTTGTGGGGATGTGTTGATGTGACGGCTCGGTAGCCGATCTGTTGTTTTATCTGCGGGTGTAGCCTAGCAGTAGTATGTGTGGTTAAGTTGGCTAGTTGTGAAGTTTATTTCTATAACCTGATGTGTCTTTATATAAAACCTATTGGTGTGGTTGACACCTTTTGTATTTTACTGATCCTCTACAGTAAAAAAAAAACCCCAAGTACGAGGGCTAACGTGTGTTAAGCATCTGTTGCAATGCTGTTGTAATATATATACCAAAACCACAATTATCCATGCATAAGATAATAAGACAAGCAAGTTAATAGCAAATAGAGGTCCACAAAAAGGTGGCCTAAAAAACACAAAGTGCCGAAGGCCATAAAGTTTTTACAAGACTAGAAATGATAAATGGGATAAAAAGAGTTCCACCTTCTTACACACGTAACAGAAAAAAGCAGGAGGATGTTAAAAGACTGTTACATGTGTGTAAGAAGGCCAAAATGAAGTGAGTCTCCCATTACATAGTACTAGTAAACAAAAGGAAAGATTTTAATCAGGGGGGGAGGCACCGGTGGCGGTCTGCCTTTGTTGTTCAGCAGCTGCCTTTGCTGCTTTCATTGCCGCCACCTTAACGCAGTTGCGTGAGTCATGGTCGTCGACATACAGGCCACAACGCTTGCATAGACAAAGCTGCTTTGGAGGTTTTGGTGGTTTTGTCTTTGCCTTCTCACCAGGTCCGGAAATGCGAGTATGTGTACCACATCCCTTATTGCGTACAACATCTGGATTAGCAACTTCGACTGGAATGTTGATTGGTTGCCCAACTATTTCTTCCATTTCACACTCGTTTGTTTGATTTTCAGTTGTACCCAATGGTTGCTTGGAAAGCACATTGATCTTGAAATCCCAGAGTTGGGCAACCAATTTTGACAATGAATCCTCATCGGTTCTGGCCACATCAACGCATTCAGTAATGAGGTCGAGGATTTCATTCCGCATAACGGACGATGCGTGTGCGTTGACCCCGTATAGGCTGGAAAGTGAAAAAACCTCTTTTGGGAGGGCATCTCGGCGCCACCTATCGTTTATGTATTGGGGTGGTATCTTTGCAACATTTTTCAATCGATATACGCAAAAGACATGGCGACACAGATATCCGATACGTGTGAAATTCCTGCATGAGCAACTGGCAGAGTGGTCTACAGTGTTATATGTAACCTGTTGGGGACAGAAGGAGCAAAAAAATGCATTTAAATCTAACGTATGTTAGTGGAGTGGTAATAATGAAGTTGCCTAACATGTGTTACCTGATAGACGTTTGTGATGTTGTTCCTTTTGTCCAAATGAGTGACGTCTAGCAAAAGAGTGGTATTGCTGGACTCGGTTTGGTTTGTGATGTAGCATAAAAACTTCCCTTTAATTATCTCCTTTTGAACTTGCATGAAAACAGCGTTTGTCTAAATGGCGAACGCGTGCTGTTCTATCGCTAAATCAGTATTGCCCTTGAACACCGTGGATGAGGTTTTGTACTCCGATACGCGTTGCCGATAGCGTTGGTTGTCTACCCTATTTTCAAAGCACATCATAAATTGTACAAGGGTGTTTGCGCTTGTTGAGTTGACCTTGAAGGCAGCGTTCGAGCTTTCGCAGCATGAAGTGGTCTTCATCAAGCAACACATTGGTAGTTCCCTGAAGTAGGCTGGAACCCAAAGATGTTTGATGTTGTACATGTCGTTCAACCAAGTGTGGTCTTGTAGGCCAAATGTTTCTAGGAGGTCATGCCAGCGGGACTCAAACGTTTCTGGTTTGATATAAACATTCCAAACCAACCGGTGAATGCAGGACCGAACATCAGTGTTATCAAGAAGGTCCGCAGAGATCTGGTAAATTTTAAGAGTTACTAACACATGTTACATTAAATAGTTTAAAAAGACATGTAAGTCTGTGATGTTGAATAACACATGTTAAAGGCTAACGATTTAACCTAACCTTTGAGGGTAGTTTTTTCATTATATGCCACATGCATAGCCGGTGGCGTGATTCGGTAAAGACCATAGGAACAGCTTGAAGCATAGATGGGTCTTGATCACTCAACACGAGAGTTGGTTGAGTACCGTGTGGCTTCAAGAAAGCCTTAAGCAACCACACATAAGATTCAATGGACTCGGTTGATATCAAACCCGCACCAAATGTAACACATTGGAAATGATGATCCACACCCGTAAATGGCACAAAAACCATCTTGTACCTATTAATAAAAATGGATTTGAATTTAACAAAATGTAACACTTTTTTGGTTAGGTTTGTATAGTTTGATATCAGGCCTAACACATGTTAAGGGGAAACTCACCTGTTAGTGCTGTAAGTCGCGTCGAAGGCGAGGACATCGCCAAAAGCTTTGTAGTTTAGCTTTGAAATCTCATCAGCCCAGAATACAGAAGACAGCTTTCCATTTGAAACCGTGTAATCAAAATAGAAGTGGGGTAGGTTGTCAAAGCGCTCACGCAAGCGTTCAAGGAAAACTTGTGCGTCGCGTTCACCAATAAAAATTCGCAACTGGTGGCTAAAATTTTTAAAATCCACCGGAGTCCCGTTGACATTGTGATGCCCCCCTTTTAAAGCTACAAGACATCTATAAGCTCTCATGGGTCCGATACGGTTTAGACTCATACTGTGAATGAATTGTTTGGTGGAGAATGACAGCTTCCGTGATATCTTGCTAAGATCACGGTTGTAATTCTCAACAAGTTCATGATTATGAATATCATTGAAACTCAGAACTGTGTATGTATCATTATAGATTGAGACTAGAATGCCTGCCTTACAGTCACACCATGTGAAGCTGGTTCTCCTTGGCCTTACAGAAGATTCATCTAGTGTGTCAAAAGTCCTCTTTCGTTGTGGTTTCCCGTATTTTGAGCAGCGAAGATACTCGTGTGTCGGAATTCCATTCCAGACTTTAGTTTGGCCTTTTTTAACAGAAAAACCAGCTTCAAACGCATAAAGTTCATACATGGAAAGAACAGCCTCAAATGTCGGATAAGATTTCCCACACACTGGTATGAACTTATCAGCGACGGTAGGAATCCAGTAACGGGTTCCCTGAGGCGTTTCAAAAACGAAGTATGGATGCGCTGGCCCTGCATCAGAAAACGAAAAGGTTAGAAATCTGGTATATGAGAATAAAGTGTGCTCCCATGGAAATTAAACAACCATCTAACGGCCCGCGAGATGATTCAGCAAACACAGAAGGGCCCTGAGATGATCCAGAACCAGCACCCGGCATGTTAGCGAAGCCAGAATCTTCGGATGCTACATGTGAACATTATGCCATATGTTTGAATTATGCCATATATGGGGAAGAAAAAAAATAAAACGAGTGTAACATGTATATAGAAAAACAAACCTTGATCATTATCCATAACCTCGTTAGTAGGGAAAACGCTGCTAATGAACTTGTTGGAGATCAGAAAATCCGATGATCTAACAGGGACTTCAGATGATCCAGCACCATCAACAGGCATGTTAGTGTATCCAGAAGCTTCGAATGGTACAGGTGAACATTGCCATGCAGTATATTTGGATTATTCCATTAAAAAAAATGTCAAACACAAAAAAAAAAACATATATTCGAGGGAGTTAAGTTAGATAGAGAGACAAACCTTGGGCATTTAATTCCTCATCAGTATGGAAGTCACTGGTAATGAACCTGTTGGGGAACAGATGAACCGGCGACATTAACTCGGAGGTTGGTGGATTTGTCTCCATGGACATTAATGGAGAAAGGATGATATGCAGGTGAAGATGTTAAAGGAGATATGAGGGAAATTAATGGAGAAGAGATCTTGTAATTTTTGCTTTTAAAAATGAAATAATCGAAAAGAAATAGGGGTTTGACAATGAGGTGATGGACATTAATGATAATGTCAAATCAATTGGGGAAGATATCTTGGGGGTTGGGTGGATAGATGTACAATTACAAATATACCCTTAGAGGCAAAAAGAATAATAAGATGACTATGCATACGTGGATAAATGTAGGCCACATGTTGAGTTTGCAAAGTTTTCTAAAAATCTAAGGTTTCTTATGGAGCATTGCCCTATATATATATATATATATATATATATTGATCACCCATCTTATGTGTATATGTATAAATACTTGTGTGTTTGTGTGTATGTACTAGAGTTAAGAGAATACTAACCAAATACAAAAATACACCATACATGAAGACCACCTAAATACTTACAAGTATGAATACGGACATGAACCTTCATGTATATATATACTTGGGAATTTATTACACAAAATACACACACATGAAACATACTTATGTTATACCCCAAAACTCAATGCGGACAATCGGACATCGGACAAAGCGGCATGTAACTATATATAATTGACAAAATAATATATATCCAAACCAACACGAAATATAATTTAAACTATATAACGGATTTAATACGTCGTCAGGGGCAACGATCGCCTTAGCGCCATGACAAGGAGCGTGCACATCTTACCTACGACATTCGGACACTCTCGACACGAAAATATATATTAACGATTACTACGACAAACTCTAAAAATAATATAATTTTTAGACTCGAACAATATATATTTCCAAGACTCCTAAATTCCGGAAAGTATAAAGTAAATAATCACTAAGTTCAACTACATAAGTACACAAGTATACTTATACGTAAAGATACGTACAATAATCCACTTGCTGGAATTGCAGGAATACAAGAATTGTACATGTATACAAATACGTATAAATACCAATGATGAAAAGTACAAGTATATACCCGGTATACGTATACGTATAAAATATGTAAGTACGTAGTGATATACTCAAATGCACTTGTTGAAGTGTACACTCACAAAGAATACCGTATATGTATATTAACGTAAATACGATGTTAAAAGTAAATCACGGTTTTGTTTTCATCCGACGAGTTGCTCGTCAGGAAAACCGCGTCTTGGTAAAGAATTTTTCCACCTTCTTATAAGGAAGGCTTGGTTCTCCTCCTCAACCGATGTGGGACTTACATCTTTAAAAAAAGTGGGTGTTCGTTTGAGTCAGACTAATCAGCTACAAGGACCTAATGTGTCACACTCCAACCGATGGCGGAAACATCGGGGCGTGGCACTAAGCGAACCAGATTGCTCAAGAGATTCCACAACACTAATTGTTTTGATAATGATTAATCAAATTTCATAAAAATTGTCTAAACGTCAACCACGATTCACAACCACAAAAGTATAAAATACATAACATTCGAATATTGTTCAAATTCCTGAATTAACTAAGATGAGTTTCTAAGCATCATCCTAGCTTGTTTCTTGATTTCCCAGCTATTATCAACCTGCAACATGTATTAAAATACTATCAACAAAAATGTTGGCGAGCATACAAGTTTGAATACATAGTATAGTTTAAAAAAAACTCATATCCGTCATGTAAACATAAAATAAGTTTCACCATGCTAGTTTACTCAGTCCAAGTGATAGCCCAAGTTTCCAATGCATTAAATGCCTTTCCCAAAGACTAACGGGAGGTTAAATGTCTCATCCTAACAATACCCCAAAGACTAACGGGGAGGTGCATTACCCCTATAGCGCTACCATTGTTAAGGCGGAACTACACACAAGGATTAAACGTTCACATAGCATAAAAGTCTCAAGTATCAAGTTTCATGTTTCATGTTTAATGAGGATAGAGTATGTTTCAAATAAGTTTCAAGTGTTAAGTATCTTGATATATAGAATACATGTTGCATCCCAAAAGTGTTTAAAACAAAAAGGGATCGAGTATACTCACAACGGGTGCTTATAACCAAACACTGCGAAATAGGATTGATGGGAGCACTGGATCAGCCTGCGTGCGGGGAACAGAGCATAAGTCCTCTAAGAGCTGACCCGGTTGGGAACAGAGTGTCGAACGGTGCGAAAATCGAGTAAAAGTGTCTGATAGTATACCTGAGCGGATGGTCATCCGGTCGGATAACCATTCGAACAGATGGACTCCATCTGATCGGATGGTCATCCGAACGGATGGCCATCCGAACGGATGGCCATTCGAACAGTGGGTAAATTTTGCGAACTGTTAAAGTTTCAAACGTTGTGAGCATAGTGTCCTGTAAAACAAACAAGTGTTAGCATAATCAGATCATCTAGACGAATGGTCATCTGATCGGATGACCATTCGGACAGCTGGTCAGTGAGTGCAGTTTCTGTGAAATTTGCTAAGTTTCGGGTTAACAGGGACGGTGTAACGACGTGCCAAACAACGGAAACGTTCCAAACCCAACTCATTCGGTCGGCTGCGAACCACCCCTTCTCGAACCGACGAACTGTTTCTGGTGGTGTTTCATGTTTGGACTCATCGATCGGCCCATTTTCCGGTGGAATTCAGTCTTCTAACCGGCTTTCGACTAATAAACGAGTCGAAAGTCCGTTTGAGTCTGATTTCACCCATGTTTTGTATAAAAGTTGAAGAAAAGTTTGAAAATCAAGTGTAAACTGTGAAGTTCATCAGATCTGAGCCGGATAAATAAGAAATTCCGTCGGACCTGGTATAATAGTGTGACATTTCCTTAGATTTTGTTTAAAAACTGTGAAAATCTGTTAGATTTGAGGCCGATGATGCTCCAAAACAGATTGTACAAACAACTTAGTGGAAAAAACCTTCAAGAGGCCTAACAGCAGTTGGTTTTCATGAAATAGTTGAAGTGTTTGTGTGATTTTGATGAAGAATCTTTTGTAGAAGTGATAAATGATGAAAGTTGTACAAGAATCGGGGAAGAATACTTATGATTTGCCTTGAATCTCGCTTAAAATGAGTGAGAGTGCGTGTGGTCGGGTGACAGAGAGTGAAAGTGTGAAATGGGAGCACAAGGGGCCTATTTATAGCTGATGTTGACAGCTAAGGCGGTGTAAGTGCGAAATGGATCGGATGGCTATTCGGTCGAATGGCTATTCGGTCGGATGGTCATCCGATCGGATGTCCATTCGGACAGCCGAGACCCGTTTGCTAGTTTTCCGACTTTGGTTTGTTTTGCGAGTTAGAATAAGTGTTGCGTTGCGTATCGTTGGGAATAACCATTACAAGGTAATATTATATAGATAACACAAAAGTTTCTGTGTTTCAAGTCTGTGTTCAAGCTAGTTTATCATGCAATAAGTATCAATTTCTCGTTCAATAAGTATCCATAAAGTATCAAAGTTTCTCGCTCAATAAAGAATCAAAGTTTCTCGTTCCATAAGTACCAAGTATCAAAGTCTCTTGTTTAATAAAGAATCAAAGTTTCTCGTTCAATAAGTATCAAGTTTCTAGTTTAACCAAGTATCAAAGCTTAACAAGTGATAAGTTTTCAAGAGTCAAGTTTCAAAGTATCAAGAGAGTCTAGATTAAGAGTATCACAAAAGCATCATAGAGTAAAAGTTTCACATAGTTTATCATAGTTAAGACTCAAATAAGTATCATTAAGTATTACAGGGACGAGACTTGCCAAATGATAAAAGTTTCGAAACGCAGGGCGTTACATAATGAGCCCAAGCTTGTTATTTGTAACACTCGCCTCCCGGGTTCCGACATGCATGCCTGTGGGTTATGGGCCCACAAACAAAACAAGATCCGACAGGTGTCACGCTTTGGATAAATAAACACAGAGATCTAAACAACAGAAGTCTTAATCTTATTTAAAAGAGTAAACTGCCATTTTGGTCCCTGAGGTTTGGGCAGTTTTTCCACTTTAGTCCAAATCTGAAACCTTTTGTATTTGGGTCCCTGTGGTTTCAGTTTTGTTGCCATTTTGGTCCAAAAGTGAAATCAGGCCAGATTCCCCAAATTAAACCCTGATGTTTTGTCTTTTTCCTCAGGGGTATTTTAGTCATTATAGTTTTATTATAACTCATTATTAATTAAAAATAATAAAACCAAATAAAACATTTGACCTATAAAAACACAGAAACCTTCTCCATCTTCCCCCAAATCCTTATCTATACGGTTCAACTCAGGACCCGAATGAGGTGGTTTAAACAGTTGATTCCCACCATCCATATCAATTTCACTCACACTGAGTGGAGTATCAACATCAATCGGGCTAGGAGAAGCCAAGATATCAACCATCACGTCATCACTATCAGAGTTGGAATGAGGTAAGAGCTGATTACCTGTTCTAAGAGCATAATTGGTAACAATTGACAGCCCATTCTCTGTCGCAGCTACATAGAGGTCTTCCTTAGCCTTGTTTTCCTTTGTGACACATTTACATCATGATCCTAGAGCCTCCATAAAGCATGTACTGGCTCGCTCATGTGCTGAAAGGGGAGAATACGTTTTGACATTAGAATCCTGAGCAAAATCATCAAGATTAAGGTTCACCACTACCCTATTTCCACTAGTGGTGGAATTCTGGGAAACGGGCTCCATTCCTAACACCCCCAGTGTCTGATTGATGCCCAATTTCATGTTTACAGATGGGGGTAGTATCCAGGTGAGGGTTACAAGGCCCAGAAGCACGAGTTTGTTACCCAAGTGGTGGAAAATCGGCTGAGGGGTGTTTATAGAGAGAGAGAGTGTGTAGAGTTTGAGATGGGAAATTGAGAACTAACCTTGCGGAAATTGAACAGGGGAATTAGGGTTTGGGTTAAGGTATTTGCTCTTCATTTGGGGAAGATGTTGTGCTTTTATAGGGTCAAAATTGATTTATTTAGTTTTATTATTTTTAATTAATAATTAGTTATAATAAAACTATAATAACTAAAATACCCCTGAGGAAAAGGACAAAACATCAGAGTTTAATTTGGGGAATCTGGCCTGATTTCACTTTTGGACCAAAATGACAACAAAACTAAAACCACAGGGACCCAGATACAAAAGGTTTGAGATTTGGACTAAAGTGTCAAAACTGCCCAAACCTCAGAGACCAAATGGAAGTTTACTCTATTTAAAATCAAAAGCCAAATTTTGTACAAAGTCCTAATCTAGTACATCAGAACACAACCCATTTTAAAAACAGTTCAGAGGTACTCACATGTTACACTTTACTAGGTATAATCCAACGTATCCACTAGATATCATCCTTTATCAAAGATCGAGCCTATAATAATAAATTGAGTAAACTGCAATTTTACCCCCTAAGGTTAGGGGTCATTGGCATGTCTACCCCCCCCCCCCCCTAGGAAATAATTGCAATTTTATCCCCCACTGTTTGGGGTTATGTCGCAAGATTACCCCCCCGGAGTCAATTTTGCTTAACAGTCAACATAACAAGGGTAGAGTCAAAGGGTAAATATGTAATTTTGCCAAACCATTATTATTATTGTTATTATTATTATTATTATTATTATTATATTTTGTGTCCGCTTTGGTGAACTGAAAACCTTAACAATTAACAACCACCCAAAAAGGTTTCTGCTTTCTTCTTCCATGGCTTTCAAACTATTCACTCCCATTACCCACCTCTAAATCCCCATTTTCCACACCCAATTCCTTCAACCCACCCTTGTTTTTCCTTCATCTTCCACCGCCACACACACAGATCTCATCTCCATCTCTCAACACCATCAACCGACCATCACCACCATTAACCCACCTGCCACCGCCACCACCATCAACCCCTCTGTCACCACGGCGGCCATCAACACAACCTCCGTCTTGAACCCCTCGTGGACATCTGTAAATTTAGGCAAACCTTTGAACTTAAGGCACTTAGGGTTTGATGAATTATGAGAGTAATTGTTTGTAGGTGATTTGTGGATCTAGCTTCCAACACCCGGAATGAACTGTTGATGATGATAATGATGATGAAGAATGAACTGCTGATGATGATGATGAACTTGTTTCGTTGATTTTGTGATTTGTGTTGTGGATCTGGATTTGTTGTTGTTGTTAGGGCACTTAGGGTTTGATGATTTGTGTAAATTTGATGTTGAAAGAATTATGAGAGTAATTGTTTGTAGGTGATTTGTGGATCTAGCTTCCAACACCCAGAATGAACTGATGATGATGATGAAGAATGAACTGATGATGATGATGAACATGAATCTTGATTTTTTATATAATTTTAATAAGACAGGGGCAAAAACGACTTTTCACACATTATAACAGTCAAAACAAACGTTGACTGACAGAATTGGGTGTCAGGGGGTAATCTTGCGACATAACCCCAAACAGTGGGGGGTAAAATTGCAATTATTTCCTTAGGGGGTAGACATGCCAATGACCCCTAACCTCAGGGGGTAAAATTGCAGTTTACTCTAATAAATTATATTCTATTTATACATTGTCATATCCCGGATATACAATCGTAATACTCTAAGTAACCTAACAGGGCTACACTTGTCATATCCCGGATATACAATCGTAATACTACTACAATAATATACTAACGACCTGACCCGATTGATTAAATATATTATTCTTGTTTATGTCTTGATTTTAATAAATGTGATGTTATTTTTTAATCGTTTGGGTTCGAGTGACTAGCTGCCCCGACTTCTATATTTGCATATATATAAGTTTTTTCCGTTGGAAAAAAAAAAAAAATAGCAAACAGTTATAAGGTCCCCTGTAGTGGGGCGCTATATGGGTGGGTTTTTGGCCCGCCCAATGGCGCCTGGAACACCACGACGAAGGGTGTTATGGGGTAAAAAAGGGGGGGGGGGGGAGGAACACCATCTCCTTCGTGGCGTGATGGAGGGTTGTTTTCAAAAGTTTGACCAATTAAAAAATAGTTTGTGTTTTTTTAATTAATTAATAAAAAAAAATTAATAATTAGGTAATGATGGGTAAGAGTTTTATGACTACGAGCTCTAGTGATATAAGACCAAAGGGTATGGTGAGGATAGTCCCCAAAGGGACCATCCGCCACGTAGGCGCCAACTAAGCAAAGGTGGAGGACCATCCCCTTGGGGACTACCCAATGATGTGGTGGATGGTCCTCCCCTATTTTTTATTATTATTTTTTTATTTAATTAATTAATTAAAACAAAGTAAATAAAAATAAAAAACTTACATTTAAATAAAAACCTAAAGTTGCATTTAAATAAAACTTAAAAAAAAAATACACTTAAAAAAACCTAAAGTTACATTTAAATAAAAACTAAAAAAAACACACTTAAAAAACCTAAAGTTACATTTAAAAAAAACTACACTCCCCCACTCTATTTTTTTCTAATTTTTTCCTTCATCATTTGTAAGATGTGACGGTCTTCCTCGGGATATTCGCTAAGGTCACTGGTCATTATTTTCCTTTCCTCCAACTGCTGCGCTTCTTCTTGCCTCCTTTGCTTCTGCTCGGCTTGTCGTTTCTTTACCTTTACCTTCTCGGTTTGCGTCTCGATAAAGGTTTGGTTGAATGCTTTCAACTCGGCCATAATACCTTCAAAGTTCAAACTTCGAACCACCACCACTTCCTGATGCGGCTTGTTTCCTTTTTTCAGCCGCTATCTTTTTACTTTTGTCCCTTCCTGGGGGACGTTCTTCCTCTCCAATCGGCTCCTCGTCATACTCGGGCTCGTCGTTGATATTTATTTGGCAACGACCGATTGAGCCTCCAACGCTATAACTTCCTGACTCGGAAGTTTTAGACCGTTTGGTGGCTCGTTTCGCGCTTGCAACCTCATTTGGAGTTGCCTTCCATTTTGGATGATCCTTTACAATTTGCCAAGCACGGATATGTGGGAAAGAAGTTTTATGTTCATTTTCGTATAAACGCAACGCTTCATTGAAAACATTTTCGTTGTTCCACCCACTCGGTTTGTTGGTGAGCGTTGTGTTATAAAACCCACAAAAGCGTTGGATCAACGTATTCATCTTGCGCCACTTGGCGCCGATAGAATCAACGGTTCTGTACTCGCCTTGTTCCATAATCGCGTGGAATATATCAAGGGTTTCTTGCCAAAACCCATCGCTTGCTTGATTGTTACCTACACGTTAGTAACAATAATAATATTTTGTTAGAAAAATATAGTGTACAAATAAATGTTAGTAACAATAATAATATTTTCTAACAAAAATATAATGTACAAATAATATTTAATAACAATAATAATATAATGTACAAAAAAATTAATTTTTACCGATTATAGGAGACGTTGACGAGCCAATATATGCCTTCGCCAACGTCTCTTCCTCAATTTTTTACCATGGCCGTTGTTGTTGTTTGGCGGCCGCGTCTTCTTTTTTACCATTTCCCTTTGTATTTTTCTTTTTTGAAGGTTCAGGTTGCGTTTCTGGCACAACCTCTATGTCATCATCTTCTTCCTCGATTTGTGTTGGACGTGCTTGTGGCGGTGGTTGATATGGCATATTTAGCGGGTTTTGCATTAGCTGCTGCATTTGATATGACATTTGGTTGAACGGAATGTTTGGTTGTTGCATTTGGTTAATGGAATGTTGGGTTGTTGCATAGGGTATTGGTTTCGTTGGTTGAAAGAGTTGGGCATTTGTTGGTAACCCGCAAAAGAGTTTTCCATGACGGGTGTGTAGCCGAGTGATGAAAACGGGAGTGAACTTGAGTTGAGATTATTTGTTTTGTAGGGATCCATAATTTTTTTTAAGGTTGGGAGAGAATTTTTTATAAAAATTTGGTGAAAAGTGGAAATTTTTGGTAAAAAAATGGGGTGAAAAGGTTGAATATATAGGGGTGGGGGTGGTTTTTGTTTAATAAAAAAAGGATGTTACCGTTGAAGGGGGCCCACTTTTTCAAACCATTCGCTCTGTCTCCAACGTCCCGGAGAGGACGATGGCGCCGCGACGGGCCCCCGGGGGCGGTGTGGGACGATCCACGACGAGGGGGACGGGCCGGAGACGAGGCCCATACTCTTTGGTCTAACACCTCTGTATGAAGTGGCACGACACGTGTCACATAACGTCTACAAAGAGGCTTTATGACTACGGATGAACTAATATAATAACAATAAAATTAAAGAGGTTGCTTGCTGCTCTGTATCGATTGGAGCATCTTTTTAGGCTTTAAGCATTTAGTAGCTCCCTTTCTCTCTCTCTCACACACTCACGCCTACACACAATCCCACGATCTCCCTATGGGGTTTTAATACAGAATCTTTTCTAAAAAGATTTGTACTTTAATTTCCATTGAAGAAATCCAGCCCTCCTCATTCTCATTCTGAAGGTGGTTTTTCCGGAATGGAATCTGTCTTCTCAGGTTCGTAATTTCCCTTTCTTCGTAATGCATGATTCCTTGTTTAATTTCAATATTTGTTGTTTTCCCCCTTCATTTTCAAGATTTATTTATGTGTTTTGATTCTTCAAAATGTGGGCTACACTACCAACATTTTCAGTTTAATTTAATGTTTTTATTTCATGATTAAACTGTCTTTTTTGCTGTGATGCATTGCTGCTTGCTTTACATGTTTGCAGTTTTCCTTTATTTTTCTAGTTTTTTTTTTCTTGGAAATGTCGGTTAAAATTAGCGGTATCTTGTGGAATTTGTGGGTTTTTAGGCATTTTGACCTTTTTGTTTTCTAACCTTGGATTCTCCTAAAACAAAATTTCTGCGTTGATTTTTTTTTTCAGTATTTTATCCTCAGAAATTTGTAATCTGTATTGTTTAATGTGAACTTTGATGGGTTGTCAAGTTTCTTATGAAAAATTCAGGATTTAACTCTTTGTTTGACAGCTTAAAATGCATGTTGGAAAATGAGTAGAAATCATTAAATCCATGACTTGAAAATTGAAAACACATAGTTTGACTTAACTTGATGCCTTAATGGTGCTTGCTTTTTATATTAGACTATGGGGTATGGGGCTTGGGTTGGGGGAAAACGCCCAAGCCACCACCCCGGGTGGGCTTGGGTTGGGGCGTGGCCCTTGGGGCTTGGGTTTCAAGCCGGGCGTGGGGCGGTCTTGACAAGCTGACATGGCGGGCTCTCAATGGCCAAACCAAACTAGTCGTTGGCCAACGGCTATGTTTAAAAAAAAATTATTTTTTTCACTATAAAACTCACATTTTTCTTCCATTTTTTACCACATTCAACGTCTTCCAACAACAAAGGGCCGAACAACGAAAGAGCAAAGAAGCTAGAAATGCCGCTAGAGATGCCGCTAGAGATGCCCTGAAACAAAGACGAGATGATTTGAAATTTCTATCCCAGCCCATTGATCACCTAGAGGGTGACGAGTTGCAACTAGTCTTGGAGATGAGAGAAGAGATAAAAAACAAATATAAACGTTAGGAATTTTTTTATGTAATTTTCTTTATTTAAAAATATTAAAAAAATTAAATTTGTTGTTTTAAAAAATATTCAAATAGCCCAGCGGGTCAGCCCAACGAAGCCCACCAAACCCACGCCCCAAACCCCCGCCCCACCATACCGTGTTGAATGTGGGTCAGCCCATGTCTGCCCCCCCAAGCCACGTGTCAACTCATGCCCCAACCCAAGCCCAACCATACCCCACGGTCTTATAAACAAGTGTTGTGGACTCTAATAAGTAATGTATATTATTATCTATTCACAATAATGATAATGATGTGGGCGATTGGGTAATTATTGAATAATAAGGCAATGTTAGAAAGTTATTGTAGTTTTCTTATGTTTCCATAATAACTAATGAAATTTGTTGTAGTTTATTTGGATTATTGGCTTATAATTTTTTTTTATTTAACTTGTAATTTATTATTCACAAAAGTGAAACATTCAAGTTCCATTACATGGCATGTAGAATTATATTGTTTGAACTTGAGTTGTTTGTTTGACCTCAAAAGAAGTCTCCGTCTTTATTATGTAAGCTTTATTCTTGCACATGTTATCTGGGCACAAATTATTATTTTTTCTTCATATGGTGTCAAATGAGATAAATATGTGTTAATGGGTCTGGTTAAAGATTGAACCTCTTTTACATCTATTATTTTGGAATTCCCCATTCTACAGGATTTGTGCTTGACCCTGAAAAATGTAATCAACTGAGCTTAGAAGAAAAAAGAAAACTTGTTCACCGTATCGCTCAATGGTCAGAACACGCCCCGAAAATTCTTAGTTCGTTGACCCGTAAAGAGCTTCTTGAAATCATATGTGCCGAAATGGGAAAAGAAAGAAAATACAGTGGATTCACAAAACTTAGAATGATAGAACACCTTCTTAAACTTGTCTCCAAAAACACAACAACCGGAAGCTCACTTGATTTTTCACCATTAAAGAAGCAAAAACATGAGGACCCACTTGAACAACCTAGTAATAATAGTACCACATTTGAGACTAAAAAAGACCACCAAACTAAAACTCGGGTTTGTCAAAATCTAGCATGCAAAGCGAGTATGTGGCCGAAAGATGCTTTTTGCAAGAGGTGTTCGTGTTGTATCTGTCATCAGTTTGATGATAATAAGGATCCTAGTTTATGGTTAACATGTGATCGGGATTCGGATTCTTGTAATGAAGGTGATGAACCGTGTGGCATGTCCTGCCATTTAAACTGTGCTCTTAATCATCAGAGGGCTGGCATATCAACAAACGGTCACTACCCCAAGCTGGATGGTGGTTTCTATTGCGTTTCCTGTGGAAAGTTAAACCGATTAATGAGGTAATCATGCTCTTCTTTGCCAATGTAGAATTACAAAGCCTGTTTGACCTGACAAGTCAACTGTTATCAGGACCTGGAGAAAGCAGCTGGTTTTTGCTAATGAAGCCAGAAGAGTTGATGCATTGTGTCTACGCTTGTCTCTAAGCCACAAGATTCTTCAAGGGACAGTGAAATATCACAAGTTGTTGAAGATTGTTGAATCTGCAGCAAAGATACTTGAAAGTGAAGTGGGGCCCATTGGTTTAGCATCTGTGAAAATGGACCGTCGACTTGTTAACCGGCTTTCATGCAGCACTGAGGTTCAAAAGCTCTGCACTTGTGCAATTGAAGCTTTTGATTCCTTGTCCTCCAATTCAAGCTTAAACCATTTCCAACCAAACAGACTTCCAAGTACGTATAAAGCAATTATTATTTTATTAAGGCTAAATTCTTCTTTTGGGATATCATGACATTTACATATTTTAAAGAGTAAATTACAACCGGTGTCCTTTACGTTTGCATCAAATTACAACCGATGTCCTTTAACTAAAAAAATTACTGGCTCTGTCCTTTATGTTATTGGTTTTTAACACGTTATGTCCTTTAGGCCTAACCTAGTTAAGTTTTTTTGGTTAAGTCTTACTATGTGCCTCTCACATGAGGGCAACATTGTCTTTTCATCTCAATGTAAAATGCATGGTTTGGAATTGAATTATAATCAAAGTAAAATATTTAAATAATTAGTAGCCTTAATCTTTGTTTTTTGATGAAAATGGAGCAATGTTTTGGAATTAATCTTTGTTTTCTTATCAAACCAATAAAAAGAACTGACCATTAGAATGGTCGGCTCATATGCAAACAACTTCTTATGAAAACTACGATACGATTAATAGATAATGCTATGATGTTTGAAGCTTACCATAAATTTCAAAGACGTCGTTTTGTTATAGTGTTGTATGTAGAAGGCACCCATTGCAAGGTTTGATTCACGTTCCTTTTTTCTGTAGGGTTTTTTTATCGAAATTTTGAGAGACAGAGATAATAGCGATGGTTTTTGAGATGAATATGAACAATAAGATGTAATAAGATGCAAGGGGAAAATCGAAATTCATGTTACATTGAGAAGAATAGACCATGTTTCCCTCATGTGAGAGACACATGGTAAGACTTAACCAAAAAAATTAACTAGTTAGAGCTAAAGGACATAACAAGCTAAAAACTGGTAACATAACATGGACTGTAATTTCTTTAGTTAAAGGACACCGAATTTAATTTGATACAAACGTAAAGGACACCTGTTGTAATTTACTCTATTTTAAAATTTTCAAACATTTTACACGCATGTAATTTATCATACTTTAATTTGTTCGAGTTAAAAACTCAACATTTTACACGCATGTAATTTATCATTCTTTAATTTGTTCTCGTTAAAAACATAAAGTCATATAAAAATTAGAATGGTAAGAAAAAGAAATGCAACTGGAAATCCGAGTGTATACCCGATACTTGTCAAGTAATAACTGGACGGCCCTTTGCATCCCTATTTGTGAGAATATTATAACATCTCTTTTTGCCACAAAAATGTCATTTTTTGGTAAAATTTAAGTACAAATTGTTAAATAATAATAACTAAGGTTGTTGTTGTTTTGTCAGCATGTCGGATTTCATTTGAAGAAACTACTCCAACTTCAGTAACAATCGCCCTAGATTATGAAGCACATTTATTTGAAGATTTCTTCGGCTGCAGAATCTGGCACAGAATGTCAACCGTCAAACAATATCCAAAAGAAGCAACATACATCGTGCTAAATCCGGAAAAAAGATTCAAACTCACAAATCTTAATCCATCAACAGAGTATTCTTGCATGGTTTCTTTCTTTAGCAACAAGAAAGTCCTAGGATTTTGGGAGTCAAAGTGGTCAACAACAGAAGTCAATGCTAACACACAAACAGATTCCACAACTGATTTTCCTTGCACCCCATGCAAATCTGACGGTACCACTAAGAAGAACACATATGAATATGCAGTGGGAGTGATTAGAAGTTTGGAGCATAATGGACACTTGAGTAAGGATTTTAGAGTGAAGTTTCTTACCTGGTTTAGTTTGAAGGCTACAATGCAGCAAAGAAGAATTGTGAATGTTTTTGTGGATGCTTTGATTGATGATCCTCCAAGTTTGGCTGAGCAGCTCCTTGATACGTTTACCGATGAAATTTGTGGTCATGAGTGAGTTTACTTTGGGGTCCCGGTTTCAAATTGGTTTTTGGTGTTGATTTTAAGGAAAAACTTGGTTAGCTATATTTCCTTTTTATTCATTTGGATAGCTAACTACGAAGATCTATCTTTAGGATTTTTGTTGATGATTATGGAACCAGTTGCTTGCTTTTGGTATCAGTTCTAAGTCCTTCCATAGTCGGGCGAGACCCAGCGTCAACCCCCCCCCCCCCAAACAGCTGGAAATTTTGTTGTTCAAGATTTTGGACCATTACTCAACCGTCAAAAAAATATTTTCTAACTATAAGCGTAAAATACAATATTGTTTGATGTACGAGCGTACACTATCAAAATTACGTACGTTGTAAAATTCAAACCCTAACCACGAATGTTGAAAAAAACACAATCACGCATGTTATAGTTATGTTGGAAAAAGTGTGTTTCTTTGCGTGCTTTTGATTTTCATGATTAAATGAGCTTAAATGTACAAAAAGAACAAATTAACGGCAAAAACCAACATAAATACAAAAAAAAAAAAAAAAAAAAGAGAAGTTGGTTCAATTACAGATTTACAGTCCACCCCTTGGCAAACCACTTCTCTCACACCTGCCACCACTCCACCTCCACAATACCATCATCATCCACCACATTCATCCATCATCTATCTTTAGAGTGTGTAGTAATCTTGGAATCCAAGATTGAACGTAAGAGTTTTGTCAAACAAAGGCTATGCTTGGCTAATCTCTTACATCTTGGTGAAGACAAGTCTTTTATGTATTACTTTGATTTCCAAGCCTTGGTTAACGTTTATGTATTACATTCGTATCTTTACGGTCTATATAAACCGCGTTAACTACCTAGAAGAGGGTTGGAAGAGTGGTTTGGGTAAAGTTTTTGCCTCGTTCAGTGTATAGATCCTGCAATGACTTGATTCAAGCTTATTAGGACTTCCTTTGAGGCAGATAGCATCAAATCGGGGGAAGTAAGAACGGCTTGAATCCCTTATAATAAAACTACTATTGAAACTTTAAACCAGCCTTGCGGGACTGTATCTCTGCTGACTCAGGCCAATATGACCATGACCGAAGGTAGCGTTGCCTCCGAAATCACTTCATACATCTCTTGGTTGTGAAATATCAACTTGCGGAAAACATTCGGCGGTATGAATTAAAAGTGCCGTTATCGAACTGACGACTAAACGGAAGCTGTTTAAGGTATCAAAATACAACTTCTACAAGTCCAGTGAACTAGTTAATGACAATTAGCATTCTAAATCCCTAATTACCCCCTAATGGTGCAAGAAAACCCCTAAACACCATACTTTAATTTAATCACCAAAATATCCAGATTTTTAAGACTTTTTATAAAAAAGTTACACTTTACCCTCCCCCCCCCCCCTTATGAATTCGGTCAAAGTGGGTCCCACCCACTAGATTTTTGGTTGAAAAATCTTTGATTTATGTATGGTAAATAGATTGGAGGTAAGGTCTAGTAATCCTTGAAAGATATGAAACATCACATTTCCATAACCAAGAATTCATAACACTTTTCAACAACCAAAAACCTCCTCATCCTTCCTCTAGATTTCGGCCAAACCCTCATCATCAAGAACCACCATTTTGAACCATAAAACACTTCATTTTTAACCATGTTCAAGCTAATTCAAGAACATCTAAGCAAGTAGCAAACATGGGGAAGCATTAAGGACTTTCTTTGGAGCTTAATCTTCTTCTTAATCTTCTATTAAGCTTGTGCAAAGTTGTAAGCCATCTTTTACCCATTTTTAAGCTTCTTATTATGTGTAGATTAAAGAACTACAAGTTGATTATCTTGAAATTAAAGAAAAATCAAACCAAAAACCCTAATCTCAAACATAATAATCTACTAAACATAACTTATTATGTGTTGATTATGTAGATTATTGATAACTAGTTAGTATAATCTTGTTGATTATGTTGATTATGCTAGTTGTTTAAAGATGAGATTTATGATGATCTTGTTCCTATTTGTTGTAGTAATTTATGAGCATATTAATCTTGCCATGTTAGACTTGAAAATATGATTTTCATACAAGATCATCATCATCAAGATCATGAGCTTTACATATATATAACTTTGATTATTGTTCTTGAAAGGTAAAACATGTAATGGACTTGAAACTTAACTTTTAAACACTAGTAAACTTGGTTTTTATATAAAACAAGTTATATAAAATTTGTTATAAAATGTGGTACATAACAAGTCTTGGTGTTTTGATAACCTTGAAAGTTATGGAATTTTTAAAAGTCTTTTAAAGTATAAAAATATATGAAACCAAATTTCTGTAAAAATGAGTTCACAAAAGGATGAACATAAGAAGTTGTTACTTTAAAAGTCTTGAAAATGTATATGATTAAAGCTCATGAAAGATAGAAGATATATGTGATTTTTGTTTGTAAAATGGTTTTTGGTGACACTTGATAACTTGATGATGATTTGGAAATTGATTGGTGATTTAAACGCGTTTTAAAAAAATGTGGGAAACGCCACAGTTTAGGGGAAACCTATGGCAAAATTTTCTGAAATTATAATCGTGATTAAGTAGGGGTTAAAGTGTGATTAAAATGGTTAATCGCACTTAAGGATCTTAATCATGGTTGGACAAACTTTTTGGTGAAAAGTTTAAGTGTTAAACTTCTAAGTATTTTCCTAAACATTTATGATCATTTTTGTTTTGGTCAAAAATCACACAAGAATAATGTAACCAAATCTGATTTTTGTGAGGTTAGATGCTTGGTTAATTGAACAAATATGTAAACAACAAATGAATGTTGAACACAAGGATTTATATGAGGAAAAAGTCCTTGATCAATGAATGATCTCCGGCATAAAAAACCTCGGGTGATGGAAACTACCGATCACCAACTATACTGAACAAATAAAGTTTATAACTTCGGATGATAACAAGATTGGTACAATGATTGCTAGAGTGTTAGTGTGTGTGTAATCGCCAATAGTTTGCAGAGAGTTCAAGTTCGAGAGTTGTGTGTATGTGGGTGTAACTAAAAATTACTAAATAAAGCTTGTTATCCCCTTTAAAATTAGAAAATATCTAAGTAACAAACTATCCGAATAAGGTGCTAGCTCCCTCACGATCACCATAATGTTCATGAAGCTATTGCACGTGCACAAACACGAAGCATATTCCCCTAGAATCTCGGCAGGACCAAGTCTCGTTCGAATACACCTGCAAAACAATTCAAAATATGATGGAAACAATTGTTAGTTTAGAATAATAATGAGGATCCTGGATCCTTAGCCTCCCTGTATCATCTCCTGAGGATCCTCGATCCATACTAAACTGAGGATCCATGATCCAGGCTACACTTGAGGATCCGGGATCCACATGCCATAAAATTCTATCCCTAACAATTGCCCCCAAACATGACTAGTTGATATCCTATTAGATAGTCATGTTTCAACAATTTGCAGACTAGCCGTTGCAAGTGGATATAGCCGTTACAGTGCTGATGTCAGCGACAGTCATCTCCTGCAATAATAATCATTATAAACAGCTTAGAGATAAGGATCGAAATCTGCATTTATATTTGAGATCCTCCCCTTTAAATCCTCATTAGAAGATCTCATCAGGTATTTCCTTCTTCCTTCTCTATAATCTTTCTGCTTTCTGATCCTCTGTTCTTCAAATATCCATGGCGAAAATGAATACCCGTTCTTCTCCCACCAAGAATCCTGAAAATAACAGTCCATTGAAGAGTCAGGGTTTAACCAAAAACCCTTCAATGGAGCTTTGTCGATTCACTGATCCTGAAGTTGATCAGTTACGCCCCTGTTTTCCTGATGGTTCCATATTCCGGCCCTTTAATTCTTCAACCAAAAGCGATTGTGTATTGGATGTGTGGATCACCTTCCCTGCAGCCCCTTTTCAGATAGGGTTTACATATCCTTTTCCTGTTCTCACACAGGGCTTCTTCATACTTACCGGTTTATGCTACATCCAAGCTATGCCGATGGTGTGGAGAGTCCTACACATACTTGAGCACATTGTAGAGCAGGAAGGTATAGACATAGGCATGTCTGAGTTGAGCCAACTGTACAATCTAGTAAGCCATGGTTCTCACCGATATCTTTTCAAATCCAAACCCCAGCAGCCTCACCCAATCCTTAAAACCACCAAGAATGACACTAACTAGAGGAATCAATTCTTCTTTGTGAGGAGGGATTCTGTTCCAAACAGGAGTCATCTTCCCAAGAAGTGGAATACAGATGGTAGGATATAGGATCCTTAGATTAGGACAATGGTAAGAATCCTTCTCTTCTGTTGAGGATAACTAATCCTTTATTTTTGTCTATGCAGCTATCACCCTGTCACATATTCAAGAATCTCCTGTCACCAAGGAAAGAGTAGAAGCTTTTTGGAAGCTTGACCCTGCCATCAGAACATTTCCACCAAGGTCAAAGGATCCAGAAGAAATTTCATCCACTTCCTACACCATGTCAAGTAAGTATCCATATATGTGTATATGCAAATGTTTAATAAAATTAGAATATGAATACTTATCTGTGTATTATGCTTGTAGGTGCTGGAAAATCATCCAAGTTTGCTTCCAGGTTCAGCGTTGTTGATCTCCAGGACATCGCATCCCCATGGTCTATCAAAAGGGAGCTGGCTGCAAGCCAAAGCAACCCGGAGCCTAAAGGTATGAGCACCAGGGGTAAGGGGACGAAAAGGAAGAAGCCTGCTGAACCCACCGAAGGCCTCCCTCTCATGAAATGTCAACTTCAAGGCCATCCGATCGAACGACAATCCGATCGGATGACTCATGGCCTCAACACTTGAACTTTTACAAAACTTTCAATACATATCAATCCCAAACGAATGGTCATCCGATCGGACGACCATCCGATCGAATGACCATCCTGCTGTGAACTTGTTCTCAAAGAGATGTCTCACTTGGACGGATCGCCATCCGACCGAACGGTCATCCGACCGGACGACCGTTCGACCGGATGACCGTTCGACCGGGCGACCTGAAGGGTAGAGATACTTCTCTGTTTTCAAAATGCTACAACGAAAACTTCAAAGCCATCATACACAAACATATCCTTCCCAAGCGAATAACAAACCGACCGAATGGCCATCCGACCGGATTGCCATCCGTTCGGATGTCCCTTCATTACTCAGTCACTTCGCACCATTTAACGCTCTGTTTATCGCTTATGCTATCGTTCTGTAATCAGGCTAATCTCTCAGTGCTCCCTTCAATCCAAGACGGTGTTTAGTTATTAAGCACTTTCTGTGAGTATACTCGATCCCTTTTTTGCTTTAAGCACTTTTGGGTGTTACATACGTTACTTATTCAAATCACAATCGACACACGACGCAAACATTTTTATACGCTAACCATTACTGCATGTTATATGTGTTACTCGATGAATGCTTGTATGTTATGTTTACACAGTCACCTTAGCAACGATAGTACTATAGTTTGGACTCAGCACCTGTCGTGGATAGGGGTTGTTAAGGGATTTTCTCACATGTCACAGTGGTGATATGTGTTGCGCATTCTACAACTCGCAGTCACGTCTGTGCATATTTCATTGTCGATAACCTACTAGCTTCACACTATATATGTTACATGCTGGTTATGCGTAAACTCGCTTTCGCTATCTCTTATACTACAAAACGTGTATGCTCACCTTTACACTATGTGTATTGACCTCTATTTTAACGTATGTGACAGGTGTTTTGGATGCTTTGCGTGTTACTTGCTGGAATCAAGCTAGGATGAAGTCTAGAAACGAATCTAATAAAATCTGAGTTGTCAGAATAGTTTGCTTGTTTTTGAGACAATTATCTGTAATAACTAATGTTACTTTATCTGTTAGTAGTATGGGATATTAACATTAAAGATTCGGTAATTTAATAGTTGTTGTGGATTCTCTTGAACAATCTGTTTCGCTCAGTGCCGCACTCCGATGATTCCGCCATCGGTTGGGAAGGATGAAGCCTTTTATGCCCCTCATCTTTTGATTTCCTGCATGACCTAGAACCTTTAGTATGGACACCCTTTGCCAACCCAAGTGGACGGGCCACGTTTTGCTAACTTGGGTTGGCAATTTTGACAACCTTTTAAAGGGTTAATTCTGATAAATAAATAAAACTTTAACTTTTTGGCTATCCCTTATGTTGTTGATTTTGTCTTTAAATGTTATTTCGTATGCATTTATTTGTCATTTCTTATTCTTAAATCTTAGGATTTACAATTGTTAGAATATCAAATGTATATTGAAATTGGTTTAAGTCAAAAGATAAAACAGCATATGATCAAGGATCATATATCATGTTGTCAAAGAATAAGGGTATAATTAACAAACCAAGAATAAAGCTAAACTCAATAAGGATCATACCAGAGAATCCAAGTTAGGTTTCTATATCCTTAACACTTACAACAGTATCAATAAAAGATAGAATTTGGTAGAAAGTTAGGATCCTGGATCCTTAACTGTTTAGCTTTGGAAACCTGCAATAACATATTACTTGGGACTAAGCCAATTGCCAATGAAAGTATTAGTATCTGGGGACAAGCCCAACAAACTGGGGACAAGCCCAAAAACTGGGGACAAGCCCAAAAACTGGGGACAAGCCAAAAAACTGGGGACAAGCCCAAAGGATCTTGTGTAAACTGGAGTATGGCCCAAACTGGCGACTTGTGACATCTGTGCCTCTACAACCATCATACAGATATAAATCCAATGAAATCTTGTGTTTCATTCTTGGTATTTGTACAAATACATGTGACTTTTGCACATATCAATTCTTGTTCGATTTCGAGCTCTTAATCACTTTCTGGAAAGTTATACGCAGACTGTTATGTAAACGTAATCAGTTTAATGCGACAAACACTCCAGAACAGTGATATATGCTTAACATACTTTAAATAACCTTTACATAACTTAGAAATATGTTTTGGAGAGTTTGGTATGTCAAAAACAAGTTTATTCGAACACAGGGACTATTTGCGACAAACTGCAAAAGTCTGCCGATTCGTATAGCAACGTACACTCTGGAACACGATCATAAGCTAAACATACCCTAAATACCCTTTACATATCTTAGAAATAGGTTTTGAGGGGTTCGGTATGCGGAAATACGCTTATTGGATCATAGGGGCTAAAAGCGTCAAAACTGCGAAAGTTGCATAAACATGCATATCTCGCGTTCTGACCATATCCGGACATCCAAAATTTTTTAATCACTAGAATATTGTATTTTAGTGATAGGAATGCAAAAATACCATTCGTTTCGCAATTTGAGTCGTTTACGCGTTCGTTATGATTCCGTCGTAATTAACCGAAAACCGTAATCGTACGGCCAAACAAACCGACATCCATGACATTTTTGAGCATAATCCAAGTTAAATATACTTTAACTTCATTATGGAGCTTAAAAATGGGCTTGACGGGTGTTAGAAGTGCCAAAACGCGACAAAACGAAGTTAAGGGGCTAAACTGTAAATAACTGAAAGTTGTCTGCCAGCAGCAAGGGTCCATACGGACCATATGGGACCTCTTACGGTCCGTAAAGGAGTCCCAGATCAGCAGAAACTTCCTGATTAAATCCCATCTGCTTGCACCTTGTTTCCTTTGCTTGTTTTCAATCTTGTGGGCTGGTTTGTGTGTTTATCAAGCTCCCAAATCAGTCTCCAACAAGTGTAAGGTCAAGATCTTGTTTAGAAACATGTGGAATGATCTTGTGGCTTCAATATTTCTATAAATACCCAAGCCTCCTTCAACTTCAACTTGCTCATTCTTCATTCTTCTTCTTCACCTACTCTATTGGAGGCTCTCACACTTGTTGAAGGCCTCCTACATGGTTTTCTAGTTCTTTTTCTTCAAGCATTGGACCATTGTAAGTGTTCTTTCATGCTTGATTATGTATTTCAAGCAAGAAAGTCAAACAGTGTTTGACTTTCAGCTTTGACCATGAATTGGTCAAGACAAAGTTCGTTTGAACTTTGCAACGTGAGCGTAATCACGATGGTTATAGTCCCTTGTGACTATACCTACTGATTACCACGTTGATTAGTCGAAGTGACGAGTCAAAGTTTCGGTCAAAATGTGCATTTTGCGACGAAACTATTTTCGGGTATCAAAACACTTTGTTTTGATATCAAATCAGTTTTCTAACTTAGTTAAACATGTTTTAACATGTTTAACTCCTCACTTTTAGTCTAATGCTTGTATAGGGTCGTAAGTCAAGCGGTCTAAACAACCGCTTAGACTTTCAAACCCGACGCGTTTGGTCGATCATTAGGATCCGACCAAACATATTTTGTGACCATAGTTGCATAGGGAATATCCTTCCGAGGTTATACCTTATGGTCACTTAGTTTAATTAGTTGTTATGATAAGTAGTTTATATGCCTTAGGAAAATGACCAAAATGCCCTTTTCATGCATAATTTGAATTTAAGCATATGTAACTTAATTTTTGACACTTAAACTGATTATGCAATGTTATTAAACACGTTAGGGCATATAAATACTTGTCACAGGACTAGTTAGGCTATTCGTTTGCACTTTTGCGCAAATGACGCGTTAAAGTAGCGTAGACTACCTTAACGGGTCATAGCACTTAGGATAGGTTCTGAATCCGAATGTAGGCTTTGTTAAACCATATCACATGAGTTCCAATACTCATTTGGTTTACGAGACCTCGTTCTACCCGATCTCCTGATTTAGGTGTCGAATTATTAACATAGTGATCCGATACTAGGTACCACTTGATTCCTTGATTTCCCGAGCTTGTTAGGTCACTTAAATCAAGGATACCTTGCAATCTCAGGTGAGTACATAGTTCCCCTCTTTTACAACTTTCAAATGTTTTGAGGTGATTCATATGTGCTAAACGATTTCGATTTTTCTAAAACAAATGCTATGGTTTATATTAAAACACAACTATTTCAATAATGTGAACAAACTTGTTGGGGCGTTGGTCGAAAGACAATCGAATGACATTCATTAACTATGATCAAGCCGACTAGTAGTATGTTATGGTACCATAGGATCTGACAAAAATCCCGTTATCGGACTATCACCATGGTTATGGGGGTAATGTGGGTAACGACAGAACCTGATGAATGTTAACTAACCCTTTGGTGGTTTGTTAATACAATTGAACGATGGACTAGTCACAAAGGTTTGAATGTATTCAACGAGAACGACCAAAGGTAAGTTTTCACAATTAAAACACGAACGATTGGAACGATTTGAACTATTAGAACTATGTGAACGATTCGAACTATTTGAACGATTGGAACTATTTGAACTATGTGAACGATTTGAGCTATTTGAACGATTGGAACTATTTGAACTATGTGAACGATTTGAACTATTTGAACGATTGGAACTATTTGAACTATGTAAACAATTGAACTATTTGAACGATTGGAACTATGTGAACGATTTGAACTATTTGAACGATTGAAACTATTTGAACTATGTGAACAAATTGAACGATTGGTTTATGGTAAGTGATTAGGTAACAAGGCGGGTGTAATGTGATAAAAGCATGGTGGATACGCCGCTGGTACTTCCTTTATATAAGTGCCTTTAACACATTACATGTCGTTGCGTTATCTAGATCACTTGGACGAATGTTTTCAAAACAAAGTTACACTACAAGGTTTACTATAAGATATAAACCATAAAATGTTACTTTCAAAGACGATTTACTAGGTTTACAAAGACAAATGTTTTCAGTCAAGATTCATGACTACAATGGTTTTGGTTTACACATACATCAACTTGTAAAGTTGATAAAACATACTACAGTATCAAGCACTTTTGATTTTCAAGGTACACACTCAACGACTCTCGTAGTTGGACGAGGTATTGCAATATGTACTCAAAGCCATGAATCTGACACACTCACAAAACCTATGTACTCCCCGGCATTTTTATGCTGACTTTATTTTCACATATGTTTCAGGTACTGTTATATGATGATGTTTGATGATGTTTATGATGCATGCTCACATAGTAATGGATGAGGCCTTAGCGACTCAATAACAATGAAAGACAATATGTTCATGTTTTGCTTCTAATTTCAATACAATGTAATAAACTTAATTCAATAAAACGAAACTTCAATCCATGTGTTATGAAACAATGATTCTGTCGCTCCACTCCCCGATGTTTCTGCCACGGTTTCGTTGTTTTAACGCGGTCGGGGTGTGACACGACTATCCAAACTTAGTGACATGAAGATGCCAAAACCTTAGCTAACGTGAAAACGTTTGAAACCTTAGGAACGGATGTATGGTACGTCTACCATTATACTTAGGATCCTAAATACAGCCAGTACAATGAAATTGTCAGCCCCTAAAGCGGGTACTGGTCCCATTGCCTTAAACTGTACTAGGATAATCGTGCGCAACTGGCAAAGGTGTAAGAACCTGATTCATAGAAGGTAATAGATACCTTAAACTGGGGACAAGCCCATAAACTGGGGATAAACCCAAAAACTTTGGAAATTTGACTGAATACTTGATCCTTTGTCAAAGATACACCAACCTCTGCAAAACTGAGAACTTGATGAAAAAGGATAAAGGATCCCGGATCCTTCTCCTCATAATCAAATAAATTAAATAATTAGAGAAATAATAATGAAATCATTACCAGAACGAGGATCGTATATCCTCTGAGGATCCTTAATATGAACTGGGTATAAGGATAACTAAGGATCCTGGATCCTTCTTACATGAAGTATTTCTTTAAATAGACAACATTCCAAGCCCTTGGTAATAGATCACCTTCCATTGTTAATAAACGATATGCCCTGTTGGTGCATGTGTCTGTCGACTTCGTCTTGTATCGAGTCTTGCTTTGTATTAGATAGATCAGGGCACGTTATACGAGGAATATGTCCAAAATAGGATGACAGGTCATTTCAAACGGAATTAGAAAAAGGTAATTTCGTTTGAAATCACATCATAGCAGTTCAAACGAAATCAGTGATTCCGTTTGAATGTGATTTCATTTGAGCCGTTTCAAACGGAATTACCTGCCTATATATGTGTTGTCTGATTTCGTTTGAGTTAATTCTGTGATTCCGGTTTAAGCAACGAAGTGCTGCCGAAGTGTCTACTCGCTGTATATCTTTGTCAATTCAATCTAAAGACAGTTTAAAGTGATATTCTAGCTGAATTGAACTCAATACGTCTGTTTCCGCCTTTCGTATTGAGAAAAACTCTTCTGAACGACTCGTTCGGGTCTGGAAACGATCCTACAAGTGGTATTAGAGCTTTTGAAATGAAAATTGTTATAATCATATCTACCTCACAATAAGAATGATGTTGTTGAATTAAATCTACTCACAATTTGGTTTATCAAAAACTCACCTCTCAACATTGCAACGGTCACATAACAATTATCACTTCCTAATTTAGTGCATATAGGATAAATAAATAGGAAAAACAAAACGGTAAAAAATAAAAAGATAATTCAACTAATTTATAGACGGATTTAAATTAATTAATAGTCATAATATTTATTTATTTAAGTGAGAAAATATAATTGAAATCATCCCATAGAGCGACATGTGTCCCTCAGATGGTTTCTTTTATTATATTGTACACTTATTGTGATTTCGTATTTCAAAATCACAATAAGTGTTTTGAAATCTAAATGGGAAAATAGTTTGTTGTGAGGGGGAGTTCTGATTGTTTATGCCAAGAGGATGGCGAATTGAAGCGATTCGATATCAGTTGTCACTTTACTTGTACAGTTTGTTTTCAATTTTTTTTAAATGTGTTTGAATTTTAGGGGGAGTAAGAATTTTCAGAAAATCCAAAAACATTTGAAATTTGAAAAAGCCAAAAACATGATAAAATCAAAAATGAGTTTTGTTGTGAAGAAGAGGAAATGATAGTACATCAGTGGACTATCACATCATGCTAAAGAATTGGAAAGTTAAATATGTGATAAACGGTCTCACTGATGATGTGCCAGTAGGTTTTTGCACATTTAGTAGATTGTGACGAGATATAAACCTAAATTTCAAATTTACTTATATCGTGGGGAACATCTATCGGATATATGGGTAACCCCCGAAATCTTGTTTGAAAGGTCCCTCTTTCTGAGATACTAGGTCTTTATACTCAGTGATATCTGGGGTATTATTCCGGGACTTTTGATTTTGCGGAAGCAATGGCCTAGTCCCCGTATAATACTTTCTGCTTGCTTGAAATATAGCATCGCCCTCAGTACAAAAAATGATGAAACATTGAAAAATGCTAATCATGTGCTGTTGAAGAAAAGATTCTCTAAAGGGAACACACCAAAAGTCGAAGCCGTCATCTCTCTGCTGAACGGAAGTTCTGACCTGAGCTCTCACGGCCCTCGCATTTTAGCCCTTTACTGATATCATCTGTGGTATACTCACCTGTAAGACTGAATATTGGGATCTGGATACGGGAGTATATTCTGAGGTGGGATAACGCGAATAAGTTTAAGTGCTTAAAACACTAATCTCGTATCTCGAAACAATTGAAATTTGTGTGAGAATTTAAGTGGATCAGTATACTGACAATCTAAGTGAATCGTTTAGAACTGAAAATGTTTAAAGCTTAACGGTGTTGGTGATTTGTCTCAAAAACTGATATGATCTTCTTACACAAACTCACAAAAATATTGTTTGTATATATTTCTTTTACTGCATTTCATTTCATGATTAAAAAAAAATAGTTTTAAAATAAGTGTTTTGAAATCTAAATGGGGAAATAGTTTGTTGTCGGTTGTCTCCACCACCAAAAATAAGAAGATAATCCAAGTTTGTGGTGGTAACGACGATTAAGCGATGATGAAGAATTAGGTTTTAGAGAAAATGAGACATAGGAAGAAGAGGCGATATGATCTGCAGTAGCAAAGATGTGAATCTAGGTTTCAAGAATGAAGTGGCGAAGGAGAAGAATGAGGTGGTAGAGAAATTTAGGTTTTTTAGATGGCTTATATACACGGGTCAAAAAACAGGTAAAATAGCTCCATCCGGGGCTTCATTGTCAAAAAAACGGATCCATGGTTTTGGAGCCAAAAAGCAAAATCTAGGGCCCTCATTGCTTTCTTCTCTATATTTCTTCAAATCCATACTTTATTTGATAAAAAAAACAAAAGGGTATTTTTATTTTTTAAACCTAACAATCAAATATAGAAGCTTTTACAGCATGCATATAAAGATTTCTTGAAATACAATCAAACCTCACAAGAAAACTTGCAACACAATCAAGAAACAAGAACTAGAATTGGATCAAGACTTACAAAGATTGAATCTTTTTTTCAAGATTTCTTGAAATTAAACAAATTAAACAAAACCCTAATGAATAAACCTCAGAAAATTCAAGAAAGTGGAGCTAGAAGCACAATTATAGGAAACCCAGATGGAAAAAGGTGTGATTTTTTTTAAAGATTCTAAAGATGTGAAGGAAAATTATATTGAAGAAGATATGTAAGTTGAAAATAAAAACCCTTAAAAAAAGAATGGATTTTGATGGTGGAGATGAGAGAATTTTGTGGTGGGAAGAAGAATACGTGAAGAAAGGGGAGAAAAATGCAATGGCGGGTGGCTCCTAAAATAGCTATTGTGATCTCACCTAAAAATAATAATAAAATAATAATTAGACGATGATAATAAGTTTTAATAATAATAATAATAATAATAATAAAAATAATAATAATAATAGTAACAAATTAGTAATTTTTTAAAATTTTTTGTAGTTATTCTAACAAATTAGTGATTTTTTTTTATTTTTTTGTAGTTATTGTTTTTAAAATTAGTGAATAATAATAAGAACAACAATAATAATACTATTATATAGTATATACTAGGTTAGAACCCCGTGTATTACACGAGTTGAATAAATATAATTTTATATATTAAATAATAAAAATTTATATCTTTATGAACCTCGTATATTGTACGGGTTAAATAAATATAATTTTATATATCAAATAATAAAACAAGTTATATCTTTAAAAACCATGTGCATTACACATATTAAATAAATGTAATTTTGTATACTAAATACTAAAAACGTCGTATATTTAAAAAAATATGTGTATAATCGGGTTGAATAAATCTACCAAATAATAAAAAATTACATCCTTAAAAACCCCGTATATTACACGTGTTGAATAGATCTAAAAAGAGTCATTCAGAAGAGTTTTTCTCTATACGAAAGGCGGAAACAGACGTATTGAGTTCAATTAAGCTAGAATATCACTTTAAACTGTCTTTAGATTGATTTGACAAAGATATACATCGAGTAGACACTTCGGCAGCACTTCGTTGCTTAAACCGGAATCACAGAATTAACTCAAACGAAATCCGACAACACATATATATAGGCAGGTAATTCCGTTTGAAACGGCTCAAACGAAATCACATTCAAACGGAATCACTGATTTCGTTTGAACTGCTATGATGTGATTTCAAACGAAATTACCTTTTCTAATTCCGTTTGAAATGACCTCTCACCCTATTTTTGACATATTCCTCGTATAACGTGCCCTAATCTATCTAATACAAAGCAAGACTCGATACAAGACGAAGTCGACAGACGCATGCACCAACAGACTCCCCCTCGAATGTTGACGAGTCTTCAGTGTCGAGTCTTCGCATCTTCAGTCTTCTCGACCTCTCTTGAAGTATCTAACAATGTAAAGCATCCTCAATCTCTGTCTTCTCTTTATCAATTTATCTCCCCCTCGAATGTTGATCCAATCTTCAATTCCAGAATCACAATCTGGCTCTATCTCACTTCATCCCAAGATCTGTAGCTGGCTCTTACATTCTCTTGATCAGATCTCTTGATTCCTTAAGTTCATCAGCATCAGCAGTTCCAGGATTGTAACCTGGCCTACCTGCACAAACTCTACCCAAAAATAAATTTCACAAATTTATAATTTGACAAATTTACTTCAATTGTGAGTAGATTTAATTCAACAACATCACTCTTATTGTGAGGTAGATATGATTATAAAAATTTTCATTTCAAAATCTCTGATAACCACTTGAAAAAATGTCATTTTTCTTTTCAAACACACTCTCCCAACCCAATTGTCATCTGTTTAGCACTTGGGATTTTGAAAATCAGCTCTCCAACACCAGTTGTCGAAAATCTTTTTAAATTTTTCAAAATTTATGCTTAAACACACTAAAAAGTAAAAACTTTTTTGGATTTTTTTTAATCATGAAATGAAATGCAGTAAAAGAAATATATACAAACAATATTTTTGTGAGTTTGTGTAAGAGGATCATATCAGTTTTTGAGACAAATCACCAACACCGTTAAGCTTTAAACATTTTCAGTTCTAAACGATTCACTTAGATTGTCAGTATACTGATCCACTTAAATTCTCACACAAATTTCAATTGTTTCGAGATACGAGATTAGTGTTTTAAGCACTTAAACTTATTCGCGTTATCCCACCTCAGAATATACTCCCGTATCCAGATCCCAATATTCAGTCTTACAGGTGAGTATACCACAGATGATATCTGTAAAGGGTTAAATGCGAGGGCCGTGAGAGCTCAGGTTAGAACTTTCGTTCAGCAGAGAGATGACGGCTTCGACTTTTAGGTGTGTTCCCTTTAGAGAATCTTTTCTTCAACATCACATGATTTAGCATTTTGCAATGTTTCATCATTTTTTGTACTGAGGGCGATGCTATATTTCAAGCAAGCAAGCAAGCGATGTACAAGTAAAGTGACAACTGATATCGAATCGCTTCAATTCGCCATCCTCTTGGCATAAACAATCAGAACTCCCCCTTACAACAAACAATTTTCCCATTGTGATTTCAAAACACTTAAGTTTGTTTTAATCAAATGGTTTTTCCAGAAAATTAGTTTTGTTGATTTCATAAAAACCACTTGTGGGTTAGGGGATTCGTTCATCACCTTGTTCATTTTCAACCTCTTGAAAAATATAACAATTTAAATTCAATTACCAAAACCACTTGTAGAAAATCAAGTACAACTTAATGTCCCTAATTTACCACTTGTAAGTCGAAATATCACAAACGTGAATTTCTCAAGAAAGATGCCGATTCCTGCTCCACTCTTACCAACCTGGGAGCTCCGGCAAGTCCAGAATTTAATCAGAATAATAGGTTCCATCCCAGTCACAAACCTGGGACGAAACACCTTTACCTGGTTTCTTCAATTTTTTCTCATAAAACTCTTTCACCCCTTTGACCTTCCCGTCAACCATTTTTCCAAAGATGTGTTTCACTTTGGGGTTAAAGGCCTTTTCAACATCAAAAACGTTTTTATCAGAATAAAATTGGTTTGAAATTTCAACTTTACCAATTTTCTTCTTAAAATTTTCAGCCCGAAGTGATGGAAAATTCACATCATCCACTATCGGCACTGATTTTTCACTTTTTTCCATAACCTGTGGCTCATCTGATTTTGTGGAATCAGATTCATCACCCGAAGTTAGCTCCTCTGATTTTGATGAATCAGAATCATTGCTAGACCCATCATCAGATTTCTTAACAACCCATTTTTGGTTGTCAAGATTTGCACTTTTCTTGTAAAACCTCTTTGAACATTCACCAATTTCAAATTTTGAATTTTTGAAAAGTTTAGTTCTCTCAATTGGTGGTTCAAACTCAATCATTTTTTCTTTCAGTTTAGAAACTCCCTGTTTGGTTTGAATTACTTGTGAACATTTCACAGCTAGATGTCCAATTCTACCACATTTAAAACAGGTTCGAGTCTCCTTCTTCTTGTGATCAACCATCTTCTCCATTTCTTCTTGCTTCTTCGCAAGGAATTCTTTGTTCGACTGTTTTCTGAACAAATTTTCTTTTTCCTCTTCAGAAGATGTACATGAAACTAATATCATTTTTGATTTAAAATCTCAAACATATTTTTCATTTTTATAATTTTCTGGTGGAATAAAACCAAGACCTTTCTTTTTGAAATTACCGTTATGGTTTGGTTTCTTTCGATAACCTGAACCAGAACTGTAATCCTTTTCCTTATTTAAACGTTGTTTAACTCTTGAGGTGTAAGGATTAGGTTTTTTAGAAATATTTTCATCTTTTATTTCAGAAATATTGATTTCTGTCAGTTTGAAAACCTTTTTGATCATATCTGGTTTAACACCTCTTATTGGAAATTCCTCATCAGAATATAATTTGTCGGAATCATTCAATGTATATGCAACTTTGAATGTTTCGACATTCAAATTAGATTTTGATAGAAGAAATTCTTTATTGTAAACCCGTTTCTCCCTTTTGACTGAAGGACTTGACATGTCGGACTTAGACTTTGACTCTGATTTAGACTCCGACTTTGACTCCTCCATTTCATCGTTATCTAACACATGATCCACCACTTTCTTCATCAATTGAGATTGTTGATCAGTGTCAGACGATGTAAAAGTGACATCAATATTTTCTGGCAAGTTAACTGAAGGCTCCGACTCCCACTGTAAATTTGTTGCCTTTTCGACTCTTTCTGAATTTGGATTTCTCGGAGAATATCCATTTTCAAGCAGGGGTGGACACTTGTTGTAACTGACACCTTGTTTCTTACCAGATGTCTTAACTTCAGTATCCTTCTTCTTTTCCTTTTTCTTTTTAGAAGTCTTTTCTTCAGATACTATATGTTCTTCAGTTACTTCATCATCCTCAAATGCCTTCATGCCTTCAACAGTTGGATAAATCCTATCAATGACATAAGAAGTACATGAGTAACTTTTTAACAACCTATTTACTCTTTCTGTTTCAATTCTTTGAGTTTCCAGTTTTTGTTCCAGGACAACACATTTTTCAATATAATTGTTAACAACTTTTTGCTTTGTCATGAAAGCTCCTTGAAGTGTTTTCATGGCTGTTGCTTGATCGCTACTTGACTCATTGTACTGATTCATGGCCTTGTTCAGAACATCGTAAGATTCCTTCAACCTGTTCATGTTGTTAATCAATTCGCTGTTTTTCTTTTTCATGATCTCACAGGTTTCACAATTCACAGGAATCTTTCTTGCATCAACTTCTTCATCAACTTTGAACTTTGGAACTTCCTTTACCTTTCTCTTTATCACTGGAACTTCCTCATCATCACTGCTGACATGTGTTTTAATTTTTTTCTTTTTCTTTTTAGCTTTATCGTCATCATTATCACTCTCTTCCATCATTTTCAAGTGTTTCTGCATTCGTTTTGCATAATAATCATTATCATCATCACTATCTTCTTCAATTCGAGCAACAAAAGCTTTTGCTTTTAAAATATCTTTATCCGGACAATAATCATCCCAACTAAAACCTTCCCAGTTAAACCCTTCAGGTAACTTTTCATCATCCTGATCTATCAGACATGCTTTACCATCAGCTGAAATATATTTGTCCCAACTGAAACCGTTAGACGATTTTTTATCATTTTGATTCACCAAACATGCTCTCTTTGAAGACTCCTCTATTGTTTTTCTACCATGTGCCACTTGTGGTTCTTGTTGTTGTTGAGCAACTTGATGATAGATGGCCTTCCGGTAGTAATCATTGTTGTTGAACGGATTTTGAGCTCCACTTGCTTCGCGATTAGTGCACTCCCTCTTGAAGTGTCCTTTTTCTCTGCAACGAAAACAAGTAACTTTAGATTTATCAAAACCCAAATTAGAAACACATGCATCACGGAAATCATCTCTTCTTGTGATCTGTTTGAACTTCTCAGCTCTCCTTAACACACTTGCAAACACCATTTAATGTCCATCAATTCCATTTCTTTAGCAGCAATCTGATCGTAATCCTCTTTTGTAAGCATTGGATTCCCGATCCGACCTGCAACTAAACTACCATATGACTCTAAAACAGTCCCCAACAAAGACATGTGACTTTTTGCAACTTCTTCAGAATAATCTTGATCATTCTCAAGATTCAATACAATGTTGCATTGTAACTTTCTGCTATTCTTGGTTGCTGACATGTTTGGATCAAATGACGGATATGACGAAAAACTCGTTTTGCTGTTTGATCCTTTAAAAGAACCTCCCGATGAACTCTTAGCATTGAAAGCTGTTTCAACCTTTGGTGACATGTTGGTCTTGTCATTAATACCAGCTTTTTAATAAAGACCGATATCTTGTTCACCATCAAAATATTTCATTCTTGAAATCTTTCTTTGTTCCATCTCCTGTGCTTCAATTTTTTCAATGAACTTACTCAACGTTAGGTTGTTGAACCCTTTCTTGTTTCTTAGCATCATAAGGTATGTTCCCCAAGTCTCATGTGGTAATGCATCAGCCAATTTCTCAATCAATTCTTCATTATCCTTGGTGATGCTTACTCTCTTCATATTGACTAACAAATTGCAGTATCTTTCAATGATTTGCTTTGTGCTCTCATTTTTCAAACCACGAAATAAATCAAACTCTTTCTTCAAAAGTGATTTTTTGTTCTTTATCATTTCTTGACTTCCAACAAACTTGGATCTTAATGCCTTCCATATTGAATATGCACTTCCAGTGTGTTGCAATAAGACCAAAATATCCTCTTTAACAGCTTGTTGCAGTAAACTGATCATCATCTTTTCGTTTTTGTATTTCTTTTTCTCATCCACACTAAGATCTTTGATAGCAATCTCCTCTTCGTCATCATTCGTTGGTCTAACATATTTCGTCTCAATACATTCCCAAGCATCCAAATAATTTGCTTGCACCCAATTTTCGAATCGTTCCTCCCAACCTTTATACTCCTCAATATTCATAAGCTTTGGCGGTTTTTGCATAGTGCCCGTTTCATTTTCCATGTTCAAATTCTGAGTAACAGATGCTGGAGTATTCGGGGTAGTAGCAAATGCGTTATAAAATTCCTCTTCCATGTTTCGGTTTTCAACAAATTCACAATCAGATTGTTTCAAACGAAATTAAGTTTCAAGCGGAATACCCTTTCAAACGGAATCACCAACAATACAACTTCAAGCGAAATACCACTTTGAAACGAAATTACCTAATCTCGTTTGAAACTTTTAAACGGAATAACAATCTGAAGCGGAATATCTAATTTCGTTTGAATCGTTCAAACGAAATCACAATTTGAAACGGAATAGCTGATTTCAAACGGAATTAACAGCAAACTCAAGCGAAATTACGCTGATGTCATCATATTCAAGCTGTTTTTCAAGCGACATTACAATTTTTACCAGTTTTAGATCGAATTAAGGTCCAAATCTTTCAAGGATTCATTAAAACACAATTGCGCACATGATGTGTGAATATTAGCCGATTTTAACCGTGAAAAGTTGTAAAATTTGAAAAAGAAGGTGTAGAAATCAGATTTTGCAGCTGAATTGGCAAGAACTCTTCCTCCTGAGCTCTGATACCACTGGTTACAATCCTGGAACTGCTGATGCTGATGAACTTAAGGAATCAAGAGATCTGATCAAGAGAATGTAAGAGCCAGCTACAGATCTTGGGATGAAGTGAGATAGAGCCAGATTGTGATTCTGGAATTGAAGATTAGATCAACATTCGAGGGGGAGATAAATTGATAAAGAGAAGACAGAGATTGAGGATCCTTTACATTGTTAGATACTTCAAGAGAGGTCGAGAAGACTGATAAAGACTGAAGATACGAAGACTCGACACTGAAGACTCGTCAACATTCGAGGGGGAGTCTGTTGGTGCATGCGTCTGTCGACTTCGTCTTGTATCGAGTCTTGCTTTGTATTAGATAGATTAGGGCACGTTATACGAGGAATATGTCAAAAATAGGGTGAGAGGTCATTTCAAACGGAATTAGAAAAGGTAATTTCGTTTGAAATCACATCATAGCAGTTCAAACGAAATCAGTGATTCCGTTTGAGCCGTTTCAAACGGAATTACCTGCCTATATATATGTGTTGTCTGATTTCGTTTGAGTTAATTCTGTGATTCCGGTTTAAGCAACGAAGTGCTGCCGAAGTGTCTACTCGCTGTATATCTTTGTCAAATCAATCTAAAGACAGTTTAAAGTGATATTCTAGCTGAATTGAACTCAATACGTCTATTTCCGCCTTTCGTATTGAGAAAAACTCTTCTGAACGACTCGTTCGGGTCTGAAAACGATCCTACATGCCCCCTTTCCTGCCTCAGCTTCAATCAGATAGGGGCCTTCCCACTTTGGTGCTAATTTGCCATCAACAGGATTTGTGGTATTTTGGAATGCTTTCCTCAATACCATGTCACCAACTTGAAATTTCCCGATCCTGACATTCTTGTTATAAGCTCCAATCATCCTTTGTTGATAGCTAGCCAATCTTATCCTTGCTAAATCCCTGAGTTCTTCTATGGTGTCCAAATCTTGAACCAAGTTTTCAGTATTTCCTTCAGGATCACGGATGCTTATTCTTGCAGTAGGGACTACCATCTCTGTAGGGATCACAGACTCAGCTCCAAATACCAAAGAAAATGGAGTTTGACCAGTAGCATTCTTGGGAGTTATTCTATAAGCCCATAATACATAAGGTAGCTCTTCTGCTCATTTCCCTTTCTTGGATCCAAGCTTATTCTTCAAGTTGTTGATGATGATCTTGTTGGATGATTCAGCTTGACCATTAGCTTGTGGGTGGACTGGTATTGATGTTATCATCCTAATCCCCCAGCTGTCACAAAAGTTAGTAGTTCTACTCCCAATGAATTGGGATCCATTATCACAAACAATTTTAGAAGGTATGCCAAATCTAGTAATGATGTTTCTTTTAATAAAGGATATCACTTCTTTTTCTCTGACTTGTGCAAAGGCTTCAGCTTCTATCCATTTAGAAAAGTAATCAGTCATAGCAAACATAAACACTATTCCTCCTGGTACCTTGGGAAGTTTGCCAACTATGTCCATTCCCCACCTCATAAATGGCTAGGAAGAGGATATAGGATGCAGGAGCTCCGCTGGTTGATGAAGGATATTGCTATGTCTTTGACAAGCATCACATTTCCTTGCATATTCCACAGCATCCTTCTTCATGGTGGGCTAATAATATCCTGTTCTAAGGATCCTTGAGAATAGTGCTCTGCCCCCAATGTGGTTTCCACAATCTCCTTCATGAAAATCCTTCAGAACTTCTTGAATTTCTGGATCCTCGATGCACCTTAGATATGGACCTGCAAGAGACCATTTATATAACATGTTATTTAGTATTGTAAATTGAGATACCTTGACTTTGAAAGCTCTAGGATTCTCTCTAGTAGGAATCTCTCCATGTTGTATATATCTCAGGATTGGAAGGATCCAGGATCCTGAACTTGATTGTGCACCATCACTAGGTACAATTGCATAATCCTCCACTATCTCTATAGCTGTAAGATCCTCAATAGCAGGAGCTAAGATGTGGATAATAGGAATCTTAACATCCTCTGGAATCTTCAATGATGATCCAAAGTTGGCTAAAGCATCAGCTTCTGCATTTTCTTCCCTGGGTACCTGTGTCAAACTAAAAGAAGCAAAAGAGTCTGCCAATTTCTTGACTATCTCAAGATATTTGATTAGTCTTTCACCTTTAACAGCATAAGAACCATTGTAGTGGTTAGTAATTAACAAAGAATCTACATGTACCTCAAGATACCTGATCCTCATGTGCTTGGCAATTTGCAAGCCAACTATTAAGGCTTCATATTCAGCCTCATTATTGGTAGTTTGAAACTCACAAGCAATTGAATGGGGTATAATGTCCCCTTGTGGAGATTTTAGTAGTATGCCTAGTCCAGTTCCTTTGACATTTGAAGCCCCATCTGTGAAGAGTATCCAAGGGTCCTTAGTCTCTTCAAGTTGTTGAACTTCCAATTCAGCTTCCCTTTGTAGATCACTATTGAAATCAGCCACAAAGTCAGCCAAGGCTTGAGATTTAATGGCAGTTCTTGGTTCATATTTAATATCATATGCACTAAGCTTGACTGCCCACTTTGCCATCCTTCCTGACATTTCAGGTTTCCTGAGAACATTCTTGATAGGAAAGTTAGTCTTAACAATAATAGGATGAGTCTCAAAATAATGACGTAATTTAGTAGATGCCATGATTAAAGCAAGAATAAGTTTCTCTAAATGAGAATTCCTGGATTCAGCATCAAGTAGACTTTTACTTACATAGTATACAGGATGTTGAGTACCTTCATGATCCTTAACAAGGACTGCACTTACTGCCTTAGAAGAAACTGCTAAGTATAAGGATAATATTTCCCCATTCTCTGGTTTCATTAAAGATGGAGCCGAGGATAGGTAGTCCTTTAGGGCCTTAAGGGCATTTTCGTGTTTTTCAGTCCACTCAAATTTTTTATTCTTTCTCAGGATGTCATAGAATTCTTTGCATTTCTCTGATGATTTTGAGATGAATCTGTTCAAGGCTGCGATCCTCCCTGTCAATCTTTGCACATCCTTAGCATTGGCAGTAGACTTGATGTTCACAATATCCTTGATTTGTTCTGGACTTGCCTCTATATGTAACCCAAGAATTTGCCAGCTTTTACACCAAAGTGGCATTTGGAAGGATTCAATTTCATATTGTATCTATCAAGGATATCAAATGCTTCCTCCAAATCTCTAAGGTGATCCTTAGCTCTCTTGGACTTAACCACCATGTCATCTATATAGAATTCCATTGTGTGTCCAATTTGTTCTTTAAACATCATATTTACTAGCCTTTGGTATATAGCACCTGCATTTCTTAGTCCAAAGGGCATAGCAATATAACAATAGATACCAGTAGGGGTCATAAAGGCTGTATCCTCTTGATCAGATGGTTCCATCTGAATTTGTTGGAATCCAGATGAAGCATCCATAAAAGTTAACAACTCATGACCCGCTGTAGCATCCACCATGGAGTCAATGTGGGGTAATGGGAAAGGATCCTTGGGACATGCCTTATTCAAATCAGTAAAGTCGACACATACCCTCCACTTTCCATTTTTCTTTTGAACAACAACCACATTGGCTAACCATCTTGGATACTTTACCTCTCTAATCATACCTACTTTGAGCAGTTTATCTACCTCCTCTTGGATAATGGCATTTCTTTCAGGTGCAAACTTCCTCCTTTTCTGATGTATTGGCTTGAATGACCTATCAATGCCAAGTTTATGAGTAATAACATCTTTAGAGATACCTGTCATGTCTTCATGCTTCCAAGCAAAGGTAGATTTTCTTCTTCTCAAGAAGGATATTAGATCCTATTCAATACTGTCAAGGATCCCGGATCCTATAAAAATCTTGGATTCAGGATCCTCTGGGTTTAGCAGAATATCCTTGACATCCTGCTCTCTCGCCTCCAGGACATCCCTTGGAGGATGCTTTAATTGCTATGCCTTCCTAGGTCTCGAGGCTGGCTTCATTGATGATGTGTAGCAATTCTTGGCCTCTTGCTGATCACTTTCTATCTTTACCACACCCCATGGAGTTGGGAGTTTAACACACTGATGATACGTAGATGGGACTGCTTTCATATCATGTATCCATGGCCTGCCAAGGATAACATTACAACAAGATAAGCAATCTATGACACAAAATTTTTGAATAGAATTTACTCCCTCTATGTAAATAGGAAGTTTAATTTCCCCCAATGTGTTCTTGGTTTCTCCACTGAATCCCACAAGAACTGATGATCTTGGGATAATTTCTGATTCAGGAATGTTCATTCTCTTGAGGACATCTAGTTGGATAATGTTCACTGAGCTTCCCCCATCTATGAGAATCCTGCGAACAAAATGGTTAGAAATAAACAATGTAATAACAAGACCGTCATGATGAGGATCCTGAATATCCACACGGACATCCTCATCAAAGGATATGACTTTATCCTGTGTAAGATGGAAGTTCGAATAGGCCTATCCCCATTCTCCATCTTTGTCTCTTTCGCATGCCTCTTAGCTGCTGAAAATGAAGTGCCACATATGTCTGATCCACCGGAGATGAAGTTTATAATCTAGGCATCAGCTGGAGGAGCAGGAGCCCTTTCTGGAATTTTTTCAGGATCCTGGATCCTTGAATTCTTTCTTCCAAATAGCTCCTTCAAGTATCATTTGCTTAAGAGGTAACCAATATCTTTCCTGAGTGCTATACATTCATCTGTGAGATGACCGAAGTCTTCATGATAAGCACACCACTTAGATTTATCTTTTATAGCAGCTGGCTTGTCACTCTTTCTCGGCCATCTTGCTTTATCACCTAAGTTCTGCATAGCAAGGATTAGTTCATTATTATCAATAGCAAAGCAATACTCAGAAATAGGAGGATAATATTTGTTTTGGTCAAAAATTACCTAAGTAATTTAGTGATTAAATTAGTTTTGTGAGGTAGTGTGCTAAGAATGTGTATCGAAAATATCCTGGTTGAGTTGTTTGCAAAAACAGTTTTCAGGATATAGCTCAGGATATTGAGCTATATCTATAATCAAACAATGAGAAAAAAAGTAAAGGGTGACACGAGATGTACGAGGAAAGCCCTTGATCAATCTAGATCGCCGGCACAAAACCTCGGGAGCTGACAATCGCAGCTGCCTTGTTCTTCTTATTACTTCAAATGTCAGGATACAGTGCAGGATATTGACCAGATCGTTGCTAAGTGTTACAATGTTTTTCAGAAAGTGTGTGAATTGCGAGAGAAAGTATGAGAGCTCGAGAGTAGTGAATGTGAGTCCTATGTGATTTGGTTTATCCATCTATTTATAGTTACAAAAAGAAAACAAAATATCCTAAAATAGGGGATGCCAACGAATACTCCCACGTGAACGTTGAAGACCAAGTAATGCGGCTTCAACTTTCTTCTTCGAACAACTTGGACCGAGTCTTCAGGAGAAGAGGTCTTCATGAACGTTGTGAACTTGTACTCGTACTCCTGCACACAATTCGTTAGTAATCCTCAGGATACAGTATCAGCATGTTACCAATATCCTGATTCAGCATCCTGGTTGCGAACATATATTATGTAATTAAGATATAATTCAAGATACTATCCAGGATAGGGGATCAGAATTTCACCCATAACAATTGTCCCAAAAAATGTTACCGTTAAGGATCCTGGATCTAACGGTTACATTTTTCACGATAACCAAGGTAATTAATAGATAAGACTTGATGTGACCGCTTGTAACCGCTCAGTCTATATTTACTCATTGCTTCCCTATATCTTCTCATTCTCATCTCCATTTAATCTCCATCAAGAAGAAAAAAGGTAAAAATCCTCTCTCTCTTCTCATCTTTTTTCTCTTCTTTTCTGCACACTATTCCGGCGAAGATATGGCGAGGCAAACAAGATCCAGCTCCGGCGATTCTGCTCCCATATTTATCCACCAGAATATCCTCCAAGATCCGGAGAAGGAAATATGTTCATTTGACAGCGCTCACCTGTCGGCCCTTAAACCTCCGGCATCTTCCCGGAAGGGTTGTGTTCCGGCCGTTTGATAGGGAAATCTGATCGAACATGGTTTCTAACGAATGGCTGTGTTTCAATGCTTTTCCATTCACCTAAGGGCTTCAATTTCCTTTCCCTGATTTTATCACTGAGTTTTTTTCGTATCACCGAGATCAGCTTTAGTCAAACGATGCCAATGCTTTGGCGAGTCTTGCTTGTTCTTGATGGAATCAAGAATACCCACATTCCTGATCTTTCCGTTCATGACCTTCCTTTAGCATACCGGCTTAGTTGCCATGGTTCTTGTCGATTCCTGTTTTACTCTACCTCCAGCAATCCACTGATACTCTGTGCCACCAGGAACGAGGAGGAATGGAAATCCAAATTTTTCTTTGTGAAACGAGATTCGATCCCTGGTGGAGCGGAATATCCGGTGAAGTGGTTGAGAAAGGGTAGGATTTAGGGTTTTAGGATGATCCTGTCTTATTTCCTGTCTTATATCCTGAACTAATTTTTTATTTTCTTGTATACAGCTGATTTCAAGAAGCTTGCATCTCCTCTTGCTGACTCAGAGAAGAGAATCAACACCACCAGACTTCTCCCAGAAGTTGAAAGAAGTTTCAATCCGTACCTAGCGTCTTCAAGCCAACATTCCAGCTCAAACATGTCTGGTAAGAATCCTGCTCAATATCCTGCATACATAATTTTTATTTGATACCGTTATGAAAAGGGTTTTAAAGTTGCTCCCTGTATGCAGATGTCAGCAAAGTTCCAATCCTCCTGGACCTTGATGAGCTTGACAGCTATCCTACTCCTGTCAACGTCACGAAAGAGACCCCTGCCGTCACCAGCTCCAAACCGGTCATTGCTCCTAAGCCTAACCCAAGGACTCGTGCTTCCACGTCCAAGAAGAGAAAGGGTTCAGAGACCACCACTCCAGCTTCTGAAGGATTCTCCTATGAAGAACTCAGGTTCACCGAGTCCTTTGAGCCTATGACCTCCTTCCTTAATAAGGTAATATCCTGGTACTACATCCTGCACATATATCCTGATGGAATATCCTGGTTAGTAAATTTTAACCTTTACCTGTATCCTAAATTGCAGGGTCTCAAGCATCTGCTCCATCTTTATACTTATGCCTGTGGTACAACCAAGCTCTATGAGGCCAAGATCAAACAACTCGAGACCACCTAGCTGACCAGGGCACCATTGCTGAAGCCAAGACCCGACATTATGAGGATAAGTTGAAAAAGGTCACGCAGGATGCCGAAGTGAAGCTGGCAGCCATCCATGTTGAGCACGAACAGGCCATGATCTCCTTCCGGGAGGGGATAAAAAATTCCGCTGTTGTCTCCCTGCTGCAGGCTCGGATCAAGATGGCTTATGAAGCCAAGGTGACAGGTGTTGAGTGCCCATCCTGGCCGGTTGACTCCTGGGTGGCAAAGCTTAAGGAGCTCGGAGGCAATCCTATGCCATATCCTGCCAAAGCTGGAGCTGGAGAGACTTCTAAAGCAGCCGAGGTGGTGGACAAGGCTGGAGAGAAGAAGGATGCTGGAAAGGATGCTGGTGAGGATGCTGGGGAGGATGCTGCTCAGGATGCTGAAGCTTTGAAGGCGGAGAAGGCTGGTGGTGATGCCGCTGTGTGAGGGCATTCAAGTGGGCGATGATGGATATTGATGCCTAGGCCGAAGCCCACTTTTTTAAATTTGAATGTTGGTCTGTAATCCCCAAAACAATTTACTTTTCCTGCACTTTACTTTTCCTGCATTTAGATACAATATGATGGCCAAAGGTGGAGGGATCCTGAGTTTCAGGACGAAGCCCTTGGTCATCAATGTTAACATGCTTTTGAACAAACAACAGTTGAAGGTGGAGGGATCTTGGGTTCCAAGACGAAGCCTTCAACTGTTTAGGTAAATATATTTTAGAACTATTTGCACTGTTGGTGGATGGGTCTCGTTTTGAGATGAAGCCAATAGTGCAACCTTTTGCTTGTGAATAATAAATAACTAACTTTTCAGCCTTATCTTTATTGTTGTATTTTTATCGCATGTGTTTGATTTCAAAAGCATTTCTCCTTAAATATCCTAGGAAACATTTTGGGAAAATATCCTGAAAAGTATTCTAAAAAATGTCCTGATCAGGATACTCATAGCTCTAAAAAACTTAAGTTACTTAGATAAGATTTCAAAAGATAAAAAAGGAGAGATCATACCAAAGACTCTTAGAGAGTTGATTCCAATCTTCCATCTCATGAATGTCCCATGTGCACATTCAGGAATATAAGTTCATCCTTTGAATTGTATTAAGGTGTATGTCCCCTGTGTTCAGCATATCTGAAGACTTAGGAATTTCTCAATGTGAACATAACCATATTTTGTTTAAAACCTGTCCTTAGACTTTAGTTTTTCTGGGGATAAACCCTGAATATCCTGGGGATAAACCCTTAATATGCTGGGGATAAACCCTTAATATGCTGGGGATAAACCCTGATTTTCATGCGCTACAGGCGGGAGTGTATAAACTCCAAGACTTAGAAAGGTGAAAACCTTTAAACCTTAGAGAGTATGAAAATACCCTTTCGTGAGAGAGGGTGATCAATCCCCATATACCTTAAGGATCCAGGATATAGCCAATAATAACGAAATTGTCAGCCACTTTTACATGAACTGGTCCCGCTATCTTGAACTATCCCTGAATAACTTGCACTCCAGGCGGGTTGTTTGAACCCAAATCGAGAGAAAGGTGAATACCTTTAAACCTTTGAAGGGATAAGGATCCCTTAAACGTGAGAGAGGGGGCCAATCCTCCAATCTTTCGATTTATCTTGAGCATTTATCCTAGAGTGATATCCTGAAGCATATTCTGCAAAACAACCTTAAACTAAGGTGGGTGTTAGCTTGGCTAACACCCCTCCGATGCTTAAGTCAGTATTGGGTTCAAAAAGAAATAAAATAAAATTATATTTAAGAGAAATAGAATTCATACCATCCTGAGTTAGAAATTAAATTCTAGACTCACTTGAAATAGGCTTTGAGGTGTATAGCATTCCAGGATCTTGGCAACACATCCCCCTCCATATTCTTAAGTCTGTATGCTCCTTTCCCAGATTCTGATTCAACCTCGTATGGTCCTTCCCATTTTGGAGCAAGCTTCCCATCAGCAGGATTAGTAGTATTCAGAAAAGCCTTCCTTAACACCCAATCTCCGACCTAAAACCTTCTAGTCCTTAGGTTCTTGTTATATGCTCTGGATATCCTCTGTCGATATGCTGCCATCCTTAGTTTTGCCGCATCTCTTGTTTCATCCACAGTATCTAATTCTTGGCACAAAGCTTCAGGATTCGCCTCAGGATTCCGGAGGCCTGATCTTGCTGTAGGTATCACCATTTCTGTCGGGATCACTACTTTTTCCCCAAACACCAAAGAAAATGGGGTTTGCCCAGTTACACTCTTTACTGTTGTTCTATCAGCCCATAAGACAAAGGGTAATTCTTCTACCCATCTTCCTTTCTTAGCCCCTAGTCTCTTCTTCAAATTGTTGACAATTATCTTGTTCGAAGATTCTGCCTGCCCATTTGCTTGAGGATGTACCGGTGTGGATGTGATCATCTTGATTCCCCAACTTTTGCAAAAATCAGTGGTTCTCTTGCTAATGAACTGAGAGCCGTTGTCACATATTATCTCAGCTGGTATCCCGAACCTAGTCAGGATATTCCTTTTTATGAGGGATACTACTTCTTGGTCTCTGACTTGAACAAATGCCTCAGCTTCAACCCATTTGGAAAAATAGTCTGTCATTGCTAGCATAAAAACTTTTCCTCCTGGAGCCTTGGGCAACTTCCCCACTATGTCCATCCCTCATTTCATGAATGGACAAGGGGAAGCAATATGATATAATGGCTCAGCAGGCTGATGTAGTATATTGCTGTGCCTTTGACATGCATCGCATCTTCGAGCATATTATGCTGCATCTTTCCTCATTGTCGGCCAATAGTATCTTGTTCTTAGCACCTTCGAGAATAGTGATCTGCCCCCAGTATGGTTGCCACAATCTCCTTCATGGATATCCTGAAGTACCTCCTTGGTCTCAGGATCTTCCAAGCATCTCAAGTATGGTCCTGCAAGAGACTTTTTATACAAAATATTATCTATAATAGTAAAACGAGATACCTTCATCCTGAAAGCCTTAGGATTCTCATCTTTAGGGATGTCTCCTTCTTTAAGGTATTTTATGATCGGAGCTGTCCATCACTCAGGATTCTTCTCAGGATACTCATCGTCAGGATCCTGGATACTTAACACTTCCTTATCCTGAGGCTTGAAGTGTTCCATCGTAGGATACAGGATATGTAGTATTGGTATTTGAGTTCCTTCCGGTATCCTGACTGTAGATCCCAAGTTTGCCAAAGCATCTGCTTCAGCATTATCCTCTCTTGGTACCTGTTCAAGTGTAAAAACATCAAAATATCCTGCTAATTTTTTGAGAATTTCAAGATACTCGATTAACCTTTCACCTTTGACTGCATAGGATCCATTAAAATGGTTAGTAATTAATAAGGAATCAACATATACTTGCAAATTTTTAACATTCATGTTCTTGGCCAACTCTAATCCTGCAATCAAAGCTTCATATTCTGCTTCATTATTAGTGGCAGAAAATTCACCCCTAATAGCATGGGGTAATATGTCCCCCCGTGGCGATTTTAGTAGTATACCCAATCCTACACCTCTCACATTAGATGCACCATCAGTGTACAATGTCCAGGATTCTAAGGTTTCTCCTAGTTGTTGTACTTCTAGGTCTACTTCATTTTGAATATCACTACTGAAATCAGCCACAAAGTCTGCTAGAGCCTGAGATTTTATAGCATTTCTGGGTTCATATACTAGATCATAGGCACTTAGCTTTACTGACCACTTAGCCATTCTACCCGACATCTCAGGTTTTCTAAGCACATTTTTAACAGGATAATTAGTTTTAACATGAATACTATGTGTCTCTGACGTGTGCGTATATATACATAATTTTGCAATGAAATTACACACGAATCGGTTTTAAATTTATAAAAGTGATTATTACTTTAACATCAAAACACACACGAAAGAGGCAAGTGTACCCCGTCATATATGTAGTAAAGTATCGGTATGAACCAAGTATCGATCCAAGGAAATGGGCGGAGGAATAATACTAGACCTTTGTCACTAAACTACCGGTAAAAACATAAGTTGTTTGATTTTTAAATAAACTAAAGTGAGCATAAACAAATACTTATAAAACATAGTAGAAAATAGATAAATAGCCTTGCTTAATACACAACCAAAGCATGTCAACTAAGTCGGTTTTGGCACTAGAAGCATTTGATCAATTCTCCAATTTTGAGACAATTAGTATCCCTTTCGGGAATCCTAACATGACAATCATTCGGAAAGTTAAAACGATAAACACACTTTAACCACCTAAAATTGTTCTTTAACGTGCAATTGATAAATGTCTATGAAAATCTCTTAAAAATAAGTTAGTCATCCGTTAGGAGTTTTCTAACCTCACTTAAACAAGGAAAACAACACAGATAAACACAATGCAACGACCGAGACAAGCATAAACTAGATTAAATCACAACCGAGTTCATTTTACAAATCTTACACATAAATTCACCAAGATAGCAATTTTGGCCTAAACTACTAACTAAGCTAACAAATCATGGCAAGAATTTATAACGACACCATTTAACCCGTTAAGGTCCTTACGTGACGGTAAGCTTTCTTGATTAACAATAATTACATTTTATTAAACCACTAACCATTTCTAGTATCATGGTGCATACATTTTAACCAAGCTAAACTAGTTAACCAAGTTTAAAGTTTACTAATACAAGATTAATTAAGCTTCATTTTTCAACTATCTTAACTAACCAAATACCAATCATCCAACACAATTACTTATAATCAAGAAATCAATATCAATAACAAGGTTGCAAACTAATCATCAAAGATTAACATAGAAAATACTTCCAAATGTCATTACAAACAAAGATTAACGTACTAATGACTATAATCAAGCAAGGGATTGTTGTGTTTTTGTCCAAAGGCTACAATAATACATAAACATTAATCTAAATGCTTGAAAGATTAACAAAATCATGGAAAGATTAGAAAACCAAACCATAAACAAGCATAAGATTAAGAATCTGGAAGATAACGAAGCTAATCGGCACAATGTGGCTTGAATCCGGGTGAAAGCAGAAGCCTCCGGAGCCTGAAAATTGCCAGAATCGCTTCCAAAATGTCCAGAGTTACGAGCAGAATGTTTCTGCAAGTTTTTATATAATTTCGGTCTCGCACGGTCGTGCGTCCTGTTACACGACCGTTCACTTTATGCATTATTGGAGGTATGGTGCACCATACTGCATGACGTCATCAGATCTTGACCGGTCTTCGGTCTCGCACGACCGTTCTTCCTGAGGCACGACCGTTCGTTTCCGGGTTCTTGTTGCACGGACACTAGCACTGGTCGTTCAGTTCCGGGGTTTGGCTGGTCATCGAATCCGCACGGGGTTCAATCAGACGCACGCCCGTGCATCACCGGGATTGCCTTGCACGCCAAGTCGCACCCTCGTTCATTGCCGGACTGGACTGCATTAGTCGGAGATGCACGGTCGTTCATTAGGTTGCACGACCGTTCCACTTGCCCAGGTCAGAATTCTAACAGAATGTTCGTAGCTTTGTCGTTTCGTCCGGAAAGTCCTCGTTTTCACTATCATCTTGTCTGGTATGCTGTTTTAGGCCTGTAAACAAAAGTATACATGATTAAGTATCCGAATGACGGTTTTACGGCCGAAAACGCATAAAATGGGGATAAAATGGGGGACTAAAATATGTGTAAATTAGCGAATATCAAATCTCCCCACACTTGAACCTTGCTTGTCCTCAAGCAAGCTAAACTAAAATGCAATAAAAGATAGAAACTGACAAGAACGAAAATTTACAAACTATTTATTGAAACAACTACAAACGGTTAGCCGGTTTTTCGAAAGACAACATCAAATGAATCAAACCAAACAAGCATATGCAAAAATATAGCGATAACCAAAAAGCCGTGACTCACTTTCAATTGACTTAACATGTTAATCTTCACACAACTCACAATGTTCACACACACTCGGTTTTATTTATGAAACATACATAAAATGTGTATGTGCAAACACTCAATGCCTCGTCAATGAAATGTGTAATATCATAAGCTTGTCATAAGATCTCGTCTCCACCAACTAACATGCGAAAAAGTGCAAATCAAGAGGTCTTTACGGGGTGTAACGTTAGGCTTGGGCGGAGGGTATGGAAATGGATATATTAAAGTGGAGAAATGGTTAAAACTCGGTAGTTATGTTTAACAAGCGCAATACAACAAAACTATACAAACAAATGCCTTAAAAAGGCGACTTATGCGACAACGAGCTCATAAACAAGATTTCATCATTTTATCAATCAAAATTGCTCGAATTTTGTCTACTTCACCCTATTTTAGGGTGTTTTATTTTCTGTTTTTTTTAACAAACTAATGGATTTATACAACGAAACATAAACTATAACAAGCGCTAGTTAAACGATTATTTTGACCGAGTTTCAACACTAAAAGGTTTAAAACATAAAAAGGCTAAATTTGGCTAAGTGGGCGATAATATTGGGTAGACAAAGGTAAATGGGAAGGCTCGACATGGTTAATCCTAAAGGGTAAAATACGGTTTACGGGAAACACAACACAAGGAACAAGGTTAACAACAAAGGGGTAATCTAAGTGCCTCTATCACTTCTACACAATTCCGCATGTTCATGGTCTTAACAAGCATACTAGTGACAAGTTCTAAATTACACATGACATCCGGCTCACTACTACTCTGAAATGAACAAATATATAACAATATCAAGGCTCAAATATGCTCACGTAACGGAAGGAATGGGTAAAAGTGTGAAAACTATCATGCAAGTCGTTCTTTGTTTGTCACGCTTTCCGGTTTTCTTTTCAAAATTTATTTTGCTTGTCGAGTTTTTATCAAGTCCGAAGCTTTCAAAAACACAACTAACTGGTTTATTTACTAAAATATATACATAAAACAGATATTTTTGAATGATTTTTCTGATTTTTTTTTAGAGGACAAACAAAGTTAACAAAGTTAACCCCCTCCCCACACTTGAACTTCGCATTGTCCCCAATGCGAAACCTGAAATATAGAGAAAAAGGATAATAGTACTCCCCTCAAGATGATTTCTGATGAAACGAGACTTCCAAGCTGTATCTGTCATGTGCTCCGGTCGAAGACTTGATAGCCAAGATCTGCAAGTATGTCATATGGTACAGCAAAACAGAACAGACACAAAATAAACCCAAATAAACCATAATGTACATAAATAGTACTAAAAATCCAAACAAAGACATGGCATAAAGTAAAGTGTTTGAAAAATAAAGTACAATCCGGGGGTGTTGAAATAATACCCAAAATGAACACCCGAAATATAAAGTACTAAAATAATAAAAACCACCAACTAACAACACCACTGCCTCCTACTCGTCATCACCAGCATCATCTCTCGTGTAGGACGGACCCGCATCTCCATAACCAGGTGGGTTCCAGGGTGGGAACTGTGGAGGATGCTGAAAGTAGTCGGGATAGGCATGATGCATCTCCCCGAACAGGTACGAGAACCCAACACTCACCCCCTGGTACAAGCTGTCCTGGTTCGCCCTAAGCTGATCCTGAGTAGCCCTGAGCTGATCCTGACTTGCCCTGATCTGGTCCTGACTAGTCCTAATCTGGTCTATATAAGTCCCATGCTGCTCCTGCGTAACTCGCATCTGTTGGAACTGCTGGTAAAACTCTGGCCAATCCTGGTACTGGTGGTAATCGTGATGCTGCGGTGAATGTGGTGGTGTGTGTGGTTGGTGCTGCTCGTGCTGCTGCACTGCATGCTGCTCCCCCATTTCTTCATCCTCATCTTCCTCCTCAGCAGGAGGCAACGGGTCCCAGACCTCGTTGTTTAGACCCTTCAATCTATCCCCGCTATCCAACTCAACAATCAACCCCATGGCTTTCAATGACCGAATATCAACATATACCCCTTCGGTCACCAGAGTGAGACTCGCAAGTACCTCATCAGTCATCAAGCCTAAATTGTAGGCAATTTCGGTCACATACTGACCGCCGTGAATCTGACTGTTGGGTGTCCGCCCTGAGCACTTCACAAAATATTCAACCATCCTTGCGGCTAGGTTGATGTGAACTCCGTCAACCAGCGCATACAGAAAAATCAAATCCGGTGTTGGACAGTTCCCTAAACTGTCCATGCGGCCACAAATGGTGTGGCTAAATACATGATGCATCACTCGAACCAAAGGGTCTTTCAACCGTGAAGCTTTAGACATTCTCGGGTCGTAAGGGCCACCAATTGCATTTTCAGCCCAAAACGCGGCCCGAGCTTCATCAGTTGGAAAGGTAAACTGCTCCGTGAAGAATTCGGAATCCATGTCTTCTCTTGTGTAAATTCCAAGCCTCCTACCCAATCGACCCACTGACCAAGTGTGCCATTGTCCACCCAACCTGAAAGTTATCCGCTCCTTGTAGCGGAATTTTGGCCTTCTATGAGCAATTGGTTTTTCATAGGCATATGTGGAGAAGAACTCTATCGTTAGTTCACGATAGATGGGGCGGCTGATAGAGATAAGATTCGCAAGCGGAATAGTGAGCATGTTTTCAAGTCTGTCATACTGATTTAGCTCCCTCATAACCTCCCAATCCAGCCTCCGGGGGACGCCGAATTGCCCTCGCCTTCTCCATAAGGCGTCACGTCTTGGAATACAAAGAGCTTCTCGCTCATCATCGGGGTTAAATTGCAAGAAAGGATGGTCCATCTGTAAGAGGAATGTCGTTAGAAAAGCGGGAACAGGAAAAATTTCACTAAAAAACAACAGAATACGCAATTATGAATATTCTGCTATTCTGATCTGGGCCTGTCGCACGGACGTGCGTCGCCGAGAACAAGCAACGGTGGCCAACGTATGTCGGATCTGCACGGCGTGCGACCAACGGCACAACCGTGCATCACCGAGACCAACAGCAAACATCGTGAACAGCCGGTATTGCACGACCGTTCCATCCAAGGAACGTCCGTGCAACCTCGATTCTGCAGATTTCGAACCCCTGAACTTTGAACAGCCTGATTTTTGCAAAATTTCAACAAGTTTTGGGCCAACAGGGGTCGGAAAGTCAACCGGGTGTTCTCGATCTGTACGATTCAAACAAGGGTTAGGGTTTCGCTTGTGTTTATGAAGGGAACCCTAAAAAGCCTTGAAGAATCGGATGAATCTAACCTAGAAAGCGAAGAAACAGAAAATCTACAAGAAGGAACGTACCGTGCGAAGAAGTGTGTGAAACCGTGCGATTTGAGGCAAAAACGGTCTGGAACGGCTGGTGCGACTAGGGTTTTCGCGAATTGTGAATGGGGGCTGCAGATGAGGGTATTATTACTACCAAATGACAAAACTGCCCTCAGCCTGACGCACGGTCGTTCGACCTATCGCACGGTCGTGCGTCACCGACATCGCTCAAACCCAGCACGCTGTTCTCGGAGATGCACCGAGGGTGCGACTCATCGTGCAAGTCAGCCCGCAAACGCACGGTCGTGCGACTCAAGGCACAGTCGTGCAACAGCTGCAGATCAGTTTTTTCTGCAGAAGCCATTTCCAGCAACTGTTTTGGCCGTTTTTCGCCATATTTTTCACACGCAAACTGTTTAATCAATATCCCAACATAGAACCTTCGCCCAGCACGTAAGAAAATTGTACAAACTACCGGAAACTAACAAACGCAACTAAATTACGCTAAAACTAGAAAAACACATAAAAAGACGATATTACCCCTAAAGCGCTTTTGACGCTCTTGCTACATTTTTATTCCGCGAGTCAGTAGCGTAGACTCTCTCCTCCCCACACTTATGATGTGTGCGGGTTTGGAGCTCGATGACCTCCACCGCCGACTCACTCGGCCCGGCAACGTACAACTTCAACCGATGTCCATTTACTTTGAATGTAACGCCATCTGCGTTCTCTATTGCAACAGTACCATACGGAAATACCTCTTTAACTGTGTATGGTCCTGTCCAACGTGAATGAAGCTTCCCTGGAAATAAGCGCAGTCGTGAATTGTAAAGAAGAACAAGATCGCCCGCTTGGAATTCTTTGTGGTCCTTCAAGCGTTTGTCATGAAATTTCTTCGTGCGCTCTTTGTAGAGGACGGAGCTCTCATAAGCTTGTTGTCGCAGCTCCTCCAATTCATGGATCTGGAGAAACCGGGCTTCACCTCCGGTTTTCAAGTACAGATTCGTGGTTTTCAAAGCCCACATAGCTTTATGCTCCAACTCTACCGGTAAATGGCATGCTTTTCCGTATACCAACCTAAAGGGAGTGGTCCCAATAGGGGTCTTATAAGCTGTACGGAATGCCCACAATGCCTCATCGAGTTTGTTCGACCACTCCTTGCGGTTTGCACCAACAGACCGCTCAAGGATGCGCTTTAGCCCACGGTTAGTGACTTCCACCTGCCCGCTCGTCTGTGGATGGTAGGGCGTGGATAGACGGTGATGCACACCGTAACGGGACAAAGACTTTTCAAGCTGAGTATTACAGAAATGAGTCCCTCTCTCACTAATGAGCGCCTTCGGAGCGCCAAATTGGGTGAACAAACTTTTCAAGAATCTCACGACCACCCTGGCGTCGTTAGTGGGTAAGGCCTGTGCCTCCGCCTACTTTGATACATAGTCAACTGCGACCAGGATGTATTTGTTACCTCGTGAGGGGGTAAACGGTCCCATGAAGTCTATCCCCCAAATGTCGAAGACTTCACAAACTTGTATCCAGTTCTGGGGCATTTCATCACGTGCCGATATATTCGTCGCCCTCTGACAGGCATCGCACGCTTTTACCCAACTCTGCGCGTCACGAAAAATAGCCGGCCAATAAAACCCAGAATCCAACACCTTCTTTGCGTGAAATTGGCTCCATGGTGGCCTCCGGTAGGTCCCTCGTGACAATGGCGCAGGATATCGATCGCCTCTTTCCCAGAAACACATCTTCTGATCACCTGATCAGCACCCACCTTGAATAAGAAAGGATCGTCCCAAATGTAGTGCTTGACATCCAAAAAGAATTTCCTCTTTTGCTGGTGAGTCAACCCTTTAATCAGAATCCCGCAAGCAAGGTAGTTTGCCAAGTCGGCGAACCAAGGTGACTCATCGCATATCTCAACACCCATCAACGACTCGTGTGGGAAATTGTCATTGATTGAATCCCAACGCGCGTCCTCGATGTCTCCGTGCTCTAACCGAGATAGATGGTCAGCCGCTACATTCAGCGCACCCTTTTTATCTTGGATTTCGATATCAAACTCTTGCAGCAACAGGATCCATCTGATTAGACACGGTTTAGCATCCTGTTTGCTGAAGAGATATCTAATGGCTGCGTGATCAGTATACACAACGGTTTTCGAAAGCACCAAATACGATCTAAATTTGTCAAATGCGAAAACAACCGCCAAGAGCTCTTTTTCAGTCGTGGTGTAGTGCTCCTGAGCGTCGTGAAGAGTCTTGCTCGCATAACAGATCGGGTGAAAGTGCTTTTCTTTCTTTTGACCCAGAACGGCCCCTATAGAGTAATCGCTTGCGTCGCACATAATTTCAAATGGCAGACTCCAGTCAGGTGCAACCAAAATAGGGGCCTCAATCAACTTTTGCTTGAGAAGGTCAAAAACTCTCAAGCAATCATCTCCAAATATGAACGGAGCGTCTTTCTCCAACAAACGGGTCATGGGTCTAGCGATTTTTGAGAAATCCTTGATGAATCGCCTGTAGAACCCCGCATGACCAAGAAAGCTCCGTATCGCTCTCACAGAGGTGGGAGGCGGAAGTCGTGAAATAACATCGACTTTAGCTAGATCGACTTCCATACCAGCATGAGAAATCTTATGTCCCAGAACTATGCCCTCTTTCACCATAAAGTGGCATTTTTCCCAGTTTAGGACCAGATTCGTCTCTTCACACCTCTTCAACATCTTTTTCAAATTTTCCAAGCAATGATCGAAGGAATCCCCAAATACCGAAAAGTTATCCATGAAAACCTCCATAGAATCCTCGATCATATCATGAAAAATTGCAACCATGCATCTCTGGAAGGTCACTGGTGCATTACACAACCCAAAAGGCATACGCCTGTAGGCGAATGTGCCGAAGGGGCAGGTAAAGGTAGTCTTCTCTTGATCCTCAGGAGCGATAGGAATTTGGAAGTACCCAGAGAACCCGTCTAGGAAACTGTAATACAACTTCCCCAGCAGACGTTCCAACATCTGATCGATGAATGGAAGCGGGAAGTGATCCTTACGAGTAGCATCGTTGAGTTTGCGGTAATCAATGCAAACTCGCCACCCAGTGACGGTACGGGTAGGAATTAGCTCATTCCTATCATTTAAAACTACAGTCATACCACTTTTCTTGGGTACAACCTGCACTAGACTCACCCACACAGAGTCAGATATAGGATAAATCATCCCGGCATCCAACAACTTAATCACTTCTTTCTTCACCACGTCCTGCATATTTGGATTTAAACGCCTCTGATGCTGTGCACACGGTTTGTACTCGTCTTCCATCAGAATCTTGTGAGTACAAAAAGAAGGATTGATGCCTTTGATATCCATGATTTTCCATGCAATGGCTCTCTTATGAAGTCTTAGAACCTCAAGAAGCTGATTTTTCTCATCCTTTTCCAATGATGCCGAAATTATAACCGGTAAGCGACGCTCCTCGTCAAGAAATGCATACTCGAGATGTGGCGGGAGTTCTTTCAACTCCAAATACGGTGGATCTTCAACCGACGGTTTTGCTTTCTCTTCTTCTACATGGCCAATTTCTAGAAACCTCTCCGGACTCTGGGAACCATCGTCACCAATCTGATAGACTGGCTGCTCAAAATCGTGGCCCTCCTGCGTAATGCCAATCAGGTCCCCACATGACAGACGTGTGTCTGAATCAATCTCGTCAACAGTACCTTGAAAATGAGAGCACACACATGCATCGACAATGTCGACATAATAAAGCTTGTCATCGTGACTTTGCGGATGCTGCATCGATCTTTTGATATCGAATGTCACGTGCTCGTCATTTACTCGGAGCGTGATTTGGCCAGCTGCCACATCAACAATCGTCCTCGCAGTATTGAGGAACGGGCGTCCAAGTATCAAAGGTACTCTTGAATCTTCGTCCATGTCAAGAATAACAAAATCCACGGGGAAAACAAATTTATCGATTTTTACAAGCATGTTTTCCACAAATCCACGCGGATACTTGATTGAACGGTCTGCCAACCGAATGCTCATCCTAGTAGGTGACGGCTCACCCAGATCCAGTTTAGTAAAAACCTTATATGGCATAAGGTTGATACTCGCTCCCAAGTCAGCCAATGCATGGCTAACAAACATGTTTCCAATCAAACAAGGAAGCGTAAAACTACCCGGATCTCCCATTTTCGTGGGCAGACGGTTTTGTAGAACAGCATAACAAGTTTCATTCATCACCACACATGATATATCCTCGAGCTTCTATTTATTCGAGAGGATGTCCTTAAGGAATTTTGCATACTTTGGCATCTGGGCCGAGGCTTCAACAAACGGTATATTAATGTGTAGTTGCTTAAACAACTCAAGGAACTTACCGTATTGTTCGTCATTCTTCTGTTTCTTCAGCCTCCCTGGATAAGGTACTGCGGGAGTGTAATCTTTGACCGGCTCCTGGACTTGTGCTGTACTTGCTGGGCGTAGCCTGGCTTGCACCTTGTCCGGTGTGTCAATCGGGACCGCTCCAGTGATCGGTGATGAGTCCGATATGACGGGTCCGGTAGTTTTTCCACTCCTGGTCATGATCGCATTCACATGCCCACCCGGGTTTGGTTCTGTATTTCCCGGAAGACCACCCGGGGGTCTTTTAGACATCATCTGCGCCAGCTGGCCAACCTGATTCTCGATATTTTGAATCGAGGCTTTATGACTCCTCATTTCCCCCTCATGAGAAAGAAAACGATCCTCGCTCTGCTGGTAGCGTTTTTCTGCCAACTGATTCACACTCGAGGAGCTAGTAAGAAGCTGAGCCATCATATCCTCCAGCTTGGAACTAGACTGAGGGGCCTGCTGCTGGGAACTACTCCCAGTGCCCTGATTCTGATATGAATATGGACGCTGCTGGTAGGGTTGGTTGTATTGCTGGAACTGCTGACCCTGACCCTGCTGTGGCGCTGGAGTGCGCTGAGTAAATCCCAAAGGATTTTGATTGCCTGTATTCGCTCACCACCCAAAATTTGGGTGATTTCTCCATCCGGGATTATATGTGTTGCTGTACGGGTTGTTCTGCGGCCTCACCTGATTACTCATGAAATCTACTTCTTCGTGGCCCTCATATACGACTCCCTGAAAGCACGCGCCAGGCTCATGTGACACTCCACACTGGTCACATCCCGAACCAGCTTGCGCGATCATCTGGGACTTATCGAATTTTGCTGCAAGAGCCGAGATTTGTGCAGTAATGGCCGTGTAGTCATCCACCGCGTGTACTCCTGCGCGAGATGATGATGATGATGATGTTGTCCGGCCTCTATCTCCCTCCCGACGCGAGCTGGATTTCAACGCAGCTTTTTCTATGATATCATACGCTTCAGTCGGCGTCTTAGTTCCTAGATCGCCTCCTGCGTTCACGTCTAATCGTTCCTGCGTGTTGTAACTGAGCCCCTGATAAAACGTCAAGACCAGCTGTCTCTTGGAGAAGCCATGATGTGGAACATCTATCAACAAATCTTTAAATCTCTCCCAGGCCGCGTGCAACGACTCTCCCTCGTCCTGGCGAAAGGAAACAATCCGGTTCCGTAGCTTGTTTGTTTTCTCAGGTGGAAAATATTTCTGCATAAAGTGCTCCGCCAACTGATTCCAGGTCCTGATGGACCCGGCTGGAAGTGACATAAGCCAAGCTCTAGCTTTGTCACGCAACGAGAAAGGAAACAACCTCAACCGAATTGCATCCTCCGAAACACCTGTAATCCTAAATGTCGAACAAATAGCAAGAAAAGCAGCGATATGCCTCCCGGGATCCTCGTGCTCACGCCCGTCAAACTGTACTGAATTCTGCACCATATTAATAATAATAGATCTAATTTCAAAAGTAGGTGCATCAATAGTAGGCTGAAGGATACTCGGCTCCAGGCCTGCCCTTCCGGGCTGATTTGTCTCATTCAAAGGTCGCTCATCGTCCGCCATGGTTCTGTCTCTTGCTGCCCCTGAGCCTTCGGCTTCAGCGGGTACCACCTACTCCTGCTCACCAGCTGCGAGCAGTAGCCCAACCGCACGCCCTCTCGCGCGAAGACGTCTCCTCAGATCACGCTCGGGCTCGTCTAACGGTTCAACAACTTCTGGAGCGGGGGTCGAGAACATCAATCTACAAACGAAAAATTGACACAATGAATATTTTATTAATATAATAATGTTGTTTTTTTTTTTTGCTGAAAAGAAACAGAATATTATTTAAAATGGGCTGAAAATTTTATAAAAATCCGAAAATGGGCCCGAAATTTTATAAAAATCAACACAATAAAAATAATCGAATCCGGATTAAATAAATAAATGGAACTCGAAAACTCAAAGAATAAATAAATAATAAATCCGGATTAAATAAATAAATGGAACAAAAAATTTACAAGTGTACAAAAGAATCACGAAAACGAATAAATCGAATTAAAAGCAAGAAATATTAACAAATAAATAAACAAATAAATAATCAAGAAAGTATACACAAATATTAACAAGTATATACACCGATAACACAATGACTCGGGTCGTTCCTAAAACTTGCCATTTTCCCCGGCAACGGCGCCAAAAAACTTGACGTGTGCGTATATATACATAATTTTGCAATGAAATTACACACGAATCGGTTTTAAATTTATAAAAGTGATTATTACTTTAACATCAAAACACACACAAAAGAGGCAAGTGTACCCCGTCATATATGTAGTAAAGTATCGGTAAGAACCAAGTATCGATCCAAGGAAATGGGCGGAGGAATAATACTAGACCTTTGTCACTAAACTACCGGTAAAAACATAAGTTGTTTGATTTTTAAATAAACTAAAGTGAGCATAAACAAATACTTATAAAACATAGTAGAAAATAGATAAATAGCCTTGCTTAATACACAACCAAAGCATGTCAACTAAGTCGGTTTTGGCACTAGAAGCATTTGATCAATTTTCCAATTTTGAGACAATTAGTATCCCTTTCGGGAATCCTAACATGACAATCATTCGGAAAGTTAAAACGATAAACACACTTTAACCACCTAAAATTGTTCTTTAACGTGCAATTGATAAATGTCTATGAAAATCTCTTAAAAATAAGTTAGTCATCCGTTAGGAGTTTTCTAACCTCACTTAAACAAGGAAAGCAACACCGATAAACACAATGCAACGACCGAGACAAGCATAAACTAGATTAAATCACAACCGAGTTCATTTTACAAATCTTACACATAAATTCACCAAGATAGCAATTTTGGCCTAAACTACTAACTAAGCTAACAAATCATGGCAAGAATTTATAACGACACCATTTAACCCGTTAAGGACCTTACGTGACGGCAATCTTTCTTGATTAACAATAATTACATTTTATTAAACCACTAACCATTTCTAGTATCATGGTGCATACATTTTAACCAAGCTAAACTAGTTAACCAAGTTTAAAGTTTACTAATACAAGATTAATTAAGCTTCATTTTTCAACTATCTTAACTAACCAAATACCAATCATCCAACACAATTACTTATAATCAAGAAATCAATATCAATAACAAGGTTGCAAACTAATCATCAAAGATTAACATAGAAAATACTTCCAAATGTCATTACAAACAAAGATTAACATACTAATGGTTATAATCAAGCAAGGGATTGTTGTGTTTTTGCCCAAAGGCTACAATAATACATAAACATTAATCTAAATGCTTGAAAGATTAACAAAATCATGGAAAGATTAGAAAACCAAACCATAAACAAGCATAAGATTAAGAATCTGGAAGATAACGAAGCTAATCGGCACAATGTGGCTTGAATCCGGGTGAAAGCAGAAGCCTCCGGAGCCTGAAAATCGCCAGAATCGCTTCCAAAATGTCCAGAGTTACGAGCAGAATGTTTCTGCAAGTTTTTATATAATTTCGGTCTCGCACGGTCGTGCGTCCTGTTGCACGACCGTTCACTTTATGCATTATTGGAGGTATGGTGCACCATACTGCATGACGTCATCAGATCTTGACCGGTCTTCAGTCTCGCACGACCGTTCTTCCTGAGGCACGACCGTTCATTTATGGGTTCTTGTTGCACGGACACCAGCACTGGTCGTTCAGTTCCGGGGTTTGGCTGGTCATCGAATCCGCACGAGGTTCAATCAGACGCACGCCCGTGCATCACCGGGATTGCCTTGCACGCCAAGTCGCACCCTCGTTCATTGCCGGACTGGACTGCATTAGTCGGAGATGCACGGTCGTTCATTAGGTCGCACGACCATTCCACTTGCCCAGGTCAGAATTCTAACAGAATGTTCGCAGCTTTGTCGTTTCGTCCGGAAAGTCCTCGTTTTCACTATCATCTTGTCTGGTATGCTGTTTTAGGCCTGTAAACAAAAGTATACATGATTAAGTATCCGAATGACGGTTTTACGGCCGAAAACGCATAAAATGGGGATAAAATGGGGGACTAAAATATGTGTAAATTAGCGAATATCAGTCTCAAAATAATGTCTAAGCTTAGTTGATGCCATAACTAGAGCTAATATCAATTTCTCTAAATGTGAATATCTAGTTTCAACATCTAATAAACTTTTACTAACATAATAGACAGGATACTACTGACCTTCATGATCCTTGACCAAAACAGCACTTACTGCATTCTCTGATACTGCAAGATACATGGATAATGGTTCACCATCATCGGGCTTCATCAATAAAGGTGTAGTTGAAAGATATTGCTTTAACTCCTGCAAGGCTGCTTCATGCTTTTCTCCCCACTCGAATTTCTTATTTTTCTTCAGGATATCGTAGAATTCTTTACATTTCTCCGAGGATCTTGATATAAATTTGTTCAGGGCTGCTACTTGTCCTGTTAATCTTTGTACATCTTTCATGTTGGAAGGTGACTTGATATCCAGGATAGCTTTGATCTGTTCTGGGCTTGCTTCTATACCCCTTTTAGTTACCATATATCCTAAGAACTCCCCCCCCCCACTCCAAAATGGCACTTGGCAGGATTTAGCTTCATGTTATACTGATCCAGGATATCAAATGCTCCTTCAATATCCTGGAGATGATCCTCAGCCTTCTTGGATTTTACTACCATATCATCAATGTACACCTCCATGGTGTCCCCCAGTTTGTCTTTAAACATCATGTTCACCAATCTCTGGTACGTTGCACCTGCATTTTTCAAACCAAAAGGCATAGCAGTATAACAATAAATACATGTTGGTGTCATGAAAGCAGTATCCTCCTGGTCTGAAGGTTCCATTTGGATCTGCTGAAATCCTGAGGATGCGTCCATGAAGGTTAACATCTCATGACCGGCAGTTGCATCCACCATCGAGTCTATATGAGGCAGAGGAAATGGGTCTTTAGGACATGCTTTGTTCAAGTCTGTGTAATCTACACAAACTCTCCATTTCCCATTCTTCTTTTGAACTACGACCACATTTGCTAGCCACTTGGGAAATTTAACTTCCCTAATCATTTTGGACTTCAATAATCTTTCGACCTCTTCTTGAATAATTACATTTGGCTTTGGAGAAAACTTCCTTCTCTTTTGTTGAACAGGCTTGAAAGACCTGTCAATTCCAAGCTTATGAGTGATAATATCCTTAGAAATACTTGTCATATCCTCATGCTTCCATGCGAATGTTGACATCCTGCATTTCAAAAAGTTAGTTAACTGATCTTCAATATCCTGAGGGATATTGGTTCCTACGAGCACCGAGATATCTGGATTATCCTGGTCCAGGATAATTTTTTTAACATCCTGCTCTGAAGCCTCCACGATATCCTGGGCTCGCATCTTTAATTGCTATCCTGCCTTGGGCTTTGTTGAGGATTTCATCGCAGAAGAATAACATTCCTTTGCCTCTTGTTGATCACTTTCCACCTTGACAACCCCCAAGGGGTAGGGATCTTGATACACTGATGATAGGTTGATGGCACATCTTTCATATCATGGATCCATGGCCTGCCCAATTTGATATTGTAGCAGGATAAGGAGTCCATGACACAGAAACGTTGCATTGATTTGACTCCTTCAACATATACTGGCACCTTTATTTCTCCAACAGTATTCTTGGCCTCTCCACTGAACCCAACAAGTGCAGTGGATTTTGAAGTGATCTCCATCAGGGAAATATTCATCCTCTTCAATGTTTCCAGTTGAATAATGTTCACGGAGTTGCCATTATCCACCAGTATCCTGCGCACAAAATGATTAGCAATATATAAAGTTATTACCAAACCATCATGATGGGGATCATGGACAGTATCCCTGTCATCACTGTCGAACATGATCACTTTATCAGTTGTGAGGGTTGTCATCCTGGTTGGCTTGTCTCCCCGTTCTGCCTTAGCCTCCTTTGCATGTCTTTTTGCTGAAGAATAAGAGTTCCCACAAATGTCAGATCCTCTTGAGATAAAGTTAATTATATTGGCGTCGACAGGAGGTGATGCTGCTCGTTCAGGATCCTTCTTAGTATCCTGACCCTTATTCTTCTTTCTTCCCAGAAGATCCTTCAGATATCCTTTGCTTAGCAGGTAGCTTATTTCCTTCCTCAAGGCTATGCAATCCTCCGTAACATGTCCAAAATCCTCATGGAAGGCACACCATTTGGATTTATCTTTCCAATCAACCTTTTGCTGGTTCTTTCTGGGCCACCTGGCTTTATCTCCTAAACCCTGCATGGCATACATTAGTTCAGGTATATTAACAGAAAAACAGTATTCTGACAGTTCAGGATACTCATCAGGATCCTCATCCTCAACAGCATTCACTTTCTTATTATCATTCCTACCATATGGCTTAGAACGATACGGCTTATATGAGGATTCTGACTTCCTGTTAGTTGATTCATAGGTTGAGGATGAATTCATCCTCTCTTGCATCTTTTTATCATCTTCCAGTCGAATATATCTTAAAGCCCTGTTTCGAGCTTCATCCAGGTTCCTGCAAGGATTCATTACAAGATCCTGGTAAAATTGAGAATCCTTTTGCAACCTCATCTAGAAAGCCTGCACAGCTGTAGCAACGTCAAGATGTGGGATATCTAAGGACTCCCTGCTAAACTTGTTCACGTAATCCCTTAAGGATTCTTGTGGATGTTGAGTTATCCTGTAGAGATCACTGGTTAGTTTCTCAAAACTTATACTGCAAGAAAACTGATTATTAAACAAATTAACCAAATGAGCAAACGATGTAATTGAATGAGGTGGAACATTTAAGAGTCATTTTAAGGCTGATCCTGTCAAAGTGGAACCAAAACCCTTGCAAAGGCATGCTTCCTTGTGATCCGGAGGAATAGGGTTAATTTCCATCCTTTCCCTACACTGAGCAATATGCTCCCTCAGGATCCGTGGTCCCATCATAGAGCTTCATGTTGGGAGTTTGAAATCTTTTTGGAATTTCAGCATCACAAATATGATGTGCAAACTGGGGTATCATGTGGCTATCCTGGGATTCTTCCGGAATGGGCTGAACAACCCCAGGTACACTGGATATCATATCCTTCAACTTCTGAAGCTCCCTAGAGAGTGCTGACGTCACACCTGCATCCTGCAAAGATCCAACACTGTTAGTAGCAAGAGTATTAGTATTATTAGACACGTTACCATCCTGAGGTCTGGCCATATCCTGGAGCATATCCTGATCCTCTCACAATTGAGACCCTGATTGATGAGGGTATCTCAGGAGTATAGCTCTGGGAATGACTAGGTACAATATTGCCCCTGTTATCCTCAGTATATGCTGCCGAACTGAAGTTCAAAGCTCTGGGCTGCAAGGGAGTGACAATATCCTCAGCATGTCTACTTGAGCTAGATTTCAAGAGTTGTATTTCTCTTATCAGCATTTGGTTGGTCTCCTACTGTTGCTTCATCTGATCCTGTATACTACCGAACAAAGTTAGAATTTCATCATTAGAAGCCATAATAGGGGTTCTCCCTGAAGCAGCGGATCCTTGAACATTCTGAGTGGGAATAATGTCCCGAGCCAGGTGAGTTTCGGTCCTTCTTGGAGGAACTTGAGGCTGTGAAGAAGCTTGTGTCCTTGGAGGTGGTAGAACCACCGAGCCAATTGTTGCAGAGGTTGTAGCAGACATGGTAGAAAAGTTCATATTTGATTTTGAGGCCATTGAAAATAATGTGGCAAAAAGTTTCGAAAATAGGAAACCAAGTAGTGATTTTAAGAAAGCTTTTAGTAGAAATAGCACCACTGGCCCCATGGTGAGCGCCAAATTGTTTTGGTCAAAAATTACCTAAGCAATTTAGTGATCAAATTAGTTTTGTGAGGTAGTGTGCTAAGAATGTGTATCGAAAATATCCTGGTTGAGTTGTTTGCAAAAACAGTTTTCAGGATATTGAGCTATATCTATAATCAAACAATGAGCAAAAAAGTAAAGGGTGACACGAGATGTACGAGGAAAGCCCTTGATCAATCTAGATCGCCGGCACAAAACCTCGGGAGCTGACAATCGCAGCTGTCTTGTTCTTCTTATTACTTCAAATGTCAGGATACAGTGTAGGATATTGACCAGATCGTTCCTAAGTGTTACAATGTTTTTCAGAAAGTGTGTGAATTGCGAGAGAAAGTATGAGAGCTCGAGAGTAGTGAATGTGATGTCCTATGTGATCTGGTTTATCCATCTATTTATAGTTACAAAAAGAAAACAAAATCTCCTAAAATAGGGGGATGCCAGCGAATATTCCCACGTGAACGTTGAAGACCAAGTAATGCGGCTTCAACGTTCTTCTTCGAACAACTTGGACTGAGTCTTCAGGGGAAGAGGTCTTCATGAACGCTGTGAACTTGTACTCGTACTCCTGTACACAATTCGTTAGTAATCCTCAGGATACAGTATCGGGATGTTACCAATATCCTGATTCAGCATCCTGGTTGCAAACATATATTATGTAATCAAGATATAATTCAAGATACTATCCAGGATATGGGCTTAGAATTTCACCCATAACAATCTTCATCATCTTCTTCTTGCTTCACATCATGCACATTTTGATTATCAGACTTGTTGTATGATTTGGATTTGTTGTTCCTGAAATAGGATTCTTGCTTTTCTTGCTTTGAGGATCCTGACAGTCTTTCCTGGATCCTTTTATCATCCTCTAAATGGATGAACCTAATGGCCCTGTTTCTCACTTCATCAAGGTTCCTGCAAGGAGTCATAACAAGATCATCATAGAATTGTGAATCCTTAAGTAAACCCATTTTAAAAGCCTCTACAGCTGTGGCAATATCCAGATTAGGAATCTCTAAGGATTATCTACTGAATTTAGTTATGTAATCCCTTAGTGATTCACTTTGACCTTGGGTTACCTATATAAATCACTAGTTAAACGTTCAAATCTCCTACTACATGAAAATTGGCTATTGAACAAGTTAACTAGATTAGAAAATGAAGTAATGTAAGGGGGAAAACTTAGGAGCCATTTAAGAGTTGATCCTGTCAGTGTGGATCCGAAACCCTTGCCATCATAGAGCTTCATATTTGGTGTTTGAAACCTCTTTGGTATCTATGCATCACATATAGGTGGTGCAAAACGAGATACTCTGTGACTGCCATCCGAAATCTCAGGAATGAGTTTAACCACTTCTAGGACACTGGATATCATATCCTTGAGTTTTTGTAACTCCCTTGTCATAGCCGGGTTGATCCCTGGTTCCTGCACCAAACCATGGTTAAGATTATAAGATGTATTGAAAATGTTACCTCCTGATTGATTCGAGGCTGGGATTCCAGATGTGAATCCAAATTGGTGTGATTCTGGTGTGATCATGGGACCAGATGAAGCTATAGTCTGCATGGGGATAAAGTCTCCCACATGAATCTCTGAACTTCTTGGTTGTTGACTCCTTAAGGATCCTTGATCCTGAAAGATATTAGATCCAGTATACATCGGAGCTGAAGGTCTTGGAGGATACTCCATGGATCCGTGAACTTGCGATGAGGATCCTTGAACCTGTGATGAGGATCCTGGATGATGAGGATAGGATACTTGAACTGACAGCATCCCCATGTATCCTCCTGAACTAGAGAGGGATCCTTGATGCTGGAGGGAGGATCCTTGAGGCTGAAAAGAGGATCCCGAAGGCTGGAAGTAGGATCCTTGAGCCTGTGTCATTGCCGATGATCCATAGTTCATACTCGACGATCCTCCATGGTATTGGACACCTGATGCCATAGAATGCTGGACAGTTGTTGCTGGAGTCGAAAAATCCAATGATCTGGGCACCAACGGAGAGTGATCCTCCGTTGATCTCTTCAATTTCTTGATTTCATCAATCTCACAAAGGATCCTGTCATTAGTTTTGTCCTGCTGCTGCATGTAATCATTCATCTGCAAAATCAAAGAATAAAGATCATTATTAGCAGGAGCAAAAGAAACAGCAGCAGTTGCTTTTACGAAAACGGGGGTATTGTAGGACCGGTTTTGACTCCGAAACGATTGCGAACCGACTCGTGTAATGTGTGGAATCCGTACACGAACGTGACCGAACACACAAGACGTAATATAATCGGTGATTCAATTGATAATCTGAAATCGTACAAGAACCGTGAATCACCTTGCCACTTTCTCTCTCGACTTTCTCTCTCTAGCCTCTAGCTCTCCAATCTCCAAATGTGGCAAAAGTCTTTAAGTCTAACCCTAAGACTTCTATTTATAGGCCTTGGAATTAATGAGACTTCTCATTAATTACCAAAATGCCACCTTGCTATTTCTATCTAATTATTACAATATAAAGCCTAGAATTAAACTGTTTCTGCTACGATCTGTCTTGACGGAGGCGATAGACATAAATGCACCAACAGACTCCCCCTTGGATATTGCCACAGTCAATCTCGTAGCGTCTTGTCTTTCTCTCTGAGTCTTATTGAAGCTTTATCATCTTCAGCAACACATACTCCCTCTTTCTTGAACAGAATCCCCGTGGATCTGTCTTCAGCTTCAGCTCCCCCTTTCATTAAACTCTTTCTTCAGGCTCCCCCTTTCGTCAAGCTTCCGTGCTTTTGGGATCGACACCTGGCTTTCCGGTTACAAGCTCTTCCAGGATAGTTAGCCGGCTCCTTGAAAGCACACTCCCCCTTGCGTTGAGCTCGTCTTCAGACTCCCCCTTAGACTCGGCTATCGGGATCATAGTCTGGTACAACACCTGCAAAGACTCAAACATTTATAAGTAAAACATTTTGATCATCCAGGATTGAAAACCCTGGCTCTCTCAGCATAAGCTAAAATATTTTACAGTGAAAGCATTTTCAGTTATCCAGGAATTGTAACCTGGCTCTATTAAACTTCCTAAATCAAGATCCTGGCTCTAAGATATAATAATATGGATATATCCAGGAATACTTGATTCTCTCCTCCTATCAATAAACTTCATAGATTTGGCAGTTTTAGCGAACAAGATCGGAAACTGGCTCTTTTACATTACATTTTAACAGTTTAAGAATCCAAATCCTTCACGGTTAATCGTCCAAGTCCAAATTAATGACCTTGGAGACTTCACAAACTGTTTTGATTTTTGATTTAAAAACTTCAAGTTTCAAATTAATGAACTTGTTTATTTTCAGAAACATAATCAGCATACTTAGATTTTGAAACTCAACATTCAGACATCGGTTGTCGAAAATAAAATGAAATCAAAATCTTTTTTGTATTTTCCTAAAACATAAAGCAGTAAAGAAATATTTACAAACATATTTACAGACAATATTTTTGTTTGAGTTTGCGTCAGAGGATCATATCAGTTTATGACAAATCACTAGAACCGTTGAGCTTTAAACACTTTAAGTTCTAAACGATTCACTTAGATTGTCAGTATACTGATCCACTTAAATTTTCACACAAAGTTCAACTGTTTCGAGATACGGATTAGTGTTTTAAGGACTTAACTTATTCGCGTGTCCCACCTCAGAATATACTCTCGTATCAAAATTCCCTAGATCCAGTCTTACAGGTGAGTATACCAATTTGATATATGTTCTCTGGGTTAGTGCGAGACCTTGAGAGCTCAGGTATGAACTTCGGTTCAGTCAAAGAGATGAAGGCTCGTCTTTAGGTGTGTTCCCTTTAGGGAATCTTTTCTTCAACTGCAATTGATTCATATCTTTCGATATTTTATCAAGTTTTATGCAGAGGGTGAGCTTTTAAAGCGCGTAAAGTATTATACGAGGTCTAGGCCATTGCTTCCGCAATTTCAGAAGACCAGGTATAATACCCCATGTATCAAACACTATAAAGACCTAGTATCTTAGAATCAACAATCTCTCAAACAAGATTTCGGGGGTTACCCATATATCCGAGAGATGTTCCCCACGAGATAAGTAAGTATTGATATTTAGGTTTATATCTCGAAAACAATCTACTAAGCGTGTAAAAACCTACTGGCATATCATCAGTGAGACCGTTTATCACATTTTAACATTCCATTTCTTTAGCGTACTGTGATTATCTACTAATGTACTATCATTTCCTCTTATTACACAAAAACTCATTCTTGAATTTTATCATGTTTTTGGCTTTTTCAAATTTTCTAATGTTTTTGGATTTTCTGACAATTTCTTACTCCCCCTAAAATTCAAAACATTTAAAGAAAATTTGACAACCTGATATTGATAGCTTTGTCTCGCCATCCATTTTCTGCTTTTCGTGCTCTGTTTTGCAGAAAATATACTGTACCCCCATGATTTACAACACATTGATATTTTACAGTTTGAAAACCGTTTTTCAATCTTGTGAAATTAATCATGTTTGTTCCGCCGTGAGGGTTTCGGCATATTCACTCAGCATATTTTGGAAATTTTTGAATTTTTGACAAATTTAAAAAAAACAAACATATTTTTGATTTTTCAAATTTTAAATTTTTAGGGTTTTTGAAATATTGTTTATTTATATACAAAAATCAAACAAACTCCCTGTTCAACAGTCGCAGGGACCAGCAGCCTTCTCCTCTCCTTGTGCCAGGCTGCTCCGATTTCCATTCTCACAGTCTTCAATTTTCTTGAGCACCTGCACATTCAACTATTGAATTATTTGAACAATTTAGCCCAGGTCTGTTTGACCTTAGGCATTTCAACACAAAATGCATCATTTAACTTCGGAAAATCTTAGTCATTTTGTACAAAGACTTTGTCAATTTTCACTTCTACTTTTTCATCATTTACCGAAGCGATTTGTTTCTTAACAGACCATGTTTGACCTTTTGGAGTACCTCTTTTGTAAAAATGTGAATCTTTTTGAACATTTTGATTCTGAACAATAGTTGATTTCCAAAACTGTTGTTGTTTTGTAGCATCGACATTTGTTCTCCAACTTTGTGTTGTTCTAAATCTGGGTGTGTGAGAATTCTAGGTCTGTCTAGAATCAAGTCTGTTCGAGTTTGATTTCCAAGTTTGATTCGAAGCAAACTTGTTAGTGTTGTACCTCCAAGTTTGTTTTGAATCAAATCTGGTTGACCTTGGTTTCACATCCTCATATTTATGTTTTTCAACATCATCAGACTTCTTTTTCGTCTCAACATCAACAAGTTTCAGATTTGGACACTTGCGTGCCAGATGTCCAGTTTGATCACACTTAAAACATGTTCTCTTTGAGACATCTTTCACCTATTGTTGTTGCTTTTTCTTTTGAGCATAGAAATCTTCATTAGACTGTCGTCTAAATTTGAGTTCTTTCTCTTCTTCGGAACTTGTTCCGTGAATAAAATTCATTTTTGTTTGATAATTTGGAGTTTCATTTCTCTTCCAATTTTGTTTCTTTTTATAACCCAACCCAGCCTTCATGTTTTTCTTCTTGAAACCAGGTTTGTTGTAAAAAGTTTTGTGACCTTTTCCAGCAAACTTCGGAATTTCAGATTTTTCAATTTCAACCATTTTGAAAACTTTATCAATCTTTTCTGAAATGACATTCTGAATCGGGAATACAATATCTAAGAATAATTTATCCGATCCAATCATGGTATAAACCAATCCTTTTGAATCATCATTCAAATTTTTCTCAGATTTTGAGTTTTTCAGATATTCTTCATGAAAACTACCTTCATTTTCATCCTGTGATTCAGATTTACCTGTTTCAACCGACTCTTCTTTCAACACACTTTCAACGACCTTACCTACCACCTCTGAATCACTTGAATCATCAGATTTGGAATGGGTTACGTCAATGTTATCTGGCAATTGATCGACCATGTTGAAAGCTTTTTCGACTTTCTCATCATCATAAAATGCAAACTTTTCCGGTGGTGGAACTTGATGATACTCTGAGCCAATGCCCTTTTTGTTTTTCTCAGAATCATCATCACCCGGTTTTATGTTGAAAATTCTTTTAAGCACATATGATGATGCATGATAGCTTTTTAACTTGTTGTTATCATGTTCTAAATCAGCTATTTGACGCTTTAACTTAGCAACATCCTCAATATAAGAATTAAAAACTTGTTGCTTTATTGAATACTGTCTCTTTAGCGTATCAGTTGTTTCAGAACAGTATCTCAATCTAGATTGAACAAGTTTCATTTGACTTTTCACATCTTCATATGACTCTTTTGTAATGTGATAAGCCAATTTTATTGAATCATACTCCTTTTTCATTTCCCGACATGCATTTTCTTTTTTAACACATTCTTCTATCATTTTCGAAACCTTTTCTTTCAAACTTTCATTTTCTTTTTCTAAACTTTTGCACTTTTGTGTTAGGTTTTCATCATTTTCTTTTAAAACTTTTTCATTTTCTAACATTTCTTTGCATTTATCTTTGAAAACATTTTCGATTTTAGTAAATTCTAGATCTCTTGTTCTGAACTTTTCATCTTTTTCAGTACAAGCACTGCACGTTTCCATGCATTTCTTGCACTGTTCAGCAGATTTTAAAGCTTCAGAATCAGTTGAAGTATTTACCTCAGTGATTGGCACCTCGGCTTTTGCTTCCTTCTGTGCCTGATCAGCTTCATTCTTTATTTCTTTCTTACCAATACCAACACCATCATTCACTTCAACCGAACTTTCCATCTTCACTTCTTCTTCTTCTTCTTCTTTCTTCTTCATCTCTTCTTGACCAACCTGCTGTTCTTTAGTAACAGCTTTTTCTTCAACAACTTCTTTTATCACCTTCTCTTCCTCTTTTATCTTCACATCCTCAACTTTCACAGCTTCGACTTTAACTTCCTCAACAACTTTCTTCAGATCATCAACCAATTCTTCAACATTTTTCTTCATTCTTTCTTCATCCCTCTTTTTCAAACTCGTGGTCATCACGTCACGAATTATCTTGTCCAGCCTTTTCAAATAGGTTTTATCTTTCGCAACATTCGAATAGTATTCGCCGGACAGAGGAATTACTGCAAGAACATCATTGAACACCACATCCTTTTTGTGTACGACAGGATCACCATTTTGGTTGACATAGCAATCTCTCTTCTTGTCGTATCTTCTACAATACTTAGTATCTTCATATTCTTCGTGCATTTTCTCAATCCTGCACCCTGCAAAGAATATTTCTCTTTCAGTCTTTTCCTTCAGAATCTCTTCTTTCGTTCTCACTTTTATTTCAGCCATGATGTTATCTCCTCGAATCACCTGAATCGTACAAACACAATTAGTTCAAAACACTTATCAAACAACTGAATCGGACGGGTATCCGGTCGAGTGAGTCAACAAAAGTCAACAGAATGAATTTTATAACAATGAATCAGGTGGGGATCCGTTCGGCTAACAAGGCTGCCCGATTGGGTGACAGTGTGCCTTGGATAGGGTGGCAACTCGATCGGGTGACACTGCTGTCCGATCGGGTGGGAATGTTGTTCGATCGAGTGGGAATGCTGTCCGATCAGGTGACAGTGTATTTTGAATCAGGTGGGGATCCGATCGGGTAATGATGCTGCCCGATCGGGTGGAGATCCGATTCCTTGACAAACACCTGAAACACAAACAAATGAAATGATTAGGATCGGGTGGTAATCCGTTCAGATTGCCACTCGATTCACTGCACCTTAAACCTTTGAACAAGCAAAATCCCTTGAAATGAATTGTGACCAGATCGGGTGGGTCAACAAGGTCAAACTATTAAATGAAATTCAATGAATCGGATTGTCTCCCGATCGGGTGGTAATCCGATCGGGTAGGTCAATGAAAGTCAAACTTTAATAGGCAATGTAATGAATCGGGTGGTAACCCGAACGAGTTGCCACTTGATTGATGGCACTACACGACAAAACACTTTTCAAATTTGATTCAACAAAGTCTTAAATGCAAACTGACATTATATTCTCATGCAAATATCAATGGCCGACAACACTCAATTCAAACAACATCTAATTTGACCTCAAATATCGAAACAATTTTCAATGTACTGAGATTATCAGATCACATGCAATATCTACTCAATTCACGTGACAATCAAAGTTTAAAAAGCCGTCAACTATATTACTTATTAAAATCTCATTAGGCCTAAGATATTATGCATTAATTGAACTGAGAATATAGTGAGCTTTAATGTCCGACAAGGTTGACTGACTTAACAGGTTTGACCAAGTTACTATATCAAGTGAGAATGTTAAATCGGATTGCCGCCCAATAGGGTGGTAATCCGATCGGGTAGGTCAACAAAGTCAACTATGCAATGGATAGGGTGGGAACTTTGAATCGAGTGGCAACTCGATCGAGTGGCAACTCGATCGAGTGACACTAATTGATATACAAAACAAATAAACCTTTGTTCTTTGAATCGGGTGGCAACTCGAACGAGTTGCTGTTCGATCAAGTCACACCACAAAGTTGTTGTTCGATCGAGTTGTTGTTCGATCGATGGACACCACAAAGTAATATGAATATCAATCAAAGCACATGCAATCTGATACAAAATATCAATTTTTTAATACAATGGCCGACAAAGTAATTCAAGTCTTGATCCTATTTGACCGATCAAACTGATGACATGCAATCTCTTAATGAATTCAGTGGCCGCCAATTTTTTTAATACTTCACATGCAAACTGTCAATTATCACATGCACTTATTAATGGCCGACAATCCTTTATGAGAACAGATAATAACAATCACATGCACACTGATGGCAATTAATGACTCATATTGAATGCTGACAAAGTTGACTGACAAAGTTAACAATGTTGACTAAGTGACTCGATCGGGTGGGATGCTTTGAATCGGATTACCACTCGATCGGGTGGTAATCTGATTGAGTGACAGTCAAACAAAGTCAACCTTTTTAGTGAGATGCAATGAATCGAGTGGTCACTCGATCAGGTTGCCACCCGATCGGTGAACACCAAGAACAATGTCAACAACAACAGTTAGCATGTTTTCAACTTTCGAACCACAAAATTCTAGATTTCTCACAAACGGCTTAGAGTTAAGATCTGAAAATTTGTAAGCTTATAGATCAAGTGTTTTCGCACAACATATCCAAAAATCATCAATTTTTAACCGTAAAAACTCGTTTAATTTGGCGATTTTCAGTTAGAAACGTGAAGGAGATGTAAAAGTGAAGAAATTGAGCAAATCTGATTCGATTTTTGATCTGAATCTGATGAATTTCCGTGCGAATCAGTGTGTTTGATCCATGCAATCGAGCTCCTACTCTGATACCACTTGTAGGACCGGTTTTGACTCCGAAATGATTGCGAACCGACTCGTGTAACGTGCGGAATCCGTACACGAACGTGACCGAACACACAAGATGTAATATAATCAGTGATTCGATTGATAATCTGAAATCGTACAATAACCGTGAATCACCTTGCCACTTTCTCTCTCTAGCCTCTAGCTCTCCAATCTCCAAATGTGGCAAAAGTCTTTAAGTCTAATCCTAAGACTTCTATTTATAGGCCTTAGAATTAATGAGACTTCTCATTAATTACCAAAATGCCACCTTGCTATTTCTATCTAATTATTACAATATAAAGCCTGGAATTAAACTGTTTCTGCTACGATTTGTCTTGACGGAGGTGATAGACATAAATGCACCAACAGGTATGTTTCTTCGCAGCATTCTCAGCATTCTTCTGGGATCCAGAAGCAACAGGAGGCAAAGGTGGAATGCCCTGTGAAGAGGTGATCGCCGGCATGGAGCTTGAAGTGTTCTTCCCTTGAGAAGCCATGTGGTTGAAGATAATGAACAGAAATGAATAGAAATTTCAAGAATGAAGCACCGATTGCCCCACGGTGGGCGCCAAACTGTTTTGGTCAAAAATCACACAAGGATAATGTAACCAAATTTGATTTTTGTGAGGTTAGATGCTTGGTTAATTGAACAAATATGTAAACAACAAATGAATGAAATGAATGTTGAACACAAGGATTTGTACGAGAAAAAAGCCCTTGATCAATGAATGATATCCGGCATAAAAAACCTCGGGTGATGGAAACTACCGATCACCAACTATACTGAACAAATAAAGTTTACAACTTCGGATGATAACAAGCTTGGTACAATGATTGCTAGAGTGTTAGTGTGTGTGTAATCGCCAATAGTTTGCAGAGAGTTCAAGTTCGAGAGTTGTGTGTATGTGGGTGTAAAAAAAATTTTACTAAATAAAGCTTGTTATCCCCTTTAAAATTAGAAAATATCTAAGTAACAAACTATCCGAATAAGGTGCGAGCTCCCCCATGATCACCATAATGTTCATGAAGCTATTGCACGTGCACAAACGCGAAGCATATTCCCCTAGAATCTCGGCAGGACCAAGTCTTCTTCGAATACACCTGCAAAACAATTCAAAATATGATGGAAACAATTGTTAGTTTAGAATAATAATGAGGATCCTGGATCCTTAGCCTCCCTGTATCATCTCCTGACGATCCTCGATCTATACTAAACTGAGGATCCACGATCCAGGCTACACTTGAGGATCCGTGATCCACATGCCATAAAATTTTATCCCTAACAATTTTTACAAGTTAAAAATGGAGACTTATAAATATATATTTTTAGGAAAATATATATACTTAGAGACTTCACCAAGGTATATATGTTATGTGCTAAGTGTATGTATTTAGATGGTAGGATGATCTAAATAATACACAAATACATACCATGAAAACAATTGTAAGAAAACAAGTATGAAATATCACCTAAATACATGTACACCAATATCCTCAAATTACCAAGGAAATGCTAAGAAAATGGATATATATAAATCTTACTTATACTATATCCGAAAACGAATAAACGGACGAGCGGACATTCGAACAACGGACAGATCTATAAAAATATATTCCTAAGAAATAATATATATTTCAAACCGACAAACGAGACTTATAAATTATTCTGTAATAAAAGGAATATATATATATATATATATATATATATATATATATATATCGTGCATCAACGACAAACGAGCATATCGCCATAACGAGGAACTACTACGACGCTTGGGCGATTTTCGACACGAAAACATATATTAAACGATTACGACGGCACATCTAAAAATAATGTATTTTTAGACACCTAACGAACATATTTTTACGATGACAAAATCCAGAAAGTTTGAATGTATAAAAATTACTAAGTGAATTTTTATAAGTATATAAATATACTTAAAACACATACTTAGTGAATATTACAAGTGCAAGAATACTAATATTATGGACTCATAAATTTATTTTGAGCTAGGCTCAATTACTTAAATACATGGGCAAGGCCCAATAACATAAATACATGGACAAGGCCCAATAACAAAAAGACATGGGCTAGGCCCAATAACATAAAAGACATGGGCAAAGCCCAACAACAAAAAGACTTGGGCTAGGCCCAATAACATAAAAGACATGGGCAATACCCAATAACAAAAAGACATGGGCTAGGCCCAATAACAAAAAGACTTGGGCTAGGCCCAATAACATAAAAGACATGGGCAATACCCAATAACAAAAAGACATGGGCTAGGCCCAGTTAGAGGTGTACAAAAAAAACTGGTTTTAGAACCGAAACCGGGAAAAAAACCGAAAACGGTTTTTTTATAAGCGGTTTTTTTATAACCGGTTTTATAACTGAACCGAACCATCGGTTGTAGACAGGTCAGGGATATTTATCTTCGTAACCGGTTTTAAAACCGAAACCGGTTATAAAAAAACGGTTTTAAACAGGTAAAAAACCGGTTTTTTAGAAAAAACCGGTTAAAAACCGGTCCTAACCGGTTGGACCGGTTATTGTTTTGAGTAAGAAAAACCGGTTAGTAACCGAAACCGGTTATAAAAAAAAACTGGTTTTTGTTTCTGATGAAAAAAACCGGTTCGGTTAATAACCGGAACTGGTTTTTGAAAAAAACTGATTTGTACACCTCTAGGCCCAGTGACATAAAAACATGGACTAGGCCCAATGACACACATAACATGGGCTAGGCCCAAGGACATAAAAACATGGGCTAGACCCAATGACACACATAACATGGGCTAGGCCCAATGACACGCGTGCAAGGCACGAGGACATGTGAAGGGCGAGGCCCATTCATACACGATTAATAAATACCAACACACACACACATATATATATACATATATATAGGGGACCGCTAAAATGAGAACCACCTCGAGTTGTAAGAACCGTGAGAACTTTTTGATCCGGGGCGAGGTGGATTAAAATTTTTTTTCATAAACGTAGATGCATGTATTATAAACACATTTGTAAAAAAAATTCAAAAAAAAATTTCGTGTGTGTAGTTTTGAGCACCACAAGTTTGTGTTTACGGGTACCGTAAATTTTAAACAAAATTTACGGTACCCGTAAACGCAAACTTGGGGTGCTCAAAACTACACACACGACAAATTTTTTTTTTGAATTTTGTTTTTACACATGTGTTTACAATACACGCATCTACGTTTATGAAAAAAAATTGGTCCACCTCGCCCCGTACGGTGTAGTTCTCACGGTTCTTACAACTCGAGGTGGTTCTCATTTTAGCGGTCCCCTATATATATATATATATAGGGTGAGGTTCCTGTAAAAAGGACCTTTTTCGTGAGAAGTGTGAGAAGACATAGAAACTGACATTAGGCATCATGTTTTGAACTTAGACATGATGTTTTGGGTTGTTTTAAAAAGAAAAACACCAAATATAACAATTTAAAACACAATGCAACGTATTATGGGCGTGAAATTTAAAAAACACTACTTAACACTTAAAACACACCACTTAACGTTCTTGGCATGGTGTTTTAAGTTTTAAGCCTTGAATTCATTGCATTGTGTTTGAAATTGTTATGTTTGGTGTTTTTCTTGCCAAAACAACCCAAAACATTATGCTTAAGTCCAAAACAAGATGTCTACATATGAATCTTTATGCCTTCTCACACTTCTCATGAAAAGTGTCCTTTTTACAGGATCCTAAGAATATATATATATATATATGATTAGGTTCATTTGTGAACAAAATCTTCATAACGAACTGTGTGAACTAATCAGAACCATTGATTTCCTTTTTAGTTGTTAAGGGTAAAATTGTAGTTATACAATAAATTAGTTTTAAATCTTTATTTTAATCATTGAATTTCAGTTACACTTTTAAATTTGGTAGTTTATTAAATTGCATAATTATCTTCTCAATCTCTCTTAATTCAAAATAATTGATTTTTTAATTGCATATTCATGCAAGAATGGATTATTTACAGAAAGTTTGATTACATATTTTTTTTATTTTTGGATTCAATATTCAATTTTTTTTTACAATTGTTTATCCATGATTATTCTTCATGTAGTCAACATTAATCTTGTGTGATAATGTACACTTGTTCTGAACATAAGTGTGATAATGTACATATGTGTATATACGTGTTAAGAGTATGACTTGTTAATGTACATATATGTATATACGTGTTAATACTGTTATGTACACATATGTATAATGCTGGACAATCATCTCAGATACTTGCTATACACATATGTACCATATTGAACAACCATATCATTAACTTATTTTTTAGAAGTACACTATGAATGTACATATGTGAACATTATAAATCGGACATGTACACTTAAAGAAGATGATTGGATTGAACAATATTTGTTAATGTACATACGTTTTTAAATTGTGAATACGTATAATACATATATGTACGTTCACTTCTATAGTGTTTTTAATCATGTTCTAGATAAAACAATATATTATATAATGGTTATATTTTTTTAGAATTAAAAAATTAGTTAAATGGTGAGAGAAAAAAATGAGAGAGAATATAATTAATTATTTAATTGGAGAGAGAAGTAGTTAACAATTTACCTTTATTCCCTTTTTATTAATTTTTGACATGTAAATAATTACAAAACTGTCATTATTAAAATTATCACGATCTAAACAATTAATGGCACAGATTAGTTCACACAGTTCACTCTCAACCTAATGTTCACTCTAGAACCCTACCCTATATATATATGGGGACCGCTAAAATGAAAACCACCCCCAGTTACGAGAACCACTCTCCACCAATCAGATAATGACAACCAAAAAGGGTAATATAGACATTTAATCAAAACCATCAAATCATCTCTCTCTCCTATTTAAAGTCTCTTTTAAAATCTTTTCAATTTCCCTCTCTTCACATTTAATCAAACCATCAAATCATCTCTCTCTCCTTTTTAAAGACTCTTTTTAAAGTGTTTTCAATTTCTCTCTATTCACATTTTTGAAACTCTCATCCTCTCATCTCTCTCTCTACCTGATGAAGAAAATCATCATCTTCATCACCTTTATATAAAAAAGGTTAAAACCGTAAAAAAGTTTTCTTATAATTTTTTTTTATTTTGTAAAAAAAGTTTTGTAAAAAAATTGTAAAAAAACTTTTTGTAAAAAAATTGTAAAAAACTTTTTGTAAAAAAAAGTTTTAAACCGTAAAAAAAAATTTCTTAAAAAATGTAAAAAAGTTTGAAAACGTGTGTAAAAAAAGGTTTTTGTAAAAAAAAGGTTAAAATCGTAAAAAGTTTTCGTATAAATTTTTGTCTTTTGTAAAAAATATTTTTTATAAAAAAAAATTTGTAAAATTTTTTTGGTAAAAAGTTTTTGTAAAAAAATTTTAAAACCGTAAAAAAAATTTTGTAAAAAAAAACGTAAAAAAGTTTAAAAAACATGCGTGTAATTTTTTTTTTTTTTTGTAAAAAAAGGTTAAAACCGTAAAAAAGTATTCGTATAAATTTGTGATCTTTGTTAAAAAGTTTTTGTTTTAAAAAATATTGTACAAAAGTTTTTTTTGTAAAAAAGTTTTTTTTGTAAAAAAGTTTTTTTTGTAAAAAAGTTTTTTGTAAGAAAAAAGTTTAAAACTGTCAAAAGTTTTCGTAAAAAAAAGTTTAAAAACGTTTGTGTGAAAAAACGACGCGTAAATATGGGGCAAAAAAACGAGGCGTAAAAAAAACAGCACATAATAAACGGGGTGTAAAAAATGGCGCGTAAACGAGGCGTAAAAAACAGCTCGTAAAAAAACCGGGTGATAAAACGACGCGTAAATACGGGGCATGAATACGAAGGCGTAAATCGGTGCGTAAAAACGACGCGTAAAAGCTGGCGTAAAAACGACGCGTAAAACTGGGCGCAAAAAACGGGGCGTAAAAAACTGTAACACCTCGTAAAATCATACCCAATAAAATAAAGACACGTGTCATGTAACACAAACGTGTTATAAAAACGGATCCAGATGGTAGGATTTAAAAGTGTCGACATGTTAATTTATACCTCTGAGCGACCTATTAATAAATCCCTAACCATAATATATTTAATCAACATCTAAATTATGCAAATAAATCTGGTTATCCTAAATAACAAATTGATTATAACTCAAGACTTGGATCCAATGTGAGTTCTCAAAAATGTTGGCACTTGAGGCATTCAACACAAAGCACCAAAATGTGTAAGAGCATGCAAAGCATGCAAGGTCTGAGCACTTGGCCCCTCTACTGAAAAGAAAGCATGAAAATTCGGATTTAAGTGGCATGGACAAGGCCTAAGAAGTTGCAAAAATTTTGTCTCTGGTCATCGGTTACGGACCGTAAGAGCTCAGGCTTACGGTCCGTAAAGGGTTGCTTACGGACCGCAAGCTTGAGCTCTTACGGTCCGTAAGGCTGTCGCTGGCAACAGAATTGGACAGGTGCCTGTTCAGCAGGTTGCACCGCCATAAGAAGATGGTTTTCGAAAACAGGGACTTTGCAACTGGTATTGGGCAACATAGGGACACCTGGGAGCATCCCATAACATTAGTAGAGTTACATGGCAACATCCAACTCAATTGGGTTCACTATATAAGAAGAACAAGTTGCAACATTCTCACTTGCTCACTTGGAAAATTTTTCAAGACTTCTCTGGAGCTCCTCTGATCAGCAACAAGTCTTCTTAAAGTCCCTAATCATACTTAGGACTCTTGTAAACGTCCTTAATCCTTTTTAATTCAGTTTAGCTTAGTTAATTAGCTAAAAGTCAAACCGTCGTAATTAAGGTTTGACTTCGAGATTAATTAAAATTTGTTCAGTAAAATCTCGAATTAAAAGTACCTATAAGTAGGTAATTATGTGGGTAATAAACCCTTAAAAGGGTACTCTCTGATTCCCACTCTAACTAGGTCAATTGTCGGGTCAAACTTGATATTAAAAAGTCAACAGAAAGCTAAAAATCAAATTAATGCATAATTAGCAATGTAGAAGATATGCAACCTGTTTTATCATTAATATAACTTGGTAATTAATGTAAGAACATGTCTAAACATGTTCAACCCGACAATTTTCAGTAGAGACCCGGTTCGGAACCGAAAGTCGCATAATTGGACTTTTGCTTTGACTTTCAGTTCTGACCCATTTGAGCATAGTTTAGAAATGCCTTAGAGCTTTATTTGGACCAGGATGTATGTTAGTATAACCCTCTGTGATTATACACCTTGGTTCAATAGTTATCCGATTCGTATGCATGTTCCCGTTAATTGCTTATATGTTGACTATTATGCCCATATAACCTTAAAACGTGATTTTTGAAAATGTAAAAGAGTGGAAACCTTAGTTATTGATTTATAAACTTGCACCCAAAATTTGACATCATTTTGAGGTCTAGATTAAGAGTTATGCTCAATAGCGTAATTAGAAAGCTTTTTGTTAATTAAACGGCATAATTAGCATATAGCCTAGTTTAACCCACTTTTTGGTATCAAACTTTTTACCCACTGATGTAATATAATATTTTAGGATTTTTGAAGATTTTTAATTAATTTTAGGCTGAGCATAACATAGGGTTGTAGCTTTAATTCGGTTAATGCCGGTTTTGCCCTTTTGGGCTATAAAATGAATTTTACAAATCTTTTTGACCCCAAACCTTTTGCTACTGATTTTATATGATAAATAAATTATTTTAAACCTTCGGGAATAATGAAAATACCAGCTTTCTATATAGAACCCGGAAATGGCTCCAAATCGCCTTTTTAAGCATTTTTAACGCATAGTATGCATCAAAACTATTTTACACATATAAGGTTGATACCTACTGATATTTTAAGTATATTTTTATACATTAACAGTAAGCTAAAGTTTTAAACTCAGAATTCCAGATTTGACCTTTAAAGGCTATGTGAAATTACCAAAATGCCCCTACGGTGCATAGTTTGGTTATAATGGATAAATTTCACATATATTTAGTACCCTACTGTTATGAATTATAAAAATGAGTATTTTTACTAATTATATCAGACCTGTAACTCAGATTATTATTTAAACTCTTTTATAACCTTTTAAATGACCAAAATGCCCTTACGAGGCATAGCTTGAGTCTAAATTCGTTTCGGGCATAATAGAAGATATCTTACTGATGTCACAACATATTTAAGGCATGTTAACTTAGGAAACCTGTATATGGCTCTTATGGTTACCCGTTACGCATCCTTCGTGTTCGGTTCGGTTTATGTAACTAGTTTGCATAAATTGACCGAAACGGGTCATACCTTATCATTTTAATCTCAAAATCCAGAATGTGTTTAGTTTACCCATATTATACAAGTCTTCAAACTTGTCGGGTCTAAATCACATTCTATTCCGGTCTTCGCTTACTCGTGCGTTTGAACTGAATCTTCCTTTTAAAACTAACCGGTCTAAGTTTAAGCTTAATTAAAGACCCGTTAGAAATCTAATAGGTTATTAAAACCTTTGTTCCAGAATAGGAGACCTGGTAAAAGCTACACGCGCTTGCCATTTGTGATTAATACTTGCAAAGGTAAATACTTTTAACTTATTTTCCCTATACGGGCTTGGGGTACGGTATATAAAATACCGTTTGGTCGGGCATTGCATCTTTAATTGTATGAAGGTTAAATCATTGAAATGTCCCGTTTGAAAATGTATTGTTTGCTTAAAGCCTTTGGGGGGGTTAATGACCATGTCCCGGATATCCTTGGCATCATTTTACGAAATGGCCACGACCTAAGCACGGGGTGTAGGCGTACACCCGACAGTGCATAAATAAATAATGTGGTGTGTCAATTAATCTTTAACCCGGTGTTCAACCCGGGCTACTGAACGCATAAGGAACATGTAATTCTTTTACAAGTTTATATATAAATAATTATCCCAAGTTATAAAAAGTTTTGTGCCACGTGCATTCAAATCAATTTTATTAAACCTTTTCAAAATGAGTCAGTTAATTGTATTTACCAGTGTAAACTGACGTATTTTCCCAAAAAGGTTAAGTGCAGGTACTACTCGAACTAGGCTGGCTTTCTCCTAGCGTCCACCATAAGTCTCGCAAGCTTGGATGTCATAAAACTGTTGAACAATGTTTCCTTTTTATTTTGATCCGCCTGTGGATCTGTTTCAACTATTTTGTGATACTTAATATTACAATTTATTAAAGTTGAAATGAATCTATCTTTTGCTTACGCAGTGCATTTAAATTTGTGTTGTTTGACTATGATGATATCAACTACGTCACGATACTCCCCACCGGGCCCACCGGTAACACGTGGAAATATCGGGGTGTGACAGGTTGGTATCAGAGCCAACACTGAGTGAATTAAACACTAGCCTTTTGTGTTTAATCTCAGTTGCACAATTGCACATTCCTCAAATTTTCGAGTCTAGACAAAGAACATAGGACAAATCCTGATTTTGTTTTATTTTTGTCTTTTATATTATTCTTTGTTGTTATCTTTGATTATGTTGACAGGTCTAAATATGCCGCCAAGATTCTTTAGGAGAAAAGGAAAGTCACCTGTAGCAGGCCACGACCAGGAGGCCGGGCCTTCTCAAAGACGAACCTCACCTATCCCTATTAGCACCAGTCCACAGGGAGACTGGAGGGCGCATCTGCAGCCAGCAAGGCGGTCTGTCTCGTTAGCTTCGTCGCCTTCTTACCTACACTCCTTTGGACCCCAATCCGAAAACGAACCCGATGACCCACAACCTTCGTTCATCCCTCTCCAGAGGTCCAACTCTCGTCACTCCTTTGATAACCCGTCCCATATCTTCCGAAGCCGGTTCAACCCGGCAAACTACCTCGAGGAACCAGTGGGTGTTAACCCATTGGGACCTGAAGATCATTTTTCTAGAGATCACGCCATGGATATGGACGAGGATACCGACCCTACCGAACCACCGACCGGTACCCCCACACATCCCATAGAAATTTCTGATGGGTCATCTTTTCATGGATCACCTTACCATGGTCCAGACAGCTACCAAGCAAGGTTCAACCATCATGAATGGTATTTCACACCCTCTCGCCATTCATCGCCTTACCAGCAGCAGCAGGATCCTTTTGAGGACTCACGCTTTATGGCAGTTACTCCGCCACCACCACCGCCAGTTCAGCAGCCTCCTGAGCCACCGAGGCGAAGGAGAACGAACGCACGGATGTCCGTGCAAGGAAGAGGAGTGCATATCAGCACCCCTCAACCATCGAGTGGCAGCCACTACCCGCCACTCCAAGAAAACCAGCAGATGGGGGGACCTTCAAACCCCAACCCGGAAGTGAACTCTGCACCTGTCGTGCCGCCACCATTGGGCTTTGACAACCCAATTCCTACGTACGTTGGCTCAGCAACGTATAATCCTTTTGAGCAACCTGCTCACACCAGCTTCAATTATGCTGAGATCGACCCATACCTGGCGGCGTGGAACTACAATGCTCTTAACCCCGAAGGGCCATATGGAGCTCCTTGGGGAGTTGGATACCCAGCCTATGGATACCAACAACAGCCGTCTCTTCGACCTCCACATCAGTCGCAGCCGCAGGTACCACGGTTTTCCCCGCCAGAACGGGAGGAAATTCTCCAAAGATTGGACCAGGTTGAGCAAGAAGTTCACAGAGATCGCAGGGAACGACAAGGTTTCTTTAAGGGATTGGCAAGTTTAATAAAAGGAAAGAGCAAGAAGGACCATTGAATCCTTCAATTGTTGGTTGTATTTCCTTGTTTTCAGTTGAGCCCCTGCGTGGGCCTGTTTTTCTGTTTTAACCCCTGCGTGGGTATGTTTTGGTTGTTAAGCCCCTGCGTGGGCACGTCTTTCCGTTGACCCCTGTGTGGGTATGTGGTGTTGTTTAGCCCCTGCGCGGGCATGTTATTTCATTTGAAAGTCCCGTTCAGGGCAGACTCATATTTAAAATTCATGTGGTGAAATGGTTAAATCTAAATTTTTATTTCTGTTATATGCATGAACAAAAATATAAAATAAATAATAACAATATTTCTACAAGATCTATCATTATATTAAAATGATAAAATCTAAAGGGACAAGACCTAGCCTTTGTGTCATTTTTAAGACAGGGCCAAGATGGTAGTTCCCCAATTAGATTCAGATCCTTATCAACATCTCAATTTAAAATTGTTCTGCGTTAAATGTTAAAAAGAATCTTAAAAGGTAAAACCTAGCTTGTATGTCATAATAAGACCTGGCCAATATGGTAAAACCTGTTTAAAAAGATTCAAATCTCTGTTAACATCTACAAACATGTTAACATTCTTGGCTAATGTGATCCGCAAAATCACACATGCCACCCTTACGTTATAGTATCCCAATTATTTATTATTAATTAAACATCCGATTGTGATGTAATGCCTACGGGCTATAATTATTGTCATATAAGACAAAAGACAGTCGTAGCTTATAAACTCCCTGTAAAGAAAGGTAATGAACCTTGATTCAAACCTTAATAACTAGATCCTATAAGATCTTGACATAAAATTTAGAAATGTCCATGTGACTAGGCCTGTTGTGCCATTATTATAATTTATTCTAGAACTAAGGGTTACTAATGAAAAGTCCCAAATGAAATTACTTGACAAATTAACCAATATGGTTCTTTAATTACCATGGTTAATAAATCATCAAGATGAAAAAACTATTATAATTCCCTAAACAAATCATTGTCATCATCTTATGTAGCAATCCAACTACATGGCCGAGTCTGAAGAGGTCAACAGTCGGCCAAATGAGAATCATGACGCCACCAGGATCAATGTAACTGGTGCAGAACTCCAAGCATTAATTGACAATGCTGTCACTAAAGCCATAGATAGGCAGTATAGTGAATCGAGTAGTACTCGAAGCATCAGCACCCCATTCTAAGCCAAAAACTCACTCTGAGGCTCACAGCAAGCCACCCTCTAAGAAAGAAGAGCCAAAGAAAGATGATGATCGACATTCCTCAAACCAAAACAGTGTTCCATCCAAGAGGATAGTATTTGATGATAAACCACGTACCAAGTCCTGTACTTATAAATACTTTGTTTCTTGTAAACCCCAGGACTTTACTGGTGGAAAAGGGGCAGTTGATTGCATGACATGGTTGGATGAGATGGACACTGTGGTAGATATCAACGGGTGCGCTGATAAGGATGTAGTAAAGTTTGTATCTCATTCATTCAAAGGCGAGGCACTAGCTTGGTGGAGATCTTTGATCCAAGCTACAGGGAAAATCCCATTATACAATCTGACCTGGGAACAGTTTATGACGTTGATCAAGGAGAACTACTGCCCTCAGCATGAGGTTGAGAAGATTGAATCTGATTTCTTGTCGTTGATTATGAAGAACCTGGATTGTCAAGCCTACCTTACCAGTTTCAATACAATGTCAAGGTTGGTCCCTTCTCTTTTGACGCCGGAACCCAAGAGGATAGCTCGTTTCATTGGGGGTTTAGCCCCAGAAATCAAGGCCAGTGTGAAGGCCTCTAGACCAGCTACTTTTCGGTCTGCAACTGATATATCATTGTCCCTTACTTTGGACGCGGTCAGGCAAAGATCGCTAAGGAACACCAATGCAGAAAAGAGGAAGCGTGAGGATGACAACTCACGATGTTCAGACAAGAGGCACAAAGGAAACAATGACCACAAAAAGAGTTCTGGATCCAAGAAAGATGGTCATCAGTCGGGTGATAAGCCCAAATGTAAAATCTGCAAGAAGCACCATTTCGGGAAGTGCAGATATGAGTCGAAATCCCAGTCACAGCCAAAGACATGTGGGATTTGCAAGTCTTCTGAGCACAAGACCTTAGACGGTAAGAAAATCAAGGATGCTACGTACTATAGCTGCAATGAAAAAGGGCATATCAGGTCCAACTGCCCAAAACTCGCAAAGAAGACTGAGGATGGGAAAAAGACCAATGCTAGGGTCTTCAAGATGGATGCAAAGGAAGCTGTTCAGGACGACAATGTGATCACAGGTACCTTCCTCATAAATGATGTTTATGCGAGAGTGCTATTTGATTCAGGAGCTGATAAATCATTTGTAGATAATAAGTTTTGTAAGTTACTGAATTTACCTGTTAAAACCCTAAGTGTGAAATATGAGGTGGAATTAGCTGATGGCACCTTAGAAACTGCCTCAACCGTATTAGATGGATGTTTCATATCCATTAGGAACCACTCCTTTCCACTATCCTTGCTTCCTTTAAAGTTAGCCGGTTTCGACATCGTTTTAGGCATGGACTGGTTATCTCATAACCAGGCCCAGATCGTTTGCAACAAGAAGCAAGTGGTGATCAAGACTCCGTCTGGTGAGCCACTCACCATTCAGGGAGACACCCAGTATGGATTTCCTGAGCAAGTGTCTATGCTCAAGGCATCTAGATGCTTGAAGAAGGGTTGTGTCATCTACATGGCACAAGTGACTATTGATGAGCCAAAGCCTAAGATCGAAGACATCCCCGTCATTTCTGAATATCCCGAAGTTTTCCCTGAAGAACTACCTGGTTTACCACCGGATAGACAAGTGGAATTCAGAATTGACATCATCCCTGGAGCAGCACCTGTCGCAAGAGCGCCTTATAGGTTGGCACCAACAGAAATGAAGGAATTGAGGACACAACTAGATGATTTGTTGGCGAAAGGTTTTATTAGACCTAGTTCGTCTCCATGGGGAGCACCTATCCTGTTTGTCAAAAAGAAGGATGGGTCGATGCGTCTATGCATCGATTACCGTGAGCTTAATAAGGTCACTATCAAGAATAGGTATCCATTACCCAGGATCGACTATTTGTTCGATCAGTTGCAAGGGGCGAGTTATTTCTCTAAGATCGATTTGAGGTCAGGCTATCATCAATTGAAGGTTAGAGATGAAGATGTGCACAAGACTGCATTTAGGACTCGTTATGGTCATTACGAGTTCCTAGTGATGCCTTTTGGGCTCACTAATGCACCTGCCGCATTCATGGATCTCATGAATCGCGTCTGCAAGCCCTACTTGGATAAATTTGTCATCGTTTTCATTGACGACATCCTCATCTACTCGAAGAACCAAGCTGACCATGAGAAACACCTTCGCTGTATTCTTAAACTTATACAACATGAAAAACTCTACGCCAAATTTTCGAAGTGTGAATTTTGGCTTCGAGAAGTCCAATTCCTTGGACATGTGGTTAGTGAACGTGGTATCCAAGTAGATCCCGCTAAGGTGGAAGCAGTTATGAACTGGCAAGAGCCGAAGACGCCAACTGAGATTCGCAGCTTTCTAGGGCTAGCAGGATACTACAGACGATTTATTGAAAACTTCTCAAGAATTGCAGCACCCCTGACTTTACTCACCCGTAAGAATAGCAAGTTTGACTGGGGGCCTAAGCAGCAAGAATCTTTCGACATTTTGAAGCAGAAGTTGAGCAACGCTCCTGTATTGATGTTGCCTGATGGAATTGATGAATTTGTAGTATATTGTGATGCATCGCACACCGGAATGGGCTGTGTGCTTATGCAGAAAGGCAAGGTCATTGCCTATGCTTCACGACAGTTAAAGGTGCACGAAAAGAATTATACCACCCATGACTTGGAGTTGGGTGCCGTTGTATTTGCACTAAAACTGTGGAGACATTACTTGTATGGAACCAAGTGTGTGATCTATTCAGATCACAAGAGCCTTCAACACTTGTTTAATCAGAAGGATTTAAACATGAGACAACGACGTTGGATGGAAACTTTGAATGATTATGACTGTGAGATAAGATACCATCCAGGCAAGGCAAATGTGGTTGCTGATGCCTTAAGCAGGAAGGAAAGAGTGAAACCTATAAGAATCAATGCCAGGAGCATTGAGATAAAGAATAGTTTGAACGAAAGGTTGTTAGCTGCACAGAAGGAAGCTGTGTTGGAAGCTAACTATCCTGATGAAAAGCTAGGAGTAACTGAAGAGCAGTTATCTTATGGCAAGGACGGAATTTTGAGACTAAATGGGCGAATTTGGGTTCCAGTTTATGGAGGACTTCGGGATGTTATCCTCCAGGAAGCCCACAGTTCCAAATATTCCGTTCATCCTGGAGCTGATAAGATGTACCAGGATCTGAAAGCAAATTTTTGGTGGATAGGCTTGAAGAAGTCTATAGCTGCCTATGTAGCTAAATGTTTGACGTGTGCGCAAGTCAAAGCTGAACATCAGAAGCCGTCAGGTTTGCTACAACAGCCTGAACTTCCCACCTGGAAGTGGGAAACGGTGACAATGGATTTCATCACCAAGTTGTCAAAGACGAAGAAAGGAAATGATACTATATGCGTGATAGTAGATAGACTGACTAAGTCAGCACATTTCCTACCCATTAAGGAGACTTATAGCTCCGACATGTTAGCCCAATTGTACGTAGATAAGATTGTATCTCTGCACGGCGTACCAGTGTCAATCATCTCTGACAGAGATACTAGGTACACATCACATTTTTGGAAAAGTTTCCAACAGTCTTTGGGCACGCGCTTAAATTTTAGTACAGCTTACCATCCTCAGACGGATGGGCAGAGTGAGCGTACAATCCAAACTTTGGAAGACATGCTTCGTGCATGTGTGATTGACTTAGGTGGTATTTGGGATAACCACCTACCATTAATCGAGTTCTCCTACAACAATAGCTATCATACGAGCAATAAGGCTGCGCCTTTTGAGGCATTATATGGTAGAAAATGCAGAACGCCTATTTGTTGGGCAGAAGTAGGGGAAACTCAATTATCAGGACCAGAAATAGTCTTTGAAACGACGGACAAGATTGTCCAGATTCGTGACCGCTTGAAAGCTGCCAGGGATAGGCAGAAAAGTTTTTTTTATAACCGGTTTTATAACTGAACCGAACCGTCGGTTGTAGACCGGTTAGAGATATTTATCTTCGTAACCGGTTTTAAAACCGAAACCGGTTATAAAAAACGGTTTAAACAGTTTTTTAGAATAAACCGGTTAAAAACCGGTCCTAACCGGTTGGACCGGTTATTGTTTTGAGTAAGAAAAACCGGTTAGTAACCGAAACCGGTTATAAAAAAATTGGTTTTTGTTTCTGATGAAAAAAACTGGTTCGGTTAATAACCGGAACTGGTTTTTGAAAAAAAACCGATTTGTACACCTCTAGGCCCAGTGACATAAAAACATGGGCTAGGCCCAATGACATACATAACATGGGCTAGGCCCAAGGACATAAAAATATGGGCTAGACCCAATGACACACATAACATGGGCTAGGCCCAATGACACGCGTGCAAGGCACGAGGACATGTGAAGGGCGAGGCCCATTCATACACGATTAATAAATACCAACACACACACACACACACACACACATATATATATATATATATATATATATATATAGGGGACCGCTAAAATGAGAACCACCTCGAGTTGTAAGAACCGTGAGAACTTTTTGATCCGGGGCGAGGTGGACCAAATTTTTTTTTTCATAAACGTAGATGCATGTATTATAAACACATTTGTAAAAAAAAAAATTCAAAAAAAAATTTCGTGTGTGTAGTTTTGAGCACCACAAGTTTGTGTTTACGGGTACCGTAAATTTTAAACAAAATTTACGGTACCCGTAAACGCAAACTTGGGGTGCTCAAAACTACACACACGACAATTTTTTTTTTGAATTTTGTTTTTACACATGTGTTTACACAATACACGCATCTACGTTTATGAAAAAAAAAATTGGTCCACCTCGCCCCGGATCAAAAAGTTCTCACGGTTCTTACAACTCGAGGTGGTTCTCATTTTAGCGGTCCCCTCTATATATATAAGACTATATATATATATATATATATATATGATTAGGTTCATTTGTGAACAAAATCTTCATAACGAACTGTGTGAACTAATCAGAACCATTGATTTCATTTTTAGTTGTTAAGGGTAAAATTGTAGTTATACAATAAATTAGTTTTAAATCTTTATTTTAATCATTGAATTTCAGTTACACTTTTAAATTTGGTAGTTTATTAAATTGCATAATTATCTTCTCCATCTCTCTTAATTCAAAATAATTGAATTTTTAATTGCATATTCATGCAAGAATGGATTATTTACAGAAAGTTTGATTACATATTTTTTTTTATTTTTGGATTCAATATTCAATTTTTTTTTTACAATTGTTTATCCATGATTATTCTTCATGTAGTCAACATTAATCTTGTGTGATAATGTACACTTGTTCTGAACATAAGTGTGATAATGTACATATGTGTATATACGTGTTAAGAGTATGACTTGTTAACGTACATATATGTATATACGTGTTAATACTGTTATGTACACATATGTATAATACTGGACAATCATCTCAGATACTTGCTATACACATATGTACCATATTGAACAACCATATCATTAACTTCTTTTTTAGAAGTACACTATGAATGTACATATGTGAACATTATAAATCGGACATGTACACTTAAAGAAGATGATTGGATTGAACAATATTTGTTAATGTACATACGTTTTTAAATTGTGAATACGTATAATACATATATGTACGTTCACTTCTATAGTGTTTTTAATCATGTTCTAGATAAAACAATATATTATATAATGGTTATATTTTTTTAGAATTAAAAAATTAGTTAAATGGTGAGAGAAAAAATGAGAGAGAATATAATTAATTATTTAATTGGAGAGAGAAGTAGTTAACAATTTACCTTTATTCCCTTTTTATTAATTTTTGACATGTAAATAATTACAAAACTGTCATTATTAAAATTATCGCGATCTAAACAATTAATGGCTCAGATTAGTTCACACAGTTCACTCTCAACCTAATGTTCACTCTAGAACCCTACCCTATATATATAGGGGGGACCGCTAAAATGAAAACCACCCCCAGTTACGAGAACCACTATCCACCAATCAGATAATGACAACCAAAAAGGGTAATATAGTCATTTAATCAAAACCATCAAATCACCTATCTATCCTATTTAAAGTCTCTTTTAAAATCTTTTCAATTTCTCTCTCTTCACATTTAATCAAATCATCTCTCTCTCCTCTTTAAAGTCTCTTTTTAAAGTATTTTCAATTTCTTTTTCTTCACATTTTTGAAACTCTCATCCTCTCATCTCTCTCTCTCTACCTGATGAAGAAAATCATCATCTTCATCACCTTTATATAAAAAAGGTTAAAACCGTAAAAAAGTTTTCGTATAATTTTTTTTTATTTTGTAAAAAAGGTTTTGTAAAAAAATTGTAAAAAACTTTTTGTAAAAAAATTGTAAAAAACTTTTTGTAAAAAAAAGTTTAAAACTGTAAAAAAAAATTCGTAAAAAATGTAAAAAAGTTTAAAAACGTGTGTAAAAAAGGTTTTTGTAAAAAAAGGTTTTTGTAAAAAAAGGTTTTTGTAAAAAAAAATGTAAAAAACGTAAAAAGTTTTCGTATAAATTTTTGTCTTTTGTAAAAAATATTTTTTATAAAAAAAAAATTGTAAAATTTTTTTGGTAAAAAGTTTTTCTAAAAAAAGTTTAAAACCGTAAAAAAAATTTTGTAAAAAAAACGTAAAAAAGTTTAAAAAACATGCGTGTAAAAATTTTTTTTGTAAAAAAAGGTTAAATCCGTAAAAAAGTATTCGTATAAATTTGTGTTCTTTGTTAAAATGTTTTTGTTTTAAAAAATATTGTACAAAAGTTTTTTTTGTAAAAAAGTTTTTTGTAAGAAAAAAGTTTAAAACTGTCAAAAGTTTTCGTAAAAAAAAGTTTAAAAACGTTTGTGTGAAAAAACGGCGCGTAAATATGGGGCAAAAAACGAGGCGTAAAAAAAACAGCACATAATAAACGGGGTGTAAAAAACGGCGCGTAAACGAGGCGTAAAAAACAGCTCGTAAAAAAACCGGGTGATAAAACGACGCGTAAATACGGGGCATGAATACGAAGGCGTAAAATGGTGCGTAAAAACGACGAGTAAAAGCGGGCGTAAAAAACAGCGCGTAAAACCGGGCGCAAAAAACAGGGCGTAAAAAACTGTAACACCTCGTAAAATCATACCCAGTAAAATAAAGACACATGTCATGTAACACAAACGTGTTATAAAAACGGATCCAGATAAAGATGTACGGTAGGATTTAAAAGTGTCGACATGTTAATTTATACCTCTGAGCGACCTATTAATAAATCCCTAACCATAATATATTTAATCAACATCTAAATTATGCAAATAAATCTGGTTATCCTAAATAACAAATTGATTATAACTCAAGACTTGGATCCAATGTGAGTTCTCGAAAATGTTGGCACTTGAGGCATTCAACACAAAGCACCAAAATGTGTAAGAGCATGCAAAGCATGCAAGGTCTGAGCACTTGGCCCCTCTACTGAAAAGAAAGCATGAAAATTTGGATTTAAGTGGCATGGACAAGGCCTAAGAAGTTGCAAAAATTTTGTCTCTGGTCATCGGTTACGGACCGTAAGAGCTCAGGCTTACGGTCCGTAAAGGGTTGCTTACGAACCGCAAGCTTGAGCTCTTACGGTCCGTAAGGCTGTCGCTGACAGCAGAATTGGACAGGTGCCTGTTCAGCAGGTTGCACCGCCATAAGAAGATGGTTTTCGAAAACAGGGACTTTGCAACTGGTATTGGGCAACATAGGGACACCTGGGAGCATCTCATAACATTAGTAGAGTTACATGGCAACATCCAACTCAATTGGGTTCACTATATAAGAAGAACAAGTTGCAACATTCTCACTTGCTCACTTGGAAAATTTTTCAAGACTTCTCTGGAGCTCCTCTGATCAGCAACAAGTCTTCTTAAAGTCCCTAATCATACTTAGGACTCTTGTAAGCGTCCTTAATCCTTTTTAATTCAGTTTAGCTTAGTTAATTAGCTAAAAGTCAAACCGTCGTAATTAAGGTTTGACTTCGAGATTAATTAAAATTTGTTCAGTCAAATCTCGAATTAAAAGTACCTGTAAGTAGGTAATTATGTGGGTAATAAACCCTTAAAAGGGTACTCTCTGATTCCCACTCTAACTAGGTCAATTGTCGGGTCAAACTTGATATTAAAAAGTCAACAGAAAGCTAAAAATCAAATTAATGCATAATTAGCAATGTAGAAGACATGCAACCTGTTTTATCATTAATATAACTTGGTAATGAATGTAAGAACATGTCTAAACGTGTTCAACCCGACAATTTTCAGTAGAGACCCGGTTCGAAACCGAAAGTCGCATAATTTGACTTTTGCTTTGACTTTCAGTTCTGACCCATTTGAGCATAGTTTAGAAATGCCTTAGAGCTTTATTTGGACCAGGATGTATGTTAGTATAACCCTCTGTGATTATACACCTTGGTTCAATAGTTATCCGATTCGTATGCATGTTCCCGTTAATTGCTTATATGTTGACTATTATGCCCATATAACCTTAAAACGTGATTTTTGAAAATGTAAAAGAGTGGAAACCTTAGTTACTGATTTATAAACTTGCACCTAAAATTTGACATCAGTTTGAGGTCTAGATTAAGAGTTATGCTCAATAGCGTAATTAGAAAGCTTTTTGTTAATTAAACGGCATAATTAGCATATAGCCAAGTTTAACCCACTTTTTGGTATCAAACTTTTTACCCACTGATGTAATATAATATTTTAGGATTTTTGAAGATTTTTAATTAATTTTAGGCTGAGCATAACATAGGGTTGTAGCTTTAATTCGGTTAATGCCGGTTTTGCCCTTTTGGGCTATAAAATGAATTTTACAAATCTTTTTGACCCCAAACCTTTTGCTACTGATTTTATATGATAAATAAATTATTTTAAACCTTCGGGAATAATGAAAATACCAGCTTTCTATATAGAACCCGGAAATGGCTCCAAATCGCCTTTTTAAGCATTTTTAACGCATAGTATGCATCAAAACTATTTTACACATATAAGGTTGATACCTACTGATATTTTAAGTATATTTTTATACATTAACAGTAAGCTAAAGTTTTAAACTCAGAATTCCAGATTTGACCTTTAAAGGCTATGTGAAATTACCAAAATGCCCCTATGGTGCATAGTTTGGTTATAATGGATAAATTTCACTTATATTTAGTACCCTACTGTTATGAATTATAAAAATGAGTATTTTTACTAATTATATCAGACCTGTAACTCAGATTATTATTTAAACTCTTTTATAACCTTTTAAATGACCAAAATGCCCTTACGGGGCATAGCTTGAGTCTAAATTCGTTTCGGGCATAATAGAAGATATCTTACTGATGTCACAACATATTTAAGGCATGTTAACTTAGGAAACCTGTATATGGCTCTTATGGTTACCCGTTACGCATCCTTCGCGTTCGGTTCGGTTTATGTAACTAGTTTGCATAAATTGACCGAAACGGGTCAAACCTTATCATTTTAATCTCAAAATCCAGAATGTGTTTAGTTTACCCATATTATACAAGTCTTCAAACTTGTCGGGTCTAAATCACATTCTATTCCGGTCTTCGCTTACTCATGCGTTTGAACCGAATCTTCCTTTTAAAACTAACCGGTCTAAGTTTAAGCTTAATTAAAGACCCGTTAGAAATCTAATAGGTATTAAAACCTTTGTTCCAGAATAGGAGACCCGGTAAAAGCTACACGCGCTTGCCATTTGTGATTAATATTTGCAAAGGTAAATACTTTTAACTTATTTTCCCTATACGGGCTTGGGGTACGGTATATAAAATACCGTTTGGTCGGGCATTGCATCTTTAATTGTATGAAGGTTAAATCATTGAAATGTCCTGTTTGAAAATGTATTGTTTGCTTAAAGTCTTTGGGGGGGTTAATGACCATGTCCCGGATATCCTTGGCATCATTTTACGAAATGGCCACGACCTAAGCACGGGGTGTAGGCGTACACCCGACAGTGCATAAATAAATAATGTGGCGTGTCAATTAATCTTTAACCCGGTGTTCAACCCGGGCTACTGAACGCATAAGGAACATGTAATTCTTTTACAAGTTTACATATAAATAATTATCCCAAGTTATAAAAAGTTTTGTGTCACGTGCATTCAAATAAATTTTATTAAACCTTTTCAAAATGAGTCAGTTAATTGTATTTGCCAGTGTAAACTGACGTATTTTCCCAAAAAGGTTAAGTGCAGGTACTACTCGAACTAGGCTGGCTTTCTCCTAGCGTCCACCATAAGTCTCGCAAGCTTGGATGTCATAAAACTGTTGAACAATGTTTCCTTTTTATTTTGATCCGCCTGTGGATCTGTTTCAACTATTTTGTGATACTTAATATTACAATTTATTAAAGTTGAAATGAATCTATCTTTTGCTTCCGCAGTGCATTTAAATTTGTGTTGTTTAACTATGATGATATCAACTACGTCACGATACTCCCCACCGGGCCCACCGGTAACACGTGGAAATATCGGGGTGTGACAAAAACGGCGCGTAAAAAACCTTCGTAAAAAATGGGGCGTAAAACGGCCCGTAAAAAACCGGGTGATAAAACGGCGCGTTAACACGTGGCGTAAATACGAGGCGTAAAAACGACGCGTAACACCGGGCGTAAAAAACGGCGCGTAACACCGGGCGTAAAAAACGGCGCGTGAATACGGGGCGCAAAAACGGCACATTAAAATGGGGCGTAAAAAACAGAGCTTTAAAAAAAGGCGCACCGGGCGTAAAAAAACGGCGTGTAAAAAACCGAGCGTAAAACCGCGCGCAAAAAATAGAGCGTAAAAAAAGGCGTGTAAATATGGATCTTAAAAACGGCGCGTAAAAACGGGGCGTAAATATGGCGCGTAAAAAAATTGGGGGTAAAAACGACGCGTAAAAAACGGGATGTAAAAAACGGCACGTAAAAACGTTTTTTGTAAAAAAATCCTGAAAAAATTGTTTTTTTTTTTGTAAAAAAATTAGATTTTAAAATATTTTTAATTAAAAATCTCATTTTAGTAAAAAAAACAATTAATTTAATAAGACAAAAAGGTAATAAAAAACAATAAATACAATAAAGACAAAACAAGCAAATTTACTAAACTACCATTTTGAAATTAAAATATTAAAAACATAATAATATAAAAAGAATTTAATATCGTTTTTATTACTTGTAATCTCATTCATCCATCTCTCAAGATCAATGGTTGGAAAGTGGTTCTCGTGGTTCTCTTAACTGGATGTGGTTTTCATTTTAGCGGCCATATATATATATAGGATTAGGTTCAAATGTGAACAACTTCTCTAAAGTGAACTGTGTAAACTGATCTGGATCGTTGATTTTTATGATCTTGAGATTTAAATGAGTGGCATGATGGAAATTATTTAGTTAATTTTTTCATTTAATTAAATACAAAAAGGGCATAACCGTAATTACACAATCAAAATAATTCAAAAAAGAAACCTAAATTCTTTCCATTATATTAAAATCTAATCATACATATATCCAAACACACAAACAAACACATTGTGCAGATCTAGAGAGAGGGTCGTAGGGAGAGAGAAAGAGAGGACCGTCGGCCATGGTGGTGGTCAACGACGGCCATGGCGGCGCGTGGCGGTCAACAGCGGCAATAACAACGACGCACCAGGGAACGACGACCAGAGGTCTCTCCAGCGACGGTTGAGTTAGATCGGTGATGAAGTGCGGCGGTGGTCGTGGCACCGGCTAAGTGGAGATCGGTGATGATAACGCCGGAGATGACAACGAAGGTGGCGGTTCTGAATCACAGCAGCCGTGGTTCGGAGTTCTTTCCTGGTAATCGTCTATGTCCTTCCTTCTTCTTCATCTTTCAGATCTGTTTAAATCCACTTTTCTCTGAATCGTTGCAAAGTGTTCATCTCTAAATGACTAATCTATAAGTTTTTATCTAATGCGTTAAATATGTTAAAATAGGACTCATCACTGAGGAAGTCTGCAAGTGTGGGTGACTGATGTGCGTGGGTGTTATTAGTTTTTAATGTATTTATTAAGCCATTTTCAACACTATTTAGCCAAGTTTTAAATTTATAAAACATGATATTTACTAACACTAAACACACATATGGGCAAGTACACCCATCGTGAGCGTAGTATAGTGTTGGTAAGATACCGAGGTCGTTCAAGGACACAAGAGCTTTTAGTACCGGTTTATCCTCAACGTCTAATCAAATCAAAAAGTTAGAAAAATGTTTTAAACTAAGAAAATAAAAACTAACTAAAATGCTGAAAAATAAAAATAAAAGAAAAAACAGATAGACAAGATGAATCACTTGGTTCCGACTCGTGTATAGTGTAACCTTTGATTATTTCCTCACTTTTGCACTTTTTTAAGAGATTATCTTAGTTATTGTAGTAGGCCCCTCTTTTGGAGGTGACGTTACCCTCAACCCAGTAGTTTGAGTCAGCAAGGATACAATCCTAAAGGGTCGGATTATTGAAAGATAATTAATTAAGTTATTAATGCAAATTATTGTAGGCCCCTCTTTTGAAGGTGACGTTACCCTCGGCTAAGTAGTCTGAGTCAGCAAGGATACAGTCCTAAGTAGCCGGGTTATAGTATTAATAGTAGTTTACTTATGAGGGGATCAAAGAGTTTGGACCCCCGCCATCCAATACCGTTAAGTATTGAAGGAGGTCCTACTAAATTTGACCCAGGTCCCTTGCAGGATCTCTAAACGCTGAACAACGGCAAGACTCTTACCAAACCGTTCCCTTAACCCCCGACCAGGTAGCCAACATACCTCCATATAGACCGTGGAGATATGAATGGTGAAAATCTTTTATTTTATATAGACAGTAAAATAATGCCAAGACACCACGGACAAACGATAAGGAAGAATCACCTTCAACATAAGAAACTAGTTATTAAAGTCATTAATACATAACCAATTAAAAAGTGCGAAAAGATTAAAAATAAAAAGTATTACACTAGACACTTGTGTTCACCAAGTGATGTAAGAGACTTAGGCAAACATGGCCTTGATTGTCAAGAACTCTTACGATCAATCTTGGATCCCGAGACGACTCACACACTCTATGATGGACAATGGATGATGGTGGTGGATGATGGTGTTATGGTGGTGGTGGGTGGTGGGTGAAGTGTGAGAGAGGTGGTGTGCCAAGGGATGGTTTGAGCTTAAGCTAAGCACTCCTATTTATAGGCTGAAGAGAAGCTCGGGCACGGCCCCGTGTCCACATCCTTCTCTTTCTTCATTTATTGTAGCTTGTCTTTATTAGTTGACCACGCCCCCGTGTCCGCTGAGCACGACCCCGTGTGCAGAAGCATATCTGTACTATGAAGATTTGCCTAGATTCTGCGAATCTTATAGTTGACCACGGCCCCGTGGTGGGCAATAGAAGCTTCTACCACTTTGTCTTTTCTGCTGACACTTGGGCACACCCCCGTGCTGGCTGAGCACGGGGCGTGTTCAGTCTTCTGTCTTCTTGTTTTCCTTGGGAAGATGCTGTCGTGGGGTCGGGCATGTCACGTTTGCTCCTTTTCTTGTATTTATGTTAGATTTTGTTGTCTTTTTGCTTCTTTTGTTAATTTGAGCTCATTTAATCCTGAAAATACAAAAGGAAGACAAAAGCACACTTTTTCCAACATTAGTACTAAAAAAGGGTTAGTTTTATGCCACAATTGATGTAATTTATATGTTGCATTTTGCACACATCAAATACCCCCACACTTGAATCTTTGCTTGTCCTCAAGCAAAACTCTTATAATGTGGCTTTACACTCCCAAATGGAATGGGTAGAAGAGAAAGTTTTTGGGATTGTCATAGAGTGTCGGGATTTCCAAGATTCTTTATTTAGTTTTATTTTTATTTATTTACAATCCTATTCGTCATGATTTATTTAAAACTTTTCATAAGATAAATTATTTATTAGGGTATAACATGCCTCTTTAAAATTCTATTTATATACAAGTTCACATACCTCACGGGGGATCACTCAACACTCGGCCGAAGATGTATTTTAGTGAATCACTCGAGAGCGGCATGGAACTTACTCCTACCATAAGCTTGCCAAGCAATCAATCCTCCTCCTTTTTAACTATATTCCTTTGTAAATATCAAGAGGACTTTTTGGGTGAAGGGTTAGGCTTGGGTTAAAGGTAGGTGGTTGGGTTAGTGGTTAGTGGTTAGTAGAAAAGGGTTAAAAAGCGTAAAAAGTATTGGTTTTCGTAAGACTTTCTATTTTTCAACTTTTTATTTTGATGAAGCCATTATTCCAAACAAAGTTATTTTTGATGAACTTGCTTGTTTAATTCTTTTGCTTCATCAACACACATTTTTTTTTTTTTTTTGAAAGTCAAATGAAAAACCGAACTTTTTACTAAAACAAAGGGTTAAAAATAAAAAGGTTTTGGTGGGTGAAAGGGTGTTTGGTTTGGGTTAAGAAATGAAAATGTTTAGGCTCAAAGGGGTTAACTAGGGGGATTTTGGGTAGGTGGTAAAAAAAGAAAAATAATGGTGTAGAAATAAAAAGGGTTAGTCCTAATGCCTCCATCATTTACTTACTCGGGTTTAAGTTGGTAAGGACCGGGAATGTATCGTCGTGGCAAGTTCTAGAGTTGTAAGAACCAAGCGGCTATTCACACAAGAAACGAAAAATGAGCATTTAATTTAAAGATATGTATTTGTATGCTAAATAAAGGCTCAAAACTCACTTTTGTGGGAATGGGTTTTTATGTGATCAAGTATATATAATCAAATTTTAATTAAGCTTGTCATGCCTTTTCATAATTTTCTTATGTTGGTTCTTTTTATCACGACGCTATCGGTTGTAAATTTGTAAAAATATAACCTTTTTAGAACTTTGAAATTCCCAAATTAAACCTAGACAAGTAAAAAAAAAATGAAAGTTTTTGAAAAAAATTGGGCGATTAGCGGTTCCAATAGAGTTTTGTGTAAGGCTTGTATTTAGGACTTGCAAGATTCAAGGTTTTAGCATCCCCCCCACACTTAAATTACACATTGTCCTCAATGTGTCCCAAAAATAAGTTTTTAGGTTGATTGAATGTGTAAAAGGTGTGAATTAAGCAAAAATCTGTGTTACTGGGCGCTGAACACGGCCCCGTGTTGTCCGGGCACGGCCCCGTGTTCAAGTGCCAGTAACAAAATTTAAACAAAAGAAACAGAAGTCTAGACACGGGGGTGTGTTGGGTGAACACGACCCGTGTCCAGTTACCTGAACTGGGTCATTTCTGCAGACTGTGCAGCACGGGGCCGTGTTGGGTGGACACGGCCCGTGCCGAACTTACTGTTAACGAAGAAAATCGTCGGATGGTTCTGTTTTCCTGTATGGGGTGCTGGTCCAAGTTTTCCCTTGTTTCCTTTGCCATCTCAAGTGTGTTTTATTCCTGAAAATTAAAACTAAACTAGAAAACATAAAAACTAATCTAAATTAAACTAAGGATAGTTCCGCGGAATGCCTCCGTGGTGCGCCACGTTTATAAGGGTCCTTGGCTAGACCCAAAGCCTGGTCATATGTCACTCAAGTGGGATGTTTCGCATCCCATGTTACACCGTCGGAGAGCGTCATCCAAGCTTGAGTCTATGACCTTCATGTAGTCGACCGGGTCTTCGTCTTCTACTCTCTTTCCCACTCCAAATTTCACTTCCTCGTCCCCAAACTTCAATGTTAGTGTTCCGTCATTCATATCAACCACTGCTTGGGCGGTGGCTAGAAATGGCCTCCCGAGGATGAGAGGAACATCGGCGTCTTCTTCCATGTCTAGGATGACAAAGTCGGTTGGGAAAACGAAATTGTCAACTTTGACCAATAGATTTTCAGCGACACCTTGTGGAAATTTGACGGATCTGTTGGCGAGTTGTATGCTCATCTTTGTAGGGCTCGTTGTTCCTAGGCCGAGTCGTTTGAACATTGATGTGGGCATGAGGTTAATGCTAGCCCCAAGATCGGCTAATGCATTACGAACGGGGGATTCCCCAATCGAGCAAGGAATCGTGAAGCTTCCGGGATCAATTTTCTTTTGTGGGAGTTTGTTGAGTACTAAGGCGGAGCATTCTTCGCCTAAGTAAACTAATTGCAATGATTCAATTTTCCTTTTATGAGTGAGGAAGTCCCTCATAAATTTTGCATATTTAGGCATTTGGGTAAGGACTTCAATAAAAGGAATATTAACGTGCAATTGTTTTAGTAAATTTTCGAACTTTGCGAATTGCTCATCGGTCTTTTGACGATTTAACTGACCGGGGTATGGAACCGGAGGAGTCTTGGTGGGCTCTTGAATTGGTGGAGAAGCCTTTTCTGGTTGGGGCACGGGTGAAGTCGTGGGTTGGCTTCTTTCAACTGTCGGTAATGGAGCCTCCTCGGGACCCACGGTTCGGTTTCTCAACGTGATGAGATGTACTTGCGCTTTGGGTTGGTTTCGGTATTGCTTGGTAACGCGCCTTGTGGTCTCTCAGAGAAATTTTGAGCTACTTGATTTAATTGTTTTTCAATGTTTTGAATGCTAGCTTGTTGATTTCTAAAATTCGATTCCAATTGCTGAAATCGATCCGAGTTTTTCTTTTCGGTGTCGGAGATGAGGCGAGATATAGTATCTTCAAGCCTTTCTCGTCCACCTTGTTGTTGAGAAAATTTTTGTGGTTGTTGAAAGTTAGTTCGTTGATTTTGTTGGTTACTACTATTGCCGGGATCTCTCCAACCAAGGTTAGGGTGGTTACGCCATCCTTGGTTGTAGGTACCCGTTGGTGGACCCGACGGCCTAGGTCTATTATCAATGTAGTTTACCGTTTCTGTTTGATCATCTACTTCTTTCATACAACTCCAATTTTCATGTGGTCCACCACATCCTTCACAAGCCATACCTGAGGCCGTTTTAGTCATTTCTAACTTTTTGATTTTTGAAGAAAGGGCCTCGATTTGGGCTTGTAAAGAAGTGCTTTCATCAACCTTATGGGCGCCCGGGGCAATAGATTTATTACCTCGGGGAGTATGCCACTGGAAAGTGGTTTGCGCAATTTCCTCAATTTGATTGTATAGTTCATCCCAGGTGTTTACCGAGCCAACTGGGAGGGTGTTAAGCCAAGCCTTAGCTCGGTCTTTTAGTGAAAATGGAAACATCCGAAGGCGAATGGCGTCGTTTGATGCTCCATTGATCCGAAAGGTATCACATATTTCTAAGAAATTAGTAATATGTAGATGGGGATCCTCGTCCGCAAGCCCATGGAAGGTTGCGGAGTTTTGAAGCATTTGTATCAAATGCGGTCGAAGTTCGAAGTTATTGGCTTTGACATTCGGTGCATTGATAGCGGCGCCTAGATTACCTACGGTGGGTCGTAGGTAATCCATGAGGGTACGTTGGTCCGCCATTGGAAGTGGGTCCCCCGAAACTTTCTCTTGGTTTTTAGCTTTAAGTCTTTTTCTGAGAAAGCGTTCGGGTTCTTCTAGAGGTTCTTTTATGTCTCTACTAGAACTGGAGCTCATGCACTATGTAGGAAGTTCGAGTGTGGTGCCTTGGTTCCAAGTCCTGCAATAAAAACAGAAAAGAACGTTGGTCAGAAGGTTCACCACGGCCCCGTGCTCAGCGAACACGGCCCGTGGTCAGAGGTACAGTGATTGCTTTCCGGATCCCTGTTACTGTGAGTTGGACACGGCCCCGTGTTGCACCGACATGGCCCCGTGTTCAGCTATCTGTAACTCGGAAAATAAAAACTGCCAGTAACAAGGCTACGCACGGCCCGTGTCCGACCAGGCACGGCCCGTGCTGAGCTCTGCAGAAACTGAAAAACTAAGAAAAATCCTAAAAAAAATAGAAAAATAAGAAAAAACGATTAGGCCGCTGATTCCTAACTTTCTTAAAATCCTTGTGTCCCCCGGCAACGGCGCCAAAAACTTGATGTGCGTGAGTGTTATTAGTTTTTAATGTATTTATTAAGCCCTTTTCAACACTTTTTAGCCAAGTTTTAAATTTATAAAACACGATATTTACTAACACTAAACACACATATGGGCAAGTGCACCCATCGTGAGCGTAGTATAGTGTTGGTAAGATACCGAGGTCGTCCAAGGACACAAGAGCTTTTAGTACCGGTTTATCCTCAACGTATAATCAAATCAAAAAGTTAGAAAAATGTTTTAAACTAAGAAAATAAAAACTAACTAAAATGCTGAAAAATAAAAATAAAAGAAAAAACAGATAGACAAGATGAATCACTTGGTTCCGACTCGTGTATAGTGTAACCTTTGATTATTTCCGCACTTTTGCACTTATTTAAGAGATTATCTTAGTTATTGTAGTAGGCCCCTCTTTTGGAGGTGACGTTACCCTCAACCCAGTAGTTTGAGTCAGCAAGGATACAATCCTAAAGGGTCGGATTATTGAAAGATAATTAATTAAGTTTTTAATGCAAATTATGGTAGGCCCCTCTTTTGAAGGTGACGTTACCCTCGGCTAAGTAGTCTGAGTCAGCAAGGATACAGTCCTAAGTAGCCGGGTTATAGTATTAATAGTAGTTTACTTATGAGGGGATCAAAGAGTTTGGACCCCCGCCATCCAATACCGTTAAGTATTAAAGGAGGTCCTACTAAATTTGACCCAGGTCCCTTGCAGGATCTCTAAACGCTGAACAACGGCAAGACTCTTACCAAACCGTTCCCTTAACCCCCGACCAGGTCGCCAACATACCTCCATATAGACCGTGGAGATATGAATGGTGAAAATCTTTTATTTTATATAGACAGTAAAATAATGCCAAGACACCACGGACAAACGATAAGGAAGAATCACCTTCAACATAAGAAACTAGTTATTAAAGTCATTAATACATAACCAATTAAAAAGTGCGAAAAGATTAAAAATAAAAAGTATTACACTAGACACTTGTCTTCACCAAGTGATGTAAGAGACTTAGGCAAACATGGCCTTGATTGTCAAGAACTCTTACGGTCAATCTTGGATCCCGAGACGACTCACACACTCTATGATGGACAATGGATGATGGTGGTGGATGATGGTGTTATGGTGGTTGATGTGTGTAAAATGCAACATATAAATTACATCAAATGAGGCATAAAACTAACCATTTTTAAGTACTAATATTGGAAAAAGAGTGTTTTTGTCTTCCTTTTGTATTTTCAGGATTAAATGAGCTCAAAAACACAAAAGAAGCAAAAAGACAGCTAAATCCAACATAAATACAAGAAAAGGAACATAAGTGGATTGCCCGACCCCTCAACGGCATCTTCCCAAGCAAAATAGAGAAGGCAGAAGACTGAACACGCCCCGTGCTCAGCCAGCACGGGGCCGTGCCCAAGAAGCAGCAGAAAAGACAAACCTATAGAAGCTTCTATTGCCCACCACGGGTCGTGCCCAGTGAACACGGGGGCGTGTCGAAAGTACAACAGGCGCATTAATTGTAATTGCGAATTACAATTAATGAAGAGAGAGATTGTCAGACAGGCACGGGGCCGTGCCCAGCGGACACGGGGCCGTGCCCAGCCTTCTGTTCAGCCTATAAATAGGAGTGCTTGGTTTCATTTCAACTCATCCCTTGGCACACCACCTCTCTCACACTTCACCCACCACCCACCACCACCATAACACCATCATCCACCACCATCACCCATTGTCCATCGTAGAGTGTGTGAGTCGTCTCGGGATCCAAGATTGATCGTAAGAGTTCTTGACAATCAAGGCCATGTTTGCCTAAGTCTCTTACATCACTTGGTGAAGACAAAGTGTCTAGTATAATACTTTTTATTTCTAATCTTTTGCACTTTTTATTTGGTTTTGTATTAATGACTTTAATAACTAGTTACTTATGTTGAAGGTGATCTTTCCTTATCGTTTGTCCGTGGTGTCTTGGCATTATTTTACTGTCTATATAAAATAAAGGATTTTCACCATTCATATCTCCACGGTCTATATGGAGGTATGTTGGCTACCTGGTCGGGGGTTAAGGGAACGGTTTGGTAAAGGTCTTGCCATTGTTCAGCGTTTAGAGGTCCTGCAATGGACCTGGGACAAATTTAGTAGGACCTCCTTCAATGCTTCACAGTATTGGATGGCGGGGGTCCAAACTCTTTGATCCCCTCATAAGTTAACTACTATTAATACTATAACCCAGCTATTTAGGACTGTATCCCTGCTGACTCAGACTACTTAGTCGAGGGTAACGTCACCGCCAAAAGCGGGGCCTACCATAATATTGCATTAATAACTTAATTCATTATCTTCCAATAATCCACCCTTTTAGGATTGTATCCTTGCTGACTCAAACTACTGGGGTGAGGGTAACGTCACCTTCAAAAGAGGGGCCTACTACAATAACTAAGATAATCTCTTAATTATGTGCAAAAGTGCGGAAATAATCAAAGGTTATACTAGATACGAGTCGGAACCAAGTGATTCATCTTGTCTATCTGTTTTTATTTTATTTTTATTTTCAGCATTTTAGTTAGTTTTTATTTTTCTTAGCTTAAAACATTTTTCTAAACTTTTTATTTTGATTAGACGTTGAGGATAAACCGGTACTAAAAGCTCTTGTGTCCTTGGACGACCTCGGTATCTTACCAACGCTATACTACGCTCACGATGGGTGCACTTGCCCATATGTGTGTTTAGTGTTAGTAAAATATCGTGTTTTATAAATTTAAAACTTGGCTAAAAATAAGTGTTAAAGGGGCTTAAAATATACACCTAATATATATAACACTTTACCGTACATCAAGTTTTTGGCGCCGTTGCCGGGGACACAAGGATTTTAAGAAAGTTAGGAATCAACGGCCTAATCATTTTTTTTTCTTTTTAATTTTTTTTAGGATTTTCTTAGTTTTTCAGCTTCTGCAAAGCTCAGCACGGGCCGTGCCTGGTCAGACACGGGCCGTGCCCAGCATCATCACTGGCAGTTTTTATTTTCTTAGTTACAGAGAGCTGTGCACGGGGCCGTGTCGGTGCAACACGGGGTCGTGCCCAACTCCCAGTAACTAGGATACAGAAAACAATTACTGTACCTCTGACCACGGGCCGTGTTCACTGAGCACGGGGCCGTGGTGAACATTCTGACCAACGTTCTTTTCTGTTTTTATTGCAGGATTTGGAACCCAGGCGCCACATTTGAACCTCCTACGTAGTGCATGAGCTCCAGTTCTAGTAGAGACATAAAAGAACCTTTAGAAGAACCCGAACGCTTTCTCAGAAAAAGACTTAAGGCTAAAAATCAGGAGAAAGCTTCGGGGGACCAACTTCCAATGGCGGACCAACGTACCCTCATGGATTACCTACGGCCCACCGTAGGCAATCTCGGCGCCGCTATCAATGCACCGAATGTCGAAGCCAACAACTTCGAACTTCGGCCGCATTTGATACAAATGCTCCAAAACTACGCAACCTTTCATGGGCTTGCGGACGAGGATCCCCATCTACATATTACCAATTTCTTGGAAATATGTGACACTATCAATGGAGTATCGAATGACGCCATCCGCCTTCGAATGTTTCCATTTTCACTAAAAGATCGAGCTAAGGCTTGGCTTAACACCCTCCCAGTGGGCTCGGTAAACACTTGGGATGAACTCGCCCAAAAGTTTCTATATAAGTATTTCCCTCCTGCTAAAACGGCTAAATTAATGACTGAAATTAATACATACTCACAAGAGGATGGGGAATCCTTATATGAAACTTGGGAAAGGTTCAAGGAGCTTCTAAGAAAGTGTCCTCATCACGGTCTAGCGGTGTGGCAACAAGTATCTACTTTCTACAATGGGTTGTTGCCACACACAAGACAAACACTTGATTCAAGCTCCGGGGGACTTTTAGGTAATCGTCGCCCAAATGAAATATATAATCAAATTGAGGAAATTGCTCAAACCAATTTTCAATGGCACACTCCCCGAGGTAATAAATCTATTGCCCCAGGCGCCCATAAGGTTGATGAAAGCACCTCTTTACAAGCCCAAATCGAGGCCCTCTCTTCAAAAATCAAAAAGCTAGAAATGACAAAAACGGCCTCGGTTATGGCTTGTGAAGGGTGTGGTGGGTCACATGAAAATTGGAGTTGTATGAAAGAATTAGATGAACAACCAGAAACGGTAAACTACATTGATAATAGACCTAGACCGTCGGGTCCTCCAACGGGTACCTACAACCAAGGATGGCGTAACCACCCTAATCTTGGTTGGAGAGATCCCGGCAATAGTAGTAACCAACAAAACCAACGAACTAATTTTCAACAACCACAAAATTTCTCTCAACAACAAGGTGGAAGAGAAAGGCTTGAAGATACTGTATCTCGCCTCATCTCTGACACTGAAAAGAAAAACTCGGATCGATTTCAACAATTGGAATCGAATTTTAGGAATCAACAAGCTAGCATTCAAAACGTTGAAAAACAATTAAATCAACTAGCTCAAAATTTCTCCGAGAGACCACAAGGCGCGTTACCTAGTAATACCGAAACCAACCCGAAGGCACAAGTACATCTCATCACATTAAGAAATCGAACCGTGGGTCCCGAGGATGCTCCATTGCCGCCAAATGAAAGGAGCCAATCTAGCCAACCTGTGACTCCTCCTGCGCCAGAAAAGGCTTCTCTACCAACTCAAGAGCCCACCAAGACTCCTCCAATTCCATACCCCGGTAGGTTAATTCGTCAAAAGACCGATGTGCAATTCGCTAAATTTGAAAATTTACTAAAACAATTGCATGTTAACATTCCTTTTATCGAGGTCCTAACCCAAATGCCTAAATACACAAAATTTATGAGGGATTTCCTCACAACCAAAAGGAAAATTGAATCATTGCAATTAGTTAACTTAGGCGAAGAATGCTCCGCCTTAGTGCTCAACAAACTTCCACAAAAGAAAATCGATCCCGGAAGCTTCACAATTCCTTGCTCGATTGGGGAGTCTCCCGTTCGTAATGCATTAGCCGATCTCGGGGCTAGCATTAACCTCATGCCCACATCAATGTTCAAACGACTCGGCCTAGGAACAACAAGCCCTACAAAGATGAGCATACAACTTGCCGATAGATCCGTCAAATTTCCACAAGGTGTCGCTGAAAATCTATTGGTAAAAGTTGACAACTTCGTTTTCCCAACCGACTTTGTCATCCTAGACATGGAAGAAGACACCGATGTCCCTCTCATCCTCGGGAGGCCATTTCTAGCCACCGCCCAAGCGGTGGTAGATATGAATGACGGAACGTTAACATTGAAGTTTGGGGATAAGGAGGTGAAGTTTGAATGTGGAAAAAGAATTGAGGACGAAGACCCGGTCAACTACATGAAGGTCATAGACTCAAGCTTGGATGACGCTCTCCGACGGTGTAACATGGGATGCAATACATCCCACTTGGGTAACATATGACCAGGCTTTGGGTCTAGCCAAGGACCCTTATAAACGTGGCGCACCACGGAGGCATTCCGCGGAACTATCCTTAGTTTAATTTAGATTAATTTTTATTTTTTCTAGTTAGTTTTAATTTTCAGGAATAAAACACACTCATGGTGGTAAGGGATGAAAAGGGGAACGAGAAAAATGAACCCATTCACAAGAACAAGGCAGCCCGACGATTTTCTCCATTACAGAAGGTTCAACACGGGCCGTGCCCAACCAACACGGCCCCGTGCTGAACCACCTGCAGAAAAACGCCCAGTTCAGGTAACTGGACACGGGCCGTGTTCACCCGACACGCCCCCGTGTCCAGACTTCTGCTTCTCTTGTTTTAATTTTGTTACTGGCACTTGAACACGGGGCCGTGCCCGGACAACACGGGGCCGTGCTCAGCGCCCAGTAACACAAAATTTTTGCTTTTTAACACCATTTTACACATCTAATCAACCTAAAAATTTATTTTTGGGACACATTGAGGACAATGTGTAATTTAAGTGTGGGGGGGATGCTAAAACCTTGAAATTTTGCAAGTCCTAAATACAAACCTTACACAAAACTCTATTGGAACCGCTAATCACCCCAAATTTTTTCAAAAATTTCATTTTTTTTACTTGTCTAGGTTTAACTCGGGAAATTCAAGTTCTCAAAAAGGTTATATTTTTACAAATTTACAACCGATAGCGGAGTGATAAAAAGAACCAACATAAGAAAATTATGAAAAGGCATGACAAACTTAGTTAAAATTTGATTATATATACTTGATCACATAAAAACCCATTCCCACAAAAGTGAGTTTTGAGCCTTTATTGAGCATACAATTACATATCATTAAACTAAATGCTCATTTTTCGTTTCTTGTGTGAATAGCCGCTTGGTTCTTACAACTCTAGAACTTGCCATGACGATACATTCCCGGTCCTTATCAACTTAAACCCGAGTAAGTAAATGATGGAGGCATTAGGACTAACCATTTTTATTTCTACACCATTATTTTTCTTTTTTTTTTCTTTCACCACCTACCCAAAAATCCCCCTAGTTAGCCCCTTTGAGCCTAAACCTTTTTCATTTCATCACCCAAACCAAAAACCCTTTTACCCACCAAAACCTTTTTATTTTTAACCCTTTGTTTTAGTAACAAGTTCGTTTTTTTTTTCGTATGATCGTTAAAAAAAAAAAAAAAATTTGTGTGTTGATGATGAAGTAAAAAGAAAATAAACAAACAAGTTCATCAAAAATAACCTTGTTTGAATAAAAGCTTCATCAAAATAAAAAGATACAAAAATAGAAAGTCTTACGAAAACCGACACTTGTTACGCTTTTCGTTTTTTTTACTAACCACTAACCCAACCACCTACCTTTAACCCAAGCCTAACCTTTAACCCACAAAGTCCTCTTGATATTTACAAAGGTATAAAAGTTAAAAAGGAGGAGGATTGATTGTTTGGCAAGCCTATGGTAGGAATAAGTTCAATGCCGCTCTCGAGTGATTCACTAAAAATACACCTTCGGCCGAGTGTGAGTGATTTCTCCCGTGAGGTATGTGAACTTGTATATAAATGGAATTTTAAAAAGGCATGTTATGCCCAAATAAGTAATTTCTCCTATGAAACGTTCTAAATAAATCATTACGAATAGGATTGTAAATAGATAAAAATAAAACCCAAAAAGATCTTGGATATCCCGACACTCTACGACAAGCCCAAAACCTTCTCTTCTACCCATTCCATTTGGGAGTGTAAGCCACATATTAAAGAGTTTTACTTGAGGACAAGCAAAAGTTCAAGTGTGGGGGTATTTGATGTGTGTAAAATGCAACATATAAATTACATCAAATGAGGCATAAAACTAACCATTTTTAAGTACTAATATTGGAAAAAGAGTGTTTTTGTCTTCCTTTTGTATTTTCAGGATTAAATGAGCTCAAAAACACAAAAGAAGCAAAAAGACAGCTAAATCCAACATAAATACAAGAAAAGGAACATAAGTGGATTGCCCGACCCCTCAACGGCATCTTCCCAAGCAAAATAGAGAAGGCAGAAGACTGAACACGCCCCGTACTCAGCCAGCACGGGGCCGTGCCCAAGAAGCAGCAGAAAAGACAAACCTATAGAAGCTTCTATTGCCCACCACGGGGCCGTGCCCAGTGAACACGGGGGCGTGTCGAAAGTACAGCAGGCGCATTAATTGTAATTGCGAATTACAATTAATGAAGAGAGAGATTGTCAGACAGGCACGGGGCCGTGCCCAGCGGACACGGGGCCGTGCCCAGCCTTCTGTTCAGCCTATAAATAGGAGTGCTTGGTTTCATTTCAACTCATCCCTTGGCACACCACCTCTCTCACACTTCACCCACCACCCACCACCACCATAACACCATCATCCACCACCATCATCCATTGTCCATCGTAGAGTGTGTGAGTCGTCTCGGGATCCAAGATTGATCGTAAGAGTTCTTGACAATCAAGGCCATGTTTGCCTAAGTCTCTTACATCACTTGGTGAAGACAAAGTGTCTAGTATAATACTTTTTATTTCTAATCTTTTGCACTTTTTATTTGGTTTTGTATTAATGACTTTAATAACTAGTTACTTATGTTGAAGGTGATCTTTCCTTATCGTTTGTCCGTGGTGTCTTGGCATTATTTTACTGTCTATATAAAATAAAGGATTTTCACCATTCATATCTCCACGGTCTATATGGAGGTATGTTGGCTACCTGGTCGGGGGTTAAGGGAACGGTTTGGTAAAGGTCTTGCCATTGTTCAGCGTTTAGAGGTCCTGCAATGGACCTGGGTCAAATTTAGTAGGACCTCCTTCAATGCTTCACAGTATTGGATGGCGGGGGTCCAAACTCTTTGATCCCCTCATAAGTTAACTACTATTAATACTATAACCCGGCTATTAAGGACTGTATCCCTGCTGACTCAGACTACTTAGTCGAGGGTAACGTCACCGCCAAAAGCGGGGCCTACCATAATATTGCATTAATAACTTAATTCATTATCTTCCAATAATCCACCCTTTTAGGATTGTATCCTTGCTGACTCAAACTACTGGGGTGAGGGTAACGTCACCTTCAAAAGAGGGGCCTACTACAATAACTAAGATAATCTCTTAATTATGTGCAAAAGTGCGGAAATAATCAAAGGTTATACTAGATACGAGTCGGAACCAAGTGATTCATCTTGTCTATCTGTTTTTATTTTATTTTTATTTTCAGCATTTTAGTTAGTTTTTATTTTTCTTAGCTTAAAACATTTTTCTAAACTTTTTATTTTGATTAGACGTTGAGGATAAACCGGTACTAAAAGCTCTTGTGTCCTTGGACGACATCGGTATCTTACCAACGCTATACTACGCTCACGATGGGTGCACTTGCCCATATGTGTGTTTAGTGTTAGTAAAATATCGTGTTTTATAAATTTAAAACTTGGCTAAAAATAAGCGTTAAAGGGGCTTAAAATATACACCTAATATATATAACACTTTACCGCACATCAGTGGTGGTGGGTGGTGGGTGAAGTGTGAGAGAGGTGGTGTGCCAATGGATGGTTTGAGCTTAAGCCAAGCACTCCTATTTATAGGCTGAACAGAAGCTCGGGCACGGCCCCGTGTCCACATCCTTCTCTTTCTTCATTTATTGCAGCTTGTCTTTATTAGTTGACCACGCCCCCGTGTCCGCTGAGCACGACCCCGTGTGCAGAAGCATATCTGTACTATGAAGATTTGCCTAGATTATGCGAATCTTATAGTTGACCACTGCCCCGTGCCCGCTGAGCACGGCCCCGTGGTGGGGCAATAGAAGCTTCTACCACTTTGTCTTTTCTGCTGACACTTGGGCACGCCCCCGTGCTGGCTGAGCACGGAGCGTGTTCAGTCTTCTGTCTTCTTGTTTTGCTTGGGAAGATGCTGTCGTGGGGTCGGGCATGTCACGTTTGCTCCTTTTCTTGTATTTATGTTAGATTTTGCTGTCTTTTTGCTTCTTTTGTTAATTTGAGCTCATTTAATCCTGAAAATACAAAAGGAAGACAAAAGCACACTTTTTCCAACATTAGTACTAAAAAAAGGGTTAGTTTTATGCCACAATTGATGTAATTTATATGTTGCATTTTGCACACATCAGTGACTGGATATACGATTCAAGTAAAATGGTTTGTATAATTGTATCCCATTCAACTTTCTCTTCATATAACTTCATAATGTTTTTTATTCTAATTTCCTTTTTTTTCTTTCCGTTTACGGTTAACCAACCTATCCCTAGGGAGAACATTAGCAATTCTATACATGGCAATTTACTTTCATCATTCCTAATGCCACACCTTCAAAACCTTTTTCAACAGACATCACTTTAACATGTGATTAGTTACACCATATTTAATTCTAATACAATATTACAAACATGATTACATTACACCGTATTTACTTCTAATACAATATTACTGATTGTTTATTTTAATCGATGATATGGATTATGGTTATTAACTTGATTGAATAATGTTTGTAACAGGGCTGATCCGTTTTCCAAGAAGGATTGGTACGATATCAAGGCTCCATCGCTGTTTAACACCAGAAATGTTGGAAAAACACTTGTTACCCGTACTCAGGGTATGAAGGTAACATTTAATCTGTAATTTTTTATTTGAAAAGTATTAGTTGCTGAGTTTTTTTGTTCATTTTTTTTATTTTGCTCTGTTTTTTATGCGATGTACACATGTGTATTCTGATTTTGCTCTGTTTTTAATGCGATGTACACATGTGTATAGCGTCTGTTTTTGTGATATCTTAGAATTTTTTGTGTATTTGAATGTCTAAAGTTGTTGATGTACACTTGTGAATTATGCAAAGTATTAGTTGCTGAGTTTTTTTGTGCTATTATAGGAGATGTCGTTAACGAGAAAAGTGGAGATGGAAGGTCGATAAGGATGATTCACGTATGAGGTCGATAAGGATGATTCACGTATGTTTATTTGCTTGGTCGATAAGGATGATTCAGCAAACAACGTGGCGAATAGTTGTAAAATACTATGTTTTTTGTTTTTCCGATTATGTTAGGTTTATTGTTTTTACGAAACCGGAACTTGTAATTGTATGTTTTTTTGCTTGGTTAGCCAAACTCTATGGAACTTGTAATTTGTTAAATATAAAATAGTTTTACAGGTATTGTTTCTATGTATGTATTATGTAGCTAATTACACATATGTACGATGCTGAGTACACATGCGTACTGTTCTATTCAAATCCAAGTACACATGTGTATGCCGTTGAAATATGAAGGTTACGTGGATCTTAAAAATCAAAATTTGAATTTTGGTGATGAAATCTGAAAGTTACTGTTGATCTTAAAAATTGAAATTGAAATCTGGTGATTTGTTGTTTGTTATGATAATTATCTTCTTAAAAAAATAAAAGATATTGTGGATAATGAATTTAAAATAGGAAAGATGTAACTTAATTCAATTATTAAAATAATGATTTAAATCTAATTTTTTATATAATTACAATCCTACTCTTAACAACTAAAAAGGAAATCAAGGGTCCAGATCAGTTCACACAGTTCACTCTTGGGAGGTTGTTCACTCTAGAACCCTACCCTATATATATATATATTCAATTGTGAAATATATATAAAAAACAAACGAACTACAAACACTATGATAACACAAAGTTGTTCTAAAAATAACAAAGAAATAAAAGACAAGAATTCAAGATGACAACTTGTACGAGGTCCAATAAGATCTAAGTGTCTAATAAAGTTAGTACACATGTAGGTTACACACGTGTACGGACGCTCGAGTACAATAGTACGGACCTACGGAACGCAAACTTGTGAGTTCATGTCACTCCTTTCTATGATTTCAAAGTTTTATTTTTAAAACAATCGAGGGGAAATACATGTCAAACAAACGGTATGTTAGTTATGGGTTTAGATGATAACACGATCAATGTGCGTAAGTAGGATGATGACAATAGTAACCATTAATCATTTAGTGTCCAAGGTGCAAAAGGTAATCTATAGAGTTTGAGACGCGCTCCACTCCTGGTTGGTATACCTTAGGAGTGCTTTTGTGATCCCAATGATATCAAAGTTGTCTCAGTTTGGTAACTTACTTATGCCACATAAGTCAGGGTGATAGCTACACGCTGATAGATCCTTAAACTCCATGAATACTATTAACATACTGAGATTTCATTATTGTATTACAAGCATGACATTTCATACGAAAACAATAACTACATGAACTCGCTCAACTTTTGTTGATGTTTTTAAAATTACATGTATTTCAGGACACAAGACTTGAGCCGGTGATAGACCATGGGAAATGAGAATGATGTGACAACGAATGCCTTTGGAGGATTTGTCTTTTATATCCCAACCTCGTATGGGTACATAGGGGACAAAACCTCAACATGCTTTTATGACTAAAACAATCTTTTGTACGAACTGCTATGTAACTCAATAACTATATTTTGGATAACATTGTGAACTTGTTGGAACTTGGAATCTCCTTTTGGGAACTTGTAAAAATTTTGTTGCAAATCAATACATATAGCATCATTGTTGACTTATATTTGTTTACATGATTGGATGCAATGATTACCCTTCTTAAGTCGCATGCAATACACTTCCGCTACTAGCAGGGTGTGACAATTATTACATTTTTATGAAATTCAATTACGTGCAAGTGCGATCATATGAAGTTTATGTGTTGTTTGATTGTTATCATTTGGTGCATTTCATTCATGTTGGACATCACATTATCATAGGCTCGTCGGTTCCCCATTACCTATGAGCGGGATTTGACGTTGCCAACCATACGAAGTCAGCTCCGTTTGATTGAGCTTTGACCTTGCAACACACCATAATACCGTGCAACATACATACATTCATTAGCTCACCATAATACCGTGTGACATGCATACATTCATTTGAATCATTTCATTTGGTTCGTATTTTGTTTAAGGTTGTGTTATGAGATTTGACATTTGGCATACAACATATTTACTTAACATTGGTTAACGCACGTTTTCTCAATAAACAAAATCTAAACATATTATTTTTTCTAATAACAATAAGGTTCACTCACCAACCTTTATTGACCCCAAAACCATTTTTACACATGATACAGGTAAACATGTATGAAGAGAAGATTGGACATAGGATGGGCCTCAGTTAACAAGAAACGGATTAGTGGAATTTTATTGTTATGAACAATGTCTCATATGTAATTGTTTATTTGGCTATTTGCTATGTGTAACATTTAGTTTGGATTAATGATTATTTAAAACAAGTAATAGCAAGTCATAAGCTCCCGAGTCAATCCAATCATGCCCCGATCACTTATTCCGCTGCGGGTCGGGGTGTGACACGGGAACCATCTAATTGCCAAAACGGGTGGAGGAGGGTAGTGTAGTGACTTAGTATGGTAGATTTGAAAACTCCGGATATACCTCATCTGGACTTGCCAGAATGTCGACCCCATATGCTAACTATATTGAGGTAAAGGTGTTGCCAGAAACCGAGGATTAGACCTCATCTGGACTCACCGGTAACAGAGGTGGTCCAGTAATAAAAAACAGTTGCAATGAACTAGTATGACTAGATTTGAGGATATTAAAGAGATCAATTCTCTGTGTTCCTATATGGTGGTCTACAGTATTTTTTGGGACAAAAATGTAAATACTCTTTGTACAAAATAATTTGATCAAGACATGTTTTTATTTTGGGTGTTAGGTGGTGCTGGTTGGGGTGGTGTTGTGGTGGTTGGGTGGAGGTGGAGGTGGTGGTGGTGGTGGTGGTGTGTTGAAGGTGATGGTGGAGGTGGAGGTGGTGGTAGGCCCATCTTTATATTTTTTTTTTATTTTTAATTGTATAGGGGAAATCTAGCCAATTCGTACACACTTAACTGGAAAAATTAACATGGGTTAGTGACAAGGATCACCCGAGTGCGAAATTACAACCACAGGAACCAACTCTGTAATTATTAAAGCACTAGGACCAAGTCTGCAATATATGTAAACCACATGGACCAACCAAGCATTTAACTCAAAATAAAACAAAGACAAAAGTAAAATAAAAATATTCTAACAGTTGGTCATATATTCTATACAAGAAGAAAAACAATCAAAGTTTTGAAAACCGGACTGGATCGGCCGGTCCGGCTGGTTTAACGGGAGACCGGTGGTGCCGGCGGTCTGGTCACCCCCCTTGGAACCGTTTGTGCAATAACTGTCGGCCGAAACGGTGGCCGGAGGTTGAACCAGAAAGCCGGTGTAAATGGCATTGGGTTGGTCTTCTTCTCCAGGGTGGAAGTGCGGAACCAAAGGGGGTTCAGTGACCCTCCAACAAATCTCTGACGACCCTATGTAGATGTATGTTTCATTGTTATTTTTTGAGCTTGACCTTTAAAGTCTAACCCTTATGAGTTGTTATGAAAGGAGAATAAAGATCTGAAAAAATCGGCAAACGGAGGATGTAGCGGAGTTGGCTATTGATGGGTGGAGATGAAGATGGTGATGTATAGTAAGTGAACGAGGCGGTTTTGGGTCTGTTTCTAGTGAAAAGGGTATTTTAAAAATAAAGTTCAAAATATACTAATATTTCTTGTGCTGCATAATAGGTAGGGTATTTTAAAAATAAAGTTCAAAATATACTAATATTTCTTCTCCAGGATGGAAGTGCATAATAGGTAGGGGTGTAAAATACACAACCCATTTAATTTATAACATAAAATCTAGGGTAAATTACTTTTTGAGTCCCTGTGTTTATGGGTTTTAACTAGTTGAGTCCAAAAGCAAAAAAGTTTAACGAACCCCATAAGCATTTTCTTTAACCATTTGAGTCCAAATTTCTAACCTAGTTAGAATTTTGTTGTTAAGTTTTGTTAAATGACCAAATTACCCCTATAAAACACAGGGACTCAAAAAGAAAAATAATATATAATCCCCCCAATTAACATTAACAACCTTCATTCACCACCATCATTCACCTTCCTTATTTAATACCCAACCCGAAACCCTAGCCCTTTAATCCCAAAATCCAAGTTGTATAGTGTAAAATAAGTTGGGGTTTTTTTTATCTATATTAAAAACCGAATCAATTGATACCAAGAACATGTATCGGTTGTGAGTAAAAGAAGAAACAGAAGAAATTTGGTGAAGTTCTGCAATTTCGCCAACTAGGAACAACTTTCGACGAGTTTTCGGTATGATTTGAGTGGATTGGAGGGGTAAACGATTAAAGGATCATTTTGGGGTTAGTTTATATAACAAACTTGACGGAAATCAAACCTAAATCGCGATCTTTGATTCAGTTTTGATTTAATATTGAAAAATATACGATTTTCCATTTATAACACGATTTGATCTGATATCATGCATGAATCTGGATTATTAACGAGTATAAGTGCATAAACGAGCCTTTGGAAACATGATTTTCGCTGATTTTTAGAAGATTGTATCGAATCAACACTAACAGGATCCATGCGAGATCCTGAACCTGAACCTGCTTGGGTGGCAAGTTTTGACTCTAATGAACGGGTTGGGTTGTATCACCAAATCAACAAAATTCGATTCTATAGTGTAAAATAAGTTGGGGTTTTTTTATCTATATTAAAAACCGAATCAATTGATAAAAAACCCCTTTGGCGACAGTTTGGGTGTCAGGAAAGGCTTGTGTTAATTGGGGGATTATATATTATTTTTCTTTTTGAGTCCCTGTGTTTTATAGGGGTAATTTGGTCATTTAACAAAACTTAACAACAAAATTCTAACTGGGTTAGAAATTTGGACTCAAATAATTAAAGAAAATGCTTATGGGGACTCAGGTCGTTAAACTTTTTGCTTTTGGACTCAACTAGTTAAAACTCATAAAACACAGGGACTCAAAAAGTAATTTACCCTAAAATCTATGTTAATTATTTACGTTTATTTATAGTTTTAAATTATAACTTATCTAAGTTTTATTTTACTTAGTTTTTTTCTTTAATTTTCAAAGATATTTAAGTTATATATGTAATTATTTTAACGTATTTGGTATCATAGGGTAGGGATAGTGTACAAAGTGTCTAAAGTGTGAGAAGTGTTTTAAACCATTAGATCTTTGATCTAATGGTTGAGATCAATAGGGACCAAATTATAAATTGTGTTTTAATTATATGGACTGATTTGAAAATTGTAGGGGTAATAGTGTCTTTGTATATGTTTCAAATTAGGTAACATCTCCTAAATTCTAGTGATTCACTCCTAAATTCTAGTGATTCAAATTTAACTGCTAAATTCTATCAATCCTAAATTCTAAAAATACAGAAATATGTAACTGCTACAAGAAATGTATAACACTATACATCCATCATATAATACTATACATCTATCATATAACTCTATATAACACTATATAATACCATATAACACTATGTAACACTATATAACACTATATAACAATATATAACACTATACATCCATCATAGACATGCTACCAGAAAAACATAACACTATATAACACTATGCATAAATCATATAACACTATATAAACCAAAGAACACAATATAACACCATGTAACACTATATAACACTATATAAAAATATATAACACTATATAGTTCTGAATGGTGGTTGCACTCCAGAACTAATAATTGATGGTGTTATATAGTATTTTTTTGTAGTTTCACTACAAAATTATATAACACTACAGAATTATATAACACCAAAAACCATTATATAACACCATGTAACACTATATAACACTATATAAAAAAATATAACACCCTATACAGTTCTGAATGGTGGTTGCACTACAGAATTATATAATACTACAGAATTAATAACCGGTGAACGAGATGACATAAATTCATAGATTAATTGTGACAATCCGAGATCCCAAGGTCCTTCCTCTACGCATCACTTGTTTCACAACCCTGTTTTCACAATTCGTTTACGTTGTAACATGTGCACGATATATGGACGATTAAAGTATTGTTATGTTTGGTTGTTAAATGAAAACTTAGGAGTTGTTTAATGTTTAGGCATAGCACGTTCATGCGTCATAGCTTTGGCGAATAACTAGGGTTCTTCGTCAACTACACTTCTTGAAAAAGAAGGTCCTTCGTCACAAACACTTCTTTGCGAAGAAGGTTCTTCGTCATCATCACTCTTGACGAAGTATAGTTTTTCGTCAAAGAGGGTTCTTCGCCAGGAAGGGCTCTCGGCCCAGATCCATTCGAAGCCCAAGAGGGGCCAGGCTCACCTGTTCGAACATATACACGCATAGGGTTCACAAAACTCACCCTATTGCAAACCCTAGCTCTCCTTCTCTCCCTCAAGCTTGAACGGCAACCCTCTCCCTCCTTCGAAGCCCTTCGGATCGCAGAGCCATCTCTCTTCCTCGTTTCAGCACTCTTGGGTACACAAACTCTCGGTTAGTGTTTAGTTTTGTTTTGTTTTGACTTGTATCCCTTGTGGTTCCAGCCGTGTGTATATGTATGTGTATATGATATATCGTAGGGTTGTTTACACGTTATTATGAATCCGATTAACTGATTTGGAATTACGATTGTTGATTGTGCTGTTTGATGATAAGGATTCTGATGACTCGTTGATGATCTTGCATGACAATAGGTTTTCGATGACTTTGTGAAGTATGATATTCATTAATCGTTGGTAACGATTATGAGTTAGGGTGTATGTTTATGAGAAGATTTCGATACATGTTATGTTAGACCCGATGCACGGTTACTGTTAATGTTGTTCGCAATTATGATTGTATGAATCATTGTTGATGACGTTGTGAATATACTAGTGTTAATGGTAAACTGTGACACCTGTGTCATTTCAACCATCAAACAAATACCAAACCAATGAAATATTGTATTTCATGCTTGGAATTTGTATAAATATGTGTATCGTTTGCACATATCAATTCTTGATCGATTTCGAGCTCTAAATCACTTTCTAGAAGGTTATACGCGATCTGATGCATAAATATAACCAGTTTAATGCAAAAAACACTCCGGAACAGTGACATAGGCTTAACATACCTTAAATAACCTTTACATAACTGAGAAATAAGTTTTGGAGGGTTTGGTGTGGCGAAATCAAGTTTATTCGCTTACAGGGACTAATTTCGACAAACTGCGAAAGTATGCCGATTTGTACTGTAACGAACATTCCAGAACTTGATCATAAGTTAAATATGCCCTAAATATCCTTTACATAGCTTAGAAATAGGCTTTGAAGGGTTCGGTATGCTAAAATAAACTTTATTGATCAATAGGGACTAAAAGCGTCAAAAAGTGCATAAGTTTGCATTTTCGCGCATATCTTACGTTCTGAATATATCCGGACATCCAAAAATTTATGTAATCATTAAAATATTATATTTTAGTGATTGGCATGATAAAATTCCATTCGTCGCTCAATTTGGATCGTTTTTGCGTTCGTTACGACTTCCGTCGTAATTAACCGAATAACGCAACCGTACGACCAAACAAACCGACATACGAGATGTTTTTGAGCATTTTTTGAGTTCCCTATACTTTAACATCATTTTAGAGCCTTGAAATGAGGTTAACGGGGCTTAAAAGTGTCAAATATGCATCAAAATGCAAGTTTTTCAAGTTCAGGGGCCAAATTGCAATTTCTGGAAAGTATGCTTGGCGGGGCGCGTAAGCCCAAGCCTTATTCTACGCGGCCCATGAGAAATCTGCAGACATAAACATTGAACTTGGTCCAATTTTGAGCTTTTGATGGTTTTTAATGGCTGATTTGGGATATTTTGGGCTATTATTTGATGGTATTAAGCATACCCATGGTTTTGAAAACCATGAGCCCAAGTGGAGGGCCAAGATCGAAGCACGGAAAGTGAGAAACGATCCTAACGGTTTACCGAATCCTATATAAACCCATGCCCTCCTTCCATTTCTACTCACCCTTGATCTGATTTCTCTAAGTTGAAGTTGTAATACTTCATACCAGAGATTTTAAGATCAAGTTCTTCCTAGCTTGGACCCTTTGTAAGCATTCTTTCGTTCTTTTATGCGTTTTTAGCACGAAAGTCAAACAGTGTTTGACTTTCTGCTTTGACCACGAGTTGGTCAACACGAAGTTCGTTGAACTTCGCAACGTGAGTGTAATCACGATGGTTATAGTCCCGTGTGACTATACCTACTGATTACCACGTTGACTAGGCGTAGTGACGAGTCGTAGTTTCGGCCAGAATGCGTATTCATGCGTATTTTGTAACCAAACTACTCTTGGGTATCAAAACCGTTTGTTTTGATATCAAAACATGTTTTCTAACTTAACTAAACATGTTCCAACATGTTTAGCTCGTCACTTTAGGTTTAGTGCTTATGTAGAGTCGTAAGTCAAGCGGTCTAAACAACCGCTTAGACTTTCGAACCCGACCCGTTTGGTCGATCATTAGGATCCGACCAAACACATTAGGTGACCATAGTTGTATAGGGAATAACCTTCCGAGGTTATACCTTATGGTCACTTCGTTTAGTTAGTTGTATGATAGGTAGTTTATATGCCTTAAGAAAATGACCAAAATGCCCTTTTTATGCATAATTGATATTTAAGCATATGTAACCCAAAATTTTGTCATTTAACTGATTATGCAACATAATTAAACATGTTTAGGCATACAATACTTGTCATAGGACTAGTTAGGCGTTCCAAATGCGTTTTACGCGAACGACGCGTTAAAGTAGCATAAGCTACCTAAATGGGTCGTAATGGATCATAAGCACTTAGGTTAGGTTTCGTTTTAGTATGTAGGCTTTGTTAAACCATATCATATGAATTCCCACACTCATTTGGTTTACGAAACCTCATTCTATCCGATCTTCCGATTTAGGTCTGGTTTATTTAGTTAGTTACCTATATTAGGTGCCATTTGATTCTGTGATCCCTCTAGCTTTGCTTGGTTGTTATTCAAGACTTCTAAGCATCCTCAAGTGAGTACATAGTCCCCACTTTTACTATTTTCAAATGTTTTGGGGTGAAATATGTGTACCTAATTGTTATGTTCGTGATTTCAAAAGTATAATTGATTATACATGTTAGTACTTATCTTTTTTACAAACTGAATAATTATTTATGGTTTAAACTCTAATTTTTCAAAGATTATAAAATTAATTATTGGATAGAACTTATTTTATGTTCACCAGACCGGTTGGTAGTATGATATAGCGCTATAGGATTAGACACCCCATTCCTGTTGTAAGGAATGTCAGAAACTGATATTTAATCCAAATAGAGATTGCCTTTGTGGTATTTCTATAGTCTCAATTGGTGTAGTTTGATGCACTAAGGTTTGAATGAATTCCAAATCACATTTTTATTGTATATCTTGTTATACTCCCAAAGGTATAGTTTGATATACTCTCATGTGTGATATTGTACAAACCCAACATATATTTTGTTAATTACTAAAACATAGTTTAATATGTTATTTTATAAAACCAAAACATAGTTTAATATGTTATTTTATAAAACCAAAACATAGTTTAATATGTTATTAATAAAACCAAAGTATACTTTTGATATACTACTGAAAACTATTATTTTAACGACTAAAGTATATTTAATATACTATCTGTTTAATTATTTTGGAACTGAAATATATTTTATTATATTACTTATTCGACTTTCTTAAAACCAAAGTATACTTTTGATATGCTACTGAAAACTATTATTTTGACGACTAAAGTATATTTAATATACTATCTGTTTAATTATTTTGGAACTGAAATATATTTTAATATATTACTTATTCGACTTTCTTAAAACCAAAGTATATTTTTTTTATGTATACTACAAACCTTTTTATCAAAACATATTTTATACAAACTCATTTTACTTAATTATTTATTTATGCATTATTCTGTTATATCATCTGATTTCTTATAAATTTTGGTATGATTTATAAAAGAAAATATTTTAAGGTTCATGACTATTTTTGATTAAATATTTTTCTTTAAACTTATAAGTCATGAATCCTATTATAATAAAACCTATGTATCTCACAGACATTTTTATGTTGACGTACCTATTTTTATACATGTTTCAGGTGCTGTTATGTGATGATTGTTGATGCATGCTATACATAGGATGGACTCGTGCCTTAGCGACTTTAAAACTTGAAAGATAATATTTGTATTTATCTGGTTTGTAATAAAACAATGAGTTCAATAATTCAATAAAACGAAATTATTTAAATCCATGGTTATGAAACAATGATTCTGTTACGACACTTCCCGACGTTTCCGCCATGATTTGTTGTTTTACGTGGTCGGGGTGTGACAGAAAAGTTGGTATCAGAGCCAATGGTTATAGGGAATTAGGTTATTAGTAATGCTTTGACCTAGACTATAACCTTCCTATGACCCTAACACAAGTTATCTTGTGTTTAGTTTTAAAACAATACCGTCACTTATCCTTAGGTGACAACCACAATAAGAACACAAATTTAGAATCCACTTTGAAAACCAATCATCTGTTCTAGGATGATTGATTACTAGGTTTTGAACCTTCTAAGTTTTCAAAATCTCGTCAAAGTTTGGGCCTCATAGTGTGAACACGTGCAATCTGGAAGGGTGGATGCCTGTACTCTGAGCTTTCTGTCTAAGGCTAGAGTGTTCGTACAAATCCACATAATCGGACAAGTCACTCTTACCTGGGAACTCTTGGGGTGAGTGTCCACTTATAGGCTAAAGCATGTCTTCGCGATACATTAATACGACCGACCCACTTACTTTGATTAGTCACCATCTCATTTGTTTGCCTTAGGTAACAAACAAATGATCGCAATTTTTATGCGTTGTCATTCTGTTTTCATTTCACTTGTTTCCTCCCATATCTTTCATCATCTTCATGATGCCTCTTCGTCGCAACAACAATGTCCGAACCAGGTGCTACAATTGCCCAACAAATTGGCGCCATACTCCAGAGGACCGTTGATTTAGCTATCACCATGACTCGCCTCAGGGATGAAGCCGTACAAGGGAACCGCTTTTTGGTGCAATCAATGTAACCGTCATCATCCGAATCAAATACCCTGTTTCAAATGTACCCATGGTGGACGATGGGGACATGTGGTTAACATGTGTCGCTTTGCTATCCAAAACAAAGTTGTTGCAAATCCTGCCGCTGCTCAACCTCCAAATTCTGCTTCATATGTCGCCTTGGCATATCTAGTACCTCAACCTCATGAACTTTCTACCTTGTGTATTGACTTAAGCACGTGTAGTGCAAGGTTTCGAAACACCACTCGTTACACAAATTCCAAAATCCAAAATAGGATCTTTCTATCCTCATAATTAGATCCTTGTGGATAAATATCGCTCAAATCGGAGCCCTTAATTGAATTATTCGTATGCCTTAATACGTATATTACGATTCAATAAGGACAAAGCCGAATTCCTATTAAGATCTTTCTATCTTCATAGTTAGATTCTTATGTTTAAAGTGCCAAATGAAATCCACGGATTGGATTCCTGGTATGCTTTAAACACCCGTGTCCAATGATAACAATTTAAAGATCAAGTTAAACAAATTATGTGATTATGTGCTTATATGTTTTCTTATATGTTTTGTGTTTTATTTATGTTTTTGTGTGATCCGAATTTTCATTATCCAAATCCTCATAGAATCTTCCATATCTCATATGAGGGATTCATAGTAGGATATCCAAATGTACTATCTTAAATCCTTAATGGACTCCTACGTTGTAGTTAAGTCCCATGGGTTATGAAGTACTATTCTATAATTGGAACCCTTGAGTGGTTTAGTTGAACAGATTGATCCAAAAATCTGGTTAGGAATATCATGTGATGATATAATTGAAAAGATCCCTTAAGTGATCTATTTAAGGAGATCGTACGACGGTCTAGTTAAGAAGATCATGTGTTGATCTAGTTAAAAAGATCGTTCGTTGATCTAGTTAAAAAGATCCTTTGGTGGTCTAGTCAAGTCGCTTCATGTTTATTCAATTGATTTTTACCCTACGCATTATGAAATGAACTGTGCGGACTGTGCAAGGAATTATGTAATTATGGATGCATACATAATTATGGAATTCAGTACACAGAAACCACAACAAGTTTTGTCATGTGTTAAGACCTATAGTGACAAGAATAACGATACGGGAACAATGTAAAAAGGGGCATGGTGGATACGCCGCTGGTACTTCCTATATATAAGTGTTCCTTATTACATTGCGAACATAGCGTTATTTAATTTACTAGAAGCCCTGAACTTTGACCAATGTCATTTTATCTTACACTCTCCGCCTCTGATTTCGAGCACACACAAGTTTCCTATGATAAGTCTTCATAAGAAACGTTCTTCTCTCCGTAGTTCGAAACTCCATGTTTTGTTACTACAAGGACTTCACTTTGATAGTTGACAATTTCGCTAAGAATCCAAACATGGCCCAGAGTTTTACTTAGGGTTCGAGGGATTCATTCGAAAGCGAAACCATCACAGTTGTCTTCACAAGTTTCCTCTAAAATTAAATTTCGGGACGAAATTTCCTAAAGTAGGGGAGACTTTGACACCTGTGTCACTTCAACCATCAAACAAATACCAAACCAATGAAATATTGTATTTCATGCTTGGAATTTGTATAAATATGTGTATCGTTTGCACATATCAATTCTTGATCGATTTCGAGCTCTAAATCACTTTCTGGAAGGTTATACGTGATCTGATGCGTAAATATAATCAGTTTAACGCAACAAACACTCCAGAATAGTGACATAGGCTTAACATACCTTAAATAATCTTTACATAACTTAGAAATAAGTTTTGGAGGGTTTGGTGTGGCGAAATCAAGTTTATTCGCATACAGGGACTAATTTCGACAAACTGCGAAAGTATGCCGATTTGTACTGTAACGAACATTTTGGAACTTGATCATAAGTTAAATATGCCCTAAATATCCTTTACATAGCTTAGAAATAGGCTTTGAGAGGTTCGGTATGCTAAAATAAACTTTATTGATCAATAAGGACTAAAAGCGTCAAAAAGTGCATAAGTTTGCATTTTCGCGCATATCTTACGTTCTGAATATATCCGGACATCCAAAAATTTATGTAATCATTAAAATATTATATTTTAGTGATTGGCATGATAAAATTCCATTCGTCGCTCAATTTGGATCGTTTTTGCATTCGTTACGACTTCCATCGTAATTAACCAAATAACGCAACCGTACGACCAAACGAACCGACATCCGAGATGTTTTTGAGCATGTTTTGAGTTCCCTATACTTTAACATCATTTTAGAGCCAAGAAATGAGGTTAACGGGGCTTAAAAGTGTCAAATATGCATCAAAATGAAAGTTTTTCAAGTTCAGGGGCCAAATTGCAATTTCTGGAAAGTATGTTAGGCGGGGCGCGTAAGCCCAAGCCTTATTCTACGTGGGCCGCGAGAAATCTGTAGACAGAAACATTGAACTTGGTCCAATTTTGAGCTTTTGATGGTTTTCAATGGCTGATTTGGGATATTTTGGGCTATTATTTGATGGTATTAAGCATACCCATGGTTTTGAAAACCATGAGCCCAAGTGGAGGGCCAAGATCGAAGCACGGAAAGCGAGAAACGATCCTAACGGTTTACCGAATCCTGTATAAACCCATGCCCTCCTTCCATTTCTACTCACCCTTGATCTGATTTCTCTAAGTTGAAGTTGTAATACTTCATACCTGAGATTTTAAGATCAAGTTCTTCCTAGCTTGGACCCTTTGTAAGCATTCTTTCGTTCTTTTTTGCGTTTTTAGCATGAAAGTCAAACAGTGTTTGACTTTCTGCTTTGACCACGAGTTGGTCAACACGAAGTTCGTTGAACTTCGCAACGTGAGTGTAATCACGATGGTCATAGTCCCGTGTGACTATACCTACTGATTACCACGTTGACTAGGCGTAGTGACGAGTGGTAGTTTCGGCCAGAATGCGTATTCATGCGTATTTTGTAACCAATCTACTCTTGGGTGTCAAAACCGTTTGTTTTGATATCAAAACATGTTTTCTAACTTAACTAAACATGTTCCAACATGTTTAGCTCGTCACTTTAGGTTTAGTGCTTATGTAGAGTCGTAAGTCAAGCGGTCTAAACAACCGCTTAGACTTTCGAACCCGACCCGTTTGGTCAATCATTAGGATCCGACCAAACACATTAGGTGACCATAGTTGTATAGGGAATAACCTTCCGAGGTTATACCTTATGGTCACTTCGTTTAGTTAGTTGTATGATACGTAGTTTATATGCCTTAGGAAAATGACCAAAATGCCCTTTTTATGCATAATTGATATTTAAGCATATGTAACCCAAAATTTTGTCATTTAACTGATTATGCAACATAAATAAACATGTTTAGGCATATAATACTTGTCATAGGACTAGTTAGGCGTTCCGAACGCGTTTTACGCGAACAACGCGTTAAAGTAGCATAAGCTACCTAAACGGGTCGTAATGGGTCGTAAGCACTTAGGTTAGGTTTCCTTTTAGTATGTAGGCTTTGTTAAACCATATCATATGAATTCCCACACTCATTTGGCTTACGAAACCTCATTCTATCCGATCTTCCGATTTAGGTCCGGTTTATTTACTTAGTTACCTATATTAGGTGCCATTTGATTCCGTGATCCCTCTAGCTTTGCTTGGTTGTTATTCAAGACTTCTAAGCATCCTCAAGTGAGTACATAGTCCCCACTTTTACTGTTTTCAAATGTTTTGGGGTGAAATATGTGTACCTAATTGTTATGTTCATGATTTCAAAAGTATAATTGATTATACATGTTAGTACTTATCTTTTTACAAACTGAATAATTATTTATGGTTTAAACTCTAATTTTTAAAAGATTATAAAATTAATTGTTGGATAGTACTTATTTTATGTTCACCAGACCGGTTGGTAGTATGATATAGCGCTATAGGATTAGACACCCCATTCCTGTTGTAAGGAATGTCAGAAACCGATATTTTATCCAAATAGAGATTGCCTTTGTGGTATTTCTATAGTCTCAATTGGTGTAGTTTGATGCACTAAGGTTTGAATGAATTCCAAATCACATTTTTATTGAATATTTTGTTATACTCCCAAAGGTATAGTTTGATATAATCTCATGTGTGATATTGTACAAAACCAACATATATTTTGTTAATTACTAAAACATAGTTTAATATGTTATTTTATAAAACCAAAACATAGTTTAATATGTTATTTTATAAAACCAAAGCATAGTTTAATATGTTATTAATAAAACCAAAGTATACTTTTGATATACTACTGAAAACTATTATTTTAACGACTAAAGTATATTTAATAAACTATCTGTTTAATTATTTTGGAACTGAAATATATTTTATTATATTACTTATTCGACTTTCTTAAAACCAAAGTATACTTTTGATATACTACTGAAAACTATTATTTTGACGACTAAAGTATATTTAATATACTATCTATTTAATTATTTTGGAACTGAGATATATTTTAATATATTACTTATTCGACTTTCTTAAAACCAAAGTATATTTTTTATGTATACTACAAACCTTTTTATCAAAACATATTTTATACAAACTCATTTTACTTAATTATTTATTTTTGCATTATTTTGTTATATCATCTGATTTCTTATAAATTTTGGTATGATTTATAAAAGAAAATATTTTAAGGTTCATGACTATTTTTGATTAAATATTTTTCTTTAAACTTATAAGTCATGAATCCTATTATAATAAAACATATGTATCTCACAGGTATTTTTATGCTGACGTACCTATTTTTACACATGTTTCAGGTGCTGTTATGTGATGATTGTTGATGCATGCTACACATAGGATGGACTCGTGCCTTAGCGACTTTAAAACTTGAAAGATAATATTTGTATTTATCTGATTTGTAATAAAACAATGAGTTCAATAATTCAATAAAACGAAATTATTTAAATCCATGGTTATGAAACAATGATTCTGTAACGACACTCCCCGACGTTTCTGCCACGATTTGTTGTTTTACGTGGTCGGGGTGTGACGTAAACAACAATTAGGGTTCGTATGAACATGAATAATAACTGATTAAATCATAATGTTTGATCCGTTTTGGAATATGGAAAGTGTTTACTGAAATTACGGGATGGTGGTTAAAAAGGAAATCTTGACTGTCTGTTGAGGTGCAGTGACGAAAGACTCCCCACGAAGGACCTACGTCGACAAAGAACCTGGTTCTTCGTTGACTGGCTTTTGACGAACCACTAGGGTTCTTCGTCACATTCATTTCTCGACGAAGAATGGTCCTTCGCTGTAACGCCCAGCGTCCCTAAACTTTAGGAATTTGTCAAGATTAGTCCCTGAAGATTGTCTATTTGTCTTTTAACCCTAATCTATGTGGAAGGCTATGATATATACTTGAAATGCCTAAATCTACGTGTGGAATGTCTATATCCTTAGAAATGTTTATATCTATGTGATTGGAAGGCGTAATTCTATATTAGAAATGTCTAAATCCATGATAGAATGTCTAAATCTATGTTGGAATGCCTAAATCTATGATTGGAATGCCTAAATCTATGTCTGGAATGTCTAAATCTATTTGGTGCTTGACCCCTTAGACTCGTGAAACTTGATTCTTGGTTGAATGAGAGACTAGGGCCTTGTCACTGGCGGAATCTATTAATCTTTGGGACTTTTGATGTTTAGTATAAAATCTAGTTATTCTATAATACGCAATGCTAAATCTAACTCGTAATACGGAGCAAAGACGGGAGCGCGACACGGTTGGAGTGGGCAGAGTGACAATCCGATCGGATTGCCACCCGACCGGATTGCCACCCGATCGAGTGACCACCCGATCGGACTACCACTCGACCTGTGCACACCTTCTCCTTTCTCATGCTCTCACACTATAAATAGGAGCTGTTGTAACACCCTTGTTATTATTTTAAAGGTTTTCGTATACATAACGAAAATAAACATGTAATTACGATTAAGGATCCTTAGAAAATACGAGTAATTTAAAACTTTTACAACTTAAAGGTTTACAACATAATATAAATAAGTTCGTCGATTAAAATGACAACGAAATGCCGTGCGGAAGCTTGTATCCTGAACGTGTTCGGTTCTTTGTTGAACTTGATCGTCCTCTGGTACTAGGATTTTACCTGCAACTCATAAAACATGAGTTAGATTAGTCATACGTAGCTTAAAACGTATTTAAATAGGTTCGCAATGCATAACAGATTAAACAAACGATTTTCGCGCAACTGGCACCTCGTCACGTCGCGCGACGGCCTAAGGCCCAACCTATTGCGGGGCGCGACGCCTTCCTTTTTCCAGAATGTTGCAACTAGTTGCTGCATTTGCCCAGCTCCGATTTTCGATCGGAATTCTAACTTTAAAGTTTCATAACTTTTGAACAAGATGTCCGTTTTACGCGATTCTTTTTTTCCTACTCGTCCGTAATTTAATTTTCTGTCATATGGAGTTATAACCCTACACCCGAGCTTATAAAATATGGGATTTCAAGCTCTCGGCATGAAATTGAATTACTAAGACTTTTGACCCGTTTAGGGGATTTAAGCTATCTAGTCTAAACTAACTCTTTTCTTTTCACACTTCGTTATTCCACACCTAAAATATATGCTTATATTCCACCACGACTACCTTTGCGGTATTTTTAGCATACCTAACTTATTAACCCGAATTTACGCTTCGGTTAGTCATTTTACGCAACCGACCCATTTTAGGCATTTAATCCACGAATGTTTATGCCTATAACTTGTATTCATGTATAATGATTTCCAAATCAAAATGAAAGTTCCTAAACAACCCATATGGGTCGTTTGTCCGATTTACCCATCGACCGCGTTTTGGTCAATTTTAGTCCCTCGTTTAACGACAAAGGACTTTCAATAGGTACTTGACCAAAATCGCTCGTCTATTTACAATCTTATTTATGCGTACCTGGCTCGGGTCAAGTATTGACCCGTTTAAAAAAATACCTTTCTTTAATAAATCGCTTCTTGATAGCGACGCAAATTTCCATACACTATTCATCCCTGTGAGCATAAAACTTGACAAGCGTTTGTTAGTCGTTATTGTCAAATGGTGTTAACTTCACCATTTGTCCCATTTAGCCTAAATGACCAAACATAACATAATTGTAGGAGGATGGTATTTATTTACCATTTCGCTCAATTGGCCCTCCTCGGATTCTCATCATAATGTCATATTTCTTTAAATCTTTTTCTTACATGTTTAACCCATCTTGGCTTATGCCATAGGGTATCTTTTGAACTTAAACTTAGTTTTGTCAACACATGACTAATTTACCATTTTATCCCTTTTTCTCATTATAAGTTACCCCATGAGGTAACATTTCAAAAACTTGTTTTTTGTTCGTCATCTCTTGACTTAATTACCGTTTTACCCCTTTTTACCATTCATTATGGTTTTCATCACTTTCGCTTATTCCGACCTGTTTCAATTTACGTCGGAACATCACATTTCAAATATTAGCTTATCGTTTTCATAACCTTTATAATCATTACGCATTCTAAAATAAAAGGGTGTAAGAATTACTTACCTTGCATCCATGCCACGCTTTTCTTTCCATACTCGCTCCGTTTGACCCGCTTCATCCACAAGCTTCCACCTAGCTTGTTAAGCGCCAAACTATTATCCAATGTTCACAAGGTGGTTAGATTAAATTTAATACGATTTTCCACCTTACACATTTCTTATCATTAGCATTCATCCGAACACCTAATATAATCACGTTTTACACACAACCAAGTAGACATTTCATATCACTGAAAATAGGTTGTTTTTGGTGACCTGTTTAACCTGTTTACAGGTCTTCAAAAATTATGATTTTTTTATGTGTCGTACCTCTCGGAGGGTTAGGCCTTGTGTTAAAATTTCAAGATCTAACTCTTTACCAAAAATTCGTAAAAATTCATTTACTAAGCTGCAATCAGATTCGTCACTTCTGACTGCAGCTTACGAAAAAATTCATTTAAAATTCCTCGTTTATCCGATTGACGAAATTCCAATTGGAGGTTTTTGGAATTACCTGAAGTTACCTACAGTAAAAATTTGAGATCATAAATCAATTCTTAAATTGAGTTATGACATTCGTAGTGGGCTGCAAATTCTGCCAGAAAATGCAGCCTGAACCTTCGATACCGAAAAATTCATAAAACATTCAATTTTCGTCGAACAAATGCAATTCCAGTGGGGTTTTAAAGATATTTCCTGGAATTACATTTTAGACTCAAGAAACACATGTTTTTGTCACGTTTTCTCCACGTTACAGCCAATACAAGTCGGCTGTAAATTCTGATCAGAAGCTGTTTGAATTCAGCTTTCAATTAAAACATGTTTATGACATTATAACACTATTTTTAGCAATCAAAAACCCTAAAAACATCACATACACGAATTTAGTCAAAACCCACTTATCACCTTCAATGGGGATCATGAATTCACAAGAATTAGACCTAATTTCATCATATACTTGTCTAGGGTTTACTCCTAGACACTACAATGTTCCTATTTCATCATATAACGAACATGCAACCATCTAATTCGAATTCTCTAAGTTTGCTCAGAAATATAACTAGAGATTTCTCATGAAATTTACGTACCTCGTGACTCCTTTCTCAGTGGAGATCACTAATTCGTACTTGGATTTTGATTTAGACTTGATTTGGACCTTCAATTTGAGAGATTTAGCATGAACTAGGGTTGGGGGTTTCCCTTTGGTCGCCCTCTGCTTCAATCGACCAGATACACACACTCTTGTGTGTGTTTGGTGGGTTTTTATTTGTTTTAATTAAATCAAGTTTCAAGTTTAACAAGTTTGGCCCCTCCATTTTCCTTAGTTCATAATTTAAGTGTTTTAACCCACTCATAAGTCACTATCTAACTAGGTTAGAATTATTCCTAGTCAACTTAGTAGGTTCGGTAAGTTAAAAACCCGTTTTATTTTAAATCTCGTTAACTCGGGCTCCTTATGAACTTTTGTCTTCTCAAGTCGTTTGCTCTCTTTTTTATTTATTATTAGGCTTATTTATTTGAATCCTAATAATTTACGGGTTAATCTTTTCTGCTAACGGTATACTACCCGCTCTTTAGTATTAACGGGGTTTAATTACCAAACCCGTTTTCGGGGTGTTACAAGTCTACCCCCCTTAAAGAGGTTTCGTTTTCTCACGTACTTTATTGGTTCAGATTATCTAAACCTTAGTTTCGGTGATCTCTTGAGAATTGCTCGCCTATAATGATCTTACCAAAAAGTGTGGTAATGTGTTTTTGGCCTTTAAGTGTATGCGCATTTCGGGTATAAGGCCTCGTGGGCCGTTACTTTCAACTGGTATCTTTTTATCTTTATCAATTGTTTATTTTGGCGGTTAGACTTGTTAGTTACCGATTACCTTATACCCCATCGCTCGGGTATATTCACCTTGCCTTCCCGAGGCTTATCTAAGTTTATGATCTCTTATCATGTGACTCACGTTACAACATGGTCACATTCTATATTACTTTTTCTTGAGTGTGAACGTGTCATGACATGTTTAAGTTTATCTCGACTTTCCATTACCGTAAATCTTTCTCTCGAATGTATCGCCTTGCACCTGTCAGTGTCAAGATCTTTATTCTTTGATACTAATCACTTTCCGAATTCATCTCATAATATTCATATTTTTTAAAGCGTTGTTTCTTACTAATACTAAATTTTAGTTTAACGCTTTTCTCTTTGACTATGTCAATTACTCATGTCAAGGAAATTGACAACCCACAATTTATTCTTTTTCTGTTCTCGTTTTAGACGGGGAATCATAATCAGTTCCCTCGTTTTAAGCTATTGACCCGTAGGTTCTTTCACTTAGTCTCATAGGCTAATTCTTTAGATTTTTCTCCTTTTTAAGGTGAGACCCAACAGTTCGTTTCCTTCTATTTATGACTCGTGAGTCATTTTGGTCCGTAGACTTTAACACTACTTATAATCCCGTAGTTTATGATGATCTCGTAGATCATCTTTTATTTGTGTCTTTATGCAAATGTACCTAAGACATCCCTTGTTTGTTTGGAATCATTTGTTTTTACTTTTGAACTTTAGTTGACCTTGACTGTAGTCTAAGGCTTCATTCATAACCCATTTCGGACTAATCTTCCGACTTTATGACTCCTCACGTCATATAAACGTCGGTTTGCTCTACGTTTACCGTTTCCCGGTTCATGCTTATACTTCTTTACAGCCCATTACTTGGGTTCTTTTATCTTAATGTTTTTAACGCCAATGACCCTTTTACATAGGTTTATTAATATTCCGCGCTCTTATTTATTCAGTTCGCGCTTACTTGCATTAGCAAGCGTCATCCTTTATTTAACTCGTTTGACTTATTCGTGTGAACTTCGTCACTTATAAGTGTCAAGCCTCATTCTTTGTTTGACCCGTTCAACTTTAAAATAGTTGAACGTAATTTTTTTCAAAATTCTATCTACAACATCTTATCATCTTTTAGTCATGACTCGAAACCCGAGTCTTTTGACTTTCCTTTCGAGTTTCCGCTTCTCGGTCTACGCATGTGTTTAAATCCTTACCCATCAACCGGGTGTCTTACCGAAGTCGTTATTATTGCAACCCTTCCGGTATGCATTAAGACTTCGCTTCGATTTATTTGGTCGTCTTAGCGAAATCCATCGCTTTCATTCGACCATGTCTTTTATTCTTTATGTGACCATCCTTGACATCCTTATAGATTATGAATGACGATTATCATCGTCATCGTTTCTTTACTACGACCAAAGTTAACAACTTTGATTATCTTTTTTGTGTGGGCAATACCTTCGCTTTTATGATCCGGCGGATCATCTATACTTTGGTTTTACTTGCCCATTTTATCAACCATGGCTCTTTCGTCCCTTCTCTCGGGCTCATTATTCTAATGTAATACGCTTCCGTCACCCGGCTTGCGTTTACATTATGTAGATCCCAATATCAATCCGGATCACAGTGGTTGGTTGTTTTAGTCCAAAACACCTATTGATTAAGTGTTTGAACTATGAAAAAGTTAAGAACAATAAAGTATGAAGATGAAGCTAATGGATTGATGAATACAACCAGTGTTGTATTGAATCCAAACAAGTATATAGATCAATAAAGCACCTTGGAATACAGATTTGAGCACAATATCAAGATTTAATGTAAACAACACTTCATTCACCAAAGAGCCAAAAGCTTCGCTAGGTTACAATGCTTGGGCTATTTATAGTGCCTGACTTGCCAGCATAATTATAAATTTGCTGGAATCTTAACTACACCAAGTCAGGATTTCTAGTTTCATGAAATTACAAAATAAGCCCCTAAACTATGAAATTAGCTACAAACAACTATAAAACTAATCCAGTACAAGTATGAACGATCTCAAAAGTTCCAACACATTATTCTCAAGTATTTTGCTTATTTGATTCATTTGGGTACTTTTAATTTATCCCATTTACCCTGTCCTTACTACATCGAATGTAAGTATGTCCATTATAAAAAGTTCATGGTACCACGTGCTCACCACTTACTTGGCCAGAGTAAGCGATCAATACCTGGTATACATGACCTTTTTATAATTTTCACATTACACCCCATGTAAGTAATGCCTCTATTTGTTTCTCTTGGAAACAATATCCCGGATAGGTTTTCTATTAGGGTTTTTCCACGTTTTTAATCTACATATGAAACTTTCAATCTCTAAGTATTTGTTGCATATTACTATTCACGTAATAATTTAAAATGCACACCTGTAAATGCTTGCCCTAACGGGCTTTCTATGTCGTTAACCTTGTTCACGATCGTCACGCGATTTAGGTCCTTGATGAGTATGCTCTGCTTGTCATACCTCGGACCGTTCCACCGTCATATCCGCAATTTGTTAAACTCTCGCTATCTTCAGATGCGAGTGTCCTTCAATTAAAACATTTATAAGAATTAGTAACATCAATTTCAATAATCGCCCATATTATAATACAAGGCTTTTCTACTATACGCGTCAACGCGCGCAATTTCGTCAACTATATTTATCATTTAATTGAGGTAACGTGTATCACAAGATAGCCCTATGTGTTGTTTACAACACTTTAGCATGCTAAACTATTAACATACATGTATTTACCAGATTTGCGATCAAGCCTCGAACCGAACACCCTTACTCTTTTAACCTTGAGCTCTGATTACCAACTTGTAACACCCTTGTTATTATTTTAAAGGTTTTCGTATACATAACGAAAAATAAACATGTAATTACGATTAAGGATCCTTAGAAAATACGAGTAATTTAAAACTTTTACAACTTAAAGGTTTACAACATAATATAAATAAGTTCGTCGATTAAAATGACAATGAAATGTCGTGCGGAAGCTTGTATCTTGAACGTGTTCGGTTCTTTGTTGAATTTGATCGTCCTCCGGTAGTAGGATTTTACCTGCAACTCATAAAACATGAGTTAGATTAGTCATACGTAGCTTAAAACGTATTTAAATGGGTTCGCAATGCATAGCAGATTAAACAAACGATTTTCGCGCAACTGGCACCCCGTCGCGTCGCGCGACGGCCTAAGGCCCAACCTGTCGCGCGGAGCGACGCCTTCCTTTTTCCAGAATGTTGCAGCTACTTGCTGCATTTGCCCAGCTCTGATTTTCGATCGGAATTCTAACTTTAAAGTTTCATAACTTTTGATCAAGATGTCCGTTTTACGCGATTCTTTTTTTCCTACTCGTCCGTAATTTAATTTTCCGTCATACGGAGTTATAACCCTACACCCGAGCTTATAAAATATGGGATTTCAAGCTCTTGGCATGAAATCGAATTACTAAGACATTTGACCCGTTTAGGGGATTTAAGCTATCTAGTCTAAACTAACTCTTTTCTTTTCACACTTCATTATTCCACACCTAAAATATATGCTTATATTCCACCACGATTACTTTTGTGGTATTTTTAGCATACCTAACTTATTAACCCGAATTTACCCTTCGGTTAGTCATTTTATGCAACCGACCCATTTTAGGCATTTAATCCACGAATGTTTATGCCTATAACTTGTATTCATGTATAATGATTTCCAAATCAAAATGCAAGTTCCTAAACAACCCATATGGGTCGTTTGCCCGATTTACCCACTGACCGCGTTTTGGTCAATTTTAGTCCCTCGTTTAACGACGAAGGACTTTCAATAGGTACTTGACCAAAATCGCTCGTCTATTTACAATCTTATTTATGCGTACCTGGCTCGGGTTAAGTATTGACCCGTTTAAAAAAATACCTTTCTTTAATAAATCGCTTCTTGATAGCGACGCAAATTTCCATACACTATTCATCCCTGTGAGCATAAAACTTGACAAGCGTTTGTTAGTCGTTATTGTCAAATGGTGTTAACTTCACCATTTGACCCATTTAGCCTAAATGATCAAACATAACATAATTGTAGGAGGATGGTATTTATTTACCATTTCGCTCAATTGGCCCTCCTCGGATTCTCATCATAATGTCATATTTCTTTAAATCTTTTTCTTACATGTTTAACTCATCTTGGCTTATGCCATAGGGTATCTTTTGAACTTAAACTTAGTTTTGTCAACACATGACTAATTTACCATTTTATCCCTTTTTCTCATTATAAGTTACCCCATGAGGTAACATTTCAAAAACTTGTTTTTTTTTCGTCATCTCTTGACTTAATTACCGTTTTACCCCTTTTTACCATTCATTATGGTTTTCATCACTTTCGCTTATTCCGACCTGTTTCAATTTACGTCGGAACATCACATTTCAAATATTAGCTTATCATTTTCATAACCTTTATAATCATTACGCATTCAAAAATAAAAGGGTGTAAGATTTACTTACCTTGCATCCATGCCACGCTTTTCTTTCCATACTCGCTCCGTTTGTCCCGCTTCATCCACAAGCTTCCACCTAGCTTGTTAAGCGCCAAACTATTATCCAATGTTCACAAGGTGGTTAGATTAACCATAATTTAATACGATTTTCCACCTTACACATTTCTTATCATTAGCATTCATCCGAACACCTAATATAATCACGTTTTACACACAACCAAGTAGACATTTCATATCACTGAAAATAGGCTGTTTTTGGTGACCTGTTTAACCTGTTTACAAGTCTTCAAAAATTATGATTTTTTATGTGTCGTACCTCTCGGAGGGTTAGGCCTTGTGTTAAAATTTCAAGATCTAACTCTTTACCAAAAATTCGTAAAAATTCATTTACTAAGCTGCAATCAGATTCGTCACTTCTGACTGCAGCTTACGAAAAAATTCATTTAAAATTCCTCGTTTATCCGATTGATGAAATTCCAATTGGAGGCTTTTGGAATTACCTGAAGTTACCTACAGTAAAAATTTGAGATCATAAATCAATATTTAAATTGAGTTATGACATTCGTAATGGGCTGCAAATTCTGCTAGAAAACGCAACCTGAACCTTCGATACCGAAAAATTCATAAAACATTCAATTTTTGTCGAAAAAATGCAATTCCAGTGGGGTTTTAAAGATATTTCCTGGAATTACATTTTAGACTCAAGAAACACATGTTTTTGTCAGGTTTTCTCCACGTTACAGCCAATACAAGTCGGTTGTAAATTCTGATTAGAAGTTGTTTGAATTCAGCTTTCAATTAAAACATGTTTATGTATCACCCGTTCTTATAAATCAAGGTTTAACGTATATTTTGGGAAAATAATCATGTAATTAATGATTACATATACATTGGAAATACGGGTTTGTTAAAAACTTTTACAATTTAAGTGATATACACAATGTGATTTAATTCGCCGTTTAGAATAACGACAAAACAACGTTGCGGAAGCTTTGTTTAATGTGTGTTCGGTTCTCGCTCGACGCTTGATCTTCATCCGGGACTCTCGACATACACCTGTGATCAAAACCAACTTAAAGGTCAGTTTTGATAATTAAATAATTAATACAACGAGGAAATTAGGAAAATCCAACATTGATATCTTGATCCCAAAACAATAACTCAATTCTGACCTCCACCGTCATTTTATACTTGCGCACACATTCATCGCAGCTCATAAACACTTTACAATGAGTTAGAATACATTTTGGGACCCCATATGGGCTACGGGACTGATTTGAACAAATTCTGCACAATCGGATGAACTAGCAGCTGACGCATGGCCGTGCGTCCATCCGCACGACCGTGCGGTACCTACAGCGCCGGGGGCACTGGTAGTGCACGAGCCAATACACTGGTTTACTCGGATACGCACGACCGTGCGACCAAGAGCACGACCGTGCGCCACCAACTTCTTACGGTGACAACCTACTGGTTTACGGTGGAAGAAAAGATTCAGCACCCACCGTAACTTACGGTGGGAACCGTAAGCTACGGTGGTGCCCAGCCAGCTTCGCATTTTAATACTAAAACTCGCATAACTTGCTCGTTTTGCATCCGTTTCACTCGATTCTTTTTCCTACGTGACCGTAATTTAATTCTCCATCTAGTGGAGTTGAAATCCAATATCCTACATATTAAATTTCAGACTTTTAACTCTTCGGTTTATTACCCTTTTTGCCAACTTTTGACCCGTTCGTGATTTCATCATCAAACGTGTTTATTCGACCCTTATATCACATATACTTCTTCAACCTAATGTTATCTATCATATTAGATTCTAATTACCGGTTTATTACACAAATTAGACCCGTTTTCGCTTGTATGCTTATTTTGACCCGTTAAGGGTATTTAAGCACTTTCGAGCCTAAAATCGCTTTCGATTGCTTCTAGCATTCCATCACCACATTTCTTACCCTATAATATCCCACCACGACTGTATTTAAGGTGGGTTTATTGTGGTGATCTTATATAACCCAAATTTACCTCTCGAATCATTAATTTACGGCAAAACTCAAATAGTGCCATTTGGCTAATATAATACCTCTTTCAGCTTCTATACTATTTCTAAGTATATACCTAACCATAAAACTCGTTTCCAAACAACTTTTAAAGGTTGTTTGTTCAAATTAGCCAACAAGGGCGTTTTGGTCGATTTTGGTCTTTTTACTACGAAGGACTCTCTTTCCAATTATTCGACCAAAATAGCACTTTTAACTACAACATAAATATGCGTACCTGGCCCGGATCAACAAGTAGACCCGATTTATACCTTGTTTTCATTATCGCCCAATCAATAGTGACGAAATTATCCGATTTGTTAATCGGTCCTGTTAGCATAAGACTTGACAACCATATTAGTCGATATTGTCAAATGGTGTTATCAACACCATTCGACCCGTTTTCCCTCATTATTAGATTACACTACAAGGTAATCTTAACAAAATCCATATTTCCAATATTATCGTTATCCGTTTACAACGTATTGAATAAACGAGTATTCTACATAAGTGTGTAAATTACACTTACCTCGCATCCACGCCGCGCTTTTCTTTCTGTACTGGCTCCGTTTGACCCGCTCCCTCCTCCAAGCTTTCACCTAGCTTGTTACGCGTCAAACTATTGTCAATCATTTACAAGGCGGTTAAATTAGTCATTAACAATCACGACTATTCCACCTCACTTATTTTCTATTTCAAAGCTACTGTTCGACTTCATGCTTAGTTAACTTAGTTTATCAAGGCTAACTACTTTAAATCACATGGTTTACAACATTAAGTTTAAATTAACATAGTATTTAGAACCCTTTTCATAAGCTTTAACGCATAATTCTTTATAATAATCAAATCTGCGTTTTTACCCAACTTTTAGCATTTTAATCCTCACTTAGGCGTTTCATCAAACACCTAGCGGGTCAGATTTTTATATCATCAAAACCAAGTTTATGACTTGTAATTATCATCTAAATTAACTTCGCTTAGACAATTCTACACAAGTCTTAACATCCATATTTCTGAAATTTGCTCTTAAATTCAGATTATGCTAGAGCAAGATCATAATTCTAGGGTTTATCAAGTTTTCTTCAAGTTCATTAATCACCTACAATGGTGATTATGAACTCTATAATTAACATGAAGTCTTTTAACAAGATTTCACCTAGGGTTCATCCCTAGACACCATAACCCTTCTAATTTCCTTCATGCATGACACAATCAAGCTAAATTTCGATTTTTCATCATTAACCTAGAACTTAAGATGAATCAAAACATCAAAATTCTACATACCTTATGATCTTTTCAGCGAGGTGATCACTAATTCGCGATTAGAATTTGATTTGGGACTGAATTGAACCTTCAATTGATCAATTTTTAGTGAGCTAGGGTTTGGAGAGGAGCTCTTGGTCGCTCCTGTGTTCTGATCGATCCAGGCACTCACTTAGGTGAGTGTTTGGAGTTTATTTTGTTTACTAATAATTCAAGTTTCCATTTTATCACCTTTAGTCCCTCTACTTCACACAAGATTGCATAAAAGAGTGTTTTAACCCTGCTTTTCTTATTATTCCAAGACTTATTACTAACTAGGTTATTTATTTCCTAGTTACTTTATCTTGTTCTCAACCCGTTTTATTTTAAGTTCCGTTAAATATCGGGCCATTTATATACTTTGCTTCTCTCAAAGTATTTCTAATCCATTTAATAAATATTAGATTTATTTATTTAATTCCTAAAGTTTACCGGGTAAGTTTTACCACTAACTGTATTTTACCCGTCCTGTAGTATTAACGTGGTTTGATTTCCAAACCCGTTTTCGGGGTGTTACAGTTTATGATATTATAACACTATTTTTAGCAATCAAAAACCCTAAAAACATCACATACACGAATTTAGTCAAAACCCACTTATCACCTTCAATGGTGATCATGAATTCACAAGAATTAGACCTAATTTCATCATATGCTTGTCTAGGGTTTACTCCTAGACACTACAATGTTCCTATTTCATCATATAACGAACATGCAACCATCTAATTCGAATTCTCTAAGTTTGCTCAGAAATTTAACTAGAGATTTCTCATGAAATTTACATACCTCGTGACTCCTTTCTCAGTGGAGATCACTAATTCGTACTTGGATTTCGATTTAGACTTGATTTGGACCTTCAATTTGAGAGATTTAGCATGAACTAGGGTTGGGGGTTTCCCTTTGGTCGCCCCCTGCTTCAATCGACCAGACACACACACTCTTGTGTGTGTTTGGTGGGTTTTTATTTGTTTTAGTTAAATCAAGTTTCAAGTTTAACAAGTTTGGCCCCTCCATTTTCCTTAGTTCATAATTTAAGTGTTTTAACCCAATCATAAGTCACTATCTAACTAGGTTAGAATTATTCCTAGTCAACTTAGTAGGTTCGATAAGTTAAAAACCCGTTTTATTTTAAATCCCGTTTACTCGGGCTCCTTATGAACTTTTGTCTTCTCAAGTCGTTTGCTCTCTTTTTTATTTATTATTAGGCTTATTTATTTGAATCCTAATAATTTCCGGATTAATCTTTTCTGCTAACGGTATACTACCCGCTCTTTAGTATTAACGGGGTTTAATTTCCAAACCCGTTTTCGGGGTGTTACAGCTGTCACATCCGTCCTTCACTGATGTGACAGCCCTGCTCGACTCAGACGCACAACACCCTTTCTCCTCCATTTTCTTGGCAATTTCGGTACGTTTCAAGCTAGATCCTTGTACTTTCTTTATCTACACTTCATCCTCTACGTGATTCACCTTTTGTAGGATCGTTTTCTGACCCAAACGAGTCGATCAGAAGAGTTTTTGCTCAATACGAAAGGCGGAAACAGACGTATCGAGTCCAATTCAGCAAGATATACACTTTAAACTGTCTATTGATTGATTTGACAAAGATTTACAGCGAGTAGACACTTCGGCAGCACTTCGGCTCTCAAACCGGAAAAGTAATTTTTTCAAATGACAAAGACACATCAGGTATTTATAGGGCAGGCTATTTCGCATGAACAGGCTCATGCGAAATCAAGTTTAACACGAAATTGCAATTTTGTGCGAAATTACCATATGATTTCGTATGAAATAGCAATATGCTATTTCGTGCGAAATTACCCCTTTTTCACATTTCTCGTTATGCGTGCCCTGATCTATCTATTCTAATACAAGACTCGATACAAGACGAAGTCGACAGACGTATGTACCAACAGACTCCCCCTCGGATGTTGACAAGTCTTCAGTGTCGAGTCTTCAATCTTTATCAATCTTTCTGAACTCTTCCAAAGTATCTGACAATGTAAAAAATCCTCAATCTCTGTCTTCTTTTCATCTCCAGAATATCGACCTGGCTCTAATCTCTCTCTAATTCTCTTGATCAGATCTCTTGATTCCTTAAGTTCATCAGCATCATCAGCTAGCATGAACTTCAATTCCAGAATCAGAACTTGGCTCTCATAGAATCAAGATTGTAACTTGACTTATATTTTGCTCAGAATCAAAACCTAGCTCTCTCCATGCTTCATTCCTACACACATCTCTACCCAAAAATAAATTTCACAAATTTACAATTTTGACAAATTTATTCTCTGCTTACCATTTGTAGACACAAACATAAAGCATCATTTGCAAGAATTTTACAAAAAGATTTAACATTTTTAATCTCTGATGTAACATTTGTAAGAAAAAACTATTTCAAAGACACTCTCCCAAACCTGTCCATCATGTTTAGCACTCGGAATTTTGAAAATCAGCTCTCCAACATCAGTTGTCGAAAATCTTTTTGCATTTATCAAAATTTATGCTAAAACACTCTGAAAATCTTTTTGAACTTTTGAAACTTAGAATGAAATGCAGAAAAAAAATATTTACAGACAATATTTTTGTGAGTTTGTGTAAGAGGATCAGATCAGTTTTTGAGACAAATCACCAACACCGTTAAGCTTTAAACATTTTAAGTTCTAAACGATTCACTTAGATTGTCAGTATATTGATCCACTTAAATTTTCACACAAAGTTCAATTGTTTCTAGATACGAGATTAGTGTTTTAGAGACTTAAACTTATTCGCGTGTCCCACCTCATAATATACTCCCGTATCCAGATCCCAATATTCAGTCTTACAGGTGAGTATACCTAGATGATATCTGTAAAGGGTTAAATGCGAGGGCCATGAGAGCTCAGGCTATTGCTTCCGCAAAATCAGAGAGATGATGGCTTCGACTTTTAGGTGTGTTCCCTTTAGAGAATTTTTTCTTCAACAGCACATGATTAGCATTTTTCAATGTTTCATCATTTTTTGTACTGAGGGTGATGCTATATTTCAAGCAAGCGAAAAGTATTATACGGGGACTAGGCCATTGCTTCCGCAAAATCAGAAGTCCCGGGATAATACCCCAGATATCACTGAGTATAAAGACCTAGTATCTCAGAAAGAGGGACCTTTCAAACAAGATTTTGGGGGTTACCCATATATCCGTGAGATGTTCTCCACGATATAAGTAAGTTTGAAATTTAGGTTTATATCTCGACACAATCTACTAAATGTGTAAAAACCTACTGGCACATCATCAGTGAGACCGTTTATCACATTTTAACTTTCCAATTCTTTAGCATGCCGTGATAGTCCACTGATGTACTATCATTTTCTCTTTTTATAACAAAACTCATTTTTCATTTTATCATATTTTTTACTTTTTCAAATTTTCTAATGTTTTTTGATTTTCTGAAATTTCTTACTCCCCCTAAAGTTCAAAATCATTTAAAAATTTGAAAACAAACTATACAAACAAAATAACAACTGATATCGAATCGCTTCAAATCGCCATCCACTTGGCATAAACAATCAGAACTCCCCCTTACAACAAACTATTTTCCCATTATGATTTCAAAACACTTAAGTTTGTTTTAATCAAATGGTTTTTCCGGAAAATTAGTTTTGTTGATTTTCATAAAACCACTTGCAGGTTAGGGGATCAATTCATCACCTTGTTCTTCTTTAACCTTTTAAAAAATATAACAATTTTAAGATCAAACATCAACTATCACTTGTAGAAAATCAAGTACAACTTAATGTCCCTGATTTACCACTTGTAAGTTAAAACCCTTCTCCAATCACTTGAAGATTCTCACAAACACACAAAATACAAGAAATATGCCGATACCTGCTCCACACTTACCAACCTGGAAGCTCCGCAAGTCATACTTTTTACATATGAAAAACAGACATCCAAGTCTCACCGAACTTGGATGTTTCCTCCTCAACTTCATTTGGGTTGTAAGTTGCTTTCTTTGTTTCATAAAAATCTTTTACCCCTTTAACCTTTCCATCGACCATCTTCCCAAAAATCTTTTTCACATTTCCATTGAAAGCTTTTTCGACATCAAATTCTTTCTTTTCAGAATAGAATTGATTCGAGATCTCAATCTTTCCAACTTTTTGTTTAAAATTTTCAGCCCTCAATGGTGGAAAATTGACATCAACCATTGGCGGTACTGATGTTTCAATTTTTAGCTCAAATTGTGGCTCTTCTGACTTTGACGAATCAGATTCATTTCCAGATTTCACATCTGATTTCTTAACAACCCACTTCTGGTTGTCAAGATTCACTCTTCTCTTGTAAAATATTTTCGAACATTCACCAACCTCATATGTTGAGTTTTTAAACACTTTGAATTTTTCAGTTGGTGGTTCAGTTATGTCAACAACTTTCTCTTTGAGTTTAGAAACAACTTCCTGTTTTGTGTTGGTAGCCATTGGACAATTCCAGGCGATGTGACCAACTTCTTGACATCTATAACAGGTTCTTGTCTCATTTCTCTGATAAACTCCATTCTTCTCAAACTTTTGTTTTTCTGCAAAGAACTCTTTGTTTGTCTGCTTCCAGAATGAGCTCTTTTCTTCTTCTACGGAACTTGCTCCTGAAACAAATACAGCTTTTGGTTTATCATTTTTCTCATTTTTATAATTTTTCGGTGGAATAAAACCGAGACCTTTCTTTTTGTAATTACCGTTGTGGTTTGGTTTCTTTTTAAAACCTGAACCAGAACTGTAACCCTTTTTCTTGTTTAACCGTTGTTGAACTCTTGAGGTGTAAGATTTAGGTTTTTCAGAAAGACTTACATCTTTTATTTCAGAAATATTGATTTCTGTTAATTTGAAAACCTTTTTTATCATTTCAGTTTTAACACCTCTTATTGGAAATTCCTCATCAGAATATAATTTGTCTGAATCATTCAAAGTATATGCCACTTTGATTGATTCATCATTCAAATTAGATTTTGATAACAGAAACTCTTTATTGTAAACCCGTTTGACCGACAACTTTTGACTGTCAACTGATGAACTCGAACTTTTGGACTCCAACTTTGACTCTGACTCCTCATCCTTATCCAACACCTGATCGACCACTTTCCTTATTAACTCAGACTCATGATCAGTGTCAGACGATGTGAACGTGACATCAATGTTTTCTGGTAAATCATCAGTTGTTTCAGACTTTAACTTTATATTGACTGCCTTTTTGACTTGCTCCTCATTTGGTTTTCTGGGAGAATAACCTTCCCAGATCGGAGGCGGACACTTGTTATAATTTGCACTTTGTTTCTTACCAGTATCCTTCTCTTCAGGCTTCTTGTCTTGAAATGCTTCAAAACCTGCAACAGTTGGATAAATTCGATCAATCAAATAATCAGAACTAGAATAACTTTGCAGTAATCGTCTGATTCTTTCATTTTCTATCTTTTCTGTTTCCAACTCCTGCTTCAGCTTTGCACATTCCTTAATATAATGGTTAATGGCCTTTTGCTTTGTCATCATCACAGCATTCATCATAGTCAACGCATCTTCTCTTTCAGAATTTGTCTTTTGTAGACCAGTTACCGTTCTATTCAACACGTCATACGATTCTTTCACATAGTTGAGATTGAACAGTAAATTTTCTTTCATCTTATCTTGCTCACTCAATTTCTCATCTTTCTCCTCACATTGTTTGCAAGATTCTGAACACTTTAAACACGGTTTTGTGACTTCAACAATCTTTTCAACTTCGATAATCTTTTCAACTTCGACTATCTTCTCAACTTCAACCACTATTTCAGCTTCAAACACCTTTTCAGATTCAATCACTTTCTCAACTTCAACTTCCTGCTCAGTAGCTTTATCCTCTTCACTGTGTTCAAAAATCTTTTCCTGAACAACACTCTCACTTTTCACCTTTTTCTTTTCTTTTGCTGCTTGTTTCTCCTTCAGCTTCTCCACTCTATCTGCAAAATAAAATTGAAAACTTTCAGAAGATAAATGAGTTTTTGCAATATTAATATGCATTTCTTCCTCATCATCACTGTCATCATTTGATGATTGATCAAACACTTGTGTCTGTTCTGAACTATCATCTGAAGAACTAGATTCATCATCTTGATTCTTCTTATCATCAGCAAACACTTTCATCCATTCTTTCATCAAATCTGGTTCTTGAACTATCTGTGCAATGAGAGCTACAATTTTTGAATCAGGCGGAATGTACTTGTCCCAACTGAAACCTTCTGCCACTTTTTCATCATCTTGATCAATTATTCCATAATAAGCTTTCTTATTTGCTTCTTCAGTTATTTTAGCATGCGCAGTTTGTGGTTCCTTTTGTTGATAAGGTTGATGAGCAACTTGTTGATATATGGCTTTTCGATAATAATCATTACCACCAAACGGATTCTTTGCTCCACTTGCTTCTCGATTGGTACATTCCCTCTTGAAATGTCCTTTTTCCCTGCATCGAAAACAAGTAACTTTAGATTTATCAAAACCCAAAGTAGATACATTTGCATCCAGGAAATCATTTCTTCCTGTAATCATCTTGAATTTTTTAGCTCTTCTCAAAACACTCGCTAAACACCACTTAATATCCATCATCTCCATTTCCTCAGCATCGATCTGATCGTAATCCTCTTTTGTCAGCATGGGATTTCCGATCCTTCCTGCAACCAACCCTTCATATGATTCCAACACTGTAGTAAGTAATGACATATGACTTTTAGCCACCTATTCAGAGAAATTTTGACAATTCTGAAGATGCAACGCGATGTTGCAATGTAAAATTTGACCATTACTGCTGTTTGAACTTTGAAACTGATGACCTGATGTAGATTCTTTCGGATTAACACTTGGATATGAAGAAAATCCACTGCTGCTATTTGAACTTTGATTGACTGATCCAAATGAGTTTTCTGCACTGAAAGCAGTTTGGATTTTTGGACTTACTTCAACATTCTGAACATTCCCTTTGAAGTACATCTTAACATCTTGTTGTGGACTTGGATTGCTCATTCTAGCAATCTTTTGTTGCTCAAGATCTTGTCCTTCAATCTTTTCTATGAACTGAGAAATTGTCAAACCATCATATTCTCCAGTATTCTTTAATATCATCAAAAATGTACACCATTCTTTCTGAGGTAAAGCATCAGCTAATTTGTCAACCCATTCTTCGCGATCTTTGTTGATATTTAACAATGACATTGACCGTACTAAGTGACAATATCTTTCAATCAATTTCTTTGTATCTTCTCCCGGCAAACTTGTAAATAAATCAAATTCTTTCTTAAGCAATGATTTTTTACTCTTGATCATTTTCTCACTTCCCTCAAACTTAATTCGAAGTGCTTCCCAGATTGAACGTGAAGTCTTATCATGTTGAAGCAATACAAATATGTCTTCTTTAATAGCTCGCTGGAGTAAACTAATCATCATCTTTTCTGCTTTGTACATGTCTCGTTCTTTATCTGTAAATTCAAAAATCTTCTTTTCAACTCCCAAGTCTTTACGTGGTAGTACATATTTTTTTTCTCAACACACTCCCACGATCTCAAATGATTTGCTTGAACCCAGTTTTCAAACCGATCTTTCCAACCATAATACTCCTCAATTCCCATTAGCTTCGGGGGTTTTTCTAAAGTTCCAGTTTCATTTTCCATGTTCATGCTTTGAGCAATGGCAACCGGAGTACTCGGGGCAGTAGCAAACGCGTTATAGAATTCCTCTTCCATGATTCGGTAAACTTTTTCACAAAACAGTCACTTTCAAACGAAATAACAATTCAAGCGAAATTACACTTTCAAGCGAAATGACCAACTGATGCGAAATCACAGCAAGACAACTTCAAACGAAATACCAACTCAAACGAAATCAGAATTTTCAAACGAAATCAACTAATTTCGTACGAAATAACCAAACGAAATCCGGTTTCAAGCGAAATTAACTAATTTCGTACGAAATACTCAAGAGAAATACTAATTTCGTACGAAATACTCAAGCGAAATTCCAATCTGGTGCGAAATAAGGCTTATTTTATGTGAAATACTGCTGATGTCATCATCTCGAGCTGTTTTTGCCAAAATTGATCAAGTTTTAATCCGATTTTAGGTCTGAAACTTTCTAGGGTTTGTTAAAACACTATTGCGCGTATAATGTGTGAAATTCAAGTCATTTTAGCTGTGAAAACTTGTTAATTTTGAAAAAGAAGGTGTAGAAATCAGAACTTTCAGCTGAATTGGTAAGAACTCTTCCTCCTGAGCTCTGATACCACTTGTAGGATCGTTTTCTGACCCAAACGAGTCGATCAGAAGAGTTTTTGCTCAATACAAAAGGCGGAAACAGACGTATCGAGTCCAATTCAGCAAGATATACACTTTAAACTGTCTATTGATTGATTTGACAAAGATTTACAGCGAGTAGACACTTCGGCAGCACTTCGGCTCTCAAACCGGAAAAGTAATTTTTTCAAATGACAAAGACACATCAGGTATTTATAGGGCAGGCTATTTCGCATGAACAGGCTCATGCGAAATCAAGTTTCACACGAAATTGCAATTTCGTGCGAAATTACCCCTTTTTCACATTTCTCGTTATGCGTGCCCTGATCTATCTATTCTAATACAAGACTCGATATAAGACGAAGTCGACAGACGTATGCACCAACACCTTTGAAATCACATTTTTCACTGTGAAATCTCTCAGATCTGAGCTCTTGAGGGTGATGTCATCATGGTGGTTTGTACAAACTACTATGTGACGTCATTTCCGGCAAGATCTAGCTCGGATCTAAGGTATTTCATGTGTTTTTACACTAAATCTAAGCTAAATCTAGACGTTTTCATATAAAACTTGAATAATCTTATTATCTTCTTCAAAAACTTCTACTCTGATCGGTGGAAACCGGGTCTAAATGGATTGTAGACTTGATAAGTAGTCTAAAGTCGGCTTGGATCTGAGTTACTACCAGTGAGAATGAGCATGGAACGGATTCTGACATAAACTTATTATGGGCAGGCAACTGATCGGACAGGGGTGATTCCCACCCGATCAGAACAGCTGTGTGCTAATAAGGTTGTTGTTGTCACAGTACGTGCCGTGCCGTCACCATTAAGCTAGAAACTTAAAAATTTTACTAAATGGTAAACAAGAACAAGGGTCTCCCGATCGAGCGGCAACCCGATCGGGCAGCCGTCCGATTGGACAGCCACCCTATCAGGTGACACTTGCCCTTTAGCCTTGAAACTTTGAAATCTTTCAACACTTAGTAAAACTTGGAAGTCTTGATCGAGTGGCAATCCGATCGGATAGCCGTCCGATCGAGCAGCCATCCGATTGAGATGGTCAAGGTACTAAACATTCGGGTCGAGTGGCAACCCGATCGGACAGCCGCCCGATCGGGCAGCCACCCTATTTTTCCCCACTTTGTAAATTGAAAATCAAATGGCAACCCGATCGGATGGCTATCCGATCGGGCAGCCTCCCGACTTCTCACACACATGTCACCACTCGGCCGGTAATCCGATCGGATAGCCATCCGATCGGACAGCCATCCGACCCAGTGACAGTTTCCAACACTTTGTTCAATCTCAACTCTTATCCTATTGTAATCTGATCAGGCTAATTCTAAAAAGAGCTCCCTTTGATCAAATAACAGTTGCGACTGTTAAGCAATCACTGTGAGTATACTCGATCCCCTTTTTACTCTTACACTTTGGGGTGTAACATGTATTCTATATAAACTTGAATCTTTTGCAAACTAAACTCTATCCTATGTGTATGTGAAAACTTATGCATTCTAGTATTCTATTTTGTGCTATGTGACGTTTAATCCAGGGTGTGTAGTTCCGCCTTAACAATAGTAGCGCTATCGGAGGTGCACCTCTCCCATTATTCTTGGGGGGTATTGTTAGGAGGATTCTAGTTTACCTTGAGTCTTGGGTAAACACTAAAGCATCAGGATACTTGGGCTATCACTGCGTGGACTGCGACACTAGCACGGCTGAAACTATTTTTATTGCTTACACTGTGGATATGAGTTATTTTAATCTATTATTCTATTATCAAACTTGTATACTCGCCAATAATTTTGTATTGATATTTTAATACATGTTGCAGGATGATAGGTTGCTATGGATGTTGGGATTGAACCCTACCAGAGGAACAGATAATGAAAGCCAAAACTGGTTCACAACAGTGGATTCACAATAAGCAGCTGTTTACACTAAGTCTTCTCCCTTGAAAGTGATTATAACAGCTGATGGTCTTATATCCACTGCCCAGATACAACTACTGCTGTTCTTCAATAACTACTGATGAAGCCCATAAGACTGCTGAGAACTAAGCACTGCTGGTACAATCTACTGATGACAAAGCACTGCTCAATCAAGGACTGATCAACCTTGAGGAAAGCACTAATATAAAGAGAGAGCGGTAGTTTAGTATGTCATCTGTTTTATGTATAGTCAGTGGTTAGGTTTAGCAGTGTTTGTATAAGAACAGTAGATACAGGTTGTTAGACTGTTAGACGTCGCTTTCATGGCGACGTCAGCTGAGATGCCTCAGAGGTTTGGATTGTCTATAAATGGAACAGTACTCTGTGCTGTTACATTTGATCGTTTTGAGCGAGTTCTTCTCCTCAATTCAATCCTTTCATCTTGTACAAACCAACCATGAAGTATCAGGCTGAGGGGGAGTTTAGTTTGTAAGCATGCTTGAAATCTTTTGATTTACTTTGTAATCTTTTGACTGATGGAAAGCATTTGTTTATCTAAACTATTTTCTTCCATTTCTCTTTATGATTGTGTTTACAAAGTTTGTTATTCATTTCCGCTGCACTTAAACTTCATTCATTTCTATTTGATCTGTTCAAATTATACAAACAAGCACAATCATGAGAGCCTCCGATCCTAACAATTGGTATCAGAGCTCGGACAGTCAAATTCGATCTAACAATCAATTTGACATAACAGTTCGGCTCAAAATTCATTGATACTGAGGTTGGTTGTATTTAGTTGAAAAACAGAGTAATGAGTGATAACGCTTAAAGTTGCTATTCAAATACTCTGTAAAACAACCAAGATGTCATAAGACACACAAATCTCATACAACAAGTGATATCATGCACAAGGCACTCATAGTTTTTAGATCTGAAAACATATCTGTTAAACTATGGGATTATTTCTTATTTTCAAAATTGATTTCAACTGCTGTTATGAAACTTGTGATGTCACTACATTAGATGTTAAAGTTGAACCTCAGATTAACAAAAGCTTATGTTCATAAAAACATTAGTGTTTTTGCTAACGGAAAAAGAGGGAAATTAAAACTTTAGTCATAAAAACTTATGTGTTGAAAACAGGTTGAGATCCTCAAAAAGGAACAAATCAACTCTGTTAAAATACATTAAGAAAGGAGGATAGTCCGTATCATATGTAATGTGAGATGGGTCAAAAATTTGTACAAATATGGCCAAACCTCTTAAAGCATTACTGTAAAATGATTCTGGATTAAGTATTCCTTAAATAAAAACCTCCTAGTAAGTATTTCATTACTTATGAATGGGAAGGGTAAAAAGGGAAGAAGAAAATTCACGAAAACTCAGAAGTGTGTTTATCTCAAAACTTTTGAAGTCAGAAGGAAAGAGTATAAACATAAAACACTTAAGAGTCAAAGTTTGGGGTAACAATGGTTATTAAACAACTATGTGCATTTATTGATTCAGAAAAAAATTTCAGGTAACAATAGTATTCCCAGAGAATAAACTTTCAAAAGGACTAGACAAATTTTCAGATCATCACATGGTAACAAAGTCTATAACAGGATTTTGAAAAACTCATGTGAACATGTGTCCTCATTTTTCTATTGTCAATCAATCAACAAGAGAATGGTACCAAACAGTGGACAAGATGTATTTACAATTTCATACCACTGTTGTCAACCACTGACCATTCTCATAAACTTGAGTATGAGATGATTATGTGCTTTATTAATGTTTTACCAGGTTCTTTTGGTGCTGTTTTCATAAAATCCTTTAATTATTTTTTCCTGAAAAGGATTCTCTCGAATAAGGCAGGATATATCATTTTTTTTAATAATATATTTTGAACTTTTTACTGGTTTTTGATAGTAAAAGTTTAAATCTCCTGTCAGGATATATATAACCTTTATTTTTGCTGGTAATATTATCCTCAAAATGGATCAAAAGGAAATGGGACTCATGTCAAGGTCATGTCATACTCAAAGGTTGTTTTTACACTGAGCAAAAGATTGATTGATTAACAGATCATAAAATACTTGGGCACTCATGTTTTAATTCAAATATTATAACAAGAATGAGTAGCCTTAGTAAAAAGTGTACATCATCTGGGGTACTAAACTACTGTCAAGGAGTTGTAAAAGCTTCAAAATGTGCAAATGACATGTGGTAAAACCTTGAAAGAAAATTCCTGTAAAAGTTGCTGATATAATGAGCCTTCAAATCATAACCATTATCTTACCCCTAACCACTGTTTTGTTCAAACATCTGTTTCCTAAAAATTGTCCACTATTGAAAGTCAACCACTGACCTTTCTTGGCAAGCACTGATGTTCAAAATCAGTGTCTTATCCACTGATATACTATCTACTGATAGTAAAAATCATCCACTGTCACATTATTACCATTGTAACCACTGATGTTTGCTTCATCAGTGGCTTTCAAAACAACTGTCCTCTGCTATTCATCCATTTCATCAGAGTTTGACACGTGGTCAGTTTTTAGCCTTCAGATCTTTGTAACCGCTGCCACATCAGCATCCATTTTTCTTTTCCCTAAATAAAACCCTGATCAAAACCCCCAAACAGGGTTTTACACTGTCGAATTGAATTCTAAAATTCTCTTCACAAAGCAGTTATCAACCCTTCATACCAAATCATTCTCTGTTCTTCTTCTTCCGTTTTCAAAAATGACGAAATCAAAATCGAAATCAAAATCAAAACCAAAATCACCATCATCTTCCAAAAAGGTCGCTCAAACGGCCGCTGAACCCGTTGAAATACAATACAAATCCCCTCATAACTATTTGGGTCTACTCACAAAACCCACAAACAACCACACCTTCGATTCCATCATCGATACTATATCTGCATCAAAGTATAAAACTTTGTTAACAGTAGATGCTCCTATTTATCTGCAAACCCAGAGAGAGTTTTGGGAAAAGGCTACGCTTGAAAAACAAGATGATAAGGTCATTGCCATCAACTCCTCGATACAGGGTAAAGCGATACAGATTACACCGCAATCAATCTCCGAAATCTTTAAACTCGATGATCAGAAAGGTAAAACTTCCTTTGATAAAGCCGAGTTGAAAACCGATTTCGTAAAAAGGGGATATGCAGAACAATCAAAGGTAGATACCTTACAAAAAGGTTACTTCCCTTCTGCACCAAGATTTTTATTTCACACACTTCTGATGTGTGTTTCAAATAAAACAACAGATTTTAACGAAATACCATTAAAGATTCAATGTCTGGGTTATGCTATTTTAAAGAATGAAAATTACAACTATTCCCAGGAGATCTTTAATGACTTGGTAAAAAATGTTGATAGCAAATCATTTTTACTTTTTCCAAGATTTTTAAGCTACTATTTTAAACAAAAGTTTGAAAAAGAAAATGAAAATTTGCTCAAACAGGGTGTCTATTTTCAAATAAAAGGGTTAACAACTGAAACATTTTCTAGAATGATGGCACCAATAAAAACAAAAGCAGAGGTGCCTGAGCAGAATTTAGCAGTTACCACTGCTCCTCAGACATCTGCTGCTGAGCCCACTGCTCCAGGTGATCATAGCAGCACAACCACTGCTTTGAAACCCACACCTGACATCACCAAAAAGACCAAAAAGAAGTCTTACAAAAAGCCCACCAAACCCAAGAAAAAGGCAACTCTGGAAGATGAGATCCCAGAGCAACTGCCAGTGACAAAACAAATGTCACCACAAACCACTGCTGCTACTTCCTCACAGCAGTTGAAAGAAAGATCTCCACCCTTACCTCAAACTCCTCCTGCATCCTCACAAAAGGATCAGGTTGTAAGCACAGGGACCCCACAATATGAAGCTCTGGACCCAATCGGATCCATCTTCCTCAGTCCTGATCCCAAGGACATGTCTCTTTCAACACCCATACCCTCACCAATCATAATGCCACAATCAATAATACCTTTATTGCATGTAGTTGCTATAGCTCAGACACAAACCAGTTCCTCTCTATCACCTGTCACTGAGAGTATACTCCCACAAGTGACTGGGTCTGATGCTACTACTCCTGCTATCCCAGCAACAATTGAGGAGGTTACACCCCCTGAGTTACAAGTAACTCTCGGTGGTAGTTCAAGTGGAGCAGCAACTACAACTGATGGATCAACAGATCTTCAGTTGGACAGTTGTTTCATTAATAAGACTCCCTTGAAGGCAATTTCTTCCATAGCACCATCGGTAACCACCAGTGAGTTGGTTCTAACCACCGGTACCATCAAAGGTTTATCAAGTGCTGAAGAAAGAAGTCCCCAGTACCAAGAACAAGGGGCATCAATGGGTGATTTTTGGGACTCAGTTCCTAAGTCACACATTGATACAACCACTGCAGGTGGGGATTCAGATGATCCCATTAAAGTGGGTGATGATTCAAAATACCAGGAATTGACGGGCAGAGTTGAAAAACTGGAAACCTCAGTTGCTGAAATAAAGGATATGGTGCAACAGCTGTTAAAAGCTCAAAAAGCACAATCCACTGCTGTTCCACCTCAAGTACCTGCTCCACCACAAGCACTTGCTGCAAATGAGCTCTGGAATCTTTTTCAACCCTTACTAGAAAAACAAAAACAAACAGCTGATCAGCAGCATGAAATGCATGTAAAAATGCTGACAAACATGGTGGAGTCAAGATTCAAAGATACTCAAGCAGACATCAAGGCTATAAAGGCCAGTATACAAAGGACTGCCCATGATGGAAAAGTTCCTTCCACTATCCTCTTCATGGATAACCCCATTCCAGATAATGCCAAAAAGGGGGAGAAAATCAAGTTGAAGAAAAAGGGGATAGAAGATGGTTTGTACATTGAACCAGAACAAGAAAACCAGACATCTAAACCTCAAACCACAAAATCTCATATTTCATCACACACCACCAAAACCATCCAAACAGCTGATACAACAGTGGTTTCAAAAACTGCTAGCCAAACAGCTGCCATCTCATCAACACACACAACTTCACCACACACCACCAAAACCACTGCTCTACCACCATCATCATCTACAATCATATCACCACCACTGCCTCCTGCCATAAAGCAGAAGACAGCAGATGTTACAACATCTGTTGTAATGACAACAGTGGTTGAAACACCAGTTGTTTCAACACCTGTTAGTCAGACACTTTCAATCACTCAAACCATAACCACTGATCCACTCAAGACATCATCAGCCTCTCCTACAATAAAAAGGAGAAGGGTTTTCATTCCTGATGATTCACCACCACCATCACCACCATCAAAAACTACCTCACCACCTTCAACCCCTGCTCAAAAGCAGAAGACATCTACTGACACATCAGTAGTTGTAATGACAACAGAGGTTGAACCACCAGTTGTTTCAACAGCTGTTTGTCAACCATCTACCACTGCTCTCATCATACCTACATCACAACCAAAACCCTCTTCATCCTTAAAGCTTCACAAAAGAAAAAGAGAAACAACTCAAGCCACTGATGAAAAATATGATCCTATTGCCGCAAAATATCCACTGGAACTAGATGCTGTGAAAAATGAGATGAAACAATTTTACACCGAGGAAGATCCTTCAAAAAGAATATTTCCTTCTCTCATTGGTTTCATAGTCCCAGAAGACATGGATGAATATCTAGAAATGAAAGCAAGGCAAGCAAGGATTAGAGCTAAGCTTGAATGCAAAGATGAAGGTGATGAAGCCATTGCAGAAAGAATGGTACTCTTGCTCACAAAAGTCAAGTTGATGGAAGACTATGCACAAGATCTGATCAAAGAAAAGACAGATAAACGAAAAGCAATGAGAAAAGAGTATCTTGCATATATAATGAAAGAAAAATTCTATCAAGCTGAAGAAAACCAATTTGAAGAGTGGCCACTAGTTGCTTTAAAGCATGAAGCAAATAGGATTGAAAGGATTAAAAATGATCCAAATAAGAAGAAGACAGCTCCAAATTGGAATAAGTACAAAAAGCTTATTGCTGATCTTACTTCTGAATACAAAAAGAAGAAACAGGAATTGATCGATGCTAAGGTGGATACTGCTGAAGCCATAGCAAAATGGACAAAGCAGTATACCGATGAAGCTTATGAACGGCTGAAGAAAAGAAGAATAACAGTCCCAGACACTTCTAAAAAGCCAGACTACAACAAGATAGAACAGAAGCTAGATGCTCTTAAAACACTGCTCACATCAGCAGATAACCTGAGCCTTGTGATAAACCAAGAGAAAGGAAAATTGTTGACAAGTGAAGAAGAAAAAGAAAAGGAAGCTGAGTACTTCACAGATGCCATCAAGAAAATGGATCTAAAAGAAGATAGTTCAGTGAGCCTTCAAAACCAGTTCAAAAAGGTATTAACCAAACCTGCATCACCAAATACTTCAACAGACATGACAGACATTAAGAGGCAAGAGCTGATTGAAAGAGAAACTGCAGAAGATATAGCTGCAACAAATGATGTCATCGAAACGGCCTTCAAACAAATGTCTGAAAGTTTACAATTTTTCTCAAGGCCAAAATCTCCAAGCTCATCTGAAAATAAATCTCTCCCAAGAAACCCATTGGGTTCAAAAGTACTAAAGTGGCTCTCTGATCAAAAGACCCATGTATTGACCCTGGTCAGATCCAATGGCGAGACGAAGTACATATCAAGGAAAGAAGCACTAGGCCTTAGTGTTGAAGATTTGCAGGATCTCCTTAAACTTTCATTGTGCAGGGATGAGGATGACATAAGTTCCAAAGAATTTGAAGAAGAATTCAAAAGACAAGCAAGGGAACTTCTGATGAGGAATAAAGATCCAAAATAATGAAGTGTTTTGGCATTATCTGTTCCAGGGAGAGATTGTTGGGATTGAACCCTACCACAGGAACAGATAATGAAAGCCAAAACTGGTTCACAACAGTGGATTCACAATAAGCAGTTGTTTACACTAAGTCTTCTCCCTTGAAAGTGATTATAACAGCTGATGGTCTTATATCCACTGCCCAGATACAACTACTGCTGTTCTTCAATAACTACTGATGAAGCCCATAAGACTGCTGAGAACTAAGCACTGCTGGTACAATCTACTGATGACAAAGCACTGCTCAATCAAGGACTGATCAACCTTGAGGAAAGCACTAATATAAAGAGAGAGCAGTAGTTTAGTATGTCATCTGTTTTATGTATAGTCAGTGGTTAGGTTTAGCAGTGTTTGTATAAGAACAGTAGATACAGGTTGTTAGACTGTTAGACGTCGCTTTCATGGTGACGTCAGCTGAGATGCCTCAGAGGTTTGGATTGTCTATAAATGGAACAGTACTCTGTGCTGTTACATTTGATCGTTTTGAGCGAGTTCTTCTCCTCAATTCAATCCTTTCATCTTGTACAAACCAACCATGAAGTATCTCTGTCACACCCCCAAAATCCACACGCGGAGTACCACCGCTTGGAGGCGTGACATGACCAGGATCAAGCCACCAATCATATTGAACAAACATAAATCAACCAAATAATATGAAAGGTGTTCAAAAACCCAAAGCATAGTTAAGTGTTTAGCGGAAGCATAAATTGCAAAACCCATAGCAAGTATTAAGCATGAAATAAAGTAATGTTTAAAGCATGGCACACATCGCCATGTCCCACAACGACCGTTCCTCCCTGTGCAAGCTCCATGGGTACCTAAAGACCTGCAAGGCATGTAGCAACGAATCAACCACAAAGTTGAGCGAGTTCACAGTTGGTTATTTAGTTATGATGTTCGTATCGTAAATCGTATGCTCGTTTAGTAATCATGTATCGTATGTCATGGTATCGCGGCCCTCTAGGCATCCTTGCGAAGTTTAGTAATTGTATCGCGTTAGTCCTTGCTGCCAGTCCAGGCATGCGTGCGATGAATAGTGGGGGCTTCCCATGTGTTGACTAGTCGTATTTGTACGTGCCCTTCTTAATCCAAGGACCGTAGCGAGTATGAGTGTACGTAGGTTTTACGTACGTTAAGGTTGTTGTCCTACCCAAGGAGGACGAACGTACGTATTCTACCCAAGGAGAATACGCAGGATTTATATTGGCATCCTACCCATGGAGGATGGCGGTACATATCCTACCCAAGGAGGATATGTAGGTTCCATTTTAGTTTCTTAACCCATTCCCAACCCACCGGGAATCCCATGCCTTGGTAAGAGTGTGAACTCACCTTGTTTGCTCGGTATGCTAAGTTAAGTGCTCACAATAAATCAGTCAAGTCCTATAGTGCACGTATATTCAATCAGTTCACATTGTTTGTAAAGTTTCATATTGAACTAGTGTCACAATAATATCATGGAGTGTTTGAGAGTTCATATCATGTAACATACAAACAGTTAATTGCATCCATACAGTTCATGTACCACATCAATATCTTTTACAGTTTCTTCCAGGATAGATACCCAATAATACCCTTAACAGGATTAACAGTTTAACTGAATTAATGCATCTATCAGAGTTACACAGTTAACAGAGTTGACATGAATCAGAACTATTAACTAACTGTGTTTCATGCTTCACTTAACAGAACTAATAAACTTTAACAAAGTTACCATACTAACTGAATTAATAAACCGAGTAATTAAACCAACTAGGTTATTTACTTAACGGAGTTACCCACTTAACAGGGTTAACTTAACTAACACAGTTAACAAGTTAACAGTAAACAAGTAATCAAAGTCGCCAATATGGCGAAAACCCCCTTTGGCCGAAATCCCCCTTATGGCCGAAAACCCTATAGTGGCGAAATCACTATATGCCGAAATCCCTTTATGTGGGCCGAAAAACACATCTGGGCCGAACTCACTTTATGGGCCGAAATCACTTATGTGATTTCGTCCAGTTCATTATTGTGGGGGGTGTTTTCGTTACTATACATCATCATCTTCAACAACAGCAGTTAACAAAACCCAGCAACTATAATCTTATTACAGTTACAGATTCAACCATTTGTAGGAACAATCAATCCAACAGAAGCTAAAACATTCATTTAGATACTTACTCATCTAAATAATCAAGATTAACACCCAACAACATCATAGTTTTTAACATTTAACAGGAGATCTAGTTGTGCATTTATCAACTAACTATCTACGATCACTTTATCTCGAAGATTATCAATCACCATTCATAGAAAACAATGATCTAAACATTAAATCATCAATCAAAATCAGATCATAAGATTATAATATCTCACAGTAGCAGTCAATATAAGATATCATCTTAACATGTAAATCACTAACCGTAGATTAAACAGAGGTTTGGCTTCAAGATGAGGAATTCTGTTTGTGGGTTTCAGATGTAAAGAGAGAGAGAACAAAGTGATAAGGTTTGGTAAGTGGGTAACGTCTCGGAGAAGATTGTGATTAAATAAATACATAATATCTAATATCTCAAGACTGGGCCATGGGCCAAAGCCCATCTCTATTTTCGCCAAACATAGCTGGACGAAAACACTAAAGTGTTTTCATCACAGAAGGGTGTTTTCATATGAGTAGGGGTGTTGGCCAAAGTTCCATAATAAATTATACAATCCCATTTAGCACAATTTACACTATCATCATATACTCCAATATAATATGCACCCCAAATATCAAATATCAATCGCAATACTATTTTACGTTTTACAAATGCAAGCGTTGTGAAACAAACAAGTTGAGTAACAAACAACATAAAAAAAATTATCGTGCACTAAATGCGAAGATGGAAATCTTGGAAACTCGAGTTGTCACATTATCCCCAACTTGAAAGAAATTTCGTCCCGAAATTTAGCATGCGGTTGCTGAGGAAGCTGGGTAAGTTATCGTTTACTGGTTCTCCTGGGGTGTCACATTATCCCCCCGTTGATTTGGAATTTCTTCCCGAAATTCTGTAGTAGCTTCAGCCTCAGTAGTAGTTGCATTGTTTTCGAACAACTGGGGATATTTGAGTTCCATTTGGTCTTCGCGTTCCCAGGTAAACTCTGGGCCACGACGGGAGTTCCAACGAACTCGAACAAGAGGTATTCTGGTGTTCTTGAGGACCTTAACATCCCGGTCCGTGATTTCAACTAGTTCTTCGACGAAATGCAACCGTTCGTCGATAGTGAGCTCCTTCAAAGGAACTATGAAGGTCTCATCTGACAGACACTTCTTCAGATTCGACACATGAAAGACGTTGTGAACTGCACTGAGTTCAGCTGGTAAGTTCAGTCTGTAGGCCACTTTGCCTATCTTCTCTATGACTTCAAATGGTCCAACGTATCGTGGATTGAGTTTGCCCCTTTTGCCAAAACGAACAACACCCTTCCAGGGTGAAACTTTGAGTAGTGCTCGATCCCCAACCTGGAACTCGAGTAGTTTCCTGTCTTTATCCGCGTAAGCTTTCTGACGGTCACGAGCTGCCGCCATGCGTTGTCGGATTTGAGCAATCTTTTCAGTAGTATCAACTACCATTTCTGGACCTGTGATCTGACTGTCACCCACCTCTGCCCAACAAAGAGGTGATCGGCATTTACGCCCGTACAATGCCTCAAATGGAGCAGCTTTAATGCTGGTGTGGTAACTGTTGTTGTACGAAAATTCCACAAGTGGCAGATGTTTTTCCCAGCCCTTGCCAAAGTCAATTACGCACGCCCGAAGCATGTCTTCTAGAGTTTGAATAGTGCGCTCAGACTGCTCGTCTGTCTGAGGATGATAAGCTGTGCTCATGTCTAAACGAGAGCCAAAAGATTTGTGCATTGCTTGCCACAGTTCTGAAGTAAAACGTGCATCACGATCAGAGATAATAGAGGTGGGCACTCCGTGCCTCGAGACAACTTCCTTAAGGTATACGTCTGCTAGAGTGGAGAACTTATTCGTTTCCTTGATAGCCAGGAAGTGAGCAGACTTTGTGAGTCGATCCACGATCACCCAAATAGTATCATTTCCGCGCTGAGATCTAGGTAGGCCAGTAACAAAGTCCATGGAAATTTATTCCCATTTCCATTGTGGTATCTCAGGTTGCTGGAGTGGGCCTGATGGTTTCTGATATTCAGTCTTGACTCTTGCACGAGTCAAGCACTTGCTGATGTAAGTTGCTATGTGGGTCTTCATGCTAGGCCACCAATATGTAGTTTTCAAGTCGTGGTATATCTTATCCGAACCAGGATGTACTGAGTAGCGAGACTTGTGTGCCTCAACCATCACAAGCTCTCGTAGGTTGCCATAGTGTGGGACCCAATGCGTCTTGTTACATAATAGGCGCCGTCTGCCTTTTGTCCTGACCGTTGCCTTGAGCCGCATAGGGCTTTAGCCCTGACGTTTTCGGGTTTCAATGCTTCTACCTGAGCATCTCGTATCTGTGAAGGAAGACTTGAATGAATAGTGAGTTGCAACGCTCGTACACGCCTAGGTGTAGTATCCTTTCGACTGAGGGCGTCGGCCACCACATTGGCTTTGCCCGGATGGTACTTTATAGCACATTCGTAATCGTTCAGTAACTCGACCCATCGACGTTGTCGCATGTTCAATTCTTTCTGCTTGAATATATACTCAAGACTCCTGTGATCGGTGTAGATGGTGCACTTGGTGCCATACAAGTAATGTCGCCATATCTTGAGCGCAAAAACAACGGCTCCCAGCTCTAAATCGTGTGTAGTGTAATTCCGTTCGTGAATCTTAAGTTGGCGCGAAGCATAAGCAATAACTTTATCCCGTTGCATCAACACACATCCAAGACCTTGAATAGATGCATCGCAGTAGACTACAAGATCGTCCGTGCCTTCAGGCAATGAGAGGATAGGTGCACTACAAAGTCTATCCTTTAAGTGCTGAAACGCTGTTTCCTGTGTATTACTCCAATGGTAAGTAACACCTTTCTGTGTCAGTAATGTAAGCGGCTGTGCAATCTTTGAGAAGTCTTTGATGAACCGTCTGTGATAACCCGCCAAACCCAAGAATTGGCGTATTTCGGTTGGTGTGCGAGGTGCAGGCCAGTTCTTGATCGAATCTACCTTGGATGGATCGACATGAATCCCATCCTTGTTTACCACGTGGCCTAGAAAGTGGACTTCACGAAGCCAGAAGTCGCATTTTGAAAACTTGGCGTACAGCTGTTCCGTTCGAAGGAGTTCCAGAATAAGTCGTAAATGCTGCTCGTGTTCCTCCTGACTCTTCGAATAGATCCGGATGTCGTCGATGAAAACAATGACGAACTTGTCAAGATAAGGTTTGCACACCCTATTCATAAGATCCATGAAAACCGCAGGCGCGTTCGTCAGCCCGAATGGCATGACCAAAAACTCGTAATGGCCGTAGCGAGTTCTGAATGCTGTTTTGGAGACGTCCTCATCCCGGACTCTCAATTGATGGTAACCTGACCTCAGATCAATCTTCGAGTAATAGCTCGACCCTTGCAACTGGTCGAATAAGTCGTCGATGCGTGGAAGAGGATATCGATTCTTCACAGTCACCTGGTTCAGTTCGCGGTAGTCTATACACATGCGGAAGGTACCGTCCTTCTTCTTCACAAATAGACGAAGAGCTAGGATGAATAAAGCCCTCATCCAAGAGCTCTTGTAGTTGCTTCGATAGTTCTTCCAATTCTGATGGAGCTAAGCGATACGGTGCGCGAGCTATAGGTGTTGTCCAGAACTATAGATATGAGGTCGATAGAGAACGTTCGACCAGCGAGGATAAGATTACAATCCTGAACTATGAGTGGCCTCTAGACTTCTACCATTAGCTAACACTACGACAGGTTTGGTGTTCAAGGGAGTTGGTGCATGTTTTTAACATTTGACTAACTTCCAAGGACATATAACTGGTATCCACACCCAAATCAAACAAGACAGTAACATAAAAAGTCGTCGAGAAGAAACTTACCCATAACTACGTTGGGATCATTCCTTGCGTCACCCTGACCAATCACGTTCACGCGGCCCCGGCGTCATTGTTTCCATTGTTTGCCCCAATGTCATCCCCATGGTCGTCCCTGTCTCCATGGTTGTGGTTCTGAGTCTGGTCCTGGTTTATTTGTGGACAATGTCTCTTGTAGTGATCTTTAGCATCACACTGAAAATATCCTTTAAAACTCTGTTGTTGCTGCTGATTCTGTGGAGATTGAGGCGGTCGTTGCTGTTCTTGAGTTACAGGACGTGAGTTTCGACAATCCTTAGCTTCATGACCTATCTTAAGACACCTCTGACAACGACCCTTGTTGCACTGACCGTTGTGGTGCCTATTGCATCTGTTACACTTTGGATGATTTCCTCGATATCCACTCTGCCCACGACTACCAGAAAATTGCTGACTGGGACTCTGGTAGTCATCTATCTTTTGCTGCTGTGCCAAAGGCTGGACCGGAATTAATCCCTTGCTCAGGTTTCCATCCCACTTGCGTTTGTTGTCACTAGAAGCACATGTAGTAGCAGCTTTAACACGTTTCGGTAGTTTGTTTTGTTCTATAGCCTGGTCTGTGAGACGATGAGCAAGCCGAGTGACTTGCTGGATAGTGCCAAGATTAGCTGCGGTCACATGACTCTGAATTTCTGGCACCAGACCCTTGAGATACAGCTCGATGCGTTTGGTGGGAGGGTCTACCATAGTGGGACAAAATGTGGCTAATTCATTTGATCTCTTCGTATAAGCCTCTATTTCAGACCCCGTCATTTGTAAGTTGAGGAACTCCACCTCTAGTTTGTGGATGTCTTCCCGACTGCAAAACTCTTCCTTAACTAGATCCTTGAACTCGTTCCAGGAGGTGGCATTAGCAGCTGCCAGCCCTAACATTTGAACCTGTGCTTCCCACCAGGTTAATGCAGCACCTTCGAGTGTTCCAGTAACAAACTTTACTCTACGAGACTCAGGGCAATCACGCACCTCAAAGTCAGTTTCGAGCCTCTCAAACCAATGGAGGAGGCCTACAACTCCCTCAGTACCGCTGAAGGTACTAGGTCGGCAATCCTTGAGATTTTTGAAGGTGCAAACAGGTGGCTGAGCGTGTTGACCTCCTGCTTGTATGGCTGTGAGTGCCGCAGCAACTCGTTCGTTAATGAGAGCCGTCAACTGGGCTTGTGTCATGTTAATGCGTCCGGACATGATCTTCATAGCAAAGATAACATAAGTGAGAGAGGTTCACGAATAGTGCGATGACAGAAGAGAGTAAGCACACAAGTGTTCTTATGCAATAGTGTTACGTTAATCTAAGCATACCCTGAGCAAAGTTCTATGCAATTCTATCAAGTAGGCAATAAAACATATACCATATTACCTAGGATGTTGAGTCTTGCACGTGGAGCGAGGCGTCGTTGTGGATCGTTGAGCACTGTTCTGGTTATAGTCTGGTTTTAATAAAAAAAACGTTTTCCCCTTATTAAAACCGAGTTCTCTATAACCAATGGCTCTGATACCAATCTGTCACACCCCCAAAATCCACACGCGGAGTACCACCGCTTGGAGGCGTGACATGACCAGGATCAAGCCACCAATCATATTGAACAAACATAAATCAACCAAACAATATGAAAGGTGTTCAAAAACCCAAAGCATAGTTAAGTGTTTAACGGAAGCATAAATTGCAAAACCCATAGCAAGTATTAAGCATGAAATAAAGTAATGTTTAAAGCATGGCACACATCGCCATGTCCCACAACGACCGTTCCTCCCTGTGCAAGCTCCATGGGTACCTAAAGACCTGCAAGGCATGTAGCAACGAATCAACCACAAAGTTGAGCGAGTTCACAGTTGGTTATTTAGTTATGATGTTCGTATCGTAAATCGTATGCTCGTTTAGTAATCATGTATCGTATGTCATGGTATCGCGGCCCTCTAGGCATCCTTGCGAAGTTTAGTAATTGTATCGCGTTAGTCCTTGCTGCCAGTCCAGGCATGCGTGCGATGAATAGTGGGGGCTTCCCATGTGTTGACTAGTCGTATTTGTACGTGCCCTTCTTAATCCAAGGACCGTAGCGAGTATGAGTGTACGTAGGTTTTACGTACGTTAAGGTTGTTGTCCTACCCAAGGAGGACGAACGTACGTATTCTACCCAAGGAGAATACGCAGGATTTATATTGGCATCCTACCCATGGAGGATGGCGGTACATATCCTACCCAAGGAGGATATGTAGGTTCCATTTTAGTTTCTTAACCCATTCCCAACCCACCGGGAATCCCATGCCTTGGTAAGAGTGTGAACTCACCTTGTTTGCTCGGTATGCTAAGTTAAGTGCTCACAATAAATCAGTCAAGTCCTATAGTGCACGTATATTCAATCAGTTCACATTGTTTGTAAAGTTTCATATTGAACTAGTGTCACAATAATATCATGGAGTGTTTGAGAGTTCATATCATGTAACATACAAACAGTTAATTGCATCCATACAGTTCATGTACCACATCAATATCTTTTACAGTTTCTTCCAGGATAGATACCCAATAATACCCTTAACAGGATTAACAGTTTAACTGAATTAATGCATCTATCAGAGTTACACAGTTAACAGAGTTGACATGAATCAGAACTATTAACTAACTGTGTTTCATGCTTCACTTAACAGAACTAATAAACTTTAACAAAGTTACCATACTAACTGAATTAATAAACCGAGTAATTAAACCAACTAGGTTATTTACTTAACGGAGTTACCCACTTAACAGGGTTAACTTAACTAACACAGTTAACAAGTTAACAGTAAACAAGTAATCAAAGTCGCCAATATGGCGAAAACCCCCTTTGGCCGAAATCCCCCTTATGGCCGAAAACCCTATAGTGGCGAAATCACTATATGCCGAAATCCCTTTATGTGGGCCGAAAAACACATCTGGGCCAAACTCACTTTATGGGCCGAAATCACTTATGTGATTTCGTCCAGTTCATTATTGTGGGGGGTGTTTTCGTTACTATACATCATCATCTTCAACAACAGCAGTTAACAAAACCCAGCAACTATAATCTTATTACAGTTACAGATTCAACCATTTGTAGGAACAATCAATCCAACAGAAGCTAAAACATTCATTTAGATACTTACTCATCTAAATAATCAAGATTAACACCCAACAACATCATAGTTTTTAACATTTAACAGGAGATCTAGTTGTGCATTTATCAACTAACTATCTACGATCACTTTATCTCGAAGATTATCAATCACCATTCATAGAAAACAATGATCTAAACATTAAATCATCAATCAAAATCAGATCATAAGATTATAATATCTCACAGTAGCAGTCAATATAAGATATCATCTTAACATGTAAATCACTAACCGTAGATTAAACAGAGGTTTGGCTTCAAGATGAGGAATTCTGTTTGTGGGTTTCAGATGTAAAGAGAGAGAGAACAAAGTGATAAGGTTTGGTAAGTGGGTAACGTCTCGGAGAAGATTGTGATTAAATAAATACATAATATCTAATATCTCAAGACTGGGCCATGGGCCAAAGCCCATCTCTGTTTTCGCCAAACATAGCTGGACGAAAACACTAAAGTGTTTTCATCACAGAAGGGTGTTTTCATATGAGTAGGGGTGTTGGCCAAAGTTCCATAATAAATTATACAATCCCATTTAGCACAATTTACACTATCATCATATACTCCAATATAATATGCACCCCAAATATCAAATATCAATCGCAATACTATTTTACGTTTTACAAATGCAAGCGTTGTGAAACAAACAAGTTGAGTAACAAACAACATAAAAAAAATTATCGTGCACTAAATGCGAAGATGGAAATCTTGGAAACTCGAGTTGTCACATATCAGGCTGAGGGGGAGTTTAGTTTGTAAGCATGCTTGAAATCTTTTGATTTACTTTGTAATCTTTTGACTGATGGAAAGCATTTGTTTATCTAAACTATTTTCTTCCATTTCTCTTTATGATTGTGTTTACAAAGTTTGTTATTCATTTCCGCTGCACTTAAACTTCATTCATTTCTATTTGATCTGTTCAAATTATACAAACAAGCACAATCATGAGAGCCTCCGATCCTAACAATGGAGCACATGGAAATCGAGCTAGGAGATGCCTAGAAACGTCACTTAAATAATTTAGACTTTTGAACAATTTGTTATGTGATGTAATTTTGATGACGCTTGTTGACATTTGACAGTCTATATCATGAAATCTACTTAATTACTATGGAAATATCTAGTGTTATGGAATCTCATGAGCAATCTGAACGCTTAGTGCTCGCACCCCGATGTTTCCGCCATCGGTTGGGGTGTGACAGATTGGTATCAGAGCCATAACTATAGGGAATTAGGATAAGTAGGAATGCTTGCCCTAGTCTATAGTTCTAGGAAGTTTGACTCTTATTTGTTGTTTAAGACTTATGCATTCTACCGTATCTGCTTCCTAGCAGCAAATATTCATGTTAAACTTACATGCCTTTCCTAAGGCTAACATAATGTACACTTTAAATTTTGAAAACACTGTTACTCAGTGTTTATATTTTGCACGAGATATACCCTCAAGTCAGGAGTGACATCTGAACCTTGATGGTAAAATCTCCATATAATCCTAGTAGGTCTTGTCTGTGGATAAGTACCAACGCTATTTAGGGTACGATGTTGTCAAGTTAGAGGTGAAACTCAGATCTTGATAACTAGTCCCACTCCTTGATTTTTATGTCTCGCCAAAGTCTCGTGACTTCCAATCAATTAGGAACGTGGAATGGCTAAAAGGATGAATAACGTAGGCCTAACATCGATGACGTATTTGTCCAAGTAAGTCAAGACACGTTGCCTCAATTCGAAAGGGGTTCGAATCACTTTGGTTAGTCGTCGTTCCTCTACCCGGAACAATCCAATGTTTTATAAGCCTATCTTTTTATGCTATCTTGATTTTTATGGATGTGGTTTTAAGCTCGAATCGTCATTCATCTTGTCATACTTTTACACTACTCGCACGTGTGTCCGCAACCTAATACGCTAATTCTAATCTCATATCGAACTAAATTTACGAAGCTTTCCCCTACTGGATCAATCAATGTGATAAGGTGTTACTAAGGCACTAGACGTAACATGGCATGGAAAACGAGGGTAAAGTGACGTGTCCGAAACATGGTGGATACGCCGCTGGTACTTCCTATATATAAGTGTTTCTGGCATGTTACCAACTTTCGTACCAAGTGCCATGCGAAACTTAGTGTCTGTTTTTGAATTCTATAACTATGGAAGGCCTATTTGTGTACTCTATGTGAAAACCTATGGGAAGCCTATTGTATATTCTAGAAAAATCTATGTGTAAACTACGTATGAGTGGATTGAGAAACAAAATGCGAAAATTAGCCTAGCGCCCAAGACGAGGGAGAAAGTGGCATGTCGAAACATGGTGGATACGCCACTGGTACTTCCTATATATAAGTGTTTCTAGCATACTGTCGAACCTTCGTACCATGCGCTAAGTGAAGTTCGTAGTTCTGTAGGCTCGATGTGAAGTTGTGAAATCTATTTGGGGTTAATTTATGACGTAAATCTATTCGGTCAATCTATGTGGAGATTTTGATGAAGCATGACACCGACGACGAGACGGAGGCGGCATGATTGAAGCATGGTGGATACGCCGCTGGTACTTCCTATATATAAGTGCTTCCGTTATGTTGCCAAACTTTCGTAGAACGTGCCATGCGGGAATTTGTCGTTGTGGACTGTGACGAGATTGTCAACTCTAATCTAAGATAGACTATTGGTTAATCTATGTGGATTAGTTGGGTCAAACTATGTTATTTGATTAGCTTAATGTTGTGGTTGGCGGAGTATGACACCGATGATGAGGGGGAAGTGGCGTGATCGAAGCATGGTGGATACGCCGCTGGTACTTCCTATATATAAGTGCTTCTGTCATGTCACCTAACTTTCGTAATACGTGCCATGCCGAATTTCGCTGGTTGAGAATTGTGAATACTAAATCTATGGTTAATCTATTAAAGTCTATGGAAAGTCTATTGAGATCTATGGCAATCTATTGAATGTCTATCGAATCTATTGAGGTCTATTGAGTTTATTATAGACTATTTGGAGCCTATCGTAATCTATTGAGATCTATGAAAGTCTATGCTAATCTATGATGAGTGTGGATTACGACATGTAACATGACATCGAGTACGAGGTGGAAGTGTTGTGTTCGAAGCGTGGTGGATACGCCGCTGGTACTTCCTATATATAAGCGCTTCTGGCATGCTACCAAGCTTCGTACAACATGCCAAGCGAGGGTCGTATGTTGTGGTGTTAAATCTATCGAAATCTATCGGATTTGTCTACATGTGTGTTGTGATAATTTTGAGTGTTCTGTTTGGCAATTGCGACACATAACATGACGCCAAGTACGGGGTAGCAGCGATGTGCCCGAAATGTGGTGGATACGCCGCTGGTACTTCCTATATATAAGCGTTTCTGACACAGTCGTCAAGCTCCATACAACGCGCCGTGCGAAGGTCGTGGGTTTGTGGTATCTATAAGAACCTTGTGAAGTCTTGAGTCTTAGTCTACCACGCGTGAATCTATGATAATCTATGTTAATCTAGACTTATACGATCCTCTTATTGGATCTTTAGGATGTCTTCTCGAAAGCTATCCGACACTCTCAGGAAATCCAGGGAGAAGTCTCAGAAGAAGATGATGTCTTTCATGGCCGACCAGATAGCTCGAGTCGTGCCAAGGATCGTCACTGAGCTCCAAGGATCAAACACTCCTCCATCCTCTGTGGACTCCAAGGCCGAAAAGCAGAAGCCTACGCAATTCAGCTACAAACATTTCATCTCTTGCAATCCTAAGCCTTTCACGGGCAGTGATGGGGTGACTGCTATGCTCGAATGGTTCGACAGCATCGAAGTTACCTTCATTAACAGCGAGTGCCCAGATCATTTAAAGACTAGGAGTGCAACTGGAATGTTTCAGGGCAGGGCGTTGGAGTGGTGGTTGAACGAGGGGAATATCCGTTCTAATGAAGAAGCCTATGCTCTTACATGGGCTGATGTGCGAGAACTCATGATGCTCGAGTTCTGCCCTCCTCATGAACAACTCAAGCTTGAAGAAGAGTTTTGGCATTTGAAGCAATTTGGTGATGACAACTTGGCTTATACCACCCGATTTAAGCAGCTAAGTCTTATTGTCCCTCACTTGGTTTCGACTCCTAAACGGATGATAACCAAGTACATCAACGGCCTACCTCCCGCTATGCGTGATTCCATTGAAGCAGCTCAGCTTGATACTATTGAGGAAGTCTACCGTCTAGCCGCAAGTTTGAACAACAATCGTGTGCGTGATAAGCAGTTTGCTACCCCTGCACCTTCAAAGTCTGCTAACCAAGTTACCCAGCAGCCAAGTGGCAGCAAGAACAAGAAGGGGAAATCTCAGGGTTCGGGATGTAATGCTATTATCCCTGCTGCTAACCCTGCTGCGAAACCTGCTCCTACTCCTGCTGTTGCTAACCCTGCTGCTCCCGAAGCGAAGAAGCAATACACGGGGTCTTATCCCAAGTGTGCAACTTGCAACTTTCATTACCCTACTTCTTCTGCATGTCGTCTGTGCACCAACTGCAACCGCTATGGTCACACGACTCCCTACTATCGCTAAGGTAATCTAGCTCAGCAAGCCCCAGCCCAGGCAGCTTTACCAGCACCTCCAGCTCCCCTATAGAACCCTAAACCGGTCAATGCTGTTCGTGCATGTTTTCAGTGTGGAGATACTACACATCTTCGTAATCGTTGCCCTCAGCTGAACCAAGACCAACAAGCAGCCGCTCGAGGACGAGCATTCAATCTCAATGCTAATCAGGCTCGCAACAACAATGACATGGTGAATGGTATGTTTCTCGTTAATAACCTTTATGCTTCGATCCTATTTGATACTGGTGCCGATAAAAGCTTTGTGTCCGTGGAATTTGAGTCTTTGATAAATTGTACACGCTCTAAGTTGCCAGAGACATTCTCTGTTGAGGTCGCCAATGGTAAGTCGATACTTGTTAAATCTATTGTGCGTGATTGTTCCCTGACTCTTAACGATCACTTATTCTCTATTGATCTCATACCCATGCGTTTGGGTAGTTTTGATGTCATTATCGGTATGGATTGGCTGCGTAAGAACCATGTCGAGATTGTTTGTCATGATAAGCTTGTTCGTCTTCCTCTGTCGCCTGGTGATGTTTTGAATGTCTATGGAGACCGACCTTCAAAAGGACTGAGGCTTATGTCATGCACACAGGCGAGCAGAAGTTTACGTAAACGGAACCCTGCCTTCTTGGCCCACGTGGTGGAACAAAAGGGCAAGGGGAAGAACATAAACGATGTTCTGGTTGTGTGTAATTTCCCCGATGTCTTTCCCGAGGATTTACCTGGTCTTCCTCCTCCTAGGGCCGTCGACTTTCGTATTGATCTCATACCTGGTGCGACTCCTGTCGCCAGGGCTCCCTATCGTCTTGCACCTTCCGAGATGCAAGAGCTATCTAGCCAACTATAGGAATTACTCGATAAGGGCTTTATTCATCCGAGTACCTCTCTATGGGGTGCTCCCGTTTTATTTGTCAAGAAGAAAGATGGTTCCTTTCGTATGTGCATCGACTACCGTGAACTTAACAAGCTGACCGTGAAGAATCGTTACCCCCTACCTCGCATTGATGATCTGTTTGACCAACTGCAAGCCGCGTCCTGTTTCTCTAAGATCGATCTTCGATCTGGATATCATCAGTTACGTGTTCTCGAAGATGATATTCCTAAGACTACATTTCGCACTCGATATGGGCACTACGAGTTCGTAGTCATGCCTTTTGGCTTGACCAACGCACCGGCAGTGTTCATGGACCTTATGAACCGTGTTTGTAAGCCCTATCTTGATCATTTTGTTATAGTATTTATTGATGATATCCTTATTTATTCTAAGTCTAAGGTTGATCACGCTCGCCATCTACGTCTTATGCTCGAACCTTTGCGTGGTGAACGTCTGTATGCTAAATTTTCTAAGTGTGAGTTTTGGATTGATGAAGTGCAGTTTCTTGGTCATATTGTTAGTAGTCAGGGTATTCATGTTGACCCATCTAAGATTGAGGCAGTGAAGAACTGTAGTACGCCTAAGTCAGTAGCCAAAATACGTTCCTTTTTGGGATTGGCGGGTTACTACCGCCGATTCATCGCAGATTTCTCAAAAATCGTTGTTCCTCTTACTACTCTAACTCAAAAGGAGAAACCTTTTGTTTGGGGTCCTGAACAAGAGGAATCCTTTCAAACCCTTAAGAACCTTTTGTGTAATGCTCCTGTTTTAACCTTACCCGATGGGAATGACGACTTTGTGGTATTTTTGTGCATGAGAAAAACTACACTACTCATGATCTGGAGCTTGGTGCGGTTATTTTTGCGTTAAAGATCTGGCGACACTACCTGTATGGCACAAAGTGCGTGGTTTTCACTGCCACAGGAGTCTTCAACATATCTTTGACCAAAAGGAACTGAACATGCGACAGAGACGTTGGGTGGAATTGCTCAACGACTACGACTGCGAAATTCGCTACCATCCTGGCAAGGCGAATGTAGTAGCCGATGCTCTTAGTCGTAAAACTCATGTGAATGCTATTCTTATCTCTAATGATATCCATGCATGTATTCGCGGCGCCCAGTATTCATCAGCAAATGAAGGAAGTCTAGAAGAAGAAATCCACGGAGCTAGATTGGACCAGCTTGAGACTAAACCTAACGGACTACAGTATTACCTAAATCGCATCTGGGTGCCAGATCGCGATAATCTCCGTGAGCTCATTATTAAGGAGGCTCACAAATCCCGTTACTCTATTCATCTAGGCGCTGATAAGATGTACCAGGATCTGCGTATGATTTATTGGTGGCCTGGCATGAAGAGAGACATTGTTGTGTATGTTTCAAAATGCCTCACCTGTCTGAAGGTGAAAGCTAAACATCAGCGTCCCTCGGGACTTTTAGAGCAACCAAAGATCCCCGTTTGGAAGTGGGACAGTCTTGCTATGGACTTTATTACTAAGTTACCCCGTACACCCGCCAGTCATGATAGTATTTGGGTGATTATAGACCATCTGACTAAATCAGCCCACTTTCTTCTTATTCGCGAAGATTAAAAAGTGGAGAAACTTGCTAGGATCTATACCGATGAGATTATATGCCGTCATGGCATTCCTCTTGACATAGTCTCTGACCGTGATGGTCGTTTTACTTCACGTATTTGGTAAACATTTTTGTCCGCTATGGGTTCGCACTTGAATCTTAGCACGGCCTTTCATCCTCAGACGGATGGACAGGCCGAGCGTACTATTCAAACCCTAGAGGACATGCTCCGTTCTTGTGTCATCGACTTTGGCGGTAACTGGGATGTACATTTACCATTGATAGAATTCTCTTACAACAATAGCTATCATTCCAGTATTCAGATGGCCCCTTTCGAAGCTTTGTATCGACGAAAATGCCGATCTCCTCTCAGCTGGCATGAGGTTAGGGAAAAGCAGTTCACTGGCCCTGAGATTATTCAAGAAACGATGGATAAGATACTTCAAATCCGTGACAACTTGATCAAGGCTAGAAGCAGACAAAAGAGCTATGCTGATAAAAGGCGCAAGCCTCTAGAATTTGTTGTTGGTGACCGAGTTCTACTCAAGGTATCTCCCTGGAAGGGAGTGGTTCGTTTTGGTAAAAAGGGAAAGCTCGCTCCTCGCTATGTAGGTCCTTTCGTGATACTTGAAAGGATTGGCAAGGTGGCGTACAGACTCGATTTTCCACAAGAACTAAACAATGTGCACTCGGTGTTCCACGTGTCCAATCTACGTAAATGCCTAGCCGACGAGGAACTACAGGTTCCTCTTGAATACTTGCAAATAAATGAAGCTGTTCAATTTGTGGAGAAACCGGTCGAGATCATGGATCAAGCTGTCAAGCGTCTAAGGCGCAGTAAAATTCCCATTGTTAAGGTTCGATGGGAAGGAAAGCGTGGTGCCGAATTCACTTGGGAGTTGAAAAGTGATATGAAAGCCAAGTACCCGCAACTCTTCGAGCAGTCTTCGTCTAAGATTTCGGGGACGAAATCTCCTAAAGGAGGGGAGACTGTAACACCCAACGTCTCTAAACTTTAGGAATTTGTCAAGATTAGTCCCTGAAGATTGTCTATTTGTCTTTTAACCCTAATCTATGTGGAAGGCTATGATATATACTTGAAATGCCTAAATCTACGTGTGGAATGTCTATATCCTTGGAAATGTTTATATCTATGTGATTGGAAGGCCTAATTCTATATTAGAAATGTCTAAATCCATGATGGAATGTCTAAATCTATGTTGGAATGCCTAAATCTATGATTGGAATGCCTAAATCTATGTCTGGAATGTCTAAATCTATTTGGTGCTTGACCCCTTAGACTCGTGAAACTTGATTCTTGGTTGAACGAGAGACTTGGGCCTTGTCACTGGCGGAATCTATTAATCTTTGGGACTTTTGATGTTTAGTATAAAATCTAGTTATTCTATAATACGCAACGCTAAATCAAACTCGCAATACGGAGCAAAGACGGGAGCGCGGAAAGGTTGGAGTGGGCAGAGTGACAATCGATCGGATTGCCACCCGACCGGATTGCCACTCGACCGGATTGCCACCCTAACGGATGACCACCCGATCGTGTGACCACCCGATCGGACTACCACTCGACCCGTGCACACCTTCTCCTTTCTCATGCTCTCACACTATAAATAGGAGCTGTCACATCAGTCCTTCACTGATGTGACAGCCCTGCTCGACTCGGACGCACAACACCCTTTCTCCTCCATTTTCTTGGCAATTTTGGTACGTTTCAAGCTAGATCCTTGTACTTTCTTGATCTACACTTCATCCTCTACGTGATTCACCTTTGAAATCACATTTTTCACCGTGAAATATCTCAGATCTGAGCTCTTGAGGGTGATGTCATCATGGTGGTTTGTACGAACTACTATGTGACGTCATTTCCGGCAAGATCTAGCTCGGATCTAAGGTATTTCATGCGTTTTCACACTAAATCTAAGCTAAATCTAGACTTTTTCATATAAAACTTGAATAATCTTATTCTCTTCTTCAAAAACTTCTACTCTGATTGGTGGAAACCGGGTCTAAATGGATTGTAGACTTGATAAGTAGTCTAAAGTCGGCTTGGATCTGAGTTACTACCAGTGAGAACGAGCATGGAATGGATTCTGACATAAACTTATTACGGACAGGCGACTGATCGGACAGGGGTGATTCCTACCCGATCAGAACAGATGTGTGCTAATAAGGTTGCTGTTGTCACAGTACGTGTCGTGCCGTCACCATTAAGCTAGAAACTTAGAATTTTTACTAAATGGTAAACAAGAACAAGGGTCACCCGATCGAGCGGCAACCCGATCGGACAGCCACCCTATCAGGTGACACTTGCCCTTTAACCTTGAAACTTTGAAATCTTTCAACACTTAGTGAAACTTGGAAGTCTTGATCGAGTGGCAATCCGATCGGACAGCCGTCCGATCGAGCAACCATCCGATTGAGATGGTCAAGGTACTAAACATTCGGATCGAGTGGCAACCCGATCGGACAGCCGCCTGATCGGTCAGCCACCCTATTTTTCCCCACTTTGTAAATTGAAAATCAAATGGCAACCCGATCGGATGGCCATCCGATCGGGCAGCCGCCCGACTTCTCACACACATGTCACCACTCGGCCGGTAATCCGATCGGACAGCCATCCGATCGGACAGCCATCCGATCGGACAGCCATCCGACCCATTGACAGTTTCCAACACTTTGTTCAATCTCGACTCTTATCCTATTGTAATCTAATCAGGCTAATTCTAAAAAGGGCTCCCTTTGATCCAATAACAATTTCGACTGTTAAGCAATCACTGTGAGTATACTCGATCCCCTTTTTACTCTTACACTTTGGGGTGTAACATGTATTATATATAAACTTGAATCTTTTGCAAACTAAACTCTATCCTATGTGTATGTGAAAACTTGTGCATTCTAGTATTCTATTTTGTGCTATGTGACGTTTAATCCAGGGTGTGTAGTTCCGCCTTAACAATAGTAGCGCTATAGGAGGTGCACCTCTCCCATTATTCTCGGGGGGTATTGTTAGGAGGATTCTAGTTTACCTTGAGTCTTGGGTAAACACTAAAGCATCGGGATACTTGGGCTATCACTGCGTGGACTGCGACACTAGCACGGCTGAAACTATTTTTATTGCTTACACTGTGGATATGAGTTGTTTTAATCTATTATTCTATTATCAAACTTGTATACTCGCCAATACTTTTGTATTGATATTTTAATACATGTTGCAGGATGATAGGTTGCTATGGAACACATGGAAATCGAGCTAGGAGATGCCTAGAAACGTCACTTAAATAATTTAGACTTTTGAACAATTTGTTATGTGATGTAATTTTGATGAAGCTTGTTGACATTTGACAGTCTATATCATGAAATCTACTTAATTACTATGGAAATATCTAGTGTTATGGAATCTCATGAGCAATTTGAACGCTTAGTGCTCGCACCCCGATGTTTCCGCCATCGGTTGGGGTGTGACATTCGCCAATGAGGTTCTTCGTCATGAGAGCATCCCACGAAGAACTGGTTCTTCGTGAAGATGCTGCAGGAGAGTAAACAAACAGAACATTTTTAAGCAGAAAATGTGTCCACTTAACATAAGGTTTCGAATAGTTTATGATGTATATGATGATGGATGTTTATGTTTATAAAATTCTATTTGTTGCATGTTAATAGTGTTAATTGGGAATGAGGATTCTGATTTGACTCGTGTGAGTAGCAAACTCACCTGTTAAGTGTTGTTATGTGACATGCACGTGAGATGAGGACTTGTATGAGATACGAGTACTTGCTATGTGTTATACGGTGATCTTTGCGGTGAATGCAATCTGTGAAAATATGTGATTTAATTGATTATGAAACTGATTTTATTGGTAACTACTGTTTGGAATGTGAACTTGTGTTATGAACGTGTATGAAATCTAAATGTTTGCTATGTGTTACGTGACAATGGTGTTACATGTGATTTGCTGAATACGTGATCTGGATATGTGTTTACGAAACTGATCATCTTTGGTAACCTCGGTAGGGTTTGGTTGACCAACGTGGAACGGGTAATGTAACGTAACATACCGAGCAGTCTAAGGTGAGTTCATTTCTCTTGAGCATGCGTCCCGGTGGGTGGGACAATCAAATGGGTATTCCTGAGAGGAATAAGTCTTTTCTGGGTAAAAACTGGGATGTTAGATAATACACTCATTTCCTATCACTTTAAGTCCCATCTTATACCGAATTAGTTACCTGAGAGGTAACGGGGTATTAGTTGATAGTGCTATTAGGCTTGGCAACCTCACACCGTACCTGAGAGGACGGGCGTGAACTAATGACCTTAATCACGACCAATGCTTAGATAGGGGGAATTGGGGACGGGCAAACAATCTGGCGCCATCTTGTACGGTACTCGAGTTATTATCAACATTATTTTCGGAATTGTTATTAAACTGGACTAATCACTTGGTAACTAAGCGTTTGGTAAAAACTATGAACTCACCAGCGTTGTCTGATACACTTGTTTGCATGCTCGCAGGTTATAGATATGTGAGAACGTGGAACTTGCTGTCTGGGAAGCTGGAGTGGTCATGGGTCGAGACACATGGAAACACGAGACAAGTCTAATAACTTTCATACGCTTGGTTTACGAAATACATAACTAATGATTTATGCTTCCGCTGAAAACGTTGAGTTATACTTTATGTAATGTAACACTTTATCTTAATGAATGAAATTTTTTATTTAAAATCTTGTATGAGTTCAATGTGATTGGTGGCTAGATCCTGGTACGTCACACGCCTCGCGGGGGTTTTCGCTTGGGGTATTTTTGGGGGTGTCATTAATTCCTAAATTCGAATTCCTATAATAAAGGGTGGCGGTTATTTTGGACAGTTATCTTTTAATCAATTAATTGAAAGAAATAGAAAATTACTAATTCACCCTTTTGAATTAATTTAGATATAAGTTACTTGTCATCACCACATTATTTCTCACCCTTCTCACAATAATAGATTAATCCATATATATATACATATATATAGAGAGAGAGTCCGGTTTTTAAATTCGGTCCGACCGATCTGACCGGTTCAACAAATGAACCAGTAAAGAGACCGATTTGATGTTCAGTCCGATCATAAAAACATTTCTATATATAACAATTACTGTCTGACCTTAGGAACATTCAAACAATTAGCCAAAGATTGTAGCTTATTTACAGTAGTGTCATTGGTAGAAAAACAATTGTTTTTTACGCCAGTTTATTCATCATCATCATACTCAGTACATCCCACCAATAACAAAAGTAATGTAGGGTCTGAGGAGGGTAGATGTAAACAGCCTTATCTTTATCCCGTAGAAATAGAGAGACTGCTTTCAGTGAGACCCCCGACTTGATTATAGTTTTGTATCACGTTGGTTCATTGTGATTTTTTTTCCTTTGGTTTGTTGCTTGCCTCAAGCAGGTTCTTGGAGCCTTGAAAATTAAGACACCCCATTTAGGCACACATATTTTGAAAACCCTATATAATAATACAAAATAATAATTTAAAGATATATATATTTTTTACGGATCAGTTATATTTATTAATCTTACATGAAGTTTCAACGTAATTTAATCGATACTTATATTTTTTAGTATTTTAACAGTGCTTTGTTTATTCTTTGATTTGAATCATTTACGTTTGTCAATGTAAAAAAAGTACGTTAATATGTTTATTTCATTTAACATTGCAATATGACGTTCTTTTTATTTTAAACGGATGTATTTAAAACGAACTTTATTTTTGCATAGTAAACTAAATGAGTACTGATATCGTAACGATGTCGCACAAAACCGTATCGAACCAAACCGGTATCAACGTTTCGATAGGTATTCGACTTTATGGTCATCGATGGATAAAAATATGTATAAATATTCTTTTGTGCATATCACGATTTTATTTTGTAAATTTTCTCCTACTGTTGCTACAGCAAGTATCGATATTATAACGAACCAAACCGATACCGATCAAGTTCCCACCGCGTAGCGCGGAGAAATACAACTAGTTGAAAACTAGGGGTGTGCACGGTTCGGTTCGGTTTTAGGATAAAATCAAAACCGAAACCGAAATGTCGGTTTTTGGCTTTTTTAAAACCGTTCGGTTTCGGTTTTTATGTCGGTTCGCTTTTTCGGTTATTGGAACAAAATTATGTAAGATTCAAAAAACATAAAGTATAATTTAAAATATAATAATTTTTATTATATGTTTACATTTAAGTTATTATAGTTAACCTCTTTAATTAATATTGTTTACATAAACCTAACATTCTCATCTATTTTTATGTTTTCTCTAAAGTTTTTATTAAGACATTTTCTTTTATAGCAATTTGAAGATCATTTAATTTTTATATAAAATTTTGTTATTTCTTATAGCTAATAAATAGATCACTTAATTATAAATAAACATGTAATGTTTTTATGATAAACACTTAACATTCGAGAATAAAATTAATAATTTCTACTAGCATTGCGTTAAACATTTAAACAACTTAAACTTAAACTTAAAAATATATGGATTGTAACTTATCGGTTTGGTTCGGGTTTTTTTTTTCGGTTATTGAAAATGGTTATCCAAAAACCGAACCGAAATTTTCGGTTATTAAAAATCTGAAAACCAAACCGTCGATTTTTGTTTTGATTCGGTTTTTTCGATTCGGTTTTATCGGTTATTTCGGTTTTCTGCTCACACTATTGAAAACAACAAAGGCGGTACAGGCAGGATGTAAAGGTGAACACCAATAACAACAAATCTCAGAAGCCCTAAACTCGTCAAAATGACAAGTGATCTAGCGATGCAAGCTGCTTTCATTTTGATTACGATCTTGATGTTCATGTGGATGCAAAAAATACCTCAAAATCTGCTCACCAAATTCCGTTACAGAAACCGATCAAGCTACGACGCCAAGCGTCACTTCATCACCGGCGCTCAACTCTTAGCTAAATCCAGATCTACAAAAGACCACGCGTCCTCTGTTAGACTGGCCAAATCAGCCGCCGATGAAGCCGACAAATCGATCTCGCTTGATCCAAACGACGCCGCATCTCACATACTCAAAGCACTGGCTCTGGATGCGCAAGGTTTGATCTCAGCGGCGGTGGAGTCGCTGGACGTGGCGCTGTCGCCGCTCACGGCGAAGTCGCTGAGCTACGCCGAGAGAGGAGACGCTCTGTTGAAAAGAGCAGAGATCAAGGTCAAGGGGAGCAAGAGAGGCCGAGTCGACTCAGCGATCCAAGACCTGGTGGAATCGGTCAAACTCAAAGGGGATAATCCAAGGGCGTATTGGTTGCTGGGAGAGTGTTACGAGAAGAAAACAATGAAAGATGAAGCGGTTGATGCGTATGAGCGTGCGCTTAGGATTGACCATGACTGTGTTGCGGCTCGAGATGCGTTGAACCGCTTGGGTTCAACCCAATCCCAATGACATCCACAAAACTCCCTCCACATGCTTCGCCTATGGGTCTTTGTCATAAATTACATTTTAAATTATTGTTGATTCTCATTTTGATTGCTTTTACTTACTTACCGCATGAAGTTTGTTATGTTTCAAAGTAAATTATTATTTTTTTTTTTTTACTTTTAGTGGTTGTAATTATTTGATTTTAAAATTAAACTAGTTTTTTTACCCGTCGCGCGTTGCGGCGGCATCATACGCAAAATGATAACGTATAGACTACAATCAACCAGGTTTCCGATATAAATTGACGTCAAAACGTATGATAGCTCAAATTTATACTGTCAAATCAAAACGTATTACATTTGATCCGATTTTTTTCAAACAAAGTTTATGTCAAAACGTACGTAAAAACATTTAATAATTGACCCAACTCGTTTTCAAACAAACATTACGTTAAAACGTAGAAGAACTCGAATATATACCGATATGTCCATAAAAATAAAAGCATAAGAAATAGTTTTAGTGTGAGCTTGAAACTTGAAGTTAGAGGGTTAATATGAAATTATAGCAAAGTGTAGAGGTAGAATGGGTTACCTGTCAAAAGTTTGAAGGTTAAAAAGAAGTTACAAAGTACAGGGGCTTTTTTGTCAAGTTAAAAAGTAGAAGGTTCATTTTTATCAAGTTAAAAAGTTGGTTTTTGTGAATTCAGAAATTTGAGGGGGGAGTTTTATCAACTAAGAAAAGTTATTATCAAAAGAGAACGTGGTCACCAACCTTTCAATTTAAGATTATATAAACTAATTAACACCCTATTTCAATTTAAGATTATATAAACTAATTAACACCCTAAGTATTTTTTTATAGGGGTGAGCATTTGTTAATACCCAACCCGACCCGATGAGTACCCGACCTGACCCGAGAACCGAACACCATATAAATTGATACCCGAAATCATACCCTACATTTAGGGTCGGTTCCGGTTCCCTTTAATCTCGGTTCCAGGTAAACATCGAGTCATTACCCGAACCTAATAATTAATCAAAATCCATTCAGTGAAGCACTGTTCAATCCTACAGCAATGCATTCCAGCAGTGTTTTTGAAGATTGAGTTCAATCTTGCCGACCGGCTGCGAACAGCCTGCAGACCAGCTACGAACAGTCTTCTTACCGTCTGCGAAGAGGTCTGCAAATTGGTTGCAAACAGTCTGCATACCGGTTGTGAACAGGCCTCTTTGCCGACTGCAAATAGGCCTCTTCTCGGGCTTAATTGAAGATTCGCCAAACATGATAGCTAGTAAACAGATTAACAACTCTTTAACGTTAACCCAGATACACTCATGACTCATACAAAAAAGACACGCTAAACTGATGTAAATATATCTTTTTTACGCATTTTTAGTGACTGTATAAAAAACGATTTAACAATGAGGATAGGATCAAAAGCGATTTAACCCGATTGTGATAGTTGCTCGTTGATAGCCAATCGACAGTATGATCATACAGTTTGGTAGCCAGTCGCTTTTAAAATCAGTACGACAGTATGATCTTACAGTTTGCATAAACAGCTTGGTAACCAGTGGCTTTTAAAATCAGTACAACAATATGATCATACAATACGTCTTTCGGCAGCGAAGCTTATAGGCTATAGCCGTATATAACTATTATCTATAAACTCTAAATTAGGTCAACAAATATATGTAAAAGATATATACTACGTATGGTATGCAAATTGCAATCTTAGTTGAGCTTTATGCAAATTGCAGAGGTGATGAAAAGAAGCAGCAGGTAGTTACAAGGAATTACAAGGAGATTTTTGTTTACCGCAGTCACTAATGGCCAAAGCCCAGTCGATAAACTGATAAAGCACTGTTAAATCGGTCCGGGTTTACTCAAGTTTTTGGACCGGAACCGACCCGACCCGACCCAACTTTTTGTGATAAACAAGAACCGATCAAATACCCAAGTACCTACAATTCGGGTCGGGTTCGGTTAAATATAGGGTCGGTTCTCGGTTAATAACCAGGTAGAACCTAATAATGCTCACCCCTAATCTTTTCTGGTTTTTTAATATGTAATCATATGAGTCCACCAATCTATCACCATCTTCAACCTCCACTTGACTAAAAAAAAAAAAAAAACTGAAAGTAGAAATAAAGGAAAACCGACTTATTCTACTCTCAGCAATAACCTCTGCTTGGCACTTGTTTTTGTTTCTCAGTTGAACATCCACGGTTACTCTGTATGTCAAGCACCTCTATTAGGCTCCCAAAGAAACTGTTAGCTTTGCTTTTTACGGTTACTCAGTCAGCATCCCAAAATACTCACTTCAAGCAAGTAGGCCTTTTCACTTCATACAAACTTTCTTCCATGCCACATTTTTTGACTCTGCATTCAACAAACATCCTCTTTTGCTATTGACTCAAAGACTCCAACCAACCACAGCTTTCTCTAGAAACTTCTACAAGTTTCTTTTCATAATTCGCCCAATAAAAACGTGTGAAAATGCTTTTGCCTCAAGTGAGTGAGTAATTAAGTTTTTTTCTATGGCTTCTTGTTGAAGATTGAGTTTGTGTTTTCTTCTCATGATAGAATACCTAAACTAGCATCAGCTGATGCAGCCAAATGTAAACATTTAAGTATGCTTGTGGTTTAAAAGATAAACCCGTGCTGTTACACTTGGCTGGCTATATATAAAGTATTATATTTACTTTTAACTAGTATTAAACTCTCGCGTTGCGCGGGGACATAAAAACGTGCCAAGTTGCATCAATGCTATACCCCTGCTAATGACCACCTATGAAGCACGGAAACGCCGATTAGGTGCCGTCTCCCGTCCCGGGGACTGCTAGGGGACGGAAACGGCACGGGGACGGCCGGGAAACGTCCCCGGAATGTTGGGGACGGCGTGGATAGCAGGGGACGGATTATGGGGACGTGCAGGAAACGTTTCCGGCATGTTTCCGGCGACCACCTTCATCCTCTCCGACCAACCTGCGTCTCCATCTCCATATCTCCGGCAACCTGCAACCATTGTCATCTAATCCTCATTCACCTTCATCCAGGGGCGGATCTAGTGTGGTGGCAGCGGCAGTAGTTTTGAACCAGATGAACATGAGGACGAAGAAGACTGAAGGTTAAATAGTATATAATATATTATTATTATTGCTATTCTATTTGCTTTTCCAAAGTCACGTGAAGTTGAGTTAAAAAGAATCTTGAAATACTAAACTATCATCTAGGCTTATATAATTTTGAAAGTTCAAACAGATATATGAAAAAAATGTGAAGCATGTTTTAACTTCTTTGTCTATTTTTATTTTACTAGTCTATTTGTTTTAATTTTTAAAAACATTTTGGTTTGTTAAACTATATATAACTTCATCATTTATTTGCTTCAAAATAAGTTATCTATATATTAACATTATAATATATGTATATAATTATAAATAGCTATTTTGGGGTTTTGTGTTATATTATCTTTAATATATATTTATTTTTTTATATGTTTTTATTCCCGTACCCGTCCCGTCCCCGCTTCTTGAATTTTTTTGTTTTGCCGTTTCCCGTTCCCGTACCCGTCCCCGTACCCCGTTCCCGTACCCGTCCCAGTGCAACATAGATGACCACTAACACCGGTAAAAATCGTAAAACAAAATAAATAAAAAATGGAAAGTAACACCGGGCGAAATGTAGACGTAAAATCATTGAACCACACACGCGAAGAAATTAGACCGAAGCATAAAACACATAAAAGAATAACTAAGTCGCTATAGGACCTGCGAGTTGCGACGAACCTATTAAACGGGAAAAATAGACGTAAAAACATTGAACCACATACACACGTTGCGCCATCACGCCGTGTATGAAAACGAATAAAATTTCAAAAAGATAAATCAATATGTATTACAAAAATACATACATGATTTAAGTAATAAAATTAAAATAAAGAAATCATAAAATAAATAATAATAGAAATAAAGATAACAATAAAATATAATTTCCCATGGTCTCACAACTAAACTTTTTTGAAAAACTCACCAAGCATAACATAAAATACATTTATGCTCACAAAACATATGAAAATGGTCTATCTAACAGAGTTAATTAATTGGACTCGGATGATTATAAATAGGAAAATCAGGTTCTCAGGGCGTAAAACTTTTTTATTTTGGACTTAAGTGGTTAAAATCACTAAAACACAAGAACTAAAATAGTAATTTACACTATGTTTTAATAAAACATAATATTATACAGAATTAAATTAACATTATTAACTTAGAGCATTCATAATGGTTTCTCTATATTTTTGTGAGTTAGTTATATTATAAGAAATGATTTGAGTGGTTGTGAATGAAGAAAAGAAAAAAATGTTACTGCTCATATGTAAATATACAGAAACACTGTTCACACATATTAATTTTTTAATATATTATATATTTGAAAATGATTGTGAATGGAGGAAGGAGAAAAATAATGATAAAGGTATAAAAAAATTATTTAATTTAAAAATAAAGAAAAAACGAAGATTAAAAATTTAATGAGTAATATGGTGAATTTTTGGGAAAAGAAATGAGCTAGAAAAGGGGGTTAAATGGTCATATTAGTGTTTTCCAATATTCAAATCTTTTAACCGATAAAAACTGGTTCTAAACCGGGGTTTTGTCAGACCGGGTTCGGGTCGATTTTGACCTCCAAAAATACAAACCGAAGGGGTACCGGCAGTTTTTAGTGGTTCGACATTAAACTAAAAGTAATAATAATCTATATCTATTTATACTTTCTATAAAAGGAGAAATCCCAATGACATAAGAAAAGTTGATGTGTCAGCAGGAGAGCATGTCCAACAAGGCTTTTCTTATGTCATTTTTACATCATAAACCTTAATATTAAAAGACTTTAAAATTCAAAGATGACCCACATTCACCTTTTCAAACCACTGCCATCAAACCACTGCCCCTCCAAACCTCCAAACATATGTTATAAATTCAAACCTCTGCATCAAACCACTGCCCATTCAAAATTTTGGCTCCAGTTTCAAAATTTAAACATGGCTCCATAGTTCAAAATTTAAACAACAGACGTATAAAAAGCTCAACTCTCTCTCTAAAACTCATTTTCAAATTCATAACTCTCAACTCTCTCTCTCCGCCGCATTCTTTCTCTCTAAAACTCATGAGTTCCGCACTTCTCCGCCGCACTTCTCCAGCCCTAAATCTCCTTCCTTAACACCTACCGGAATCTTATTACCGGATAAATCATGAGTTCCGGGGCCAACAGAAACAACTTTACCAGAATTCAACTGCAATCGAGACAACAAGCCACTCAATTACTCAAATCAAATTCAGATCTACACCAAACAAGACACATGAATTATTATTACCTTAGAGGATTTCTCAGGGAGAAGAATACGGGCGGTGGTTTTGGAAGGAGGAAGTATCTTCTCCACCAATACTCTGTTCAGAGATGGATCCAGTTTCAGGTTACGAAAGAGAGAGAGAGAGAGAGAGAGAGAGAATTCACCGTGCTAAGTTCAAGGTTTAATTGCTTTCTTTTTCTAATTTAATTTGTTGTTCTAATTCGCCAGCTGTTGTTTATCACATTAATTTCATCTTCACAGCAACAACTACAATCTTATGATCCATTATTCACTGATTCAAAACCGTTATTCTCTAGATCGGAGTTTGAGTTCTCACTAATTCACATTCCTGATCAACATCATGACATTAATATGCACAACATATCCTCAATTTTGGATTAGGTTTTTTTACTCTGCAAAAAGTGAATGATAAGTAACTGTATAAGGTAACGTGTGTTTATCGCTGATATTATATGTATTTAAGGTGCCATCTCTTGAACATAACAACAAAATCATTGGAGAGAGTCTGGATTTGGTGAAATATCTAGATGCTCACTTTGACGGGCCTGCGTTACTACCAGATGTAAGCTTTAACTAACATTTGTCACATTTCCGTTTTTACCCTCTATCAAAATTGTAACAAGCTTTTGTATAGGATCCTACCAAAAGAGAGTTTGCTGAGGAGTTATTCACATACAGCGACACATTTAGTAAAACAGTTTTATAATCGTTTAAAGGAGATGTTGTGAAAGAAGCTGGTATGACTCAAAACTTTTGTTATAGCTCCTTTTGTATTAATCAATCTATCAAATACGTGACATGGCCATTTTGTATCTACGTTTTGTTATAATGTAACGTTTTGAAATTTGATCAGGTGCTGCTTTTGATTATTTGGAATCCGCTCTTCGGAAGTTTGACGGTCCATTTTTCCTTGGAGAGATCAGTTTGGTAAAGTATTCTGTCGATTCGGGCCACTATAAATTTTACGGGCTGGTTGTTATTGCTAAAAACCTTATGAATTGGGAAATTTACCCGTGCTTTTAGTTAATCAGTGCTATTGTTTTGGGAAATTTACCTGTGCTTTTAGTTAATCAGGATCTAGGGTTCTGATTGAAACTGTATTGATTTGGGAAATTTACCTGTGCTTTTAGTTAATCAGTGCTATTGTTTACATGTATTTTCAGGTTTGGGCAGAGGATGGTGATATCGATGCTTGGCATTGTGTGCAGACTCTAAGTGAATCAAACAGGTGACAATTTAAAGTAAACCACACATGTCTGTTAGCGTATGCTCTTGATTAAGTAGCATCATGTACAAATCTAATAAATTTATCATGATTACTTCAGTGGACACACATCTACAGTATGGACATTATCTTTTAACAACTCAATAATTGAGGCTTAAATTTGTAGTGATGATCTCACCATTAAGGTGTGGGGAGTGGACATTATAAGATTACAATCTGTCCGGTTATCATGATCGGACTATTTTCTCAGTCCATTGGTCAAGGTAGCATATCAGCACAGTTTTTGAATAGTTTTCATCTTTTCTTTATTTAAGTGATTTGCTCTAATTTGATCTAATTTGCGCATTTTGTATGTTCAAAGTGACAAACGAGGTGAAGGTATGTATAATGTAAGTGGTAAAAAATGGTTCAGATGTGGTTGTGATTTTGGTCGATCTCTATCATCATTTATTTTAATGTGTGTTTTATTAAAAAAAAAAACGAAGCTTTTTATCGAAATCAGGACGTTTTGAAGCCGATACAGTCAACTGAGAGTTTTAAGATATTTGAAGATGAGGAAGATCAACCTGTGCCCATGGCATTGGACTGCCTGACTCGCTCCATAACGCCCCTACCGCTCCGCCATCGCATGTCGCCTCTCCGGACTTCCGATTGCTGACGTTCTTCTCATCTCAATACCGTTTGAATTTCGAGTAACTGAGGTTTTACGCTACTTCCAATCTATTAATTGCTAAAATTTCTTAGTAATAATGAAATTGAATCTCGAAATTAGTTTATTGTGCATTTGAAACTTGAAATCGTATATGTGTTGCACAGAGTAGTATGTAATAGAGCTAGGGTTTGCTGAATCTTCATAAGAAATCAGTTTAACTATTCGCATTTATTCAGCACACGAAGCAATTAAGAAACAATGTATTTAGGGAGATTGAATGGTAGCTTAGGAGTTATCGGTGCAGATTTCGAAAGCAATTGTTCAGCAGATTTAGAAATGTGTTAGGCAAATGTTACATTAGATGAAGTGTTGACTTGTAAAAATATGAAAGATATTATGCAATTGAAACGAGTCAATAACTAGAACGTTTATTGAAAGGCGGTGTGAGGATTGTGTACTATACTGCATGCCTGTTGATTATATTTGGATGTTATTCTTTAAGTGCTCTTTGCTTAATGTATGAAAAGAGTCTTGAATAGATATATCATCCTCAGCATTGTCCAAGGGACCATTGATGATTACATATATGTCTTAGAAAGACATCAGACATCATATAGTCCCTCCTTTCTCTTATAAATATTTCAGTGCTTTCTCTTTACATTAGAATTACACTCTCTGAATGCTCCAGTCATGAGTAAATGGGCTGAATTACTATTAGCAGCTGATACTAACAGATGGTACTCCATGCAGGGAATTCTGGTCAAAGTCAAACCAGTGTTACATAGAGGCAAAAATATCAAAGTGCAAGGACATCTAATGTTAGTGAGAGCAATAATTTGATTCCTCAAAATAATTTTAATGAAAAGGAAAGCTCCAGTAATCCCTTTGATAACTCTCCGTGGTTAGGTCCTTCAAGAACTATAGGTGAGAAGTAGGATTTATTTTCTTTTCGAAATCACTAATTTATATTGAGGCGGCAAAATGGACAAGTCAAAACAGGTAGTTTTTAGTACATGCCAAAATGGTTGGGCCAACACAAACACGTTTTGGCTTTATTTTTCGTCAGTTTATATTCATATATGTGCTAATATATGAAATAAAATGATTTTAGATCTTTTTAATACGTTGATTTGGTGATGACTGGTCATCCGACTCAATCGGTCCGCATATCTTTACTTCAGAAGCATGGAAGGTATACCCTTTAATGCTTTAATCCTGTAATCTGTATATGCATCTGATTTGGTCAAATAGTTAACTTTAATATCATTTATATAAACTATGTTTATGTTGTTTTGTAGATCCAAGCTGCTTTCCGTGCCGATGAGATTAGAAGGACCCAACCGACACCGCAAGATGAAATGCGAGATGAAATGGGACCAGGAGGTAATCATATTCCAGAGGTAAAGTTTCTTCGATTTTCTTTTTTCATACTTTATAAGGTTTAATATCAAGATTCTTTGGTCCTTGGTTTTGAATTAGTGATTTCTTTGATTTCGTTTGTAAGTGCTCTAAACCTCATTTAGTTCTTTATGAATTTTTATGTTCAAACGGAGATTGATTATAATTATGTTTTTATTTATAAGCTCTCATGATTGATTACAATAATATGTTTCATTATACATCATATATTGCTTACTTTTATGTTCTACATGTGATGTAGGTGGGATTTGAAAGTAATTCTAGGGGTTCTGTTGTAAACAACATATGTATGAAGCTTAGTTTTTGTGCTTTTGCTTTACAATGACCAACCTATAAGTTTCGTGTAAAAATCGAATTGATGATTTGTATCACTTGAAAATGAACCTGCAAGAGTAAGTTCCTCTTTTTTATTAGATAAGTAAGATTGTGTTTGGCGAATAAGGTAATGACTCTACCCAGGAATCTGACTACTCATTTCAATAGTATTTATTTTCTTTGCTGTCAGGTTTTTAAAGAATATGCTGACTTAATCTGGTCATTGAATATGAAATCAATGAACCTTGGTGAGACTCTTATTTTCCATTAGTTTAGCTTTCGTGTTTTTGGCTTGAAATTTTACCATATAATGATTATGATTTGCAGTAAAGTTCGTCGGAGCGTCATCATTGGGCTACTACGAGTAGCCTATTCATTGTGTTTGTGTTCTAATGAAATCGGGCAGTCTGAATCTCAACGGACTGACTTATCCAAGTATCGAAACTTCTCTGTTTGTGAAACATGTATTTGGCAAAGGTCTATTTTATGTTTTGAAACCTCTGTTTGTTCTGAACAGATGTTAGAAAATAAAACAGTGGTTGATACATCTGTTGACTAAAACAGATGTTTGTGGAGAAAACAGTGGTTGATACATCTGTTGACTAAAAAGTCAACAGATGGATGAAAACAGATGTTTGAAACCACTGTTGGGTTAAACAGTGTTTTGTGGAGAAAACAGTGGTTGAAACCACTGTTGTTAACATGTATTTGGCAAAGGTCTGTTTTATGTTTTGAAACCTCTGTTTGTTCTGAACAGGTGTTAGAAAATAAAACAGTGGTTGATACATCTGTTGGTTGAAACCACTGTTGGGTTACAGTGGTGGTTTGAAACCACTGTTTAGTTCAAACTTCTATTATATATGTCTTACTGACGTGAACCTTTCTGATATTATAATTGATACTCATGTAGGGTCATAGTAATCTAATACCTTTTTGCCCTCCAAAGGCCAATAACATTGCTACTATATGTTACACAAGTGGTACTACTGGAACACCAAAGGTGAGATTTTTTTTTTAGCATTCATAGTTTTACTTAAGATATTTTATAGGCTTGATAATGATAATACTTATTTTATATGTACAGGGTGTGGTTCTGACACATGAAAACTCGATCTCAAGTGTTGTAGCCTCAACACTGCAAATTAAATTCAACTCCTCAGGCATGTGTGCTTCTACTTTATTACCAAATACATCGATCATTGCATAATAGATCTGGAAATTTGATCTATTTATGAGCATATAGGTTGAAGAATTTGATTATTATTTGAACATATAGTTTTTTTATAATGCAAGTTTGATATTTTAATAGTTTCGAAATAAGAGAAGACAAAACGTTGACGTGAGTCGACCCAATCTGACTCATATTAAGAATGTGCTCATTTTGATGGTTATACTTTATTTTAGTTATTGTGGTTTATTTGACTTGGACAGTTATATATCATATCTTCCGCTGGCGCATATCTACGAGCGAGCTAACCAAATTATATCAGTGTACTGTGGTATTGATGTTGGTTTTTACCAAGGGGTATGTGTTACATTTCTTGCTTTCTTTTAGCTCTAGAAATAAAATCTATCATCCCATCCATTGTATAAATAATAAATATGGATTATCAAATTGATGATACTTGGTTGCGGATCAGTCTGGTATTAAGGATCATTGTTACATTTTTTGCTTTCTTTTAGCTGTAGACATTTTTCAAATGGGTTGTTTGTATTATGCTTTATTTTGTAACGGATGAAGTAGGTTTAGCTAAATGATTAGCAAAAAGGGATATGGGTCAAAGGTTCACATGTAATTTTATGATTAATTATGAAAGCACACTTACACAATAAGTATGTTCCAGTGTTTTTTTTTTCTTCGAAAACTTAATATGAAGTGAGTATAGCACCGGTGAGATTCAATTGTTTGTTTTATTTATCTGGTTCCTATAGTTATAAATTAATGAAACATGTAATAGAATTAGATAGGGTGGACTAATTACATACAAACATGGTGAGAGTAGGAAACCATTTAATTTATTCATAAACTTAATCACGGGTTGTGAACTTATTGATTCGTGCTTATAATTTACTTTGTCTTAAAATTTTAGTGACTAATAAAACAATTAAAATGTTAGTTAAACGGGTCAATGAACGATTGTTATATTAATGGAATTAATTAGTTTGACGTCTACCATGTTTTGAGTATATGGCCCATTGATTTCACCCGTTTTATTGTTGGTTAAATTCTCTTATTCAACCCATTTGAAATAAAACATGACTAAACTTCTCTTCTATTATGGTTGACAGGTGTAGAAATATGCAAGAATGTTGCAAGATATCATTAGAGTACCTGGTGATGACGGCTCTCTGGAAAGTTTGGCCACATTGAAACGATAAAGTATTTAGGGGAGGCAATAGGTCAATCGGAAAGGTGATCGAAGATTTGGAGGAAACGACATATTTTTGGCTTAGATGTAAAGCGAGGCCGGTAGATGTAACAATTCCAAAAATTTTATTTATATAAAATATATAAAAACTTATGTTATTAAAAGGATTGCATCATGGGTAAGTTGACCGATGGAAATTTGAGATATTTTGGGCAAGCGTAGGAACCATTTAATAATTAAATTATAAAAATACATTATATTTGAACCTACTCTGTTTTTTATGAAACTTTGTTCAAAATGTAGATAAGATTATTCTCGTTCTATTGACATATTCATTATTTTATAAAACATCTAGAAGTTATAAGCGCCAAATAAGTGAAGCGGTTAAATTAATATATATATATATATATATATATATATATATATATATATAATAATAATAAAATAATGTTTAACTTAAAATGAAAACTTACGTATATATGAAAGTTTCTACAACTTGACAAAATGAAATAAATGAGGGACACGTGGTCAAAAACCTTAACTCTTAAGATTTCAAGATTTCAAAACTTAGTATATATATAGATCGACATTCTAAACATTTCGAACTGCACTCCTTCTAGCTATGTCCTTGTATTCTTATTTCATCCATTTCTTTAGTTATTCACCCTTAAATCCTACAAAGCCCTGCCCTGTTTTAAGTATTTTAACCCTTGACCACTGATACCCTGTCCGACTGACGTAGGGCACCGTAACGTATGTCAAGGCTCTGCCTAAATTCGTTGGGGTTCTGTCTCGTGACATAGGGATAAAGTAGAATTGGGTCACTATACTTAATGTGAGTACATTATATATTCTATTAAATAATCCAGGAGTTGTACCAAGATATATCAACCCTTCAAAATATTTCTGACACCCCTAATATATTTAGAATACCCCTATATGTTTTTAAATACACCCCGTATGTGAAAACCGAGCCCGAAATACAATATAGCATTAAAAATAAATGAAAAACAAGAAAAGTTAAGTTGAGGCGGGCCGCGTAAGGTACCCCATAACCCTTACGCGGGCCGCGAGAGGCTAAAAAGGTGGCGCAGCCCGGTACGGCCACGTGGCCCAACACCCGGCTAAGCTAGTTGTCGACTCAGCCCAGCTACGCGTTGACCCAGCTTTGACGCGGGCCGCGTAAACTTTGTGCTTATGTTACGCGGGCCGCGAGAGACCCAGGTTCAGCAACTATATAAGAAGGCCATCGGGTTCAACCAAATTTCGTTCACAATTCATTCTCAATCTCAAAATTCTGAATTAGAGTTATTATACTCGGGTATTATACCCCTAATTAGCGAGGTTCTGCTCCGTTGTAAGTATTATAACCCCAGTTTCGTAATAGATACGCTGCCCGATTGATTTAGGGTTCCATAACAACTGCCGTGGTTCTGCCCGACGTAGTTGTTGGAATACCGTCTCGGGGAGGGTATCATTAATATTTTCAAAGGGTTATGATACTAACCTATGTACATTTGTGTAAATTATAGATTATTCCCAGGAAACCCTTACGCGAAGTCTATGATAGCAATGTGAGTTTATCCTCTTTTTGTTAACTTTTTTGGAATGTTTTACAAAACCTTAATTGTTTTACAATGTGATTAAGCGGTGATTGAGTCTTTGTAGTTCTTCAATTACTGCCGGTATGTTGGGGTTTTGTATACAAAATTTACTACTGCAAGTAGTAAGTCGGGGATGACAGTACGTTACCATTGGACAATGAGTTAGCCAATGTGTAATATGACCCACAAGTCAGGATTGACAGTACTGAATGAGTAATTGTGTAGAAATAAACAATGTGATCGCTCTCAATACTGTTTTAATTGATAAAATGTTTCTTGTTTAAACTGGGATTCACTCACCAGTATTTCCCACTGACAAATGTTTTTAAACACGTGTTTCAGGTAACACAATGTGAAAGCCAAGTAGTAAAAAGTCAGCTCGAGAGCACTGACGACTTGGAAAACTGTGGCTATAAAAGTTATCTAAAATACGATGTTTTAAATTCAATAAAGTAGGGTTTATCCCTATAAACATGTTGTAATAAGAAACTTGGGTTTTACCCATGTGATTATAAAAATAAAATATGGTGGTTTTACTCTGATAAACATTTCCTAACTACGGTCCTGATGTAATTTCCGCTGCCAAATTAATAAACTGATACCACCACAAACGAATGTTCGCGGCCGCCCGTTCCCGGGACAGATAAGGGGGCGGGGGTTGTGACAGAAGGTGGTATCAGAGCCATGCCACTGGTTCAAGCCAAAGAAGTGTTATGCTGACACTTAAATTTTAATTCTGTGTTAGGAAATAAGTTATGTGATTATGTGTTTTATATTATTTGACTATTTGTTAGTCTACAGTATGGGTAAGCAAAGAATTTCGGACATCTATCGTCAACTAGATAGTTCACCAAAAGATAAGGGAACCTCATTTCAACCAAATCCCTCAGGATACTCAGCAGATATTGAGGAAGGAATATTTATTCGTAAGGCACAGTCTGAGAAACCATTTACCACTAAGAAAAGAAGTAGGATTATTAGAAAAAGTCAAGAGAAAATAAAGAAATCACAACCAAAGGGAGTGATAATCAATGTTGGTGCATACGTCTGTTGACTTCGTCTTGTATCGAGTCTAGTATTAGAATTGTTAGATCAGGGCGTGTTGTACAAGAATATAGGAGGTTTTAGGGTATGTTTAAGGTAATTTCGCTTGAAGTAGGTGATTTCGCTTGAAAGAGGCCTGTGTATTCTCAAGCGAAATCAACATGAATGATTTCGCTTGAACTGACACTTGTCACCTTCAAGCGAAACCTCAAGTCTATAAATAGGTCCAAAGCGAAATCATTTGTAACTCTCATCATTCCGGTACCGAAGTGCTGCCGACGCGTCGTTTGATCTGTATTGCTTTCATATTCAATAAACAAGACGATTAACAGTGAAACAAGCTGTTTTTCACGTCTGTTTCTTAGTTTCCGCCTCTGAAACAGACTAGAGCTCTTCTGAATGACTCGTTTGGGTCACGATTCGATCCTACAATCAATAAGGAAATAAATACACAAACTCAGGAAACAGGCAATAACCTACCATGGGAAGATGAATTAGATGAACAATGGATAAATCTCCATATGTTAGCCACTACAACAGTAAATGCTAACTTATATTAAATAGTTGAACCGCCAAACCAGTACCAGTACCCATGCCACCTATGAGCTAGAAACTTTAAAAGGAACTTTGCCCATTAGATAACAACTTAGTAGAGACAAGAGATAGAATAAACCTTACATAAAAGCATGTTGAGCATAATACTTCTATAACTTAGATAGACTAAAATAAGTTACGGATATATAATCACTAGTATATTTTGAATTTCAGTTGTAGCTTGTAATAAATACATATATATATATATATATAAGTCGCAATGTACGCCGTTTTTAATCAATCAATTTTTATGATTGTATTCAAATGTTTGTACTAGAAATTTGTCTGTAATAATTAATACCACCTACTCAAATAATATCATAATATGTATACGTTAAAATAGTTAAAAGAATCATGAAATATTTTATTTAAAAATAGGATTTGATCAGTTAAAATAATTACACGATTTATTATTAATACATGTTTTAATATTGTCATATATATCATTAGATCTAACATATAAAATGTACAAAGGTAATCATTTGTATACCTATAAAAATGTATTTAAATACATTCAAGTGTTAATATACATCAAACTAAGTTAGTTATTAACAAAGCAGTCATGTTTATGATTCTCTTTTGAAACCAATCATTTACTTTGGTTTAAAATACATATTGAAATATATGGTATAAAGCTTTAAAACTTTGTGGTTTTAATAATATTGTTTCAAAATAATTTATATTTAAATAAATAAAACCGAAGCTATTAAATTAACCAAAAGGATTTTAAGAAGTAATAAAATTTTTAAAAGATTGCTTTAGTGGATCTAGCCAAAGCAAGTTTTGAAACCCATGTGTACCAATTTACCACTCCATTTTATCCTTTCTGGTTTATAACTAGTTGACCATAAGACTTCATACTTTTATAGTTTTATGAAATAACTGATGTTGGGATTACTTGTAAAAGTTTCTATTGAAATACTTAGTAATAAAATAGATGGTTAAATGAATATGATGGGTATTCATGATTTAATAAAATCATTTAAAGTTTTTAAGAGATTTGGGTTGGTTGGACTATGTAGAAAGGCCTAACTAAACGTTGAAAGCATTTCTACAGATCTTTAATATTAAGGTATGTACAGAATAGGTCTTATGCATGGAGATAACTAATATAAGATTATAAGATTAACCAGTCATATTAGTTATAGGATTGTGTATCCTAAATTATAAAGAAAAATATTCAAGTCAGCTGGTTAATGTATAATAGTTAAATAATACAATTCTATTTTATTTGAAATATATATACACTATAATACATTTTAATAATATATACGTGTATATAACATAAAAATATATATATTTATATATATTAGGATACCTGTAAAATTTATACATTTAAAACTATAAAGAGAGGGTATGATAAAAAGGGTCATTATATATATCATAATAATCATATATAAATAATCAGGTTTTCATTCTCTATCAATTAGAATATTATATTTAAAAAGAAGCAATAATTTTTTTTTTGTTTGAACAATCGATACATATAAAAGAGATTGGATAATTAAATTTTTAGAAATAAAAATATTATAACAGTGAAAACATCTTTTCCTACTTAAATCAATGATTTAGTGTCTATTTATTTATTTTACCTAGCACGTTAAAATGTTCCTAAACATTCATTTTTTTTCTCACACTAGAATTAAAAAAAAATGGATGCCCCACATAAGAATAGTTGACTCAAATGTGTGTTTAGTACTTTTGTCCTTTATATATAACTTTATTTAAAATTCAGATTACAATCTTAATATTGTAATATCTTTAAATAAATTACTATTAATATTGTATGGGATATACATACATATTTCAATACATGTATATTACTCAAATATATTTAGAATCAATTTTTGAAACGTCAAACTTTGTATTACTTACTATGTTATGTGTTTTAAGTTTATACTATATATTAATATTTAATCTTATATATATATCCGCTATATTGTTATGAATTACAGAAAGTAATTTATGTATAGTATATATATCTCTTGGTAACCCATAAATACAATGTCATGGGTTACATATGCACATATTCTTCTAAATAATGCCTCTCAATCTTAAATGTATATTATAATTGATTCTTATAAAGGAAAAGGTAGGAATGTGATAATTGGAATAGATATATAGATGGTTACTTGAGGAGAAATTATTAAGGTAACATAAATAGTGAGTCTGGTATAGTTTAACCCATTAGTTAAAAATGAAACTGTTCTTATGAGTCCAGAAAATTTATATTTTGAGTAATTTATTTCCCTAAACTTTTAATTCCAAAATATTATATTTGACAGAAATTTATTTCAATATACTACCTTTATAAAAGGATAAAATAAAGTCATGGAAATAAGCTTGATGATTGGTACCATCGAATGTATAGTTATTATTTTATATATGTGTGTATATATTCCGTAAGTTTAATATTAACTAAAGATTTGAAATTTTATACACATATATGCATATACCCAATAGAATTTCTTGATGGTATACCCAATATAATATCTTCTGTAAGATAAACATAAGAGAAAATGTCATTGGTAATTCATATGAAAATATGAAGTTATTATAAGAATAAACCATGAAACCTACTATGTTTTAAAATGCCATTTGTCTCAATGAAATATTCCTTGTAACGGGATCTAAGATTTTATATGCATAAATAGAGTTAGCTGTAATCATACTCTTCACATTTAACCAAACCATAGTGTCAATGGAGACAATGATATATTTGAAACTCCATTCTCCAACCAAAAGAAAACCACAACCATAATAATATTTATGTTTAAATGAAAGAGTTGGGATATTGATATTCACTGGTAACACCCAGGAGAGTATTTAGACTTGAACCTAAGGAAAATGCCTTAGTATAAAGCTTTGAGATAAGCCAATTACTTGCATAGATAAAGTGTGATGGTTATTGGTATCCCGTGAGGATGATGACTAGGACAGTGCCAGTATGATAAATAAGCAATAACACTTGGCCACTGTTATTTCTTGTTTATTAGTACTACTCGGTTCTAGAATATGATCCATCATGAGAATACTGATTTCCTTGTTTCTTGATGCAAACCATAATAAACGAGGTACTTTCAAAAATCCTGATTTGAGAAAAGTCTATTTATGGGAAATATTATGATAATTACCTCTCCGGTAAAACTGGGCATGGTGCGGTAGACTCTCCAGCTTGTCCGGGTAAGATGTGGTTACCTCTCCGGCAAAACTGGGTATGGTGCGGTAGACTCTCCAGCTTGTCCGGATGAGATGGGGTTACCTCTCCGGCAAGACCGGGTGAGATGGGGTATATGGTATGATAATGGAATTCCCTAAATAATACCATTACCTGATGTCTGACCTGTTTTTGGAAATATGAATCTGTTAAATACATTGACCTTATGAATGGTGTGTATATAACAATATGTAAAATGTATGATTATATGGACATGTATGATCCAAAGACCATAATGATTGACAATTAGAAATAAATCACGAACAAGTGTGTCAATGATAATTTTAGATTTAGTTATTAGGAATCTCTCGTATACGTCTCTAAATTCCGATATCAAACACTATTTCGTTTGATCATCCGTCTCGAAATTTGTGCGACAAGATGAACGACAGGAACTCTTTAAGTTAGGACGTCATTGAAAGTTTAAGAATTCCTCTTGCATTACCTTAGAATATTGACGCATTAGGAAATCTATGCTAAAACACGAAAGATCTAAAAACATACGCTAACCGTAATGTTACTTTCATTCAGAACTCTTGAAAAGATAAGAATCTCATAGAATAGTTCTGGTCAAAGTAAAATAGAATTCAAAGCAAGGACCAGAATATACCTAGAAACTAAGCTAACAAAAAAAAAATATTCATCCATATTTCAGGAAATCTCGAGGACGAGATTTAAAATAAGGTGGGGAGAATGTAACAATTCCAAAAATTTTATTTATATAAAATATATAAAAACTTATGTTATTAAAAGGATTGCATCATGGGTAAGTTGACCGATGGAAATATGAGATATTTTGGGCAAGCGTAGGAACCATTTAATAATTAAATTATAAAAATACATTATATTTGAATCTACTCTGTTTTTTATGAAACTTGGTTCAAAATGTAGATAAGATTATTCTCGTTCTATTGACATATTCATTATTTTATAAAACATCTAGAAGTTATAAGCGCCAAATAAGTGAAGCGGTTAAATTAATATATATATATATATATATATATATTAATAATAATAAAATAATGTTTAACTTAAAATGAAAACTTACGTGTATATAAAAGTTTCTACAACTTGACAAAATGAAATAAATGAGGGACACGTGGTCAAAAACCTTAACTCTTAAGATTTCAAGATTTCAAAACTTAGTATATATATAGATCGACATTCTAAACATTTCGAACTGCACTCCTTCTAGCTATGTCCTTGTATTCTTATTTCATCCATTTCTTTAGTTATTCATCCTTAAATCCTACAAAGCCCTGCCCTGTTTTAAGTATTTTAACCCTTGACCACTGATACCCTGTCCGACTGACGTAGGGCCCCGTAACGTATGTCAAGGCTCTGCCTAAATTCGTTGGGGTTCTGTCTCGTGACATAGGGATAAAGTAGAATTGGGTCACTGTACTTAATGTGAGTACACTATATATTCTATTAAATAATCCAGGAGTTGTACCAAGATATATCAACCCTCCAAAATATTTCTGACACCCCTAATATATTTAGAATACCCCTATATGTTTTTAAATACACCCCGTATGTGAAAACCGAGCCCGAAATACAATATAGCATTAAAAATAAATGAAAAACAAGAAAAGTTAAGTTGAGGCGGGCCGCGTAAGGTACCCCATAAACCTTATGCGGGCTGCGAGAGGCTAAAAAGGTGGCGCAGCCCGGTGCGGCCACGTGGCCCAACACCCGGCTAAGCTAGTTGTCGACTCAGCCCAGCTACGCGTTGACCCAGCTTTGACGCGGGCCGCGTAAACTTTGTGCTTATGTTACGCGGGCCGCGAGAGACCCAGGTTCAGCAACTATATAAGAAGGCCATCGGGTTCAACCAAATTTCGTTCACAATTCATTCTCAATCTCAAAATTCTGAATTAGAGTTATTATACTCGGGTATTATACCCCTAATTAGCGAGGTTCTACTCCGTTGAAAGTATTATAACCCCAGTTTCGTAATAGATACGCTGCCCGATTGATTTAGGGTTCCGTAACAACTGTCGTGGTTCTGCCCGACGTAGTTGTTGGAATACCGTCTCGGGGAGGGTATCATTAATATTTTCAAAGGGTTATGATACTAACCTATGTACATTTGTGTAAATTATAGATTATTCCCAGGAAACCCTTACGCGAAGTCTAAGATAGCAATGTGAGTTTATCCTCTTTTTGTTAACCTTTTTGGAATGTTTTACAAAACCTTAATTGTTTTACAATGTGATTAAGCGGTGATTGAGTCTTTGTAGTTCTTCAATTACTGCCGGTATTTTGGGGTTTTGTATACAAAATTTACTACTGCAAGTAGTAAGTCGGGGATGACAGTACGTTACCATTGGACAATGAGTTAGCCAATGTGTAATATGACCCACAAGTCAGGATTGACAGTACTGAATGAGTAATTGTGTAGAAATAAACAATGTGATCGCTCTCAATACTGTTTTAATTGATAAAATGTTTCTTGTTTAAACTGGGATTCACTCACCAGTATTTCCCACTGACAAATGTTTTTAAACACGTGTTTCAGGTAACACAATGTGAAAGCCAAGTAGTAAAAAGCCAGCTCGAGAGCACTGACGGCTTGGAAAACTGTGGCTATAAAAGTTATCTAAAATACGATGTTTTAAATTCAATAAAGTAGGGTTTATCCCTATAAACATGTTGTAATAAGAAACTTAGGTTTTACCCATGTGATTATAAAAATAAAATATGGTGGTTTTACTCTGATAAACATTTCCTAACTACGGTCCTGATGTAATTTCCGCTGCCAAATTAATAAACTGATACCACCACAAACGAATGTTCGCGGCCGCCCGTTCCCGGGACAGATAAGGGGGCGGGGGTTGTGACAGTAGATAGCTCTACTCTGAGTATTAAAAATGATTGGCCATGTATATGAGAGTCTTTAATTAATCGATCTAATATTATGTGTTATGCTTTTTCCAAAATGGTTCTTTAAACTCGCTTTATGGTTATTTTTTATATGGCAAGAATATATTGTATTTCCAAATCTTTTCATATATTGTATTCAAATTCTATTGATTTTCTTCAAAGTCAAGATTTTAAGTTTGTTAGTATATTCATTTAATGTTTTACAACTTCTATATTGAAATTTGATAAACACATTTAATGTGTTATGCATGGTTTTCTAAGAAACGAGTGTTTGCACACGGGTCTTACCGCTAGTACTATATAATAAAAGAAACCTGTTTTAGGACACTTGTCATTCTCTCATTCAATTGATTAAAATTATTAATAATAATAATATTTAATCTAATCTAATACAAATTCTTATTATTAATAATATGTATGGCGTTAATGACTACTCATATATGGAGTCTTTTAACTAGAAGGCATTCTATATGGGTGAATTGGATTCATGAGCACAAACTTAAAGGTCAGTCGTTCTGGCAGTTTCGGTCAAGAGGTAATTGTGCTACGGGGTGGCGGAATATTTTGAATATTCGGGATCGAGTTCGTCCTTTTATTGTCTCCAAGATTGGTAATGGTCTTAATACATCAGCATGGTTTGATAGTTGGGCGCATATTGGTCCGTTATGTGAGTTTATTTCAGCTCGTCGGCTTTATAATGTGGGGTTTACACTTACTTCAAATGTTAATGATATTCTGAATAATGGAGATTGGGGGTGGCCGAGAGCCTGGCTGGATTTATTTCCGGTTTTATTAAACGTTCATCCTCCTACGATTGTTTCTCATAAACCTGATTTCTTAGTTTGGCGTGATACTAGGGGCTCTGAGCAGGATTATTCAGCGACTGCTGTGTGGGATACGATCAGAATTCAGGGTGATAGAGTCCCTTGGGTCGAGATTGTATGGTTTGCGAATTGTATTCCTAGACATGCTTTTCTTGCGTGGCTTATCTGCAAGAAGAAGCTCAAAACACAGGATAAATTGAGGCAATGGGATGTTGGTGTTACCACTAACTTAAACCTGCTTTCTTGTCCGCTGTGTGAGGTGGAACCGGACTCGCATGATCATTTGTTTTTTGAATGCCCTTTTTCAATGCAGGTTTGGTCTTCTATTAAATCTTTTGCTGGAATCCAGTTAACATCCAGTAAGTGGGAGGATATTATTGACTGGCTGATTGCTGTTCCTTCAAAGAAGTCGATGCGAAGTGTGATTGGCCGTTTACTCCTAGCGGCGACTGCATATTTTCTATGGCAAGAGCGAAATCAGCGGCTATTTAAATCAAAGAAACGAACAGTGCACGTCATTTCTGAAGCTATTGTATCTACGGTTAGATTGAAGCTAGCCTCGGTGAAGATCAAGAGCTCTACGACTGGAATGAGCTTATTAGAAAAATGGAAGGTGCCGAGCATGTAGCTTTATTGGGTGTCTCTAGTAGTGTCTAGAGTTGTGTTTGTTTTTTGCTTGTGGTTTGCTTTTTAGCTTGTTTAACGCTTCCTGGCATGTCAGGATAGTGAACTAGTGAGGACTCACCTTACTACTTGTATTGTTTTGGTTTGTGATATATGAAAGTGAACCGGGGTAACCCTTTACCCAAAAAATAATATGTATAATATGCACTTTTTAACGAAATAATACCAAATAAAATTACAAATATAAAATCATTGATTTTACTAACAATAACAAAGTCTTAATTTTTTTTAAATAATTCAAAAAATATATAACTAAAAACATATGACATTATAATACGGTTAACCGATTTATCATCATACAACCTCCCACCGATTCAATCATATGATTTTTCAATCTTATATTAACTAAATAAATAAATGAGTTAATTGCCCGGATGGTCCCTGTGGTTTCACGTTTTTTCATGTTTAGTCCCCACCTTTTGAAAATAGCAGGTATGCTCCCTATGGTTTGTCATTTTGTTACTCGGATAGTCCCTGAGTAGATGTCAGTTAGTTTGGAAATTGCATGTATGCTCCCTATGGTTTGTCATTTTGTTACTCGGATAGTCCCCAGAGTAAATGTTGGGGGACTATCCGAGTAACAAAATGACAAACCATAGGGAGCATACATGTTATTTTCAAAAGGTGGGGACTAAACGTGAAAAAACATGAAACCACAGGGACCATCCGGGCAATTAACTCTAAATAAATATTAATATTCAATCGTATCCTACTTTAAATATAAAAAAATCCGTTAGTTTTTTTAAATATATTTTTTTATTAATTGGTATATAAAATCATATTTATTCAACCCATGTAATACACGGAGGGTTTTAAAAACATAACTTTTTTTATTATTTGGTAAACAATATTACATTTATTCAACCCGTGTAATACAATGGTTTTAAAGATACATTTTTTTATTATTTGGTATATAATATTACATTTATTCAACCCGTACAATACATATGGTTCTTACAGATATAACTTTTTTTATTATTTAATATATAAAATTACATTTCTTCAACCCGTGCAATAAATGAGGCTTTTAAAAAGATAATGTTTTATTATTTGGTATATAAAATTTATTTATTCAACCCGTGTATTACACGGGGTTATAACCTAGTAAAAACATAAACCAAAGACCAGTTTCCACTAATACTAAAATATACACTCTCAATCGACAATTGTTTTTTTTTTTTTTTTTCTAAAGTGTGCTTATAACAATAATCTCTATGTATATACAAACTACAATATTTGACATCAACATTCAATGCTACACACCCGTGTAAACAAGAGTGCCGATCCATTGACACTTCGAAGAACCATCATCCTAGAATCTATGTAGGTCCCACAAACAATCTTTGACAGATCAAACATTTCTGGTGGAATTTGCATCCTAACTTCATTAACCACAGACTGTGCAGCCTCAATATCTTTGCTCAAGGGTTCATTCAACACCAGGGCCACATCAATGTCACTGGACACAAGTTTGACCACCGGAAGGCTCGAGGGTGGTTCTCTCTGTTGTAACGCTTTCCTCCACTTGTTCCCAGAAAGTTTCTTGATGGCTGATTCTTGGGCGTTGGTTGCAAATGCAGGCAGATTTTCATTTTCTTCGTCTTTTATGTAATGCCGTTTTCCAGATGTTAATCTGAATGTGGAATTTACTACAAGTTTTCCATGAATGCCGATTTTGTCATGTGGCCAATCTTTGCCAACTAGGACCCTAAAGTTGACATCAGAGGTGAATGAGAAGGGTTGTTTTGTTTTTGATGGTTGGGTTATTGTAAGGTGCACGTCTCCGATGAGCACACGGGAAGGTGGTTGGCGAGTGGTTAGTCCTACGTGGCGCCCGGTGCAGTAAGCCAATCTCCATCTTCCAGGTAGCAACCCTAGCCAGTTCTGCAAAGGTGGTTATTGTTGTGCATACTAAGATCTAAAACATGATTATCTTGTTTTGCAACCATAATTAATCATTTGAAAAACCAAAGTGTAACCTGGGCCGGCCAGCATCTACTGGTACTACAAGTTACCCCTTTTGGCATATTAAGAGAGTGTGATTTGTTGGAAGCACCAGAGAGTATGATTTTACTAACCTTTAGCTTTGAATAAGGATTCAACATCTCCATTAACTCAAGGAAGTGAGCAAGCCTGATGCGCTGAAGGATAAACAGTAAAATCATAAAGAGCTAGCTAATACAGTTGAGGCTTCTAAATTTGAAACAGAGAAAACTCTAGCATAATATCACTTTATCCACACACACACACACATATGATTACTTAAATAATATAATCCTTGTAGTCATGATTGGCACACCACCGGATTACTGAAACACCTATTTTGACAACCAACATGACCACTTTGTGATCTCTACAGAAAACCCCAAAACATTCATTCTATAGTAATATGGAAAGAACCTGTTGGTGGCCATATATGTACTCCTCGGTAATTCTAACTGCAGTTGATCCCAGACTCCATCTGATGATGTCCATTGATGGGTTTACTCGCCATCTCGGTCCACACAGAAATGGGTGTCTCAGAGCCTCTAAACATCTGCAAAAAAGTATGCATGTATTAACTAAATCTCAATTATTATTGGAATTTATTGCTGTAGTGAATTACAAGTACAAAATAAGCATCTTTTCCCACATTACTGCCACATCAAATGTGCAGAAAGTTGTTTTGAATAGATAGATTCGTAATTGTGTACATTACTTTCAAGGTACGTTTTACTTGAGAGATGGCAGTTTCAACCTATCTACTTACAATTGTGTTGATCTGGATCACGTTCAATATCTAACAGATCAAACGGGTAAAACTAAAAAAAAGTTTAAAATACATGGGTCAAACAGGCCAAAGAGGTCGAAAGGAAAGTATATTTTGAATGCATAATACCTCTTAAATCACTTTGTCTTTATCTAAAAAAAAAGTAGATTAATATTGTAAAATATTTAACACACCAATTATTTATCAAAAAAGAAAAATAAGTGTGTTGGGTCAACCCAACCAGTACCAAAAAGTACCCACTGCACCCATCCTACTTGACCTTGTCTAGTTTATGTTCATCAATAGGACAACATTTCCATGGACGGATTTTCAGTAAACTATGCACATTTCTAACTTGATTTCTTTTTGAACAGAAGAAATCATGATTCTAACTGATTTTGTTTAAAAACAAAGACATATGGTTGCAAGAATCTAATCGAAGAAGAAATTAAAATGTTTAACTTGGCACAGAGTTTAACCAAGTGGTCGATTATTTCTTAAACATCTAAGAATGAAGACAAAAAAGGGATCATTAACATCAACTATTAGTAATTAGTAATGAATGATATTGGGTGAAAAGGAAACTGCGTCAACTTTCAGGTATTGTATACTATGTGCTCGTTTTACCTTATTCTATTAAGTGGTCTAGTTGCAAGAAGTAATGATAACAGGTGCCAGCCTGCACCCCAGTTCCTATCTAGCATCTGTAATGGAAATAACATACAAATAAATGCAATGGCGTGCAAGTACCGAGGAGAACTATGTTAGAGATTATACCTGCAGCCCAACATTTCCATGTGATGAATTCATGTTAAAAGTTCTTAGTAGAAATTCACGCAAGCAGGAAGGATCATTCCCCTGTATCATTAACAACAACAGATGGATACAAACAAATTAGAGTGAAAAGAATCTTTTATTAGATAAAAAAAAGAGTAAACTGCAATTTTACCCCCTGGGGTTTAGGGTAATTGGCATGTCTACCCCCCCCCCCCCCCCTAAGGAAATAATTGCAATTTTACCCCCCAACGTTTGTTGTTATGTCGCAACTTTACCCCCTGCCGTCAGTCAACAGTTATTTGACTGTTATAGGCAGGGGTATTTTGGTAATCTTACCCTATATTTATTATTATTATTATTATTATTATTATTATTATCATATTCATCATCATCAGTTCATTACCAAATTTCACCAAGAACACACTCATAATCATCATCGTCATCATCAATTCATCTTCAAAATTCACCATTATTATTATCTTCCAAACACACTTAACCCACCGGCGACAGTCTCCGTTCACCCCTTTCTTCTCCAAACCCAAAATCTGAAACCCTAACTCTACTGAATCGCCAAATTATCATCCGATTTCGGTTCCAAAATCTCCACAACCAGATCGTTGTTCATCACACACAATCAACAATGGTGTTGGCAGAGCCCAATTTAAGAGGTCCATTGCAATTTAGGGTTTTTAATAGAGACAACGACCCATTTCCTTCTTTTTGTCCACCATAAAAACCCTAATCTCTTTCTCCAGGTATCACTCTCACCATTTGTCAATTTATCTGCTTGTTTTGATATGATAATGTCTGAATTTTGTTTATCTTTGTGTTACGGCGACCTATTGTTTTAATATTGTAATGGGTGAATTCTGTTATCTGTTTTGTTACAATTTGATATTTTTGAGGTTGTTTTATATTGTTTATTTGTTTTCAATTCAAGGGTGTATGCAATTGTGTTTGATGTCATATTTATTAAATTTGTGTTTTTTTTTTTTTTTTGATGCAGATGGACCCTAAGTTCTTGAGGAACCAGAGGTATGCAAGGAAGCACAACAAGCAGACTGGTGATTCTGCTCAAGAGGAATAGATGTTTTAGGGTTCTATTATTGTCTGTGTTTGAACTTTATTAATCTGAACTACTATATTTTCATGTGCCTTTTGAATCTTGTTAGATTCTATTTTGATGTTATGGTTATTATTTCTTTTTTACTATGCTATCGCCTATCAAATATCATTGATGATCCTGTTTATCAGTTTATGTTTTGATTACTTGATAACATATAGGGTAATTGGATTTTAGTAATGGCAGCTTTTGGTAGTTAGCCAATAATAGTTCCACCTTTCAAAATCCCTGTTGGTGGTTTTCTTCAATCCGATGTGCATTCAAGCTTGTTCGTGATATGCAGACGAATATTAAGAAGATTGTTAATCTCGATGATCTCGCTGCTGGTCATAACAAGCGCAAAATCATCCAACAGGTATAAGAAATTGATCGAATTGTTGTATTTAAAGTTAATTGATTCGGATTGTTATAAGAATTTGAGACTGATGAATACAGTTAATTAGTTGAAGATGTAATTAACTGTGTTCAGGAACTGGAACTGGAAGAGTTGGTTGTGGTCGTGGTGGTGAATGGCGGTGGCAGTGGTGGTTGTGGTGGTCGTGGTGGTGAATGGCGGTGGCAGTGGTGGTTGTGGTGGTTGATGAACCAGGGGGTAATATTACAGAATAGAACAAAACATAGGGGGTAATATGAAAGGGCATTATAGTCATTTCACATTCCAGTTAACAGATCTGTTAACTTATTTGACGCCGGGGGGTAAAGTTGCGACATAACAGCAAACGTTGGGGGGTAAAATTGCAATTATTTCCTTAGGGGGGGGGGGGGGGGGGTAGACATGCCAATTGCCCTTTACCCAAAAAAAAAAAGACATGCCAATTGCCCTAAACCCCAGGGGGGGTAAAATTGCAGTTTACTCTAAAAAAAATATGGTCAATCACGGGTATCTTACCTTATTGAGGAATGCTTTGAACTTTGTGAAGATAAGCGGATCCATAAGCTCCCTCAATATCATCTTTACCATGATGAATCCAAGACATCTAAATGAATAAACAAAATTAGCATAGGATAATTCCATCTTCCTTTTATTTTCCTCTGCTGCATACCTCATGTCAAACGCAATCATCATTTGTTGTCTGTCTGTGTCATCCTCGAAAAAGTCAGCAGCATTCCCCAATATTCCTACCTGACAGTTATAAAGCACATACATCACAAGAAGCATTGCTGCTACTCACATTCCATCATTATGAAAAGTTCAACAGCGTTTCCAGCTGTGGAGCGAAGAATTTAATGATCCACAAAAGGGAATATTGTACATGTTTCGTAACTTTTACTTGAAATTGGTTGCACTTTATGTAATAATCAATAAAACATTCACTGACTTTGAATATAACTTCAAGCAAATAAACTGGCATTAAAATATCCTATATGGTGCTTGCCCCCCACAGATTTCATACTTCAACAATAGTGAATATGACGATCAAGAACTCACTTTGATATGTCTATCGACTGGACTTATATGAACATTCTCCAGTCTGAGCTCTGTATGGGCAAGTCCATGACTATGTAAGTAATTTACCTGCAATACAAAATCAACACAAACATAAAAAAAACATCCTTCCAATGCATTGTCATAAATAATACAACATCACAGATACAACGTACTCCAATTAGTAGATCTCGCATCAGAATTCGAATAACACGCAGCTGGCGAGAAACAGCTGGCCCACCAACGGTATCATCACCCACCCGTCTCACCGATTCTTCATCCAAAGCAAGTGTAACTTCCAATGTGGGTAGCCAATCCGCCTGACGAAGCCAGTGCCTCAAAGAAAAACTACCATGATACTGATAATTAAGAAAAACAAAAGCGGGAATTATTTCATGGAGAATGAAGGGAGGGTATTTGTTTGTATCAGCTATCACCTACCCCATGAACAAGGGTAAATGAGCCCTCATCATCCATTGCCTGAGGACACACATAACCATGAACTTGCATCGAATAAGAATGGTACATGAGCTTACGGCGGGCCAGTTTCTTTAGAACCTGTAATATCCATTTTGACGAATATGAGTGAAGTGAATCCATGCCAAAATTTCAAATAAGGAAGCAGAAGCACCTGCATAGCACGTTTCCCTCTGCGCTGTGCTTGAGAAGTAGTAAGCCGTCTAAGCACCACCTTTGTATTATTTAAAGGGCTGCACGTTCATAAGTTAGATTCCACATGTGTATAACAAAAAAAAAAAAATGGAGTTTCTTCAGCATGTACCTATCAGAATTTACAATAATGGCTTCAAAAACAGCCTCATCACCCTACAAAAAGGCTCCAAACAGTCAACACAAACAAGAGATGAAAGTGAAATATGATATGATTTTGTACATACCCGTCCACCTAGGCCAATGCTAACCCGATCGCTAATCTTGAAATCAGAAAAAGTAAACTTGGTGACATGGCTGAATTCTTTTCCCTCCAAAAAATCGGAAGTAGAAACACTAGCATCCTCTTGTTCAAACTCCAGAGATAATGAACACTTGATTTGTTTCCGGAAGGAGCCATGATTTGTTGCCATTCGAGGCAAGCAGCTTGGTTTGAAGAGTGTTGTGGGCAAATTGTTATGGTAACATGATGTTGATTGGATCAAGGCAGATGAATACAAAGCCATTTGATTTGATTTGATTCGAGTCAGATTCTAATTCTCTCACAGCACTGCCCGGACAAAAACTAAGCAAATTTATTACCTTGTCCTACCTGTTTTATAAAATAACACAAAAACTTCATGTACCACCTACCTACCTACAGCAACCCCCCTTCAATTAACGTATCTGAAACCAAAATTATAACAAAGAAAGAAAGAAAGTAGAGAATAATATTTCAGTTCAGACGTCGAAATGTTCTACAGATTGGCTTTCATATCATACAATTATTGAATCAATAACGAGAATCAAATGAAAGAATAGAGGGTTGAGAGAGAAGACTGACCTGACCTGATCAAATTGGCATGAGGACGAGGAGGAGGAGGAGGAGGAGGAGGGAAATTGGGGATTTTTTGTGCGGAGGATATATAATAAATAATATATTGACGACTATTCAGAACAAGAGTTGCGTGTGTTAGGTACCTCTTGACGCGCGTCTCACCATGTCTACGTCCATCTCGCGTGTCTATAACTCATTGGCGCGCGTGCTCCCTTAATATCTTCACGATCTCAATCCACACACTAGTTCAATTCCCATACGTTACACATAACTCCGACTTCCTACTCCCCTAAACTCACTCTATTTGACTCGTCATCACTACTCAACAAGTGTAGAATAATGTTACCAGTGAGTCGGTTTCAATTACTTCGATATAAAACTAGTATAACTTCAGCACCCGATCGAAATAGATATGTCTAAGACTAAGTGTAATGGGGCGGTAGATCACGGGGAAAGTGGCCATGGCGCCCCATAGCGCCACGGAACACCGCTACAGGCGGCGCTATGGGGTGCAAAATCTTGTTCCCGTTATATACATAGCGGCGTAAAGGAAGAAAGATTCAAAGCCCCACTCACACACATGTATACATACATACATATATACAAAGCCACATACATATATAACCCCACTACACCCTCTTGTGATATGAAGCCCCTCCCTCTCTTACGCGTTTCGTCACTTGTCGCATAACGCCCCACAAAGGGCTTTATTTGACTATACATGGCCTAAGAGTAAAGGGGTATAGTCCCAAATACCGCACAGGCAGCAACCAAGCTCATGCGCACGCAAACACTTAATCTAAAAAATACTCATTTGATCACAATGTTCCATCACAGGCCACTCTCGCTTACGCAGGACAATGTCAGCACTGAGGAGACACGTGGTACATGGTGAAAGGGATCTGCAGCCAATCAGTGTACGCCAGCTATTTTTCCTGAAGTTCCCCACGATGTGCAATCGTGTAGGGTACAAGAAGTACAAACGAAAACGACGTGTGACCAATCAACATGTGCCATTTCATCCCTCATCAATCTTCACTAACGACTGAGGACGGACGAGACAAGAAGTGCACATCGAAAGTGACCTGTAGCTAATTACAGCCCACGATTGTACTCATGCCTTTGCGAATTCTAACTGCCGCGACAAAGGGGACCAAATTGATGTTCCTTAACAGTAACGACCCAATCCGCCCCTCCCCCTTCTCCAACCCTCCGGCTATAAATACGTTGGGATCTGATTCCTGCTCTCTCAGTCTTAACACACACTTGTTTCCTTTCTCTTTAGAAAGAACAATAATTATTCTCACGTTGGAGCCTGGTTACGAGAAGAACCCTCCTCCTACTTCTCGTAACGCGCTAATGGTGTTGTTTCAGATTTACAGATCATTCACGATGATCAAGGAAGAGAGTTATTGGAGATACCCCCCCCCCCCCCCTTTTGAGGCACTCTTGCTCTATCCCTTGCGGATCAGACTCATGTTTCTTCAAAGAGGATATTGACGCGTGTTTTACGTCGATTGTAAAATCATAAAAACAAACGCTTGTACCGGGTCTATATATTACTGATAGTGGTATCAATTTTATTCGGTTGGAATGGTTTGGTTAATCACAACACCGAACATTATTGCTTCTGTTCGTCAGGGTAAATAACAAAAAAATAGTAGATAAAAAAACACGTCACAACGATATATGTAGAAATATATAAGTGTTATATTATATTATTAAATAACAGAAAGGGTAATGTCATTTTAGATAAAACAAACTAATTCGTGAGACAGTTTGATGATATGTACATTTGTGTTTCGATCAATTGTACATTGCCATTCACAACTTGTTTTTAGTAAAATTTATATAGAGTCATAGATGAAAATAAACATGTTGCAATGATATACTTAGAATTTTAAAAGTTACAACAAAAATACAAAATATGCTCCAAACTACCTATAATAATAAAACAATAAAAAATTTATAAATGAAATTATAAAAATATCAATAAGTTACTTTTTATGACACAGTCACCAAAACTTGGTAAATGTATTATTATTAATCACCTGTATTCGTCTGGTATACGTATTGAACCCTTGCAGCTTAAAAAGACAAAGTCTTATTCAACTCCTTGGTCTCGGTATAATTTATAATGTTACACTCCCCACAACAGAGCTCACGATCCCATACTCGTGGCTTATGAAGACCATCATCAAAGCTTCCCATATTTCGGTCTTCGCACATCACCATTGCGTAACCTTCAAAGTCTTTTTAAAGCTCATATGGGTAAGTGTACATGTTTGTAACGCCCCAAAAATGTTTTAATGTGCATATTGTGTAAGAATGAATGGAAAATACAAACTTAATTAGGATAAATGTGAATAATTGTATTATGAAATAAACCATGACCAAAACTTGGGCAAACATATAAATGGAGGGGCTAAACTTGTACAAGGAGAAATATAATTAATTAAAAACAAAATAAGAAAAACAAACACACACATCTGGCGTGTGTGTGTGTCGCCCAAGCAAGAGAAGAAAAAGAAGAAACCCTAAAATCCTTAGAGTTGCAAAAATTGAAGAGGAAAATTGAAGCTATTCATACGCATGAATCTGAATTTGCAATCATCTAAGTCTACTAAACAAGTGGTAAGTTGAATTTTGAGTTTTGATGAATTGTAGGAAATGGGTTTCACTCAAATCATGAGTTTATGACAAACCTTGTGTAATTGGGGGTTAAGATTGTGAAATATGGCAGAATTTATGTTTGATTTTGATGGTTTGGTATGATTGTAGCAAAAACCCACTTGTTAAGAAGTTAGTATAAGTAGGATAATTGAGTAAAATCATATATGTAAATTTTGGATGTATAATCTTGTTGTGATTCATAAATGATAAATAAACTGATGTAGGATGAAACAATTATGCAAAATAGATTGATTGTGAATATTGTGTGAAAATGGACTAGTAGAGATATGCTTTGTATGCTTGTACCTTATGCTTTAAATACGATGCCTACCAAGTGTTCGATGAAATGCTTAAGAGATGAAAATATGTGTAATATGGAAAATGATAGAATGAATTGGTTGGACTAAATGAGTGAACGGATGTGTTAATGTAGGCGTGAAGGAAGAAGGTACAAACACTAGGAAAACGGAAGGCGCACAAGATCGAGGTATGTTCTATTGTGCATACAAATTTTACTTTGATATTCTAATGTTCGCAAAATACAAATCTTAGTTACTTTTGTTTACGGTGATTAATAAGTAGATAGCCAATCTTTTGTGGATTGGGTTATGTATATAAAGGTTATGATAAGTTATGTAAATTGACTGGTTCGTATTGAACAATTCAAGTGAAAAAGAATTATTCGACCAGTTATGTATGGGTGGTTATGAATGAAAGTACGAATGTTGAATGGATGATATTCAATCCGTTAAAACAACAAAACTGCGGCGGAAACGTCGGGGAGTGTCGTGGCAGAATTATCGTTTCATAACCATGGATACAAAAAGTGTTTCATTTTATTGATTATATTAAACATTAACATTGTCTTAACATAAAACAAACAAGTTACATATCGACTAATATTGTTATTATGTCACTAAGGCCTCGTCCAGATCCTATGTGACTCATGCATCCTAGTAATCATCATCAAGCATCAATACCTGAAACATATGTAAAAACAAAGTCAGCAAAGAAATGCTGGCGAGTACATAGGTTTTATAGGAGTGTCGGATTCATGGCTAGTTTAAATGTTGCAATACTTTATTAAAAACCTTGTTTTGAAAAGAGTATAATATTGCAACTTACTTAACCAACTCAAATCAAGCGGGTTATAGTTTATAAAACCTCGTAGCCATGATTCTTAACCTAAAAACATTTGTTTTAGTAAAGCAAATTGTAACATCTCGTATTAAATCATTAATAAAACTCGTTAATAAAACTCGTATGGTTTATATCATTTCGAAAACCTCGTTTGTGTGACATCGTTCCAAAATCGTTTACCCAAGTGAACTAAATAACGCCACGGTATGTAATATGTTGAAAACACTTATATATAAGAAGTACCAGCGGCGTATCTACCATGTTTTCACCACATTACCCCCGTCTCGTTATCTAAACACTTAACCAAAAACCAATCGTTTATCCAACTCGTTTAATCTCGTATGAATCGTTCCCAAATCGTTAATTCGTTTAAGTCATTTAAATTATCCTCGTTTTAAGTGTGAAACTATTTATGGTCGCCCCGCTAATAACATTCAAACCTTCGTGACTCGACTATCTCGCTCTCGCATTAATAAACCACCAAAGGGTAAATTAACATTCAGATTCAGTCATTACCCACCTAACCCACACATAACCATGGGTGCAGTACGATAATGGGATTTGTCAGATCCTATGGTACCATTAACCTAATACTGGTCGGCTTGATCAATGCTAATGAATGTCATTCGTTATGTAAATACAACCAACTAGTTTATTCACTTTATTGAAATCGTTATTAGTTTAGTATAAACCATCTTAATCGTTTTTGAAATCATCGTTATAATATCGAAAATCGTTTTGAAAACCATCGTTAAAACCTCGAAAAACATTTAGCACATATGAATCACCCCAAAACAATTGAAAACAGTAAAATAGGGGAACTATGTACTCACTTGGAGTGCAAAGTATCCTCAATCAATAGAACTTCAACAAACTCGAGCAAACCAGAGAAATCAAACAGCACCTAGTAATCGAATCACTAGTCAAACAATAGACACCTAAATCGGAAGATCGGGTAGAATGAGGTCTTGTAAACCAAATGAGTGTTGGAACTCATGTGATATGGTTTAACAAAGCCTACATCCTAAATCGGAACCTAACCTAAGTGCTTTCGACCCGTTGCGACCCATTAAGATAGCTTACGCTACTTTAACGCGTCGTGCGCGCAGAAGCGCATTCGAGACGTCTAACTAGTCCTATGACAAGTGTTATATTCCTAAACATGTTTAAATATGTTGCATAATCAGTTACATGACAAAAGTTTATGTTACATATGCTTAATTACCAATTATGCATGAAAAGGGCATTTTGGTCATTTACCTAAGGCATATAGACTACTTATCATACAACTAATTAAACCTAAGTGACCATAAGGTATAACCTCGGAAGGTTATTCCCTATGCAACTATGGTCACTAAACATGTTTGGTCGGATCCTAATGATCGACCAAACGGGTCGAGCTCGAAAGTCTAAGCGGGTGTTTAGTCCGCTTGACTTACGACTCTACACAAGCACTAAACTAAAAGTGACGAGCTAAACATGCTAGAACATGTTTAGTTAAGTTAGAAAACAGGTTTTTGATATCAAAACAAACGGTTTTGATACCCAAGAGTAGTTTGGATACAAAATACGCATAAACACCCATTTTGTCCGAAACTACGACTCGTCACTACGCCTAGTCAACGTGGTAATCAGTAGGTATAGTCACAAGGGACTATAACCATCGTGATTACGCTCACGTTGCAAAGTTCAACGGAACTTTGTGTTGACCATTGACTGGTCAAAGCTGAAAGTCAAACTTGTTTGACTTTCATGCTTGAAATACAAGAACAAGCAAGAAGAGGACTTACAAAGGGTCCAAGAAGGATGTTTGATCTAAAATAGCTCAGGTATGAAGTGCAAGCACCCCAACTTAGAGCTGATTTCAGATCAAGTGTGAGAATGCAGTGAAGTGGGGGTTTCTATTTATAGTAAGTTAGGATCAATAGGATGATTCCAAGTGGTTTGAGGGAGTAATCTTGGCCATACATGTGGGTTGATGGTATTAGAATACCACGGGAGTCGAAAACCAGCTCCAGGTATTATAAATATTACATTAAAACCCCTGAATTTGGCCCAGATTGCTGTTTCTGAACATTCTGTCTGACAAGGCCACGTGGCCCGCGTGAGTATACAGCCAATCCTTACGCGGCCCGTGTAAGGAAGTTTGGCAGAATGTCAGAACAGGTCCCTGCACATCAGAAACTTGCATTTCGGCTTATTTTTGACACGTTTAAGCCCCGTTAACTTCATTTCAAGGCTCTAAAATGAAGTTAAAGTATAGGGAACTTAAAACATGCTCAAAAATATCTCGGATGTCGGCTCGTTTGGTCGTACGGTTGCGTTGTTCGGTTAATTACGACGGAAGTCGTAACGAACGCAAAAACGATCCAAATTAAGCGACGAATGGAATTTTCTTATGCCAAACACTAAAATAAAATATTTTAATGCTTACATAAATTTTTGGATGTCCGGATATATTCAGAACGTAAGATATGCGCGAAAATGCAAACTTGTGCACTTTTTTTACGCTTTTAGTTCCTGAATGACCAATAAAGTTTATTTTAGCATACCGAACCCCTCAAAGCCTATTTCTAAGCCATGTAAAGGATATTTAGGGTATGTTTAACTTATGATCAAGTTCCGGAGTGTTCGTTACTATACGAATCAGTATAGTTTTGCAGTTTGACACAAATAGTCCCTGCGATCGAACAAAGTTGATTTCAACACACCAAACCATTCAAAACTTATTTCTAAGTTATGTGGAGGTTATTTAAGGTATGTTAAGCCTATGTCACTATTCCGGAGTGTTTGTCGCGTTATACTGACTGCGTTTACGCACCAGTTTGCGTATAACCTTCCAGAAAGCGATTTAAAGCTTGAAATTGGAATCGAATCTAATTGAAAATTCACCAAACACAAATACACACATAATAACATCAAAACACATATAGTAACACCAAATCACATTGTTTTATTAATAATCATCATTGTTTTACATCGTACATCGATTACAGAGTACAGTTGTCACAGTCTCCCCTACTTCAGGAAATTTCGTCCCGAAATTTTATCTAGAGGAAGCTTGTGAAAACAAATGCGGATATTTTGCCTTCATTTGGTCCTCACGTTCCCAAGTAAACTCTGGGCCACGTTTGGACTCCCAACGAACTTTAACCAAATGAATCCGTTTGTTCTTCAACTGTTTGAAAGTACGGTCCACGATCTCCACTGGTTTTTCGACAAAGTGCATCGTTTCATCGATTCGGATCTCATCGAGAGGAATGTGAAGATTAGCGTTAGCTAAACACTTTCGCAAATTGGACAAGTGAAAAGTCGGGTGAATATTTCCAAGCTCTGGAGGTAGCTCTAATCGATAGGCAACCTTCCCAATTCTTTCCACAATCTTAAATGGTCCCACATATCGAGGTGCAAGTTTTCCTTTTCTTCCAAATATCACCACTCCCTTCCAAGGTGACACCTTGAGTAGGACACGGTCTCCGACTTGAAATTCTAAGGGCTTGCGTCGTAAATCCGCATAACTCTTTTGACGGCATCTAGCTGTCACAAGATTATCGTGAATTTTCTTGATTTTGTCTGTTGTTTCCAGAACAAGCTCAGGTCCAGTAAGCTGAGCTTCACCGGTCTCGTTCCAACAGACAGGTGAACGACATTTTCGACCGTAGAGAGCTTTGAATGGTGCCATTTTAATGCTAGCATGATAACTATTGTTGTAAGAGAACTCGATCAATGGCAGATGAGAATCCCAATTACCACCAAAGTCTATCACGCACGCTCTAAGCATATCCTCCAAAGTTTGAATCGTCCTTTCAGATTGACCATCTATTTGGGGATGATAAGCAGTGCTTAGATTCAGTTGGGTTCCCAAAGCAGATTGCATGGTCTTCCAGAAATGAGATAAAAATCGAGCATCACGATCAGAAATGATATCCAAAGGAACACCATGTCGAGATACTATCTCATCAACATAAATCTTTGCAAGTTTATCAGCAGATAGATCCTCGCGAATCAGAATAAAATGAGCTGATTTTGTTAATCGATCGATAACAACCCAAATAGCATCATGACCTTTAGATGTACGCGGTAACTTAGTGATGAGATCCATCGCAATGTTCTCCCACTTCCAAACCGGTATCTCTGGCTGTACAAGCAAACCAGAAGGTCGTTGATGTTCAGCCTTGACTTTGAGACAAGTTAGGCATTTTGATACATACAAGGCAACATCCTTCTTCATACCAGGCCACCAGTACTGAGTACGAAGATCCTTGTACATTTTATCAGCACCAGGATGGATAGAATATCGAGACTTGTGAGATTCGTCCATTACTAGGGTGCGAAGATCGTCTTGTTTCGGAACCCACAAACGATCCTTGAAGTAGAGTAAACCATCGTCTTTCCTTTCGAGCTTAAGCTCAAGTTGAAGCGGTAGCTCATCTTTCAATAAACCCTTGATCACACAGGATCGTTGAGCTTGAAGGACATGAGATTGGATGTCGGATAGAGCTTGGACAGAGTGAAGCTTGACTCGCTCTTTTCGACTAAGCGCATCGGCTACGACATTCGCCTTACCAGGATGGTAGCGAATCTCGCAATCGTAATCGTTCAAGAGTTCAACCCAACGTCGTTGCCTCATGTTCAGCTCTTTCTGATTAAGAATATACTGGAGACTTTTGTGGTCTGGGAAAACCACACATTTCGTTCCATAGAGGTAGTGTCTCCAGATTTTAAGCGCGAAAACCACAGCTCCTAACTCAAGATCATGAGTCGTATAGTTCTTCTCGTGAACTTTCAATTGTCTAGATGCATATGCTATAACCTTACCTCGTTGCATGAGGATGCAACCAAGGCCTAAGTTGGACGCATCGCAATAGACAACGAAATCATCGTTTCCCTCAGGCAGAGATAGAACAGGAGCATTACATAACTTCTGCTTTAGCGTTTGGAACGCTTCTTCTTGCTTGGGTCCCCACTCAAAAGGCTTATTCTTCTGAGTCAAAGCAGTGAGTGGAACCGCAATCTTTGAGAAATTAGAAATGAATCGACGATAATAACCAGCAAGACCAAGAAAAGATCGAATCTCTGTAGGTGTCGTCGGCGTACTCCAATCCTTAATAGCAACAATCTTGGATGGATCCACATGAATACCGTGCTCGTTGACTATATGACCCAGAAACTGAACTTCTTTAAGCCAGAATTCACACTTGGAGAATTTAGCGAAAAGTTGTTCCTTCTTAAGGAGTTCCAACGTTAAGCGAAGGTGTTGCTCGTGATCGGCTCGAGTCTTCGAATAAATGAGAATATCGTCGATGAACACAATAATGAACTTGTCTAAATAAGGTTTACAGACCCTATTCATTAAGTCCATAAAGATAGCTGGGGCATTCGTCAAATCAAAAGGCATGACAGTGAACTCGTAATGCCCATATCTCGTGCGGAAAGCAGTTTTGGGAATATCTTCTTCGAGAACACGAAGTTGATGATACCCAAAACGCAGATCGATCTTAGAAAAACACGAAGCACCTTGCAGCTGGTCAAAGAGATCATCAATTCGAGGTAGGGGATATCGATTCTTGATGGTAAGCTTATTAAGCTCACGATAATCGATACACATTCGAAAAGACCCATCTTTCTTTTTCACGAAGAGGACAGGAGCTCCCCAAGGTGAATAACTCGGACGGATGAATCCTTTATCAGATAACTCTTGAAGCTGTTTCGATAACTCTTGCATTTCTGACGGTGCAAGACGATAAGGTGCTTTTGCGATCGGGTTGGCATTGGGTACAAGGTCAATATGAAATTCGACTTGACGAACTGGAGGCAAACCAGGCAGTTCATCAAGAAACACCTCTGGATAATCCCGAACAATCGGAATATCCTGAATACTCTTGCTCTTGCCTTTCTCCTCGGTGACATGTGCTAGAAAAGCAACATATCCTTTTCTCAAATACCTCTGAGCTTCCAAACACGACATAAGCTTCAGTCCACCTGAAGGTTTCTCGCCATGAACTTCTAGAATTTCGCCAGAAGACAAAGGGATACGAACAATCTTATCGAAGCAAACCACCTCAGCGTGGTGTTTGGTTAACCAATCCATTCCAACGATAACGTCGAAGCTCCCAAGTTGCATTGGTGTGAGGTCAATAGGAAAAAGATGGTTATCAAGGTTTAACTGACAACCACGTATAACAGAATCGAGAACAAGAGGTTTACCAGTAGCAACTTCGACAGATAAGGGTTTCCTCAATTTAGTTCTAGGTATCGCAAGCAAAGGTTCAAAAGATAACGAAACAAAACTTCTATCGGCACCAGAATCAAAGAGAATAGATGCAGGTCGATTATTAACAAGAAACGTACCATTCACCACCTCGTTGTCTGCCCTCGCTTCGTTTGCATTCAAATTGTATGCTCGCCCTCGAGCAGGATTCACGTTGGTGTTGACGTACACATTCGGGTTCGCATTAGCATTCGCGTTTGCATTCACCAGCCTCGGACAGTTGTTGCGGAAGTGACCAAACTCTCCACAATTGAAACATGAACCTGGTGGGAATCTAGCAGCATTCCCTTGTACCGGAGCTTGCACCTGGGCAACCTAATTTTGTCCTAAACGACAAACATTGGCCAAATGCCCAAGTTTACCACACGTCGTGCACTGCTTACAAGCTTGCTGTGCAACATGATGACCGTTGCAGCGAGCACAATGAGGTGCGGTACCAGCATACGCCTTCTTCGCAGGAGGTTGAGCTGGTGGGTTCTGATCAGTCTGTGCCGTAACAGCAAAATTCTGGGCACCCTTTCGCTTCCTTGATTTCTTCGACGACTCACCTTCTTTACCCTTACCCTTTTTATTGTCCTTCCCAGAATCAGTCGCCTTCTTTTTATCACCTTTGCGGGTGAGTTTACCCTTCCTGACTTGAGTCTCAGTCAGGGTAGCAGACAACTCGATCGCTTAACGAAGGGTAGTAGGATTAACACCGGTCACAATATCCAGCATAGAATCGGGTAAACCATCGATATATCTCTCGATTGCTTTTTCTGGTGGGGTAACCATGGTGGGACACAATAGACTGAGTTCCTCAAAATGATCCGTGTACGCACGGTGCTCAGCCCCATCTTGCTTTAAATCGTCAAACTCTCGTTCCAAAGCTCGAACCTCGTGACGGGGACAAAACTCTTTCATCATGAGAGCTCGAAGCTCTTCCCATGTTTGTGCCAACGCCACTTCGGCACCCCTATCGCGCATAATACCATTCCACCAGGTAAGCGCTCGCTTCTCAAACACGCCTGATGCAAATTCAACCTTACGCGCATTCGGACACTGCACATGCCTGAATGTGCTCTCGATACTCTCAAACCACTGCAGGAGCGCAGTTGCTCCTTGCGACCCAAAGAACTTTAGAGGCTTAGCAGAATTGAAATTCTTGAAATTACATTGTGCATTATTGTTGTTGTTATTATTGTTGTTGTTGTATATCTCGTGGACTTGGGTCACAACACCGGGAAGCACAGCAGCCACTTGCTGAGAGACCAGGGCTTCGATTTCTTCAATAGTAAAAGATTGTGCTTCACGTCGAGGAGGCATGGTCTAACAAGGAGATATGAGAAACAAGTGAGGTTGATAATTAGGAAAAACAAAAGAGGTATCGACAAAACACAAGGAAGGCGATCATTTGTTCGTTACTTCGAACAAACAAACGACACGCAGTGACTAATCAAAGTAAATGGGTCAATATAATGTATCGCTGAAGACATGCTCGCCTATAAGTGAACACTCACCCCAAGAGTTCCCAGGTAAGAGTGACTGGTCCGATTATGTGGATTTGTACGAACACTCTAGCCTTAGACAGAAAACTCAGGGTACAGGCATTCACTCTTCCAGTTTGCACGTATTCACATTATTTAGACCCAAACTTTGACGAGATTTTGAAAACTTAAAGGGTTCAAAACCTTATAACAAAAGGTTCAAAACCTAGTAATCAATCATCCTAGAACAGATGATTAGTTTTCAAAGCGGATTCGAAAATTGTGTTCTCGTTGTGATTATCACCTAAGGGTAGGTGACAGTTTTGTTTTAAAAATCTAAACGCAAATTTCTTCGCGTTAGGGTCCAAAAAGTTATAGTCTAGGTCAAAGCATTACTAATAACCTAATTCCCTATAACCATTGGCTCTGATACCAACTCTTCTGTCACACCCCGACCGCGTTAAAACAACAAAACCGCGGCGGAAACGTCGGGGAGTGTCGTGGCAGAATTATCGTTTCATAACCATGGATACAAAAAGTGTTTCATTTTATTGATTATATTAAACATTAACATTGTCTTAACACAAAACAAACAACTTACATGTCGACTAATATTGTTATTATGTCACTAAGGCCTCGTCCAGATCCTATGTGACTCATGCATCCTAGTAATCATCATCAAGCATCAATACCTGAAACATATGTAAAAACAAAGTCAGCAAAGAAATGCTGGCGAGTACATAGGTTTTATAGGAGTGTCGGATTCATGGCTAGTTTAAATGTTGCAATACTTTATTAAAAACCTTGTTTTGAAAAGAGTATAATATTGCAACTTACTTAACCAACTCAAATCAAGCGGGTTATAGTTTATAAAACCTCGTAGCCATGATTCTTAACCTAAAAACATTTGTTTTAGTAAAGCAAATTGTAACATCTCGTATTAAATCATTAATAAAACTCGTTAATAAAACTCGTATGGTTTATATCATTTCGAAAACCTCGTTTGTGTGACATCGTTCCAAAATCGTTTACCCAAGTGAACTAAATAACGCCACGGTATGTAATATGTTGAAAACACTTATATATAAGAAGTACCAGCGGCGTATCTACCATGTTTTCACCACATTACCCCCGTCTCGTTATCTAAACACTTAACCAAAAACCAATCGTTTATCCAACTCGTTTAATCTCGTATGAATCGTTCCCAAATCGTTAATTCGTTTAAATCATCCTCGTTTTAAGTGTGAAACTATTTATGGTCGCCCCGCTAATAACATTCAAACCTTCATGACTCGACTATCTCGCTCTCGCATTAATAAACCACCAAAGGGTAAATTAACATTCAGATTCAGTCATTACCCACCTAACCCACACATAACCATGGGTGCAGTACGATAATGGGATTTGTCAGATCCTATGGTACCATTAACCTAATACTGGTCGGCTTGATCAATGCTAATGAATGTCATTCGTTATGTAAATACAACCAACTAGTTTATTCACTTTATTGAAATCGTTATTAGTTTAGTATAAACCATCTTAATCGTTTTTGAAATCATCGTTATAATATCGAAAATCGTTTTGAAAACCATCGTTAAAACCTCGAAAAACATTTAGCACATATGAATCACCCCAAAACAATTGAAAACAGTAAAATAGGGGAACTATGTACTCACTTGGAGTGCAAAGTATCCTCAATCAATAGAACTTCAACAAACTCGAGCAAACCAGAGAAATCAAACAGCACCTAGTAATCGAATCACTAGTCAAACAATAGACACCTAAATCGGAAGATCGGGTAGAATGAGGTCTTGTAAACCAAATGAGTGTTGGAACTCATGTGATATGGTTTAACAAAGCCTACATCCTAAATTGGAACCTAACCTAAGTGCTTTCGACCCGTTGCGACCCATTAAGATAGCTTACGCTACTTTAACGCGTCGTGCGCGCAGAAGCGCATTCGAGACGTCTAACTAGTCCTATGACAAGTGTTATATGCCTAAACATGTTTAAATATGTTGCATAATCAGTTACATGACAAAAGTTTATGTTACATATGCTTAATTACCAATTATGCATGAAAAGGGCATTTTGGTCATTTACCTAAGGCATATAGACTACTTATCATACAACTAATTAAACCTAAGTGACCATAAGGTATAACCTCGGAAGGTTATTCCCTATGCAACTATGGTCACTAAACATGTTTGGTCGGATCCTAATGATCGACCAAACGGGTCGAGCTCGAAAGTCTAAGCGGGTGTTTAGTCCGCTTGACTTACGACTCTACACAAGCACAAAACTAAAAGTGACGAGCTAAACATGCTAGAACATGTTTAGTTAAGTTAGAAAACAGGTTTTTGATATCAAAACAAACGGTTTTGATACCCAAGAGTAGTTTGGATACAAAATACGCATAAACACCCATTTTGTCCGAAACTACGACTCGTCACTACGCCTAGTCAACGTGGTAATCAGTAGGTATAGTCACAAGGGACTATAACCATCGTGATTACGCTCACGTTGCAAAGTTCAACGGAACTTTGTGTTGACCATTGACTGGTCAAAGCTGAAAGTCAAACTTGTTTGACTTTCATGCTTGAAATACAAGAACAAGCAAGAAGAGGACTTACAAAGGGTCCAAGAAGGATGTTTGATCTAAAATAGCTCAGGTATGAAGTGCAAGCACCCCAACTTAGAGCTGATTTCAGATCAAGTGTGAGAATGCAGTGAAGTGGGGGTTTCTATTTATAGTAAGTTAGGATCAATAGGATGATTCCAAGTGGTTTGAGGGAGTAATCTTGGCCATACATGTGGGTTGATGGTATTAGAATACCATGGGAGTCGAAAACCAGCTCCAGGTATTATAAATATTACATTAAAACCCCTGAATTTGGCCCAGATTGCTGTTTCTGAACATTCTGTCTGACAAGGCCACGTGGCCCGCGTGAGTATACAGCCAATCCTTACGCGGCCCGTGTAAGGAAGTTTGGCAGAATGTCAGAACAGGTCCCTGCACATCAGAAACTTGCATTTCGGCCCATTTTTGACACATTTAAGCCCCGTTAACTTCATTTCAAGGCTCTAAAATGAAGTTAAAGTATAGGGAACTTAAAACATGCTCAAAAATATCTCGGATGTCGGCTCGTTTGGTCATACGGTTGCGTTGTTCGGTTAATTACGACGGAAGTCGTAACGAACGCAAAAACGATCCAAATTAAGCGACGAATGGAATTTTCTTATGCCAAACACTAAAATAAAATATTTTAATGCTTACATAAATTTTTGGATGTCCGGATATATTCAGAACGTAAGATATGCGCGAAAATGCAAACTTGTGCACTTTTTGACGCTTTTAGTCCCTGAATGACCAATAAAGTTTGTTTTAGCATACCGAACCCCTCAAAGCCTATTTCTAAGCCATGTAAAGGATATTTAGGGTATTTTTAACTTGTGATCAAGTTCCAGAGTGTTCGTTACTATACAAATCAGTATAGTTTTGCAGTTTGACACAAATAGTCCCTGCGATCGAACAAAGTTGATTTCAACACACCAAACCATTCAAAACTTATTTCTAAGTTATGTGGAGGTTATTTAAGGTATGTTAAGCCTATGTCACTATTCCGGAGTGTTTGTCGCGTTATACTGACTGCGTTTACGCACCAGTTTGCGTATAACCTTCCAGAAAGCGATTTAAAGCTTGAAATTGGAATCGAATCTAATTGAAAATTCACCAAACACAAATACACACATAATAACATCAAAACACATATAGTAACACCAAATCACATTGTTTTATTAATAATCATCATTGTTTTACATCGTACATCGATTACAGAGTACAATTGTCACAAGATCATAGACAGTTGACATCAACATCCCTACATCACCTTGCAGTTGATCTATAGTGAGATATCTATTTGTGAGTTGAGATTGTAGAGACGAGATCTAGGCTCCTTTCAATGCAGCGTCTTGTTGTAGAGAAACAATCTGAGCACTTTTCAGGTTCTCCATCTTTTTCCAGTATCACCACATGTGATGTGCACAAAATGCAACATATAAATTACATCAATTGTGGCATAAAACTAACCCTTTTTAGTACTAATGTTGGAAAAAGTGTGTTTTTGTCTTCCTTTTGTATTTTCAGGATTAAATGAGCTCAAATGAACAAAAGAAGCAAAAAGGCAGCTAAATCTAACATAAATACAAGAAAAGGAACAAACGTGACATGCCCGACCTCCCCGACAACATCTTCCCAAGCAAAACAAGAAAACACAAGGTTGAACAAGCCACGTGCTCAATGAGCACGGGGGCGTGCCCAAGTGATTGCAGAAAAGACAAAGCTGTAGAAGCTTCTATCACCCACCACGGGGGCGTGTCCAGCGGACACGGGGCCGTGGTCAACTCTAAGATTCGCAGAATCTGGGGAAGTCTTGATAGTACAGATACACTTCTGCACACGGGGGCGTGCCCAGCGGACACGGGGGCATGGTCAACTAATGTAGACAAACTACAATTAATGAAGAAAGAGAAGGAAGGTGGACACAGGGCCGTGCCCGAGTCTCTGTTCAGCCTATAAATAGGGGTGCTTGGCTCATTTGCAAACCATCCCTTGGCACACCACCTCTCTCACACTTCACCCACACTCCACCACCACCACAACACCATCATCCACCACCATCATCCATCATAGAGTGTGTGAGTCGTCTCGGGATCCAAGATTGATCGTAAGAGTTCTTGACAATCAAAGGCCATGTTTGCCTAAGTCTCTTACATCACTTGGTGAAGACAAGTGTCTAGTGTAATACTTTTTATTTTTAATCTTTTCGCACTTTTTATTTGGTTATGTATTAATGACTTTAATAACTAGTTTCTTATGTTGAAGGTGATTCTTCCTTATCGTTTGTCCGTGGTGTCTTGGCATTATTTTACTGTCTATATAAAATAAAAGATTTTCACCATTCATGTGACAACCCGAACTTTCGAGGCCAGTGACGTTAATCTGTGCCGTTACAATTCCGTTAACTTAAACGTAACGTGTAATAATTTTGTTATTTAGCTTACACATATGTTTTGGGCCGCCTTTATCTTTAACTACATTGGACCGGTCACTTGTACTTTTGGGCCGTGAATTACTTGAGCCCAACTCTAAACACGTAAATAAGTCTGAGTGGATCACGTTTATGCATGGGCTTAGTAAAGCCTAAACGGGGTTAAAATGGGCCTATATATATATATATGTGTGTGTGTGTGTCGATTGTATGTCTGGGCCGCCCCCAAAACATGTGAAGCCCGTAGAGTTTCTAGATTGTGTTGACAGCCCAAGTGGATGGGCTTAAGCCCACTTCGATTAGCTTGTTGTGACCGCCCCTAAACCTTTACCATTTATAATACGTATTAGATTCTTGTTTAACTTTTAACTCAAATAAAACCCTAAAGCATTATTCCTCCATATCCCACGTACGGCAGTAGAACACCCTCCCCCAAGTCGTGATCACCATCACCATATTCCCCATATTCTCTCGGTTAGTATTACCTTATGCTTGCTTAATTTTGTTGATGGTTTTTATTATATGTGAACATGTATGGTGTCCTGGTTGATTAAGTGTTATGGATGATTGTGATTCTTGGATGATCATGGTTGACTAGTGCATCGATTCATGACTATTGCAGTGGTTTATGCTTGTATGTGATGTTATAGGTGTTAGGGTTGAATGAACATATGATAAAGAACCATGGATACACTTGCGTAATATAAACAGAATAGTTATAATATGTTAGTGTTGTATTAATCGATGATGCAAATCAGATCATCAATTACAAATTATCCACTTATTCAATCGGCCCAATTAGAATGAATAAATATTTAATGTTGTCGGCTCATTACATCTAGTGGCCCATGTGAAAATGTAACCTTTTGAATGCCCTATTAATTGTCAGCCATGAATATAATAATTGGTATAATAATTGTTGTCATGTGCACATGTTAGGAATCATCAGGTTGCATATGTTAGGAATTGGTATAATAATTGTTGTCATGTGCACATGTTTAGGTGGGGCCGATGATCTGCTAGACCACACACACCCACTAATAATAAGTTGTTAATTGTGAATCTATACATGAAGTAATTGGTAACATGCAAACATTACTTGGGCCTTACATGTTCTTTTGGGCCGCATGGTTCAGTAAATTAAATAGTGGGCTGCAATATTGGTCTTGTTATGGAAGGGTTATAAGGAAACAATATATGGGCCGGGTAGTAGGAAGGGTTAAACACATGGGTCAAATATAAACTGTTTGAGTTGTAACCTTGTTACGTTTGACAAACTAGTGATAAGATGAAACATCACGTATACGACCCTAACCTGCAATGTGAATATGTGTCGGTAGGGATGTTTGCTACAGCTTGTGTGACACAACGAACTATGCTTGTTATGACATACATGATGATTATACGTTTGGTTGTTTATTACTTGAGCAATACGTGTGACTAGATACGTGAATTATGAATTCATGAAACTGACTGCCTTTGGTAACCACAATAGGGTTTGATTGATCATTGTGTGAAACGTGTACTTAATTCTACCGAGCAAAACTAAGGTGAGTTCACACTCTTTCTAAGGCATGGGATTCCCGGTGGTTGGGAATGGGTTAAAGAACTAAAACGGAACCTGCATATCCTCCTTGGGTAGGATATGTACCGCCATCCTCCATGGGTAGGATGCCAATATTAATCCTGCGTATTCTCCTTGGGTAGAATACGTACGTTTGTCCTCCTTGGGTAGGACAACAACCTTAAACTTACTAGACAAAACTCTATCATTAAGTCCCTCATTTTATATCGACTTAATCGCCGAGGCCGATGGCGAGCAGGTCATTAGTTAATAGCGCTATTAGGTTTGACAAATCTCACACCGTGCCGGTCGGACGGGCGTGTACTAATGGATCATGGCAAACAGTCAATGATGATAGACATTGACTTAGGGCATAACTTACTTTCGTTAGTAGTCGATATGGTAACGGTCTAGTGGTTCACATGGGGAAGCCCCCACTGATTATGGATATGGTTTGGGAAACAAAGATACTGGTTAACTCGTGGTTTACGAAACAACTTATGGTTTTAAAAAAAACTTGTAAAACTAAACAACCAACTGTGAACTCGCTCAACTTTGTTGTTGACTCGTTGTTACATGCCTTGCAGGTCGTTATGCTTATATTATTTGGAACTTGCTCTCTGGGAAGCTGGAGTGGTCATGGGTCGAGATACATGGAATCTCAATACAAGCTTAATGGTTTATGTACTCTTGGTTTACTAAACACTTAACAAATGATTTATGCTTCCGCTGTATACAATGAATGATATGTAACGTTTGTAACGCTTTATGTTAATAAATGAAAGTTTTATTTAATTATAATTATGAGTTCAATATGATTGGTTGCTTGGATCCTGGTACGTCACACGCCTCGCAGGGATTTCCGCATGTGGTATTTTGGGGGTGTGACAGATTGGTATCAGAGCCATTGGTTATAGTGAACTTGGTTTTAAAAAAAGGGAAAAACGTTTTTGTAAAACCAGACTATAACCGAACAGTTCTGAAAACGTGAATACGACCATGACACTCAGCTCCAGATTGCAAGTGTAAGTCCCGTATAACCGGATCTTTCAATGATATCAAACAACCTATTGATTGTGCGGAATCCAATCAATAGGTGATTCAAGAAATAAGATGAAAAAGAACTAAAACACCAAAATAACTTTTAACTCACACACGTTTCGATTACTTGAACAAGCAAAAACGTCTGGTATGAGTACACCACTACCAATCGCCTCCCTTTCTCTGGTTCTCTAGAATTTGTGTCACTAGAAGGTTCAAACCCTAAAACAAGTTGAAAACTTGTTTATATACATAGACAAGCCCACTTCCCACATGGGCTTCCCTTGGGCCTGCTTGGCCCACATGGCCTATAGCTTGGCCCAAGTGACCTGTAAAGGTCCAAAACCTAATATAACTAACCCGGTAAAGCCCAGTTCGTAACCATAGCCCGTTATGTTAATTTGATGCGTCAGTCTCACACTTTAGGGCCTAACAATCTCCCCCTAGACTGATGCCATCAAATTGTCTTCATAACATGAATTCAGCAACATCCTCAACGAAGTCTATGGTTGTCGCTATGCTGCAGATGTTGTGGAAGTTCTTGACTTCTGAACTCTCAGCACTGGGTCTCTTTTCTTCAGCTCTTGTGGTTAGCTTTATATCAGGATCTCGATCAGCTTTGCTTGAAAATCTTGTTAAAAAGAATGTGAGAGGAGGATTCTCAGCAGCTCTTTTCTTCTGCAATCTTTGTCTTTCAAGCAGTTTCATGGTACTTCTTCAAATGTACTTTCATTGTCAGACGGCGTTTCGTATCCGGTTCTTCTGGCTCAGGTACATCTTGTAGTCGTGCTGCTCCATGCTTCGTCAGCAGTTAACAACATCTCAGTCTTCAACAACCCCTGTTCTTGATTAAAATCAAGTTCTGCACATGCTCACAAACTCATAAGCAAACATTTCTTATGCAACAGGGAGAGTACCACATGAACACTAGGTACATGAAATCTCACAATTTAAATTCTTTTAACTTTTGATGATCAGTCAAATCTTCAAGAACGGTTACATTTTTAATTTTAAGAAAAACAAATAAGCACTCTATTTTTGGATTTTTGATTTTATAAAAAAAACAAGACACTATTTTTGTATATATTTTTTTAATTTTTCAAAATTTTATTTTTAATTTAAGAACTAAAAACAAATAAAAACTCAAAATATAAACAACTACCATAATATACAATTACAATCGCAATGGGATCAAAATTCTTTCTCAGGCAGACTAAGGAACACTTTTCAGTACGAGCCTAATCAAACTGGTCTATGCGATTGCCAATATGTTTGTCCACTTAAACTTTAACGCTCAACTTTCAATTTTTTAACTTCGTGATATGCTTTAGGTAATATTATACTATTATACCGGTGTGTCCCATTCCAAGGCATACCCCCGCGATCAAGGTAAGCACAACGATTAATCGTAGCAGGTGAGTATACTGATGTCATCCTTTAAGATATCCTGACTGTGTCTAGTTCTGCATATAATCTGTTTTATCATGTTTTGATTTCTTAACAATGAACACCCAAATAAATACTAATCAAATCATGGAAATATAAACAGCACACTCTATCATGCAAGTATCTTCCCTACCACATATTTCACAAGTCCAATCCAGATTTCTGAAATCTTAACTGGGAATAGGTTGAGAAGAGAACATAATAGATCTTTTGCAGAGATGGTATAATATACAGATCAAATGAGTTTTTCTCAGTTTGATATAGGTTTCTTGGGTTTCTTTTGGGCACTTGAGGGCCTCTTTCGGGTGTATTAGATCTATAGCGCGACAACGTACAGCTAGGTCAGCATGTATCTGGATGCAGCAGAAGCTGTCGTTGCCTAGCACCTCCAGGTCAGCATATATCTGGATGCAGCAGAGGAGGTACACGACTTTTTCAGAGAAGATTTCAGAATCAGATCAAAATTGTGTGTATCGGGACAACATACAGACATTCAAATAGAAATGAGCTAATTCCAAGTGACTTTCTTTCCTGGGGTCATGTACAATTTTAGTTCTGAACAGAAAGACAGCCAAGATATCCCCGGATGATTCAACAATATAAAGACCCGAAACCTCAGATGTTGGCTATCTATCAACGCAAGATTTAAGACCATAAAATCATACGCCGTTGGTATGTTACCCACATGGTACATAGTTCGTTATGTTTATAACACTTAGTATCTTTTATCATTTTGAGCGTCAAGCCTATCGACATATCGCAGTAGATCCTAGTCTTTTCAGCTATGGCACCTTACATGTGTTAGTCAAACCCTTTAACACGAACATTTATTTCATTTCCCATATAATGCAATTTATCTTTTTGTCTTTTTCATTTTTCTAATGTTTTTGTATTTTTCTCATTTTCTGAGTTTTCTCCCCCTAAACTCTATATCTATCTATATGTTCCTCTCCCCCCCTAAATTTGTGCATAAATCTTGTATTTTTGCGCAAATTTACCATTTACTAGAGAAAATATTTTTGCTTAACCGTTCTGTCATCAGATTGAAGACTAATCAAATTCAATTCAAAGTACTGAATTTAAACGGTACCTTTTGCTGATCTTTTCTTACTTCTCTAATCTCCTCCAAAGGAAACATATCATCTGTAAAAAAAAATTTGAACTTTTTGAAACAGTGAAATGTTACCCGTTTTTATCTCTGGAACAACCGCTATCAACATTCCAGAGATTGTCAACAGCTCCTCCTTGGTTGTTCCTGAAAGGTAAGGAGATTAGTATGACATGGGTACCCAGGCCATCGTGGTCCTGGGATTACCTGAAGCATCAAAATAAGACACTTCCTTTAGACACAAGTCCCCTTTCGTTTCAAGAATTGGAGATGTAGCTGCTTTTTGTTTTGCTCTCCAAATTTGTTTAGGCTTTTCTAGTTTCTTAGATGCCTTTGGCAAAACAGTTGGCTTATCAACCTTGTTATTTTTCGAAATCTGTGTAGGTTTCAAAGCTTGTTTTCTTTTTTGCTTTAGCAGCATTCCAATCCCCATCAGAAGGTTTAACCTTGGGATTCACATTCTTCATTGCCTTAGGTGAAGATACCTTCATTGGCTTAGAATGATTGTTATCCTTTGATGTAACCCTCTGATTTTGCATATAGTAGGGTACGTAGGGACGCCTTGTGCAGTTTCTAGCAATATGACCCGCAATGCCACAGTTGTAGCAAGTTTGTCTTTTCATCGAAAAGACGTTTTGAGCAGCTTGATTCGCTCTAGCAGGTCCTGAAGGACAAACCGGTCCTTTTTGCGTTGTATGTGCCTGCACTTTACTTTCAGACGAAGACGAATTTGGGTGCTTATATTTGCTGTTTGCAGAACTCTTGTTGCTATGAGCACCATTCTTCGTCTTTTCTTCCTGATTGGATCTTTCATTCACCTTGTCACGAGCCTTATGAGATCGTGATTGCCCTTGATGAGCAGACTTCGTATACCCCCGACTTTGATCTGCTCGTTTTGGCTCATTCCGCTTGTTGTGAACCGGCTCACAAACATCAGCACAAGAGTGAATTTTAGCATTTTGTTGCACTTTTGGATGATGGACACAATTTCTAGCAATGTGTCCAGGAATTACACAATTGAAACAGGTCTGTCGCTTCAATGTATGGAAATTTGGAGAGCTAGCAGCAGTTGATCTGATGGGTTTGGATGAACGAGCTTGTTTAGACTGCTTTGCTTGTGTTCCATGTGCCTTTTCTGAGTTCTTCTGTACCTGTTGATCAGATCTAACACATGTATGAGATATAGACGGATGATGAAATTCATCCTTCTCACTTTTATCATGATCATTTTGAAAAACCGGTGTTTCAGTTTTATCTTTCTTTTCAGAAACATTTTGCGGTGACTGGTCATTTATTTCAACTCCTTTTTCTTCTTTAATAAATTCTAATTCAGTTTTAATTTCAGAACAAGTTGAAATTTCATCAACAGATGTTTCGTCAACACATGCATCATGTGAATCTACTTGAGGTTTGCTTTCAGCTACGGTTTCCAATGGGGTCCCACTAGATTCAACATTAGGGACGTCCACTGAGACCGATTCAGAAGAAGAATCAGGATGCTCTTGATTTTCTTGAGAAGAAGTTTCAATGGTTTCACTGAATGTGTCCTGAGGGACCTCACCTGTAACACTGTCAACAATTGAAACATTAGAAACATCACAATCACGTGCATTAACTGAAAAACAATCATCACCACACTTATTGTTCAAGGATTCAACACAAACATCATCATTTTTGCCCCAAACATCAGGCTCGTAAGACGAAACATAAGCAGAAAACGACGCAAACAAAGACCGACCAAAAGCAATATCAGATTCAGTTTGTTCAAAATAATTTTCAGAAATATTAGTATGAACAACTGGTTCACTCCCAAGAACGTCTTCACATTTTACTTCAGATACTTTATCTGCACATGAAGACGAAATGTTAGGATCAATTGAGCCTTTAGAAACAAAATTTATTGGAGCAGACTTCTGTTTCTCAATTGGTCTGTCATTAAAAGATGACTTATTGTTTTTGGGACCATAAGTCATTTTACTTTCATTAATCATCTCCTCCTCGGTCACGGGTAAATAAGTATAATTATCATTATAGGGAGGAGGAGCCTGATTAAAACCCAAACCACGCCCTTTCTTTTCCTTGTATTCGAGCTGTTGATCACACAAGTTTTTGACTAATTTGCTGGAAGAATCAAATTTCTTAATATTAAGCTCATTTATTTTATATCTATCTTTGATATCTTCAAGTTCCTTAGTCACTGCACACAGTTTCTCCTTAACATAGAAGAGTTGAGTTGATTTTACACTTACATCATCCTTGAGTTTGACGATGTCTTTTCGCTGAGCTTCAATCTTTTCTTTATAAAGTTTTTCATTTTTTGATAAAGTAAAGTTTTTATTTTTGATATCTTGATAATCTTGAATTAGCTCAGCATTGTGTATTCTATAAACTTCAACTCTTTTTCTACACTCAGGAGTACAGAAAACAGAAAGTATCTCTTCACGAGTAATTTCTTGAGCCGCAGGTTTGTGAAACACAAATGCCATAATTTCAGCGGGTGGTTGATACTTTTGTTCTTCTCCTCAAAACACAAACCAAACGAGAACCCGTGCACTCGCTAACTCAAACACTCAGCAGTCGAATGAACCCTCTTTCTGAACCGCACCTCAAAACCTGTCAAATCTTATCACAAACAAAACAAACCCTTTTTTTTTTAATTAGAATATGATAAAATTATAAAAGAATACTTATTATATTTATTATTACTATTATAAGTAATGATAAGGTAATGATAAAGATATTATTACTAATGATTATTATTATATAATAGTAAACCTAAACAACGTCTGTATGTCTGTCTTCTTCGTTCAAAACCCACCGAACCCTAATTTCGAAAGATCAGCCGCAGTTACAACAACAACTACCCGTCTTCTTTAATTCGATTATCAACGACAACAGCGACAAAGGAGAACTACGAAGGAACGTTGAACGGAGGTGATCGGATGAACAGTGTCAGACAATACGACGATGAAGATGATGAACGGAGATAATGGTGAAGGTGGTGGTTTGAAGATGATCGGAGAAGGTACGACGACGATGATACTGCGATGAATGTTATCGGAGTTGCAGGTTTCACGGTGATGGAGAAGATGACTCGAAACCGTTGAAAGTTTAACTCGAGACCTTGGTGAAGTGGTTGCGACACAAGAATGATGATGATCAAATGAGAATTTAACCACTCGAAAACAATAACTCCAAAACAGTGGACTCGAAACCTTTGCTGATTGCGACTCGAGAACAGAAAGAGATGACTCGAGATCTCGGTTGCGACTCGGAACCGTGGTTGCGACTCGAGACCGTGAAACTTGTGAGTCGAGACAGTGGTTGCGACTCGAGAACTTCAGTGGTTCAATAACAAATATGGATGATCGATGAAGATATGAGTCGAGACCGTGATGATGATGACTCGAGACTTCAGTTGGTTGCGAGTCGACACTGAATGTAGCTGGAATGGTGATGATGAAACCGTGAAGATGACTCGAGATCTGTTAACTGGAGTCGAGACCAGTGATGAGTCGAGACCTTGAAACCGTGAAGAGTCGAGACCTCTTGTAAGTCGAGACCTTGAAAGCGGTTGCGAGTCGAGACCTGTTGTAGAGATGGGACTCGAGACCTGTGGAGAGCTTCTTTGCACAAGAATGACTCGAAACCAAATGATGGAAAGTGACTCGAGACCTTTGAAAATTTGATTTTTTTTAAGTGTTTCGAAAAGATAGTGATTTCCTCTATCTTTCAACAATTTCAAAACCAAAACAGATTTCCAAAACTTAACTTTCCTAAAACTTTGGGATTTTTCTAAAATAAAGAATTTTTAAATCTTTTAAAGATTGGAAATAATCCCAATAACAGAATTACGAATAGATCAAATAGCAAAATATGATGAGTTTTCAATAAAAACCGATGAATATTACGAAGAACGCGAAGAACACGATGAGTGTTCTTGATGATTTTTAACAAAAACTTCAAAATCTTGAATCTTTGATATCACACCGAGCCTAGAAACAGGTTCTAATGGCTCTGATACCACTTGTAAGTCCCGTATAACCGGATCTTTCAATGATATCAAACAACCTATTGATTGTGCGGAATCCAATCAATAGGTGATTCAAGAAATAAGATGAAAAAGAACAAAAACACCAAAATAACTTTTAACTCACACACGTTTCGATTACTTGAACAAGCAAAAACGTCTGGTATGAATACACCACTACCAATCGCCTCCCTTTCTCTGGTTCTCTAGAATTTGTGTCACTAGAAGGTTCAAACCCTAAAACAAGTTGAAAACTTGTTTATATACATAGACAAGCCCACTTCCCACATGGGCTTCCCTTGGGCCTGCTTGGCCCACATGGCCTATAGCTTGGCCCAAGTGACCTATAAAGGTCCAAAACCTAATATAACTAACCCGGTAAAGCCCAGTTCGTAACCATAGCCCGTTATGTTAATTTGATGCGTCAGTCTCACACTTTAGGGCCTAACAGCAAGGTTCGTCTCTCGTATACTCATTGTACTGCATAACTAGTGAACACTTACATATGATATTGCATGTGATTGCACTTTTAGCACAACAGTATGAATTCATGTATTACTTGCATGTGTTATGTAACTGATAGGGTGGTATTTCCCTAAACATTCATGACTTACGTTTCGTGATGTCTTCGGTTGCTACTCAAGTTTGAGGAACCATTTGACATGAGTTAAGAGAAGCTGAGATGAGCATGCAAATCACAATATTATTGTGGGTGCACACATAATAATAATGTGGGGTGCATGCGAGTCCCAGTGAGGCTTAACAAGTGAAAAAGGGGTTCCGTTCCATTATTGGATCAATGTGAAACATAACAAACCTATAGGGGTCATAGCAGTGATTGTCCCCTACTCGAACGTGAACTTTTCATTCCTCTCTGGATCCTTTCGAATCTTGATGCTATCAAGTATTACCTGAACACCCATCTGAACACCTAGCGAACTGTGTAGAATGTTAGGTGCTTGTACGAACATCCCCGAGTTGGATGTTGCAACGACAAAGATTGGTCTATATCTTTCTCCCCTTTCTTCGTTTGCTGGATACTTAACGTATTGACGCCATAGACCCCGAAGTGTGATCACTTCTGCAACACTCTCGTAACATATCGTGTATTACTCAGTCAACTTGCAAGAACGATGGACTTCAGCATTTGAACGACCCTAGTTACCAACAATGAACATCAGCGATTTGACTCCAATCGAATCCTTAACCCCAGCCAGCGACTCATGGGAGTCAACTTTTACGAATCAATCAGGAGATAAGCAATGACAACTGACTGTAGTATGGAATGTGAAACTCCCCGCACAGTGAGTAGTGCCTTAGCACGTACCATGGAATGTGAAGAGGTGGACCCTATTGGTAAAAGGTCGTAGAGCTCCGTTTCAAACAACAGCTTTAGAGGCAACAGACACGACAACAAGGTATTTGTAATGGTAACCAACAGTATGGAAAGTGAAAGTGCCTACGACATGGAGTGGTTGTTGCTAAATCAAAACGACAACAACCAAAGGAACGACGGCCGTACTGGAAATCCTCGCAACGAGTACAACAACACGAGAAATGATGCTCATGGAAGGACATTAGGGATTGGCGTGGGCGACGCTGGGATTATAACAACATGGTGGCCTATGTATTCTTGGTGACTAATCACTTCGCCACTGTTCTGCTTAACCCTGATGCTTCTTGAAACCGAACCTGTTGTGGAATTGGCTGATGGCAAGACAATGGAAACCTCATATGATCGTTGGTATGCAAACTCGACCTTGTGGGACAAGTGTTCGACATCGACCTTTCTACTGTTGTTCTTGATAGATGGACCCTGTGAAGAGAAGATTCTACGTATCCCTCTCCTAGTGGAGGATTGTTATCTGTTCTAACGCGTCATAGTGGCGCAACGGTTAGCGTCATTTCAACAACGAAAGCCAGGAGTGTCTACGGAGGGATTACCCCACTGGGTTAGCAACTGTTATTGACGTAAGGTTAGGGAAAAAGAGGATCGAGGATCCACCAGTTGTTCGTGATTACCCTCAGTGTGCTACCCGAGGAACTTCCAGGATCATCTCTACAACTGCTACGTAGGAACTCAGTTTGACCTCACGCCAGAGGCAGTTCTAACTACTCGTACTCTCTATCGTCTTGCACTAGGAGGGTTGCAGGAGCTGTTTAACCAACTACAGGAACTGCTGGACAAGAGTTTTCGCTTTAAGGAGCCCTCGCTATACCCATGAAGAGAAGCCTTTTCGTATGTGCACTGACTATCGAGAACTCAACAAGGTGACAGTCAAGAACCATTTGCCTCGACCATGTATTGACAACCCGTCGACCAGTTGCGAGGAACAAGCTTCCATTCGAGGATTGGCTAGCGAACGGACTATCATCAGATGGAAGTCTAAGAGGAGAATGCTCTTAGAACAACACGTCGAACGCAATGCAGCCATTTCAACTTTGTACACCATGATCATTGAGTTGATCAACACACCAGCAGCTTCAGGGAATCACATGAATCGACCGTATTTGCTGACGACGTTCTGAATCATGACTAGGAGAAAGGAACACCATGGGTGGCATATGTATCCTATTTCAGCACTTCTGTGGGAGGAGCCATTGCGCGCCAAGTCTCGTTAAATGTCACATCTAGATTCGAGAGATGCAACAATTCTTTGGTTTCACTAGATACTATCGCAGCTTACCCACAGGATTTTCGAAGGTCGCACGGCTTAAATCTCTTCAGCACAACAGGGTGCTGTGTTCATGAAAGACGAAACAGGAGGACGTCATTTCAGCTTTCGAATTTCAACTCTGCAGCGGGTGATTTAGTGAGATACCATGATGGTCTGAATCAGAGTCCCAGTTACACACCGACGCAACACGAGAGGGTGATGACTTATGTGATAGAGTTACAAAGAGGAACTGCACGACACACAACTGGCGGTGAAAATCATGGCCTTGGGATTTTAGATGGAGGCATTACTTGGACGGTACCAGATGCGTTATTTAGACCGGTCACAAGGGCCTCCCGTGTACCTTGGCTTCGACAGAGCTAAATCAGTTAATGGCATCACTGCAGGGAACTTTAAGATGATTACAACTATGAAACTTGAACGTGCACGAGCTTTGCAGCTCACTATCGACTCTAACTTACCTGATCAGACTCGCTCTATTCAAACTGGAGAACTGAAGGAAGAGGATTTTCAAGTTGAACCCATGCGGGGCATGGAGAAGCAACCTTTGATAGGTCGGACGATACTTGTTACCTCATGGAACGAATGTGGGTCTCATTATACGGCAATTGTAGGGAACTCGTGTTGAGCAAAGCACACCGGCTTCGATATTCTTTTCGTCTGGGTTTTGATGAGAGACATCAGGATTTATAAACCTTGTACTGGTAACTGGGCATGAAGGCCCACCTAGCTAGGTATGGGAATGATGTTTGACTTGGGGGAAAGTCAAGGCGAAGTGTTAGCAATCAGAAACATCTATATGAAAAGCGAAAACAGACTGCCATGGATTTGGTCGCTAGTCTACTTACAACTAGAAACGGAAACGATATCACCTGGATGATCGTTGATTGTCTCACGTAACCAGCACACTTTCTAGCCATCAAGGAAATGGATAAGTTTTTCTACACTTGCAGTCATCTACCTGAAAGAAGTGGTTGCTAGGCACGGGGTGCCGACCTCCATTATCTCTGATCGCGACTCACAATTTGCATCTGATTTATGGCAAGCGATGCATAAATCCTTTGGCTCACATCTAGACATGAGCACAGCGTATCATCCACAAACGGATGGGCAGACTGAACGCAGCAGCCAAACTCTTGAAGACATGCTTCGAGCATGTGTAATCGACTTTGGTAATGGCTGGGAGCGGCATTTACCTTTAGTGGAGTTTTTGTATAACAACAGTTACCACACCAGCATCCAGGCTGCTCCGTTCGAGGCATTGTACGGACGGAAGTGCCGATCACCTCTTTGTTGGGCAGAGTTTGACGACAGCCAAATCACTGGCCCAAAACTCGTCGTAGACACAACAGAGAAGACTGCTCAGATACGACAATGAACGGCGGCAGTTCGTGACCGTCAGAAAAGCTATGCTGATAAGCGCAAGAAACCACTCGAGTTCCAAGTTGGGGATCGAGTACTACCTAAAATCTCACCTTGGGAAAGTGTACTTCGTTTTGGTATACGAGACAAAACTTAAACCGCGTTATGTTGAACCTTTCGAAATCACGGAGAGAATTGGCAAGGTGGCCTACAGATTGAATCTACCCGAAGAACTCAGTGGAGTTTACAAAGTATTCCGTGGGTCGAATCTGAAGAAGTGTCTGTGAGATGAAACCCTCACAGTTCCTTTCAAGGAGCTCACCATCGACGGTCAGTTGCGATTTGTCAAGGAACCAGTGGAAATCTTGGACCGGGAGGTCAAGACTCTCAAATGCACCAGGATACCTATTGTTCGAGTTCGTGGGAACTCCCGTCGTGGCCCAGGGTTTGTCTGGGAACGAGAAAACCAAATGAAACACAAATATCCCCAGTTGTTCGAGAACAATGAAACCACTACTGAGGCTGAAGCTACTGCGGAATTTTGGGATGAAATTCCAAACCAACGGGGGAATGATGTGACACCCCAGGAAAAAAAAACCCAGGAAAACCATGCAACCTAACTAGCTTCCTCAGTTACGTGCTAAATTTCGGGACGAAATTTCTTTCAAGTTGGGGATGATGTGACAACCCGAACTTTCGAGGCCAGTGACGTTAATCTGTGCCGTTACAATTCCGTTAACTTAAACGTAACGTGTAATAATTTTGTTATTTAGCTTACACCTATGTTTTGGGCCGCCTTTATCTTTAACTACATTGGACCGGTCACTTGTACTTTTGGGCCGCGAATTACTTGAGCCCAACTCTAAACACGTAAATAAGTCTGAGTGGATCACGTTTATGCATGGGCTTAGTAAAGCCTAAACGGGGTTAAAGTGGGCCTATATATATATGTGTGTCGATTGTATGTCTGGGCCGCCCCCAAAACATGTGAAGCCCGTAGAGTTTCTAGATTATGTTGACAGCCCAAGTGGATGGGCTTAAGCCCACTTCGATTAGCTTGTTGTGACCGCCCCTAAACCTTTACCATTTATAATACGTATTAGATTCTTATTTAACTTTTAACTCAAATAAAACCCTAAAGCATTACTCCTCCATATCCCGCGTACGACAGTAGAACACCCTCCCCCAAATCGTGATCACCATCACCATATTCCCCATATTCTCTCGGTTAGTATTACCTTATGCTTGCTTAATTTTGTTGATGGTTTTTATTATATGTGAACATGTATGGTGTCCTGGTTGATTAAGTGTTATGGATGATTGTGATTCTTGGATGATCATGGTTGACTAGTGCATCGATTCATGACTGTTGCTGTGGTTTATGCTTGTATGTGATGTTATAGGTGTTAGGGTTGAATGAACATATGATAAAGAACCATGGATACACTTGCGTAATATAAACATAACAGTTATAATATGTTAGTGTTGTATTAATCGATGATGCAAATCAGATCATCAATTACAAATTATCCACTTATTCAATCGGCCCAATTAGAATGAATAAATATTTAATGTTGTCGGCTCATTACATCTAGTGGCCCATGTGAAAATGTAATCTTTTGAATGCTCTATTAATTGTCGGCCATGAATATAATAATTGGTATAATAATTGTTGTCATGTGCACATGTTAGGAATCATCAGGTTGCATATGTTAGGAATTGGTATAATAATTGTTGTCATGTGCACATGTTTAGGTGGGGCCGATGATCTGCTAGACCACACACACCCACTAATAATAAGTTGTTAACTGTGAATCTATACATGAAGTAATTGGTAACATGCAAACATTACTTGGGCCTTACATGTTCTTTTGGGCCGCATGGTTTAGTAAATTGAATAGTGGGCTGCAATATTGGTCTTGTTATGTAAGGGTTATAAGGAAACAATATATGGGCCGGGTAGTAGGAAGGGTTAAACACATGGGTCAAATATAAACTGTTTGAGTTGTAACCTTATTACGTTTGACAAACTAGTGATAAGATGAAACATCATGTATACGGCCCTAACCTGCAATGTGAATATGTGTCGGTAGGGATGTTTGCTACAGCTTGTGTGACACAACGAACTATGCTTGTTATGACATACGTGATGATTATACGTTTGGTTGTTTATTACTTGAGCAATACGTGTGACTAGATACGTGAATTATGAATTCATGAAACTGACTGCCTTTGGTAACCACAATAGGGTTTGATTGATCATTGTGTGAAACGTGTACTTAATTCTACCTAGCAAAACTAAGGTGAGTTCACACTCTTTCTAAGGCATGGGATTCCCGGTGGTTGGGAATGGGTTAAAGAACTAAAACGGAACCTGCATATCCTCCTTGGGTAGGATATGTACCGCCATCCTCCATGGGTAGGATGCCAATATTAATCCTGCATATTCTCCTTGGGTAGAATACGTACGTTCGTCCTCCTTGGGTAGGACAACAACCTTAAACTTACTAGACAAAACTCTATCATTAAGTCCCTCATTTTATATCGACTTAATCGCCGAGGCCGATGGCGAGCGGGTCATTAGTTAATAGCGCTATTAGGTTTGACAAACCTCACACCATTCCGGTCGGACGGGCGTGTACTAATGGATCATGGCAAACAGTCAATGATGATAGACATTGACTTAGGGCACAACTTACTTTCGTCAGCAGTCGATATGGTAATGGTCTAGTGGTTCACATGGGGAAGCCCCCACTGATTATGGATATGGTTTGGGAAACAAAGATACTGGTTAACTCGTGGTTTACGAAACAACTTATGGTTTTCAAAACAAACTTGTAAAACTAAACAACCAACTGTGAACTCGCTTAACTTTGTTGTTGACTCGTTGTTACATGCCTTGCAGGTCGTTATGCTTATATTATTTGGAACTTGCTCTCTGGGAAGCTGGAGTGGTCATGGGTCGAGATACATGGAATCTCAATACAAGCTTAATGGTTTATGTACTCTTGGTTTACTAAACACTTAACAAATGATTTATGCTTCCGCTGTATACAATGAATGATATGTAACGTTTGTAACGCTTTATGTTAATAAATGAAAGTTTTATTTAATTATAATTATGAGTTCAATGTGATTGGTGGCTTGGATACTGGTACGTCACACGCCTCGCGGGGATTTCCGCATGTGGTATTTTGGGGGTGTGACAATTCATATCTCCACGGTCTATATGGAGATATGTTGGCTACCTGGTCGGGGGTTAAGGGAACGGTTTGGTAAGAGTGTTGCCTTGTTCAGTGTATAGATCCTGCAAGGACCTGGGTCAAATTTAGTAGGACCTCCTTTAATACCCACCGGTATTGGATGGCGGAGGTCCAAACTCTTTGATCCCCTCATATGTAAGCTACTATTAATACTTTAACCCGGCTACTTAGGACTGTATCCCTGCTGACTCAGACTACTTAGCCGAGGGTAACGTCACCTTCAAAAGAGGGGCCTACCATAATATGCATTAATAACTTAATTAATTATCTTTCAATAATCCGACCCTTTAGGATTGTATCCTTGCTGACTCAAACTACTGGGTTGAGAGTAACGTCACCTTCAAAAGAAGGGCCTACTACAATAACTAAGATAATCTCTTAAAAAGTGAAAAAGTGCGGAAATAATCAAAGGTTACACTAAACACGAGTCGGATCCAAGTGATTCATCTTGTCTATCTGTTTTTATTTTATTTTTCAGCATTTTAGTTAGTTTTTATTTTTCTAGTTTTAAAACCTTTTTTCTAACTTTTGATTTGATTAGACGTTGAGGATAAACCGATACTAAAAGCTCTTGTGTCCTTGGACGACCTCGGTATCTTGCCAACACTATACTACGCTCACGATGGGTGCACTTGCCCATATGTGTGTTTGGTGTTAGTAACATATCGTGTTTTATAAATTTAAAACTTGGCTAAAATGTAAAAAGGGGTTAAAATATACTTAAATATATATCACACCACACGCGCATCAAGTTTTTGGCGCTGTTGCCGGGGACACAAGGATTTTAAGAAAGCTTAAAATCGATGACCTAATCAGTTTTTTTTCAAAACCTTTTTCAAAACGCGCGCACATTTTTCTGCATTTTAGTTTAGTTTTGCATTTACAGTAGGTTGAACACGGGCCGTGCTCATTGAACACGGGGCCGTGCTGCATATTTTTCATAAAACACCCAGATACAAAGCCTGAACACGGGGCCGTGCTCACTGAACACACGCCCCCGTGCTCAACGAAACCAGTAACTTTAATTAAAACGCCCAGATACAGACCCTGAACACGGGGCCGTGTCCAGCCTCTGTTTCAGTCTTTATTTTTGTTTTCTGGTCTCAAGACTCTGTTGTGGTCTGCTGAGTGATTCTTATGGATTAATACTCAGGAGGTTACAACTACACCTATGAGGAGGATGATTATAGGGAAAATTATTGCACTAATTGTGGTGACCCACACTCGGTTCAATATTGTAACTTATTTCAACCATCCACTTCATACACCTACTATGAGGAGCCCAGGTACGAGCCACCAACTTCATACACATCCTATGAAGACCAAAGGTATGAACCTCCTCCCTCATACTCATATTTTGATGAACCAAGGTATGAGCCTTCATACTCGTACTTTGAGGAACCAAGATATGAGCCACCACCTTCATATGCTTATTATGAGGAACCATGGCGTGAACAACCCACCTCATATGAGTATTATGAAGAACAAAATTACGACCCTTATCCATCATATACTTACAATGAAGGACAATGGTGTGAACCATCTACTTTCTATGAGTATTATGAAGAACAAAGGATCGAACAACCGGATTCAAGCTTTGAAAATCCCGATCCTTACTCTATCACCGAAGTGACCGATAGGATATTAGAACACCTTAAAACTATCGAGCGCTACATAAAAGAATCTCGAGCATGGGAAGAGGAGTCCCGCGCAAGAGAAGAATTAACTTGTAATAAGGAAGAGATAGTTGAAAGTGCAAAAATGGAAGAACAAATAAGTGAAAAACTGACACATGAGTTAAACAACGAAAAAGGTGAGTCCGTTAATGTTAAAATTCAAAAAGAGTCTAATTTTGAAGAAATTAATCTCTTTTCACTTTCTTTTGAAAACCATTGTTTAGTACCTACTCATGCTAAGTTTTTAAAAGAGTTAAACACTAACACTAAAATTGACGAAACGGTAAGCGTTAAGTTAACTAATGATCAAACTTTGCTAATAAAAGAAGACCCATTTGAAATCAACATTACACCGGTTCCATGTTTTTTTCAAAATTCGTTTATTAGTAATGTCACAATCGATAAAGATCTTTGTGTTAACATAATGCCCAACTACATTTTCGAAAAATTAAGTATTAGTGATTTTTCTCCACTTCAAATACCCATTTTTCTATCCAATCGGAAAGTAATAAAATCAATCGGTATAGTTGAGGATGTCTTGGTTCAAACAAATCAAATGGTAATCCCAACCGACTTTGTCATCCTTGATGACGCTCCTCTAGTGTTGGGACGACCCTTTGTAAAAACCCACGAAGCCTTGAAAAACCGGAAGCGCAACAATCTACCTATTCAATTAGGGGCATTTAAAAAGAGTGTCGATCTTGAGCGATCAATGAAATATCCTTTCGGCAATAATGACCCCCTAATTGAAGATGAAGATGAGCCACCCGATACAAGTGAAAAGATTGACCACTTTGTTGAAGAAGAGGTCGCCATAGAACAAACTTTTAAAGTTCTTGATCAAAATGAGCAACCCAATAAGGAGTCTTCTAGAGACCCACCTCTTGAGCTCAAAGAACTTCCAAAAGGTTTGGAATATGCTTTTCTAGACAAAGGTGGTAAATCACCTGTAATTATTTCGTCTAAATTAAGTAGTTTAGAAAAAGAAAAATTAATTAATCTTTTGAAAAAACACAAAAATGCGATCGCTTGGAAGCTTGTAGACATTAAAGGAATAAGTCCTTCCATGTGCACACACAAAATTTTAATGAACGATGACTATAAATCGGTAATACAACCACAACGTCGAGTAAATCCAAATGTTTAAGAAGTGGTTAAAAACGAAGTCATCAAATTACTTGAAGCCGGACTTATTTATCCTATCTCCGATAGTCCTTGGGTAAGTCCCGTCCAAGTAGTTCCAAAGAAAGGAGGTATGACGGTAATAACTAACGAAAAGAATGAATTAATACCAACGGGAACTGTCACAGGATGGAGGGTATGTATAGATTATAGAAGGTTAAATGAAGCAACAAGGAAAGATCACTTTCCTTTGCCCTTCATTGATCAAATGTTAGAAAGATTATCCGGTCATAAATTTTACTGTTTCTTGGATGGTTTTTCAGGATACTTTCAAATCCCGATAGCACCCGAAGACCAAGAAAAGACAACTTTCACATGTCCCTACAGAACTTTTGCTTATCGACGCATGCCATTTGGTCTATGTAATGCCCCCGCAACCTTCCAACGTTGCATGGTAGCCATCTTCCATGACATGATAGAAAAGACAATGGAAGTCTTCATGGACGACTTTTCTATCTTTGGGGATTCATACGACCAATGCCTCGATAACCTTGAAAGAATGCTATCCCGATGTGAGGAAACTAACATCGCCTTTAACTGGGAAAAATGCCATTTCATGGTAACGGAGGGAATAGTACTCGGTCATAAAATCTCAAGCGAAGGAATGGAGGTTGATCGAGCCAAGAGAGACACTATTTCTCGATTACCACCCCCATCCTCCGTTAGAGCTATTAGAAGTTTCCTAGGGCATGCCGGATTTTATAGACGGTTTATCAAAGACTTTTCTAAAATCTCAAGGCCTTTAACAAAATTACTTGAAAAAGATGCCCCTTTCATCTTTGACAAGGATTGCAATCAAGCATTTCTAGCCCTAAAGGAAATGCTAGTCAATGCACCTATCATGATAGCGCCTGATTGGAAATTTCCTTTCGAAATCATGTGTGATGCAAGTGACTTTGCAGTTGGAGCTGTCTTGGGACAAAGAAAAGAGAAGCATTTCACCCAATCTATTATGCTAGTAAAACACTTAACGATGCACAAGAAAATTACACAACAACTGAAAAAGAATTACTAGCTGTGGTATTTTCTTTTGATAAATTTCATTCTTATCTTGTTCTTTCTAAAACAATAGTCTATACAGATCATGCAGCCATTCGATATCTCTTCAAGAAGCAGGATGCTAAACCGCGTTTGATTCAGTGGATTCTACTCCTCCAAGAATTTGATATTGAAATCAAAGACAAAAGAGGAGCAGAAAATACCGCAGCAGATCATCTTTCACGCTTAGAAGACCCAGCTTTGGAACCAACTAGGGACGAGCAAATCAACGAAAAATTTCCAACGGAGTCCCTAGAAATGGTGGAATACAGAGAAGAGCCATGGTACGCCGACTATGCTAACTACCTAGCTAGCGGTATAGTCGCGAAAGGTTGTCCACGTCATCAAAGAAAGAATTTTTTGCTGATGTAAAACACTATTTTTGGGAAGATCCTTATCTTTTTAAAATGTGTGCCGACCAACTCATCCGACGGTGCGTACATGGTCACGAAGCACGAAGAATTCTCCGCCATTGTCATGAAGGTCCATACGGAGGACACCATGGTGCCACTAGTACCGCACGAAAGGTATTTGATTCAGGGTTTTATTGGCCAACCATTTACAAAGACGCCCAAAGTCTTGTCAAGACATGTGATGCTTGCCAAAGAACAGGTAATATTTCTTCCAAAAACGAAATGCCACAAAATGGCATTCTTGTTTGTGAAATTTTTGATGTGTGGGGACTCGACTTTATGGGACCTTTCCCACCGTCGAAAGGAAACAAATATATACTTGTGGCATTAGATTACTTGTCTAAATGGGCCGAGGCCGAGGCACTTCCAACAAATGATGGAAGAGTCGTGGTAAGATTTCTGAAAAAATTATTCTCTCGTTTTGGTACACCTAAAGCATTAATAAGTGATAGAGGTACCCATTTTTGTAACCATCAACTTCAAAAAATCTTAACAAGATATGGGGTCTATCATCGGGTCTCAACAGCATATCATCCCCAAACAAACGGACAAGCCGAAGTGACTATTAGAGGTTTAAAACGAATACTTGAAAAAACCGTAGGGTTAAATAAAAAGGAATGGGCCGATAAATTAGATGATGCTTTATGGGCTTTTCGAACTGCTTATAAAACAACAATAGGTACAACCCCATATAAGCTCGTCTATGGAAAAAGCTGTCATTTGCCGGTAGAAATAGCACACAAAGCCTACTGGTCAATTAAAAATGTAAACTTAGATTTAGAATTTGCCGGTAGAAATCGATTTTGTCAATTAAATGAATTAGACGAATTAAGGAATTATGCATACTCAAACTCCGAAATTTATAAGGAAAGAATGAAAAATTTGCATGATAAACATATTAAACCTAATGAATTTCGAGTAGGAGATCAAGTTCTATTGTTTAATTCACGACTTCGATTGTTTCCTGGTAAATTAAAGTCTAGTGGTCAGGACCTTTTTCCATCACCCATGTTTTCCCACACGGTGCAGTAGAAATTAAATCTCAGAATGGAATTCCATTCAAAGTCAATGGCCAACGGCTGAAGCTATATCAAGGATTCATTGAGGATGAAGAGGAAGAAATCTCGCTTCAAACGGTCGAAGAATGAAAACATCAACATCATACCTGGTAAGTTACGAACAAATGGGTTGACATCTAAATCGGTAAGTCTTCTAACCAAGATTTTGGGAAACAAGGGGCACTCACACGAGCACTAAAAAAAAAATTAAACTTTGCTCGGCACGAGGCCGTGTCCGCGCAACTGTCGGGATAAAACCCCTTTTCTCAAACAGTTTCTTCATTCCACACGCCCCGTTTCCCCAAAAACTCTCTGGTTCAGGCGATTTTTCTGCAGAATTCCGACGTCTCCTCTACTTCTAACAACATCAAGGTATGATTCTATTATCATTAGTAGTTAGATTAGGCATTTGCATGTAGTTAAAACATAAAAAATTTGGGGAAAAATCTAGGGTTCTTGAACTTCATCCGGATCGAACCTAAATTTTTTGCATAAATCTGTTAGCATTAGTTTAGATTAGTGTTATAGGAAGTAAATCCACTTGTATTGTTCATAGATTCGCCCGATTTCTCACAAAAACCCCAAACCCTTGTTTTTAAGCCGAAAAAGATAAAATTGAAGGGGTAAACGGTTTGTTTTGGAAAAAACAGCACTTGGGGTTTCAGTTTCGAGGAAAACCCCACCTACTGGAACAAAAATTTTCAAGTTTTCGGGACTGGGTCGAAAAATGAAGTTTTTGAGTAACAGACGCCTGGACACGGGGTCGTGTCCGCTGAACACGGGGCCGTGTCCAGCTAACTGTTTTCAGTTTTCTCCGAAATTTTCACTGTTTCGTGCTAACTTTTGGTATATTCTTTCAGATGTCAAAGAAATTCACAAGGTTCAATTCAACTGAGCAGGACGCTAAAGCAAGATACGATGTGCTTCGAACCAGACCGGAGGAATACCCAAGACAAGTGTGCATGGATCTTTTGGCAATGGTGAACCAACTTGACCGGTTTAACAACCTCGTTACCGGCCCACTAAGAGCTGCCCTAACCAATCGACTTCGCTCAGTCCACGAGTACAATCTGGAGTTCTATAGCACCTTCATGTTCAATTCAAGATGCGACCCGTTTGATAATGATGGGGTAGAGTTCCGATGTGGTGGGCCTAAGTACTCGATTTCGATGGCACAGTTTGGGTCGATAGTTAGGTTGTATGCGGAGGAAGATGCGGGTAATGAAGAAAACACCGGAGGGGTGCGAGAGTTGGATGAAAACGAACGCCAAGCAACTTGGGCTCAAATAGGAGAAGGGCACTACAACCCGAGCAGCACTAAGAGCACCAAGCTGAGGGACCCGCTTTACCGTTACATCCATAGGGTCCTCACTTACTCTCTTAGCCAAAGGCATGACAGTAGTGGCATTGTTGGGTTGAGAGATCTGGTGGTCCTTCATTGCATTCATAACCGCAGACACCTCGATGTTCCGTACCTCCTGCTCCGCAACATGCATTGGAACCGGCTTGCTAATCCACCAACCCCTATCTTCTTCGGGGGGTGGATATACCGTCTCTTCAAGCATTTTGTGAACATGCCCAGATCTTTCCAAAAGAGCCCATGGTCGGGAAGAGTGGACATACACATCTGCCGATCCATGAACCTGATTTATGAAGCCGAAGACGGGTCGGTTAGCTTCCAAAGAGTCCAGGGGCATGCATGGAACCCGCAAGAGGTACTCGTCCTTCACGCTCCACAATTTCAACAACCTCCTCATTACCAGTACTAGCCCCACGGTGATCTGGGCCAATCCTCCTCACAAGGAGGCGGTTTTCCTAATTTTCAAAGCTTACATGACTTAATGCAAGAAAACCTCATGTGCACCAGGAACACCTATAACATGGCGAGCAACACGTACACCCGGGTCGTAGCAATTGAGAGAAACATATCCGACATCCATGATGACATTGGGAATATCTGGGAGTACATGGCGGGGCACGGAGGAGGAGGTGATGACGATGAGGACGAGGACGAGGACATGGACTAGGCGGGAGGAGTAGAGGCAGGAGCGGCTGATTGGTGATCCCACAGGTTAACCCCTTTTTCTTTTGAACAATTTCCGGCCTGCGTGCCGTGTGTTGAACAATTTACTTCCTTTAACTCTTTTTATTTTCTGCATTTTCTTTTCTTTTTAACTTTGTGATTTGGATGTTTGAACTATGGTGATTTAGGATGCTTGTTATGGTTTGGTGTAGTGTTTATTGATAAAACAGGTACATACGAGGCTTAGAGCACTAAACATTAGTGCTACTAAAGCCGGGACAAGAAAACCGGAGCCAGAAACCTGTTTTTCACCTTTCCAGATTGTCTACACGGGGTCGTGTCCAGCCGACACGCCCCCGTGCCCACTTCCCCAGACCTGCTGTTTGTTTAATTCTGCAGACCTTTGCCAGACACGGGGTCGTGTCCAGCCAACACACCCCCGTGTCTACCTTCTATAAGTAATTGTTACTTGCACTCTGACCACGGGGTCGTGTCCATTCGACACGGGGCCGTGTCTAGACGTCCAGTAACATAAAATTTTGCTTTTTCACACATTTTTACACATTCAATCAACCTAAAAACTTATTTTTGGGACACATTGAGGACAGTGTGTAATTTAAGTGTGGGGGGGGGGGATGCTAAAACCTTGAATCTTGCAAGTCCTAAATACAAGCCTTACACAAAACTCTATTGGAACCGCTAATCACCCCAAATTTTTTTCAAATTTTTTTTTCTTTACTTGTCTAGGTTTAATTTGGGAATTTTAAGTTCTAAAAAGGTTATATTTTTACAAATTTACAACCGATAGCGTCGTGATAAAAAGAACCAACATAAGAAAATTATGAAACGACATGACAAACCTAGTTAAAATTTGATTATATATACTTGATCACATAAAAACCCATTCCCACAAAAAGTGAGTTTTGAGCCTTTATTGTGCATACAAATACATATCTTTAAACTAAATGCTCATTTTTCGTTTCTTGTGTGAATAGCCGCTTGGTTCTTACGACTCTAGAACTTGCCACGACGATACATTCCCGGTCCTTACCAACTTAAACCCGAGTAAGTAAATGACGGAGGCATTAGGACTAACCCTTTTTATTTCTACACCATTATTTTTATTTTTTATTTTTTTTTACCACCTACCCAAAATCCCCATAGTTAACCCCTTTGAGCCTAAACCTTTTCATTTCATAACCCAAAACAAACACCATTTCACCCACCAAAACCTTTTTATTTTTAACCCTTTTGTTTTAGTAACAAGCTCGGTTTTTCTTATGACTTTAAAAAAAAAATGATGATGATGATGAAGCAAAAGAGAAATAAACAAACAAGTTTATCAAAAAAAAAAAATAACTTTGTTTGAATAATGGCTTCATCAAAATAAAAATTTCAAAAATAAAAAGTCTTACGAAAACCGACGCTTTTTACGCCTTTCGCCCTTTTACTAACCACTAACCCAACCACCTACCTTTAACCCAAGCCTAACCCTTCACCCAAAAGTCCTCTTGATATTTACAAAGGTATATAGTTAAAAAGGAGGAGGATTGATTGCTTGGCAAGCTTATGGTAGGAGTAAGTTCCATGCCGCTCTCGAGTGATCCACTAAAATACATCTTCGGCCGACTGTTGAGTGATCCCCGTGAGGTATGTGAGCTTGTATATAAGTGGAATTTTAAAAAGGCATGTTATGCCCTAATAAGTAATTTATCTTATGGAATGTTTTCAATAAATCATGACGAATAGGATTGTAAATAAATACAAATTAAACTAAATAAAGAATCTTGGAAATCCCGACACTCTATGACAAGCCCAAAAAACCTTCTCTTTTACCCATTCCATTTGGGAGTGTAAAGCCACAAAATAAAGAGTTTTGCTTGAGGATAAGCAAAGATTCAAGTGTGGGGGTATTTGATGTGCACAAAATGCAACATATAAATTACATCAATTGTGGCATAAAACTAACCCTTTTTTAGTACTAATGTTGGAAAAAGTGTGTTTTTGTCTTCCTTTTGTATTTTCAGGATTAAATGAGCTCAAATGAACAAAAGAACCAAAAAGGCAGCTAAATCTAACATAAATACAAGAAAAGGAACAAACGTGACATGCCCGACCTCCCCGACAGCATCTTCCCACGCAAAACAAGAGAACAGAAGGCTGAACACGCCCCGTGCTCAATGAGCACGGGGGCGTGCCCAAGTGATTGCAGAAAAGACAAAGCTGTAGAAGCTTCTATCACCCACCACGGGGGCGTGCCCAGCGGACACGGGGCTGTGGTCAACTCTAAGATTCGCAGAATCTGGGGAAGTCTTGATAGTACAGATATGTCACACCCCGACCACGTAGAACATACAAAACGTGGCGGAAACGTCGGGGAGTGTTGTAACAGAATTAAATGTTTCAAATCCATGGCAATTGAAGTTTCGTTTTATTAATCAAACAAGAGAGTTACATTGTTTTAAACAAGAAACAAAGAGTACATAACATAAATTAACTAGATCTTGTCTCGTTTTAAGTCACTAAGGCACAGGTCCGCCTAAATATGTCTTGATAAGTCCTATGCATCATCTCCTGAAAACACACGTGAAAATAGGTACGTCAGCATAAAAATGCCTGTGAGATACATAGGTTTTGTGAAAATAGGATTCATGACTTATGTTTGTGAAAATGTTTAGTCATGAACCTTGTAATTTGCTTTGTCTTGTAAATCATTTGAAAAACGATAAGATCAGATGATATGTATAAATAAGTGAATAATGTATGGTTAAATGAATAACCATATAAAATGAGTTTGTATAAGATAAGTTGTTTATAAATCAATGTTTTGTGAAAAGTATGTTATTTGTATAAAATGTTCTATGTCTCAACTGAAATGATTCAAATAACGCTACGATATGTAATACCATACAAACACTTATATATAGGAAGTACCAGCGGCGTATCCACCATGCTTGTATCATATTACACACGCCTCGTTACTTAATCACTTAATCAAACCAAACCACCAAGATGTAATGTTTAACAATTGTAGAAATGTTTATGTATTGTAAGTAATGTAAGGCTAAACGAATAACCTTATAGTAGCATATCAAAAGTATACTTTGGATTTGTAAGTAACATATTAAACTATGTTTTGGTTTCATAAGTAACATATCAAAATATGCTTTGGATGTGATAAATAACATATTAAACTATGTTTTGGTTTTGTAAATAAATTATCAAAATATGCTTTGGATGTGATAAATATATGTTGGTTTGTACAATACCACACATGAGAGTATATCAAACTATACTTTAATAGTGTGATTTAAGAATTCATTCAGACCTAGTGCATCAAAATACACCTTTGAGACTATAAGGATACCACAAAGGCAATCCCTATTTGGATGGAGAAACAAATTGGTTTCAGACATTCCATGACAACAGGAATGGGGTGTCTAATCCTATAGCGCTATATCATACTAACAATCGGTCTGGTGAACATAAAATAAGTACAATTCAACAATTTATTTTATGTTCTTTGAGAAATCATTGTTTAAACCATAGATAGTCATTTAGTTTGTCAAATGATAAGTAATAACATGTATAAACAAATGTCAAAATGTAAGCATGTGATGAAATCAGCTGTACTAAGTAATGCACACCATGGGCACACGTAGCATGAAATGTAATGTAATGTAAAACGATGTACTAAATACGCACTCAATGGGCATACATAGCATAAATGGTAATAAAATCATGTACTATAATGTACTAACGAACATAGCAGGTATATGATGTGAAAACAGGAAAGCATGAAAGTAACAAGTAGGCACATGTGTTTCACCCCAAAACAGTTTGGAAAACAGTAAAAGAGGGGTCTATGTACTCACTTGAGATTGCTCAGTAGTTCTGGAGTGACAACTAAACAATGATAGAGATCTCGGAATCAAACGGCACCTAATATAGGTAACTATGTTAATAAACCGGACCTAAATCGGAAGATCGGATAGAATGAGGTTTCGTAAACCAAACGAGTATGGAAACTCGTGTAATATGGTTTAACAAACCCTACATACTAAAACGAAACTTAACCTATGTGTTTACGACCCATTACGACCCGTTTAGGAAGCTTATGCTACTTTAACGCGTCGTTCGCGTAAAACGCGTTCGGACCGCCTAACTAGTCCTATGACAAGTAGAATATGCCTAAACATGTTACATAATCAGTTATGTGACAAAGGTTTAGGTTACATATGCTTAATTACCAATTATACATGAAAAGGGTATTCTGGTAATTTACCTAAGGCATATAAACTACCTATCATACAACTACTCAAACGATGTGACCATAGGGTATAACCTCGGAAGGTTATTCCCTACCTACTATGGTCACCTAATGTGTTTGGTCGGATCCTAATGATCGACCAAATGGGTCGGGTTCGAGGTATAAGCGATTTATTAGATCGCTTACCCTACGACCCTAGACAACGTGGTAATCAGTAGGCATAGTCCCAAGGGACTATAACCAACGTGATTACACTCACGTTGCGAAGTTCAAACGAACTTCGCATTGACCATAAGCTGGTCAACGCTGAAAGTCAAACAAAGTTTGACTTTCTGACTCGAAAAGCAATAAAATAAGGAAAAGAACGAAAGAATACTTACGAAGGGTCCCCGAATGCTAACTTCGATTCAAAAATCTCAGGTATGAAACAATAGTTTCAACTTAGAGTTTCTCAAATCAAAGTTCTTGTAAGTTTAGCAATGGGAGGCATGGGGTATTTATAGTTTTCGGTCCACCGTTAAGATCGTTTCATGGAAAACGTGCCTTAATCCCACCCGTACAAGTGTCGGGACCTTATGGTAGCTCAAATACATCCTTATCAGCTGACTAAGCATCTTAGAATGTGTGGTGGTGGATCAAACAGCTGATAACAGGCTGTTAAGTACTCTGCATCTGGTCTGCAGACCCCATACGCATCGTAGGGCAAAAACCCATACGCATCGTAGGGCACAAGTTTGGCAGATTTACACTTTTGGTCCCTGTTATGCAATAAGGTCATTTTTGACACGTTTAAGGCCCGTTAACCCCATTTCAAAGCTCTAAAATGAAGTTAAAGTATAGGGAACTTAAAACATGCTCAAAAATATCTCGGATGTCGGTTCGTTTAGCCGTACGGTTGCGATGTTCGGTTAATTACGACGGAATACGCATAAGCGCGAAAAACGATCCAAATGACGCGACGAATGGATTTTTCTTATGGCGAACACTAAAATATAATATAGTCATGCTTACATAAATTTTTGGATGTCCGGATGTATTCAGAACGTAAGTTATGCGCGAAAATGCAAACTTGTGCACTTTTTGACACTTTTAGTCCCTGAATGACCCAAAAGTTTATTTTAGCACACCGAACCCCTAAAAGCCTATTTCTAAGCTATGTAAAGGATATTTAAGGTGTGTTTAACTTATGGTCATGTTCCGGAATGTCTGTTACAGTTCAAATTGGCATACTTTCGCAGTTTGTCAAATTTAGTCCCTGTAAGCGATTTAACTCGATTTTGCCATACCAAAGCCTTTAAAACTTATTTCTAAGTTATGTAAAGGTTATTTAAGGTATGTTTAGCCTATTTCACTATTCCGGAGTGTTCGTTGGATTAACTGGTTATATCTACGCATTAGTGCGCGTATAACCTTCCAGAAAGCGATTTAGAGCTTGAAATCGAACAAGAGTTGATATGTGCAAAAGCTACACATATTTATACAAGTCCAAAGTATGAAATACAATATTTCATTGGTTTGGAATTTGTTTGATGGTTGAAGTGACACAGGTGTTACAGTCTCCCCTACTTTAGGAAATTTCGTCCTGAAATTTAATTTTAAAGGAAACTTGTGAAGACAGCTGTGACGATTTCGCCTTCTAATAGATCCATTGAACCCTTAAGTAAAACTCTGAGCCATTTTAGAACTCTTAGCAAATTTGTTAACCCTCAAAGTGAATTCCTTGTAGTAGTAAAACATGGAATTTTTGAACTACGGACAGAAGAACGTTTCTTATGAAGACTTATCATAGGAAACTTGGTGTGTGCTTGAAATCAGTATTGGGGAATGTGAGAATAAATGACATTGGTCGAGGTCCAAGACTTCTCCCGTATCATTATTCTTGTCACTATAGGTCTTAACACATGACAAAGCTTCCTGTGGTTTCTGTGCACTGAATTCCATAATTATGTAGGCCTCCATAATTACGTAATTCCTTGCCCAGTCCGCACAGTTCATTTCATAATGCATAGAGGAAAAAATCAATTGAATAAACATGAAACGACTCGACTAGACCACCAAAGGGTCCTTTTAATTAGATCAACGAACGATCCTTTTAACTAGATCAACGCATGATCTTCTTAACTAGATCGTCGTATGATCTTTTTAAATAGACCACTTAAGGGATCTTTTCATTTATATCATCACATGATATTTCTTACCAGATTTTCAAATCAATCTGTTTAACTAGACCATGCAAGAGGTCCAATTATAGAATAGTACTTTAAAACCCAAAGGACTTGACTACAACGTAGAAGTCCATTAAGGATTTAAGATAGTAACTTTGGATATCCTTCTATGAATCCCTCATATAAGATATGGAAGATTCTACGAGGATTTGGATGGATCACAAACAACCACAAAACATAAAAGAAAACACATAAGCACATAATTAGTTAACTTGATTCTTTAATTCGTTCTCTTTAGGTATAGATAATTAAAGCACACTAGGAATCCAATCTATGGATTTCATTTGGCACTTTAATCATTTCCAAGGATCCATCTATAAAGATAGAAGGATTCTTAGTAAGAGTTTGGCTTTGTTTCTTAAAAGAAACAAGTGTTTATGGTTCTAGGGGAGATCACAAGTGATCATAAAATGACAGAACCACACGAGTAGTTTGTATTTGGGTTGACATCATAAGGTTGTATCAAACATTCACACAATCGTATCAGTTTTGCAATAATAAAAACGACGAATTTTTATTTATATAACAACTGACTTGTCTTTAAACGTCAAAGATAACAACCAAGGGAAATAACAAAACACTAGTTGTTCACTGCTGCATCATTGTTCATGTTTGCCTCATTGATGTTAAATGCTCGTCCTCGCGCTGGAGGTATGTTAACAAGTCTTGGGCAATTGTTCCTGTAGTGGGTAAGGTCACCACAGTTATAACATGACCCCGGAGGGAACCGTGCTTGAACAGCAGCAGGGTTTGCAGCAGCTTGATTTGCATATCGACATACATTGATCAAATGTCCCAACCGCCCACAGTGGGTACATTTGTGACACTGCTCTTGCGCTAGATGATGACGGTTGCACTTGTTGCACAAAGGTGCTGTACCAACATAGTTTTGCCTTTTGCGAGGTTGTGCTGGTTGGTTTGGTGCAACCTGTTTGTCTTGAGCAGTTACTGCGTAGTTTTGAGAGGCTTTGCGTTTCTTCTTCTTGGACACTTCAGCATGTTCTTCCTTTGGTTCCACTTGAGCAGTCTTGTCAGATGGTCTTGGGTCACCCTTCCGAAACAGCTTTTTCTTTCTGATGTGGGATTCAGTTAGGGTGGCAGACAGTTCAATGGCTTGTCTGACAGTAGTAGGGTTGCTGCCAGTAACAATATCCTGAACTAGGTCAGGAAGACCATCAGTATATTTCTCGATCGCCTTATCCACAGGAGTAACCATAGCAGGACACAACAGGCTCAATTCTTCAAAACGGTCAGTATAGGCTCGATGTTCACCACTGTCTTGCTTCAAATCATCAAACTCCCTCTCCAAAGCTCGCAGTTCATGACGAGGGCAAAACTCCTTCATCATAAGAGCCCTAAGCTCAGCCCAAGTCTGTGCTAATGCAACCTCAGCACCGCGGTCTCTCATCACCCCGTTCCACCACGTAAGAGCCCTCTTCTGAAACACACTTGAAGAAAACTCGACCTTGCGATTTTCAGGACACTGAACGTGACGGAAGGTATTCTCAATGCTCTCGAACCATTGAAGAAGCCCAGTTGCTCCCTCAGAACCACTAAACTTAAGTGGTTTAGCCGAGTTGAAACTCTTGAAGTTGCATGGAGCATTGTTGTTGTTGATGGCTTGCATCATTTGAGCATAAAGATTTGGGAAGGCAACAGCCATTTGCTGCGCGATGATTTCCGCCAGTTCGGCATTTGCCATCTGATTGTCGCGTCGAGGAGGCATTCTAAAAGAGGAAACATGAAAGGAAACGAGTGAGAGAATTAGACGAAAAGAATGAGATGAATCAAATCTGATGAAAGCAAGGATAGTGGTCATTTGTTTGTTACTACAAAGCAACAAACGACACACAATGACTAATCAAAGTAAATGGATTAAAATAATGTATCGCGAAGACATGCTCGCCTATAAGTGAACACTCATCCCAAGAATTCCCAGGTAAGCACAACTGGTCTCGCGTCTGATGAGATATATACGAAGTGCTTGCCTAGACAGAAAACCCAGAATACAGGCATTCACCCTTCCAGTTTGCACGTGTTCACATTATTTAAAACCCAAAACCTTGACGAGATTTTGAAAACTCAAAGGGGTTCAAAACCATATAACAAAGGGTTCAAAACCTTACAATAGAGAGTTCAAAACCTAGTAATCAATCATCCTAGAACAGATGATTAGTTTTCAAAGCGGTTTTGAAATTTATGTTCTTGTTGTGGTCGTCGCCTAAGGATAGGTGACGGTATTGTTTTATGACTAAACGCAAGTAAACTCGCGTTAGGGTCCTAGAAAGGTTATAGTCTAGGTCAAAGCATTACTAATAACCTAATTCCCTATAACCATTGGCTCTGATACCATCTTTTCTGTCACACCCCGACCACGTAGAACATACAAAACATGGCGGAAACGTCGGGGAGTGTTGTAACAGAATTAAATGTTTCAAATCCATGGCAATTGAAGTTTCGTTTTATTAATCAAACAAGAGAGTTACATTGTTTTAAACAAGAAACAAAGAGTACATAACATAAATTAACTAGATCTTGTCTCGTTTTAAGTCACTAAGGCACAGGTCCGCCTAAATATGTCTTGATAAGTCCTATGCATCATCTCCTGAAAACACACGTGAAAATAGGTACGTCAGCATAAAAATGCCTGTGAGATACATAGGTTTTGTGAAAATAGGATTCATGACTTATGTTTGTGAAAATGTTTAGTCATGAACCTTGTAATTTGCTTTGTCTTGTAAATCATTTGAAAAACGATAAGATCAGATGATATGTATAAATAAGTGAATAATGTATGGTTAAATGAATAACCATATAAAATGAGTTTGTATAAGATAAGTTGTTTATAAATCAATGTTTTGTGAAAAGTATGTTATTTGTATAAAATGTTCTATGTCTCAACTGAAATGATTCAAATAACGCTACGATATGTAATACCATACAAACACTTATATATAGGAAGTACCAGCGGCGTATCCACCATGCTTGTATCATATTACACACGCCTCGTTACTTAATCACTTAATCAAACCAAACCACCAAGATGTAATGTTTAACAATTGTAGAAATGTTTATGTATTGTAAGTAATGTAAGGCTAAACGAATAACCTTATAGTAGCATATCAAAAGTATACTTTGGATTTGTAAGTAACATATTAAACTATGTTTTGGTTTCATAAGTAACATATCAAAATATGCTTTGGATGTGATAAATAACATATTAAACTATGTTTTGGTTTTGTAAATAACATATCAAAATATGCTTTGGATGTGATAAATATATGTTGGTTTGTACAATACCACACATGAGAGTATATCAAACTATACTTTAATAGTGTGATTTAAGAATTCATTCAGACCTAGTGCATCAAAATACACCTTTGAGACTATAAGGATACCACAAAGGCAATCCCTATTTGGATGGAGAAACAAATTGGTTTCAGACATTCCATGACAACAGGAATGGGGTGTCTAATCCTATAGCGCTATATCATACTAACAATCGGTCTGGTGAACATAAAATAAGTACAATTCAACAATTTATTTTATGTTCTTTGAGAAATCATTGTTTAAACCATAGATAGTCATTTAGTTTGTCAAATGATAAGTAATAACATGTATAAACAAATGTCAAAATGTAAGCATGTGATGAAATAGCTGTACTAAGTAATGCACACCATGGGCACACGTAGCATGAAATGTAATGTAAAACGATGTACTAAATACGCACTCAATGGGCATACATAGCATAAATGGTAATAAAATCATGTACTATAATGTACTAACGAACATAGCAGGTATATGATGTGAAAACAGGAAAGCATGAAAGTAACAAGTAGGCACATGTGTTTCACCCCAAAACAGTTTGGAAAACAGTAAAAGAGGGGTCTATGTACTCACTTGAGATTGCTCAGTAGTTCTGGAGTGACAACTAAACAATGATAGAGATCTCGGAATCAAACGGCACCTAATATAGGTAACTATGTTAATAAACCGGACCTAAATCGGAAGATCGGATAGAATGAGGTTTCGTAAACCAAACGAGTATGGAAACTCGTGTAATATGGTTTAACAAACCCTACATACTAAAACGAAACTTAACCTATGTGTTTACGACCCATTACGACCCGTTTAGGAAGCTTATGCTACTTTAACGCGTCGTTCGCGTAAAACGCGTTCGGACCGCCTAACTAGTCCTATGACAAGTAGAATATGCCTAAACATGTTACATAATCAGTTATGTGACAAAGGTTTAGGTTACATATGCTTAATTACCAATTATACATGAAAAGGGTATTCTGGTAATTTACCTAAGGCATATAAACTACCTATCATACAACTACTCAAACGATGTGACCATAGGGTATAACCTCGGAAGGTTATTCCCTACCTACTATGGTCACCTAATGTGTTTGGTCGGATCCTAATGATCGACCAAATGGGTCGGGTTCGAGGTATAAGCGATTTATTAGATCGCTTACCCTACGACCCTAGACAACGTGGTAATCAGTAGGCATAGTCCCAAGGGACTATAACCAACGTGATTACACTCACGTTGCGAAGTTCAAACGAACTTCGCATTGACCATAAGCTGGTCAACGCTGAAAGTCAAACAAAGTTTGACTTTCTGACTCGAAAAGCAATAAAATAAGGAAAAGAACGAAAGAATACTTACGAAGGGTCCCCGAATGCTAACTTCGATTCAAAAATCTCAGGTATGAAACAATAGTTTCAACTTAGAGTTTCTCAAATCAAAGTTCTTGTAAGTTTAGCAATGGGAGGCATGGGGTATTTATAGTTTTCGGTCCACCGTTAAGATCGTTTCATGGAAAACGTGCCTTAATCCCACCCGTACAAGTGTCGGGACCTTATGGTAGCTCAAATACATCCTTATCAGCTGACTAAGCATCTTAGAATGTGTGGTGGTGGATCAAACAGCTGATAACAGGCTGTTAAGTACTCTGCATCTGGTTTGCAGACCCCATACGCATCGTAGGGCAAAAACCCATACGCATCGTAGGGCACAAGTTTGGCAGATTTACACTTTTGGTCCCTGTTATGCAATAAGGTCATTTTTGACACGTTTAAGGCCCGTTAACCCCATTTCAAAGCTCTAAAATGAAGTTAAAGTATAGGGAACTTAAAACATGCTCAAAAATATCTCGGATGTCGGTTCGTTTAGCCGTACGGTTGCGATGTTCGGTTAATTACGACGGAATACGCATAAGCGCGAAAAACGATCCAAATGACGCGACGAATGGATTTTTCTTATGGCGAACACTAAAATATAATATAGTCATGCTTACATAAATTTTTGGATGTCCGGATGTATTCAGAACGTAAGTTATGCGCGAAAATGCAAACTTGTGCACTTTTTGACACTTTTAGTCCCTGAATGACCCAAAAGTTTATTTTAGCACACCGAACCCCTAAAAGCCTATTTCTAAGCTATGTAAAGGATATTTAAGGTGTGTTTAACTTATGGTCATGTTCCGGAATGTCTGTTACAGTTCAAATTGGCATACTTTCGCAGTTTGTCAAATTTAGTCCCTGTAAGCGATTTAACTCGATTTTGCCATACCAAAGCCTTTAAAACTTATTTCTAAGTTATGTAAAGGTTATTTAAGGTATGTTTAGCCTATTTCACTATTCCGGAGTGTTCGTTGGATTAACTGGTTATATCTACGCATTAGTGCGCGTATAACCTTCCAGAAAGCGATTTAGAGCTTGAAATCGAACAAGAGTTGATATGTGCAAAAGCTACACATATTTATACAAGTCCAAAGTATGAAATACAATATTTCATTGGTTTGGAATTTTTTTGATGGTTGAAGTGACACAGGTGTTACAAGATACGCTTCTGCACACGGGGGCGTGCCCAGCGGACACGGGGGCGTGGTCAACTAATGCAGACAAACTGCAATTAATGAAGAAAGAGAAGGAAGGTGGACACGGGGCCGTGCTCGAGTCTCTGTTCAGCCTATAAATAGGGGTGCTTGGCTCATTTGCAAACCATCCCTTGGCACACCACCTCTCTCACACTTCACCCACACTCCACCACCACCACAACACCATCATCCACCACCATCATCCATCATCCATCATAGAGTGTGTGAGTCGTCTCGGGATCCAAGATTGATACTTTAATACTTTAACCTGACTACTTAGGACTGTATCCCTGCTGACTCAGACTACTTAGCCGAGGGTAACGTCTCCTTCAAAAGAGGGGCCTACCATAATATGCATTAATTACTTAATTAATTATCTTTCAATAATCCGACCCTTTAGGATTGTATCCTTGCTGACTCAAACTACTGGGTTGAGGGTAACGTCACCTTCAAAAGAGGGTCCTACTACAATAACTAAGATAATCTCTTAAAAAGTGCAAAAGTGCGGAAATAATCAAAGGTTACACTAAACACGAGTCGGATCTAAGTGATTCATCTTGTCTATCTGTTTTTATTTTATTTTTCAGCATTTTAGTTAGTTTTTATTTTTCTAGTTTAAAAACCTTTTTCTAACTTTTGATTTGATTAGACGTTGAGGATAAACCGGTACTAAAAGCTCTTATGTCCTTGGACGACCTCGGTATCTTGCCAACACTATACTACACTCACGATGGGTGCACTTGCCCATATGTGTGTTTGGTGTTACTAAAATATCGTGTTTTATAAATTTAAAACTTGGCTAACGTGTAAAAAGGGGTTAAAATATACTTAAATATATATCACACCACAAGCGCATCAACATGCCTTTTCAAACTCTTAACGTATTCTTCTTCATCACTATCGCTTTCATAGACTTGCCGCTTTTCGCTTGCATATCGAAATGCAGCTTCATCATGCTCTGTTGTATGAGCCCCACTGGAGCTTCCCGATTCAAAATGAACACCACCACTTGAACTTCCTGGTCGTGAGGGGGTGGCTTCAAAGTCGAAGTTGAAATTATACAAATCTGTGTCTTCCAGGTCTGTTCTCTTCGATGCATCAGTTGTTGGTGGATCAGGTTGAGGATTAACTGTAGGAGTGGACTCAGAGGTAGTCGAGGGCCCAGAAAGAATGTTGTCGGGTGCATTGTCGGTTCTTTGTTTCTTTGGAGCTGATTCTTCAGAGATATCAACTGTTTCTTGAATATCAGCAGTGGAAATGGATGGAGGGTCTCCATCACCACCCTGTAAACTTCGAATCAAGGCTGCAAGATTATCACAGGTCATCGGCACAGGTTCACGAACAGTATCCTCTTCCTTATCAGATGTCACTATCTCTATTTCGCTTTCGGAGTCAGTTTCTTCACTGGAGTCTGTTTTAGATTCAGTATCAACCAAAAGAAATTCTTCATCATCACCTGCTTGCTGTACTTGCTGCATGAGCTGTACATCATGCTCTTCCTCTATCTGTGCATTGATTGGAGGTGGAACTGGAGCAACAGGGATGACTGGAGGAGCTGGTGCAACAGGCGCTCCTTGCACAGCGTCAGCAAACCTCCCATGCTTTTCAAGAGCATATCTTGCTTCAAAGTTGTGATGCTTGGCTCTCTTATTTCTGCATGCATTCTCAAAGCATCCTGGCCCCATTGGCTTCAAATTGATGTAATTCGGCCCCTTGACCAACGCTGGGTATCTCTCGTCAAGAATCATCTGGATGAACCTCGGGTACAACATGAAGATCTTCTTCTTTGGATCATCCAACATCTTCTTCATGTTATCGAAGATGAAGGCTGAGAAGTTGTAATCCCATTCATTCTCCACCCTTGTTCCCAGCAACACATTGGAAGAAAAAATGAACTAATAGCCTCCAGTATGGTGGAAATAGCTTTTTCAGCACAGTAGGATATCCTCCTTCATAGCTCATCCTTCTTAAAGCAGCTTGAACTCTAGCTTGATCGTATAATGTAGGATGATGCGGCTGATACGATAACCTTTGTCTTCTGCACAGTTGCTTTAATAGACCCTGCTCATTGCCTGTTAATCTTTGTTGTATTCCAAAATGCATTGATGCAGCTGCTGCATATGACGGGATTTGTTCTTAAAGTGTGCTTGAGAGGACAGTTATTTAGACCCCTGATTAGAGATCCAAACAACTCCGCTTGATCTGCCGGAGGATCTGACAAAAAGCCTGCTTGATTATGGAATTCATTGACTTCCAATTGCCGTTGGTTTCCTTCTTGCAACATTGCATCTGGCATTTTCTGCACTAAAATGTTGTCATTAGAATATTTTATATGAAAGACAACTTATATTTGAGTTAACGACGAGCAAACAAAATCACCACGTCAAAAACTTAAACATAAGCAACTTTACACAATAAGCAGTCCAAAAGCAGTCCAAAGGTCTAAAGGGTTCAAATCAAAGATCAGGTCAAAGGTCAAGGTCCGGAATGATGGTGTTCATTTCGGATTAACTTCTTCATCCGGAATGATATTCTGTCCGAAGTCATCCGTAATGAACATCTTTTGATCCGGAATCAGTCGGAATCATCCGTGATGATGATCTTCTTGTCCGTAATGATCCGGAATCATCCATAATGCACTTTGTTAATCCGGAATGATATACCTATAGTCCGTAATCTATCCGCAATTAATCTGAAATGAAGCGAGTTGAGAGAGAAACAATCAGTTGCGTCTGTGATGGTCCGAAATTGTGATACGGACTCTTGTCTTTTTCTCATTAAATACTCCGAAATGGATTATGGGCCAGGCCCATTTCAGATGATCTGAAATGATGGGCCTGTTCAGGATTGACCAAGTCAATTCCTGATGGGCCCCATCCGGAACAGTGGGCCATCCAGATTCAAAAATTTTATCATTATTTTATTCAGCTTTTCAAGATAGCAAAATACCCCCTTTCAAAATCAACGAAACACCCCACCGAGCATCATTAAAATATATTAAAATAATAATAATAATAATAATAATAATAAATAGTATGCACAAAATACCAACATAGGGGTGGTTTTGGGAAGACTGTCACGGGATCAAATCGTTCTCGAACTGATTAAGGTACGCTTTTCAGCCCTTCGTCTACTTGGGCTGGTCCATGCAATTGTTGATATGTTTGTCCTCTTAAATCCACCGCTCAAACTTCAATTTTTTGCTTCGTGATACGCTTTAGGTAGAATTATACTGTAACATCTGTGTGTCCCATTCCAAGGCATACCCCCGCGATCAAGGTAAGCACAACTATTCATCGTAGCAGGTGAGTATACTGGGATCATCCTTTTTATTTTTCAACGCCAGACTTCCTGGTGAACAGGTCAGTACTTCCGTACAGCAGAGAGACCAAGGAAGTTCTGACGAGGGCAAGACAGATACCTTAAACAGTACGAATTTGGCTATGATAGCTACGGAATTCTCCTTTTTGTGAGATTTCTTACGTTTTCAGGTTTTGGCCCTTTTTGTGGCTCTTTTAGCAAGATATCCTGACTGTGCCCAGGTCTGCATATAGTCTGGATGCAACAGAGGGACAGCCCTGATATCCCGGATGATTTATTAGTATAAAGACCCAAAACCTCAGATGTTGGCTATCTATCAACGCAGGATTTAAGACCATGAAATCATACACCGTTGGTCTGTTACCCACGAGATGTCTAGTCCATTATGTTTGTATCACTTTGCTTCTTTTTCTTTTCGAGCGGCAGACCTATCAACACATCGCAGTGGAGCCTAGCCTGTTTAACATTGAAACCTTACGTGTGTTAATCAAGTTCTTTAACACGAAAGCTCATTTCATTTCCCAACAACTTTTCTCCCCCTAAATTTGTGCAAAAGTAGAATACTTTATGCCCAAATTTACCAGATGAGACACATAAAAACCCCTTATTATTATTTACAAGAGTTTTTTTAATGCTCAGTCGGTGAAGCGAATCATTTTCAAGAGATCTACAAGCACATTGAACCTAGAGATGCTGACAGGTTTGGTAAAAAGATCCGCTATGTTAGCATCAGTATGGATCTGTTCAAGTTTAATAAGACCTCTGTCAAAGCAATCTCTTATGAAATGAATTTTAATGTCAATGTGCTTGGTTTTGGAGTGAAAAACAGGGTTTTTAGTGATCTGGATAGCGGCATCATTATCACAATAGGTGGTTGTATAAAGATAAGTTAAACCGTAATCCTCCAGCTGATGTTGCATCCAAAGAACCTGGGAGCAGCATGCAGATGCTGCAACATACTCTGCTTTTGCTATGGAGAGAGATACTGTCTGCTGCTTCTTGCATTGCCAAGAGATGAGTCTATCTCCCAGGAACTGGCATCCAGCTGATGTAGACTTCCTATCCCTGTCAGTTCCTCCAAAATTGCTATCTGAAAAGGCAAACAGATCAAAGTTCGAATCTCTGGGATACCAGAGTCCGAGTTTAGGAGCTCCCTTCAAATATCTGAAAATTCTTTTAACAGCAGTTAGATGAGTGAGTTTAGGGTTAGCCTGATAATGAGCACACTGACACACGGCGTACAGAATGTCTGGCCGACTTGCAGTCAGATACATTAGTGAGCCGATCATCGAACGATACAACGTCTGATTGACAGGACTTCCCTCTGGATCCTCAGTCAACAACGGTCGTTCTGCAATTGGGGAGTCAATTGGCTTTGAGTCTGTCATGCTGAACTTTACAAGAACGTTAGTTACATATTTGCTTTGGTGAATCAAGATTCCTTGATTATTCTGACGGACTTGCAGGCCCAAAAACATCGTCATTTCTCCTAAAGAACTCATCTCGAACTTCCTCTTCATGACCTCTTCAAATTCCTTGCAAAGGGCATCATTAGTTGATCCGAAGATGATGTCGTCAACGTATATTTGAACAAGGATAATGTCCTTGTCAACACGTTTGATGAACAATGTCTGATCGATCATCCCTCGAGTGTACCCATGGGCGAGCAAATGTTCTGTTAAAGTAGCATACCAATATACCATGCACGAGGTGCTTGGTGCAAACCATACAGAGCCTTGTCCAGCTTGTAGGCATACCCTTCCTTTTCTTGATCAATGAAGCCCGACGGTTGAGCAACATAGATCTCTTCCTTGACCTTCCCATAAAGAAATGCCGTCTTGACATCCATTTGATAGACTGTAATGCCCATAAAGGATGCATACGCCAAGAAAATACGAATGGCTTCTAGACGAGCAACTGGGGCATATACTTCATCATAATCTAAACCTTCAACCTGACTGAAACCTTGGACTACCAATCTGGCCTTATTTCTCACAATCACACCAGAATCATCTTGCTTGTTACGAAATACCCATCGTGTGCTAAGGGCTCGTTTTCCTTGGGGCAACTTCTCAAGTTTCCATACTCCAAGTCATTCGAACTGATTGAGCTCTTCATGCATTGCATCAACCCATCCAGGTTCCTGCAAGGCAACATTAATGTTTTTAGGCTCAATATGTGATATGAAGCAAGAATACAAGCACAAGTTGATGTCTCCAGATTTGCTGCGGGTCTGAACACCAGCAGATACCGAGCCGGTGACATTCGTGATTGGGTGACTTTTCTGAACACGCTGTGGAATTGCTGTTGTAGGGACTTGCAGATTTGATTGCAAATTTGAAAAGCTTCTGGAAGCTATTCATGATGGCTCCCCCTCACTTGGTGCAGTGGGGTTGATCACGTGCGTATCTACAGAGCAATCAGATGGGATTGATTCTTGAATGTTTGACGGTCCAGCAGAGTCTTCAGTATTGTTGACTTCGGGTTAGCTGCTGAAGGTTCAGGAATCGGCTCCTGAGTAGTGGAGGAATGGCTTGATGCTGAATTTACTTTGTCAAATCCTGATGGATTCATGGTGAGTTTTCTGATTAAGTTCTGCAATGGCACATTCTCATCTTCATCTTCAACGGGAATAGGTATTTCTTCTGCTGTATTTCCTACAACAACAATTTCATCAGACAAAATAGGAAAAGAGTTAAACAAGGAGGAATAATCATATAGCCAATCCGGGCCAATGCGAGCGTCTTTTGGATTTTCTTCCAGCCAATCTACATGATATGCTTCCACAACCTGCTTCTTGACCTTGTTGTACACACGATAAGAAGTATTCTTAGCATAACCAATGAAATAGCATGGATCTCCTCGAGCTTCAAATTTTCATTTGGAATCCATGAGAAGAAGGACGCATGGGCAGCCGAAAGTGTGAAAGTGTTGCACCTAGGGTTTTTGGCCTTCAACTATTTCATATGGAGTTTTCATGTGACGCTTGTTAATCAAGGCATGATTCTGAACGCAGCAAGCTGTATTTACTGCTTCTGCCCAGAATATAAGTGGAAGCCCTGAATCTATCAGCATTGTGCGAGCAGCTTCAATGAGAGTACGATTGCGTCTTTCTGCAACCCCATTTTGTTAAGGGGATCTTGCTATACTGTATTGACGGTCGATTCCTTTGAGGGCACAAAATTCGTTCAGCTCAGCTTTCTTGAATTTTGTCCCATTGTCACAGCGAATAATCTTCACACGTTCATTTGACTGATTCTCCATGAGTATTACAAATTTCTTAATTAGACCAGTAGTCTCGCTTTTCTATTCCAAGAAGAATACCCAAGTGAATCGTGAAAAATCATCTGTGATGACCAAGCAATAAGCCTTTCCCCCGATGCTGAGTACATTAACCGGACCAAATAAATCCATATGCAGCAGTTCCAAGACCTTTGTAGTGGTGTGAACAGGTTTGGACTTATGAGGCCTACGATGCTTCTTTCCTCGAGCACATGCTTCACATTTCTCTATTTGCATGAAATCCTTGATTGGCAAGTTCCTGACGAGACCTCCTTTTGCTAATCGATTCAAATTTTTCGTGTTCAGGTGACCCAACCGACGGTGCCACAGCATAGCATCATGTTCAACAATTTCTGAAAACAAACAAGTAACTTGATCAGTAGGAGCATTATTCATATCAATAACGTAGGCATTTCCTCTTTGTTCAGCTTCTATCAGAAACCAGTCTTCAGGAATGAGGATTCCTGGTTTCAATATAACACATCCACTCTTAGTGAAGAGAACTTCCATTCCTTTGTCGCACATCTGCGATACACTCAGCAGACTGTACTTAAGCTCAGGGACATAGTTAACGTCTGAAAAGGTGAGGATGCCATTCTTGACTATGCCTTTCATGGTGATTCTTCCTGATTCTCCTCCAGCGAAGTTGACACATCCACCATCGAATATCTTGATATCATTCAACTGGGATATGTCTCCCGTCATGTGTCTAGAACAACCACTATCGATAAACCAAAGTCTAAAGATAGACCTCCATAGTCGTTCCTGCACATAAAATGAAATCAGTTAGAGACTGGAACCCAGGCCATAGAAGACCTGAGTTTACCATCGCTATCTGTGTAGGTAACTTTGTGAAAGATCATATGATTTTTATCGTTGTTTGTGGTATTGGGCGGCGCTGTAGAAGTTGATGGTTGTGAACACGGAGACTGGGATCTAACAGGACTTTTTGGTTTCCAATCTTTGGTGTCCGAGACACTTCTGTTTGATGAAAAGGATTTTGTCTTTTCTTGAAACCTGTTTGTTTTAAAAAACTTTTGCTTTTCCTATTGAAGGGTTAAGGTCCCAAAAACCTCGCTTCGAGTACTTAGGACCATACCACAACCTCATTCCTTTAACCTTCTTTAGACCTTGCGCAGCCGTGCACTGGTCCCACAAAGAAGACTTAGAAGAAAAACAACAAGCAACACCTGCGCGCCAAAAGGAAACTAACGAATCCTTACGCCTTTCCCTATAACAAATAAGGATAAAAATCCTAGAACACTCCCGCATGAATAATACCCAGACTTGGATGTTATTTACTTCACTGATACCACACGATAAGAAGCCACACAGGATTACAGCTGTAGTCTTCTAGAAGACTCTATCGTGCATCACCAGACGGTTATAACCGTCTGGACACGTGTCATCATCCCAGGCTCCCTTGAAGTCACGATGATGGGATAGAATTGAAAAGAGATCTCCACTTGCCCACTTTCTACATGGCAATACCCCAACCGTTGATCAAGATCACGATCCGTGTGCTCTCACACTAGTTAAGAGATTAACGGAAGGAAAAATAACCGCTAAACGAAAAATGCTATTTCCGTCAATATTTCACCAACAAGTTTTCCCGCCCAAACTTCGGCTATAAATAAGAGGATAACTCAGGTACAATCGCCAAGTTACATTCACTTCACTTATACTTCTTCTTCTTCTTCTTCATATACCGATACTTATTCTCACGCCGGAGGGTGGTCACGGAGAGAACCCCCATTCTCCCTGTGGCGAGTCTGTAGGATCGTTGTCGGACCAGAAACAAGTCGATCAGAGGCGTTCTACTCAAAATGAAAGGCGGAAACAGACATGATGAGTTGAATTCAGCAAGATATTCACTAAAACTGTCTTGTATATTGATTCTGATACGATTACAGTTCTGAAGACACTTCGATAGAGCTTCGCCATAGGAAACACTCAACCTAATTCCGCTCCAAATGAATCAGACCTACACCTATTTATAGACTTCTTAATTCCGCACGAAACTCACTCAAATGAAATTACATACAAGCGATATAAAGACTCAAGCAAGATTACATGTTAATTCCGTGCGGAATTAACCTGTATCACTTCAAGCGAAGTTACGACTAGTTCATGCGAAATTAACTTTTGACTTGATATCTCGAACTCCATGCCATGAGAAATGCAAGACTTGATACAAGACGAAGTCGACAGACGTATGCACTAACAGACTCCCCCTCGGATGTTGACGAGTCTTAAGTGTCGAGTCTTCAACGTCTTCAGTCTTTATCAGTCTGATCGCTCTCTGAAGTATCTGACAGTGTAAGCACCCTCAAACTTTATCTCTTTCTCCTCTTCAGCATCAACAGACTCTCCTCGAACAATCTACCCTCGGATGTTGATCACATTTTGGCTTTCACAAATTCAGGATCGTGACCTGGCTCTATACTCAGACTTCAGAATCCAGGCTATCCTGCACATCCTCTTCCTCACAATAAATTTCACAAATTTAACATTTTACAAATTTATATATCCAGACTCCCCTTCAAAATTTATCCAGAATGATTTATCACTTTAAAAACTTCTGATGACCATTTGTAGAAAAATATTCAAACATTTAGTTTAAACACACACTCCCCCTCACGAAATGCTCATCATGTTTAGCACTTGGAATTTTGAAATTTAGTTCTCCAACATCAGTTGTCGAAAATATTTTTGGATTTTTCAAAATTTATGCTAAAACACACTGAAAATATTTTTGGATTTTATAATGAAATGAAATGGAGTAAAGAAATATTTACATACAATATTTTTGTGAGCTTGTGTAAGAGGATCATATCAGTTTTTGACAAGTCACAAGTACCGTTGAGCTTATTTACACATTAAGAATTAAACAATTCACTTAGATTTCCGATATACTGATCCACTTAAATTTTCACACAAATTTCAACTGATTCAGGATATGAATTAGGTGAATTAAGAACTTAAACTCATTCATGTGTCCCACCTATTGAATATACTCCCGTATCCAGATCCCAATATTCAGTCTTACAGGTGAGTATACCACAGATGATATCTGTAAGGGGTTAGATGCAAAGACCGTGAGAGCTCAGGTCAGAACTTCCATTCAGCAAAGAGATGACGGCTTCGACTTTTGGTGGGTCCCCTTTAGAGGATCTTTTTTTACAACAGCACATGATTAGCATTTTTCAATGTTTCATCATTTTTTATGCTGAGGGTAGGCTTTTATTTCAAGCAAGCGTAAAGTATTCTCCGGGGACTAGGCCATTGCTTCCGCAAAATTAGAAGTCCCGGGATAATACCCCAGATATCACTGAGCATAAAGACCTAGTATCTCAAAAAGAGGGATCCTTCAAACGAAATTTCGGGGGTTACCCATATATCCGAGAGATGTTTCCCACGATATAAGCAAGTTTGAAATTTAGGTTTATATCCCGAAAAAGCTTACTAAATGTGTAAAAACCTATCGGCATATCATCAGTGAGACCGTTTAATGCTATTTAATCATTACATTTCTTTAGCATACTGTAACTGTCTACTAATGTACTATCATTTCCTCTTCTTTGACACCAAAACTCATTTTTGATTTTATCATATTTTTGACATTTTCAAATTTTCTAATGTTTTTAGATTTTCTGAAAATTCTTACTCCCCCTAAAATTCAAACACATTTAAAAAAAAATTGAAAACAAACTGTACAAGTAAAGTGAAAACTGATATCAAATCACTTCAATTCGCCATCTACTTGACATAAACAATCAAAACTCCCCCTTACAACAAACTATTTTCTCACTATGATTTCAAAACACTTAAGTTTGTTTTAATCAAAATGATTTTTCCGGAAAATAAGTTTTGTTGATTTTAAACCACTTGTAGGTTAGGGGTTCATCATATTGTTTTTCTCAACCATTTGTAGGAAAGATAAATCAAGTACAATTTAATGTCCCTGATTTACCACATGTAAGTCGAAATATCACAACAACCACATGTAAGTCGAAATATCATAACAAAATGAATTTCTCAAGAAGAATGCCGATACCTACTCCTCACTTACTAACCTGGGAGTTCCGGCACTGTTCACAACCTGTAAAATTTAACAATTTTTGAGATTCATTCACATAAACAAATTTTATCGAGAAAGATGCCGATTCCTGCTCCACGATTACAAACTTGGGAGCTCCGGCATGTCAGAATTTTTACTTATGAAAAACTTCCATCCAAGCCTGACTAAACTTGGATGTGACCTTCTCAACTTCACCTGGGGTTGGGCTGTAAGTTGCCTTCTTTGATTCGTAAAATTCTTTAACCCCTTTGGCCTTCCCATTGACCATTTTCCCAAAAATATTTTTCACATTTCCATTAAAAACTTTTTCAACATCAAATTCATTCTTTTCAGAATAAAATTGATTTGAGATTTCAACTTTTCCAACCTTTGATTTTAAATTCTCAACCCGCAATGGTGGAAAATGAACATCATTTAAAGGCGGAACTGAGTTTTCATCATTTTTAACAACATGTGGCTCCTCTGATTTTGTGGAATCAGATTCATTGCCAAATTTTACATCTGATTTCTTAACAACCCAAGCTTGGTTGTCAAGATTTCCCCTCTTCTTGTAAAATCTTTTTGAACACTCACCAACTTCATATGTAGAGTTTTTAAACACTTAAAAATTTTCAGTTGGTGGTTCAGTTTTATCAACAACTATTTCTTTGAGTTTTTCTGAAACTCCCAGTTTTGTGTTGGTTGCCTTAGGACAGTTCCAGGCAATGTGATCAACTTCTTCACATCTGTAACAGGTTCTAGTCTCTTTTCTCTGATGAGCTTCAGTTTTCTTCTTTTCAGCAAGAAATTCCTGATTTGACTGTCTCCATAATGAGCCTTTTGATTCCTCTTCACAGTTTGTCCCTGAAACAAATTTTGTATTAGTTTTAGAAGTTTTTTCATGTTTATAATTTTCTGGTAGAATAAATCCAAGTCCTTTTCTTTTGAAATTACCGTTATGGTTTGGTTTCTTTCGATAACCTGAACCAAAACTGTAACCCATTTTCTTGTTTAATTTTTGTTTTATTCTTGAGGTGTAAGGTTTAAGTTTTCCAGAAAGATTTACATCTTTTATTTCAGAAATATTAATTTCTGTTAATTTGAAAACCTTTTTAATCATTTCAGTTTTCACACCTCTTATTGGAAATTCTTTATCAAAATATAATTTGTCAGAATCATTCAAAGCGTATGCAACTTCAAATGTTTCGTCATTCAAATTAGATTTTGACAACAAAAATTCTTTACTATACACCCTTTTTCCTGACGACTTTGAACTCCTGACAAACGAACTCGAACTCCCAGACTCGGACATTGACTCGGACTCCTCATCCTTTTCTAACACCTGATCGACCATCCTTTTTATTAACTCAGACTCATGATCTATGTCAGACGCTGTGAATGTGATGTCAATATTGTCTGGTAATACATCGGTTATCTCGGACTCCAACTTTATATTGACTGCCTTTTTTACTTGTTCCTCATTCGGTTTTCTAGACGAATACCCTTCCCAAATTGGAGGCGGACACTTGTTATAACTGACACTATGTTTCTTACCAGTATCCTTTTTCTTCGGCTTCTTGTCTTCAAACACTTCAAAACCTGCAAAAGTTGGATAAATTCTGTCAATTAAGTAATCAGAACTTGAATAACTTTTCAGTAATCTTCTGATTCTTTCATTTTCAACTTTTTCAATTTCCAACTCTTGCTTCAACTTAGCACACTCTTCAATGTAGTAACTGATCTCTTTTTGTTTGGACATCATTGTTGCATTCATCATTGTCAAAGCATCTTCTCTTTCAGAATTTGTTTTCTGCAAACTATTCACAGTTTTGTTCAATACATCGTACGACTCTTTCACATTCTTAACATCAAACAACAACTTCTCTTTCAACTTTTCAAGCTCACTAAACTTTTCATCTTTATCTTCACATTGTTTGCAAGATTCCAAACATGTAAGACAAGGTTTTGTGACTTCAACAATCTTTTCGACTTCAACTACCTTTTCTACTTCCACTATCTTCTCCATTTCAACTATCTTCTCAACAATCTTGATTTCTTTCATTTCTTTTGCAGCTTTTCTTTCTTTAAGTTTTTTTAATTTATCTGCAAAATAAAATTCAAAACTGTCAGAAGATAAATGAGTTTTTCCAACATTTATCTGTTCAATTTCTTCATCATCATCACTGCTTTCTATTGAACTGTTTTCTGAAGAAACAGATTCTTCATCTTGACTTTTCTCATCATCAGATAATACAGCTATCCATTCCTTCATCAATTCTGGCTTTTGAACAATTTGAGCAATGAAAGCTTTAAACTCCCCACTCTCATCCACAAACTTATCCCAGCTAAATCCTGGAGCCATTTTCTCATCGTCTTGATCAATGATACCATAATAAGCTTTCTTGTTTACATCTTCAATCATTTTCCCATGAGCAGTTTGTGAATCTTTTTGTTGATGTTGTTGATGAGCAACTTGTTGATATATGGCTTTCCGATAGTAATCATCCTTTCCAAATGGATTCTTTGCTCCACTCGTTTCCTCATTTTTGCATTCTCTTTTAAAATGACCTTTCTCCCTGCATCGAAAACATGTAACTTTAGATTTATCAAAACCCAAAGTAGAAACATGTGCATCCAAGAAATCATTTCTTCCTGTAATCATTTTGAACTTTTCAGCTCTTCTCAAGACACTAGCTAGACACCATTTGATGTCCATGAGCTCCAATTCCTCTGCATCTATCTGATCATAATCTTCCTTTGTTAGCATCGGATTACCAATTCTTCCAGTAATCAATCCTTCGTAAGATTCCAAAGCAGTAACTAGTAAAGCCATATGACTTTTTACAAATTCTTCAGAAAAATTCTGTCCATTTTGAAGATGCAATGCCACATTGCACTGAATCATATGTCCATTACCAACATTTGAACTTTGAACACTTGGAGGATTAACATTTGAAAATCCACTAGTGTTGATTGAACTTTGACTGACTGATCCAGATGAATTTCCTGCACTAAAAGCAGTTTGGATCTTTGGACTTGCTTCAACAGTTTGAACATTTCCTTTGTAGTACAATTTGATATCTTGTTGATTGCTCGAGCTGTTCATTCTGGCAATCTTTTGCTGTTCAAGATCCTGTGCCTCCAGCTTTTCAATAAACTGTCCAATTGACAATCTGCTAAACTCTCCAGAATTCTTTAAGATCATGAGATAAGTACCCCATTCTTTCTGTGGTAAAGCGTCAGCCAACTTTTCAACCCATTCTGCTGGAGTTTTAGTAATTTTCAACTGAGACATGGTACGCACAAGATGACAATATCTCTCAATGAGACTCTTTGTAGTCTCCCCTGGCATACTATACTAGTAAACAACTCAAACTCTTTTTTCAGCAAAGATGCTTTACTCTTGAGCATCTCTGTACTTCCTTCAAACTTTTTTCTTAAGTGCTTCCCAAATCGAAAACGCACTCCCATCATGCTGAAGCAAAACAAATATATCCTCTTTAACCGCTTGTTGTAAAAGACTTATCATCATTTTCTCTCCTTTATAGCTATCTCTCTCTTTGTCTGAAAATTCCGAGATGATTTTGTCAACATTCAAAGCAGTCCGCGGTCTAACATATTCTGTTTCAATGCTTTCCCAAGCTCTTAGATGGTTTGCCTGAACCCAATTTTCAAAACGATTTTTCCATCCATGGTACTCTTCAATTCCCATAAGTTTCGGGGGGTTTTTGCAACGTTCCAGTTTCATTTTCCGAGTTCATATTTTGAGCAATAGCAGCCGGAGTAATCGGGGATGTGGCAAACGCGTTGTAGAATTCTTCGTCAGACATTTTCAAACGAGATTAAGTCTTCAAACGAGATTAACTCCAAGCGATATTAGGTTCAAACGAAATTACCTGCACCAAATAACTTTCAAACGAAATTAGAAATTTTCAAACGGAATTAGATAATTCCTAATTCCGTGCGAAATTATCCAGATTTCAAACGGAATTAGATTTGAACGAAATTACTCAAACGGAATTCTAATTTCATGCGAAATTAGAATTATTTTCAAACGAAATTATCCAAAACTTGTAATTCTGTGTGAAATTAGTGTACAATTTCAAACGAAATTAGATGATGTCATCATTATCGAACAAGATTTCAAGCGAAATTACAAATATTTTCAGTTTTAGATTGAATTATGGTCCAATTCTTTCAAGGATTCTTTAAAACACTATTACGCTTATGTTGTGAAAAATTCAGGCCATTTTAACCGTTAAAACTTGTTTAATTGATAAAAGAAGGTGTAGAAGTAAGAAAATGAGATGAAATCAAGCTGAAATCTGCAGAACTCCTCCTCCTGTGCTCTGATACCACATGTAGGATCGTTGTAAGACCCGAAACGAGTCAATCAGAGGCGTTCTACTCAAAATGAAAGGCGGAAACAAACATGATGAGTTGAATTCAACAAGATATTCACTAAAACTGTCTTGTATATTGATTCTGATACGATTACAGTTCTGAAGACACTTTGACAGAGCTTCGCCGTCGGAAACACTCAACCTAATTCCGCTCCAAATGAATCAGACCTACACCTATTTATAGACTTCTTAATTCCGCACGAAACTCACTCAAATGAAATTACATACAAGCGATATAAAGACTCAAGCGAGATTACATGTGAATTCCGTGCGGAATTAACCTGTATCACTTCAAGCGAAATTACGACTAGTTCATGCGAAATTAACTTTTGACTTGATATCTCGAACTCCATGCCATGAGCAATGCAAGACTCGATACAAGACGAAGTCGACAGACGTATGCACTAACAGAGTCTAACGGTGGTTGTTTTGCAGCTATCGTTAAGAGAAGAAGATCTGTCATCCCTGGATAGAACGAGGAGAAACCAACCCTTTTATGCAGAACCTAACCCCCTGGTTTATCTGATTCTGGTCATTTAACCAGTGTTTCTTCATTGGCGCCCACCGATTTCTCAGTTTCATCCGTTTTTTCTCGTTTCGATTCTTTTTTTCTTCATCCTCTGTTTTTGTATGGCAGAGAATTCATCATTTCACCCATCAGGTCCTCAATCTGAAATCAAGGGCTCTGCAACCTGAGATATCCAGATCGAGGGAATCATGGGCAACGAAAGAAACAACAAAAGTCATATGGAAGAAGACGGTCCCTTGCCACAGATAGGAGTCCGTAACCATCTAGATCTACTCCGGGAGGAAACTCCAGAATACTGGTTCGCTAGGTTCCAGATTGCCATGAAACAATTTTTTTTCTCAAAATATCAGATCCGAGTTGTCAAACAACAGATCTAATATTCAAGAAGAAAATCAGGAAAAATTCGACACTACAGTGTTGAACCCACAGTTAGCCTATCAGTGGGACATCCAATCCAGCTGTCACAAGGAGGTAGCTGAACCAAAGCAGATAAACATGATACAGGGAGGTCCCTCACGAAGGCCAAACAAACGAAGCCATAATCAGCATTGGAGAGAGCAACAAGTTATATTCCCTGTCGTCCCAGGGGCCTCAGGAGGAACGTCCAGTAATTATCACCGGTATCTTCGGCCACTACAGAACCGACTACCTGTTCATAGATCCAGGCAGCTCGATGGATATAATCTATGAACAATGTTTCAAACAGCTTGATCCAGAAGATAAAGCACGCTTAGAGCCAGTTGATTTCCCTCTCACTGGTTTCTGCAACGAAGCTGTTTTTCCATTGGGACAAATTGCTTTTCCTGTGACTCTCTCAGATGGCGAACATTCGCGCACAGTCATAGTAAATTTCATGGTTATGCCAGCAACATCACGCCATGATGTACTGCTGGGAAGACGATCGCAAAGAGAATTCAGCATGATTACTTCCATACCACACGCTGCCTGCGGCTTTCCAACGGAAACCGGAGTAGCAATTCTGTATTCCAGCAAGGAAGTCATGTACATGGACGACGAGCCACCAGAAAAGGTTGCCAAACCTTCAACATCAAACGAACCAGAAAAATGGGTTCTCAATGAAGAGTATCCAGAACAAACCATCTTACTAGGACACGCCATTTCACCGGCAATACGGATACTTTCAAACATTCAACGCACGTTCGATTCCTTGCGCAGCGTCAATCTAAAACTTAACCCAACAAAGTGCTCCTTCGGAATGGAAGAGGGAAAATTTTTGGGGTTCATAGTAACCAGAGACGGTTTTAAGGTCAACCCGGAAAAGGTACAAGCCATCCAGCTAATGTCGTCACCTGCAACAGTGAAAGAAATGCAACGAATCGCGGGACTATTAGCAGCCTTGAACAGATTCTTGGCAAATCACGCTGCGAAATCCTATCCGTTCATTAGCACATTGCGCAATTGTGCCAAGAAAACCCATTTTCAATGGACACCAGAAGCGGAGATAGCCTTCAAGCAAATGAAGGAATGTCTAATCAAGCTACCAACATTGACAGCACCGCGAGAAAAAGAACCGCTAATCTTGTATTTATCCGCAACAGAGGTAGCGGTTCGCGCAGTGTTAATGGTGGAAAGAGAGGGTGTTCAGACCCCGATATACTACATTAGTAAGATGCTAACCGGCCCAGAGACGCGCTACTCGATGATAGAAAAAACTAGTCCTCGCGCTAGTACATGCATCACGAAGACTACGCCGGTATTTCTCTGGCCATGTTATTACAGTTCTCACCAATTATCATCTAGGCCAAATCCTGTCCAAACCCGATGTTGCGGGAAGATTGGCCAAATGGGCCATCAAGCTGGGAGGATACAATATCCTATATAAACCTCGACCGGCAATTAAAGGGCAAGTATTAGCAGACTTCGTCACAGAAGTTCCCATAGACAAAGTACAAGAATGCGAGGCAATCCAGAACCCTATTCCAGTCTTTGACGACAGGGTTTGGACGCTGCATACGGACGGAGCTTCTAATGACGATGGGGCAGGCGCAGGCCTCCGGTTGGTCAGCCCAGACGATCACGAGCTCACATACGCGATACGCTTAGATTTCAAGAGCACAAACAACGAGGCAGAATACGAAGCATTTCTTGCAGGCCTCCGTTTGGAACTTAAAATGGGAGCAAAAAATCTCGAAGCTCACGTCGATTCAAAGCTAGTGGTCGAGCAAGTTAATGGTCACTACGATGCAAAGGGAGAGGCCATGGCCCTATATCTAGAGCAAGCACGGATGCTTATCAGCCAGTTCCAAACTTTCAGAATAATTCACATAAACAGAAGTGAAAATAAGCACGCTGACGTGCTGAGCAAACTGGCCGCCACCAGTTTCAAACATCTAGCAAAGGAGGTACGCACCGAGGTGCTATCTAATCCATCCATTCCTCTCAAACAAGTAAACATCATCGAAATCGGTAACCCATCCTGGATGTCTCCGATCATCATGTACTTGCAGCATGGCAAGCTACCGGAAGGGAAGGCGGAAGCTGGGAAGATCCATAGCAAAGCGCTGAATTACGAAATGGCGGACGGTATTTTATACCGGAAGTCATTTATCGGTCCGCTCCTACGCTGTGTCGATGGGTCCGCTCCACTTTCACGCCAAAAACTCTACAGCAAAAAGCAACTTTCTCTCATAGTCCAGTGCTCCACTTATTTGTATAAGAGCAACACTAGACTGGGGGGACTTGAAGGGGTAAGGTCCCAAAAACCTCGCTTTGAATACTTGGGACCATATCACAACCTCATTCCTTTAACCTTCTTTAGACCTTGCGCAGTCGCGCACTGGTCCCACAAAGAAGACTTAGAAGAAAAACAACAAGCAACACCTGCGCGCCAAAATGAAACTAACGAATCCTTGCGCCTTTCCCTATAACAAATAAGGATAAAAATCCTAGAACACTCCCGCATGAATAATACCCAGACTTGGATGTTATTTACTTCACTGATACCACACGATAAGAAGCCACACAGGATTACAGCTGTAATCTTCTAGAAGACTCTATCGTGCATCAGCAGACGGTTATAATCGTCTGGACACGTGTCATCATCCCAGGCTCCCTTGAAGTCACGATGATGGGAGAGAATTGAAGAGAGATCTCCACTTGCCCACTTTCCACGTGGCAATACCCCAACCGTTGATCAAGATCACGATCCGTGTGCTCTCACACTAGTTAAGAGATTAACGGAAGGAAAAATAACCGCTAAAGGGAAAATTCTATTTTCGTCAATATTTCACCAACAAGTTTTCCCGCCCAAACTTCGGCTATAAATAAGAGGATAATTCAGGTACAATTTCCAAGTTACATTCACTTCACTTATACTTCTTCTTCTTCATATACCGATACTTATTCTCACGCCGGAGGGTGGTCACGGAGAGAACCCCCATTCTCCCCGTGGCGAGTCTAACGGTGGTTGTTTTGCAGCTATCGTGAAGAGAAGAAGATCTGTCATCCCTGGATCGAACGAGGAGAAACCAACCCTTTTATGCAGAACCTAACCCCCTGGTTTATCTGATTCCGGTCATTTAACAAGTGTTTCTTCACCTGTTTAGCAAGATTCCAGTCTCTGTCAGAAGGCCTTGCTTTGGGATGTCTATTTTTGATAAAACTTGAGTGCATGGCCTTCTGATGGTACATGTTCCTAGAGTTGTAGGGACGATGAACATAATTTCTTGCGATGTGTCCCGGAATTCCACAGTTAAAACATGTCTGCCTTTTTGAGAAAAAGACATTTAGTTCGGCTTGCGTTATTCTCAAAAACTGATCATGTCTTTTCCATTCATTTGACACTGAGTGCTTTGGAGTGTGCTTGTTCTTGGAGAAACCCGGCTCACAGTTATCAGCACAAGAGTAAGTATCCGCAACCTTACCCTTGAGCTTGGGTTCTGTTTGCTTGAGATTTGAGTTTTTCCTTTTTGCAATCTTTCTTTTCGGCCTTCTGTTTCTACGTGACCGCTTTCTTTTAGGGGGAACAGATTCAGTTGACTCTGTTTTGTTAAGGTTACTTTTGGGATCAATAGATGAACTATCTGTGGAAGTGACTTTCACATCTTCCTTTTCTTTAGAGACCATGACCTCAGGAGAATCTGTAGAGAAGGTTTCCATAATAATTTCTTCTACAGTTTCATCATCTGATTCGACTGTGGAATTGATCTATATGAATTCCTTCTCCATAGTTTCCATGTTTCCATGGGTTTCTACAGAATTGGACTCTATGGATGTCTCTTCTTCAGTCAGATCAGCTTCTGAGCTCTCGACATTGGATGATTCTGGTAACTCAGATGATGAGCAGTATGTGTCTAAGACAGTATGACTGTCTTCTTTCGCAATGCTGCTAGATTCTGATTGATCATCACAATTGGAAATGCTCGAAGATTTGAGCTCATTATCTGAGATTCCTGAATCCTCTGTTTGATTGCCAAGATCGTTAGATGATCCCTGCTCAACAGTAAATTCTTCATTACCACAATCAATCACGTCAAAATCATCATTACTGCAGAGAGCATCTGATGTGTCATTCAATGCTTCAGACATACAAGTGTAGTATTCCGAATTACCAGAATTGTTTTCTGAGTTATTTGAAACAGATGTCTCAAATTCCTCAGATGACACATCAGGCTCTCCTGCCACATCATTCCTAACATTTTCAACATTTTTAGCATTTTCAACACAGTCATTTTTATCACATGCATAATCTAAAATAATAGCACCAGATTCATCAGTCTTAGTGGGAACACCCCAAGTCTCAGCAAACCAAGAAAAAACACAGTTCCAAGCATAAATGCCATTTTTATCAGAAATAACATTATCAGCAGCACTTCGATGTGATTCATCATCCTCTTTAGACTTCTCTTCAGTTCTTACTGACTCTGCACACAAACTAGAACAGTTAGTATTTTCAACAGAATCAGGATTTGGTGAACTTTCCTTCATCTCCTTTGCGGGTTCGTTAACTGGTTCCGTTTTCGTTTCAGTTTCGGCTTCTGTATTTATCACGGTTTCATCTATCTGATCGGACTTATTATCTGCTGATTTATTTTGAACATTTTCATTCTTGACAAAACTCATTGGTTTTTTGAAATCAGCATGTGGATTCCTTTTAAACTTAGATGGATCATATTCAACATAATCACTAGGTTTGCCATACATCATAGTGTCATAATTTTCCATTTCCTGCTCAGTGATTAGCAATCTGGAATAATTATGATTGTATGGTGGCGGAACCTGTTTATACCCCAAACCCTTTCCCTTGTTTTCTTGGTAAGCAAGTTGCACATTACACAGATTTTGAACTGTGGCACTGGAAGTATCAAACTTTTTGATGTTTAACTCGTTCTGTTTGTACTTTCCAGTGAGGAGCTCTAGCTCACCCTTCACAGAGTCACATTCAAGAGTTTTGACTGTGAGTCTATGTTTATAGTCGTGAACCCAACATTGTTGTTGATTCACGTCTCTGTGAAGTTGAGCTATGTCCTTTTTAAGTGCTTCAATCTTTTCATAGAGAATTTTATTATTCTCTCGAAGACTGATGTACTTTCCCATCACAGTGTTGTAATCGGTGATTAATGTTGAATTTTGAGATCTCAGCAAGGCAACTTTCTTCCTACAATGTTCAGTACATAAAAGGGAATTTACCGTCTCGGCGAGTGACTTTGGTTCCTCGGTCATAGCCATCAAGCACTGATGAATCTTGTCCACAACAGCAGATTCAGACAGCTTCATAGATTCCACTTATGGAGTGTTCTGGGGAGCAGACTGAGTGTTTGAACTGAAAGCAGCATTTGCATGTTGTGGCTGAGGCTGAGATTGAGATTGTGGCTGGGTGTTTGTGGTGTTAACAGCAGGTGCTTGAGAGGTAGGAGCAGCCATCCCATACACATAGTTTGGATTTGGTGCAGCAATGGGACTGAAGACAAAGTTTGGGTTGTGATTCATAACTCCATGAATAGGACTGAACACCAGATTTGGATGAGCTTGAGTCATCAGTGCAGCATTGTTGGGACTAGTTACTCCAGCAGCCATCAGTGAGTTCTTGTGATTGATTTCTCTTTGCTGATTGTCGATCTCGCAGGATTTAATAGTAGCAATCAGTTCTGTTAGTGTCGTTTCATTCAGATCCTTGGTACGCTTGATCATAGAAACCTCGGCATCCCAACCTTTAGGTAGAGAGTTAAGAAGTTGACGATTCATTCCACTGTTTGAAATGTTGATTCCAGCACTCACCATTTGAGATACAAGTTTAACGAACCTTCTAATCTAATTTTCAACAGTTTCTCCATAGATGTGATTGAAAGAACTGAACTGTTGGTTCATCATGTTGACCCTGCTAGCTTTCATATCAACATTTCCTTCAAACAGATGTGTCAGTTGATCCCATATTTCTTTAGCACTTTTGTAGTTTCTGACTCCAATTGAAATGTCTGGACCAAGTGCCATTGATAGAGTTCCATAAGCAGCTTCATCATCAGCAATGACCTTTCTGTCATCATCAGTGTAAATGTTTTCGGGCTTTGGAATTTGAGTTTGAGGGTCATCTTCAGTAGCGTACATGATAGTACATGGCCTATTCTTGATGCTTCTCCAAACATGAGGCTCCTTTGCCTTGCAGTATTGTTCAAAACGAAACTTCCACTCGTAGTAGTCGTCCCCGTACAAGAACCTTGGAACTTTGGTGGATGTGCCGATAACTTGGTCACGTTCTTGATGGAAGGCTAAAGACTGAGTCTGAATTGCAGCAAGAGTGGCATTAGCGAGATCGGCTGCAGTCACAACACCGTTCATAACACCGGTTTGGTTCAATATGATTGAAATGTGGTCCGAAATAAGGTCCGAAATGATCACTGATCCAAAATGAAATAGGTCCGAAATGAATAATGGTCCGAAATGGATTTTATCCGAAATGGGTTCTAATCCGTGATGATGAGTCCGAAATGAAACAAGCAATCTTCAAACAGTGAGATCCGTAATAACTAACTTTTATCCGTAATCTGATGATAGTGATCCGAAATCTGATGATGTTTGTCCATAATCTGATGATTTTATCCGTAATCTGATGATTGCGATTCGTAATCTGATGATTGCGATCCGTAATCCGATGATTGTGATCCGAAATCTGATGATGTGATCCGTAATCTGATGATTATGATCCAGAATTAAGCAAACTTCAAGTCCATGATGATTAATGATGATCCGAAATGGTCTGAAATCCTCTGAATACGGTCTGAGATCAGTAGAAACAGTCCGAAATACAACAGAAACTCAAGAAACCAGAACAGTAGCAAAAACGGAACAGTAACAGCGAAACGAAACAACGCGATATCAGATCCGAGCCTGGAAATCAGGTTCGACAGGCTCTGATACCAAATGTAAGTCCCGAAACCGATCACAATGATATTGCACAACTCGTAAGGTGGCGGAATCACACGAACAAGTTGTAAAAGAAACAAGAGATGAAGAAGAAGGATGATTGTCTATTCAATGATTCACAAATCTTGCATACAAAAGGTTGTCTAATACAAGATTCTCCAAAACCACCAACCATGCACCTATTACATCACTTTCTATTTATAGAAGAGATTAGGGAGGATGCTCCCTAAACCCTAAGCCCATGACTACACAAATAGGCCCAAAACCCATAATTAATTCAACACTCCTACTAATCCACTAATTAACTTATCCATAAACCTTAAAGGGCCTAACAGACACCCAACCGGATTCACCTTCGCATCGCGCGACATCGGTCGCGACCCGCGATAGCCGGAGTGCTATCCGTCGCGGCCCGCGAGGACCTCTAATACTGACTATTTTTTTCTTTTGTTTGTTTTGAATACGGGACTTGTTTTAAACGGTTTTTAAAGCCTCGTAATCAACGTTTAAGGGAAATTTTGATATTGAGAAAGATGAGGGAAAGTATACATATTATGAAAAGATGAAAATATAAATCATTGCGATCAAAGCTTTTGATCTACACGATACGGCATGATCGTCAAAGACGAAAATGTATAAGTATGCATTGTAAATTGAATGTTATATGCTAACTTGAGTTCAAATATGATGAAGTAAAAGTATGAAAAGAACTCCAAATTAATAGGATGAACGTTTTATGTAGATGGCGGATACAGGAAATGTGGACGATGGTGAAGTAGCGCGACAGGAAGCATTCGATAATAAAGTCATGGAAGCAGCATAAAAGGTTATACATGCTAACCTTCCCCAGTTAGCTCAAGAAGTCGAAAGCCGTGTCTTAGGGGTGGTAGATGCTATGATGACTAGTAAAATTGAGGAGTTAAAAGAGATGATTGAGGGGTCTAGAAGTAAGGGCAAGGAATGAAGGTGCACGTACAAGGATTTCGTGTCGTGCAACCCCACAACTTACGATGGCAAGATTGATCCGATAGCATGTCAACGATGGATCTCAAACATAGAGGCAGTGTTCATACGAAGTCGATGTGATAAGGAAGACCAAGTGATGTTCGCTACTGGGTAACTCATCTTTCAAGCGAAAGATTGGTGGGACACGTATTACAAGGAAATAGATGAGGATAAGCTTCAAGCGATGACTTGGCAGGAATTCAAGGAGCCTTTTCTGAGATACCATTGTCCTCAGTCAGCCATTGATAAGATACATGAGGAATTCTTACACCTCCGATAGAAGAACGAAACAATCAACGAGATTACAAACACCTTTCTGGATAAGATGAAGTTCTATGGAGATTTTGCGAAGACAGAAAGAATGAAAATCAATCGTTATTATGGCATATTAAAGGCAGAATATAGGGAGTTTATCACTCCCTCAAAATGTGAAACTCTCGATGAGCTTATCAATCTGGCTCGGGATAGAGAACTTGAACTCAAAAGACAAGAGGAGCGTGGTGAAAAGAGATCGGCAGAAAAAGGGACTAATTCAAGTCCGTCTAAGAAGGCGAAGTTTCAAGAGCACGGTAGGAAGGATAAGTCAAAGGGCGGTATTACCCCTTGCAAGACATGTGGGAAACTTCATACTGGGGAGTGCCTTTTAGGTAAGAAGGGGTGCTATAAATGTGGTGAGGAGGGACATCCGTCCTACAAATGCCCCAACAACCCGAAGACTTGTTTCAATTGTTTTCAAAAGGGGCATATTAAATCGGAGTGCCCTAAACTTCAGCAAGGATCAAAGAAAGAGGAGAAGAAGGAAGAGGGTTCTAGGGCGAAAGGGAGGATGTTCCAAATCACATCCGAAGAAGCTAAGGTTCATCTGAATGTAGTTTCAGGTATCTTTTTATTAAACTCTATGCCAATTTATGTTTTGTTCGATACCGGAGCTACCATGTCGTTTATTTCAAGTGAAATAGTAAATCACCCCTCGTTTAAGATTGAACGAATGTCGGTACCCTTAGAGGTAGAAATAGACGATAGTAAGAACTATTTGTTACACGAGATTTGTAGAAATTGCAAGTTCACTATAGAGGATGAAGAATTTGATATCGACCTCATACCTATGGTTTTGGGGGAATTTAAAATGATAGTGGGTATGGATTGGATGGCCCGACACCATGCGGAGATTAATTGTGAAACTAAAACAGTAGTTGTTCAATCTCCAAGTGGAAAGCGATTAAGTATACAAGTCGAGAGAAATGTGGAAGCGAAACTCTGTACCCTCGTTCAAGCCATTAAGTATGTACTTAACGGGAGTAGGGCATACCTAGCTTACGTGGTAGATGCTCAACAAGGTTCCCCGAAGCTTGAAGATGTTGAGATTGTGAACGAATTTCCAGACGTATTTTCGGAGGAATTACCGGGACTCCCTCCCGAACGTGAAGTAGAGTTCCACATCGAACTAAATCCGGGTGCAAAACCGGTAGCGAAAGCCCCTTATAGGCTGGCCCCCACTGAGATGCGGGAGTTAATGACACAATTACAAGATCTTTTTGATAAAGGCTTCATACGCCCGAGTGTGTCACCGTGGGGAGCACCCGTCTTATTTGTATAAAAGAAGGATGGGTCGATGCGCATGTGTGTCAACTATAGGGAATTGAACAAAATAACCATAAAGAACCGCTACCCGTTACCCAGAATTGATGATCTTTTCGATCAATTACAAGGGGCGAATTGGTTCTCAAAGATAGACTTGCGATCAGGATATCATCAAGTCAGGGTACGAGAAGAAGACATTGCAAAGACTGCATTTAGAACCCGATATGGACATTACGAGTTTCTAGTTATGTCCTTTGGGTTGACGAACGCGCCAGCAACATTTATGGATCTTATGAACCGGGTATGTCGACCCATGCTAGATAAATCCGTGATCGTGTTCATAGATGATATTCTAGTCTATTCGCGGAGCAAGGCTGAGCATGCGAGGCACTTGCGGGAAGTGCTTGAAATTCTCCGTAAAGAAAAACTTTATGCAAAATTCTCAAAGTGCGCCTTTTGGCTCAGAAATGTGTAGTTTCTGGGTCACGTGATAAATTTGAAAGGTATTTTAGTTGATCCGACAAAAATTGAGGCCGTAATGTAGTGGGTTTCCCTGAAAAATCCAACTGAAATAAGAAGTTTTCTAGGCCTCGCGGGGTATTATAGAAGGTTCATACAGGATTTCTCGAAGATAGTGTTACCTTTAACAAAACTGACGAGGAAGAAAGAGAAGTTTGTGTGGGGTGAAGAACAGGAAGAAGCCTTTCGAATGTTAAAGGAGAAACTGTCGAGTCCCCCGGTCTTAACTCTACCGGATGGGACAGAGGACCTGGTTGTTTATTCAAATGCCTCACAGCAGGATTTAGGGTGTGTTTTGATGCAAAGAGGAAAGGTAATCGCCTATGCTTCGCGACAATTAAAATCACATGAAGTAAACTGCCCAACACACGATTTAGAATTGGCAGCGGTAGTGTTCGCCTTAAAGATTTAGAGGCACTATCTATATGGCATGAGATGTACAATCTACTCGGATCATAAAAGCCTCAAGTATTTCTTCGAACAGAAAGATTTGAATATGAGGCAGCGGAGATGGCTGGAACTTATTAAAGACTAAGACTGTGATATCCTTTATCACCCGGGAAAGGCAAATGTCGTAGCGGATGCATTAAGTCGAAAAGAGTATCCACCTCCGATCCAAATAAAGTCCATGAGGATGATAGTTACATCTCGTCTTCTTGATATGATTCGAGACGCTCAAATAAAGTCATTAGAGGCAGGAGACCCAAAGAAGGAGAGAATGAAAGGTATAGCCGAAAAATTGGAAGAAAACTCGATCGGGCTCAAAACGAGATTCGGTCGAATTTGGATACCACGGTTTTGCGAAGGAAAGAACGCGTTACTCGAGGAACCTTATAAGTCACGGTATTCGATTCATCCCGGGGCAACAAAAATGTACCGAGACTTGAAGACAAATTATTGGTGGCGGGTATGAAACGTGATATTGTTAAGTATGTCGCGAAATGCTTAACATGCTCCCTAGTGAAAGCAGAGCATCAAAAACCGTACGGAGAGTTACAACCTTTGGAAATTCCGGTGTGGAAATGGGAGGAGATAACTGTGGATCTGGTAACCAAGCTTCCTAGAACGAAAATGGGGCACGATACAATATGGGTAATCGTAGACCGACTCACAAAACGTGCCCACTTTTTACCTATTCGAGAGGCTTACTCTTCGGAAAGAATGGCGGAAGTTTACATGAACGAGATAATTTCTCGACACGGGGTGGTGCCCGTGTCAATCGTCTCAGATCGGTATACGAGATTCACATCTCGTTATTGGCAAAAGTTTCATGAAAGTATAGGCACGAAGCTACACATAAGCACCGCCTATCACCCTCAGACTGACGGTCAATCAGAACGAACCATATAAACGCTTGTCGATATGTTAAGAGCTTGTGTCTTGGATTTTGGGGGAAATTAGGATGACCATTTACCACTAGTGGAATTTTCTTATAACAATAGTTACCATAGCGGTATCCAAATGGCTCCTTATGAATTACTGTACGGGAGGAAATGTAGAACACCCGTATGTTGGGGTGAAGTAGGGCAAAGGGAGCTTGCGCCAAATGATCTAATAGCAATGACAAATGAAAAGATTGACTTGATTAGAGCTCGACTGAAAGCGGCCCAGGATCGTCAAAAGTCCTATGCGGATAAAAGAAGACGTCCCATTGAATTTCAAGTTGTGGATTATGTTTTGCTAAAAGTATCCCCGTGGAAAGGCGTAATCCGTTTTCGTAAACGGGGTAAGTTAGGTCCTCGTTATATTGGACTGTTTAAAATTCTGGCTCGAGTCGGAAGGGTAGCATATCATTTAGAATTGCCGTCTACACTAGACGGGATTCATAATACCTTCCATGTATCACAATTGAGAAAATGCCTTGCGGATGAATCGGATTTCGTGCCTCTTGATGACATTGAAGTAGATGAGGGATTAAATTATATCGAGAGACCGATAGCCATAAAAGATATAAAAGTAAAGAATCTTCGCAATAAGGCCATTAGACAAGTTTTGGTTCAATGGCAACACCGGAAGGGTTCGGAACTTACATGGGAATCGGAAGATGAGATGCGGAAGCACTACCCTTCTCTATTTGGTACATAAACATAAATCTGTTATGTGTTTAGGTTTTGGGGACGAAACCTTTTGTAAGGAGGGTAGACTTGTAAGGCCCCAAAAGTGTTTTAATGTGCATATTGTGTAAGAATGAATGGAAAATACAAACTTAATTAGGATAAATGTGAATAATTGTATTATGAAATAAACCATGACCAAAACTTGGGCAAACATATAAATGAAGGGGCTAAACTTGTACAAAGAGAAAGATAATTAATTAAAAACAAAATAAGAAAAACAAACACACACATCTGGCATGTGTGTGTGTGTCGCCCAAGCAAGAGAAGAAAAAGAAGAAACCCTAAAATCCTTAGAGTTGCAAAAATTGAAGAGGAAAATTGAAGCTAATCATATGCATGAATCTGAATTTGCAATCATCTAACTCTACTAAACAAGTGGTAAGTTGAATTTTGAGTTTTGATGAATTGTAGGAAATGGGTTTCACTCAAATCATGAGTTTATGACAAACCTTGTGTAATTGGGGGTTAAGATTGTGAAATAGGGCAGAATTTATGTTTGATTTTGATGGTTTGGTATGATTGTAGCAAAAACCCACTTGTTAAGAAGTTAGTATAAGTAGGATAATTGAGTAAAATCATATATGTAAATTTTGGATGTATAATCTTGTTGTGATTCATAAATGATAAATAAACTGATGTAGGATGAAACAATTATGCAAAATAGATTGATTGTGAATATTGTGTGAAAATGGACTAGTAGAGATATGCTTTATATGCTTGTACCTTATGCTTTAAATACGATGCCTACCAAGTGTTCGATGAAATGCTTAAGAGATGAAAATATGTGTAATATGGAAAACGATAGAATGAATTGGCTGGGCTAAATGAGTGAACGGATGTGTTATTGTAGGCGTGAAGGAAGAAGGTACAAACACTAGGAAAATGGAAGGTGCACAAGATCGAGGTATGTTCTATTGTGCATACAAATTTTACTTTGATATTCTAATGTTCGCAAAATACAAATCTTAGTTACTTTTGTTTACGGTGATTAATAAGTAGATAGCCAATCTTTTGTGGATTGGGTTATGTATATACATATATTTATATAAATATTCCTACACTTTTGAATAACTTTAGGATTGTTTGTATGAAAATTATACCCGTATTTGGTGCACAGTCAAATTTTATAGATTTCCAATGAAAATGAGCAAAATAATTGATTCATATATGAGATTTATCAAATTTGATAAAGCTTTGGAAAATCAAATGTGTAGTGGTTAATTGTAATTAATGTGCATTTTGATGAAGGTCACATAAATGTAGAAAAAATAACAATTAAGTAATTTCAATGTTATTTATTGCATTTAATTGCTTCATGTGTTTGTTATTTGTTTCTACAGCAAACCAACGAATGAAAGGATTAGTGGGCCATTAAGAATCAAAGGGAACACGGATATAACAATTAATAAAAAGTTGGTTCTTGGGCTATTATTTTCGTGATATGCCAAGGAAGCCCAAAGTGGAGATTTAAGTATTTCTAAATACTAGTCTAAGTATCCGTGTAATACACGGGTGACTAAACAACAAAAAAATTATACTTTAACACGTAAATACTTTATTACAGGTTCGTTCGAATATTACGATAAATAATATCTTATAAAAATTAATTAACGATTACATTTCTTAATAGATTTTAAGAAATATGAATAATTTGTTAGGATTATAGTGTGTCATGAGTTGTCGATTTTAATCACGGTTGTAAATAACGAATGTAATAATTTAATTAAAATGTACAATGTGGGGAAAATAATTATATTTATAAATTAAACAAATACTAACTATTGAAAGGTTAATATTAATATTAGTATGTTATAAAAGAAAACGATATAATTCATAAATTTATAAACAGTTATAGTTTAAGTCTAATACATAACATATTGCATTGACCAGTGTACTACATTGGTGTGTACTACATTGGTTTAATCACAATTCCAATCTCAAATATTATCAGCAAAGGGACACATAAATAATACCCCTATACATCCTAAATTTAACAGGGTTGATATAAACTTTGAAATGAAAGAAACTTTCCGTTACTTATGTATAGATTAAATTACAATGAACCAAAAAAATGAGGTTCAAAAAAGCGCAAGAAGATGCGAGGCTTTAGCCCAGAAAGATTAAACTCATAGAGCTTCACGTATGCGAGTCATTGCTCTATATACCGCCAAAAGCTACATCTCTTTTACATATTATCTTTTGGTCAACCAAACCCTTTGTGATCTTTTCATGCCTTTTGGTTGTTTACAAATATATCACACTCCTACGGATCTCAATTTTACGAATTTTTACCCAAATGTCCATTAGGCGCACCTTGTTAAACCAAGGATCAGAGACATGACCGAACCATAAAGTTTGAGAACCTTAGTTGAATGAGGCCAGGCCTCACCCAACTGCCATGAACCAATAATAAAAATAAGAGCTTCGCGTGTGATTTCTTCAGGGTTTGGTGTTAATGCATGCACTTTTACCGTAACCAAACGATATTGAATATACTACATGAGACCCAAAGGTCTAACTTTGGGCTACTTTGTATATGATTGCTTTGGGTACAGTAATATTATCTAGATACCAAATTAACCATTTTAGATTGCATGTTACTCAACTTGCCTTCCTCGTTTTGGTAGGAGTGATAAACATTAACCATCAAAGGACAGGGGAAGTGAGTTTTAGTTTTGAGATTATATTTTGATGGTGTATACAATAAACAGATCACTGAAGATATCACTTTTAACCACAATTAAAATTAAATAAAAGAATCAGCAAGAACAAACAAAGAGTACATAAAACAAAAACTACACACCCACAGAGAATCAACCAAGCCAACCAAACTACCTGGCACCCCTTGCCCCTAAACAAATTCAAAAGACATTACCATACCAACAATCCACATACATTCCTTTGGTGATCTTCTCCATATTCCAGATATTTCCATCTAGATCTTCTTTTAATCCAGTTAAACGATTGAATCTGAATGTCTTCAAAGGTTGCTTGATCTTGCCTCTAAAGCATTTTTTAACACCCAATCTTCCTCCTTTTACCCATCCAGTCCAAGCCAGTCCATGTTGCTAACTTCCACCATATCTTTTGAAGGACCAACAACTGTACATCGCGTGTTCGAACGATTCTGCTTTCGATAAGCAAAAGTTGTAATCTGCTGAAATTAAAATAACCCGCTTTGCGCTTTCTAGCAAGATTACCGGTGTCTGGTATCATATCCTGCACCAAACACCACATAAAGCAAAAAAACCTTCGCAAGAACCCACCTGGCACAGATAAAGTTATTGGCTTGCGGTGCATTTCCATCGTCTGCAAACATAGCCATCATCACATGATCTAACCGTGAACTCACCCGAGAACTCCGGATTCCAAGTCCACCCATCTTCCGAATTTAAGTAATTGAAAAGATAAAAACATTTGCAGACTGAGTCGACCCAACCTGTTTTGACTCACGGTAATAGTTACATGTTTTGACCCAATACCCGACCCATTGATATTACCACTATATATAGGATGTTCAAAATAACACATATTGAATAATTTGATCATGTTAGCCTATCTTTGATGAAATTACTTTGTGCATGTTCACAAATACATGTAAATTACAAAAACCCTTTGACTCATTTGGCATAAAACACAACCTAAATCGATGAATTGATAAGTAAAAGGGTCGAAAAGCGCAACCTCTAGAAAAATTACAATAGAAGATTTCAAGGATGTCAAAAGCTCTATAAGTAGAAAAGCGAAGTGGGACAATACCTGTTCAAGTGGTTGAAGGTAAAGTGCTCTCAAAAGTCAAAACCTCTCCAGTAAGGTCCACAGGCATGTCTCGCCTAAAAGAAAACCAAATATTTTGTAAAATTATTTTCTATAAAACACATGCATCATTACTGAATCAAAGGTCAAAATAACAAAATATGAACCTGTGTTCGGAAAGAAATTGAGGAAGCATTTGCCTTGCTGCACAATCAAGGTATCCTGCTGCCTTTAACAAAATATCAATTGCAGACCTGCTTTCTGTGATAATAAACAAATTTTAATGTAATACAATCAGCAGGACTGAACATCCAGTATTTGTAAGAAAACACATGATGGAACAATAATATTAAGAACTACCATCCATTGCTCGAAAAATGCCCTCGAAATCAGCTCTCTGATAAGGTAGTAAGAGGTTCAGAGTTGCTTCTTTCTGCTCCGCAGTGACGGCCATGATCATTTTTCTTACAATTTTATCCTCTCAGTGGAAGCAAAGAACTGAAATTATCAAAATTTGAAATAACCCGAATCGAATATGTGTTAGCGATTATAATAGATGTGAATATATTCACATCAGAGATGAGAACATTGAAAAGAATACCATATGCTCAGTCCTAAAAAGTCCGATCCATTAAGTTTTTTTCTTCAACTCTTATACATATTGTAAAAAATCCTGACCATTTAAATACGTGAAAGGACCTTCTATATGCTCAAACACAAAACAATTTCTACGTTAGCCCGTGAGGGCCATGTGCACAACACAAACTGTGTTTGACCCGTCGAAGGTTCAAGGCGCAAAAGGTGAGCATGTCCTCTGCATACTCGTCCCACAAAGTGACACTAACTACCTCATCCCTGGAATATATTGATATTAGTAATACATTTTAATCCATGTATTTAATTTGTTATTTATAGAATTACCATTGGCAAGATGGCCACGGTGGCAGTTGAAGTGTGAATACGACCTTAGACTTCTTTTTGAGGAACACTTTGAACTCTATGGACACCCGATTCATATTTCAGGAACTCTTTCAGCCTTTAGATAAATAGAATATAAAAACATTTTTATTACAACATAATTATGTAAAAGCAAGAAAAAAGAACAAATGTAAAATACCTCAAAGCAAAAAAAAAAATGGCAAGTTGATGCGTGTTGAGTGTGATATATATTTAAGTATACTTTTAGCCCTTTTTAACACTTTAGTCAAATTTTAAATTTATAAAACACGATATTTTACTAACACTAAACACACATATGGGAAAGTGCACCCACCGTGAGCGTAGTATAGCGTTGGTAAGATACCGAGGTCGTCCAAGGACACAAGAGCTTTTAGTACCGGTTTATCCTCAACGTCTAATCAAATAAAAAATCTAGAAAAAGGTTTTAAACAAGAAAATGAAAACTAATTAAAAATGCTGAAAATAAAAATAAAACAGATAGACAAGATGAATCACTTGGATCCGACTTGCCTTTAGTGTAACCTTTGATGTTTTCCGCACTTTTGCACTTTTTAAGAGATTATCTTAGTTATAGTAGTAGGCCCCTCTTTTGAAGGTGACGTTACCCTCAACCCAGTAGTTTGAGTCAGCAAGGATACAATCCTAAAGGGTCGGATTATTTAAAGATAATTAATTAAGTTATTAATGCGTAATGTGGTAGGCCCCTCTTTTGAAGGTGACATTACCCTCGGCTAAGTGGTTTGAGTCAGCAGGGATACAATCCCAAGTAGCCGGGTTAATGTATTAATAGTAGTTTACATATGAGGGGATCAAGCCATTCGCACCCCCGCCATCCAATACCAGTGGGTATTGAAGGAGGTCCTACTAAGCTTGACCCAGGTCCTTGCAGGATCTATACACTGAACAAGGCAAGAACCTTACCAAACCAAACCAAACCATTCCCTTAACCCCCGACCAGGTAGCCAACATATCTCCATATAGACCGTGGAGATATGAATGGTGTAAATCTTTTATTTTATATAGACAGTAAAATAACGCCAAGACACCACGGACAAATGATAAGGAAGTTTCACCTTCAACATAAGAAACTAGTTATTAAAGTCATTAATACATAACCAAATAAAAAGTGCGAAAAGATTAAAAATAAAAAGTATTACACTAAATGCTTGTCTTCACCAAGTGATGTAAGAGACTTAGGCAAACATGGCCTTTGATTGTCAAGAACTCTTACTATCAATCTTGGATCCCGAGACTACTACACACACTATATGATGGATGATGGATGATGGATGATGGATGATGGTGGTGGATGTGGGTTGTGATGGTGGTGGAGTGTGGGTGAAGTGGGAGAGAGGTGGTTTGTCAAGGGATGCCTTTGCAATGAACCAAGCACCCCTATTTATAGCCTGCACAGAAGCCCGGACACGGCCCCGTGTCCACCCATCTTCTCTTTCTTCATTAATTGCAGTTTGTCTGCATTAGTTGACCACGCCCCCGTGTCCGTTGGGCACGGCCCCGTGTGCAGAAGCGTATCTGTACTATCAAGATTTGCTTGGATTCTGCGAATCTTAGCGTTGACCACGGCCCCGTGTCCGCTGGGCATGCCCCCGTGTTGGGAAATAGATGCTTCTACAACTGTCTTTTCTGCAGACACTTGGGCACGCCCCCGTGTTTAATGAGCACGGGGCGTGTTCAGCCTTCTGATGTCTCGTTTTTGCTTAGGAAGATGCTGTCCAGGCACGCCCCCGTGGTGCCCGGACACCACAGCTCGTGTCCAGGTGCCCAGTAACAGAAAAATTTTGTTTAACACACCTTTTTACACATTCAATCAACCTAAAAACTTATTTTTGGGACACATTGAGGACAGTGTGTAATTTAAGTGTGGGGGGGATGCTAAAACCTTGAATTTTGCAAGTCCTAATCACAAGCCTTACACAAAACTCTATTGGAACCGCTAAACACCCCAAATTTTTTTCAAAAACTTTTCATTTTTTTACTTGTCTTGGTTTAATTTGGGAATAACAAGTTCTAAAAAGGTTATATTTTTATAAATTTACAACCAATAGCGTCATGATAAAAAGAACCAACATAAGAAAATTATGAAACGACATGACAAATCTAGTTAAAATTTGATTATATATACTTGATCACATTAAAAACCCATTCCCACAAAAAGTGAGTTTTGAGCCTTTATTGAGCATACAAATACACATCTTTAAACTAAATGCTCATTTTTCGTTTTTTTGTGTGAATAGCCGTTTGGTTTCTTACGACTCTAGAACTTGCCATGACGATACATTCCCGTTCCTTACCAACTTAAACCCAAGTAAGTAAATGATGGAGGTATTAGGACTAACCATTTTTCTTTCAACACCATTATTTTTTTTACCACCTACCCAAAATCCCCCTAGTTAACCCCTTTGAGCCTAAACCTTTTCATTTCTATACCCAAAACAAACACCCTTTACCCACCAAAACCCTTTTTTATTTTAAACCCTTTATTTTAGAAAAAAGCTTGGTTTTCATGTGACATTCCTTATCAAAAAAAAAAATGATGAAGTTTAGCAATAAACAAGCAAGTTCATCAAAAAGAACTTTGTTTGAAAAATACTTCATTAAAATAAAAAGTCACAAAAACAAAATGTTTTACGAAAACCGACGCTTTTTACGCCTTTCGCCCTTTTCTACTAACCACTAACCCAAAACCACCTACCTTTAACCCAAGCCTAACCCTTCCCCAAAGTCCTCTTGATATTTACAAAGGTTTATAGTTAAAAAGGAGGAGGATTGATTGCTTGGCAAGCATATGGTAGAAGTAAGTTCCATGCCGCTCTCGAGTGTTTCACAAAATACATCTTCGGCCGAGTGTTGAGTGATCCCCCGTGAGGTATGTGAATTGTATATAAATGGAATTTTAAAGAGGAATGTTATGCCCAAATAAGTAATTTCTCTTATGTAATGTTCTAAATAAATCATAACGAATAGGATTGTAAATAACATAAAAATAAAACCTAATAAAGATCTTGGAATCCCGACACTCAAGACAAGCCCAAAACCTTCTCTTCTACCATTCCATTTGGGCTTGTAAGCCACAAAATAAGGAGTTTTGCTTGAGGACAAGCAAAGATTCAAGTGTGGGGGTATTTGATGTGTGTAAAATGCAACATATAAATTACATCAAATGAGGCATAAAACTAACCCTTTTTTTAGTACTAATGTTGGAAAAAGTGTGCTTTTGTCTTCCTTTTGTATTTTCAGGGTTAATTGAGCGTAAATGAACAAAAGAAGCAAAAATACAGCCAAATCTAACAATAATACAAGAAAAGGAATAAACGTGGCATGCCCGACCCCTCGATAGCATCTTCCCAAGCAAAATCAAGACATCAGAAGGCTGAACACGCCCCGTGCTCATTAAACACAGGGGCGTGCCCAAGTGTCTGCAGAAAAGACAAAGTTGTAGAAGCTTCTATTTCCCAACACGGGGGCGTGCCCAGCGGACACGGGGCCGTGGTCAACGCTAAGATTCGCAGAATCCAAGCAAATCTTGATAGTACATATACGCTTCTGCATACGGGGCCATGCCCAGCGGACACGGGGGCGTGGTCAACTAATGCAGACAAACTGCAATTAATGAAGAAAGAGAAGATGGATGGACACGGGGCCGTGTCAGGGGTTCTGTGCAGGCTATAAATAGGGGTGCTTGGTTCATTGCAATGGCATCCCTTGGCAAACCACCTCTCTCACACTTCACCCACCCTCCACCACCATCACAACCCACATCCACCACCATCATCCATCATAGAGTGTGTGTAGTAGTCTCGGGATCCAAGATTGATAGTAAGAGTTCTTGACAATCAAAGGCCATGTTTGCCTAAGTCTCTTACATCACTTGGTGAAGACAAGCATTTAGTGTAATACTTTTTATTTTTAATCTTTTCGCACTTTTTATTTGGTTATGTATTAATGACTTTAATAACTAGTTTCTTATGTTGAAGCTGAAACTTCCTTATCATTTGCCCGTGGTGTCTTGGCGTTATTTTACTGTCTATATAAAATAAAATATTTACACCATTCATATCTCTACGGCCTATATAGAGATATGTTGGCTACCTGGTCGGGGGTTAAGGGAATGGTTTGGTAAGGTTCTTGCCTTGTTCAGTGTATAGATCCTGCAAGGACCTGGGTCAAGCTTAGTAGGACCTCCATCAATACCCATTGGTATTGGAAGGCGGGGGTGCGAATTTCTTGATCCCCTCATATGTAAACTACTATTAATACATTAACCCGGCTACTTAGGATTGTATCCATGCTGACTCAAACTACTTAGCCGAGGGTAACGTCACCTTCAAAAGAGGGGCCTACCACATTACGCATTAATAACTTAATTAATTATCTTTCAATAATCCAACCCTTTAGGATTGTATCCTTGCTGACTCAAACTACTAGGTTGAGGGTAACGTCACCTTCAAAAGAGGGGCCTACTACTATAACTAAGATAATCTCTTAAAAAGTGGAAAAGTGAGAAAATAATCAAAGGTTACACTAAAGGCGAGTCGGATCCAAGTGATTTATCTTGTCTATCTGTTTTATTTTTATTTTTATTTTTAGCATTTTTAGTTTTTATTTTCATGTTTAAACCCTTTTTCTAAATTTTTGATTTGATTAGACGTTGAGGATAAACCGGTACTAAAAGCTCTTGTGTCCTTGGACGACCTTGGTATCTTACCAACGCTATACTACGCTCACGATGGGTGCACTTGCCCATATGTGTGTTTAGTGTTAGTAAAATATCGTGTTTTATAAATTTAAAACTTGACGAAAGTGTTAAAAAGGGCTAAAAATATACATAAAAACCTATCACACTCAACACGCATCAAGTTTTTGCGCTGGGCACGGCCCCGTGTCCACCCATCTTCTCTTTCTTCATTAATTGCTGTTTGTCTGCATTAGTTAACCACGCCCCCGTGTGCGCTGGGCACGGCCCCGTGTGCAGAAGCGTATCTGTACTATCAAGATTTGCTTGGATTCTGCGAATCTTAGCGTTGACCACGGCCCCGTGTCCGCTGGGCACGCCCCCGTGTTGGGAAATAGACGCTTCTACAACTTTGTCTTTTCTGCAGACACTTGGGCACACCCCCGTGTTCAATGAGCACGGGGGGTGTTCAGCCTTCTGATGTCTTGTTTTTGCTTGGGAAGATATTGTCGAGGGGTCAGGCATGCCACGTTTATTCCTTTTCTTGTATTATTGTTAGATTTGGCTGTATTTTTGCTTCTTTTGTTCATTTACGCTCATTTAACCCTGAAAATACAAAAGGAAGACAAAATCACACTTTTTCCAACATTAGTACTAAAAAAAGGTTAGTTTTATGCCTCATTTTGGGTAATTTATATGTTGCATTTTACACACATCACAAGTATTTCAACAAATTTCGTTCATAGTACCTCTGGTACATATGGACCTAGTTTAAGAACCCGCGAAATTCGCGGGTGGACTAACACACAAATATATAACTTAAAATTGTTTAAATAATCCCTTGACAAAAATAAACGTTCAAGTACTAATGAAATTAGTAAACTACAATGAATTGAAAAAAGGAAGTAACCCAAAAATCACAAGTCATTAAAGACTTCGTTGTACACCACATTTCCCCACTCTTTTCCTTCCGGTTACTTACCAAAATACTTTTTTTTGTAAATAGGCTATCGGTTACTTACCAAAATACTTTTTTGTAAGAAGTGAGCAAAAAATGTGGGCGTATTCGCGGCCATGTACATGCGTAATTCCAGCCCTGAACAGGTGTGTTTCACAGCCTGGTACAACTATATCTTTTAGTTGTATAACAGCCCCTGTACAACAAAATTACCAGCCATGTACGGACGTTTTTCACAACAATATAGGGTTGTATTTCTCAGCCGTATAACAACTCCTGTGTAAGAAATTAAAGCAATTCATAATAATAGCAAAACCAAGACTTTAAATTCAAGTAGGAGATAAAACCAAAATTCTAAGAAAATAAAGCAATTTCATGACCAAGAACCAAACAACCCACTTTTTTGTTATACTACTTATAATGATTACATTTGATCTGCAAATCACTCTAGTAATTTTGTGCAGAAACATTATTCATAGAATTTTCATTTCAACAAAAACAATCACAAAGGAATAAAAAAATCATTAATATTAAGGTTAGTTAGATCATTCTTTAATACATGATTCGTATGAGATTTCGATCAAGCTAACTTTTTCATAATTTCTTTTTGTTTCTATCTACATTCATTCTAACAACAACCATACCCACTCAAATTTTTCATAGGGTTTCGGGAGGGTGGGATGTAAGAAAACCATATCTTTATCTTAGAGGATAAAGAGACTCAAGAGAACACAACCCCAAAAAATATACAAATAAGTTAGCTTTGAAACTACCCTTTTAAGCACTGAAATTTTACCTAAAGATTTTCAATAGTTCTTACCTCTGCTCCTTACACTTGGTCTTTGCAAGATAATCCAAAACACGATGCTAACCGACTCTCTTCCCAAAGTAGACCAAAATCTTTGCTTGAAAACAATAATTCTTTAAACTTCACACAACCATCTGCAAAATGAAAATAATAATTATAAAGTAAAACCTTGGTTGTGAACTTACCAAATTTAGGTAAGATCACATACCTTTTCCTCATTTGATTGTTTAAAACATGAAAATGTTATTATATGAAAACGGGTCATAAACACCAGGTCATAGGATCCACACACTTTTAAGGAAAAAACAAAAGTCAAACATGAAAATTTTGACCAAATTGTGTGTTCTAATTTCGTCATCAGCAAAACCACTTTTTTTTTATTTTTTTTATCATAATTCAATAAGTATCTTGAAAGAGAGACATTACTATTTGGAGAAACATTACTATTTTTCCATTGATTAGGAACAGTAACTTTTGTTGGCTATACTTTAATTAGGCTATAGGGTGTGGTCGACCATCATGACGACCATGACCCTTCACATCAGCGTCATGTCACCTACCTCTAATCCACCATCCAAAACCACTACCCTAAGGGTGTGGTCATGACCCAAACCTCCACCCTAAATTAATAAACATGCACATGCTTAAAATAGTGGAAAAAGAAAAAGGAGGCATGTGGTTGTCGTGGTTTATTCCACGAGAACGATGGTGGATGCTTAAGGGAGCAGTGGTCCTAAGTGGTGATTGATGACCCAGCCTATGTCCCCACACCCTTTAGCCTTTTATGTTAGTTATAAAGTTACAGAAGCAACATTAAAATGTGTTAAAAGTGTTTTCCTTTTAAATATACCAATTATTAAGTCATAATTTTTAGTAATGACCGCAAAGTTTAAACCTTAAAATCAAATTTAATAATTATTAGAAGAAAGAAGTAAGGGTCGACCCAGAGTCCCAGAACCCGCCACCGTTTGACCCGAACCCATTTGACTGTATTTGAAAAGCACCCTGTCATGACCTGGAAAAACAAAAATATGAATCTATTAAATCATCATACTCATATGTTTAACTACTCTTTCCACAATTCTTGACTTTGGACTATGAAATCAATTTAGAAATACAAATTGAAACTTGTCGGGTTGAAACCAAAGGTTATGTATTCATTAGCAAACACATGCTCTTAAAGGAAACATATTTACAGACTAATAATTAGTAAAAGTACCTATCCGAGACAATAAACTGAAGCAATGACTTTGGTTCTTGATCAAAATTGCAGTTGTCTCAGCAAACAATACCAATGTAACATATCTTTGGTTCACGAATAATGGATTCTATTTGTTTGGGTGGTGTCTTAGCATCCGTGTAACCATGATTTCTTACTGATTTCTCCCAACTTGTCCCAGGAGTGTTGTCATTTCTTACTGATTTCTTACTACCTTCATCTTAAAAGTTGCTGGTCCTACTAATTCTTGTGAACTAATGTCTCCAACAACCTCAGCCTTGCTAATATCCCATATAGGTGTCTTTTGTCCTTCACTAATCTTAAAACTCCCACTAAAAGCCTCAAACTTGAGGAGATTTGACAATTTCAGCGCCAGTAAACAAAAGCTCCATCAGTTTCACGCAATCTAGGGTGATTTCTAATGATCCCTCAATCAAAACATGAACCATTAATGAGATCTTAGTGGGTTGTAACAGATTAATTATAGAATCCGAAATTAACTGCAAATTGACCAAAATCGCAACTGCTTCGGATTCAATTGCGTGGCTAGTGAAAGGTCCTCACAGTGAGGAAATATGGCTTACTCCACCATTCGCACCTACAATTTTCTTGGTTAATGTGCAGACTTCAATATATGGAGGCAAGAACCACCAAGCATAAATATTTTTTTGGAAAACCACAAAATCTCCTCGCTCCTTTTGGTGGGTCAATTCAAACAAACAAATATTCAATCGGAAAGAAGTAAGAATGAACACAAACCACTGAATGCATACCTGGATCGCATTACATGTGAATCCTCAACGGTTGTCTCTGTCATTGAGAAGACGCGGCTACAGCGTGTCCGCTAAAGACGAAAATCTATGAAAAACGCGACATGATTATGCATTTATAATGAAAAAAGCTACCAAAATTATACAAAGTATCAAAATTTGTAGAATTTATGCATATGAAACATCAAAGTTTCAAGAACTATGCTTAAATAAATTTCAAGACACACACATACAGATATGTCATATGAATAATAAGAAAAAAATACTTCCTGAATTTGTTCACTGGTTTAACAAATACCCAACTCTGCATCATCACATGATTAGAATTCCCAAAATTAATCATAAACAAAACCCTTTTAAATATTGTATTAATTTAATTTAACCCCAATTCCACTTTTATGGCAAAAAAAAAAAAGAACTTACAATCCAAGAGACTGAAGCTGATAAGTTTCATTGCCATCAAGAAACGCCAAAGAAGACTCGACGGTGGCGGCGGTGAGACGGCGACGATGAAAAAGGCGGTCACGGTGGGTCATGGCAGCGTAATAATCGACTGAACCCATCTGAGGCAAATCTGAATCAAGAGCAACAACATAAAAATCATACAACAAAATTAGGGTTTTCTTATAACAACTACAAAATCACAAACAGAGATGGAATCCAACTTACCGATGCTTCACTTTCAAAGGATGATGAAGATAAAACAAAGCAGGCGACTTGAATGATCCTTTGAATCCTCCGATTAAAAGCAGTAAATTGTATATAGGCCTTAAAATTGGAAACGGTTCCATAATTTAGCAACAAATCTTACGGTAATTGATGAATCGTTCAACTTTCCATATATAATCGAAGAAGCGTTTCAAAGAAGAAGGAAGGAATTATGAGGCGGTAAGGAGAATTCATTGAGAATTCAGAGAATTGAGAGAAATGGCGCCTAAAAACCAATTATCTGGCCAAAGACCATTGCCACATCATGGTCAAATGGGTCAACATTATTTTGCTTTAGTATAAGAGATTGATAACCATGAGAGGGGGACGTGAATAATGGGCTGAAGGTTGGAGGCGGCTAGTGTTGTTGTCATATATTATTTTGTGAGTTGCTTTCATATTATTGGGCTAGGAGGATATATATTGAAAAGAAAGAAACATCAATTGGAGACGAAAAAAGTGACAGACGGCAGCAACAGTTAGATGGCAGAAAAGAGGGGACATCGAAAGAACAGAAGATATAAAACAAGAGAAAGAAAAGGATTGGTTCGAGTTGAAGCCGGGATCAAGATTCAATTCCGGGTTTGAAAATAATTAATTTATTGGTTTGATATACTTTATGTTATTTGAACCTGTGAACATGATTTATTGTTTATTATTTCAGACTCGTTTATTTTTCTTGACGATGATTCTTGGCTAAACTTTTCATGCTACCTAGGCCTAGATGAACTATGATTTAATGTTTTGATTATTTGGTTTTGACTAATGATTAAATTGGGATGATTTACATATTCCTGTTTTGTGATTGTTTATGAATTTGTGTGCTTGTCTTGGTTGTGATTGGTTGTTTGGTTAGGTGATCTTGTTAGTCTGGTCTGGAACTATTTAGATCATTCTAGGTTCGTTAATCTATTAGGTTTTCGGTCTAGAGCTTGAGATTAGAGATAATTCAAGTTTAACTAAATTAATTAAAATCAACTGAGTATAGTGTGCATCCTTTTCTGGCAACTCTAGGGACGAGTCAGGATTGCTAGGTTATTAGCTAGGCATTGTTTGGTAGTTTGGGTGACCAATAGCTCGGATCCGGCTACTTATTCGCGTTTAGGGTTTCCTAGGTTTTCAATTATTTAGCTGGTTTAGCTTCATGACTGGAGGATTTTAGCACCATAGTTGTTATTAATCTGACAGTCATGGGATTCGGTATCGATAGCTCAAGTCGTTTCCAATTTAGCACTTCATCACTCTGTTCCATCTTCTATTTTGGTTGATCATCCTTAGCGGGAGGTTTTCTGGGTAGTTTCAGAGCTTTAGTCATTGGTCAGGACTAGAGGTTATGGGTTGGTCATAGGGATTCGAAGCCTGGGTAGTTCTTTCTCATCATTGTTTGCTTCCCGTCACTTCACTATCTTGCTTGCTTTCTCTGTTATCTTATTTACTCGCTTTAGTAGAATTAGAAAAATCCCAAAAATCAAAACACAAATTAAAACCAGTTAAGTAATTAGTTGAGTCAGAGTCTAGTTTAGCTTCGCTAGTGTCTCGTGGGTTCGATACTCGGACTTCATTAGGCTTTACTACGTATGATAGGTACACTTGCCTGTCTGTGGTCTAGCATTTAGAGAGTCTTAGTTTATAAATTTAAAACTAGGGTGTCTAGATTAGGTTAGTAGTTTTTTATTAGACCATAATTTGCACCCAAGATTTTGGCGCCGTTGCCGGGGACACCGGCACTTTAGAGAACGACCCGGGTCGTCTATTTAGTTGTTTACTTGCTTTCTTAGATTTCCATTGCCTTTAGGTGCCTTTTGCTTCCAATTTGTGCCTCTAGGGTTAGATTTGCTTTAGTATTTAGATTAGTAATTTCACCATTGTATGCGCCATACTCGCTCACAGGGGCCACCTTCGTTTGTTGCTTCGTCTGAGCCCGAGCGAGATTTCACGAGCGCCTTCTGTCACACCCCGAAATATCAGAGCATTGGCGTGACTGGACTGGTATCTTCATTGCACAGCGGAAGCAAATAAGCTAAGTCTTTTAGAAATTGAACGCCCGCTAAGTACTCGACTTCATATGGTTCTCCTATTCCAACCGTGCCATAACTTCTGAAAATTAACCTGAGAAAGAAACATGCGAAAAAGTCAACATAAAGTTGAGCGAGTTCATAGTTTGTTTGTAAAAGATTTGAAATAAATCTTTTTGAATAACCGGTTTTTGATGTATTGCTGAGAAAACGAATTTAAAATCATTTTCTTGTCAAGTTATATGGAAACTTTGTATGAAAACATGATATGTATCTTGTATAAATCACGTATTCTTGTATGTATCATGTATTCTTGTATAAATCACGTATTCTTGTATGTATCATGTATTCTTGTATATATCATGTTTTCTTGTATAAATCAAGTCTTTTTGTAGGTATCTTGTTGTTAATGGGTTGCAAGGCCATTAACATGTGACACGACATAGGAAGTCACCAAACCATAGGCATTTTTCTAGTAGTCGATTCACGACTGAGACACAAAAACACTACTCGGTACTAGTTGTCACCAAGAGTGGGGCTGCCCTAACACCCGTTAGATCTAACCTTTTGTTCTGCGGTCTTAGTATGTACACGATTAATGGTGCTTATGGTACCCTATTCGTGACACGATTTCTCGTATCATTCCTCAAAACGCATCATACTTGGTACTAGTGATCACCAAGAGTGCTTCTTGTTTATGTATTCATCATATCAAGTATCAATTTTCAGTTCTTGTATTCATTATATCAAGTATCAATTCTCATGTGTTTGTATGCTCTTGTATTTGTATTTTCTCGTAGTTTAGAAAACTAGAATTCGTGTGTAAACGCTTGTTTGAAAAACCGGTATAAAACATAAGCTTTTCGTAAACCATTTGTGTCAGTTAAAACTTGCTTGTAAAATGGTTTAGAAATATGTAATTCTTGTATGCTTTGCAAAAAGTGCATGTCTTTCCACCCCGAAAACATTTAGAAAAATGTAATACCATAAAAGGTGGGGTTATGAACTCACCTGAATATTCCTGTGCAAAGCTAGCTAATTTATGACTTCGTGATGTCGTTTCCAAGACGAGACTTGCTAGCGTGCATTCTACAATATTCCTAACACGGAATATCTTTATAAGTTTCTAATTAATGTGGTAGCTAAACTTCATGTCACCGAGCTCTACCGAATCGTTGACCGAACGATTTGACGGTAAATTGTTAACTTAACGAAAATGATTAAGTTATATTCGTTTAGCTTTGTTTTGTGAAGTCGTATGTTGATATATAGGAATATTCGTATGAAATTAATATATAATAAACTTGTATTATATATCGCGTCTTGTGTATATTTGCCAAAAATATACGTATATGCCGTTTTGGCGCTTGAAATAAATACAATAAGTTATATTTATTTTATAAGAGAATCGTCGAGTTGTCGTGTTTGAAAATAAATATATAACAATATTTATTTTTATAAATCGAATTCGTGTTGTACGATATCTGAAATAAATATAGAAACTATATTTATTTTATAAGACAATATCGTGTCGCGTGATATTTGAAATAAATATATATACTATATTTATTTATAAAAGGATTCGAGTTCGTTTGAAATAAATATAATAATAACTATATTTATTTTTGTTTTCGAAATAATTTCCATATCGTTGTTCTCGTAAGTTGTAAGTTGTTGTCGAAAGGAACTTTATATTCGTATCTTGTTTCTATAAAGGTCGCTCAAAAGCACGTTTTGTTTTATAATAAAACTCGTTTTATTTTACGGATTTTCTCGAAAAACGGGCAGAGTTTCCTCTGTTTTTGAACGATCCTGACAACTAAAGTGTCGATTTTAGAATTCAATCAACCAACAATTTCAACGCAATGTAACGACAATATGTAGTTTTCGTCAAAATGTCAAAACATAAATAAATCACTAATCGAATTGGTTCGAGCTCGTTTGTCACGTGAGTAATAATAATATAATAAAATAAACGTGACGTTAATTTTTACCAAGTCTCTCGCGTCGAACCTCGGACTGAGTTGACCGAGTTGACTCGGTCCGACCGAGTCGTCCCGAGCCGCTTCATAATCTGACCCGAAGCCGGCTGACTCGAACCAAGCTGTTGACCATTTGACATGTTGTTGATTGTTTGTCCTGGACCCGAACCGAGTTAACTTGGTTTGACCGAGTTGATTCGACTGGCCGGGTTGACTCGCCTGCTTCCTGCGTAACCCGAACCGAAACCAAAGCCGAAACCAAAATCAAACCTTGAACCGAAATAATCCTAAATCTTGAACTCAACATACCTCGAATCGGATCTCATGTCGTCGAGCCGAACCACCACCGTCACTGACTGAACTTGAATCCAAATCAGAACATCACAAGCATCATCGGAGATCCTGTCGGAGAACGAAACCACCACCGGATAAACGAATCGACCGGATAACAGAACCGACCGGATAACAGAACCGACCGGCGGTCCAAGACTCCGACCGCCGGTTCTCTATCTCTCCTTCTCTCTCGGTCTCTCTCTATCTCGTCTTTCTCGTCACCGCCACCCGATGCCACCCCCACAGCGCCGTCGGCCGTGGGGTTCCGTTGCACCGCCGCGAGCCGCCACCGGTGATGGTGGCTGGCCGATCTTCATCGAGCAGGGAGAGGGGATCAAAATTGTAGCAGGGGTTTCTTTTGTGTGTGATGTTGTTGCTGGATAATCATCAAGAGAGAAGCAAGACAGATCTTGGTGTGTTTGTGCAAGTAATATCAAGAGGGAGAGAGTAAATGTGAGAGATGGATAGGATTTGTGTGGGTATTTGAAAGTCAAAAGGTTGTTTGTGTTCTGTACATATATTCGAGTGAGAGAGAGGAGGACAACTTTAAGTCTGTATTTGTTTGTGTTATGTATAAATGGTTGAGAATGAAGGAAACATGGGTGCAACACCCTTTATATAGAGATGTTGAGATTTATAGGGATCCTGTGTGCTCCAATTTTTTAGACAACAATCCTTCTAGGGATTTTGTTTAGATTTTAGTAAGATTTAGTGTAGATATAGTACAGATTTTGTAAATCTCAAATAGATTTTCTAAATCTAGTATAGATCATGTAGAGATCTTAGTAGGATTTTGTAAATCTTATACGGATTCTAATATATTAGGTGTAGGTTTAGGCTTGTGTGTTTTTGGGCTTGGGCCCAGGGCCCACAAGCCCATCTCATGTGTAAGTGGCCCGTAATTCCTACGAGACCCGATATCGCAACCCAACTTCATAAGCATAAAAATTATTCGTGTAACATCCATATTTGTCGGTGTCGTCAGTATTTCGTACGGTTTCAGTCCGTTGTCATTTGATGTGTCGCAGATTCCATACGAATCTTCATACGCATACTGTATAGCTGAACAAACGTTCCTGGGCACTCCAAGGGCCTGGTTAAGTTAATTAGCGTCGTAAACACTATTTATTATCGCGTAATCACCTGTTAATCACGTAATTAAGCGCGTAAATTACCGGTTGTCACAGTCTCCCCCTGTTAATGAAATTTCGTCCTCGAAATTTAGACTACGTCAACTCCTTAGAGCTACGTTATACGTAAGTAAATACGAATAGCACCAAAGTGAACGATTATGAAATCGAATCAAGACTTATTCGAATGATGTGAATTCAAGGACGTATCACAAGATGCAAATGAATTCTATAAATGATCGCATCCAATACATGAACTCAGATTTCAACAAGCTCATATGTAATAGTTTGCATGAAACGCTCGATCGTGATCAGCACAAGCTGCAAGTTCTACCGACGCCACAAGGTGTCGTAGTGAATGAAACAATTTAACTATAGCGGTGATCAAACAAGTATCACCTGTGTTTTGCATAAAATGCTCAATCATAATTAGCCCAAGCTACAAGTTTATACTGACACCACAAGGTGTCGAAATCAACAAACGACTTAATGGAGTCGTAGACCAAACAAATATACTATGACTCAGAACAATGAAACGCTTGTTAAAACGAATTCGAATATGATGTTTTCAATACATCATATGGTGTCTTGAACTGAATATGTGTAATGAACAAGTTCAAACAATTGAATTTGATTTCGGCGCAAGCCGACAATAAATACATGTATCGATAAGAAAACTTTCGGCATGGTCACAACGAAAAACCATGTACGTAATTTGAAAAGAAAATAAATTTCAAGAAAGTGTGTTGACTTGATAACAAAGAAGCCAACAATTTCAATAATGTGGGTCATTCGAATCAGAAGCAAAATAATATTTGAACTTTAATGAAACGCTTTATTCGAAACAAAACCACATGCGTAACAAACGATGCATGCGTAACATATGAATTTTCAAGAAATGAAGCAAATGAATATTCGCTATACCGAAAGAAATGGTCGTGACACAATGACCATCAAGAGGAGTAGAGATACGAAAATCTACTCAGTAAATGTGAAAGTCGAAATTTCAATAAAAGAAATTTAAGGACTTTACCTGGGGTTGCATGTGATAACCAGTTGTTAGGTGACATTACCATAGCGTATTCGTCGTTAATGAGATAGGGGGGAAATACGGAGACATGTATCTTCTCCTTGGCGTGATTCGTGTCGTTTGCAGGACCGCGTGCCAACTGCCGCTTCCTGATCGATAGTCGCATGTGACGTACTTCAACCTCCGTTGATGTATAGCGTAAGTCTCACGTATGCCGCTAGCGTTTCGTTTTGCGTAGAATGTGATGCACTCCGACATCTGTTGACGTAAAATTTGAGTTCTATGTATTCACGTGCACTAGCGTTTCGTTATGCGTAGGCTGCCTGCTCGGGAAGTTAAAACATCATAGACAATATGTATAATTGTACGTGCCCGAATTAATATTTGCAGTTCCTACGTGATGACCTTTAATGAACTTTAACATAAGTTTCCGAAGGTCTTAAATGCATGTTTCCTAAGCTCTCAGAGTTTTGTGTACTGTATGCGACTGTTTTGTGTACCGTGTATAAAACACCACTATAGCGTATGTTTGAAATCAAAATTTCGACTGTTTGATTTTTGGCAACGGTTGGAGACCATATTCGAGTACTATGCGTTCGGTATGTATTCAACGTTTGAATAATCTAAGTCCCCAGAGAAATATGAGGTTAGAGCCTAGGTATTCTTTACAGAGAACCCTATTCGCTGTAACCTATAGCTCTGATACCAATCTGTCACACCCCGAAATATCAGAGCATTGGCGTGACTGGACTGGTATCTTCATTGCACAGCGGAAGCAAATAAGCTAAGTCTTTTAGAAATTGAACGCACGCTAAGTTCTCGACTTCATATGGTTCTCCTATTCCAACCGTGCCATAACTTCTGAAAATTAACTTGAGAAAGAAACATTACACAGTCGGGGTTCATGGAGCACGAGACCTTCATGAAGAGCCAAAACACTGCACTGCAGAACCTGGAGAGGACAGTAGGTTCGCTGGCCGATCAGCTGAACCAGAGACCTCAGGGTGGTCTCCCTAGTAACACTGTTGGAAATCTGAACGCCACTGCAAAGGCTGTTACTACAAGAAGTGGGTGAGGAGCTGTTGTAGTCGAGCCGGTAGTTGATGAGGAACCGGTCGACGAGGAGATCGAGATGGAGACCCCTGCTGGCAAAGTGCACGAGAGGCTGCGCCCAGCAAGTACAGCACAGCCCAGCGGGTCTTCAGGGGAGAAGAAGGAAGCAGAGAAGGAGCCAATGAGGGTGTATAAGCCGACACCCACTTACCCAGGTCGGTTAATGAAGGGTAAGGATGTAGAGTAGTACAGTAAGTTCCTCGAGATGTTGAAGAAGCTACACGTGAACATCCCGTTCGTAGAGGCTCTGTCGAAGATGCCGAAGTATGTGTAACACCTGTGCCTCCACGGCCATCAAACAAATGCCAAACTAATGAAATATTGTATTTCATACTTGGGATTTGTAAAAATATGTGTATCATTTGCATATACCAATTCTTGTTCGATTTCAAGCTCTAAATCGCTTTCTGGAAGGTTATACGCGCACTGATGCGTAAATATAACCAGTTTAATGCAACGAACACTCCGGAATAGTTAAATAGGCTTAACATACCTTAAATAACCTTTACATAACTTAGATATAAGTTTTGGAAGGTTTGGTGTGGTGAAATCAAAGTTAAATCGCTTACAGGGACTAAAGTTGACAAACTGCGAAAGTATGCCAATTTGAACTGTAACAGACATTCCGGAACATGACCATAAGTTAAACATACCATAAATATCCTTTACATAGCTTAGAAATAGGCTTTGAGGTGTTCGGTATGCTAAAATAAACTTTTGTGTCATTCAGGGACTAAAAGTGTCAAAAAGTGCACAAGTTTGCATTTTCGCGCATAACTTACGTTCTGAATACATCTGGACATCCAAAAATTTATGTAAGCATGACTATATTATGCTTTAGTGTTTGGCTTGCCAAAAATCCATTCGTCGCGTCATTTGGATCGTTTTTCGCGCTTGTGCGCATTCCGTCGTAATTAAGCAAACATCGCGTTCGTACGACCAAACGAGCCATCATCCGGCATATTTTTGAGCATGTTTTGAGTTCCCTATACTTTAACTTCATTTTAGAGCCTTGAAATGAGGTTAACGGGGTTCAAACGCATCGAAAAAGGCCTTAAACACGTGCAGGGACCATTTCTGCCACTTTTGAAACATTTCTGAAACAGGGGGGTGCTAGCGTAGCGCGACTGCCTAATGCCTTTGCACTAGCGCTACGCGACTGCCTAACCAGACCAGATTAAGTGTATTTAACATCAGATTTCAGCTGTTTAATCCTCAACCACATACTCACACTTGTCTAGTCAGCTGATAAGGATCACATTTAGCCACCATGAGTTTCCGACAAGTGTACGCCTTGGATCATGGCACGTTTTACATGAAACGATCCTAACGGTTCGGGTATTCCTATAAATACCCAACCCATTCCATAGCTAAAATCACTAGAATCTTGATTTGAGAGCTCTAAGTTGAAACCATTGTTTCATACCTGAGTTCTTGGATCGGGATTAGCATTCGGGGACCCTTCGTAAGTATTCTTTCGTTCTTTTCTTTATTTTATTGCTTTTCGAGTCAGAAAGTCAAACTTTGTTTGACTTTCAGCGTTGACCAGCTTATGGTCAATGCGAAGTTCGTTTGAACTTCGCAACGTGATTGTAATCACGATGGTTATAGTCCCTTGGGACTATGCCTACTGATTACCACGTTGTCTAGGGTCGTAGGGTAAGCGATCTGATAAATCGCTTATACCTTCGAACCCGACCCATTTGGTCGATCATTAGGATCCGACCAAATACATTAGGTGACCATAGTAGGTAGGGAATAACCTTCCGAGATTATACCTTATGGTCGCTTCGTTTAAGTAGTTGTATGATAGGTAGTTTATATGCCTTAGGTAAATTACCAGAATACCCTTTTCATGTATAATTGGTAATTAAGCATATGTAACCTAAACTTTTGTCACATAACTAATTATGTAACATGTTTAGGCATATAACACTTGTCATAGGACTAGTTAGACGGTCCGAACGCGTTTCACGCGAACGACGCGTTAAAGTAGCATAAGCTACCTAAACGGGTCGTAATGGGTCGGGAGCACTTATGTTAGGTTTCATTTAGTATGTAGGCTTTGTTAAACCATATGACACGAGTCTCTATACTCGTTTGGTTTACGAACCCTCATTCTATCCAATCATCCGATTTAGGTCCGGTTAATTAATGTAGTTACCTATATTAGGTGCCGTTTGATTCCGTGATCTCTAGCATTACTTGGTGGTTATCTTTATACAACTGAGCAATCTCAAGTGAGTACATAGACCCCTCTTTTACTGTTTTCCAAACTGTTTTGGGGTGGAACACATGTGCCTACTTGTTACTTTCATGCTTTCCTGTTTTCACATCATATACCGACTATGTTTGTTAGTACATTATAGTACATGATTTCATTACATTTCATGCTATGTATGTCCATTGCGTGCATACTTAGTACATTATTTTACATTACATTTTGTTGCATATGCTCATCTAGTATATGAACACATTATATTACATTTTGAACCGTTGTATCTATGAACCGTTTGTATCTGTGAACCGTTGTACCTGTGAACCGTTTGTATCTGTGAACCGTTGTATCTGTGAACCGTTGTATCTGTGAACCGTTTGTATCTGTGAACCGTTTGTATCTGTGAACCGTTGTATCTGTGAACCGTTTGTATCTATGAACCGTTTGTATCTATGAACCGTGTGAACCGTATTTGACCATACATAAACACTTCTACAATTGTTAAACATTACTTTGGTGGTTTGGTTTGATTAAGTGATTAAGTAACGATGCGTGTGTAATATGATACAAGCATGGTGGATACGCCGCTGGTACTTCCTATATATAAGTGTTTGTATGGTATTACATATCGTAGCGTTATTTGAATCATTTCAGTTTGAGACATATAACATTTTATACAATTATCATACTTTTCACAAGACATTGATTTACAAACAACTAATCTTATACAAACTCATTTTACAATGGTTATTCATTTAACCATACATTATTCTCTTATTAATACATATCATCTGATCTTATCGTTTTTCAAATGATTTACAAAACAAAGCAAATTACAAGGTTCATGACTAAACATTTTCTCAAACATAAGTCATGAAACCTATTTTCACAAAACCTATGTATCTCACAGGCATTTTTATGCTGACGTACCTATTTTCACATGTGTTTTTCAGGAGCTGTTGCATAAGATGATCAAGATACACATAGGCAGACTTGGGCTTTAGTGACAATAAAAGATGCAAGACTAGTTAATTATGTTGTATTTCTTTGTTTGTTAGGACATTGTAACACTTTTAATCAATAAAACGAAACTTCAATTGCCATGGATTTGAAACAATTAATTCTGTTACAACACTCCCCGATGTTTCCGCCACGTTTTGTATGTTCTACGTGGTCGGGGTGTGACAGAAAAGATGGTATCAGAGCCAATGGTTATAGGGAATTAGGTTATTAGTAATGCTTTGACCTAGTCTATAACCTTCTTAGGACCCTAACGCGAGTTTACTTGCGTTTAGTCATAAAACAATACCGTCACCTATCCTTAGGCGACGACCACAATAAGAACATAAATTTCAAAACCGCTTTGAAAACTAATCATCTGTTCTAGGATGATTGATTACAAGGTTTTGAACCCTCTATTGTAAGGTTTTGAACTCTCTGTTATATGGTTTTGAACCCCTTTGAGTTTTCAAAATCTCGTCAAGGTTTTGGGTTTTTAATAATGTGAACACGTGCAAACTGGAAGGGTGAATGCCTGTATTCTGGGTTTTCTGTCTAGGCAAGCACTTCGTATACATCTCATCAGACGCGAGACCAGTTGTGCTTACCTGGGAATTCTTGGGATGAGTGTTCACTTATAGGCGAGCATGTCTTCGCGATACATTATATTAACCCATTTACTTTGATTAGTCACCATCTCATTTGTTTGCCTTTGGTAACAAACAAATGGTCACAATCTTCATGTGTTGATATTCTCTTTTGACTATCTTTTGCTTGTTTCCTTCTATGTCTTTCATTTTCTTCATTATACCTCTTCATCGCAACAAGACTCGAGTGTCCGGACCAGGTGCTACAATTGCCCAACAAATAGGCGTCGTACTCCAGAAGACCGTTGATTTAGCTATCACCATGACTCATCTCAGGGATGAAGCCGTGCAAGGGAACCGCTCCCTGGAGAAATCAATGCAACCGTCATCATCCAAATCAAATACCCTGTTACAAATGTACCCACGGTGGACGATGGAGACATTTGGTTAACATGTGTCGCTTTGCTGTTCAAAGCAAAGCAGTTGCAAACCCTGTTGCTGCTTAACCTTCAAGTTCTGCTTCATATGTCGCCTTGGCGTATCTAGCGCCTCAACCTCTTGAACTTTCTACCTTGTGTATCGACTTAAGCACGCCTAGTGCAAGGTGTCGAAGCATCTCTCGTTACACAAATCCCAAAATCCATGAAGGATCTTTCTATCCTCATAATCAGATCCTTGTGGATGAATATCACTCAAATCGGAGCTCTTAATTGAATTATTCGTATGCCTTAATACGTACATTACGATTCAATAAGGACAAAGCCGAATTCTTATTAAGATCTTCCTATCTTCATAGTTAGATTCTAATTATTTAAGAGCCGCATGGAATCCACGGATTGGATTCCTGGCGTGCTTTAAATATCCGTGTCCAAAGATAACAAATTAAATAACCAAGTTAAACAACTATGTAATTATGTGCTTATGTGTTTCCTTTATGTTTTTGTGTGATCCAAAAATTGTCATTCAAATCCTCGTAGAATCTTTCTTACCTTCATATGAAGGATTCGTAGTAGGATATTTAAAAAGGTACTATCTTAAATCCTTAATGGACTTCTACTTAGTAGTTAAGTCCCTTGGATTATAAAGTACTATTCCAAGGTTTAAGGACAACATGTGTTAATATAGTCGAAGAGATTGGTCCGACAATCTGGTTAAATACATCCTGCGTCGATGTAGTTAAATATTCCTCTTAGGTAGTTTAGTTGAAGAGATTGGTCCGACAATCTGGTTAAATACATCCTGCGTCGATGTAGTTAAATATTCCTCTTAGGTAGTTTAGTTGAAGAGATTGGTCCGACAATCTAGTTAAATACATCCTGCGTCGATGTAGTTAAATATTCCCCGTGGGTAGTTAAGTTAAAGAGATCCTACGTCGATCTAAGTTAAATAGATTGGTTCGACAATCTAGTTAAATATATCATGCGTTGATATAGTTAAAGAGATCCTACGTCGATCTAAGTTAAATAGATTGGTTCGACAATCTAGTTAAATATATCATGTGTTTATGTAGTTAAATAGGTCCTAGGGTGGTCTAGTTCAAGAGAGTGTTCGTTGATCTAATCCTTTGGTGACCTAGTTAAAGAGACTCTTTTGCAGTCAAGTTAAATCACCACAGGATTATTCGTTGTTTTTCCCATACGCATTATGAAATGAACTGTGCGGACTGTACAAGGAAGTACGTAATTATGGAGGCCTACATAATTATGGAATTCAGTGCACAGAAACCACAGGAAGTTTTGTCATGTGTTAAGACCTACAGTGACAAGAGTAATGATACGGGAAAAGTCTTGGACTTTGACCAATGTCATATATTCTTATACTCCCAATTCTGATTTCAAGCACACACAAGTTTCCTATGATAATTATTCACGGGAAATGTTCTCCTGTCTATAGTTCAAAACTCCATGTTTTGTTACTACAAGAACTTCACTTTGAGGGTTGACATTTTCGCTAAGAATCCTAACAGGGCCCAGAGTTCTACTTAGGGTTCAAGGGGTTCATTCAAAGCGAAAACATCACCGTCGTCCCCACAAATTTCTCCTAAAATTAAATTTCGGGACGAAATTTCCTAAAGTAGGGGAGACTGTAACACCTGTGCCTCCACGGCCATCAAACAAATGCCAAACTAATGAAATATTGTATTTCATACTTGGGATTTGTAAAAATATGTGTATCATTTGCATATACCAATTCTTGTTCGATTTCAAGCTCTAAATCGCTTTCTGGAAGGTTATACGCGCACTGATGCGTAAATATAACCAGTTTAATGCAACGAACACTCCGGAATAGTGAAATAGGCTTAACATACCTTAAATAACCTTTACATAACTTAGATATAAGTTTTGGAAGGTTTGGTGTGGTGAAATCAAAGTTAAATCGCTTACAGGGACTAAAGTTGACAAACTGCGAAAGTATGCCAATTTGAACTGTAACAGACATTCCGGAACATGACCATAAGTTAAACATACCATAAATATCCTTTACATAGCTTAGAAATAGGCTTTGAGGTGTTCGGTATGCTAAAATAAACTTTTGTGTCATTCAGGGACTAAAAGTGTCAAAAAGTGCACAAGTTTGCATTTTCGCGCATAACTTACGTTCTGAATACATCTGGACATCCAAAAATTTATGTAAGCATGACTATATTATGCTTTAGTGTTTGGCTTGCCAAAAATCCATTCGTCGCGTCATTTGGATCGTTTTTCGCGCTTATGCGCATTCCGTCGTAATTAAGCAAACATCGCGTTCGTACGACCAAACGAGCCATCATCCGGCATATTTTTGAGCATGTTTTGAGTTCCCTATACTTTAACTTCATTTTAGAGCCTTGAAATGAGGTTAACGGGGTTCAAACGCATCGAAAAAGGCCTTAAACACGTGCAGGGACCATTTCTGCCACTTTTGAAACATTTCTGAAACAGGGGGGTGCTAGCGTAGCGCGACTGCCTAATGCCTTTGCACTAGCGCTACGCGACTGCCTAACCAGACCAGATTAAGTGTATTTAACATCAGATTTCAGTTGTTTAATCCTCAACCACATACTCACACTTGTCTAGTCAGCTGATAAGGATCACATTTAGCCACCATGAGTTTCCGACAAGTGTACGCCTTGGATCATGGCACGTTTTACATGAAACGATCCTAACGGTTTGGGTATTCCTATAAATACCCAACCCATTCCATAGCTAAAATCACTAGAATCTTGATTTGAGAGCTCTAAGTTGAAACCATTGTTTCATACCTGAGTTCTTGGATCGGGATTAGCATTCGGGGACCCTTCGTAAGTATTCTTTCGTTCTTTTCTTTATTTTATTGCTTTTCGAGTCAGAAAGTCAAACTTTGTTTGACTTTCAGCGTTGACCAGCTTATGGTCAATGCGAAGTTCGTTTGAACTTCGCAACGTGATTGTAATCACGATGGTTATAGTCCCTTGGGACTATGCCTACTGATTACCACGTTGTCTAGGGTCGTAGGGTAAGCGATCTGATAAATCGCTTATACCTTCGAACCCGACCCATTTGGTCGATCATTAGGATCCGACCAAATACATTAGGTGACCATAGTAGGTAGGGAATAACCTTCCGAGATTATACCTTATGGTCGCTTCGTTTAAGTAGTTGTATGATAGGTAGTTTATATGCCTTAGGTAAATTACCAGAATACCCTTTTCATGTATAATTGGTAATTAAGCATATGTAACCTAAACTTTTGTCACATAACTAATTATGTAACATGTTTAGGCATATAACACTTGTCATAGGACTAGTTAGACGGTCCGAACGCGTTTCACGCGAACGACGCGTTAAAGTAGCATAAGCTACCTAAACGGGTCGTAATGGGTCGGGAGCACTTATGTTAGGTTTCATTTAGTATGTAGGCTTTGTTAAACCATATGACACGAGTCTCTATACTCGTTTGGTTTACGAACCCTCATTCTATCCAATCATCCGATTTAGGTCCGGTTAATTAATGTAGTTACCTATATTAGGTGCCGTTTGATTCCGTGATCTCTAGCATTACTTGGTGGTTATCTTTATACAACTGAGCAATCTCAAGTGAGTACATAGACCCCTCTTTTACTGTTTTCCAAACTGTTTTGGGGTGGAACACATGTGCCTACTTGTTACTTTCATGCTTTCCTGTTTTCACATCATATACCGACTATGTTTGTTAGTACATTATAGTACATGATTTCATTACATTTCATGCTATGTATGTCCATTGCGTGCATACTTAGTACATTATTTTACATTACATTTTGTTGCATATGCTCATCTAGTATATGAACACATTATATTACATTTTGAACCGTTGTATCTATGAACCGTTTGTATCTGTGAACCGTTGTACCTGTGAACCGTTTGTATCTGTGAACCGTTGTATCTGTGAACCGTTGTATCTGTGAACCGTTTGTATCTGTGAACCGTTGTATCTGTGAACCGTTTGTATCTATGAACCGTTTGTATCTATGAACCGTGTGAACCGTATTTGACCATACATAAACACTTCTACAATTGTTAAACATTACTTTGGTGGTTTGGTTTGATTAAGTGATTAAGTAACGATGCGTGTGTAATATGATACAAGCATGGTGGATACGCCGCTGGTACTTCCTATATATAAGTGTTTGTATGGTATTACATATCGTAGCGTTATTTGAATCATTTCAGTTTGAGACATATAACATTTTATACAATTATCATACTTTTCACAAGACATTGATTTACAAACAACTAATCTTATACAAACTCATTTTACAATGGTTATTCATTTAACCATACATTATTCTCTTATTAATACATATCATCTGATCTTATCGTTTTTCAAATGATTTACAAAACAAAGCAAATTACAAGGTTCATGACTAAACATTTTCTCAAACATAAGTCATGAAACCTATTTTCACAAAACCTATGTATCTCACAGGCATTTTTATGCTGACGTACCTATTTTCACATGTGTTTTTCAGGAGCTGTTGCATAAGATGATCAAGATACACATAGGCAGACTTGGGCTTTAGTGACAATAAAAGATGCAAGACTAGTTAATTATGTTGTATTTCTTTGTTTGTTAGGACATTGTAACACTTTTAATCAATAAAACGAAACTTCAATTGCCATGGATTTGAAACAATTAATTCTGTTACAACACTCCCCGATGTTTCCGCCACGTTTTGTATGTTCTACGTGGTCGGGGTGTGACAGTATGCAAAGTTTCTGAAGGACCTGCTCACGAACAAGAAGAAGTTGGAGGATCTTGCGACTGTTACATTGAGCGAGAAGTGTTCTGTCGTCTTGCAGAACAAGCTACCGAAGAAGGTGTCTAATCCTGGTAGCTTCACGATTCCGTGTCTGATCAGAAATCTCACCGTCAGCAAAGCGCTGGCAGACCTAGGGGTGATCGATGTCGTTTGGTCGGTCAAAAAAATATTTATAAAAAGTTCCTAAATACCTTAACTAGTTAGGGTAAGTAGGGTGTCGGTCCACGAGGAGTATGTGGTCAGAATTGGTTTTCTATCTAAATTAACTAAATAAAATAATTAATTGATTGGTTTGGTTGTTTTTTAGAAAATAAAGTCTAAACTAATGTGATTTAGAAAACAATAGTGGTAAAGGTAACCTCCTCCAAACTTCAGGTTCTAGGTTTACAAAATCTCAGTTTAATTCAATAATTGACACAACATAGACATAGTGTGGGAAAGTTGATTAGTTTGATTGGTTACTGAAAACGGGTCTTTGTCATCAGATCTCTTATAAGTCAATTAACCCTATTCACTAGCGTGAATCAACCTACTCTATGTCACCCAATCCGCTACAAGGTTTTGTCATCAACCGAACAAATTGTAAAGTAAGGACTAAAAAACACAAGCAAATAGTTCAAACAAAATCAACACATCAAATTACTTATAAAGGTTTGTCAATCCAAAAGTAATTCCAAACATGAATAAAACTGGAAAGAAATAAAACCTAACTGAACCATCTGTCTGGAGGAAGCCACGTATGATTTAACCGTTCATGGTTGTGTTGAATCTTCCTTTCCGTCCACTCTGGTTCATGCGTCTATATCCACCGCCAAAGGTTGTGTAACCGATTTACATGATTAGAACCCCCACAAGATGTAACCGAAAAATCATCATAAGACACCATAAAAACACCATCAAAAGTGAATTTAATGTGTAAGTTACATATGCCCTCCATCACGTGATATATGATGATGATGTTGTTGACTATTGTTTTTTTATGATGAAAAATTAAAAGCTCCACATAAATGTTGCTGCCCAATTTTTGTGATGATGTGATCATGTGATCTCTTAGAACCCCACTAAAACCCACGTGAGTGATGATGGTTGTTGTGATGATGATGTTGTTTGACTATTGTGTGAAGTGAAAATCAAATCCCATGTCCTTCCCTTCACGTGTTTGATGCCCCTTTTAATATTTGTAGGTTTTTTTTATTAGAATAATGATCATGGCCGTTAATGTTGTTTCCCCAAAAGTCAATTATGGCCCTCCAACAAAACAAAGTCCACACTGCCATCTTATAATTCTGCATTTTGAACACTTTAGCACCTGCATAATCAAATGTAGAGTGGTTACCAAGTTCGAGCAATTAACCGAATAAAGTATGGATTATGTATATATTTAGACCTTTCAAGGGTTGTCCTACGGACCACCCGTCACATCCCCACACTTACCCGTTGCTTGTCCCAAGCAACTCATTCAAAACTATTCAAAACCCAAGCGATCAAACATGCAAACCAAGCTAAATGTGTCGTCCTTTTACTAACTTCCAAACATACCACAAGACACACCCCTCACAAAAATCTCTCGGTAACAAGAATTATTAGCATAATGCTAAACCACTCAATGCGTGTGTGTGTGTGCGACAATAAGCTTGTATAAGAATCAAATCTCCTCCTATCAAATATTTAGCATGCTTATGAATCAAAAGGACATTCGGGTTGTAACGGGGCTATGTGTAAGGTAGGAAATAGTGGGAATGTGAAAGTAGCTCATTGATTCGACCCGGTTTTTATTTCTACTACAAAACAAAGCAAACATCAATTATATACACAACTTCTTCAACATTCTCAACTACTATTGCAACTAAATACCTTTTTTTCATATTTTTCTCTTTCTCTTTTTTTTTTTTTTCATTTCATTTTTTTTCATAACACATCAAACTCAACAATATATACAAGAACATCAATACTACATACTAAATCTCCTAAACCGGGTCATCTCAAAAGGTAAAATTTTGTAGGAAGTAGGTTTGGGTCACAACCGAATGGTATAAGGCTCAAACATGGTTTTCTAAAGACCAAACCCCCACCCCTCACAATACCAAGCTCATATATGTAACGTATGAGGTCCAACCCCTAATTCTCACACTCTCACACATCTAGACGAGGCTACCTAAAAGTCCCCTATCATTTTCAAAAGCATGCTAACTCTAGGATTTAACAAGAATTCATACACAAGTTCTATTAACACAATACACACACCGCCACTCAAAACAAAGAAATATCTATAATAATCATATGTTGCTCAAACACTCACCAAGAAATGACTAGGAATGGGTATCGGTGTGTCAAGTGGAACAATATCAAGTTTTCAAATTTTGACAATTTTCGCTTGGCTTCACAAAAATTTTAAAATTCTCAAAAAATTCCCCCTCATCCCCACACTTGGGATACATTGTCCCAATGTATGGTTTTGAGGAAAAGATCGCTCTTAACCAACATTAGCTTTCGCTAAACCTCTCAAATCCCAACTTTCTTTTTGTATATATTTTTTATTTTTTTTTTAATTTTTTTTTTTATGAAAATTAAAAACACACCACCACTAGCACAACCCACCAAACAAACAAACACATCAAAACACCACCCAACCGCCCAACCAAAAACTTAAACATTAATATATACAAAGGTGCACAAGATGAGAACAAGAGACGACCTGATTAGTAAATCAGTAGTGTTGGTAGTGATGCAGCTGCGGTAATCGGACCGGTTCAAAAACATCTCTTAGATTCACCGATATCTCAACAGGGATGTTGCCAAACATCCCCACACTTGAATCATTGCATCCGCGAGGGTTGAAACGTAATAACCTGCCAAAACACAAACACAACACCAAAACAAAACCAAAAAAAGCAAAACAAAACAAAACAAAACACAAATACAATACTCTACATCCTCGGGCTGCCTCCCGAGAAGCGCTAAGTTTAACGTCTTCAGCCAGACCTAACCTGGCACTCATGGTGGTTGAGTGGGATGCTTGCACGCCTTCTTCATCGTATCATCACTATCATCAGCACCCATTCCCCAATATTTGTCAAGGAATAACATGTATGCCTCCTCCTCATCCGACGGGTATGATCCTTTCCTTTTCCTCTTCTTTGTTCTTTTTCTCTGTCTCTTCCTTTTATTTTCGTCTAACCCGTTAACCATAAAACACTCTTTCTGACTCTTCTCTTCAGAAAGTCCACTTTTGTCATTAGCTTTAGGTTTAGTCAAACTGGAAAATATTTTAATTGTCATCTTTTGAGACCCAAACCTAAACTTGACCGTTCCTTCAACACAATTAATATTAGCATGAGCGGTGGCTAAGAACGGTCTTCCCAAAATAACTGTTGGTTGATAATTTTTAACACAATCAAGAACAAGAAAATCTACCGGATAATAAAAATCACCAACTTTAATTATCACATCTCGCACAATCCCCCTAGGACTCGTAGGAATTTGATAAGCTAAAACCACAGTTGTGTCACCTTTTTCTAATGAACCAAAATCATACTGATCAAATAAACTCCCCGGTAAAATACTAACACTCGCTCCAAGATCCAATAAAGCCCGGTCTATTTTAAAATTACCAACTTGTATAGAAATAATAGGCGCTCCCAGATCTTGGAGTTCGTGGGAAGAGTACCCAACAAAACGGCATTCACATTATTAGTTAAATCTAATTCTTTTGGAATTTTGTGACGTCGTTTTCTGGAACTTAATTCTTTTAAACACTCAACATTATCGGGATTTTCTTTAATTATTTTCAAAAAGGGTAAATTAATATTTCGCTTTTCGAATTTTTCCCATTTTTCATCATGTGTTGGATCCACTTTTGGTTTAGTTGACACCGGGGCTATTAACGCCGAAGGAAATGGAACGTTAAAGGATTTTTCCACATTTTTAGTTTCTAATTTAGTTTGTGAAATCAAATCCTGATCAATGTCATACTCACTACGCTCCACCACTTTCTCAACCCTTGGTAATGGAGTCTGTTCATTCACATAAAGCTCAGATGATGGTTGAAAACTTACCGTATTAATGTGTGCACTGTCTGTGTTTTGGGAACTGGAAAACTGATGTGTTGGGTCGACTTGATTATGATTAGATGACGTACCTGAATCTGCGATTACTGCAATTACCCCATGTACATGTGTAACTATCTGTTCAGTTTGTTCCAACAACAATTGATGCCTAGCCTCTAGGATCTCTTGTCGATACATGACCTCTTTGACTATGCTTGTTAGCTCCTTGATAGCTACCCGGATGTCATTCAATTCAGACTGATCCACTTGTCGACCGATTTGATTCTGGCAGTCGTTTGAATAACCCCCTCGTTGATTATTGCACTGGATGTTTTGATTCATCCTGTACTTATTTTGGCAATCTTGAGCCCAGTGACCAAATTCACCACAACACGAACACGGCTCATAATAATACTAGCCATCATCATAATTCACGTCCATGATAGCCTGCACAAGTAACACAACCTCGTGTAATACTGAACAAGAAAAAAAAATATTTTAGGTTTTTTTTTTTTAACTTTTTTTTTTAATTTTGAAAGAAATTAAACTAAACTAAAAACCAAAACTAAGCGCACTAACTCCCCGGCAACGGCGCCATTTTGATCGATGTCGTTTGGTCGGTCAAAAAAATATTTATAAAAAGTTCCTAAATACCTTAACTAGTTAGGGTAAGTAGGGTGTCGGTCCACGAGGAGTATGTGGTCAGAATTGGTTTTCTATCTAAATTAACTAAATAAAATAATTAATTGATTGGTTTGGTTGTTTTTTAGAAAATAAAGTCTAAACTAATGTGATTTAGAAAACAATAGTGGTAAAGGTAACCTCCTCCAAACTTCAGGTTCTAGGTTTACAAAATCTCAGTTTAATTCAATAATTGACACCACATAGACATAGTGTGGGAAAGTTGATTAGTTCGATTGGTTACTGAAAACGGGTCTTTGTCATCAGATCTCTTATAAGTCAATTAACCCTATTCACTAGCGTGAATCAACCTACTCTATGTCACCCAATCCGCTACAAGGTTTTGTCATCAACCGAACAAATTGTAAAGTAAGGACTCAAAAACACAAGCAAATAGTTCAAACAAAATCAACACATCAAATTACTTATAAAGGTTTGTCAATCCAAAAGTAATTCCAAACATGAATAAAACTGGAAAGAAATAAAACCTAACTGAACCATCTGTCTGGAGGAAGCCACGTATGATTTAACCGTTCATGGTTGTGTTGAATCTTCCTTTCCGTCCACTCTGGTTCATGCGTCTATATCCACCGCCAAAGGTTGTGTAACCGATTTACATGATTAGAACCCCCACAAGATGTAACCGAAAAATCATCATAAGACACCATAAAAACACCATCAAAAGTGAATTTAATGTGTAAGTTACATATGCCCTCCATCACGTGATATATGATGATGATGTTGTTGACTATTGTTTTTTTATGATGAAAAATTAAAAGCTCCACATAAATGTTGCTGCCCAATTTTTGTGATGATGTGATCATGTGATCTCTTAGAACCCCACTAAAACCCACGTGAGTGATGATGGTTGTTGTGATGATGATGTTGTTTGACTATTGTGTGAAGTGAAAATCAAATCCCATGTCCTTCCCTTCACGTGTTTGATGCCCCTTTGAATATTTGTAGGTTTTTTTATTAGAATAATGATCATGGCCGTTAATGTTGTTTCCCCAAAAGTCAATTATGGCCCTCCAACAAAACAAAGTCCACACTGCCATCTTATAATTCTGCATTTTGAACACTTTAGCACCTGCATAATCAAATGTAGAGTGGTTACCAAGTTCGAGCAATTAACCGAATAAAGTATGGATTATGTATATATTTAGACCTTTCAAGGGTTGTCCTACGGACCACCCGTCAAGGGGCTAGCATAAATGTCACACCCCCAAAATCCACACGCGGAGTATCACCGCTTGGAGGCGTGACTGACCAGGATCAAGCCACCAATCATATTGAACATGTAGTTAATATATAAAAGTAAATGCCATTCAACCACCAATATGAAAGGTGTTCAAAAGATACGTAGGTTATCACTGTTTAGCGGAAGCGTATGAATAAATCCAACAAAATAAAGTATGAAACGTCAGAAAGTGTTTAACGAAACAATCACGATCCAAGCCCACAACGACCAGCTCCTCCCTGTGCAAGCTCCATGTATCTAACGACCTGCAAGGCATGTAACAGAGGATCAACAACTAGTTGAGCGAGTTCACAGAAAGTAAATGCGTAATAGTAAGTTCGTATGTAACATGTGGCTCTACTGGGCCGATAGTACGTTCTATTGGTGGGGGCTTCCCATGTTGTATATCCACTAGACTATTCGTAACCATAAGTATCCTTCCCAATCCGAGGATAGTAGTAAGTATAAGTTTACGTAGGTTTTACGTAAGTGCCCTTCCCAACCGAGGACAGTACGTAGCGATTACGTAGGTTTAGCGCTGGCGTCCTTCCCAATCCGAGGACGGTAGTACGTAGGTTTTACGTAGGTTTAGTGCTGGTGTCCTTCCCAATCCGAGGACAGTACGTAGGCTTTACGTAGAGTTTGGCACAGGCATCCTTCCCAATCCGAGGACCGTGGTAAGTAGTCTAGTAGTGATGTAAGTACAAGTAATCATTCAATCCCATTCCCAACCCACCGGGGAATCCCATGCCTTGGTAAGAGTGTGAACTCACCTTGGTTTGCTCGGTATGCTAAGTAAGTGCTCAAATAAATCAGTCACGTCCTACGGTATGCATGTGTATGATAATCAGTTCATATTCACAAAGTTGTTCACGTATAACTATAATCACATAAGTACTAAACATGTATTCCATATCATACAAGTCAAGCATATCACTTAACAGCAGTTAATCAATTCCAGTTAACATTTGGCGTAGTTAAATCAAGTTACAGTGCAAAGTATTCAAATTGGCGAAACACGGTTTTGGCGAAACACATGTTGACGAGACACATTCTGTTTCGCCAACTACCCTTGGCGAAACACCCCCTCTAATTCGTCAACATATCCTTGGCGAAACACTTTCTTGTTTCGTCGAAACCCTAGCAAGAAACAAAACATCACAACAACCTAGATGCCCTAGTGGCCGACACCTATTCTCCACCGCCAACCCTCATTGGACCATGGAATCATTCCACCGATTGACCCTCTCCCCATTTCAATTTACATGCACCGAATATTTGATGTAAACAAGTATGTCAGGTTATTTATTTTTGATTGGACCAACAATGAGGCAGCCGACAATCACATATGCTACTTAAAACATATCACATGCACATAAATCAATCATGAGCAATTAATTAATCATATATATGCAGTCAACATTTAAGAATCATAGGGCCGTTCAATTCTTATGCAACAAAAATCTGAATATTCTTTTGATTCAATTAAAGTAGCCGACAATGAAGTGATGACTATCTAAATATCACATGCAATCATACTAGTCATGTATTCACAGTTCATCAAAACATTCGACAATAATTCATAAACAAACAAGCACTAGCAATGACTAACCGGAACTAAGCGATTAGTACGAACGGAACGGATGAACGCTCGGGTGATGAGGGGCTGCCGTCGGTGTACAGGAGAGCTCTAGGGTTTTTCTAACTTGCTAAAATGTGGCGAATGGAATTGTTACGTATAACATATACACGCATAAGTGTGCTGGGCCTTAAATGGGCTTCGCGTAACAGTTGGGCCGGTGAAACACACTTGATTCGTTGTGAAGGTTTTCCAGCGCTTAACTAGTTCAAGTGTTTACTAACCGGTTCACACTATATCATTAACACATACGTTTTATCATATAGCACATAACATATTCCACAATCATAGTACGTTTCATTTTAACACAACGTGTATCGTTACAAGTCAAACAACTCAACAGCTAACAATCAAAGTCAACGTGCAATAAATGCGAATAAAGAGTGTCGGAAACTCGAGTTGTCACATTATCCCCAACTTGAAAGAAATTTCGTCCCGAAATTTAGCATGCAGTTACTGAGGAAAGCTAATGGTGTGACGTTGTTTACCTGTATTGTATCGCGGCTCCCCGAGCAGGTTTGCGAAAAAATTACTGGTTTTCTTGGGGTGTCACATCATCCCCCCGTTGATTTGGAATTTCGTCCCGAAATTCTTTATTGGTAGCTTCAGCCTCAGTAGTAGTTGCATTGGTTCCGAATAACTGGGGATATTTGAGTTCCATTTGATCTTCACGCTCCCAGGTGAACTCTGGGCCGCGGCGGGAGTTCCAACGAACTCGTACAAGAGGGATTCTCGTGTTCTTGAGGACCTTAACATCCCGGTCCGTGATTTCAACAGGTTCCTCGACGAAGTGCAACCGCTCGTCGATAGTGAGTTCCTTCAAGGGAACTATGTGGGTCTCATCTGACATACACTTCTTCAGATTTGACACGTGAAAGACGTTGTGAACTGCACTGAGTTCAGCTGGTAGGTTCAACCTGTAGGCTACCCTGCCTATCTTCTCAATAACTTCGAAAGGTCCGACGTATCGTGGATTGAGTTTGCCGCGTTTGCCAAAACGAACTACACCCTTCCAGGGCGAAACTTTGAGTAGCGCTCGATCCCCAACCTGGAATTCGAGTAGTTTTCTATCTTTATCAGCGTATGCTTTCTGACGGTCACGAGCTGCCGCCATGCGTTGTCGTATCTGAGCAATCTTTTCAGTAGTATCAACAACCATTTCTGGACCTGTGATTTGACTATCTCCCACCTCTGCCCAACAGAGAGGTGACCGGCATTTACACCCGTACAATGCCTCGAATGGTGCAGCTTTAATGCTGGTGTGGTAGCTGTTATTGTATGAAAATTCTACAAGTGGCAGATGTTTTTCCCACCCATTGCCAAAGTCAATTACGCACGCCCGAAGCATGTCTTCTAGAGTTTGAATGGTGCGCTCAGACTGCCCATCCGTCTGAGGGTGATAAGCTGTGCTCATGTCTAAACGAGAGCCAAAAGATTTGTGCATTGCTTGCCATAGTTCTGAAGTAAAACGTGCATCTCGATCCGAGATAATGGAGGTGGGCACACCGTGCCTCGAAACAACTTCCTTAAGATATATGTCTGCTAGTGTGGAGAACTTATCCGTTTCCTTGATTGCCAGGAAGTGAGCAGACTTAGTGAGTCGATCCACGATCACCCAAATAGTATCATTTCCGCGCTGAGATCTAGGTAAGCCAGTAACAAAATCCATGGAAATTTGTTCCCATTTCCATTGCGGTATCTCAGGTTGTTGGAGTGGACCTGACGGTTTCTGATATTCCGCTTTGACTCTCGCACAAGTCAAGCATTTGCTAACGTATGTGGCTATGTGGGCCTTCATGCTAGGCCACCAGGATGTAGTTCTGATATCGTGGTACATTTTATCTGAACCTGGATGTACCGAGTAGCGAGACTTGTGTGCTTCATCCATCACAAGTTCTCGTAGGTTGCCATAGTGTGGGACCCAGATGCGTCCTGTTACGTAATAGGCACCATCTTCCTTCTGTTCTAAGCGTTGCCTTGAGCCACGTAGGGCTTCAGCCCTGACGTTGTCTGGTTTCAATGCTTCTACCTGAGCATCTCGTATCTGAGAAGGAAGACTAGACTGTATAGTGAGTTGCAGAGCTCGCACGCGCTTAGGCGCGGTGTCCTTTCGACTGAGGGCGTCAGCCACAACATTGGCTTTGCCTGGGTGGTACCTGATTGAGCATTCATAGTCATTTAACAGTTCGACCCATCGTCGTTGTCGCATATTCAGTTCCTTCTGTTTGAAGATATGTTCGAGGCTTCTGTGATCAGTGTAAATTGCGCATTTGGTACCATACAAATAGTGTCGCCATATCTTAAGTGCAAAAACAACCGCTCCCAGCTCTAAATCATGCGTAGTGTAATTCTGTTCGTGAATCTTAAGTTGGCGCGAAGCATAAGCAATGACTTTATCTCTTTGCATCAATACACATCCAAGACCTTGGATAGATGCGTCGCAGTAGACTACAAAATCATCCGTGCCTTCCGGCAATGAGAGGATAGGTGCACTACAAAGCCTATCCTTTAAGTGCTGAAACGCTGTTTCCTGTGCATTACCCCAACGATAAACAACACCCTTCTGCGTCAGTAGTGTAAGTGGCTGAGCAATCTTTGAGAAGTCTTTGATGAACCTTCTGTAATAACCTGCCAAACCCAAGAATTGGCGTATTTCTGTTGGTGTGCGAGGTGCAGGCCAGTTCTTGATCGAATCCACCTTGGATGGATCGACATGAATCCCATCCTTGTTTACCACGTGGCCTAAGAAGTGGACTTCACGAAGCCAGAAGTCGCATTTTGAAAACTTAGCGTACAGCTGTTCCGTTCGAAGAAGTTCCAAAATAAGTCGTAAGTGTTGCTCGTGTTCCTCTCGATTCTTCGAGTAGATCAGGATGTCGTCGATGAAAACAATGACGAACTTGTCGAGGTAAGGTTTGCAAACCCTGTTCATAAGATCCATAAAGACCGCAGGTGCGTTCGTTAATCCGAATGGCATGACCAGAAACTCGTAATGGCCGTAGCGTGTTCTGAACGCTGTCTTGGAGACGTCCTCATCCCGGACTCTCAGTTGATGATACCCTGACCTTAGATCAATCTTCGAGTAATAGCTCGACCCTTGCAACTGGTCGAATAAATCGTCGATGCGTGGAAGAGGATAGCGATTCTTCACAGTCACCTTGTTCAGTTCGCGGTAGTCTATACACATGCGGAAGGTACCATCCTTCTTCTTTACAAACAGTACTGGAGCTCCCCAAGGCGAAGAGCTAGGACGTATGAAACCCTTTTCCAAGAGTTCTTGCAGTTGCTTAGACAGCTCTTCCAGTTCAGTTGGTGCTAAGCGATAAGGTGCGCGAGCTATAGGTGCTGCTCCTGGAGCGAGCTCGATCTGAAATTCGACCTGACGATGAGGCGGTAACCCAGGTAACTCTTCTGGAAACACTTGAGGAAAGTCGCGTACTACAGGAATATCCTCAATCTTTTTCTCTTTCTTCGATGTATCCGTAACGAGAGCTAAAACAGCTGTGTGGCCCTTTCGTAAACACTTCTGAGCCTTCAAGAAAGAAATGATGCCACTCACGACACCACTCTTGTCGCCTTGAACTTCGAGAGGTTCTTTACCAAAACGTGGAATACGAATGATCTTCTCCTTGCATAGGATCTCTGCTTGCTGTTGGGATAACCAATCCATACCGATGACAATGTCGAAACTACTCAGAGTTATAGGAATGAGATCGATGGAGAAAGTTTGACCAGCGAGGATAAGATTACAACCCTGAACTATGTGTGTGGCCTCTAAAATTTTACCGTTAGCTAACTCTACGACATGTTTAGTATTCAAACGTGTTGGTGCGCGTTTAAGTATTTGGCTAACTTTCAGAGACATATAACTGGTATCCGCACCCGAATCAAATAGTACAGTAACATAAAAGTTGTCGAGGAGAAACTTACCCATAACTACGTTGGGATCATTCCTGGCATCACCCTGCCCAATCACGAATGCTCGTCCCCTAGCACCATTATTCCCATCATTGTTGTTTCCCCCGTTGTTGTTGTTCCCATTGCCCTGGTTGTTGTTGTTGTTCTGGTTTCGGTTTAGCTGAGGGCAGTGTCTTTTGAAGTGACCTTCAGCGCCACACTGAAAACAACCCTTATTGCCCTGTTGCTGATTCTGCTGTGGTTGCTGCTGCGGCTGATTCTGATTTACTGGTCGTGGGCTCCTACAATCCTTGGCCTCATGGCCCATCTTGAAACACCTTTGACAATGACTCCTGTTACACTGGCCACTGTGGTGCTTGTTGCAGTTGTTGCACTTTGGGAGGTTCCCTCGATAACCACCCTGCTTATGACTACCCGAAGATTGCTGACTAGGGCTCTGATAATTGTCAGTCTTTCGCTGCTGAACTTGGGACTGAACTGAAGCTGAACCTTTACTGGAATCCCCCTCCCATTTTCTCTTGTTGTCACTGGGAGTAGCAGGAGTAACTGAAGTAGTAGCGGTAGTTGTAGCGTTGATGTGTTTAGGCAACCTGTTCTGCTCCACTTCTTGATCAGTGAGACGGTGAGCCAACTGAACAACCTGCTGGTAGGTGGCAAGATTTGCTGAAGTCACATGACTTTGGATCTCTGGCACTAGACCCTTAAGATAAAGTTCGATACGCTTGTCCACCAGAGTAGGACACAGTAATGCAAGCTCATTTGATCTCTTGGTATACGCCTCAATCTCTGACCCCGTCATCTTGAGGTTGAAAAACTCGACCTCCAGCTTATGAATGTCGTCACGACTGCAGTATTCCTGCTTGATCATCTCTTTGAAATTGTTCCATGGGGTGGCGTTAGCAGCAACCAACCCCAGTATTTGGACCTGAGCTTTCCACCAAGTGAGAGCTAAACCCTCGAGAGTACCGGTAGCATACTTCACCCTGCGTGCCTCAGGGCATTCACACATTTCGAATACAGACTCTAGCTTCTCGAACCAATGGAGAAGACCTACGGCTCCTTCAGTGCCGCTGAAAGTAGTTGGACGACAGTCCATGAAAGTCTTGAAAGTGCAAACAGGTGGTTGACCTGTTGTGTAAAAGAATTAGGACAAGTTTAAACACAAGAGTTGGTTTAGGAATGTAGGATCTAAGGATCCTAGCGTGAGTTGTAACTGCAGGGTATACCTCCTGCTTGAGCGGCTGCAACTGTCGCAGTAACTCGTTCGTTAATGAGGGCCGTCAACTGGTCCTGGGTCATGTTGATACGTCCAGACATGATCTTCATAGTAAAGACAACGTAAGTGTGAGAGGTTCGCGAATAGTGCGATGACAGAAGAGAGTAAGCACACAAGTGTTCTCATGCAATAACAAATAGTGAGCAATGTAATCTAAGCATACCACGAGCAAAGTTCTATGTAATTCTAGCATGTAGGCAATAAACATAAACCTTATTACCTAGGATGTTGAGTCTTGCACGTGGAGCGAAGCGTCGTTGTGGATCGTTGAGAGCACTGTTCTGGTTATAGTCTGGTTTTTAATAAAATCGTTTTCCCCCATATTAAAACCAAGTTCTCTATAACCAATGGCTCTGATACCAATCTGTCACACCCCCAAAATCCACACGCGGAGTATCACCGCTTGGAGGCGTGACTGACCAGGATCAAGCCACCAATCATATTGAACATGTAGTTAATATATAAAAGTAAATGCCATTCAACCACCAATATGAAAGGTGTTCAAAAGATACGTAGGTTATCACTGTTTAGCGGAAGCGTATGAATAAACCCAACAAAATAAAGTATGAAACGTCAGAAAGTGTTTAACGAAACAATCACGATCCAAGCCCACAACGACCAGCTCCTCCCTGTGCAAGCTCCATGTATCTAACGACCTGCAAGGCATGTAACAGAGGATCAACAACTAGTTGAGCGAGTTCACAGAAAGTAAATGCGTAATAGTAAGTTCGTATGTAACATGTGGCTCTACTGGGCCGATAGTACGTTCTATTGGTGGGGGCTTCCCATGTTGTATATCCACTAGACTATTCGTAACCATAAGTATCCTTCCCAATCCGAGGATAGTAGTAAGTATAAGTTTACGTAGGTTTTACGTAAGTGCCCTTCCCAACCGAGGACAGTACGTAGCGATTACGTAGGTTTAGCGCTGGCGTCCTTCCCAATCCGAGGACGGTAGTACGTAGGTTTTACGTAGGTTTAGTGCTGGTGTCCTTCCCAATCCGAGGACAGTACGTAGGCTTTACGTAGAGTTTGGCACAGGCATCCTTCCCAATCCGAGGACCGTGGTAAGTAGTCTAGTAGTGATGTAAGTACAAGTAATCATTCAATCCCATTCCCAACCCACCGGGGAATCCCATGCCTTGGTAAGAGTGTGAACTCACCTTGGTTTGCTCGGTATGCTAAGTAAGTGCTCAAATAAATCAATCACGTCCTACGGTATGCATGTGTATGATAATCAGTTCATATTCACAAAGTTGTTCACGTATAACTATAATCACATAAGTACTAAACATGTATTCCATATCATACAAGTCAAGCATATCACTTAACAGCAGTTAATCAATTCCAGTTAACATTTGGCGTAGTTAAATCAAGTTACAGTGCAAAGTATTCAAATTGGCGAAACACGGTTTTGGCGAAACACATGTTGACGAGACACATTCTGTTTCGCCAACTACCCTTGGCGAAACACCCCCTCTAATTCGTCAACATATCCTTGGCGAAACACTTTCTTGTTTCGTCGAAACCCTAGCAAGAAACAAAACATCACAACAACCTAGATGCCCTAGTGGCCGACACCTATTCTCCACCGCCAACCCTCATTGGACCGTGGAATCATTCCACCGATTGACCCTCTCCCCATTTCAATTTACATGCATCGAATATTTGATGTAAACAAGTATGTCAGGTTATTTATTTTTGATTGGACCAACAATGAGGCAGCCGACAATCACATATGCTACTTAAAACATATCACATGCACATAAATCAATCATGAGCAATTAATTAATCATATATATGCAGTCAACATTTAAGAATCATAGGGCCGTTCAATTCTTATGCAACAAAAATCTGAATATTCTTTTGATTCAATTAAAGTAGCCGACAATGAAGTGATGACTATCTAAATATCACATGCAATCATACTAGTCATGTATTCACAGTTCATCAAAACATTCGACAATAATTCATAAACAAACAAGCACTAGCAATGACTAACCGGAACTAAGCGATTAGTACGAACGGAACGGATGAACGCTCGGGTGATGAGGGGCTGCCGTCGGTGTACATGAGAGCTCTAGGGTTTTTCTAACTTGCTAAAATGTGGCGAATGGAATTGTTACGTATAACATATACACGCATAAGTGTGCTGGGCCTTAAATGGGCTTCGCGTAACAGTTGGGCCGGTGAAACACACTTGATTCGTTGTGAAGGTTTTCCAGCGCTTAACTAGTTCAAGTGTTTACTAACCGGTTCACACTATATCATTAACACATACGTTTTATCATATAGCACATAACATATTCCACAATCATAGTACGTTTCATTTTAACACAACGTGTATCGTTACAAGTCAAACAAGTCAACAGCTAACAGTCAAAGTCAACGTGCAATAAATGCGAATAAAGAGTGTCGGAAACTCGAGTTGTCACAATAAATCTTATTCCGTATTCCATCTTTGCTAAGCTCAATCTAGGCGAGCCGTCTCCTACGCGCATGAGCCTTCAGTTGGCTGATCGATCAGTGAAGTTCCCGAGAGGGATTGTAGAGAATATGCTAGTGAAGCTCAACAAATTCATATTTCCAATTGACTTCGTCATCCTTGACATGGACGAGGACTCTGAGGTCCCGCTGATTTTAGGTTGTCCATTCCTTGCCACTGCACGAGCACTCATTGACGTGCACGACGGCAAGTTGACTCTTCGAGTTGATGAGGATGAGGTCACATTCGACATTCAGCGTTCCATGAGGCATACCCAGCAGCATGATGACACTCTATACTTTATCGATACTATTATGTCACATGTGGGTAGCCTCCTCAGCGAGATTTGCGGGAGAGATGCGTCTGATGCGCAGGTTGCGAGTGTGGATGATCAGGGGAGTGGGGTCACTGAGTTGGATGTTGAGCAGGACCCTCTGCCGCAGGCTACCGAGCCTTCCCCTAGATTTGAGGTGTTTGAGGTCATCGAGGAAGAGGAGATCCCGAAGGAGAGACCGTCTGTTGAGGTACCCCCACCCCTAGAGTTGAAGGAGTTTGATTGCCGACCCATGGAGAAGTTAGAAGATGGACTGCCACCATGATCAAGAACATGGGAGAGGGCGAGAAAGAGCTTGGATCAACACCTTCTGAGGATTCAAAGATGGTACCGAAGAAAGAAGGAGGAACCACTGAAGTTTGCACAACACCATCCTTCTCATTACATGCCACGAATCAGGTTTGGTCCAGGTAAGTTTAAGTATTGGTGGCCTGGCCCGTTTGGAAATGATAAAAGGTTTATAAATTCTTCCCTTAAAATTTTAATTAATAATAAAGAACGGGTGGAATTGAATGGGTTGGATATGGTCCAGGTCAAAGAGAAACTTCCTGATTAAATTCAAGTGTGGGGAGGTTTCATAGAGTTTGTAGATTTTGAGTCTTTTATATTTTGTGTACATGAGTCTAAATTAGTTGGTCTGAGTCACTTTTTGTCGTTGAGTCAGTTTTACGCTTGGGTTTGTTTGTGTATTATGTGTGCAGGTTTGATTGACCCGTTCGTACTCAATCTCCATTCGGACGACGATTTTGAGCTTATACCATATTGTAAAGGGCAGCCCCGGTACGTCAGTTTTGGATACGATCGCGAAGGAAATGCTATACGATCGTGTACGAGTTCGGATTGAAGACGCGCGCAGCTGGCACTGATTTTTATCCTAACCAGCTAAGTCCTTTCCAATTCGTATCTTTTTGTATATTATTTTAAGTTTTATTTCTTATTTATTTTTAGTTGTCTTTCATCCTACATTGGGGACAATGTAAATTTTAAGTGTGGGGATGGGAGACTACGTCTTTTTAGGTAGTTTTGAGTAAAAAAAAAAATCAAAAACAAAAAAAATCAAAAAAAATTGAGAAAAAAAAGTGAGTTTGTTGCGAGTCCCGGTCCTTAAGCGTGTAGAAAATAAAAACCTTTTCAAAACGTCGGTCAAAAGTGGTTTAATTGTCGAATTTACGAGTCGAGATCACAAGTTTCTTTAAGTTGCGGGATAGTAGGTTGACTGAATCGGTTTTTTGGGAAGTAAAAGGTTTTGGGATGCCTAGAATAGTGGATGGAGCCGGAGAGTTAATTGATTGTGCATTGTCGATATCGGTACCCCTTATTTACCACATGATAGTGAGATTTGAGCCTTTATATGTTTCATATATTTATGATCACTACTTTCGTTTCATGTGTGTTTACCGACTTTGTTGCATTACTTTAGAACTTGTGCGTTTTGATACAGTTTGAGACCTTCGGTTAGGATTTGGTATGGATGTGATAGAGGCATTAGGATCACCCTATTTGTGTAAGCCTTTGTGTTTGACCCGTTTCACCATTACCCTTAGATACCACTTTGAGCCTGAAACCATTCGTTTGTTACCCGTTTGTTGATGTCATAACCGGATCGTATTGTGTATTATTATCTTTATCTCGAAAATGAAAAAAAAAAGAAAAAAAAAAGAAAATATGAAAAAAGAGGAAAAAGAAAAAGATGAAAAAAAAATAGAATAAAGTTGTAGGTCTAAATGACCAATATGTTAGTATTTGTTTCATGCTTATCCGGTTTATCGTGTGCTTATGTGTTTAGCCACTTATTTAAAAAAAAAAAAAAAAAAAAAAAACCCTACCTTTAGCCCTTATGATGTGCGTAAGTGTGTATAGTTTTTTTTAATGTATATTTTAAGCCATTTTTAACACTTTTAGCCAAGTTTTAAATTTATAAAACACGATATTTACTAACACTAAACACACATATGGGCAAGTGCACCCATCGTGAGCGCAGTATAGTGTTGGTAAGATACCGAGGTCGTCCAAGGACACAAGAGCTTTTAGTACCGGTTTATCCTCAACGTCTAATCAAATCAAAATTTTAGAAAAAGGTTTTAAACAAGAAAAATAAAGCTAACTAAAAATGCTGAAAAATAAAAATAAAAAACAGATAGACAAGATGAATCACTTGGATCCGACTCGTATTTAGTGTAACCTTTGATTATTTCTGCACTTTTGCACTTTTTAAGAGATTATCTTAGTTATTGTAGCAGGCCCCTCTTTTGAAGGTGACGTTACCCTCAACCCAGTAGTTTGAGTCAGCAAGGATACAATCCTAAAGGGTTGGATTATTGAAAGATAATTAATTAAGTTATTAATGCATATTGTGGTAGGCCCCTCTTTTGAAGGTGACGTTACCCTCGGCTAAGTAGTTTGAGTAAGCAGGGATACAATCCTAAATAGCCGGGTTAAAGTTTTAATAGTAGTTTACATATGAGGGGATCAAGGCCGCCATCCAATACCGATGGGTATTGAAGGAGATCCTACTAAAGTTGACCCAGGTCCTTGTAGGATCTATACACTGAACAAGGCAAGACTCTTACCAAACCGTTCCCTTAACCCCCGACCAGGTAGCCAACATATCTCCATATAGACCGTGGAGATATGAATGGTGAAAATCTTTTATTTTATATAGACAGTAAAATAATGCCAAGACACCACGGACAAACGATAAGGAAGACTCACCTTTAACATAAGAAACTAGTTACTAAAGTCATTAATACATAACCAAATAAAAAGTGCGAAAAGATTAAAAATAAAAAGTATTACACTAAACACTTGTCTTCACCAAGTGATGTAAGAGACTTAGGCAAACATGGCCTTTGATTGTCAAGAACTCTTACGATCAATCTTGGATCCCGAGACTACTCACACACTCTATGATGGATGATGGATGATGGATGATGGTGGTGGATGTGGGTTGTGATGGTGGTGGTGGGTGGGTGAAGTGTGAGAGAGGTGGTTTGCAAAGGGATGATTTGCAAGTGAGCCAAACACCCCTATTTATATCCTGCACAGAAGCCCGGACACGGCCCCGTGCCCGTTGGGCACGGTCCCGTGTCCACCCGTCTTCTCTTTCTTCATTAAATGCAGTTTGTCTGCATTAGTTGACCACGCCCCCGTGTCCGCTGGGCACGACCCCATGTGCAGAAGCGTATCTGTACTATCAAGATTTGCCTAGATTCTGCGAATCTTTGCATTGACCACGGCCCCGTGTCAGCTGGGCACGCCCCCGTTGTGGGTGATAGAAGCTTCTGCAGCTTTGTCTTTTCTGCAGACACATGGGCACGCCCCCGTGCTCAGTGAGCACGGGGCGTGTTCAGCCTCCTGTTCTCTTGTTTTTGCTTGGGGAGATGCTGTCGAGGGGTCGGGCATGCCACGTTTATTCCTTTTCTTGTATTATTGTTAGATTTGGCTGCATTTTTGCTTCTTTTGTTCATTTAAGCTCATTTAACCCTGAAAATACAAAAGGAAGACAAAAGCACACTTTTTCCAACATTAGTACTAAAAAAGGGTTAGTTTTATGTCTCATTTGATGTAGTTTATATGTTGCATTTTGCACACATCATATACCCCCACACTTGAATCTTTGCTTGTCCTCAAGCAAAACTCTTTATTTTGTGGCTTACACACCCAAATGGAATGGGTAGAAGAGAAGGTTTTGGGCTTGTCATAGAGTGTCGGGATTCCAAGATTCTTTATTAGGTTTTATTTTTATTTTATTTACAATCCTATTCGTCATGATTTATTTAAAACATTACATAAGAGAAATTATTTATTTGGGCATAACATGCCTCTTTAAAATTCCATTTATATACAAGTTCACATAACTCACGGGGGATCACTCAACACTCGGCCGAAGATGTATTTTTGTGAAACACTTGAGAGCGGCATGGAACTTACTCCTACCATAAGCTTGCCAAGTAATCAATCCTCCTCATTTTTAACTAAAAACCTTTGTAAATATCAATAGGACGTTTGGGGAAGGGTTAGGCTTGGGTTAAAGGTAGGTGGTTGGGTTAGTGGTTAGTAGAAAAGGGCGAAAGGCGTAAAAAGCGTCGGTTTTCGTGACTTTTTATTTTAATAACTTTTTTATTTTAATGAAGTATTTATTCAAACAAGCCTCCTTTTGATGGGCTTTGTTTGTTTATTGCTAACTTCATTTTTTTTAAGAAAGTCACAAGAAAACCGAGCTTTGTTACTAAAAGAAAGGGTTTAAAATGAAAAAGGTGTTTGGTGGGTAAAAGGATGTTTGTTTTGGGTTAAGAAATGAAAAGGTTTAGGCTCAAAGGGGTTAACGAGGGGGATTTTTGGGTAGCTGGTAAAAAAAAAGAAAAATAATGGTGTTGAAACAAAAAGGGTTAGTCCTTATGCCTCCATCATTTACTTACTTGGGTTTAAGTTGGTAAGTACCGGGAATGTATCGTCGTGGCAAGTTCTAGAGTTGTAAGAAACCAAGCGGCTATTCACACAAGAAACGAAAAATGAGCATTTAGTTTAAAGATGTGTATTTATATGCTCAATAAAGGCTCAAAACTCACTTTTTGTGGGAATGGGTTTTTATATGATCAAGTATATATAATCAAATTTTAACTAGATTTGTTATGCCTTTTTATAATTTTCTTATGTCGGTTCTTTTTATCACGACGCTATCGGTTGTAAATTTGTAAAAGTATAACCTTTTTAGAACTTGTTATTCCCAAATTAAACCAAGACAAGTAAAAAAATGAAAATTTTTTTTTGAAAAAATTTGGGGTGTTTAGCGGTTCCAATAGAGTTTTGTGTAAGGCTTGTAATTAGGACTTGCAAAATTCAAGGTTTTAGCCCCCCCCCCCACACTTAAATTACACATTGTCCTCAATGTGTCCCAAAAATAAGTTTTTAGGTTGATTGAATGTGTAAAAGTGTGTTTAAAAACAAAATTTTATGTTACTGGGCATCTGGACACGACCCCGTGTACAGAGTGCCAGTAACGAGAACTTACAGAAGGTGGACACAGGGTCGTGTTGGGTGAACACGACCCCGTGTCTGGCGAAATTCTGCATAAATAAACAAACAGCAGGTCTGGGGCAATGGGCACGGGGGCGTGTTGGTTGAACACGACCCCGTGTGGACAAAATGCAAAGGTGCAAAACAGGTTTCTGGCTTCGGTTTTGTTGTCCCGGCCTTAGTAGCACTAATGTTTAGTACTCTAAGCCTCGTATATACCTGTTTAACTTATAAATACCACACCAATCATCACAAACAACCTAAATTACCAAAGTTAATCATCCACATCACATGTTAAAAGAAAAAGAAATGCAGAAATAAAAAAGAGTTAAAGAAAGTAAATTGTTCAACAAACGGCACGCAGGCCGAAAATTGTTTGTGAGATAAGGGGGGGGGGGTTAACCTGATAGACCTTCAACTGACTGATCCTACCTCCACTCTTCCCGCTCAATCCATGTCCTCGTCTTCATCATCATCGTCTCCTCCGTGCCCCGCCATGTACTCTCGGATGTTCCCAATGTCATCCTGTATGTCGGATATGTTTCTCTCTATTGCTCCGACCCGGGTGTACGTGTTGCTGGCCATGTTGTAGGTGTTCCTGGTGCACATGAGGTTTTCCTGCAATAAATCATGTAAACTTTGAAAGTTAGGAAAACCGCCTCCTTGAGAGGAGGATTGACCCGGATCACCCTGGGGTTGGTAGTGGTACTGAGGAGGAGGTTGGAAGTATGGAGCGTATAAGACGAGTGCCTCTTGTGGGTTCCATGCATGCCCTTGAACTCTTTGAAAGCTGACCGTCCCGTCATCCGCTTCATAAATCAAGTTCATGGAGCGGCATATGACCATGTCTACTCTCCCCGACCATGGGCTCTTTTGGAAAGACCTTGACATCCTATCAACAAAGTGTTTGAAGAGGCGGTAAATCCACCCTCCAAAGAAGATAGGTGTCGGGGGAGTAGCAAGTTGGTTCAGGTGCATGTTTCGGAGTAGTAGGTATGGAACATCAAGGTTGGTGCGGATGTGAATGCAATGAAGGACCACCAGATCTCGCAAGCCTACAACGTCGCTGCTGTCGTGCCTTTGACTAAGAGAGTAGGTGAGGACCCTATGGATGTAGCGGTAAAGAGGGTCTCTCAGCTGTGTGCTCTTAGTTTGGCTCGGATTGTAGTTGCCATCTCCTATTTGAGCCCAAGAAGCTTGGCGTTGATTTGGTTGGATCTCACGTAGACCGCCAGTGTTTTCTTCATCCCTAGCATCTTCATCTGCGTACAGCCCAACTATTGCCCCAAACTGTGCTATCGAGATTGAGTACACAGTCCCCCCACAACGGAATTCTACCCCATCATTATCAAATGGATCGGCTCTTGACTTGAAAGCGAAAGTGCTGTAGAATTCCATGTTGTATTCATGGACTGAGAGAAGCCGAGTGCGCAGGGCGGCTCTTAGTGGGCCGGTGACAATGTTGTTAAATCGGTCTAGCTGGTTCACTGTTCCTAGAAGATCCATGCATATTTGTCGTGGGTACTCCTCCGGCCTAGTTCTTAGCACATTGTATCTTGCTTTAGCATCCAACTCATTTGCATTGAATCGGGTGAATTTCTTGGCCATTTGAAAGAAAATACCAAACAATTAGCAAGAAACAGTGAAAAATTCAGAGAAAACAGAAAACAGTCGACTGAACACGCCCCCGTGTTTAGCGGACACGCCCCATGTTAGACTGAATTCGACTGGACACGCCCCCGTGCTCAGCGAGCACGACCCCGTGTTCAGGCGTCTGTTTCCCAAAAATCCTATTTTTCGACCCGGTTCCGAAAACTTGAAAATTTTTGGTCCAGTAGGGGCGGTTTTCCCCGAAAATGAAACCCCAATTGCCGTTTTTCCCAAAACAACCCGTTTACCCCTTCAATTTTATCTTTTTCGGTTAAAAAACAAGGGTTTGAGGTTTTTGTGAGAAATCGGGCAAATCTACAAACAATACAAGTTGATTTACTTCCTATAACATGTATCTATACTAATGCTAACAGATCTAAGCAAAAATTTGAGGTTCGATCCGGTTGAAGTTCAAGAACCCTAGATTTTTCCCCAAATCTTGATGTTAAACTACATGCAAATGCTTAATCTAACTACTAATGATGATAGGATCATACCTTGATGTTGTTAGAAGTAGAGGAGACGTCGAAATCTTGCAGAAAAAGCGCCTGAACCAGAGAGTTTTCGGGGAAACGGGGTGTGTGGAATGAAGAAACTGTGTTGAAAAGGTGGTTTTATCCCGACAGTTGCGCGGACACGGCCCCGTGGGCGGGCAAAAAAAATTTTAAGTGCTCGTGTGAGTGCCTTGTTTCCCAAAAACTTGGTTAGAAGACTTACCGATTTAGATGTCAACCCGCTTGTTCGTAACTTACCAGGTATGATGTTGATGCTTTCACTCTTCGATCGTTTGAAGCGAGATTTCTTCCTCCTCATCCTCAATGAATCCTTGATAGAGCTTCAGCTGTTGGCCATTGACTTTGAATGGAATTACATTCCGAGATTTAATTTCTACTGCACCGTGTGGGAAAATATGGGTGATGGAAAAAGGTCCTGACCACCTAGACTTTAATTTACCAGGAAATAATCGAAGTCATGAATTAAACAATAGAACTTGATCTCCTACTCGAAATTCATTAGGTTTAATATGTTTATCATGCAAATTTTTCATTCTTTCCTTATAAATTTCGGAGTTAGAGTATGCGTAATTCCTTAATTCGTCTAATTCATTTAATTGGTAAAATCGATTTTTACCGGCAAATTCTAAATCTAAGTTTACATTTTTAATTGCCCAGTAGGCCGTGTGAGCTATTTCTACTGGCAAGTGACAACTTTTTCCATAGACGAGCTTATACGGGGTTGTACCTATTGTCGTTTTATAAGCAGTTTGGAAAACCCATAAAGCATCATCTAATTTGTCGGCCCATTTTTTTTATTTAACCCTACGGTTTTTTTGAGTATTCTTTTTAAACCTCTATTAGTCACTTCGGCTTGTCCGTTTGTTTGAGGGTGATATGCCGTTGAAACCCGGTGATAGACCTCATACCTTGTTAAGATTTTTTCAAGTTGATGGTTACAAAAATGGGTACCTCTATCACTTATTAAAGCCTTTGGTGTTCCAAAACGAGAGAATAATCTTTTCAGAAATCTTACCACGACTCTTCCATCGTTGGTTGGAAGTGCCTTGGCCTCGGCCCATTTAGACGGGTAATCTACCGCCACAAGTATATATTTGTTTCCTTTTGAAGGTGGGAAAGGTCCCATAAATTCGAGTCCCCACACATCAAAAATTTCACAAACAAGAATGCCATTTTGTGGCATTTCGTTTTTGGAAGAAATATTACCTGTCCTTTGGCAAGCGTCACATGTCTTGACAAGACTTTGGGCGTCTTTGTAAATGGTTGGCCAGTAAAATCCTGAATCAAATACCTTTCGTGCGGTACTTGCGGCACCATGATGTCCTCCATACGGACCTTCATGACAATGGCGGAGAATCCTCCTTGCTTCACTACCATGTACGCATCGTCGGATGAGTTGGTCGGCACACATTTTGAAAAGATAAGGTTCTTCCCAAAAGTAATGCTTTACATCAGCAAAGATTTTTTTCTTTGATGATGTGGCCAACCTTTTGCGATTATACCGCTAGCTAGATAGTTAGCATAGTCGGCGTACCATGGCTCTTCTCGGTATTCCACCATTTCCAGGGACTCTGTTGGGAATTTTTCGTTGATTTGTTCATCCCTGGTTGCCTCCAAAGCTAGGTCTTCTAAGCGTGAAAGATGATCTACTGCGGTGTTTTCTGCTCCTCTTTTGTCTTTTATTTCAATGTCAAATTCTTGGAGGAGTAGAATCTACCGAATCAAACGCGGCTTAGCATCCTGTTTCTTGAAGAGATATCGAATGGCTGCATGATCTGTATAGACTATTGTTTTAGAAAGAACAAGATAAGAACGAAATTTATCAAAAGAAAATACCACGACTAGTAACTCTTTTTCTGTTGTTGTGTAATTTTCTTGTGCATCGTTAAGTGTTTTACTAGCATAATAAATTGGGTGAAAATGCTTATCTTTTCTTTGTCTCAAGACTGCTCCAACTGCAAAGTCACTTGCATCACACATGATTTCGAAAGGTAATTTCCAATCAGGCGCTATCATGATAGGTGCATTGACTAGCATTTCCTTGAGGGTTAGAAATGCTTGATTGCAATCCTTGTCAAAGATGAAAGGAGCATCTTTTTCAAGTAATTTTGTTAGAGGCCTCGAGATTTTAGAAAAGTCCTTGATAAAGCGTCTATAAAATCCGGCATGCCCTAGGAAACTTCTTATAGCTCTAACAGAGGATGGGGGTGGTAATCGAGAAATAGTATCTATTTTGACTCGATCTACCTCCATTCCCTCACTCGAGATCTTGTGACCGAGTACTATTCCCTCCGTTACCATGAAATGGCATTTTTCCCAGTTAAGTGCGAGGTTAGTTTCCTCACATCGGGATAGCATTCGCTCAAGATTATCGAGGCATTGGTCGTATGAATCTCCAAAGATAGAAAAGTCGTCCATGAAGACTTCCATTGTCTTTTCTATCATGTCATGGAAGATGGCCACCATGCAACGTTGAAAGGTTACGGGGGCATTACATAGACCAAAGGGCATGCGTCGATAAGCAAAAGTTCTGTAGGGACATGTAAATGTTGTCTTTTCTTGGTCTTCGGGTGCTATCGGAATTTGAAAGTAACCTGAAAAACCATCTAAGAAACAGTAAAATTTATGACCGGATAATCTTTCTAACATTTGATCAATAAAAGGCAAAGGAAAGTGATCTTTCCTTGTTGCCTCATTTAATCGACGATAATCTATACATACCCTCCATCCTGTGACGGTTCTCGTTGGTATTAATTCGTTCTTTTCATTAGTTATTACCGTCATACTTCCTTTCTTTGGAATTACTTGGACGTGACTTACCCACGGACTATCGGAGATAGGGTAAATAAGTCCAGCGTCAAGTAATTTGATGACTTCGTTTTTAACCACTTCTTGGACATTTGGATTTACTCTACGTTGTGGTTGTATTACCGATTTGTAGTCATCATTCATTAAAATTTTGTGCGTGCACATGGAAGGACTTATGCCTTTAATATCTACAAGCTTCCAAGCGATCGCATTTTTGTGTTTTTTCAAAAGTGAAATTAATTTTTCTTTTTCTACACTAGTTAATTTTGGCGAAATAATTACAGGTGATTTACCATCTTTGTCGAGAAAAGCATATTCCAAACCTTTTGGGAGTTCTTTGAGCTCAAGAGGTGGGTCTTTAGGAGTCTTCTTATTTGGTTGCTCATTTCGATCAAGAACCACAAAAGTTTGTTCTATGGCGACCTCTTCTTCAACAAAGTGGTCAATTTCTTCTCTTGTATCGGGTGGTTCATCTTCATCTTCAATTAGGGGGTCATTATTGCCGAATGGATATTTCATTGAACGCTCAAGATCAACACTCTTTTTAAATGCCCCTAATTGAATAGATAGATTGTTGTGCTTCCGGTTTTTCAAAGCTTCGCGGGTTTTTACAAAGGGTCGTCCCAACACTAGATGAGCGTCATCAAGGATGACAAAGTCGGTTGGGATTACCATTTGATTCGTTTGAACCAAGACATCCTCAACTACACCGATTGATTTTATTACTTTCCGATTGGATAGAAAAATGGGTATTTGAAGTGGAGAAAAATCACCAATACTTAATTTTTCAAAAATATAGTTTGGCATTATATTAACACAAAGATCTTTATCGATTGTGATATTACTAATAAAGGAATTTTGAAAAAAACATGGAACCAGTGTAATGTTAATTTCAAATGGATCTTCTTTTATTAGCGAAGTTTGATCATTAGTTAACTTAATGCTTACCGTTTCGTCAATTTTAGTGTTAGTGTTTAACTCTTTTAAAAACTTAGCATGAGTAGGAACTAAACAATGATTTTCTAAAGAAGGTGACAAGAGATTAATTTCTTCAAAATTAGACTTTTTTTTGAAATTTAACGTTATCGGACTCACCTTTTTCGTTGTTTAACTCATGTGTCGGTTTTTCACTTATTTGTTCTTCCATTTTTAAATTTTCAACTATCTCTTTTTTATTTAATTCTTCTCTTGCGCGGGACTCCTCTTCCCTTGCACGAGATTCTTTTATGCATCGTTCGATAGTTTTAATTTTTTCTATTATCCTATCGGCTATGTCGGTGATAGAGTAAGGATCGGGATCCTCAAAGCTTGAATCCGGATGTTCGATCATTTGTTCCTCATAATACTCATAGGAAGTAGTTGGTTCACACCATTGTTCTTCATTGTAAGTATATGATGGATAAGGGTCGTAATCTTGTTCTTCATAATACTCATATGAGGTGGGTTGTTCACGCCATGGTTCCTCATAATAAGTATATGAAGGTGGTGGCTCATATCTTGGTTCCTCAAAGTATGAGTATGAAGGCTCATACCTTGGTTCTTCAAAATATGAGTATGAGGGAGGAGGTTCATACCTTTGGTCTTCATAGGATGTGTATGAAGTTGATGGCTCGTACATGGGCTCCTCATAGTAGGTGTATGAAGTGGACGGTTGAAATAAGTCACTATATTGAACCGAGTGCGGGTCACCACAATTGGTGCAATAGTCTTCCCTATAATCATCCTCCTCATAGGTGTAGTTGTAACCTCCTGAGTATTGATCCATAAGTGTCACACCCCCAAAATCCACACGCGGAGTATCACCGCTTGGAGGCGTGACTGACCAGGATCAAGCCACCAATCATATTGAACAATGTAATTAGTAAATGTAATTCAACCAAACAATATGAAAGGTGTTCAAAACAAAAGTATAGTATCAATGTTTAGCGGAAGCAAAAATGTAAAACCCAACATAAGTAATAGGTTTGAAATGTCATAAACGTTTAACATGGCATCCACGATCCATGTCCCACAACGACTGTGCCTCCCCATGCAAGCTCCATGAATACCTCACGACCTGCAAGGCATGTAACAACGAGTCAACAACAAAGTTGAGCGAGTTCACAGTTGGTTGTTTAGTTATAGTATTCATTCGTAAATCATTTGTTCGCTTGTACCAGGTATCGTATTAATTCGTATCGCGGTCTCCCAGACATGTGTGCGAAGGTTAGTGGGGGTTTCCCATGTATCCTAGACTAGTTGTATTTGTATCACGGTCTCCCAGACATGTTTGCGAAGATTAGTATTCGTATCGCGGTCTCACAAACATGTTTGCGAAGATTAGCATTTGTATCGCGGTCTCACAGACATGTGTGCGAAGATCAGTGGGGGCTTCCCGTGTTTTACTAGTCTAGCTGTATCTATAGGTGTCCCACACCTAATGAGGTCAGTGGTACGTATTTCAGTAGTGATGTAAGTATAAGTAATCATTCAATCCCATTCCCAACCCCGGGAATCCCATGCCTTGGTAAGAGTGTGAACTCACCTTGGTTTGCTCGGTATGCTAAACTATGTGCTCGCAATTAATCAATCACGTCCTGTAGTATGTACGTATTTAATCAGTTCCAGTTCGTAATGATTCACATGCCATTTATGTCGCATAGTGTGTTTATGAAATCATCATCAAGTAGCACATAACAGTTAGTTTGTTCTCATGCAATTTATGCTTCACATAAATGTCCATCACAGTTTGTACTAACATGGTTATTCGTTAACATACTTAACAAGGTTAACAAACTTAACTGAATTGGTATGCATAACAGGGGTAGTAAACTAACAGTGTTCATTAACTAACTGAGTTAGCAAACAAATAGAGTTACATATTTAACTTAACAGTGTTAACACCTAACAGAACTAATGTGACGAAATTGCATATGGGGCGAAAACACTATTCGGCGAAATCACCCAGGCGACGAAATCCCAAGTGATTTCGTCGGGCTTGGGGTTTAACGAAAACACTTCGTCTGATCCTTGTGATTTTGTCCGACCCATCATCATTAACAGTTAATTAGAATTAAACAAATAGTCCATCTAAATCACATAAACTTAATTCTTATCTCATTAATAGTGTTATTTAGTCTGACAACATACACATGGCCGGCTAGTACTAAACTTCTATGTTCTTTGATTGGGCCGATCCCTATTTAGTGGACTGCATTCCTTGAAGGATTCTAAATAGTTATTTATATCATGCACATGCAATTGTGTGTATTGAATCAAGAATCAGAAACTTTATTGGGCCCTTCAAACAACTGCATGTGATAGAGTTACTATTGTCAAATAAGCACATGAACCTCAATCATCATCAATAAAATATATGCAACCATCTAGTCATCATGCACTCACTAACAAGTTGGTGTGATCAACAAGAACCCTAGTCATTGCTAACGGTTACAAAGTTTTATCATCAGTCAAATGAATGGATACCAACAAATTCATAGATAATCCTAACTGTTACCAGATTCATGACAGAATATTAGATCATCATAACAAAAACATCGCAGTACCGAGTATCTATCATGAACCCTAGTTATGAATACCCTATCACCCATTCGAACACTGCTTGCAGTTTAACATGCTTCCAATTTCTGATTACATTCATATCATGCAATAATAATCACTCAATCATATCAACCCTAGAACCATCTATAATCGATCTTATCATGCATAACGAAATCAAGACACCATGAACATCCATGCAGAACTAAAGTTAAATATATGCAGGAAACACTAACCGAACAGGAATGATCAAACCGGTGAAAAATCTGATTTCCAATGCGGAGATGGTAGCCGTCGGTTCAAAGAATAACGAGAGAAAGATGGGGAGGTGATTAGGGTTTGCTCAATGTTTACCGAATACGATTTCCGCGTAAGAGTTATAAACGGAACTAGAACATTTGCCGCTGGGCCAAGGCCCATCTTTGATTTCGTCGGTCACTCTCTTGACGAAAACACAAGTGTTTTCGCCAAGGGGTGTTTTCACAGGGGAGGATGTTTTCGGGTGGGATGTTTTCGGCCAAAGGTTTTCATTTTAAATAAGCCTACCATCATATACTAACAACATGCAACACATATCAACATTTACACTCAAATAAATATTATGCACACCAAATATATAAAACACACTTTGCAAAAGTACAAGGTTAAGTCTAATAGAGACCTTGAAAACTCGGGTTGTCACATTATCCCCAACTTGAAAGAAATTTCGTCCCGAAATTTAGCTTGCGGTTACTGAGGAAGCTAGTTGTGTTGTGTTGTTTCCTGGTTTTCCTGGGGTGTCACATCATCCCCCCGTTGGTTTGGAATTTCGTCCCGAAATTCCGTAGTAGCTTCAGCCTCAGTAGTGGTTGCACTGTTTCCGAACAACTGGGGATACTTGAGTTTCATCTGATCTTCTCGTTCCCAGGTGAACTCTGGGCCACGACGGGAGTTCCAACGAACTCGAACAAGGGGTATTCTGGTGTGCTTGAGGACCTTAACATCTCGGTCCGTGATTTCAACTGGTTCCTCGACGAATCGCAACTGATCGTCGATAGTGAGCTCCTTCAAAGGAACTATGAGGGTCTCATCTGACAGACACTTCTTCAGATTCGACACGTGAAAAACGTTGTGAACTGCACTGAGTTCTGCTGGTAGATTTAGTTTGTAGGCCACCCTGCCTATTTTCTCAATGATTTCGAACGGTCCGACATATCGCGGATTGAGCTTGCCCCGTTTGCCAAAACGAACCACACCCTTCCAGGGTGAAACTTTGAGTAGCACTCGATCCCCAACTTGGAACTCGAGTGGTTTCCGGCGCTTGTTTGCGTAGGCTTTCTGACGGTCGCGAGCTGCCACCATGCGTTGCCGTATCTGAGCAATTCTTTCTGTTGTGTCCACTACACGTTCTGGACCCATGATCTGACTATCACCCACCTCTGCCCAACAAAGAGGTGATCGGAATTTACGCCCGTGCAATGCCTCGAATGGAGCGGCTTGAATGCTGGTGTGGTAACTGTTGTTATACGAAAACTCCACTAACGAGAGATGTTTTTCCCAGCCGTTGCCGAAATCAATTACACATGCACGAAGCATGTCTTCTAGAGTTTGAATAGTGCGCTCAGACTGCCCATCCATCTGAGGGTGATAAGCTGTGCTCATGTCTAAACGAGAGCCAAAAGATTTGTGCATTACCTGCCACAGTTCTGAAGTAAATCGTGCATCACGATCAGAGATAATAGAGGTCGGCACCCCGTGCCTCGAAACCACTTCCTTAAGATAGACGGCTGCTAGAGTGGAGAACTTATCCGTTTCCTTGATAGCCAAGAAGTGTGCAGACTTTGTGAGTCGATCCACGATCACCCAAATAGTATCATTCCCGCGTTGAGATCTTGGCAGGCTAGTGACAAAATCCATGGAAATTTGCTCCGATTTCCACTGTGGTATTTCTGGTTGTTGGAGTAGGCCTGATGGTTTCTGATATTCCGTTTTGACTCTCGCACAAGTCAAACATTTGCTAACGTAAGTTGCTATGTGAGCTTTCATGCTAGGCCACCAATACGTAGTTCTGAGATCGTGGTACATCTTATCCGAACCAGGATGTACTGAGTAGCGAGACTTATGAACTTCATCCATTACAAGCTCGTGTAAGTTGCCATAGAGTGGGACCCAGATGCATCCCGTTACATAGTAGGCGCCGTCTGCCTTTTGTTCCAACCGTTGCCTTGAACCGCGTAGGGCTTCAGCCCTGACGTTTTCTAGTTTCAATGCTTCTACCTGAGCATCTCGTATCTAAGAAGGAAGACTAGACTGAATAGTGAGTTGCAACGCTCGTACACGCCTAGTTGTAGTATCCTTTCGACTGAGGGCGTCGGCCACCACATTGGCTTTGCCCGGATGGTACTTCATAGCACAATCATAATCATTCAATAGCTCGACCCATCGACGTTGTCGCATGTTTAATTCCTTCTGTTTGAAGATATGCTCGAGACTCCTGTGATCGGTGTAAATGGTGCACTTGGTACCGTACAGGTAATGTCTCCATATCTTGAGCGCGAAAACAACAGCTCCCAGCTCTAAATCGTGTGTAGTGTAATTCCTTTCATGAACTTTAAGTTGACGTGACGCATATGCAATAACCTTGTCACGTTGCATCAACACACATCCAAGACCCTGAATGGATGCATCGCAATAGACCACAAAATCATCTGTGCTCTCTGGCAATGAAAGAATAGGCGCGCTACAAAGTTTATCCTTTAAGTGCTGAAATGCAGATTCCTGTGGCTCACCCCAACGGTAAGTGACTCCTTTCTGAGTTAGTAAAGTGAGAGGTTGCGCAATCTTGGAGAAGTCTTTGATGAACCTTCTGTAATAGCCCGCCAAACCCAAGAATTGGCGGATTTCTGTTGGTGTACGCGGTGCAGGCCAGTTCTTGATCGCGTCTACCTTGGATGGATCAACATGAATCCCATCCTTGTTTACCACGTGGCCTAGAAAGTGGACTTCCCGAAGCCAAAAGTCGCATTTCGAAAACTTAGCGTACAACTGTTCTGTTCGGAGGAGTTCCAATATAAGTCGTAAATGCTGCTCGTGTTCCTCCTGACTCTTGGAGTAGATCAAAATGTCGTCGATGAATACAATCACAAACTTATCCAGGTAGGGCTTGCACACTCTGTTCATAAGATCCATGAAGACTGCAGGTGCGTTTGTTAACCCGAATGGCATGACTAGGAACTCGTAGTGGCCGTAGCGAGTTCTGAATGCTGTTTTGGAGACGTCCTCGTCCCGGACTCTCAGTTGATGGTAGCCTGACCTCAGGTCAATCTTTGAATAGTAGCTCGACCCTTGCAGCTGGTCGAACAAGTCGTCAATGCGTGGAAGAGGATAGCTGTTCTTCACGGTCACCTTGTTCAGTTCGCGGTAATCTATGCACATGCGGAAGGTACCGTCTTTCTTCTTCACAAATAATACTGGAGCTCCCCAGGGCGAAGAGCTAGGACGAATGAAACCCTTATTCAATAGTTCTTGCAATTGTTTAGACAGTTCTTCCAGTTCGGTTGGGGCTAAGCGATAAGGTGCTCGAGCTATGGGTGCTGCTCCAGAAGCTAGCTCGATCTGAAATTCGACCTGGCGATGAGGCGGTAGCCCCGGTAAATCTTCAGGAAACACCTGAGGAAAATCGCGTACTACTGGGATATCCTCGATCTTCTTCTCTTTCGTTGATGCGTCAGTAACTAGTGCTAAAATAGCAGTGTGGCCCTTTCGTAAACACTTCTGGGCCTTAAGGAAGGAGATGATGCCCACTACAGCACCACTCTTGTCGCCTTGAATTACGAGAGGTTCTTTACCAGAACGGGGAATACGAACTTTCTTCTCCTTGCAAAGAATCTCTGCCTGCTGTTGGGATAACCAATCCATCCCGATGACGATGTCGAAACTACCCAAAACGATGGGAATGAGGTCGATAGAGAAGGTCTGACCAGCTAGAACAAGGTTACAATCTTTGACTATGTGCGTGGCCTCTAAACTTTTACCATTTGCTAACTCTACGACAAGTTTGGTGTTAAAAAGTGTTGGTGTGCGTTTAAGCATTTGACTAACTTTTGGAGACACATAACTGGTATCGGCACCATTGTTTCCATCATTGTTTCCCCCGCTGTTGTTCCCATTGTCCTGATTATTGTTGTTGTTGTTCTGATTCTGGTTTAGCTGAGGGCAGTTCCGCTTAAAGTGGCCTTCAGCACCACACTGAAAGCATCCCATGTTACCTCGTTGTCGCTGCTGGTTCTGTGGAGCTGTTGGTTGTTGTTGTTGGTTCTGATTCGCAGGTCGCGAGCTCCTGCAATCCTTAACTTCATGACCCATCTTGAGACACCTCTGGCAACAACCCCTGTTGCACTGACCACTGTGGTGCCTGTTGCATCTGTTGTACTTCGGGAGGTTTCCTCGATATCCACCCTGCCCTTGACTACCAGAAGATTGCTGACCAGGGCTCTGGTAGTCATCAATCTTTCGCTGCTGTGCCTGGGACTGAACTGAAGTCGAACCCTTGCTGGAGGTTCCATCCCACTTTCGTTTATTGTCACTGGGAGTAGCAGTAGTAGTAGTAGCACTTATACGCTTAGGCAGTCTGTTCTGTTCCACTGCCTGGTCTGTGAGACGATGAGCAAGACGAGTAACATCCTGGATGGTAGCAAGGTTGGCAGAAGTCACATGACTTTGAATCTCTGGTACTAAGCCTTTGAGGTACAGTTCAATGCGTTTGATGGGAGGATCCACCATAGTTGGACATAACACTGCCAGTTCATTGGATCGTTTCGTGTACGCTTCTATCTCTGACCCCGTTATCTTTAGGTTAAAGAATTCCACTTCCAGCTTGTGGATGTCATCACGACTACAGTATTCACGTTTGATCAGTTCCTTAAAATCATTCCATGGGGTGGCATTAGCAGCCACCAGCCCCAGTATCTGAACTTGCGCGTTCCACCTAGTTAGCGCAGTGCCTTCGAGAGTACCAGTGGCGTACTTCACCCTACGAGCCTCAGGGCATTCACACATCTCAAAGACCGATTCGAGCTTCTCAGACCAGTGGAGGAGTCCAACGGCCCATTCAGTGCCATTAAAAGTACTAGGATGACAGTCCATGAAAGTTTTGAACGTGCACACAGGTGGCTGAGCGTGTTGACCTCCTGCCTGGGCAGCTGCGAGTGCTGCAGTAACTTGTTCAGTGATCAAAGCCGCCAACTGGGCTTGAGTTAGGTTAACGCGTCCACTCATGATCTTGATATCAAAGAGAACATGAGTGAGAGAGGTTCGCGAAAGTGCGATGACAGAAGAGAGTAAGCACATAAGTGTTTCAATCAACAGTTGTTACGTTTATCTAAGCATACCATGAGCAAAGTTCTATGTAATCTAGCATGTAGGCAAAGTAAACATAAATCGTATCACCTAGAATGTTGAGTCTTGCACGTGGAGCGAAGCGTCGTTGTGGATCGTTGAGCACTGTTCAGGTTATAGTCTGGTTTTAACAAAAACTTTTTCCCTTATTAAAACCAAGTTCACTATAACCAATGGCTCTGATACCAATCTGTCACACCCCCAAAATCCACACGCGGAGTATCACCGCTTGGAGGCGTTACTGACCAGGATCAAGCCACCAATCATATTGAACAATGTAATTAGTAAATGTAATTCAACCAAACAATATGAAAGGTGTTCAAAACAAAAGTATAGTATCAATGTTTAGCGGAAGCATAAATGTAAAACCCAACATAAGTAATAAGTTTGAAATGTCATAAACGTTTAACATGGCATCCACGATCCATGTCCCACAACGACTGTGCCTCCCCATGCAAGCTCCATGAGTACCTCATGACCTGCAAGGCATGTAACAACGAGTCAACAACAGAGTTGAGCGAGTTCACAGTTGGTTGTTTAGTTATAGTATTCGTTCGTAAATCATTTGTTCGCTTGTACCAGGTATCGTATTAATTCATATCGCGGTCTCCCAGACATGTGTGCGAAGGTTAGTGGGGGTTTCCCATGTATCCTAGACTAGTTGTATTTGTATTTGTATCGCGGTCTCCCAGACATGTTTGCGAAGATTAGTATTCGTATCGCGGTCTCACAGACATGTTTGCGAAGATTAGCATTTGTATCGCGGTCTCACAGACATGTGTGCGAAGATTAGTGGGGGCTTCCCGTGTTTTACTAGTCTAGCTGTATCTATAGGTGTCCCACACTTAATGAGGTCAGTGGTACGTATTTCAGTAGTGATGTAAGTACAAGTAATCATTCAATCCCATTCCCAACCCCGGGAATCCCATGCCTTGGTAAGAGTGTGAACTCACCTTGGTTTGCTCGGTATGCTAAACTATGTGCTCGCAAGTAATCAATCACGTCCTATAGTATGTACGTATTTAATCAGTTCCAGTTCGTAATGATTCACATGCCATTTATGTCGCATAATGTGTTTATGAAATCATCATCAAGTAGCACATAATAGTTAGTTTGTTCTCATGCAATTTATGCTTCACATAAATGTCCATCACAGTTTGTACTAACATGGTTATTCGTTAACATATTTAACAAGGTTAACAAACTTAACTGAATTGGTATGCATAACAGGGGTAGTAAACTGACAGTGTTCATTAACTAACTGAGTTAGCAAACAAATAGAGTTACATATTTAACTTAACAGCGTTAACACCTAACAGAACTAATGTGACGAAATTGCATATGGGGCGAAAACACTATTCGGCGAAATCACCCAGGCGACGAAATCCCAAGTGATTTCGTCGGGCTTGGGGTTTAACGAAAACACTTCATCTGATCCTTGTGATTTCGTCCGACCCATCATCATTAACAGTTAATTAGAATTAAACAAATAGTCCATCTAAATCACATAAACTTAATTCTTATCTCATTAATAGTGTTATCTAGTCTGACAACATTCACATGGCCGGCTAGTACTAAACTTCTATGTTCTTTGATTGGGCCGATCCCTATTTAGTGGACTGCATTCCTTGAAGGATTCTAAATAGTTATTTATATCATGCACATGTAATTGTGTGTATTGAATCAAGAATCAGAAACTTTATTGGGCCCTTCAAACAACTGCATGTGATAGAGTTACTATTGTCAAATAAGCACATGAACCTCAATCATCATCAATAAAATATATGCAGCCATCTAGTCATCATGCACTCACTAACAAGTTGGTGTGATCAATAAGAACCCTAGTCATTGCTAACGGTTACAAAGTTTTATCATCAGTCAAATGAATGGATACCAACAAATTCATAGATAATCCTAACTGTTACCAGATTCATGACAGAATATTAGATCATCATAACAAAAACATCGCAGTACCGAGTATCTATCATGAACCCTAGTTATGAATACCCTATCACCCATTCGAACACTGCTTGCAGTTTAACATGCTTCCAATTTCTGATTACATTCATATCATGCAATAATAATCACTCAATCATATCAACCCTAGAACCATCTATAATCGATCTTATCATGCATAACGAAATCAAGACACCATGAACATCCATGCAGAACTAAAGTTAAATATATGCAGGAAACACTAACAGAACAAGAATGATCCAACCGGTGAAAAATCTGATTTCCAATGCGGAGATGGTAGCCGTCGGTTCAAAGAATAACGAGAGAAAGATGGGGAGGTGATTAGGGTTTGCTCAATGTTTACCAAATACGATTTCCGCGTAAGAGTTATAAACGGAACTAGAACATTTGCCGCTGGGCCAAGGCCCATCTTTGATTTCGTCGGTCACTCTCTTGACGAAAACACAAGTGTTTTCGCTTTCGCCAAGGGGTGTTTTCACAGGGGAGGATGTTTTCGGGTGGGATGTTTTCGGCCAAAGGTTTTCATTTTAAATAAGCCTACCATCATATACTAACAACATGCAACACATATCAACATTTACACTCAAATAAATATTATGCACACCTAATATATAAAACACACTTTGCAAAAGTACAAGGTTAAGTCAAATAGAGACCTTGAAAACTCGGGTTGTCACAATAAGAATCACTCAGCAGATCACAACAGAGTCTCGAGACCAGAAAACGAAAATAAAAACGGAAACAGAGACTGGACACGGCCCCGTGTTCAGTGAGCACGGCCCCGTGTACAGAATCTGTATCTGGGCGTTTTAATTAAGGTTAGTGGTTTTGTTGAGCACGGGGCGTGTTCAATGAGCACGGCCCCGTGTTCAGGCTACTGTTAATGCAAAAACTAACTAAAATGCAGAAAAAATTGCGCGCGTTTTAGAAAAGGTTTTGAAAAACTGATTAGGCCGTCGATTTTAAGCTTTCTTAAAATCCTTGTGTCCCCGGCAACGGCGCTAAAAACTTGATGTGCGTAAGTGTGTATAGTTTTTAATGTATATTTTAAGCCCTTTTTAACACTTTTAGCCAAGTTTTAAATTTATAAAACACGATATTTACTAACACTAAACACACATATGGGCAAGTGCACCCATCGTGAGCGTAGTATAGTGTTGGTAAGATACCGAGATCGTCCAAGGACACAAGAGCTTTTAGTACCGGTTTATCTTCAACGTCTAATCAAATCAAAATTTTAGAAAAAGGTTTTAAACAAGAAAAATAAAGCTAACTAAAAATGCTGAAAAATAAAAATAAAAAACAGATAGACAAGATGAATCACATGGATCCGACTCGTATTTAGTGTAACCTTTGATTATTTCCGCACTTTTGCACTTTTTAAGAGATTATCTTAGTTATTGTAGTAGGCCCCTCTTTTGAAGGTGACGTTACCCTCAACCCAGTAGTTTGAGTCAGCATGGATACAATCCTAAAGGGTTGGATTATTGAAAGATAATTAATTAAGTTATTAATGCATATTGTGGTAGGCCCCTCTTTTGAAGGTGACGTTACCATCGGCTAATTAGTTTGAGTCAGCAGGGATACAATCCTAAATAGCTGGGTTAAAGTTTTAATAGTAGTTTACATATGAGGGGATCAAGGAGTTCGGACCTCCGCCATCCAATACTGATGGGTATTGAAGGAGATCCTACTAAAGTTGACCCAGGTCCTTGCAGGATCTATACACTGAACAAGGCAAGACTCTTACCAAACCGTTCCCTTAACTCCCGACCAGGTAGCCAACATATCTCCATATAGACCGTGGAGATATGAATGGTGAAAATCTTTTATTTTATATAGACAGTAAAATAATGCCAAGACACCACGGACAAACGATAAGGAAGACTCACCTTCAACATAAGAAACTAGTTACTAAAGTCATTAATACATAACCAAATAAAAAGTGCGAAAAGATTAAAAATAAAAAGTATTACACTAAACACTTGTCTTTACCAAGTGATGTAAGAGACTTAGGCAAACATGGCCTTTGATTGTCAAGAACTCTTACGATCAATCTTGGATCCCGAGACTACTCACACACTCTATGATGGATAATGGATGATGGTGGTGGATGTGGGTTGTGATGGTGGTGGTGGGTGGGTGAAGTGTGAGAGAGGTGGTTTGCCAAGGGATGATTTGCAAGTGAGCTAAGCACCCCTATTTATAGCCTACACAGAAGCCCGGACATGGCCCCGTGCCCGTTGGGCACGGCCCCGTGTCCACCCATCTTCTCTTTCTTCATTAAATGCAGTTTGTCTGCATTAGTTGACCACGCCCCCGTGTCCGCTGGGCACGACCCCGTGTGAAGAAGCGTATCTGTACTATCAAGATTTTCCTAGATTCTGCGAATCTTTGCGTTGACCACGGCCCGTGTCCGATGGGCACGCCCCCGTGTCAGTGAGCACGGGGCGTGTTCAGCCTTCTGTTCTCTTGTTTTTGCTTGGGGAGATGCTGTCGAGGGGTCGGGCATGCCACGTTTATTCCTTTTCTTGTATTATTGCTAGATTTGGCTGCATTTTTGCTTCTTTTGTTCATTTAAGCTCATTTAACCCTGAAAATACAAAAGGAAGACAAAAGCACACTTTTTCCAACATTAGTACTAAAAAAGGGTTAGTTTTATGCCTCATTTGATGTAATGTATATGTTGCATTTTGCACACATCACCTTACCTACCCATTAAAGCCCTCTTGATCCATGTCGAGTTTTAACAAATAGGTGGAAATCTGATTGACGTACAAGCTTATGATAGTATGCTTCATAGTTCGGTTTTGAGAGTTCACTCAAGATTACATAATATTAGCCGAGAGATGAGTGACATTGTGAGGGGTGTTGACAGTGAATAGTTGATTGCTTGAAGGTAAGAAAAACTTGATTAGGTAGGCCCGTTTTCATTTAAATATTATGATTCGTCAATCTTTTGAACGTTGTAAGTCTTGCGAAACCGCTGTGCTTGATGATTTCGTAGTTCGCGTTATAACTTGTTCGAGACTTGCGTTATTGTTAAGTGTTTAAGTTGGACATGTTGCTTGGGATTTTGCTTAGGGACAAACAAAAAGGTTAAGTGTGGGGATATTTGATGTGGTCTAAAATATACATATTTTTATATAAATATTCCTACACTTTTGAGTAGTTTTAAGGTTGGTTTCATTAAATCCTACTTATAAATGGCTCACGTATAAAATTTGATGATATAAAGTGAAAATGAGTTAAATGCTTTGAGTTATTTAAAAGATATTAATTATTAATTGTCAAAGCTCAAGTAACTTACTATTATAGTAATTAATGTCATTTATTGAAATATATAAACTCAAATTTCATCATCGTAGGATGGCAAGCATATACCAAATGAGAATTTAGTATTTTAAATACACTTTAATTTGCTAAACTTAAGTTGCATGTCAACTCTAGGTGACATCAGCAACATCAATAATGGGCCGCCCAAGAAGAACAGCTCTAGCCATGCATAATTTCTATCATCAGAGGAAAGGTTCACGAAGACTTTTGGGGGAATTATTTTGGATGGGCTTTTGAAATTAAAAATAAACTAAAACCCTAAAGGATACATGCATATATATAGGAGATGGCAGAAAGGGACAAGAGAATAAGTGGACGTGAAGGAATAAGGTGAATCCCTATTTTTTGTTCGACAACCTTCAGTGGGACAGCAGTTCTTTTGGCGCAAGAAAAAAAAAAAAGGAAAAGCACTCGGTTCGGGGTTGGAGCATCACGGGTTCGATATTATTCTTATTATTCTAATCTTTTGCATTGAACCCATGTCTTATTTGATTTTTAGAACCAAGTTTGGCATGTTTTTGAATATTATGAGTAGTTAAACGTTTGAAACTACCTAGGTTGTGATGAACTAGATGTTTGTGACGTTGTTTTGACTTGGTTTTGGCTATTTTATGCGATTTACATAATTTAATCTTGAAATTGATCTTGATATTGTATGATTAAGTGTTGTGATTGATTATTGATTGATAAATTCAGCGGTTTAGGCACGAAGAAATTCACCCTAGACTTAGGATTTAATTTGAATCGGTTAATCTTAGGGTTTTTCGGTTTGAATATTGAGTTTAGAAATAAACCAAGTTAATCAATAGTTAAAATCAATAACGAAAACTTGCATCCTCACCTTTTGACTCGAGAGACGATTTAGGTGTGCTAGGTTATTAGCTAATCGTTGTTGGGTAGATTGGGTGACCGATAGCTCAGGCTCGTTTATTTCATCGCGCTTAGGGTTTCCTAGGATTTCAATTATTAAGGTTGGGTTTGCTTCGCGAATAGAGGGTTTTGGGGGTAAATAACTTTCATTATTTAATATTCGTGGGATTTGGTATCGATAGGTCGAGCCGGTTCGTTCTAGCACTTCGTATTTTGTCCATATCTTTCGATTGATCATCTCTAGCGGGAGGTTATTCAGGTAGATTAGGATATTTAGCCATCGTCATAGTCGAAACAACATTGTATGATTCTAGGGATTCGATACCTAGGTAGTCTTTTCTCATCATATTTGTTCTATACTTTGCTCCCGAGTTTGTGTTTGTTTTGCGTGCTTGTCTTGTTTGCCATATTTTCTTAATTAATTAGGTTATTAGTTAAACATCAAAACCAACTTAAAATCAACTTAAAAGTGACTTTGTATTCGACAACGGTTCATTATCTAAAGTTTGCATATAGTGTCCACGGATTGATATCCGGTATTGCCATCTACACTACACTGCGACCGGTGCACTTGCCGATTGTGTGTGATTTAGTTTGCGATTCCCTTTTAAAACTTGATGTGTGAAAATGTATCTATTAATTTTTGGGGGTTTTTTTGGGTGAGGTATAGTTTTTTTTTTTTTTTTTTTTTTTTTTTTTTTGCCGGGGGGTGGGGGGTTTAGGTTTTTGGGTGGTGGTGGGGTGAGGGTTGGTGTTTAAGTTTTGGGTGGTGATGTAGTGGGTTTAGTTTTAGGTTATTTGACACTTTTCACTCTATAAATCCTTCTTACACTTCTTACAATTAAGAGCCTTTGTAAAATAACTTGACCCACGTTTTCAACCCCCCTGTTTTATAATTTTATGAGGCATATTCGTTTTCGACCCCCGGTCGGAAATCTCAAGCTTCGCCACTGCATATGACTACTGTAATGTTGCAAATTGAGATAGAAATTCACAAAGAAATTAACATAAGGTTCATTACAGCAACAAAACATACTCGTCGACTTTCATAGTTTCCTCTTAGAAAAGTAATTCTTTGTGGAACCAACTGATGAAAGACTTGAAGCTGGATACTAAGTGTAAGGGTTCAATATAAACTTAAACCTTAAAATCTCATGCTCTGTTCATAAAAATGCAAGTGAGTTACATTAATTAGCGTCACGAATGAGGGGTATTCGCCATCATCAATCCATGAGAAGTTATTATGTAAACATGAGTACTATTGTCTTACTAAAGACTATGCATACACGAACAAAATACATAGTTGACAGGAACTGGACATACACTTGGATAGAAAAGTCCAGGTTAATCAGAAAACATAGAAGACCAGTCTCCTACCATACTCATAAAGACGAATTCCCGAATCAAAATAAATTAGCAACTAAATGGATAAGATGATACGAACCGAAGCGAAACTTTGAAGATGTAGTCAGGTAGGTAGTTGACAATATGATTCGGTTAGAAAGTAAAGTGAACACAAGTGTAAGAATTGATTTGAAATAGACTTTGAATGTGTACATTATTCACGTGAATACCTATAAGGTTTCCACAAAAATATCATGTTATACTTCTGGTTGGTTTATTCATTCGTGTTGTATGAGATGGTTTTTCAATGTGTTTTTGCTATTGTATTTATGTGGAAAACTTATAGGTGTTCACATAAATAAATACGATGCGAATCTTCAAATAAGGGTTTAATCTGAATCTTCAATTCACAATCATCATCATGAAAGTTGCTGATAATATGACGCTCAATCACTTTTATAAAAAAAAGTTCTGTATCTTGGTATAGGCATCAGAATAGAAATCAAATCAACAAATTACCTCATCATAATCACGAACAAATATGACGCGAATCTTCAATTTAGGGTTTAATCCAAATCTTCAATTCACAATCATCATCTTGAAAGTTGCTGGTAATACGAATATCACATAATCACTTTTATAAAAAAAAAAAAAAAAAAAAACCCTCTACCTAAGCATAGGTATCAGAATATAAATCAACTCAACAAATTACCACATCATCATCATGAACAAATACGACGTGAATCTTCAATTTAGAGTTTAATCTGAATCTGCAATTCATGATCATCGTCATTGATAGACACCTGGTTACGGTAACGGATAGTGTTTCGAAATCAAATGAGAAACGGCTAGAAACGGATAGATCTAACGCCCGTTTGTGATACAGACACACCACACAAACAAACGATAGGGCAGCCTAAGTTAATACTAGATACAGTCGAGGTGCACAAAATAACCGGTTAATTAACCGTAACCGGTTATTAACCGAAACCGTAACCGGTTAATAACCGATTTAGGAATAACCGGTCCAGCCGGTTATTTAACCGTAGGTTAGTAACCGGTTACAAGTTTTTAGTATAATAACCGGTTATTAACCGGTTTTTTTAAACCGGTTTTTTAACCGATAGACTGGTTAACCGAAAAAATAACCGAAAAATTCAAAAAAAAGGCAAAAAAACCGGTTTTTAACCGAAAATAACCGGTTAAATAACCGAACCGGTTAAAGTAATTAACCGGACCAGTTAAAAAAATAACCGGTTAAAGTAATAACCGGTTAAAACATTAACCGGTTAAAGTCAAAAAGTCAAATTAACCGGTATAACCGGTTAACCGATCCGGTTATTAAAATTAACCGGTTTGTGCACCTCTAGATACAGATTCACCACTAGTATCAATTTAGGATCCAAAGAACACCATTCAAGTTGCCACACTTGAACTAGCAATGGAAGGATCAATTAACTCATAATCCAATGAGATAATATAACCAAAATAATATTCATAAACACACTGCCTTTTTTTATTCATCTTGTCGACATACATAAAGGAAACCAAAATGCAACCCCACGTTGCTACAATTAGGGAAGTGGATAAACTGAAAACTACTTCAAATTTTAAATAAATTAAAATGAAACAGACATAAAATTTGCATGTAACTTGTAACTTGAAATGCAAATGGGTGGAACGTGGGCTGCATGCATGATTGCTTGACATGGGCTTTTCAATCTGGGTTGATATCTTGACCCAACTTGATGTAATTGAACCACTTTTGACCTGCACCGCCAGACCCGATTGATCCAACGTCTAATGCAATGCCTAGGGAATTTAAATAGCTTGTGGGTTGGCTATCAGTCATGGGTGGCAAAGTTTAGGAGAAGGGTGGGGAGGGATTTGTAATGTCGTAAATGAATTAGAGCCCCAATTAGAATTAGAACGAGATTTTGAACGGGGAATAACAAAGAGGAAAAGATGCCACGTGTAAAAAATGCGAGGTGACAGCAAGAGGGGATAAAAAAATTAGCCTAAAATAAAATGTGTGGGCTGAAATCCAGCCAAGTGTACTTACATTTTTATGTGGGTTCCATCAATGATGTCGTTTTGGAAATACAAGCAACAATGGTTCTATTCCCATGGTGAGGTCGACCGGCGGCGGCTGAACTAGGGTTCCGGCCGGTTAGTGTATCCTACATCGGAGCTGGCTTCATGACGATGTCACCAGCGACATGCAACATCCGCACAATTAGGGTTCCGTTGCGAACACAACTACGGCCGACGACTGTGGTTGCCAAACCAGGTGACGAACAAGTTAATAGTTAATGGATGATGGAGTGAAGATAAGACAAAATGCACCTAATTGGCTAATTAACTTATTTAATTTTCTTCGTTAATCATGGTGAAATAATACATGTGGATTAGTTGATCATGTGATGTATGTCGGCTTTAAGTCAATACATTATTTAGACGTTTGAATGAAATTACAATTTAGGCCTGGTTTGTTTTTACTTTGATTTTATCGAGATATTTTCCGTTTTGCTCTGTTAGGAATAGTTTTTTTCTTGACAGTCATCTAAAATCTTGACAAGTTATTCATATTTGCAGTACTCCAAAAATCTTGACAAGTTATTCATATTTGCAGTACTCTAAACTCGCTTAATTTAAGAGTAATGAGCTTTGTTGTTTGTTGCCATCTAATGGATTTCATTGCGTATGTGCTCTCAAAACAATGTAGCTTATTGGGCTGATTTGATGTATAACTGTGTTTGATGTGGTGTTCTCTGGCGACGCTCAGGTAGGGACAGAGTAACAGAAGCGGGTGAGAATATCCGGCAACAGTGGTGGTTCGTGATGGTTCTCACGGTGGTGTTTGGGTCGGGATCAACCATGGTCAAACATACTCAACCAAGTCAAAGTTGGACAACAGTAAGTCGAGCATGGTCCAAGGAGAGGTATAGACGAACCCGAAAACTTAATTAATTATTTAATTCGATGTTATTATTCTAACATGTATATGCATGGGACAAACGACCATAAGAAACGACCCGATTACTCAACACATTAGAAGTTAACCATCACATTAAATGTTAAGTACTATTAATATTACTACTTCGGTATATAGATGAAGAGATAGAGTGGAAACCATAGTTAACGAATACAAGGATTGTGGGACATTAGACAAGTAGGCATTAACCAGCAGACCTTGCGCAAGAACATAAATATGTATATAGAATGTGATACAAAGGAGATAACAAACAAGACATGAAACTATAATAGACGTAATATGTATGATCCACGAATATTATTACATGTCATTACTATCATATGTTATTAGCATTATTATTATTACCATTTATTTGGGACTACACAATAAGTTATGACCATCAAGATAAATATTTATTAAGATAACAAGTATAGTTAAGACGTATCCGAGTCATTGGAAGATTTACTACATACATACGCACAAGGGACGTTAATATTATTAGAATATGTATTGGGGGAAAGAATAGGAAAGCTAATTTCACTATATTAATTTTGTTGAGAGCAGGGCTGCATTCAATAGAGTGTTTCGTTGGTATCTAAGGATATATGAGTGCCGGTACCGTGACAGTACCCTAACGAACCAAACCAATTCCTACCGAATAATTGTTTTCGATCAATGAAGTACGTGTTGATATAACCCGGTACCAACAAAGTTTCCGCCGCATAGCGCGGGAAATCCACCGGCGTCATAATACCACTAGTTAAAAACATTTTGTGTTATGTTATAAAAAATAATTTTGAACCTTTTTATAATTTTTTTTCAAAAATAATGACTTTCAAAAAGAGGAAAATATGACAACTTTGATATATTTCTCGGGAGGGAGGTATGACAATGAGGTAGCGGCGGAGTGGTTGGAGAAAAATTTAGTGTTCCTTGTGACCCAGGTTCAACTCCCACTCTTCTTATTATTTTCTATGACATCCAGGTGAAGGGTGAATACGGGTGGCGCCGATTCGCCTTAGATGGGAGGCGAGGTTTTACCGATTATTCCACTGTCGTGTCTTCGGGCAGGTGGAGGTTGGGTTTCCTCGCATCTGGTAGAGCCAAGTGGTTGGCGGCGGTCGAGTAGTTGGCACATCGTTCCTTGCGGTTCCTTGTCATTCAAAAAAATGAGGTATCGTTAGAATTTAACTAAAACCTCAATCATCATCATCATCATCATACTCAGTAAATCCCACCAATAGCAAAGCTAAGGTAGGGTCTGAGGAGGGTAGATGTAGACTGCCTTACCTCTAACCCATAGGAATAGAGAGTCTATTTCTAGTGAGACCCCCGGCTCAATTTTAGTTTTGTATCAAGTCTTGGACCTAAGACACATAACACTCAAACAATCGGGACAAAGTCTTATTGATGCATGTACCAACGTGTCTTTCAGCTATCAACATCACCACATGATGCATGATTAATCATCCGCCGATTTTAACGTTATTTTTCACGAAATTAGTAAAATAACGTTAATGTTAGTACCATCTCACTTTTGTCCCCCGAACACCCACACATATATACATTATATGTGTACACCAGAATCAGTCCAAAACTAAAACCTCAATGAAAACCTTAAATGTGTTCTAGTTGCAAGTGAGTGGGCCAGGCCAATAGGTACCCGTGATCGACCGAGCCCCGTGGTATTAAGTTGACACTTGACATATATGATTAAAAACACTACTTGCTATCTTCTACTATTATTGTACTTGTGTGTAGTGTGTAGTGTGTATATATAAAACCTTACAAACAATTGTAATTTACGAATGAGATAAAAATCAGTCACAAGCTACATGAATCCATTAATGACAAGATATTTTGGACCACCAATGCCAAAATGTTTTTAACTTTTTTATTGGATAGAGCATTCAATCATTGTGGCCATTTTGTCCTGCATGAATTTTTTTTATCTTCTGAAAATATCACTTAACATCTACCCAAAAAACAAGGAAGATAGGAAGACGAATAATAAGTACATGGGTATTATTGTCAATTCACATGTGTAATGGTCTGCTATATATAGAGTATCATGTACAAATCCACCCAAAGTCATGGACTCGACCATTTTTGCCTTCTTGTTCGTTGTTTTCCTTTCTACCACTAGAGCATTTGATCCATGCCCATCATTAAAACCAAAATCAGACTTGTCTGATCTTTCCATCATTCACATTTATGGAAAATGTTCACCTTTCGATTCACCAAAACCAACTTCTTCATGGACCACAACCATTCTCGATATGGCCACCAAAGACCCTCAAAGGCTAACATACTTGTCAAGCCTTGTTGCCACAAAGCCCGCATCTTCGGTGCCAATTGGCCCAGGTCAAGTCATAAATATTGGTAATTATGTTGCCCGTGTGAAAATTGGCACACCTGGTCAACTCATGTTCATGGTTTTGGACACAAGTGCAGACACTGCATGGGTACCATGTAGTGGGTGCACGGGGTGTTCGTCTACTGTGTTTTCTCAAACCACATCAACAACTTACGGGTCATTGGATTGTACCACTTCTGAGTGTGTCCAGGCTCACGGGCTTTCATGCCCAACATCGGGATCCACTATTGGTAATTGCTTGTTCAACCAATCATATGGTGGTGATTCCTCCTTTTTAGCTACTTTATCTCGTGACTCTCTTCAATTGGCCAATGACATAATTCCTAGCTATGTTTTTGGGTGCATTGGCAATATCTCAGGGAAATCTATCCCTCCTCAAGGGTTATTGGGATTGGGCCGAGGATCCATGTCGCTACTTTCTCAATCAAGTTCCCTTTACTCCGGTGTGTTTTCATATTGTCTCCCTAGTTTTAGATCGTACTACTTCTCAGGATCACTTAGGCTTGGGCCAAATGGCCAACCGAAAACTATAAAGTATACACCACTTCTAAAAAATCCACATCGACCTTCATTGTACTATGTGAACCTCACCGGTATAAGCGTTGGTCAAGTCAAGGTAGCAATACCTCCAGAGCTACTAGAGTTCAACCTCAACACTGGTGCAGGAACCATCATTGATTCAGGCACTGTTATAACCCGATTTGTTCCTGACGCCTACAACAAAATCAAGGAGGTGTTTAGAAACCAAACACAAGGGCCGTTTTCGTCATTAGGTGCCTTTGACACGTGTTTCTCAGTGACTCGTGAAGATGTAGCCCCAAGGGTGACACTACATTTTATGGGATTGGACATAGTTCTACCTATGGAGAACACATTGATTCATAGTAGCGTGGGGACTCTCGCCTGCTTGGCAATGGCATCAACCCCGAATAACGTGAACTCAGGGTTGAATGTCATTGCTAATTTGCAACAACAAAATTTAAGGATTTTGTTTGATGTCCCCAACTCTCGTGTTGGAATCACTCATGAAAATTGCAACTAGAATCACTGAATTCATCTTTGTATCTTCTTGGATTGATAATTATAAATCAAACCCAAGCTATATTTATTGAGAGTATATAATTAAAATGCTTATTGATGTGCTAAAAGTGGTCAAAACAAATTACCTAAATTAAACCTGAAATTAGACACGCTAAGCTTTAAATTTATAAAACTAAGACTCTCTAACCTAGACCACACAACCGACAACTGTACCGGTCAATGTAGTATAACTTATGTAAGTCCAAGTATCGAACCCACGAGACTCTCTAATTACGTTTGCTAGACTCTAAAGACTTGACCGACTGACACGACTATATTGATATTATATTTTGAGGGAGGGGGCTTTCTAAATATCCTAAATTGCAATAAAAATAATTAAATAATCAAAATAAAAACTAGAACGCGACTTAAACGAGATTTAGATCAGTGATGACGTATAACTATCTAGGTTGGAATCCCAATTGATATCGTATGGTTTCTATCAGATGCTAATGTGTTACGAAACCGGGATCTTTAAATTCTAAACCCTAAGAGAAATCGGACGGGTTGGAATCCCAATTGATATCGTATGGTGGAGATGGCGGTGGTGGTGAAGATGGTGGTGGTTGTGTGGCTGGTGGTAGGTAGTCTGGTGGGGGTGGCCGTCTGGCATCAAACTCCTTCTCTAGGTCATAGATCCTTCTGCACAGGATCTCGACCTAAAGTTGGAGTGACAAAAGAAGATCATCTTTGGTATACCCAGAGTGGTGTGAGGGATGATACGGGTCGGATGATGGCATGACATGTGGTGGGGATGGTGGAAAAGGTCGGCATGGCTGGTAGTGTGGGCTCATCTCAGGTGGTGGTACGTGTGGATGTCATGAGAGCTCTCCCTCATGAGTAGGGTGGGTATGTGAGAATATTGACGCAAACCGTACGCGTCGTATCCAGCTAGTGGGGCCAACTGGCATGGGTGGCTGTGATGATCCATCGCTAGTAGCATGGGTAGGGGTACGTGGGGGTGTATCAGTAGGAGTGGAAGCAAGTGCAGGTGTAGCAGGTGCAGCTGACATGGCATCACCGTCATCTGCAGGATACGCCTCTACGCCTATGGCCCGGAGTGCGGAGGATGTCACTGACTCCCAAGAGTCAGCGTCAGAGTCGGGATCGGAGTCGGATGAAATGTCAACAACTGAGACTACAGGTGACGCTACATCCAAAATAGCGATGTCGAAAACCTTACCATCGCCAAGATCCTCATCGAGATGGTCGACCTGAAACACTGGGATCTCAGCGTCGTCGTCTAAGTCAACGATGAATGGCCAATCCTCAGCGGGGATGGCAGCAAGCGGGATGGCAGCAAGCGGGATGGCAGGAATGGGAATGGTCTCAATGACATGCTCTCCGTCGGGATGCCCAATGTTGAGCTAGTCGTGGATGGGTAACGGCAAGGCGAGTACGTCGTCCTCAAAAGGAATGTCGTCTCCAAAATCTGGTAAAGCGAAGGGCTGAAAGTCATCCAGGTCCTCGTCGTCGGACATCATCACGGGATCAGACTCAGAGTTGGAGGTGAAGACCTTTGGGACTGGTGTTACCTCAACATCGGAGACGATCGCCATGGGATCATGCTCATCAGACAGACCGCTACTCTCGGAAGATGACATGAGTACCCGTAACATAAAAGTCATGACATATATACATACATTAATTATTATTACTTAATATATATATATATATAGTTACACACAAGAATGCAAGTAGTTCTTAGTTGAATATACGTACTACTTTTGTATAACCTAAGTCACGTAAGTGTCCTTACTTTGTTTTTGAAAAATGTATTTATGTAGTGGACCTCGTGGAGGGTTTTATGCAATGAAAACTTTTTGTAAAAATGGTTTTTATGAGAGGATCCTAAGGATTGTAGACTAGACTCAAGAAAGAATTCCCTGGTGTGACAATCGGTGATTTGCGGCTCCTAATTACACGCAAAACAAACATTAGGATGATTATAAGTAGTTTTTAAGACGCAAATTGACTTAATTAGGACTTTGGAGTGCCTAGGAACGTCTAACCGGCCTTACAGTGCTCTAACGGTGATTTGCGGAACATCTGCTAAACGTTAAACGATAACGAATTGAAATCGAACAAAATACTGACAACGCCGACAAATACGAATTTTATACAAATATTTTATATTTATAACTTTAGTTTTTCGAATTTATCGTGCTTCCGTGTGTCACAAACCCAAACGTGAACAAGAAACGCGACTGCAGGAAACACACCGACAACGAAAAGGAAGCATCGGACACGCGTGTTACATTTAAAATTGAAATTTTACGATATATTTAGCTTCGTAGTTAAATTTTAATATCCGTAGTCAAAACCGGATCGAAAAACGGATTGAAACGGCGAACGACGCGTTTTACGCGATTTAACGCAACCGACGAACGAACACGTCAAAAACCAACTACCGGCGTACATTTTACGTGATTTTGATTTTATAAATATACGTTATTATATTTTACGGGGCTCGGGTGCGAAAACGGTTCATAGGAATTAATGGGCCACTTATAACACGCGATATTAGGCTTGTGGGCCTTGGGCCCAAGCCCAAAGCCCACTTGAACCAAACCCTAACTATTTATAAGTCACCATAATCTTATCTCTTCATTAGTTTTGTGAAAACCCTATCCTAAAACAAATAACATCAGCCGACACCCTCTTTTGTTTTCCCTCCAAAATTTCCTTTTCTCTGAACCTTATACTCAGAAACAACACATAAACACAGAGGTTTCATCTCCTCAAAACCCAATTCCGGTTATAACTTCATCTTCTCATTCAAACACCCTTAGCTCTCCATCTACACACACATAGATCTGCCAGTCACCTTCTCTATTCCTACCGGTATACACAAAGAACGGAGAGAGACAGATGGAGCCGGCGATGACTGCCGGAGGAGGTTCGGGTCGGCGACAGAGCTGCCGCTCACGGCGGCGGCGGCGACGGTGAATCTAAACGACGGAACGACGCCCCCTTTCTCATTTTTTCAATGATGGTGGTGAGATTAGCTGAAGAGGATGATGATTCGAGGTGCCGACGGCCGGAGACGCCACTCACAGCGGCGGTCTGTGTATCGGTCCGACAATTTCATGGTAAACCCCCCTCCCCGTTCTCTTTTCGTCTCCTTCTTTGTTAATGACTGATGATGATGAACAATGTTGCTGTTATTGATATTGATGAAGGGTTGAAGATGATAGGTGGTGGAGGTGGAGGTGGAAACTATGTTCATCAGGTTCGAGTTGGTTCAAAGACTTCGGGTTAGTTCAAGAATGATGGTTCAGTTTCAAGTTTGGTGGCGATTCGGGTTACGGTTCAGATTGGTGTTCGGGTTTTACGGGTCAAGCCTCGGGTTTGGTCAGCTTCAGTCAACATGTGGTTCGGGTCAAAGTTTTGGGTCTGGTCAACCTGGTCAAAGACAGTCAACGGGCCGGGTCAACCCAGTCCGATGTGGGTTCGAATCAACACGTCGGGTCTTGCGGTTCGTGGTTCGGTTCAGTCGACTCGGTCAACCGAGTCAACTAGGTCAACTCAGTCAACTTTTCCGTGAAATGACACGAGAGATGGTAAAGGCTTAACTACGAGATTATTTACGTTATATTATAGTTCTATTGATTATGTGAAAAACGAGCTCTCGAACCGAACAAAGTGATGATTTATTAGTTAAGACTTACTTGGATTTATTTACAATCTTGTTTATATAAATTGATTATACAAAATACTGTTGAATCTTGTTGAATTTTGAAAATATAACGACAACTTGTATTGTCGGGGCGTCCAAAAACAGAGGAAACTCTGCCCGATTTCGAGAAAATCCGTAAAACCAAAACGCGTTTTATTATAAAACGAAACTATCGGATTCAAATAATCTTTTATAAAAACAAATAAAAATATATAATTACTTTCGACGACACGTTAGATCTTACGAAAACGACGATTCGGAAACTATTTACAACAATAAATATAGTTTAAATATTTATTTCAATTATCAAACAACACGCATTCATTTTATAAAGATAAACATAGTTTATATATTTATTTCAAATATCAAACAACACACATTCGTTTTATAAAAAATAAATATAGTTTATATATTTATTTCAAAATGCCAAACAACTCGTATTCTTTTATAAATAAATATAACTATTATATTTATTTTAAACGACCACGATTCAAAATTTTATAAAATAAATATAACTCTTTTATATTTATTTCAGACGCCTAAACAGCACATTATATATATCATATATATCAAGGTACGAGTTATTATATACTATTTTCATAGAAGTATTCGTTGCATACACTTACTCGGGACGATTAACACAATTCTATCAACATATTTATATTTTTATATAAATATTTATATATTTTAAACCTCTCGAGAACTAAGTCTTTCCAAGACTTATTAGTTATTACCGACAATAAACAAACTAAACGAGTAAAACTTAATCATTTTTGTTAAGTTAAAAACTTACCGTCGAATCGTTCAGTCAACGATTCGGTAGAGCTCGGTGACACGTAATTAGTTACCGCTTTTAATTAGAAACTTATAAGATATTCCGTGATTAGGGATAGTATAGAACGCACGCTAGCGAGTCACGTCTTGGAAATGACATCACGAAGTCGTATTTAGCTAGCTTTGCATAACGAAATCCAGGTGAGTTCATAACCCCACTTTTTACGGTTTTGCATTTTTATAAATGTTTTCGGGGTGGAAAGGCATGCACATTTTGCAAAAACATTAAACGTTTTCGATGAACAACAAATTCATGTTTCCAAACCATGAGATAAAAAGGTTTTAACACACAAAAATGATTTATGATTTTTAGTAAACTCAAATGGTTTACGAACAGTTTATACTAAAATACCGGTTTTCAAACAAATGTATTTTCAAAACGTGCATACAAACGTTTTCTAGTTTTCTAAACTTGGGTGAAAATACACGTACAAACGGTATGTCAAAAAAAGGAATGATACAGAGATCAATTCACGAATAGGGTATACGTAAGCACCATTAATCTAGTTTAGACCGAAAGAGCAAGGGTTAGATCTAACAGGTCCGGGCAGCCTCACTCTCTTGGCAACACATAGCCATGGAATGCTTTGGGTCACAATCGTAGGGTAAACGATGTTAAAAGTCGCATAGGTTTGGATGCTTCCTATGTCGTTACATATGTTAATGTCGTAGCTAAAAATTAGCGATCTGATTTCCTTACATTTACAGGTCACAAATTTACATTTTTACAGTTTACAACTTACATTTACATACCATGTTTTTACACAAATACAACTTATCGAATTATGCATGCATGTTGTCAATGTTAGGTGTGGGCATTGACGGTTACACAAATTTACAAACACAAAAGTTTGCAAATACAAAGTTTTACAAACATGATGTTTTACACAAACAAAGATTCACAAATTCAAAGTGTTCATATAACATCTCAAATAAAATTATTTTTATTTCGTTTTCTCAAACATTATCTTAAAAACCGGTTATTCAAAAAGATTTATTTCAAATCTTTTACAAACAAACTATGAACTCACTCCACTTTTTGTTGATTTTTCGGATGTTTCTTTCTCAGGTTACTTTTTTTTAAATTATGGTGCGGTTGGAATAGGAGAACCATGTGGAGTCGAGTACTTAGTGGCGTTCATTCTCTATAAGTCTTAGCTTTAACTACTTTCGTTGTGCAATGAAGATACCGGTCCAGTCACGCCAGCTCTGATATTTCGGGGTGTGACAGATTGATATCAGAGCTATAGGTTTAAGCGAAATTAGGTTTCTGTAGAAATTCCTAGGCTCTAACCTCACTTTCCTCTAGGGACTTAGATTATTAAGACTTTGAATATTTACAGAACACCTAAGACTCGAATATGGCCTCCAACCGTTGCCGACAACAAAGATCAAAATTTTGTTTTTAAACATACGTTAATGTTGTGTTTTATACACGGTACACACAACAATAACACAAAGTAAACAAAACTTTGAGAGTTTAGGAAACATGCATATAGGACCTTCAGAAACTTATGTCAAAGTTCATTAAAGGTCATCACGTAGGAACCACGTCTATTAACTTGGGCAAGCGCCATTATTATGTCGTCTATGCTATCTTATTTAAACAAGCAGGTAACCTACGCAAAATGAAGTACCGGCGTCCAAAGTACATGAAACTCAATCTATACTTCAACGGAGGTTGAAGTACGTCACATACGATTATCGAGGCGAGGCCTTTGAGAAGACATGATGGAGCAATACAACGACGATGCTAATCCTGTCAGCAGAAGAACTACTGATCAGGATGCGGCAACTTGTTACGCAGTCCTGCAACGACACGGATCACGCCATGGAGAAGACGCACGTGTCCGCGTTCCCCTATCTCATAAACGACGAATACGCTATGTTCAACATTCCATGGTAATGTCACTTAACAACCGGTCATCACATGAAACCCCAGGTAAAGTCCTTAAATTTCTTTCATTGAAATTCCGACTTTTACATCTAGTGAGTAGATTTTCACATCTCTACTCCTCTTAATGGTTATTGCATCACGATAATTTCTTTCATTATAGCGAACACTCATTTGCGTCAATTCTTGAAAAATTCATATGTTACACATGCGTCGCTTGTTACACATGTGGTTTCACTCCGAATGATCGTTTTCATCAAAAATTTCGATTATTATTTCGCTATGTCTAATTGTTGCTTCGTGATCTGAATGATATGCATTCTTATAAGTGTTGACTCCTTACTACCGAGTCAACGAATTTCTTGAAACTGCTCTTTCTTTTCAAGTTACGTACATGGTTTTTCGTCGTAACCATGCCGAAATTTCCTTGTCGATAAATGTATTTATTGTCGGATTGCACCGAAACCAAGTTCAATTGTTTGAACTTGTCCATTACACATATTCAATTCAAGACACCATATGATGTATTGAAAACATCATATTCAAATTCGTTTTAACAAGCATTTCATTTGTTCCGAGTCGTAGTAGACTTGTTTGGTTTACGACTCCATTAAGTCGTTTGTTGATTCGACACCTTGTGGTGGTGTTTTCACTAATTTGAAGCTTGCGCTAACCTTGTTTACACATCTCATGCACGGATTTAATTATTTATTTATTGATTTATTTTAAATCCACTTTAATTTATCATACTAAAGCAGTCTTAATACAATAATATGTTAAGATAATGGTACACAAATTTATGTTATATTTTGGTGTACCTCCTAACTGATTCTTACATTATCGATCGAATGATTTATGATATTCATTGCTTTTTCATCTTCGATCGAAAAACATTATTTCCTTGTTGAAAAATCCTATGATGTTGTTGAAATAAATTTTTAGATCTACTTCATTGCGCTTTCATGTGATTTCAAACACGGTGAACTTGTTCGGTCACCACTATTATTGAACTTTCTCAATCACTAGGACACCTTGTGGCATTGGTAAAACTTGCAGCTTGTGCAAATCATGATCGAGTGTATCATGCAAAACTACTTCATTTGAGCTTGTTGATTCTAAGTTTCATCTAGCGGATGTTATTGTTTCTAGAACTCATTTGCATATTGTAAGCATTCGTTTGGAATTCTATTGGTCGAAATTCCTGTCTTTTATTGGACCCCTATTAACTTAATCACACTGGTGACTGTATCAGTACATCTTGTTTCCTTTGATGACAATTTCTGAAACACATTTCTTTTAACCGCTGGGTTCTTATTGTTGTAATATGTCCTTGAATTCACATAATTCGAATAAGTCTTGATTCGATTTCATGGTCATTCACTTTGGTATTATTCGTATTTATCTACGCATAACGTAACTCTAAGGAGTTAACAAAGTCTAAATTTCGAGGACGAAATTTTATTAACAGAGGGAGAATGTGACAACCGGTGATTTACGGCTCCTAATTACACGCAAACCGAACATTAGGATGATTATAAGTTGTGTTTAAGACGCAAATTGACTTAGTTAGGACCTTGAAGTACCTAGGAACGTCTAACCGACCTTACAGTGCGTGAATGGTGATTTACGGAACATCTGCTAAACGTTAAACGATAACGAATTGAAACCGAACAAAATACTGACAACGCCGACAGATACGAATTTTATACGAATATTTTATATTTTTAAATTTAGTTTTTCGAATTTATCATGCTTCCGCGCGTCACAAACGCAAACGTGAACAAAAAACGCGACTGTAGGAAACGCACCGACAACGAAATGGAATCATCGGACACGCGTGTTACCTTTAAAACTGAAATTTTACGATATATTTAGCTTCGTAATTAAATTTTAATATCCGTAGTCAAAACTGGATCGAAAAACAGAATGAAATGGCGAATGACGCGTTTCACGCGATTTAACGCAACCGGCGACCGAACACGTCAAAAACCAACTACCGGCGTACATTATACGTGATTTCGATTTTAAAAATATATGTTATTATATTTTTCGGAGCTCGGGTGCGAAAACGGTTGGTAGGAATTAACGGGCCACTTATAACACGCGATATTGGGCTTGTGGGCCTTGGGCCCAAGCTCAAAGCCCACTTGAACCAAACATTAACTATTTAAAAGTCACCATAATCTTATCTCTTCATTAGTTTTGTGAAAACCCTACCCTAAAACAAATAACATCAGCGGACACCCTCTTTTGTTTTCCCTCTCAAATTTCCTTTTCTCTGAACCTTATCCTCACAAACAACACACAAACACAGAGGTTTCATCTCCTAAAAACCCAATTCAGGTTATAACTTCATCTTCTCATTCAAACACCCTTAGCTCTCCATCTACACACACATGGACCTGCCAGTCACCTTCTTGATTCCTACCGACATACACGAAGAACAGAGAGAGAGTTGGAGCCGGCGACGACTGCCGGCGGAGGTTCGGGTCGGTGACAGAGCCGCCGCTCACGGCGGCAGCGGCGGTGAGTCTGAACGACGGAACAACGCCCCCTTTTCTCGTTTTTCCGATGATGGTGATGAGATTAGCTGAAGAGGATGATGATTCGAGGTGCCGACGGCCGGAGACGTCGCTCACGGCGGTGGTCTATGTATCGGTCCGACAATTTCACGGTAAACCCCCCCTTCCCCGTTCTTTTTTCGTCTCCTTCACTGTTAATGACTGATGATGATAAATAATGTTGCTGTTATTGATATTGATGACGGGTTGACGATGATTGGTGGTGGTGGTGGCCGACACCACCGCCGGTGTCGGCGGCGGAGGTGGAAACTATGTTCATCAGGTTCGAGTTGGTTCAAAGACTTCGGGTTAGTTCAAGAATGATGGTTCAGTTTCAAGTTTGGTGGCGATTCGGGTTATGGTTCAGATTGGTGTTCGGGTTTTACGGGTCAAGCCTCGGGTTTGGTCAGCTTTTGCCAACAAGTGGTTCGAGTCAAAGTTTCAGGTCTGGTCAACCTGGTCAAAGACGGTCAACGGGTCGGGTCAACCCGGTCCGATGTGGGTTCGAATCAACATGTGGGATCTTGCTGTTCGTGGTTCGGTTCGGTCGACTCGGTCAACCGAGTGAAGTCGGTCAACTCAGTCAACTTTTCGGCGAAACGGCATGAGAGATAAAGGTTTAACGACGAGATTATATACTTTATATTATAGTTTTATTGATTACGTGAAAAACGAGCTCTCGAACCGAACAAAGTGACGAGTTATTAGTTAAGACTTACTTGGATTTATTTACAATCTTGTTTATATAAATTGATTATACAAAATACTGTTGAATCTTGTTGAATTTTGAAAATACAACGACAACTTGTGTTGTCGGGGCGTCCAAGAACAGAGGAAACTATGCCCGTTTTTTGAGAAAATCCGTAAAACCAAAACGCGTTTTATTATAAAACGAAAGAGTAAATTGCCATTTTAGTCCCTGAGTTTTTGTCAAAATTGTCATTTTAGTCCAAATAGTTTTTTTTCCTCCTCTGGGTCCCTGATTTTTCCTTTTTCTTGCCATTTTGATCACATTGCCTAACTTAGTCTAAAAACCAGGTTATAATCAGGGGTATTTTTGGCATTAAATTATTATGAGGTTTATAAATTATGTTATAAACTACCCCTGGTTATCACTACACAACAGTTATGCCAAAAATACCCCTGGTTATAACCAGATTTTTAGACTGAGTTAGGCAGTGTGATCAAAATGGCAAGAAAATGGAAAAGTCAGGAACCCAGAGGAGAAAAAAAACTATTTGGACTAAAATGGCAATTTGGACCAAAACCTTAGGGACTAAAATGACAATTTAATCTAAAACGAAACTATCGGATTCAAATAATCTTTCATAAAAACAAATGCAAATATATAATTACTTTCGACGACACATTACAACTTACGAAAACGACGATTCGGAAACTATTTACAACAATAAATATAATTTAAATATTTATTTCAATTATCAAATAACACGCATTCGTTTTATAAAGATAAATATAGTTTATATATTTATTTCAAATATCAAACAACACACATTCGTTTTATAAAAAATAAATATAGTTTATATATTTATTTCAAAACGCCAAACAACTCGTATTCTTTTATAGATAAATATAACTATTATATTTATTTTAAACGACTCACAAAAATGATTTGTGATTTTTAGTAAACTCAAATGGTTTACTAACGGTTTATACTAAAATACTGGTTTTTCAAACAAATTTATTTTCAAAATGTGCATACAAACGTTTTCTAGTTTTCTAAACTTGGGTGAAAATACACGTACAAACTGTATGTTAAAACAAAGGAATGCTACAGAGATCATGTAAGACCCTAATTCACGTTTGACCAAAAGTCGCAGCGGAAGTTCATGTCTAAAATTTCTTTCATTATAAATACCTTAACTTATTTAGAATTTAACTTTAACATAACTCTTTCACATAATTCCATCAATCGACTTATTTACTAAGTAAAAACATAGCTTATGTTTACTACATTATATACATCAACGTTCCCGTACAATCTCTCTAGTGACTCGATCCTCGATCTCTATTCCTTGATGATCCTCATGGCTCGTACTACCTGCGCTCACCACATAAAATTCATAACATTAGTACGTATCATAAACATATAAGATTTATTCACGTTTATTTTTCATTCCGTTAACTCTTTACATTACGGCTTTCCGTCTGATCATACAATCCGCGGTGAGACTTCTTTGATATTCCTGCGTTACACTTCATTCACCAGGCACGCTATTATTATCGTTAGTACTCAATTTCATTGAATGCATGCGTACATACTTTCATACAAACTTATACATATGCCTACGATCACACATAACAACTTACATACATACGTACCTACATACATACGTACGTACCTACATACGTGCATACCTAAATACATACATTCATACATACATACATACATACATACTTTAAGACCATTTTCCCATTTTACCCATCAAGGGCGTTTTTGTCAACTTTGACCCATCCCTTACTACTAAAGACTTCATTGCATAAATTACCAATCATGCGACTTATCTACACTTGTAAATGCACATACCTGGCTCGGATAAAAGCTATGACCCATTTTAATACTTCATCCGCTAAATTTCTAGATAATAGCAACGCAAATCCTTTTTCTATACATTCTACAAATTCATAATACTTAACAAAGCAATTCATTAGTCGATAACGCCAAAGGGTGACATCTTCACCGTTTGACCCGTTAAGTCTAAATGTTCATTTTATCCTTGTGGGATGTTAGTTATTCATCATCCCATCCATGTAACTTATTACTTCGTTAACTTGCAACCAAAATTACCATAATGCCCCTTTTACCCTTTTAACCATCAACTTAGTTTCTTAACATAACCACATGTTCCGACCCATACCAAGACTTGTCGGAACATCATAATTCACATATTTACTTACCATGTTTGTAATCTAAACATTGAATAGATATTCTACAAAAAGGGGTGTAAGTTTTACTTACCTTGCATCCGAGTACGCTTCCCGTGCACATAAGTTCCATTTGACCCGCTTCTTTCCCAAGCTTCCATGTTGCTTATCAAGCATCAACTATCATATATCATTCTCAAGATAGTTAGCTTATTCATCATTCATCACAACCTTTTCATTACACGGATCTTATATGGAATTTATCATTCAACCTTATAACATGCTAATCTATCATTTCTTATCCGATTTCTTTAAACATTCACACACATGTTTGATTCCAAACATCATTAACATAAGTAAATCATCAATTTACATCACATTATCTAAAACCCACTTCATAACTACATTATTAATCACTTACTAGTGATCTAAACTTAAGTTCTTCATAATATCATCATACCCTTGGTGTATGTACTACCTTCTAAACATAAAGTACAACTAGTTCATGCACAATCTCCTAATCTCATACATAATTCATCCAAATCCTTCTACTAATCAACATAAATCATCCATGCATGAACATCAAACATATTAGCATCACATTTCTTTCAATTCCTCTAGCAAGAATCCATCATACACATCATAATACATGAATCTTAAGCAAGAAGTTGGACATGGGTGATCTTTCAAGTCGTCATCATCACCATAATCAATGGGTTTCACTTAAAAACATCAAATTAACCCAAACCATGCATAATCCATGTTATAGATGATGATTCTAACACATGTTCATACTCAATTTCATACCAATTCACGGATTAGAACATAACCCACTTCGTGGAAGATCACCAATCTAGAATTTAAGACATACCTTATGATCCTCTTGTGATGGTGATCATTAATCCATGTTTATCCATGAATTTAAGCTTCGATTTACCCTTCAATTTGATCATTTAAGGTTGAGCTAGGGTTTGGCTCCTTTGGGAGCTCCTGATCGATCTAGAACACACACGATTGTGTGTGTTATTACTTTCTTTTAACACCTCCACTTTCATTCTATACCATCTAGCCCCTCATGTTTTACCACTTAACATATTTGGCACAACTTTCGTTATTTAATAGTTTTGGCCATAAACTTTAACTAGGTAAAATAACCTAATTATTTATTTCTTGATGTACCATATTAGAACATTTAACGAATATAAACATTCGGGTTTTGGGGTGTTACAAGTCTACCCCCCTTAAATAAGGTTTCGTCCCCGAAACCTTTCTCCTTTCCTCTTGCCTACACACATCTAGGTTTGACTTCATCGTCACATCATAATTATAAGTAATCATCCTATCTCAGTTCATATTTATTCATACTATTGACTTTTTTTTTATAATAAGTCCATACTTTTCATACCATACTTTCACATAACATTTTCATTTCCCTTGACCCGTTTATAATAGGTCAATATACATACTTCTTCAAGCTTGTGATAATACGTTCATTCGTAGGATTTGTTTATAACGGATCTAATACTTTCATCTTGTCTTTTAAGATTACATTTCATACACACATTCTATAACATTCAAATCTTGTTTTGTTATCACAACAAAACTACTACTTCATAGTTACACCTACATGCTTAACTCCATAGTTAGCATCATTCTACTTTTCTATAGTCATTTATACCATACATATCCTTACGTTACCTTCAACTTGCCTCATTCGTTCTACATTACTATACCTTTCATTTCGTGCCTTACTTATTTTACATAAGCATACGTGTCGTGCAATTCATTTCATGAGAGTTTAACCAATACTCGAACTTTTCACTCAAAACCTTTGAGATTCACTTCTTGACAAAACTTGCCCTTCTTGTTCATACTTAAATCATTGTCCGGGTCGTAGCCCGTCATTCACTATGACTCCTAAGAGTCGATTACTAACACATTTAACACATAACTGGTTCAAAACTTCTTTCTTTCGTTTTACAACTTAGGTTTGCATGCCCATTACAATCATTCTTTTGTTTATTTATTTTACATTTACCCGTATGACTCGTTTGACACAACCACGGTCAAACTATCGACACATTGTGATGTGGACTAATTTCATCCTTTTTATATTTTAAATCAGTCCCGCGGACTCAAACGTCACATTCATGCCTTTCATTGCTTCCATGTTTTGAATCCGTCTAGCGGTTCCAAACATACCATTCATACATTTCCTTCCTTCTATGCTTTGAATCCTTCTCGCGGATTCAAACATTGCATTTACACCTTTCATTCTTTGAATCCGTCTCGCGGATTCAAACATTTCATTCATACCTTTCATTCCTTGAATCCGTCTCGCGGATTCAATCATTTCATTCCTTGAATCCGTCTCGCGGATTCAAACATTTCATTCATATCTTGTTGATCCGTACTTTCTTACGGATTCAACATTCTTCATTCTTATCACTCATATTTTTCATTCCTATATAGTACTCTCAATTTCCCGAGAGTCTTACCACCCATTTCACTCGCACGCCCACCTGCTACCCAATTCTACCGGACATACCTGCGATAATTACCACGGTCTCACGAACGTCATATGCTTCTTGCGTACTGGCCAGGTGCGCAAATCACATACTAATTTCGTGCCTTCAGGTAATCATCGCCTTATGTCCGCAGTAGTGGGTCTCAGTTCGTGCTACATTTTTTTAAAATCTTACCAAGACTATATCGTTGTCTTCCGTTTAGTGCTTACCCTCCCAAGGAGATTTCTTCCTTTTCCCTTTAACACCGGTACCCATACATATTAACATTGTGTACCTGGGGTCCGTCTGTCCATTCGCATCCTTGCCTGCCTTAGCGTCCATCTTAGACTGCATTTGTGGATCATCCTCTTCAAACTTTTAAGCTTACCTTGCACATACAAAACCATTAGCTTCTTCATATGAGTGCGTACATACACACTTTCATTCAATTTCTACCTTTTAGATCTTGATCGAGTCATGGATTGTACGGGTTCCTTATCACAAGAGCACACAGGTTTGAGTTCAAGTACCTACCTTCTCGTACTTGATTCTCTCAAACCAGGGCTCTGATACCAACTTGTAAGACCCTAATTCACGTTTGACCAAAAGTCGCAGCGGAAGTTCATGTCTAAAATTTCTTTAATTATAAATACCTTAACTTATTTAGAATTTAACTTTAACATAACTCTTTCACATAATTCCATCAATCGACTTATTTACTAAGTAAAAACATAGCTTATGTTTACTACATTATATACATCAACGTTCCCGTACAATCTCTCTAGTGACTCGATCCTCGATCTCTATTCCTTGATGATCCTCATGGCTCGTACTACCTGCGCTCACGACATAAAATTCATAACATTAGTACGTATGATAAACATATAAGATTTATTCACGTTTATTTTTCATTCCGTTAACTCTTTACATTACGGCTTTCCGCCTGATCATACAATCCGCAGTGAGACTTCTTTGATATTCCTGCGTTACACTTCATTCACCAGGCACGCTATTATTATCGTTAGTACTCAATTTCATTGAATGCATGCGTACATACTTTCATACAAACTTATACATATGCCTACGATCACACATAACAACTTACATACATACGTACCTACATACATACGTACGTACCTACATACGTGCATACCTAAATACATACATTCATACATACATACATACTTATTACATGCCTTCACACAAACCTACATACGTGCATACATTCATACATACTCACTTGCATACATATACGTACTACCTACATACACACCTACATACATACATTCATACATACATTCATATCTTCACGTATGCCTACAAACGTGCATACGCTCATATATATCCCTACTTGCATACATCCAAACATACTTTCATTCATACATACAGCTTATATTCATACATACATACATACATACATACATACATACATACCTTCATACGTATCTACACTTCCTAAAACAAGGAATAAATTAGTCATTCTTAGCTTATACGCGTTTAAAACGGTCCGGACGGGTTCGCAATGCATCAACGGTTAAAATAAACGATTTTCGCGAGACTGACACATGCTCGCGTAGCGCTAGCACATGCTCGCGCTACGCTAGCACCTGTTTTCGACAGAATGTTGTTTGCTGGTGCTGCAGATTCCCAGCATAACCCGATTTCACGGAAACGAGCATAACTCTCTCGTTTTTAATCCGTTTTACCCGATTCTTTTTCCTATACGTCCGTAATTTAATTCTCCATCTAATGGAGTTAAAATCCAATATCCGACATAATAAAATTTCAGAATTTTAACTCTTCGGCTTATTACCCTCTTACCAAATTTTGACCCGTTCATGCATTCATCAACATAACTTGATTGTTTGAACTAAATTCCTCATGAACCCTATAATTTCAACATTGTCTATCATAAAAGATTAAGTTCTCGGATGTCTTGCATCCTCTTGCCCCATTTTCGCTCAAGAGCTTATTTTGACCCGTTAAGGGTATTTGCGCATTTTAAGGTCCCTAGCTTACGAAAATCATACTTCTTGCTTTCTTACTTTTTCAAAACATTCATTTAATCAAATAGCTTGTTTGTAATCAACTTTTAAGACCATTTGCCCATTTTACCCATCAAGGGCATTTTTGTCAACTTTGACCCATCCCTTACTACTAAAGACTTCATTGCATAAATTACCAATCATGCGACTTATCTACACTTGTAAATGCACATACCTAGCTCGGATCAAAGCTATGACCCATTTTAATACTTCATCCGCTAAATTGCTAGATAATAGCAACGCAAATCCTTTTTCTATACATTCTACAAATTCATAATACTTAACAAAGCAATTCATTAGTCGATAACGCCAAAGGGTGACATCTTCACCGTTTGACCCGTTAAGTCTAAATGTCCATTTTATCCTTGTGGGATGTTAGTTATTCATCATCCCATCCATGTAACTTATTACTTCGTTAACTTGCAACCAAAATTACCATAATGCCCCTTTTACCCTTTTAACCATCAACTTAGTTTCTTAACATAACCAGATGTTCCGACCCATACCAAGACTTGTCAGAACATCATAATTCACATATTTACTTACCATGTTTGTAATCTAAACATTGAATAGATATTCTACAAAAAGGGGTGTAAGTTTTACTTACCTTGCATCCGAGTACGCTTCCCGTGTACATAAGTTCCATTTGACCCGCTTCTTTCCCAAGCTTCCATGTTGCTTATCAAGCATCAACTATCATATATCATTCTCAAGATAGTTAGGTTATTCATCATTCATCACAACCTTTTCATTACACGGATCTTATATGGAATTTATCATTCAACCTTATAACATGCTAATCTATCATTTCTTATCCGATTTCTTTAAACATTCAAACACATGTTTGATTCCAAACATCATTAACATAAGTAAATCATCAATTTACATCACATTATCTAAAACCCACTTCATAACTACATTATTAATCACTTACTAGTGATCTAAACTTAAGTTCTTCATAATATCATCATACCCTTGGTGTATGTACTACCTTCTAAACATAAAGTACAACTAGTTCATGCACAATCTCCTAATCTCATACATAATTCATCCAAATCCTTCTACTAATCAACATAAATCATCCATGCATGAACATCGAACATATTAGCATCACATTTCTTTCAATTCCTCTAGCAAGAATCCATCATACACATCATAATACATCAATCTTAAGCAAGAAGTTGGACATGGGTGATCTTTCAAGTCGTCATCATCACCATAATCAACGAGTTTCACTTAAAAACATCAAATTAACCCAAACCATGCATAATCCATGTTATAGATGATGATTCTAACACATGTTCATACTCAATTTCATACCAATTCACGGATTAGAACATAACCCACTTCGTGGAAGATCACCAATCTAGAATTTAAGACATACCTTATGATCCTCTTGTGATGGTGATCATTAATCCATGTTTATCCATGAATTTAAGCTTCGATTTACCCTTCAATTTGATCATTTAAGGTTGAGCTAGGGTTTGGCTCCTTTGGGAGCTCCTGATCGATCTAGAACACACACGATTGTGTGTGTTATTACTTTCTTTTAACACCTCCACTTTCATTCTATACCATCTAGCCCCTCATGTTTTACCACTTAACATATTTGGCACAACTTTCGTTATTTAATAGTTTTGGCCATAAACTTTAACTAGGTAAAATAACCTAATTATTTATTTCTTGATGTACCATATTAGAACATTTAACGAATATAAACATTCGGGTTTTGGGGTGTTACAGATCACGTAACGAATAGGGTATACGTAAGCACCATTAATATAGTTTAGACCGAAAGAGCAAGGGTTAGATCTAACAGGTCCGGGCAGCCTCACTCTCTTGGCAACACATAGCCATGGAGTGCTTTGGGTCACAGTCGTAGGGTAAGCGATGTTAAAAGTCGCCTAGGTTTGGATGCTTCATATGTCGTCACATATGTTAATGTCGTAGCTAAACATTAGCGATCTGATTTCCTTACATTTACAGCTCACAAATTTACATTTTTACAGTTTACAACCTACATTTACTTACCATGTTTTTACACAAATACAACTTATCGAATTATGCATGCATGTTGTCAATGTCAGGTGTGTGCATTGACGGTTACACAAATTTACAAACACAAAAGTTTACAAATACAAAGTTTTAGAAACATGATGTTTTACACAAACATAGATTCACAAATACAAAGTGTTCATATAACATGTCAAAGAAAATTATTTTTATTTCGTTTTCTCAAACATTATCTTAAAGACCGGTTATTCAAAAAGATTTATTTCAAATCTTTTACAAACAAATTATGAACTTACTCAACTTTATGTTGATTTTTCGCATGTTACTTTCTCAGGTTACTTTTTTTTAAATTATGGCGCGGTTGGAATAGAAGAACCATGTGGAGTCGAGTACTTTGTGGCGTTCATTCTCTAGAAGTCTTAGCTTTAACTGCTTCCGCTGTGCAATGAAGATACCGGTCCAGTCACGCCAGCTCTGATATTTCGGGGTGTGCAATGAAGATACCGGTCCAGTGACACCTGGTTCACTACAATCGAAGCTCTGATACTAATCTGTCACACCCCTTTCAGAGGCGGAAGCACGAGGTGTGATCATGAAAGGTTCTCATTGCATACGATAAGTGAACATGCTACATGATATAAAACAAACTCCATCTCGCCATTCAAGGTTTAAATTATCCAAAATACAAATTTAGTTTAAGGTTTACATCACAACAAAAGATAATTGTTTGAAAGTTTACAACATCATTTCAAATCAAAGATCAAGGTTTTGTTTCCTATATCACCGCAAGGAGGCGAGATATAGCAAACAAACCCGTTAAAAGGTGGCAATGGAGTATGGACGCTAAACATCTTGAAACATGAACCTACATCTTGAACAAAGAGCTGCGAGCATTTCCACTAACTTCCTGAAATACATGTAAGTTTAAAAATCGTCAACAAAAGTTGGTGTGAATTCATGCAGAATGTATAGAAAGTAAGAGTTGTAATTGTGTAAAAAAACATGGTATGTAATTGTAAAATGTATGTGTAATAAGTATTATGTAAATGAAAGGAAATCAAGATCTCTAATGTTTTGCAAGGACATTAACATGTGTGACGACATAAGAAGCATCCAAACCTAGGCGACTTTTAACATCGATTACGCATTCGACTGTGACCCAAAGCACTCCGTGGCTATGTGTTGCCAAGAGAGTGAGGCTGCCCGGACCTGCTAGATCTAACCCTAGCTCTTTCGGTCTAAACTAGATTAATGGTGCTTACGTATACCCTATTCGTGACATGATCTATGTATCATTCCTTTGTTTTTAAATATACCATTGTACATGTATTATCCCCAAAGTTTAGAAAACAATAAAAATGTTTAAAAGTGGGGACATGAACTCACAACTTTGCGTCTTGAGCATCAAACTTTACCGGCGTCCGCTACGTAGGTGTCGTAACCTATAAACGTTCTACGCATGTTAATCACCTAAACTTGTAAATCTCTAAGTACAAGTTACCATTTTGTTTAACGTGTCTTATTGTGTCTTACATGTATTTGTTCTTGTATTATTAATGTATATATTTCACAATATATTTAGTGTTGTATTTGTTATATATATTTTTATCCCCAAAAATATATTTACTTGTATATGTAGAATTTGAACATGATATATGTTAAAAATAATATTTTTTAACTTATCCAAATATATGATACTTATATTATTATTTTTTTCAAAATAGATATAAGTAATTTTGACAAATAATATTCTAATATTATTTTTGTGTAAGTATACTTAGGAAAGTATACTTGTATTTTAGTGTAAATACTTGTATATTTTGTTTTAGTTACCCAAAATCAATTCTTTGATTCTTAATACTTTCCGGAATTATATTTCTTAAAAATAATATATTTTTAAGGTTTACTTGTTATTTATATGTATATTTTGTCATACTTTGTTAATTATACATATATATTTATTTTTGTTACTTGTCTAATTTTTATAATTTTCATCACTTGTAGTAATGATATTTATATATGTCCATAAATATGTAGAAATGTCCAATAAGTCCATATATTTGTCCAAGTCCATAAATTTGTAGGATATATATTTATGTTAATATATATTCTTATAGTTGTCCATATACCCATTTATGGGTAATTTTATATATTTACACATTTGAGTATTTCTTATGTATATTCATGTGTATTTTGGTAGTGATACTCCTTTGGAGTATTTAGTGTATTTTTCAAGTTCCTAATATACACTAATACATATAATACACATAATATACACTTAGCACATAATTTTATGATCACTAAATATATATATTTTTCCCTAAAAATGTACATACCTAATATTGATTTTAACCTTGAAGAAAACCTTATTTCATGACTTGTAATTTTGTATAAAATTAGAAAACCTTGGTAAATATTTTTGGATGAATTTTTAGGGAAAAAGTTTCATCAAAACTTGTATTTTTCTAAGTGTAAAAAATTTATAAAAATTTTGACATAGTTTCCCCTAAAATGGAGGTTTCCCATGTTTTCAAAACATGTGTTTATTTTCTTTTCATCACCAAAAATTCAATTTTCAACAAGTTCACAAGTAACATACCCTAAAATCATCATGTTCAATCTTATGATGAACTTGAATGTTGTTAAAAACATGTAGTCTTTTAGATCTTTACTCTACATACTTAAATCTTCCCAAAACAACCTACTTGATAAACTTTTTATAAACTTTTTTATGAAACTCTATTTCATAAACTTAACCATCTACAAGTTTAGTGACTTCAAGATCATGAAAACGTTCTTTAAAAACCATTTTCATACTCACATAAAGATCTTTCAAGTTCATTTTCAAGTTTCATCCTGGATCTTTCAAGATCCATGCTTAAACTTGTTAGATCTAAGCTTCTAAAAAGCTTACACATGATGGATCTTACTAAAAATACAAGATCAACATTCACAACTTCACGTCATACATCAAACAACTTCATAAAAACTTGTTTATACTTAGATTATGTTAGATTTACATGTCTTCATCTTTTAAAGTTAGGTTTCTTAGATTATGTAACTTGTACATAGCATGAACATGAAGCAAAAATGAGTGTAAGAAGCTTACCACTAGCTCTTGTGGCTAGGGAAGTAGCAAAGAACAAGAAGAAGATGAAAATGTTGCAAACAAGGTGGTTAAAAGCTCCTAGAGGTGGTCCTTCAACTTCCTTTGCTTCATACCTTCTTAGATCATCTTCATGCACCTTTGTATACCCTTGAATCTTCTTGAAAGTGAAAGAAAATATGGATGTGTAGTGTGTTTATGGCCGAGAGCAAGAGGGAGGGTGAGAGGAAGAAGATGATGAAAATTTGAATGAGAAAGATAAGGTTTCTAACCCTTTGGACAAGTTCTTATAATCTCCAACATAACAATATCGGGTTCTTATAATCTCCAACATAACAATATCCATGGGGTTAAATGTTGGATATCTTGGACACACAAGTAATATTTTAATGGGGAAAGTTGTGGGGCCACATATGGGTCGGCCTACATGAAGGGGGTAAATTGTCACTTTTTGGAAGTTTAGGGACTAGAAGGTAAGTTAGGGGTGTTAAGTATAAGGTTTATGTGTTTAAGTGTTTTTACGATTTTTAGGGTGTTCTATCACCATAACTAGCTTTAAATCATGAAAACTATGTTTCTAGTCTATTTCTGGTGTTTTGAGTAGTGTCCGGTTAATCGTTCGGTTATCGATTCGTTAAAGTGCTAAATAGTGATTTTACAAGGTATGAAGTACCTTTTGTGACAGTTTTCATTCCCGATACTCTACAAGTTATTCTGGACTCTTAATCATTAATTATGCAGGTTATTTTGCTGTTTTAGTGCTAAATTTTGCTGATTTCTGCATTTAAAGTGCGTTTCAGACAGTTTTTAGTGCTTATTTTAGCTTCCGAAAAGTGTTTATGTTAACCCTTGTTCACGCACTTGGGTTTTAATGTATTTTTGATGTTGGACCTACATCTAAGTCCTAAATCTATCTCTTAACTGCATGCTAAAGCTGTGCTGACACAACTTGTCTATCCGGTAAGTTTACTAATCGTTTCGATGTAACGCTTAAAGTGTAGTATAATGTGACAATTAATGTATGAATCATGCATGAATTCAAATGGATAACATGTAAGCATATAATGTTGACGTGTAAACACATAAATGCAGGAAATAAATAATTATTAAAATAGTAAGGAAATTACCGGTTTTGTGCCAGTTGTCACAGTCTCCCCCCTTTAAAAGAATTTCGTCCCGAAATTCAAGCGGAGCTATCCCTTGCAGGGGCTTCCTCAAACAGGTGGGGGTACTTGGCTTTAAATTGATCCTCGCATTCCCAAGTATACTCGGGCCCGTGTCGAGAGTTCCAACGTACTTTGAGTAGTTTTATGTAAATTCTCCTCGTTTTATGGACCTTCTAGTCCATTACCTCAACAGGTTATTCTATGAATCGGAGCTTGTCGTCATTATGAACTTCATCCGCATGGATGACGGTTTCCTGGGTTGGACTCTTTTTGAGGTTTGACACGTGGAACGTATCATGTACGCCATTTAGTTCCTCCGGTAACTCCAACTTGTACGCCACGGCACCAATTTTCTCCAATATCTTGAATGGTCCAATATATCTTGGATTCAACTTTCCACGTTTCCCGAACCTTGCTACACCCTTCTAAGGCGAGACTTTCAACAGAACCTTGTCTCCTACCTCGAAAGCTAACGGTTTCCGTCTTCGATCGGCGTAGCTTTTCTGTCGATCACGAGCCGCCTTGATATGGTCTAGGATCTGAAAGATTTTGTCATTCATTTCTTGGACCAGTTCGGAGCCAATCAACTGTCTGTCTCCAGCTTCTGCCCAACATAGCGGTGAGCGATTCTTGCAACCATATAGAGCTTCGAATGGTGTGACCTTTATGCTCGTATGATAGCTGTTATTATAAGAAAACTCGACCAAGGGTAGGTGAGTATCCAGCTGCCGCCTAGATCCATTACACACGCACAAAGCATGTCTTCAAGGGTTTGTATGGTCCTTTCGCTTTGGTCGTCGGTTTGAGGATGGAAGGTCGTGCTTAGATCTAGTTAGGATCCAAAGGCCTCCTGTAAAGATTGCCAGATCCTTGATACAAAGCGTCTGTTTCTATCTGAAATTATTGAAATAGGCACTCCATGACGTGCCACAATTTCTTTAAGATACAACTCGGCAAGCTTTCCGGTACTATCCTTTTCCCATATTGGTAGGAAGTGCGCAGACTTTGTCAATCGATCAACTATCACCCATATCATATCGTGTCTTCTTGGGGTCCTGGGTAATTTTTGTTATAAAATCCATCGATATTTGTTCCCACTTCCAAACGGGTATCTCGGGTTGTTGCAGCAGACCTGATGGCTTTTGATACTCGGCCTTAACCTTGGCGCAAGTCAGGCACTTTCTGATGTAAGCAGCAACGTCATTCTTGAGATTTGGCCACCAATAATACTCTTTCAAGTCTTGATACATCTTGTCCAATCCTGGATGGAACGAGTATCTCGACTTGTGAGCTTCATCAAAGATAACTTCCTGAATACCACCAAAGAGCGGAACCCAAATGTGTCCCATAAAGTATAAGGTTCCATCCTCATTTGGCACCAACTGTTTCTCCATACCATGGAGAAGTTCAGCTTTATTGTTTTCTTCCTTGAGTACTTCTTGTTGGGCGCCGTGAATACGCACAGTGAGATTCGTCCGAATCGTCATTTCCAAAGCTCGAACCCTTAATGTTTTAACCTGTTCCTTTCGACTCAAGGCGTCCGCTACCACGTTCGCCTTCCATGGGTGGTACTTAATCTTACAATCATAATCATTCAACAACTCAACCCATCGTCGTTGACGCATATTCAATTCCTTCTGATTAAATATATGTTGCAGGCTTTTGTGATCCGTGAAGATAGTACACCAAATACCATAAAGATAATGCCGCCAAATCTTCAAAGCAAAATACCACCGCGCCTAGTTCCAGGTCGTGGGTGGTAAATTCTTCTCATGAACCTTCAGCTGACGCGATGCATATGCGATGACCTTTTGTCATTGCATAAGCACGCAACCCAAACCTTAACGCGAAGCGTCACAGTACACCACAAAATCTTCAGTACCTTCTAGCAGCGATAAGATTGGTGCATCGGATAGCTTATCTTTAAGAAGTTGAAATGCTTCCCCTTGTTTTTCACCCCAGTCAAACTTCTTGTCTTTCTGCGTAAGGGAAGTTAGCGGTTGAGCAATATTGGAAAAGTTCTCAATAAATCTTCAGTAGTAGCCTGCTAATCCCAGAAACTGCCGTACTTTGGTCGGAGTTTTGGGCGCCTTCCAATTCTTGATCGCTTCAATCTTTGACGGGTCTACATGAATACCATTCTCATTCACAACATGACCAAGGAACTGTACCTCGCGAATCCAGAATTCGCACTTTGAGAACTTCGCGTAGAGCTTCTCTTTCTTTAGCAGTTCCAGGATGGTTCTCAGATGTTGCTCATGGTCTTCCTTCATTCGTGAATAGATCAGAATATCTTCGATAAATACTATCACAAATTTATCGAGATATGGTTTGCATACGTGATTCATCAAGTCCGTAAAAACTGTCAGTGCGTTCGTCAATCAAATGGCATTACGAGGAACTCGTAGTGCCTATAACGAGTCATGAACGCTGTCTTTGGTATGCTTTCCTCCTGAATCCTCAACTGATGGTAGCCGAATCGGAGGTCTATCTTGGAGTAATAGCTTGATCCTTGCAACTGGTCGAATAAGTCGTCAATCATCGGTAATGGATACCGATTCTTGACCGTAAGTTTATTCAACTCTCTATAATCAATACACATCCGAAACGTTCCATCCTTTTTCTTTACGAATATTACTGGAGCTCCCCAAGGCGAGAAGCTTGGCCTTATGAATCCCTTACCCAACAACTCCTGGAGTTGCATGGATAATTCTTGCATCTCGAATGGCGCAAGTCGATAAGGTGCCTTGGCCACAGGCACGACGCCCGGAACCAAGTCAATACGGAATTCGACTTGTCTCTGCAGAGGTAATCCCGACAAGTCTTCGGGGAAGACTTCAGGGAAATCCTTCACCACTGGGATGTCTTCAAGCTTTGGTTCATCGGCTTTCTTGTCTACCACATGCATCAAAAAGGCAACACATCCTTTTCGTAAACATTTATGGGCCTTCATGCAGTTGATGATTCGCAGGGGCATGTCACGTTTCTCCCCGTGTACTATGAGCGTTTCATCATTCGCAAGAGGGATACGAATGATCTTCTCATGACAAACAACTTCGGTTCTATTCTTGGATTGCCAATCCATGCCTACCACAACATCAAAACTTCCCAACTAGATGGGTAACAAATCAATGTCAAATCTTCGTTCTCCAAGTTCCAACGAACATCCTTTAACGACTTCTCCCAACTCGACAAGCTTACCGTCGGCTAATTCTATAGAATATGGAATGTCTAACCTACTAGACTCAACTCCAAGCATACGTTTAAATTCCACAGACATAAAACTAAAATCGGCACCGGTGTCAAATAGTATGGATGCAAAGTGATTATTAGCGAGAAACGTACCGTGTACCACATTAGGATCTTCGCGGGTGTTCCTTGCTCCTATGTCAAATGCTCGACCTTGAGTGTTGTTCTCCTTCGGGCAATCTTTCTTGTAGTGCTCCTTACTGCCACATCCTTAACATCCTTGATTTCGTCCATTTCCATTCCCGTTCCGATTACGAGCACCGTTACCATTACCATTACCGTTCTCATTTCCATTACCAGCATCGTTACCATTGCTGTTTCCCTTACCATTACCATTTCCTCCTCCGTTTCCTTTCCCCTAACAATCTTCTGTATGATGACCCAGTTTACCACATTTTTCACACTTTGGCCCACGGCAAGCACCCTGATGGTGATACTTGCACTTATCACACTTGGGCAGATTGCCCAAGTATTTCTTAACTCCAGTTTCGTTTGCATCAGCAAACGTCTTCGCCTCTTGGGGTGGATTTGTGTCACGTTTCTTGTTGTCGTTGGAGTTTTTGTTATTGTTGCAGGTTGCTTGATTTAGGCTCGAGTGTTTCCTTTTTCTATCCCCAGACGACTCAGCATATGTCTCCAATTTCTCAGTTATCTTCAGTGATAACTTCTTCATCCTAACAACATTTTTAGTAAGGCTGACAGCCAGAGTTACAACCTGAGTAATGGTTGCAGGGTTTGCCAATGTCACCATGCTACGACTCTCTGGAGCCAATCCCCAAATCTAGCGCTCGATGCGCTTAAACTCAGGAGTTACAAGATAGGGGATTACTCGCGAGAGATCATGGAACCTTTGAGTGTACCCTACAATGTTTGCACCAACCATGGACAAGTTCCAGAACTCGGTCTCTAACTTCTGAAGTTCGGCATGTGAACAATACTTTTCTCTCATTTTTTCCTTCAAGTCGTCCCATGTCATACCATATGCCGCATCATCACCCAAGGTCTGGACTTGTAAATTCCACCAAGTCAGGGCTTCATCAACAAACAACCTGGTAACGAAAGTAACTTGTTAATCCGCAGTACACTTGCTCATTCGGATCGTGGAATCAGTCTTTTCCGTCCATCGCACGAAAGCCACTGCACCTCCAGTGCCGTCATAGTTCAGTTGCTTGCAGTCTAGAAACTGCTTATAGGTGCATGCTAGAATTCATACAACCGATTCATGAATGAGCAAACAATGAAGCAATGATCCATCCATAAGTTTCGTTAAATTGTAGCAAATCAACTCAGTGTTACCTTGGTTAAGATTTCCACCTGATGAATCCCCGCGACCGTGCCTGCCAAAACCTCTCGTGCCGCCACTGTGTTCAACTCTTCAGCAGTCCTCCGCATCGGCGGGGGCGATGGTTGGTCAGATCCTCAGGCGTTCACCATTCTCCTGGGAGCCATGTTTCTTTCAAAACACAACACAATATAATTAGGCGTTTATCGGATACCACCATACTTTTATTAACTAAATAATAAAAGAATATATATATATATATATACACATATACACAACCAAACAATCCACGAAACATATAAATCAATTCGTACAAGCAACCAAGCGTACATAAACAGATAAATAATAATGCGTCATAAAGATAATCACCGAGTTTTTATATATATCAAGACAAGTTGTTACATATTTGTTTGTAAAGGAAAAAAAATGAATATGGGCTAGATCACCCAATCAATACAAGTTCAATACATATAAAGGAAAAATATCTTCCTTCACATTGGCGATCGTGGTCTTCAAGTTGTCTTCAAAACTCGGCTTCAATCTTCAGAACCAAAAATGAACTACTCCAAGCAAAAGTACCTGCAAAGAAAACTAACAGGCTGGGGGAGATGGTGGGGGTGTAGGAAAGACTAAATTGCGGAGATGGGCTACCTCCTCCTCGAGCTCGTAAACTCGACGAAGCAGGAAGCTCACCTACAGCTCAAGTGTCAGAACTCAAGCAGCCCAGCCATCAGCTGGTACATGACCGGGTCATGGTGGTGATGCTAGGGATGGTGGAGATGGTGGTGGTGGTGAAGATGGTGGTGGTGGTGTGGCTGGTGGTGGGTAGTCTGGTGGGGGTGGCCGTCTGGCATCAGACTCCTTCTCTAGGTCATAGATCCTTCTGGACAGGATCTCGACCTGAAGCAGGAGTGACAAAAGAAGATCATCTCTGGTATACCCAGAGTGGTGTGAGGGATGATACGGGCTGGATGATGGCATGACATGTGGTGGGGATTGTGGAAAAGGTCGGGATGGCTGGTAGTGTGGGCTCATCTCGGGTGGTAGTACGTGTGGATGTCCTGAGGGCTCTCCCTCATGAGTAGGGTGGGTATGTGAGAATACTGACGCAAACCGTACGCGTCCTATCCAGCTAGTGGGGCCAACTGGCATGGGTGGCTGTGATGATTAGTCGCTAGTAGCATGGGTAGGGGTACGTGGGGGTGTATTAGTAGAAGTGGAAGCAAGTGTGGGTGTAGCAGGTGCAGCTGACATGGCTTCATCGTCATCTGCAGGATGCGCGTCTAGGCCTACAACCCGGAGTGTAGAGGATGTCACTGACTCCCACTAGTCAGCGTCAGAGTCGGGATCGGAGTCGGATGAAATGTCAATAACTGAGACTACAGGTGACGTTACATCCAAAATAGCGATGTCGAAAACCTCACCATCGCCAAGATCCTCATCGGGATAGTCGACCTGAAACACTGGGATCTCAGCGTCGTCGTCTAAGTCAACGATGGATGGCCAATCCTCAGCGGGGATGGCATCAAGCAGGATGGCAGGAATGGGAATGGGCTCAACGACATGCTCTCCATCGGGATGCCCAATAATGAGCTTGTCGTGGATGGGTAACGGCAAGGCGAGTACGTCGTCCTCAAAAGGAATGTCGTCTCCAAAGTATGGTAAAGCGAAGGACTGAAAATCATCCAGGTCCTCGTCATCCAACATCATCTCGGCATCGAACTCAGAGTCGGAGGTGAAGACCTCTGGGACTGGTGCTACCTCATCATCGGAGACGATCGCCATGGGATCGTGCTCATTAGACAGACCGCTACTCTCGGAAGATGACATGAGTACATGTGACATAAAAGTCATGACATATATACATATATTAGTTATTATTACTTAATATATATATATATAGTTACACACAAGAATGCAAGTAGTTCCTAGTTGAAAATACGTACTACTTTTATATACCCGAAGTCACGTACTATCCTTGCTTTGTTTTTGAAAAATGGATTTATGTAGTGGAGCTCGCGGAGGGTTTTATGCAATGAAAACTTCTTGTAAAAATGGTTATTATGAGAGGATCCTAAGGATTGTAGACTAGACTCGAGAAAGAATCCTGGTTCACTACAATTGAAGCTCTGATACCAATCTGTCACACCCCATTCAGAGGCCGAAGCATGAGGTGTGATCATGAAAGGTTCTCATTGCATAGGATAAGTAAACATGCTACATGATATAAAACAAACTCCATCTTGCCATTCAAGGTTTAAATTATACAAAATACAAATTTACTTTAAGGTTTACATCACAACAAAAGATAATTGTTTGAAAGTTTACAACATCATTTCAAATCAAAGATCAAGGTTTTGTTTCCTATATCACCGCATGTAACACCCCGTGTTTCCATAAGTCAAAAGTCAAAGTCGAGGTCAAAGTCAACGACCGATTGTACGAATTTGACTTATAGTAATTTCCTTATTTTAATTGTATTATGTGGAGTAAGTGTTGTTAATTGCTAAAATCGATGTGTGTTAATCGCTATCTAATCGACTTACGATTGTGAATTATAGGAAGTAACAATGCGATAAAGTTAACTAATCGATAATCAAGCTATGCTACTCGACATCGAATCGTGATACGAACCGCAACTCGACTTAATTTGGTTATTATACGTGTGTGTGTGCCTTATGTGTTACTTGTGCGTGTTATATATATATATATATATGTTGTGGAAATCAATCGAACTCAATCGAAACTCGAATCCGAATCGAAAATCGAACTATGACAATTAGTAGTTGGGACTAAAAGTAATTTGACTAGGAAACCCTATCGTGACAAGCCGCTCGCAATCGAAATCGAAACATCAAAAATCGTCGCGTCAAACAACGAACCAAGTGCCATCCTGTCGGATAGCCATCCGACCGGATAGCCACTGCGCCACAGGTCAGGCGTCATCCGACCAGGATGTCATCCGACCGGATCGTCATCCGGGCGGTACGCCATCCGATCGGATAACCCCTTCCTCTTTTGGAATCCTATAAATACCCATTTCATTGTCATTCTTTCCACTTTTGGAAACCCTCTGTCCGAACCATTCGTGCTCCTCACCTTTTCTTCGATTTCTCTCAATCCAGGTAAGATCTCGCCCTAAATCTTGTACGTTCTTGATCTACACGCACTCCCACACCTTTCTATCTTTTAAATCTTAACTTTTAACCGTGAAATCACTAGATTTCGGGTGTTCTAGGGTGACGTCATCATGTGTTCTTCAAGAACTTCATGTTTTGACTTCAATCCACCAAGAACAACCGAGATCTAACTGATTTCCACGCAAACACACAAAGATCTTGTAAAGATCTCGACACAAGGGTGATGAAAGAGGATTGAAAGATGGTTTTAACTTTCTTCCAACTCTTTTGCACTCAAGGTACTCAAAACCGATAGGATCCGACCCTGATCTAGTCTTCTACTCTATCGTAGTGTTGTACTAGCTCAAGATCCGGATTCTACCCACGAGACTACCGATTTCGGGTTAGTCAGGAACAACCGTCTCAAGCCGGTAACCGGCCGGACTAGGGTGATTCCTGGTCGGATTGGTCATCTGGGTCGAACTAGGGGTTCTGTTGGCTAACACGTTGTCAAAGTGTCTCGACATAATGACAAACCATCAAAACGACCAAGTGTAGGACGAACGAAACAACCATAATGGATTGCTATCCGACCGGATTACAATCCGATCGGATAGGTCATCCGAACGGATTGCCATCCGAACAGATCACACTTGGGTCCCACTTTTAAAACAATCTTAGCTGAAGTTTGAGTATCGAACGAATTGCAATCCGATCGGACGACCATCTGAATGGATTACTCTTCGGATCATGAGATACTAAGACTTTAAAGACTTAAACAATTTTCAACATGTTAAATAACAAGGTTGCCATCCGTTCGGATTGCCATCCGATCGAATGACGCTTCTGTTGTGAACTTGCCTTTAGTAAGTAACCTCATCACTAAGTCGTCATCCGCACGACCAGTCATCCGATCGACTGACTTGATGGATAGAGATACTTCCGTGTTTTCAAAATACTACAACGAAAACTTCAAAAGTCAAGCCATCGTACACAAACACATTCTTTGTGTTTTGGGTAAAGGGTTACCCCGGTAAATTTATTCAATCAAACAATAAAACCAAGAGTGGGACAGGATGACCCACTATTCTCACGCATGACATGCCATACGAGAGTTCACAAGTACAACTATCAAGCAAACAAGAAAACCAATGTCAATCGACATACACTACAAACAAAAACAATAAACATTAGCCGAGGTCATCATCGGCAATTAAAAGACCACACGGCAACCTCCATTCTCGCAAGATTCCTTCAATCTGACTTGTCCTTTTAAAACGCATAGTATGAAGCTTTAACCGAGTAGTAGACAAAACCACCTCTATAAGTTGCTCGGATGTTCTCTTCCTATTCGAAAAGAGCCGTATATTTCTTTCTTGCCACACAAAATACGTTGTAGCTCCCACAATTAGCTTAGCAATAATATGTTGCGGCTTCCCCGATGTCACAACCTGAACCAAATACCCAACAATTGCCTCCCATGAGTCTTGGATATGTCCCATACCCGCCTTAAATTTGACACCATTCCAAACTTGTGAAGCATATCTGCACTCAAAGAACAAGTGCTCATGAGAATCCGGCCCTAGACTACAAAGCGAGCAACACAATAAATTAAAATTTGCATTACCCGTTGAACACCATCTACTCATGACATCCTGCGTTTTAAGTTTCTTATTAACAAGGAGCCACATGAAAAACGAGTGCCGCGGAATAGACTGCTTGAACCACACGATATTAACCCATGGAACAACACTATTATGAGTCCGAATATCATCCCACACAATAGAAGCACAATAGTCAGCCGATTGCCCTGACCTAGTTCTCCACACCAATCGATCCTGTGTAGCCGTGTTTAAGACAATGTTTTGCATAGTATTTAGAACCGGGAATCTGTGGATCCAATAAGTCGGCCACCTCCACCCCCTTGGTCCCAAACCTCCGCTACATTGGAAGTTATAGAAAAACCAGCATTAGCAATTAACCTCAGGGTGATAAACGAGTCTAGCGGGCAAACATCATCCCAACTGTCAAACCAAGCTGAAGTCCTAACCCCATTACCAATCTTGGTCCATATATGTTGCTGAATGATCGGCCTTATACTCAACAATTTTCTCCATGTCCATGTTGCATTATACACAAACACATTCTTCTTATAGGAAGAAACAATCCACTCGAATCGTCATCCGACTGGACCACCGTCCGACCGGATGACCATCCGAACGGATTGTTATCCGCACGGATTACTGTCCGATCGGATTACTGTCCGATCGGATTACCATCCGATCGAACCACTATCCGACCCATTTGCTTTTTGCACCATTTGATGCGTAAAACGTCACTTATCGTTCTGCTATCGAATCTATTCAGGCTAACCCTACTCGCTAAGCGCTCCCTTCAATCCATTAATCGCTGTGAGTATACTCGATCCCTTTTTGCTTTACGCACTTTTGGGTGTTACATACGTTACGAATATTCAAACTACAACAATCACACTACTCAATACTATTTGAACGCTAACCGTTAATGCATGTTATACGTGGCTTATGAATGCTTGTTTGTTATGTTTACACATGGAATGATGTCTACCTGCCTTAGCAACGATAGTACTATAGCTTGGACTCAGCACCCGTTCACACGGGGGTTGTTAAGGACCATTACTTGCATGGATTACGGTGGTAATCATGTATTGCGAACTGCCTCGGGCAGTCAACCCACAGTCATTGGTATCGATGGATCTATGTCGATAACTAACGTGCTTCATTTCACTATGTGTACGTGCTGGTTATGCGTAAACGAATTCGAACTCTATATGCTATTATTAAACTTGTATGCTCACCTTTACATTTTATGTATTGACTTTATTTTAACGTATGTGACAGGTGCTTAGGACGCACACTTGGTAGGAATTTGAAGCTAGAATAAAGCTTTAGATCCCAACAAATAGTTGCCTGTAGTGGTCAAACTAAGGGTCTCTAGAAGCAGATAAACAATTGCTGTCTACTTAAATCTGAGTTGTCGGAACAGAATATTTGCCTGGATTTTTGTCTGTAATAATTATTTTGCTGTTTGAGATACGGTATGGGACGTATTATTTAAATTGAATAGTATTGATAATTGTTATGGAAACTTCTGGACAATCTGTTTCGCTCAGTGCCATGCCCCGATGTTTCCGCCATCGGTTGGGGTGTGACAGATTGGTATCAGAGCCATAACTATAGGGAATTAGGCAAGACTCGACCTAGTCCGGGTCGAAGTCTTAGAAACCTAGACTATAGTTAGGAACCAACAGACCGATTTATGCATATCCAGTAGGGATTATGTACGATCTTATTCCTCGCTATTCTCGCTTATGCTACACTATCACTACACTCGAATTTACAACTATAAATAGGCGATAAAGTCGAGATTAGGGGTGAAAACCACAAACTCTTGACTAAATTGCTTAATCAATGCTGTATTGTCAATTTATCAATGATCTCTTTTTCAATAACAAACGCTTGTTCAACGGGGGAATTATACCAAATCAGGAGTGAAATCCATATTTTGATGAATAATCTCCTCTATTTTATCAAAAATAGGGACGAAGTTGTTGAGACAGGGGTGAAACGCTAACCTTGACGACTTATTCCGCATATTTTATAAAACTCCCACCAAAGTCTCGACGGACTCCAACGACCTGAAGTCACGACATGACTAACGGGATGTGTGCCAAACGCCCAAGAATCGAGGCGAGGACACAGTCCTGAAAGTCAAACATAGACGACAAGTCCTTGCGAATAGTTGAATCACTTTGGTTAAGTCGAAGTCTACTAGCCGCAGACAATCTATCTCTCGATTTTTATGTGTTTCAAATCCGAGCCCGCTACTGTTGACTCTGATAATTCGTCGATTTTATGAGTTTATATGTGTGTTTACCTGTTTATGTGTTTAAATTTTTGGAATTTACTCGATTTTGCTTTCGCTTCGATCGACACATACGACTCGCACTGCTTTTCTACCTCAAAACGTTAACAAATCGTTGAATTGTGGACGACTTTATGCTACATTATACGCTTATACTACGCTACTCGATATACTAAACGCGATCGCTATATTCGAACACTCGCGAACTTTGAATGCTAGGTTTTGTATACTGAGGCAGTCGGAATACTCTGCGTGTTACTATATGCTCCTATATGCCTCTTGTGTTGAAATGTTTTTGTGATTCCATGCTTATGTGTAACGTGATTCTGTGCTCTACGTGCTTATGTGTTATGTGATTTTGTGTTCTACGTAGTTGTGTTTCTATGCGTGTTCCTGAGCTTTAGTAGTAGTAGACGTGTGAGGTGAGATTCGAATACATGTGTTGAGTCCTGTGACAATGTCTGTTGCAGACAATGTCATCTGGATCCCGTCACGCACTTTCTCGCCAAGAAAAGAGAGACAAACGTCTTGCTGCCATCATCGCTAAAAGTGTGGCAAAGGCCGTGAGTGATGTTTATGAGAATGCCAGCAAATCTTCTGAGGAATCGAGAACCGAAGCTCCTAAAGCTACCGCGAAGACCTTCAATTTCAAGCAATTCAAGTCGTGTGGGCCAAAAGAATTCACTGGCGAGGGAGGTCCCACTGCACTATTCCACTGGTTTGATTCCATTGAGGTTACTCTACGACAGAGTGGTTGCCCTGATGACCTCCGTACTCTGAATGCTACCGGCATTTTCCAGTCCCGTGCACTAGACTGGTGGACGGCCGAGAGGAACAAGCGAGGGAACGATGCAGCCTACGGTCTGTCGTGGGACGAGCTCAAGGAAGTTATGCTAGAGGAATTCTGCCCTCCTCACGAACGACAAAAGCTAGAAGATGAATTTTGGCACATACAGCAAAAGGATGGTGATAATGCTGGTCTCACTGCTCGTTTCAAACAGCTCAACATTATCTGTCCCGACCAAGTCAAGACTCCAGACATGGCAATCAAGAAGTACATCCGAGCCCTGCCCGACTGCGTTGCTGATTTCGTACAAGCGGCTAAGACTATGACGATCGAGGAAACTTATCTACTGGCCGCTGAAATCAACGACAAGCGGGTTAAGGCTGGTGTCTGGGATAAGACTTCGAAGCATCTGCATCAAGCTACTACCGCTACCGCACCAACTGCCGAACCCACCTCCTTGAGCAACAAAAGGAAGAACAAGAGAAAGAACAGCTCCAGCAACAAGAAATGTGCGATCACTGCTGCACCAGTTCAAGCCGTACCAGCTCAACAGCGCCAAGTGGCGGCGCCTGTGGCCAATGCACCTCTTGCTAAGCGTGCATACACTGGGCCACATCCGCTCTGCCCTACCTGTACCTACCATCACCCGACTGCCATTGCTTGCTGTTTTTGTGCTCATTGCAATGTGTACGGTCATTTTACTGCCAACTGCCGTATTCGACAAGCTCCTGCTCATCAAGCTCTACTCACCGCCCCACAGGGTCAACAAGCTCCTCCGGCACCCGCGGTCAAAGCCAGAGCCTTCTTCGCATGTGGCGATCCTAACCATTTCGCCAACATGTGCCCAAACAGGGTTGTGAAACAAGAGCCCCAGCAGCAGCAGCCTCAACAGCAGCAGCAACAGCAGCAACAACAGCAGCAACAGTAACAACAGGCCGCATGCGCCAGAACTTTCATCATCAACGTGCGCCAAGCCCAAGCCGACAACAATGTGGTTAATGGTACGTTCCTTGTGAATGGTATTTATGCATCATGTTTGTTTGATACTGGAGCCGATAATTGCTTTGTGTCATTCGAATTCGAGAAGCTCCTTAATTGTAAACGCTCCAAACTCTCTTCGACGTTCGATGTAGAAGTAGCCACTGGAAGAACTGTCGCCGTCAATTCCATTATCCGTGATTGTACTCTTGAGCTCAACAATCACATCTTCCCAATCGACCTCATTCCGATGCAACTCGGAAGTTTCGACATCATAGTAGGCATGGACTTTCTATGCGAAAACCATGCTGAAGTTGTGTGTTATGATAAGATGATTCGATTCTCGCTCGAAAATGGTGATTTATTGTGTATATACGGTGAAACTGCCTCGAAAGGGCTCAAGCTCATGTCATGTGTCCAAGCTAGCAAGTATCTCCGCAAGGAATACAAAGCTTTCTTGGCGAACATTGTAGTAGCGGAGAAGGAAAAGAAAGAGAAGAAGGAAGTGAAAGACGTTCCTGTGGTTCGTGAATTTCCTCATGTGTTTCCTGATGATCTTCCAGGTTTGCCACCAAGTCGCGATATCGACTTTCGTATCGACCTCATTCCTAGAGCTAATCCTGTTGCCAAAGCCCCTTATCGACTCGCGCCATCCGAAATGCGTGAACTCTCAAACCAACTCCAGGAATTACTTGAGAAAGGCTTCATTCGCCCGAGCACCTCTCCATGGGGCGCTCCAGTCCTTTTCGTCAAAAAGAAGGATGGGTCGTTCCGGATGTGCATCGACTATCGGGAATTGAATAAGGTAACTATCAAGAACCGCTATCCCCTACCCCGTATTGACGACTTGTTTGATCAGCTACAAGGTGCTACGTGTTTCTCGAAGATCGATCTACGTTCAGGCTATCATGAACTACGCATACAAGAGGAGGATATACCCAAAACCGCGTTTCGCACCCGATACGGTCACTACGAATTCGTTGTTATGCCCTTTGGTCTAACCAACGCACCCGCGGTCTTCATGGATCTTATGAATCGCGTGTGTAAACCATATCTCAATCGTTTCGTCATCGTGTTCATCGACGATGTCTTGATCTATTCCAAATCGAAAGCCGAACACGCGCAACATCTATGTTTGGTTCTCGAGCTACTCCAGGGGAATCAACTCTATGCCAAGTTCTCCAAGTGCGAATTTTGGTTGGAGGAAGTTCAGTTTCTGGGTCACGTCGTTAATAGTCAAGGTATGCATGTCAATCCCGCGAAGATTGAAGCCGTTAAGAGTTGGATTACACCAAAGAATCCGTCCGAAGTCCGTTCTTTCCTCGGACTAGCGGGCTATTATCGACGATTTATCGAAGGATTCTCGAAGATTGTTGTGCCGCTTACCACTCTCACGCATAAAGATCAGCCTTTTGTCTGGGGAACCAAACAAGAGACTGCCTTTCAAACCCTCAAGCATAAGCTTTGCAATGCTCCTGTTCTCACATTGCCCGACGGAAACGACGATTTCATTGTCTACTGTGATGCTTCCAACCTTGGTCTCGGTTGTGTCCTCATGCAACGGAACAAGGTTATAGCCTACGCGTCTCGTCAGCTCAAAATCCACGAGAAGAACTATACAACCCATGATCTCGAGCTAGGCGCGGTTGTTTTTGCATTAAAGATTTGGCGACACTACCTGTATGGTACCAAGTGTACGATCTTCACCGATCATAGGAGCCTACAACACATCTTTAATCAGAAGGAACTTAATATGCGTCAACGCCGATGGGTTGAACTTCTCAACGATTACGACTGTGAGATCCGTTATCACCCAGGCAAGGCGAATGTTGTTGCCGACGCACTAAGCAGACGAAGTTATCTGCTTAGCACTCGTAATGTTCAAGCCCAACACGACCTCGAAACCCTTATTCGTGAAGCCCAGCATGCGTGTTTTAACGAACGCACGCTGAAGAGGGAATGAATCTACCACGATGGAGCACAACTTGTGAGCAAATCCAATGGGATATTCCACTTTCTGGACCGAATCTGGATCCCTAAGCGGACCAATTTGCGACAGATCCTGATGGACGAAGCCCACAAATCCCATTATTCTATTCACCCCGGTGCTGACAAAATGTACCAGGACCTTCGCTACAGGTACTGGTGGCCCGGCATGAAAAGGGATATTGCCCTCTACGTTGGAAAATGCCTCACTTGTGCAAGGGTCACGGCTGAACATCAAAGACCCTCTGGCTTACTCGAACAACCACCAATTCCTATGTGGAAGTGGGAAAGTATAGCTATGGATTTCATAACGAAGCTTCCGCACACGTCATCAGGTCATGACAACATTTGGGTTGTGGTCGACCGTTTGACTAAATCAGCTCACTTTCTGCCGATACGAGAAGACTACAAGGTAGAACGATTAGCCCGAATCTACACCGACGAGATCATTTGTAATCATGGGACGCCTTGTGACATCATCTCTGATCGTGATGCTCAGTTTACCTCGCGACTGTGGGAAACGTTTCAAAAAGCTCTTGGTACAACACTCAATCTAAGTACCGCTTTCCACCCTCAAACCGACGGTCAGACTGAAAGAACGATTCGTACTCTTGAAGACATGCTCCGTTCGTGTGTCATAGACTTCGGAGGTAATTGGGATAAATACCTGCCGTTAGTCGAATTCTCGTACAACAACAGTTATCATTCCAGCATACAAATGGCACCATTCGAGGCTTTATACGGAAGGAGATGTCGATCGCCTATTGTGTGGCACGAGATCGGTCACTCGCAACTAACCGGTCCTGAGCTACTGCAAGAAACGACAGACAAAATTTTCCAAATCCGGGACAACCTAGTGAAAGCTCGGGATCGACAGAAAAGTTACGCCAATAAACGACGCAAGCCCCTTGAATTTAATGTTGGCGACTACGTACTCCTAAAGGTTTCACCTTGGAAGGGTGTGGTCCGATTCGGCAAGAAAGGGAAACTAGCACCTCGATATGTTGGACCTATTAAGATTCTGGAAAGGATCGGAAAAGTCGCCTACAGACTCGAACTACTGGAGGAACTTAGTAACGTCCACCCGACTTTCCACGTGTCAAACCTCCGAAAGTGCCTAGCCGACCACGACTTACATGTCTCTCTCGATGACCTGCAAGTAAACGAAACATTACACTTCGTGGAGAAGCCTGTCGAAATCATGGATCGCCAAACCAAGCAGCTCAGACGCTCTCGCATTCCTATTGTGAAAGTCCGATGGGAAGGCAAACGAGGTGCAGAGTTCACTTGGGAACTCGAAAGCGACATGAAGGCGAAGTACCCGCAGTTGTTTAAAGAGAAAGTGACATCGTGATTCAGGTGCTTTGTACGATTTCATATCAATCAATAGAATCACCGATTATATTACGTTATCGTGTGTTCGTTCACGTTCGTGTACGGATTCCGCACGTCACACGTTCGGTTCGCAATCGTTTCGGAGTCAAAACCGGCCCGAACAGAAAGTTCTCAAACGTGGTTCACGGTATTGTACAGCTTCCAGCTTAATTTCGGGACGAAATTCCCTAAACAAGGGGAGGCTGTAACACCCCGTGTTTCCATAAGTCAAAAGTCAAAGTCGAGGTCAAAGTCAACGACCGATTGTACGAATTTGACTTATAGTAATTTCCTTATTTTAATTGTATTATGTGGAGTAAGTGTTGTTAATTGCTAAAATCGATGTGTGTTAATCGCTATCTAATCGACTTACGACTGTGAATTATAGGAAGTAACAATGCGATAAAGTTAACTAATTGATAATCAAGCTATGCTACTCGACATCGAATCGTGATACGAACCGTAACTCGACTTAATTTGGTTATTATACGTGTGTGTGTGTGTCTTATGTGTTACTTGTGCGTGTTATATGTATATATATGTTGTGGAAATCAATCGAAACTCGAATCCGAATCGAAAATCGAACTATGACAATTAGTAGTTGGGACTAAAAGTAATTTGACTAGGAAACCCTATCGTGACGAGCCGCTCGCAATCGAAATCGAAACATCAAAAATCGTCGCGTCAAATAACGAACCAAGTGCCATCCGGCCGGATAGTCATCTGACCGGATAGCCACTGCGCCACAGGTCAGGCGTCATCCGACCAGGATGTCATCCGACTGGATCGTCATCCGGGCGGTACGCCATCCGATCGGATAACCCCTTCCTCTTTTGGAATCCTATAAATACCCCTTTCATTGTCATTCTTTCCACTTTTGGAAACCCTCTGTCCGAACCATTCGTGCTCCTCACCTTTTCTTCGATTTCTCTCAATCCAGGTAAGATCTCGCCCTAAATCTTGTACGTTCTTGATCTACACGCACTCCCACACCTTTCTATCTTTTAAATCTTAACTTTTAACCGTGAAATCACTAGATTTCAGGTGTTCTAGGGTGACGTCATCATGTGTTCTTCAAGAACTTCATGTTTTGACTTCAATCAACCAAGAACAACCGAGATCTAACCGATTTCCACGCAAACACACAAAGATCTTGTAAAGATCTCGACACAAGGGTGATGAAAGAGGATTGAAAGATGGTTTTAACTTTCTTCCAACTCTTTTGCACTCAAGGTACTCAAAACCGATAGGATCCGACCCTGATCTAGTCTTCTATTCTATCGTAGTGTTGTACTAGCTCAAGATCCGGATTCTACCCACGAGACTACCGATTTCGGGTTAGTCAGGAACAACCGTCTCAAGCCGGTAACCGGCCGGACTAGGGTGATTCCTGGTTGGATTGGTTATCTGGGTCAAACTAGGGGTTCTGTTGGCTAACACGTTGTCAAAGTGTCTCGACATAATGACAAACCATCAAAACGACCAAGTGTAGGACGAACAGAACAACCATAACGGATTGCTATCCGACCGGATTACAATCCGATCGGATAGGTCATCCGAACGGATTGCCATCCGAACGGATCACACTTGGGTCCCACTTTTAAAACAATCTTAGCTAAAGTTTGAGTATCGAACGAATTGCAATCCGATCAGAGGACCATCTGAATGGATTACTCTTCGGATCATGAGATAATAAGACTTTAAAGACTTAAAAAATTTTCAACATGTTCAATAACAAGGTTGCCATCCGTTCGGATTGCCATCCGATCGAATGAAACTTCTGTTGTGAACTTGCCTTCAGTAAGTAACCTCATCACTAAGTCGTCATCCGACCGGACCACTGTCCGACCGGATGACCATCCGAACGGATTGTCATCCGCACGACCAGTCATCCGATCGACTGACTTGATGGATAGAGATACTTCCGTGTTTTCAAAATACTACAACGAAAACTTCAAAAGTCAAGCCATCGTACACAAACACATTCTTCTTATAGGAAGAAACAATCCACTCGAATCGTCATCCGACCGGACCACCGTCCGACCGGATGACCATCAGAACGGATTGTTATCCGCACGGATTACTGTCCGATCGGATTACCATCCGATCGAACCACTATCCGACCCATTTTCTTTTTGCACCATTTGACGCGTAAAATGTCACTTATCGTTATGCTATCGAATCTATTCAGGCTAACCCTACTAGCTAAGCGCTCCCTTCAATCCATTAATCGCTGTGAGTATACTCGATCCCTTTTTGCTTTACGCACTTTTGGGTGTTACATACGTTACGAATATTCAAACTACAACAATCACACTACTCAATACTATTTGAACGCTAACCGTTAATGCATGTTATACGTGGCTTATGAATGCTTGTTTGTTATGTTTACACATGGAATGCTGTCTACCTGCCTTAGCAACGATAGTACTATAGTTTGGACTCAGCACCCGTTCACACGGGGGTTGTTAAGGACCATTACTTGTATGGATTACGGTGGTAATCATGTATTGCGAACTGCCTCGGGCAGTCAACCCACAGTCATTGGTATCGATGGATCTATGTCGATAACTAACGTGCTTCATTTCACTATGTGTACGTGCTGGTTATGCGTAAACGAATTCGAACTCTATATGCTATTATTAAACTTGTATGCTCACCTTTACATTTTATGTATTGACTTTATTTTAACGTATGTGACAGGTGCTTAGGACGCACACTTGGTAGGAATTTGAAGCTAGAATAAAGCTTTAGAGCCCAACAAGTAGTTGCCCGTAGTGGTCAAACTAAGGGTCTCTAGAAGCAGATAAACAATTGCTGTCTACTTAAATCTGAGTTGTCGGAACAGAATATTTGCCTGGATTTTTGTCTGTAATAATTATTTTGCTGTTTGAGATACGGTATGGGACGTATTATTTAAATTGAATAGTATTGATAATTGTTATGGAAACTTCTGGACAATCTGTTTCGCTCAGTGCCATGCCTCGATGTTTCCGCCATCGGTTGGGGTGTGACACCGCAAGGAGGCGGGATATAGCAAACAAATCCGTCAAAAGGTGATAATGGAGTATGGATACTAAACATCTTGAAACATGAAACTACATCTTGAACAAAGAGCCCGCAAGCATTTCCACAAAATTCCTGAAGTAAATGTAAGTTTAAAAATCGTCAACAAAAGTTGGTGTGAATTCATGCCGATTGTATAAAATGTAAGAGTTGTAATTGTGTAAAAAACATGGTATGTAATTGTAAAATGTATTTGTAATAAGTATTCTGCTAATGAAAGGAAATCAAGATCGCTAATGTTTTGCAAGGACATTAACATGTGTGACGACATAGGAAGCATCCAAACCTAGGCGACTTTTAACTTCGATTACCCATTCGACTGTGACCCAAAACACTCCATAGCTATGTGTTGCCAAGAGAGTGAGGTTGCCCGGACCTGCTAGATCTAACCCTTGCTCTTTCGGTCTAAACTAGATTAATGGTGCACGTATACCCTATTTGTGACATGATCTGTGTATCATTCCTTTGTTTTTAAACATAGTATTGTACATGTATTTTCCCCAAAGTTCTGAAAACAATTAAAATGTTTAAAAGTGGGGACATGAACTCATAACTTTGCATCTTGAGCGTCAAACTTTACCGGCGTCTGCTACGTAGGTGTAGTAACCTATAAACGTTCTACGCATGTTAATCACCTAAACTTGTAAATCTCTAAGTACAAGTTACCATTTGTTTAATGTGTCTTATTGTGTCTTACATGTATTTGTTCTTGTATTATTAATGTATATATTTCACAACATATTTAGTGTTGTATTTGTTATATATATTTTTATCCCCAAAAATATATATATACTTGTATATGTAGAATTTGAAAATGATATATGTTAAAAATAATATATTTTTAACTTATCCAAATATATGATACTTATATTATTCTTTTTCAAAATAGATATAAGTAATTTTGACAAATAATATTCTAATATTATTTTTGTGTAAGTATACTTAGGAAAGTATACTTGTATTTTAGTGTAAATACTTGTGTATTTTGTATTAATTACCAAAAATCAATTCTTTGATTCTTAATACTTTTCGGAATTATATTTCTTAAGAATAATATATTGTTAAGGTTTGCTTGTTATTTATATGTATATTTTGTCATACTTTGTTAATTATACATATATATTTATTTTTGTCACTTGTCCGATTTTTATAATTTTCATCACTTGTAGTAGTGATATTTATATATATCCATAAATATGTAGAATTGTCCAATAAGTCCATATATTTGTCCAAGTCCATAAATTTGTAGGATATATATTTATGTTAATATATATTCTTGTATTTGTCCATATACTCATTTATGGTAATTTTGTATATTTACATACTTGAGTATTTCTTATGTATATTCATGTGTATTTTGGTAGTGATACTCCTTTGGAGTATTTAGTGTATTTTTCAAGTTCCTAATATATTAATACATATAATACACATAATATACACTAAGCACATAATTTTGTAACCACTAAATATATATATATATTTCCCCAAAAATGTACATACTTAATATTGATTTTAACCATGAAGAAAACCTTATTTCAGGACTTCTAATTTTGTGTAAAAATTAGGAAACCTTGGTAAATATTTTTGATGAATTTTTGGGGAAAAAGTTTCATCAAAACTTGTATTTTTCTAAGTGTCAAATTTTATAAAATTTTTGACATAGTTTACCCTAAAAATGGAGGTTTCCCATGTTTTCAAAACATGTGTTTATTTTATTTTCATCACCAAAAATTCAAGTTTCAACAAGTTCACAAGTAACATACACTAAAATCATCATGTTCAACCTTATGATGAACTTGCATGTTGTTAAAAACATGTAGTCTTTTAGATCTTTACCTTACATACTTAAATCTTCCCAAAACAAGCTTCTTGGTAAACTTTTTATAAACTTTTTATGAAACTCTATTTCATAAACTTAACCATCTACAAGTTTAGTGACTTCAAGATCATGAAAACATTTCTTAAAAACCATTTTCATACTCATATAAAGATCTTTCAAGTTCATCTTCAAGTTTCATCATGGATCTTTTAAGATCCATGCTTAAACTTGTTAGATCTAAGCTTCTAACAAGCTTACACATGATGGATTTTACTAAAAACACAAGATCAACATTCACAACTTCACATCATACATCAAACAACTTCATAACAACTTGTTTATACTTAGATTATGTTAGATTTACATGTTTTCATCTTTTAAAGTTTGGTTTCTTAGATTATGTAACTTGTACATAGCATGAACATGAAGTAAAAAATGAGTGTAAGAAGCTTACCACTAGCTCTTGTGGCTAGGGAAGTGGCAAAGAACAAGAAGAAGATGAAAATGTGGCAAACAAGGTGGTTAAAAGCTCCTAGATGTGGTCCTTCAACTTCCTTTGCTTGATACCTTCTTAGATCATCTTCATGCACCTTTGTATACCCTTGAATCTTCTTGAAAGTGAAAGAAAAGTGACCCTTTTGGGGCCTTGGTTAATCTAAATTTCATATTTACGTATGTGAAAAGAAGTATAAATATCTTCATATACTAAGCGCTCGCTAATAAGTACTGCATCTTCAAAATTGTAACCTTCACATGACATATATGCTACTAATATGTTTTTCCCCAAAGCGAGTTCGCAACCAACTGTAGCAGCACCATACGCTAAAATTGTCCCTTTTTAATGCCTTTACCCTGCCGAACCTGGGGTTTTTGATGCATACAAGTATTTTTGTTGGAATGTTGATACATAACTAATGGAATCCTTAGAGTATCCCCATTACCTGATAAAAGGATCTTGTCAGTATCGGTATAAAAAATCTTTCCTTCGTGATCAGCTATAACAAGAGCCCCTAATTCCAATTAGGAATTCGTTGGGCCCCTTAGGAACAGGCTTTCCAATTTATCATTTCGATTTATTTCCCCATTTAATAACGCATAATCAAATCTTGGTAACGAACTATTTGTAACTTGACAACTTAAAACAGATTTTTCAAATACTTAAATATTATTTACTGGATGAAAATGGTAAAATTTATAATCCCTATTCATGCAGTAACATCATTTAATCCATTCAAATTGAATTAGTATTTTCTCCATTACAATTATTGTGAAGATACATCTACAATCGTTAGTCTTGGGCAGTTTCTTTGTGAAAATGTATGTATAGCCAAAAAAGGACCGCATTTAAAATCAGGTCAAGTTCTAATTCTTCAAGTTGACTCTGTGGTAATACGATTAGATACTTTTTATGAATGTAAACTAACTCTCATAAGTAAATTGCTCCCGGTTGTTCAATCATTTGATAACCAGAGTCATTCTTTGATAAATGATCACTATGAGTCAGACTCAATAAAATTTGATCAATCTTTTTTTTTCTGTCGTCAAAGGGAGCTTGTCAAAAGCCTCTTGACGATTTGAAGATGTCGATGGTGATGGAGCCGGTGCTGCAGTTGCCTGAGTTTGATAAGCCATTTTTGGTTGATACTTTTGCTTCTGGGAGAGACCTTGACGGTTTTCCAGTTGGTGATGCGAAAAGTGAACAAGGAGTCGTCGGTTGAAGACTCAAGCTTGTGGGCTTGATAGAAGGAAAGGAGTTGGCTATGATAGATTGGGCATCCTCTCGGTTACGACTTGGTCTCGTATGGGACATTCCCTCATGATGGAATGGCTACCTTTTTTGTCTTGTCTACTCAAGGAAGAGCGGGATACTTAGCTGAAAGGGTGAACAAGGGAGGGTGAGAGGAAGAAGATGATGAAAATTTGAATGAGAAAGATAAGGTTTCTAACCCTTTGGACAAGTTCTTATAATCTCCAACATAACAATATCCATGGGTTTAAATGTTGGATATCTTGGACACACAAGTAATATTTTAATGGGGAAAGATGTGCGGCCATATATGGGCCAGCCTACATGAAGGGGGGGGGGGGGGTTAAATTGTCACTTTTTGGAAGTTTAGGGAGTAGAAGGTAAGTTAGGGGTGTTAAGTATAAGGTTTATGTGTTTAAGTGTTTTTATGATTTTTAAGGTGTTCTATCACCATAACTAGCTTTAAATCATGAAGACTATGTTTCTAGTCTATTTTTGGTGTTTTGGGTAGTGTCCTGTTAATCGTTCGATTGTCGGTTCGTTAAAGTGCTAAATGGTGAATTTTACAAGGTATGAAGTACCTTTTTGTGACAGCTTTCATTCCGACACTTTACAAGTTATTCTGGACTCTTAATCATTAATTTTGCATGTTATTTTGCTGATTTCTGCAGAATTCTGCATTTAAAGTGCGTTTTAGGTAGTTTTTAGTGCTTATTTTAGCTTCCGTAAAGTGTTTATGTTAACCCTTGATCACACACTTGGGTTTTAATGTATTTTTGATGTTGGACCTACATCTAAGTCCTAAATCTATCGTTAACTGCATGCTGAAGTTGTGCTGACACAGCTTGTGTATCCGGTAAGTTTACTAATCGTTTCGACGCAATTCTTAAAGTGTTGTATAATGTGACAATTAATGTATGAAGCATGCATGAATTCAAATGCATAACATAGAAGCTATAATGTTGACGTGTAAACACATAAATGCATGAAATAAATAATTATTAAAATAGTACAGAAATTGCCGGTTTTGTGCCAGTTGTCACAAAAGTGCCCTAATGTGATTAAGTACCTCACGGTTGGAAATCTAAGGCAACTAAGGAAACTGATTTAACTCGATAAGCAAATAATGAAAGGTAAACTAAGTTGATATTCTTACAAATTACCAAACCCTAGCAATCTAACAATAAAGACGGACTGACAATCTCTCACCTTACGGATATAAAGATTAGTAGAATAATAAACCCTATTAAAAACCTTAATCATAGTTCCTACGGAAATCGTGCACAATTAACCATAAACTAGTCACTAACACACAGTCCATGACCTAACTAGCATTTATACATGGAAGACATCCACAAAAACGCAAGTGAAACATGTAATCAGGTTTAAACAAGATTAAATACGCATGCACATTAAATTAATGTTCCAAAGTTCATTACTTTTCATGATAAAACCATAAACACATTAACATCTTAATAAAAAATCATACTTTATTAAAAGTTCATCGCAACCTAGATAGTCTAGAGAATTTAGCCAAGCAATATGGTTCTAAAAACAATAAAACAAGGTTTAGTAATAGAATTCATTGACATAAAACAAAGAAACTAGAAAACGAGAAGAACTAGTAAGGTAAAACGCGTAAGCTCATTGATCTCTAAGCTTCCCACTTGACTCCAATGATTCTCCCCTTCAATCCTTGCTAATTGGCCTATCAAAATCATCCCCACTATGCTTCTGATCACGTCCAGAATGTTGTATATATGTATGTGGCTGATTAGGTAGATTAGGGTTTTATATTCATTACAATTCCATTTATAATTGTTCCAAAAGGCCCATTCATGACTCTACGTAAATTGCATGGACTTATGATCTTTAACGACCCACTAGGATTTCTCTTTTTTCTTTTGCTCTTTGCGTCGAACTCCAACAACAATCATAAATGGCAGCTTCTTTTCTAATTCCTCTAATTCTTAGCCGCCGCCTGTTTTTAATAATAATAATATTCTTTTAATTCGTCCCTTCTCCAAATATATTATACTAGGTTAAACCCCGTGTATTACACGGGCTGCGCCATTTAATTTACTTTAAATATAAGTGTATAAATAAAAAAGATACAATGTAATTACATGTTATATAAACTAATGTAAAAGTAAAATTACAATTAAAATGCATATACATTAAAAAATCAAGCTTACACATAATTTTGAATATGAATGTATGAGAACCTATAATATTAAATTCTGTACTTTGGGAATCCTCAGGCCATTCAGCAGCTTGAAAACATAACAAGAAGCCTGTCTCAATAAATTGTGAATATGGATATTTTATGGACCGAAATTAAGAAATAACATGTCAGTCAAATCAGTAATCTTTAATTTATTCTTTGTATTCATATGAAAAAAAACACCAACGACGTTGTATACTTGTATATAAAAAGAAAGCATTAAAAATATTGCCAAGTCTTTTGTCATCGTCGCTCCACTGAAGAAACAGTTCTAGGTTCTTCTCCTTCAGCCTCAAGTGGAAAACGACTATTTAATAAATTGAGCCGCATACAATAAAGACGCCCCACATTTCACTATTTTGAACACTTATAACCTGAATTGTTAAACGAATCCAACAACACAACAAACAATTCAATTTTCCGAAGCAGAGAGCTAGATATACTTTTTATAAAGAAGGGTGTCATTTAGGAGATTAAAGAGGAAATCCAATGTGATGTTGGTTAAAGACAACATTGGTACCTGTTTGAAGAGCCCTTGGCAGCGTTGATAAGCTCATCGGCTAAGAACTCAGCAATGGTCTTGAGATTCCTAAATTTAAAAAAATATATATGTACAAACTCAAACAACATTAACATAACAGACAACAAAAGTTTTACTTTCAAATGCACTAATAAACTTCACCAAGCATGGTTAACTAACCAAACCATAAACTAACTGAATGAACAATCTTCACCCTAACTGAAAAAAGAAAGTACTTTATTAGTGCAATTTATACCTAGAACGGTAGCTAAATGCATATATAAAAAAATCTTAGGTTTCAAACCACAACTATTAGGCTACTGTTATTCATAGTTCTACATGTTGCACCAAGGGTGTATTTGCAAACTATGTTGCACTGGGACGGGTACGGGAACGGGGTACGGGGACGGGTACGGGAACGGGAAACGGCAAAACTAAAAAAATCAAGAAGCGGGGACGGGACGGGTACGGGAATAAAAACATATAAAAAAATAAATATATATTAAAGATAATGTAACACAAAACCCCAAAATAGTTAAAATATAGCTATTTATAATTATATACATATATTATAGTGTTAATTTTATACTTTATATTGATAGATTTGTAAGTTTAAGAACCAAATGTAAACTAGTAAAGATAGAGGGGGGTTAATGTTAAAATGCACAAACTAATTTCACTCTTTTTATGTAAAAATTTACAAGTTAGAGAATAAATGTAAACTACAGAAAGATTGAGGGGTTAAATTGTAAAACTACAAACTAATTTAAACCTAAAATAGCTGGATCATCAGCCCAATTGTAACCTTGGCCGTCCAGAACTCCAAATGTGTATACGACCACCATGAAAACAAGGTCCGTCCAGAACTCCAAATGTGTATACGACCACCATGAAAACAAGGTGGTTCCCATCTTCCTCGTTTCCGGCAGAAGTTGCAGCACTGGCGCCGGAATTCGTCGCCGGAAACTCGACGGAAACGTTTCCACGCCGTCCCCAAACGCCGTCCCCTTCTGCAGCAAGTTTCCACGCCGTACCCAGCTTGCCGGAAACGTTTCCAAGGCGTACCCGTGCCGTTTCCGTCCCCGTGCAGTCCCCGGGACGGGAGACGGCACCTACTAGCCGTTTCGGTGCAACCTAGTTTGCAAAAGCATAAGAAATGCAATTTTGATCTTGTATAGTCAAACTAATTTCTAAATGCAAAATCAAGATTTGATAAAAAAAAAAACAAAAACAAAAAATCTCTATCAAGTTTTTGGTTTGCAGATCCACTGTTTCAGTTCGCTAACTGCGTCACAAAATAACTCATATTCAGATCCATTGAAACTTTACCCTCATCCCACCACCATTGCCACTCTTCTCAATCTTAGGACCCTTAAAAAAAATTCATACAATTAATAAAACCCTTAACAACTTCTGTAAAAAAACATGAAATCTGACTTGGGGTCTTTTCTTTATATATTGTGATGTTCATCTTCTGAAACCACTTGAAACGATCAAAGTAGTGTAACTGTAAACATCAAGAAACCAACAAAATCAAAACCCACAAAGAACCGTCAAGCTGAAAGTGAAGAACCGTCGTTAATGTTTTGAAAGTTAAGAACATGCAACAAAATCAACAAACCCACAAAGAACCGCCATTAGAGCCCTTAATCGATGAACAAAGGAATGGTAAATCGAAATCTTACACAATCAAATATCAAAAAATGGGAGGAAACACTTAACTTACCTTGAACAAAATCAAGTGAAGCAAGTATGTGGTGGCTGCATTTATGGATCAATGATGAAGATTTAGGGTTTGAAATTGAAAAGAGAAACATAAGACTTAACGGATCAATAATGTTATACGGGTTAAAAAACAGAAAAAATGGGTCGGATCCGGGGTCAGGAGCAACGCCTGGCTCAGGGGCCACGGCCGGCTCCGGATCAACAAACTCCATCTCAAAATCAGCTGGATCAGCAAACATAGGGTCGATAGGGGCTACAGGATCCTCCAAATGCTGGTCCAAGTGTACGAACTCAATGTCCTGGTCTGGATCAAAGCCAGGTGGAAAAATAGGATCTGAATCATCATCAACGTCATGATCGAACTCAAAGCTATGCGCAGGAACAGGTGCAACAGATGAAGCCATATCCGGGTCGTCGTCGTGTGAGTGGTGCTGCACTCCCTGCGCGTGCGAAGGTACGGATGCCACAGACTCAAAGGAGTCTGGAGCAGGTGAATGAACAGGAGCCTCCTTCGCAGGAGCATCAGCAAGAAGTGGGATATCACCGGCAGCAATATGGGCCTCGCCCTCAAGTGGGTCCTCCTCAAACAAGTCAACGTCATCGTCAGAGACAACGTCGAGGGGCATATCAATAACGGGATAAGCTGCAAGGGGTACAGGAGCAGGGATCTCCACGAGTGGTAAATCCCCAACAAGATGGCCATCAGCAGGCTCTGCTACGACATCTGGCAGCGCAAAGGGCTGAAAGTCGTCATCATCCGTGCTGGTCGTATCGGAAGTATACACCTCATGCTCTGATGAAACTATGTCGTCTGATACTATGGCCATGGGATCTGTAGTGTCCGACTCTCCAGTATCTGATGAAGGCATGACGTCTGTAACACAAACACACACATGCACAAATAATCAATCATATAATCAAATAAGCATGATAGTCACCAATAAGCAATCAAGTAATTTTCCTAGTCCCACTAGTCTATCCTCCCAGCCTCTCAGACTGATCCTCCTAGTCCCACTAGACTATCCTCCCAGCCTCTCAGACTGAATCTCCTAGTCCCACTAGACTACTCCCTCAGCCTCTTAGACTGAGCCTCCTAGTCCCACTAGACCACCCCCTCAGCCTCTCAGACTGAGCCTCCTAGTCCCACTAGACTACTCCCTCAGCCTCTCAGACTGAGCCATAATTTAAAAAAATATTTTGCACTCTGGATCTGGACGTAGTGTATGCAATGTAAAAATGTTTTCGTGAGAGCCCTAGTGATCATAGTCTAGACTCGAGAAGGAATCCTAGTTCACTATGATCAAAGCTCTGATACAAAGCTGTCACACCCTGGCTTTGCGGAAGCGTGGGTTTATTTGGTGTGACTTCTTAATACCATAGCTTAATCACAACAAAGCTATATGAAATTAAAACCATGAAGATCATCCATTGATTCGAGTTTTAAAAGTAAAATACCACAACATTGTTTAAAGTTGACACATGCAACGAGTTACAACCCATGAAAACATTGTTCATACGACATAACCATAAACATAAAATAGACTCCGTTTAAGACTTGCGACTCGTCCAAGTAAAAGTCACAATCCCTAAACGTGGATGACCTCATAACTCTTACGCAGCGTGAAAACGTAGCATACTTCGCCAGATCCCTAATTCCCTGAAATACATGTAAGTTGAAAAGTCAACATAAAGTTGAGCGAGTTCATGTGAAAGTGAGTATGTAAAACCTTTGTAAGTATAAAATCCGTGGTATGTAGCAAATAAGGAAATAAAGAGATCACCAATGGTTTGCAAGGCCATTGATATGTGTGAAGTGCCGTAGGAAGACTCAAACCTAGCGGATTTTGCGTCGGGCTCAAAGTCACCCCGAGGTCCGTACTGTTGGGCCTGGGGCTGGGCTCGCTACACCCAGATAGATCTACCGCTTACGACCCTCGGTCCTACAATGAGGATTAATGGCCTCCAGTTCCCGCCTACCCACTCACATGATCTAAGTAGTAACCCTCCTTACGCTAACCATACCATGTAAGTACAAGTTCGTAATAATCGTAACATGTATTTCACCCCCGCAGTATAAAAACTGAAAAACAGTTAAGAGAAAAGGGGGGCATGAACTCACCAAAGTGCGTCTCTAACTAGTAATCTCCCAGTCAACCTGCTGTGCGACGACCTACACGTACTAACTTCTATTAGACGGACGACCGTGCCTTAGCTTAAGGTTTTAGTTTTTGGGAAATAGTTAGACAACTATTTCGTGTTTACACTTCTTAATTATGTATTAATTATATTCCTTCCCAAGGATGGGGGTTTTAATACATGTGCGTTTATATATCTTCAAAACATATTATTAAGTCTCACTTAATAAAATATATTTTATTTCATTTGTCTAAAATACTCTACTTCCAAAATATAAATACTTTTCCCAAAAATATTATATTTTATTCCACATAATTTCCAAAATAATACTTTTATCAAAATACGCTTTTAAGAGTATTTTTCCGAAAATACATAAATTACGTTGTAAAGTTCGGGTGGTATTAATAATAATACCGGTGTAACTTAAATATTTATTTGTGATAGCGTTGGTATTATTTTGGAGTCGTGCTTTCACAATGTATTCCAGTTATATTATTTTTACCCTAAAAATAATATATAGTTCACAAAATAATCATAAATTCACACAAGTGATTTACTACGAAATATATATTCTAAATATATATTTAACAAGTTTTATTTGTGAAAACCCACCTCCGAATACTTGGTTATATTGTAATAAAATCATGGCGAATTTTTATGTGGAAAAATAAGTTAAAATATATTCATAACACTTGTTGTAAAAATATTTTCCAAGTGTTATATTTCTGGAAAAATTTCGCCAGAGTTTCCTCTGTAACTGGAGGTGGCCACGCTTACAAGCGTATCATTTTCTTTTAAAATTTCAATCAACCAATTTCCAATCATCAAAATACCATCTTCAAACATCAAACTAGTCAAAATAAACATAAATCGCAAACACATGAACTTGCAAGTTGGGTAAAATTATGTAGTAACTTTTCAACACATTTAGTGGGTCTTTCCATCTTTAAAAATAAAATCATTTTCTTGAAAACTTTATTTTTAAAGAATATGAAGTTTTACAACTTCTAGTCGGTATTTACGAAAATATTTCTTTGTTAAATTCTTTCGTTACACAAGTGTCTACACACTTTTTGGTTCACAAAAATGTCTTTATTTCAAGAAAGATCCGGCTTTTTAAACATGATTTCATCATACACTTGGTTCTTCAAAAATACCACTCGTAGATCCTTAGATCTACTAGTTTAGAACTCCATTTCATAAGAAAAATCGTTTTTACACAAGTTCATGTTTCCGTATGAAAGGGTTCGTCATTTTGTAACTTTTCTATTTAACATAACACTAGTTCATGTTCCATGAACATGAACTAGCATGGTTAGATGACAAGCCATTCCAACACTAGCAATCAACAACATAAAACAATCATAACTAAACAAGATTTATGAGTTTTACACTAATATTTACTCATTAACCACCATATTCATCATTCTAGCAAGACTTTTAGTTTTGTTTTCGCATGTTCATGAATTTTATCCGTTAAACTTCTTATTAACCACTTTAGACAAGATCAAGAGGGTGTTTAGAATCACTTACAACTAGCTCAAGGCTAGGGAAGATTCGAAGCGAAAATTAGGTGGATAAAAGCAACGTAGTGAGGTCCTTGCGATTCCGTAAGCACCGAGCTTGTTTGTAGGAACTCTAACACACTTGTAAGTATATAAAATGGCTTGATCAAAGTTGGAAAGTGAGTGGATGTGGGTTGTGGTTCTCGGCCGAGAGTATCAAAGAGAGGAAAAAGAAATGTAATTTTTTTTTGAAGTGTGGTTGGTGAATGATAAGTGTGATCCTATAGTTTTATTTATAATTCATATATGTGTATTATCCAATGTATAAAGTGCTACCAAGATATTAAGCATGAGATTAAAATAATTAAAAGTGGATGGAATGTGTCCCCTTGGGGGAAACGATCGTTGGGGGGGGGGTTTAGTTGGTTCAATTTCAACTAAATGGTTAGCACTAGATATGTTAATTAGGAATTAAGATAGGTTATTTGTGTGTAGTGCTTTGTAACGGGTGTTAGGGTATTCGGGGACCCTAACTAGCTCAGAAAAAGAAAAACAATGTCATTGACAATATTTTTATGTTCCGGGTAAAGTCCGGTTGTTCGGTTGGATATTAATCCGTTAAAGTGCTAAATAAGCATTTAAAGTGTCGTTAATATTATTTTTAGTGACACAATGAATTCCCGACACTTTAGAAAGTGTCTAGTATTATTTTTCCATGTTTTTGCACTTTACTAGTTAATTTAAATGCTGAATTTTTATTTAAAGTGCAGAATTTTGTAGTTAAAGCATGTTTTAGGCACATCCAGTCACTATAACAATCACCTAGTGACGCAGTTCTACAATCCTCACTTCCCTACACTCCCTACTGGTGTAGTAATCTATTCCCGGCTCATACTGGCCTCAGAGACAGTGCCTGTCTGATGCTGGCTATGTCAGCATGTTTACTGGGTTATCCGTTCATTGTGCTACTGTGCTTTTGTGCATCAAGTTTGTCACTATAGTTATGTGTAAATAATGGAGTGACAGTATAAAGTATGATGCATGTATATGTACGTATCAGAAATCAAGTAGCAGTTAAACCGCAATTGTAATCAAGCACAGTAATTAAGCATTAATTAAATATTAATTAATTCATACGGATACCTGGTTTGGTGAGGGTTGTCACATTCTCCCCCCGTTAAAGAAATTTCGTCCCGAAATTTCAGCTCTGCTTCTAGATGCAGGGGTTTTAGGAAATAAATGGGGGTATTTCTCTTTCATACGATCCTCACGTTCCCATGTGAATTCAGGTCCATGCCTTGCATTCCAACGAACTTTGACGAGTTTGACACTGCTCCTGCGAGTTTTGTTAACTTTCCAATCTGTGACCTCAACAGGTTCTTCAATGAAGTGGAGCGTGTCGTCGATATGAACCTCGTCAGCAGGAATGATCACTGTTTCTTGTGTTGGACTCTTTCTCAAATTTGATACATGGAATGTATCGTGAACACCATTGAGTTCAGCAGGTAGGTCCAACTTGTAGGCTACAAGCCCAATCCTTTGCAGGATTCTGAAAGGGCCAATGTAACGCGGATTCAACTTTCCACGCTTTCCGAAGCGTGCCACACCCTTCCAGGGTGAAACTTTCAATAAAACCATATCCCCAACTTGAAATTCCAAAGGTTTCCGCTTTGGATCTGCATAGGCTTTCTGTCTTTCGCGAGCTGCCTCAATGCGCTTTCGAATCTGCGCAATCTTGTCGGTCATTTCTTGGACTATTTCAGGACCAACAAGCTGCCTATCACCTGCATCAGCCCAGCATAGTGGTGATCGACATTTGCGTCCATAAAGAGCTTCAAATGGCGCGGCTCCAATACTGGTGTGGTAGCTGTTGTTGTACGAAAATTCGACCAATGGTAAATGATTATCCCAGCTACCACCTAGATCCATTACGCATGCTCTCAACATATCCTCCAATGTCTGAATAGTTCTTTCACTTTGGCCATCTGTTTGCGGATGAAACGCAGTACTTAGATTCAATTGTGAGCCAAAAGCTTCTTGGAAGGATTGCCAAATCCTTGATACAAATCTCCCATCTCTATCAGAGATGATCGAGAGAGGGACTCCATGACGTGCTACGATCTCTCGCATGTATATTTCCGCAAGTTTACTCGTGTTGTCCTTTTCTTTGATTGGTAAGAAATGTGCGGACTTTGTTAGGCGATCTACTATCACCCAAATCATATCATGGCCTCTGGGCGTCTTTGGCAGCTTTGTTATGAAATCCATTGAGATTTGTTCCCATTTCCACTTGGGAATCTCAGGTGGTGCAGAAGTCCTGAAGGCTTCTGGTATTCAGCTTTCACTTTGGCGCACGTTAAACACTTGCTAACATAAACAGCAACATCACCTTTCATCCTAGGCCACCAATAATAATCCTTAAGATCCTGGTACATCTTATCCGCACTGGGATGAATTGAGTACCGTGACCGGTGGGCTTCATAAAAAATAACCTTTCTCAAACCACCAAACAGAGGAACCCAAATCCTTTTCATGAAGCATAGCGTTCCTTCCTCGTTTGGCACTAATTGCTTCTCCATCCCACGGAGATATTCGCCCTCAATATTTCTTTCTTTCAAGGCTTCTCTTTGTGCGGCACGAATGCGTAAAGAGAGGTCTGTTTGGACAATCATCTCCAAAGCCCTAACCCTTATGGGCTTGATCCTTTCTTTTCGACTCAGGGCATCAGCGACCACATTCGCCTTCCCTGGGTGGTATTTGATCTCGCAATCGTAATCGTTTAACAATTCGACCCAACGTCTTTGTCTCATATTAAGCTCTTTCTGGTCGAATATGTGCTGCAGACTCTTATGATCCGTAAAGATTGTACACTTTGTACCATACAAATAATGTCGCCAGATTTTCAGCGCAAATACCACTGCGCCTAGTTCCAAATCGTGCGTGGTATAGTTCTTTTCATGAACTTTCAATTGGCGTGAAGCGTAAGCTATAACTTTCTGGTGTTGCATCAACACGCAACTCAAACCTTGACGCGAAGCGTCACAATATACCACGAAATCATCAGTTCCTTCTGGTAGCGCTAAGTTCGGTGCGTCACAAAGTTTGTTCTTTAACATCTGAAATGCTTCTTCCTGTTTGATTCCCCAATCAAACTTCTTATCTTTCTGTGTGAGCGCGGTCAGAGGTTGAGCGATTTTGGAGAAATCCTCAATGAATCTTCGATAATAACCAGCCAAACCTAAGAATTGGCGGATCTCGGTTGGCGTCTTTGGAGTCTCCCAGCTCTTTATCGCCTCGATCTTTGTGGGATCAACATGGATTCCATTTCCATTAACCACATGTCCAAGAAACTGGACTTCGCGTAGCCAAAACTCGCACTTCGAGAGTTTGGCATACAACTTTTCCTTTTTCAGCAATTCCAAAATAGCTCTTAGATGTTGTTCGTGTTCATTCTTCGTCTTTGAATAAATCAAGATATCGTCTATGAACACAATCACAAACTTATCTAGGTACGGTTTACACACTCGGTTCATCAAGTCCATAAAAACAGCTGGCGCGTTTGTCAACCCAAACGGCATCACCAGAAACTCGTAGTGTCCATAGCGAGTTCTAAAAGCTGTCTTCGGGATACTTTCCTCCTGTATCCTAAGTTGATGGTATCCAGATCGCAAATCGATCTTCGAGTAGTAGCTTGAGCCTTGTAGTTGGTCGAAAAGATCATCGATTCTCAGCAAGGGGTATCTGTTCTTGATAGTCAACTTATTCAACTCCCGGTAGTCAATGCACATACGGAAACTACCGTCTTTCTTTTTAACGAACAGTACTAGAGCTCCCCAAGGTGAGAAGCTTGGTCTGATGAACCCTTTATCCAATAGCTCCTGGAGTTGTGTCGACAACTCCTGCATTTCTGATGGTGCAAGTCTGTAAGGTGCCTTGGCTATAGGCGCGGCACCTGGAACCAAGTCAATGTGAAACTCTACTTGCCTTTGAGGCGGTAATCCTGGCAAGTCTTCTGGAAAGACTTCCGGATATTCCTTGACGACTGGAATGTCTTCAATCTTCGGTTCAGCAGCTTTCTTATCCACGATGTGTGCTAAGAATGCAACACATCCCTTCTTCAAGCACTTTCTAGCTTTTAGGCAGCTAATAATTCTCAGCGGCGTATCATGCTTCTCTCCGTGCACTATGATCGTTTCTTCATCCGTCAGTGGGATGCGGATGGTCTTCTCATGGCAAACGATCTCGGCTTTGTTACTCGATAACCAATCCATTCCTACTACCACATCAAAGCTTCCCAGCTCGACAGGTAGCAAGTGTAGCGTAAACTCGTGCCCTCCTAGTTCAATCACACATCCTCGGACAACTTCACTGGTCTCAACTAGTTTCCCATTTGCTAATTCGATGGAGTACGGCACGTCTAACTTACTAGGCGTCAACCCGAGTATTTCTTAAATTCTAGTGACACGAAACTATAATCCGCACCAGTATCAAACAAAACGGATGCAAATCGTTGGTTTATAGGGAACGTACCAGTAACAACGTTGGGATCCTGGCGCGCTTCCCTCGCCTCCATGTTAAACACTCTTCCACGGGCTTGATTCAATCCTGGGCAGTTCCTCTTAAAATGCCCAATGTCACCACAGTTAAAACAACCCATTCTTTGACAATTACCACCTCCATTCCCAGCTTGATTGTTGTTTTGATTCGTGTCTCCAGCTTGATTTGCATTGATCCCTCGATTTCCATTACCTCCATTATTCCCTTGTACACGATTTCCATTGCCACCTCGATTATTGTTACGATTACCAAAACCTCCTTAGCCTCCCCGGCCAGCACTAGCCCAGCAAGAATCCTTCAGGTGGCCAATTTTTCCACAAGCTTCACATACTTTTGGCCCACACCGGCCAGAATGATGACGTTGGCATGTGTTACACTTGGGATGAGTACCCATATAGCCTTTTCCTTTCTTCCCAGCACCGGTTGCAGCTTGGACTGGTGCGCTTGATTCTCCTTTCTTGCCAACGTTGCTAGTTCCCTGCTTGAAGTTCGAGAATTTCCTTTTATTCTCACCAGACGATTCTACGTGAGTCTCTTTCTTCCTTGGCTCAACATTCGAGAACTTGTTCAGGCGGATGGCTTCCTCAGTAAGAGCTACGCTCAGATCTATGGCCTCTGTGATAGTCGCAGGCTTAGAAGTAGTGACCATACTCATGATCTGTGGAGCTAAGCCCCAGATAAAGCGCTCGATATGTTTGAATTCCGGTGTAACCATATAAGGTACCACATGAGATAGGTCGTGGAATCTCTGAACGTACTCAGCAATCTTGGGACCATCCATCCTTAAATGCCAGAACTCAGTTTCCAACCTTTGTATCTCAGCACAAGAGCAATACTTCTTTCGCATTAGCTCTTTTAACTCAGCCCAGGTCAATGCGTAAGCAGCGGCTTCACCAAGAGTTTGCACTTGTAAGTTCCACCAGGACAGGGCTCCGTCCAAAAATAGCCCAGAAATGTAAGTCACTTGTTGGTCTGGAGCGCACTTGCTCATTCGAAGAACATAATCTGTCTTTTCGGCCCATCTTACAAAAGCAACAGCACCTCCGGTGCCGTCAAAGTTCACAGGCTTGCAATCTAGGAAGTGCTTGTAAGTGCACCCTGCACAAACATTAGAATATACAAATGGTATTAGCGGACGCCCTATAAACATCCAAATGTATTGTAATACGTCCCAAGCGACTTAACATTACCATGTGGTGGATTGTTATTGCCGTTGTTCTGTGAGGTGCTTCCGCTGGTTCCTCCGTTTGAGGCTGCATACTGCGCAATGGCGGCAGCAATGATTTGTTGGAGTTCTGCCTCATTGGCAGGCATGCGCGGATCGCGTTTCGGTGGCATCTTCTAAAAGATGATCGTGTTGGTTAGGTCATATTTAAGTAAAGTGTACGTATGTATTCAACAATATCAACACATAACATCTCATGTTATAAATAAATCAACCACATAACATCTCATGTTATAAATAAATCAACCACATAACATCTCATGCTATAAAACATAAACAATAATTCAAACATCACAAATGATGAGAATACTGCGATTGCGCTGTCATAAATCAAGACCACAATGTGAGGTTTACAAGTACATAACTATATCGTACATCATCAGTGACTAAGGGCCACATCGCCCTAGTCCAAAATATCTAGTCAGTGACAACAACATCAAATATACAAATCATCAAAAGTCACAATCATCAAAATGCGGTCTCCAAAAGCTGTGTAGTCTGCACAATCGCGGTCATCTCATCAGAAGTCTACCCGAGTCGTACAAAATGGCCCTAAGCTGATGGCGGTGGAGGAGGGGGAAAATGAGAAAAGAGTAGACGTCGCATATGAAGCCAGTCCTCCTCCATAGCGCGATGAGCGCGCAGTAAGTAAGCTATCTGCTGCTCCGGAGTCCAAAAACGGGCAGCAGAATCAGGTGAAAGTGGTCGAGGAGGGTGTGATATGGCAGGTGGGGTCTGGCACTGGCACGGGAGTCGCTGAGCTCTCTCTAGCTCCTGTACGCGACTGGTCAGCGCCTCATGCTGTATCATGAAAGAAACAAGGACATCCTCGGTAGAAGACCCGATATAATATGGGTGATACGGATCCGTCGGTGGCATAATGGGAGGCGTAGTCCAGAGAAACGGCTCACTAGATGGAGCAAAGGATGGCACAGTAAACGGTGCAACAGTGGGAACAACAGTGGGGTAAGAAACCTGAGGTACAAACTGATCTCCTCCTGACACAAAAGGTGTATGACCAAACGGCTGACGAGATGAACCCTCCCCAGGACATGGGGGAGGTATGTCCTGACGAAACATGATGGGTAAGTCGGTGCGGTGAACACCGGTAGTATGTGTGGGAATCAAAGGAACATCAATAGGAACTGAAACAGGGGCTGTAACGGGGGCTACTGGTGGTGTAACTGGGAACACGAAGGGTGGGTAATCATCGTCATCCTCTATCCACCCATTGTGGGTGTGAGAGTATCGTGGATCAATGTGGGTCGCGAAAGGTGCACGGTCTAACATCACTGGCATAGGATCAGGAAGTGGTGCAACAACAGGATCCTCTAACGCAAGTGGAGCATCAACATGAACATCAACAGCATGATCATCCACCAACTGTGGGACATCAACAGGATGATCATCGACAGGTATACCATCAACCAAAGGAGCAACAGCAGGTGCATCGGCATGAACAGGGTCATGCTTAAATGCGGGGTCAGGAGCAACGCCTGGCTCAGGGGCCACGACCGGCTCCGGATCAACAAACTCCATCTCAAAATCAGCTGGATCAGCAAACATAGGGTCGACAGGGGCTATAGGATCCTCCAAATGCTGGTCCAAGTGTACGAACTCAATGTCCTGGTCTGGATCAAAGCCAGGTGGAAAAATAGGATCTGAATCATCATCAACGTCATGATCGAACTCAAAGCTGTGCGCAGGAACAGGTGCAACAGATGACGCCATATCCGGGTCGTCGTCGTGTGAGTGGTGCTGCACTCCCTGCGCGTGCGAAGGTACGGATGCCACAGACTCAAAGGAGTCTGGAGCAGGTGAATGAACAGGAGCCTCCTCCGCAGGAGCATCAGCAAGAAGTGGGATATCACCGGAAGCAATATGGGCCTCGCCCTCAAGTGGGTCCTCCTCAAACAAGTCAACGTCATCGTCAGAGACAACGTCAAGGGGCATATCAATAACGGGATAAGCTGCAAGGGGTACAGGAGCAGGGATCTCCACGAGTGGTAAATCCCCAACAAGATGGCCATCAGCAGGCTCTGCTACGACATCTGGCAGCGCAAAAGGCTGAAAGTCGTCATCATCCGTGCTGGTCGTATCGGAAGTATACACCTCATGCTCTGATGAAACTATGTCGTCTGATACTATGGCCATGGGATCTGTAGTGTCCAACTCTCCAGTATCTGATGAAGGCATGGCGTCTGTAACACAAACACACACATACACAAATAATCAATCATATAATCAAATAAGCATGATAGTCACCAATAAGCAATCAAGTAATTTTCCTAGTCCCACTAGTCTATCCTCCCAGCCTCTCAGACTGATCCTCCTAGTCCCACTAGACTATCCTCCCAGCCTCTCAGACTGAATCTCCTAGTCCCACTAGACTACTCCCTCAGCCTCTCAGACTGAGCCTCCTAGTCCCACTAGACCACCCCCTCAGCCTCTCAGACTGAGCCTCCTAGTCCCACTAGACTACTCCCTCAGCCTCTCAGACTGAGCCATAATTTAAAAAAATATTTTGCACTCTGGATCTGGACGTAGTGTATGCAATGTAATAATGTTTTCGTGAGAGCCCTAGTGATCATAGTCTAGACTCGAGAAGGAATCCTAGTTCGCTATGATCAAAGCTCTGATACCAAGCTGTCACACCCTGGCTTTGCGAAAGCGTGGGTTTATTTGGTGTGACTTCTTAATACCATAGCTTAATCACAACAAAGCTATATGAAATTAAAACCATGAAGATCATCCATTGATTCGAGTTTTAAAAGTAAAATACCACAACATTGTTTAAAGTTGACACATGCAACGAGTTACAACCCATGAAAACATTGTTCATACGACATAACCATAAACATAAAATAGACTCTGTTTAAGACTTGCGACTCGTCCAGGTAAAAGTCACAATCCCTAAACGTGGATGACCTCATAACTCTTACGCAGCGTGAAAACGTAGCATACTTCGCCAGATCCCTAATTCCCTGAAATACATGTAAGTTGAAAAGTCAACATAAAGTTGAGCGAGTTCATGTGAAAGTGAGTATGTAAAACCTTTGTAAGTATAAAATCCGTGGTATGTAGCAAATAAGGAAATAAAGAGATCACCAATGGTTTGCAAGGCCATTGATATGTGTGAAGTGCCGTAGGAAGACTCAAACCTAGCGGATTTTGCGTCGGGCTCAAAGTCACCCCGAGGTCCGTACTGTTGGGCCTGGGGCTGGGCTCGCTACACCCAGATAGATCTACCGCTTACGACCCTCGGTCCTACAATGAGGATTAATGGCCTCCAGTTCCTGCCTACCCACTCACATGATCTAAGTAGTAACCCTCCTTACGCTAACCATACCATGTAAGTACAAGTTCGTAATAATCGTAACATGTATTTCACCCCCGCAGTATAAAAACTGAAAAACAGTTAAGAGAAAAGGGGGGCATGAACTCACCGAAGTGCGTCTCTAACTAGTAATCTCCCAGTCAACGTGCTGTGCGACGACCTACACGTACTAAGTTCTATTAGACGGACGGCCGTGCCTTAGCTTAAGGTTTAAGTTTTTGGGAAATAGTTAGACAACTATTTCGTGTTTACACTTCTTAATTATGTATTAATTATATTCCTTCCCAAGGATGGGGGTTTTAATACATGTGCGTTTATATATCTTCAAAACATATTATTAAGTCTCACTTAATAAAATATATTTTATTTCATTTGTCTAAAATACTCTACTTCCAAAATATAAATACTTTTCCCAAAAATATTATATTTTATTCCACATAATTTCCAAAATAATACTTTTATCAAAATACGCTTTTAAGAGTATTTTTCCGAAAATACATAAGTTACGTTGTAAAGTTCGGGTGGTATTAATAATAATACCGGTGTAACTTAAATATTTATTTGTGATAGCGTTGGTATTATTTTGGAGTCGTGCTTTCACAATGTATTCCAGTTATATTATTTTTACCCTAAAAATAATATATAGTTCACAAAATAATCATAAATTCACACAAGTGATTTACTACGAAATATATATTCTAAATATATATTTAACAAGTTTTATTTGTGAAAACCCACCTCCGAATACTTGGTTATATTGTAATAAAATCATGGCGAATTTTTATGTGGAAAAATAAGTTAAAATATATTCATAACACTTGTTGTAAAAATATTTTCCAAGTGTTATATTTCTGGAAAAATTTCGCCAGAGTTTCCTCTGTAACTGGAGGTGGCCACGCTTACAAGCGTATCATTTTCTTTTAAAATTTCAATCAACCAATTTCCAATCATCAAAATACCATCTTCAAACATCAAACTAGTCAAAATAAACATAAATCGCAAACACATGAACTTGCAAGTTGGGTAAAATTATGTAGTAACTTTTCAACACATTTAGTGGGTCTTTCCATCTTTAAAAATAAAATCATTTTCTTGAAAACTTTATTTTTAAAGAATATGAAGTTTTACAACTTCTAGTCGGTATTTACGAAAATATTTCTTTGTTAAATTCTTTCGTTACACAAGTGTCTACACACTTTTTGGTTCACAAAAATATCTTTATTTCAAGAAAGATCCGGCTTTTTAAACATGATTTCATCATACACTTGGTTCTTCAAAAATACCACTCGTAGATCCTTAGATCTACTAGTTTAGAACTCCATTTCATAAGAAAAATCGTTTTTACACAAGTTCATGTTTCCGTATGAAAGGGTTCGTCATTTTGTAACTTTTCTATTTAACATAACACTAGTTCATGTTCCATGAACATGAACTAGCATGGTTAGATGACAAGCCATTCCAACACTAGCAATCAACAACATAAAACAGTCATAACTAAACAAGATTTATGAGTTTTACACTAATATTTACTCATTAACCACCATATTCATCATTCTAGCAAGACTTTTAGTTTTGTTTTCGCATGTTCATGAATTTTATCCGTTAAACTTCTTATTAACCACTTTAGACAAGATCAAGAGGGTGTTTAGAATCACTTACAACTAGCTCAAGGCTAGGGAAGATTCGAAGCGAAAATTAGGTGGATAAAAGCAACGTAGTGAGGTCCTTGCGATTCCGTAAGCACCGAGCTTGTTTGTAGGAACTCTAACACACTTGTAAGTATATAAAATGGCTTGATCAAAGTTGGAAAGTGAGTGGATGTGGGTTGTGGTTCTCGGCCGAGAGTATCAAAGAGAGGAAAAAGAAATGTAATTTTTTTTTGAAGTGTGGTTGGTGAATGATAAGTGTGATCCTATAGTTTTATTTATAATTCATATATGTGTATTATCCAATGTATAAAGTGCTACCAAGATATTAAGCATGAGATTAAAATAATTAAAAGTGGATGGAATGTGTCCCCTTGGGGGAAACGATCGTTGGGGGGGGGGGGGGGGTTAGTTGGTTCAATTTCAACTAAATGGTTAGCACTAGATATGTTAATTAGGAATTAAGATAGGTTATTTGTGTGTAGTGCTTTGTAACGAGTGTTAGGGTATTCGGGGACCCTAACTAGCTCAGAAAAAGAAAAACAATGTCATTGACAATATTTTTATGTTCCGGGTAAAGTCCGGTTGTTCGGTTGGATATTAATCCGTTAAAGTGCTAAATAAGCATTTAAAGTGTCGTTAATATTATTTTTAGTGACACAATGAATTCCCGACACTTTAGAAAGTGTCTAGTATTATTTTTCCATGTTTTTGCACTTTACTAGTTAATTTAAATGCTGAATTTTTATTTAAAGTGCAGAATTTTGTAGTTAAAGCATGTTTTAGGCACATCCGGTCACTATAACAATCACCTAGTGACGCAGTTCTACAATCCTCACTTCCCTACACTCCCTGCTGGTGTAGTAATCTATTCCCGGCTCATACTGGCCTCAGAGACAGTGCCTGTCTGATGCTGGCTATGTCAGCATGTTTACTGGGTTATCCGTTCATTGTGCTACTGTGCTTTTGTGCATCAAGTTTGTCACTATAGTTATGTGTAAATAATGGAGTGACAGTATAAAGTATGATGCATGTATATGTACGTATCAGAAATCAAGTAGCAGTTAAACCGCAATTGTAATCAAGCACAGTAATTAAGCATTAATTAAATATTAATTAATTCGTACGGGTACCTGGTTTGGTGAGGGTTGTCACATAATCACTCTAAAAATCATCTAAACAACATAATCACCCTAAAAATCATCTAAACAACCATAAACAACGTCAAAACACATGAAATTTCAAACCTATTTAAGAATTTTGTTACCCTTTAGTGTCGGACAGCGGTGGTTCGCGGCTGCTGATGACGTGCTGTTATGGTTGCTGTTGTGTTCGATGATCGCTGGCAGGAGACGACCCAAGAGAGGGAGGACGGGAGGAATTCTAAGGGACTATTGGGCTTATTTTAGTTATTATAGTTTGAACTTAGGTTGAGTTTGGTTAATGGGCTAGTAATTAGTGGGCTAATTATGTTTAATGAAATAGTGGGTTAAGGTATTGGGTATTTTGGTATTTTGGTTAAGTTGGGTAGTATAAGTTTATATAATTTAGGTAGTTTTTTTTAATTAGAGTTTACTAAAAAAAATTTAAAATATAAATCGATAACATTTTTTACTTAAGGTGTGTGGACGAAAAATTTCAAGGGGTGCGGATGAAAAAATTCAAGGGGTGCGGAAGAAAAAATCCAAGGGGTGCGGACGGGATTTTCAACGGAAAATAGCACTAGAATTTTTTTTCCCATGGGTGCGCCCGCTCACCTTGGGTTAGGGGTAAGTCCGCCCCAGTCTTCATTCCTTCTCGTTGCGAACCCCAATTATATAATTATATTATGCCAGCCATCTAACTTATAAAATAGAGATAGTGGCCTCGGCTCACTCAAGGAAATTAGCGGTAATTTTAATTCGATCACTGGCGTCCTACTCTGCCCAACTGGGTGGCTGGTTATTTCCTTATTACTCATTTTCACTCCATTTGCACCAGGACCTGGCAAAATACAAAATAATATAATATAACACTAAAAACAAAAAAAAAACAAATAAAAACTATACAAAAATTATACACTTTACACGGGACAAATATGTGTATTTTACCACACGTCAAATATCCCCACACTTATCTCTTTTTCGTCCCTGAAAAAGACTTATTCAAACGGAATCAGAATCAGAAAATATTCAGGTTCAAAGATATAGATTACTTATTTAAACTGAAATTCGTGTTAACTACGATTGCAAGTATATGTGTCCACTTAAACCCAGACCCGATTCCAAGCCCTTATCATGCAATTTATGTTATAGTTAACATACCTAGGGTCACACACTAAAAGCCGTAGTTACACCTAATCCCGCTTCAAGCTTATGAAACAAAAGGAATTGATCATTGGGCCCTTTCCTAACCGTTTTATACCAAAATCAAAAGAATTTAACAAACAATTTTTTTTTCCTTTTTTTCTTTTCTTTTGAGCACTAGATTTTGCATACCTAACCCAGAGGCTGTCTCAACTAGAGTCACCATCCCGGAGAGCGACAACGTAGGCGTCGATAATTTAGCATATTTTTAACTCAACCTAGAGACAATCTAAACCAGATTCACCATCCCCGATAAAGATTAAATAGGCCTCGTTTTATTCAATCTAGCTCATTTATTGTATTTTTTTCAGTGTTGCAAAAATCACTATTACTCGGCGATTAATCGCCGACTAGTCGCTAGTCGGCCTCCTACTGAGTAATTTTTCACTAATCAGTCAAAAAATCTCTAGTCGGTCAAAGCCGGTCCAAGCCGCCCTAGTCGGCCCTAGTCGCCCTAGTCGGCCCATTTGAAATCCTTATAAAACAGGCCCAAGATTACAACTTTAACCCATTTTCCTTATCCCTTACCCTAATATGACGAAGAATTTGAGTCGGAGAAAGAGGATGAAGTAGACGAAGAGATTGAATATGAGTCGGATGGTGTTGAAATCATTTAACACTACGGGGATGACGATTACATTTGAGCTATTTGTTAATGTTTGAATTTTAAGTACTGAGATGTCACACCCTGACTTTTGCGGAAGCGTGTGCGTGTGACTTGATCAGTTTCATTGCATTCAATTATAACAAACAACTATGTGACTAAAATTGATGTTCATCCATTCATAAGTTTTAAAAATATTACAAACACAAGTTGTTAAGTTTCAATCAACAAACTTCATGTTAAGTTACAAACCATCCAAAAGAGATTAAGTTCCATACATGGACTTTTAACAAAAGACTAGTAAACCAAGGCTTTGCTTCATATATCTTATCCAGGGTAAGATATACAAATCAAACCCTTCAAAATAGGATGACATCTATTCTTGTAAATCACTTCATGAAATCATTTCCAACGCCGCAAGATCCATTTAATTTCCTGAAACACATGTAATTTGAAAACATCAACAAAAGTTGAGCGAGTTCATGTGTTTTCATGTGAGCTCGTATGATCTTGTAAACATTTGAAAGTATTCCTTTGATAACCGGTATGTAAAGCGTCTATGAACAGATCAATTAATGTTTTGCAAGGACATTAATATGTGTGCAATGGCGTAGGAAGGCTCAAACCTAGCAGATTTTGTACCGATCCACCCGGCTGGAATGACATAGTCACTACATGCGGCCACTTCAGGACCCATGAGTGGGGCTCGCTACACCCGATAGATCTACCATTCCTGCCCCTCGGTCTTAAACAAGATTAATGGTCTTAAGTGTGCGCCTACCCATCCACATGATCTAACAGTTCATTCCTTAGCTAAACCATACCATTTGAAACATGTATTCCACCCCCCGAAAGTTATAAATCTGAAAACAGTTAAGAGAAAAGGGGGACATGAACTCACTAGTTTGCGTCAGCTGTCTCGTGTACTAAAAGTCTCTCTATCTGCGGGTCGTACCACTACCTACACACGTGCTATGTTTTATTAGACGTTTAGGTCGTGTAACGACTCTTAGCTTTAGTTATTTATTAAGACTTATTTTGGAATTTTGGTATACTTTGAGTTACACGCTTGGTACATGTTGTATATGTAATTATATAATTCCAAATTATATAAATATTAGTTAAAATAAGGATATTTTAACTTAAATTATTTTCATCCAATTATTCGTAATATTGTTAAAAATAATTTATTTTTTTAACTTGATTTGTCATGTGGTTCTCACATATATATTTTCAAGTATAGGTATAGTTGCATGTTATTTTGTATTCTCATACTTGTGTATATTACTTGTATACGGGTATTTTGCCAAGTGTTGGTAGTGCATTCCGGTATGTATTTATACATATAGGAATACGTATTCTCTTGTATTTAGTAAGTATTTTATAATTAATTTATGTAGAATTTTCCGGAATATTATTTTTATACAATTAAAAATCACAAACTTTATACTCTTAAAATATATATATTTTAATAGGATATTTATAGAAAAATATCTATAAATTTTTATTGGCAAAAATAGGTATACTTCCATATATATCTTAAAAATAATATATTTTTAAAATTAAAGTTAGAAAAATATATATTTTTAGTTTTCACCAAAATAATATATTTTTGAGTTGTTCTTGAAAATATATATTTTCTCCCACTTCAAAAATAATGTATTTTCGACTTTGACAAAATATGATATATTTTATAATAGTTGTAAAAATCCATATTTCGGTTTCAAAAATACCGTTTACCACATTTATCAAGATACGAATTTATTTCCGGAATATATATATATATATATAGAAACGGGATCAGGAGAAAACGGCAAAAAGTGTGAGAACAGTGAGAACGCATCCTGGCCGAACACGTGGCGCGAGGCATGATCAGGGTCCGAGGGGTTTTTTTTGTCTTTTTAGTATTCTTCTCCTTTCACGATTTTCGCGTTTGACATGTTGCTTTATTTTTTGCGTGCAAGATAATTTTGGCGTTATGTAGAATTATTAATTATTTGGCGTTTTACTGTTTTTTCTCAGATTTCTTTTCGTTGAATTAATTCTTTTTGTGTCACATAGTTAATTTTTTGGCGTTATGGCTTTTTCCATGTCATTTTTGGCGTTTTGTATCTTTTTGTTAATAATTGATTACCATAGATTAATATTTTATAAAACTACAATAACACGAAAATCAAAATAAACTAATAGTCTTCCGTATGTGGGATTACATCAGAGATGTACCCATCGCTTTATTCATCACTTTCTTCAGATTCTTTATCGTCAAATTTCATTTTTGCGTATAACGCCATTAGCTCGTCTCTTCTTTGCTGCAGCCTATTCTTGAATATCACTGCATCCTTGGATTTTGGATCGTTTGAAGGTGTTAAATCACAGAGTTGTTCAATGATAGATAGCAACCATGTCTTCAACATTTCTTCCATTAGCCTTGAATATTGCACCGCGTTTTTATAAGTCACTTCAACTGTTCCTTCTTCCTCATGCAATATCCAACTTCTAAGTTTTGGTATAGGAGTATCTTCAATATCATCATCTTCTGCCAGAAGTTTTCTCTTCAGTCTTTTTATTACAGTTCTCGTTCTTTCACAATCGTTGTCTATTGGAACCCCAAGGGCCAGGATATCCTTCTGAACCTTTTCATTCATTCCAAGCATGGCTTTGATTGTCCTTACCTTTACCCTTCTACTATCAGAGAACTTATGATGAATCGTTTCTCTTTCCTTTCAAACCTCCATGCAATAACCTTAGCCATTTTTAAATTTTTTTGGCGTTTTGGACAATATGTGGCGTTTTAGTCAAATTTTTTGGCGTGTTTGAGCTTGGGTTTCATGGTTTTCTTTTATATTGACTTTTTTCCCCGCGTATGACAGGTAATTATGGCGTTTTGAAAAAGATAAATAAATATAATAAATGTTAGTAATTATGTTTTCCGTCGTTTCATTTTGCTGTTTTTTGCAGTTTACCGTGTTTTGTTTTCAGACTCAACTGTTTTTATGGTGTAACACGTCAAATCTTTGACGGTTGTAATTATGGCGCTTTGTTTTCCAATGGCGGTTAGATAACTATTGGACTTCTTTTTGTTTTATATTCTTTGCACATTGTTTCACGCTTTTTTTTATAATATTAGTTGTTCAAATTAATTTTATTATAGTTTGGTAGTTTTTTGGGGGTGTTTTTTATGGCATTATGGCGTTTTACACGCATTTGCTAATTTTGGTGTTTTATTATATTTTTTTATTATAGCATTAATATTCTTTTGTTGTTTGTTAACTGAAATTTCAAAACAAACAATAGATAAAGTAAATTAAAAAAAAAACAAAGTAGAAGCAATTTATGATTTTAAATCTTCAGTGTCATCAGTCTCTTTTTTCTTTTGAAACTACAAGAAATGTGACAAATAAATGGCGTTTTGGGTTTGGCGTTGTTTATTTTCTTTGTTCATGTGTTGAAGTGTCTTTGTGGATGTTGGAGACATAGATCGACCACGTGTGGGTGGATGCTATCTGCCTGTCATCTTCATTATAATCATCGAGGCCAAAGTAGCATTTACACTGGTATAGGTCTCTTCTTATCATCCAAACCTTCTTCAGGAACAAAGATGACAGTATGACATATGGGTGTCATCAGTCCCTCTTTTTTCAATTTTGTCCATCTCATGCAGCAAAATCTTCCTACACTCACGTAACAAATCATTCAATGAAGCTTCATGCAGAACATTACTGAGGATCAAAGAAAAGATGTTTGCCGTCGTTGTATTTTTTGGCGTTTTACATTGAGTTGTAAATTTTTTTAGCAACAACTGTGTGTTTTTTTTGTTGTTTTTTTGGTGTGATAAACGGAAGGGTGGTGAGACGTTTCTGTTTATAGAATTTTTTTGGCGCGTAGTTTAGGCGGGATGTTATTTTTATAACAAAAAATGTAATTAACATTTATCCGGATGTAAGCTTTGGCGTTATATATAATGGCGTTTCATATTTTTTGGCATTTTTGTAGCCAGAGAGCTTAAATAAAAACACAGAAAAAAGTACGCAGTGATAAAATTTGCGTTTTGTATTTATTTGGCGTTTTATTTTTCAATGGCGTTTTATGTGAGAAATGGTTTTTTACTTTTTTACCCTTAATGAAGCGCGTCCACATAATAAAATTGGTGTTATTTACTAAAATGTCACCGCGCCAATCTAGTCCATAGATTGTTTTGATCGGACGATCAATAAGCGTTCTCACTGTTCTCACACTTTCTACCGTTTTCTCTAAATCCTGACCCTATATATATATAGTCCAAAGTGTCCATTGTCCGAATCGTCCAATATTTGGGTATAAGTTATTTATTTATTTTCTTGTGATTTTGGTAATATTTCATATTACAAAGTATTTTGGTGTGATATATTATTTTCAAGGTTCCTAATTTTTAGTATAACTAATACAAGCAATATACATGTAGCACATAATTTTTGTGACTTCTAAATATATATTTTCCTAAATATATACTTAGTCATTTTTATTATTAAAAATCAACCTCCAATACTTGTAATTTTTATAACAAAAATTATGGCAAATTTTATATTTAAAACCATGATAAAAAATTTCTTGTAAATACTTGTTTAAAAATATTTTTCTAAGTGTTGAATTTTTATAAAATTTTTGCCATAGTTTCCTTTGAAAATGGAGGTTTCCATGCTTATTAGTGTGACACCTGTGCCTCCACGGCCATCAAACAAATACTGTATCAATGAAATATTGTATTTCATACTTGGGATTTGTATAAATATGTGTATCCTTTACACATTATCAATTCTTGTTCGATTTCAAGCTTTAAATCACTTTCTGGAAGGTTATACGCGCACTGATGCGTAAATATAACCCGTTTAATGCAACAAACACTCCAGAATAGTGAAATAGGCTTAACATACCTTAAATAACCATTACATAACTTAGAAATAAGTTTTGAAGGCTTTGGTATGGCAAAATCAAGTTAAATCGCTTACAGGGACTAAAGTTGACAAACTGCGAAAGTATGCCAATTTGAACTGTAACAGACATTCCGGATCATGGCCATAAGTTAAACATACCATAAATATCCTTTACATAGCTTAGAAATAGGCTTTGAGGGGTTCGGTGTGCTAAAATAAACTTTTGGCTCATTCAGGGACTAAAAGTGTCAAAAAGTGCATAAGTTTGCACTTTCACGCATATCTTACGTTCTGAATACATCCGGACATCCAAAAATTTATGTAAGCACTAAAATATTTTATTTTAGTGTTTGGCATGAGAAAAATCCATTCCTCACGCAATTTAGATCGTTTTTCGCGCTTATGCGCATTCCGTCGTAATTAAGCGAACATCGCGATCGTACGGCCAAACGAACCGACACCCGAGATATTTTTGAACACATTTTAAGTTCCCTATACTTTAAATTCATTTTAGAGCTTTGAAATGGGGTTAACGGGCCTTAAACATGTCGGAAATAGCTCAAAACACTAACAGGGACCAAAAGTGTAATTCTGTGAAAGTAGGTCCTTGCGCACCTCAACACTCTGAGTGTTACGGTGCGCAAGCAGGGGCCAGATGCAGCAACTCGTTTTAACAGCCTGTTTCCAGCCTTTAAACCCCCCCAAAGGCCAATGCCACTTGTCAATAACTGGTGGTGGGGGCAAAATGATGCACCATAACATTCCAACACTTGTACGGATGGGATTCGATCACTTTATTCGAGAAACGATCTTAACGACTCTCCGAAAACTATAAATACCCATCCATCCCCATTGCAAAACCCACTTGAAATCTGAGAATTCTCTAAGTTGGGGTGTTTCATCACCTCATACCTGAGAATACTTGGATTATCAATCTTGCGGGGACCCTTTGTAAGTGTTCCTTCGTTCTTTTATCGCTTTTCTAGTCCGAAAGTCGAACTTTGTTTGACTTTCTGCATTGACTAGTTTATGGTCAATGCGAAGTTCGTTTGAACTTCAAAACGTGAGCGTGATCACGATGGTTATAGTCCCTAGTGACTATACCTACTGATTACCACGTTATCTAGGCTCAGTGACGAGTCGTAGTTTCGGCCAAAATGCGTGTTATTGCGTATTTTGTAACCAAACTACTTTTAGGTATCAAAACCGTTTGTTTTGATACCAAACCTGTTTTCTAAACTTAGGTAAGCATGTTTTAACATGCTTAGCTCGTCACTTTTAGTTTAGTGCTTATATAGGGTCGTAAGGTAAGCGATCTAAACAATCGCTTATACTTTCGAACCCGACTCGTTTGGTCGATCATTAGGATTCGACCAAACACATTAGGTGACCATAGCATATAGGGGATAACCTTCCGAGGTTATACCTTATGGTCGCTTCGTTAAGTAGTTGTATGATAGGTAGTATATATGCCTTAGGTAAATTACCAAAATACCCTTTTCATGTGTAATTGGTAATTAAGCATATGTAACCTAAACTTTCGTCACTTAACTGATTATGTAACATAATTAAACATGTTAGGCATATAATACTTGTCATAGGACTAGTTAGGCGTTCCGAACGCGTTTTACGCGAACGACGCGTTAAAGTAGCATAAGCTACCTAAACGGGTCGTAATGGGTCGTAAGCACTTAGGTTAGGTTTCATTTTAGTATGTAGGCCTTGTTAAACCATATTACATGAGTTCCCCTACTCATTTGGTTTACGAGCCTCATTCTATCCGATCTTCCGATTATAGGTCCGGTTTATTAATGTAGTTACCTATATTAGGTGCCGTTTGATATCCATGATCTCTAGCATTGTTTGGTTGTTACTCAAGGACTACTAAGCAATCTCAAGTGAGTACATAGACCCCTCTTTTACTGTTTTCCAAACGTTTTGGGGTGGAACACATGTGCCTACTTGTTACTTTCATGCTTTCCTGTTTTTCACATCATTTACTTGCTATGTTCATTAGTACATTTATAGTACATGATTTCATTTTGTTTTATGCTATGTATGCCCATTGTGTGCGTACTTAGTACATTACTTTACATTACATTTTATGCTATGTATGCCCATTGTGTGCGTACTTAGTACATTATTTTACATTACATTTTATGCTATGTATGCCCATTGTGTGCGTACTTAGTACATTATTTTACATTACATTACATTTTATGCTATGTATGCCCATTGTGTGCGTACTTAGTACATTATTTTACATTACATTTTATGCTATGTATGCCCATTGTGTGCGTACTTAGTACATTATTTTACATTACATTCTATGCTATGTATGCCCATTGTGTGCATACTTAGTACATTTATTATTCATCACATGCTTACATTTTGGTATGACATTTGGTTTGTTTAAATGGGACAACGTACATTCATTAACACCGATCATGCCGCTCGGTAGTAGGTAGTGGTACCATAGGACTTGACAAATCCCATTCCTGTAATCTCGGGTTTGTTTGGATGGAAGGAATGACCGAATCCGAATACATTTTTTGATAACGTTTACTAAAAGGGTTATCCGACTGTCGCAAGGCTTGGATGTATGAATTTTCACAATACTGCATAGATGTTTATATCAGTATAGCATGCATTTATTACACAAAACATAACTTTGATTTAAACCATGTTTTACTTCAATACCTTGTTTATGTGCATTTTACATATGGTTTAGTTGATATATTTCACTTACCATACATAAACATTTTGACATTTACATACACAATTCATGATTTACATTAGACATAAACATTTTGACATTGATATACACAAAACATTTTTGACATTTGATTATACATAAACATTTTACTTTGGTGGTTTGGTTTGGGTAAGTGATTTAAGTAACGAGGCGTGTGTAATACGATACAAGTATGGTGGATACACCGCTGGTACTTCCTATATATAAGTGCTTGTATGGTATTACATATCGTAGCGTTATTTGCATCATTTCAATTTGAGACATATAACATTTTATACAAATAACATACTTTTCACAAGACATTGTTTTACAAACAACTTATCTTATACAAACTCATTTTACTTGGTTATTCATTTAACCATACATTATTCTCTCATTTATACATATCATCTGAACTTATTGTTTTTCAAACGATTTACAAAACAAATCAATTTACAAGGTTCATGACTGACTTTTGCTAAACAATTTTTTTCTAAACTTACAAGTCATGAATCCTATTTTCACAAAACCTATGTATCTCACAGGCATTTTTATGCTGACGTACCTATTTTCACATGTGTTTCAGGATATGATGCATAGGATTTATCAAGATACACTTAGGCGGACTTGGGCCTTAGTGACAATAAAATATGCAAGACTAGTTATTTATGTTATGTTTCTTTGATTGTCAAGACAATGTAACTCTTTTATTTAATAAAACAATATTTCAATTTCCATGTGTTATGAAACAATGATTCTGTTACAACACTCCCCGACGTTTCCGCCACGTTTTGTTGTTTTACGTGGTCGGGGTGTGACATAAAAGTTGGTATCAGAGCCCATGGTTATAGGGAATTAGGTTATTAGTAATGCTTTGACCTAGTCTATAACCTTCCTAGGACCCTAACGCGAGTTTACTTGCGTTTAGTCATAAAACAATACTGTCACCTATCCTTAGGCGACAACCACAACAAGAACATAAATTTCAAAACCGCTTTGAAAACTAATCATCTGTTCTAGGATGATTGATTACTAGGTTTTGAACCCTCTATTGTAAGGTTTTGAACCCTCTGTTATAAGGTTTTGAACCCTTTGAATTTTCAAAACCTCGTCAAAGTTTGGGTCTTATAGTGTGAACACGTGCAATCTGGAAGAGTGGATGCCTGTACTCAGAGTTTTCTGTCTAAGGCTAGAGTGATCGTACAAATCCATATAATCGGACCAGTCACTCTTACCTGGGAACTCTTGGGGTGAGTGTCCACTTATAGGCTAAAGCATGTCTTCGCGATACATTAATATGACCCGCTTACTTTGATTAGTCACCGTCTCATTTGTTTGCCTTAGGTAGCAAACAAATGATCGCAATTTCTATGCGTTGTCATTTTGTTTTATTTGCCGATAACATTTCATTTGTTTCCCCCTATGTCTTTCATTTCCTTCTAGAATGTCTCTTCCTCTCAGCAACGGTCAAATGTCCGAGCGAACAGCCAAATTTGCCCAGCGATTAGGCGAAGTGATTCTGAAGACTGTGGATTTAGGCATTGCCATGTATCGTCTCCAGGATGAAGCCACTCAAGAGTCACCAAAGGAGACAGAGGCCAAGCCTTCACCTAAACCAAAGAAACGTAAAGATTCAAAGAATCCCGCAGCGGTTGCACCAAAACAGGCAAGACCTAGCCAAGTGACAGCACCACCAGCCAAGAAACCAATCAAGGAATCAAAGACCATGGATGAACAGACTGGATCCCCTAAGAAGTCAAAGAAGCGAAAGGCTTCTCAGAACTTCGTCGTGGTCGATCACAATGGTCAAGCCATCCCCAACCAACCAGCTCAACCCCTTGCTAGGAAACCATACAACGGAACTGCACCCTTGTGCAACCAATGTAGCCTTCATCATCAGGCTAGTGTGAAGTGCCGCAAATGCCAAATTTGTGGACTTATAGGTCATACGGCAAGGGTTTGGCCCAACTACAGCAGTACCAAATCAAGCAGGACCCATCCGGGTGGCAACACCACCTGCTAAGAAGCAATACAAGGGAACGGCACCAATATGCGACAAATGTAATGGGCATCACCAAGCTCACTTACCGTGTCGTCTGTGTGTATCATGTGGGCGAGTTGGTCACCTGGCAAGTGATTGTCGATGTAACCCGAACTAAGGTGGTCCAAATCAACCACAAGCCGACTCTGCTCAAGCTCGTTTCTCACCAGGGTCTTGCTACAACTGTGGCGAGATGGGCCATTTCCTAAGGGATTGCCCAAAGCTTGCTAATGCAAATCCAACCCACGGATAAGCAGTTGGCTGATTAGAAGATGTTGTTGTCTTATGCTTTTGTTTCTTCTATTTCTTGTAATGTGAAACAATCTGTTTTGATTATAAATAAATTGTTGTTCACAATTCTGATATACGAGTGTAGTTACATGAGTAAATGGAAATTCTCTATGATACCTGTATTAAGGAACTATGTTCCTTACAAACTACTCTTGTGATTCTCTCTTTCAAATGATCGCTCATGATTCCCTCGAAAATTTTAAGTACTCGTTTCACTCTAAGAAACAAAGTACAGAAAATAAAGTGATATTATGAGTAATCATGCTTCTGCACATCTGTGCCTTTGAATCTTTGGTTAGATAACTAAGGGTATTTTCAAATCTCATACCCATTACGTTTTGATTTTTCAACATACACAGTACAAGTATTTCAAAAACAATCTTCATGATCTCAAAACATTTCATATAGTCTGAAAACAATATTAACACAGTACATTTTCTTATCAAGTGCATGATTTCGAAAAGCATCATTCATGTTTTCAAAAACCTTATACATAATTTCAAAATTCATCTCGCATGATTTTAAAACATTTTTATAAATATACTTACCTAGTACACCTACTTTATGATTTCAAAAGTATTATATATAAGGTTTCAAAAACATTGAACACATTTTTTTTAGAACCCCATGCATAGTTTTCAAAAATATTTTCTTCATACATTGACTTAACTTTCAGATTCTGCTTCATATGTCGCCTTGACATATCTAGCATCTCAACTTCATAAGCATTTTTACTTCATGTTTTGACTTAAGCACATCTAGTGCAAGGTTTCAAAACAGGTTTCAAAACATCTTCAACTTCTAAAATCCATATGGGATCTTTTTATCTTCACATTTAGACCCTTGTGGATGATTATCATTCAAATCAGAGTCCTTAATTGGATTCCTTATGTACCTAAATTCGAACATTTCGGTTCCTTATAATCGAAATCGAATTTTTCTTTTAAAAACCTTTCTATCTTTATAGTTAGATTCTTGATAATGTTTAAAGTACCAAATGAAATCCACGGAATGGATTCCTAGTGTGCTTTAAATACATGTACACAATCAACAAAACAAATTAACAAATAAACAATCTTTGTGGTTATATGACTATGTGTTATGCATCTTGTGTTTTCTTTTATGCATTTTATGTTTTTATACTCTGGGTATTCGTTATCCAAATCCTCGTAGAATCTTTCATATCTTCATATGAGGGATTCATAGTAGGATATTCAAAAAGGTACTACCTTAAATCCTAAATGGGCTTCTATGTAATAGTTAAGACCCTTGGATTATATAGTACTATTCCATGATTCATAAGAGACCCTTTTAGTGGTCTAGTAAAAAAGATTGATTCAAAAATCTGGTTAAGAATGACATGTGATGATATAAGCTGAAAAGACTCCTTGGTTGTCTATTAAAATCATTTATTGATTTAATAAAAGGGACCCTATGGTGGTCTAGTCACACTCATCACAGGTTTGTTCATTTGGTTTTCCCCTACACATTATAAAATAGACTGTGTGAACTATGCAAGGAATTATCTAATTATGGACGCGTACATAATTATGAAATTCAGTGCACGGAAACCACAGTAAGATTTATTATGTGTAAGAACCGATAGTGGCAACAATAACGAAATGTGAACAATGTACAGGAGGTATGGTGGACGCACCAATGACGCTTCATATACTTGTATATAAGTATCCCTCTTACATTGCAAGCATGATGTTATTAAAGTTACTAGAAGTTCAGAACCCTAACCAATGTTGTTCGATCTTTTCAACTTCATGTTTTAAACTCTCACAAGTTTCCTCTAAATAAAATTTCGGGACGAAATTTCCTGAAGTAGGGGAGACTGTGACACCTGTGCCTCCACGGCCATCAAACAAATACTTTATCAATGAAATATTGTATTTCATACTTGGGATTTGTATAAATATGTGTATCCTTTACACATTACCAATTCTTGTTCGATTTCAAGCTTTAAATCACTTTTTGGAAGGTTATACGCGCACTGATGCGTAAATATAACCCGTTTAATGCAACAAACACTCCGGAATAGTGAAATAGGCTTAACATACCTTAAATAACCTTTACATAACTTAGAAATAAGTTTTGAAGGCTTTGGTATGGCAAAATCAAGTTAAATCGCTTACAGGGACTAAAGTTGACAAACTGCAAAAGTATGCCAATTTGAACTGTAACAGACATTCCGGATCATGGACATAAGTTAAACATACCATAAATATCCTTTACATAGCTTAGAAATAGGCTTTGAGGGGTTCGGTGTGCTAAAATAAACTTTTGGCTCATTCAGGGACTAAAAGTGTCAAAAAGTGCATAAGTTTGCACTTTCACGCATATCTTACGTTCTGAATACATCCGGACATCCAAAAATTTATGTAAGCACTAAAATATTTTATTTTAGTGTTTGGCATGAGAAAAATCCATTCGTCACGCAATTTAGATCGTTTTTCGCGCTTATGCGCATTCCGTCGTAATTAAGCGAACATCGCGATCGTACGGCCAAACGAACCGACACCTGAGATATTTTTGAACACATTTTAAGTTCCCTATACTTTAACTTCATTTTAGAGCTTTGAAATGGGGTTAACGGGCCTTAAACATGTCGGAAATAGCTCAAAACACTAACAGGGACCAAAAGTGTAATTCTGTGAAAGTAGGTCCTTGCGCACCTCAACACTCTGAGTGTTACGGTGCGCAAGCAGGGGCCAGATGCAGCAACTCGTTTTAACAGCCTGTTTCCAGCCTTTAAACCCCCCCAAAGGCCAATGCCACTTGTCAATAACTGGTGGTGGGGGCAAAATGATGCACCATAACATTCCAACACTTGTACGGATGGGATTCGATCACGTTATTCGAGAAACAATCTTAACGGATCTCCGAAAACTATAAATACCCATCCATCCCCATTGCAAAACCTACTTGAAATCTGAGAATTCTCTAAGTTGGGGTGTTTCATCACCTCATACCTGAGAATACTTGGATTATCAATCTTGCGGGGACCCTTTGTAAGTGTTCCTTCGTTCTTTTTTCGCTTTTCTAGTCCAAAAGTCGAACTTTGTTTGACTTTCTGCATTAACCAGTTTATGGTCAATGCGAAGTTCATTTGAACTTCATAACGTGAGCGTGATCACGATGGTTATAGTCCCTAGTGACTATACCTACTGATTACCACGTTATCTAGACTCAGTGACGAGTCATAGTTTCGGCCAAAATGCGTGTTATTGCGTATTTGTTGATGCACAGAATGTCTGTTGACTTCATCTACATCAAGTCTTAAGTCAAGATATATCAAGATTAGAGCTTAAAAGTCAAGTTTAGGGTTTATAATGTTAATTTCGCTTATATGAACATAGTTTAGAAGTGATTTCGCTTTTAGGGTAGATATGATTTCGCTCATATGTCACTTGGTGTGATTTCGCTTATAAGTCACATGTGATTCCGCTCATATGGTCGTGCCATATAAGCGAAATCAGCCTTAGTATATATATCTCATATGTGTGACTTCATTAGAGACATTGGAGCGAAATCAGTTCATTGCAATTGTAACCAAACTCTGTCAAATCGATCTCAGAAAGCAATAAACGTAAAGGAATTGAATAGGAAAGCTGTTGTTACGTTACGTATTCTGATTCCGCCTTTATACGTGATGATGAACTGCCTTGACTGATCGTTTAGGGTCACGACTCGGTCCAATAAGTGGTATCAGAGCTTCAGGACGAGGAGTTCATACTACTTCAGCTGATTCGACATTATTCTCTCATTTCTACTCAATTTCTCTTTTATTTTTTTCGAATTAAACAAGTTCCTACGGAAAAAATGAGTTGAAGTTCAAGTATATTGTGCGAAACTATTTTTTAAACAATCTGTTATTGTATCAGATCTTAAAACAAAGTAAAAATCAATCAATTTTTAACAAAATTCAATCAGTTCACGAACAGAAACTTCAAACTCAGATCTGGAACAAATTAGTGGTCGAAATTGTTCATTAAGCATATCATTGTGATCGGAATTCTATATAGTAAAACCCTTGAAAGTATCAGATTGAAATTTGGCTTAAAATTTGGTAAAAACGTGATTCCGCTTTTGTGAACATCGAGTGTTAAAAGTCTGATTTCGCTCATACGGACAAGTGTGATTTCGCTTTTTCAGTCTTAAGTGATTTCGCTCTTTTGGACTTAGTAATTTCGCTCATAAGGACAGTTTCCTAATTTCGCTTATTTGGACAAGCTTATTTCACTTATTTGACAAAACTGATTTCGCTTTTGTGTCATATATTGTGATTTCGCTTTTGTGTCACATTGAGTGATTTCGCTTATCAGTCAATCTGACTGATTTCGCTTTTGTGTCATATATTTTTCAAAATTTCAAAATTTTACTAAGTGATTTCTGATTTTGCAGGAACATTTACGATGGATGATCTTTTCATGAACCCGTTTAGCGACATGTACGCATTCGCTGGAGATTCCGGAAACAATGATACTTCATCAAGCAATGTGAATGATAACCCACCGAAAGAGAAGAAAAAGGAAGCTTGGGAATCGGAAAGTGCATTCGGAACGTTCAATAAACCCCCAAAGCTAATGGCTATTGAGGAGTACAGTAGGTGGTCAAGAAAGTTTGAAGACTGGTTGATGGCATTTGCATTTCCCAGCTGGAAGAGTTTGAAAAACGGTTATGAACATGGAAAGAAATATGGTGAAACTTTAAGAGCAGCTGAGGAGATTGAATCGTTTGTAGCTGAACAAAAGTGTGTGGCTTTGTTATTTCAGTCAGTCAGGGAAGACATAATCTCATTGATCGATTATTCAAATGCAAAAGATCTTTGGGAAAAATTAGAAAAGAAATGTTTAGGAAGTACAGAAATCGTGAAAAACAAAAAGAAACTTCTTAGGAAAGAGTTTGATATGTTTGGTTGTCTTAAGAATGAGTCAGTGTGTAAAATGATAGAAAGGTTCGGTCATCTGAAGCTGGAATTATCAAGACATGATATCAATTATTCTGATGAAGAACTTGTTGACAAACTGTTCGATTCATTACCAGACGAGATGGATTGGAGATATTATGCACTGATGTTGAAGAATACTATTGCTCCTGAAATGCTGAAACCAGATTTGGTGATTGAGAGACTTGAAAGTCATGAACTGGAATTGAAGAAGACGTACAAAGTTAATCATTCATCTTATCAACAGAATTTGGATTTGTATTATCCAAAAAGCATGATGCCAAAAGCAACTTCACCAAAGACTGCGTTTTCTGCTGAAAATGTGTCGACAGTTGGCAAAGAAAGTCAAAGCAGTGGAAGTCATAGTGGTTATCACAGTGGATCTTCATCTTCTGGAGGTCATTCTGATGCAAAGAATCGTTTTCAATGCAACATCGCAATAGACTTGAAGAATGCTCAAAATTTTGACGAGGAATCGGCTAAGCAGCAGATGATCTTCCTAGCATCAGTGTTGGAATCGTATGAAGGATTAGTAGCTGGGAAGATAGGCAACACAAATCTGACGAAAGAAGATTACGATCAGATTGATCCGGAGGAAATGGAACTGATTGATATTCGTTGGGCTATGGCAAGTGCTGTTCGTCGAGCACAACGCTTTATGGAAATTACCGGAAGAAAGACAATTGGTGGTGCATCTACCAAGCTGGGGTTTGATAAATCGAAGGTGACTTGCTTTAAGTGTAAGCAGAAGGGTCACTTCAAACGAGAATGCCGAAACGCTTATGCTGATGAGTCGGAGAACCCTTTCAGAGAAGATTACTACAAGAAGGCAATTTATCACCAGAATAAATACGAGCCGCCTAGATTGAAGCAGGTTGAAGACAACAAAGATAAATCTAGAGCTCTTGCAGTGATTTACGATGATGAGGGTTATGACTGGAGTCAAGAGGTTCTACCGGAAGAAGATGCGGTTGGTTACGCATTCATGGCGAAAAATGACGATCCTATTCCGTGGAAAGATGATAGAACTGAAGAGCAAAAGTATAGATACAGAAAAATGATAGCTGAAAATAAAATCATTAGAATATCTCGTATCTTTCTGGAAGCAAGGAGAGCAAATAGATGGGATCCAGATAGAGAGTGCTATCTTGATGAGTTTGGAAATATTGCAATTGATGATAGTACACTTGATATTGAAGCCATAATCCAGCAATACAAAGAAGATGATGAGTATTGGCAACACAAATGGTGGGGAACTCCAACTGAGAAAATGAAAGAGGAAGCGAAGAAATAAAAAGAAGAGAAAGAGAGAAAGGAGAAAGAAGAGATCGAGAAAGCAAAGAAGATTGATACTGGAGTTATTGACACAACGCAGGGGTTGACTGCTGAAAATCTTGGAAGAATGGCTGACAAAGTGCTAGCTGCTAAGGCACTTGAGGTAGACTCTAACTCCGTGTCTGAGTCAAAAAGCCAGGTCAGTTCAGATGTGTCAACAAATGTGTCAGGTAAGAAAATCGATGGAAATGCTGATTGCAAAAATTGCAACAAAGAGTGCAAATTTTGTAGCACAGTCACGTATCTCAACGGGAAGAAAGTTGATGATCTGACAGCAAAGGTCAGAAACGTTGAGAATCAGATTCTTGATCGTGACAAAACAGTTAAAGCTTCAACTGAACGGATAAGAGAATTAATTAGACAAATTGAAAATGATAAAATTGATCATGATAAACTTAAAAATGAAAATGAAAAGTTGATTCTTGAAAACCGTCAGATTTCTGAAAAATTTGAAAAACTCAAAAGCACAATGAAAGATTGTGATGATCGAAATGGTAAAACTTTTAAAGAAAATGAACATTTAAAAGCAGTGCTTAGAATCAAAGAAGAATCAATCAACCAACAACTGGATGAAATCGCTAAATTGAAACTTAAAGTTCAAGAGGCTGTAATCGAAAACGAGCGAATCCAGTTGAAGCTTAACAGATACAGTTCCGCAAGCTTTGTTTTGCAACACATTATTCCCAAACCCATCGGGAAAGACAAAGCGGGCGAAGATGTGTATTGTGATGGAACTGGAGTGGGATTTCATCAAGTTCCACCACCTGTTCTTGATAACTACACGAAAAAGCAATCTGGGTTGGTTGAAATTGAGGAAGAAAAAGAAGTTAAACTTCCGGAGAACATTGATGTCACTTTTACATCATCTGATGATAGTGTTCAGACAGAGATTGTTAAGAGTACAGCTGAAAGTGTTTTGATGTCTGATTCACCTGAAGATGATGGGTGTTTCTTGGACAAGTACATTCAGAAACCAAAGTCCAAAAACAACTTAAGTGATGAACCGGGTCTTGTGATGTACAAGATGGCTGGATCTGATAAGTTGTATTCGGATTCTGAGTTTCCAATTGAGAATGTTAATGTGAATAAGCTGACAAATGTTTTCAAGTTGGTTGAAGTTGAGTTGTCAGAAGTGAACAGTTTGAGTCAAACAAAAAGGCAAAAGAATTTTGAGAAAGATAAATCTTATTACAAAAAGCCTGTTGTTCCACCACGGTTTTATAATAATAATCGAAACAATTGGTTGGGTGGTTATCAGGGTGGTAAGAGTTATCAGCAAAGAAGGTTTCAAAACAAAAGGTTTGCTGAAAAGAAGGTGTTTGTGAATAGTTCAAGTTCACTTTCGGATGAAGAAAATGAGATTTTTTCAAAATCAAATGAAGAGTTCTTTGAGAAAAGAGCTTCACAGTATCAGTCTGAAGGCACAAGTCGAGTTATTGATACTCGAACATGTTTCAGATGTAACCAAGTTGGTCACATTGCACGAAAGTGTACCAATGTGAAGCCTAAGACTGAAACTGTGAAGACTCAACATAAGAAAGTTGATGTGAAGGGTAAAGCACCAATTGTTGTTGAGAAAAGGAATGTGAAAAATGACAACATTAAAGTGAAAAATGAACCCGTAAAGAAAGTGGTAACTAAAAATGACAAATTTTACAAGCGGGTTGCATTATCTCAACAAGTTTGGAAACCAAAAATTGAAATGAAAATTTCAACTTCTGAAGTGAAAAAGGCTGAAGAATCAATTTCGGTTGATTATGATGCAAATTTTTCACCTTTGAAGGCTGAAAATTTCAAAATTCAAATTGCTAGAGTCAAGGTTACACCTAAGGCTGATGAGGCCTGGGTGGACACCATGTTCGAATAATCAGTTTGAATTGCCGGAGCTTCCTGGATCGCGAAGCATGAATCGGCATCTTTATTGTAGTTGGTTAATTTGAAGTTTGTTATGTGCAGGATCTTCCAAGAGCCATTTCAAGATGGATCATGGATAGTGGCGCATCTCGACATATGACAGGAAAGACTGCATTACTGTATGATGTGAAGAATATCAATGGTGGTTATGTGGGATTTGCTGGTCATGAAGGTGGTAGAATTGTTGGTGAAGGAACGTTATCCAACGGGACTGTGACGTTTGAGAGAGTTAACTACATCACTGAGCTGGAGAACAATCTGCTTAGTATCTCCCAGATTTGTGACAATATGTATACTACTCACTTCACTGATAAAGAATGTTTGATTTTGAAACCAGGTTTTGTTATCCCTGAAGAATGGATTATCATGCGGGCACCTAGAGTGAATGATTTATATGTGTTAGATATGAGTGTAGCAACTACAACTACTGGTCAAGCACATTGTTTTGTGTCTAGAGCAACTGAGAAAGAATCAAGATTGTGGCACCGCAAGATGGGGCATATTCACCTAAGGAAGATGAATCACTTGGTGCACAATGATTTGGTATTGGGAGTTAATATCAAAGGTTTTCATCTGGAAGGGGAGTGCATTAGCTGCATCAAAGGCAAACAGAAGAAAAAGTCACACCCTACAAAGCAAGTCAATTCAGTTTCGAGACCGCTGGAAAGACTTCACATGGATTTGTTTGGTCCTGTGAATGTCAAAAGTATTACAGGAGATTACTATTGCTTGGTCGTTACTGATGATTATTCCAGATTTTCGTGGGTTTCTTTCTTGAAGACGAAAGATGAAACATTTGACAGTTTGATGGGTCTGTTCAGGAAAATTGAGAATTTATACCAAAGACGTATCAAGAGAATTCGAAGTGATAATGGTACTGAATTCAAGAACAGCAAGATGGAAGAATTTTGTGATGAAAGAGGTATATTGCATGAGTTTAGTGCTCCGTATACTCCGCAGCAGAATGGAGTCGCAGAACGCAAAAAACGGACACTAATCGAGACGGCTAGAACTATGCTCGCAGATTCAAAGTTACCGATAAATTTTTGGGCTGAAGCTGTTTCCGCCGCATGCTATACGCTCAACAGGGTTCTCACTGTCAAGAAGTTCAACAAAACATGCTTTGAGCTAATCAATAACCGCAAACCGAATTTGAAGTATCTAGAACCATTCGGGTCACCCTGTACGGTTATAGAGCCTCATGGAAAATTTGGTCCGAAGAGCATTGAGGGTATATTTGTTGGTTATGCAAATCCGTTGCGACGTGTCTTCGTTCCAAGTGAGAAGCGGATTATTGAAGCTGCAAATGTTGAATGTCAAGGTTATACTATGCCGCCGCAGAATCCTGGTGATTCATGGCGTTATCATTATGACAAACTTTGGGATTCGTTTGACATGAAAGAAGAATCAGAGGATGATGAAGATTTCTTTGATGAGTTGGATATTTTACGTGAATATGAGTCGCAGCTAAGGTTCCCAGCTGAGTATTCGAAGAGACCACGGGAAACTTCAAATGACGATGAAGCAGGTCCAAGTAATGCTAGTGAACATGATGATGTCCAACAGAATGAAGTTGCTCAGGATAATCAGTCGGTTCAGAATGATAGTCTAGAAGCTGAAAACATGCCAGTATTTGATCATGGTGATTCAGATTCTGAGGGGGAGCAAATTCAGATTTCAAGTCAAACAAACCAAGTTGGTGAACAAGATGCAGAACAGAATGTTACTAATCTGGAGGGAAATGTAGATGTTCCAAGCGAAGTGATGCTGCGAACTTTCTCATATCATCCAGAGGAGTTGATCATAGGAGAATTGCAGACAGGCGTTCGCACTCGAAATCAGATTGATAAAGGGTTGAACCAAGAACTTACAAAGAGGCGCTTACTGAAGACTCTTGGGTCAATGCAATGCAGGAGGAACTTAGTCAATTCGAGAAATTGGGAGTGTGGAAGTTAGTTGATTTGCCGGATGGTCAGAGAAAGATTAACACCAAGTGGGTGTTCAAGTGCAAGAGGGACGATAGAGGAGTTGTTGTAAGGAACAAAGCTCGACTCGTTGTTCAGGGATTTAGTCAACAGGAGGGAATTGATTTTACTGAAGTCTATGCTCCTGTAGCACGACTAGAGGCAATCAGAATTTTTCTAGCTTTTGCGTCTTGGAAGAACTTCAAAGTTTATCAGTTGGATGTTAAATCGGCGTTTCTTTATGGGAAGGTTAAAGAGGAGGTTTATGTCGGTCAGCCACCGGGCTTCACCGATCCAATCCACAAAAACAAGGTCTACTTATTGGACAAAGCGCTGTATGGTTTACACCAGGCCCCGAGAGCCTGGTACGAGACTTTGTCTCAACACCTACTAGCCAACAAGTTCATTCGTGGAAAAGTGGATGCCACTCTCTTCACTAAGGAGGTCGATGGTCATCTTCTGATAGTTCAGATTTATGTGGACGATATAATCTTTGGGTCAACAAATGAAAATCTATGCAAAGATTTTGAATCAGTGATGAAGCAAAAGTTTGAAATGTCATCAATGGGGGAGATGAAATTCTTTCTGGGTTTACAAGTTGAACAACTTCCTGAGGGAATTTTCATTCATCAGTCAAAGTATGTTCATGATATTCTAGAGAAATTTGGGATGTCAAGTTCTACTCCAGCTGCTACCCCACTTGCAACAAATCATGGGATTCACCCAGATCTCACTGGAGACAGGGCTGATGAAACGTTTTACAGATCCATGATAGGTTCTTTGATGTACCTAACTGCTTCACGTCCTGATATCATGTACCCAACGTGCCTCGCAGCAAGATTTCAGTCTAACCCGAGAGCATCGCATATGATCATTGTGAAGAGGATATTGCGCTACCTGAAAGGAACTCCTTCATTGGGGTTGTGGTATCCTAGGAAAGGCGACTTTACGCTCAAAGGTTATTCCGATTCGGATTTCGGATGCTGCAAAGTCAATTCAAAATCAACAACTGCAGGATGCCAGTTCTTTGGTCCTAGATTGGTTATCTGGCAGTGTAAGAAACAAACGTCTGTGGCGCTATCTACATGTGAAGCGGAGTACGTTTCTGCTAGCAGTTGCTGCTCTCAGATCTTGTGGATACAGCAACAGATGCGCGACTACGGTTTACAGTTTCTTAACACACCTCTTTTTGTTGATAATGAGGCCGCAATAAATATAACAAAGAATCCAGTACATCACGCTAAAACTAAACACATAGAAATTCGTCATCACTTTATTCGTGATTGTTTTGAGAAAAAGTTGATACGAATTGAGAAAATCCACACTGACGAACAGAAAGCTGATTTACATACCAAAGCTTTTGATAAAAATCGGTTTAAATATTTGTTAAAACTGAATGGTATGAAGCTTCTTTCAGTGTTGGATGGCATAATTGGCGTTGATGAAAGTACTGTTGCGGATGAAGACGAGAAACAATCTGCAATGGTTTGTCGAATTTTTACTTGTTTTGGTATTTAGGGGGAGTAGATATTTGTACATAGTTATGTTTTCAGAAAATACAAAAACAGTAAAAAATGCAAAAATACAAAAACATGATAAAATCTGAAAAAGAGCTTGTGTATATAGGGAAAATGATAGTACATCGGCTAGACGATTACAGTATGCTAAAGATTTGTAAAGTTTAAAACGAGTTAAACAGTCTCACTGATGATGTGTCGATAGGTTTTCACACATTTAGTAGATTTATTCGGGATATAAACCTAAAATTCAAACTTGTGAATTTCGTGGGGAACACTACTTGGATATATAGGTAACCCCTGAAATCTCGTTTGAAAGGTCTCTTAATCTGATATACTAGGTCTTTATACTCAATGATGTCTGGGGTATTATTCCGGGACTTCTGCTGAACGGTGGTTCTGACCTAGTCCCTGGATAATACTTTCTGCAAATGCTTGAAACATAGCATTACACCCTCAGCATGCCGATGAAACAATAAAATTGATAGTCGCTGCTGTTGTAAGCAAAAAGATCCTCTAAAGGGGACATACCGTAAAGTCGAAGCTGATATCTCTCTGCGTATACGGAAGTATCGACCTGAGATCCCTCGGCCCTCGCATACCTAATTTATATACAGATATCATTGTAGTATTCTCACCTGTAAGACTGATTATTGGGATTCTGGATACGGGAGTATATTCAAGAGGTGGGACACATGAATGAGCTTGTTCATAATTCATCTAATTCGTATCCTGAGTAAATTGAAATTTGTGTGAGAATTTAAGATGGATCAGTATATCGACAATCGAGGTGAATTGTTTAAGTCTGAGTATGAAATAAAGCTTAACGGTACTTGTAATTTGTCTGAATAGCTGATATGATTCCCTGACACGCTCGTCAAAAATATGTTTGTAAATAGTTTACTTTGTTTACTTTCTGCAATTTAAGTTTTCTGTATTTCATTTCTTAGTTTAGAACAATTTGTTAAAATCCAAAAAGATTTTATTTCTGCTTTATTTTCCGACAAACCAAAGTGGAGAGTTGATTGTTGGATTCTCATATGTTTGAAGCAGATGCAGGAGATTCTGGACTGAAGAATGAGGAGAGCTTACTTTGATGAAGTTTGAATTGTTTGAAAAGTCAAAAACAAGTTCATTAACTTGATACTTGTTATTTTCAGAAAATGTTTGAAATTGTTGTTTTAAATCAGTTTTGTTTCGTCAAATGATCAACCAAGGTCATTAATTTGGACTTGGTAGATTAATCAAGTGATCAGGATCATTAACTTGGACCTGAATACTTGAGTGGATTGTTAAAACTGGTTGAGTTTGTGAGTTATGTTTGAAAGATAGAATTGTAATGTTTATTAGTTGAGTAACAGGTTTTGGACTTCATTATTCCCATGGAAGCTAAATGAAAAAGTATGAACCAGATACCTCAGATTCTAGCATATTGAGAGGGGGAGTCTGTGAAAGGGGGAGTCTGGATCAACAGTCAAAGGGAAGATGGAAGTTAGAGTCAGGTTGTGATTCTGAAGTTTGTGAAGATAGAGTGCTTATGATGAGAAGACAGAGAGTTAGAGAAAAGACTAAGACTGAAGACTCAGGAACTGAAGACTACGTCAACATCCAAGGGGGAGTCTGTTGATGCACAGAATGTCTGTTAACTTCATCTACATCAAGTCTTAAGTTAAGATATATCAAGATTAGAGCTTAAAAGTCAAGTTTAGGGTTTATAATGTTAATTTCGCTTATATGAACATAGTTTAGAAGTGATTTCGCTTTTAGGGTAGATATGATTTCGCTCATATGTCACTTGGTGTGATTTCGCTTATAAGTCACATGTGATTCCGCTCATATGGTCGTGCCATATAAGCGAAATCAGCCTTAGTATATATATCTCATATGTGTGACTTCATTAGAGACATTGGAGCGAAATCAGTTCATTGCAATTGTAACCAAACTCTGTCAAATCGATCTCAGAAAGCAATAAACGTAAAGAAATTGAATAGGAAAGCTGTTGTTACGTTACGTATTCTGATTCCGCCTTTATACGTGATGATGAACTGCCTTGACTGATCGTTTAGGGTCACGACTCGGTCCAACAATATTTTGTAACCAAACTAATTTTAGGTATCAAAACCGTTTGTTTTGATACCAAACCTATTTTCTAAACTTAGTTAAGCATGTTTTAACATGCTTAGCTCGTCACTTTTAGTTTAGTGCTTATATAGGGTCGTAAGGTAAGCGATCTAAACAATCGCTTATACTTTCGAACCCGACCCGTTTGGTCGATCATTAGGATTCGACCAAACACATTTGGTGACCATAGCATATAGGGGATAACCTTCCGAGGTTATACCTTATGGTCGCTTCGTTAAGTAGTTGTATGATAGGTAGTATATATGCCTTAGGTAAATTACCAAAATACCCTTTTCATGTGTAATTGGTAATTAAGCATATGTAACCTAAACTTTCATCACTTAACTGATTATGTAACATAATTAAACATGTTAGGCATATAATACTTGTCATAGGACTAGTTAGGCATTCCGAACGCGTTTTACGCGAACGACGCGTTAAAGTAGCATAAGCTACCTAAACGGGTCGTAATGGGTCGTAAGCACTTAGGTTAGGTTTCATTTTAGTATGTAGGCCTTGTTAAACCATATTACATGAGTTCCCTTACTCATTTGGTTTACGAGCCTCATTCTATCCGATCTTCCGATTATAGGTCCGGTTTATTAATGTAGTTACCTATATTTGGTGCCGTTTGATATCCGTGATCTCTAGCATTGTTTGGTTGTTACTCAAGGACTACTAAGCAATCTCAAGTGAGTACATAGACCCCTCTTTTACTGTTTTCCAAACGTTTTGGGGTGGAACACATGTGCCTACTTGTTACTTTCATGCTTTCCTGTTTTTCACATCATTTACTTGCTATGTTCATTAGTACATTTATAGTACATGATTTCATTGTGTTTTATGCTATGTATATCCATTGTGTGCGTACTTAGTACATTACTTTACATTACATTTTATGCTATGTATGCCCATTGTGTGCGTACTTAGTACATTATTTTACATTACATTCTATGCTATGTATGCCCATTGTGTGCATACTTAGTACATTTATTATTCATCACATGCTTACATTTTGGTATGACATTTGGTTTGTTTAAATGGGACAATGTACATTCATTAACACCGATCATGCCGCTCGGTAGTAGGTAGTGGTACCATAGGACTTGACAAATCCCATTCCTGTAATCTCGGGTTTGTTTGGATGGAAGGAATGACCGAATCCGAATACATTTTTTGATAACCTTTACTAAAAGGGTTATCCGACTGTCGCAAGGCTTGGATGTATGAATTTTCACAATACCGCATAGATGTTTATATCAGTATAGCATGCATTTATTACACAAAACATAACTTTGATTTAAACCATGTTTTACTTCAATACCTTGTTTATGTGCATTTTACATATGGTTTAGTTGATATATTTCACTTACCATACATAAACATTTTGACATTTACATACACAATTCATGATTTACATTAGACATAATCATTTTGACATTGATATACACAAAACATTTTTGACATTTGATTATACATAAACATTTTACTTTGGTGGTTTGGTTTGGGTAAGTGATTTAAGTAACGAGGCGTGTGTAATACGATACAAGTATGGTGGATACACCGCTGGTACTTCCTATATATAAGTGCTTGTATGGTATTACATATCGTAGCGTTATTTGCATCATTTCAATTTGAGACATATAACATTTTATACAAATAACATACTTTTCACAAGACATTGTTTTACAAACAACTTATCTTATACAAACTCATTTTACTTGGTTATTCATTTAACTGTACATTATTCTCTCATTTATACATATCATCTGAACTTATTGTTTTTCAAACGATTTACAAAACAAATCAATTTACAAGGTTCATGACTGACTTTTGCTAAACAATTTTTTTCTAAACTTACAAGTCATGAATCCTATTTTCACAAAACCTATGTATCTCACAGGCATTTTTATGCTGACGTACCTATTTTCACATGTGTTTCAGGATATGATGCATATGATTTATCAAGATACACTTAGGCGGACTTGGGCCTTAGTGACAATAAAAGATGCAAGACTAGTTTTTTATGTTATGTTTCTTTGATTGTCAAGACAATGTAACTCTTTTATTTAATAAAACAATATTTCAATTTCCATGTGTTATGAAACAATGATTCTGTTACAACACTCCCCGACGTTTCCGCCACGTTTTGTTGTTTTACGTGGTCGGGGTGTGACAATTAGCATATCATTTTCTTTTCAAAAATTCATCATCAATCATTAACAATTATTCTACAACTTACCATAAGCCATAAACATACAATTCTACAAGATGGTATGAACGTGAAGTTTTTTAAAATCTTGTAGTACTTTAACATGATGTTTAACATGATTTTCTATTACTAAAACCATGGTTTTTATTTCATAAAACTCATTTTTACAAATTTTCAATCTTTACAACTTGTAACTCATTTTTACAAAATTTCATCTTCATGGATTTTTCATGTTTTCCATACTTTACTAGCTCCATTTTAACACATAAAATATGTTTACTTTCTTTTAAAAACCAAGTCTTGTAAATCATGAAGTAAACTTTATTTTTCTTGAACTTTTATCTTTGAAATCTTATATTTTTAGGACTTACAATCTTGTAGGAATCATTATCCTACACAAAATCATGTTCATCTTCAAGTTCACGCTTAACATAAAGGATGCTCAACATAGATTTTTCAAGATTCATCCTCATACTTGCTAGATCATGTTTTAAATCATTATCTAGCAAGCTTTATGTGGTGATCTACACCATACATTCAAGAAATCAACAAACATGTTCATCACATACACTTAAACAACTTAGATCTTCATGATTTCAAGCTTTATTCTTATGTTCATGTTCTTGTTTTGGTGTGATCTTTAGATTATCTTGTTACTACATACTTTAACTACTAAAATCAAGTGTAAAAACAAGATCAAGAGGGCTTACTACTAGCACAAGGGCTAGGAAAGATCAAGATGCAAGATGAAGAAGAAAAGAGGTGGGTAAAAGCTCCCCAAGATGGTCCTTCAAGTCTCCTTGCTTGCAACCTTCTTATGTAGCCTTAATACACCTTAGGGAATGCTTAGATTATGTAGAAAAGGAAATTGAAGATGAAGTGAAGTGGTGTCGTGAGCTACGTAGAGGAGAAGAGAGAGTTTTGTTGAGTGTTTGATCTTGCGAATGATAAGTGTGAAGTGTTTGATGGTTTTTAACAAGTTACTTCCAACACAACATTACACATTGGTCTTAATGTTCAATATCTATGCAACATGTCCCATTTAATAATCAAAAGAAATGTGGGGTGTGGGCCCCTATGTCCCATTTAATAATCAAAAGAAATGTGGGGTGTGGGCCCCTATGTTGACCGTCTCCGGGGGGAGGGGTTCTTGGTTTGATTTCAAGTATTAGTTACAAGTTAGTTAAGATCTAAGTGTTCTAGTTAGATGTTTAAATGTGTTTAGGGGTTTTGAGATGTAATATGATGTTTAGTGGTAATAACTAGCTTCATGATGTTAAAACAATGCTTCTAGTTCAATTTTGGTGTTTCGGGTAGTGTCCGGTTGTTCGTTTGGTTACCGGTTCGTTAAGGTGCTAAATTGCGCAGTTTAGTGTGCTATGAGATACCTTCTATGGCAGTTTTCATTCCCGACACTTTACAAGTTATTCTGGACAATTGAACCTTATTTCTGCACAATATTTTGGTGTTAAGGTACTGAATTTTGCTGATTTCTGTAGAATTCTGCAGTTAGAGTGTGTTTCGGGCACTTTTTAGTGTTTATTTGTCACTCGGAAGGCAGTTTTATAACCCATACTTTCCTACATGAAATTCTAGCATAAACTTTGGTTCCGGGACTCATTCTATGTCCTAACATGATGTCTGTCTGAGTACTGAACTCCCGTCAGTACTTCTAGTTCATCTGATAAGTGTGCTAGCTTTGTTCTATGCACTAATTGAACTGTTTCGGGTTACATTTAACAATCATAAGTAACATGCAACATGTAATGTATTTGTGAGTTCTTTGAAAGTAAATCATGGAATCATTCACATCATAAATTCATCATACACAATCATATAGTACAAATTATTGTTCACATCGTACGGAATTTACATGAAAAAGTGCCAGTTGTCACATGAGACTTGTTATGTTATGACTTATATGTAAGTTTAGTTTGTATTTTGAACTACTTTTACGTTTTTAAGTATTATATTGATATGGATGTGTGAGTATATATATACATATTTATAAAAATAATAAAATTTACATATAACATTTCCGATCCGATTAATCCCGAGTAGTCGCTAGTCCCCACCTCACCGGCCGACTAGCGAGTTCTCCAACCTTGATTTTTTTCTTCGAAAAAAAATTCTAACAATTTTAGTTTATAACGGCATTTCTTACACTATTTTTGGCGGTTTCAGCTCTCTACTTATCCTTAGATGAGAACCCACTAATAAACTAACAATTAAGTATATTAATATCAAAGGAACCTAAAAACCGGATCGGGCCTACTCACACATCCCAAGCTAGACACAAGTTCAACTTTTTATTCTCATATTATTATTATTTGGGTGACAACAAGTAATTTACGCCTTTTTAATTATGCGATTAACAAACATTTAGGCGATTAAATACAAGGTTTAAGACACAAATTAACTTAAATAGGCCTTTGGAATGCCTAGGAACGCCTATTCGACTTTACAGTACGTGAATGTTGAATTGCGAGAAATCTGTCGGACGTTAAACGATAACGAACTGACACCGAACGAAATACTGACAACGATGAAAAATACGAAGTTTATACGTATAATTTATACATATGAATGTGATTATGCGAAAATATCATGCTCTCGAACGGCATAAAACGCAAACGTGAACGAAAATCGCGATAGTAAGAAAGCATCGGCAACGAAACGGAAACATCGGATTCAGGTATTGCCTTCAAAACTGAAATATCATTACATATTTAGCTTCGTAATCGAATTTTAATGTCCGCAGTCAAAATCGGATCGAAAAACGGATTAAAGACGACAAAAGAAACATTTTACACGATTTTAACGCAACCGACAAACAAACACGTCAAACGTCAAATACCGACACTATTTTTTTCATACTTTTGATCATAAAATGATATTTTACGATATTACACAACGTTCGGGTGCAAAACGGGCTTCAGAGATGCATTGGGCCGCACGAAATACCGAGTACGCGATAATGGGCCTTGGGCCCAAGCCCACTTGAATCACCCTAAGTATAAATAGACAAAGCAAACCCTATTTCTCCAACACTATCAGCCGCATACCCCTGTCCTCTTCTCTCTCTCCTCACCAAACATCCGGCCACCGGATTTTCTTCTCTGGCGCCGATTCCGGCCGGCCGCACACACACCGACCCCCCTCGTACCAGAACACACACACACATACCACTGAACTCTCCCTCCCTCTCGATCCCTTCCGGCAAACACACCGGCTGGCTGCCGATCGTTCTTTTCCGGCAAACACCCACATGCACCCAACGTCCTTCTTGAACCATCACACCACACATCTATCTGTTGAGATGTGACAACTGGCATTTTTCAGGTAATTTACGTACCGTTAAAACAGTGTTTAATACAATGTGGTTATGTGTTTTGAACATCTGAAGTGCATAATTTCCCCGATATACATTTAGAGAACTCATAAATACATTTTATGATGCATGTTATTCATGTTTAGTGGTCGCGACTTGAAATAGTTTAGACAGCGCTCCGGAGTGACTAGTATACTTAACAGTTAGACTAGTAGTACTGACATGGGTTCAGTACTCAGCTAAACGACACATTTAGGACACAGATTGAGTTCCAGAGTCAATATTATACTAAATCTCATGTGAGAAAATAAGGTATTATGTTAATACTTTCCGGGAGACAAACAAACACTAAAAACTACCCGAAACTAGCTATAAATGGCAAAATCAGCATAATTCCGCACAAATTCAGCATTCACTAGTTCATGTAATATTCAGAAATAATGTTTGAAAGCCCAGAATGACTTAAAAAGTATCGGGAACATTATCAAGACATAATAACGCATCATGCTATACAAGTTACAAACATTGATCTTTTAGCGATCCGATAACGAAACAAACACCCGATTACTATCTTGACACAAAAATACAAACTAGTTAATGTTGTTTAGCAATATTTAGCTAGTATAACTCACCATATATCATCTATTACAACTAAAACCCCTAAACATATAACAACCCCTAACTTAGTGATACTTATCTTCACACTTAAACACTTAACAAAGTTTTAAACAAATTAGGCACCCCCCCCCCCCATTATGACAGTCCCCAAGGGGACCCACCCCCTAATTTGTGTTGACTAATCTCTTTGTTTAGTCAAAGATCCTTGTTCTTGATCCTATGGTTAATATGATGGAGGGAATTTATAAACCAAAGGATTAAACTCCTTATCTACATCCATCATCTTCATTTCCTAGACTCACCAAGAAAACTCACACACTCCTCTCCTTCCCCTCTACTCTCGTCCGAACATAACCCCCATCTTCATCTTCAATCAATTTCAAGCAAATCCAAGTGCATTCTAAGGTGTATTGAGCATATTCAAGAAGGTGTCAAGCAATAGGAGTTAAAGGACCTCTCTTGGTAGCTATTATCCATCAATTTTCTTCATCTTCATCTTCTTGTTACTTCCCTAGCCTTGTGCTAGTGGTAAGTCCCTTTGATACCCATTTTTCATCTTGTTTATGTAGATGTAACTTATATATAACTCAACATCTAAAAGATCTTACAAAACCAAGATGATGAACACTTTAAATCAAGCTAAAAATCACAAGAAAACAAGTTGTTTATGATGTGTTATGTCACACCCTCAAAATCCATAAGCGGAGTATTACCGCAAGACGTGTGACTGACCAGGATCATACCACCAATCATAATAAACAAGTAAGTAAAGTAAAATGAAACCATAGCAAATCAAACGTTTAAAGTTCACCAAACCAAAATCCAAAACCAAATTTAAAAGTTAGCAGAAGCGTAAAGTCTAAAACCCATAAATAATTCAAAACATAAAGTTTAATGTTAGGAACCCCACAGTAGGTTCCTTGCCACAACGATCACTCCGCATGCAAGCCCCTGCCATGTACCTAACGACCTGCAAAGCATGTGGTAACGTGTCAACAAAAAGGTTGGCGAGTTCACAGTTGATTTTCTGTTTTAATGTTGTTCCAATAACCATAGGTTGTTTCAAAAACCAAAGTTGTTAAGTTCCTTGTTCCCATAACCATATACCGTGGGGGCTACCCCATGTTGTAAACCACTAGACCCATTACCATATTGACTACTGACTTAAGTCATGTTTGAGTGCCCTGCATCAATGTCTATCATCATTGACTAAGTGCCCAAGTACATTAGTCCACTCCCGTCCTCTGCGACACTGTGTGAGGCTTGTCAGACCTAATAACGCTATTTAATTAATTACCCGTTTGCCAATGGCCCGTCGATTAAGTCGATATAAAAATGAGGGACTTCATGATAGAGTTGTTGTCTAGTAAGTTTAAGGTTGTCTTCCCAAGGAGATCGGAGGTACGTATCCTACCCAAGGAGAATACGCAGGTTGCATCCCACCCAAGGGGGATTGTTGTTATTTAACCCATTCCCAAACCACCGGGAATCCTTATTTAACTCATTCCCAAACCACCGGGAATCCCATGCTTTGTAGAAAAAGTGTGAACTCACCTTTGGTTGCTCGGTTGGACTCTTAAAAATAGCTAACAGTCAAGGTTGGTCAATCACGTCCTAGTATGATTACCATTTAGTCCATTAGTGGTTTCAATTAAGGCACAAAGTTCCTACACACATCTACCATATAACATGCACTCATTTTGACAATTCACGACCATATATACATTCCACCTATAACTACTCAAGAGCAAGCCCACGATACTTCACATAACACTTTTGTTGACATATAACAAGTTGGATCATTATCAGATAACATAACCGACATTTAGACATGCAAATCACTACTTATATTGTTTCAGCTTTAACATCCAAAACTGGGCTGTTTTCGGGTATTCTTATAAAATAGTTAACTTATTCTAAAAATTCTCAAAATTTTACAGAATGTTCTAAACGGTCCACTTCATATTGTGTAAAAATATCGTGACTCAATTCTTTACCAATTATTTTATAAAAATCATTTACCAGGCTGCAATCAGATTCCTCACTTTCTGACTGCAGTCCACGGAAAAATTAATTTAAAACTCATCGTAAGTCCGATTGACGAAATTCCAGTTGGAGAATTACAAAGACACCCGTGGCCATCTATTGTATGAAGTTCATGACCTAAACCTACCCAGATTTCAAGTTATGATGAAAAACATAACACACATTTTTTGCAGTAAAAACGCAGCTTTTGCTGATGTACAAAACGAACCTTTAAAAATAGCAAACGACCTCGAAAAAATATGATTCCAGCGCCATTTGAAGAGTTTTTCGAAAACGTATATATTAGACTTCAGAAAATCAATTTTTTGATTTATAATGGTCTGTTTACAGCCAACTGAAGTTGGCTATTTTCGTCAATCAGCATGCCGTTTTACATTTAAACGACACCAAAACGAGTGTAAACGATCCCGACTCTTCCTAATAACAACCAACAGCAGGCTAATCATCCTTTACCATCTAACCATACCAATAATCACAAAACCCTAGCCATAACACATCATGATTTTTCACAAAAATACAGCCAATGATCATTTATGCATACATACTATCGATTACTTCAACAAATCGCATACTTAACCAAAATAAATCATGTAACATCAAAACCCTAGCATGTCAACTAAAAATCACAGCCATGTTTACACAAAAATCACACCATGAATCACAATCCAATCAAGAATACTAACCTTGGAGCAAGAGAAGGGATTACGAGGAAGTGAATAACGAATCATGAAGCCGAACAAGAGCTAGGTTGCACAAGGGGGGGGGGGGGGATATCCTGGTCGACGCACACAAGGGGTGTGTTTAGGGTTTTGATTTTTGATTACTTATTCCCAAAGTCTCATACGTATAATTAAAATCCAAAGGAGTTGGGCTAATGGGCTATAAGTAAACAAGAGAGTGTGGGTTTGGGCCCCATAATTCGATCAAGGGCATGGGGTGGGGGTTTGGGCCAGTTGGTGGCGCAAGAGGGGAGGGGTGGGCTTGGGTTGGATTTACTAAGTAACAGTTTCGCGAGTTTCATGAAATAAGTAATTAAAACGTTGTGTATCGCGGAATAATATTTTACAATGCTTCGATTCACAAAATAACGTATTCCAATATTTCAGTTTTGGGTTTCGGTTTCACATAATTCACATTACACATTACCAAGCACAAAATCGTTCGAATAAAATCAATCACCAATTCAATTCATTTAACATACAAGAAATTACACAGTAAAACGAAATGTTCAAGAATTTACACGATTTGTCACATGTTATGAAGTTGTTTAGTTGATTATTTGTGTTTATGATGATGAACACCACATATAGACTTGTTAGATGATGATTAGAAACATGATCTAACAAGTATACATAAGGATCTTGAAAGATCCATGTTGAACATGTTGTATGAGATGATGAACTTGAAAAATGAAGTGGTTAAAATGTAGAACTTGTTTCATACAAAGTATGGTTTTCTTGAAAATGGATGAACTTGAAAGTTGGAAGTTGTTAAAGTTTATAAGTTGTTACATGTAAATTATGGACTTTTGAAATATGGATAACTCAAGAATGGTTTTTCTAAAAGTTTGGTAAAATTATAAGTTAAGTAAGATTTTTAGACAAATAGACATACTTAAAAATCATACTAACATAATACATGTTCACAAGTTCATCTTAGTATATTTGATGATATTATGATGTAAATTGTTGTGGAAAAATTGTTGATGATTTTTGAAAAGAAAATGATATGTTTTTAAAACATGGAACCTCCATTTTCCAAGGGAAACTATGGCCAAATTTTTATAAAAATCAAACACTTACAAAATATTTTTATTACAAGGTTCTTACAAGGAAACTTGTTCAAAAATAATAAGTGTAGAAAATATTTTTATTACAAGGTTCTTACAAGGAAACTTGTTCAAAAATAATAAGTGTAAAAATTCCCACAATTTTTGTATAAAAATACAAGCAAAGAAGGTATGGTTTTTCAAGAAATAAAAATCGTTATAAATATATATTTTAGGAAATATATATTTAGTGGTCACTTGTTCTATGTGTATATTGTTTGTATTAGTTATATTAAAGTTAGGAACTTGAAATAATACACACCAACAAATACAATAAAAATTCCAAATAAAGATTTCAAGAATAAATTCACACATATGCTTTGGACACGATTATTGGACGATTCGGACACATGGACATATTGGACAAATCATATATATATTCCGGATTAAAGTTATAATATATCAAGGCTTGGTAAATGATATATTTTCAAAACCGAACAAGTGACAAGATATATATTTTTACAAGTGACACAAAAATATATTGTATTTTGTCAACCAAGAAAATATATTATTTTTAAAGTGTATAAAAACATATATTTCATAAACATTTTAAGAATATATAATTTTGGTCGAAACTAAAAATACATATTTTTGAGTTAATCTTAAAAGTAAATTATTTTTAAGATATATGGAAATACAAGTATTTTCCAAGCCTAAGATATATACAAATAAAATTCTATAAACATGTCTTAAAAACGAATATTTTAAGAATGCAAGAAAATATGTATTCCTATACGTACAAATGCATGCCAACATATACTACCTACACTTGGTAAAAATACCATTATACAAGTATTATACTTAATTATGGGAATACGAAATTAAATACGCAAAACACTCATGATACAAGTAGACCTATACTTGGGAATAAAGATACAATTATAATATAACAACCCTCCAAAATATTTCCGACACCCTTAATATATTTAGAAAGTTTTATACGTCCTAAAATACACCCCGTCTACAAAAACAGGCCCCGAATACCTTTATTTTTATTAAATTTAATTAAAAATCAAAATTTTAGGGCTGTGGCGGGCCGCGAAGAACCAACCCTTGGCTTACGCGGGGCGCGAGTGAGGGGCCAAACGGCGGAGCCCGGTGCCGCCACATGGCACAGGCGTGTCGAAGCTAGGGTTTGAGTCGGACAAGCTAGGGCCTATCCTAGCTAGCCTCGCGGGCCGCGAAGCCCTTGGCTGAAACCTTCGCGGGGCGCGACAAAGTGTCGAACAGACACTATAAATAGATGCAATCGCCCTTCAGTTTACATTCGCTCATTTCTTCGATCTCTCTCTCAATTTCACTATAGTAGGCACTATACCCGGGCATAATACCCCCCTAAATAACGAAGTTCCACCTCGTTGTAAGTATCATAACCCCCGGTTACGTATTAGATACGCTTCCCGATTGATCCAGGGTTCTGTAACGGCTGTCGTGGTTCTGCCCGACGTAGTCATTGGAATGCCGTCTCGGGGAGAGTATTACTAATGTAAATATTGGGTTATTATACTAACGCGTGTGCATTTGTGTAATTAATAGATAATCACCAGGAAATCCTAAAGGAAAACCCTAAGACAGCAATGCGAGTAATCTCCTTTTTGCAAATTGTTTTTACAAAACCTCATATGATTAACATTATATTAAACAATGATTGAGTATTTGTATTCTACAATTATCGTCGGTATGTTGGGGTTTTGTATACAAAATTTGTTACTACATTGTGAGTAGTAACATGACCATAAATCAGGTTAACAGTACCGTGGGTGGTAGTTAAAGTAGATGGAAACAAATGTAATTGCGCGACCGCCCTCAATACTGTAAAACGGTTTTACCTGTCTTGATTAAACTGGGATTCACTCACCAGTATTTCCCACTGACAAAATGTTTTTAAACGCGTTTCAGGTAACAAAATGTGAAAGCCAACTAGAAGCTAGCTGGACAACACTGAAGGCTTGGAAAAAGTGGCAATAAAAGTTACCTAAAAAAAGAGATGTTTTTATTTAAATAAAATAGGGTTTATCCCTATAAAAATATGTGTACTTGAAACTTGGGAATTTCCCATGTGTTTGATATTATAATAGTGTGGTATTTTACTCTGATAAAATATTTCCTAACTACCGTCCTGATGAAATTTCCGCTGCCAAAATGATAAACACCGATACCACCAAAACTGGCCACGGCCGCCCATTCCCGGGTTGATAGGGGACGGGGGCTGTGACAGAAGGTGGTATCAGAGCTAAGCCACTGATTCAGCCACAGAAGTGTTCTGCTAACACCAAAGTTTATTCAATATGTTAGGAATTTAACTACGGAACAACGTGCATATCTGTATATTATTGTTATGTGTTATTTGAATATTTGTTAGTTTACAGTATGAGCGACCAAGGACCTTCCGACGCCTACCATCAGTTGTCCATCTCACCTAGAGACGAAGGCACCTCTTCACAGCCTACCCTCTCAGGGCATTCGACTGACAATGAAGATGGGATATTCGTGTTCAAGGCTCAATCTGAAGAGCCATTCCCTCCTAAAAAGAGAGGATGGTTCAGCAGAGGTACGCATGAACGTAGGAAGAGGATGAAAAAGTTACAACAACAGCGAGTTTTAGCAGCCGCTAAGAGAGAAACAGATGCTCACACCCAAGATATGCTCAATAGGAGTCTAGCAAACTTTCATATTCTAGCAACTACAGCTGCAGACCCTAATTTAGAGCGACTCATAGCACCCCAACCATAACCCTTGTTTCCCACGCAACCAATGGAGATTGAAGTCAACTCGGAAAACCAAATCCCAGCACCAGCTTTCGACCCGACTGAGATACCTAGAGTACCAGCACCCAATCCCTTAGACCCAGACTACGACTCGTGGTTTGACGACCATAGGGATTACCAGCAACTCTACCTAATACCAGAGGAACCCATGCCAAACCTAGTAGCTTACCCAGGTCTGGACCCTCTAGATCCCTATTACGATAATGATCAATACATTAGGAAAATTCTAGAGAATCCATATCCTCAGGAAGAACCAATGCCACAATACCCAGATCCAGTACCAGCCCCTGCACCCCCAATGAGCACTGAGAATCTGTAAGAACTCCGAACCTTTGCTGAGAAGATTTTAGAAGAGAGCGAAAGAATGAATGAGACAAATACGGGAACGACTCGTCTGGAAATATGACGAGCGTAATATGGACTTTTAGATGAACCCCTACCATTACTAATAATAATAGTAATATAATATTAAATATATATATATATATATATATATATAATATGTGTGTATGGTTGAAAAAAAAATTATATGTTGTAGTATAGACCACTTTGTGGTTAGTGATGCATACTAGTATTGTATTTTTATTCCAGTTGTATTTGTAATAGATATAGATGCATACTATAAAATAGAGTAAGTCACAATGCTCGACGATTTTGATCAACATGCTTGTTGTGTGATTGTTTGTATTGGATATTGTCCTGTGATATTAACATGCGGTAAATGTTTGAAATTCAGATGGACAACAAAGTGAACCAGGAAAATCAGAATAACGATAACCAGAATAACTATGATAACCCGAACAACAATAATAATGGAAACCAAGTGGATAACAATGCCATTCAACACATAGTGGCACAAGGGATTATAGATGCAATGCCATACATTATCAAAACGGTTAAAGAGGCAGACAATAAAAGTAATAATGGCAGTAAACGACCAACTAAACCAGAACATAGCATAAACAATGGACCCATACTTCAAGTGCCCATTCCAAAAAGAAGAAGAACCATGTCTTATGGTTGTTCTTATAAGGAATTCTGGTCTTGTAAACCAATAGAATTCTCGGGCAATGAAGGGGCCATTGCAGCTCTACGCTGGATAGAAAAGACTGAGGCGGTCTTAAAAATAAGCAAGTGCGCAGAAGAAGATAAGATAATGTTTGCCTCCAATCTATTTAAGAACTCAACCTTAGAATGGTGGAACACTATCCTCCAGTCTAGGGGAAGTGACAGGATTTACAATATGGAATGGGAGGAATTTAAAAATATGGTAGAAAGGAAATTCTGCCCTCCCAATGAAAAGGAACAGATAGCAAATAAGTTCTTAAACCTTAGAATGACTGGAGTGGATAGTAAGGGATACACTACTTTATTCTTTGAATATGCTAGAATAGTGCCAACCCTTGCATCACCCGAATCAGTATTAATCTCCCGCTACATCTGGGGATTAATCAGTAAGATAAGGCATGTAGTCAAGGCAGCTAGACCTCAAACTATAGAAGAAGCCGTAGAACTAGCAAACACCTTGACTGATGAATTAGTACGTACACGAGAAGAGGATCAGAGGAGAAACCTAGCTCAAAGGCTTACCCAAGAATTTTGCTACGGTAATTCCAACCGTGGGAAAAATGTAGGTTCTAACTCTGCACCTTATTGTAAGGCTTGCAAGAAAAAGCATTCAGGAAGATGCTCCACTTACTACAATTTCTGCAAGATACCAGGACACAAGGAAGAAGATTGCAGGAAGAAACCTTGTTAGGCCGTTTGATCAGGATCTGTTCGGTTGGAACGTGGTTGGATCGATCAGAATCAAGGTGCGGAATCCCTTGATAGTGTCACAGAATCAACAACGACAAGTTCAACATTTAATCCGTCTGAATTCTATTAGAAGATGGTGAAAATACAACTGTTCCGGTAGAAGTTCAGACTGGCAGAGATTCGCTACAAATTCAGCAAAAGGTTCTAAATGACAAGCTCTAGCCTGCTATTTATAGGCAACAACCAGGGAGGGTGTTAAGCGTCACCCGATCGGATGGTGATCCGATCGGATGGTGATCCGATCGGGTCGGATGACATCTGTCGACCGTCGGATTTCACTTTTACAAATACGCGCCATACCCTGGGTTGTCTTTACACAAACATACATACAAGTACATACATATACAAAATTACATACACAGCACAAAATAAGACTCGATGCAGACGGAAGCTACAGGCATATGTACTAACAGACTCCCCCTTGGATGTAGCTGTAGTTCCTTCCTGCATAGTCTTCAATCCTTCCTACTGCGTCTTCTTTCTTTAGCTCTCTGCCTTCTCTTTTCTGCCTTCTCTTCAAGCATCTTTCGTCTGAGTGGCCTACCAATTTCATTCCAGTACTTTCTGTACTCTGGATCACCATCACGTTTCCTATCCCAACGTGGGATCTTGTTTTCCTCTTTCTCTATCGGTGTCTGGTCCATTGGTGGAGGTCTCATCAGCCTGTATCTTCCAAGTCTCACAGCTTTTTCAGCAATAGCTTTAAACTTCTGACTGCGCTTGTATGACTTCAAGAACTCATCAATCTCTAGATCTCTCCATTTAGATTTCCAGTACCTTCCATAATTGATGTCTTTTGCAAAGCACACATCCACAATCTTCTGGTATTGCATTTCTTGAACTTTATCACGCTTCTCGTAGACAATCTTGTTGTAGAATAAGCAGTCGATATCTTTCTTCGAGCAGTTCACTAGCCACATCGGGTGTAGCACATATATTCTCCTTACTTCACCTTTTGATTTATCAAATAAGGATATCACCACTTCCGTCGTGCTTTCATTATACAACCACCCTTGAAATTCTTCATAAAAGTCTTGCTCCATAGCACGTAGTGGCATATTCTTCAAACACCTTGGCGGCTTGATATCTAACATTTTATCTTTCTCACCAGACTCCAAGATAGTGACAATTTGCTTTGGAAACTGTGGTTTCCAATCTGGAAATCTTACCTTTGCTTGCTGCTTTATATAATCCCACAAGTGCTGATCATGCTGTTTCACATCCAATCCATAGTAAAACTGCTTGATATTCTTTGTTTGCACTAACTCTTCAACGTCCCACCACGGGAGGGTTTTGATATCTGACAAAAATTCAAAGTACTGTAACCCCCATCTCCCGTCTAATGGCATATACTTGAAGATCCTCCAAGTAACCCCAAGATAAGATATCACCCCATGAGATATCAGCATCATGCATGAAGTACTGAAGAGGTCTTATAAACTTTCTTTCTTTAGGCATCACCTTGAACCACTTCTTCCTTTCTTCAACAAGATTTTCTCGCGGAATGGTTCTTGGAACACCTTCAGTTGTTATTTTCTCCACAATCTTTCTTCTGACTTCATCTTCATTTTGTTCTTTAAACATTTCAGCAAGAGACAGAAATGTTTCATCAACACCAGCATAGTGAAATATTGTCTCTTCATCAGACGAATCAGATCCTTCTTCAATTAAAATATCATTATACTTATCAGCCTCTTGAGCATACTTGAATTCATATTCTTTCTCAGGCGACGAAGGTATCTCATCTTCTATATCAAACTTAAACTTCCCATCATCGAACCCCAATTCTTCTAACATTTCTGCTCTTGACCTAGGCGCCTCTATCTCCCCCTTATCCCGAGCATGTAAGTATATAACAGTTGGTTGCGTGAGGAATACCTGGTCAGCATGTTTCTTTCCTGATGAAGAAGACTCTTGATGTTGATCCTCCTCTTGTTCGTTCATTTCGTCATTCATAAGATCTTCTATCTTCTGTTGAATAAAAGGATTTACTATTAATAACCCAGATGAGCCTTGATCTTCATCATCATCTTTATCTTTCTGGGGATCATAGTTATCAATCTCATTCAACCGGAAATCCATCTCTTCATCCTCTTTCTCTTCTTCCTCTTCTACTTTCTCTTCTTCTTTCCATCGTAATAATAACACTTCTGGTTCCTTCGCCTTCCTTTTCCTTTGCTCTACTTGAACAAGGAGAATAATATCATCATAATTGTAAGATAGACGAGAAGATTCACCAACAAGTACAAAGCCTTGAGCTTGATCAGCTTCAACATCAACCATCTCAACGTCAGCTTGACTCGAAGATCCTCCAACTTCTTGAGTCTCAATGATAACATCTTTCTTTCTTTGTGTTGCTTCCTCAGCTAACCTCCTTTCTCTCTCCATCTTTCGTTCCTCAACCTTTTTGATCTCGATGTTGTTGTAGATGGTATGAACGTCGATGCCCAAATGATGTTCCATCACTGTATATAACATAGTAAGTTGTTCATCGTTCACTGCTTTATCAGCCTTCATTGCTTCCATCTCAAGCTTCATTGCTTTGAATTCATTTCCAGATGCTTCATGCAATTCACTTATCAACTGATTTAGCGTCTGATTTATCTCATTCAGCTTCTTCATCTTCCCATGTAAATCAGAAATCTCCATTGAAAGTTGCTCAAAAAGCTGAGCATTATCATTAACATCTTCCTCCATTTTCTTTAACTTCTTTGCTTGTTTGATCATGACGCCCTTTATCTCTTCATTTTCTTTCAACAACTCCTCAAGCTTTTTCTTTAGTTCGTCACGCTCTGCTTCAGCTTTTGTTTCTCTTTCTCTAGAATACTTACTTTTTCTGTCAGCTTTTTAACTGATTCATCATGAAACATATCATATTCTTTATCTGAAAGAATATCATCAGTGTATTCTCCATGAATAGTAGGGAAACCTTCAAGTATATCCGGAAGAACAGTGTTCTTTGGCATTGAAGACTCAGGTACTTCAGGATTTTCTGGTGGTGGTGGTGGTGTAGCAACTCTTACTTCAACATAATCATCATCACCTACTTTCTTCTGAACTTCAACTTTAGGCTTTTCAATATTTTGCACCCCTGGCTCTTTAGGAACTTCAACATGATGTTCTTTTACTGCTTCAGGACCTTTTGAAGTTTCCATGTTCTTTTCACTCTTGCCACTTTGACTTTCATGTATAGTAGCACCTCCTTTTCTTGCCCTGACGTTCCTAGGAATGACGCCTGATTGAACAGATTTGCGTTTTATCCTCAACTTCTTTTTCTCTTCGACTGATGGAGTGTAGGTTAGATCTTCTTCATCAGAATCCTTTCTTTTCTTTTGAGGCTTCTTTTTCAACTGGACCTTCCCATGACCAACCTATGACATATCAATCTCTGGCTCTGGCTCTGTTGATTCATCGTCAGCATCACTTGCATCACTATGAACAACACCTTCAGGCTCTTTTTCTTTAACACTTTCAGTTGGAACACTTGCACTTTGATCTTTCTGAGCAGATGCTTCCTCATTCTTCTTTAAATAACTTTCAAGTGAATCTTTCAGTATGCCAACTCCTTGTTGAATAACTTCTGACGGATCCAGCACTGGCTCATTAATCAACTTTTGTTGTGGTTCTATAGAAGGCCCTGCAAAACAAGCATTGAACAATCATTAGAATAAAATTACATTTAAAGATCTAACTTTTCTAAGGACTCCCCCTTTTAACTATACCCTTAACAACAATCGTAGGTGTTGACACTTTTGGAATAGGTATAGCTGGGGATGTCTTTGGAGTTCTCTTTCTTTTCCCATCCTTCACAAACCAATATTTGAGCTTCTTTTCATTCATCTCCTTCAATCTATCATCTTCATTATCTGAGTTGCTGTTTTCATGTCTCCATGCATCGTTTTCAGGAGCAACGTATGCTGGATTATTAATTTTGCATATCATTCTCTTCGTCCTTGCATCAGTACCTTTAGATAATCTGCTTATAGTATCAGGTGTCATGTTTCGTACACCTAACATATCAGCAGAATCCTTTGGAATATCCTTAAATTGATCATCTATCATCATCTGAATAAACCTAGGGTACATGATGTACTTATCACCCTTAATGTTTTCCACCAAATGATCAAATAACACTTGCGATACATTGTATGGCCTGTTCAGCACGAAGCAAGTGATGATATTCATGATATAGTCTGATGTCTCATCATAAGCTCCCTTTCTATGTGATTGTCAAGCACTACACAATGAATTAGGAACTTATATGGTCGACTGAACATCATCTTAAGATACTTTCCTTTCAGATGACCTGTAAATCCCATTCTGCACCACAAACCCTTGCATAATCGTTCGGGAATAATAATCGGATCATTGTCAGAATCTCCTAAATTCAAAACTCTCCTCAAATCACTAACATTAAACTTAATTTCTAAGTCTACGTCCTGACCATTCTCGTCTTTCTTCCTAACTGCAGAATAAATCATCTTTTCTTTCTCCTCATACCTCACTAAACTCCAAAATCTCCTAACATGTGATTCATATACTATGGTTCTATCAGTTAAAGCCTTATGAATCTTGCTCTTTCTCAAAAATTCTGCGATGTCTTTGAACAGAGTTGTGTCTGTATAGTGAGCATCTAACAGACAGTAGATATTATGAGATTTATCCCAATCCGATGCTCTTCCCTGCAATAATACACAACGTTAAAGATTGCACGAAGTTTGAGACATAAAGTGACAAAGATCAAAAATTTGAAAATTTCAAAAAAAATTCTAACACTGGAGCTCTTCACTATGTATAGTACTGAGGATCGGATGGTCATCCGATCAGATTGTCATCCGATCGGGTGAACCATCAACATGAAAGATCAATCAAGACATGTGCACATGGATCGGATGGCCATCCGATCGGATTGCCATCCGATCGGATTGTCACTCGATCCTTGTGACATACAGAAAAGCCTTTGACCAGTCAACCTTTGAGAATGAATGTCATGGATCGGATGACCACCCGATCGAATTGCCATCCGATCGAATTGTCACTCGATCCTTGACAAATTGAAACAATTTGAAATTTTGTCATTTTGTGATGAGGATCGGTTGGCTGTCCGATCGGAATGCCACCTGATCAGATTGTGACTTGATCATTGACAAGGTTGCACAGTGAACATTTCAAAACATAGAGATAAGGATCAGATGGCTGTCCGATTGGATTGCCACTCGATCATTGACAACAAAGCATAATGATGAACAGTTGTTACATGTAATGATGAGGATCGGATGGCTATCCGATCGGATTGCCACCCGATCGGATTGCCACTCGATCATTGACAATCTCATGAACAATAAATGTGTGCTTTGGATCGGATGGCCATCCTATCGGATTGCCATCCGATCGAGTTTCCATACTTTCCAAAACCACTGTTTAACATGTAAAGGCACAATTATCGAGGAACAACACTTAGAAAAATATTCAAATATTTAACATGCATTGGATCGGATGGCTATCCGATCGGATTGCCGCCCGATCGAGTTGCCACTCGAACCAAGAACAGTGAAGAACAATTTGAATGAATCTTGAACCTCAAAAAAATTCTAAGTATTTCTCAAAATTGATCACAGATCCATGTAGAGAATTCTCTGGCGATCAAAACCTTATGTTCATCTTTTTCTAAATCAGCCTAGATTAGGTTTAATTTCACTTTTAGTGCTCCGAACACCGACACTCCTAATCTTCAATTCATCAAATTTTAACATGTTATGGTACAAATTGAGACGGTAAACCTATAGATCTAAGGCCCGTGAACAAAACCCTATGTTCAAAATCTATCAAACATCAGTAAATTTGCCTAGATCTAAGTTTAAAGGTCCGACAGTCGCCGACATTCAAAATACTCATCAAAATCATCGAATTAACAATCAAAGATCAGTAGACTTACCTTTCCCATTGTGAAGGTTGAGTATGCCAACAATCCAATGTAGCGTGGAAAGCAATATAGTGAAAATCAGATCAAGATCAGAGAAAGTGAGAGAGTGTCAGATGGTCGCCCGATCGAGTAAAGGTTTGACTGAACTCATTGACCTCATATATATAGGTGACCAGGTGTCGGGTGACCAAGTATCGGATGGCCATCCGATCGGATTGTCATCCGATAGGATTGCCGCCCGATCCAAACACTTCTCTTTTGACTTTTTGTGTTTTGACCTTTTGACTTTTCCAGTTATATTAGATTTGGTCAGTTTTAGAAATCCACTTAAGTATCTAGGTCCAAGTTAATGACCCTAGGCACTTAGATTGTCTACCAAGTCCAAGTTAATGACCTTGGTTGACCCGAAACGAAACAAACTGACATTTTGTTCAAGTTTTTCAAACACTTTTTCATGAAAAATTTACAAGTGTCAAATTAATGAACTTGTTTTGAATTTGAAATACTCAAGATTTTTCAAGATTAGCTCCCAACTCAGTAGTCCAGTTCAGAAACTTTCCTGCTTCGTTTCACTTCTTTTAGAATCTGAAGATCCGCTTTCCACCTCGGTTTGTCGCAAAAACTAAAGCAGAAATGTAAAATCTTTTGGGATTTTTAAGGAAGTTTATACTAGAAAACTATGATATCTCTTTGGGTTTTGAATGCTAATCACTGAAATGAAATGCAGTAAAAGTAAAGCAGTAAATGAAATCATTTACAAACATATTTTTGGTGAGCGTGTTAGGGGATCATATCAGCTACCGAGAAGTTACAAGTACTGTTGAGCTGATTACACACTAAGTATTAAACAATTCGCTTAGATTGCTGATATACTGAACCTTTTAAATTTTCACACAAATTTCAACTAATCAGGATACGATTTAGTGTTTTAAGATCTTAACTTATATGTGTGTCCCATCTCAGAATATACTCTCGTATCCAGACTCCTATTTTCAGTCTTACAGGTGAACGTACAATAATGATATCTGTAACGGGTAATACGAGGCCATGAGAGCTCAGGTTAGAACTTTCGTTCAGACCAAGAGATGATGGCTCGACTTTCGGTGTGTCCCGTTTGGGGATCTTTTCTTCAACAACACATGATTAGCATTTTGCAATGTTTCATCATTTTTATGCTGAGGGTAGGCTTTAAGATTAAAGCAGTGCTGAGTATTATACGAGGACTAGGCTATTGCTTCCGCAAAATCAGAAGTCCTGGTATAATACCCTAGATATCATTATGCACATAGACCTAGTATGTCAGAAATAGAAAGCCCATCAAACAAGATTTCAGGGGTTACCTATATATCCGAGATATATTCCCCACGCAATAAGCAAGTAATTATTTTAGGTTTATATCCCGAACAGTCTACTAAATGTATAAAAACCTTTCGGCATATCATCAGCGAGACTGCTTAACGCTTTTAAAACATTACATATCTTTAGCATACCGTAACTGTCAAGCTGATGTACTATCATTTCCCCTTTTTACACAAACTCTTTTTGGATTTTCTACTATTTTTGGATTTTGAAAATATCTCATGTTTTTGGATTTATGCATTTTTTATTGTTTTTTTATTTTCTGAAAATATTATCTATCTCCCCCTAAATACCAAAACAACTAAAAATACGACAAACCAAAGCATTCTGCTTCTCAACATCATCTGCCTCGGTTTTCTCATCAACGCCAACGATTTTCTCCGCATCCGACAACAATTTCATACCATTTAGTTTTAAAAGATATTGAAAACGAGCTTTATTGAAAGCTTTGGTATGTAAATCTGCCTTTTGTTCGTCGGTGTGGATTTTATCAATTCGTATTAACTTCTTTTCATAACAATCGCGTATGAAGTGATGACGAATTTCTATATGTTTGGTTTTAGCGTGATGTACCGGATTCTTTGTTATGTTTATTGCTGCCTCATTATCAACAAAAATAGGTGAAGTAAGAAATTGCAAACCATAGTCGCGCATCTGTTGCTGAATCCACAGGATCTGAGAGCAGCTGCTGCTGGCAGATATGTACTCTGCTTCACATGTTGATAAAGCAATAGAGGTTTGCTTCTTACATTGCCATGTGACCAATCGGGGTCCGGAAAATTGGCATCCTGCAGTTGTTGATTTAGCATTGACTTTGCAGCAACCGAAATCAGAATCAGAGTACCCTTCAAGTGTGAAGTCACCATCTTTGGGATACCACAACCCCAGTGTTGGAGTTCCTTTCAGGTAGCGTAGGATCCTCTTGACGATGGTCAAATGTGAAGCTCTGGGACTTGACTGATATCGGGATGCGAGGCAAGTTGGGTACATGATATCCGGTCTGGATGATGTCAATTACATCAGCGAACCGATCATTGAGCGGTAAAGAGTCTCGTCCACCTTCTCTCCGGTGAGATCAGGGTTGATACCATGATTGGTTGCTAATGGGGTGGATATTGGAGCAGTTTCAGACATCCCGAATTTCTCCAGAACGTCGTAAACATACTTTGTTTGATGAATGAAAGTTCCCTCGGGCATTTGGTCTACTTGGAGCCCTAGGAAGAACTTCATCTCACCCATTGACGACATTTCGAACTTCTGCTTCATCACCTTCTCAAAGTCTTTGCATAGTTCATCATTTGTTGACCCAAAAATTATATCATCAACGTAAATCTGGACAATCAGAAGATGACCATCGACTTCTTTTGTAAAGAGGGTAGCATCCACTTTTCCTCGTATAAAGCTGTTGGCAAGCAAGTGTTGAGAGAGCGTCTCGTACCAGGCTCTCGGGGCCTGATGCAAACCATACAGCGCTTTGTCTAGCAAGTAGACCTTGTCTTTGTGGATTGGGTCGGTAAAGCCTGGTGGCTGACCGACTTACACCTCTTCTTTCACCTTGCCATAGAGAAATGCCGATTTGACATCTAGCTGATATACTTTGAATCCCTTCCATGAAGCAAAAGCTAGGAAAATTCTGATAGCTTCAAGATGAGCAACCGGAACATAAACCTCAGTGAAGTCTATCCCCTCCTGCTGACTGAAACCCTGGACCACGAGTCAAGCTTTGTTACGAACAATAACCCCTCGGTCATCTCTTTTACACTTAAACACCCACTTCGTGTTTATTTTCCTATGTCCATCAGGTAGATCCACAAGCTTCCATACACCAAGCTTTTCAAACTGACTCAGCTCCTCCTGCATTACGTTGACCCATGAATCTTCATTTAGTGCTTCCTTGTAGGTTCGTGGCTCAATCTGCAAAATGAAACAACTAAGTGAAAACTCAGTTTGTAAAGGAGCAACTTTAGTATAAAAGCAAGTAAGGCCATGGTCAATCCGGCTTCTGGTGCGAACGCCTGACTACAGCTCTCCTATAATCAACTCCTCAGGATGGTATGAATGAGTCCTCGACATAACTTCGCCAGGAACATCCACCTCGCCTTCCAGGTTATTGATATTTTCATTCCCAACTTGTTCATTGTCAAGAATTGTCTGATCTGAAGATTGGATTTGCTCCCCCTCAGACTCTGAATCACCATGATCAAATGTTGGCCTATCATCAGAATCTGAAATATCATCATTGACCACCGTCTGATTTTCAGGAGCAGGTTCACGTTCCAAAGTAGTCGGAGTTTGCTGAACTTCACCATTATCTCCAGTGTGACTTGGACCAGCTTCATCATCATTGGAAGTTTGTCGTTGATGTGTAGAAGAGCTTTCTTGAAACCTTCCCTAAGATGTTTCATATTCTCGTAAAATATCCAAATCATCAAAGAACTCTAGCTCTTCTTCTAACTCGAATGAATCCCATAAAACAATGTAGTTGAATCGCCATGAGTCTGTGGGCTTCTGTGGAGGCATTGTATAACCTTGACATTCAACATGCTGTGCTTCGATGATCCTTTTAAGACTTGGAACAAAGACTCTTCTGAGTGGACTTGCATACCCTACGAAGATACCTTCGATACTCTTTGAACCAAATTTGCCATCGGGATCTAGAACTGTGCAGGGTGACCCGAACGGCTCTAGAAACTCTAGATTAGGCTTGTGATTGTTGATCAATTCGAAACATGTCATATTGTGCTTCTTCACAGTAAGTACCCGGTTGAGAGTATAGCAAGCGGCTGAAACTGCTTCTGCCCAGAAATTTATCGGTAACTTGGAATCAGCTAGCATCATTCTCGCCGTTTCGATCAGAGTTCTATTCTTTCTTTCTGCGACTCCATTTTGTTGCGGAGTATAAGGTGCGCTGAACTCTTGCAATATACCTCTTCGATCATAAAATTCTTCCATTTTGTTGTTCTTAAATTCTGTACTATTGTCGCTTCTTATTCTGCGAATTCGTGTTCAGTACAAATTCTCTATCTTCCTGAATAACCTCAGCAAACTCTCAAATGTTTCATGTTTCGACTTCAAGAACACCACCCATGAGAATCTCAAATAGTCGTCAGTTACCACCAGACAATAAAGATCTCCCGTTATGCTCTTGACATTCACAGGACCAAAGAGATCCATGTGAAGTCTCTCGAGCGGCCACGAGACCGAGTTCATCTTTTTACCAGGATGGGATTTCTTTCGTTGTTTTCCTTTAATGCAACTGATACTGATGTGTGCAAAATGCAACATATAAATTACATCAATTGTGGCATAAAACTAACCCTTTTTTAGTACTAATGTTGGAAAAAGTGTGCTTTTGTCTTCCTTTTGTATTTTCAGGATTAAATGAGCTCAAATTAACAAAAGAAGCAAAAAGGCAGCTAAATCTAACATAAATACAAGAAAAGGAACAAACGTGACATGCCCGACCCCACGACAGCATCTTCCCAAGCAAAACAAGAGAACAGAAGGCTGAACACGCCCCGTGCTCAATGAGCACGGGGGCGTGCCCAAGTGTCAGCATAAAAGACAAAGTTGTAGAAGCTTCCATCGCCCACCACGGGGCCGTGCTCAGCGGACACGGGGCCGTGGTCAACTATAAGATTCGCAGAATGCAGGCAAATCTTGATAGTACAGATATGCTTCTGCACACGGGGTCGTGCCCAGCGGACACGGGGCCGTGGCCAACTAATACAGACAAGAGCAATTAATGAAGACAGAGAAGGATGTGGACACGGGGCCGTGCCCGAGCTTCTGTTCAGCCTATAAATAGGAGTGCTTGGCTCAAGCTCAAACCATCCCTTGGCACACCACCTCTCTCACACTTCACCCACCACCCACCACCACCATAACACCATCATCCACCACCATCATCCATTGTCCATCATAGAGTGTGTGAGTCGTCTTGGGATCCAAGATTGATTGTAAGAGTTCTTGACAATCAAAGCCATGTTTGCCTAAGTCTCTTACATCACTTGGTGAAGACAAAGTGTCTAGTGTAATACTTTTTATTTTTAATCTTTTCGCACTTTTTACTTGGTTATGTATTAATGACTTTAATAACTAGTTTCTTATGTTGAAGGTGATTTTTCCTTATCGTTTGTCCGTGGTGTCTTGGCATTATTTTACTGTCTATATAAAATAAAAGATTTTCACCATTCATATCTCCACGGTCTATATGGAGGTATGTTGGCTACCTGGTCGGGGGTTAAGGGAACGGTTCGGTAAAAGTCTTGCCTTGTTCAGTGTATAGATCCTGCAAGGACCTGGGTCAAATTTAGTAGGACCTCCTTTAATACTTAACGGTATTGGATGGCGGGGGTCCAAACTCTTTGATCCCCTTATATGTAAGCTACTATTAATACTTTAATCCGGCTACTTAGGACTGTATCCCTGCTGACTCAGACTACTTAGCCGAGGGTAACGTCACCTTCAAAAGAGGGGCCTACCATAATATGCATTAATAACTTAATTAATTATCTTTCAATAATCCGACCCTTTAGGATTGTATCCTTGCTGACTCAAACTACTGGGTTGAGGGTAACGTCGCCTTCAAAAGAGGGGCCTACTACAATAACTAAGATAATCTCTTAAAAAGTGCAAAAGTGCGGAAATAATCAAAGGTTACACTAAACACGAGTCGGAGCCAAGTGATTCATCTTGTCTATCTGTTTTATTTTTATTTTATTTTCAGCATTTTAGTTAGTTTTTATTTTTCTTAGTTTAAAACCTTTTTCTAAACTTTTTGATTTGATTAGACGTTGAGGATAAACCGGTACTAAAAGCTCTTGTGTCCTTGGACGACCTCGGTATCTTACCAACACTATACTACGCTCACGATGGGTGCACTTGCCCATATGTGTGTTTAGTGTTAGTAAATATCGTGTTTTATAAATTTAAAACTTGGTTAAAGAAAGTGTAAAAGGGCTTAAAATATACTTAAACTTATATACACACTTCACACGCATCAAGTTTTTGGCGCCGTTGCCGGGGACACAAGGATTTTAAGAAAGTTAGGAATCAACGGCCTAATCGTTTTTTCTTATTTTTCTATATTTTTTAAGATTTTTCTTAATTTTTTAGCTTCTGCAGAACTCAGCACGGGCCGTGCCTGGTCGGACACGGGCCGTGCCCAGCATTGTTACTGGCAGTTTTTATTTTCCGAGTTACAGAGAGCTGAGCACGGGGCCCTTGTCGGTGCAACACGGGGCCGTGTCCAACTCCCCAGTAACATGGATCCAGAAAACGATCACTGTATCTCCGACCACGGGCCGTGTTCCCTGAACACGGGGCCGTGGTGAACCTTCTGACCAACGTTCTTTCCTGTTTTTATTGCAGGACTTGGAATCCCGATGCCACATTTGAATTTCCTACGTAGTGCATGAGCTCCAGTTCTTGTAGAGACATAAAAGAACCTCTAGAAGAACCCGAACGCTTCCTCAGAAAAAGACTTAAAGCTAAAAACCAAGAGAAAGTTTCGGGGGACCCACCTCCAATGGCGGACCAACGTACCCTCATGGATTACCTACGGCCCACTGTAGGTAATCTCAGCGCCGCTATCAATGCACCGAATGTCGAAGCCAATAACTTCGAACTTCGACCGCATTTGATACAAATGCTTCAAAACTCCGCAACCTTTCATGGGCTTATGGACGAGGATCCCCATCTACATATTACTAATTTCTTAGAAATATGTGATACCTTTCGGATCAATGGAGCATCAAACGACGCCATCCGCCTTCGAATGTTTCCATTTTCACTAAAAGACCGAGCTAAGGCTTGGCTTAACACCCTCCCAGTTGGCTCGGTAAACACCTGGGATGAACTAGCCCAAAAGTTTCTATATAAGTATTTCCCTCCTGCTAAAACGGCTAAATTAATGAGTGAAATTAATACATATTCTCAAGAGGATGGGGAATCCTTATATGAAACTTGGGAAAGGTTCAAGGAGCTACTAAGAAAGTATCCTCATCACGGTCTTGCGGTATGGTAACAAGTATCCACATTCTACAATGGATTGTTGCCACACACAAGACAAACACTTGATTCTAGCTCCGAGGGACTTCTAGGTAATCGTCGCCCAAATGAAATATATAATCAAATTGAGGAAATTTCTCAAACCAATTTTCAGTGGCACACTCCCCGAGGTAATAAATCCATTGCCCCGGGCGCCCATAAGGTTGACGAAAGCACTTCTTTACAAGCCCAAATCGAGGCCCTTTCTTCAAAAATCAAAAAGTTAGAAATGGCAAAAACGGCCTCGGTTATGGCTTGTGAGGGGTGTGGTGGACCACATGAAAATCGGAGTTGTATGAAAGAAGTAGATGATCAAACAGAAACGGTAAACTACATTGATAATAGACCTAGGCCGTCGGGTCCACCAACGGGTACCTACAACCAAGGATGGCGTAACCACCCTAACCTTGGTTGGAGAGATCCCGGCAATCGTAGTAACCAACAAAACCAACGAACTAACTTTCAACAACCACAAAACTTTTCTCAACAACAAGGTGGACGAGAAAGGCTTGAAGATACTGTATCTGTTGGTGCATACATCTGTTGTCTTCGTCTTATGTCGAGTCTCAGTCTCGTTGCGGATCTGAAAGAGGATGAAGTCATCATCTTTGATGATGACATCATAATGGTGACATCATCATTGCATCAATATAGAAAAGACAAAACAATTCTCAAATCAGATTTATGTAATTTGTCTTGTAGTTCGATTGAAAGTCAACATTGTATTTTAGTGGTTGATTTCGCTCCTAGCAACATGTAGGTGATTCCGCCCGGAATCATAAGAGCTGATTCCGCTCCTATAAGTCAATGTCATTTCGGGCGGAATTAGAACTAGTATATATAGGACTTTTGGGGCGAAATCAGTAGAGAGTTCTAGGTGTTGTCTTTCAGTGAGCCACGAAGTGCTGCCGAAGTGTCATCAGGTTGTAAACGTCATTCTATCAATAGAAAATACAGTTTAAAGTGTATAATTGCTGAATTGAACTCGGTTTGTTTGTTTCCGCCGCTCAAACTGAGAAAAGCTCTTCTAACCGACTCGTTCGGATCCCAAATCGATCCTACAAGTGGTATCAGAGCTCAGGAAGAAGAGCTCTTGCCAATTCAGCTGCGTTTTCTGTTTTTCTACACCTTCTTTTCAAATTGAACATCATTTCACGGTTAAAATCGGTTCAAATTTTCACATTGTGTTCGGAATTGATAGTTAACAAAGCCTTAGAAGTTTCAAGTTCAAATTCGAATTAAATCTGGTCATTTTTGAGGTTCCGCTCGAAACTGTTCTCGGAAAAGATGACATCAGCTTTAATTCCGCTCGTGAATTGATCTTGATTCCGCTCGAAATTAGCTTTCACTTTGATTCCGCTCGTGAATTGATTTTGATTCCGATCCAAAGTTTCTATTTGATTCCGCTCTAAACTGAGTTTCAGTCTAATTCCGCTCCTAAGTGTTGTCGTGATTCCGCTCCTAAAACTAGTGTGATTCAGCTCCAAAAGTGCATCGAGTTGTGTATAACATTTTACGAGGTGTCAGTAATTGGAAAAAAAATCATGTTTGTGTCAGCTTGTATGTGACTCTTGAAAATTGTCCACACGTTTTGTCGGGTTGCATGTGAAAGTTGGTAAAAATGTGTAAGTTGGTCACATGAGTGTTTTGGTCAAAGTTGCATGTGAGTTGGTCAGTTTTACATGAGAACAAGAAGTGAGGCCCAATCAGATTTTGAGTAATATCAAATTAATCAGCCCAAGATTCATATTGTCGGCTCATTATTTGAAATCCGTGCATGTGATCATAAACTGAATTGTCAGGCCTAGGTTTGCATGTGATTTTGGTTTTTTTGTCATCGGCCCAAGTTTCCATATACATCGACAAAAGACCAAGCGGCCCAATCAGATTTAATGCAAATTTAAAGTTGTCGGTTTGCAAGTGAATTCATGTGATTGTGTGTCAGGCGCATGTGAATTGAGGTCACAAATTTGATAAATTGTCTCGGTTCAATTGAAGGTATTGTTTACAAATTTGATAAAGTGATTATTTGGAGCAAGAAATTTTTGTGTTTTTGTGAACTCTTGAAATCGAAACATGGATTTTGAAGAAGTGTTGGCATATGTGCATCATGAATTTCATCAGTATATTCCGATAAAGAAAGAAGAAGAAACAGTCTCAGCAAACGAAGTTGTTGAAAAAGGTCCGGTTTTTTATCATTCGTCTGATGAAGAGGGTGACAAGTATGAAGAAGAAATCCAAAGACTTGAAAATCTTAAACAACAACTTCCATCTGATCAACGTAGCGGAAAGTAATTTTATGCCGATAAAATTGAAAAATTGAAAGAAAAACAAGATGCAAAAAGAAAGAATCAAAAAGCAGTTATTGTTAAAGAAGAGATCAGAGCTGAGAAAGAAGTAAAAGCAGCAACAACAGAAAAGCAAATCAAACCTAGTGTGAAAAGGCAGGTTGAACAAGTTCCAGCTGTCAAGATTGAGAAAGTAGAATCTGAAAAACCTGTATCTGTGAATACTGAACCAGTATTAAAGAAAAAGGTTGAAGAAGACGCACCTATCTTTGATCATTCATCAGAAAAAGAGAGTAAAGATGAAAGTGTTCATGAGGAAAAGAAACAGGTTGAAAATATTTCAGCTTTAATGGTTAAGACAAAAGCTGATGATAAACAGATTCTTGTTTTGCTGAAAAATTGTGAGAAGTTGACATCTGAAAATGACAAACTCTTGAAGGCAGTTGAGAGTTTGTCATTAGAAAACAAAAATCTTAAAAAATCAGAAAATGTTTTAAAAAATCAGATACACAATTTGGAAAATGAAAAAGTAAAGATTGAAAAAGATTTTCAAAGTCAAATAAAGATTCTTGAAGATGGGAGATCTGTTTTTAGCAAGAATAACCTTGAAAAGCAAAAAATGATAAATTCTCATCTTCAGACGATTATTCGACTTGAAAAAGAAGCTGAATGTGCTCAAAAGAAAATCAAAGAGTTAGAAGGTAAAATCAGGGAATGGGAAGAAAAGTTGAAGGTTTTTGTGAATACTTCAGCTATTCCCTGCCCAAAACCAGTTAATTCAGTTCCAATAAGTGATGATGTCACAAACTATGACAAAGTCATAGTTGAAGATTGCGATGAGAAATCTGATGATGAAAATGAAAAAATGAAGAAAAAGAATTTATTTTTGAAGTTAAAAGAAAAGTTTCAAGAAACTGTTCCACAATCAACTGAAAAAGGAGAATGCTCTAAGCAAAAACCTTTGAAGAAGAAAGTGGAACAAAAACAAAAAGAGAAAATTTTGAAAAATGTTCAAAAAGAAAATAAAAGTTCATCAGATCAATCATCCAATCGCAATCAAAAATTACAAAAAGTAAAAAATGAAAATTCAAAAATTGTTGGTAATGAGTGGTGCAGGTCGGACCACAGTGCTCAAAAGCCAAATCCAGCAAACAAGAGGAGGAAAGATTATCACCAAGCCAAACAGTGCTTTGATCTAAATGTTTGGACTGAAAATGGTGATTGGTACGATAACAGAGTGTGTTACCGATGCGGTTATCAAGGACACATTGCTGTTAACTGCCAGAGTTGGAGTTATGAGACGAGGAGATGCTATAACTGCCATATCAAAGGTCACATTGTCAGAGATTGCCTAAAGAGATCGAATGAAAGATTGAGGGCTAAATCTCAGAAAATGGAAAATATATCAGTCTCTGTCAAGCCCAAAGAACAGAAAGTTCAAGAACGTAAAGTTCAAGAACAGAAAGTTCAAGAACCGAAAGTAAAGCTTTCACAGGGGCAGAAAGACAGACTGAGGAAAAAGAGAAAGAAGGCGAGAGAGTATCTGGAGAAGATTTTGTCCTCGGATACAACTGGTAAAACAGATAAAAGTTCTGATAAATCGTCTTGCTCGCCAAAGAATGACAAATCAAGCAAAACCGATTCATCAGATACAAATCTGAGGACGAAAGAGGGAAAGAAGAAAAAGAAAGTTCCTGGCAATGAATCTGTTTCTTCGGAAACAAAGGAGCCACATGTTGGCAATGAATCTGGCTCATCAAAGTCAGACAAGTCACATTCAGGCAATCATTCTGGTTCGTTAAAACCAGAAGAGCCGGTTGTTGAGGTAAAATCTGAGAATTCTAGTCTAACAATGGATGATGTAAATTTTCCACCATTGTTGAACAAGAATTCAAAATCACCCAAGGACCGTCAGGCTTGGGTGAATCTGTTTAAATGAAAAACCTGACTTGCCGGGGTTCCCAGGTTGGTAAGCGTGGAACATGTATCGGCATATTTCTTGAGAAATGTTTTATCAAGGACATTAAATTGTACTTGATTTAACTTTCGATCAAATGAATGAAAGAACAAGGTGATGAAACCCCATGTTTATGAAACGACACACAAAACTGATTTTCCGGAAAAACCATTTTGATTAAAACAAACTTAAGTGTTTTGAAATCTAAATGGGATAACAGTTTGTTGTCAGGGGAAGTTCTGATTGTTTACGACAGGTGGATGGAGAATTGATGCGATTCTCATCAAGTTGTCAAGGTTGTACAGGTTGTTTCAAATTTTCCCAGAAAATCAAAATTGAAACATATTTTGATTTTAGGGGGAGAAAAATTTTAAAAAAAAATTTGAAAATTTGAAAATGGCAAAAACATTGAAAAATTCAAAAATGAGTTTTGCTGAAACAAGAGGAAATGATAGAAAATCAGTGGACTATCACAGCATGCTAAAGAAATGTAAAGTCTAAAAGTGATAAACGGTCTCACTAAAGATGTGACGATAGACTCAGCTAGACTAGTAGATTTGTGATAACCATACAAACATAAATGAAATAGCCTAGTTCTAGTGGGAAACATGATCGAAAGCATAGTACTTAGTTTTTTCCTTCTTGATTGTGTGCCTGCTCAGTAATTGCTGAATGCCAAAAGCATAAAAACTGGTTAAGTTTGTGAGCTTTCACAACTTTTCTGAAAATGACACTGTGATTGTTCATTTTATTTTGCAAAGATTTAAACTTGTTTTATTTCTTTATTTTGTTTAAGCATTGGACATCCTATGCGTATACGTGAGTATCGACCTGGATGTTATTGCCTAAACGTTCTGCTTTATTTTCTTTGGTGTTTCGTTTAAGCTTTGGATCACCTCTGCGTATACGGAAGTATCGACCTGGTGGTTAAAGCCTAAACAATTTCAACTTATTTTTATTTTCTTCTTTTGTTTAAACATTGGACTTTCTCTGCGTATACGGAAGTATCGACCTGATTGTTAATGTTTAAACATTCTGAGTTGTTTTCGTACATATCACAGTTGATAAAGTTTAAAGGCATTACTTGAGTCAGTGTATTGCATGATGAGGGGATATGCTGAGATCGTGGGGTCCATAAGAACTTAGGGCATAATAAATATACCTTAACGTATCGGTAAGCATTTCGAAAGTTTTTAGATTGAGTTTATGTGGACAACAATATCGTCAATCTATGTGAATTGTTTAAAACTTAAAACGATTAAAAGCTTAACGGTGTTTGTGATTTGTCTGAAAACTGATATGATCCTCTTTCGCAAATTTACAAAAATAGTGTTTGTACATATTCCATTTCTGCATTTTAATTTTGTTTTTGCATTTAGTTTACATATTCTGAAAAAATTCAAAAAGATTTTCGACAACTGGTGTTGAAAAGCTGATTTTCAAAATTCCAAGTGCTAAACTTGACGAACTGGTTTGGGAATGTTGAATGTGAAAGATTTTAAGTCTTGTTACAAGTGATCATCAGAAGTTTTGAATCTGATACGCCTGCAAGTGGTTCATCAGAGATTTTTTGATAGATCAGTTTGTGATGTAATCTACAAGTGGTGTTTGAGTGTGTTAAAGTTTAATATTAGAAAATTTATGTTTGTGGTAGAGAATGTACAGGTTTGAGGAAGAGTCAGGTTCCGATACCTGATGAATGTGTGATTTCAACATACCAGACTGCGATCCCAGCATATAGAAAGGGGGAGTCTGAAGACATCTGAGTAGAAATTGTTCGTGGGGAGTTTGTTGATGCTTAAGAGGAGAAGGATGCTTACACTGTGAAATATTTCAGAGAGCGTTCAGACTGATAAAGACTGAAGATGCAAAGACTCGACACTTAAGACTCGTCAACATCTGAGGGGGAGTCTGTTGGTGCATACATCTGTCGTCTTCGTCTTATGTCGAGTCTCAGTCTCGTTGCGGATCTGAAAGAGGATGAAGTCATCATCTTTGATGATGACATCATAATGGTGACATCATCATTGCATCAATATAGAAAAGACAAAACAATTCTCAAATCAGATTTATGTAATTTGTCTTGTAGTTCGATTGAAAGTGTAGGATCGTTGTTTGACCCAACTGAGTCGATCAGAAGAGCTTTATGTCTGGTTCAAAGGAGGAATCAGAGAACTGGATGCGAAAACAGCTTGATACTATATAATCTGTCACTATGATTGATAATAACAATGATTACAACCTGGACAAAGTTTGGCAGCACTTCGTTACAAGTTCTGGATCCGTGCCAAATGAAACAACAAGTGCACCTTATATAGATGTGGTGGTTTTGCTTATATGGACATGCCATATGAGCGAAATCAGCAGCTTATGATTTCGCTTTTGAACCAGACATAAAGCTCTTCTGATCGACTCAGTTGGGTCAAACAACGATCCTACAAGTGGTATCAGAGCTCAGGAAGAAGAGTTTAGCTTGATTTCGCTCATATTCTGACTTCTACACCTTCTTTCATCATTTCAGGAAGTTTTATCGGTCAAAACCGGATCAAAATTTCACAGTGTGTGTAAAATTGGACATAGATAAACCCTTGAAAGTTTCACATTCAAATTCGGACTAAAAATGACCAAAATTGGACTTCGAGTAGGTTTCGCTTTTACGGACAATGGGTAATTTCGTTTTTGTGAACACCTAATTTCGCTCATATGACAACCTGATTTCGCTCTTGTGGCACAATACCTAGAGGTTTCGCTCCAGAGAACATACTCTAAGGGATTTCGCTCATCTGGTCATCACCGGGTTTCGCTTATACAGACACTAGGGTTTTGCTTATAAGTCATCAAAGGGTTTCGCTTATACAGACACTAGGGTTTCGTTTATAAGTCATCAAAGGGTTTCGCTTATTAGTCATCAAGTGTTTTCGGTTTTATGTCATAAGTGGTTTCGCTTTTGTGTCACAAAGAAACTTGATTTCGCTCAAAGTGTACCTTGTGTGCTATTTCGCTCATAGATCATATCAGATTTCGCTCCAGTGGACTAAAGTTTGATTTTGCTCCAGTGGACCAAAGTCTGATTTTGCTCCAGTGTGTCAAAATCTGTTTTTGCTCTAAGTGTCAAAGATTGATTTCGCTCCAAGTTGCAAATTTCTTATTTCGCTCCAAAAGTGAAATTTCGTGTCGAGATCATTTCGTGTCGATCGAGTGTCAGTCAGTTTCAGTTTATTTGATATTTGATTGTATTAATTGTGTTTGCTTGATAACTTGTCCAGGTTTACATCATGGCTGAGGAATTCTACAACACGTTTTTCAACGCATTCACATCCGAATCGTCCGAGGTTGCAAATGTTACACCAAAAACCATCACTAAGGCGATCAATGAGAACATCAAGCACGATAACTTTTACGGAACTCACTCAAAGCCACCAACTCTGGAAAGCATTGAAGATTATACCTGGTGGAAAGAACGTTTCATCAACTGGGCGAAAGCATATGCCCATGAAAGCTGGTTCTGTTTAGAATTTGGATACGAAAAGCCAAAAGATGATAAAGGCGAAGTTTTACCTTTCAAGAGATTTTCAAGAGAAGATAAATCTGAGTTTGCTGCCGAACAAAGAATGATTGCATTGATCCAATCAGCAATTAGGAATGATATATTTGCACTGCTTACACATGATGGGTCATCAAAATCGGTTTGGGAAGCTTTACGTGTTAAAGCTGAGGGTGGTAAACAGATAAAAAAGAACAAAATTGCGTTACTTAAAAAAGAATTTGATCTGTTTGATAGCCTTAAAGGAGAGTCAGTGAGGCAAACGATAGAAAGATTTTGTCATCTTAAAATTGAATTTGAGAGATTTGAAATAAGGAAAACAAGAGAGGAACTTATCGATAAAGTGATTGAAGCGTTACCACGAGCTGATCAGTGGCAAACGTTTGTTTTTATCTTAAAAAATGAGGCCTCATATGATGAAATTTCTCTTGATTCTTTGTTTGAAAAGATTGAAAGTCATGACTTGGAGTTGCAGAAACAGAACAAGATGACTGGTTCTTCACATCAACAAAATGTTGTTTTTTACTACAAAGGCAGTGTACCTTCTGATAAAGGCGTTGGATCACCAAAAACAGCATTTAGTGGTGAGAAGATGATAGAACCTCCAACAACGTCAACAAGTCATCATTCTGGATATCATTCATCTTCAAAGTCAAATTCTGATGAAGCTGAAGAAATTCTGTGCAACATTGCTATCAAATTGAAGAATTCTCCAGCAATGAGCATTAATGCAGCGAAGCAGCAAATGAGTTTTCTTGCATCTGTTCTGGAGTCATATGAAGGTCTAGTAGCTGGTAAAATTGGAAACTCTGAATTGACCAAAGAAGACTATGACCAGATTGATCCGGAAGAGATGGAGCTCATTGTCACACCCCGACCACGTATAACAAACAAGACGTGGCGGAAAACGTCGGGGAGTGTTGTAACAGAATTAATTGTTTCATAACCATGGCATACAAAGTTGTATTTATTTAACAGCACAAGAGTTTCATTATTTTAAACAGGAATCAAAGAGTTTTTAACATAATTAAACATAGTCTATCTTTGTTTTAAATCTCTAAGGCACAGGTCCGCCCTAGTGTCATGATCATCATCCTACGGAAAAGCACCTGAAAACACATGTGAAAATAGGTACGTCAGCATAAAAATGCCTGTGAGATACATAGGTTTTGTGAAAATAGGATTCATGACTTAAGTTTAAGAAATTGTTTAATAACAGTCAGTCACGAACCTTGTAAATTGTTTTGTCTTGTAAATCATTTGAAAAACGATAAGATCAGATTATATGTATAAATAAGTTCATAAAGTATGGTTAAATAAATAACCAAGTAAAATGAGTTTGTATAAGATAAGTTGTTTTGTAAAACAATGTCTTGTGAAAAGTATGTTATTTGTATAAAATGTCATATGTCTAAATTGAAATGATTTAAATAACGCTACAATATGTAATACCATACAAACACTTATATATAGGAAGTACTAGCGGCGTATCCACCATGTTTGTATCATATTACACATGCCTCGTTACTTAAATCACTTAAACAAACCACCAATGTATAAAGTCTATGTTTAAACCAATAGTCAAAAGTCCTTATATAAGCCATGTCAAATGTTTATAAGTCCAAAAGTAGTCAAGTAATGTGTAACAAAAGTTATGTATTGTAAGTAAAGTATTGTCATATAGTCCAAAATGTATAAATGTACAAAACAAAGTATTTTGAGTATATCAAAAAGTTATGTTTTGCAAAGTAATGCATGTTACATTGATACAAACATTTATGTGGCAAGTTAACGCATACATTCAAGCCTTGAGACAGTCGGATAACCCTTTCAGTCAAGGTTATCAAAAGAAATGTTTTCGGATTCAGTCATTCCTTACATCCAAACAAACCCGGGATGTCAGGAATGGGATTTGTCAAGTCCTATGGTACCAGTACTTACTACCGAGCGGCGTAGCTAATGTTAATGAACGTATAATAGTCTCGTTTGTGCAAACCAAATGTCATAGCAAAAGTGAACATGTTATATGAAAACAATGTACTAAGTATGCTAAGTTAACATACAAAGCAGAAAAGTCATGTAAATCAATGTGCTAGCATGCTATCAGTTAACATACATAGCAGAAATGTAAGGTAAAACAATGTACTAAGTATGCACACAATGGACATACATAGCATGAAATGTAATGAAATCATGTACTATAATGTACTAACAAACATAGCATGTATATGATGTGAAAACAGGAAGGCACGAAAGTAACAAGTAGGCACATGTGTTCCACCCCAAAACAGTTTGAAAACAGTAAAAGAGGGGTCTATGTACTCACTTGAGATTGCTCAGAAGTCCTAAGATAACCACCAAGCAATGCTAGAGATCACGGAATATCAAACGGCACCTAATATAGGTAACTACATTAATAAACCGGACCTAAATCGGAAGATCGGATAGAATGAGGGCTCGTAAACCAAATTAGTGTGAGAACTCATGTAGTATGGTTTAACAAAGCCTACATACCAAATGAAACCTAACCTAAGTGCTTGTGACCCATTACGACCCGTTTAGGTAGCTTATGCTACTTTAACGCGTCGTTCACGTGAAACGCGTTCGGACCGCCTAACTAGTCCTATGATAAGTAAAATATGCCTTAACATGTCTAATATTGTTGTTAAATCAGTTTAGATGTCAAAAGTTATGTTACATATGCTTAAAATGAATTTTGGCGTCAAAAGGGCATTTTGGTAATTTACCTAAGGCATATAAACTACCTATCATACAACTAACTAAACGTCGTGACCATAAGGTATAACCTCGGAAGGTTATTCCCTATATACTATGGTCACCTAACGTGTTTGGTCGGATCCTAATGATCGACCAAATGGGTCGGGTTCGAAAGTATAAGCGATTGTTTAGATCGCTTACCTTACGACCCTATATAAGCACTAAACTAAAAGTGACGAGCTAAGCATGTTAAAACATGCTTAACTAAGTTTAGAAACAGGTTTGGTATCAAAACAAACGGTTTTGATACCCATAAGTAGTTTGGTTACAAAATACGCAAGAATACGTATTCTGACCGAAACTACGGCTCGTCACTGAGCCTAGATAACGTGGTGATCAGTAGGTATAGTCACTAGGGACTATAACCATCGTGATCACGCTCACGTTATGAAGTTCAAACGAACTTCGCATCGACCATAAACTGGTCAATGCAGAAAGTCAAACAAAGTTTGACTTTCGTACTCGAAAGCGATAAAAGAACGAAAGAATACTTACGAAGGGTCCCCGAATGCTAATCTAGATCAAAATAGCTCAGGTATGAAACAAAGGTTTCAACTTAGAGCCTTTTTAATCAGATTCTTGTGAGGAATGAAAGAAAATGTGATGGGTATTTATAGATTTCGGGTAACCGTTAAGATCGTTTCATGAAAACCGTGCTTAAATCTAGTGCGTACATTTGTCCAAATGTTGTGGTGCCTAAAAATGGTCCTAAATCAGCTGAAAGGTCAAGTTAGAACTTGTGGTTGAGGATTAATCAGCTGGAAATCTGCTGACTGTTTAATCTAATCTGATCTGCAGACCCCATACGCATCGTAGGGCAAAAATGGTTGCGCATCGTAGGCATGAACTTTGGGCAGATTTACACTTTTGGTCCCTGTTATGCAATAAGGTCATTTTTGACACGTTTAAGGCCCGTTGACCCCATTTCAAAGCTCTAAAATGAAGTTAAAGTATAGGGAACTTAAAATGTGTTCAAAAATATCTCGGATGTCGGTTCGTTTGGTCGTACGAACGCGATGTTCGGTTAATTACGACGGAATGCGCACAAGCGCGAAAAATGATCCAAATGGCGCAACGAATGGATTTTTTTTCTCATGCCAAACACTAAAATAAAATATTATAGTGCTTACATAAAATTTTGGATGTCCGTATGTGTCACACCCCGACCGCGTAAAACAACAAATCGCGGCGGAAACATCGGGGCGTGTTGCAACAGAATTAATTGTTTCATAACCATGGCATACAAAGTTGTGTTTTATTTATTAAACAGGGTGTTACATTGTTTCAAACAGGAAATTAAAGAGTTCAGAACATAATTAAACATAGTCTATCTTCTTTTAAAGTCTCTAAGGCACAGGTCCGCCCTAGTATCATGATCAACATCTTATGGAAAAGCACCTGAAAACACATGTGAAAATAGGTACGTCAGCATAAAAATGCCTGTGAGATACATAGGTTTGTGAAAATAGGATTCATGACTTGTATTTGAGAAAATGTTTAGTCATGAACCTTGTAATTTGCTTTGTCTTGTAAATCATTTGAATACAATAAGATCAGATGATATGTATAAGTAAATGTCAGGTTAAATAAATAACCATGTAAAAATGTGTTTGTATAAGATAAGTTGTTTGTAATTCAATGTCTTGTGAAAAGTATGTTATTTGTATAAAATGTTCTATGTCTCAAACTGAAATGATTCAAATAACGTTACGACATATAATACCATACAAACACTTATATATAGGAAGTACCAGCGGCGTATCCACCATGCTTGTATCATATTACACACGCATCGTTACTTAATCACTTAATCAAATCAAACCAACCAATGTAAGAAGTCTATGTTTAAACCAATTGTCAAATGTATTGAATAATATGTCAAATGTAAATCATGTTAAATGTCTATGTCAAATATCCATGTCAAATGTCTATGTCAAATATCCATGTCAAATGTCTATGTCAAATATCCATGTCAAATGTCTATGTCAAATATCCATGTCAAATGTCTATGTCAAATATCCATGTCAAATGTCTATGTCAAAATGTCATGTATGGCAAGTGAAATGTCTCAAACTAAACCATATGCACAAAAACAAAGTATTGAAGTAAAACTTGGTTTAAATCAAAGTTATGTTTTGTGTAAATGCATGCAACTATTTAATATGAACATTTATGTGGTATTGTGAATATGCATACATCCAAGCCTGGCGACTGTGGTGATAAAACCCTTTAAACAAATTAAAGGTCTATCTGTCTTAATGTCAACGAATTCGGTCATTCCTTTCTGTCCCCTTTCCCTGGGATGTCCGGAACGGGAGTTGTCAATTCCTATGGTACCACTACCTACTAACGAACGGCGTAGCTAATGTTAATGAATGTATTGTCCCATGTAAACAAACCAAATGTCATACCAAAATGTAAACATGTGAAAACAATGCACTAAGTATGTAATCAAATGAACATACATAGCGTGAAATGTCATGTAAAACGATGTACTAAGTAATGCACACAATGGGCATACCTAGCATGAAATGTCATGTAAAACGATGTACTAAGTAATGCACACAATGGGCATACCTAGCATAAGATGATATGAAATCATGTACTATAATGTACTAACGAACATAGCATGTATATGACGTGAAAACAGGAAAGCATGAAAGTAACAAGTAGGCACATGTGTTCCACCCCAAAACAGTTTGGAAAACAGTAAAAGAGGGGTCTATGTACTCACTTGAGATTGCTCAGTTGTCTAAAGATAATCACCAAGTAATGCTATAGATCTCGGAATCAAACGGCACCTAATATAGGTAACTATGTTAATAACCGGACCTTAATCGGATGATTGGATAGAATGAGGTTTCGTAAACCAAACGAGTGTAGAGACTCGTGTCATTTGGTTTAACAAAGCCTACATGCTAAATGAAACTTAACATAATTGTTTACGACCCATTACGACCCGTTTAGGAAGCTTACGCTACTTTAACGCATCGTGCGCGTGAAACGCGTTCGGACCGCCTAACTAGCCCTATGACAAGTGTTATATGCCTAAACATGTTACATAATCAGTTACGTGACAAAAGTTTAGGTTACATATGCTAAATTACCAATTATGTATGAAAAGGGTATTCTGGTAATTTACCTAAGGCATATAAACTACCTATCATACAACTACTTAAACGATGTGACCATAGGGTATAACCTCGGAAGGTTATTCCCTACCTATTATGGTCACCTAATGTGTTTGGTCGGATCCTAATGATCGACCAAATTGGGTCGAGTTCGAAGGTATAGGCGATTTATTAGATCGCCTACCCTACGACTCTAGACAACGTGGTAATCAGTAGGCATAGTCCCAAGGGACTATGACCATCGTGATTACAATCACGTTGCGAAGTTCAACCGAACTTCGCATTGACCATTACTGGTCAACGCTGAAAGTCAAACAAAGTTTGACTTTCTGACTTGAAAAGCAGTAAAATAAGGAAAAGAACGAAAGAATACTAACCCAGGGTCCCCGAATGCTAAACTCGATTCGAAAATCTCAGGTATGAAACTAATGTTTCAACTTAGAGTTTCTCAAAACAAATTTCTAGTGGTTATGAACAAAGGGGGGTGGGGTATTTATAGTTTTCGGTGAACCGTTGAGATCGTTTCTTGGAAAAGGGGAAAAGATCTAGTTCGTACACTTGTCGGAATGTTATGGAACCACATATGCTCCTTAACTTAGTGACACATCAACTTAAAACATGTGGTTGTGGTTTAATAAGCTGATAATCTGCTGACTGTTAACTCTTATCTGTTCTGCAGGTGCCTTACGGACCGTAAGGTATGGCTTACGGTCCGTAAGCCAGTAAGTTTGGCAGAATTACAACTTCAGTCCCTGTAATGCAATCAGCCCATTTTCGACACGTTTAAGGCCCGTTAACCCCATTTCAAAGCTCTAAAATGAAGTTAAAGTATAGGGAACTTAAAATATGTTCAAAAATATATCGGATATCGGTTCGTTTAGCCGTACGAACGCGATGTTCGCTTAATTACGACGGAATGCGCATAAGCGCGAAAAACGATCCAAATGACGAAACGAATGGATTTTTCTTAAGGCGAACACTAAAATATAATGTAGTCATGCTTACATAAATTTTTGGATGTCCAGATGTATTCAGAACGTAAGTTATGCGTGAAAATGCAAACTTGTGCACTTTTTGACACTTTTAGTCCCTGAATGTCCCAAAAGTTTATTTTAGCACACCGAACCCCTCAAAGCCTATTTCTAAGCTATGTCAAGGATATTTAAGGTGTGTTTAACTTATGGTTATGTTCCGGAATGTTCGTTATAGTTCAAATTGACATACTTTCGCAGTTTGTCATATTTAGTCCCTGTAAGCGAATTAACTTGTTTTTGCCATACCAAAGCCTTCAAAACTTATTTCTAAGTTATGTAAAGGTTATTTAAGGTATGTTGAGTATATGTTGATGTTCCAGAGTATTTCTCGCATTAAACTGAGTACGTTTACGCACTAGTTTGCGTATAACTCTCCAGAAAATGATGTAGAGTTTGGAATTACATAAAAGTCAAAACATGAAAAATGTATAACATAACAAAACAAACATTGGGATCAAATAACATTGTTTTATTGATAATAGAACTGTTCACAATGATTACAAGCACAGTTGTTACAGTCTCCCCTACTTGTGGAAATTTCGTCCCGAAATTTATTTAGAGGAAACTCGTGGAAAAAGATGCGGATATTTCGCTTTCATTTGATCTTCGCGTTCCCAAGTAAACTCAGGTCCACGTTTAGCTTCCCAGCGAACTTTGACCAAAGGAATGCGCTTGCGTTTAAGCCACTTGACTTCACGTTCCATGATTTCCACTGGTTTCTCAACAAATTTCAGTGTTTTGCCAACACGAATTTCGTCAAGCGGTATGGAGAAGTTCTCATCAGCTGTACACTTCTTGAGATTTGATATGTGAAAAGTTGGATGAACATTTCCAAGTTCAGGAGGTAACTCAAGTCTGTAGGCTACCTTTCCGATTCTTTCGACGATCTTGAATGGTCCAACGTATCTAGGTGCAAGTTTTCCTTTCTTTCCAAATCTGATCACACCTTTCCAAGGTGAGACCTTAAGTAATACTCGATCACCGACTTGAAATTCCAAGGCTTTGCGTTTTGGGTCCGCGTAAATCTTCTGACGGCTTCTAGCTGCCTGAAGGTTATCACGAACTTTCTTGACCTTGTCAGTTGTCTCTAAAATGAGGGCAGGTCCAGTAAGTTGAGCCTCGCCAATCTCATTCCAGCAGACTGGTGAACGACATTTTCGACCATAGAGAGCCTCAAAAGGAGCCATTTTGATGCTAGTGTGATAACTGTTGTTGTAGGAGAATTCAATCAATTTAAGATGTGAATCCCAACTACCACCAAAATCGATCACACAAGCTCTAAGCATATCCTCCAGAGTCTGGATTGTTCTCTCAGATTGACCATCCGTTTGCGGATGATAAGCTGTGCTCAGATTAAGTTGGGTCCCCATGGCAGATTGCATGGTTCTCCAAAAATGAGAAGTGAAACGAGCATCTCTGTCAGAAATGATGTTTAAAGGAACACCATGTCGAGCTACAATTTCATCCACATAGATTTGAGCAAGTCTGTCAGCAGGAAAATCCTCACGGATTGGCAAGAAATGTGCTGACTTTGTAAGACGATCAACGACTACCCAGATGGCATCATGACCTTTCTTTGTGCGCGGGAGTTTGGTAACAAGATCCATAGTAATGTTTTCCCATTTCCAAACTGGGATCTTTGGTTGTACCAATAAACCCGAAGGACGCTGATGTTCAGCCTTAACCTTAAGACAAGTAAGGCATTTGGATACGTATAAGGCAATGTCTTTCTTCATACCAGGCCACCAATAGTGAATACGAAGATCCTTATACATTTTATCTGAGCCCGGATGAATAGAATAACGAGACTTATGGGCTTCATCCATAAGCAAGGTACGAAGATCATCCTGGCTTGGGACCCACAAACGGTCCATGAAGTAATATGATCCATTGTCCTTCAGTTCCAGAGCAGGTGTTATGTGATAGGGAAATTCCTTATCCATCAATCCTTGTGAAACACAAGATTGTTGAGCTTGAGCAATGCGTGCTTGAATATCGGATCGAGCTTGAATAACAGATTGAACACGTACACAATGAAGCTTAGTACGTTCCTTGCGACTCAATGCATCAGCTACGACATTCGCCTTACCAGGATGGTAGCGAATTTCGCAGTCATAGTCGTTTAAAAGCTCAACCCAACGTCGTTGCCTCATGTTGAGTTCTTTCTGATTGAAGATATGCTGAAGACTTTTGTGGTCAGTGAAAACCACACATTTTGTACCGTACAAATAGTGTCTCCAGATTTTGAGAGCAAAGACAACTGCACCCAACTCAAGATCATGAGTGGTGTAGTTCTTCTCATGTATCTTCAACTGCCTTGATGCATAGGCTATGACTTTGTTCCTTTGCATAAGAACACAGCCAAGACCTAATTTCGATGCATCACAATACACAACAAAATCATCATCACCCTCAGGCAATGATAGAACAGGCGCATCGCAAAGCTTCTGCTTCAAGTGTTGAAAAGCTTCCTCTTGTTTGTACCCCCAATAAAAGGGCATTTTCTTCTGAGTTAGAGCAGTTAAAGGAACTGCAATCTTTGAGAAGTTTTCTATGAAGCGGCGGTAATAACCCGCTAGACCAAGAAAAGAACGAACTTCAGTAGGAGTAGTAGGTGTATCCCAATCCTTAATCGCACTGATCTTGGAGGGATCTACATGAATACCCCGTTCGTTGATAACATGCCCCAAAAATTGAACTTCTTTAAGCCAAAATTCGCACTTGGAGAATTTGGCGAAAAGTTGCTCTTTCTTTAGGAGTTCAAGAGTAAGACGAAGATGTTGCTCGTGATCAGCTCGCGTCTTAGAGTAAATCAAGATATCGTCAATAAAAACAATGACGAACTGATCCAAATAAGGTTTGCAGACCCTATTCATTAGGTCCATGAAAACAGCAGGAGCATTAGTCAAACCAAATGGCATGACTGTGAATTCATAATGCCCATAACGAGTGCGGAATGCTGTCTTCGGAATGTCTTCTTCTTGCACCCGAAGTTGATGATATCCAGATCGCAGATCAATCTTCGAAAAATAAGAAGCGCCTTGTAACTGATCAAAGAGATCGTCTATGCGAGGTAGAGGATATCGATTCTTGATGGTAAGCTTGTTAAGCTCACGATAATCGATACACATCCTAAAGGATCCATCCTTCTTCTTGACAAAAAGAACGGGAGCACCCCAAGGTGAAAAACTAGGACGTATAAAACCTTTGTCAGAGAGCTCCTGAAGCTGTTTAGACAACTCTTGCATCTCAGATGGTGCAAGACGATATGGAGCTCTGGCAATGGGGTTTGCACCAGGTACGAGATCAATGCGGAACTCGACTTGGCGTGCTGGAGGTAGACCAGGTAAATCTTCAGGGAATACTTCAGAATAATCCCGAACGACAGGAATATCTGAAATAGACTTACCCTTGCCTTTATCTTCTGTAATATGTGCTAAGAAAGCCACATAGTTCTTCCGCAGATACTTCCGAGCTTTAAAACAAGACATGAGTTTGAGACCACCGATAGGCTTCTCACCTTGAACCTGCAGGATCTCGCCTGTCGAAAGCGGCACACGAACAATCTTCTTAGAACAAACTATCTCTGCGTGATGCTTGGATAACCAATCCATTCCCACAATAACGTCGAAGCTTCCAAGTTGCATAGGCGCGAGGTCGATAGGAAAAAGATGGTCGTTAAGATTCAACTGGCAGTTGCGAAGAACAGAATCAAGAATAATGGGTTCACCACTAGCAACCTCTACTGTCAAAGATTTACTTAGTTTTGTTCTAGACACGCGAAGCATTTGCTCAAAGGACAAAGACACGAAACTCTTATCGGCACCAGAATCGAAAAGAACAGATGCAGGCTGATTATTAATAAAGAACGTACCGTTCACCACATTATCGTCAGCCTGTGCCTCTTGGGCATTCATGTTAAAAACTCGGCCTCGAGCCGGAGCCGGATTCTGGTTCTGGTTCTGGTTCTGGTTGGCTAGTCTTGGGCACCGGTTTCTGTAGTGGGTCAGATCCCCACAATTATAACAAGCACCCGGTGGGTATTGTGGTCTTGCAGCTTGACCCTGTTGCTGAGCAGGAGGCTGTGCAACTTGTTGAGCCGGGTTCTGAACCGCGGGATTCTGAGCAGACCGACAAAAATTGGCAAGATGGCCTGACTTCCCACAGTTGGTACAGAAACGGCATGGAAGTTGCGGCTGGTGGTGACTGTTGCATCTATTGCACAAAGGTGCATTCCCTGTATAGGGTTTCTTCGCTGGAGGCTGTGCGGGTTGGTTGGGAGCTGCCTGATTAGCTTGGGCAGTGATAGCAAAATTTTGGGAAGCCTTACGCTTCCTTGACTTCTTCGAAGAACCAGAGTTCTTTCCACTCCCGTTTTGACCTTTCTTGCTATCTTCCTTGTCAGCCAACTGTTTCTTGCCCTTGTCACCCTTCCGTTGTAGCTTTCCCTTTCTTATCTGCGACTCAGTCAGTGTCGCTGATAATTCAATTGCCTGACGGAGTGTGGCAGGTTCACTACCAGTAAGAATGTCTTGTACTGAGTCAGGTAGGCCGTCGATGTATCTTTCGATAGCCTTGTCAAGTGGAGTAACCATAGTTGGGCAAAGCAAACTCAACTCTTCAAACCGATCAGTATAAGCCCTGTGCTCACCACTATCTTGCTTCAAAACATCAAACTCTTTCTCCAACGCTCGTTGCTCATGACGAGGACAGAATTCCCTCATCATAAGGGCTCTAAGTTCAGCCCATGTCTGTGCGAGAGCAACTTCTGCACCTTGGTCCCTCATAATCCCGTTCCACCATGTCAAAGCCCTCTTCTGAAATACGCTCGAAGCAAACTCGACTTTGCGATTTTCGAGACACTGCACGTGGCGAAATGTATTCTCTATGCTCTCAAACCACTGAAGAAGCCCAGTCGCTCCTTCAGAACCACTAAACTTGAGTGGTTTAGCCTGATTAAAATCCTTGTATTTGCACGGACCATTGTTGTTGTTGTTGGCTTGTTGCCATTGAGCAAAGAGATTTGGGAATTGAGCAGCCATCTGCTGCGCAATAATTTCTGCCAGTTCAGCAGTAGCTATTTGGTTCTCGCGTCGAGGAGGCATTCTAAAAGAGGAAAACATGAAAAGGAACGAGTAAGATGATTGGATGAAAAGAATGAGATGATAAAAACAAGAATTGCAAACAGCATGGATGGTGGTCATTCGTTCGTATCACAAAGCAAACAAACGACACACAGTGACTAATCAAAGTAAATGGGTCAAAAATAATGTATTAGCGAAGACATGCTCGCCTATAAGTGAACACTCACTCCAAGAATTCCCAGGTAAGCACAACTGGTCTCGCGTCTGGTTGAGATGTATACGAAGTGCTTGCCTAGACAGAAAACCCAGAATACAGGCATTCACCCTTCCAGTTTGCACATGTTCACATTATTTAAAACCCAAAACGTTTGACGGGATTCTGAAAATTTGAAGGCACAAGGCCAAAAACCAATACTGAAAAGGGTTCAAAACCATATAACAGAGGGTTCAAAACCTTACAATTGAGGGTTCAAAACCTTGTAAAAATTTATTCAAAAACAGATGATTGTTTTTCAAAAATCGTTTCGGAAAAAATTTGGTTCCTTGTTTTGTTAATCACCTAAGGATAGGTGATGTACATGTTTTAAGATCTAAACACAAGATAACTTGTGTTAGGTTCCTAGAAAAGTTATAGTCTAGGTCAAAGCATTACTAATAACCTAATTCCCTATAACCATTGGCTCTGATACCAACTCTTCTGTCACACCCCGACCGCGTAAAACAACAAATCGCGGCGGAAACATCGGGGCGTGTTGCAACAGAATTAATTGTTTCATAACCATGGCATACAAAGTTGTGTTTTATTTATTAAACAGGGTGTTACATTGTTTCAAACAGGAAATTAAAGAGTTCAGAACATAATTAAACATAGTCTATCTTCTTTTAAAGTCTCTAAGGCACAGGTCCGCCCTAGTATCATGATCAACATCTTATGGAAAAGCACCTGAAAACACATGTGAAAATAGGTACGTCAGCATAAAAATGCCTGTGAGATACATAGGTTTGTGAAAATAGGATTCATGACTTGTATTTGAGAAAATGTTTAGTCATGAACCTTGTAATTTGCTTTGTCTTGTAAATCATTTGAATACAATAAGATCAGATGATATGTATAAGTAAATGTCAGGTTAAATAAATAACCATGTAAAAATGTGTTTGTATAAGATAAGTTGTTTGTAATTCAATGTCTTGTGAAAAGTATGTTATTTGTATAAAATGTTCTATGTCTCAAACTGAAATGATTCAAATAACGTTACGACATATAATACCATACAAACACTTATATATAGGAAGTACCAGCGGCGTATCCACCATGCTTGTATCATATTACACACGCATCGTTACTTAATCACTTAATCAAATCAAACCAACCAATGTAAGAAGTCTATGTTTAAACCAATTGTCAAATGTATTGAATAATATGTCAAATGTAAATCATGTTAAATGTCTATGTCAAATATCCATGTCAAATGTCTATGTCAAATATCCATGTCAAATGTCTATGTCAAATATCCATGTCAAATGTCTATGTCAAATATCCATGTCAAATGTCTATGTCAAATATCCATGTCAAATGTCTATGTCAAAATGTCATGTATGGCAAGTGAAATGTCTCAAACTAAACCATATGCACAAAAACAAAGTATTGAAGTAAAACTTGGTTTAAATCAAAGTTATGTTTTGTGTAAATGCATGCAACTATTTAATATGAACATTTATGTGGTATTGTGAATATGCATACATCCAAGCCTGGCGACTGTGGTGATAAAACCCTTTAAACAAATTAAAGGTCTATCTGTCTTAATGTCAACGAATTCGGTCATTCCTTTCTGTCCCCTTTCCCTGGGATGTCCGGAACGGGAGTTGTCAATTCCTATGGTACCACTACCTACTAACGAACGGCGTAGCTAATGTTAATGAATGTATTGTCCCATGTAAACAAACCAAATGTCATACCAAAATGTAAACATGTGAAAACAATGCACTAAGTATGTAATCAAATGAACATACATAGCGTGAAATGTCATGTAAAACGATGTACTAAGTAATGCACACAATGGGCATACCTAGCATGAAATGTCATGTAAAACGATGTACTAAGTAATGCACACAATGGGCATACCTAGCATAAGATGATATGAAATCATGTACTATAATGTACTAACGAACATAGCATGTATATGACGTGAAAACAGGAAAGCATGAAAGTAACAAGTAGGCACATGTGTTCCACCCCAAAACAGTTTGGAAAACAGTAAAAGAGGGGTCTATGTACTCACTTGAGATTGCTCAGTTGTCTAAAGATAATCACCAAGTAATGCTATAGATCTCGGAATCAAACGGCACCTAATATAGGTAACTATGTTAATAACCGGACCTTAATCGGATGATTGGATAGAATGAGGTTTCGTAAACCAAACGAGTGTAGAGACTCGTGTCATTTGGTTTAACAAAGCCTACATGCTAAATGAAACTTAACATAATTGTTTACGACCCATTACGACCCGTTTAGGAAGCTTACGCTACTTTAACGCATCGTGCGCGTGAAACGCGTTCGGACCGCCTAACTAGCCCTATGACAAGTGTTATATGCCTAAACATGTTACATAATCAGTTACGTGACAAAAGTTTAGGTTACATATGCTAAATTACCAATTATGTATGAAAAGGGTATTCTGGTAATTTACCTAAGGCATATAAACTACCTATCATACAACTACTTAAACGATGTGACCATAGGGTATAACCTCGGAAGGTTATTCCCTACCTATTATGGTCACCTAATGTGTTTGGTCGGATCCTAATGATCGACCAAATTGGGTCGAGTTCGAAGGTATAGGCGATTTATTAGATCGCCTACCCTACGACTCTAGACAACGTGGTAATCAGTAGGCATAGTCCCAAGGGACTATGACCATCGTGATTACAATCACGTTGCGAAGTTCAACCGAACTTCGCATTGACCATTACTGGTCAACGCTGAAAGTCAAACAAAGTTTGACTTTCTGACTCGAAAAGCAGTAAAATAAGGAAAAGAACGAAAGAATACTAACCCAGGGTCCCCGAATGCTAAACTCGATTCGAAAATCTCAGGTATGAAACTAATGTTTCAACTTAGAGTTTCTCAAAACAATTTTCTAGTGGTTATGAACAAAGGGGGGTGGGGTATTTATAGTTTTCGGTGAACCGTTGAGATCGTTTCTTGGAAAAGGGGAAAAGATCTAGTTCGTACACTTGTCGGAATGTTATGGAACCACATATGCTCCTTAACTTAGTGACACATCAACTTAAAACATGTGGTTGTGGTTTAATAAGCTGATAATCTGCTGACTGTTAACTCTTATCTGTTCTGCAGGTGCCTTACGGACCGTAAGGTATGGCTTACGGTCCGTAAGCCAGTAAGTTTGGCAGAATTACAACTTCAGTCCCTGTAATGCAATCAGCCCATTTTCGACACGTTTAAGGCCCGTTAACCCCATTTCAAAGCTCTAAAATGAAGTTAAAGTATAGGGAACTTAAAATATGTTCAAAAATATATCAGATATCGGTTCGTTTAGCCGTACGAACGCGATGTTCGCTTAATTACGACGGAATGCGCATAAGCGCGAAAAACGATCCAAATGACGAAACGAATGGATTTTTCTTAAGGCGAACACTAAAATATAATGTAGTCATGCTTACATAAATTTTTGGATGTCCAGATGTATTCAGAACGTAAGTTATGCGCGAAAATGTAAACTTGTGCACTTTTTGACACTTTTAGTCCCTGAATGTCCCAAAAGTTTATTTTAGCACACCGAACCCCTCAAAGCCTATTTCTAAGCTATGTCAAGGATATTTAAGGTGTGTTTAACTTATGGTTATGTTCCGGAATGTTCGTTACAGTTCAAATTGACATACTTTCGCAGTTTGTCATATTTAGTCCCTGTAAGCGAATTAACTTGTTTTTGCCATACCAAAGCCTTCAAAACTTATTTCTAAGTTATGTAAAGGTTATTTAAGGTATGTTGAGTATATGTTGATGTTCCAGAGTATTTCTCGCATTAAACTGAGTACGTTTACGCACTAGTTTGCGTATAACTCTCCAGAAAATGATGTAGAGTTTGGAATTACATAAAAGTCAAAACATGAAAAATGTATAACATAACAAAACAAACATTGGGATCAAATAACATTGTTTTATTGATAATAGAACTGTTCACAATGATTACAAGCACAGTTGTTACAGTATGTATTCAGAACGTAAGTTATGCGCGAAAGTGCAAACTTGTGCACTTTTTGACACTTTTAGTCCCTGAATGACCCAAAAGTTTATTTTAGCACACCGAACCCCTTAAAGCCTATTTCTAAGCTATGTAAAGGATATTTATGGTGTGTTTAACTTATGGTCATGTCCCGGAATGTCTGTTACAGTTCAGATTGGCATACTTTCGCAGTTTGTCAAGTTTAGTCCCTGTAAGCGAATTAACTTTGTTTTTGCCATACCCAAGCCTTCAAAACTTATTTCTAAGTTATGTAAAGGTTATTTAAGGTATGTTAAGTATATGTTGATGTTCCGGAGTATTTGTCGCATTAAACTGACTACGTTTACGCACCAGTTTGCGTATAACTCTCCAGAAAGCGATATAGAGTTTGAAATTACATAAAAGTCAAAACATGAAAAATGTAAAACACAACCAAACAAATATTGGAATCAAATGATATTGTTTTATTGATAATAGAACTGTTCACAATGATTACAAGCACAGATGTTACAGTCTCCCCTACTTGTGGAAATTTCGTCCCGAAATTTATTTAGAGGAAACTCGTGGGAAAAGATGCGGATATTTTGCCTTCATTTGATCTTCGCGTTCCCAAGTAAACTCGGGTCCACGTTTAGCTTCCCAGCGAACTTTGACCAAAGGAATGCGCTTGCGTTTAAGCCACTTGACTTCACGTTCCATGATTTCCACTGGCTTCTCAACAAATTTCAGTGTTTTGCCAACATGAATTTCGTCAAGCGGTATGTGGAGGTTCTCATCAGCTAAACACCTCTTGAGATTGGATACGTGAAAAGTTGGATGAACATTTCCAAGTTCAGGAGGTAACTCAAGTCTGTAGGCTACCTTTCCGATTCTTTTGACGATCTTGAATGGTCCAACGTATCTAGGTGCAAGTTTTCCTTTCTTTCCAAATCTGATCACACCTTTCCAAGGTGAGACCTTGAGTAATACACGATCACCGACTTGAAATTCCAAGGCCTTGCGTTTTGGATCCGCGTAACTCTTCTGACGGCTTCTAGCTGTCTGAAGGTTATCACGAACTTTCTTGATCTTGTCAGTTGTCTCTAAAATGAGGGCAGGTCCAGTGAGTTGAGCCTCGCCGATCTCATTCCAGCAGACTGGGGAATGACATTTTCGACCATAGAGAGCCTCGAAAGGAGCCATTTTGATGCTGGTGTGATAACTGTTGTTGTAGGAGAATTCAATCAACTTAAGATGTGAATCCCAACTACCACCAAAATCGATCACACAAGCTCTTAGCATATCCTCCAGAGTCTGGATTGTTCTTTCAGATTGACCATCCGTTTGCGGATGATAAGCTGTGCTCAGATTAAGTTGGGTCCCCATAGCAGATTGCATGGTTCTCCAAAAATGAGAAGTGAAACAAGCATCTCTGTCAGAAATGATGTTCAAAGGAACACCATGTCGAGCCACAATTTCATCCACATAGATTTGAGCAAGTCTGTCAGCAGGGAAATCCTCGCGGATTGGCAAGAAATGCGCTGATTTAGTAAGACGATCAACAACTACCCAGATGGCATCATGACCTTTCTTTGTGCGCGGAAGTTTAGTAACAAGATCCATAGTAATGTTTTCCCATTTCCAAACTGGGATCTCTGGTTGCTCCAATAAACCAGAAGGACGCTGATGTTCAGCCTTAACCTTAAGACAAGTAAGGCATTTTGATACGTATAAGGCAATGTCTTTCTTCATACCAGGCCACCAATAATGAATACGAAGATCCTTATACATCTTATCTGAGCCCGGATGAATAGAATAACGCGACTTATGGGCTTCATCCATAAGCAAGGTACGAAGATCATCCTGGCTTGGGACCCACAAACGGTCCATGAAGTAATACGATCCATTGTCCTTCAGTTCCAAAGCAGGCGTTATGTGATAGGGAAATTCCTTATCCATTAAACCTTGTGAAACACAAGATTGTTGAGCCTGAGAAATGCGTGCTTGGATATCGGATTGAGCTTGAATAACAGATTGAACACGTACACAATGAAGCTTAGTACGTTCCTTACGACTCAATGCATCAGCTACGACATTCGCCTTACCAGGATGGTAGCGAATTTCGCAGTCATAGTCGTTTAAAAGCTCAACCCAACGTCGTTGCCTCATGTTGAGTTCTTTCTGGTTGAAGATATGCTGAAGACTTTTGTGGTCCGTGAAAACCACACATTTTGTACCGTACAAATAGTGTCTCCAGATCTTTAGAGCGAAAACAACTGCACCCAACTCAAGATCATGAGTGGTGTAGTTCTTCTCATGTATCTTCAACTGCCTCGATGCATATGCTATGACTTTGTTCCTTTGCATCAGGACACAGCCAAGACCCAATTTAGATGCATCGCAATAAACGACGAAATCATCATTGCCCTCAGGCAAAGTTAGAACAGGCGCGTCGCAAAGCTTCTGCTTCAAGTGTTGAAAAGCTTCCTCTTGTTTGAATCCCCAATCAAAGGGTTTGTTCTTCTGAGTTAGAGCAGTTAGAGGAACTGCAATCTTTGAGAAGTTCTCAATGAAGCGGCGATAATAACCCGCTAGACCAAGAAAAGAACGAACTTCAGTAGGAGTAGTAGGCGTATCCCAATCCTTGATCGCGCTGATCTTGGAGGGATCTACATGAATACCTTGTTCGTTGATGATATGTCCCAAAAATTGAACTTCTTTAAGCCAGAATTCGCACTTGGAGAATTTGGCGAAAAGTTGCTCTTTCTTTAGGAGTTCCAAAGTAAGACGAAGATGTTGCTCGTGATCAGCTCGCGTCTTGGAGTAAATCAAGATGTCGTCAATAAAAACAATGACGAACTGATCCAAATAAGGTTTGCAGACCCTATTCATTAAGTCCATGAAAACAGCAGGAGCATTAGTCAAACCGAATGGCATGACTGTGAATTCATAATGCCCATAACGAGTACGGAACGCTGTCTTGGGAATATCTTCTTCATGCACCCGAAGTTGATGGTATCCAGAACGTAGATCAATCTTCGAAAAATAAGAAGCACCCTGTAGCTGATAAAAAAGATCGTCTATGCGAGGTAGGGGATATCGATTCTTTATGGTAAGCTTGTTAAGCTCACGATAATCGATACACATCCTAAAAGATCCATCCTTCTTCTTGACAAAAAGAACGGGAGCACCCCAAGGTGAAAAGCTAGGACGGATAAAACCTTTGTCAGAGAGTTCCTGAAGCTGCTTAGCCAACTCTTGCATCTCAAATGGTGCAAGACGATATGGAGCTCTGGCAATGGGATTTGCACCAGGTATGAGATCAATACGGAACTCTACTTGGCGTGCTGGGGGTAGACCGGGTAATTCTTCAGGGAAAACTTCAGAATAATCCCGAACGATAGGAATATCTGAAATAGACTTACCCTTGCCTTTATCTTCTGTAACATGTGCTAAGAAAGCCACATAGTTCTTCCGCAGATATTTCCGAGCTTTAAAACAAGACATGAGTTTGAGACCACCGGCAGGTTTCTCACCTTGAACCTGTAGGATCTCGCCTGTCGAAAGCGGCACACGAACAATCTTCTCAGAACAAACTATCTCTGCGTGATGCTTAGATAACCAATCCATACCCACTATAACGTCGAAGCTTCCAAGTTGCATAGGCGTGAGGTCGATAGGAAAAAGATGGTTGTTAAGGTTCAACTGGCAGTTGTGAAGTACAGAATCAAGAACAATAGGTTCACCACTAGCAACTTCTACTGTTAAGGGTTTTCCTAGTTTCGTTCTAGACACACGAAGCATTGGCTCAAAAGACAATGACACAAAACTCTTATCGGCACCCGAATCAAAGAGAACAGATGCAGGCTGATTATTAATAAAGAACGTACCGTTCACCACATTATCGTCCGCCTGCGCCTCTTGGGCGTTCAAGTTAAAAGCTCGTCCTCGAGCCTGAGCCTGATTCGGGTTCGCATTCTGATTCTGGTTGGCTAGCCTTGGGCACCGGTTCCTGTAGTGGGTCAGATCCCCACAATTGTAGCACGAACCAGGAGGAAAATGAGGTCGTGCAGCTTGACCCTGTTGCTGAGCAAGAGGCTGAGCAACTTGTTGGGCTTGGTTCTGAACTGCCTGGTTCTGGTTAACAGGAATGCGGCAGGCGACAGCAAGATGACCAGGCCTTCCGCAGTTGGTGCACTGACGACACTGAAGGTGTGGTTGATGATGGCCGTTACACCTGTTGCACAAGGGTGCATTGCCAAGATAAGGCTTCTTGGCTAGTGGTTGCGCAGGCTGATTTGGTGCAGCTTGAGCCTGTGTAGTAACAGCATAGTTTTGGGAAGCCTTCCGCTTCCTTGACCCTCCAGTATTCTTTCCCTTCTTGTTTTGACTTTTCTTGCTATCTTCCTTATCAGACACCTGCTTCTTACCCTTGTCACCCTTTTTGTGCAGCTTCCCCTTTCGAACCTGCGACTCAGTCAATGTCGCTGATAACTCAATCGCCTGACGGAGGGTGGCAGGGTTACTACCAGTAAGGATGTCTTGTACTGAGTCAGGTAGGCCGTCGATGTACCTTTCGATAGCCTTGTCGAGTGGGGTAACCATAGTCGGGCAAAGCAGACTCAACTCCTCAAACCTGTCAGTATACGCCCTGTGCTCCCCACTATCTTGTTTCAAATTATCAAACTCTTTCTCCAACGCTCGCTGTTCATGACGAGGACAGAATTCCCTCATCATAAGAGCTCTTAGTTCAGCCCATGTCTGTGCCAAAGCAATCTCAGCACCCCTATCTCTTATAACCCCGTTCCACCATGTCAAAGCCCTCTTCTGAAACACGCTCGAAGAAAACTCGACCTTGCGATTATCCGGACACTGCACGTGGCGGAAAGTATTCTCAATGCTCTCAAACCATTGAAGAAGCCCAGTCGCTCCTTCAGAACCACTAAACTTGAGTGGTTTAGCCGAGCTAAAGTCCTTGTATTTGCATGGGGCATTGTTGTTGTTGTTGGCTTGGTGCCATTGAGCAAAGAGATTTGGAAATTGAGCAGCCATCTGCTCCGCAATAATTTCTGCCAGTTCGGCAGTCGCAATCAGATTGTCGCGTCGAGGAGGCATTCTAAAAGAGGAAACATGAAAGGAAACGAGTGAGATGATTGGATGAAAAGAATGAGATGAAACAAAATCAACAAAAGTAATGATGGTGGTCATTCGTCCGTATCACAAAGCAAACAAACGACACACAATGACTAATCAAAGTAAATGGATCAAAAATAATGTATTGCGAAGACATGCTCGCCTATAAGTGAACACTCATCCCAAGAATTCCTAGGTAAGCACAACTGGTCTCGCGTCTGGTTGAGATGTATACGAAGTGCTTGCCTAGACAGAAAACTTAGAATACAGGCATTCACTCTTCCAGTTTGCACATGTTCACATTATTTAAGACCCAAAACGTTGACGAGATTTTGAAAATTTGAAGGCACAAGGCCAAAAATTTAATAAAACTGGAAGGGTTCAAAACCTTACAAAAGAGGGTTCAAAACCTTGTAATAAATCATTCAAAAACAGAAGATTGTTTTTCAAAAATCGTTTCGAAAAAATTTGGTTTCTTGTTTTGATAATCACCTAAGGATAGGTGATGTACATGCTTTAAGATCTAAACACAAGATAGCTCGTGTTAGGGTCCTAGAAAGGTTATAGTCTAGGTCAAAGCATTACTAATAACCTAATTCCCTATAACCATTGGCTCTGATACCAACTCTTCTGTCACACCCCGACCACGTATAACAAACAAGACGTGGCGGAAAACGTCGGGGAGTGTTGTAACAGAATTAATTGTTTCATAACCATGGCATACAAAGTTGTATTTATTTAACAGCACAAGAGTTTCATTATTTTAAACAGGAATCAAAGAGTTTTTAACATAATTAAACATAGTCTATCTTTGTTTTAAATCTCTAAGGCACAGGTCCGCCCTAGTGTCATGATCATCATCCTACGGAAAAGCACCTGAAAACACATGTGAAAATAGGTACGTCAGCATAAAAATGCCTGTGAGATACATAGGTTTTGTGAAAATAGGATTCATGACTTAAGTTTAAGAAATTGTTTAATAACAGTCAGTCATGAACCTTGTAAATTGTTTTGTCTTGTAAATCATTTGAAAAACGATAAGATCAGATGATATGTATAAATAAGTTCATAAAGTATGGTTAAATAAATAACCAAGTAAAATGAGTTTGTATAAGATAAGTTGTTTTGTAAAACAATGTCTTGTGAAAAGTATGTTATTTGTATAAAATGTCATATGTCTAAATTGAAATGATTTAAATAACGCTACAATATGTAATACCATACAAACACTTATATATAGGAAGTACTAGCGGCGTATCCACCATGTTTGTATCATATTACACATGCCTCGTTACTTAAATCACTTAAACAAACCACCAATGTATAAAGTCTATGTTTAAACCAATAGTCAAAAGTCCTTGTATAAGCCATGTCAAATGTTTATAAGTCCAAAAGTAGTCAAGTAATGTGTAACAAAAGTTATGTATTGTAAGTAAAGTATTGTCATATAGTCCAAAATGTATAAATGTATAAAACAAAGTATTTTGAGTATATCAAAAAGTTATGTTTTGCAAAGTAATGCATGTTACATTGATACAAACATTTATGTGGCAAGTTAACGCATACATTCAAGCCTTGAGACAGTCGGATAACCCTTTCAGTCAAGGTTATCAAAAGAAATGTTTTCGGATTCAGTCATTCCTTACATCCAAACAAACCCGGGATGTCAGGAATGGGATTTGTCAAGTCCTATGGTACCAGTACTTACTACCGAGCGGCGTAGCTAATGTTAATGAACGTATAATAGTCTCATTTGTGCAAACCAAATGTCATAGCAAAAGTGAACATGTTATATGAAAACAATGTACTAAGTATGCTAAATTAACATACAAAGCAGAAAAGTCATGTAAATCAATGTGCTAGCATGCTATCAGTTAACATACATAGCAGAAATGTAAGGTAAAACAATGTACTAAGTATGCACACAATGGACATACATAGCATGAAATGTAATGAAATCATGTACTATAATGTACTAACAAACATAGCATGTATATGATGTGAAAACAGGAAGGCACGAAAGTAACAAGTAGGCACATGTGTTCCACCCCAAAACAGTTTGAAAAAAGTAAAAGAGGGGTCTATGTACTCACTTGAGATTGCTCAGAAGTCCTAAGATAACCACCAAGCAATGCTAGAGATCACGGAATATCAAACGGCACCTAATATAGGTAACTACATTAATAAACCGGACCTAAATCGGAAGATCGGATAGAATGAGGGCTCGTAAACCAAATGAGTGTGGGAACTCATGTAGTATGGTTTAACAAAGCCTACATACCCAATGAAACCTAACCTAAGTGCTTGTGACCCATTACGACCCGTTTAGGTAGCTTATGCTACTTTAACGCGTCGTTCGCGTGAAACGCGTTCGGACCGCCTAACTAGTCCTATGATAAGTAAAATATGCCTTAACATGTCTAATATTGTTGTTAAATCAGTTTAGATGTCAAAAGTTATGTTACATATGCTTAAAATGAATTTTGGCGTCAAAAGGGCATTTTGGTAATTTACCTAAGGCATATAAACTACCTATCATACAACTAACTAAACGTCGTGACCATAAGGTATAACCTCGGAAGGTTATTCACTATATACTATGGTCACCTAACGTGTTTGGTCGGATCCTAATGATCGACCAAATGGGTCGGGTTCGAAAGTATAAGCGATTGTTTAGATCGCTTACCTTACGACCCTATATAAGCACTAAACTAAAAGTGACGAGCTAAGCATGTTAAAACATGCTTAACTAAGTTTAGAAACAGGTTTGGTATCAAAACAAACGGTTTTGATACCCATAAGTAGTTTGGTTACAAAATACGCAAGAATACGTATTCTGACCGAAACTACGGCTCGTCACTGAGCCTAGATAACGTGGTGATCAGTAGGTATAGTCACTAGGGACTATAACCATCGTGATCACGCTCACGTTATGAAGTTCAAACGAACTTCGCATCGACCATAAACTGGTCAATGCAGAAAGTCAAACAAAGTTTGACTTTCGTACTCGAAAGCGATAAAAGAACAAAAGAATACTTACGAAGGGTCCCCGAATGCTAATCTAGATCAAAATAGCTCAGGTATGAAACAAAGGTTTCAACTTAGAGCCTTTTTAATCAGATTCTTGTGAGGAATGAAAGAAAATGTGATGGGTATTTATAGATTTCGGGTAACCGTTAAGATCGTTTCATGAAAACCGTGCTTAAATCTAGTGCGTACATTTGTCCAAATGTTGTGGTGCCTAAAAATGGTCCTAAATCAGCTGAAAGGTCAAGTTAGAACTTGTGGTTGAGGATTAATCAGCTGGAAATCTGCTGACTGTTTAATCTAATCTGATCTGCAGACCCCATACGCATCGTAGGGCAAAAATGGCTGCGCATCGTAGGCATGAACTTTGGGCAGATTTACACTTTTGGTCCCTGTTATGCAATAAGGTCATTTTTGACACGTTTAAGGCCCGTTGACCCCATTTCAAAGCTCTAAAATGAAGTTAAAGTATAGGGAACTTAAAATGTGTTAAAAAATATCTCGGATGTCGGTTCGTTTGGTCGTACGAACGCGATGTTCGGTTAATTACGACGGAATGCGCACAAGCGCGAAAAATGATCCAAATGGCGCAACGAATGGATTTTTTTTCTCATGCCAAACACTAAAATAAAATATTATAGTGCTTACATAAAATTTTGGATGTCCGTATGTATTCAGAACGTAAGTTATGCGCGAAAGTGCAAACTTGTGCACTTTTTGACACTTTTAGTCCCTGAATGACCCAAAAGTTTATTTTAGCACACCGAACCCCTTAAAGCCTATTTCTAAGCTATGTAAAGGATATTTATGGTGTGTTTAACTTATGGTCATGTCCCGGAATGTCTGTTACAGTTCAGATTGGCATACTTTCGCAGTTTGTCAAGTTTAGTCCCTGTAAGCGAATTAACTTTGTTTTTGCCATACCCAAGCCTTCAAAACTTATTTCTAAGTTATGTAAAGGTTATTTAAGGTATGTGAAGTATATGTTGATGTTCCGGAGTATTTGTCGCATTAAACTGACTACGTTTACGCACCAGTTTGCGTATAACTCTCCAGAAAGCGATATAGAGTTTGAAATTACATAAAAGTCAAAACATGAAAAATGTAAAACACAACCAAACAAATATTGGAATCAAATGATATTGTTTTATTGATAATAGAACTGTTCATAATGATTACAAGCACAGATGTTACACTCATTGACATCCGTTGGTGTTTAGCTAGTTGTATTTGAAGAGCTCAGAGGTATATGGAGATTACCGGGAAACAATCTCTTGGAGGTGCGACAACAAAGCTTGGATTTGATAAATCCAAAGTGACCTGCTTCAAATGCAAGCAAAAGGGTCATTTCAAAAGAGAATGCAGAAACTCTGAAGTTGCTGAAGGAAATGAACGTCCTTTCAACGATGATTATTATCGAAAGACGATCTACCATCGAAGCAAAGAATAGCCAAAGTTGATTGAAGATAAACCGAAAGAGAAATCAAGAGCCTATGTTGTTATTTACAAGGATGAAGGTTATGATTGGTCTGAAGTTTGTCCAGAAGAAGATCGTTTAGAGAATGTTCGTAAAACAGCTCATGGGAGAGCTATGACAGAAGAAAGAAAGTTTGTTTTTGTTGCTGAGATTCAAGATGAAAACAAAGACAAAGACACTGCTGAAATCCGTGAAGAAAAAGTTGAGATCAAAGAGAAAACTCGAGAAGAGATCTTGAGTGAGAAGACTTACAGAGAAAGAAACGTGGTCTACAACAGAATGGATGACATGCAGGAAGAGTATGAAAGTGCTGTCAGCAACAAAAGATGGGATAAGAAGAGAGAGTGTTACTACAACAGAGAAGGAGAACCGGTTGTTCCAAAGAAAGACATAATTTTTGATGATGTTCTTCTCATAGTCCCGTTGAGAGCCGAATACTATAGAAATGTGTTGAAAGATGACACATACGCTAAGAGGTTTGAAAAGGAGATCAGATATGCCATGTTATCATGTCTGAGAAAAAGGGATGAAGAAAGAATGAAGAAGAATGTTGAAGAGATGGTGAACAATTTGAAGAAGGTTGCTGAAGAGGTTGAAACAGAATTTGTTGAAGTTGAAGCTGTGAAAGAAATCAAAAGTGAAGAAGTTGAGGTAAATGAAGAGGTTAAGAAAGCTGTTACTGAAGAACAGCAGATTGGAGAAGATGTGAAGAAAGAAGAAGATGAAGAAAAGAATGAAAATTTGGTAGCTGATGATGTTGGTAATGAAGTCAGTGTTAAGGAAAAGTTGAATGATGCTGATCAGAAGCAGACAAAAGCTGCTGAAAACACCGAAGTGCCAATCACTGAGGTAAATTCTGATTCTGAAAACTTAAAACTGATTGATCAGTGCAAGAAATGCATGGAACCGTGCAGAGCTTGTATTGAAAAAGACGAGCAATTCAGAACAAGAGATATAGAATTCACTAAAATTGAAAACATTTTCAAAGAAAAATGCAAAGAAATGCCAGAAAAAGAAAAAGGTTTTAAAGAAAATGATGAAAAACTTTCAGAAAAATGTAACAAATTAGAAAATGAAAATGAAGTTTTGAAAGAAAATGTTTTGAAAATGACAAATGAGTGTTCTCAAAAAGAAATTGCTTGTCAAGAAATGAAAAAGGAATATGACTCAATGGAATTATAATATCACATTACAAAAGAGTCATATGAAAAAGTGAAAGACGAAATGAAATATGCTCAATCAAGAATGAATTATCTTTCTGAAACAACCAAAGAGCTTAAACGAATGTATGCTATAAAACAAGATGTTGTTAATTCCTATATTGAAGATGTTGCTAAGTTAAAGCGACAGATTGTTGATTTAGAACAGGAAAACAACAAGTTAAAAAGTTACCACGTGTCGTCATATGTGCTAGAACGAATTTTCAATATAAAACCGGGTGATGGTGAGTCTGAGCAGAACAAGAAAGGCATTGGCTCAGAGTTTCATCAAGTTCCACCACCGGAAAAGTTTGCATTTTATGATGAGGAAAAGGTCGAAAAAGCTTTCAACATGGTAGACCAATTGCCAGACAACATTGACATAACCTATTCCAAATCTGATGAGTCTCATGATTCAGAGGTGGTAGGTAAAGTCGTTGAAAGTGTGTTGAAAGAAGAGTCAGTTGATACAGGTAAATCTGAATCACAGGATGAAGATGAAGGAAATCTTCATGATGGATATCTGAAAAACATAAAATCCGAGAAAAATTTGAATGATGATTCAAAAGGATTGGTTTATACCATGATTGGATCAGACAAATTGTTCTTAGATGTTGTATTCCCGATTCAGAATGTGATTTCAGAAAAGGTTGACAAAGTTTTCAAAATGGTTGAGATTGAAAAGTCTGAGATTTCAAAGTTTGTTGGTAAGAGTCGTAAAGGTTCGTATAACAAACCTGGTTTCAAAAAGAAGAATATGAAGGCTGGGTTGGGTTATAAGAAGAAACAAAATCGAAACAAAAATGAGACGCCAAATTATCAAGAAAAAATTAGTTTTGTTCAAGGAAACAGTTTAGCTGAAGAGAAAGAACTTAAAATTGGACGACAGTCTAATGATGAGTTTCATGCACAAAAGAGAAAGCAACAACCACAGGTCAAAGATGTGTCCATGAGAACATGTTTCAAATGTGATCAAAAGGGACATCTTGCACGCAAGTGTCCAAATCTAAAACCTGTGGATGTTGATCAAAAGAAGATTGATGCTGAGAAACAAAAATTTGAGACTGTGAGACAAAGGTCAACCAAATTTGATTCGAAACAAACTTGGAGGTTCAATACAAACAAGTTTGCTTCAAATCAAAATTGGAAATCAAACCGGAACAGGTTCGATTCAAGACAGACCTGGAATTCTCACACACCCAGATTCAGAACAACACAGAGTTGGAAAACAACAGTTGATATGAAAAAACCCCAAGAGTTTTGGAAACCAAAAGTTGTTATTCAAAATCAAAATGTTCAAAAAGATTCACATTTTTACAAACGAGGTACACCAAAAGGTCAGACATGGTCTGTTAAGAAACAAGTTGATTTGGTAAAATATGAGAAAGTTGAAGTAAAAGTTGAAAAGATTTTTGTGAAAGATGACAAAGATTTTCCGAAATTGAATGAAAATTATTGTGTTGAAATGCCTAAGGTTCAACAGACCTGGGCTAAATTGTTCAAGTAATCAAGTAGTCTAAATGTGCAGGTGCTCAACAAATACAAAGACTGTGAGAATGGACGTAGGAGCAGCCTGGCACAACAAGAGGAAGAGGCTGCTGCTGGACCCTGGTTTGGTTGAACAGGGAATTTATATGTTTTTCTGTAAATAAATAAACAATATTTCAAAAACCCTAAAAATTGAAAATTTTGAAAAACCAAAAATATGTTTGTTTAATTTTTGTCAAATATTAAAAAATACGAAAATATGTGTTGATTGATGTCACACCCCGACCGCGTAAAACAACAAATCACGGCGGAAACATCGGGGCGTGTTGCAACAGAATTAATGTTTCATAACCATGGATATTAAATGTGTTTCGTTTTATTAAACATTGAATAATTACATCGTCTGGAAATCTAAATATACAATTTAAACATAATCTATCATTGTTATTGAGTCACTAAGGCCTTGTCCAATCCTATGTGAGCATGCATCTTATCAATCGATATCATTCAACAATACCTGAAACATATGTGAAAACGAGGTCAGCAAAGAAATGCTGGCGAGTACATAGGTTTTGTAGGAGTGTCGAAATCATGGCTAGTTTAGACGTTGCAATACTTTATTTAAAAACCTTGTTTTGAAAAGAGTATAATATTGCAACTTAATTAACCAACTCAAATCAAGCGGGTTATAATTTGTAAAACCTCGTAGCCATGACTCTTAACCCAAAAACATTTGTTTTAGTAAATTATTTGAAAAACAATGATAAGTTCAGGTGATATGTATAAATAAGAGAATAATGCATGATTAAATGAATAACCATGTAAAATGAGTTTGTATAAGATAAGTTGTTTGTAAATAAATGTCTTGTGAAAAGTATGTTACTTGTATAAAATGTTCTATGTCTCAAACTGAAATGATTCAAATAACGCAACAATATGTAATACCATACAAACACTTATATATAGGAAGTACCAGCGGCGTATCCACCATGCTTGTATCATATTCCACACGCATTGTTACTTAATCACTTAATCCAAACCAAACCACCAAAGTAATGTTCATGCCCAAATGTAAATCATGTAATATGTATAACCAAAATAATATCGTATATCGCTTTGAAGCCAATCGTTTACCCAATCGTTAAAACATCATGTGAAACCCAATCGTTACCCAATCGTTAAAACATCGTGTGAAAACCAATCGTAAATCGTTTAATTCGTTTTAGGTCGTGAAACTACTTATAAGGTCGTCTCGCTAATAACATTCAAACCTTCGTGACTTTCATCGCTTCTCGTTTTCGTCGCTTCTCGTTTTCGTCGCTTCTCGTTTTCGTATTAACAAACCTCCATAGGGTAAGTTAATAATTACAGATTCAGTCGCTACCTACCATACCCACACATAACCACGGGTGTAGTAAATAACGGGATTTGTCAGATCCTATGGTACCATAACCTAATACTGGTCGGCTTGATCATTGCTAATGAATGTCATTTGTTATGTAACTACAACCAACAAGTTTGTTCACTTTATGAAATCGTTATTAGTTTTGTATAAATCGCCTTAATTGTTTTTGAAACCATCGTTATAACATCGAAAACATTTAGCACATATGAGTCACCCCAAAACAATTGAAAACAGTAAAATAGGGGAAGAATGTACTCGCCTGAAAATGCTTGGAGGTCTTGAACAACAACCAAACAAAGCTAGAGGGAGCACAGAATCAGTCGGCAAACTAAAACTATATAAATAAACCGAACTTAAATCGGGAGATCGGATAGAATGAGGCTTGGTAAACCAAATGAGTGTTGGAACTCATATGATATGGTTTAACAAGGCCTACATACTACAATGAAACCAAACCTAAGTGCTTTCGACCCATCGCGACCCATTAAGGTAACATATGCTACTTTAACGTGTCGTGCGCGTGAAACGCGTTCGGACCGTCTAACTAGTCCTATGACAAGTGTTATATGCCTAAACATGTTACATAATCAGTTATGTGACAAAAGTTTAGGTTACATATGCTTAATTACCAATTATACATGAAAAGGGTATTATGGTAATTTACCTAAGGCATATAAACTACCTATCATACAACTACTCAAACGATGTGACCATAGGGTATAACCTCGGAAGGTTATTCCCTACCTACTATGGTCACCTAATGTATTTGGTCGGATCCTAATGATCGACCAAATGGGTCGAGTTCGAAGGTATAGGCGATTTATCATATCGCCTACCCTACGACTCTAGACAACGTGGTAATCAGTGGGCATAGTCCCAAGGGACTATGACCAACGTGATTACACTCACGTTGCGAAGTTCAAACGAACTTCGCATTGACCATTACTGGTCAACGCTGAAAGTCAAACAAAGTTTGACTTTCGGACTCGAAAATCAATAAAATAAGGAAAAGAACGAAAGAATACTTACCCAGGGTCCCCGAATGCTAATCCCGATTCAAGAATCTCAGGTATGAAACAATGGTTTCAACTTAGAGGTTCTCAAATCAGAATTCTAGTGATTTTAGCAATGGGGGGTATGGGGTATATATAGTTTTCGGTCCACCGTTAGGATCGTTTCATGGAAAACGTGCCTTAATCCCACCCATACAAGTGTCGGGACCTTATGGTGGCTGAAATTCCATCCTTATCAGCTGACTAGATAATTAGGAATGTGTGGAGGAGGATTAAACAGCCATGATCTGCTGTTAAGAACATTGAATCTGGTCTGAAGGTTGCTTTACGGACCGTAAGGTTATTGATGTTGAGGTCCGTAAGCTAGCATTTTGGCAGAATGTCAGTTTTGGTCCCTGCAGCCCTAAAACTTGCTTTTCGATGCATTTTTGACACGTTTAAGGCCCGTTAACCCCATTTCAAAGCTCCAAAATTAAGTTAAACTATAGGGAACTTAAAATGTGTTAAAAAATATGTCGGATGTCGGTTCGTTTAGCCGTACGAACGCGATGTTCGCTTAATTACGTCGGAATGCGCACAAGCGCGAAAAACGATCCAAAAGACGCGACGAATGGATTTTTCTTATAGCGAACACTAAAATATAATGTAGTCATGCTTACATAAATTTTTGGATGTCCAGATGTATTCAGAACGTAAGTTATGCGCGAAAATGCAAACTTGTGCACTTTTTGACACTTTTAGTCCCTGAATGACACAAAAGTTTATTTTAGCACACCGAACCCCTCAAAGCCTATTTCTAAGCTATGTAAAGGATATTTATGGTATGTTTAACTTATGGTCATGTTCCGGAATGTCTGTTACAGTTCAAATTGGCATACTTTCGCAGTTTGTCATATTTAGTCCCTGTAAGCGAGTTAACTTGTTTTCGGCATACCAAACCTTCCAAAACTTATTTCTAAGTTATGTAAAGGTTATTTATGGTATGTTTAGCCTATTTCACTATTCCGGAGTGTTCGTTGCATTAAAATGGTTATATTTACGCATCGGTGCGCGTATAACCTTCCAGAAAGCGATTTAGAGTTTGAAATAGAACAAGAATTGATATGTGTAAATGATACACACATTTTTACAAATCCCCAAGTATGAAATATAATATTTCATTGGTTCGGTATTTGTTTGATGGCCGTGGAGGCACAGGTGTTACAATTGAATATGCCGAAACCCTCACGGCTGAACAAACATGATTAATTTCCCAAGATTGAAAAACGGTTTTCAAACTGTAAATATCAATGTGTTGTAAATCATGGGGGTACATTATTTTTCTGCAAATCAGTGCATGATAAGCAGAAAATGGATGGCGAGACAAAGCTATCAGTATTGGTTGTCAAATTTTCTTTAAATGATTTTGCATTTTAGGGGGAGAAAAATTTGTCAGAAAATCCAAAAACATTTGAAAATTTTAAAAAGTCAAAAACATGATAAAATTCAAAATTGAGTTTTTATGTAAAAAGAGGAAATGATAGTACATCAGTAGACAGTTACAGTATGCTAAAGAATTGTAATGATTAAATAGCGTTAAACAGTCTCACTGATGATATGTCGATAGGTTTTTATACATTTAGTAAACTTTTTCGAGATATAAACCTAAATTCAAACTTGCTTATTTCGTGGGGAACACCACTTGGATATATAGGTAACCCCTGAAATCTCGTTTGAAAGGTCCCTCTTTCTGAGATACTAGGTCTTTATGCTTAGTGATATCTGGGGTATTATCTCGGGACTTCTGATTTTGCGGAAGCAATGGCCTAGTCCCTGGAGAATACTTTCTGCATTGCTTGAAATATAGCGCCGCCCTCAGCAAATTGATGAAACAATAAAATTGATAGTCATTGCTGTTGTAATACAAAAGATCCTCTAAAGGGGACACACCAAAAGTCGAGCCGTCATCTCTCTGCTGAACGGAAGTTCTGACCTGAGCTCTCACGGTTTTGTACTATAATTTATTCCCCTACAGATATCATCTAGGTATACTCACCTGTAAGACTGAATATTGGGATCTGGATACGGGAGTATATTCAAGAGGTGGGACACATGAATGAGTTTAAGTTCTTTATACACTTAATTAGTATCCTGGATCAGTTGAAGTTTGTGTGAAAATTTAAGTGGATCAGTATATCGACAATCTAAGTGAATTGTTTAATTCTTAATGTGTAACTAAGCTCAACGGTACTTGTGACTTGTCAGAAACTGATATGATCCTCTAACGCATACTCAAACAAAAATATTGTCTGTGAATATGTTTGTACATATTTCTTTATTGCTTTATATTTTCAGAAAATACAAAAAGATTTTGATTTCTGCTTTATTTTCGACAACCGATATCTGAAATGCTGAGTTTCAAAATCTAAGTAAGCTGATTGTGTTTCTGAAAATAAAACAAGTTCATTAATTTGAAACTTGAATTAAAATCAAAAATTTCAAAAACAGTTTGTGATATCTCCAAGGTCATTAATTTGGACTTGGATGATAAACTGTGAGGGAGTTGGATTCTTTAATGCTGCTAGATCAATAAAGTTTGTTGATAGGGGGAGTGGATTAGAGAATTTGATTGATAATATGAAAACATTGTATTTATGAATGATTGAGTGATTGCAGATAGTCCAGACTACGATCCCGAGAGCAGAGTTTAAGGGGGAGTCTGAAGACAAGTTTGAAGCAAAGAGAAGCTTGTAGATGGAATGCTAGACATCGATCCCAAAGCACGGAAGCTTGATGAAAGGGGGAGCCTGAAGCTGATAGAAGAAGAGAAAGATTGTTGGATGCTTACATTGTTACAACTTGAAAGAAAAGGCAGAATGATCAAGACTGAAGATGTGTCATATTGAAGATTAGTCACTGAAGACTTCGTCAATATTCGAGGGGGAGTCTGTTAGTGCATTACGTCTATTGACTTCGTCTTGTATCATGTAACGTAATAGGATAGGTTAGGATATCTAGTGCACGAGGTTAGAGAATCGAAATTGAGTGGTTAAGCAAGAGATTTCGCTCATATGGACACTGTCCATAAAAGCGAAATCATAAGCTGCTGATTTCGCTCATATGGCATGTCCATATAAGCGAAACCACCACATCTATATAAGGTGCACTTGTTGTTTCATTTGGTACGGATCCAAAACTTGTAACGAAGTGCTGCCAAAGTTTGTCCAGGTTGTAATCTTTGTTAAATGCAATATAAGTGACAGATATTAGAGTATCAAGCTGTTTTCGCGTCTAGTTCTCTGATTCCGCCTTTGAACCAGACATAAAGCTCTTCTGATCGACTCAGTTGGGTCAAACAACGATCCTACAACACTTGTAGGATCGTTGTTTGACCCAACTGAGTCGATCAGAAGAGCTTTATGTCTGGTTCAAAGGCGGAATCAGAGAACTAGACGCGAAAACAGCTTGATACTCTAATATCTGTCACTTATATTGCATTTAACAAAGATTACAACCTGGACAGACTTTGGCAGCACTTCGTTACAAGTTCTGGATCCGTACCAAATGAAACAACAAGTGCACCTTATATAGATGTGGTGGTTTCGCTTATATGGACATGCCATATGAGCGAAATCAGTAGCTTATGATTTCGCTTTTATGGACAGTGTCCATATGAGCGAAATCTCTTGCTTAACCACTCAATTTCGATTCTCTAACCTTGTGCACTAGATATCCTAACCTATCCTATTACGTTACATGATACAAGATGAAGTCAATAGACGTAATGCACTAACAGAAAGTCAACATTGTATTTTAGTGGTTGATTTCGCTCCTAGCAACATGTAGGTGATTCCGCCCGGAATCATAAGAGCTGATTCCGCTCCTATAAGTCATTGTCATTTCGGGCGGAATTAGAACTAGTATATATAGGACTTTTGGGGCGAAATCAGTAGAGAGTTCTAGGTGTTGTCTTCCGGTGAGCCACGAAGTGCTGCCGAAGTGTCATCAGGTTGTAAACGTCATTCTATCAATAGAAAATACAGTTTAAAGTGTATAATTGCTGAATTGAACTCGGTTTGTTTGTTTCCGCCGCTCAAACTGAGAAAAGCTCTTCTAACCGACTCGTTCGGATCCCAAATCGATCCTACAGTATCTCGCCTCATCTCCGACACCGAAAAGAAAAACTCGGATCGATTTCAGCAATTGGAATCGAATTTTAGAAATCAACAAGCTAGCATTCAAAACATTGAAAAACAATTAAATCAAGTAGCTCAAAATTTCTCCGAGAGACCACAAGGCGCGTTACCAAGCAATACCGAAACGAACCCAAAGGCACAAGTACATCTCATTACATTGAGAAACCGAACCGTGGGTCCCGAGGAGGCTCCATTACCACCAACTGAAAGAAGCCAATCCAACCAAACCACGACTCCACCCGCGCCCCAACCAGAAAAGGCTTATCCACCGAATCAAGAGCCCACCAAGACTCCTCCGGTTCCATACCCCGGACGGTTAATTCGTCAAAAGACCGATGAGCAATTCGCAAAGTTCGAAAATTTACTAAAACAATTGCATGTTAATATTCCTTTTATTAAGGTCCTAACCCAAATGCCTAAATATGTAAAATTTATGAGGGACTTCCTCACTCACAAAAGGAAAATTGAATCATTGCAATTAGTTAACTTAGGCGAAGAATGCTCCGCCTTAGTACGCAACAAACTCCCACAAAAGAAAATTGATCCTGGAAGCTTCACGATTCCTTGCTCGATTGGGGAATCCCCCATTCGTAATGCACAGCCGATCTTGGGGCTAGCATTAACCTCATGCCCGCATCAATGTTCAAATGAATCGGCCTAGGAACAACGAGCCCTACAAAGATGAGCATACAACTCGCCGACAGATCCGTCAACTTTCCACAAGGTGTCGCTGAAAATCTATTGGTCAAAGTTGACAATTTCGTTTTCCCGGCCGACTTTGTCATCCTAGACATGGAGGAAGACGCCGATGTCCCTCTCATCCTCGGGAGGCCATTTCTAGCCACTGCCCAAGCAGTGGTGGATATGAATGACGGAACACTAACATTGAAGTTTGGGGACGAGGAAGTGAAGTTTGGAGTTGGGAAGAGAGTAGAAGACGAAGACCCGATCAACTACATGAAGGTCATAGACTCAAGCTTGGATAACGCTCTCTGACGGTGTAGCATGGGATGCAAAACATCCCACTTGGGTGACATATGACCATGCTTTGGGTCTAGCCAAGGACCCTTATAAACGTGGCGCACCACGGAGGCATTCCGCAGAACTATCCTTAGTTTAGTTTAGATTAACCTTTATGTTTTCTAGTTAGTTTTAATTTTCAGGAATAAAACACACTCGGGATGGCAAAGGAAACAAGGGAAACTTGAACCAGCACCCCATACAGGAAAACAGGGCCATCCGACAATTTTCTTCGTTAAAAGTAAGTTCAGCACGGGTCGTGTCCGCCCAACACGGCCCCATGCTGCACAGTCTGCAGAAAATGCCCAGTTTAGGTAAACTGGACACTGGCCGTGTTCACCCAACACGCCCCCGTGTCCAGGCTTCTGTTTCTCTTTCTCAATTTTGTTACTGGCACCTGAACATGGGGCCGTGCCCGGACAACACGGGGCCGTGCCCGGACAACACGGGGCCGTGTCCAGCGCCCAATAACACAATTTTTTGCTTTTTCACACCTTTTTACACATTCAATCAACCTAAAAACTTATTTTTGGGACACATTGAGGACAATGTGTAATTTAAGTGTGGGGGGGGGGATGCTAAAACCTTGAATCTTGCAAGTCCTAACTACAAGCCTTACACAAAACTCTATTGGAACCGCTAATCACCCCAAATTTTTTCAAAAATTTTCATTTTTTTTACTTGTCTAGGTTTAACTCGGGAAATTCAAATTCTAAAAAGGTTATATTTTTACAAATTTACAACTGATAGCGTCGTGATAAAAAGAACCAACATAAGAAAATTATGAAACGACATGACAAGCTTAGTTAAAATTTGATTATATATACTTGATCACATAAAAAAAAAAACCCATTCCTACAAAAGTGAGTTTTGAGCCTTTATTGAGCATACAAATACATATCATTAAACTAAATGCTCATTTTTCGTTTCTTGTGTGAATAGCCGCTTGGTTCTTACGACTCTAGAACTTGCCACGACGATGCATTCCCGGTCCTTACCAACTTAAACCCGAGTAAGTAAATGATGGAGGCATTAGGACTAACCCTTTTTATTTCTACACCATTATTTTCTTTTTTTTTTACCACCTACCCAAAATCCCCCTAGTTAGCCCCTTTGAGCCTAAACCTTTTCATTTATTAACCCAAACCAAACACCCTTTCACCCACCAAAACCCTTTTTATTTTTTTTTACCTTTTATTTTAGTAACAAGCCCGGTTTTTCGTATGAAAAAAAAATTATATTGATGATGAAGCGAAAGAGAAATAAATAAACAAACAAGTTTATCAAAAATAACTTTGTTTGAATAGAAGCTTCATCAAAATAAAAAGTTGCAAAAAAAAAAAAATAGAAAATCTTACGAAAACCGACGCTTGTTACACTTTTCGCCCTTTCACTAACCACTAACCCAACCACCTACCTTTAACCCAAGCCTAACCCTTCACCCAAAAGTCCTCTTGATATTTACAAAGGTATATAGTTAAAAAGGAGGAGGATTGATTGCTTGGCAAGCCTATGGTAGGAGTAAGTTTCATGCCGCTCTCGAGTGATTCACTAAAATACATCTTCGGCCGAGTGTTGAGTGATCCCCCGTGAGGTATGTGAACTTGTATATAAATGGAATTTTAAAGAGGCATGTTATGCCCTATTAAGTAATTTATCTTATGAAAAGTTTTAAATAAATCATGACGAATAGGATTGTAAATAAATAAAAATAAAACTAAATAAAGAATCTTGGAAATCCCGACACTCTATGACAAGCCCAAAAAAAAACCCTTCTCTTCTACCCATTCCATTTGAGAGTGTAAAGCCACATTATAAAGAGTTTTGCTTGAGGACAAGCAAAGATTCAAGTGTGGGGGTATTTGATGTGTGCAAAATGCAACATATAAATTACATCAATTGTGGCATAAAACTAACCCTTTTTTAGTACTAATGTTGGAAAAAGTGTGCTTTTATCTTCCTTTTGTATTTTCAGGATTAAATGAGCTCAAATTAACAAAAGAAGCAAAAAAGCAGCTAAATCTAACATAAATACAAGAAAAGGAACAAACGTGACATGCCCGACCCCACGACAGCATCTTCCCAAGCAAAACAAGAGAAGAGAAGGCTGAACACGCCCCGTGCTCAATGAGCACGGGGGCGTGCCCAAGTGTCAGCATAAAAGACAAGTTGTAGAAGCTTCCATCGCCCACCACGGGGCCATGCTCTGCAGACACGGGGCCATGGTCAACTATAAGATTCACAGAATCCAGGCAAATCTTGATAGTACAGATATGCTTCTGCACACGGGGTCGTGCCCAGCAGACACGGGGCCGTGGTTAACTAATACAGACAAGAGCAATTAATGAAGACAGAGAAGGATGTGGACACGGGGCCGTGCCCAAGCTTCTGTTCAGCCTATAAATAGGAGTGCTTGGCTCAAGCTCAAACCATCCCTAGGCACACCACCTCTCTCACACTTCACCCACCACCCACCACCACCATAACACCATCATCCACCACCATCATCCATTGTCCATCATAGAGTGTGTGAGTCGTTTCGGGATCCAAGATTGATCGTAAGAGTTCTTGACAATCAAGGCCATGTTTGCCTAAGTCTCTTACATCACTTGGTGAAGACAAAGTGTCTAGTGTAATACTTTTTATTTTTAATCTTTTCGCACTTTTTACTTGGTTATGTATTAATGACTTTAATAACTAGTTTCTTATGTTGAAGGTGATTTTTCCTTATCGTTTGCCCGTGGTGTCTTGGCATTATATTACTGTCTATGTAAAATAAAAGATTTTCACCATTCATATCTCCACGGTCTATATGGAGGTATGTTGGCTACCTGGTCGGGGGTTAAGGGAACGGTTTGGTAAAAGTCTTGCCTTGTTCAGTGTATAGATCCTGCAAGGACCTGGGTCAAATTTAGTAGGACCTCCTTTAATACTTAACGGTATTGGATGGCGGGGGTCCAAACTCTTTGATCCCCTTATATGTAAGCTACTATTAATACTTTAATCCGGCTACTTAGGACTGTATCCCTGCTGACTCAGACTACTTAGCCGAGGGTAACGTCACCTTCAAAAGAGGGGCCTACCATAATATGCATTAATAACTTAATTAATTATCTTCCAATAATCCGACCCTTTAGGATTGTATCCTTGCTGACTCAAACTACTGGGTTGAGGGTAACGTCGCCTTCAAAAGAGGGGCCCCTACTACAATAACTAAGATAATCTCTTAAAAAGTGCAAAAGTGCGGAAATAATCAAAGGTTACACTAAACACGAGTCGGAGCCAAGTGATTCATCTTGTCTATCTGTTTTATTTTTATTTTATTTTCAGCATTTTAGTTAGTTTTTATTTTTCTTAGTTTAAAACCTTTTTCTAAACTTTTTGATTTGATTAGACGTTGAGGATAAACCGGTACTAAAAGCTCTTGTGTCCTTGGACGACCTCGGTATCTTACCAACACTATACTACGCTCACGATGGGTGCACTTGCCCATATGTGTGTTTAGTGTTAGTAAATATCGTGTTTTATAAATTTAAAACTTGGCTAAAGAAAGTGTAAAAGGGCTTAAAATATACTTAAACTTATATACACACTTCACACGCATCAATACACCCCCCCTCAAGATGAAAACTCTTCAAGTGAACACCTTTTACCGAATCGTTATGCACCAGGTGGTTCAACTTGCGTAGGTGAATGTGACCCATCTTTCGGTGCCACAACACTGACTCCTTTTCAGTAGCTCTTGACATGAAGCAATGAGTTTGACCCGTGGTAGTCATAGCAACGCTCATATCCAACATGTACAGATCATTAACTCGTGGTGCTCTCATGATGATCCACTCGTCGGGGATGACAAACCCCGGCTTCAAGATCAAACATTCTTTATCAGTGAAATGTGTCGAATACATTCTATCCAAATTTGAGAAATGCTAAGAAGATTATTCTCCAGCTCGGCTATGTAATTGACTCTTTCAAACGTGATAACACCATTTGATAACGTCCCTTCACCAATAATATGTCCTCTCTGATTTCCTGCGAAACCGACGTATCCATCGTTAAAACCTTGAACATCGTACAACAGGGCTTTTCTCCCCGTCATGTGCCGGGATGCTCCACTATCCATAATCCAATCTGAGATAGATCTCAGGAGCTCCTGCACATTTCACAAACATTTAGTTAGAAAATGAAGCAACCCAAGCCTCCTTTGACTCGGGTAGCTTGAAATCAATGCGAGTTTTCTTTGTGTACAGTGGTGGGAAATTCTTGTCATTCATTTTCAAGCTTTCTTCAGACCCAACCTCAACCTATTTATATAAGAAAAATTTGTCTTTTTAAGGTTGACCAGATGGTTGGTCTTTCTTCGGAACATATTTCTTCCCTGGTGGGGTCGAAGTTTGTTTCGCCAACTTCTCATAATAATCCAAAGGTACATTCATCTTGACTGGTTTAGTCGTAGATGATTGTTTTGCAGAATCTAAAACCTTTGGTTTTGGAACACTTGATATCTTAACCTCAGATTTTGGCTTCCAAGTTTGTTGTGAAGAAGCAACCCTTTTGTAAAACTTATCATTTTTCTTTACCGGCTCTTTTACAGGTTCAGTTTTAACTTTGTTGTTTTCATTTTTCAAATTTTTCTTCTTAACAAACATTGGAGCTTTTCCTTTGACATCGTTCTTCTTTCTTGGATTCTCGACAACCACAGACTTAGGCTTTGAGTTGGTGCATTTTCGTGCAATGTGTCCAACTTCATTGCATTTGAAGCATGTGCGGTGTCAACTTCCCAACTTGTGCCTTCAATTTGAGGCTGTGAGGCCTTCTTTTCAAAAAATTCTTCATTTGATTTCGAAAAAATTTCCAATTCTTGTTCGGAATGTGAACTTGAGCTTTTCACAAATACTTTCTTTTCGACAAACCTTTTGTTTTGAAAGTTCCTCTTTTGATTGTTCTTACCACCCTGATAACCTCCCGACCATCTCTTTTGATTGTTATTGTTAAAACGTGGTGGTGCAGCAGGTTTCTTATAGTAAGATTTATCTTTTTCAAAGTTCAAAAACCTTTTTGACTTCTTTAAACCTTCAATTTCAGAAACATCAGTTTCAACCAATTTGAACACTTGTTTCAGCTTGTCAACATTCACATTCTCAAGTGGAAATTCAAGATCTGAATACAACTTATCAGAACCAGACATCTTGTACATGACAAGAGTAGGTTCATCACTTGAGTTGTTTTGGGATTTTGATTTCGGAATATAGTTATTCAAAAAGCACTCTTCATCTTCAGTCGAATCACTATCAGATTTTAAAACGTTTTCAACCACATTTTTTACGACTTCAGACTGAATACTATCTTCATCTGATGATGAAGTGAATGTGACATCGATTGTTTCTGGGAGTTTCTCAACATCTGATTTTTCATTTGTTTCAGAAATTTTATCCAACCTGGACTGTTTCTTTGAAAAATTGTTTAGCACAGGCGGTGGAACTTGATGATAACCCACCCCTGTTCCATCCGAGTTTACATCTTCACCAGCTTTGTTCTTTCCAATGGGTTTGGGAACTATGTGTTGAAGAACAAAGCTCGCGGAGCTGTAACTGTTCAATTTCAAAGTGATTCTTTCATTTTCAATCTTAGCTTCCTGAAACTGAAGCTTATGATTTGCGATCTCGTCCAACTGCTGGATGATTTGCTTTTCTTTCACCTGAAGAACTCCAGACAATTGAAAATTATCTTTAGAAGTTTTCGCATTTCGCTCATCAGAATCTTTAACAGTCCTTTTTAATTTTTCAAAACTTTCAGAAATGTTTCTGTTTTCATGAATTAACTTCTCATTTTCCTTTTTAACACGTTCAACATCAGTTTTATCATTTTCAATCCTTTTGGTAATTCATCAATCCTTTCATTTGAAGTTCTAAGAAGTTTATCCCGATTTAGAAGACCATCTTCAGTTGTTTTGACTTTCACAACCAGTTCTTCGATCTTTTTTGTTGTGAGATACGCATTTGTGCTGCAAACTTTGCATTGTTTCATGCAATTTTTACAATCACTTTCTATTTTAGCCCCATCAGTCTTACCTGATTTATTTGTTGAACCACTACAACTGACCTTGATTGTTGACTCAGACGCAGATTTAGGATCTACCTCTAGTACTTTTGGTATAAGAACTTTGTCTGCCATCTTTGTCAGGTTCTCTGCGGTCATTTCTTTTGTTGTGTCGATTATCCCATCATCGACTTTTCTTGACTTTAACTCCTCCTCTTCAGCTTTCTTTGCTGCATCTCTCTCTCTCTCTCTCTCTCTCTCTCTCTCTCTGTTCATCTTCTTGCTTCAAGGATTCAATGAGAGTTTCAACTATGAGTGTTGATGGTTCAACAATTATGTTCCCTTTCGGGTCCAAATAGCACTCACGATCAGGATCCCATATGTTTGCCTTTTTAGCTTCTTTCTAGGCTCGATAGTTTCTATCCTTCATGGTTTGAGCTATCAACTTTCGATAAGTGTATTTTTGCTCTTCAGTTCATGTATCTTTGTATGGTTCAGTTTTTGCCATTAAAGCAAATCCTACAACATCATCTTCTGGTAAAAACTCGCTCCAGTCGAAGCCTTCGTCATCATAAATTACTGCTAAGGCTCTTGACTTCTCCTTAGGAGTCTCTTCGATTTGTTTCATTCTTGGCGGCTCTTCTCGATTGCGATGATAAACAGCCTTTTTATAGTAGTCATCTTGAAATGGATTTGCTATTTCATCTGCTACTACGTTCCTGCATCCCTCTTGAAGTGCCCCTTCTGTTTGCACTTAAAGCAGGTCACCTTTGACTTATCAAATCCCAACTTCGTTGAAGGCCCACCAATCGAATTTCTTCCCGTTATCTCCATAAACCTTTGCGCTCTTCAAATTACGCTAGCCATGCACCAGCTTATGTCGATTAACTCCATCTCTTCGGGATCAATTTGATCATAATCTTCCTTTGTCAGATTCGTATTCCCGATTTTCCCAGCGACTAAGCTTTCATAAGATTCCAGGATTGAAGCAAGAAACACCATTTTTTGTTTTTGCAGTTTCTTCATTGAAGTTCTGAGCGTTGTTCAGGTTCACTGCAATGTTACACTGAAACACATTTTTAGGAACATTCTGTTGTTGCTGATTCCCATAACTTGATGAAGAAGAACCTCCATGATAGCCACTGCTCGGCATGGAACTGCTATTTTGTTTCTCTTGAGTAACTGTGTTCGAGCTCTCAGCTGAAAATGCAGTCTTCGGTGAAGTAGTTTTAGGAATCATGCTACCCCTGTAGTAAAGATCAACGTTTTGTTGATAAGGGGTGTTGTTGACTTTGTTCATCTTCTTAATTTCTAGCTCATGGCTCTCAAACCTTTCAATCAGCCAGTCAACCGTCATGTCCGACATTTTCATGGTGTTCTTTAGAACCAACCCGTAATACTGCCAAACCTTTTCTTCAGCTAAAGATTCAAACAGTTTCTCGACCATCTCTTCTTCAGTCACTGTGATCCCGTGTCTAGCAAGTTCTATCTTCAAATGACAGAACCGCTCAACCATCTTTAACACATTCTCATTCTTCATGCACGCGAACAAGTCAAACTCTTTCTTCAGTAAACGTTTCTTGTTCTTCACTATCTCTGCCCCTCCAATACACTTTTTCTCTAACTTGGCCCACAAATCTTTTGCATTTTCGTAACTAATCAACGAAATAATATCATCTCTAACAGATTGATGCAACAAAGGTATACAATTCTGTTCAGCAACAAATGTCTCTTGTTCAGTATCATTCAGATTTTCATAATCTTTCCTTCCTATGTCATATCCGTTCTTCATACATTTCCAGCTCAGATAAGCAAACACTTTCAACCAATCCTCGAATCTGCTTGACTATCTGTTGTAGTCTTCTATCGCCATAATCTTCGGCGGCTTGTTGTAAGTACCATAAGTGTTGTCTACACTAAGAGAATCAGCAATCGCCTTCTTTGGGTTTGGATTAGAGTTGGAAGTATTTGTTGATGCGTCTCCGGTGTTGGATGCAAAAACATCGCTGAACGGGTTTAGGAATTCGTCTCCCATTGTTAAGTACTTGAAAAAAGTTTCAAACACTTAGAAATATTTTCCCAAGTTTCAAAAATTTCAAACAAATGCACTTGGATCGGATGCTGATCCGGTCGAGTGGTGATCCGATCGGGTCACAACCAAGTACAATCGTCGGATAGGCTCAAGTGTCGGATGAGCTCAAGTGTCGGATGGCGACTCGATCGGATGGTGATCCGATCGAGTGGTGATCCGATCGAGTGACTCAAGACCTTTGAAAACTTTAAACCTTCAACTCTTCACCGATCGGATGGTGATCCGATCGAGTGAGAATGATGACGTCAGCAAGTAATATCAAGAACAGTCTATGCCAATCCGATCGGATAGCTATCCGATCAGGCGGATGATGTCATAACGAACGAAGAACTCGACATGTTTTTGATTGATTTGATTCAGTTTTAGTTTGAATTTTTTCAATGAAACTTTACAGGATTGTTCTATATTTAATTCCGATTCTAATGACATGATTTTTAGTCAATTTTGTCCGTGAATTCATGTTCAATTTTGAGTTTTTCTCGTTTTAAGATGTAAAAATGTAAACACAGCAAGAAATGAGGTAGAAGATGAGAAATTTGTCAAAATTTCCGATGAAATTTGACAGAAATCGGCTGAAGATCGCTGAAAATCCGGTGAAATTGCAGTTGTCGTCTCCGATTCAACCTCCTACAGCTTTGATACCACTTGTTAGGCCGTTTGATCAGGATCTGTTCAGTTGGAATGTGGTTGGATCGATCAGAATCAAGGTGCGGAATCCCTTGATAGTGTCACAGAATCAACAACGACAAGTTCAACATTTAATCCGTCTGAATTCTATTAGAAGATGGTGAAAATACAACAGTTCCGGTAGAAGTTCAGACTGGCAGAGCTTCGCTACAAATTCAGCAAAAGGTTCTAAATGACAAGCTCTAGCCTGCTATTTATAGGCAACAACCAGGGAGGGTATTAAGAGTCACCCGATCGAATGGTGATCCGATCGGATGGTCATCCGATCGGATGGCCATCCGATCGGATGACATCTGTCAACCGTTGGATTTCACTTTTACAAATACGCACCATACCCTGGGTTGTCTTTACACAAACATACATATAAGTACATACATATACAAAATTACATACACAACACAAAATAAGACTCGATGCAGACAGAAGCTACAGACATATGTACTAACAAACTTAATAATGGAATGTGCTTCAATTGTGGAGAAAAAGGTCACATCAAGCCAAACTGTCTGAAACTAACTCCAGCCCCAAACAACAAGACTACTAAGAATGCTAGAGCATTTGTTCTGACTGCAGAAGAAGCAAAGATGACCCCGGATGTGAACGTCGGTACGTTTTTAGTTAATGATGTTTTTGCTAAAGTATTATTTGACTCTGGTGAAAACCAAAGTTTTATTAATACTTCATTTTGCAAACTTCTCAATTGACCATTAACTAAACTCCCACAAGAATGTCTAGTAGAAACAGCAAACGGGGAAACCATTAAGATTTCTGAAATCTTGCAGGGTGCAAGAATAGAATTTTTAAATCAAAAATTTATTGCAAACCTTTACCCAATGAATCTGGCAGGATTTGATGTTGTATTAGGAATGGATTTGTTAATAGCCAATAAAGCCAGTATTTTATGTGATCAAAAGTCAATCCAAGTAAATTCACCAAGGGGTGAAAAGATCACAATTAAAGGAGATAAGCCCTCTAGATCCACAAAATTCATCTCTGTGATGAAAACAACCAGTTATATAAGAAAAGGATCATTACTGTATTTGATTTCTATAATCATTAATACTAAAGGAAAGGAATTAAAAGATATCCCTGTAGTATCTCAATTTCAGATGTATTTCTAGAAGAGTTACCAGGGCAACCTCCAGACAGAGAAGTTAAATTCAGAATCCACCTGCTACCAGGAACAACACCAATTGCCAAAGCACCTTACCGTTTGGCACCCGCAGAAATGCAGGAACTGAAGAAACAATTAGACGAATTGTTGGAGAAAGGATTCATACAACCAAGCTCATCGCCATGGGGAGCACCAATTTTATTTGTTAAAAAGAAAGACGGGTCAATGCGAATGTGCATTAATTACCGTGAATTAAATAAAGTCACGATAAAAAATCGGTATCCATTACCGAGAATCGATGATTTGTTTGATCAATTGCAAGGAGCTCGATTCTTTTCTAAATCGACTTGCGTTCAGGATATCATCAATTAAAGGTACAGGAAGAGGACATTCCTAAGACCGCTTTTAGAACCAGGTATGGCCATTATGAATTTACTGTCATGCCATTTGGTCAAACCAGTGCCCCAGCTGCATTTATGGACATGATGAACCGAATATGTAAGCCATATTTGGATAAATTAACAATTGCCTTTATAGATGATATTCTTATTTATTCTAAGAACAAAGAGGAACATGCAGCGCATCTGCATGCACTTCTAAGTTTATTGAGAAAAGAAAAGCTTTATGCAAAGTTTTCGAAGTGTGAATTTTGGTTAGAACAGGTACAGTTTCTTGGACATTTAGTTAATCATGAAGGAATTCATGTGGATCCCACCAAGATCGAGGCGATTACCAAATGGAAAACCCCTGAGTCACCAACCGAGGTTAGAAGTTTCTTAGGATTGGCCGGTTATTATAGAAGATTTATTCGAGATTTTTCTAGAATAGCCATTCCTTTAACTAAGTTAACTTGTAAATCTGTTAAGTTTGAATGGGGACCAAAATAAGAAGAAGCATTTAGAATCCTTAAGCAAAGATTAACCAACGCACCCATACTAGCGTTACCAGAAGGAACTAAAGACTTTATAGTCTATTATGACGCTTCTAAATTAGGTTATGGATGTGTATTGATGCAACATCAAAAGGTTATAGCTTACGCCTCTAGACAACTTAAGATTCATGAAGAAAATTATTCAACCCATTATTTAGAATTAGGAGCTATAATTTTTGCCCTTAAAATTTGGAGACATTACCTTTACGGTAGTAAATTTACCATTTTCACTGATCATAAGAGTTTAAGGTATGTTTTCGGGCAAAAGGAATTGAATATGAGACAAAGACGCTGGATGGAGATACTTAGTGATTATGATTGTAATATCCAGTATCATGCAGGAAAGGCAAACGTAGTAGCTGATGTTTTAAGTCAAAAATATCACGAAAAACCAAAAAGAGTACGTTCTCTTAAACTAAATCTACAAGTAGATTTAAACGAACATATTAGAAAGGCACAAGAATCAGTGATCAAGGAAGATACTGAAAAGTTGAAACGAATGATTAAAGAACTAGAACAAGGAACAGATGGAATTTGGAGATTCCATAAGAAAAGAATGTGGATACCTAAATTAGGAAACCTACGCCACCGTTTATTAGAAGAAGCCCATAAATCTAAGTATACGATGCATCCTTGAAGTGATAAAATGTATCAAGACTTAAGAAAGAATTTCTGGTGGATAGGAATGAAAAAGGATATAGCAGCATATGTTGTAAAATGTTTAACCTGTTCACAAGTTAAAGCTGAACACCAGAAACCCTCAGGTTTGTTGCAACAATTAGAAATGCCAGTTTGGAAATGGGAATTGATAACAATGGATTTTGTTACTAAATTACCCAAAACAAGAAATGGTAATGATACAATCTGGGTGATTGTAGACAGGCTAACTAAGTCATCTCATTTCCTACCCATGAAGGAAACTTTCAGTATGGAACAGTTAGCTAAATTGTATATGAATGAAATAGTTTCATTACATGGAATTCCTTTATCAATTGTTTCTAATAGGGATAGCCGTTTTACCTCTCATTTTTGGACAAGTTTCCAAAAAGCAATGGGAACCAAGTTAAAACTAAGCACTGCTCATCATCCTCAAACGGACGGACAAAGCGAAAGGACCATTCACACAATGCAAGATATGCTTAGAGCTTGTGTAATTGACTTCGGAGGTAATTGGGATGATCACTTACCATTAATAGAATTTTCTTATAATAACAGCTATCACACAAGTATCAATGCTGCACCATTCGAAGCACTTTATGGACGAAAGTGCCGAACTCCAGTCTGTTGGGCAGAAATTGGAGAAAAATAACTATCCGGACCTGAGATAGTGCAAGAAACAACTGACAAGATCATTCAAGTCAAGGAACGATTGAAAGCATCACGTGATAGACAAAAGAGTTATGCAGACAACAGACGAAAGCCATTGAAATTTCAAGTAGGAGACAAAGTGTTATTGAAAGTCTCTCCTTGGAAAGGAGTGGTAAGATTCATTAAAAGAGGAAAGCTAAGCCCCAGGTATGTTGGACCTTTTGAGATTATTAAAAGAATAGGACCTGTAGCCTATCAGCTACAACTGCCAGAAGAAATGGCAGGAATACATGATGTATTTCATGTATGTAACCTCAAGAAATGCGTAGCTGATGAATCACTAGTGGTACCTCTTAAGGATATAGAGGTAAAATGGGATAGGAATGTCAAGAATCTCAAGCATAAGAGACTAGTTCTGGTCAAAGTAAAATGGGATTCCAAGATAGGACCAGAGTACACTTGGGAACTCGAATCAGAAATGCAAAGGAAATACCCACACCTATTCCAATAGACCTCAAGGATGAGTTCTAAAACAAGGTGGGGAGGATATAACAACCCTCCAAAATATTTGCGACACCCTTAATATATTTAGAATGTTTCTATACGTCCTAAAATACACCCCGTCTACAAAAACAGGCCGCGAATACCTTTATTTTTATTAAATTTAATTAAAAATCAGAAATTTAGGGCTGTGGCGAGCCGCGAAGAACTAGCCCTTGGCTTACACGAGGCGCGAGCGAGGGGCCAAATGGCGGAGCCCGGTGCCGCCACGTGACACAGGCGTGTCGAAGCTAGGGTTTGAGTCAGACAAGTTAGGGCCTATCCTAGCTAGCCTCGCGGGCCGCGAAGCCCTTGGCTGAAACCTTCACGGGGCGCGACAAAGTGTCGAACATACACTATAAATAGATGCAACCGGCCTTCAGTTTACATTCGCTCATTTCTTCTATCTCTCTCTCAATTTCACTATAGTAGGCACTATACCCGGGCATAATACCCCCCCTAAATAATGAAGTTATGCCTCGTTGTAAGTATCATAACCCCCGGTTACGTATTAGATACGCTGCCCGATTGATCCAGGGTTCCGTAACGGCTGTCATGGTTCTGCCCGACATAGTCATTGGAATGCCGTCTCGGGGAGAGTATTACTAATGTAAATATTGGGTTATTATACTAACGCGTGTGCATTTGTGTAATTAATAGATAATCACCAGGAAATCCTAAAGGAAAACCCTAAGATAGCAATGTGACTAATCTCCTTTTTGCAAATTGTTTTTACAAAACCTCATATGATTAACATTATATTAAACAGTGATTGAGTATTTGTATTCTACAATTATCGTCGGTATGTTGGGGTTTTGTATACAAAATTTGTTACTACATTGTGAGTAGTAACATGACCACAAGTCGGGTTGACAGTATCGTGGATGGTAATTAAAGTAGATGGAAACAAATGTAATTGCACGACCGCCCTCAATACTGTAAAACGGTTTTACCTATCTAGATTAAACTGGGATTCACTCACCAGTATTTCCCACTGACAAAATGTTTTTAAACTCGTTTCAGGTAACAAAATGTGAAAGCCAACTAGAAGCCAGTTGGACAACACTGAAGGCTTGGAAAAAGTGGCAATAAAAGTTACCTAAATAAAGATATATTTTTATTTAAATAAAATAGGGTTTGTCCCTATAAAAATGTGTGTACTTGAAACTTGGGAATTTCCCATGTGTTTGATATTATAAAAGCGTGGTATTTTACTCTGATAAAATATTTCCTAACTACGGTCCTGATGAAATTTCCGCTGCCAAAATGATAAACACCGATACCACCAAAACTGGCCACGGCCGCCCATTCCCGGGTTGATAGGGGACGGGCGCTGTGACATATAATACTTAACAAATGGTACAATTGGTCATGTATATCATAAGCACATGTATACAGAAAAATTATATATCAATACAAGTTATAAATATATTATTTTTAACAAATCCATCATAATCACAATTGATATATAAAACGATGCATGCAGATAATATAAGTTAAAATGTAATATTCTAACTAATATATCGAACTTGGAAGTCTATATAATGATGGAGAATTATATATAGACATCAGACATCGAAAGTATAACTCAAAGCAAATACAATTCCAAAACAAGTCTTAATAAATAATTAAGACTAAGAGCCGTCACAAGACCGAAGTGTCTAACAAAACCTAGCACATTTGTAGGTTGCATCATAAACCGAGGGAACCGATCTTGAGTACGCACTATTACGGAACGCAAAACTGTGAGTTCGTGTCCCCCTTTTCTTTTAACTGTTTTTGGATTTAGAACACTCTCGGGGGTGAAATACATGTCTCAATGGTATGGTTTAGCTAGGGAATGGACTGTTAGATCATGTGAGCGAATAGTATCTCTCTTAAGTGCCATTAATCTTGTATAGACCGAGGGACAGAAGTGGTAGATCTATCGGGTGTAGCGAGCCCCACTCTTGGGTTCTTGTATGGCCCATGTAGTGCTTTTGTTGTTCCAACCGGGTGAACCGGAGGAAATTCGCTAGGGTTGAGTTCTTCCTATGTCGCCACACATATTAATATCCTTGCAAAACATTAATGATCTGTTCATAGATGCTTTACATACCTGTTGTTAAAAGATCTCTCAAATGTTTAAAAGTTTATTTGAAACTCACTCAAAACGCATGAACTCGCTTAACTTTTGTTGATTGTTTTTAAACTTACATGTATTTCAGGGAATTAGATGGATCTTGGTGCCAGTGTTTACTTTCAAGCTTTTGGGTTACAAGTCTTTGATGTCATCCCTTTTGGAGGGTTTGGTCCATATATCTCATCTTTGATGAGATATAGGATGCAAAGCCTCATGTTTTAAATCTTTTGTTGAACTAGTCCTTTTATGGAATTTAAAACTTATGTTGGTGTGTAACTTAAACAACTATGGTGTGTAATGTTTTAAACTTATGAATGGAAGAACATCGTTTGTTCTAATCATGTAGTTGTTACTATTATCGTATGCAATGAAAACTAATCAAGTTCACACCGCACACTTCCCCAAATAGATGAGTGTGACATGAGAGAGAGTGACTTGTGGAGAGAGAAGCGATGAGAGAGAGAGTACGAGGAGAAGAAGGAGCAGCGACCATGGACGGAGGCAGCCATTTTTTGACGACGAAAGCAGAGCCAATCTCCGTAAAAAAAAATGGGAACTCCGGTAAGCGTAATCCTTTCACCTTCTCCATTTTCTTTCAGATCTATTTAGATCCACTATGTACCATCTGGTTTTGTCATTACAGGGGGTGTTTATTGACGGTGACTGACGATGATGTGATGATGTCAATGATGATGATGACTAACGGCTAAAGTTGTTATTTTTCCGTTGACAATGACGACGGATGATGATGATAAAGACGTGATTATGGTGGATATGGACGATGGAGAGAGAGATAGAAAGAGAGGCACGGCGTGCCGGTGGGATTCCGGCGACGGCCGACGACACCCGGCAAATTCTGATAGAAAGAGAGGCACGGCGTGCCGGTGGGATTCCGGCGACGGCTGATGACACCCGGCAAATTCTGGTGAGTGTTCTTTTTTTCGGGTAAATAGTTGGTTTGACACAGTTCACTAAACTACTTCTTTGATTTGGTGTTGGTTATGATGAACGGCTCGATTTCGGCTTCGGGTCAACGCTAGTCAACAGAAGTCTCGACTCGGCTTTGGGTCAACATTGGTCAACAGAAGTCTCGGCTCGGCTTTGAGTCAACGATACTCAACAGAAGTCGGTACGGTTCGGGTCAACTTGGTCAACCGAGTCAACTCGGTCAAACCCGCTCAACAAAGTCAAAGATGGTCAACTCGGTTCAGAATTGATGTTCGGTTCGGTGTTCGGATCAGTTTTATGTCTCGAGTCAAACTTGGTCAAAGGCTGGTCAACGCAAGTCAACAGGTCAACCAGTCAAACCCGGTCAACCGTCAGGTCAACTAGTCCACGCAAGACCCGGTAACATTTAAACGACGCGAATTTTTGTTATCTTGTTATCTATTTCATATTTATACGTGAACCGAGCTCGAACCGATACAATTAGTTATTTATTTTGTCATTTTTTCACACTCGATGAAAATTATATATTGTTTGTTGAATTGTCATTGCGTTTTGACAAACATATCGACACTTGATTGTCGGGATCATCAAAAAACAGAGGAAACTCTGCCCGCTTTTCATAAAATCCCGATATACGAAATGTATTTATACTTTATAAACGACACTTATCGAGATTCAAACTATTTCATGAACTAAATATATGCGTATATTTATTTTCGACAACCCTTTATAACTCGCAATAACAAGTTTACAACATTTCAACGAACACTGTTTTCCAAGTTAACGAAAACCGATACTTATATAAAATAAATATAATTATTTATATTTTTTTCAAAACATTTAGAACTCGAAAACCGTTATGAGATAATTGTTATTTGTATTCATTTCCAACAACAATCACTTGGAAATCTTTATAAATTATTTATTTTATAAAGTCGGAATATTAATTATATTCATTTCAAACGTCGGAATTCGGAATTTATATTCCAAATATCTAATATTCGAGATTTGTACAAAGTAAATATAATTAGTTATATTTATATCGAGAATCCGAATATTTTTATAAAATAAATATAACGGTTTATATTTACTTCAAACATCGATTTTAAACACTTTTCTTAACTAAATGTAGTTGTCTATATTTATTTCAAGAGTAAACTTCCGTTTTGCTCCCTGTGGTTTGGTCACTTTAACGGTTTTGCCCCAAACCTTTCAAAATAGCCATTTTACTCCCTGATCTATGAAGCTTATCTCTATTTCACTCCCCGCCCCTAATGCCATCCAATTCAACTGTTAAATCCTGGTCACATGCCCCTCAAATGAGGGGCATTTTAGTCTTTTCCCATCCCATATAATTTCTTTGTCTCTCTTAACACTATCCTCTCCAACGTTCTCTCTCTCTAAACCCATTGTGCCTTATATCCTAATGCCTCACCATTGTGACCTCTGACTTGATGTTAATCCCCCCTCTCTCTCCCTCACTACCTCCACTCCGGCAACCACCCAAACGCCTCCCCACCACCGCTCCGGCCACCGACACCGGAACCACCCTCACAGTTTTGACCGGAAGTCTTCAACCCATGAAACCTTACCACAGATCTGAAACCTCACAGATCTCAATCATCAATTCATGTATATGAGTGCTCACTGAGTTAATTTCATCTCTCTCAACACTCTCTCTAACTCTGTAACCTAAACTCTTAGGTGCGAATGAAATGAAACAAGTGGGATGGGGGCTTTTAATGGTTGTTCACAGATCTGGAACCCTAGCCGATCGTGGTGGTGGGGTTTAAAGGCAACGGTGGTGTAAGAGCTCCGATTTGATGGTAGCAATGATGAAGATGACAACTTGACCATCAATGATGTTTATAAGTGCTGGTAATTTTTGGTTTTTTGGTATTCAAGTGGGATGGGGGACTTTTAATGGTTGTTCACAGATTTGGTTTTTTCAATGATTTAAATGCTGCGATGTTATTGTGGATGATTGCCAGCAATGATTTAAAAAGGTTAACATCCGGTGTTTTTTTGGGGCTAGGGTGTTGATTCTTGGCGGTGGTGATGATTGCCGGCGGCGGCACATGTAGGAGAAGAGTTGGCAGTGGTGCTGGAGAAGAGGATGGTCAATAAAAAAGATGTTAAAATACATGGGATGGGAAAAGACTAAAATGCCCCTCATGTGAGGGGCATGTGACCAGGATTTAACAGTTGAATTGGATGGCGTTAGGGGCGGGGAGTGAAATAGAAATAAGCTTCATAGATCAGGGAGTAAAATGGCTATTTTGAAAGGTTTAGGGCAAAACCATTAAAGTGACCAAACCACAGGGAGCAAAATGGAAGTTTACTCTTATTTCAATGTCAAGATTTCAAATATTATTATAAAATTTATTCGTTACAAACGTCTAAACCAAACACGACATGTATTGTCCGATATATATGTATGTATGTATGTATGTATGTATGTATGTATGTATGTATGTATGTATGTATATACATATACTTACGTCCTACGAAAGCTATCACGAAATCATACATATATATTATTCCGAATACGCAACGTTTTACATATATATGTACACGTGTATATATTTTCATCTTACGAAAGCTACAACAAAATGTACCGTTATCCATCTACGTATTTCTTCTCACGACGACTAACTATAATTGGGATCAAATAACCATAGCTTGGTTATTTCAAATCAAGATAATAACACCTTTATAGAATCGTATGCTTAACGATTCGGTAGAGCTCAGACACGTAGTTTAGCTACGCCATATTTAGATACTTATAAGTATTCCTTGGTAGGAATGTGATAGATTGCATGCTAGCAAGTTCGCGTTCTTGGAACAACACTACGGAATCACATTAAGCTAGCTTTGCACTAGATGTCGAGGTGAGTTCATAACCCACACTTTTTACCGTTTTACATTTTTATAAATGTTTTCGGAGGTGGAAAGACATGCAAGTTTTGCAAAAGTACACAATGTTTCGATAGACGAAAATCACATATTTCTAAACTATTTGTAATAGGATTTCAATGAACTCAAATTGTTTACGAAAAGTTCATGCTAAACTTACCGGTTTTTACAGCAACACTATTTTTTTCAAAACATGCGTGAGTTTATTGACTAGTGACGTGATTGTCTTAGTCACAACTAGGGGCTAGGCCACAATTTATTAATGACATGGGCTAGGCGCAATAACACCAATGACATGGGCTAGGCCCAATAACATACAAATTTTAACAATTGGTATGTAGCTATGGGATTAGATGATGATAGATCACTGTGCGTAAGTAGGGTGATGACGATAATAACCATTAATTACGTAGTGACCAAGGTGCAAAAGGTATAGATCTATCGAGTTTGAGGCATGCTCCACTCCTGGTTGGTATACCCTTAGGAGTGCTTTGTGATCCCAATGATGTCAAAGTTATCTCGGTTTGGTTACTTACTTATGGCAAATAGGTCAGTGTATTAGCTACATACTGATTGATCCTTATATTCCATAGGCATTCTACATACTAACATTTCTTTTTCAGTTTAGAAACACAACACTTACATGTATCGGTTTACAAACATAACAGAAAACATTTCATTACCGATATACAGATACGATATTTCAAACGCTTTGGGATACTATAATCTCACAAACCAGTTTTCAAATGCAAGATTTTCAAATGTTTTAAGATTCATTTGATACAAAACAAACAAACTATGAACTAGCCAACTTTATGTTGATTTTTCGCATGTTCTTTCTCATGTTACAATTTCAAACTATGGAACGGCTGGAATAGGAGAACCCATGGGGATTTGAGTACTTAGCAGGCATTCACTTTCTAGAAGTCTTAGCTTAAATACTTCCGCTGTGCAATTAAGATACCAGTAACTCTGATCTTTGCGGGTGTGACAGATTGGTATCAGAGCTATAGGTTTCATCGAATTAGGTTTCTGTGGAGATACCTAGGCTTTAACCTCATTATCCTCTCGGGACTTAGATTATTAAGACTTTGAATACATATAGAACGCCTAGGATTCGAATATGTGTTCCAACTATTGCCGATAACAATGAGTCAACAGTTTTGGTTTTAAAACATACACAAGTGTTGTGTTTGATACATGGTACCAGAAACAACTACATACAGTAAGCAAAACCTTAAGAGTTTTGGTAACATGCATATAGGACCTTTGGAAAAAACTCTTGACGATAACTTATGTGAAATCCATTAAAGGTCATCCCGCATGAACCACGATTAACAACTCGGGCAACTGCCATTATATTATGTCATCTATGCTATTTTACTTACCCGAGCAGGTAACCTACGCAAAACAAAGTACTGGCATGCATTATGCACGAGACTCAATCTCTACATCAACAGATGTCAAATCACATCACATACGACCTTCGAGGCAAGGTCTTTGGAAAACATGATTGGGCGTGATAATAACGATGCTAATCCTGTCAGTGGGAGAACTACTGACCGAAATGCAGCAATTTGCCACGTGATCCTACAAGCAACACGAATCATGCTGAGGTATGTTCAAACGAGATTTCACAACAAACAATACCTAGTTTAATGGTACTCACAATTATTGAGGTGCAAAAGGAGTCACATGTTTCCTCATTCCCCTACATCATTTATGGCGGATACGCTATGTTTGACATTCCATGGTAATGTCACCTAACAACCGGTCATCCCACGAAATTCCAGGTAAAGTCCTCGTATTTCTTTATTTGAAATTTGGACTTTTTCATATAGTGAGTAGGTTTCACACCCCTACTCTTCCTAATGGTCATTGTATCATAAGGATCTCTTTTATGATAACGAATGTGACAACCCGAGATTCCAAGACCTTTCCTTTACGCGTCATCTGTTTTACAATCCTGTTTTACATTTCGTTGTGCGATGTACCGCGTATATTATTTTAAAATGATTTCAATATAAGTTAGTTATTTCGTGAGTTAAGGATTGGGCATTCATTAATTTCTATTAAAAGTAATTCAGATCATGTGAACATTAATTTGTGCTCTCGGCCCAATATTGACAAGGATTGCATCGGTCCAATTTAAATTCTTTGTGTGTAATATTGTCAGCCATTTGATAAAGTTTGCATGTGTTTATTGTTTCAAGAGTTGTCAGTGGGTTTGTCGGCCAATTTTTACTAAGTCATTTGAGTTGAGTGGATTCAAGGGTCCAATCAGATCACTTTTTCGGCCCAAATTAAGCTTCTCGGTCCAATAGATTATCAATTGAGAATTGGTGGCCCATGTGCTAGTTTAAATAAAAACTCATTATAATGAAATTTGTGTCCGACGAAAAACAGTATATGTGGGATCGACGAAAGACGGGCCCGACGAAGAAGGGAGTTTCGTCACCCCTTTGATGTTTCTTTGTCGCCGAGATGGGCTTTTGGCCCAAGTAAGGCCCAATCACGATTCGGATATATGTGTACGTTATATTCACGTATTGTACACGGAGTTTTATTTAACAAAACCCTAGCCCCCCTCTTCTCCTGCGCATACTCGACGGCAGGAAGACCATTCGAAGAACTACACTCCACTCGCTCCAATGCATTTCCTATAATCTTGTGGTTAGTATAATCTCATATGTTTTAATTCTGATTAATTGTTTCTGAGCATTGTGAGGATCTGTGTAAATTGTGATGTGTGGGCTATGATTGGATAAACCTTGTTTCTGATCATTTTGCATGATCTAGGAGTATGTTAGATAAACCTTGTTGGTAATGATAATCATGATGACAAACTAATATTACATGCAACTTGTTGTTAAGATGAATTTTATGAATATACTTTGAATTGTGCTCATGATCTAGGGCCTTAGTAGATATCGTTATGAATAAGGTTAAGTTGCATGTATGATATCAAATGATCTGGATTGTATGATGATAATCTGATTGTATATTCGTTGAGCGATTAGGGTAATTGATGTTTGATTGGATGAAACAGTTAGGACAATTAGGGTTTTGCAGGTTCGCCATAACTATCTCTGTTATTCACGGTGAAAAACGTATATTTCGTCGCTGGTATTCACGGCGAAACATGTATATTTCATCGCTATTATTCACGACAAAACACACATATTTCGTCACAACCTAGTTTCGTCGCAGGCGGTTATTCGCCGAAGTGATGCATGGACGGAACAGTTCTCATATAACATGATACTTCATCCCATCTGTTATGTATTAGGACACATGTGTTGTGACTTTCTGTTGGTAGCATGATAGTAATGTTAACTGAACATGAGGGTTTTGATTTGGCCTCATGCGATAGTCGATCCATCTGTTATAAGTTATTGTGATAACCTACTATTCAATGTGCAACATAGGGTGATCTTGTGATAGATGTGAACTGTATACGTGATTGATCATAAAGCCGATATTATTGGTAACCATTGTTGGGAACATGAACTGTGTTTTAAACATGTATGAAATCCGAATGCTTGCTATGTGATATGTGTCAACGGTATTTTGTGTGACTTGTTGAAAACGCGAATTGGATATGTGTTTACGAAAACTGACTGTTCTTGGTAACCATGGTAGGGTATGGTTCACCAACTTGGTACGGGTAATGTGATGTGACATACCGAGCAATCTAAGGTGAGTTCACTGCTCTTTTTCCAAGCATGTGTCCCGGGGAGGGACATCTGGTAAACGTTTCGGGGAGGAATGTCGGGTAATGGGTTTGACTGGAATGTTAAACCAGGGTTGTTGGTTAATACACGTCTATATCTATCACTCAAGTCCCTCCTACCGATTGTTGCTTGTAGGGCAACGGAGTATTAGTTAGTAGCGCTACTTAGGTTTGGCACCCTCACACTGCACCGAGGAGGTCGGGAGTGAACTAATGACCCCCATCTTGACCAATGCTTTGATAGAGGCATTGGGGTTTAGGGCAAATAATTTGGAGCAATCGGCGTTAAGCGTGTGATTAACAACATCGAATCCGTGAAACGTTTTAATCTGGTAACTGGTAACTAAACGCGTTAACAAAACTTTGAACTCACCAGCGTCGTCTTCACACTTGTCTGCATGCTTGCAGGTCCATAGGTTTATATCATTGGGACTTGCTGTCTAGGATGCTGGAATGGTCATGGGTTGAGATACTTGGAATCGCAATACAAGCCTAATGGTTTATGTACACGTGGATTATGAAACACTTAATAAATGAGTTATGCTTCCGCTGTATACAATGAATTTTATGTAACGTTTTGTAACACTTTATGTTAATGAATAAAAGTTTTATTTAAATATAATTATGAGTTCAATGTGATTGGTGGCTAGATCCTGGTATGTCACATGCCCCGCGGTGTTTCCGCAGGTGGTATTTTGGGGATGTGACAACGAATACTCATTTACTTTGCTTCTTGATAAATTCATATGTTACACATGCATTGTTCGATACGCATGTGGTTTTACTTCGAATGGTTATTTTACCAATAGTTCGAATATCATTTCGCTATGTCTAAGTATTGCATTATGATCTAGATGACCTGCATTATTGCAAAGCGTTGACTCCTTTATATCAAGTCAACAGATTTCTTGAAAAACTCCTTTTATTTCGAGTTACATACATGGTTTTTCGTTGTAACCATGTCAAATTCTTGTTAATACATGTATTCATTATTGGATTGTGTTTAAACAAAGTTAAATTGTTTGAACTTGCTTGCAATATATATTCAATTTAAGGTCCCATATGATGGATTGAGGCCATCATATTCAAAGTAATCTCAATAAGAACTTTATTTGCTTCGAACCATAGTAGACTTGTTGGGTCTTTATCTTCATTGAATCATCTCTTTGACCACGATCACCTTGTGGTGGACGTTTTCAAAAATTTGAAGCTTGCGCTAATCTTGTTTGCACACATCATGTACGGATTTAATTTTATATTTATTTGTTTATTTATATTTAATCCGCTTTGTTGGCTTATCATATTAAAGCCATCTTAATACAATCGTGTGTTAATATAATGGTACACAAATTCATGTTATATTCCTGTGTACCTCTTAACAATTCTTTCATCATCGATCGAACATTTTACGATATTCATTGCTCCTTCATCTTCGATCAAAAAACATTATTTATTTGTTTCATTTTCAATTGAAAATCCTATGAGATTTGTTTGAAACAAATATTCAGATTTACTTCGTTGAACCTTTCATCTGATTTCAAACACGGTGAACTTGTTCGTTCACCGCTATTATTGAATTACTTCGGTCATTACGACACCTTGTGGCGTCGGTATAAACTTGTAGCTTGGGCTAATCATGATCAATCGTTTCATGTAAAACTATGTATACTTTTAGTTTGACTCATCATTTAAACAGTCATAATGCGACTATGTATTAAGATGATGATACACCAGGTTTGGTTGTATTTCATTTCGGTGTATCCTTGCAACTCAATAATGTCAACACGTTGATTTTTTTCATTTCATGTGTGACAACTGGCACCAAACCGGAAATTTCCGTACACTTTAATTATTATTTAATGACTACAATTATGTGCTTAAACGTCAACATTGTCTGATTACATACTATACAAGTGAATTCATGCACGATTAATACTACAAAATATTGCTTTATGCAATAACGAGAGCGTTGCGTCAGAAATACTAGTAAACTCACCGGTAAGACACATTGTGTCAACAGAACTGCAGAAAGCAGTCCAACATTAGAACTAAGGCCTAGGTGTAGGTCCAACGACAAGAATGCATTAAAACCCAAGAGTACATACAAGGGTTAACGTATAGACGCTCCGAAAGCTAAAATACGCACTAAAAAGCACCCGAAACGCACTTTAAGTGCAGAATTTTATTAAATTCAGGTATAACCAGCTTTTAAACAAATAAATATCGTGCAGAATTTACGTTTTATTGTCCAGAATATTTCCCTAAGTGTTGGGAATTAAAAGGGTTACAAAAGGACACCTTACGGGACAATTAAACAATTTAACGGAACGGTGTCTAACCGAATAACCGGACATTACCCGGGACACTAAATTTTTGTCAATGACATTGTTTTACTATTTTTGGCTAGTCATGATCCCCGTTTGCCATAACACCCACTAAAAACTCTATAACTAACATATAACATCACTTTACTTACATTCTAACTAATACTTACATTTTAGTTGGAAATTTGCAACAAGACCCCCCCCCCCCCCAACCGATTTTTGGTCCTTGTGGACCCACCAAATATACACACCTTACTTCCTTGATTTAATCCATTATTTTATTTGATCATTGGCTTGTGTAAGTGAGCATAATATGTGAAAGATCTATAAGAAGTATGGAGTTCTTAGATATTCATCATTCCTCAAAGATTTCACCTCTCTCCTCACTCACTCTCTCTCTCATTTTGGTCACCCCCAAACCGAACCCACCACCACCTCTCAACATCTTCATCTTCTTCACTAACAAGTGCCATTCAAAGCCTCAAAGTTGATTCATGGAGGTTGCATCTTGAAAGGCTTTCAAAGGAGCTTTGTTCAAGACTTTTTCACCATCTTTTTCTCATCATCTTTACACTAGATTTCTACCCTAGCCTTGTGCTAGTAGTAAGTCTCTTTACACCATTGTTTCATCTTGTTCATAGATATGATATGTAGTAGGATGATAATGTTTAAATCACAAGAACAAAAATACTAGAAGATGATGAACATGAAACTTTACATGAAACTTGAACATAAAATATTATATGAAGATAAATCTTGTTGGATGAGGGTTGGGTTAAATCATACATGATACTTGATCGTTGGTTTCTTGATAAACCCGTGGTTCGGACATTGGTTGATACGATTTAGTAACGCTTTAACTAAAAGAAACATGCTGATTTGCATTTTCAGCCAACTTCAAAGGGCTGTAAACCGACCATAATAAATCAAAAAACAGAATTTCTGAAGCCTAAATTTTGTATTTTCGAAAAACAGATCAAATGGCACTGGAATCGTAATTTTTCGAAGTCGTTTACTATTTTTAAAGGGTCGTTTCGTAACAGCAGCTCAAGCTGCATTTTTCTGCTGAAAATATGTGTTATAGTTTTCATCATAACTCGAAACCTGAGTAGAACCAGCCCCTGAAATTTATACAGTAGATGATCACTGATGTCAGTGTGACCCTCCAACTGGAATTTCGTAAAACGGACTTGCGATGATTTTTAAACAAATTATTCCGTAGGCTGCGGTCAGAAAATAACAAATCTGATCGCAGTTCAGTAAATGATTTTCTATAAAATATTGTTGATGAACTGGACCCCGATATTTTTACACAATAATATTTGATTCGTATAAGACAGTCTGTAAAAATTTGGGAATTATTGGAATAAGATAACCATTTTATTAAAATGTCCGAAAACAGTCCAGTTTTATATATTAAAACTGAAACGACAAAAGTAGTATCTTGCATGTCAGAATGTCGGGTTGATTATTTGAGAACGATCTAACGTGTTATATGTTAAAGAAAATGATATGCTACTTAGCAGGGACACCTCCATTTACAAAGGAGACTATGGCGAAATTTTCTGAAAATCCTAACACTTAGTAAATATTTTTCTAGACAAATGTTTGCTAGTGCGTTCTAAACTATGCTTTTCGAATATAAATCTCGCCATGATTTTTGTAACAAAAATACACGTTCAACATACAAGATACATAACTCAGGTGCAAAGTGCAAAATACAAGAAACTTATATTTATTTTTGAGAAAATAATATAAGTAAGACACTTAGTTAAAAATATGAATTATTTTTAACACAAGAAAACATATACATAAAAGACAGTGACGTGTACTTGTACGATACAAGTCTAGTGACTAACGTTAAGAAAACACGTATAGGTCACGACGTTAATTAAGCAAATCCGGTGAAGTTTACGACGCAAGGAACGCAAAGTTGTGAGTTCATGCTCCCCCTTTTCTTTTAACTTTTTTCAGTTTTATAATTCCAGGGGTGAAATACATGTACAAATACGACAGTATTTACAAATGGTATGATGAATACAAGAATTGAGGAATGATACGAGAAATCGTGTCACGAATAGGGTACCATAAGCACCATTAATCGTGTACATACTAAGACCGCAGAACAAAAGGTTAGATCTAATGGCTTCCAGTGCAGCCCCACTCTTGGTGACAACTAGAACCGAGTAGTGTTTTTGTGTCTCAGTCGTGAATCGACTACAGAAAAATGCCTATGGTTTGGTGACTTCCTATGTCGTGTCACATGTTAATGGCTTTGCAACCCATTAACACTTGATACATACAGAAATACTTGGTTTATACATGAGTACGTGGTGTACACAAAAGACTTGACTTATACAAGATACAAATTATGTTTTCATACAAAGTATACAAACGTGAAACACAAAAATTGCATGAATTCACACCAACATTATGTTGACGTTTTTCCAAAACTCACATGTATTTCATGTAACTAGTGGATGTGCGCGCGGTTTTACTCATGCTCTTGGATGTCGCTTTTGTTTATCTTTGAATATAGTTGTAAACTTATCAGACAAAATGCTGTCTTATGATGTAAACACTTAAACCATGTTTTCGGTTATGTAATGTTTGGCATTTTGAAGTTATTTTATGAGCATGTAGTATGTTTACCTTTCGTATGCAATGAGAACCTTTCATGATCACACCTCGTGCTTCCACCGCAGAAAGGGGTGTGACAGATTGGTATCAGAGCTGCGATTGTAGTGAACCAGGATTCCTTCTCGAGTCTAGTCTACAATCTCTAGGATCCTTTTACGAAAAAAAAATTTTCAAAGAGTTTTCATTGCATAAAACTTCCCGCGACATCCACTTCCTGAAACTGTTTACATGAGTCAAGAAAAGACACTACGAGGCTGAGAGTGCACAGAAGTAGCACTTGGCTTTAACTGAGAAATTACTTGCAATTATGTGTGATAATTAGCATATACATATACTAGAAGTAGAACGTCACACGCATATGTGACTTTGACTAAAAACAATGGCCTAATTGAAGGAAGAAATACGAGGATGAAACGAACTGTGCGGACTGTGCAAGGGATTACGTAATTATGGATGCATACATAATTATGGAATTCAGTGCACAGTAATCACAGCAAGTCTTGTCACGTATAGATTCCCACAAGAAAAGGTCAAACGTGAACACCAGCCTATTAAATACTCTGCTAGAGTAATAATTGTTTGATGTCACTTATGTGGTATATGCCTGTGTATATATATACTACTATTGTCTAGTAAGACGATATCAAACAAAGGTCTAACCCTATTGTGTTATGTTCAGTCAGAACATGGCACCAAGAAAAGCTGTGAACGCTCGTGATCAACCTCCTCCTCCCCTACTGCCAAAGACTGCTGAAGAGCTGAACGCTCTACTGGAGGAAAGAATCTCCGCTGCTATCGCCCAATACGAGGCAACCCGTACTACAGACAGTGGTGGACCAAGCAATGCCAGAAGTAATGGTAATGGAGATTCATCTGGAGGTAAGGCAGCTCAGGGTTGTACTTTCAAGCAGTTTCTCGACTGCAAACCAATGAACTATGACGGCACAGGAGGTGCAGTAGCGTTTGTACGCTGGACTGAGAAAACTGAAGCCACTATCCGTATGAGCAAGTGTACCGCGGATCAGCAAGTCACTTTTGCTACTGGGTTATTTGTCGATGAAGCTTTGACCTGGTGGAACTTGCAGGTCCAAACCTTGGGTGATGATGCCGCTTATGGCCTAACTTGGGATGAACTAAAGGAAAGAATGAGAGGGAAGTATTGCTCTCGTGCTGAACTCCAAAGGTTGGAGACTGAATTCTGGCACTTGACCATAGAAGGTGCTGACATTAATGGGTATACTCGAAGGTTCCACGATCTGTCTAGAGTGCTTCCCTACATGGTGACTCCCGAATTCAAGCGCGTTGAACGCTACATTTGGGGACTGGCCCCAGAATTTTGCGGCATGGTAACTTCGGTCAAACCTCAAATGATCACGGAGGCTGTAACTCTGGCTGTCAGCCTTACTGAAGATTGTGTTCGCATGAAGAAGCTATCACTAAACCCAACCGAAAGTACCGAGACGCATGCTGAGTCGTCCGGTGACAAGAAAAGGAAATATGCAAACTTGAACCAAGCAACTCGTAACAATAAGGGTTCCAACAAGAAGCGTGACACCAACCCGCCTCAGGGGGTGAAATCTCTTGTAACCATGAATGACGCTCCAGCTAAGGGATACCTGGGCACTTTGCCCAAATGCAATCATTGCAAGCGTCATCACGAAGGGGTTTGTCGCGTTCTGAAGTGTGACAAGTGTGGAAAGTTGGGTCACCGCACTGAAGACTGTTGGGGAAAAGGAAGGAATGGAAATGGAAATCGCAGCGGTGCTGGTAATGCGAATGGTGGGAATGGAAATGGCAATGGTAACAGGAATGGTAACGGGAATGGGCGGAACCAAGGATGTTTCAGTTGTGGAAGCAATGATCATTTCATGAAGGACTGCCCAAAAAGAAACAATGCTCAGGCTCGAGCATTTGAAATTGGAGCAAGGGACGCACGCGAGGACCCTAATGTGGTCAACGGTACGTTCCTCATTAACAATCACTTTGCATCCATACTATTTGACACTGGCGCTGATTATAGCTTCATGTCTGTGGAATTTAAACGCATGCTTGGAATAGAATCTAGTAGATTAGGAATTCCTTATTCCATAGAATTAGCCAATGGTAAACTTGTTGAGTCGGGCGAAGTTGTTAGAGGTTGCACATTAGAACTCGGTGAACGAAGATTTAGCATCGACCTTTTACCTATTCAATTGGGTAGCTTCGATGTAGTGGTTGGAATGGACTGGTTGTCCAAGAACAAAGCTGAAGTAATTTGTCATGAGAAAATCATTCGCATTCCCTTGGCAAGTGATGAAACTCTCATCGTACATGGAGAAAGATGAGACGCGCCTCTGCGAATCATCAGTTGCATGAAGGCACAGAAGTGCTTAAGGAAAGGATGTGTCGCTTTCCTGGCACATGTTGTAGACAAAAAGGCTGAGGAGCCGAAACTCGAAGACATTCCTGTGGTGAAGGAATTCCCTGATGTTTTTCCCGAAGATCTGCCAGGACTACCTCCGCAACGACAAGTCGAATTTCATATAGACTTGGTTCCAGGAGCCGCTCCTGTAGCCAAGGCACCCTATCGACTTGCACCATCCGAAATGCAAGAATTATCTACACAACTTCAGGAGTTGTTGGATAAAGGATTCATTAGGCCAAGCTTCTCGCCTTGGGGAGCTCCAGTATTATTCGTAAAGAAGAAGGATGGAACTCTGCGGATGTGTATCGATTACAGAGAACTGAACAAGCTCACAATCAAGAATCGGTACCCACTACCGAGGATTGATGACTTATTTGATCAATTGCAAGGATCAAGCTACTATTCCAAGATCGACCTTCGATCTGGATACCATCAATTAAGGATACAGGAGGAAAGCGTACCAAAAACTGCATTCAGAACACGCTATGGGCATTACGAGTTTCTTGTGATGCCATTCGGGCTGACGAAAGCACCAGCGGTCTTTATGGACCTAATGGACCGCGTTTGCAAACCATATCTCGATAAATTCGTGATTGTATTTATCGATGATATCCTGATTTACTCACGAACGAAAGAAGAACATGAGCAACACCTCAGAACTATTCTAGAACTACTGAAGAAAGAGAAGCTTTATGCGAAGTTCTCAAAATGCGAATTCTGGATTCGCGAAGTACAATTTCTGGGTCACGTTGTGAACGAGAAGGGCATTCATGTAGACCCATCCAAGATTGAAGCAATAAAGAATTGGGAAGCTCCCAAAACACCTACTGAAGTTCGACAATTTTTGGGCTTAGCGGGCTATTACAGACGATTTATTGAGAATTTCTCAAAAATAGCTCAACCGCTGGCTTCCCTTACGCAAAAAGACAAGAAGTACGAATGGGGTAACAAGCAGGAATAAGCCTTCCAGCTACTTAAAAACAAGCTATGCGATGCACCGATACTATCATTACCCGAAGACACGGAAGACTTCGTGGTATACTGCGACGCTTCACGACAAGGTTTGGGTTGCGTGCTCATGCAACGCCAGAAAGTCATCGCTTTTGCCTCAAGACAATTGAAGGTTCACGAAAGAAACTATACCACTCACGACTTGGAACTTGGTGCGGTGGTATTCGCCTTGAAAATCTGGCGACACTATTTGTATGGTACACGATGTACAATCTTCACAGATCACAAAAGCCTACAGCACATATTTGATCAGAAAGAACTAAACATGCGACATCGACGTTGGGTCGAGCTACTGAACGATTATGACTGTGAGATTAAGTACCATCCTGGAAAGGCAAACGTTGTAGCAGACGCATTAAGCCGAAAAGAAAGGGTTAAGACCCTAAGGGTTCGAGCGTTAGAAATGACTATTCGAACGAACCTCACTAAACGTATTCGTGACGCACAATAAGAAGCTCTCAAGGGAGAAACCCGTAAAGCTGAATACCTTCGGGGTGCATTGAAATATATGGTGCCAAATGAAGAGGGAGCCTTATACTTTAAGAAGCGTATTTGGGTTCCGCTCTATGGTGGCATACGAGAAGTCATTCTTGATGAAGCACATAAATCGAGATACTCGATCCATCCAGGATCAGACAAAATGTATCAAGACTTAAAAGAGTACTATTGGTGGCCGAGACTCAAGAGTGATGTTGCTGTTTATGTTGGAAAATGCCTAACCTGTGCTAAGGTTAAGGCTGAATATCAGAAACCGTCCGGCCTACTACAACAACCAGAGATACCCATGTGGAAATGGGAACAAATCTCGATGGACTTCATAACAAAATTACCCAGGACCCCGAGAGGGCACGATATGATATGGGTGATAGTTGATCGATTGACGAAATCTGCGCATTTCCTACCAATCCGAGAAAAGGATAGCACTGGAAAGCTTGCTGAGATATACTTAAAAGAAATTGTGGCACGTCATGGAGTGCCTATCTCAATTATTTCAGACAGAGATGGACGCTTTGTCTCAAGAATCTGGCAATCCTTTCAGGAAGCCTTTGGATCTCAGCTAGATCTAAGCACGGCATTCCATCCACAAACAGACGACCAGAGCGAACGAACCATATAAACGTTAGAAGATATGCTTCGCGCATGTGTCATGGATCTAGGCGGCAGCTGGGATACTCGTCTACCTTTAGTTGAGTTTTCCTACAATAACAGTTATCATACGAGTATAAAAGCCGCACCGTTCGAAGCTCTGTATGGCCGCAAGTGCCGATCGCCCTTATGTTGGGCAGACGCTGGAGATAAGCGCATGGTTGGTCCTGAACTTGTACAAGAGACAACCGACAAGATCACGCAGATTCGAGAGCGCATTAAGGCAGCTCGAGATCGACAAAAGCGCTACGCTGATCTAAAATGAAAGCCATTAGATTTCGAGGTGGGAGACAAAGTGTTGCTAAAGGTCTCACCTTGGAAGGGCGTAGTCAGATTTGGCAAGCGTGGAAAGTTGAATCCACGATACATCAGACCATTCAAGATTTTGGAAAGAATTGGTACCGTGGCATACAAATTGGAATTACCGGAAGAACTTAACGGAGTACATGATACGTTTCATGTATCCATGTAGGACCGTATTTGACAGTCGTGTGAGTCAATCTGAGCTAGATACTACTGATTATGCAGCGGAAATACACAATCAGTATGAATCAAAGTAAACATGTAGTAGAAATGAGTAGAAACAGATGCGGATCACTTTAATACGGTTTTCTCATTAAAGTTTCTGAAAATAGTCGAGCAGCAGTTCGGCTACACTGGACATGAATGCATACCTAATGAGAAAACAACACCACTATATATAGGGACAGGTATTTCGCTTATATGACCATGTCACTATGAGCGAAATCACCTTGTTGTGATTTCGCTTATATGTCACAATGTTCATATAAGCGAAATCATGACATTTCAAACCCAAATTTTACACTTTAACCCCCTATACATTCATAATCAACACATCTAGACACTATACATTGAACAACTAAGACTAAGACGCAGGCTTTAGACATTCGTGCACCAACAAACTCCCCCTTGGATACAGCCGGAGTCTTTAGTCTTGGTCTTCAAACTTGGCATGGACTTGAATTTTCTTTCTCTAAACTTAGGCTTCTTCAGCAACTTCCTAAGCTTCTCTTTCTTTTTCTTCAGGCTCCCCCTTTCATTAATATTCCGTGCTATTGAGATTGACACCTGAAATACCAGCAACAAGCTTCCTTTTGCATCAAGCTCGTCTTCAGACTCCCCTAAGACTCTGCTATCGGGATTTTAATCTGAATCTTTCACCTGCAAACCTCAAACATTTATAAGAATAAACATTTTAAATGTCCAGAATTTATGATCTGGTTCTTTCATAATCCTGTAAAGATTTGACTATATAAAGAATCCAAACAACTAAAATTAACACTTCACAATCAAATTTTAAACCTTTTAATTTTCAAAATTATTGTTCAGTGACACATGATCAAAATCATGATAATGTTTTTCAAAAAATTTACATTTTGACACTTTTCAGATTAAACACCGTCACACCCAGTTAGCCAAGTCCAAGTTAATGACCTTGGTCAACTGCTTGGCCTACCAAGTCCAAGTTAATGACCTTGAATGACCGAATTATGAAGTACACATTTATTTCATTCTGAAAATAGTTCAAACTAATGAACTTTTGAACATTTTGAACTTCCAAACACTTTTCAACTTTCAAATACTGTTCCAATCATTGTTCTAGCATCTCCAGCTTACCCAGCCCTCATCAAACACAGACCTGATCTGTACTAAGCTTTGAACATCCGATTCCCAATGTCAGTTGTTGAAAATAAAATGAGAAAACAAAATCTTTTTGGATTTTTAACTGGATAAACTGAAAACTGTACACACAATATTTTTGTGAGTGTGTTAGGGGATCATATCACCTGCCGACTAGACACAAGCACCGTTAAGCTGTTATTTCATTATAAGCATTAAACAATTCACGTAGATTGCCGATATACTGATCCTCTTAAATTCTCACAAAACTTTCAATCTGCTCGGGATACAGAATTAGTGTTTTAGGACTTAAACATCTATATGTGTCCCACCTCAGTATATACTCCCGTATCCAGATCCCAGTATTCAGTCTTACAGGTGAGTATACCTAGATGATATCTGTAAGGGGTTAATTGCGAGGGCCGTGAGAGCTCAGGTCGATCTTTCGATACGCAGAGAGATGACGGCTTCGACTTTTGGTGGGTCCCCTTTAGAGGATCTTTTCTTCAACAGCATGATTATCAATTTTATTGTTTAATCATTTTTGCTGAGGGGAAGCTTATATTTCAAAGCAACGTAAAGTATTCTCTGGGGACTAGGCCATTGCTTCCGCAAAATCAGAAGTCCCGGGATAATACCCCAGATATCACTAAGCATAAAGACCTAGTATCTCAGAATACGGGACCCTTCAAACAGGATTTCAAGGGTTACCTATATATCCTGGAGGTGTTCCCCACATAGACGCAAGTAAATTTTATGTTTATATCCCAAACTGATCTACTAATTTTGTGAAAACCTATCGGCACATCTTTAGCGAGACTGCTTAAATGCATTTTATACATTACAATTCTTTAGCGTACTGTGTCCGTCTAGCTGATGTACTATCATTTCCCCTATTATACACAAACTCATTTTTACTTTTTCAAATGTTTTTGGTTTTTGTAGAATTTATCATGTTTTTGTATTTTTCTGCGAATTACTCCCCCTAAAAAGAAAAACATATTTTTGTGTTTTTGTTTTTATCGAAAAGCAGAAAACAAACTGTACAAACAAAATTGACAACACAACAAAGGTTCACGTCAGATCGCCGCCCAACTCGGCTTCACATTCAATAACCCTCCCAGATTGCAGATTTTTCATCCCGTTTAATTTCAAAAGATAATAAAATCTCTTTTTGTCAAATGGTTTAGTATAGAAATCCGCTTTCTGATCATCGGTGTGCAAGTGTTCATTCCGAATTAACTTTTTCTCATGACAATCACGGATAAAATGGTGACGGATCTCAATGTGTTTCGTTTTTGAATGGTGAACCGGATTTTTAGTGATGTTTATAGCTGCTTCATTGTCCACATAGATTGGAGTATCTAAGAACTGCAAACCAAAGTCTCGCATCTGCTGTTGGATCCAAAGGATCTGCGAGCAACAGCTGGAGGCTGAAACGTATTCAGCCTCGCACGTAGAGAGCGCTACTGCGGTTTGTTTCTTACACTGCCAGGTGACAAGTCGAGTTCCGAAGAACTGACACCCAGCAGTGGTGGACTTTGCGTTTTGCTTGCAGCTCCCAAAATCAGAATCAGCAAAACCAGATAAAGTAAAGTTTCCCGATCGAGGATACCACAAGCCGATGCTTGGGCAGCCTTTCAAATACCGTAAGATACGTTTCACAATGGTCAGATGTGACTGCTTTGGATTTGACTGATATCTGGCACAGAGGCACGTCAGGTACATGATGTCTGGACGGGAAGCCGTGAGATACATCAGAGAGCCAATGATAGATCGGTACAATGTCTCGTCCATCTTCACACCATTCTCGTCTGGACAAATTCCATGATTCTGCGCGAGGGGGGTGGATGCAGGACTGCAATCTGTCATGTCGAACTTATCAAGCACGTCCTTCACATACTTCGTTTGGTGAATGAAGATTCCATTGGGCATTTGCTCTACCTGCAGCCCGAGGAAGAACTTCATCTCCCCCATTGAACTCATCTCGAATTTATTTTTCATCACCTTCTCAAATTCTTTGCACATGTCGTAGTTGGTGGATCCAAAAATAATATCGTCAACATATATCTGCACGATCAACAAGTGGCCTGCTTCTTCCTTGGTGAACAAAGTACTATCTACTGTGCCTCTTGTGAACCCGTTGTCCAACAAGTATTGAGAAAGCGTCTCATACCAGGCTCTCGGGGCCTGGTGAAGTCCGTACAACGCTTTGTCTAGTAGATACACCTTGTTTTTGTGCAGTGGGTCTGTGAACCCCGGTGGTTGCCCCACGTACACTTCTTCTTTGATCTTCCGTTGTTCCTGTGACACACTTTGCTGATACAGGTACATAAGAGCTAGTTCCTCCTCACTCGGCTCGACCGGCAGATGAAACGACTCCCAGAGCTTATCGTAGTCGAACAAGAATCTTTGTCCGGGAAGTTGTTGTGATGGAGTGTGCTTCTGACAATCCACATGTTGAACTTGAATCACCTTACCCAGGCATGGTACGAACACCCTCTTGAGTGGGCTAACGTAACCTACAAAGAAACCCTCATTAGATTTAGCGCCAAATTTACCGTTTTCATCAATAAAAGTACAAGGAGACCCAAATGGCTCCAAAAACTCAAGATTCGGCTTATAACGGTGCAACAGCTCAAAGCAAGTCCTTTTATACTTCTTGACAGTGAGAACTCTATTCAATGTGTAACAGGCTGCTGATACTGCTTCACTCCAGAAAAAGATTGGTAGCTTGTAATCGGCTAACATTGTACGTGCTGTCTCAATCAGGGTCCGATTCTTTCGTTCAGCTACGCCATTCTGCTGTGGTGTGTACGGCGCACTGAATTCATGAAGAATTCCCTTCTCGTTGCAGAACTCGTACATCTTGTTGTTCTTGAATTCCGTTCCATTGTCGCTCTGAATCCTCCGGATTGGCAGTTTATACACCGTTTCCATCTTCTTGAAAAGCACCATCAAAGACTCAAAAGTTTGATCTTTTCGTTCCAAGCACACTACCCAAGAAAATCTTGTAAAGTCATCAGTTACCACCAAGCAATATAAGTCTCCACTGATGCTCTTTACGTTGACAGGCCCGAAGAGATCCATGTGCAATCTCTCAAGAGGTAACCTGATCGTGTTCATGATCTTCAATGGGTGTGACTTGCGAGTCTGCTTTCCTTTCTTACACGCTACACAATCATCATTTAAGTGAAAATTCTTCAAATTTACACCATCAACTAAATCATTATGTACCAAAAAGTTCATTTTGCGAACATGAATGTGGCCCATCTTACGATGCCACATTATCGAATCCTTTTCTGTCGCTTTAGTTTTAGACACAAAACACTGTTTCTGATGAGATGTTGGCGTTGCGACGTTCATATCTAGATAATAAAGATCATTCTCCCGCGGAGCACGCAACAGCACCATCTCATCAGGGAATTTAAATCCTGGTTTCAATACAACACATTCAGTTTTAGTAAAGTGTACACTAAACGCTTTATCATAGATTTGTGAAATACTGAGTAAATTGTTTGTTAACTCTACTATGTAGTTCACTTCGTCGAATGAAATCACGCCATTTGACAGCGTTCCTTGACCAACAATCCTTCCACCTTGGTTCCCGGCAAATCCAACATAGCTTCCGTTTACGGATTTGACATCATAGAGCAAAGCAAGCATCCCAGTCATATGCCTTGAAGCGCCACTATCCATAATCCACTTTGATAGTATCGACTTGGGCAGCCCCTGCAAATATCATAGTGAATTTATTCAAACAGTGAACTCCATGACTTCTTAACTGCTGAAACACTCCCAAACACTACATCACACTTCTCATCAGTCTTAGGAAAGTTAAACGTGACATTTGAAACATCAGTATTAGCTTTTGGTTTTAATTCATTTTTGATCGGGGGAAACTCTGCAAGAAACTTATCAAGCTCAAATTCAAATTCATGATTATCATTAGCACCCACTTTTGATTCATAAAATTCCTTTACCCCTTTGACTTTTCTGTCAACCATTTTTCCAAAAATATTTAAAACATTTTGATTAAAAGCTTTTGATTCAAACTTTAACTCATTCTCCATTTTCTTCACCTCAACTGATTGTTTTGGTTTAACCACCCATGATTGAGTTTCAAAAATTTTTGTTTTCGGATAAATCTTTGAAGTCTTTTGAGACTTAGAAGATTCGCCAATTTCGAATGTCGATTTCGGATTATCTTCCGACTTCAATGATTCACCTCTTTTCAAGATACGGATTGGTGAAACCATTTGTTTTTTACCATTTTTGTCAACTGGTGACTTAGGTCGAGGTTTTTGAACAACAGGTTTAATGACAGGTTTTTCGAAAACTTTCTTGCATTGTTTTGCCATGTGCCCGATTTCATTGCAGCGATAACAAACTCTTTTGTCATATTCGACAAAAGTTGACTTGAATGACTCTACTTTCAGTTTCTTAGCCGCATTGAAATCGTCAACTGCTTTTTGACTAAAAATGTATTCCTTCTCATCATCCACACTTGGTCCAACAACAAAAACATCATTCATTTTATCTTTTGGCTTGACAACCTTCTTAGCCATCTTTTTCTCAAAACCAATTCCTTTGTTTTTAAAGTTGTTACCATTTTTCTTGTTACCATTACCTTCCCATTCCTTTTTCCCCGAGTTGTTGACATGTGATGTAACAAATGACTTTTTAGGTTTTGAAAAAAATTCTTTGTTGTTTACCACATTAATGTCCATTTCAACCAATTTGAAAACTTTCTCAACATTTTCAATCTTAACATTCTGAAGAGGATACTCGAAATCGGAGTAAAGTTTGTCTGTTCCAATCATAGTGTATACTACCATAATCGGATCATCATTCGCACTCTTGTCCGATTTCGGTATGAACCGTTTCAAGAAATTACCCTCATCTTCAGAATCTATAACATCTTTCTCAGATTGAGACTTCTCAGAGTTATCACTCTCTTCATCTAACACCTGATCGACAACGGTTTTGATAATCTGTGATTCGTTGTCGGTATCGGATGCAGAGAATGTAACATCGATGCTTTCAGGCAAATCATCCTCAATTGATCTCAATTTGAGATTCAAAGCAGTTTCCACCCCATCTGGATATTTCCGTGTATAATGATTCCACATTGGGGGTGGAACGCTCTTAAAGACTGGTGTTTCATCAGGCTGTTTCGGGACAATCTGTTCAATCACATATGAAGATGCAATATAACTCATCAACTTCTTATCAATTCTTTCATTTTCAATTTTTGTTAACTCCAATTCCCTTTTTAATGAAGCAATGGTGTCCAGATGAAAATTGATTTCTTTTTGTTTATCCAAAACAGTTGATTTTAGCAATTTCGTGGCTTTGTCATTTTCAAGACTTTCATTTTGAATCATTTTGATAGATTTAGCCAATTTGTCATATGCTTCTTTTACTTCGCTCAGATCAAATTTCAACATGTCTGCATGATGTTTCATTTCCTGATACTTAGTGTCTTTCTCAAGACACTCCATGCACGGTTGTAAACACTTCTGGCATGGTGTTTCAGGAATTGAAACAACTTTCTCATCAACCTGTTTATCACAAACAGTTTTTACATCTAGTTTACCGACATTTTCCAATTCAGACTCAGACACTTTGACCTCCTGAACTTCGGATTTCTGATCAGAATCCTGTTTGACTGACACGGTACTGACAGACTCTGACTTCTTGAGTTCTGAGTCTACCTCTCTTAGTTTCGCCATGAGAGCTTTGTCAGCTATATCCTTCAATGTCTCTCCAGTTAAATCTTTTGTCACGTCTATTATTTCTTCGACAATTTCTTTCTTTTCTTCGTATCTTGGACACGATCCAGTCGTCGGTTCTTCAAAATAACCTGCAAAAGATTCAGAAATGTTAGGAGGCAATACAGATTTCATTAAACTTCCCAAAACCTCCTGCTCAGACTGATAATAATACACTTCAGCATCTAATTCTTCAATATCTATCGCATTATCAGCAGAAACCTCTTCAACAACCACAGAAACCTCTTCAGCCACTATTTCTGGCTCAGACACCGTCTCAGAAATTTCAACAACTTCAGCCATCATGGCCTGTCCATCGCTACCGGGGATATACTTATCCCAGCTGAAACCTGCAGCTACCTTCTCATCGTCTTGATTCACGATCAGTGCTTTTTCCGGTTTATTCTCAATTTGTGGCCTTTGAACAGCAGGTTGTTGGTTAGGTCGATGATAGATTGCCTGCTTGTAATAATCGTTTGTGAAAGGGTTCTGATGGTTGTTCACTTCACGGTTCGGGCATTCTCTCTTGAAATGACCACGTTCTTTACACTTGAAACATGTAACTTTCGATTTGTCGAACCCTAACTTCTGATCAGGACCTGAGAGACTGTTTCTGCCTGTGATCTCCATAAAACGTTGTGCTCTTCAAACCAAACTTGCCATGCCCCATTTTATATCGATCAACTCAAGCTCTTCCGGGTCGATCTGGTCGTAATCCTCTTTTGTCATATCGGGATTACCAATTCTACCCGCCACTAAACCTTCATAAGCCTCTAGAACGGAAGCAAGTACCGCAATGTGTTGTTTCGCGGCAGTTTCAGTAATTTCATTTCCATTCTTAATATTCACCGCGATGTTGCACTGCACCCCAGAAACATACGCCTGATTGTTTGAGCTGGTCGAGCTTTGAGGTGAAGATTGCTCTTGAGCTTTGAAGTTTGGATCATAGTTCACAAATGGTGAGGGCTTGTTTGATTGTGAAGTATTTGTAGAACCACTCAAATTTGTATCAGCACTAAAACCCGTCTGTATCTTTGGACTTTGATTTGTTGCTACAGGAATACTTCCTTTGTAATAAAGAGATATGTCTTGCTGCACATTTGCTGAATTCATTTGTTTAATCTTTGTTAGCTCTAATTCATGTGCTTCAACTTTCTCGATGAAACCACTCAGATTCATACTAGCAAAACTTGTATTGTTCTTTAACACCATCAGATACGTTCCCCACTCATCATAAGGCAATGCGTCTGCCAATTTATCGATCCACTCTTCATTAGTCTTGGTTATCTTCAATCTTCCCATCTCCAAAACTAAATGGCAGTATCGTTCAATCAATTGTTTTGTGGTTTCACCTTTCATGCCCGTGAAGATATCAAACTGCTTATTTATCAAAGCCTTCTTGCTTTTCATCATCTCTCCACTTCCTTCAAACTTTAACTTCAGTTTATCCCAAATGGATTTAGAATTATCTTCATGTTGTAACAATACCAAGATATCCTCCTTAATTGCTTGTTGAAGGATGCTCATCATCTTCTTTTCAACTTTGAAATCTGCTTGTTCAGTTTGAGTTAAACTCCCAATCACTTTCGCATGACCCATACCATCTAAAGGAGGTACATATTTCGTATCAATCTTCAACCAGCTCTCAAAGTGGTTTGCTTGAACCCACGTTTTAAATCTTCCTGCCCAACTCGAATATTCGTCAATGTTCATGAGTTTAGGGGGCTTTTGCATCGTTCCCAATTCATTTTCCATATTAGCGTTCTGAATAATATTTGCTGAACTCTGCGTAGCCGTCAAACCGCTTCCCGCAAACAAGTTATAAAAATCTTGATGTTCCATTTTTAGTGACAAATTTTCAAAAATGTTTAACTTTTTGATTAACAGGTTGTATTTAACAAAAACTTTTAACGCAAACTGAGTTTCCAACACTTGATCACGTACGAAATGGACTAAACTCTCAAACCATGACTTTTACACAAACACAGGTCAAATAAACGAAATCAGATCTACGTGTTGTTATGAGCGAAATCACCTAGTGCTCACAAAAGCGAAATCAGACAAAGACCATATAAGCGAAATCAGGTTGTGACCTAATAAGCGAAAACAGGTTGTGATCTAATAAGCGAAACCTGATAATGACCTATGAGCGAAACCCCTGAAGTTCACAAAAGAGAAACACCTGATATACTAATGCCGTATAAGCGAAACCACACAAATACCTTATGAGCAAAATCACTCAAGTACACAAGAGCGAAACCCCTGATTTCGCTTATACTGTATCAGCGAAAACACTCAAGATGACACAAAAGCGGAACCTATTCACGAGCCATTTTAGGTCACTTTTAAGTTGATTTTAGTTCTGAAAATCTCAAGGGTTTGTTATTTGTCAATTTTACACCATATACTCAAATTTCAGTCCATTTTGTCCGTCGGAAAGTTCAGAAACTCAAAATGTGCTTGAAAACGGCTTTGATTCGGGTCAACTAGCTCACAACTGGCTCTGATACCAATTGTAGGACCGTATTTGACAGTCGTGTGAGTCAATCTGAGCTAGATACTACTGATTATGCAGCGGAAATACACAATCAGTATAAACCAAAGTAAAAACGTAGTAGAAATGAGTAGAAACAGATGCGGATCACTTTAATACGGTTTTCTCATTAAACTTTCTGAAAATAGTCGAGCAGCAGTTCGGCTACACTGGACATGAATGCATACCTAATGAGAAAACAACACCACTATATATAGGGACAGGTATTTTGCTTATATGACCATGTCACTATGAGCGAAATCACCTTGTTGTGATTTCGCTTATATGTCACAATGTTCATATAAGTGAAATCATGACATTTCAAACCCAAATTTTACACTTTAACCCCCTATACATTCATAATCAACACATCTAGACTCTATACATTGAACAACTAAGACTAAGACGCAGGCTTTAGACATTCGTGCACCAACAATCCAACCTTAAGAAGAGTCCAACATAAGAAGACGTGATCATCCCTGTGGATGAAATACATATTGATGACGCCCTCCGATTTACAGAAAAACCCGTTGAGGTTACCGACTGGAAAGTCAACAAGACCAGGAGGAGCACTGTTAAACTTGTCAAAGTACGTTGGAACTCTAAGCACGGACCCGAGTACACATGGGAACGTGAAGACCAGTTCAAAGAAAAGTATCCCCACATGTTCAAGAAGACTCCTGCGAGAGTTAGCTCAGCCTGAATTTCGGGACGAAATTCTTTTAACGGGGGGAGACTGTGACAACTGGCACCAAACCGGTAATTTCCGTGCACTTTAATTATTATTTAATGACTACAATTATGTGCTTAAACGTCAACATTGTCTGATTACATACTATACAAGTGAATTCATGCACGATTAATACTACAAAATATTGCTTTATGCAATAACGAGAGCGTTGCGTCAGAAATACTAGTAAACTCACCGGTAAGACACATTGTGTCAACAGAACTGCAGAAAGCAGTCCGAAATTAGAACTAAGGCCTAGGTGTAGGTCCAACGACAAGAATGCATTAAAACCCAAGAGTACATACAAGGGTTAACGTATAGACGCTCCGAAAGCTAAAATACGCACTAAAAAGCACCCGAAACGCACTTTAAGTGCAGAATTTTATTAAATTCAGCTATAACCAGCTTTTAAACAAATAAATATCATGCAGAATTTATGTTTTATTGTCCAGAATATTTCCCTAAGTGTTGGGAATTAAAAGGGTTACAAAAGGACACCTTACGGGACAATTAAACAATTTAACGGAACGGTGTCTAACCGAATAACCGGACATTACCCGGGACACTAAATTTTTGTCAATGACATTGTTTTACTATTTTTGGCTAGTCATGATCCCCGTTTGCCATAACACCCACTAAAAACTCTATAACTAACATATAACATCACTTTACTTACATTCTAACTAATACTTACATTTTAGTTGGAAATTTGCAACAAGACCCCCCCCCCCAAACCGATTTTTGGTCCTCGTGGACCCACCAAATATACACACCTTACTTCCTTGATTTAATCCATTATTTTATTTGATCATTGGCTTGTGTAAGTGAGCATAATATGTGAAAGATCTATAAGAAGTATGGAGTTCTTAGATATTCATCATTCCTCAAAGATTTCACCTCTCTCCTCACTCACTCTCTTTCTCATTTCGGTCACCCCCAAACCGAACCCACCACCACCTCTCAACATCTTCATCTTCTTCACTAACAAGTGCCATTCAAAGCCTCAAAGTCGATTCATGGAGGTTGCATCTTGAAAGGCTTTCAAAGGAGATTTGTTCAAGACTTTTTCACCATCTTTTTCTCATCATCTTTACACTAGATTTCTACCCTAGCCTTGTGCTAGTAGTAAGTCTCTTTACACCATTGTTTCATCTTGTTCATAGATATGATATGTAGTAGGATGATAATGTTTAAATCACAAGAACAAAAATACTAGAAGATGATGAATATGAAACTTTACATGAAACTTGAACATAAAAGATTATATAAAGATAAATCTTGTTGGATGAGGGTTGGGTTAAATCATACATGATACTTGATCGTTGGTTCTTGATAAACCCGTGGTTCGGACATTGGTTGATACGATTTAGTAACGATTTAACTATAAAGAAACATGCTGATTTGCATTTTCAGCCAACTTCAAAGGGCTGTAAACCGACCATAATAAATCGAAAAACAGAATTTCTGAAGCCTAAATTTTGTATTTTCGAAAAACAGATCAAATGGCACTGGAATCGTAATTTTTCGAAGTCGTTTACTATTTTTAAAGGGTTATTTCGTAACAGCAGCTCAAGCTGCATTTTTCTGCTGAAAATATGTGTTATAGTTTTCATCATAACTTGAAACCTGAGTAGAACCAGCCCCTGAAATTTATACAGTAGATGATCACTGATGTCAGTGTAACCCTCCAACTGGAATTTCGTAAAACGGACTTGCGATGATTTTTAAATGAATTATTCCGTAGGCTGGAGTCAGAAAATAACAAATCTGATCGCAGTTCGGTAAATGATTTTCTATAAAATATTGTTGATGAACTGGACACCGATATTTTTACACAATAATATTTTATTCGTATAAGACATTCTGTAAAAATTTGGGAATTATTGGAATAAGATAACCATTTTATTAAAATGTCCGAAAACAGTCCAGTTTTATATATTAAAACTGAAACGACAAAAGTAGTATCTTGCATGTCAGAATGTCGGGTTGATTATTTGAGAACGATCTAACGTGTTATATGTTAAAGAAAATGATATGCTACTTAGCAGGGACACCTCCATTTACAAAGGAGACTATGGCGAAATTTTCTGAAAATCCTAACACTTAGTAAATATTTTCTAGACAAATGTTTGCTAGTGCGTTCTAAACTATGCTTTTCGAATATAAATCTCGCCATGATTTTTGTAACAAAAAAACACGTTCAACATACAAGATACATAACTCGGGTGCAAAGTGCAAAATACAAGAAACTTATATTTATTTTTGAGAAAATAATATAAGTAAGACACTTAGTTAAAAATATGAATTATTTTTAACACAAGAAAACATATACATAAAAGACAGTGACTTGTACTTGTACGATACAAGTCTAGTGACTAACGTTAAGAAAACACGTATAGGTCACGACGTTAATTAAGCAAATCCGGTGAAGTTTACGACGCAAGGAACGCAAAGTTGTGAGTTCATGCTCCCCCTTTTCTTTTAACTTTTTTCAGTTTTATAATTCCGGGGGTGAAATACATGTACAAATACGACAATATTTACAAATGGTATGATGGATACAAGAATTGAGGACTGATACGAGAAATCATGTCACGAATAGGGTACCATAAGCACCATTAATCGTGTACATACTAAGACCGCAGAACAAAAGGTTAGATCTAATGGGTTCCAGGGCAGCCCCACTCTTGGTGACAACTAGAACCGAGTAGTGTTTTTGTGTCTCAGTCGTGAATCGACTACAGAAAAATGCCTATGGTTTGGTGACTTCCTATGTTGTGTCACATGTTAATGGCTTTGCAACCCATTAACACTTGATACATACAGAAATACTTGGTTTATACATGAGTACGTGGTGTACACAAAAGACTTGACTTATACAAGATACAAATTATGTTTTCATACAAAGTATACAAACGTGAAACACAAAAATTGCATGAATTCACACCAACGTTATGTTGACGTTTTTCCAAAACTCACATGTATTTCAGGTAACTAGTGGATGTGCGCGCGGTTTTACTCATGCTCTTGGATGTCGCTTTTGTTTATCTTTGAATAAAGTTGTAAACTTATCAGACAAAATGCTGTCTTGTGATGTAAACACTTAAACCATGTTTTCGGTTATGTAATGTTTGGCATTTTGAAGTTATTTTATGAGCATGTAGTATGTTTACCTTTCGTATGCAATGAGAACCTTTCATGATCACACCTCGTGCTTCCGCCACAGAAAGGGGTGTGACATCATGGTTCGAAAGTTGACAAACCATTTTCATGCTCCTATTTTATTTGAGTTTATTGGATTCGAATTTCAATCATACGACAACCAACTCAATGTTTCGTTGGTAGTACATCTCTTGTTTTAAAAATTGATTCATATATCGTGAAAGTTCATTTGGAATTCTATTGGTCGAAATTCCTCTTTTGTTGGACCCCCGTAAACTTAGTCACATTGGTGATAGTATCACTACGCTTAGTTCACTTAACATTGATTTCTGGAACAAACTCAGTTGAACCGAGGGTTCTTATTGATGCAAAATGTCCTTACATTCATGTAATCTGAATAAATATTGATTCAATTAAGTGGTCATTCACTTTGGTATTAATCGGACTTACCTACGAACGACACAACTCTGAGAAGACAACATAGTCTAACTTTCGAGGACGAAATTTCTGTAACAGATGGAGAATGTGACAACCGGTAATTTACGCCTTTTTAATTACACGATTAACAAACTTTAGGCAATTAAATACAGGGTTTAAGACACAAATTAACTTAAATAGGCCTTTGGAATGCCTAGGAACGCCTATTCGACTTTACAGTACGCAAATGTTGAATTGCGAGAAAACTGCTGGACGTTAAACGATAACAAACTGACACCGAATGAAATACTGACAATTCCGACAAATACGAAGTTTATACGTATAATTTATACATACGAACGTGGTTGCGTGAAAATATCATGCTCTCGAATGGCACAAATCGCAAACGTGAACGAAAATCGCGATAGTAAGAACGGACCGGCAACGAAACAGAAGCATCGGACACAAGTATTGACTTTAAAACTAAAATATCATGACATATTTAGCTTCGTAATCTAATTTTAACGTCCGCAATCGAAATCGGATTAAAAATGACAAAAGAAACATTTTACGCGATTTTAACACAACCGAAGAACAAACGCATCAAACGCCGAATACCGACATTATTTTTTTCATACTTTTGATCTTAAAATGATATTTTACGACATTACACAATGTTCGGGTGCAAAACAGGCTTCAGAGATGCGTTGGGCCGCACGAAAGACTGAGTACGCGATAACGGGCCTTGGGCCCAAGCCCACTTGAAACACCCTAAGTATAAATAGACAAAGCATACCCTATTTCTCCAACACTGTCAACCACATACTCCTGTCCTCTTGTCTTTCTCTCCTCACCAAACATTCGGTCATCGGATTTTCTTCTCCGGTGCCGATTCCGGCCGGCTGCACACACACCGACCCCCTCAAACCAGAACACACACCCACCCATCACTGAACTCTCCCTCCCTCTCGATCCCTTCCGGCAAACACACCGACCGGCTGCCGCCCGTTCTTTTCCTCCAAACACCCACACGCACCCAACCTCCTCCTTGAACCATCACATCGCACATCTATCTGTTGAGAGAGAGTACGAGGAGAAGAAGGAGCAGCGACCATGGATGACGGCAGCCGTTTTCCGGCGACGACGGTGGAGCCGATCTCCGGAAAAAAAAAACAGGAACTTCGGTAAGCGTAATCCTTTCACATTCTCCATTTTCTTTCGGATCCGTTTAGATCCACTATGTTCTGGTTGGTTTCATTGTTACAAGGGGTGTTTATTAACGGTGACTGACGATGATGTGATGATGTCGATGATGATGATGACTAACGGCTAAAGCTGTTATTTTTCCGGTGACAATGATGACGGATGATGATGATGATAAAGACGTGATTATGGTGGATATGAACGACAGAGAGAGAGATGGAAAGAGAGGCACGGCGTGCCGGTGGGATTCCGGCGACGGCCGACGACACTCGGCAAATTCCGGTGAGTGTTCTTTTTTCCGGTAAATAGTTGGTTTGACACAGTGTCACACCCCGACAGCGTAAAATAACAAATCGCGGCGGAATCGTCGGGGAGTGTTGTAACAGAATCATTGTTTCAAAACACATGGAAATTTGAAGTTTCGTTTTATTAAACATTAAATATTTATATCGTCTGGAAATCTAAATAAACAAGTTAAACGTAGTCTATAATTGTTATTAAGTCACTAAGGCCTCGTCCAGTCCTATGTGAGCATGCATCCTAGCAATCAACATCATTCAACAACACCTGAAACATATGTGAAAACAAAGTCAGCAAAGAAATGCTGGCGAGTACATAGGTTTTTGAGAGTGTCGGATTCATGGCTAGTTTACATGTTGCAATACTTAATTAAAAACCTTGTTTTGAAAAGTATTGTATTGCGACATAATTAACCAACTCAAATCAAGTTGGTTATAATTTATAAAATCTCGTAGCCATGATTCTTAACTCGAAAACATTTTGTTTTAGAAAACCAATTTGTAAAACATCTCGTATTAAATCGTTAATAAATCTCGTTAATAAAACTCGTTAATAAATCTCGTTAATAAAACTCGTTCATAAATCTCGTTAATAAAACTCGTTAATAAATCTCGTTAATAAAACTCGTTAATAAATCTCGTATGGTTTATATCATTTCGAAAACCTCGTTTGTGTGACATCGTATCAAAATCGTTTACCCAAGTGAACTAAATAACGCCACGGTATGTAATACGATGAAAACACTTATATATAGGAAGTACCAGCGGCATATCCACCATGCTTTCATCACATTACACCCGTCCCGTTATCTAAACACTAACCGAAAACCAATCGTTTACCCAAATCGTTTAATTCGTTAAAAATCGCTTTAGTCGTTTATATCATTCTCGTTTTAAATCGTGAAAACTACTTTTGATTGTCTCGCTAATAACATCCAAACCTTCGTGACTCGACTAACTCGCCTATCGCTTCTCGCATTAATAAACCACCAAAGGGTAAATTAACAATCACATATTCAGTCGTTACCCACCTAACCCACACATAACCATGGGTGCAGTCTGATAACGGGATTTGTCAGATCCTATGGTACCATAACCTAATACTGGTCGGTTCGGCCAAAACTAATGGATATTATTCGTTATGTAAATACAACCAACAAGTTTGTTTACTTTATCGAAATCGTTATTAATTTAATATAAACCATTTTAATCGTTTTTCAAACCATTGTTATAATATCGAAAATCGTTTTGAAAACCATCGTTAAAACCTCGAAAACATTTAGCACATATGAATCACCCCAAAGCAATTGAAAACAGTAAAATAGGGGAACTATGTACTCACCTGAGAATGCTTAGAGGTCTTGAACAACAACCAAGCAAAGCTAGAGGGAGCACGGAATCAATCGGCAATCTAATAACTATATAAATAAACCGGACCTAAGTCGGAAGATCGGATAGGATGAGGTTTTGTAAACCAAATGAGTATTGGAACTCATATGACATGGTTTAACAAAGTCTACATTCTAAATTGAACCCTAACCTAAGTGCTTTTGACCCATCGTGACCCATTAAGGTAGCTTAAGCTACTTTAACGTGTCGTTCGCGCAAAAGCGCGTTCGAGACGTCTAACTAGTCCTATGACAAGTATTATATGCCTAGACATGATTAAATATGTTGCATAATGAATTAAGTGACAAAAGTTTGTGTTACATATGCTTAATTACCAATTATGCATGAAAAGGGCATTTTGGTCATTTACCTAAGGCATATAAACTACCTATCATACAACTAATTAAACCTAAGTGACCATAAGGTATAACCTCGGAAGGTTATTCCCTATGAAACTATGGTCACTAAACATGTTTGGTCGGATCCTAATGATCAACTAAACGGGTCGTGTTCGAAAGTCTAAGCGGGTGTTTAGTCCGCTTGACTTACGACTCTACACAAGCACTAATCTAAAAAGTGACGAGTTAAACATGTTAAAACATGTTTAACGAATTTAGAAAATAGAATTGGTATCAAAACAAACGGTTTTGATACCTATAAGTAGTTTGGTTACAAAACACGCAAGAATGCGCATTTTGGCCGAAACTACGACTCGTCACTACACCTAGATAACGTGGTAATCAGTAGGTATAGTCACTAGGGACTATAACCATCGTGATTACGCTCACGTTATGAATTTCAAACGAACTTCGCATTGACCATAAACTGGTCAATGCAGAAAGTCAAACGCAGTTTGACTTTTAAGCTAAAAATGAATGAAAAGAACGAAAGAATACTTACAAAAGGTCCCCGCAAGCTTTGATCCGATTTACTCTCAGGTATGAAGCATAAACTTCAACTTAGAGAGCCAAAATCAAATCAATGTGGGTTTTGCAAGTGAAAGGGGATAGCTATTTATAGGAAAACTAGAACCATTAGGATCGTTAATCGTAAAACGAGCTTCGATCTCATCCGTACACATGTGCCCATGGTTTTGTGAAACCATGGGAGCCCATAGTTTCATTAAAACCATGTGCAAATGAGGGGAACAGCTGGAACAAGCTGGAATTTAGATTTTTCATTTTGGTCCCTTCCTAAGATAACTAGGGCAGAATGACAATTTTGGTCCCTGAACTTCAGAATCTTGCATTTCGGCTCATTTTTGACACGTTTAAGCCCCGTTAACCTCATTTCAAGGCTCTAAAATGAAGTTAAAGTATAAGTAACTCAAAACATGCTCAAAAATATCTCGGATGTCGGTTCGTTTAGTCGTACGGTTGCGTTGTTCGGTTAATTACGACGGAAGTCGTAACGAACGCAAAAACGATCCAAATTACGCGACGAATGGAATTTTATCATGCCAATCACTAAAATAAAATATTTTAATGATTACATAAAGTTTTGGATGTCCGGATGTATTCAGAACGTAAGATATGCGCGAAAATGCAAACTTATGCACTTTTGACGCTTTTAGTCCCTGAATGACCAAAAAGTTTATTTTAGCACACCGAACCCCTCAAAGCCTATTTCTAAGCTATGTAAAGGATATTTAGGGTATGTTTAACTTATGGTCATGTTCCGGAATGTTCGTTACAGTACAAATCGGCATACTTTCACAGTTTGTCGAAATTAGTCCCTGTAAGCGAATAAACTTGATTTCGCCACACCAAACCCTCCAAAACATATTTCTAAGTTATGTAAAGGTTATTTAAGGTATGTTAAGCCTATGTCACTATCCCGAAGTGTTTTTTGCATTAAACTGGTTATATTTACGCATCAGTGCGCGTATAACCTTCCAGAAAGCGATTTAGAGCCCGAAATCGAACAAGACTTGATATGTGCAAATGATACACATATTTATACAAATCCCAAGTATGAAACACAACATTTCATTGATTTGGTATTTGTTCGATGGCCGTGGGGGCACAGATGTCACAGTCTCCCTACTTCAGGAAATTCCGTCCCGAAATTTAATTAGAGGAAACTTGTGAGAGCTCAAAACATGAAGTCGAAAAGATAAAACAACACTGGTTAGGGTTCTGAACTTCTAGTAACTTTAAATAACATTATGCTTGCAATGTAAGAGGGACACTTATATACAAGTATATGAAGCGCCATTGGTGCATCCACCGTACCTCCATTACATTGTTCACGTTTCGTTATTGTTGTCACTATTGGTTCTTACACATGATAAATCTTACTATGGTTTCCGTGCACTGAATTTTTATAATTATGTACGCGTCCATAATTACGCAATTCCTTACATAGTCCACACAGTGCATTTGATAATGTGTAGGGGAAAACAAAATGAATGAACCTGTGATGAGTATGACTGGACCACCATAGGGTCCTTTCAGCTGTATCATCACATGCCACTCTAAACCAGATTCTGAATTAATCTTTAACTAGACCACTCAAGGGTCTCTTTTCGAATCATGGAATGGTACTATATAACCCAAGGGTCTTAACTACCACGTAGAAGCCCATTAAGGATTTAAGGTAGTACCTTTTGAATATCCTACTATGAATCCCTCATATGAAGATATGGAAGATTCTATGAGGATTTGGATAACGAAAATCAGATCACACAAAAACATAGAGGAGAAAACATAAACACATAATCACATAATCGCATAATCGCATAATTGTTTAATTTGACCTTTAATTTGTTATCTTTGGACACGGGTATTTAAAGCATACCAGGAACCCAATCCATGGATTTCATTTGGCACTTTAAATATTTTCAAGAATCTAACTATGAAGATAGGAAGATCTTAATAGGAATTCGGTTTGTCCTTATTGAGTTGTAATGTACATATTAAGGTGTACAAGGAATCTAATCAGGGCTCCGATTTGGGCGATAATCATCCACAAGGATTCTTAAAATAGAGCAACCCATCGCCCCTTTCGTTTCGAGTTTAAGCTCGAGTTGAAGTGGTAGCTCATATTCCAATAAGCCTTCGTTTAAACAAGATCGTTGTGCTTGAAGGACAAAAGATTTGAATATCAGATAGAGTTTGAACATAATGAAGCTTGACTCGTTCCTTTTGACTAAGCGCATCGGCTACGATATTCGCCTTATCAGGAAGGTAGCGAATCGCGCAATCGTAATCGTTCAAGAGTTCAACCCATTGCCGTTGCCTCATGTTCAGCTCCTTTTGATTAAGAATGAGCTGGAGACTTTTGTGGTCTTGTGAAAACCACACACTTCGTTCCATAGAGGTAGTGTCTCAAGATTTTGAGATCAAATGACACAACACCTAACTCAAGATCATGAGTTGTGTAGTTCTTTTCGTGAACTTTCAACTGTCTTGACGTATGTGCTATGACTTTACCTCATTGCATAAGAACATAACCAAGGCCTAGATTCGACGCATCATAAAAGACAACGAAATCATCATTTCCATTGGGCAAGGACAAAACAGGAGCATCACATAGCTTCCGTTTCAGTGTTTGGAACGCTTCTTCTTGCTTATATCCCCACTCCAAAGGCTTATTCTTCTGAGTCAAAGCAGTGAGTGGCACCGCGATCTTCGAGAAGTTTGAAATAAAACGAAGATAATAACCAGCGAGACCAAGAAAAGAACGAATTTCTGTAGGTGTCGTTGGTGTATTCCAATCCTTAATTGCAGCAATTTGGATGGATCCACATGAATACCCTGCTTGTTGACTACATGACCCAAAAACTTAACTTCTTTAAGCCAAAATTCACACTTGGAGAATTTAGCGAATGGTTTGTTCCTTCTTTAGGTGTTCCAATGTCAAACGAGGGTGTTGCTCGTGATCGGCTCGAGACTTTGAATAAATGAGAATATCGTCGATGAACACAATGATGAACTTGTCTAAATAAGGTTTACAGACCCTATTCATTAAGTCCATGAAGATAGCTAGGGCATTCGTCAAACCAAAAGGCATGACAGTGAACTCGTAATGCCCATATCTTGTGCGGAAGGCAGTTTTGGGAATATCTCCTTCGAGAACACGAAGTTGGTGATACCCAGAACGCAGATCGATCTTGGAAAAACAGGTAGCACCTTGCAGCTGATCAAAGAGATCATCGATTCGAGGTAGGGGATATCGATTCTTGATGGTAAGCTTATTAAGCTTACGATAATCGATACACATTCGAAAAGATCCATCTTTCTTCTTCACAAAGAGGACAGGAGCTCCCCTAAGGTGAATAATTTGATCGGATGAATCCTTTATCAGATAACTCTTGAAGCTGTTTCGATGATTCTTGCATCTCAGACGGTGCAAGACGATAAGGTGCTTTCGCAATTGGGTTGGCATTGGGTACAAGGTCAATATGAAACTCAACTTGACTAACTGGAGGCAAACCAGGCAGTTCATCAGGAAACACCTCTGGATAATCCCGAACAATCGGAATATCCTGAATACTCTTGCTCTTGCCTTTCTCCTCGGTGACATGTGCCAGAAAAGCAACATATCCTTTTTGTAAATAACTTTAGGCCTTCGTACACGACATGAGCTTCAATCCACCAGAAGGTTTCTTACCACGAACTTCCAGAACATCTCCAGACGAAAGAGGAATGCGAACTATCTTATCGAAACAAATCACCTCAGCATGATGTTTAGCTAACCAATCCATCCCTATGATAATGTCGAAACTCCCAAGTTGCATCGGCGTGAGGTCAATAGAAAAAAAGTGATTATCAAAGTTAAATTGACAGTCGCAAATAACAGAATTGAGTACAAGAGGTTTACCAAGAGCAACTTTGACATATAAGGGTTTCCTTAGTTATCTAACCAAGGAATTAAAGTTATTACTCAAATTGTCACTTCGTTTCTTATAATGAAGCGAGCACTTAGAATTTTCGAGGAATTCATGAGCGATCATATGAACGAGAGAACTACAAATACGGTTCTTTGGTGTAGGTATCGTAGGGGGTATGCCATACACACATGCAACTATATTTATACATTAGAATTGCAAATAAAGATTTATTTATAAACAAAATCGATTGTTTCCGAGTTCAAAGGAAAACACTAGAAACATAAACATCAGATTCAGATTATTCAAAGCAGCAGCTTCTTCTAATCGGCCAAATGCTCATCCGTGGGTCAGATTTGCGTTGAAAATCTTTGGGTATCTGTCCCTGACATAACCCGTCTCGCCATAGGTGTAGCAATACCAGGAGGAAAACGAGCTTGTGCTGGATCTGCTTGAAATTGAACGGGGTTCTGAAAAGCTTGGTTTAGCATAGTGACTGAACGAAAGTCTCGTGCCAAATGACCAATGAGTCCACAGTTGAAACATTTCTGACATTTGACACTGGCATAGTGGTGGAGGTTACACTGATTGCACAGAGGAGCAGTTCCTATGTACGGCTTCTAGGCTGGTGGTGCTGCTACCTGTCTAGGTTTTGCTTGATTTGGTGTAACGGCTACGGGACCCTTTGGAGCTTTACGCTTCTTTGACTTTTTCGAAAGCTCGGCTTCTACTTCTTTTGATGCTTCTTGGGTGGCTTCATTATTGAGACGAGACATGGCGATACCTAAATCCACAGTCTTCAGGATTACTTCACCTATTCGCTGGGCAAATTTGGCAGTTTGCTCGGACATTTGAGTGTCGTTGCGATGAAGAGACATTCTAGAGGAATGAAAGACATAGGAGAAAACAAGTGAAATGTTATCGGATAATTAAAACAGAACAACAACGCATAGAAATTGCGATCATTTGTTTGTTACCTAAGGCAAACAAATGAGACGGTGATTAATCAAAGTAAACGGGTCATATTAATGTATCACTGAAGACATGCTCGCCTATAAGTGAATACTCACCCCAAGAGTTCCCAGGTAAGAGTGACTGGTCCGATGCTGCGGATTTGTACGAACACTCTAGCCTTAGACAGAAAACTCAGGGTACAGGCATTCACCCTTCCAGTTCACACGTGTTCACATTATAAGACCCAAACTTTGACGAGATTTTGAAAACTTAGAGGGTTCAAAACCTTATAATAAATCATCCTAGAATAGATGATTGGTTTTTAAAGCGGATTCGGAATTTGTGTTCTTGTTGTGGTTGTCACCTAAGGATAAGTGACGGTATTGTTTTAAGATCTAAACATAAGAATCTTGTGTTAGGGTCCTAGGAAGGTTATAGACTAGGTCAAAGCATTACTAATAACCTAATTCCCTATAAGCATGAGCTCTGATACCAACTTTTCTGTCACACCCCGACCGCGTAAAACAATAAATCGCGGTGAAATCGTCGGGGAGTGTTGTAACAGAATCATTGTTTCAAAACACACGGAAATTTGAAGTTTCGTTTTATTAAACATTAAATATTTACATCGTCTGGAAATCTAAATAAACAAGTTAAACATAGTCTATCATTGTTATTAAGTCACTAAGGCCTCGTCCAGTCCTATGTGAGCATGCATCCTAGCAATCAACATCATTCAACAACCTGAAACATATGTGAAAACAAAGTCAGTAAAGAAATGCTGGCGAGTACATAGGTTTTTGAGAGTGTGGGATTCATGGGTAGTTTACATGTTGCAATATTTAATTAAAAACCTTGTTTTGAAAAGTATTGTATTGCGACATAATTAACCAACTCAAATCAAGTTGGTTATAATTTATAAAATCTCGTAGCCATGATTCTTAACTCGAAAACATTTTGTTTTAGAAAACCAATTTGTAAAACATCTCGTATTAAATCGTTAATAAAACTCGTTAATAAATCTCGTTAATAAAACTCGTTAATAAATCTTGTTAATAAAACTCGTTAATAAATCTCGTTAATAAAACTCGTTAATAAATCTCGTTAATAAAACTCGTTAATAAATCTCGTTAATAAAACTTGTTAATAAATCTCGTTAATAAATCTCGTATGGTTTATATCATTTCGAAAACCTCATTTGTGTGACATCGTATCAAAATCGTTTACCCAAGTGAACTAAATAACGCCACGGTATGTAATACGATGAAAACACTTATATATAGGAAGTACCAGCGGCATATCCACCATGCTTTCATCACATTACACCCGTCCCGTTATCTAAACACTAACCGAAAACCAATTGTTTACCCAAATCGTTTAATTCGTTAAAAATCGCTTTAGTCGTTTAAATCATTCTCGTTTTAAATCGTGAAAACTACTTTTGATTGTCTCGCTAATAACATCCAAACCTTCGTGACTCGACTAACTCGCCTATCGCTTCTCGCATTAATAAACCACCAAAGGGTAAATTAACAATCACAGATTCAGTCGTTACCCACCTAACCCACACATAACCGTGGGTGCAGTCTGATAACGGGATTTGTCAGATCCTATGGTACCATAACCTAATACTGGTCGGTTCGGCCAAAACTAATGGATATTATTCATTATGTAAATACAACCAACAAGTTTGTTTACTTTATCGAAATCGTTATTAATTTAATATAAACCATTTTAATCGTTTTTGAAACCATTGTTATAATATCGAAAATCGTTTTGAAAACCATCGTTAAAACCTCGAAAACATTTAGCACATATGAATCACCCCAAAACAATTGAAAACAGTAAAATAGGGGAACTATGTACTCACCTGAGAATGCTTAGAGGTCTTGAACAACAACCAAGCAAAGCTAGAGGGAGCACGGAATCAATCGGCAATCTAATAACTATATAAATAAACCGGACCTAAGTCGGAAGATCGGATAGGATGAGGTTTTGTAAACCAAATGAGTATTGGAACTCATATGACATGGTTTAACAAAGTCTACATTCTAAATTGAACCCTAACCTAAGTGTTTTTGACCCATCGTGACCCATTAAGGTAGCTTAAGCTACTTTAACGTGTCGTTCGCGCAAAAGCGCGTTCGAGACGTCTAACTAGTCCTATGACACGTATTATATGCCTAGACATGATTAAATATGTTGCATAATCAATTAAGTGACAAAAGTTTGTGTTACATATGCTTAATTACCAATTATGCATGAAAAGGGCATTTTGGTCATTTACCTAAGGCATATAAACTACCTATCATACAACTAATTAAACCTAAGTGACCATAAGGTATAACCTCGGAAGGTTATTCCCTATGAAACTATGGTCACTAAACATGTTTGGTCGGATCCTAATGATCGACTAAACTGGTCGTGTTCGAAAGTCTAAGCGGGTGTTTAGTCCGCTTGACTTACGACTCTACACAAGCACTAATCTAAAAAGTGACGAGTTAAACATGTTAAAACATGTTTAACGAATTTAGAAAATAGATTTGGTATCAAAACAAACGGTTTTGATACCTATAAGTAGTTTGGTTACAAAACACGCAAGAATGCGCATTTTGGCCGAAACTACGACTCGTCACTACACCTAGATAACGTGGTAATCAGTAGGTATAGTCACTAGGGACTATAACCATCATGATTACGCTCACGTTATGAAGTTCAGACGAACTTCGCATTGACCATAAACTGGTCAATGCAGAAAGTCAAACGCAATTTGACTTTTAAGCTAAAAACGAATGAAAAGAACGAAAGAATACTTACAAAAGGTCCCCGCAAGCTTTGATCCGATTTACTCTCAGGTATGAAGCATAAACTTCAACTTAGAGAGCCAAAATCAGATCAATGTGGGTTTTGCAAGTGAAAGGGGATAGCTATTTATAGGAAAACTAGAACCGTTAGGATCGTTCATCGTAAAACGAGCTTCGATCTCATCCGTACACATGTGCCCATGGTTTTGTGAAACCATGGGAGCCCATAGTTTCATTAAAACCATGTGCAAATGAGGGCAACAGCTGGAACAAGCTGGAATTTAGATTTTTCATTTTGGTCCCTTCCTAAGATAACTATGGCAGAATGACAATTTTGGTCGCTGAACTTCAGAATCTTGCATTTCGGCTCATTTTTGACACGTTTAAGCCCCGTTAACCTCATTTCAAGGCTCTAAAATGAAGTTAAAGTATAGGGAACTCAAAACATGCTCAAAAATATCTCGGATGTCGGTTCTTTTGGTCGTACGGTTACGTTGTTCGGTTAATTACGACGGAAGTCGTAACGAACGCAAAAACGATCCAAATTACGCGACGAATGGAATTTTATCATGCCAATCACTAAAATAAAATATTTTAATGATTACATAAAGTTTTGGATGTCTGGATGTATTCAGAACGTAAGATATGCGCGAAAATGCAAACTTATGCACTTTTGACGCTTTTAGTCCCTGAATGACCAAAAAGTTTATTTTAGCACACCGAACCCCTCAAAGCCTATTTCTAAGCTATGTAAAGGATATTTAGGGTATTTTTAACTTATGGTCATGTTCCGGAATGTTTGTTATAGTACAAATCGGCATACTTTCGCAGTTTGTCGAAATTAGTCCCTGTAAGCGAATAAACTTGATTTCGCCACACCAAACCCTCCAAAACATATTTCTAAGTTATGTAAAGGTTATTTAAGGCATTTTAAGCCTATGTCACTGTCCCGGAGTGTTTGTTGCATTAAACTGGTTATATTTACGCATCAGTGCGCGTATAACATTCCAGAAATCGATTTAGAGCCCGAAATCGAACAAGAGTTGATATGTGCAAATGATACACATATTTATACAAATTCCAAGTATGAAACACAACATTTCATTGATTTGGTATTTGTTCGATGGCCATAGGGGCACAGATGTCACACACATGGGGTGTTTGGGATTCCTTCTCAAAATGACTTATTAACTTATATAAGTCATAAGTGAGAAGTTAGAAATTCTAACTTCTCATAAATGACTTCTCATACACACAAAAATCTCTAAAATAAGCTAACCCAAACACTCAAAAAACAACTTATTATAAGTCAATAAGTCATAAGTTGCTCCAAAATAAGCTAACCCAAACACCCCCACAGTTCACTAAACTACTTCTTGGATTTAGTGTTGGTTATGATGAACGACTCAGATTCGGCTTCGGGCCAATGCTAGTCAACAGAAGTCTCGGCTCGGATTCGGGTCAACATTGGTCAACAGAAGTCTCGGCTTGGCTTCTGGTCAACGATAGTCAACAGAAGTCAGTACGATTCGGGTCAACTCGGTCAACCGAGTCAACTCGGTCAAACCCCTTCAACACAGTCAAAGATGGTCAACTCGGTTCAGACTTGATATTTGGTTCGATGTTCGGGTCAGTTTTGTGTCTCGGGTAAAACTTGGTCAAAGGCTAGTCAACGCAAGTCAACAGGTCCACCGGTCAAACCCGGTCAACTGTCGGGTCAATAGTCCACGCAAGACCCGGTAACATTTAAACGACACGAATTTTTGTTATCTTGTTATATATTTCATATTTATACGTGAACCGAGCTCGAACCGATACAGTTAGTCATTTATTTTGTCATTTTTGCACACTCGATGAAAATTATATATTGTTTGTTGAAAGTTTGTTGCGTTTTGACAAACATATCGACACTTGATTGTCGAAATCTTAAAAAAACAGAGGAAACTCTGCCCGTTTCTCGTAAAAACCCGATATACGAAACATATTTATACTTTATAAACGACACTTATCGAGATTCAAACTATTTCATGAACTAAATATATGCATATATTTATTTTCGACAACCCTTTATAACTCGCAATAACAAGTTTACAACATTTCAACGAACACTGTTTTACAAGTTAACGAAACCCGATACTTATATAAAATAAATATAATTATTTATTTTTTTCAAAACATTTAGAACTCGAAAACTATTATGAGGTAAATGTTATTTGTATTCATTTCCAACAACAGTCACTCGAAAATCTTTATAAATTATTTATTTTATAAAGTCGGAATATTAATTATATTTATTTCAAACATCAGAATTCAGAATTTATATTCCAAATATCTAATATTCGAGCGTTGTACAAAGTAAATATAATTAGTTATATTTATATCGAGAATCCGAATATTTTAATAAAATAAATATAAAGGTTTATATTTACTTCAAACGTCGATTTTAAACATTTTTATGAACTAAATGGTAGTTGTCTATATTTATTTGAAACGTCAAGATTTCAAATATTATTATATAATTTATTCGTTACAATCGTCTAAACCGTGTTTTGGTCAAAAATTACCTAAGCAATTTAGTGATCAAATTAGTTAAGTGAGTTAGTGTGCTAAGAATGTGTATCGAAAATATCCTCATTTAGTTGTTTGCAAAAGACAGTTTTCAGGATATAGCTCAGGATATATAGAGCTATATCTATGATCAAATAATGAGCAAAAAGTAAAGGGTGACACGAGATTTACGAGGAAAGCCCTTGATCAATCTAGATCGCTGGCACAAAACCTCGGGAGCTGACAATCGCAGCTGCCTTGTTCTTCTTATTACTTCAAATGTCAGGATACAGTGTAGGATATTGACCAGATCGCTACTAAGTGTTACAATGTTTTTCAGAAAGTGAGAGTTGCGAGAGAAAGTATGAGAGCTCGAGAGTAGTGAGTGTGATGATATCCTATTTGATCTGGTTTATCCGTCTATTTATAGCTACGAAATGAAAACAAAATCTCCTAGGGGGATGCCAGCGAATATTCCCTAGTTAACGTTGGAGACCAAGTAAAGCGGCCTCAATGTTCTTCTTCGAACAACTTAGACCGAGTCTTCAGGGGAAGAGGTCTTCGTGACCGTTGTGGACTTGTACTCGTACTCCCTGCATATAATTCGTTAGTAACCCTCAGGATACCACATCAGGATGTTACCAATATCCTGAGTCAGCATCCTGAGTATGAATATTTATCATATAATCAAGATATAATTCAAGATACTATCCAGGATATGGGCTCAGAATTTCACCCATAACAAACCGAACACGACATGTACCGTCCGATCTTAACACATTATTAACCGACTCGTTTTGATAACTAGGAGCTTATATATATATATATACACACACACACACACCTTACGAAAGCTATCACGAAATCAAACATATATATTATTCTGGATAAACAACGTTTTACATATATATGTATACGTGTGTATATTTTCATTTTAGGAAAGCTACAACAAGACATACCGCTATCCATCTAGGTATTTCTAATCACGACGACGGACACGTCTTCATAAATATATTTATATTTATAAATATATATATCCTAAATCACCCAGAAACTAAGTCGTTTCCAAGACTTACTATGTATCCCGATTATAATTGGGATCAAATAATTGGTTATTTCAAATCAAGATAATAACACCTTTATAGAATCGTATGGTTAACAATTCGGTAGAGCTTGGACACGTAGTTTAGTTACGTCATATTTAGAAACTTATAAGTATTCCTTGGTAGTAATGTTATAGATTGCATGCTAGCAAGTTCGCGTTCTTGGAACGACATTATAGAATCACATTAAGCTAGCTTTGCACTGGATGTCGAGGTGAGTTCATAACCCCCACTTTTTACAGGTTTACATTTTTATAAATGTTTTCGGGGATGGAAAGACATGCAAGTTTTGCAAAAGCACACAATGTTTCGATTAACGAAAATCACATATTTCTAAACCATTTTGCAATAGGATTTCAACGAACTCAAATGGTTTACCAAAAGTTCATGCTAAACTTACCGGTTTTTACAGCAACACTATTTTTTTTTTGAAACATGCGTGAGTTTATTGACTAGTGACGAGATTTTCTTAGTCACAACTAGGGGCTAGGCCCCAATTTTATTAATGAAATGGGCTAGGCCCAATAACACCAATGACATTGGCTAGGCCCAATAACATACAGATTTTTACAATTGGTATGTAGCTATGGAATTAGATGATGACAGATCACTGTGCGTAAGAAGGATGATGACAACAGTAATAATTAATCACGTAGTGACCAAGGTGCAAAAGATATAGATCTATCGAGTTTGAGGCGCGCTTGTAACACCCCGAAAACGGGTTTGGTAATTAAACCCCGTTAATACTAAAGACAGGGAAAATACCGTTAGTGGTAAAATTTAACCCGGTGAATATTAGGACTTAAATAAATAATCCTAATATTTACTAAAAGGTGAATAAAAGCTTTTAAGGAAAAAAAAAGGATAAAAGGCCCGAGTTAACGGGACCTAAAATAAACTTAGTCATAAATATTCCCGAACCCGCTAAGTTCACTAGGAATATTAAACCTAGTTAATAAGTGGGAATATTATTGAAAATAATTAGGTTGTGATCTAATTAATAACTAACCAAACACGAGGGACCAAAGCCGGGTAACTTGAAATTGGAATTATAAACTTAAAAAAAAACACAACACACACAAGTGTGTGTGTGTGCGTGCGTGGGTAAGGCCAGGAGAAAGCTCCCATGGAGCTTTAGCCCTAACTTCAACAAATCAACAAAATTGAAGGTCAAATCTAGCCCGAATCGGATGCATGAACACGTATTAATGATCACCTAGTCGTGGGGATCACAAGGTATGTTGAAATTTATGATTTAGTGATACTTTGAGATTATGATGAACAATCATAATCGAAATTCTGGAATGAATCTTGAATCTATGAGTGTTATTGTGATTATATCTTGGTTTAGAAACAAACCCTAGTAGAAAATTTGATGAATTGTTGTCAAAACTAGGGATTTGGTAATTACCCTATTATGTGCTAAGTGGGTTTTATGTTAATATGATGAACACTCATATTAGAATGTAAGATTGATGAATATTGAGGTTATGATACAAGTTCTTTATGTAGTTCATGAACACTAGACTTAGAGGTTTGAATGTGTTGATGTAAATCTTGATAAAGATAACTAGTTATGAACTAGTTAGTAAATAAGTAATATTATGCACATTAGGTGTTTGTTAAAATGCCCGAATGAATGTTGACATAATGAAAATTTGAAAGAAACGCGTAATTGGCTAACTCGACTAACTACGTGTAATACGGAATAATATGGGTTCTAAACGTGATGTTGATTGAACTAATTGTGTAAACCATGTGATTGAAATTAGTTGACTTTGATAAGTTAAGTTAACTAATTATGAAGTCGAATAGTAGTTTCGACATAGAATCCGTAAGATGAAATAGTCATAATAATGATGACTAATCTAACCGTCTTACGAATCATGATGATAGTTTGACTCTTGACAAGCTAGATGGAGACTTGGGCAAGGAACGGGTCAAACAGTTCGTGTACGCGAAAAAGAGCATAACCGGATGCAAGGTAAGCGACGCTTACATCCTTTTTGTAGAATATGCATTATTTTGTAAACTACAAATGCGATTAGTGTAATATCCGAATTAAGGGTTCCGACGCTATTAACATGAGTCGGAACAAACATAAATGATAAAAACCATGGGTTATGGTGAAAAGAGGCGAAACGGTAATTTAGTCATGTAATGACTAATAACTAAGGAGTTTTCGTTAAGATCATTTTAAAGTGCAACTAATAACAAGAAAATGAGTAAAAATGGAAATTTAGTCAAGTATCGACTAAAGCAAATTGTAGTTAAAAAGGGGCACCCGTAGCGTAAGCCGAATGGGTAAAAATATAAGAAAAGACTTTAAGAGAAAAAGGGGTCTAGTGGCAAAAATCCGAAATGGGTCGGATGAACAAATTTATAATTAATAACCATGTTTTGCTACTTACGAAAATGCTTGGTCTTATAGGCCAAACGGGTCAAATGGTGTGATAACACCATTTGACAATATCGACTAATGTGGTTGTCGAGTCTTGTGTTAACAGGAGCGATTAGCGATATGGTTAATTGTGTCCATAGAATATGTGATAATAAAAGCAAGGTATAAATCGGGTCTATTTGTTAACCCGAGCCAGGTACGCATCAATGAGATTATATTTTAAATGTGCAATTTTGATCATAATTGTAGTGAAAGTCCTTCGTCGTAAATGAGGGACTAAGGTTGATAAATATGCCTTGATGGGTAAATCAGGCAAACGGCCCTTATGGGTGGTTTGGGGATCACGTATTATAATCATGTAATCCTTAGATAAGCATCAAGGTGATAGGCATAAACCTTTGTGGGTCAATTGCCTAGAAATAGGTCTTTTTCGTAAAATGACAAACCGAGAAGTAAAAAGCGACATAAATAGTTTATTATATCAAATCCACCACAAATATAATTGTGGTGGAAGTCCATTTGAGAACTAATGTGAAAATTTGGTGCTAAAAATGAATGAGCGAGATTTATGCCTAAAAGGACATAAATACCCTTAACGGGTCAAAATAAGATTATAAGTAAAAACGGGTCAATAATACGTAGAAATCCGTAATTGGAACCTAATATGATAGGTAATATTGGAATTAAAGGGTTCATGAGAAATGGGGGTCAAACAAATATGTTTGTTTGATAAAATGTATAAACGGGTTAAAATTCGGTAAAAAGGCAACGAGTCGAAGGCTTAGAAATCTCAAAATTTATTATGTTGGATGTTGGATTTTAACTCCATAAGATGGAGAATTAAATTACGGACGCATAGGAAAAAGAATCGGGTAAAACGGATCAATAACGAAGAAGTTATGGCCGTTTCCGTAAAAACTGGCATAGCTGAACTGAGCTGCAGATCTGCTGGAAAACAGCCTCCCTCGCGTGGCGCGAGGGAGCATCTGGGTTCTTTCGCGTGGCGCGAAAAGCCCTGTTTTGGCGAAAATTTTTTATTTTAATCGGTTTCGCTTCCCGGACTCGTTTAAATACGTTTTAAGTTACGTATGACTAATCCAACTCATGTTTTATGAGTTTCAGGTATAATTTTAGCACCGGAGGACGATCAAGCACAACAAAGAACCGAACACGATCAAGAAATAAGCTTCCGCACTTTGTATCGTTGTATGTTAAACGACGAACGTACACATGTTATGTTGTATAGTTCTAATTCTGTAAAAGTTTTTAATGAACCCGTACTTTCAATGTATTTGAAATCATAATTACCCGTTTATTTTCGTAAATTATACGAAAACCTTTAAATAATAATAAGGGTGTTACAACGCTCCACTCCTGGTTGGTATACCCTTAGGAGTGCTTTCGTGATCCCAATGATGTCAAAGTTATCTAGGTTTGGTTACTTACTTATGGCACATAGGTCAATGTATTAGCTATACACTGATTGATCCTTAGATTCCATAGGCATCCTACATTCTAACATTTCATTATCGGTTTACAAACATAACAGTTAAATGTATCGGTTTACAAACATAATAGAAAACATTTCATTACCGACATACTGATTCGATATTTCAAATGCTTTGGGATACTATAATCTCACAAACTAGTTTTCAAATGCAAGATTTTCAAATGTTTTAAGATTCATTTGATACAAAACAAACAAATTATGAACTCGCCAACTTTATGTTGATTTTTCGCATGTTCTTTCTCAGGTTATAATTTCAAACTATGGAACGGTTGGAATAGGAGAACCCATGGGGATTTGAGTACTTAGCAGGCATTCACTTTCTAGAAGTCTTAGCTTAAATACTTCCGCTATGCAATGAAGATACCAGTCAGCTCACACCAAACTCTGATCTTAGCGGGTGTGACAATTTGAAACCTGAACATACCTGATTTTTCTATCATTTTTCGCATTTATTTGCAAACTTCTAAAACAAGAACATTTTCTGATTTTTTCAATTTTTTGGACTTTTAATTTTTTTTAATTTTTTTTTTGTTTTTATTTTTTCAAATTTTATGACTCAAACTAACATTAAATAGACTCAAACGATAGTTTCTCTTCCCCACACTTAAACTCTACATTGCCCTCAATGTAGGATGGAAACTGACTCAAAAAAAATAAGGGGTTGTTTGGCAACATCCGAATAGTTAAGTGCTGAACCAGTAAGAGGTCTGAACCATTAAGAGCCTGTATAATGCTTAACCATTCAGAGGCAAATGTCTGAACCATTCGTGCATTTGCTTGTGAAACAAACAGTCTGAACCATTAAGTGTTGATACAGTAAGAGGTCTTGTAACACCCAGAACATGTAATACAATAAACCGCGGTGGAAACATCGGGGAGTCATGTCACAGAATCATTGTTTCACAACACATGGTAATTGAAGTTTTGTTTTATTTCGTTAATAGACTCATTGTTTTGATACAAACCAAATAAGCACAACAATTGTCTTTCAAGTTTTAAAGTCACTAAGGCCTACGTCCATCCTATATGAACCAAGCAATCAACAATCGTCACATAATAGAACCAGAAATATATGTGAAAAACAATCAGCATAAAAAGCTGGCGAGTACATAGGTTTTGTATGTCAAATGCATGGCTTTGAATTCATATTGTAATACCCCGTCCAACTTCGAGAGTTGTCGAGTATTTACCTTGAAATCAAAACGTGTTTGATATTGCAATATGTTTTATCAACTTTACAAGTTGATATAAGTAAATCAAAACCTTGTAGACATGAATCTTGACCGAAAACATTTGTTTTGTAAAACCAAGTAGTAAATCGTCTTTGAAAGAAAACTTCGTATGGTTTATATCTTTAAGTAAACGTTGTTGCGTGACATCGTTTGAAAACATTTGTCCTTGTTATAAACCAGTTGTTCAATCGTCCGTGTTATAAAACCAAACGTCAATTGTGTCACACCCCCAAAATACCACGTGCGGAAACCCCCGCGAGGCGTGTGACATACCAGGATCCAAGTCACCAATCACATTGAACTCATAATTATAATTAATAAAACTTTCATTTATTAACACAAAGCGTTACAATCGTTACATGTCATTCATTGTATACAGCGGAAGCATAAATCATTTGTTAAGTGTTTAGTAAACCAAGAGTACATAAACCATTGAGCTTGTATTGAGATTCCATGAATCTCGACCCATGACCACTCCAGCCTCCCAGACAGCAAGTTCCAAATAATATAAGCATATAGTCCTGCAAGGCATGTAACAACGAGTCAACAACAAAGTTGAGCAAGTTCACAGTTGGTTGTTTAGTTATAGCATTCGTTTCGTAAACCGTATGTTCGTTTTGTAAACCATGTATCGTATTAATTCGTATCGCGGTCTCCCAGACATGTTTGCGAAGATTAGTGGGGGCTTCCCATGTGTATCGTAGTAATTCGTATCGCGGTCTCCCAGACATGCTTGCGAAGATTAGTGGGGGCTTCCCATGTGTATCGTAGTAATTCGTATCGCGGTCTCCCAGACATGTTTGCGAAGATTAGTGGGGGCTTCCCATGTGTATGTTACTAGACTAGTCGTATGTGTACGTGCCCTTCTTGATCCAAGGACCGTAGCGAGTATGAGTGTACGTAGGTTTTACGTATGTGCCCTTCAATCCGAGGACAGTAGGGAGTATGAGTGTACGTAGGTTTTACGCACGTGCCCTTCAATCCGAGGACAGTGAAAAGTAGTTTAATAGTAATGATAGTGCGAGTAGTTATTCAATCCCATTCCCAACCCACCGGGAATCCCATGCCTTAGGAGTGTGAACTTACCTCGGTTGCTCGGTTTGACTCTCAAATATAGCTAACAGTCAAGGTCGGTCAACCACGTCCTAGTATGATTACCACTTAGTTTATTAGTGACTTCAAATAGAACACAAAGTTCCTACACCTATCTATCACATAACATGCGTCACTTTAACGGTTCATGCCCATATAAACTTCCCATCCATTCCCCACTCATACGACATTGCACATAACACTTTTATAGACATATAACATGTAATATCATTCTCGGATAACCTACACGCCATTTAGACACGCAAATCACTACTTATGTCGTTTCAGCTTTAATCTTCAAAACTAGGCTGTTTTCGGGGATTTTAATAAAATAGTTAACTTGTTTCAAAAATTCCCAACTTTTTACAGAAGGTCTTAAACGATCCAAATATTATTTTGTAAAAATCTCGGTATCCAATTCATCACCAATATTTTATAAAAAATTATTTTCCGGACTGCAATCAGATTCATCTTTTTCTGATTGCAGTCCACGGAATAATTTATTTAAAATTCCTCGTAAGTCCGATTTATGAAATTCCAGTGGGGTAATTACAAATACATCAGTTTTCATCTACCGTACAAATTTCATGAGCTGATTCATCATAGATTTCCAGTTATGACCAAAAACACATCACCCATTTACTGCAGCAAAAACTCAGCTTCAGCTGCTGTTTTTAAAAGGGTCTTTAAAAATAGTAAACGAAGTCCAAAAATTATGATTCCAGTGCCATTAGAACCGTATTTCATAATACATAAATCTAGTGTTCAGAAAGTACATTTTTCACTTTATTAGGGTCCGGTTACAGCCAACTGAAGTTGGCTGTAATCACCAAACAGCAAACTGTTTTCAGCTTTTAACATATTACATCTTTTTAGATCATGAAACAAGATGAACAAAGGTGACATAAGGAACTTACTACTAGCTTGAAGCTAGGGGTGATTCTTAGTGAAGAAGATGATGAAGAAATGATAATGGAAAGCAAGAACAAAGCTCCTTGAATGCCTTTCAAGATGCAACCTCCATGGATCACCTTCAAGCTTGTATGAAACTTAAATATGATGAAGATGATGGTGGTTATGTGATGGTGAGGGTGGCGGTTTTGGGGTGAACCGAAAGTGAGAGAGAGGAGTGACTGTTGTTGTGTCTTGAAGATGGAAATGCCTAATGTTCTTATAACCCTTTAAATGCCATATCTTCATAAGATCCTACAAGTACCATCATATCTTTTTACAAGATCACAAGAGATCTTACAAGATATTATCAAGATTGTATAAGATTATGGAGATCTTATGAGGGGGATCCTTGTAACCGTTCACATGGAATGGGGGGGGGTCTAAGTGTAAACTTTAATCAATAAGAAATCTAAACAAAATATTTTCAAGATCTTATCATATCCAATCAAGATCTCATGGAAGATCACTAGAGATTTAGGAAGATATTAGGAACGATTTGTAAATCTTTGGGTGGGGTCCATAGGACCAAAAATCGGTTGGGGGGGGGGGGGTCTTGTTGCAATTTTTCTAACTAAATGGTAATTGATAGTTAGAGTGCAAGTAACTTGATAGTATATGTTTGTGTGATGATTTTTGGTGGGTGTTATGGTATACGGGGATCATGACTAGCCAAAAATAATTAAATAATGTGTTTGACAAATATTTGGTGTCCCAGGTAATGTCCGGTTGTTCGGTCGGATACTGTTTCGTTAAAATGTTTAATTGTTCCGTAGAGTGTCTTATATGTATATTTTTGTAACACAATTAATTCCCAACACTCAGGAAAGCATACCGGACTATTTAGTAATTTTTCTGTATACTACTAGTATGTTAACACGCACATGTAAGTACAACACAGTAATCAGAGAGCAGTTAAATGATCCAGCACAGTCATCAAGCACTTTAATTATCATTAATAAATTGTACGGATACATGGAATTACGAGGGTTGTCACATTCTCCCCCTGTTAAGAAAATTTCATCCCGAAATTTAGTGCGTAGTTACTGAGGAAGCTAGTTAAGTTGCGTTGTTTTCCTGATTTTCCTGGGGTGTCACATCATCCCCCCGTTGATTTGGAATTTCGTCCCGAAATTCTGCAGTAGCTTCAGCCTCAGTAGTGGTTGCGTTTTTCTTAAACAGTTGGGGATACTTGAGTTTCATTTGGTCTTCTCGTTCCGAGGTATACTCTGGGCCACGACGAGCATTCCAACGAACTCGGACCAGGGGTATCCTGGTACGCTTGAGGATCTTAACATCTCGATCCGTAATCTCTACTGGTTCCTCGACGAATCGCAGCTGGTCGTCGATAGTGAGCTCCTTCAAAGGAACTATGAGGGTCTCATCTGACAGACACTTCTTCAGATTTGACACATGAAAAACGTTGTGAACTGCACTGAGTTCTGCTGGTAGATCCAGTTTGTAGGCCACTTTGCCTATTTTCTCTATGATTTCGAATGGTCCGACATAACGCGGATTGAGTTTGCCTCGTTTGGCAAAACGGACTACACCTTTCCAAGGTGAGACTTTGAGTAGTGCTTGATCCCCAACCTGGAACTCGAGTGGTTTTCTTCCTTTATCAGCATAGCTTTTCTGACGGTCACGAGCTGCCGCCATTCGTTGTCGTATCTGAGAAATTCTCTCGGTCGTATCTACTACCAGTTCTGGGCCAGTGATTTGGCTGTCACCAACTTCTGCCCAACAGAGAGGTGATCGGCATTTACGTCCGTACAATGCCTCGAATGGAGCGGCCTGGATGCTGGTGTGGTAGCTGTTGTTATATGAAAACTCCACTAACGGAAGATGTTTTTCCCAGCCGTTGCCGAAATCGATTACACATGCACGAAGCATGTCTTCTAAAGTTTGGATGGTGCGCTCAGACTGCCCATCCGTTTGCGGGTGATAGGCTGTGCTCATGTCTAATCGAGAGCCAAAAGATTTGTGCATCGCTTGCCACAGTTCTGAAGTAAAACGTGCATCACGATCAGAGATAATAGAGGTCGGCACTCCGTGCCTCGAAACCACTTCCTTTAAGTAAACGTCTGCTAGAGTGGAGAACTTATCCGTTTCCTTGATAGCTAGAAAATGTGCAGACTTGGTCAGTCGATCCACGATCACCCAAATGCTATCATTTCCGCGTTGAGATCTAGGCAGGCCAGTAACGAAATCCATGGAAATTTGTTCCCATTTCCATGTCGGGATCTCTGGTTGTTGAAGCAGACCTGATGGTTTCTGGTATTCCGTCTTGACTCTCGCGCAAGTCAGACATTTGCTAACGTAGGTTGCTATGTGGGCTTTGATACCGGGCCACCAATACGTAGTCTTGAGATCGTGGTACATCTTATCCGAACCAACCGAATAACGAGACTTGTGCGCTTCATCCATCACAAGCTCGCGTAAGTTTCCGTGAAGCGGAACCCAGATGCGCCCTGTTACATAGTAAGCGCCGTCTTCCTTTTGTTCTAGCCGCTGCCTCGATCCTCGTAAGGACTCAGCCCTGATGTTCTCTGCCTTCAATGCTTCAACCCGAGCATCACGAATTTGGGCAGGAAGACTAGATTGGTTGGTAAGCTGTAATGCACGTACACGCTTAGGTATAGTATCCTTTCGACTAAGGGTGTCGGCCACAACATTGGCTTTGCCAGGATGATACTTGATTGCACATTCGTAATCATTCAAGAGCTCGACCCATCGGCATTGACGCATGTTTAACTCCTTTTGCTTGAAGATATGCTCGAGACTCCTGTGATCGATGTTGCAAGTTGTTTGAGTATTGCACGGTCTGTTACGAGGGTATCACAGAAGTGATCACACTTCGGGATCTATGATGTCAATACATGAGTTCCAGCAAACGAAGAGGAGCAAGAAAGGTAATCGATCATTCGACGCTGCGACATCCAGCTCGGGGACGTTCGTTTAAGCACCTAACATTCTATACGGTTCGCTAGGTGTTCAGATGGGTGATCAGGTAATACTCGATAGAATCGAGATTCGAAAAGATTCAGAGAGGAGTGAAGAGGTCACGTTCGAGTAGGAGATAATCACTGATATGCCCCTATAGGCTTGTTATGTTTCACATTGATCAAATAACAGTACGGAACCCCTTTTCCACTTGTTAAGGCTCACTGGGACTCGCATGCACCCCACATTATTATTATGTGTGCACCCACAATAATATTGCGATTTGCATGCTCATCTCAGTTCCTCCTAACTCATGTCAAATGGCTCCTCAAACTCAGATGTCAAACGGAGGTCGTCAAAGTAATAAGATCACAAAAATCCAAAGGCTATAGCATACTATCAACGCATCATAAGGTAAGCAAGCAATCCATGCCATCATGCTATAGTGACGAGTGTGTGATCGTGTGTTTCGCCATAAATGTGTACTTGTCACGTAGTGTATGCAATAAGTAAGAAAGACGAACCTTGCAATCTGGAGCTGAGCGTCATGGTCATATTCACGTTTTCAGAACTGTTCGGTTATAGTCTGGTTTTATAAAAATGTTTTTCCCCTTTTTAAAACCAAGTTCACTATAACCAATTGAACTCATAATTATAATTAATAAAACTTTCATTTATTAACACAAAGCGTTACAATCGTTACATGTCATTCATTGTATACAGCGGAAGCATAAATCATTTGTTAAGTGTTTAGTAAACCAAGAGTACATAAACCATTGAGCTTGTATTGAGATTCCATGAATCTCGACCCATGACCACTCCAGCCTCCCAGACAGCAAGTTCCAAATAATATAAGCATATAGTCCTGCAAGGCATGTAACAACGAGTCAACAACAAAGTTGAGCAAGTTCACAGTTGGTTGTTTAGTTATAGCATTCATTTCGTAAACCGTATGTTCGTTTTGTAAACCATGTATCGTATTAATTCGTATCGCGGTCTCCCAGACATGTTTGCGAAGATTAGTGGGGGCTTCCCATGTGTATCGTAGTAATTCGTATCGCGGTCTCCCAGACATGTTTGCGAAGATTAGTGGGGGCTTCCCATGTGTATCGTAGTAATTCGTATCGCGGTCTCCCAGACATGTTTGCGAAGATTAGTGGGGGCTTCCCATGTGTATGTTACTAGACTAGTCGTATGTGTACGTGCCCTTCTTGATCCAAGGACCGTAGCGAGTATGAGTGTACGTAGGTTTTACGTACGTGCCCTTCAATCCGAGGACAGTAGTAAGTATGAGTGTACGTAGGTTTTACGCACGTGCCCTTCAATCCGAGGACAGTGAAAAGCAGTTTAATAGTAATGATAGTGCGAGTAGTTATTCAATCCCATTCCCAACCCACCGGGAATCCCATGCCTTAGGAGTGTGAACTCACCTCGGTTGCTCGGTTTGACTCTCAAATATAGCTAACAGTCAAGGTCGGTCAACCACATCCTAGTATGATTACCACTTAGTTTATTAGTGACTTCAAATAGAACACAAAGTTCCTACACGTATCTATCACATAACATGCGTCACTTTAATGGTTCATGCCCATATAAACTTCCCAAGTATTCCCCACTCATACGACATTGCACATAACACTTTTATAGACATATAACATGTAATATCATTCTCGGATAACCTACACGCCATTTAGACACGCAAATCACTACTTATGTCGTTTCAGCTTTAATCTTCAAAACTGGGCTGTTTTCGGGGATTTTAATAAAATAGTTAACTTGTTTAAAAAATTCCCAACTTTTTACAGAAGGTCTTAAACGATTCAAATATTATTGTGTTAAAATCTCGGGATCCAATTCATCACCAATATTTTATAAAAATTTATTTTCCGGACTGCAATCAGATTCATCTTTTTCTGATTGCAGTCCACGGAATAATTTATTTAAAATTCCTCGTAAGTCCGATTTATGAAATTCCAGTGGGGTAATTACAAATACATTAGTTGTCATCTACCGTACAAATTTCATTAGCTGATTCATCATAGATTTCCAGTTATGACCAAAAACACATCACCCATTTACTGCAGCAAAAACTCAGCTTCAGCTGCTGTTTTTAAAGGGGTCTTTAAAAATAGTAAACGAAGTCCAAAAATTATGATTCCAGTGCCATTAGAACCGTATTTCATAATACATAAATCTAGTCTTCAGAAAATACATTTTTCGCTTTATTAGTGTCCAGTTACAGCCAACTGAAGTTGGCTGTAATCACCAAACAGCAAACTGTTTTCAGCTTTTAACATATTACATCTTTTTAGATCATGAAACAAGATGAACAAAGGTGACATAAGGAACTTACTACTAGCTTGAAGCTAGGGGTGATTCTTAGTGAAGAAGATGATGAAGAAATGATGATGGAAAGCAAGAACAAAGCTCCTTGAATGCCTTTCAAGATGCAACCTCCATGGATCACCTTCAAGCTTGTATGAAACTTAAATATGATGAAGATGATGGTGGTTATGTGATGGTGAGGGTGGCGGTTTTGGGGTGAACCGAAACTGAGAGAGAGGAGTGAGTGTTGTTGTGTCTTGAAGATGGAAATGCCTAATGTTCTTATAACCCTTTAAATGCCATATCTTCATAAGATCCTACAAGTACCATCATATCTTTTTACAAGATCACAAGAGATCTTACAATATATTATCAAGATTGTATAAGATTATGGAGATCTTATTAGGGGGGTCCTTGTAACCGTTCACATGGAATGGGGGGGGGGGGGCTAAGTGTAAACTTTAATCAATAAGAAATCTAAACAAAATATTTTCAAGATCTTATCATATCCAATCAAGATCTCATGGAAGATCACTAGAGATTTAGGAAGATATTAGGAAAGATTTGTAAATCTTTGGGTGGGGTCCATAGGACCAAAAATCGGTTGGGGGGGGGGGTCTTGTTGCAATTTTTCTAACTAAATGGTAATTGATAGTTAGAGTGCAAGTAACTTGATAGTATATGTTTGTGTGATGATTTTTGGTGGGTGTTATGGTATACGGGGATCATGACTAGCCAAAAATAATTAAATAATGTGTTTGACAAATATTTGGTGTCCCGGGTAATGTCCGGTTGTTCGGTCGGATACTGTTTCGTTAAAATGTTTAATTGTTCCGTAGAGTGTCTTATATGTATATTTTTGTAACACAATTAATTCCCAACACTCAGGAAAGCATACCGGACTATTTAGTAATTTTTCTGTATACTACTAGTATGTTAACAGGCACATGTAAGTACAACACAGTAATCAGAGAGCAGTTAAATGATTCAGCACAGTCATCAAGCACTTTAATTATCATTAATAAATTGTACGGATACATGGAATTACGAGGGTTGTCACAAATTGTCTGTGTTATAAACCATTGTTCAATCGTCTGTGTTATATACAAATCGTCAATCATCCGTGTTATATACCAATCGTCAATCATCCGTGTTTTAATTGTGAAAACTTTTGGTCGTTCTTTAATGAACACATTCAAACCTGTGAGACTCGACTATACCACCCATGGGGTATCTTTAATAGACCCTGAAAGGCTTCTATAACATCGACTAACATATCAACAAATGATTTGTTAAGATAACAGATTCTGTCATTACCCCAAACTATCCACCAAATCTAGTGGATAGCCCGATAACGGGATTGTCAGTCCTATGGTACCATAACATACTACTGGTCGGCTTGATCAAAGCTAATGAATGTCATTCGTATTAATGCACCAACAAGTTCGTTCACATTATTGAAATCGTCGTGTTTTATATAAACCATAGTCTTTATTTTGAAAACTTGAAAAGCATTTAGCACATATGAGTCACCCCAAAACCATTGAAAGCATAAAAGAGGGGAGCTATGTACTCACTTGAGATTGCAAAGTATCCTTGAATCAAGTGAAATACCAAAGCTCCGTACGTGTCCTAATGTGTCCAAACATCGGGTAACTATGTTAAAGTAACAGTACATAATCGGAGGAATCGGGTAGAATGAGGTCTTGTAAACCAAATGAGTGTTGGAACTCATATGAAATGGTTTAACAAAGTCTACATTCTGATTTGTAATGAATCCTATGTGCTTTTGACCCGTTAAGACCCGTTAAGGTAGTTTACGCTACTTTAACGTATCATTTGCGAAATACGCGCTCGGATGATTAAACAAGTCCTATGATAAGTCTTAAATGCCCAAACATGTTTGAAAATTTTACAATATCAGTTTAGGTGTCAAAAGTTTGGTAACATATGCTTAAATCGGAATTATGCATGAAAAGGGTATTTTGGTCATTTTCCAAGGGCATCTAAACAACCTATCATACAACTAACCAAACAAAGTGACCATAAGGTATAACCTCAGGTGGTTATTCCCTATACAACTATGGCCACAATATGTGTTTGCTCGGATCCTAATGATCGACCAAACGGGTCGGGTTCGAAAGTCAAAGTGGTGGTCAAACTGCTCGACTTACGACCCTAAATAAGCACTAAACTAGAAGTGACGAGTTAAACATGTTAAAATATGTTTAACTAAGTTGGAAAACTGATTTGGTATCAAAACAAAGTGTTTTGATACCCGAAAATAGTTCTGTCGTAAAATGCACATAAACGTGCATTTTGACTGAAACTTTGACTCTTTACTTCTACTAGTAATCGTGGAAATCAGTAGGTATAATCGCAAGGGATTATAACCATCATGATTACGATCACATTGCAAAGTTCAATTGAACTTTGACTTGACCAATTCATGGTCAAAACCGAAAGTCAAACGGTAGTCAAACTATTTGACTTTCAGCTTAAAATAGCCAAAAGAAATGAGCAAGACTAGGATAGAACACTTACTAGTGTTCTAGGATCCAAGAATGCTCAGTAGGAAGCCTCGAAAAGATGGTAGCCTCTAATTTAGAGCAATTAGATGAGAATAGCCCAAATGAGCAAGGAATGAAATGAATGGAGGTGGGTATTTATAGTGTTCTTGGAGCTTTAGGATCTTGACATGTGGATTGTGTATTGCCCAAGGAAGAATAGGATTAAAACAAGTGTTTGGCCAAGAATTGAAGTCTTGGTGATCACACAAGAGCCCACAAGATTGCAAACAAAACAAGTGCAGCAAGCTGATTTGAAAGAAAACAAGCATTCTGTTACTGAAGTCTCTCGCACCCCATGACCCAGGAAGCCAAATGGGTCACGCCCCATGAGCCAGGTATAGGCAAACTTTCAAAAATTGGCAAAACAGGTCCCTGCATGCTTTTAAACTTGTTTTCGACACGTTTAACCCCCGTTAACCCAATTTTAAGGCTTTACTGTGACACCTGTGTCACTTCAACCATCAATCAAATACCAAACCAGTGAAATATTGTGTTTCATACTTGGTATTTGTATAAATATGTGTATTGTTTGCACATATCAATTCTTGTTCGATTTCGAGCTTTAAATCGCTTTCTGGAAGGTTATACGCGATCTAATGCGTAAAAATAACCAGTTTAATGCAACAAACACTCTGGAATAGTGAAATAGGCCTAACATACCTTAAATAACCTTTACATAACTTAGAAATAAGTTTTGGAAGGTTTGGTGTGGCGAAATCAAGTTTATTCACTCAGAGGGACTATTTGCGTCAACTTGCAAAAGTCTGCCGTTTCGTAAGGCAACGTATAGTCCGGAACATGATCATAATCTAAACATAGCATAAATAACCTAAACATAGCTTAGAAATAAGCTTTGAATGGTTCGGTGTGTGAAAATATGCTTATTTGATCTTACAGGGACTAAAAGTGTCAAAAACGGCGTAAGTTTGCATTTTCGCGCATATCTTACGTTCTGACCACATCTGGACATCCAAAATTTTTGAACACACTAAAATATTTTTATTTTAGTGATCGGCATGCAAAAACACCATTCGTCGCTTAATTTGGATCGTTTTCGCGTCCGTTTGAGTTTCGTCGTAATTTAACGAACAACGCGACCGTACGACCAAACGAGCCGACATCCGAGAGTTTTCCGAGCACCTTTTGAGTCCTCTAAACTTTATTGACCTTGTAGATCCTTGAAAATGGCTTAACAGGGGTCAAAAGGGCCTGAAATGAGCTTAAACCAAATGCAGGGACCTGAACTGTAATATATGAAACTTTGGCTGATCTGGGAGGGCCAGGCGGACCACGTAAGCCCCCTACCTATCCTTACACGGGCCGTGTGAAGACCCCAGTGACCAAAAATCATTTTTCAGCTGTTGTTTCATAATTCAGGGGCCAATCTTGCAATTTCTTTGTGTGGTAGCCAAGTTATCACCTCTCCAAGGCTTTGTACCTGCTTGTGACAATTGTAGGGCTCTGATTCTTGCTTGGAGGCTACACAAACATGTGTAATGATCTTGTGAGTTTGCATCAAGTATAAATAGCCCAACCTTTTCATTTTTTCATTGCTCATTTCTTCTCATTTCTCTTCTAATCTGATTTGGGAGCTCTCTCAAGTGATTAGGAACTTCCTCTTTGGTTTTCTTATTATCTTTCTTCAAGCATTGGACCTTTGTGAGTGTTCTTTCATGCTTATTCTTTATGTTAGTGCAGAAAGTCAAACAGTTTGGCCAACAGTTTGACTTTCGGTTTTGACCATCAATTGGTTAAGTCAAAGTTCAATTGAACTTTGTAACGTGATTGTAATCACGATGGTTATAATCCTTAGCGATTATACCTACTGATTACCACGTTAACTAGGCGTAGTGACGAGTCAAAGTTTCGGTTAAAATGCGTTTTATCACGCATTTTGCCATGGAACTACTTTTAGGTATCAAAACACATTGTTTTGATACCAAAATCAGTTTCTAAGTAGGTTAAACATGTTTTGACATGTTTAACTCGTCACTATTAGTTTAGTGCTTGTATAGGGTCGTAAGTTAAGCGGTCTAGACAACCGCTTAGACTTTCAAACCCGACCCGTTTGGTCGATCATTAGGATCCGACCAAGCTTGCTTAGTGATCATAGTTGCATAGGGAATAACTCCTGAGGTTATACCTTATGATCACATAGGATTGGTTAGCTATTCGTTAATTGGTTTACATGCCAATAAGAATTGACCAAAATGCCCTTTTGTAGCATAAATCCGTAATGTGCATATGTGAACATATTTTTAACATCTAAACTGAATTAGTAACATGTTAGGGTATAATTGGGCATGTAAGACTTGACATAGCTCATAGATAACCATCCGAACATAGTTTTCTTTAACCGACGCGTTATAGTAGCTTATGCTACCATAATGGGTCGAAACGGGTTAAGAGCACTTAGGTAGACTTCTAAATCAGAATGTTAGCTCTATTAAATCATACCATATGAGTTCAATTACTCATTTGATTTATAGAACATCATTCTATCCTATCTCCCGGTTTAGGAGCCGTTTAATAACATAGTTACCTATATTAGGTGCCGTTTGATTCCGTACTCCCTCTAGCTTTGCTTGGTTGTTGTTCAAGACTTCTAAGCACCCTCAAGTGAGTACATAGTCCCCTCTTTTACTGTTTTCAATGTTTTGGGGTGAAGCATGTGTACCTATTTGTTATGTTCACGATTTCAAAGTATAAATTAATTATACATACTAGTACTTATCTTTTGACAAACTGAATAATTGTTTATGGTTTAAACACTAATTTTTCAAAGATAATAGAATTAATTGTTGAAATGTACTTATTTATGTTCACAAGACCGATTGGTAGTATGATATAGCGCTATAGGACTAGACACCCCATTCCTGTTGTCATGGAATGTCAGAAACCAATATTTTATCCAAATAGGGATTGCCTTCGTGGTATCTCTATAGTCTCAATTGGTGTAGTTTGATGCACTAAGGTCTGATTGAATTCTTAAATCACACTTTTATTGTATATTTTATTATACTCCCGAAAGTATAGCTTGATATACTCTCATGTGTGATATTGTACAAAACAACATATATTTTGTTAACTACCAAAACATATTTTAAATATGTTATTTATTAAACCAAAACATAGTTTAATATGTTATACATAAATCCAAAGTATACTTTTGATATACTATCGAAAACGATTATTTTGACAACCAAAGTATATTTAATATACTATCTGTTTAACGATTTTGGAACCGAAATATATTTTGATATATTACTTATTCGACTTTCTTAAAACCAAAGTATATTTTTATATATATACTACAAACTTTTTATCAAAACATTGTTTTACAAACTCATTTTACTTACATATTTACTTATGCAACATTGTTTTATATCATCAAATTTCTTGTAAAATTTCGCATGATTTATAAAGAAAACATTTTTAAGATTCATGACTACTTTTTGTTAAAACATTCTTTTAAACTTATAAGTCATGAATCATGCATAAACAAAACCTATGTATCTCACATGCATTTTTATGCTGACGTACCTATTTTTACACATGTTTCAGGTTCTGCTATGTGGTGATGGTTGACGCATGAAATACATAGGATGGACTCGTGCCTTAGCGACTTTAAAACTTGAGAAATAATAATTGTATTTATTTGATTTAAAATAAACAATGATTCTGTTACAACACTCCCCGACGTTTCCGCCACGTTTTGTTGTTTTACGTGGTCGGGGTGTGACAGAAAAGTTGGTATCAGAGCCAATGGTTATAGGGAATTAGGTTATAAGTAATGCTTTGACCTAGACTATAACCTTCCTAGGACCCTAACACAAGTTATCTTGTGTTTAGTTTTAAAACAATACCGTCGCCTATCCATAGGTGACAACCACAATAAGAATACAAGATCTGAATCCGCTTTAAAAACCAATCATCTGTTCTAGGATGATTGATTTCTAGGTTTTTTAACCCTCTGTTATAAGGTTTTGAACCCTCTTAGTTTTCAAAATCTCGTCAAAGTTTGGGTCTAAATAATGTGAACACGTGCAAACTGGAAGAGTGAATGCCTGTACCCTGAGTTTTCTGTCTAAGGCTAGAGTGTTCGTACAAATCCGCAGTATCGGACCAGTCACTCTTACCTGGGAACTCTTGGGGTGAGTGTTCACTTATAGGCGAGCATGTCTTCGGTGATACATTATAATGATCCATTTACTTTGATTAGTTACTGCGTGTCGTTTGTTTGTTCGAGGTAACGAACAAATGATCGCCTTCCTTATGTTTTGTCGATGTTTTCCATACCTCTTTTGTTTTCCAATCATCGACCTCACTCGTTTCTCATGTTCCCTTGTTCCTTTTAGACAATTCCTCCTCGACGTGATGCTCAATCTTTTACTACTGAGGAAGTCGCAGCCCTCGTAGCTCAACAAATGGCTGCAGTGCTTCCAGGCGTAGTAACTCAGATTCATGAGTTATATAACAACAATAACACCCACAGTGTAATTTCAAGACCTTCAACTCTGCCAAACCTTTGAAATTTTCTGGATCTCAAGGAGCAACCGCGCTCTTGCAATGGTTCGAAAGTTTAGAGAGCACATTCAGGCACGTGCAATGCCCGAATGAGCGTAAGGTTGAATTTGCATCCAGTGCATTCGAGAAGCGTGCTCTTACATGGTGGAACGGTGTGATGCGTGATAGAGGTGCCGATGTGGCAATGGCACAAACCTGGGAAGAGCTTTGGGCTCTAATGATGAAGGAATTCTGTCCTCGTCATGAGCTCAGAGCTTTGGAACGGGAATTTGACGATCTTAAATAAGACAGCAGTGAACATCGAGCCTATACTGATCGTTATGAGGAATTGAGCCTGTTATGTCCTGCTATGGTCACGCCTGTGGATAAGGCGATTGAGAAGTACATTGATGGTCTTCCTGACTTAGTTCAGGATATCGTTACTGGCAGCAACCCTACCACTGTCAGACAGGCCATTGAATTATCTGCCACCCTGACTGAATCCCATATCAGGAAGGGTAAGCTTTTTTGAAAAGGCGACCCAAGACCATCTGATAAGGCTGCTCAAGTTGAACCAAAGGAAAAACAGGCTGAGGTATCCAAGAAGAAGAAGCGCAAGGCTTCTCAAAACTGCACCATAACTGCTCAGAACAATCAGGTTGCACCAAACCAACCAGCACAACCTCGTAAGAGGAAAAATTATGTTGGTACCGCACCTTTGTGCAACAAATACAACCGTCATCATTTGGAGCAAGAGCAGTGTCACAAATGTACCCACTGTGGAAGATTGGGACATTTGGTCGATACCTGCCGTTAAGCAAATCCTGCTGCTGTTCAAGCACGGTTCCCACCTGGGTCATGTTATAACTGTGGTGACCTTACTCACTACAAAAATAATTGCCCAAGACTTGTTAACGCAAATCCAGCGCATGGACGAGTGTTTAACATAAATGAGGCAAACGCGAACAACGATGCAGCAGTGAACAATTAGTCTTTTGTATTTCTTTGTCTGTTATCTTTTGACGTTGGAATAATTCAGTTGTTATATAAATAAAATTTGTTGTTTCAATTTTATTTTACGAAACTGTTATGTTTGTACAACCCTACGATACCGACACCAAGGAACGGTGTTCCTTATAAGACAAACTACTCGTGTGGTTCTGTCATTTTTGTGATCACTTGTGATCTCCCCGAAAATCTTATATACTCGTTTCTTTTTAAGAAACAAAGACAAATCTCTATTAAGGTCTTCCTATCTTCATAGTTAGATTCTTGAAAATATTTAAAGTGCCAAACGGAATTCATGGATTGGATTCCTAGTGTGCTTTGAATACTCGTGTGCTCAAGTAACGAGAAAATTAACAAAATGAAGATCAAGATAAACAATTATGCGATTATGTGCTTATGTGTTTTCTTATATGTTTCATGTTTTTATGTGATTCATCCAAATCCTCGTAGAATCTTCCATATCTCTATATGAGGGATTCATAGTAGGATATCAAAATGTACTATCTTAAATCCTTAATGGACTTCTACGTCGTAGTTAAGTCCCTTGGATTATAAAGTACTATTATATAATTGGACCCCTTGAGTGGTCTGGTCAAACAGATTGATTCAAAAATATGGATAGGAATATCATGTGATGATATAATTGAAAAGATCCCTTAAGTGATCAATTTAAAGAGATCGTACGACGGTCTAGTTAAGAAGATCATGTGTTGATCTAATTAAAAAGATTGTTCGTTGATCTAATTAAAAAGATCCTTTGATGGTCTAGTCAAGTCACTTCATGTTTATTCGATTGATTTTTTCCCCTACACATTATGAAAAGAACTGTGCGGACTGTGCAAGGAATTACGTAATTATGGATGCATACATAATTATGGAATTCAGTGCACAGAAATCACAGCAAGTTTTGTCATGTTATAAGACCTATAGTGATGAGAATAACGAAACGAGAACAATGTAGAAAGGAGCATGGTGGATACGCCGCTGGTACTTCCATATATAAGTGTTCCTTATTACATTGCGAACGTAGCGTTATTTAAGTTACTAAAAGTCTTGGACCTTAATCAATGTCATTTTATCTTACACTCTCCGACACTGATTTCAAGCACACACCAGTTTCCTATGATAAGTCTTCATAAGAAACGTTCTTCTGTCCGTAGTTCGAAACTCCAGGTTTTGTTACTACAAGGATATCACTCTGACGGTTGACAAATTCGCTAAGAATCCTAACATGGCCCAGATTTTTACTTAGGGTTTGAGGGATTTATTCAAAAGCGAAACCATCACAGTTTTCGTTACAAGTTTCCTCTAAAATTAAATTTCGGGACGAAATTTCCTAAAGTAGGGGAGACTGTGACACCTGTGTCACTTCAACCATCATACAAATACCAAACCAGTGAAATATTGTGTTTCATACTTGGGATTTGTATAAATATGTGTATTGTTTGAACATATCAATTCTTGTTCGATTTCGAGCTTTAAATCGCTTTCTGGAAGGTTATACGCGATCTAATGCGTAAAAATAACCAGTTTAATGCAACAAACACTCCGGAATAGTGAAATAGGCCTAACATACCTTAAATAACCTTTACATAACATAGAAATAAGTTTTGGAAGGTTTGGTGTGGCGAAATCAAGTTTATTCACTCACAGGGACTATTTGCGTCAACTTGCAAAAGTCTGCCGTTTCGTAAGGCAACGTATAGTCCGGAACATGATCATAAGCTAAACATACCATAAATAACCTAAACATAGCTTAGAAATAAGCTTTGAATGGTTTGGTGTGTGAAAATATGCTTATTTGATCTTACAGGGACTAAAAGTGTCAAAAACGACGTAAGTTTGCATTTTCGCGCATATCTTACGTTCTGACCACATCTGGACATCCAAAATTTTTGTACACACTAAAATATTTTTATTTTAGTGATCGGCATGCAAAAATACCATTCGTCGCTTAATTTGGATCGTTTTCGCGTCCGTTTGAGTTTCGTCGTAATTTAACGAACAACGCGACCGCACGTGTCACACCCCGACCACGTAAAACAACAAAACGTGGCGGAAACGTCGGGGAGTGTTGTAACAGAATTATTGTTTCACAACCATGGAATAATTTCGTTTTATTTAATAAATGAACTCATTGTTTTAATACAATCTGATAAGTACAAATATTATCTTTCAAGTTTTAAAGTTGCTAAGGCACGAGTCCATCCTAAGTGTAGCATCAGTCATCACAAAGCAACACCTGAAACATGTGTAAAAATAGGTACGTCAGCATAAAAATGCCTGTGAGATACATAGGTTTTAATTGTAATTAGGATTCATGACTTATGAGTTTAAAGAAAATATTTTAATAAGAGTAGTCATAATCCTTGAAAAAGGTTTTCTTTTATAAATCATTTATAAGAAATCAGATGGTATAAAATAATAACACATAGGAAATTAAATAAGTAAGTGAAATGAGTTTGTATAAAGTATATTGTTTGAACAACAATATTTTGATAAAAAGGTTTATAGTATATATAAGAATATACTTTGGTTTTAAGAAAGTCGAATAGGCAATAAATCAAAATATATTTCGGTTCCAAAATCGTTAAACAGATAGTATATTAAATATACTTTGGTTTTCAAAATAATCGTTTTTGATAGTATATCAAAAGTATACTTTGGATTTATGAATAACATATTAAACTATGTTTTGGTTGAATAAATAACATATTTAAAATATGTTTTGGTAGTTAATAACATATCAAAATATGCTTTGGATTTGATAAATAACATATCAAAATATGTTTTGGTTTGTTAACAAAATATATATATGTTGGTTTTGTACAATACCACACATGAGAGTATATCAAACTATACTTTTGGGAGTATATCAAAATATACCATAAAAGTGTGATTTAAGAATTCATTCAGACCTAGTGCATCAAACTACACCTTTGAGACTATAGGAATACCACAAAGGAAATCCCTATTTGGATGGAGAAACAAATTGGTTTCAGACATTCCATGACAACAGGAATGGGGTGTCTAATCCTATAGCGCTATATCATACTACCAACCGGTCCGGTGAACAAAATAAGTACTATTCCAAACATTTATTTCATAATCTTTGAAAAATTAGAGTTTAAATCATAGACGATCATTTAGTTTGTAAAAAGATAAGTACGAATATGTATAATCAATTATACTTTTGGAAACATGAAAATAACAGATAGGTACACATGCTTCACCCCAAACATTGAAAACAGTAAAAGAGGGGACTATGTACTCACCTTTGGGTGCGTTTTTATACACAATCCCTCAATTTGTTTATTTGTCCTAAATTAAATAAGAATGATTAAATAAACAAAACTCACAAAAATACATGAGTTTCTCCGATACTTGGAATTTTCACATAACCTTGAGATTTCTCTCAAAAAGTTATTATTTGTGATTATCTTGGTGTATTTGTATATATGTACTCGAGCGTAATACTTATAACTTTGTCAACACTAACACATTACTATACACATATTGTGAAACACATAGCACATTGTAACACATAAAATAACCCATGAACAACCCATTCTAGTGTATGTTGAAAAACACTTATTTTAGCGTTTCGGTAACATTTTTGGGCGTCGGAAGTCACGTATGACTAGCCAATCACCAAGTAAACTTAATAGAAGTTAAAATACTTATTTTTATACCAAATATATCAGTTTGGTTACTGATCTAAAACAGTTTAATAAAAATCCTTCAAAAAGGCGATTTTTGACCGTTTTACCGCATAGTTTTGCATTAAACGTTACCCGATCCATCCCAAATCGAAACGACTTGAAATTTTAACACAACCCATGTTATTTACTGAACAAAATAATGGTTATACTCATGATAGTGCAGGTCTTAAATAAAGCACATAAATCATGCAAATTTCACCTAATTTACCACTTTTTAAGCTATATGTACAACATGCAAAGCCATCAAACCTATGTCAATGTTTCATGCCATTATAATACATCAAAAAAATATTATTTTTAGTGTTTATAACCAGATCTAAAACAGTTTTTGTCATTTAACCATTTTTCATCATCTCTTGAGCTTTAAATCATCATATTTTCACATGTACAAGTGCCTAAAGCACACTAACATTTCATCATCTTTTTATATGGGTTTAGATGCATAAAATATGTGATATATTCAGATGTATTTGCTGATGTAATTTAAATTTAACATATCATACATAAATCACCAAATACTTGCATCTTTACCACCATTCTAGAACATGTAACAACATAAACAAGTACTTAACAAGAACCAAACTCAAACTGAAAGAAAAACTCATAAACATACATATATATATACGGTCAGACACACATATATATATATATACATCTCCATTTTTATTTTGTAACAAGACCCTTTTTCATTGTTAGATTTCAAGTTTAGTGAAAATCCCAAGATTCAAGAGAAACTTCAATCATCAAGAACAACCAAGAATCAAAAGTATGATTTAAACATAATGTTATACCTTTAAGATTCAAGTAGGTTGTAGGATGAGAATTTGATGATAGGAAGCTTGAAATTTCTTGAATGCACCTTGGAATCACCTTAGGTCTTCATACTAACTTGAAGGTTGCTAGAAAAGCGACATGAACATGAAGAATAGAGTTTGAAGGTTTGAAGAAATGAAAATGGAGGAGAGAGAGAGATGGGACGGTTCTAGGAGAGAGAGGGAAGGAGGATGTTGAGTGTTGTAAGAAGTGTGATCTTAGAAGATATGTATAGAAATTTAAAGGAGATATGGAGGTGTAGCATGTGTGACACTTGTCCATACAAGTCTTTATAGGATATTTTTGCAAGATATTGAAATATTTGGTGGGGCCACACTAGATATGACCGAATTTTTAAAGGGGGAGGGGGTCCAAGTGTAAGTTTTTATATAAACATGCCACAAGTAGGCTAAAACGGGTGTTTAACTGGATACCGGGTATTTTATCTAGCGTTTAAACCCCGGTTTATGGCGTTCTAAATTATTTTTAATATTCTATAAAAATAATCTTGCCAAAATATTGCTGAAATAAATTTCAGTTGCCGAGATTTGGCTGCGTTGTCTGCGTTTTGCTGTAGAAGCACTGTGTCGCGCAGAAACACACGGTACGCGCTTAAACTTGAAAAATAACGTTTTTAGGCGTTTTAATTTATTTTTCATCACGGACCTGATTAAAATAAAATTTTAATCATAACAGAATATTTTCGGGATTTAAAATATTATCCGGGCGGTCACCAGCGTTCGTTTCGCAGTTTTGTCGTAATTAGATTTTAGTCCAAATAAACATGTTTTTGCCATACCGAATCCTTCGAAACTTGTTTCTAAGTTATGTAAAGGATATTTATGGTATGTTTGTCTCACATCACAGTTCCGGAGTGTACGTCGTGTTAAACTGATTGCGTTTAAGCACCAGTTTGCGTATAACCTTCTAGAAAGTGATTTAAAGCCCGAAATCGAACAAGAATTGATATGTGCAAACAATACACATTTTTATACAAATCCCAAGTATGAAATACAATATTTCATTGGTTTGGTTATTTGTTTGATGGTTGAAGTGACACAGGTGTCACAGTACGACCAAACGAGCCGACATCCGAGAGTTTTCCGAGCACATTTTGAGTCCTCTAAACTTTATTGACCTTGTAGAGCCTTGAAAATGGCTTAACAGGGGTCAAAAGGGCCTGAAATGAGCTTAAACCAAGTGCAAGGACCTGAACTGTAATATATGAAACTTTGGCTGATCTGGGAGGGCCAGGCGGGCCGCGTAAGCCCCCTCTCTATCCTTACGCGGGCCGTGTGAAGACCCTAGTGACTAGAAATCATTTTTCAGCTGCTGTTTCATAATTCAGGGGCCAATCTTGCAATTTCTTTGTGTGGTAGCCAAGTTATCACCTCTCCAAGGCTTTGTACCTGCTTGTGACAATTGTAGGGCTATGATTCTTGCTTGGAGGCTACACAAACATGTGTAATGATCTTGTGAGTTTGCATCAAGTATAAATAGCCCAACCTTTTCATTTGTTCATTGCTCATTTCTTCTCATTTCTCTTCTAATCTGATTTGGGAGCTCTCTCAAGTTTAGGAACTTCCTCTTTGGTTTTCTTATTATCTTTCTTCAAGCATTGGACCTTTGTGAGTGTTCTTTCATGCTTATTCTTTATGTTAGTGCAGAAAGTCAAACAGTTTGGCCAACAGTTTGACTTTCAGTTTTGACCATCAATTGGTCAAGTCAAAGTTCAATTGAACTTTGTAACGTGATTGTAATCACGATGGTTATAATCCTTAGCGATTATACCTACTGATTACCACGTTAACTAGGTGTAGTGACGAGTCAAAGTTTCGGTCAAAATGCGTTTTAGCACGCATTTTGCCACGGAACTACTTTTAGGTATCAAAACACATTGTTTTGATACCAAATCAGTTTCTAAGTTGGTTAAACTTGTTTTGACATGTTTAACTCGTCACTATTAGTTTAGTGCTTGTATAGGGTCGTAAGTTAAGCGGTCTAGACAACCGCTTAGACTTTCAAACCCGACCCGTTTGGTCGATCATTAGGATCCGACCAAGCTTGCTTAGTGATCATAGTTGCATAGGGAATAACTCCTGAGGTTATACCTTATGATCACATAGGATTGGTTAGCTATTCGTTAATTGGTTTACATGCCAATAAGAATTGACCAAAATGCCCTTTTGTAGCATAAATCCGTAATGTGCATATGTGAACATATTTTTAACATCTAAACTGAATTAGTAACATGTTAGGGTATAATTGGGCATGTAAGACTTGACATAGCTCATAGATAACCATCCGAACATAGTTTTCTTTAACCGACGCGTTATAGTAGCTTATGCTACCATAATGGGTCGAAACGGGTTAAGAGCACTTAGGTAGACTTCTAAATCAGAATGTTAGCTCTATTAAATCATACCATATGAGTTCAATTACTCATTTGATTTATAGAACATCATTCTATCCTATCTCCCGGTTTTAGGAGCCGTTTAATAACATAGTTACCTATATTAGGTGCCGTTTGATTCCGTACTCCCTCTAGCTTTGCTTGGTTGTTGTTCAAGACTTCTAAGCACCCTCAAGTGAGTACATAGTCCCCTCTTTTACTGTTTTCAATGTTTTGGGGTGAAGCATGTGTACCTATTTGTTATGTTCACGATTTCAAAGTATAAATTAATTATACATACTAGTACTTATCTTTTGACAAACTGAATAATTGTTTATGGTTTAAACACTAATTTTTCAAAGATAATAGAATTAATTGTTGAAATGTACTTATTTATGTTCACAAGACCGATTGGTAGTATGATATAGCGCTATAGGACTAGACACCCCATTCCTGTTGTCATGGAATGTCAGAAACCAATATTTTATCCAAATAAGGATTGCCTTCGTGGTATCTCTATAGTCTCAATTGGTGTAGTTTGATGCACTAAGGTCTGATTGAATTCTTAAATCACACTTTTATTGTATATTTTATTATACTCCCAAAAGTATAGTTTGATATACTCTCATGTGTGATATTGTACAAAACAACATATATTTTGTTAACTACCAAAACATATTTTAAATATGTTATTTATTAAACCAAAACATAGTTTAATATGTTATACATAAATCCAAAGTATACTTTTGATATACTATCGAAAACGATTATTTTGACAACCAAAGTATATTTAATATACTATCTGTTTAACGATTTTGGAACCGAAATATATTTTGATATATTACTTATTCGACTTTCTTAAAACCAAAGTATATTTTTATATATATACTACAAACTTTTTATCAAAACATTGTTTTACAAACTCATTTTACTTACATATTTACTTATGCAACATTGTTTTATATCATCAAATTTCTTGTAAAATTTCGCATGATTTATAAAGAAAACATTTTTAAGATTCATGACTACTTTTTGTTAAAACATTCTTTTAAACTTATAAGTCATGAATCATGCATAAACAAAACCTATGTATCTCACATGCATTTTTATGCTGACGTACCTATTTTTACACATGTTTCAGGTTCTGCTATGTGGTGATGGTTGACGCATGAAATACATAGGATGGACTCGTGCCTTAGCGACTTTAAAACTTGAGAAATAATAATTGTATTTATTTGATTTAAAATAAACAATGAGTTCAATAATTCAATAAAACGAAATTATTTAATCCATGGTTGTGAAACAATGATTCTGTTACAACACTCCCCGACGTTTCCGCCACGTTTTGTTGTTTTACGTGGTCGGGGTGTGACATTTACAAGGATTTTAAATCATAGGGGACTTGAAATATGCTTGGAAATATTGTGGATGTCGGTTCGTTCGGTCGTACAGTCGCGTTTTGCACTTAATTACGACGGAAAATCGAACGGATGCGAAAACGATCCAAATTACGCAACGAAGGACATTTTTGTATTCTCATCACTAAAATACAATATTTTAATGATTACAAAAATTTTTGGATGTGCGTATATGGTCTGAATGCAGAATATGCGCGAATTTGCATACTTTCACAGTTTTGACGCTTTTAGTCCCTATGATCAAATAAGCATATTTTCACATACCGAATCCTCCAGAACTTATTTCTAAGCTATGTTAAGGGTATTTAGGGTATGTTTAGCTTATGACCTTGTTCCGGAGTGTACGTCGCTGCGAGAATCGGCAGACTTTAATAGTTTGTCGTAAATAGTCCCTTCGATCGAATAAACTTGTTTTTGCTATACCGAACCCTTCAAAACTTATTTCTAAGTTATATAATGGATATTTAGGGTATGTTTAGCTTATATCACTATTCTGGAGTTTACGTTGCGTTAGACTGATTACATTTGCGTAAAAGTTTACGTAAAACTTCTAGAAAAGCTTCTCGAGAGTTCGAAATCGTACAAGGATTGAAATGTGTAATTGTCATGCGTAATTATACAAATCCCGAGAATGAAACACAAGATTTCATTGGATTCATAATTGTATGATGGTCGTAGAGGCACAAATGTCACATTCTCCCCCGCTTTAGGAAATTTCATCCAGAAATTTAATTTTAGAGGAAACTTGTGAAAACAAATGTGATTGTTTCGTTTTTAAATGAATCCTCCGTTCCCTGAGTAAAAATCTGGGCCACGTCTGGATTTCCAGCGAACATTGTTAATCGTATTCATCTATTGTCTATAGGAAAGAGTTCAGATCCGAAGATTTAAACTTCATTCCAATAGATCGGTGTACGATTGTACCGAACCTCAAGAGCGTCATGTAATTGTCAAGGTGATATTCTTGTAGTAGAAGGATTCGAAGAAAGTGTGAACTCGAAATGGAGTTGGAATTTCAAACAACGAATGGAAGAATGTTTCCTATGAAGACTATTATAGGAAACTTGTGTGTGCTCGAAATTGGAGTCGGAGAGTGTACTATAAAACAATGTTGGTCAAGGTCCAGAACTTCTAGTAACTTGAATAATGCCACATTTGCAATGTAATAAGGAACACTTATATATAGGAAGTACCAGCGGCGTATCCACCATGCCCTTATTACATTGTTCCTGTTTTGTTATTCTTATCACTGTAGGTTTTTACACATGACAAAACTTGCTGTGGTTTCTGTGCACTGAATTACATAATTATGTATGCATCCATAATTACGTAATTCCTTGCACAGTCCGCACAGTTCATTTTATGATGTGTAGGGGAAGAAAAATCAAACGAATAATCCTGTGATGACTTTGACTAGACCACCATAGGGTCTCTATAACTAGATCAACGAATAATCTCTTTAAATAGACCACTAAAGAGTCTCTTCAACTAGATCACCACATGATCTCTTTAACTAGATTGACGAACAATCTCTTTAACTAGACCACCAAAGGGTCTCTTTAACTATATCAACACATGATATCGTTAACTAGATCATCACATGATCTCTTTAACTAGATTGACGAATCAGTCTCTTTACCTAGACCACCAAAGGGTCTCTTTAACTATATCAACACATGATATCTTTAACTAGATCAACACATGATCTCTTTAACTAGATTGACGAATCAATCTCTTTAACTAGACCATCAAAGGGTCTCTTTAACTATATCAACACATGATATCTTTAACTAGATGAACAAATGATCTCTTTAACTAGATTGACGAATCAATCTCTTTAACTAGACCACCAAAGGGTCTCTTTAACTATATCAACACATGATATCATTAAATAGATCAACACATGATCTCTTTAACTAGATTGACGAACAATCTCTTTAACTAGAGCACCAAAGGGTCTCTTTAACTAGATCAACACATGATCTCTTTAACTTTGGAATAATAATTTGGAATCCAAGGGTCTTAACTATTTGCATAGGAGCCCATTAAGTATTTAAGATAGTACTTTTGAATATCCATCTAAGAATCTATCACATGAAGATATGGAAGATTTTACAAGGATTTGGATAGTGAGCATTTGAATCCATTAAACACATAATCACATAATCGTTAACTTGGTCATCAACTTGTTTATCAACTTGTACATACGCATTTAAAGTACACAACAAATCCAATCAAGGACTTCAATTAGTACTTTAAACATCCTCAAGAATCTAACTATGAAGATAGGAAGATCTTGTAAGGATTTGGTTTGGTCACATCGACTTGCACATTGTTATATTGCATAAGTCCAATTAAGGACTTATGAAAAGTACCCTTAGGTATCCCAGCAAGGTTTTAAAGTGGTACTTTGAGTATTCGTCAAGAGTTATAACTTGTACCTTGTACTTTATTTCTTAAAAGAAATGAGTACTTAGGATTTTTGTGAGTGATCACAAATTGAAGAAACAATTAGAGTAGTTTGGTTTGCAAGGAATATGGTTCCTTGGTGTCATTATCATAGGGGTATACACGTAATCACATTTGTTTTTGAACATTAAATTTGAATAAAGATTTATTCATAAACCAGTCAAATTCTTTCAAGGTTCTTGGATAACAAGAGAAAAACATAAAGTTTAATCGTTCAAAGCAGCGTTGTCTTTAGCATGTGTCTAGTTAGTTGAATGCTCATCCACGGGCTGGATTTGCATTAACGAGCTTTGGGCAATTGTTTCTGAAATGACCCATCTCGCCCCAGTTGTAGCTAGAACCTGGTGGAAAACGGGCCTGAGGAGGATTTGCTTGAGGTTGGTTTGGTCACCTTGGTTCAGGGTAGTTTGACAAGCGTTTGCCAAATGACCAAGTCGCCCACATGAAGTGAACTGACGACACTGTAGGTGAGCTTGGTGGTGAGCATTACACTTGTTGCATATCGGTGCTGTATCGGCATAAGGTTTCCTTACAGGAGGTTGAGCTGGTTGGTTGTGAGTGTTCTGATTGGGATGAGCAACAACCGTATAGTTTTGTGAAGCCTTACGCCTCTAAGAAGGTTCGGCTTTGTTTCCCTTGTTTTCCTCTTGAGTAGTATTAGCTGCTTGTTTCTTGTTGCCTTTGCGAAACAGTTTCCCTTTTCTGATTTGAGATTCAGTTAAGGTAGCAGCTAATTCGATAGCCTGTCTGACAGTGGTAAGGTTGCTACCAATAACAATGTCCTGAACTAGGTCAGGAAGGCCATCGATGTATTTCTCAATTGCCTTATCCAAAGGCATAACCATAGTTGGACACAACAAGCTCAATTCCTCGTACCGGTCAGTGTAAGCATGGTGTTCTCCGCTTTCCTGTTTCAAATCATCGAACTCCTTCTCAAGTGCCCTTTGCTCGTGACGTGGGTAGAACTCCTTCATCATAAGAGCTCGAAGCTCTTCCCATGTTTGTGCCATTGCCACATCGGCACTCCTATCCCTCATCACACTGTTCCACCATGTGAGTGCTCTTTTCTGAAATACACTCGATGCAAACTCAACCTTTCGCTCATTCAGGCATTGAACATAACGAAAAGTGCTTTCAAGACTCTCAAACCATTGTAGGAGCCCAGTAGCTCCTTCAGACCCAGTAAACGCGAGCGGTTTAGCTGAGTTAAACTGTTTATAGTTGCATGAAGCTGGTGCATTGTTGTTATTGTTGTTGTTCGCTTGATTCAACTGGATTACTAGGTTTGGGAGCACATCAATGATTTGGTGAGCGATTATGGCTGCCATAGCGGCATCTTGTGTTTAATCACGTCGAGGAGGCATTCTAAAATAACAGAGAAACATGAGAGAAAACGAGTGAAATGATATTGGATAGTCAGAATTGAATGTTTAAAAATATCAACAAAGTATAAGGATTGTGATCATTTGTTCGTTACCTAAAACAAACAAATGACACAATGACTAATCAAAGTAAATGGGTCTTTATAATGTATCGCGAAGATATGCTTTAGCCTATAGGTGGAAACTCACCCCAAGAATTCCCAGGTAAGAGTGACTGGTCCGATGATGTGGATTTGTATGAACACTCTAGCCTTAGACAAAAAACCGCTGGATTGCACATGTTCACATTATTAAAGCCCAAACTTTGACGAGATTTTGAAAACACCAAAGACTTAAAAGCCTAAAACAAATCATCTAAGGATAGATGATTTCTTGTGAACTTTTGAAAAATTTTGACTCGAGAGAATGAATTATGTTTTGTTCTTGGTAATCACCTAAGGATAGGTGATAGTATTGTATTAAGAATCTAAACGCAAGTAAACTCGCGTTAGGGTCCTAGGAAGTTTATAGACTAGGTCAAGAGCATTACTAATAACCTAATTCCCTATAACCATGGCTCTGATACCAACTCTTCTGTAACACCCCGACCACGTAATACAACAAACCACGGCGGAAACTTCGGGGAGTCATGTCACAGAATCATTTTTTCACAACACATGGGAATTGAAGTTTTGTTTTATTTCGTTAATGGACTCTTTGTTTTGATACAAACCAAATAAGCACAACAATTTTCTTTCAAGTTTTAAAGTCACTAAGGCCCGCGTCCATCCTATGTGAAGCAAGCAATCAACAATCGTCACATAATAGAACCTGAAACAAGTGTGAAAAACAGTCAGCATAAAAAGCTGGTGAGTACATAGGTTTTGTATGTCAAATCCATGGCTTTGAATTCATATTGCAATACCTCGTCCAACTTCGAGAGTTGTCGAGTATGTACCTTGAAATAAAAAAGTGTTTGATATTTCAATATGTTTTATCAACTATACAAGTTGATATAAGTAAAACATAACCTTGTAGCCATGAATCTTGACCGTAAACACTTGTTTTGTAAAACCAAGTAGTAAATCATCTTTGAAAGAAAACTTCGTATGGTTTATATCTTTAAGTAAACGTCGTTGCGTGACATCGTTTGAAAACATTTGTCCTTGTTATAAACCAATTGTTCAATTGTCCGTGTTATAAAACAAATCGTCAATCGTCCATGTTAGAAACCATTGTTCAATCGTCTGTGTTATATACAAATCATCAATCGTCCGTGTTATAAAGCAATCGTCAATCGTCTGTGTTTTAATTGTGAAAACTTTTGGTCGTTCTTTAATGAACACACTCAAACATGTGTGACTCGACTATACCACCCATGGGGTATCTTTAATAGACCCTGAAAGGCCTCTTTAACATCGACTAACAAATCAAAAAACGATTTGTTAAAATAACATATTATGTCGTTACCCCAAACTATCCACCAAATCCAGTGGATAGCCCGATAACGGGGTTATCAGTCCTATGGTACCGTAACATACTACGGGTCGACTTGATCAAAGCTAATGAATGTCATTCGTATTAACGCACCAACAAGTTCGTTTACATTATTGAAATTTTCGTGTTTTATATAAACCATAGTCTTTGTTTGGAAAACTTGAAAAGCATTTAGCACATATGAGTATCCCCAAAACCATTGAAAGCATAAAATAGGGTACCTATGTACTCATTTGGGATTGCAAAGTATCCTTGAATCAAGTAAAATACCAAAGCTTCGTACGTGTCCTAATGTGTCGTAATATCGGGTAACGATGTTAAAGTAATGGTACATAATCGGAGGAATCGGGTAGAATGAGGTCTTGTAAACCAAATGAGTGTTGGAACTCATATGAAATGGTTTAACAAAGTCTACATTCTGATTTGGAATGAATCCTAAGTGCTTTTGACCCGTTAAGACCCGTTAAGGTAGTTTACGCTACTTTAATGTGTCATTTGCGTAACTATGCGTTCGGATGGTTAAACAAGTCCTATGATAAGTCTTAAATGCCCAAACATGTTTGAAAATGTTATAATATCAGTTTAGGTGTCAAAAGTTTGGTCACATATGCTTAAATCGGAATTATGCATGTAAAGGGTATTTTAGTCATTTTCCAAAGGCATCTAAACAAGCTATCATACAACTAACCAAACGAAGTGACCATAAGGTATAACCTCAGGAGGTTATTCCCTATACAACTATGGTCACAATATCTGTTTGGTCGGATCCTAATGATCGACCAAACGGGTCGGGTTCTAAAGTCAAAGCAGTGGTCAAACCGCTCGACTTACGACCCTAAATAAGCACTATATTAGAAGTGACGAGTTAAACATGTTAAAATATGTTTAACTAAGTTGGAAAACTAATTTGGTATCAAAACAAAGTGTTTTGATAACTGAAAATAGTTCCGTCATAAATGCACATAAACATGCATTTTGACCGAAACTTTGAATCGTCACTTCGACTAGTAATCATGGAAATCGATAGGTCTAATCACAAGGCATTATAACCATCGTGATTACTATCACGTTGCAAAGTACGATTGAACTTTGACTTGACCAATTCATGGTCAAAACCGAAAGTCAAACGTTAGTCAAACTGTTTGACTTTCAGCTTAAATAGCTAAAAGAAATGAACAAGACTAGGATAGAACACTTACTAGTGTTCTAGGATCCAAGAATGCTCAGTAGGAAGCCTCCAAAAGATGGTAGCCTCCAATTTAGAGCAATTAGATGAGAATAGATCAAATGAGAAAGGATGAAATGAATGGAGGTGGGTATTTATTGTGTTCTTGGAGCTTTAGGATCTTGACATGTGGATTGTGTATTGCCCAAGGAATAATAGGATTAAAACAAGAGTTTGGCCAGGAATTGAAGTCTTGGTGATCACACAAGAGCCCACAAGATTGCAAACAAAACAAGTGCAGCAATCTGATTTGAAAGAAAACAAGCATTCTGTTACTGAAGTCTCTCACACGTCGCGACCCAGTAAGCCAAATGGGTCATGCACCGTGAGCCAGGTATAGGCAGACTTTCAAAAATTGGCAAAACAGGTCCCTGCGTGCTTTTAAACTTGTTTTCGACATGTTTAACCCCCGTTAACCTAATTTTAAGGCTTTACAAGGATGTTAAAGCATAGGGGACTTGAAATATGCTTGAAAATATTGTGGATGTCTGTTCGTTCGGTCGTACGGTCGTGTTTGCGCTTAATTACGATGGAAAATCAAACGGACGCGAAAACGATCCAAATTACGCAACAAAGGACATTTTTGCATTCTCATCCCTAAAATACCATATTTTAATGATTACATAAATTTTTGGATGTGCGTGTATGGTCTGAATGCAGAATATGCGCAAATTTGCATACTTTCGCAGTTTTGATGCTTTTAGTCCTTGTGATCAAATAAGCATATTTTCACATACCGAACCCTCCAAAACTTATTTCTAAGTTATGCTAAGGGTATTTAGCATATGTTTAGCTTATGACCTTGTTCCGGAGTATACGTCGCAACGAGAATTGGCAAACTTTCGTAGTTTGACGTAAATAGTCCCTCTGATCGAATAAACTTGTTTTTGCTATACCGAACCCTTCAAAACTTATTTCTAAGTTATGTAAAGGATATTTAGGGTATGTTTACCTTGTGTCACTGTTCCAGAGTGTACGTTGCGTTAAACGATTACGTTTGCGTAAAAGTTTACGTAAAACTTCCAGAAAAGCTTCTCGATAGTTCGAAATCGTACAAGGATTGAAATGTGTAATTGTCCTATGTAATTATACAAATCCCGAGAATGAAACACGAGATTTCATTGGATTCGTAATTTTATGATGGTCGTAGAGGCACAAATGTCACATTCTCCCCTACTTTAGGAAATTTCGTCCCGAAATATAATTTTAGAGGAAACTTGTGAAAACAGATGTGATTGTTTCGCTTTTAAATGAATCCTCCATTCCCTGAGTAAAACTCTGGGCCACGTCTGGATTTCTAGCGAACATTGTTCATCGTATTCGTCTATTGTCTATAGGAAAGAGTTCAGATCCGAAGATTTAAACCTCATTCCGATAGATTGGTGTATGATTGTACCGAACCTCAAGAGCGTCATGTAATTGTCAAAGTGATATTCTTGAAGTCGAAGGATTCGAAGAAAGTGTGAACTCGAAATGGAGTTGGAATTTCAAACGACGAATGGAAGAACATTTCCTATGAAGACTACTATAGGAAACTTGTGTGTGCTCGAAATTGGAGTCGGAGAGTGTACGATAAAACAATGTTGGTCAAGGTCTAGAACTTCTAGTAACTTGAATAATGCCACATTTGCATTGTAATAAAGAACACTTATATATAGGAAGTACCAGAGCCGTATCCACCATGCCCTTATTACATTGTTCCTGTTTTGTTATTCTTATCACTATAGGTTCTTACACATGACAAAACTTGTTGTGGTTTCTGTGCACAGAATTCCATAATTATGTATGCATCCATAATTACGTAATTCCTTACACAGTCCACATAGTTCATTTTATGATGTGTAGGGGAAGAAAAATCAAACGAATAATCCTATGATGACTTTGACTAGACCACCATAGGGTCTCGTTAACTTGATCAACGAATGATTTCTTTAAATAGACCACCAAAGAGTCTCTTCAACAGATCACCACATGATCTCTTTAACTAGACTGACAAACAATCTCTTTAACTAGACCACCAAAGGGTCTCTTTAACTATATCAACACATGATATCTTTAACTAGATCAACACATGATCTTTTTAACTAGATTGACGAATCAATCTCTTTAACTAGACCACCAAAGGGTCTCTTTAACTATATCAACATATGATATCTTTAACTAGATCAACACAAGATCTCTTTAACTGGATTGACGATTCAAACTCTTTAACTAGACCATCAAAGGGTCTCTTTAATTATATCAACACATGATATCTTTAACTAGATCAACACATGATCTATTTAACTAGATTCACGAATCAATCTCTTTAACTAGACCACCCAAGGGTCTCTTTAACTATATCAACACATGATATCTTTAACTAGATCAACACATGATCTCTTTAACTAGATTGACGAACAATCTCTTTAACTAGACCACCAAAGGGTCTCTTTAACTAGATCAACACATGATCTCTTTAACTTTGGAATAGTACTTTGGAATCCAAGGATCTTAACTATTTGCATAGAAGCCTATTAAGGATTTAAGATAGTACTTTCGGATATCCTTCTAAGAATCTATCACATGAAGATATGGAAGATTCTACAAGGATTTGGATAGTGAGCATTTGAATCCATTAAACACATAATCATATAATCCCATAATTGTCAACTTGGTCATCAACTTATACATACGCATTTAAAGTACACAATGAATCCAATCAAGGACTTCATTTAGTTCTTTAAACATCCTCAAGAATCTAACTATGAAGATAGGAAGATCTTGTAAGAATTTGGTTTGGTCACATCGACTTGCACATTCTCATATTGCATAACTCCAATTAAGGACTAATGAAAAGTACCCTTAGGTATCCAAGCAAGGATTTAAAGTGGTACTTTGAGTATTCGTCAAGAGTTATAACTTGTACCTTGTACTTTATTTGTTAAAAGAAATGAGTACTTACTTAGGTATCCAAGCAAGGATTTAAAGTGGTACTTGAGTATTCGTCAAGAGTTATAACTTGTACCTTGTACTTTATTTGTTAAAAGAAATGAGTACTTAGGATTTTTGCGAGCGATCACAAATGGAAGAAACTACGCGAGTAGTTTGGTTTGCAAGGAATATGGTTCCTTGGTGTCGGTATCGTAAGGGTATACACGTAATCACATTTGTTTTCGAACATCAAATTGGAATAGAGATTTATTCATAAACCAGTCAAATTGTTTCAAGGTTATTGGATAACAAGAGAAAAACATAAAGTTTAATCGTTTAAAGCTTCATCGTCTTTAGCACGTGTCTAGTTAGTTGAATGCTCATCCACAGGCTAGATTTGCATTAACGAGCTTTGGGCAATTGTTTCTGAAATGACCCATATCGCCACAGTTGTAGCAAGAACCTGGTGGAAAACGGGCCTGAGTAGGATTTGCTTGAGGTTGGTTTGGAACACCTTGGTTTGAGGTAGTTCGAAAAGCGTTTGATAAATGACTAAGTCACCCACATGAAGTGCACTGACGAGACTGTAGGTGAGCTTGGTGGTGAGTATTACACCTATTGCACAGTGGTGCTGTACCGGCATAAGGTTTCCTTGTAGGAGGTTGAGCTGGTTGGTTGTGAGTGTTCTGATTGGGTTGAGCAACAACCGCATAGTTTTGTGAAGCCTTACGCTTCTTAGAAGGTTCGGCTTTGTTTCCCTTGTTTTCCTCTTGAGTAGTAATAGCTGCTTGTTTCTTGTCGCCATTGCGAAACAGTTTCCCTTTTCTGATTTGAGATTCAGTTAAGGTAGCAGCTAATTTGATAGCCTGTCTGACAATGGTAGGGTTGCTACCAGTAACAATGTCCTAAACTGGGTCAGGAAGGACATCAATGTATTTCTCAATTGCCTTATCCAAACGCGTAACCATAGTTGGACACAACAAGCTCAATTCCTCGTACCAGCCGGTGTAAGCACGGTGTTCTCCGCTATCCTGTTTCAAATCGTCAAACTCCCTGATAGGATCTGAGTTTTTCTGATTGTGTTGTTTAACAAGAAATGGAAAGATGAAACAAGTATTGTGGAGCGGAATATGGAAATAAACTTTAATCACACAATCAATGGAAGAAAAGTTTAAGCAGGCATGATTTCATTAATCAAATGTTTGTATTTGTTACAAGACTCAATTATGCATGCATGCACTCTACTCCCCCTCAGCCTGAGCTCAGTGATTTGTTCGTACAGAATGACTTGTGGTGAAAGAGCCAATGGAACAGTACAAAGTACTGTTCTATTTATAGTACAGCCCAAACCACTGAGCATCTTTGCTGACGTCACCATGAAAGTGACATTTAACCACCTAACAAACTCTAAGCACTGTTACATACAACCACTGACTATATTAAACACTGTTTACATAAACACTGACAATATAAACTACTGATTCTTCATTCCACTGTTGAGCCTAAGCACTGATGTTGAGCATCAGTGCTTTCTTCATAAGATGATCAGTTCTTTGGATGACCAGAGCTTTGGTCTTCAACAGTGCTTGGGACACATCAGTAGATTGAGCTTCAGTCTTTTATTCTTCATCAGTACTTTGGATAACAACAGTTGTAATGATAAGTGTTTGGAGTCTATCAGTTGCTGGATAACCACTGTCAAGGGGAAAGTCTTTGTACAAGCACTGCTTATTGTGATCCACTATTCTGAATCAGTTTTGGCTTTTCTTATCATCTGTTCCTTTGTAGGGTTCAATCCCAACAATCTCCCCCTGGAACAGATGATGCCAAAACACTTCATTATTCAAGATCTTTATTCTCTCATCAACATTTCCCTAACTTGGCCCTTGAATTGCAGCTCAAAGTTAAGAGAATCTTCATCATCCTCATCCCTACAAAGTTGAAGCTCTAAAAGATCTTGGAGGTCAGCTACACTCAGGCCTAGTGCATCCTCCCTTGATATGTGCTTAACTTCTCCACTGGACTTGAGCAAGGTCAATACGTGGGTCTTTTGATCAGACTTCCACTTTAGTATTTTTGAGTTCAGTGGGTTTCTTGGGAGAGATTTTATTGTTGATGAGTTTGGAGATGAAGGCCTGCTCATAAATCTTTTAGCAATTTCCTGTAACTTTGCTGAGTCAGGATCCTTTTCAATCATTCTTTTGATGGCCTCTTTCATATATACAACTTCACTTTCCGCATCTTCTGCATCAGTCTGTTTTTGCTTCTTCCTTTGATTCAAAGCAATGATGGAAGTGTCAGATGATGTGAACAATGTTTTTAAAGAGAGGGCCTGCTACTGAGACTCATCATTTTTCTTGGTTCTGTAAGCTGGTTTCTTTGGAAGTTTAGGATCTGTTTCCCTTTGTCTTTCCAGCTTCTCATACACCATGTTAGTGTATTGCCTTGACCATTTGGCTATGGCTTTAGCTGTACCAAATTTGGCTATAACCAACTCTTGCTTCTTTCTTTTGTACTCCAAGGAAAGATCTGCAATTTTCTTTTTGAACTTACTCCAATATGGTGCAGAATCTTTTCATACCTGGATCATTTCTAACCCTTTCAATTCTGCTTGCTTCAGCTTTAAGTGCAATGAGTGGCCAGTCTTTAAATTGTTCAACCTTAGCAGGGTAGAACTTGTCTCTCATGATCAGGTCTAAGAGATCTTTTCTCATCTCTTTTTGTAGGTCAGTGTTTGGTGGTAAGTTGGACATCTCTTTGCTTAAGTCTCTTGCATAATCTTCTAGTTTCTTGACTTGGCTAAGTAGATGCTGCATTCGACTTGAGATGCCACTATCATTCTCTCCCTGACCTTCATACTTGGCTTGTAATTCATCTTGCTTTGCTTTGAGTTTTAAATACTCATCTAAGTTCTTTGGTGGTCTGAAACCACAGAGAGAAGGGAATTTTCTTTTTGCAGGATCATCCACTGTGTAGAATTGCCTCATTTCATTTTTAACTGCATGCAATTCCAGTGGGTTGTTTACTGCTAATGGAACAACCCTTGCAGGATCATGTCCTTCAAGTGTTTTTGGATCAGTGATTGGATTTGCTAATTGTGGAGGAATGAATGGTTGAGGTTTGATTTGATTGAATGGTGCAAATGAAATAGGAATAGGTGCTGGTATGTCATCATCATGCACCTGAAATTTTCCTTTTCTGGTATAAACCTTTTTGGGTGAAGGAATTTTTGTTTGGGATTTTGGAACAGAAATGATTTAAGGCTTGGGAAGGAGTATTTGAGGTAGTGGGTGGCTGACTAACAGTTGTTGAAAGAACTTATGTTTCAACCACTGTTGTCATTACAACTGTTGAAGTGTCAACTGTTGTCTTCTGCTTTTTGGCAGGAGGTTTTTGTGATGGTGGTGTTGACTTGGGTTTATTGATGGTTGGGAAAGTGGTGAGAGCAGTGGTTATGGTAACATCTGTTGAAATCACTGATGTATTAACAAATGTTGATATAACAGGTGTCTTAACATCTGTTGGCTTTGTGGTTTGAGGTGAGGAACTTTTGGGGATTTCAGAAGGTTGTTCAGTGGGTTTGGATGGTGTGGAAGTGGGTTTGCTGACCTTTCTGGTAGTTCTTCTTTTTGAAGTACCCTGCTCTTCCTTTGCCATCAGAACTTTCTTTTCTTCTGCAAATCTTATAGAACCCTTTTGTTCCATTCTCTTTTTTCTGTTTTCTTTTTGTTCAGCAAATAGATTGAGAGTCACATCAACCTTCTTTGAACCATCTGTCCTAGGAATCTCTACAACAGGATTAGCTTTTGGATCAGGCTCTAGGTGTAAACCTTCCTTTCCTTTCTTTCCTTTCTCCCCCTTTTTGGCATCATCAGTGTTTACAAAGATAATTGTAGGAGGAGAAGTACCAGTGGTTTGGAGTAGATGAGCTTTTATTGCTTTAATGTCAGCCTGAGTATCTTTATACCTTGCATCCATCACATTTCTGAACATTTGTAGCTGAATTTCATGCTGGTGATCGGCATATTGTCTTTGTTGATGAAGCACAGGTTGTAGGAGTTGCCATACCTCACTTGTTGTGGTAGCAGATGATGAAGCAGTGGATTGAGACTTTGATGATTGTAACAACTATTGCAGTATATTTTTGATATCAGCCACAGATGTTTCAAGATTAGTAACTCTCTCCGTCAAATCCTGATATTTTAAACCATCACCCAATTTAATTGGATCATCTGATTTCCCACCAGCAGTGGTTGTATCAGCAGTTGGACCAGGAGAATTCTCCAATGGTTCATCCACTGATGCCCCCTTTTCTTGGTACTGGGGACTTCTTTCTTCAGCAGTGGTTACCTTAGTAAGCACACCAGTGGTTAGCTTGAACACACCAGTGGATACCTTGGTTCCCAAGGAAGAAATTGCCTTCAAGGGAGTCTGACTTATGAAACTACTGTCCAGGTGTAAATCAGTGGATTCAACACCTGTAGTAGCTGCTCCACTTGAACTACCACCAAGAGTTACATGTAACTCTAGGGGTGTAACCTCCTCAACTGTTGATGGGTTAGCAAAGGTAGAGGCATCAGACTCAGTCACTTGTTGGAGTATATTCTCCGTGATAGGTTGGTGAGAAGAACTGATTTGTGTCTGATCCATATCCAATGCTTTCAACAGAGGTAAAATGGATGGTGGTAATGTGATTGTAGGGATAGGAGTGGAAAGAGAATTTGCCCCGGGAGCAGGGCCATTGATCATACTCTTAAGTGAGGGTAATGTATCATAGAGTGGTGTCCCTGTGCTTACAACCTGTTCCTTTTGTGAGGAAGCAGGAGGAGTTGAGGCTTGGGGTGGAGATCTTTCCAACTGTTGTGAGGAAGTAGCAACAGTGGTTGTTTGTGACATTTGTGTTGTCGCTGGATTAACTTCTGGGATCTCATCTTCCAGAATGTCCTTTTTAGAAGGTTTGGGGGGCTTTTTGGAGATTTTATTTTTGGTCTTTTTGGGAGTTTTTGGTGGGGGTTGCACAGTAGTGGTTGTGCTACTGTGGTCACCAAGAGCAGTGGGCTCAACAGTAGAAACCTGAGGAGCAGATGTAGACTCATCCAAAGTTTGCTCAGGTTCCTCTGTTTGTGTTTCAAAAGATTTTGACTCTGACAGCCTTGTAAAAGTTTCAGAAGAAAGGTTGTTTATTTGACCAGAAGCACCTTGGATAAGCACTTGTGCATTATCCTTTGGGATTTTCTGTTGCAAGTAATAACTCAAAAATCTTGGAAACAACAAAAATGGTTTCTTCTTTTCTTTTAAATTATTAACATTTTTAACCATATCATTGAAAATCTCTTGGGAGTAATTAAAATCAGTTTCTGCCATTATAACATAACCCAAGTATTGAATTTTCAATGGAATTTCATTGAAAGCAGTTGTTTTATTAGAAACACACATAAGCAGGGTATGAAACAAAAATTTCATGGGAGGTGGAAAATTTACCTTTTGCAAAGTAGCTTTTTTCATTTGTCCCACATACCCTCTTTCTATGAGATCTGTCTGATACTCATCTTTGGAAAAAGAATTTTTACCTGTATGATCGTTTATCTCAAAAACCTCAGATATTGTTTGTGGTGTAATAGCAACCTGAATACCACCTACTTTTGATGTAATAGCCCAAGGCTTGTTGTCTTGAACTTCTAGTTATGCATTTGTCCAAAAATCTTGTAGGGTGTCTTGGTAAATAGGTGCGTTGCAGGTCAACAAAGGTTTATACTTTGAAGATGAAAGAACATCAATGATTGAATGGAAATATGTGTTTTTACTTGTTTTCTCAAGGGTGCACAGATAGTTATGAGGGTTTTTGAGTGCAAGAGTCATGGTGATTCAAGGAAATTTGTGAGTCGAAGAAGATGAATGAAAGATGGAAACCGTTTTTGAAGGAATTTTGAATTCAATATGGTAGTGTAACCTCTGATTGGGGTTTTAGTCAGGGTTTTATAAAGGGAAAGGTGAATGCTGACATGGCAGCGGGTATAAAGATCGGACGGCTAAGATCTGTCCATGTGATAACCTCTGATGGAAATGGATGACAGATGTTTAGGAAACCACTGATGGACAATATCAGTGGATGTCAACAATAAAATATGAGCAGTGGCTGTTTTTCACTATCAGTGGATAGCCAACAGTGATTGAAACACTGATGTTTGGTCAAACAGTGATCAACATGAAGATGAAGGAACAGAGGTTGTCATTCAGTAGTGGATAACTTTACCAATCGGATGTTTGAACCAAAACAGTATTTGCAACAGACTTTTAAGGATTAATGACAACTTTCATTTTTTTAACTATTTTTAAGGATGGATTTTTTATTTTCTGAAAACATTTTAATGCTTTATTCATAGAAAAACATGATTTTGCCTGTTATTCCATGTTCAGCATGCCAATTATAGAGATCAAACTTTCAAAGGTGGATGTGTCTAATGCTTTTGTTAGCACATCTGCCAGCTGATCCTTAGTTGGAACATGATGTAGAGAAATCAAACCTTTTTCATATCAATCCCTCACAAAATGATGTCTGATGTCAATGTGCTTGGTGGTTGAATGTGAAACTGGATTTTTGATGATATTTTCTGCTGCTTGACTGTCCAACATGAGAGGTGTCTTTAAAGCAGTCATACCAAAATCCAACAATTGATTTTGAAGCCATAACAGTTGGGCTGTGCAGCTTGCAGCAGCAATATACTCTGCCTCAGAAGTGGATGTTAAAACAGCTGCTTGCTTTTTGCTTTGCCAAGACACCAAGCAATTGCCTAGGAATTGGTACCCTCCTGAAGTGGACTTCCTTGTTGTGTTACATCCAGCAAAGTCACTATCTAAGAAACCTGAAAGCTTAATATTTCCATCAGCTGGATACCAGATACCAAGTGTGGGAGCACCTTTTATGTATCTGAATATCCTTTTTACAGCAATAAGGTTTGACTTTCTAGGGGCTGATTGGGATCTTGCACAAACACATGTTGCAAACATGATGTCTGGCCTGGATGCAGTTAGGTACAATAAAGACCCAATCATGCTTCTATAAAGAGTTTGATCAACCAAATCATCCTTTTCATCAGACATGACTATCTTTGTGGTTGCCATGGGTGTACTACATGGTTTGCAATCATTCATCTCAAATTTATTTAAAAGTTCTATAAAATATTTGCCTTGATGAATGAAAGTACCATTTTGCAGTTGCTTTACTTTGAGACCAAGAAAGCACTATAGTTCACCCATTGCACTCATCTCAAACTCAGCTGTCATGAGTCTCCTGAACTCTTCACAAATTTTAGTACATGTGCTTCCAAAAATGATGTCATCCACATAAATCAGGACAATCATCAAATCTTTTCCTCTCCATTTTAAAAACAATGTTTTGTTAATTTTGCCTCTTGTGAAGCCAATAAAGATAAGAAAAGTGGATAGAGTTTCATACCAGGCTCTAGGTGCTTGTTTCAAGCCATACAAGGCTTTATTTAGCTTGTAGACATGATTTGGATAAAATGGATCCTCAAAACCAGGAGGTTGACAAACATATACCTCTTCTTGAATCTTACCATAGAGGAATGCACATTTGATATCCATTTGAAACACCTTTATGTTGTGGTAGACAGCAAAGGCCAGGAACAAGCTAATAGCTTCCAATCTTGCTACAGGGGCAAAAGTTTCATCATAATCAATGCCCTCTTCCTGTCTGAAACCTTGAACCACAAGCCTAGCTTTATTCTTGACAACAATGCCCCTTTCATCAGTTTTATTTTTGAAGACCCACTTTGTGCCAATAGGACTCACATTCTCTGGCAGTGATACAAGTTTCCAAACTTGTTGTCTTTTAAACTGCTGGAGCTCTTCCTGCATGGCTTCTACCCAAATGTTGTCTTTCAGTGCCTCTTGGTACTTAACAGGTTGATGGAGTGATAGAAAGCCAACAAAAAGACAAATGTTTTGGGATTGACTTCTAGTAAGAACCCCTTCATTGATGTTGCCAATGATTTGATCTGGTGGGTGGGACTTCAAGAAGATTAGATCTCCCTGGTATGGAACAATGGCATTAAATGGTGAAGGCTGCAGATGTGAATCATCTGAGCTAACATCTGTTGGTGACTTTGATGATCCAACATCTGTTTGGAATGGAGGTGGAGGAATAGGTGGAATTGGTGTGACACAATGTTGATTTTTATCCACTGTTGGTAGATTTTTATTAACAGTGGTTGGGGATATGGTGACAGAGGTTGAAGGGCTACTTTGGTCAACAACTGTTGATGTAGTAGTGGCTGAGCTTTGACAGCTGTTTTGAACATCTGTTGCTCTGGTTAGGGATGTGAATTTTTGTTGTGGAATCACAACTTCATATCCATTGTCTGGTGGTGGAGATTGTGGTGTACCTTCATGATTAGTCTTAACAGACACATCTTCAAAAGTGAATTTATCTAAATCAAACAATTTAGCAGGATTTGCTGGGATTTTCAGAGATGAAAGTTCATTGAACTTAACATTCAAAGTCTCTTCCACACACTTAGTCCTAGTGTTAAACACTTTATAGGCCTTAGCAGTGGTTGAGTATCCCAGATGGTAACCACAGTCTACTTTGGCTGCAAACTTTGAGATTGAATCTTTTAAGTTTAAAATGAAACATGGGCAGCCAAAGACTTTAAAATATGAGATCAGTGGTTTTATTTTATACAGAATTTCATAGGCAGTCTTTTGATGCCTGGGGTTGATCAAAACTCTGTTCTAGACATAGCAGGTAGTGTTTACAGCCTCTGCCCAGAAAGTTAATAGCAAACCTGAATCTGCAAGCATGGTTCTGGCTGCTTCAATCAATGTTCTGTTCTTCCTTTCAACAACCCAATTTGTTCTGGTGTCCTTGGGATGCTGTACTACCTTACAATCCCTTTTGACACACAAAACTCATCCAACTCCCTATTTCTGAATTTTGTGCCATTGTCACTCCTAAAGACTTTTACTGGTAAGTCAAATTGCTTTTCAACCTGTTTGACAAAGTCTTGTAAAATGCCTACAATCTCATCTTTAGAATGTAAGAAATAAGTCCATGTAAACCTAGAAAAATCATCTACAATTACCAAACAGTATCTTTTCTTTTTAAGGCTCATGATTTTTATTGGGCCAAACAAATCCATGTGCAGCATTTGCAGACACTTGGTTGTTTTGGACTCTTCAATGGACTTAAATGAGCTTTTATGTTGTTTTCCTTTTAAGCAGGAAACACAATGCTCAGGACAGGTGAACAATTTTTGTGGAAGACCTCTTACAAGGCCTTGTTTTGACAAAGCAGTGATTGTCTTGAGATTTGTGTGCCCCAATCTTCTATGCCATAATTCTGTCTCTTTGTTAGAGGCAGCTGAGAACAGACAGGCATCGGTCATAGGGATCTCTTTTGACAAATCATCAATGTAAACATTGCCACTTCTTTGAGAAATAAGTTGGGTTTTTCCATTGGCTATTATTTCTTCAATCTCTTTGACCATTTCTGGTCCAACAATTGCAACTCTCCTTAGTAAAGAATGACCCATAGCCTTTATCACTCATTTGTGAAACACTAAGGAGGTTGAATTTAATTTTATCAATTAAATTAACATTTTCAAACTTGACTTTTCCAGACTGAACTGTTCCAGACCCTAAAACCTTACCCTTACTATTATTACCCAAAGATATATCACCCCCTCCATGAGTTTTGAATTCTTTGAGTAGGGCTCTACATCCAGTCATGTGCCTGGAGCCTCCACTATCTACATACCAAAGACTATCTAAGCATGCAGAAGCTCGCTGCACATCAAGTAAATAATTAGTTCAGGAGGGTCTCCAAAGCCAATAAGGCTTTGGATGGGGTCACAACAGTGTCAGAATCAAGTCCAGGAACATGGACATTGGTTAGATCATGGGATTGAACAGATTTTGAAATTTGTCTTTCTAACCACTGTTGTGGACCATTCCCTGTCAGATGTTGAAACCCATAAGGATGCCTATTCACTTTTGGTTTAGGGGGCCTTTTGTAAGCCTCGTAAACATGTGGGACCCTTGGGTATGGTGGTTGACCTTTTCCTCTTTGGAATTGGTTAGTAGGTGGTGCATCTGTCACTTGCACATCTCTTGGAGCAGTGTTTTTGTTCAGCTGTATTGTAACAGTTGTTTGGACAGATACAAATGATTTTTGTTTCATGACAGGTTGTTTGGATGAGCTCATGGGTGTTTTTGAGGTGTATTCATTAGATACTAAATTATTAGGGACTGATATATCAGTCTCCAATACGTAACATTTGAGACTGATTTATCAGTCACTGATAATATTAGGGACTGATTTTTATGCACCATATATTAGTTACTAGAAATCAGTCTCTAATATGTAAACACCTTATTTGAGACTGAATTTCAGTCGCAAATATGTTTTCATGGTATAGCGTTTTGGAAGGACGATTATTGACTACTAAATTTTTGTCTCAAATATGTTCCCTCTATAATGAAAAATGACACATCTATGTTTGAGACTAATATTCTGTCTCCAATATAGATGGAACATATTAGGGACTGAATATAAGTTATTAATATTTTCAAGACAACCATAATTAGGGACTGATATTCAGTTTTGAATACCTTTTTATATAGGAAATGATTGGTGACTAATTTTCAGTGTCCAAATATGTTAAAACTTTTCGAAAACTTATTAGGAACTGATTTTCAGTCTCCAAAGTTTTATACAGAAATAAGAAACAGTGACTGATAATTAGTCTCTAATAATCGATACAAATCATTGTATTTTAAAGAAGAAATTACGGACTCAAAATTAGTCCTCATATTTATTGCAACATACTATATTGTGGACTAGTATTTATTTAAGAAAAGAATTTTTTTTTATAAACAAGCCCAACCCGAGCTTCACTTATCAGGCTCCAGCATAGTTAAGTTTGGGCTCGGCTCGGCTCGGCTCGGCTTGTTTACACCCTAGTGAATTCGATCAACTGTTATAAAAGAACTAAAGACTGGAAATCAGTCTCTAAAGTACCTGTTAAAACCATATTGGACACTATTATTTAGTGCACAAAGCTTATTTGTAGACATAAGATCATGGATAACCTAAACACTATTTAAAAAAAAAAAGCATATGCATTATACGTTTAACATAATACATGGTATTTCCAAAATTAGTCTAAATGAACATAAAATAAGTGCAAAATTCAAGATAATACATAATAAAAATTATTAGCGTCTAAATCAACCAATTGTAGCACATTAACAACTTTCACATGTCCAAGTAGCACAAGCCTCTAAAACACATCATTGAGCCCAATCCAAACCAAAATCGAGTGTTGTACAACTTTGCCAAACTTTATTAAATACTACGTGTGATTCCTTCCTTGATAATTATACTTTTACCTGCAAACATAATATTTATAGTAAATGATTAGATAACGTAAAACAATTATACTATTACATATATATTAGTAAGAGACAAGTACTTAGTGAAATTTAAATAATCAAAACTCTTACAAAATTTATAGAATGAACATTATCAATCATCATTGTCTGACTCGTCATTTTCAATTTCATTATTGGGCTTATCAGCATCTGACTCATCCAAATTTGTCTCTGAACCAAAATCTTCCATGCTATGATCAGAATCATCTATTTCATCAGTAATAAAACCATCTATAGTGTCATCAGAATGATGTTGAACATCAACAGTTTCAACAATTTCATCTTCAACATCTTCACGATGAAGGTTGACATCTACTAACATATCTTCTTCATTCTGATTTTCTGGAATATCCCACAAGTGCCTATGGGTAATTCTTTCAATGATTTTCCATTGTGAATTTGGTTTAAGTATATCATTTATATAAAACACTTGTTTTGCCTGGTTTGCTAAAATGAAAGGATCATCCTTATAAGCATGTCGGGACGTGTCTATGCTTATGAAATGAGGTTCAAATATCACGTGCTTTCTTCGTCGATCAGTATCAAACCAGGTGCATTTGAATAAAATAATACGATAACCTCTTATGAATGACAATTCAATGACTTCATCAAGGTATCCATAGTAATCGTCCTCGATATCATTATGAACGCCCGGTACCGTAACTCCACAATTTTGTGTTTGTCTGCAGTCATCGCTTGACTTAACTAAAAATTTTACTCCGTTCACTATGTATCCCCTTTGTGACGAAACTCGACTATCAGGAAGGCAAGACAGTGCATATAACTCCTCATTAATTTGAGATGGATTTAGCACATACATCTCTTGAACCTGTTCTCAATTTTCAACATAGTAATCATGTTATTAGAGTGCAATACAATATCACAAAGTAAAGTAAGTAAAATAGAGTGCGATTGTTACTCGTTTTGCAAACCAATCCGGGAATGTAGACTGTTGCATCTCAGAAAAATCTGATGATTCTGGATGTCGATTTTGTAAAATTTGTAAGTGTTCCCTGCCACATGTAGATAAACTATAAATTTACTAACATGTGACACTTAATACTAATATACAACCAAATATTAAAAAAAAAAACTTACTCTAAGTACGGTTGAACCTCTTGACAATTGTTGAAGATAAACCATATTGCTTTCTTCATAAGATTAGTAGGAAGCATATGAACTTCTTTCTTCCCAATACCTCGACCATTCAATCTAAAAATATCTAACGCAAAGCTTCGAGCATCACTAGAGGTTTTGTCAACATTTCTATCACGTTTATCCAACTTTGATTCAACACCTCGTAAATAGTGTGAACAAAATGTTATAGCTTCCTCAACAACATAACCTTCTGCTATCGAGCCTTCGGGTTTTGCTTTGTTTCCAACATATTTCTTTAAATGGCCAAGGTATCTTTCGATCGGATACATCCACCTTGATTGCACAGGTCCTCCCAAAATTGCCTCTTGAGGAAGATGCACACACAAGTGCATCATAACTGTAAAAAATGACGGGGGAAATATTTGTTCAAGCTTGCACAGAATCTTTACTATGTCTTTTTGTAACACTTCCAACTCTGTGACGTGTAATGTGACTTCAGTAAGTTTCTTGAAAAATTGAGACAGCTCCACTATCGCATCGCGAATTTGTTTTGTCATAAAGGGACGAATTGCAATAGGAATGATGCGTTGTATCAAGACGTGACAATCATGTGATTTAAGCCCATATACCTTACCTTCCTCAACACTTACATTTTTAGCTAAATTTCCAGCATACCCATCTGGAAAACGCACTAAGCTAAGTAAATTGCAAAATTGTTTTCTCTCATCGCGAGTTAAAACGTACGAAGCATGTGGTTTAACCCAATGATCATTCTTCCTCACCAAGTGAAGCTCTTTACGTATGTTCATATCTTCCAAATCTAGTCAAGCTTTGTCAGTGTCTTTCGTCTTTCCTTCTATGTTTAACAAGGTTCCTAACACGTTCTCATACACATTTTTCTCAACATGCATTACGTCAATGTTGTGACGAATCAACAACTTAGGCCAATATGGGAGTTCGAAGAAGATGCTTCTCTTTGACCAATTTAAATCGTGTGGGTTCCGTTTTCTTTTTTTTACCTCCATGAGCCTTATGTTTTCCATGCTGATGTATAGTGAGATGTTCTAACTGACGTAAGCAATCATCTCCATTGACAGGTTTAGGTGCAAGCCTAGTCTCTTTCTGTCCATTGAAATCTCGTGCTTTCCTCCAAGAGTGATCAAGTGGGAGAAATCTCCTATGGCCTACAAATGCTATTTTATCTCGTATATATATACTACTTGCATCTTCATTGCATATTGGGCATGCCTTGTATCCACTCGTGCTCCATCCGGATAGGTAACCATACGCAGGAAAATCATTAATTGTCCACAGAAGTGCAGCACGCATGTTGAATGTCTGTTTTGATTCGCAATCATATGTTTCAACACCCGTATCCCACAGAAGTTTCAACTCATCTATAAGCGGACGTAAAAATACATCAATATCCTTTCCTGGTGAATCTTTTCCAGGAATCAACAATGCTAACATAAATGAAGCATCGACCATAGACTTCCAAGGAGGCATATTGTATGGTATGAGCATAACAGGCCACATACTATAGGAAAGACTCTTTGCACCGAAAGGATTAAAACCATCACTTGCAAGCCCTAGGCGAACATTTCTAGGATCATTTGCAAAATCGGGAAATGTTGTATCAAAGTGTTCCCATGCCTTTCCATCAGCCGGATGCCTAAGAACCCCCTCTTCTTTGGTTCTGTATTGATCGTGCCATAACATTTCCTTAGCAGCGTGTCTCGAGGCATATAAACGCTTAAGTCTACTTGTGATGGGAAAGTAACGCAAGACTTTTACCGACTTCTTCCTCCCTTTACTGTTTTCTTCATAACGACTAGTGCTACACACTGGGCAAGTTTGTAAATTTGCATTTTCTTTCCAAAATAATGCACAATCATGTTTACACGCATGGATAGATTCGTATCCAAGTCCGAGAGTACGTAAATACTTTTTCGCTTCATAATGGTTCTTCGGCAAGTTTGCGTCCTTGAAAGCCCGACTAAATAAATTCAGAATCATATCCATTGACACGTTTGTCATTTTACATGTTACCTTGACATTCATCAACTCCAATAAAAAGCCTAGTACAGAAAACTCATCACACCCTGGGTATAAAGGCTTCATCATATCGACAAATAACTTCTCCACATTTGGGTTATTACGCTGATCAGCACCGTCCCTAAAGTTTTCGGCTTCGGTATTGCCACCCGTAGGAAAAGCATCATCAAGTAACTCACCAACACCGTCGTTTGATTCGTTATCACTTTCTTCAAACTCACTTTTGTTTTGTCTGTGTCTGTTTCATAACCTGGCAGATGTTCACCATGATATATCCATACATTGTATGTTGGTTCAAAACCATATTGTATGATATGATCAGCAACAACATCGGGAACATGTCTTCTTGCATTCACACAATTTCTACATGGACAATGTATCTGACCTTCAGTATCAGCATATCTTTCAGCCCATTTTGCAAAAGCTATGGCTCCTCTTATGAACTTTGGATCTACTTTATTAGTGATTTTAGTCCAGCTCTTATCCAAATTCATTGTGAAGTCCTGGTTAACAACAAACATGCATAAACTAAGTAGGCTAATAAAGTGAGAAAATAAATTATTTAAAATAACTAAAATTTATGTTGGTATTGAAGGAATACTGCTGGGCCGCTGGCTAATAGTAAAACATGTCCTGCAGAGTTGACCTCCCCCATCACTTTGTTCACTATTTTTTAATTGTCTTAATCTTGTATGTTTGGGTTCATTTGACCCGTTACAAATAAGCTTTAGTAGTTAGACCTAATATAATGTTTTTGGGTTCTTTAATTTGACCTGTTACAATTGTTTTTTGGTCATCAGAACCAAATAAAGTTTGACATGTTACTGGTGTGTGTTACCCAGTAAGTGTGTTTGTGTTCTTTCGACCCGTCATAAGTGTAATTGCAAATTAAAAGAAATAAAAGTGCAAGGGCAATCTGTGACTTTGCTTTTATATGGTAATAAACTGCAGATTCTTTGTACCCTGGGACTTGAACGACAGTGCATAATTTTGAAGACCGCTGTTTCAAACTAAGACATTATTTAAGTTCGCTGTTTGGATCCAATACGTTATTTAAGTCCGTTGTTTCAAAGTAAGAAGTATAAAAGTTCGCTGTTTCAAAATAAGAAGTATAAAAGACCTACGCGCGTTACGGACGACTTCGACTAATAATAAAAATATTATATATTTACGACTTCTTACGTTTCGACGCTCGTTACGGACCTGGGTCAAAACGGGTTCGGGTCGAAACGGGTCAATTACAAAAAAGGTTGTTTTGGTTCGGGTCGAAACGGGTTCGGGTTGAAACGGGTCTGGGTTAGAATGGGTTTCGGGTCGGGTCGGGTTGGTTAAAATTTGCTTTCATTAAAAAAAGAGAATTGTACATCAAGGGGTTATTGTACTAACTTTCAGGATTACAGTGAAATGTCGATGGCTTATAGACCGTCTCATGCTGATGCAACTTATGACTTCAAATATGGTACAAGATCAGTAGAGGTACATCCATTTTTTAACAAATACATATGAAGATGTGTTATGCCAATGGACACTTGAATGTTCACACTTAAAACATGTTGATGGATCGTAGGGTGGTGGTCGATCATCAGCTAGAGAGACAATTGGGAGAGTTGTTGCTGGTGCTGTTGCGAATAAAATTCTCAAGGCATATTCTGGAACTAAGGTGCGTTGAGTTTTGTTTGTCTATTTACACATTACACATGCAGATACATAGTTCTCATATCTTAAATTTTAACATATAACCAATATATTGCTTGTAAATAGCGAACTTCTGGTATGTATAGGTTGGAAACAGCTATCTTCTACAAGGTATAACATCCAAACAGCAGACTTCTTAAGATATTAACTTCAAACACTGGACTACCTAAGAACGCTTATTATTTTGCAGCCCACCTAGTTTCACTCTTTTGGTGTTCAACTCCCCTATTTATGCAAAAACTCCCTCTACCTAGAATGACTCATTATATAAACATGCAAATTGAAAACTACATGGCATACTAAAAAAAAGTAAATTACCGTTTGTAGTGCTTAAAGTCAAACAAGTTTGTCGACCAACTGCTGTTGACTTCCCACCTGAAGAATCTACTCCTCCTTATCACTCAATCACCTTGCAAGAGACCTTTGATCGTGATGAATTTAAGCTTCCTGACACGTTAATTAAAATCCTAAATTTTAAATATATAAAAAACACAAATTGTATTTATATAAGAAAATATGTGTATATATAATCAAGAATTCCATTTAATTTATTCAAAACTTACTAGTACAACAGTGGCGTCAAGCTCTAAAACTCGAACATAATCCGTGCGGTGGCGTGAGGCGATGAGGTTCACAGTGACGGAACAGAGGGGTTCAATTGCTCAACATCAGAAAGCGATGTCGAAGTGATAGCGATTTGATTTCTAATTTGATCGAGTAATGCCTTTGCAAATCATTAGTCGATTTGTCGAAGTGATAGCAATCTGATTTCTAATTTGAGAGGGTGATACGGAAGAATGACGATTTAGATAAAAAAAAAAAGAAAACAATTCTAACCAAAGGGTGCCAATTTGATCGAGTAATGCCTTTGCAAATCGTTGGTCGATTTGTCGAAGTGATTGCAATTTGATTTCTAATTTGAGAGGGTGATACGGAAGAATGACGATTTAGATTAAAAAAAAAAGAAAACAATTCTAACCAAAGGGTGATACGGAAGAAGATGACACAATCTTCACATATATCAAGTTATAATAATATTATCTTCAAACATTAATATAATATTAATATATTAAGTCATAATAAGATAACACAATCTTTACATATATCAATTTATAATAAAAAAACTATTATAATAAAATCAAATTATATAGTCTGTTATTTTATTATTAATGTTATTATTATTATATTATAGATTTTATTTATTTAATTTATTATTAAATATTACATAAATAATGGGTTTTACGCCCCCGCTTACTGTATGCGCATATAATGTATATATGTGTGGGCCATCGGGTGGCAAAAATGAAAGTGCACTAATATTAACGTTATTTTAATAATTTCGTGAAAATAACGTTAAAAGCTGAGGACGGTTAATCATGCATCATGTGGTGGCGTTGATAGCTGAAAGACAAAAGGGTACATGCACTAATCGGTCTTTCTCCCGATTGCTGAGTGTTATGTGCCTTATGTCCAAGGCTTGATGCAAAAATACTATCGAGTCGGGGGTTTCACTGGAAGCAGCCTCTCTATTCCTACGAGGTAGAGGTAAGGCTGTCTACATCTTACTTCCTCAGACCCTACCTTTGCTTTGCTATTGGTGGGATTTACTGAGTATGATGATGATGATAAATAATGGGTTTTTTTAGGCTCGCGGGCTGATGCTTGATAAGTGAAGCTCAGCTCGGGCTTATTTACTAAACAAGCTTATTTTTTTGCTCGAACTCAAGCTCATTAACAATAGCTCAGTTCGTTTACCCTCTAGTCACGAGTGATTGGATTTGACTAAGTTTGACTTTGATTAATGAAGTCTAACTTTGGTTGACCAATGTAAGTCGTAATGAGTTACAATGACTCGTGTAACAACTGATGGTCAATGAGGATCAGTTTTAGTCAATGAGGACCAGTTATAGTCGATATTGTCTATTAGCAGCAATATCGCTTGATGATGGTTAAACAAAAGAAATAAAGGTTCCTGGTAGTTAACCTTGATAAAGTGATCTGTTATGAATCATTTAGATATGTATGACTTAGTTTAACTCGTAGCAACATAATAGAACATATGATCCATTTAGATCACCAATCTTTCATTTAGGAAAAATGATGAGTAGTTGGTGCAATTGGTGGTCCTTTAATGGTCGATAAGGGGTCAAATGGGTTAATTAGAGATTTTAAGCGTGGTTACGACTATTAAGACTAACATAGCTCACTTGACATAACTTATTATAGTCAATAACAAGTCCACATCACCAAATACACTTCTCAGGTGCTAACATTGGGTTTGGTCTTAGTAAAACAAAATAAGACGTAGTCACACATAATAATAATAATAATAATAATAATAATAATAATAATAATAATAATAATACGTGATTTACTATTCATGTAACAGTTTCATCTTACTAGCTAACTAGTTAAAAACCATACGAAAGGGCCTTTGGCTTAGCGGTATATAGGGGTGTAAACAAGCTCAGAGGCTCGAGAGCTACTCGTGATCGGCTCGGTTAAAAGCTCAAACGAGTCGAGCCTTAACGAGCTCGAGCCCGAGTTCGAGCCTGAAATAGAGTTCGTTTAATCCCTGTTGAAACGAGCTCGAGCCGAGCTTCTAGCTCACTAGAGCCCGAGTTCGAGCCTGAAATACAAAGCTCGTTTAGGATCGCGAGCCCAAACGAGCCTAAACAAAATTTTAGTTTTTTATATATATAATATAATAATGATGATAACATTGGTGAGCCGAGCTCGAGCTGAGCTTTGGCTCGCTTAATCCCTGTTGAAACGAGCTCGAGCCGAGCTTCTAGCTCATTTGAGGTTATTCTCGAAATAGCTCGAGCTTTGTGTTTTACTCGCGAGCCGAGCTCGAGCTCAGAGAAGTAGGCTCGAACCGAGCCGAGCTCGAGCCTATTCAGGCTCGGGCTCGGCTCGTTTATACCCCTAGCGGTATATGATGTTATACAAAAATCATTTACTTTGACTCACTGGTATAATTATCTAACTAAAACAAGCAGGGGCGTGGATCAAGCCGAATAATCAACGACATGTCATTGCTTTTGTAAGTTTTGAGAATGGAACGCGAGCTACTCAAGCTCAACTCGAAAAAAAACTCGAACAAGCCGGGCTTAAACTAGCTTGAGCTCGAACCCAAACCTAAAAAACAAGCTCGTAATAAACGAGCCAAAGCTCGAGCTTCACTTATCGAGCTCGAGCCGGCTCATGAGCCTAAAACAAGCATACCGTTTTATGTATTTTTCTATATGTATATAATTATTAATATTTAGGGTCGACTCCGCTCGTTTGCACCCCTACACAAAAAGTTAATCGAGCCGAGCTCAAGCTTTAAAAAGTTAAATGAGCTCGAGCCTAGTCGAGCTTAGGGTCGACTCCGCTCGTTTGCACCCCTACACAAAATAAACCCAATTTTTATATTGGTGTCACAACAACATCGAATCAAACTAAAAAAATATAGATAACATGGAATCATTCGTTTCACAATATCAAATCAAAAAAAAAAAAAACTTAAAGATATGATGCCATCATTTGTTTAGAAATAAAAAAACACATATCACACGGTATTATTTAATTTGGGAAACAACATCTTTACATAATTCACTTACTTCATCCTATGGAGAAACTCTTGCAACAAATAACCAAAGAAATCGGGATGTCAATCCCCTCTATATCGACGTTCCTTTCCAATTATTCAAACCCCATTACGCGCCAGTTACTCCCTCACAAAACCCTCTACTCTGACTCCCCTATTTGTGTGCTCTTGAAGTCGTGCGAAGAAGAGATTTGCAGAAGATTGAGGTATCAATTGAACGTTTTTTCATATAATAGCGTATTCAACCAGTAATAGATGATATGATATCTGAATATGTTTACTTATTCACTGAATACGATTATGTATGGCTTTCCATTGTCGAGGGTTTAGTTTTTTAACTACTGAATTGATAGCTTTTAGGATTTTTTGCATCAGGTAAGGGGTTCCTTACTGAATACGTTTAGGATTTTTTTTTTTTAATTCAATTTTGCATCAGGTTCCTTACTAATGAATTGATAACTTTCATGTGTAGGCATTTTGTTTAATTTAAATAGGAACATACTGTCCATAGTTTTATTAAATTTAGTTTTAGGTGATTTTTTTAAAGAAAAAAGACCAATTTAGTACTACACATTTCATCTTTTTATTATGGTCTAACAATATGCAGTTGATTTGTTTATGTTTTGGTTCAAAACACTGGTTGTGTAATGTATATATCTTTTTTTATGTTAATTGACTATTATTTTCCTTGTAGTACAATGTGGATGTGTATGTTAATGATGATGGTATTTACAAGAACGAGGTCCGAAGAAGATTCTAGAGTATCGACAAATCAGTTGGTGGCCGAGGGAAGTGCATCAGCTAGAGTGCCGACCAAGAACCGTAGACGCAAGTCTAAAGACATTACAACTACCGGTAAATATCATAACGCTTGATTATTAAGCAATATTGTCGCTAAAGTTAGGAGATTGGATTTCAAAGTGCAGGTCTTGAGTTCGATGCCAGTTCTGGACCACTTTTGATTTTTTTTTCTTTTTAATTTAAATGCAACCTGAATTGATACCGAAAAACCTTTATAATAATACCCAAAATAGTTCTTTAAATAACTAATCAGTTCCGGTTATAATGTCTTTCGGGTACGCCGGTCAACGGGTATAAGACCGACGCAGACCATATGTTCCATTTACTTATTTTAGTTTATGCTTTTAGGCTGCTATACCAAATTAGAGTTCCAAAGCAGCTATGAAATCTTCAAATTACAACCCACAGCCTAGCCCGATATTATATACTTACTTCGGTCTAGCAGATTTAAGTTGGGTTTTTAAGCCGAACCGAACCCGATTACGTGTGAATTATAAGTACCGAACATTGTACCTACCTGCTTCGGTTCGGGCCGGTGTAGGTAATTTATGAATAATGTTTTCTAATGATTATGAATAATGTTTCTATTTAGATTCACCTGCAGAACAACCACATGTAGATCCACATGTAGAACAATCTGCAGAACAACATGCTAATCCCCCAAAGAGGCGTGGTCCAAGCATAAATCATAGCGTTACAAGGTATTTACAGAATATGCCAGAGGGTTTCAAAATTCCTTTGACATTGGATAAGGCCACAAAAGCCTTCATTGGGACTTCAGCAACCGATTTTGCAACCGAGTTAGGAATAATTGTTCGCGATGTTTTCCCGATGAGATTTCACAAATGGGATTCGGTACCGGAAGATGTGAAAACTCTAATGTATGAGAAATTAGAAGTAAGTTGTATATATCTTTCTTTAAATCATTGATAAGGTATTATGACCTTACGTTTTCATTTCTATTACTAACATATGTGTTCAATGTAGGGAAAATTCGAGCTGCTGCGAACAGATAACGTTTTAATGGAGTATGTAAATAGTCGACTACATATCCAGTGGAAACGCAGCAGGGGTGTTTTGAGTCAGCACTGGAAGAACAATGGAGGAAAAACGAATCCAAGGTTGGCAAGATCTAATATGCATGGTGATTGTCGGAATCAAGACGATTGGAATCGTCTATGCGACTATTGGGAGTCAGAAAAAACCCGGGTTAGTATGCTGATTTATTTACAAATCATAATTTATATTCACTAATTATGTTCTTATTTTTTCGAGTTCTGACATGTATGTTGAGTTTTAATTTTGTAGAAATATAGTGATCAAATGGAACTTAACAGAAGAAAACAAGTAAATATAAGCAGGGGGGCTCTCGGTCGATAGCCAATCATGCATTCAAAATTGTAAGTTTACGCTTTTCGACACGTAATTTAATAAGTTATTGTTATGTAGTAGTAGAATGTTATAGAAAATTTTACTTGTTTGAATAAGCAACTAGTAGGTTTATATATGTTAAAAAAAGATTGATTTCACTCTTTTTTAGAATATATTTATTCTTCATTATATAAGTTTTATGATGGCAGAGAAATCCCGAGACTCAGTTGCCACCTAGCCCATTAGAAGTTTACTACAAGCTGCACTATAATGCCAAGAAAAAAGGATGGCTAAATGAAGATTCACGTATTGTATATGTAAGCATCTCCCTGTTAAAAGCTTTTGAATTAGATTTTTTTGCCAAATATTTATTTGGGTCTCAAAAAGTTTTAAATTTATTCTTCTACCTTCCATTATGTTAGGATAATATTTGTAAACATAAAGAGGCGGCCATGGCTAGATTGAATACCGAAGGAACCATCGTTACTACTACTATGGAACACGACGTGGAGAGAAAAGCCATCAAAAGTGTATGTGGCAGGGCTAAAACAATACAATCAGCATGGGAGGTAGGTGTTGGTCCTGTGTTAAGGAAAAAAGATAACTGGATGAAATCGGCAGTTGAATCTTCTCAACGAGATTCAACTGAGAACGAAGATTTGAGAAATGAGGTTACTGAACTCAAGGAGGAATTGAAACAGAGTAACGAAAAATACGAAAGAGTGACAGAGTTCTTGAGCCGAAAATATCCAGATTTCGAGAGCACGATATCTACAAATGATGCTGGTGAAGATGATGGTTTGAATGGACTACACAACGAAAGTGACAACACTATCTAGGCAGTTAGTTAAGAAGTTTATTACTTTTTTTTTCTCTAATACTCTTCTAAATTTCAGAATTGATGAAGTGGTGTTATTTTGATTTTCATTGGCTATTGTTATTGTCACACCCTGGCTTTGCGGAAGCGTGGTTAATTTTGGTGTGACTTCTTAATACCATAGCTTAATCATACCAAAGCTATATGAGTTAAAAACATGCAAGATCATCCATTAAGTTTTGAAAACCAAATACAGTACCATTGTTTTAACGGGAACATACCCTAACAACCATAACCTTGTTCAACAAACATTACAAACTTAAACAGAATTTAAACATGGTTTAAGGATTGTGCCTTGTCCAGGAAAGAGACACATCCCCTAAACCCCGGATGACCTCAGAAACTAGTGCAGCGGAAAACATGCCATACCGTGCCAGATCTCGTTAAATTCCTGAAATACATGTAAGTTGAAAAATCAACAATAATGTTGAGCGAGTTCATGTGCAAGTGAGTAAGTAAAACACTTGTAAGTATAAAAGTTTCCTGGTATGTAGCAGTGTAAGAGGACTTGTGATCACCAATGGTTTGCAAGGCCATTAGCATGTCGTGAAATGCAATAGGAAGACTCAACCCTAGCCGATTTTTGCGTTGGGCAACCAAGTCACTCAAGGTCCGTTCTGTTGGTCCTCAGAGAGGTCCGTTCTGTTGGGCCTAGAGCTGGGCTCGCTACACCCAGATAGATCTACCGCTTAAGTCCCTCGGTGTTCTGCCTACTCATTCACATGATCTAAAACCTCCTTACGTTAATCATACCGTGTATAAAAGTACTTGTAAACAAGGTAACATGTATTTCACCCCCGCAGTTAAGAAAACTGAAAACAGTTAGAGAAAAGGGGGACATGAACTCACAGTGAAGCGTCTCTACCAAGTATCCCTGAATCAGAAAGCTGCGCGACGACCTACAAGTGCTAATTCTATTAGACGGACGGCCGTGCCTTAGCTTTATAGTTTATGTTTTTGGGAAATAGTTAGACAACTATTTCGTGTTTACTTTTTGTAAATACTTGGTAGTTATATTCCTTCCCAAGGATGGGGGATACAATACATGTGCGTAGGTTACGTTTTAACAATCGTGTGGTAATGTAATTACCGGTGTAACTTATATATTCATAGTGAAAGCGTTCGCAAAGTTTTGGAATCATTAACGCTTGTAAATATTATTTTCACTCTAAAATAATATTTATGTATTTTCACAAAATAATCATAAAGAGTGTTGTGACAAAATATACTTATCACGTTATATTTAGTGACAATCCCACCTCCGAATATTTAGTAAACAAGGTCATGGCGAAATTTATATTTCGAAAACATGTCAAAAATAGTTCTAACACTTGTTGTGTAATTAATTCTAAGTGTTAGGTTTTTAGAAAAATTTCGCCAGAGTTTCCTCTGTAACTGGAGGTGGCCACGCTTTCAAGCGTATCATTTTCTTTTAACAAATCAATTCAACAACTTCTTTATTCAATCAAACAATTTCCGACACATCAAACTAGTCGACAAGTATGTAAATTATATAATCGCATGAACTTGTAGTTTTTCCGCATCTATAATGTGAATCCCATTATATTTTGTAGATCTTTATATAAAGTAACTTTAATCTCATAAAAACCTCGCGTTTAGAGAAATCCGTCTTTACAACTTCTAGTAACAAGTGACAAAGCTAGTCCTTTGTCGGATCTTTTTGTTTCACAAGTGTTTACACACTTGTGGTTTATAAAAATATCATATTTGTTAGTGTAAGATCCTTTCTTTAAAATACATGGTTTCTTAAATGTGTGGTTCTTTGAAAATACCACTTGTAGATCCGCTAGTTTTAAACACCAATGTACAAGTTAAATCACTTTTACACAAGTAAACATTTTTACACAAGTTCATGACTCTTGTGTGGTAGAGTTTCACCTTTTAACCCTTGTATTAACCAAAGCAAGCTTATGTTAAGATCAACGATCTTACCAAACCGGGTTAAATGGTGATCCGAGCTACCACAATCATAGATCGGGTCTAGATAAACACATCTTTCAAGTACTACAACTTTTACACAACACATATGTTATTAACCACCATTTTTAGAGTTTTTACTAGACTTTTAAGCACCAAGTTGTATGTTAACGATATTTAACCGACAAAAATCTTTTTAACCACTTTAGATAAGTGTAAAAACGAGTTTTAAATGTTATACCTCTAGCTCAAGGCTAGGGAAGAATCTTGATGAAAAATGGGTGGATAAAAGCTAACGGAAGTGGTCCTTCGTGTTCCGCTTGCTCCAAGCTTCCTAATATGTGACCTTTAACACTTGTATGATGATGGAATGGTAAGATCAAAAACCGAAAGTGGGTGTGTGAATGAGGGGTGTTCGGCCGAGAGTATAAGGGAGCAAGAGAGAGAGTTTGATCTTGAGTTGTGAGTTGGAATAATCTCATGTGTTTAGGTTTCATCTTATAGACAAGGTTAGTGTGCATTATCCAATGGAAAATGTGTAGGTTAGATACTAAACCACCTTGATTAAAATAATAAACATGGTACATGGTATGTCCCCCTTGGGGACGGTTTTGGTTAGAGGGGGGGGGGGGTTCCTAGTTCGATCACAACTAGGCTAGTTGGTGTTTAGTTAGGTTAAGTGTTTAACTTAGTTAGTTGTATGTTATGTGTTATGACGGGTGTTAGGGTAATCAGGGACCCTAACTGGCTCAGAAAAATATAAATAGTGAAAATAGTAATATTTTCATGTTCCGGGTAAAGTCCGGTTGTTCGGTTGGATAGTAATTCGTTAAAGCGTTACAAAGGCTTTAAAGTGTCGTTATTGTTATTTTTAGTGACACATCTTGTTTTCCAACACTTTAGAAAGTGTCTAGTAGTATTTTCCCCATATTTTGGCACTTTACTAGTCAGCTAGAAGCTGGATTATTTATTAAAGTGCTGTGTTTTGTACTTAAAGTACGTTTTAGGCACATCCAATCAGTGTATCTTATTCCTAGAGACGCAGCTTCACAACCTTTATAACCCTACACTCACTACCAGTGTAGTCAGATATCTCAGGCTCTTATAGGCCTTGGAGGCAGTGTTTGCCTGATGCTGGCTTTATCAGCATGTTCAATAGGTTATCCGTGTATTGTGCTACTGTGCTTTTTGTGCATCATGTTTGTCACTAAGGTGCCGTATGTAAATAATGTAGTGACAGCAAGCAAGTATGATGCAAGTAAGTTCATGTATCAGTATCCAAGTAGCAGTTCATCAGCTAGTTCAAACAAGCACAGTAATTAAGCAGTAATTAATCATTAATTAAGTTGTACGGATACCTGGTTTAGTGCGGGTTGTCACATTCTCCCCCCGTTAAATAAATTTCGTCCCGAAATTTAAGTTCTGCTTGTAGATGCAGAGTTCTTAGGAAATAAGTGGGGGTATTTCTCTTTCATCCGGTCCTCACGTTCCCAGGTGAATTCAGGACCATGTCTGGCATTCCAACGAACTTTGACGAGCTTGACGCTGCTCCGGCGGGTCTTGTTAACTTTCCAATCCGTGACCTCGACAAGTTCTTCAACGAAGTGGAGCGTGTCGTCAATATGAATCTCGTCGGTGGGAACGGCAACGTCAACTTGAGTTGGACTTTTCTTTAGGTTGGATACATGAAATGTATCGTGAACACCATTTAGTTCAGCGGGTAGGTCCAACTTGTATGCTACTGTTCCAATTCTTTCCAGAATTCTGAAGGGACCAATGTAGCGCGGATTTAACTTCCCACGCTTCCCGAAGCGTGCCACCCCCTTCCAGGGTGAAACTTTCAATAACACCATTTCTCCAACTTGGAAATCCACATGCTTCCGGTTTGGATCCGCATAGGCCTTTTGTCTGTGGCGAGCTGCTTCGATGCGCTTAAGAATCTGCGCGATCTTGTCTGTCGTCTCTTGGATGATCTCGGGACCAGCAAGCTGCCTATCACCTACGTCAGACCAACAGAGGGGTGATCGACACTTGCGTCCGTATAGGGCTTCAAATGGCGCGACACCAATACTGGTGTGGTAGCTGTTGTTGTATGAGAATTCAACCAAAGGTAAATGTTTATCCCAGCTACCGCCCAAATCCATAACACATGCCCTCAGCATGTCTTCCAAAGTCTGTATCGTTCGCTCGCTCTGGCCGTCAGTTTGCGGATGAAACGCAGTGCTCAGATTTAATTGTGAGCCAAAGGCTTCTTGGAAAGATTGCCATATTCTTGACACAAACCTTCCGTCTCTATCAGAGATGATTGAGAGAGGCACTCCATGACGTGCGACGATCTCTCTCATGTAAATTTCCGCGAGTTTACTAGTACTGTCTTTCTCCTTGATTGGCAGAAAGTGTGCGGATTTTGTTAGGCGGTCAACTATTACCCAAATCATATCATGGCCTCTTGGCGTTCTTGGCAATTTTGTAACAAAATCCATTGAGATTTGTTCCCATTTCCACTTGGGAATCTCAGGTTGTTGCAGCAGCCCTGAAGGCTTCTGGTATCCCGCCTTAACCTTAGCGCACGTTAAACATTTGCTCACATAGACAGCTACGTCGCCTTTCATTCTAGGCCACCAATAGTAATCTTTGAGATCTTGGTACATCTTATCCGATCCAGGGTGGATAGAGTACCGTGACTTGTGAGCTTCGTCAAAAATAACCTTCCTTAAATCACCAAACAGAGGAACCCAAATCCTTTTCTCAAAACATAATGTTCCTTCCTCGTTTGGTACCAGTAGCTTCTCCATCCCACGGAGATATTCTTCTTCACGGTTTCCTTCCTTAAGGGCTTCTTTTTGTGCAGCACGAATGCGCAAGGAAAGATCGGTTCGAATAATCATTTCTAGAGCCCTAACCCTTATGGGCTTGATCCTTTCCTTTCGACTTAGGGCATCGGCGACCACATTCGCCTTCCCTGGATGATACTTTATCTCGCAGTCGTAGTCATTCAGCAACTCAACCCATCGTCTTTGCCTCATATTCAACTCTTTCTGGTTGAATATATGCTGTAGGCTCTTGTGATCTGTAAAGATTGTGCACTTCGTACCATAAAGGTAGTGTCTCCAGATCTTTAGTGCAAAAACCACTGCGCCAAGTTCCAAATCATGTGTGGTATAGTTCTTTTCGTGCACTTTCAGTTGGCGCGATGCATAAGCAATAACCTTGTGGCGTTGCATCAACACACAACCCAATCCTTGTCGCGATGCGTCGCAGTATACCACAAAATCGTCAGTACCTTCCGGTAGAGCTAAGATTGGCGCGTTGCAGAGCTTATCTTTCAGTATCTGGAATGATTCTTCCTGCTTGATTCCCCAATCAAACGTCTTATCCTTCTGGGTGAGGAGCGTCAAAGGTTGAGCGATTTTTGAAAAAATCCTCAATGAACCTTCGGTAATAGCCAGCCAAACCCAAGAATTGCCGAATCTCGGTTGGCGTCTTTGGCGTCTCCCAATCCTTGATCGCTTCGATCTTGGTGGGATCCACGTGGATTCCATCTCCATTTACCACGTGCCCAAGGAATTGGACTTCACGTAGCCAAAATTCGCACTTAGAGAATTTGGCGTACAGTTGCTCCTTCTTTAGCAGCTCCAAAATGGTTCTAAGATGCTGCTCGTGTTCAGCCTTTGTTCTTGAATAGATCAAGATGTCGTCGATAAACACAATCACGAACTTGTCCAAGTACGGCTTGCAAACTCTATTCATTAAGTCCATGAATACTGCAGGCGCGTTTGTCAAACCAAATGGCATAACGAGGAACTCGTAGTGTCCATAACGAGTTCTGAAGGCTGTCTTCGGGATACTTTCTTCTTGAATCCTCAACTGATGGTATCCAGATCGAAGATCGATCTTTGAGTAAAAGCTTGAGCCTTGCAGTTGATCAAACAGATCGTCGATTCTTGGCAGAGGGTACCTATTCTTGATCGTCAGCTTGTTCAATTCCCTGTAGTCAATGCACATTCGGAAATTACCGTCCTTCTTCTTGACAAACAAGACCGGAGCTCCCCAAGGCGAGAAGCTTGGTCGGATAAAACCCTTATCTAACAACTCTTGAAGTTGTGTCGACAATTCCTGCATCTCAGACGGAGCAAGTCTATACGGTGCCTTAGCCACAGGCGCGGCGCCTGGAACTAAGTCGATGTGAAACTCTACTTGCCTCTGAGGTGGCAGTCCGGGTAAGTCTTCTGGGAAGACTTCTGGATACTCCCTTACGACAGGGATGTCTTCGATTCTTGGCTCAGCAGCCTTTTTATCCACAATGTGTGCCAGATAAGCAACACATCCTTTCCGTAAACACTTCCTTGCTTTCAGGCAGCTGATAATCCTTAGTGGTGTGTCACGCTTCTCTCCGTGAACCACAATTGTCTCACCATCATCGGTTGGAATACGAACAACTTTCTCGTGACATACTATCTCAGTCTTGTTGCCTGATAACCAATCCATTCCTACCACCACGTCGAAGCTTCCCAATTGGACTGGTAGTAGATCCAAAGTAAACTCACGTTCTCCCAATTCTATCACACAGCCTCTGATAACTTCGTTTGCTTCCACTAACTTCCCATTGGCCAATTCGATCGAGTAGGGAATATCTAACTTATTAGCGGCTAACCCAAGCATATTCTTAAATTCTAACGATACGAAGCTATAATCGGCACCGGTATCAAATAAAACGGATGCATAGCGTTGATTTACAGGGAACGTACCAGTAACAACATTGGGGTCCTGGCGCGCCTCCCTAGCTTCGATCTGGAACACTCTTCCACGGGCTTGGTTCAACGTTGGGCAATTCTTCTTAAAATGCCCGATTTCACCGCAGTTATAGCATCCAAGTCTCTGCCCGTTTCCACCTCCATTTCCAGCTGGGTTGTTGTTCTGGTTGGCATTTCCAGCCTGATTCGCATTGTTGCCTCGATTTCTGTTTCCTCCAAAATTTCCTTGTGGGCGATTCCCATTCCCACCACGGTCATCATTCCTATTTCCATATCCTTCCTGGCCTCCACGGCCAGCACTAACCCAACAAGAATCCTTCAGGTGTCCACGTTTCCCACATGCTTCGCATACTTTTAGCCCACATTGACCAGAATGGTGACGCTGGCAGGCATTACACTTGGGCTGGGTGCCCATATACCCCTTTCCTTTCCTTCCATTACCAGCTGTAACCTGAGCTGGCGTGTTGGGTGCTCCTCTCTTACCATCACCGCTAATGCTTTGCTTGAAGTTCGAGAACTTTCTTTTGTTAACCCCTGACGACTCAACATGAGTCTCCTTTTCCTTCGTCTTGTTATCACCAAACTTGTTCAGGCGAATCGCCTCTTCTGTAAGAGCCACGCTCAAATCAATCGCCTCAGTAATTGTTGCAGGCTTTGAAGAGGTCACCATACTTATGATTTGGGGAGCCAAACCCCAAATGAAGCGCTCGATTCGCTTGTATTCAGGTGTAACCATGTAAGGAACCACTTGAGATAAGTCTTGGAATCTTTGAACGTACTCCGCTACCTTTGGACCGTCCATTTTCAAGTGCCAGAACTCGGTCTCCAACCTCTGGATTTCTGCGCGGGAACAGTACTTTTTGCGCATAAGTTCTTTTAATTCGGTCCAGGTCAGCGCGTAGGCGGCAGCTTCGCCTAGGGTTTGTACTTGCAAGTTCCACCAAGAGAGGGCTCCATCCAAGAATAGCCCTGAGATATAAGTGACTTGCTGATCTAACGCGCATTTGCTCATGCGTAAGACAGAATCGGTTTTCTCAGCCCAGCGGTTAAAGGCAACTGCACCTCCTGTGCCATCGAAGTTGACCGGTTTGCAGTCTAGAAACTGCTTGTAGGTGCATCCGTGAGGTGGATTGTTATTGCCTTGGTTAACACTCCCGCTCGCTCCTGGCTGAGAAGCTGCGTACTGCGCTATGGCAGCAGCAATGATTTGTTGTAGCTCTTCCTGAGTGGTAGGCATAGGCTGTTGTTGACGTCTTGGCGGCATCTTCTAAAAGATGGTTTACGTTGGTCAGGTCATAGTAAGTAGAGTGTACGTAAGTATACAACAATATCAGCACATAGCATCTCATGTTATCAATCACATAACTTCTCATGTTATAAACAGATCATCCATATTGATAGCTTCTGCAATGGTTGAGGGCTTTGAGGTAGTAACCATACCCCTGATCTGGGGTGCAAGTGTCCAAATGAATCGTTCAATCCTTTTGAACTCCGGTTTGACTGAGTAGGGGGGGCGACCTGTCACACCCCCAAAATCCACCATGCGGAGTATCACCGCTTGGAGGCGTGACATGACCAGGATCGAGCCACCAATCATATTGAACAATTCAATTAAGTAAATAAAACCAAACATAATACGATTGGTGACCAAAGCTAGTTAACCTTGTTTGGTTTAAACAGCGGAAGCGTAAACGTGAGTTCAAAACATAAGTTCACAGTTCATAAGTTTAAAGTCTCAAACATAAGTTCCATAGGTTTATAAAGTTCAATTATTAAGTATGGGATATAACAACCCATGTTCCACAACGACTCCTTCCCCGTGCAAGCTCCAAGCATTTAGCGACCTGTAAGGCATGTAACAACTAGTCAACAACAAAGTTGAGTGAGTTCACGTTCGGTTGTTTAGTTAATGAGTTCGTATCAGGAATCGGAAGTTCGTTTCATAACCAAGTATTACCCATTATTCTTGATTCCCAAACCTTTACGATATTTAGTGGGGGCTTCCCATTATGTATGTTACTAGACTAGGCGTATCCATAAGTGTCCTTCCCAATCCGAGGACGGTGTTAAGTATGAGTGTACGTAGGTTTTACGTACGTGCCCTTCTCATCCGAGGACAGTAGTGAGTGTGAGTGTACGTAGGTTTTACGTACGTGCCCTTCTCAATCCGAGGACAGTAGTAGGTGTGAGTGTACGTAGGTTTTACGTACGTGCCCTTCCCAATCCGAGGACAGTAGTAGGTATGAGTGTACGTAGGTTTTACGTACGTGCCCTTCCCAATCCGAGGACAGTAGTAGGTAGTCTAGTAGTGTTGATAATATAAATAGTTATTCAATCCCATTCCCAACCACCGGGAATCCCATGCCTTAGTAAGGGTGTGAACTCACCTCGGTTTGCTCGGTTAGACTCTCAGATATAGCTAACAGTCAAGGTCGGTCAATCACGTCCTAGTATGATTTACCAGTTAGTCATTTAGTGGCTTTCAAATAGAACACAAAGTTCCTACACGTATCTATCACACAACATGCACCACTGTAACGGTTTACGCCCATCTAAGTTTCCCGTCCATTCCCCACTCAAAACCAAACATACTATAATGCACATAACATATGTAACATGTCAAATCATTCACAGATAGCATACTCGACATTTAGACGCGCAAATCACAACTTATGTTATTTCAGCATTAATATTCAAAACCGGCTGTTTTCGGGCATTTAAATAAAATAGTTAGATTATTTCAAAAATTCCCAAATTTTTATAGAATGTCATAAACATTCCATATTTTATTATGTAAAAATATCGGGGTCCGGTTCATTACCCACATTTTATAAAAATTCATATTCGGGACCGAACTCAGATTTATGTATTTCTGACCACAGTCCACGAAACAATTTATTAAAAATTCATCGTAGGTCCGATTTGCGAAATTCCAGTGGGGTAATTACAAATACTTCGGTTATCATCTACAGTAAAATTTTCATGGTCCGATTCATCACAAAACTCAGGTTATGACCGAAAGTACGACGCCCATTTATTGCTGTCAAAATTCAGCTTAAGTAGCTGTTACAAATTAACACTTTAAAAATAGTAAACGGAGTCCAAAAATTACGATTCCGGTGTCATTAGAACCGTATTTCATAATAACATATTTTAGATTCAAAATATCGATTTTTCGTTGAGGTTAAGACCTGTTTACAGCCAACAGAAGTGGGCTGTAAAAGTTAGACAGATTCTGATTTAAGGTGTTTAACCATCTAAATCATGTTCAATCGATTCCGTTAACAAGTTTAGTGACCACAACAATATCAAACATCAATATTAACCAATAGATCAGCAAGTAATCAGCAATATAATCGCAACAACACAAGATTTACATCATTTACCCAAATAACTTCTCTTTATCCATCTTTAACACATTATGTTCTAGACTAGTTCATGAGCCTTAGAGTTTCTTACCTTTTTTTATCATTCTAACGTCTATTAACCACTAAAATAACATAAAGAATGAACGGATCTAAGTTCTTACCACTAGCTCAAGGCTAGGGAAGTTCGAGTGAAGAAAAGTGGTGGTTAAAAGCGAATAGAGAAGGTCCTTCCACTTCCGAACGCACCGAGCTTCGTTGTATGACCCGTAGCACCTTTGAGTGTATGTAAAATGGCTTGATCAAGACTTGATGGTGGTTGTAGTGTGGATGGTGGTGGCTGCCGAGAATGGCAAGGGGAGAAGGGGAGATGGTGTTGTGAAGATGAATGAAGTTATGGATCTTTTTATAACCATGTTAAGGTTTTAACTCATGGTCCATGTGTTTCCTTAGGACACAACACAATCTTCTAATTAATCTCATGGGATTTTGGGCAAGATCATGGAAGATTAAGAGGATCTTGATGGGGGCCACATATGACCGTCCCATAAAAGGGGGGGGGGGTATCTAGTTGATGTTGAAAGGATTGTTAAGTTGTTGAGTTAGATTGCAAGTGTAAGGTTTAGTGTTTAAGTGTAGGATGTATTATGTAGTGTGTTAGGGTGTTCGGGGACCCTAACTAGCTTAGAAAAATAAAAACAATGTCAATGGCAATATTTTTAGGTTCCGGGTAAAGTCCGGTTGTTCGGTTCGACACTGTTCCGATAAACTGCTTAATTAATCCGTATAGCGTCCTACTTATATATTTTTGCAACGTTTTTACTTTCTAACACTCAGGAAGTCATAACAGACTATTTAATGACTTTTCTGTACACTACTAGTGTATTAACAAATACGTGTAAGCATAACACAGATATCAGAAAGCAGTTACGTAATTCCACACAGTCGTCAAGCACATTAATTATTATTAATAAATTGTACGGAATACATGGAATTTTGAGGGTTGTCACATTCTCCCCCTGTTAAGAGAATTTCGTCCCGAAATTTAGCACGTGGTTACTGAGGAAGCTAGTTAAGTTGCGTTGTTTTCCAGATTTTCCTGGGGTGTCACATCATCCCCCCGTTGATTTGGAATTTCGTCCCGAAATTCTGCAGTAGCTTCAGCCTCAGTAGTGGTTGCGTTTTTCTTAAACAGCTGGGGGTACTTGAGTTTCATTTGGTCTTCGCGTTCCCAGGTATACTCTGGGCCACGACGAGCATTCCAACGAACTCGAACGAGAGGTATTCTTGTGTGCTTGAGAATCTTAACATCTCGATCAGTAATCTCTACTGGTTCCTCGACGAATCGCAGCTGGTCGTCGATTGTGAGTTCCTTGAGAGGAACTATGAAGGGCTCATCTGACAGACACTTCTTCAGATTTGATACGTGGAATACGTTGTGAACTCCGCTGAGTTCTTCAGGTAGATCCAACCTGTAGGCGACTTGGCCAATTTTCTCAATGACTTTGAATGGTCCGACATAACGCGGATTGAGTTTGCCTCGTTTGCCAAAGCGGACTACACCTTTCCAAGGTGAGACTTTGAGTAGCACTCGATCCCCAACCTGGAGCTCGAGTGGTTTTCTTCCCTCATCAGCATAGCGTTTCTGACGGTCACGAGCTGCCGCCATTCGCTGTCGTATCTGAGCAATTTTCTCGGTGGTATCTACCACATGTTCTGGGCCAGTGATTTGGCTATCACCAACTTCTGCCCAACAGAGAGGTGATCGGCATTTACGTCCGTACAATGCCTCAAACGGAGCGGCTTGGATGCTGGTGTGGTAGCTGTTGTTATATGAGAACTCCACTAGCGGGAGGTGCTTTTCCCAGCCATTGCCAAAATCGATTACACATGCCCTAAGCATGTCTTCAAGGGTTTGGATGGTGCGTTCAGATTGCCCATCCGTCTGCGGGTGATAAGCGGTGCTCATATCTAATCGTGAGCCAAAGGACTTGTGCATTGCTTGCCATAGTTCAGAAGTAAAACGTGCGTCACGATCAGATATAATAGAGATTGGCACTCCGTGCCTTGATACCACTTCCTTTAGGTAAATGTCTGCAAGAGTAGAGAACTTGTCCGTTTCTTTGATAGCCAGAAAATGTGCAGACTTGGTTAGTCGATCTACGATCACCCAAATGGTATCGTTTCCGCGTTGAGATCTGGGCAGGCCAGTAACGAAATCCATGGAAATTTGCTCCCATTTCCATTTCGGAATCTCCGGCTTTTGAAGTAGGCCTGATGGTTTCTGATATTCAGACTTGACCCTCGCACAAGTCAAGCACTTGCTGACGTAGGTTGCTATGTGGGCTTTCATGCCAGGCCACCAATACGTAGTCTTGAGGTCGTGGTACATTTTATCCGAACCAGGATGTACCGAATAACGAGACTTGTGCGCTTCGTCCATCACAAGCTCGCGTAAGTTTCCATAAAATGGAACCCAGATGCGTCCGTTTACATAGTAAGCGCCGTCTTCCTTTTGTTCTAGCCGCTGCCTCGATCCTCGTAGGGACTCAGCCCTGATGTTCTCTGCTTTCAATGCTTCGGCCTGGGCATCTCGAATCTGAGCGGGAAGGTTGGATTGGATGGTAAGCTGTAATGCTCGTACACGCTTAGGTAAAGTATCCTTTCGACTGAGGGCGTCAGCCACAACATTGGCTTTGCCCGGATGATACTTGATAGCGCATTCGTAATCATTCAAGAGTTCGACCCATCGGCGTTGTCGCATGTTTAACTCTTTTTGCTTGAAGATATGTTCGAGACTCCTGTGGTCGGTGTAAATGGTGCACTTGGTACCGTACAGGTAATGTCTCCATATCTTAAGTGCGAAAACAACTGCTCCCAGCTCCAGATCGTGAGTAGTGTAGTTTCTTTCGTGAACTTTAAGTTGGCGCGATGCGTAGGCAATGACCTTGTCACGTTGCATCAATACGCAACCAAGTCCTTGGATGGAAGCGTCGCAATAAACCACGAAATCATCGGTGCCTTCTGGCAATGAGAGGATAGGCGCGCTACAAAGTCTATCCTTTAGATGTTGAAACGCGGACTCCTGTGCATCACCCCAACGATAGATGACACCCTTTTGAGTCAGTGTAGTGAGAGGTTGCGCAATCTTGGAGAAATCTTTTATAAACCTTCTGTAATATCCGGCCAAACCCAAGAATTGGCGGATTTCCGTTGGTGTGCGGGGTGCGGGCCAGTTCTTGATCGATTCAACCTTAGATGGATCCACATGAATTCCATCCTTGTTTACCACGTGGCCTAGAAAGTGGACTTCGCGAAGCCAGAAATCACATTTCGAAAACTTGGCATACAACCGTTCTTTTCGAAGAAGTTCCAGCATAAGTCGTAGATGCTGCTCGTGTTCCTCCTGACTCTTAGAATAGATTAGGATATCATCGATGAACACAATAACGAACTTATCCAGGTAAGGCTTGCACACTCGGTTCATGAGATCCATGAAGACTGCCGGTGCGTTCGTCAGCCCGAATGGCATAACCAGAAACTCGTAATGGCCGTAACGAGTTCTGAATGCTGTTTTGGAGACGTCCTCATCTCGGACTCTCAGCTGATGGTATCCCGATCTCAAATCAATCTTGGAGTAATAGTTCGACCCTTGCAACTGGTCAAACAAGTCGTCAATACGTGGAAGAGGATAACGATTCTTCACAGTCACCTTGTTAAGTTCGCGATAGTCAATACACATCCTGAAGGTACCGTCTTTCTTTTTCACGAACAAGACTGGAGCTCCCCAGGGTGAAGAGCTCGGACGTATAAAACCCTTTTCCAAGAGTTCTTGTAGCTGTGTGGACAGTTCTTCGAGTTCTGATGGGGCTAGACGATATGGTGCTCGAGCTACTGGCGCTGCTCCAGGAGCTAGCTCGATTTGAAACTCAACTTGGCGATGAGGAGGAAGACCAGGTAATTCCTCCGGAAATACCTCGGGAAATTCGCGCACAATAGAGATGTCTTCAATTCTCTTCTCTTCCGTGGATGTGTCAGTAACGAGTGCTAAAATGGCAGTGTGGCCCTTTCGCAAACACTTCTGGGCCTTAAGGAAAGAGATGATGCCTTCGACAGCACCACTCTTGTCGCCACGAATTACGAGGGGTTCTTTATCAGAACGAGGAATGCGGATGATTTTCTCCTTGCAAACAATCTCCGCTTGATGATGAGATAACCAATCCATCCCAATAACGACGTCGAAACTACCAAGTGTGATAGGAACAAGATCGATAGGGAAAGTCTGACCAGCTAAGACGAGGTTACAACCTTTAACTACGTGTGTGGCTTCAAGACTTTTACCGTTAGCTAGTTCTACCGTGTGTTTGGTGTTCAGGAGTGTTGGGGTGCGCTTAAGAATTTGGCTAACTTTTACGGACACATAACTGGTATCGGCACCCGAATCGAATAAAACAGTAACGAAGAAGTCGTCAAGAAGAAACTTACCCATCACAACGTTGGGATCGTTCCTTGCTTCTCCTTGACCAATCACGAACACGCGACCCCTTGCCCCGTTGCCATTGTTGTCTCCCCCATTTCCGCCTCCATTGTTGTTCCCATTGTGGTTCCCATTTCCTTGGTTATTGTTATGGTTTTGGTTTAACTGGGGGCAGTTCCTCTTAAAGTGGCCTTCAGCGCCACACTGAAAGCATCCTTTATTTCCCTGCTGATGCTGTTGCTGGTGGTTCTGTGGGGCTTGTTGTTGTTGTTGGCGATTCTGATTCGTAGGCCGTGGGCTCCTGCAATCCTTGGCTTCATGACCCATCTTGAGACACCTCTGACAGTGTCCCTTGTTGCACTGACCACTGTGGTGTCTGTTGCATTTGTTGCACTTTGGGTGGTTTCCTCGATATCCACCCTGCCCTTGACTACCAGAAAAGTGCTGACCAGGGCTCCTATGGTCCTCAGTCCTTCGTTGCTGAGACTGAGACTGAACAGAGGCAGAGCCTTTGCCGGAATTCCCATCCCATTTTCGTTTGTTGTCGGTAGGTGCATCAGAAGTAGCAGCACCAATACGCTTGGGTAGTCTGTTTTGTTCCACTGCCTGGTCGGTGAGACGATGAGCCAATTTGACGACTTGCTGGATGGTACCCAAGTTGGCTGAAGTCACATGACTTTGAATCGCTGGTGCAAGGCCCTTGAGGTAAAGCTCAATACGTTTGATGGGAGGGTCCACCATAGTTGGGCACAGGATGGCCAGTTCATTCGACCTCTTGGTATACGCCTCAATCTCAGATCCTGTCATCTTCAGATTGTAAAATTCCACTTCTAGCTTGTGGATGTCATCCCGACTACAGTACTCCTCTTTGATCAGCTCTTTGAAACCATTCCAGGGCGTGGCATTAGCAACTGCCAGTCCTAGTAGTTGAACCTGTGCCTTCCACCAGGTTAACGCAGCTCCTTCAAGTGTTCCGGTAGCATATTTCACCCTACGGTCTTCGGGGCATTCGCACATCTCGAAAACTGTCTCAAGCTTTTCAAACCAGTGAAGAAGGCCCACTGCTCCTTCGGTGCCACTGAAAGTGGTAGGTCGACAGTCCATGAACGTCTTGAACGTGCACACAGGAGGTTGAGCATGTTGACCTCCTGCAGGGTTAGCTGCGAGTGCCTCCGCAACTCGTTCATTGATCAAAGCCGTCAACTGGGCTTGAGTGAGGTTGATACGTCCTTCGCGTCCGCTCATGATCTTCATAATGAAGCAACGTAAGTGAGGAAAGTGTCGCGAAAGTGTGTAAGTGTGTGGGACGACATTAGAGAGTAAGCACACAAGGTTTAAATAGCAATTATCACGTTATCTAATGCACAGTGAGAACTATCTAACCGACAATATAACATAATCATACCACTTATGGTGTCGAGCCTTGCACGTGGAGCGAAGCGTCGTTGTGGATCGTTGAGCACTGTACAGGTTATAGTCTGGTTTTAATAAAAACTTTTCCCTTATTAAAACCAAGTTCTCTATAACCAATGGCTCTGATACCAATCTGTCACACCCCCAAAATCCACCATGCGGAGTATCACCGCTTGGAGGCGTGACATGACCAGGATCGAGCCACCAATCATATTGAACAATTCAATTAAGTAAATAAAACCAAACATAATACGATTGGTGACCAAAGCTAGTTAACCTTGTTTGGTTTAAACAGCGGAAGCGTAAACGTGAGTTCAAAACATAAGTTCACAGTTCATAAGTTTAAAGTCTCAAACATAAGTTCCATAGGTTTATAAAGTTCAATTATTAAGTATGGGATATAACAACCCATGTTCCACAACGACTCCTTCCCCGTGCAAGCTCCAAGCATTTAGCGACCTGTAAGGCATGTAACAACTAGTCAACAACAAAGTTGAGTGAGTTCACGTTTGGTTGTTTAGTTAATGAGTTCGTATCAGGAATCGGAAGTTCGTTTCATAACCAAGTATTACCCATTATTCTTGATTCCCAAACCTTTACGATATTTAGTGGGGGCTTCCCATTATGTATGTTACTAGACTAGGCGTATCCATAAGTGTCCTTCCCAATCCGAGGACGGTGTTAAGTATGAGTGTACGTAGGTTTTACGTACGTGCCCTTCTCATCCGAGGACAGTAGTGAGTGTGAGTGTACGTAGGTTTTACGTACGTGCCCTTCTCAATCCGAGGACAGTAGTAGGTGTGAGTGTACGTAGGTTTTACGTACGTGCCCTTCCCAATCCGAGGACAGTAGTAGGTATGAGTGTACGTAGGTTTTACGTACGTGCCCTTCCCAATCCGAGGACAGTAGTAGGTAGTCTAGTAGTGTTGATAATATAAATAGTTATTCAATCCCATTCCCAACCACCGGGAATCCCATGCCTTAGTAAGGGTGTGAACTCACCTCGGTTTGCTCGGTTAGACTCTCAGATATAGCTAACAGTCAAGGTCGGTCAATCACGTCCTAGTATGATTTACCAGTTAGTCATTTAGTGGCTTTCAAATAGAACACAAAGTTCCTACACGTATCTATCACACAACATGCACCACTGTAACGGTTTACGCCCATCTAAGTTTCCCGTCCATTCCCCACTCAAAACCAAACATACTATAATGCACATAACATATGTAACATGTCAAATCATTCACAGATAGCATACTCGACATTTAGACGCGCAAATCACAACTTATGTTATTTCAGCATTAATATTCAAAACCGGCTGTTTTCGGGCATTTAAATAAAATAGTTAGATTATTTCAAAAATTCCCAAATTTTTATAGAATGTCATAAACATTCCATATTTTATTATGTAAAAATATCGGGGTCCGGTTCATTACCCACATTTTATAAAAATTCATATTCGGGACCGAACTCAGATTTATGTATTTCTGACCACAGTCCACGAAACAATTTATTAAAAATTCATCGTAGGTCCGATTTGCGAAATTCCAGTGGGGTAATTACAAATACTTCGGTTATCATCTACAGTAAAATTTTCATGGTCCGATTCATCACAAAACTCAGGTTATGACCGAAAGTACGACGCCCATTTATTGCTGTCAAAATTCAGCTTAAGTAGCTGTTACAAATTAACACTTTAAAAATAGTAAACGGAGTCCAAAAATTACGATTCCGGTGTCATTAGAACCGTATTTCATAATAACATATTTTAGATTCAAAATATCGATTTTTCGTTGAGGTTAAGACCTGTTTACAGCCAACAGAAGTGGGCTGTAAAAGTTAGACAGATTCTGATTTAAGGTGTTTAACCATCTAAATCATGTTCAATCGATTCCGTTAACAAGTTTAGTGACCACAACAATATCAAACATCAATATTAACCAATAGATCAGCAAGTAATCAGCAATATAATCGCAACAACACAAGATTTACATCATTTACCCAAATAACTTCTCTTTATCCATCTTTAACACATTATGTTCTAGACTAGTTCATGAGCCTTAGAGTTTCTTACCTTTTTTTATCATTCTAACGTCTATTAACCACTAAAATAACATAAAGAATGAACGGATCTAAGTTCTTACCACTAGCTCAAGGCTAGGGAAGTTCGAGTGAAGAAAAGTGGTGGTTAAAAGCGAATAGAGAAGGTCCTTCCACTTCCGAACGCACCGAGCTTCGTTGTATGACCCGTAGCACCTTTGAGTGTATGTAAAATGGCTTGATCAAGACTTGATGGTGGTTGTAGTGTGGATGGTGGTGGCTGCCGAGAATGGCAAGGGGAGAAGGGGAGATGGTGTTGTGAAGATGAATGAAGTTATGGATCTTTTTATAACCATGTTAAGGTTTTAACTCATGGTCCATGTGTTTCCTTAGGACACAACACAATCTTCTAATTAATCTCATGGGATTTTGGGCAAGATCATGGAAGATTAAGAGGATCTTGATGGGGGCCACATATGACCGTCCCATAAAAGGGGGGGGGGGTATCTAGTTGATGTTGAAAGGATTGTTAAGTTGTTGAGTTAGATTGCAAGTGTAAGGTTTAGTGTTTAAGTGTAGGATGTATTATGTAGTGTGTTAGGGTGTTCGGGGACCCTAACTAGCTTAGAAAAATAAAAACAATGTCAATGGCAATATTTTTAGGTTCCGGGTAAAGTCCGGTTGTTCGGTTCGACACTGTTCCGATAAACTGCTTAATTAATCCGTATAGCGTCCTACTTATATATTTTTGCAACGTTTTTACTTTCTAACACTCAGGAAGTCATAACAGACTATTTAATGACTTTTCTGTACACTACTAGTGTATTAACAAATACGTGTAAGCATAACACAGATATCAGAAAGCAGTTACGTAATTCCACACAGTCGTCAAGCACATTAATTATTATTAATAAATTGTACGGAATACATGGAATTTTGAGGGTTGTCACACGACCCTAGATAAGTCGTGCGATCGCTAGACAAGTTCAGGAATTTCTGGTTCGTCCATTTTCAAATTCCTGAACTCCACCTCAAGCTTCTAAATTCCAGTCCTAAAGCAACATTTCTCCTCAATCGTTTCCTTGAGCTCGTCCCAGCTCAGTGCATAAGTAGCGTCTGTGCCAAGGGTCTGAACCTGGAGGTTCCATTAAGAGAGTGTGCCATCTAGAAATATTCCCCGAGATGTAGGTAACACTCTGTTGGGGCGAACAGTTACTCATTCTTAGAATGGAGTTGGTCTTTTCGGACCAACGAACAAATGCAACGGTGCCTCCTGTTCCATCAAAGTTCAAAGGCTTGCAGTTCAGGAACTGTTTATAGGTGCAGCCAGTTGGAGGGTTATCTCCAGTAATACCATCGTTGTACTTAGAGTGGAGGGCTTCATGTCGTGCATTTATTGGTGAGATGCGTTCTTGCAGCTCGGCTTCTGTCCTTGGCAACGTACTGGTGTTTGTGTCACGCCTGGGTGACATTTCCTTTTGTCGAAGTGGTGTGAAGCGTGTTAGACAATGTTCCAATTGTCTATGAGGTGTATATAGCAACATAAGCCATCATGTAATCACCCAATTTCACACGCAAATATACTCACTGTATGAGTGGGGAAGTAAATTTCTGAGCCTTCACATAGGCTTGCCAATTTGGCTTGCTCGTAATAGAATGAACTCGAGGCTACATCGCCTTGGTCATTCGTGTATAAGTTATTTCCTGCTGCATTGGTTATCATTAGCTTGACCCGCAGAGTCCACCAGGATTCCTGTGCACTACAAGTCGTTATTACGTGGGCCCCCGTAATAATAAATTGTCTTGCACAGTTACCCCAAATTTTCTCTCGTCCAAGCAGATGATCAATCAAGGAGTAACAGTAGGTGTATTGGCATGAACAGGGTCATGCTCCAATGCGGGGTCAGGAGCAGCGCCTGGCTCAGGGGCCATGACTGGCTCCGGATCAAAAACTCCATCTCAAGATCAGCTGGATCAACAAACACAGGGGGTTACAGGATCCTCCAAGGACTGGTCTAAGTGTATGAACTCAAGGTCATGGTCTGGATCAAAACCAGGTGGAAAAGCAGGATCAACCTCAATATCATGATCAGGCTCAAAGCTGTGGGCGGGATCCGGTGCAGCTGATGATGCCATATCAAGGTCGGCGTCGTGTGAGTGGTGCTGCATTCCCTGTATGTGCGAAGATGCGGATGTCAGAAACTCAAATGAGTCTGGGATAGGGGAATGGACATGAGTTTCCCTTACAGGAGCGTCCGCATGCAGTAGTCTAATACCAGCCGCAATAGGGCCCTGCCCTCGAATGGGTCCTCCTCCAGTAGATCGTTATCGTCGTCAGAGGCCACGTCGGGAGGGGGGGCATATCAACAACAGGATAAGCGGCAAGGGGGCAAATTCCCAACAAGATGGCCATCAGTAGGCTCTGCTACGACTTCAGGCAGCGCAAAAGGGCTGAAAGTCGTCATTGTCTGTGTCGGTAGTATCGGAAATGTACACCTCGTGCTTCGTTGAAACTATGTCGTCTGACACTATGGCCATGGGATTCGTAGTGTCCATCTTTCTAGTATATGATGAAAGCATGATGTTTGTAACACAAACGCATATACGTATAATAATTAATCATATAATCAGTTAATCACATAGTCACCAAGTACGCAATCACATAATTCTCCTAGTTTCACTAGCCAATTTCATCCAGTCTATAAGACTGCTCTATCCTCCACCTTGATGACTTAGATCGATCCTCGGTCTCCTTGACCGAGCATTCAGTCGTTATGACTGAACCTACTCTTCCTAGCCTTGCTAGACCACTACCTTGGTCACCTAGATCAAACCTCGATCCTCCAGACCGAGCCTTATAACGAACCAACGTGCTTAACTACTTCGATCACCTCGGTCCTCCAGACCGATTCCTCAGCCCTCCAAGCTGAGCCTATAAATAATAAAATGTGCTCAACATTCGTTTGTAAAAAGTTTTGGATCTGGACTTATGTGGTATGCAGAAAATGTTTTCGTGAGAGCCCTAGTGATCATAGTCTAGACTCGAGAAAGAATCCTAGTTCGCTATGATCAGTGCTCTGATACCAAGCTGTCACACCCTGGCTTTGCGGAAGCGTGGTTAATTTTGGTGTGACTTCTTAATACCATAGCTTAATCATACCAAAGCTATATGAGTTAAAAACATGCAAGATCATCCATTAAGTTTTGAAAACCAAATACAGTACCATTGTTTTAACGGGAACATACCCTAACAACCATAACCTTGTTCAACAAACATTACAAACTTAAACAGAATTTAAACATGGTTTAAGGATTGTGCCTTGTCCAGGAAAGAGACACATCCCCTAAACCCCGGATGACCTCAGAAACTAGTGCAGCGGAAAACATGCCATACCGTGCCAGATCTCGTTAAATTCCTGAAATACATGTAAGTTGAAAAATCAACAATAATGTTGAGCGAGTTCATGTGCAAGTGAGTAAGTAAAACACTTGTAAGTATAAAAGTTTCCTGGTATGTAGCAGTGTAAGAGGACTTGTGATCACCAATGGTTTGCAAGGCCATTAGCATGTCATGAAATGCAATAGGAAGACTCAACCCTAGCCGATTTTTGCGTTGGGCAACCAAGTCACTCAAGGTCCGTTCTGTTGGTCCTCAGAGAGGTCCGTTCTGTTGGGCCTAGAGCTGGGCTCGCTACACCCAGATAGATCTACCGCTTAAGTCCCTCGGTGTTCTGCCTACTCATTCACATGATCTAAAACCTCCTTACGTTAATCATACCGTGTATAAAAGTACTTGTAAACAAGGTAACATGTATTTCACCCCCGCAGTTAAGAAAACTGAAAACAGTTAGAGAAAAGGGGGACATGAACTCACAGTGAAGCGTCTCTACCAAGTATCCCTGAATCAGAAAGCTGCGCGACGACCTACAAGTGCTAATTCTATTAGACGGACGGCCGTGCCTTAGCTTTATAGTTTATGTTTTTGGGAAATAGTTAGACAACTATTTCGTGTTTACTTTTTGTAAATACTTGGTAGTTATATTCCTTCCCAAGGATGGGGGATACAATACATGTGCGTAGGTTACGTTTTAACAATCGTGTGGTAATGTAATTACCGGTGTAACTTATATATTCATAGTGAAAGCGTTCGCAAAGTTTTGGAATCATTAACGCTTGTAAATATTATTTTCACTCTAAAATAATATTTATGTATTTTCACAAAATAATCATAAACAGTGTTGTGACAAAATATACTTATCACGTTATATTTAGTGACAATCCCACCTCCGAATATTTAGTAAACAAGGTCATGGCGAAATTTATATTTCGAAAACATGTCAAAAATAGTTCTAACACTTGTTGTGTAATTAATTCTAAGTGTTAGGTTTTTAGAAAAATTTCGCCAGAGTTTCCTCTGTAACTGGAGGTGGCCACGCTTTCAAGCGTATCATTTTCTTTTAACAAATCAATTCAACAACTTGTTTATTCAATCAAACAATTTCCGACACATCAAACTAGTCGACAAGTATGTAAATTATATAATCGCATGAACTTGTAGTTTTTCCGCATCTATAATGTGAATCCCATTATATTTTGTAGATCTTTATATAAAGTAACTTTAATCTCATAAAAACCTCGCGTTTAGAGAAATCCGTCTTTACAACTTCTAGTAACAAGTGACAAAGCTAGTCCTTTGTCGGATCTTTTTGTTTCACAAGTGTTTACACACTTGTGGTTTATAAAAATATCATATTTGTTAGTGTAAGATCCTTTCTTTAAAATACATGGTTTCTTAAATGTGTGGTTCTTTGAAAATACCACTTGTAGATCCGCTAGTTTTAAACACCAATGTACAAGTTAAATCACTTTTACACAAGTAAACATTTTTACACAAGTTCATGACTCTTGTGTGGTAGAGTTTCACCTTTTAACCCTTGTATTAACCAAAGCAAGCTTATGTTAAGATCAACGATCTTACCAAACCGGGTTAAATGGTGATCTGAGCTACCACAATCATAGATCGGGTCTAGATAAACACATCTTTCAAGTACTACAACTTTTACACAACACATATGTTATTAACCACCATTTTTAGAGTTTTTACTAGACTTTTAAGCACCAAGTTGTATGTTAACGATATTTAACCGACAAAAATCTTTTTAACCACTTTAGATAAGTGTAAAAACGAGTTTTAAATGTTATACCTCTAGCTCAAGGCTAGGGAAGAATCTTGATGAAAAATGGGTGGATAAAAGCTAACGGAAGTGGTCCTTCGTGTTCCGCTTGCTCCAAGCTTCCTAATATGTGACCTTTAACACTTGTATGATGATGGAATGGTAAGATCAAAAACCGAAAGTGGGTGTGTGAATGAGGGGTGTTCGGCCGAGAGTATAAGGGAGCAAGAGAGAGAGTTTGATCTTGAGTTGTGAGTTGGAATAATCTCATGTGTTTAGGTTTCATCTTATAGACAAGGTTAGTGTGCATTATCCAATGGAAAATGTGTAGGTTAGATACTAAACCACCTTGATTAAAATAATAAACATGGTACATGGTATGTCCCCCTTGGGGACGGTTTTGGTTAGAGGGGGGGGGGGGGTTCCTAGTTCGATCACAACTAGGCTAGTTGGTGTTTAGTTAGGTTAAGTGTTTAACTTAGTTAGTTGTATGTTATGTGTTATGACGGGTGTTAGGGTAATCAGGGACCCTAACTGGCTCAGAAAAATATAAATAGTGAAAATAGTAATATTTTCATGTTCCGGGTAAAGTCCGGTTGTTCGGTTGGATAGTAATTCGTTAAAGCGTTACAAAGGCTTTAAAGTGTCGTTATTGTTATTTTTAGTGACACATCTTGTTTTCCAACACTTTAGAAAGTGTCTAGTAGTATTTTCCCCATATTTTGGCACTTTACTAGTCAGCTAGAAGCTGGATTATTTATTAAAGTGCTGTGTTTTGTACTTAAAGTACGTTTTAGGCACATCCAATCAGTGTATCTTATTCCTAGAGACGCAGCTTCACAACCTTTATAACCCTACACTCACTACCAGTGTAGTCAGATATCTCAGGCTCTTATAGGCCTTGGAGGCAGTGTTTGCCTGATGCTGGCTTTATCAGCATGTTCAATAGGTTATCCGTGTATTGTGCTACTGTGCTTTTTGTGCATCATGTTTGTCACTAAGGTGCCGTATGTAAATAATGTAGTGACAGCAAGCAAGTATGATGCAAGTAAGTTCATGTATCAGTATCCAAGTAGCAGTTCATCAGCTAGTTCAAACAAGCACAGTAATTAAGCAGTAATTAATCATTAATTAAGTTGTACGGATACCTGGTTTAGTGCGGGTTGTCACAGTTATGACATTAATGCTTGAGTTTATTGTGAGTTTAAGAAAGCTAGAATCATTTTGACGAATAATATTAATATTGTGTTAATGAGAATGGTTTAATATATAAAACTATAAATTCTATCGGGGACTACTTTTTAGTCCTAGAATATATTTGTTAGGAATTGTAAATACATGTTAGGGACTCAACTAAAATTGTATTTGCAACTATTTTTCAGTATGTAAAAATCCATATTTAAAGTGACACATAGTATTAGAGACTAAAAGATAGTCACTAAAAAAGATATTTGGGACTAACTTAAGCGACTAATTTTCAGACCCTAAATAAACATATTGGATAGTAAAAATATTTGTTATCTTAAACTGATTATCAGTCCCTAAAAGTACATATTAAGTATTAAAATAACATAGTATGTGAGACTAATTTTTAGTACTTAAAAGAAGCATATTAAGGACCGAAATCATGTGGTACTTGAGACTAATTTTTAGTCTCTAAAACATTTTATTGGATACTGATTTGACATCGAATCACGAACTTAACAAAACTTATTAGGGACAATACAGACATGTTTATAGGACCGATTTTCAGTCCTTAAAGTAATACACCTGGGACTAAACTATCGTAGTATCCGAGACTAATTTTTTAGTCATTGAAGAAATGCATCGGGGACTGAATTGACATGGTACCGGGAGGTAAGTCTAGGACTGAATTTTTATGTATCTAAGACCGACTATTAGTCCTGTTTGGTGTTATACAATAGGGACTGATTTGTTAAAACCACTATCTAGTACTAGGTATCCAGGACTGGCTGGGGACTGGCAAATCAGTCCCTGATAACCATTAGGGACTGATTCTAACGCATCAGATACTGATTTTTCAGTCCACAAAAGTCAATTTTTTTGTAGTGATACACACACTCCTGACTGACATGGTTGGTTTTACCACAGACAGAACAGCTGTTTGAAGGCCTAATGATACTTGTTTTGTTAATGTCATAAGCTTTTACATGAAAACTGTGACATCTGTGTCACTACGACCATCAAACAAATACCAAATCAATGAAATATTGTGTTTCATACTTGGGATTTGTATAAATATGTGTATCATTTGCACATATCAATTCTTGTTCGATTTCGAGCTTAAATCTCTTTCTGGAAGGTTAAACGCGAACTGATGCGTAAACGTAATCATTTTAATGCAACAAACACTCCGGAACAGAGACATAGGCTTAACATACCTTAAATAACCTTTACATAACTTAGAAATAAGTTTTGGAGGGTTTGGTGTGTCGAAATCAAGTTTATTCGATCGCATGGACTATTTGCGTCAAACAGCAAAAGTATACCGAATCGAATAGTAACGAACATTCTGGGAACTTTATCATAAGTTAAACATACCATAAATATCCCTTACATAGCTTAGAAATAGGCTTTGAGGGGTTCGGTGTGCAAGAAATAAACTTTTTGGTCAAACAGGGACTAAAAGCGTCAAAAAGTGCATAAGTTTGCATTTTCGCGCATATCTTACGTTCCGAACATATCCGGACATTCAAAAAAAAATTTAATCATTAAAATATTTTATTTTAGTGATTGGAATGCAAAAATACCATTCGTCGCGCAATTTGGATCGTTTTTGTGTCCGTTCGAGTTTTCGTCGTAATTAACCGAACAACGCAACTGTACGACCAAACGAATCGACATCCGAGATGTTTTTGAGCATATTTCATGTCCCCTACACTATGGCATCATTGTAGAGCCTTGAAAATGGCTTAACGGGCCTTAAACGTGTCAAAAATTGCATTAAACATGTGCAGGGGCTGTTTCTGTAATTTCTGAAACTTGTTGCTGAACTGGGTAGTTGTGGCGGGCCGCGTAAGAGTAGGCCATAGCCTACGCGGGGCGCGAGAGCCCCCCAGACCTGCAAAAACCAGTTTCCTGCAAAACCCAGCTGTTCCTTTGTTTTGTACATGGTTTCCTTCAATCTATGGACTGGTTTTGGGCACCCATAGCTTTGTAAAATCAGTGGGCACACATGGAGGGCCAAGATTGAAGCTCAAAGTTCGAGGAACGATCTTAACAGTTGTCCAAATCCTATATATACCCACCATGATTCACTTGCAATCCTCACATTTGATCTGAGTTTATACTCTAAGTTGAAGCCTTTGCTTCATACCTGAGTATCTTAGATCAAATTCTTCATTGCTTGGACCTTTTGTAAGTTTCTTTCATGCTTTTATGCGTTTTTAAGCGTGAAAGTCAAACAATGTTTGACTTTCTGCTTTGACCAGTCAATGGTCAACACGAAGTTACTTTGAACTTTGCAACGTGAGCGTAATCATGATGGTTATAGTCCTTTGTGACTATACCTACTGATTACCACGTTATTTAGGCATGGTGACGAGTCATAGTTTCTGTCAAAATACGCGTTTATGCGTATTTTGCAACCAAACTATTCTTGAGTATCAAAACCCTTTGTTTTGATATCAAACTTGTTTTCTAACTTCGTTAAACATGTTTTAACATGTTTAACTCGTCACTTTTAGTTTAGTGCTTATATAGGGTCGTAAGATAAGCGGTCTAAACAACCGCTTAGACTTTCGAACCTGACCCGTTTGGTCGATCATTAGGATCCGACCAAACATATTTTGTGACCCTAGTTGTATAGGGAATAACCCTTCCGAGGTTATACCTTATGGTCACTTCGTTTAGTTAGTTGTATGATAGGTAGTTTATATGCCTTAGGAAAATGACCAAAATGCCCCTTTTGCGCATAAATTCATTCTAAGCATATTTAACTTAAATTTTGACATCTAAACTGATTAGGCAACATTATTAGACTTATTAAGGCATATAATACTTGTCATAGGACTAGTTAGGCGGTCCAAACGCGTTTTACGCGAACGGCGCGTTAAAGTAGTGTAAGCTACCTAAACGGGTCGTAATGGGTCATAAGCACTTAGGATAGGTTCCAATTTAGTATGTAGGCTTTGTTAAACCATATCATATGAGTTCCAATACTCATTTGGTTTACGAAACCTCATCCTATCCGATCTTCCGATTTAGGTACGGTTTATTAACATAGTTACCTATATTAGGTGCCGATTGATTTCCGTGATCCTTCTAGCGTTGCTTGGTTGTTATTCAAAGACTTCTAAGCTATCTCAAGTGAGTACATAGTTCCCCTCTTTTACCATTTTAAACTGTTTTGGGGTGATTCATATGTGCTAAACGATTTCGAGTTTTCTAAATAAATGTTATGTTTTATATTAAACTACCTGAACTGTTTGAACCATTTGGAACTATTTGATCTATGTGAAATATTTGAACTGTTTGAACCATTTGGAACTATTTGATTTATGTGAACTATTTGAACTGTTTGAACCATTGGGTTAGGGAAGTGATTAGGTAACGGCGCGGGTGTAATGTGATAAAAGCATGGTGGATACGCCGCTGGTACTTCCTATATATAAGTGCTTTTAACACATTACATATCGTTGTGTTATCTAGATCACTTGGTCAAATGTTTTCAAAATGAAGTTACACTACAAGGTTTTCTTAATAATATAAACTATACGAGTTTTATTACAAAAACGATTTACGATTTGGGTTATATAAACAAATGTTTTGGGTTAAGATTCATGGCTATGAGATTTTATAAACCATAACCAAGTTGTTTTGAGTTGGTTAATCATATTGCAAATACCAAACACTTTTCAAACAAGGTTCTCAACTATCAATTTTTGGAGTCTAACGAGGTATTGCAACATTGTAAACGAGCCATGAATCCGATACTCACACAAAACCTATGTACTCGCCGACATTTTTATGCTGACGTATTTTCACATATGTTTCAGGTACCATAGTTGATGATGATATTGGTGCATGCTCACATAGGAATGGACGAGGCCTTAGTGACTTAATAACAATGAAAGTCAATTTGTTCATGTTTTGTTTCTAATTTCAATACAATGTAATAAACTTAATTCAATAAAACAGAACTTTAAACCATGTGTTGTGAAACAATGATTCTGTTACGACACTCCCCGACGTTTCCGCCGCGGTTTGTTGTTTTAACGCGATCGGGGTGTGACAAAAAAAATCTTTTGTTGAATGATTTTTCTTTTCACAAAAGTCACAAAACAAGTTTTTAACCTTTTCTCTCTTTTTCTTCTCTTCAGACTCCTTTGCAACAGAGTTTTGAACTACTGTTGGGATGACCTTAAGAGGAATTACTTTGGCCTTTGGTGCTTTCACACCATCAACTGTTGAAAAATCCATGGGTTTGAAGTTCTCAAGGATGTCACACTCATTTGACCAAGTGGGTTTAAATTGGTATTTTTCAAGCTCCTCAAAAGTTGAGGACCCCTCTGGTCTTTCAAGAGTGATTTTGTTACCATTTTTATAAGTTATTTTTATTTCTTGACCATCCTTGTTTGTTGGTATTATTACAACAGTGTTTTAAACAGACTCATTTGCAGAAGTGTTTTCAACTTGGTCATTTTTCCTGAAACCTATGCCAAATTTTACATTTCTTTTGATATGTTTTTCAAGCATAACTTCATAACCTTTGCAGGATTCCACCCATTTTCCACATGTGATTTGGGTGGATTCCAACTCCTTTTTACAAGTTTGATATTTTTCTATCATAGCCTGAAGTTGGTCCTTGGTTATGCTCTACTCATGCTTGAGGCTGCAAATTTCACTTTCTTTTTCAAACAATTTGTTTTTAAGTTCTTTAACAGACCTTTCAAATTGTATTTCATCTTTTAATATCTTGTCTCTAAGGTTTTCATTCACCTCTTTAAAATTAGCAAATGCTATGATGCATTTGTCTGAACACAGGTTTTGCAAGACCTGAGGTGATACCTTAGTTGCAGCCATCATGGCACAATCACAAACATTTTCACAATCACTTTTGTGCTCTTTTTCTTTCTCTTTCTCATCTTCCTTGCACCATGGGTCAGCAAGAGGCTCTAACAGTGGTTTGACTTCCTTCTCCATCAGATGTTCACCAACAACAACAGTAACCACTGCTTCAGTAATCTCATCCACTGTTTCCGCACTGGATTCTCCTTCTTCAGTTTCCAGCCCTTCAGGAATTGACTCTAATGCTACAAAACAAAATTCATCAACAGGAGCATCATTTTTAGCAAATATAGCAAAATTTTCATTAGTTAATTCATCAGGCATGCTACTCCAATCAACAAAGCCTTGGGTAAAAAAGCTTTGCTGACTGGTCTCTGCTGGAGCAGATGTTTGTGCAGCATGTTGTGCAGGTTGTTGCACTTGGACCTGAGAAAATGGGGCTTGGACATACTGTATTTGAGGAACAATGGTTTAAACATATTGCACTGGAACAGGTGTTACAGGGTGTGCATAGTGAGCAGTGTTTACATGAGCAGCAGGGGTATTTTGGTAATAGTGCACAGTGTTTTGTGTGTTTTGAGGTCTAGGGCTAGGGTGTGTTATGATTGGTCCACTGTTTTGATTACTTCTACACTCTCTAGCAAAGTGTCCTAGCCTGTTACACTTGTAGCACTTTAGCTTTGATTTATCCAACCCAACTTTCAAGTTCCCATGTAACCCTGGAAATTTTCTCCCTGTTCTTTTGTAAAACTTGCTGGTTCTTATACTCAGCAATGCCAATTGATGCAATATGTCCATTTCCTCTAGATCAGTGGGATCAAAGTGCTGGATATCATTGAGTTCAAAGCATAGATTGTCAGAATTCTGGTTTTCACTACTAGCTATGAAGGTATAGTTAGGTGAGTAAGAATCAGAGTTGTTAAAAGATCCACCAGTAGTTATGTCAATGTAATGATTATAACTCTGATCCTTACTACTACCAGAATCCTCTTGACCAAGAAGTGTTGTGCTACCAAATGTGTAGTCATCAGCAACCTTCCCTGACTCTTGTAACTTATTTTTCTGATTCAACTCCCTCTCATAGGTGAGGAGTCGACCATGAAGTTGAGTCAGTGTTAACTCTTTGAACCCAATTGAATTTCTGGTTACAAAAGCAATTGTGTCCCATTTTTTAGGAAGTGGCCTTAGAAACCTGCTATTTACGGTTTTAACAAGTTTAAGCTCACTAATGAGACAACTTAAATGTTCAAATTGTTGTGTCAGTGATTCTCCTTTTACATGACAAAAGGTTTCATACTGTTGATTCAAAACTTCTCTGTTATTTTCTATCACCTCTTCTGTACCACCGAACTGTTCTTTTAGGGCATCCCACAGCTCTTTGGCACTGTTACAGTGTAACAGTTCAGCATAAATGTCATTTGGAAGAGCTGAAGCTACTATGCTAAAAGCCTTAGCATCTAGTTCAATTTTTTGAAAATCCTGTTCGAAGTAGTTTTCTAGGCTTTTAGGCACAAAGCTTTTGGGATCCTCAGCACTAGGAACCATAAGAACGTGTGGTCCATAGATAACTGATTTCCAATAGACGGTATTTTGCTGTGCAAGGACATGACCGATTCGACGCTGCCAGATGTTTTACTCGGATCTGACAAGCATCGATGGTTTGAAAAGAGTCCCTGTGTTGTGAGGGTCGTTTGATTATGATGCCATTCTGGTTGATTTTCACAAAAGTTTTTAGAATAACCAACTTTGTACGTGATTACCTTTTTACTCTGTTTTTATCAACTTATACGAACAACTTGAGTATCAATAATTTTGAGCTGAACTTTTATGTCAAATTGATGGTTAAATCGAATTTTGACTGTCCGATTTCTGATACCAGTTGTTAGGATCTGAGTTTTTCTGATTGTGTTATTTAACAAGAAATGGAAAGATGAAACAAGTATTGTGCAGCAGAATATGGAAATAAACTTTAATCACACAATCAATGGAAGAAAAGTTTAAGCAGGCATGATTTCATTAATCGAATGTTTGTATTTGTTACAAGACTCAATTATGCATGCATGCACTCTACTCCCCCTCAGTCTGAGCTCAGTGATTTGTTCATACAGAATGACTTGTGGTGAAAGAGCCAATGGAATAGTACAGAGTACTGTTCTATTTATAGTACAGCCCAAACCACTGAGCATCTTTGCTGACGTCACCATGAAAGTGACATTTAACCACCTAACAAACTCTAAGCACTGTTACATACAACCACTGACTATATTAAACACTATTTACATAAACACTGACAATATAAACTACTGATTCTTCATTCCACTGTTGAGCCTATGCACTGATGTTGAGCATCAGTGCTTTCTTCATAAGATGATCAGTTCTTTGGATGAGCAGAGCTTTGGTCTTCAACAGTGCTTGGGACACATCAGTAGATTGAGCTTCAGTATTTTATTCTTCATCAGTTGTTTGGATAACAGCAGTTGTAATGATCAGTGTTTGGAGTCTATCAGTTGTTGGATAACCACTGTCAAGAGGAAAGTCTTTATACAAGCATTGCTTTTTGTGATCCATTGTTCTGAACCAGTTTTGGCTTTTCTTATCATATGTTCCTTTGTAGGGTTCAATCCCAACACTCCTTCTCAAGTGCCCTTTGCTCGTGATGTGGGCAGAACTCCTTCATCATAAGAGCTCGAAGCTCTTCCCATGTTTGTGCCATTGCCACATCAGCACCCCTATCCCACATCACACTGGTCCACCATGTGAGTGCTCTTTTCTGAAATACACTCGATGCAAACTCAACCTTTCGCTCATTCGGGCATTGAACATAACGAAAAGTGCTTTCGAGACTCTTAAACCATTGTAGGAGCCCAATAGCTCCTTCAGACCCGGTAAACGTGACTGGTTTAGCTGAGTTAAATTGTTTAAAGTTGCACGGAGTTGGTGCATTGTTTTTATTGTTGTTGTTCGCTTGATTCAACTAGGTTTGGGAGCACAGCAGCGATTTGCTGAGCAATTATGGCTGCCATAGCGGCATCATGAGTTTAATCACGTCGAGGAGGCATTCTAAAATAGTAGAGAAACATGAGAGAAAACGAGTGAAATGATATTGGATAGTCAAAATTGAATGTTTAAAAATATAGACGAAGATTAAGGATTGTGATCATTTGTTCGTTACCTAAAACATACAAACGACACAGTGACTAATCAAAGTATATGGGTCTTTATAATGTATCGCGAAGATATGCTTTAGCCTATAGGTGGACACTCACCCCAAGAGTTCCCAGGTAAGAGTGACTGGTCCGATGATGTGGATTTATGCGAACACTCTAGCGTTAGGCAGAAAACTCTGGGTACAGGTACCCACCCTTCCGGATTGCACATGTTCACATTATTAAAGCCCAAACTTTGACGAGATTTTGAAAATACTAAAGGCTTAAAATCCTAAAACAAATCATCTAAGGATAGATGATTTCTTGTGAACTTTTTGAAAAATTTTGACTCGAGAGAATGAATTATGTTTTGTTTTTGGTAATCACCTAAGGATGGGTGATAGTATTGTATTAAGAATCTAAACGCAAGTAAACTCGCGTTAGGGTCCTAGGAAGGTTATAGACAAGGTCAAGAGCATTACTAATAACCTAATTCCCTATAACCATGTGTAGGATCGTATACAGACCCGAATGAGTCTATCAGAGGAGTTTTACTTCGTTTCAGAGGCGGAAACTAAGAAACAAAGGTAGAAACAGCTAGATCGTCACTTTAAACACTGATTGTATTGATAAAACTCTGATTACAATCAAACTTCACACCGGCAGCACCTCGGTATGGAATACAAGGATCGTTCCAATGATTTCGCTCTGAACGACTATATATAGTCGTCTTGATTTCGCTCGAAAGACATTAGGATCAGTTGGAGCGGAATTAACATTAGGAGCGAAATCAGCTTCTAAACAACATAAACTATCCTATTTTCTCGATCTACGAGCCCTGATCTATCTAATCTAATCTAAGACACGATACAAGACGAAGTCGACATATGTATGCACCAACAGACTCCCCCTCAGATGTTGACGAGTCTTACGTGTCGAGTCTTCGCATCTTCAGTCTTGATCAGTCTCTGGGCTTCATTCTTTCACTCAGCATTACCAGACTCCCCCTAACAATGTGCTGGCATTCCTTCAGTTCATCAGCAACATCTGCTTCAGGATCGTAATCTGACTTTCACTCTCTTCTCTTAGTCTTCAGGTATATGAAACCTGGGTCTTTAAAACACAAGCTTGTCAGGATCAAATGACCTGGCTCTTCCGGAGGTTGTTCTAAGATCGTACCCTGGCTTTTATCCAACTCAGGTATTCTCAGAATTAATAAATCCAGCTCTTCCATAATCCTGCACAATCTCTACCTCAAAGTAAATTTTCTAAATTTAACAATTCAATGTATGCACTAACACTGACTCTCCCTCAAAAATAACTCAATATTCTTGATGAACCACCTTAAAATTTGATCAAAACACATTTGATTTTTTAAACACATACTTCTTTTCACAAACATGTCATCATGTTTAGCACTTGGGATTTTGAAAATCAGCTCTCCAACATCAGTTGTCGAAAATCTTTTTGGATTTTTCAAAAATTTAGGCTAAAACACACCGAAAATCTTTTTGGATTTTTGAATGTAAAGAAATGCAGTAAAGAAATATTTACAGACAATATTTTTGTGAGTTTTGTGTAAGAGGATCATATCAGTTTTTGACAAATCACAAGTACCGTTGAGCTTAGTTACACATTAAGAATTAAACAATTCACTTAGATTGCCGATATACTGATCCACTTAAATTCTCACACAAATTTCAACTAATTCAGGATATGAGTTAGGTGTTTTAAGAACTTAAACTCATTCATGTGTCCCACCTCTTGAATATACTCCCGTATCTAGATCCCAATATTCAGTCTTACAGGTGAGTATACCACAGATGATATCTGTAAGGAAATAAATTATAGTACGAAACCGTGAGAGCTCAGGTCAGAACTTCCGTTCAGCAGAGAGATGACGGCTTGACTTTTGGTGTGTCCCCTTTAGAGGATCTTTTGTATTACAACAGCAATGACTATCAATTTTATTGTTTCATCAATTTGCTGAGGGCGGCGCTATTTTTCAAGCAAGCAGAAAGTATTCTCCAAGGACTAGGCCATTGCTTCCGCAAAATCAGAAGTCCCGGGATAATACCCCAGATATCACTGAGCATAAAGACCTAGTATCTCAGAAAGAGGGACCTTTCAAACGAGATTTCAGGGGTTACCTATATATCCAAGTAGTGTTCCCCACGAAATAAGCAAGTTTGAATTTATGTTTATATCCCGAAAAAGTTTACTAAATGTATGAAAACCTATCGGCATATCATCAGTGAGACTGTTTAACGCTATTTAAACATTACATTTCTTTAGCATACTGTGACTGTCTACTGATGTACTATCATTTCCTCTTCTTTGACACTAAAACTCATTTTAGAATTTTATCATGTTTTTGTCTTTTTCAAATTTTCTAATGTTTTTGGATTTTCTGAAAATTTCTACTCCCCCTAAAATGTAAACACATTTAAGGAAATTTGAAAATAAACTATACAATAAAATGACAACCAATATCGAATCGCTTCAAATCGCCATCCACTTTGGCATAAACAATCAGAACTCCTCCTTTCACAAAACTATTTTCTCATTATGATTTCAAAACACTTAAGTTTATTTTAACCAAAATGATTTTTCCAGAAAATAAGTTTTGTTGATTTTATAACTTGTAAGTTCGGGGTCTGGTTCATCACATTGTTTTCAAATTCCACTTGTAAGTATGGTCCAATCAAGTTCAACCTAATGACCTTGATTAACCACTTGTAGGTGTAAAACCTTCATCAATCAACTAGTAGAAATACCACATCTACAGAAAATCATTTTACCACTAAAAATGCCGATTCCTGCTTCACACTTACCAACCTGGAAGCTCCGGCAATTCACACTTATCCTGTAAAAATTCAATTATTTTTAAGATTCAATCACACAATCAATTACTAAGAAAGATGCCGATTCCTGATCCACGATTACTAACTTGGGATCTCCGACATAGTCAGATGTTCAAGGGAAAAGAATTTCCACCCAAGTCTGACCAACCTTGGGTGTTTTTAGCTCCTTTAGCTCTTGTTCAGTTGGGTTAAAAGTTGCTTTCTTTGTTGCGTAAAAATCTTTAACCCCTTTTACTTTCCCATCAAGCATTTTCCCAAAAAATTTCTTAACATTTCCATTGAAAACTTTTTCAACATCAAACTCATTCTTCTCAGAATAAAACTGATCTGAGATTTCAACCTTACCAACTTTCTGTTTAATCTTTTCAAAATTCAGTGATGGAAATTCATCATCATTCACTGAAGATACAGAATTTACCTCTTTTACCTCACCTTGTGGCTCTTCTGGCTTTGTGGGACCAGATTCATCGCCGACTTTTATATCACCTTTTTTTACAACCCACATTTGGTTATCTTTTGCTTTCTTTTTGTAAAAATTCTTTTTAGAACATTCACCAACCTCATAAGTTGAATTTTCAAACATTTTGAATTTTTCGGTTGTTCAACATCAACAACTATTTCTTTCAGTTTTTTAGAAACTCCCTGTTTAGTCTTAGCATTTTTCAGACAGTTCCATGCAATGTGACCAACTTCATTGCATTTGAAACAGGTTCGAGTCTCTTTTGGATGAAACACTCCAGTTCCATTCCTTTTCTTCTCAGCAAGAAACTCCTGGTTTGATTGTCTCCAGAAAGGTTTCCTCTGTTCTTCTTCTGCACTTCCTCCTGAAACAAATTCTGTTTTTGTTTTAGAATTTTTCTCATTTTTATAATTTTCTGGTGGAATAAAACCTAATCCTTTCTTTTTGTAGCTACCATTATGGTTTGGTTTCTTTTGAAAACCAGAACCAGAATTGTAACCCTTTTTCTTGTTTAATCGTTGTTGTACTCTTGAAGTGTATTTTTTAGGTTTTCCAGTAAGATTTAAATCTTTTATTTCAGAAATCTTAATTTCTATCATTTTGAAAACCTTTTTGATCATTTCAAATCTAACACTTCTTATTGGAAACTCTTTGTCAGAATATAATTTGTCAGAATCATTTAAAGTGTATGCAACTTCAAATGTTTCATCATTCAAATTTGCTTTTAATAACAAAAATTCTTTACTGTATGCCCGTTTAACCGACGACTTTGGACTGTTGACCGACAAACTTGAACCTCCAGACTCAGACTTTGACTCAGACTACTCATCAGTATCCAACACCTGATCGACCACCTTTTTTATTAACTCAGACTCATGATCAGTGTCAGACGATGTAAAAGTAACGTCAATGTTTTCTGGTAAATCATCAGTTGTATCGGTTTTTAACTTTATATTGACTGCTTTTTCGACTTGCTCCTCATTTGGTTTTCTGGGAGAATAACCTTCCCAGATCGGAGGCGGACACTTGTTATAGCTAACACTCGGTTTCTTACCAGTATCCTTCTTCTTAGGCTTCTCATCATCTTTAAAGGCTTCAAAACCTGCAACAGTTGGATAAATTCGATCAATAAGATAATCAGAACTATAATAACTCTGTAATAATCGTCTGATTCTCTCATTTTCAATTTTCTCGGTCTCCAACTCTTGCTTCCACTTTGCACTTTCTTCAATGTAGAAATTTATAGCTTTTTGCTTTGTCATCATCACAGCATTCAGCATTTGCAATGCATCTTCTCTCTCAGAGTTAGTCTTTTGAAGACCAGTTACTGTTTTGTTCAATACATCATAAGATTCTTTCACGTAATTTAGATTGAACAGTAATTGCTCTTTCATCTTTTCAAGCTCAGCCAACTTTTCATCTTTTGCTGCACATTCCTTGCAAGGTTCCAAACACTTCAAACAAGGCTTAACAACATCCACACTCTTTTCTATTTCTATGATCTTTTCAACTTCAACAACTTCCTCAGCTTCAGTCACCTTATCTGCTTCACCTTCCTGCTCAATTTCAACAGTCTCCTCAGCAACACTTTCAGACTTCATTTCTTTTTGTTCTTTTGCAGCCCGTTTCTCCTTAAGTTTTTCCAAGCGATCTGCAAAATAAAAATGAAAACTTTCAGGAGAGAGATGAGTTTTAGCAACATTAATATGTCGTTCTTCTTCATCATCACTACTGTCATCAGTTGGTGTTTGATCAAACTCTACTGATTTGTCAGAATTATCATCCGAAGAACCAGAATCAACTGGTGTTTGATCAAAAACAACTTCCTTTTTCTGAACTTTCATCACTCTGTGAACTTTCATCTGCACTTTGTGATCCTTCTTCTGATGAAACAGATGTTTCAACTTCATTCTTTACAGTTTCACCAATAGACTTCATCCATGTGGTAAACATATCTGGTTCTTTCAAAATTTTAGCAATGAATGCTTTGAAATCTCCTTTATCATTCACAAACATATCCCAGCTAAAACCTTCAGGCAATTTTTCATCATCTTGAAAATTCCAGTTAAAGTTCTCTTGATTCCCCAGACATGCTCTTTTTGAATCCTCTATCACCTTTCTACCATGAGCCACTTATGGTTCTTGTAGTTGTTGTTGACCAACCTGTTGATATATGGCTTTCCGGTAGTAGTCCTCTTTTCCGAATGGATTCTTCACGTCACTTACTTCTCGGTTCTTGCATTCTCTCTTGAAATGACCTTTCTCCCTGCATCGAAAACAAGTAACTTTAGATTTATCAAAACCCAAAGTAGAAACGTGTGCATCAAGAAAGTCATTTCTTCCGGTAATCAGTTTGAACTTTTCAGCTCTTCTAAGGACACTAGCTAGACACCATTTGATGTCCATTAGTTCCATTTCTTCGGCGTCTATCTGATCGTAATCCTCCTTTGTGAGCATAGGATTCCCGATCCGTCCTGCAACCAAACCTTCATAAGAGAGTAGCACGGAACCAAGCAATGCCATGTGATCTTTAGCAACTTCTTCAGAAAAAATTTTGACCATCTGGAAGATTCAAAGCAATGTTGCATTGTATCACATAACCAGTTCCTGTCTTTGTGCTTTGAGAACTGAAACTTGAAGTTGGACTCTTTGGATTAACGCTCGGATATGAAGAGAAACCATTGCAGCTTTTAGGACTTTGATCAACCTTTTCTGAAGAGTCTCCAGCACTAAATGCAGTCTGTATTTTCGGGCTTCTTTCAACTTCTGGAACACTGCCTTTGTAGTACATTTTTACATCCTATTGACCACTTGGACTATTCATCCTCGCGATCTTCTGCTGTTCCAAATCTTGACTCTCAATCTTCTTGATAAACTGAGAAATTGTCAACCCATCATAAACACCCGTATTCTTCAAGATCATCAAATATGTACCCCATTCCTTTTGCGGTAAGGCATCGGCTAACTTGTCAACCCACTCTTCCCGATCCTTTTCTATACTAAGCATAGACATTGTTCGCACTAGGTGGCAGTATCGTTCAATGAGCTTCTTTGTGTCTTCTCCGGGTAAACTACTAAAAAGATCAAACTCTTTCTTGAGTAGTGCCTTTTTGCTTTTGATCATATTCTCGCTACCCTCAAACTTGACTTTAAGAGCATCCCAGATTGACTTTGAGGTCTTGTCATGTTGTAGCAACACAAAAATGTCTTCTTTGATAGCTTGTTGAAGCAAACTAATCATCATCTTTTCGGCTCGATACATTTCCCGTTCTTTATCATTAAATTCTGAGATTTGTTTGATAACTTGCATATCAGTACGTGGTAAAATATATTTTTTCAGAATACATTCCCATGATCTAAGATGGTTTGCCTGAACCCAATTTTCAAATATGTCTTTCCACCCGTAATACTCCTCAATACTCGTTAGCTTAGGGGGTTTTTGAGTAGTTCCCGTTTCGTTTTCTAGGTTCATATTCTGAGCAATGACAGCTGGAGTAGACGAAGTTGCAAACGCATTGTAGAAATCCTTATCCATTTTTCAATAACACGTATTCTAAAGACAGCACAGTTTGAGCGAAATAGCAAAATACAGTCTTGAGCGAAATCACCCAACACGGAATTTGGAGCGAAATCACACCATACACTGGAGCGGAATCAGTAGATTGTTAATCTGGAGCGTAATCACACACAATGGTTTGGAGCGAAATCTAATAATTTGTACACTGGAGCGAAATCAGAAAATAGTTTGGAGCGGAATCTCTGACTTGGTAACTTGGAGTGAAATCACAACCAATTTTGGAGCGGAATCAAGCGTTTGGCAGCCAGGAGCGAAATCAGTTAAGAACTTTTGGAGCGAAATCAGACATAAACCGTTCAAGCGGAATCAGTTCGGAGGTTCATTTTGTCCACTTTTAATCCGATTTTAGCAATGAAACTTTCAGGGATTTGTTAATAGTCAATTATACACAGTCTGTGAAAATTTGAACCAGTTTTGACCGTTAAATCTCGTTCTGATGAAGAAAGAAGGTGTAGAAGTAAGAAATTTCAATGAAATACAGCTAATCTCTGCAGAACTCCTCCTCCTGAGCTCTGATACCAATTGTAGGATCGTATACAGACCCGAATGAGTCTATCAGAGGAGTTTTACTTCGTTTCAGAGGCCGAAACTAAGAAACAAAGGTAGAAACAGCTAGATCTTCACTTTAAACACTGATTGTATTGATAAAACTCTGATTACAATCAAACTTCACACCGGCAGTACCTCGGTATGGAATACAAAGATCGTTCCAATGATTTCGCTCTGAACGACTATATATAGTCGTCTTGATTCCGCTCGAAAGACATTAGGATCAGTTGGAGCGGAATTAAAAGCTTCTGATTCCGCTCGAAAGTGTCCACATGACATTTCGGGCGGAATTAACATTAGGAGCGAAATCAGCTTCTAAACAACATAAACTATCCTATTTTCTCGATCTACGAGCCCTGATCTATCTAATCTAATCTAAGACACGATACAAGACGAAGTCGACAGATGTATGCACCAACACCATGGCTCTGATACCAACTCTTATGTAACACCCCGACCGTGTAATACAACAAACCGTGGCGGAAACGTCGGGGAGTCATGTCACAGAATCATTGTTTCACAACACATGGTAATTGAAGTTTTGTTTTATTTCGTTAATAGACTCATTGTTTTGATACAAACCAAATAAGCACAACAATTGTCTTTCAAGTTTTAAAGTCACTAAGGTCAGCGTCCATCCTATGTGAAGCAAGCAATCAACAATCGTCACATAATAGAACCTGAAACATATGTGAAAAACAGTCAGCATAAAAATCTGGCAAGTACATAGGTTTTGTATGTCAAATCCATGGCTTTGAATTCATATTGCAATACCTCGTCCAAATTCGAGAGTTGTCAAGTATGTACCTTGAAATCAAAGAGTGTTTGATATTGCAATATTTTTATCTACTTTACAAGTTGATATAAGTAAAACAAAACCTTGTAGCCATGAATCTTGACCGAAAACATTTTTTTTGTAAAACCAAGTAGTAAATCGTCTTTACGTGACATCATTTGAAAACATTTGTCCTTGCTATAACCAACTGTTCAATTGTCCGTGTTATAAAACAAATCGTCAATCGTCCGTGTTATAAACCATTGTTCAATCATCCGTTTTATATACAAATCTTCAATCGTCCGTGTTATAAACCAATCGTCAATCGTCCGTGTTTTAATTGTGAAAACTTTTGGTCTTTCTTTAATGAACACATTCAAACCTGTGTGACTCGACTATACCACCCATGGGGTATCTTTAATAGACCCTGAAAGGCCTCTTTAACATCGACTAACAAATCAACAAATGATTTGTTAAAATAACAGATTCTGGCAATTACCCCAAACTATCCACCAAATCCAGTGGATAGCCCGATAATTGGATTGTTAGTCCTATGGTACCATAACATACTATTAGTCGGCTTGATCAAAGCTAATGAATGTCATTCATATTAACGCACCAACAAGTTCGTTCACATTATTGAAATCGTCGTGTTTTATATGAACCATAGTCTTTGTTTTGAAAACTTGAAAAGCATTTACCACATATGAGTCACCCCAAAACCATTGAAAGCATAAAAGAGGGGAGCTATGTACTCACTTGGGATTGCAAAGTATCCTTGAATCAAGTGAAATACAAAACCCTTCAAAACTTGTCGTAAATAGTCCCTGTGATCGAATAAACTTATTTTTTCTATACCGAACCCTTCAAAACTTGTTTCTAAGTTATGTAAAGGATATTTAGGGTATGTTTAGCCTATGTCACTATTCTAGAGTGTACGTTGCGTTAAACTGATTACGTTTGCGTAAAAGTTTACGTAAAACTTCCTGAAAAGCTTCTCGAGAGTTCGAAATCGTACAAGGATTGAAATGTGTAATTGTCATATGTAATTATACAAATCCTTAGAATGAAACACAAGATTTCATTAGATTCGTAATTGTATGATGGTCGTAGAGGCACAAATGTCACAGGTCTGAACCATTAAGAGCATTACTAAGAGGTAAACAAACAGCCCCTAAAAGTAAATAAGAATAAAAAACAAAGGGCATAAATGGAAAGGACTTAGCTGATTAAAGTCATGTGTATGCTCCAAAAACTCTCGTCCAATCCAGCTCTATCGTATATGATTTCGGTTGCGATCAGCTCTGACACTGACTGGTATACTCGATAAATGCCTGATATTCGGAAAGCAGCTCCAAAATTGTGACAAATGGCGTTTTTCGTGTAACTTCCGTACAATGGGAACATTATTTTATGTTTTATGGTTGTGTATTTTGAACATATGGTGTGCATGAATTCATGGATTACGTTTAAAGAACTCACAAAATATTTCATGATGCATGGTGATTATTATTATTGATTTCGACTCGAAACAGTTCATACGGTACACAGAACGAAACTAGCACACTTATCATATAAACTAATAGTACTGACAGGAGTTTAGTACTCAGACAGACAACATGTTTAGGACATAGATTGAGTCCCAGAACCAAAGATATATTAGAACCTTATGTGAGAAAATAAGGGTTTATGATACTGTTTTCCGAGTGACGAGTGAACACTAGAAACTGGCTGAAACTAGCTAAAACAATAAAATTCAGCAACTTATAGCTTATGTAGTAATCTGAAATAACGCCAGAACGCTCAGAATAGCTTAAAAGGTGTTGAAAACATTAACACAACATAATTACATATTATATCATACAAGACACTAATGTTAACTTTTTAAGCGATCCGATAACCAAACGAACATCCGAACTCAACTAGAAGCATTATGTGAACTAGTTAACAATATTTTGACATCATAATACTAGTTTACGACATCAAACACCTCCTTACACATAAGAATCTCTAACACACATAACACCCTAAACTAATTATCATTACTTCACATATTATTACACTTAACAATTTTAACCAACAACATACCCCCCCCCCCCCCTATCTTGACCGTCCCAAGGGGACCCCACACCCTTTCAACTTGTTGACTAATCCATTGATTAGTCAAAGATGCTTCCTAGATGACCATGAGGTAAAAGAATGGTGGGAAACTAGTGACCCTTGTGTAAATTACCTTATCTACACTTGTAATCCCACACTTACCATCATTTTACAACATAACAAACATCACACTATTCTCCCCCTCTCCCTCTTGTGTTCGGCCGAGAACCACACCCCACCCCCTCTTCTCTTTCAATCAATTCCTAGTAATTTCAAGGCTTATCTAAGGTGTATCAAGGCAATCAAAGAAGGTGGCAAGCATTGGATCTTGAAGGACCGCTCCTTGGAGCTTTTAACCATCAACTTTGTGTCATTTTTCTTCATCATCATCTTCTAGTTTCTACCCTAGCCTTGTGCTAGTAGTAAGTGCATCTTGAACTCATTTTTACATCTTGATTTAGTAGTTAAAGTATATGTATAACTAAAAATCTCAAGATCTTACAAAACCAAGAAGATGAACATATGAATAAAACTAAAAATCGCAGGAATATAAGTTTATGTTATGTGATGAACTTGTTTGATGATTTCTTATGTATATGGTGATGAACACCACATAAGTGCTTGCTAGATGATGATTAAACACATGATCTAGCAAGTATGATGATGGATCTTGAAAGATCTATGTTAAGCGTACAATATGTGAAGTTTAAACTTGAAAGTAAGCTTGATTTTGTGTAAGGATATGGCTCTCACAAGGTGTAGATCATAAAAATGAAAGATTACAAACATTAAAGTTTCAAGGAAACAAAGTTACTTCTTGTTAAGCATGGTTTTGGTTTTTGAAAGAAAGTAAACTTATTTTATGTGTGAAAATGGAATACTTGAAATGTTTAAAACATAAAAAGTTGTAGAAAATGAATTTCTACAAAAATGAGTCATAAGTTGTTAAGATGAAATTTTTATAAGAATGGCTTTTATGAAAGAAAAATCATGTTTTTGAAGCTTATGAGACTTGTTAATCACTATGTTAAAAGACTACAAGTTTTATAAAAGTTCAAATTCATAACTTCATCAAAGAGATGCATTTTATGCATATGTTAGGATGTAATGTTGTTGTGGATGATTGTTGATGATTTTTGAAAAGAAAATGATATGCTTAAAGCATGGAAACCACCATTTTTCAAAGGAAAATATGGCAAATTTTTTGTAAATTTAAACACTTAGAAAAATATGCTTTAACAAGTGTTTACAAGTAATCTTTAATTATGGTTTTAAATATAAAAATTTTCATAATGCTTGGTGCAAGAATTACAAGAATGGAGGTTGATTTTCAAAAATAAAAATGACTAAGTATATATTTAGGAAAATATATATTTTGAAATCACACAAATTATGTGCTATGTGTATATTATTTGTATTAGTTATACTAAAATTAGAAACTTGAAAATAATATACCACACAAAAATACCAAAAATTGTAATTAAAGAATTACAAAAATTACAAGAATACAAAAATATATATATATCTTGGACAAATAATGGATTTTGGACAAACGAACTTATCGGACATAATGAACACTATATATATATTTAACTTAAAAAATATTAATTTTTTTTTGTTTTTTAGGTTTTTTGGGGGTTTATTTTTTAGCATTTTTGGGTTGGGGGGGGGGGGGTTAGGTTTTTGGGGGGTGGGGGAGGGGGTTTAGATTTGGGGGGGGGGGGGGGGGTTAGGTTTTTTGGGGATTTTAGTTTTTAGCATTTAGCTTGGGGGGGGTTAGGTTTTTTTTTTTTTTTTTTTTTTTGGGGGGGGGGGGGGGTTTAGGGTTTGGGGGGTGGATGTTAGGTTTTTTAAGTTTTTTTTAGCTATTTTAGGTTGTGTTCACATTGGTTCTCGCAATAAAGGTGGTTCTCGCATGAACCTTACCCTATATATATATATATTCCGGATTAAAAGCAATATATTAAGGCTTGGTGGAGAATATATTTTCCAAAAACCGAACAAGTGACAAAATATATTTTTTTACAAGTTATAAACTATATTTTGTCAAACTTGAAAATATATTATTTTGAGTGTAAGAAAATATATATTTTCATGAACAACTTAAAAATATATTATTTTGGTGGAAACTAAAAATGTATTTTTCTAGCTTTGATCTTAAAAATAAATTATTTTTAAGATATATGTGAATATATATATTTTTTTACCAAGTCAAAATATAGATATTTTTCTATAAACTTATCTTAAAATATATGAATTTTAAGGATACAAGAATAGTGAATTTTAGTTGTGCAAAAACAATATTCCGGAAAATTAAATATATATTAAGTACGAAATACTTAATAAATACAAGAAAATACGTATTCCTATACGTACAAATACATACCAACATACACTACCAATACTTGGTAAAATATCCTTGTACACGTATTATACATAAATATAAGAATACAAAGTGACATACTTAACATACTCATAATACAAGTATACCTATACTTGGGAATACGTATAAATGTATAATACTCAATAAACGGTATGTTGGTTATGGAAACTGCAACATGCGTATATGAGAACCATATGACAAAACGAGTTAAAAATATTTTATTTTAAACAAAACCCCCGAATGAAATACATGCAGATAATATAAGTTAAAATATAATTATTTTAACTAATATGTTAAATTTGGAATTATATATAGTTATAAAAATTATATATACCCCGTACACCGAAAGTTTAACTCAAAGTAAACACGTTCCAAAACAAGTCTGAATAAATACTTAAGGCTAAGAGTCGTTACACGACCGAAGTGTCTAATAAAACTTAGCACGTTTGTAGGTAGCGACAGGCACCGCGAACATCGACTTTGAGTGTACACGGTTACGGACGCAAACTTGTGAGTTCATGTCCCCTTTTTCTCTTAATTGTTTTCGGATTTATAACTCTCGGGGGTGAAATACATGTCACAATGGTATAGTTTAGCTCAGTGATGACATAACTACCTAGGTTGGAATCCCAATTGATATCATATGGTTTCTATCGGATGCTAATGTGTTACGGAACTGGGATCTTTAAATTCTAAACCCTAAAAGAAACCGAATAGGACCCCCGACCCTTCTCGTGAAGACACCTATGGAACTCTAAAGGCTGTTAAGACTTTTGGTTGATTAGACTCCCCTACGGTTATCTAATTATCTAGAAAAGTTCCCTAATGTGATTAACTACCTCAGGGTTGGAAATCTAAGGCAACTAAGGAAACTGATTTAACTTGGTAAGCAAATAATGAAAGGTAAACTATGTTGGTATTCTTATGAATAACCAAACCCTAGCAATTTAACAATAAAGACGAACCAACAATCTCTCACCTTACAGATATAAAGATTGGTAGAATATAAAACCCTATTAAAAACCTTAAGCACAGTTCCTACTGAAACCGTGCATAATTAACCATAAACTAGTCACTAACACACAGTTCATGACCTAACTAGCATTTATACAAGGAAGACATCCACAAAAACGCAAGTGAAACATGTAATCAGATCTAAACAAGATTAAATCGTCCCCACTATGCTTCTAATCAAGTCCAGAATGTTGTATATATGTATGTGGCTGATTAGGTAGATTAGGGTTTTATATTCATTGTAATATTGCATTTATAATTGTTCCAAAAAGCCCGTTCATGATTCTACGTAAATTGCATGGACTTATGATCTTTCACGGACCATTAGGATTTCTCTTTTTTTTTTCTTCGAGTAAACTGCCATTTTGGTCCCTGAGGTTTGGGTACGTTTGCCATTTTCGTCCAAAATGATACTTTTGTACCAAATTGCCCCCAAGGTTTTTAACTTTTTGCCATTTTCATCCAAACTACTAACTTAGTTTATTTTTCTGTTAAGTTGAGAATATTTGGATAAAACTGGCAAATATAAAACCACAGGGATGATTTTGGCAATTTACTCAAACTCTTTTAAATTTCTTTTATTTAATTAATTTTGTTACATATATAGTAAAAAGAATACACATGCAATTTTTATATGAAAAAAATAATAGATTTGTCATATAATTTTTATAAATTTTCATCCAACCACTAGCTAAGTTATTTTTTCTATTAAGGCAAAGGATGTTTATACACTAAGACAAAAATTAATTTTCTATTTTTTTATACAGATCAGTTTTATAAAAATAAAATCTACTTAAACCTCTAAATTTTATAAAACTAAAATGCTGGTGACCTTATTGAAAAATGTCAAATAAAAAAATCTTATCATATGTACCAAGTTTGTAATTCATCTTCTACTCTTTTAAATTCGTTCCTAAGGAAAAACAGAAGCCAGCCACCCCCCCCCCCCCCCGCGCGCGCGCGTCTATCAAACAACGTATCGTTACCAAACCTTAAAATTTTCCCACCAAATTGTAATTATAATGTTATGAACCAAAAGTTTCTTTACTCAAGCCACTCAGAATAAGTATTAGTTAGTTACTCTCATAATCTTAATTAAATAAATAGTTTATTTCTACCAACATATTTCCTAAGTGCTCAACACATTTAAAAAATATGTAACGTTTTACAATTTTTTTCTATCTCTACAACTGATAAATACTAAAAGTTGTAATCGATTATTATGTGTTGCACACCAATGACGTTTTCTCTTTATAAAACTGATTTATATAAAGAAGTTGTAAATTAATTTCTGTCTTAATTTATAAAATTTAAAACATCATTTATCTTAACAGAAAAAATAAACTGAGTTAGTGATTTGGATGAAAATTTATAAAAATTATGTAACAAAACTATTATTTTTTTTTCTAAAAACTCCGTGTATATTATTTTTTATTATATATGTAACAAAAATAATTAAATAAAAGAAATTAAAAAGGGTTTGAGTAAATTGCTAAAATTGTCTCTGTAGTTTTATATTTGCCAGTTTCATCCAAATATAATCAACTTAACAGAAAAAATAAACTAAGTTAGTGGTTTTGATGAAAATGGCAAAAAGTTACAAACGTTGGGGGCAATTTGGTATAAAAATATCATTTTCGACGAAAATAGCAAACGTGCTCAAACCTCATGGACGATTTTGACAATTAACTCTTTTTCTTCTTTTGTTCTTTGCGTCGAACTCCAACAACAATCATAAATGGCAGCTTTTTTTCTTATTCTTTTCTAATTCCTCTAAGACCAAGCGGCATGGGGGCCGGCTTAGGCCAGGCGAGGCCCGGCGCCGGTCCCCCACACCGCCCCCCACTCCCCCGGCTCGTTCTTTCCGTCACCCAGCAGCCGATGTTCACGGGCCTCCCTTCTCCTCCCTTCTCTCACATATACCTATACATACATACATATATATACATAAAGGGGTTCATCCCCCAACCCCTAGGTCCATCCCCTCCAAGCCACTCTTACGTGGCGCCGACGTGGCGGCCCATCCCCTTGGGGATGAGGCTCTCCATACCCACTAGTCTAATTCCTAGCTGCCGCCTTTTTTAATAATAATAATATTCTTTTAGTTCGTCCCTTCTCCAAATATATATTATATATGCAAACTCCTTTGTTCGATCTCCCCCCACGGGGTTGGTTCAGGTACAAACCATATTTATCCTACAAACCATAAGAACAGATCCTAGCACTTAAAAAAGGTTAAATTATCACATACCAAAACAATACATTCATAAAAGTAACACATTTGAATTATATTAGCACATAAAAATTAATCAAGATAATTGATTTTAGCACATATTTGAAAGATATCAGCACTTTTTTTAATCAGCACATTGAAAACAAAAAGGTAGATCCAAATAAAGAATTAATTGTTTGTTAGCAGATTTATAGAGAATTCAATATAATTGATATTATTTAGGATATTATTTTATCATTTCTCTATAATTAGTTGGATGCCACGTGACACTTTCTAAATAGTTCTTACAGTTTGTATGCGAAATGTGGTTTGTATTTGATCATAATTCCTCCTCTCAAAACAAAATATGGCCGCCCTTTGTGGCCTTATGTTTCTAGTAGGATTGTGATGTTAGCCCAATTAAATAATCCACTTGAATGATGTATTTCAACTTTATTATTTAGGATATTATTTTATCATTTCTCTATAATTAGTTGGATGCCACGTGACACTTTCTAAATAGTTCTTACAGTTTGTATGCGAAATGTGGTTTGTATTTGATCATAATTCCTCCTCTCAAAACAAAATATGGCCGCCCTTTGTGGCCTTATGTTTCTAGTAGGATTGTGATGTTAGCCCAATTAAATAATCCACTTGAATGATGTATTTCAACTTTGTTTAACTACATTAATGGCCCAACTTTAATGCAACACAATTATAATCGATCTTCATTCCTTCTCGTTGTGAACCCCAATTATATAATTATATTATGGCAGCCCTCTAACTTATAAAATAGAGATAGTGGTCTCGGCTCATTCAAGGAAATTAGCGGCAATTTTAATTCGGTCACTGGCGTCCTACTCTGCCCAACTGGCTGGTTATTTTCTTATTACTCGCTTTTGCTCCATTTGCACCAGGACCTGGCAAAACACAAAATAACATAATATAACACTAAAAACAAAAAAAAAACAAATAAAAATTATACAAAAATTATACACTTTACACGGGACAAATATGTGTATTTTACCACACATCATATGCTTGTTATTCTCTTCTACGATTTTAGGTTTTATATTCTCACCTTCGCAGTGGCTGATCTAAGAGTTTTTATCGGCAAGTGTCCAAATTGCCTTTATTGTAATGGGTCAGTATGGATCAAGTTCAAGCGGGTCAGTTGAAACAAGTTAAAGCGAGATAGTTAAATTACAATCCTACTCCTAAGACTTAAGATGCCACATTAAGAATTTAAATTAGTTAAATCACAAATTAAAAAAGAACGGTATATACTTGCATGCATCGTACTCACAATTGCAAGGTTGAGATACGAGTACAATCATAGTTTTTAAAGGTTTTTAAATTTCAAACTATTGAACTGACAAATTTTGCTTCAAAGATAAAAAAACAATATTCCTTTGTTCGTTACCACACAACTAACAATCACCAAAACAGTGGTGCATCTACACCAAAATTTTAGAGTAAACGTTCAAAAATATTTCTTTTACCATACTTCATACAATATAAATCGAAAAAAATTAAAAACACAATAATAAAAAGCTCGGAAACGGGTGCAAATGAGCTTGAGTCGGCCAGTGGCAGATCTAGATCAAAAAACGGCTTGCAAGCTTCTTGAAAAAAAAACTCGAAACGAGCCGAACCTTATCAAGGCTGAGCGGCCGAGCCGAACTTGAGCCTAAAACAAAGCTCGTTTATTTATTTAGCCCAAGCTCGGCATGTGAAGTTCGTCAGGCTCATCGAGCCTTATCGAGTCCTAGTGTAATATTAGTTTTTTTATTAATGTTAACATTTACCTATTATTTAAAGTAGTCTAGTAAACGAGCCGAGTCGAGCCGAGCTTATTTAAACTTATTTACGAGCCAAGCCCAAACCTAAAAATATGCTTGTTTAGTAAACGAGCCCGAGCTTCACTTATCGAGCTTGCGAGCCTAAACGAGTCTATTATTTAAATTATTTTTATTTAATAGATGATAGCAAGCCAAGCCCGAACCGAACTCGAGCATTGAAAACAAAGCTCGAACCGTGCCGAGCTCGAGCTCTCATAAGTTAATCGAGCTTGAGCCTGGTCGAGCTCGGGCTCGACTCGTCTCGTTTGCACCGTTATTGATAGTTGTCGTTGTGTTCACCTTCAATTATTTTTCCCCTTCATCTAACAAATATTTGGGCTTTAATATATTATTTTAATTGGACTTTTAACTTATAAATTAAGTAAAAAAAACTTTGAGATGAAAAGGGTGTTAGGCTTTATAAATTTTAAGGAGTAACATAATTTAATTTCACGGGTAACGTAGTAAAGAAAACGTAAAAAAATCCACTTTGCCGAAAAAGTTGAGGAGTTGCGGGTGTCACCTCTCACATTACACTACATCCACCCCTACACCAAAATTAAGAAATCAGAAAAGAACCGAAGAATGGAAAATAGAACGTATTACGATGATTAACGATTTATGGTATGATTTTTTCCCAAAAATATTCTATAAAAATATGGGCAAACTATTTATACTGATAATAGTATGATACTATAAAATGGTTTTTTTAAACAGCAAATTTAGATTACTGACGGATCTGAATATCATCATGTCACCAACGGAAGCACCCGATCATATCTATATTCACTAGGCAATAATGAATATACACTAGTTCAGAAGGAAACAAAATAACTTTGGGAAAAACCCTCTTCTAAATATCAAACCCAGGACCTAATGGTTCTTAAACCTTATATCACCCCTAAATTACAATTAGGGTGTAAGGGGTGCATGCCTAATGAGTTGGGGGGAAAATATCACCCACCCAGTTATAATATGTCATGCCATTTCCCATCTCATTCTCTCCTCTTGTCCAAAAACACAAGGGGTATTTTCCCCAAACCGTTAAAAAACATCATTTCTCTCAACCCTTTTCTTCCACTTCTGGATCATCCATGTCGAATGGTTTCTTCTTCCTGATTACCACCGCCTCATCAAAAAAGGTACGATGGGGTCCTTTTAGAAAAGCAACCAACCATTCGACATGGATGATCCAGAAGTGGAAGAAAAGGGCCGAGAGAAATGATGTTTTTTAACAGTTTGGGGGAAAATAACCCTTGTGTTTTTGGACAAGAGGGGAGAATGAGATGGGAAATGGCATGACATATTATAACTAGGTGGGTGATATTTTCCCCCCAACTCATTAGGCATGCACCCCTTACACCCTAATGGTAATTTAGGGTTGAGGGGGTGTCTCGTAATTTTCCTTATTTTATCTGATATAGAGTCGGTCCTAACCATATCTTAAGAAGCTAACGAGCGACTCGGTTCAATAAAACTCCTAGTTAAGTGAACTATATTTTTAGATCATAACGCCTCCTACATGATCATAGTTTATTCACTAACTAATTAACATTAACATATGTTATTAATAAGTAAACGGAAATGAACAGTGGAAGCATGCTTCCACACAACTGCTGTGACAACCGACAATTTTTCATGTATCCGTACAATAATTAAACAGTAATTTGTATCTTAATGACTGTGCTTGATTTGAATTAATGACATGAATGAGTTCTGATTATTGTCATATACATACAAGTGCGTTACATGTTGCATGATTATTTCTCATTATTGCATGCAACACAATATGATTCAATTAATGCACAAAACAGAGTTAGCACAGTTATCAGACAAACTAGAAGTACTGATGGGAGTTCAGCACTCAGACAGACATGATGTTAACATACAGAATGAGCCCGAAACCAAGAGTTACACTAGTATAATGTGTAGGAAAGTAAGGATCATAAAACTGACTTCCTAGATATAGTTTAAGTGCCGGAAAGTGCCTAAAACTCACAAAAACTGTAGAATTCTGCATATTTCAGCAAAAATCAGCATTTTAACAACAATATATAATGCAGAATTATGGTTTAATGGTCCAGAATACCTTCCTAAGCGTCGGGAATCAAAACTGTCACCAAAGGGAACATAAAGCACACTAAACTGCGTAATTTAGCACCTTAACGAACCGGTAACCAACCGAACAACCGGACACTACCCGAAACATCAAATTTTCACTAGAAGCATTGTTTTAACATTTCCGAGCTAGTTATGGTCACCAAACATCATAATACACTCTCCTTGCTCACGGCCGCCACCCACCACCACATCCCCACCATTTTCACTTCATTATCATACAATCCAAGGTGATCCTAAGGTGCTAGGAGCTAAGTTAAGAAGCTTGGAGGCATTGGAACTTGAAGGACCTTCATCGAGAGCTATTATCCACCCTCTTCATCATCATTTTCATCTTGATTTCTTCCCTAGCCCTTGTGCTAGTAGTAAGCCTCTTATAACTTGATTTTACTTCTCATTTTGATGGTTAAAAGATTATGTAAGTTGTTAATCATAAGAATCATAAAGAAATAAGAAGATGATCTTTCACATAAAGCTTAATAACATAAGAATCTAAGTTGTTTTAGTGTATGTATTATACTTGATTGTTGATTTCTTGTGATTATGATGTTAATGATCATAAGAAGCTTGCTAGATTGTGATTAAACACATGATCTAGCAAGTGAGAGGATGAATCTTGTGAAAATCAAAATGATCATCCTTTATGTTCAACATGAACTTGAAAATGAAGTTGTTTTTGTGTTTGATGATGATTGAAACATGTTATAAGTTTTGTAAATGGATGAATACAAAAATAATTTTCTCAAGAAACCAATGTTATTTACAAGATTTATATGATCATGATTTTTAAAGAAACTAATCATGTTTTTAGTGTTAAATCAAGGCTAGAAAAATATTTGTAACAAGAAGAATACAAGAAAAATCATTTTTAGAAAATCTTCATGTAAGTTGTAAAAGACTAACTTTTACAAGAATGAGATTTATAAACAAATAACCACATTTTTAGGGGCAACTAAACTTACTTAACAACATGTTAAGTTACTACAAACTTTTACAAAATTTCAAGTTCATGATGTAGTGTAAATTGCATGATTTTGGCTCATGGTAAGTCTTGAATGAATTGTTGATGATTGATGATGATTTTAAAAGAAAATGATATGCTTTTAAAGCATGGAAACCTCCATTTTTAATGGGAAACTATGGCAAAATTTTTGTAAAAATTAAACACTTAGGAAAAGTATTTTTAAACAAGTGTTTACAAGTAAATTTTAACCATGGTTTTCATATAAAAACTTGCCATAATTTTTATTATAAAAATTACAAACATTGGAGGTTGTTTTTTTATATAAATAAAAGTGACTAAGTATATATTTAGGAAAATATATATTTAGATGTCACAATTTGTGTGTTACTTGTATATTATGTGTATTAGTTATATTATTTTAGGTCTTGAAAATAATATAACTCACCAAAATACCAAAATCATAATACAAAATATTACCAAAATTCCAAGAAAACAAATATATAATTTATACCCGAATATTGGACAAACCGGACAAGGACTATGAACTATGAATATATATATATATTCCGGAATTAAATTCATATATTTCGACAAGTATGATAAACGGTATTTTGGAAACCAAAGAAACAGAAAATATGATTTTTACAAGTATTACGAGATATATCATAGTTTATCAAGTAGGAAAATATATTATTTTTGAGTAGAGAAATATATATATTTTCTTGAATAATTAGAAGATATTCGTAACCTTAGCCTCTCTTTCTTTATAGTTCGACTAAGTGACTTCGTAACCGAAACCTACTTTTTTTTCTTACTGTAGCATAGGCCTTTTATTATTTTTTAAGAAAATATATATTTTCTTAAACAAACTAAAAACATACTATTTTGGGTGAAAAGTGGAATTATAAATATTTTCTAAGTTAATCTTGAAAATATATTATTTTTGAGGTTTATATGAAAATATAATTATTTTTGCCAAGAAAGATTTATAGATAATTTTCTATAAAAGTTTTCTTAAAATACATATATTTTAAGAATATAAATTGGTGATTTTTAGTTGATTAAAAATAATATTCCGGAAAGTTAAATACAAATTAAGTATAAGAATACTTAATAAACACAATGAAAATACGTATTCTCGTACGTACAAATACACACCGGAATACGCCACCAAAACTTGGCAAAATACACAATCCTACAAATACACAAGTATAATTATACCCATCCTTGGGAAATATTCATGAAGGATTACAAATGAGATAAGTCAAAAAAATATATTATCTTAGCAAATATTCCAAATAATTGACAAATATGATTTAAGTTAAAATATTATTATTTTAACCAATAATTATATACTTGGGAATAATATAGTGTACATCAAGACGTAACTCAAAGAATGTTAAGTCATAATACCAAAGACTAAGAGTCGTTACACGACCTAGCCGTCTAATAAAACATAGCTCGTGTGTAGGTAGTTGCACGACACCAAGACAAGGCCTTTGAGTTACACCGGACAGCAAGACGTAAGACTGTGAGTTCATGTCCCCTTTTTCTTTTAACCGTTTTCAGTTTTATAACTTCGGGGGTGAAATACATGTTACAAATATTTCAATGATTTTAAATGGTATGGTTAGCTAAGGAATGAACTGTTAGATCATGTGAATGGGTAGGCGCACACTTAAGACCATTAATCCTCGTATAAGGACCGAGGGACATGAGTGATAGATCTATTTGGGTGTTGCGAGCCCCACCCCTGGGCTGGAAGTGGCCGAGGTGGTGACTATGTCTTCCAGCCGGAGGCCCGGTACAAAATTTGCTAGGTTTGAGCCTTCCTGCACCATTGCACACATATTAATGACCTTGCAAATCATTAATTGATCTGTTCATAGAGGCTTTCATACCGGTTTACAAAGGCATACTTACAAATGTTTACAAGGTTATTCGTGCACACATTCGAAAACACATGAACTCGCTCAACTTTTGTTGATGTTTTCAAATTGCATGTATTTCAGGAAATTGATATGGATATGGCGGGCGTTTCAAAGTTTCCAAGATGTGTTTACAAGAGATGATGTCATGCCGTTTTTAAGGGTTTGATTTGTGTATTTTATCCTTGATAAGATACATGAATCAAATCCTTGTTTTATTTATGTCTTTTGTTAAAGTCCTTTATGGAACTTAAAACATTTGGTTGGTACTAAACAATGTGGTTTGTAATATTTTGAATCATATTAATGGATGAACATCATGGTTTTAATCATATAGTTGTTTGTTATAATTGAATGCAATGATATTAAGCAAGTCACACATCATACGCTTCCGCAAAAGTCAGGGTGTGACAGTTTGGTATCAGAGCTTCGATTGTAGTGAACTAGGATTCCTTCTCGAGTCTAGACTACAATCATTAGGACTCTCTCACAAAAATATTTTTACAAAATATTTTTCATTGCATTTCCGAAACGCCAAAATCCATGGAACACACATTTTACAAAGGAAATACAAGAAACACACAAGCCAGGTCACATTTGGTGGTTTAGTTTGCATGGGGTAGACTTGTTAAGATTGAAAAAGTCTCACGTAGGAATGACGTGAATACATGTTAAAGTGATGCCTGTCTTTGTTTACATACACCGAGTGATAGTAGTTAACATATGTGCACATGCCATGATTATTATGTTACAGGTACCTATGTAGTCGTCTGAGAGTGGATTGTCAGACGATAATGACCCTATGGCAGTGGTTTCCGACGATGAGGTAGCGCTAGAGCCCGAGGTCTTCACGTCAGATACAGAGAGTAACCCGGAGATGATGTCCGACGACGAGGACGATTTTCAGCCCTTCGCTTTACCAGACTTTGGAGATGATGCACCTATTGCTGATGGCATTCCCATTGACGATGTTTTTGGGTTTCCTGCTCCTATTCACGACCATCTCATCATCAGTCACCCCGATGGTGAGGACGTTGTTGCCCCCATCCTTGATGTTGTTCCTCTAGTGGTCATTCCCCTAGAGGATTGGCCCTTCGACGATCTTTTTGATGATGATGTTGATTTTATTTTTGGGCGATCACCCAGTAGATGCTCAGGGTGATGGGGAGGTTGATGATGTTGTCGTGCTGGATATACCTCCTCCTGCCATACCTGTTATTGACATATCTTCAAATTCTAGCTTGCATTCTGTTGCAGACTCCTTTGAGTCTGTAACTTCATCGGCCCTGCAGGCTGCAGGACTTCAGCTTTACGCCACCGATTTAAATGACGACGATGCGATGTCGGCTGCTCCATCATCCCCTGTACGAGCTCCCACACCCACTCACATCCCAGAGCATATTCCTGATCCAGACCCTGTTCCATTAGGTTTACCCGATATTGCACCACTCATACCTGAGCCTATTCCAGCACCACTTGACCTGCCACCTGTTGATCCATTCATTCCGCAGCCCCCACCTGTTGACATTGTTCCCCCACCTCCTTTTGTATCCGATGATCATCGTACCGATCTCCCGATCGTTTTTCTACAGGAGATCCCAGCTCCCCGTCCAGGGGAAGGCACCTCGGGACAGCCCCCGAGCTTCGACCCGTTCGCATCAGCAGACTTTCCACCTATCCCACAGTTTACACCATATACACCAGCTTCACTAGACGAGCCACTTAGATGGTTCCTATCCTATTCGATGCCTATTTCTGACCCTTATCATCCATCGCATCACACCGGCTACACTCGTGATGAGTTGCTTTTGTCACTACAGTTACAGTTTGAGATTTTAAGTCACAGAGTTCTCGAGTTGGAGTTCGATGAGGGTGCCAGACGGTCACCATTTCCCTTTCATCCTACTTATGTTCCTCCACCCTCATCATCATCTTCTTTTGTACCTCCACCTGCTGCTCCCACGTCTATTTTCGGGTTTTGATGTCCGTTTTCTCACCGTCGAGCAGCATAGCAGTTACTTGGTTCACCGAGTTCATGAGCTCGAGGAGGAGCTCGCCAATGTTCGTAGTTTGCTCTTTTTCCCTCCTCCTCCGCCATCAGCATCGTAGGTTTTTGGTTTTACGCAGGTGCCCTACTTTTGGTGAGAACGCCACAATTGAGCCGAGATTATGAAGACAGGAAGACCACCTTTTGATTATTACTTTTGTATATTGACAGACTTATTTGACAGGGGTAGTGTGACTCCATGTCTCTTTTGGATATGCTACAATCTAAAAACAATGTAACTTGTGGTTGGTTGTTAATGAAAGCTCAATAGTCTTGTGTTATTGTGTGGTGGTTGGTTGTGATGATTGCTTATGTTATATATATATATATGTACACTTCTATACGACTACATGATGAATAAGGCCTAACCCATCCAAATCTTCTTACTAGAAGAAAGATGCTGCCTCGAAGAAACACCAATACCGACAACCCACTGCCAAAGACTGAGGCAGAACTGCAAGAGCGCATCTCACAAGCTATTTCCCAGCACGAGGCCAACCGCTCCGAACATAGCAGTGGTTCCTCTAGAAATAACCCCCCAATCGGAAATGTTAAGTCACCTAAGACACATTACAACTCGTTTGGATATTTCCAATTGTGCTTTGTTAATGCTTAGTGTGAATTGTGTTGCTTGTGTTACAGGCTGTACCTACAAACAATTCTTGGACTGCAAGCCCCTTAATTTCGATGGCACTGGGGGTGCTGTCGCCTTCGTACGCTGGGTAGAGAAAACTGACTCTGTATTGAGGATGAGCAAGTTTGCTCCGGAACAAAGAGTTACGTATATTTTTGGGTTGTTTCTAGACGGAGCGCTTTCGTGGTGGAACCTTCAAGTCCAAACACTGGGCGAAGCGGCTGCGTACGCATTAACCTGGGATGAACTGAAGGAGTTAATGCGCAAAAAGTACTGCTCTCGAGCGGAGATTTAGAAGTTGGAGACGGAATTCTGGAACTTAAAGATGGATGGTCCGAAAGTAGCAGAATATATTCAGCGATTCCATGATTTGTCGAGAGTTGTTCCTTATCTGGTGGAGCCAGAGTTTAAAAGAATTGAGTGTTTTATCTGGGGATTGGCACCTCAGATCTTGAGTATGATTACAGCATCCAAGCCTCCAACTGTAAGGACCTGCAAAAAAATGCCCCAAAACGACCCGTAAGTGAAAACCTGGACCCCTGAAACCCTAGCGTGCATGAAAAACCAAGAAAACAAGAACTTTGAGTTTTAGGCGGGCCGCGTAAAAGATAAGCATAGTCTTACGTGGGCCGCGTCAACTTAAAGTTGATCGGATAAGCTTCCCATGCCACGTGTCGCACACGTGGCACACCTAGGTGTGACACGGAAGCCCTAGTCGTAGACTAGGTGGCCCTCGCGGGCCGCGTAAAACTGAAAAAGTTGCTATAAGTAGCCTGTGCATGGGGCTTTCATCTGTGCTCGAAATCTCACTCTCAAAACGTCCAAATTCTGCTAAAAACAAGTTTTTCGGTGTCGCGACGCTGCTACGATACAGGGTATTAACTCGATCACTGCTACGATATAATGTCCGATTGATTGAAACTGATCCGATGGATGTTTAATTGCTGCCCATATTTGGGCTATGCCTTTGTCATTCGTCGTGAGGGTTTTGATTTCGTGAGCTTATCGTAAATGTTGTATTAAGTTACTGACCTAGTTTCGTGTGCATTGTTGTTTAAATTAGGTTATCAGGCTTATCAGTAGGCTAAACTCTGCCCAAACTAAACTTGCAATGTGAGTCATTCTCTTTATACAAAATGGTTTCCAAAACCCTATTTACTTTCAAAGTTATAATTACAGGGATTAAGTCTTTGTAATCTTCAATTACTGCCGGTATGTGGGGTTGTGTATACATTACTTGATACCCGTCACCATTGGACAACGGGATAGCCAATGGGTGATCTGACCATAGTCACAGACCCTGTCAAGTGACAAATACCGATTTGGGGTAATTGGTTGATAGAAACATTGTAATCACCCTTAATACTGTATATTATAACAATATGTCGTTTTGTGCAACTTGAATGACTCGCCAGTATTTCCCTGCTGATAAAAATTTTTTTAACATGTTTCAGGTGATCTGCTGTGATCCAGGAAAAAGTGCCATGTAGCACTGCAAGCTTGAAGAAGTGGCTCAATAAAATAAATAAATATGTTTTTGTAAAACAGGGAATTTCCTTGAGGAATTTCCTTTATTGTAAATTATGGGGTTGTCCCACATATGTAAAATAAAATAAATTGAGCATTTTCAAGTTTTAAAAGATCCTGTTAAACTTCCGCTGTCAACTCAATTAATAAATACCACGGGTTTTCTGTCCCGCGGCTCCTGGACCGGGTCACACCGGGAGGGGGGCCGTGACAGAAAAATGTGGTATCAGAGCCACTGATTTAAGTCAATTAAGTATTTAGAAATACTTAAATTTTTCTGATTGCCATTCTGTGATTCTGTGAAAATTTAATTTACAAAATTTTAACTTAGAATTTTGTGTGTTTCTTCATGTATGCTAACAGCATAAATGAATTGTCGGAGGCACTCCGAAATATTTCTATCCATAGCACAGATATGGATACCATCGATACCTTCACTGGCTACCAGGCTGATACTGAAGAGCCAATGGTATTCCAAGCCCAACCTCAGGAGAAACCAAAGCCGAAAAAGAGAAGACGACTCGTAGGCTGGAGGCGTGTGCGTAGGAAGAAACCAGCAACACAGAAAGCTATAAAGACTGAGGATCCAAAGGATAAAGGAAAAGGAAAGGAAATTGGGGAAAGTTCCGGGCAAGCCCAGGAAATGCCATCATGGAAGGAGTTGGATCGTAAACTGGCCCTTAGTGACCTCATCGGACCTGCCGATGAAAACCTTTTCAATTACCCAGTTGAAGCACAACTTCCAGTTAATCTGGAACCTGCTATCCCAGATCCTATTATCCACCCTCGACCTTTACCAGGAGAGCTAGAAAAATGGTGGACCACTGACTGGCAATTTCAGAATCTTTTAAATAACCCTAATACCTTTTTTCCCCAGTTTGACCCCGAGCCGGCACCAAACCCACCTATGAGCACAGAAAACTTGGCTGAACTCCGCCACTATGGCGAGGAGCTGGTGGACGCAGGAAACATGATTCGGGAAGTGGGAGAAAGGATCTCATGGAAATACGACGAGAAGGAAAGTCACTTCTGAATTGCCAGCTGACAAGGATTGTTTGTGGTTATGTGGCTACATGTTTAATAATAATAAAATAATAAGAAATATTAATAAAAATATAATCATATAAAATGACTTAAAATAAAACTTTTGTAATATATTTGGTGTGTACGGATGCATACTAAATTATATAAAAATATGGAAGTCGCAAAGTCGACAATTTTGGCTATGTGTGTTGTCCTGATTATGTGCGATTATTTTATTATGTTTGATTGTTATTTATTCTGTGCTAATAATTTATATATATTAATTACCAGATGGAACACGCTAGTAATGAACCAGTTAATGAGATTAACCAATCTGAGCAAAACAATGGAGACCAATTTCTTAACAGACAAGATATAGAAAATATTGTTGCTCAAGGAATAGTTCCAGCAATTCTTGCTGCTGCCCGAAATCCAGTTGAATCCAAACCAATTACTCCCAGCAAACGTACTCACGGCGACAATTTCAGTAATAGTGTAAATGGAGGAGGCAACATTAATAATAATGATAATGATGATGTGGTGCAAGCCCCATTCCTCAAGAAAATGAAAGCTGCAACGCCTGGTTGCACTTACAAGGAATTTCTTGCCTGTAAACCGGTTGAATTTGCAGGCAACGAGGGGGGACTGCCGTACTGCGTTGGTTGGAGAAAACCGAAGCAGTAATTAAAATAAGTAAATGTGCCGAGGAAGACAAGGTCATGTACGCGTCGCATCTTTTTAAAGAAGGGGCCCTAGAATGGTGGAATACGGTACTACAAGCCAAGGGAAGCGATGTGGCTTATGCCATGAATTGGGAAGAATTTAAAAGTCTAGTGGAAAGAAAATTATGTCCCGAATATGAAAATGAACAAATGGCAAATAAGTTCCTAAACCACCAGATGATAGATGTTGATTGTAGAGGGTATACTTCGACCTTCTTCGAGTATGCTAGAGTGGTACCAACTTTGGCCTCGCCAGAACCGGTACTTATTTCTCGCTACATCTGGGGTTTGATTAGCGAGATCCAGGATATTGTCAAAGCTGCGAGACCCCGCACAATCGATGATGCGGTGGAATTAGCCAATACTTTAACTGACGGGCTGGTGCGCACAAGAGAAGAAAATCAGAAGAAGGAAGTGGCCCAAAAGATTACCCAAGGATTTCGTATAGGTAATAATAGTAATTTCAAGAAAAAGGGAACTAGGCAATCTTCCACTCCGCCGTTCTGCAGAAACTGTAAAAAGAAACATTTTGGAAAATGTAATGAACCCTGCAACTTCTGCAAAGCTCTAGGACATCGTGAAGAAGATTGCAGAAAGAAAACAAAGATCTGCTACAACTGTGGAGAAGCTGGGCATTTTAGACCATAATGCCCTAAATTGGTCAAACCAGCAGATAACAAGGCCAAACCTGCTGAAGGGACTAACAAGAAGAACGCAAGAGCCTTCCAATTGACCACGCAGGAAGCCGAACTGATTCCTAATGTAATAGCTGGTACGTTCCTAGTTCATGACGTTTATGCAAAAGTATTATTCGACTCTGGTGCAAACCAAATTTTTATTAATACTTCATTCTGCCAAGCTCTTAAGCTACCCTTAACCAAACTTAGGCAAATTTATACAGTAGAAACGGCAGACGGGAACTCTATTAATATAAATACGGTTTTGCAAAAAGAAAATATAGAACTTTCAGGTCATAAATTTTCTGCAAACCTATTACCCATGAATTTAGCTGGATTCGATGTCGTATTAGGAATGGATTGGTTAGTAGCCAACCATGCTCGAATCCTCTGTGATAAGAATTCCATAGAAATTCATGCACCCACTGGAGAAGTAATTACGATTCCTGGGGATAAGCCGCGTAAACCAATGAAGTTCATTTCAGTAATGAAAATGGTCATTTATTCAAGAAAACAAGGAATAGTGTATATGATTTCGGTGATCATTAACACTAAAGGTAAAGAACTTAAAGAAATTCCATTAGTATCAGAATACCCAGATGTATTCCCAGAAGAACTACCTGGATTACCACCCGATAGGGAAGTAGAATTTAGAATTCATCTAATTCCTGGAACTACACCGATAGCTAAGGCACCTTATCGGTTAGCACCCATCGAAATGCTAGAATTGAAAAAGCAATTAGATGAATTACTCAGTAAAGGATTCATACAACCTAGTTCATCCCCGTGGGGAGCACCAGTGTTGTTTGTGAAAAAGAAAGATGGTTCGATGCGAATGTGTATCGATTATAGGGAATTGAATAAGGTTACAATTAAGAATCGATACCTATTACCTAGGATTGACGATCTTTTTGATCAGCTTCAAGGAGCTAGATATTTCTCTAAGATAGATTTACGCTCCGGATACCATCAGTTGAAAGTACAAGAAGAAGACATACCTAAAACTGCCTTCAGAACTAGGTATGGTCATTACGAGTTTACAGTCATGCCCTTTGGACTAACAAATGCTCCTGCAGCCTTTATGGACATGATGAATAGGATCTGTAAACCGTACTTGGATAAATTTGTAATTGTCTTTATCGACGATATACTTATTTATTCCAAAAGTCAGGACGAGCATTGTAAACACCTACATGCACTTTTAACTTTGTTAAGAAAAGAGAAGCTTTACGCCAAATTCTCGAAGTGTGAATTTTGGCTACAGGAGATACAATTCTTAGGACACATGGTGAATCATGAAGGTATTTACGTAGATCCCTCCAAAATAGAAGCGATCACCAAATGGAAAGTCCCGCAATCAGCTACGGAAGTTAGAAGTTTTCTAGGGTTAGCTGGATACTATAGACGATTCATTAAGGATTTTTCTAAGATAGTCGTGCCATTAACTAAGCTAACTTGTAAAACAGTTAAGTTTGAATGGGGACCTAGGCAAGAAGAGGCTTTTAAGATTTTAAAGCAAAAGTTAACAAACACCCCAATTCTTGCCTTACCCGAAGGGACAGAAGATTTTGAAGTATATTGTGATGCTTCAAAGCTAGGATTAGGATGTGTACTAATGCAACGCAAAAAGGTAATTGCGTATGCATCAAGACAATTAAAGAAGCACGAAGAGAATTATACGACTCACGACTTAGAGTTAGGAGCAATAATTTTTTCCCTTAAGATTTGGAGACACTATCTGTATGGCAGTAAGTTTACAGTCTATACAGATCATAAGAGTTTAAGATACATATTCGGACAAAAGGAATTAAACATGAGGCAAAGAAGATGGATGGAAATGCTAAGTGACTACGACTGTGATATTCAATATCATGAAGGAAAAACAAACGTGGTTGCAGATGCCTTAAGTCGTAAGTATCATGAAAAGCAAAAGCGAGTTCGTGCTCTTAGATTAAGTTTACAATTAGACTTCATGGAACAACTGAAGAATATTCAGGAAACAACAATCAAGGATGATGCTGAAGGAATGAAAGGACAAATAAAAGAATTAGAGCAAAGAAGTGATGGAATTTGGAGATTCCATAAGAAAAGAATTTGGGTACCTAAGCAAGGGAATTTAAGAGATAAGATTTTAGAAGAAGCCCATAAATCTGGATATACCATGAATCCTGGTAATAATAAGATGTACCAAGATTTAAGGAATAACTTCTGGTGGATAAGAATGAAAAAGGACATAGCTAGATATGTTTCTAAGTGTCTTACTTGTTCGCAAGTTAAGGCAGAACACCAGAAACCTTCAGGATTACTTCAACAATTAGAAATGCCTGTATGGAAATGGGAACTCATAACCATGGACTTTGTTACTAAGTTGCCCAAAACCAGAAAAGGTAATGACGTGATTTGGGTAATTGTGGATCGATTAACCAAATCAGCTCATTTTCTACCCATGAAGGAAACCTTTAGCATGGAAAGATTAGCCAAGTTATATGTAGACGAGGTAGTATCCTTACATGGAGTCCCACTCTCCATTGTATCGGATAGGGATAGTCATTTCACTTCCCATTTCTGGACCAGTTTCCAGGAAGCAATAGGAACCCGACTAAATTTAAGTACTGCATACCATCCTCAGACAGACGGACAAAGTGAAAGGACAATCCAAACCCTGGAAGACATGCTCAGAGCATGTGTAATAGATTTTGGTGGAAACTGGGATGACCACCTACCCTTAATTGAATTCTCCTATAACAATAGTTATCATTCAAGCATCGAAGCTGCCCCGTTCGAAGCACTATATGGACGAAAGTGTAGAACTCCAGTTTGCTGGGTAGAAATAGGAGAAAGCCAATTATCAGGTCCCGAGATCGTGCAAGAAACCACCGACAAGATTACTCAAATCAAGGAAACACTGAAAACGGCTCGAGATCGCCAGAAGAACTATGCAGACAATAGACGTAAGCCGCTAGAATTTCAAGTTGGAGACAAAGTACTCTTGAAAGTTTCTCCTTGGAAAGGAGTGGTTCGGTTCGGTAAGAAAGGAAAGCTAAGTCCAAGATACGTAGGACCATTCCCAGTAATCCAGAAAATAGGACCAGTCGCCTATCGTCTACAGTTACCAGAAGAGTTAGTCGGGGTACATGACGTATTTCATGTATCCAACCTCAAGAAATGTTTATCTGTCGAATCCCTGGTAGTCCCTCTTCAAGACATACAGGTGAATGAAAAGTTGAAGTTCGTGGAGAAACCACTCCAAATAGAAGACAGAAAGATTAAATTTCTCAAGCACAAACAGCTAGTGCTGGTCAAAGTCAAGTGGGATTCAAAGAGAGGACCGGAGTACACTTGGGAACTGGAATCGGAAATGAAGCGAAAACATCCTCACTTATTTCAGTAAATCTCGAGGACGAGATTTTAAATAAGGTGGGGAGGATGTAAGGACCTGTAAAAAAATGCCCCAAAACGACCCGTAAGTGAAAACCCGGACCCCTGAAACCCTAGCGTGCATGAAAAACCAAGAAAACAAGAATTTTGAGTTTCCGCTGTCAACTCAATTAATAAATACCACGGGTTTTCTGTCCCGCGGCTCCTGGACCGGGTCACACCGGGACGGGGGCGTGACACCAACTATTTCTGAGGCTATTGACCTAAGTGTGGCACTTACCGAGGAGGCAGTTAGGTTGGGAAAGTTCTCCATCTCTGAGACGAAAAAGAAGGAGACTCATGTGGAGTCATCGAGTGATAACAAAAGGAAGTTTACAACTTTTAAAAAGAGTACCCGAGTGAACAACAATGCCAACAAGCGTAGGGATACCAACCAGCCAGCTGAGGCACGAGCTGGCGCTGTAAACGCTAAACCCAAGGGAAAAGGGTACATGGGTACCCTACCAAAGTGCGACGTCTGCCAATTTCATCATGCTGGTCGGTGCAGATATGGAAAATGTGAAACTTGTGGGAAGATTGGGCACTCTAAAGAGACGTGTTGGTATGGAGTAGGACGTGAGAATGGAGGTCAAGGTGGTAATGGTATTGGTAATTGTGGCGGGAATGGAAATCAGTATGGAAATCAGAACCGTGGTGGAAACGGAAATCAAGCGGGGAATGGGAATCGTGGAGGAAACAACAATAACAACAACCAGGGTGGTAATGGGAACGAACGCGGCCAAGGATGTTTTGGTTGCGGTGACTTGGGGCACTTCAAGAAGGATTGCCCAAAGAACAATCAAGCTCGTGGAAGGGTGTTTACCATTGGTGCCAGGGAAGCACGCCAGGATCCAAATGTCGTTACTAGTACGTTCCCACTTAACCAACACTATGCATCTGTGCTGTTTGATACTGGTGTCGATTTTAGCTTCGTATCCATAGACTTCAAGAATATACTTGGTTTAGTTGCCAGTAAGCTAGAAGTCCCATATTCGATAGAGTTGGCTAATGGAAAGTTAGTAGAGGCGAATGGGGTGATTAGAGGTTGTACTTTGGAGCTTGGAGAGCGTGAATTTTCTATCGATCTTCTACCAGTTAATTTGGGAAGCTTTGATGTTGTAGTCGGGATGGATTGGTTGTCTAACAACCGTGCAGAGATAGTTTGCCATGAGAAGATCATTCGCATTCCGTTGGCGAATGAGGAGACGATCGTGATTCACGGAGCGAAGCATGATACGCCCTTGTGGATCATCAATTGTATGAAAGCGCAGAAGTGTCTACGTAAAGGATGCGTTGCCTTCCTAGCTCAATTGTATGAAAGAGCCAAAGATTGAAGACATCCCAGTGGTGAGGGATTATCCTGAGGTCTTCCCCGAAGACTTGCCAGGATTACCTCCTAAAAGACAAGTTGAATTTCACATTGACTTGGTTCCAGGCACCGCGCATGTAGCCAAGGCACCTTTTCGACTTGCGCCATCAGAGATGCAAGAGTTATCCACGCAGCTTCAGGAATTGTTAGACAAGGGATTTATAAGCCCGAGTTTCTCGCCTTGGGGAGCTCCAGTATTGTTCGTTAAGAAGAAGGATGGTAGCTTTCAAATGTGCATCGACTACCGGGAGCTGAACAAGTTAACTATCAAGAATCGGTATCCATTACCGAGGATTGACGATTGCTATTACTCCAAGATTGATCTTCGATCGGGTTATCATCAGTTACGAATCCAGGAGGAGAGCATACCAAAGACTGCGTTCAAGACTCGTTATGGACACTATGAGTTCCTCGTGATGCCGTTCGGATTAACTAACGCGCCAGCAGTGTTTATGGATTTGATGAATCATGTGTGCAAGCCATATCTCAATAAATTTGTAATTGTATTTATCGACGATATTCTGATTTATTCGCGGACAAAGGAAGAGCACGAGCAACATCTCAGAGCCATTCTGGAACTACTAAAGAAGGAAAAGCTCTACGCAAAGTTTTCAAAATGCAAATTTTGGATTCGCGAGGTACAGTTCCTCGGTCATGTGGTAAACGAGAATGGTATTCATGTGGATCCCACAAAGATTGAAGCGATAAAGAACTGGGAAACTCCCAAGACACCGACTGAGATTCGACAGTTTTTGGGATTAGCAGGCTATTACCGCAGGTTCATCGAGAACTTCTCCAAGATAGCCCAACCGCTAACTTCCCTTACTCAGAAGGACAAGAAGTACGAATGGGGAGACAAGCAAGAAGAAGCCTTTCAACTACTCAAGAACAAGCTATGCGATGCACCGACACTATCCCTACCCGAAGGTACGGAAGACTTCGTGGTATATTGCGACGCTTCGTGATAGGGATTGGGTCGCGTGCTCATGCAATGCCAAAAAGTCATCGCTTATGCATCACGCCAACTGAAAGTACATGAGAAGAATTATACCACTCACGACCTAGAGTTAGGCGCAGTGGTATTTGCCTTGAAGATTTGGCGACACTATTTGTATGGTACTCGATGTACTATCTTCACGGATCACAAGAGTCTGTAGCACATATTTGATCAAAAAGAGCTTAATATGCGTCAGCGGCGATGGGTTGAGTTGCTGAATGATTATGACTGCCAGATCAAGTATCATCTTGGAAAGGCAAAAGTGGTAGCAGACGCCTTAAGTCAAAAGGAAAGGGTTAAGCCCATAAGGGTTCGAGCTTTAGAAATGACAATTCAGACAAATCTCACTTCACGCATACGTGACGCACAACAAGAAGCCCTTAAGAAGGAAAACCTTAAGGCTGAATATCTCCGGGGAATGGAGAAGAAGTTGGTGTCAAATGAGGAAGGAACCTTATACTACATGGGACGCCTTTGGGTTCCGCTCTATGGCGGTATTCGAGAGGTTATTTTTGACGAAGCTCATAAGTCGAGGTACTCGATCCACCCAGGATTGGACAAGATGTACCAAGATCTGAAAGATTATTACTGGTGGCCAAAGCTCAAGAGCGACGTTGCCATTTATGTTGGAAAGTGCCTAACCTGTGCTAAGGTTAAGGCCGAGTATTAGAAACCTTCCGGTCTCTTACAACAACCGGAAATACCCATGTGGAAGTGGGAGCAAATTTCGATGGACTTCATAACAAAATTACCCAGGACTCCTAGAGGATATGATATGATATGATATGGGTAATAGTGGACCGCTTAACAAAGTCTGCACACTTCCTACCGATTCGAGAGAAAGATAGCACTGGAAAGCTAGCTGAGCTTTACCTCAAGGAGATAGTAGCACGTCATGGAGTGCCTATCTCGATAATCTCAGACAGGGATGGACGATTTGTATCAAGGATTTGGCAATCCTTTCAAGAGGCCTTTGGATCTCAGTTAAATCTAAGTACAGCCTTTCAGCCGCAGACAGACGGTCAGAGCGAACAGACTATACAAAGACTGGAAGATATGCTCCGCGCATGTGTGATGGATTTATGTGGCAGTTGGGATACTCATCTACCTCTGGTTGAGTTTTCCTATAATAACAGCTACCATACGAGCATTCAAGCCGCACCGTTCGAAGCTCTTTATAGCCGTAAGTGCCGCTCACCGTTGTGTTGGGCAGATGATGGAGATAGACAGTTGGTTGGTCCCGAACTGGTTCAAGAAACAACTGACAAGATCATGCAGATCCGAGAACGCATCAAGGCCGCTCGTGATCGACAAAAGAGCTACGCATATCAAAGACGGAAACCTTTGGAATTCGAGGTAGGAGACATGGTTTTGTTGAAAGTTTCACCTTGGAAAGGTGTAGCACGATTCGGTAAATGTGGCAAGTTAAACCCACGTTACATTGGGCCATTCAAGATTTTGGAAAGGGTTGGTACCGTAGCGTACAAACTAGAATTACCAGAGGAACTAAACGGTGTTCATGATACATTTCATGTGTCAACCCTCAAGAAGAGCCCAACTCAGGAAACAGTCATCATCCCTGCGGATGAAGTGCATATCAACGACACTCTCCAATTCACTGAGGAACCTGTTGAAGTTACGGACTTAAAAGTCCACAAGACTCGGAGAAGTCGCATTAATCATGTCAAGGTTCGCAGGAACTCACGTCACGGCAGAGTTTACTTGGGAGTGTGAAGATCGAATGAAATCAAAGTATCCGCATTTGTTTCCTAACTCCCCTGCAACCGATAACGCAGCTTAAATTTCGGGACGAAATTTTCTTAACGGGGGGAGAATGTGACAACCGTCAATTTTCCATGTATCCGTACAATAATTAAACAGTAATTTGTATCTTAATGACTGTGCTTGATTTAAATTAATGACATGAATGAGTTCTGATTATTGTCATATACGTACAAGTGCGTTACATGTTGCATGATTATTTCTCATTATTGCATGCAACACAATATGATTCAATTAGTGCACGAAACAGAGTTAGCACAGTTATCAGATAAACTAGAAGTACTGATGGGAGTTCAGAACACAGACAGACTTGATGTTAAGACACAGAATGAGCCCGAAACCAAGAGTTACACTAGTATAGTGTGCAGGAAAGTAAGGATCATAAAACTGCCTTCCTAGAGATAGTTTAAGTGCCGGAAAGTGCCTAAAACTCACAAAAACTACAGAATTCTGCATATTTCAGCAAAAATCAACATTTTAACAACAATATATAATGCAGAATTATGGTTTAATGGTCCAGAATACCTTCCTAAGCGTCGGGAATCAAAACTGTTACCAAAGGGAACATAAAGCACACTAAACTGCGTAATTTAGCACCTTAACAAACTGGTAACCAACCGAACAACCGGACACTACCCGAAACAACAAATTTTCACTAGAAGCATTGTTTTAACATTTCCGAGCTAGTTACGGTCACCAAACATCATAATACATCCTATAATCACTAAACACTTATAACACTAAACATCATACTTAGAAATCAACTAACTTATCTAACTTACCATTACAACTCAACCATACCCCCCTCCCCCTTTATGTTGACGGTCACCCATGGGGTCCCACCCCATGATTTTATTCATTTGTTTAATTGATATGCTTAGCCCTTTTGAAACACATTGACCATTAGACTAAGTGATGTTGGGAGCTTGTTTTAAATAACCATAAGACACTTATCATCTTTAATTCAACACCCAACAAAGCTTCACCTCTCCTCTCCTCCTCTCCTTGCTCACGGCCGTCACCCACCACCACGTCCCCATCATTTTTGCTTCTTTATCATACAATCCAAGGTGATCCTAAGGTGCTAGGAGCTAAGTTAAGAAGCTTGGAGGCATTATCACTTGAAGGACCTTCATCAAGAGCTATTATCCACCCTATTCATCATCATCTTCATCTTGATTTCTTCCCTAGCCCTTGTGCTAGTAGTAAGCCTCTTCTAACTTGATTTTACTTCTCATTTTGATGGTTAAAAGATTATGTAAGTTGTTAATCATAAGAATCATAAAGAAACAAGAAGATGATCTTTCTCATGAAGCTTAATAACATAAGAATCTAAGTTGTTTTAGTGTATGTATGATACTTGATTGTTGATTTCTTGTGATTGTGATGTTAATCATCATAAGAAGCTTGCTAGATTGTGATTAAACACATGATCTAGCAAGTGAGAGGATGAATCTTGTGAAAATCAAAATGATCATCCTTTATGTTTAACATGAACTTGAAAATGAAGTTGTTTTTTTTGTATGATGAGGATTGAAACATGTTATAAGTCTTGTAAATGGATGATTACAAAAATAATTTTCTTAAGAAGCCAAAGTTATTTACAAGATTTACATGATCATGATTTTTAAAGAAACTAATCATGTTTTTAGTGTTAAATCAAGGCTAGAAAAATGTTTGTAACAAGAAGAATACAAGAAAAATCATTTTTAGAAAATCTTCATGTAAGTTGTAAAAGACTAAATTTTACAAGAATAAGATTTATAAACAAATAACCACATTTTTAGGGGTAACTAAACTTACTTAACAACATGTTAAGTTACTACAAACTTTTACAAAATTTCAAGTTCACGATGTAGTGTAAATTGCATGATTTTGGCTCATGGTAAGTCTTGAATGAATTGTTGATGATTCATGATGATTTTAAAAGAAAATGATATGCTTTTAAAGCATGGAAACCTCCATTTTTAAGGGGAAACTATGGCAAAATTTTTGTAGATATTAAACAGTTAGGAAAAATATTTTTAAACAAGTGTTTACAAGTAAATTTTAACCATGGTTTTCATATAAAAACTTGCCATAATTTTTATTATAAAATTTACAAACATCGGAGGTTGATTTTTTTGATAAATAAAAGTGACTAAGTATATATTTAGGAAAATATATATTTAGATGTCACCATTTGTGTGTTACTTGTATATTATGTGTATTAGTTATATTATTTTAGGACTTGAAAATAATATAAGTCACCAAAATACCAAAATCATAATACAAAATATTACAAGAATTCCAAGAAAACAAATATATAATTTATATCCGAATATTGGACAAACCGGACAAGGAGTATGAACTATGAATATATATATTCCGGGATTAAATTCACATATTTCGACAAGTATGATAAACGGTATTTTGGAAACCAAAGAAACAAAAAATATGATTTTATCAAGTAGGAAAATATATTATTTTTGAAGAAAATATATATTTTCTTAAACAAACTAAAAAAATACTATTTTGGGTGAAAAGTGGAATTATAAATATTTTCTAAGTTAATCTTGAAAATATATTATTTTTGAGGTTTATATGAAAATATTATTATTTTTGCCAAGAAAGATTTATAGATAATTTTCTATAAAAGTTTTCTTAAAATACATATATTTTAAGAATATAAATTGGTGATTTTTAGTTGATTAAAAAATAATATTCCGGAAAGTTAAATACAAAATTAAGTATAAGAATACTTAATAAACACAATGAAAATACGTATTCTCGTACGTACAAATGCACACCGGAATACGCCACCAGAACTTGGCAAAATACACAAGCCTACAAATACACAAGTATAATTATACCCATCCTTGGGAAATATTCATGAAGGGTTACAAATGAGATAAGTCAAAAAAATATATTATCTTAGCAAATATTCCAAATAATTGACAAATATGATTTAAGTTAAAATATTATTATTTTAACCAATAATTATATACTTGGGAATAATATAGTGTACATCAAGACGTAACTTAAAGAATGTTAAGTCATAATACCAAAGACTAAGAGTCGTTACACGACCTAGCCGTCTAATAAAACATAGCACGTGTGTAGGTAGTTGCACGACACCAATACAAGGCCTTTGAGTTACACCGGACAGCAAGACGCAAGACTGTGAGTTCATGTCCCCCTTTTCTTTTAACCGTTTTCAGTTTTATAACTTCGGGGGTGAAGTACATGTTACAAATATTTCAATGATTTCAAATGGTATGGTTAGCTAAGGAATGAACTGTTAGATCATGTGAATGGGTAGGCGCACACTTAAGACCATTAATCCTCGTATAAGGACCGAGGGACATGAGTGATAGATCTATTTGGGTGTTGCGAGCCCCACCCCTGTGCCGAAAGTGGCCGAAGGTGGTGACTATGTCTTCCAGCCGGAGGCCCAGTACAAAATCTGCTAGGTTTGAGCCTCCCTGCACCATTGCACACATATTAATGACCTTGCAAATCATTAACTGATCTGTTCATAGACGCTTTCATACCGGTTTACAAAGGCATACTTACAAATGTTTACAAGGTTATTCGTGCACACATACGAAAACACATGAACTCGCTCAACTTTTGTTGATGTTTTCAAATTACATGTATTTTAGGAAATTGATATGGATCTGGCAGGCGTTTCAAAGTTTCCAAGATGTGTTTACAAGAGATGATGGCATCCTATTTTGAAGGGTTTGATTTGTGTATTTTATCCTTGATAAGATACATGAATCAAATCCTTGTTTTATTTATGTCTTTTGTTAAAGTCCTTTATGGAACTTAAAATCTTTGGTTGGTACTAAACAATGTGGTTTGTAATATTTTGAATCATATTAATGGTTGAACATCATGGTTTTAATCATATAGTTTTTTGTTATAATTGAATGCAATGATATTAAGTAACTCACACATCACACGCTTCCACAAAATTCAAGGTGTGACAACTGCCTGGCAGGCTTTTGCCAACCATGCATCATAATACAAACCATCTGTCCTATGTGTGCTGGTCACAAAGAAAACATGACATAATCCAACACTATTTGGATTCCACTCTAAGTGCTTATGACCCATTACGACCCGTTTAGGTAGCTTATGCTACTTTAACGCGTCGTTCGCGTAAAACGCGTTCGGACCGCCTAACTAGTCCTATGACAAGTAATATATGCCTTAACATGTCTAATAATGTTGCCTAATCAGTTTTAGATGTTAAAATTTAAGTTACATATGCTTAAAATGAATTTATGCGCAAAAAGAGCATTTTGGTCATTTACCTAAGGCATATAAACTACCTATCATACAACTAACTAAACGAAGTAACCATAAGGTATAACCTCGGAAGGTTATTACCTATACAACTATGGTCACAAAATATGTTTGGTCGGATCCTAATGATCGACCAAACGGGTCGGGTTCGAAAGTCTAAGCGGTTGTTTAGACCGCTTACCTTACGACCCTATATAAGCACTAAACCTAAAGTGACGAGCTAAACATGCTAAAACATGTTTAACGAAGTTTGAAAACAAGTTTGGTATCAAAACAAAGGGTCTTGATACCCAAAAATAGTTTGGTTGCAAAATACGCAAGAATGCGCATTTTGACCGAAACTATGACTCGTCACTATGCCTAAATAACGTGGTAATCAGTAGGTATAGTCACAAGGGACTATAACCATCGTGATTACGCTCACGTTGCCTAGTTCAAACGAACTTTGTGTTGACCATAAACTGGTCAATGCAGAAAGTCAAACACTGTTTGACTTTCGTGCTTAAAACGCGTAAAAGAACGAAATAATACTTACAACGGGTCCAAGAAATGGAGGTTTGATCTAATTATTCTCAGGTATGAAGTGCAAACACTCCATCTTAGAGAATGAATCAGATCAAGTGTGAGTTACAAGTGAAACATGGGGGGGTTTATATAGATTTCGGAGAGCCGTTAGGATCGTTTCTTGAAATCTGAGCTTCGATCTAAGCCGTACACATGCACCCCCTGATTTGTGAAACCATGGGCACCCAAAACCAGTCCATAGAATCAAGGAAACTATGTGCAAAACAATGGGAGTAGCTGGGTTTTAATAAAATGAAGTCTGCTATGCTGGAGAAGGCTTACGGACCGTAAGCACTACCATACGGTCCGTATGGCATCAATTACCTGGCAGAAGGTTTCACAGTTTGGCAGAACAGGCCCCTGAGTCTCCGAACTTGATTTTTTATGCGTTTTGACATGTTTAAGCCCTGTTAACCCCATTTTAAGGCTCTAAAATGAAGTTAAAGTATAGGGAACTTAAAATATGCTCAAAAATATGCCGGATGTCGGTTCGTTTGGCCGTACAGTTGCGTTGTTCGGTTAATTACGACGAAACACGAACGAACGCGAAAAACGATCCAAATTACGTGACGAATGGAATTTAAGCATGCCCGTCACTAAAATATAATATTTTAATGATTACATAAATTTTTGGATGTCCGGATGTATTCAGAACGTAAGTTATGCGCGAAAATGCAATCTTGTGCACTTTTTGACGCTTTTAGTCCCTGAATGACCAAAAAGTTTATTTTAGCACATCGAACCCCTCAAAGCCTATTTCTAAGCTATGTAAAGTATATTTAGGGTATGTTTAACTTATGATCAAGTTCCGAAATGTCCGTTACAGTACGAATTGGCATACTTTCGCAGTTTGTTGAAATTAGTCCCTGTAAGTGAATAAACTTGATTTTGCCATACCAAAGCTTTCAAAACTTATTTCTAAGTTATGTAAAGGTTATTTAAGGTATGTTAAGCATATAATGATGTACCGGAGTGTTTGTCGCGTTAAAATGATCACGTTTACGCATCAGTTTGCGTATAACTCTCCAGAAAGCGATATAGAGTTTGAAATTGAACAAAAGTCAAAACATGAAAAATGTCAAACATTAATAAACAAATATTGGGAACAAATAACATTGTTTTATTGATAACTGAACTGTTTACAATGATTACAATCACAGATGTCACAGTATCCCCTACTTGTGGAAATTCCGTCCCGAAATTTGTTTAGAGGAAACTCGTGAGAATAGATGTGGATATTTCGCCTTCATTTGATCTTCACGTTCCCAAGTAAATTCTGGTCCACGTTTGGATTCCCAGCGAACTTTGACCAAAGGAATGCGCTTGCACTTGAGCCATTTGACTTCACGTTCCATGATTTCCACTGGTTTTTCAACAAAATGCATCGTGGTATCCACACGAATTTCATCAAGCGGTATGTGGAGGTTCTCATCAGCTAGACACTTCTTGAGATTGGACACATGAAAGGTTGGATGAACATTTCCAAGTTCAGGAGGTAACTCAAGTCTGTAGGCTACCTTACCGATTCTTTCGACGATCTTGAATGGTCCAACATATCTAGGTGCAAGTTTTCCTGTTTTTCCAAATCTGATCACACCTTTCCAAGGTGAGACCTTAAGTAATACGCGATCACCGACTTGAAATTCCAAGGGCTTGCATCGTCGGTCCGCGTAACTCTTTTGACGGCTTCTAGTTGTCTGAAGGTTATCGCGAACTTTCTTAACCTTATCTGTTGTCTCTAGAATGAGGTCAGGTCCAGTAAGCTGAGCCTCACCGATCTCATTCCAGCAGACTGGTGAACGACATTTTCGACCATAGAGAGCCTCGAAAGGAGCCATGTTGATGCTGGAGTGATAACTGTTGTTGTAGGAGAATTCGATCAACGGAAGGTACGAATCCCAACTACCACCAAAATCGATCACACAAGCTCTAAGCATATCCTCCAAAGTCTGGATTGTTCTTTTCGATTGACCATCTGATTGCGGATGATAAGCTGTGCTCAAATTAAGTTGGGTTCCCATTGCAGATTGCATGGTTCTCCAAAAACGAGATGACAATCGAGCATCTCTGTTAGAAATAATGTTCAAGGGAATACCATGTCTAGATACAATTTCGTCCACATAAATTTTAGCCAGCTTGTCAGCAGATAGATCCTCACGGATCGGCAAGAAATGTGCTGACTTTGTAAGACGATCAACAACTACCCAGATGGCGTCATGACCTCTCTTAGTGTGTGGAAGTTTGGTAATAAGATCCATAGCAATGTTTTCTCATTTCCAAACTGGAATCTCTGGTTGCTCCAATAAACCAGAAGGATGTTGATGTTCAGCCTTAACCTTAAGACAAGTAAGGCATTTTGACACGTATAAGGCAATGTCTTTCTTCATACCAGGCCACCAATACTGCACCAGGATGAATAGAATAACGAGACTTATAAGCTTCATCCATAAGCAAGGTGCCAAGATTGTCTTGACTTGGGACCCATAAACGATCCATGAAATAATACGATCCATTGTCCTTCAGTTTGAGATCAGGCTTAATGTGATATGGTAATTCCTTACCCATCAAGTCTTGTGAAACACAAGTGTGTTGATCCTGAGAAATGCGGGGTTGAATATCAGATTGAACTTTGACACAATGAAGCTTGACACGTTCCTTACGACTTAATGTGTCAGCCACGACATTCGCCTTACCAGGATGGTAGCGAATTTCGCATTCATAGTCGTTTAGAAGTTCAACCCAACGTCGTTGCCTCATGTTGAGTTCTTTCTGATTGAAGATGTGCTGAAGACTCTTGTGGTCAGTGAAAACCACACATTTTGTACCATACAAATAGTGTCTCCAGATTTTGAGAGCGATACAACTGCACCTAACTCAAGATCATGAGTGGTGTAGTTCTTCTCATGTATCTTCAACTGCCTCGATGCATATGCTATGACTTTGTTCCTTTGCATAAGAACACAACCAAGACCCAAATTTGATGCATCACAATACACGACAAAATCATCATTGCCCTCAGGCAAAGATAGAATAGGCGCATCACAAAGCTTTTGCTTCAAGGTCTGAAATGCTTCTTCTGGTTTGGATCCCCAATCAAAGGGTTTGTTCTTCTGAGTTAAAGCAGTTAGGGGAACTGCAATCTTGGAGAAGTTCTCGATGAAGCGGCGGTAATAACCCGCCAGACCAAGAAAAGAACGAACCTCAGTAGGAGTAGTAGGCGTATCCCAATCCTTAATCGCACTGATCTTGGAGGGATCTACATGAATACCTTGTTCGTTGACGATATGCCCCAAAAATTGAACTTCCTTAAGCCAAAATTCACACTTAGAGAATTTGGCGAAAAGTTGCTCTTTTTTCAGGAGTTCCAGAGTAAGACGAAGATATTGCTCGTGATCAGCTTGCGTCTTAGAGTATATCAAGATGTCATCAATGAAAACGATGATGAACTTATCTAAATAAGGATTACAAACCCTATTCATCAAGTCCATGAAAACAGCAGGAGCATTAGTTAAACTGAATGGCATAACTGTGAACTCATAATGCCCATAACGAGTGTGGAATGCTGTCTTGGGAATATCTTCTTCATGCACACGAAGTTGATGATACCCAGAACGTAGATCAATCTTTGAAAAACAAGTAGCACCCTGTAACCGATCAAAGAGATCATCAATGCGAGGTAGGGGATATCGATTCTTGATGGTAAGCTTGTTAAGCTCACAATAATCAATACACATCCTGAAAGATCCATCCTTCTTCTTGACAAAAAGAACGGGAGCACCTCAAGGTGAAAAGCTAGGAGGAATAAAACCTTTGTCAGAAAGCTCCTGAAGCTGCTTAGACAATTCTTGCATCTCAGACAGTGCAAGACGATATGGAGATCTGGCAATAGGATTTGCACCAGGTACAAGATCAATACGGAACTCGACTTGGCGCGCTGGGGGTAAACCAGGTAACTCTTCAGGAAACAATTCAGGATAATCCCGAACAACCGGGATATCTTGGATAGACTTACTTTTGCCTTTATCTGCTACGACATGTGCCAAGAAAAAAACATAGTTCTTTCGCAGATACTTCCAAGCCTGAGTACAAGACATGAGCTTGAGACTACTAACAGGTTTCTCACCACGAACCTGTAGGATCTCACCTGTCGAGAGCGGAACACGAACAATCTTCTCAAAACAAACTACCTCTGTGCGGTGCTTGGCTAACCAATCCATACCCACTATAATGTCGAAGATTCCAAATTGCATCGGTGTGAGGTCGATAGGAAAGAGATGGTTGTTAAGGTTCAATTGACAATTGCGAAGAACAGAATTGAGAATAACGGGTTCACCATTAGCAACTTCTACTGTCAAAGGCTTTCCTAGTTTGGTTCTAGACATGCAAAGCAAAGGCTCAAAAGACAATGACACAAAACTCTTATCGGCACCTGAATAAAAAAGAACAGAAGCAGACTGATTGTTAACAAGGAACGTACTGTTCACCACCTCATTGTCTGCTCGCGCCTCATTGGCATTCATGTTGAAGACTTGACCTCGAGCCTGAGCTTGATTCTGATTTGCGTTGGCTAGCCTTGGACACTGGTTTCGATAATGAGTCAGGTCCCAACAATTGTAGCATGAACCAGAAGGAAAGTGAGGTCGTGCAGCTTGTGCTTGCTGTGGAGCAGGTAGTTGAGCAGCCTGCTGAGCTGGGTTACGTGCTGCTTGATTGGGAGCAAAGAGACAAACATCAGAAAGATGACCCGACTTCCCATAGTTAGTACATAAACGACACTGAACTTGCGGTTTATGGTGGCTATTGCATCTTTTGCACAACGGTGCATTTCCCGCATACCGTTTCTTTGCTGGTGGTTGTGCAGGTTGGTTGGGAGCTGCCTGATTGACTTAGGCAGTGACAGAGAAGTTCTGGGAAGCCTTACGCTTCCTAGACCCCTTCGTAGAACCAATTTCCTTGCCCTTCTTGCTCTTACCCTTCTTGCTTTCACCCTTATCAGACGACTGTTTCTTACCCTTGTCACCCTTCCTGTGTAGCTTACCCTTTCAGACCTGCGACTCAGTCAATGTCGCAGCTAACTCGATTGCCTGACGAACTGTGGTAGGGTTACTACCAGTGACGATGTCTTGTACGGAGTCAGGTAAGCCATCAATATACCTCTCGATAGCTTTTTTCGAGTGGGGTAACCATTGTAGGGCATAGCAAACTCAACTCTTCATACCTATCAGTGTAAGCCCGGTGCTCACCACTATCCTGGTTCAAGTCATCAAACTCCCTTTCTAAAGCCCTTGGCTCATGACGAGGACAGAATTCCCTCATCATAAGAGCCCTGAGCTCGGCCCATGTCTGTGCTAAAGCAACCTCAACACCACAGTCTCTCATAACCCTGTTCCACCTTGTAAGAGCCCTCTTCTGAAACACTCTGGAAGCAAACTCGACTTTGCGATTATCAGGACACTGAACATGACGAAAGGTACTCTCAATGCTCTCGAACCACTGTAGGAGCCCAGTTGCTCCTTCAGAACCACTAAACTTGAGTGGTTTAGCCGAATTGAAACTCTTGAAATTGCAAGGAGCATTTTGGTTATTGTTGGCTTGGTTAACTTGAGCAATAATGTCTGGGAGTACAGCAGCCATATGCTGCGCCATGATAGCTACCATTTCGGCATTAGGTTGCGGATTTTCGCGTCGAGGAGGCATTCTAAAAGAGCAAACATGAGAGAAAACGAGTGAGATGACTAGATGAAAAGAATGAGATGATACAAAAATTGACAAAAGCAAAGATGGTGGTCATTCGTCTGTACCACAAAGCAAACAAATGACACACAGTAACTAATCAAAGTAAATGGGTCAAAAATAATGTATCGCGAAGACATGCTTTAGCTTATAAGTGGACACTCACCCCAAGAGTTCCCAGGTAAGAGTGACTAGTCCGATTATGTGGATTTGTACGAACATTCTAGCCTAGATAGAAAACTCGAGGTACAGGCACCCACCCTTCCAGATTGCACGTGTTCACATTATTTTAGACCCAAAACATTGACGAGATTTTGAAAACTTGGAAAGCACAAGGCCAAAAGAATCATTCAAAAACGGATGATTAAATTCTCAAAATCATTTTGAAAAATGAAGGGTTTAAAACCTTATAACAAATCATTTAAAAAAAAACAGATGATTGATTTTTAAAAATCATTTCAGAAAGTTGTGTTTTTGTTTTGGTTATCACCTAAGGATAGGTGACGTGTATTTTTTAAGATCTAAACACAAGATAACTTGTGTTAGGGTCCTAGAAAAGTTATAGTCTAGGTCAAAGCATTACTAATAACCTAATTCCCTATAACCATTGGCTCTGATACCAACTCTTCTGTCACACCCCGACCGCGTAAGACAACAAACCGCGGCGGAACCGTCAGGGAGTGTGGCAACAGAATTATTGTTTCACAACCATGGTAATTAAAGTTTTATTTTATTTATAAACAAAGGTGTTACATTGTCTTAAAACAACTGAAACAAAGGGTACATATCATGATTAAACTAGTTCTAGCTTCGTTTTATGTCACTAAGGCACAGGTCCGCCTAAGTGTATCTAGTCCAATCCTATGCAACAGCTCCTGAAAACACATGTGAAAATAGGTACGTCAGCATAAAAATGCCTGTGAGATGCATAGGTTTTATTAAAATAGGATTCATGACTTAAGTTTAAGGAAATGTTTAATAAAAGTTAGTCATGAATCTTGTTAAATGTTTTCTTTTATAAATCATACAAAAACTTAACAAGAAATCAGATTATATAAAAGAAAGGTGTATGGTTAATTAAATAACTAAGTAAAAAGGATTTTGTGTGAATTAAACTGTTTGTAAAAGAATGTCTTGTGAAAATATGTTATTTATGTAAAATGTATTATGTCTAAATTGAAATGATTTAAATAACGCTACGATATGTAATAACATAAAAGCACTTATATATAGGAAGTACCAGCGGCGTATCCACCATGCTTTTATCATATTACACGTCGCCTCGTTATGTAAATCACTTACCCAAACAAACCACCAAACTATAATGTTCAAACAATTATAGAAATGTTTATTATGTAATCAAATGTCTATTGTCAAATGTCATTGTATGGCAAGTGAAATATATCAACTAAACCATAAATAAAATGCACAAAACAAGGTATTGAAGTAAATCATAGTTTAAATCAAAGTTATGTTTTGTAAAACAAATGCATGCTCTACTGATACAAACATCTATGCGGTATTGTGAAAATGCATACATTCAAGCCTTGCGACTGTGGCGACAAACCCTTAAATAAATTAAAGGTTCATCTGAATTATGTATATCGAATTCGGTCATTCCTTCCATCCAAACAAACCTAGGATTTCAGGAACGGGAGTTGTCAATTCCTATGGTACCACTACCTACTAACGAACGGCGTGATCAATGTTAATGAATGTATTTTTGTCCCATTTAAACAAACCAAATGTAATACCAAAATGTAAGCATGTGATGTAAAACAGTGTACTAAGTATGCAACAAATGGACATACATAGCATGTGATGTAAAACAATGTACTAAGTATGCAATAAATGGACATACATAGCATGTGATGTAAAACAATGTACTAAGTATGCAATAAATGGACATAAATAGCATGTGGTGTAAAACAATGTACTAAGTATGCAATAAAAGGACATGCATAGCAAAAACATGGATAAAATCATGTACTATATGTGTACTACTGAACATAGAAAGTATGTGTTATGAAATCATGAAAAGCACGAAAGTAACAAGTAGGCACATGTGTTTTACCCCAAAATGTTTGAAAACAGTAAAAGAGGGGTCTATGTACTCACTTGAGATTGCTCAATAGTCCTTGGATAACAACCAAGCAATGCTAGAGATCACGGAATCAATCGGTACCTAATATAGGTATCTATGTTAATATACGGACCTAAATCAGAGGATCGGATAGGATGAGATTTCGTAAACCAAATGAGTATTGGAACTCATGTAATATGGTTTAACAAAGCCTACATACTAAATTGAAACCTATCCTAAGTGCTTATGACCCATTACGACCCGTTTAGGTAGCTTATGCTACTTTAAAGCGTCATTCGCGTAAAACGCGTTCGGACCACCTAACTAGTCCTGTGAAAAGTAATATATGCCTTAACATGTCTAATAATGTTGCCTAATCAGTTTTAGATGTCAAAATTTAAGTTACATATGCTTAAAATGAATTTATGCGCAAAAGGGGCATTTTGGTCATTTACCTAAGGCATCTAAACTACCTATCATACAACTAACTAAACGAAGTGACCATAAGGTATAACCTCGGAAGGTGTGACAACTCTCAAATTTACATGTATTCCGTACAAATTATTAATGATAATTAAAGTGTCTGACGACTGCGCGGAATTACTTAACTGCTTTCTGATATCTGTGTTATGCTTACACGTATTTGTTAATATACTAGTAGTATGCAGAAAGGTCACTAAATAGTCCGTTATATTTTCTTAAGTGTTAGAAAGTAAAAACGTTACAAAATATATAAATAGGACACCTTTCGGATTAATTAAGCGCTTTATCGGAACAGTGTCGAACCGAACAACCGGACTTCACCCGGAACCCAAAAATATTGCCATTAGCATTGTTTATTTTTTTTCTGAGCCAGTTAGGGCCCCCGAATACCCTAACACCCGCTTTAACGCACTACACACTAGTAACCGGATTAATCCCTAAACTAACTTAACTTACCCTAACTATAAACTAACTAGATGGTTGATTTGGAACCGGATACCCCCCCCCCCCCATGTGTGTATTTCGGTCATCATAGGGCCCCACCATATATTTCTCTAAATCCTCCATGATCTTGCTTTAAATCTTCCTAGAATTTGCCTAGATAATGTATGGTACTTGTGAGACATATTAACCAAGGGTTAATGTCATTGGATGGTTATAAGATGGATGGAAGATTTCATTTTCACCTACACTTGATCACCACCTCTCTCCCTCTTCTTCTTCCTTAACCTACGGCCCCAACCCCACCACCCACCACCTCCATTTTCAACCATCCTTCATGTATTCCAAGGTGAACTAGAGGTGAAAGGAACTAAGTTAGGAAGCTCGGTGCTCGCGGAACTTGAAGGACCTCTCTCGTTTTCTTTTAACCACCACTTTTCTACACTCGAACTCTCCTAGCCTTGTGCTAGTGGTAAGAACTTAGATCCGCTCATTCTTAATGTTATTTAAGGGGTTAATAAGTGATTTGATGATTAAAGTTATGAAACACTAAAGAACTTGCACTAAAATCTTGAACATGTTGGTTAATGGATGAATATGTGTGTAAATCATGTAGATCTTGTGTGATTATGATGATTGGTTGATTATCTGATGTTTTACTAAATGATATTAGTATATGATGTTGTTGTGGTCACTAAACTCGTTAACGGAATCGATCGAACATGATTTAGATGGTTAAACACTTGAAATCAGAATCTGTCTAACTTTTACAGCCCACTTCTGTTGGCTGTAAACAGGTCTTAACCTCAACGAAAAATTGATATTTTGAATCTAAAATATGTTATTATGAAATACGGTTCTAATGGCACCGGAATCGTAATTTTTGGACTCCGTTTACTATTTTTAAAGTGTTAATTTGTAACAGCTACTTAAGCTGAATTTTGACAGCAATAAATGGGTGTCGTACTTTCAGTCATAACCTGAGTTTTGTGATGAATCGGACCATGAAAATTCTACTGTAGATGATAACTGAAGTATTTGTAATTACCCCACTGGAATTTCACAAATCGGACTTACAAAGAATTTTTAATAAATTGTTTCGTGGACTGTGGTCAGAAATACATAAATCTGAGTTCAGTCCCGAATATGAATTTTTATAAAATATTGGTGATGAACCGGACCCCGATATTTTTACACAATAAAATATGGAATGTTTGTGACATTCTATAAAAATTTGGGAATTTTTGGAATAATCTAACTATTTTATTTAAATGTCCGAAAACAGCCGGTTTTGAGTATTAATGCCGAATTGACATAAGTTGTGACTTGCGTGTCTAAATGTCGAGTATGCTATCTGTGAATGATTTAACATGTTATATATGTTATGTGCATTATCGTATGTTTGATTTTGAGTGGGGAATGGACGGGAAACTTAGATGGGCATAAACCGTTACAGTGATGCATGTTATGTGATAGATACGTGTAGGAACTTTGTGTTCTATTGGAAAGCCACTAAATGACTAACTGGTAAATCATACTAGGACGTGATTGACCGACCTTGACTGTTAGCTATATTGAGAATCTAACCGAGCAAACCGAGGTGAGTTCACACCCTTACTAAGGCATGGGATTCCCGGTGGTTGGGAATGGGATTGAATAACTACTCGTACTATCACTCTATTTATATTACCAACACTACTAGACTACCTACTACTGTCCTCGGATTGAGAAGGGCACGTACGTAAAACCTACGTACACTCACTACTGTCCTCGGATGAGAAGGGCACGTACGTAAAACCTACGTACACTCACACTCACTACTGTCCTCAGATGAGAAGGGCACGTACGTAAAACCTACGTACACTCACACTCACTACTGTCCTCGGATGAGAAGGGCACGTACGTAAAACCTACGTACACTCATACTTAACACCGTCCTCGGATTGGGAAGGACTCTTATGGATACGCCTAGTCTAGTAACATACATAATGGGAAGCCCCCACTAAATATCGTAAAGGTTTGGGAATCAAGAATAATGGGTAATACTTGGTTATGAAACGAACTTCCGATTCCTGATACGAACTCATTAACTAAACAACCAAACGTGAACTCACTCAACTTTGTTGTTGACTAGTTGTTACATGCCTTACAGGTCGCTAAATGCTTGGAGCTTGCACGGGGAAGGAGTCGTTGTGGAACATGGGTTGTTACATCCCATACTTAATAATTGAACTTTATAAACCTATGGAACTTATGTTTGAGACTTTAAACTTATGAACTGTGAACTTATGTTTTGAACTCACGTTTATGCTTCCGCTGTTTAAACCAAACAAGGTTAACTAGCTTTGGTCACCAATCGTATTATGTTTGGTTTTATTTACTTAATTGAATTGTTCAATATGATTGGTGGCTCGATCCTGGTCATGTCACGCCTCCAAGCGGTGATACTCCGCATGGTGGATTTTGGGGGTGTGACAGATTGGTATCAGAGCCATTGGTTATAGAGAACTTGGTTTTAATAAGGGAAAAGTTTTCATTAAAACCAGACTATAACCTGTACAGTGCTCAACGATCCACAACGACGATTCGCTCCACGTGCAAGACTCGACGCCATAAGTGGTATGATTTATGTTATATTGTCGGTTAGATAGTTCTCACTGTGCATTAGATAATGTGATAATTGCTATTTGAACCTTGTGTGCTTACTCTCTAATGTCGTCCCACACACTTACACACTTTCGCGACACTTTCCTCACTTACGTTGCTTCATTATGAAGATCATGAGCGGACGCGAAGGACGTATCAACCTCACTCAAGCCCAGTTGACGGCTTTGATCAACGAACGAGTTGCGGAGGCACTCGCAGCTAACCCTGCAGGAGGTCAACATGCTCAACCTCCTGTGTGCACGTTCAAGACGTTCATGGACTGTCGACCTACCACTTTCAGTGGCACCGAAGGAGCAGTGGGCCTTCTTCACTGGTTTGAAAAGCTTGAGACAGTTTTCGAGATGTGCGAATGCCCCGAAGACCGTAGGGTGAAATATGCTACCGGAACACTTGAAGGAGCTGCGTTAACCTGGTGGAAGGCACAGGTTCAACTACTAGGACTGGCAGTTGCTAATGCCACGCCCTGGAATGGTTTCAAAGAGCTGATCAAAGAGGAGTACTGTAGTCGGGATGACATCCACAAGCTAGAAGTAGAATTTTACAATCTGAAGATGACAGGATCTGAGATTGAGGCCTATACCAAGAGGTCGAATGAACTGGCCATCCTGTGCCCAACTATGGTGGACCCTCCCATCAAACGTATTGAGCTTTACCTCAAGGGCCTTGCACCAGCGATTCAAAGTCATGTGACTTCAGCCAACTTGGGTACCATCCAGCAAGTCGTCAAATTGGCTCATCGTCTCACCGACCAGGCAGTGGAACAAAACAGACTACCCAAGCGTATTGGTGCTGCTACTTCTGATGCACCTACCGACAACAAACGAAAATGGGATGGGAATTCCGGCAAAGGCTCTGCCTCTGTTCAGTCTCAGTCTCAGCAACGAAGGACTGAGGACCATAGGAGCCCTGGTCAGCACTTTTCTGGTAGTCAAGGGCAGGGTGGATATCGAGGAAACCACCCAAAGTGCAACAAATGCAACAGACATCACAGTGGTCAGTGCAACAAGGGACACTGTCAGAGGTGTCTCAAGATGGGTCATGAAGCCAAGGATTGCAGGAGCCCACGGCCTACGAATCAGAATCGTCAGCAGCAACAGCAAGCACCGCAGAATCAGCAACAGCAACAGGGCAACAAGGGATGCTTTCAGTGTGGTGCTGAAGGTCACTTCAAGAGACACTGCCCGCAGTTAAATCAGAATCAGAATCACAACCAAGGAAACGGGAACAATAATGGGGGCAACAATGGAGGAAACAATGATGGCAACGGTGCCAGGGGTCGCGTGTTCGTGATTGGTCAGGGAGAAGCAAGGAACGATCCCAACGTTGTGATGGGTAAGTTTCTTCTTGACGACTTCTTCGTTACTGTTTTATTCGATTCGGGTGCCGATACTAGTTATGTGTCCGTGAAAGTTAGCCAAATTCTTAAGCGCACCCCAACACTCCTGAACACCAAACACACGGTAGAACTAGCTAACGGTAAAAGTCTTGAAGCCACACACATAGTTAAAGGTTGTAACCTCGTCTTAGCTGGTCAGACTTTCCCTATCGATCTTGTTCCTATCACACTTGGTAGTTTCGACGTCGTTATTGGGATGGATTGGTTATCTCATCATCAAGCCGAGATTGTTTGCAAGGAGAAAATCATCCGCATTCCTCGTTCTGATAAAGAACCCCTCGTGATTCATGGCGACAAGAGTGGTGCTGTCGAAGGCATCATCTCTTTCCTTAAGGCCCAGAAGTGTTTGCGAAAGGGCCACACTGCCATTTTAGCACTCGTTACTGACACATCCACGGAAGAGAAGAGAATTGAAGACATCCCTATTGTGCGCGAATTTCCCGAGGTATTTCCTGAGGAATTACCTGGTCTTCCTCCTCATCGCCAAGTTGAGTTTCAAATCGAGCTAGCTCCTGGAGCAGCGCCAGTAGCTCGAGCACCATATCGTCTAGCCCCATCAGAACTCGAAGAACTGTCCACACAACTACAAGAACTCTTGGAAAAGGGTTTTATACGTCCTAGCTCTTCACCCTGGGGAGCTCCAGTCTTGTTCGTGAAGAAGAAAGACGGTACCTTCAGGATGTGTATTGACTATCGCGAGCTCAACAAGGTGACTGTGAAGAATCGTTATCCTCTTCCACGTATTGACGATTTATTCGACCAGTTGCAAGGATCGAGCTATTACTCCAAGATTGATTTGAGATCGGGATACCATCAGCTGAGAGTCCGAGATGAGGACGTCTCCAAAACAGCATTCAGAACTCGTTACGGCCATTACGAGTTTCTGGTTATGCCGTTCGGGCTGACGAATGCACCGGCAGTCTTCATGGATCTCATGAACCGAGCGTGCAAGCCTTACCTGGATAAGTTCGCTATTGTGTTCATCGATGATATCCTGATCTATTCTAAGAGTCAGGAGGAACACGAGCAGCATCTACGACTTATGCTGGAACTTCTTCGAAAGGAACGGTTGTATGCCAAGTTTTCGAAATGTGATTTCTGGCTTCGCGAAGTCCACTTTCTAGGCCACGTGGTAAACAAGGATGGAATTCATGTGGATCCATCTAAGGTTGAATCGATCAAGAACTGGCCTGCACCCCGCACACCAACAGAAATCCGCCAATTCTTGGGTTTGGCCGGATATTACAGAAGGTTTATAAAAGATTTCTCCAAGATTGCGCAACCTCTCACTTCACTGACTCAGAAGGGTGTCATCTATCGTTGGGGTGATGCACAGGAGTCCGCATTTCAACATCTAAAGGATAGACTTTGTAGCGCGCCTATCCTCTCATTGCCAGAAGGCACCGATGATTTCGTGGTTTATTGCGACGCTTCCATCCAAGGACTTGGTTGCGTATTGATGCAACGTGACAAGGTCATTGCCTACGCATCGCGCCAACTTAAAGTTCACGAAAGAAACTACACTACTCACGATCTGGAGCTGGGAGCAGTTGTATTCGCACTTAAGATATGGAGACATTACCTGTACGGCACAAAGTGCACCATTTACACCGACCACAGGAGTCTCGAGCATATCTTCAAGCAAAAAGAGTTAAACATGCGACAACGCCGATGGGTCGAACTCTTGAATGATTACGAATGCGCTATCAAGTATCATCCGGGCAAAGCCAATGTTGTGGCTGACGCCCTCAGTCGAAAGGATACTTTACCTAAGCGTGTGCGAGCATTACAACTTACCATCCAGTCTAACCTTCCTGCTCAGATTCGAGATGCCCAGGTCGAAGCATTCAAAGCAGAAAACATCAGGGCTGAGTCCCTACGAGGATCGAGGCAGCGGCTAGAACAAAAGGGAGACGGCGCTTACTATGTAAACGGACGCATCTGGGTTCCATTTTATGGAAACTTACGCGAGCTTGTGATGGACGAAGCGCACAAGTCTCGTTATTCGGTACATCCTGGTTCGGATAAAATGTACCACGACCTCAAGACTACGTATTGGTGGCCTGGCATGAAAGCCCACATAGCAACCTACGTCAGTAAGTGCTTGACTTGTGCGAGAGTCAAGTCTGAATATCAGAAACCATCAGGCCTACTTCAACAACCGGAGATCCCGAAATGGAAATGGGAGCAAATTTCCATGGATTTCGTTACCGGCCTGCCCAGATCTCAACGCGGAAACGATACCATTTGGGTGATCGTAGATCGACTGACCAAGTCTGCACATTTTCTGGCCATCAAAGAAACGGATAAGTTTTCTACTCTTGCAGACATTTATCTAAAGGAGGTAGTGTCAAGGCACGGGGTGCCAATCTCTATTATATCTGATCGTGACGCGCGTTTTACTTCTGAACTGTGGCAAGCAATGCACAAGTCCTTTGGCTCACGTTTAGATATGAGCACCGCTTATCACCCGCAGACGGATGGGCAATCTGAACGCACCATCCAAACCCTTGAAGACATGCTTAGGGCATGTGTAATTGATTTTGGTAATGGCTGGGAGAAGCACCTCCCGCTAGTAGAGTTCTCATATAACAACAGCTACCACACCAGCATCCAAGCCGCTCCGTTCGAGGCATTGTACGGACGCAAATGCCGATCGCCTCTCTGTTGGGCAGAAGTTGGTGACAGCCAAATCACTGGCCCAGAACATGTGGTAGATACCACCGAGAAAATTGCTCAGATACGACAGCGAATGGCGGCAGCTCGTGACCGTCAGAAACGCTATGCTGATGAGGGAAGAAAACCACTCGAGCTCCAGGTTGGGGATCGAGTGCTACTCAAAGTCTCACCTTGGAAAGGTGTAGTCCGCTTTGGCAAACGAGGCAAACTCAATCCGCGTTATGTCGGACCGTTCAAAGTCATTGAGAAAATTGGCCAAGTCGCCTACAGGTTGGATCTACCTGAAGAACTCAGCGGAGTTCACAACGTATTCCACGTATCAAATCTGAAGAAGTGTCTGTCAGATGAGCCCTTCATAGTTCCTCTCAAGGAACTCACAATCGACGACCAGCTGCGATTCGTCGAGGAACCAGTAGAGATTACTGATCGAGATGTTAAGATTCTCAAGCACACAAGGATACCTCTCGTTCGAGTTCGTTGGAATGCTCGTCGTGGCCCAGAGTATACCTGGGAACGCGAAGACCAAATGAAACTCAAGTACCCCCAGCTGTTTAAGAAAAACGCAACCACTACTGAGGCTGAAGCTACCGCAGAATTTCGGGACGAAATTCCAAATCAACGGGGGGATGATGTGACACCCCAGGAAAATCAGGAAAACCACGCAACTTAACTAGCTTCCTCAGTAACCACGCGCTAAATTTCGGGACGAAATTCTCTTAACAGGGGGAGAATGTGACAACTCTCAAATTTACATGTATTCCGTACAAATTATTAATGATAATTAAAGTGTCTGACGACTGCGCGGAATTACTTAACTGCTTTCTGATATCTGTGTTATGCTTACACGTATTTGTTAATATACTAGTAGTGTGCAGAAAGGTCACTAAATAGTCCGTTATATTTTCTTAAGTGTTAGAAAGTAAAAACGTTACAAAATATATAAATAGGACACCTTTCGGATTAATTAAGCGCTTTATCGGAACAGTGTCGAACCGAACAACCGGACTTCACCCGGAACCCAAAAATATTGCCATTAGCATTGTTTATTTTTTTTTCTGAGCCAGTTAGGGCCCCCGAATACCCTAACACCCGCTTTAACGCACTACACACTAGTAACCGGATTAATCCCTAAACTAACTTAACTTACCCTAACTATAAACTAACTAGATGGTTGATTTGGAACCGGATACCCCCCCCCCCCCCCCATGTGTGTATTTCGGTCATCATAGGGCCCCACCATATATTTCTCTAAATCCTCCATGATCTTGCTTTAAATCTTCCTAGAATTTGCCTAGATAATGTATGGTACTTGTGAGACATATTAACCAAGGGTTAATGTCATTGGATGGTTATAAGATGGATGGAAGATTTCATTTTCACCTACACTTGATCACCACCTCTCTCCCTCTTCTTCTTCCTTAACCTACGGCCCCAACCCCACCACCCACCACCTCCATTTTCAACCATCCTTCATGTATTCCAAGGTGAACTAGAGGTGAAAGGAACTAAGTTAGGAAGCTCGGTGCTCGCGGAACTTGAAGGACCTCTCTCGTTTTCTTTTAACCACCACTTTTCTACACTCGAACTCTCCTAGCCTTGTGCTAGTGGTAAGAACTTAGATCCGCTCATTCTTAATGTTATTTAAGGGGTTAATAAGTGATTTGATGATTAAAGTTATGAAACACTAAAGAACTTGCACTAAAATCTTGAACATGTTGGTTAATGGATGAATATGTGTGTAAATCATGTAGATCTTGTGTGATTATGATGATTGGTTGATTATCTGATGTTTTACTAAATGATATTAGTATATGATGTTGTTGTGGTCACTAAACTCGTTAACGGAATCGATCGAACATGATTTAGATGGTTAAACACTTGAAATCAGAATCTGTCTAACTTTTACAGCCCACTTCTGTTGGCTGTAAACAGGTCTTAACCTCAACGAAAAATTGATATTTTGAATCTAAAATATGTTATTATGAAATACGGTTCTAATGGCACCGGAATCGTAATTTTTGGACTCCGTTTACTATTTTTAAAGTGTTAATTTGTAACAGCTACTTAAGCTGAATTTTGACAGCAATAAATGGGTGTCGTACTTTCAGTCATAACCTGAGTTTTGTGATGAATCGGACCATGAAAATTCTACTGTAGATGATAACTGAAGTATTTGTAATTACCCCACTGGAATTTCACAAATCGGACTTACGAAGAATTTTTAATAAATTGTTTCGTGGACTGTGGTCAGAAATACATAAATCTGAGTTCAGTCCCGAATATGAATTTTTATAAAATATTGGTGATGAACCGGACCCCGATATTTTTACACAATAAAATATGGAATGTTTGTGACATTCTATAAAAATTTGGGAATTTTTGGAATAATCTAACTATTTTATTTAAATGTCCGAAAACAGCCGGTTTTGAGTATTAATGCCGAATTGACATAAGTTGTGACTTGCGTGTCTAAATGTCGAGTATGCTATCTGTGAATGATTTAACATGTTATATATGTTATGTGCATTATCGTATGTTTGATTTTGAGTGGGGAATGGACGGGAAACTTAGATGGGCATAAACCGTTACAGTGATGCATGTTATGTGATAGATACGTGTAGGAACTTTGTGTTCTATTGGAAAGCCACTAAATGACTAACTGGTAAATCATACTAGGACGTGATTGACCGACCTTGACTGTTAGCTATATTGAGAATCTAACCGAGCAAACCGAGGTGAGTTCACACCCTTACTAAGGCATGGGATTCCCGGTGGTTGGGAATGGGATTGAATAACTACTCGTACTATCACTCTATTTATATTACCAACACTACTAGACTACCTACTACTGTCCTCGGATTGAGAAGGGCACGTACGTAAAACCTACGTACACTCACTACTGTCCTCGGATGAGAAGGGCACGTACGTAAAACCTACGTACACTCACACTCACTACTGTCCTCAGATGAGAAGGGCACGTACGTAAAACCTACGTACACTCACACTCACTACTGTCCTCGGATGAGAAGGGCACGTACGTAAAACCTACGTACACTCATACTTAACACCGTCCTCGGATTGGGAAGGACTCTTATGGATACGCCTAGTCTAGTAACATACATAATGGGAAGCCCCCACTAAATATCGTAAAGGTTTGGGAATCAAGAATAATGGGTAATACTTGGTTATGAAACGAACTTCCGATTCCTGATACGAACTCATTAACTAAACAACCAAACGTGAACTCACTCAACTTTGTTGTTGACTAGTTGTTACATGCCTTACAGGTCGCTAAATGCTTGGAGCTTGCACGGGGAAGGAGTCGTTGTGGAACATGGGTTGTTACATCCCATACTTAATAATTGAACTTTATAAACCTATGGAACTTATGTTTGAGACTTTAAACTTATGAACTGTGAACTTATGTTTTGAACTCACGTTTATGCTTCCGCTGTTTAAACCAAACAAGGTTAACTAGCTTTGGTCACCAATCGTATTATGTTTGGTTTTATTTACTTAATTGAATTGTTCAATATGATTGGTGGCTCGATCCTGGTCATGTCACGCCTCCAAGCGGTGATACTCCGCATGGTTGATTTTGGGGGTGTGACAGAAGGTTATTCCCTATACAACTATGGTCACAAAATATGTTTGGTCGGATCCTAATGATCGACCAAACGGGTCGGGTTTGAAAGTCTAAGCGGTTGTTTAGACCGCTTACCTTACGACCCTATATAAGCACTAAACCTAAAGTGACGAGCTAAACATGCTAAAACATGTTTAACGAGGTTTGAAAACAAGTTTGGTATCAAAACAAAGGGTCTTGATACCCAAAAATAGTTTGGTTGCAAAATACGCAAGAATGCGCATTTTGACCGAAACTATGACTCGTCACTATGCCTAAATAACGTGGTAATCAGTAGGTATAGTCACAAGGGACTATAACCATCGTGATTACGCTCACGTTGCGAAGTTCAAACGAACTTCGTGTTGACCATAAACTGGTCAATGTAGAAAGTCAAACACTGTTTGACTTTCGTGCTTAAAACGCGTAAAAGAATGAAATAATACTTACAACGGGTCCAAAAAATGGAGGTTTGATCTAATTATTCTCAGGTATGAAGTGCAAACACTCCAACTTAGAGAATGAATCAGATCAAGTGTGAGTTGCAAGTGAAACATGGGGGGTTTATATAGATTTCGGAGAGCCGTTAGGATCGTTTCTTGAAATCCGAGCTTCGATCTAAGCCGTACACATGCACCTCCTGATTTGTGAAACCATGGGCACCCAAAACCAGTCCATAGAATCAAGGAAACTATGTGCAAAACAATGGGAACAGCTGGGTTTTAATAAAATGAAGTCTGCTGTGCTGGAGAAGGCTTACGGACCGTAAGCACTACCATACGGTCCGTATGGCATCAATTAGCTGGCAGAAGGTTTCACAATTTGGTAGAACAGGCCCCTGAGTCTCCGAACTTGATTTTTGATGCGTTTTGACACGTTTAAGCCCTGTTAACCCCATTTTAAGGCTCTAAAATGAAGTTAAAGTATAGGGAACTTAAAATATGCTCAAAAATATGCCGGATGTCGGTTCGTTTGGCCGTACAGTTGCGTTGTTCGGTTAATTACGACGAAACACGAACGGACGCGAAAAACGATCCAAATTACACGACGAATGGAATTTAAGCATGCCCATCACTAAAATATAATATTTTAATGATAACATAAATTTTTGGATGTCCGGATGTATTCAGAACGTAAGTTATGCGCGAAAATGCAAACTTGTGCACTTTTTGACGCTTTTAGTCCCTGAATGACCAAAAAGTTTATTTTAGCACACCGAACCCCTCAAAGCCTATTTCTAAGCTATGTAAAGGATATTTAGGGTATGTTTAACTTATGATCAAGTTCCAGAATGTCCGTTACAGTACGAATTTGCATACTTTTGCAGTTTCTCGAAATTAGTCCCTGTAAGCGAATAAACTTGATTTTGCCATACCAAAGCTTTTAAAACTTATTTATAAGTTATGTAAAGGTTATTTAAGGTATGTTAAGCATATAATGATGTTCCAGAGTGTTTGTCGCGTTAAAATGATCACGTTTAAGCATCAGTTTGCGTATAACTCTCCAGAAAGCGATATAGAGTTTGAAATTGAACAAAAGTCAAAACATGAAAAATGTCAAACATAAATAAACAAATATTGGGATCAAATAACATTGTTTTATTGATAACTGAACTGTTTACAATGATTACAATCACAGATGTCACAAGAGTGTGTGTTCAATTGTTGTTATTAATATTGACGTGAAGAAAAAGAAAGAGATAAGAAAAATTCCTTTTTTTATGATCGGCAAACAACAAGCTTTATTCCAACATCACCATATAGTTACAAAGTAAAAGTGCTAGCAGGGAGCTTACACTAAAACTTCAACTCCAAGCTTACACCCAAAGTAAAAAACAAAAACAGAAACATACGGTTCAAGTAATACTAAAATTCAACCAGCTATCCCATAATGTGACAACTGGCACTTTTCCATGTATTTCCGTACAATATGAACAGTAATTTGCATTTTAATGAATGTGCATGATTGAACTAATGAGATGAATGATTTTTTTATTACTGTCAAAGACATACAATGCACTACATGTTGCGTGATTGCTTATCATTACTGAATGCAACAAGAACCAGTAGAATTAGTGCACAAAATGAAACTAGTACATTGATCAGATAAACTTGAATGACGGGAGTTCAGCATTCAGACAGACATGTTGTTAGAACACATAATGAGCCCCGGAACCAAGAGTTACACTAGAATAGTCTGTAGGAAAGTACGGATCACAAAACTGCCTTCCGAGTGACGATTTAAGTGCCAGAAAGTGCCCGAAACACATACAAACTGCAGAATTCTGCAGAAAACAGCAAAATTCAGCATTTAAACCCCAAAATTTAATGCAGAAATATGGTTTAATTGTCCAAAATAACTTGTTAAGTGTCGGGAATGAAAACTATCATAAAAGACATCATATTGCACACTAAACTGCGTAATTAGCACCTTAATGAACCGGTAACCAAACGAACAACCGGACACTACCCGAAACACCAAAATTTAACTAGAAGCATTGTTTTAATGTTACAAAGCTAGTTATGATCACCAAACATCATATTACCACTTAAAACACTTAAACACATTAACACCTAACTTGAACACTTGAATTGTAACTAAACTAACTAACTACCATTAAAACCTAACTAGATACCCCCCCCCCCATAACCGGTTCCAACATGGGCCCACATGCCCTATTTCTTTTAAAAAATTTTAATATATTTGTTGTTTTGATTTGGAACATATTATCCATTGTTTAAAATTATGTTGGAATTGTTTTTATAAAAACCAAAAGTCTTAACATAATCATCATTCACCATATTCAACACAACAAAACCTCCTCCTTCTCCCCCAAAGCTGACCGCCACACTTCCCTTCTCTACTCCACCATTTTCCAAACCATTTCCAAGCATTCTAAGGGTTAACAAAGGTGTTACAAGCAAATTTAAGAAGATTGGAAGCAAAGGAATTGGAAGGACCTTCTCTAGGAGCTTTTATCCACTTCATTTCTCCTTCAACTTCCATCTTGTTCTTCCCTATCCATAGTGCTAGTAGTAAGCCTCTATGATCTTGTTTCTACACTTAATCTTTGTGGTTAATGTATGATGTAACTTGGTAAACTAAAGAATCTCAAGAAAACATAAAGATGAACAAGAACAAAAAGCTTAAAAACATAAAAATCAAAGTTGTTTTAGTGTATGTGTTAAACTTGTTTGTTGATTTCTTGCACATATGGTGTAGGCCATCATATGAAGCTTGCTAGATGATGATGATGATACACATGATCTAGCAAGTATAAGGATGGATCTTGAGAAAATCATGTTGATAATCCTTTATGTAAACTATGAACTTGAAGTTGAACATGATTTAGTGTAGGATGATGAATCCTACAAGTTAAATGTCTTGAACATGTAAGATTTCAAAAATGATATTTTCAAGAAACTAAAATTTACTTCACTATTTAACATGGATTGATTTTTGAAAGAAAGAAAACACATTTTGATGGTTAAATAGGACTAGTAATGTGTAGGAAACAAGAAAAATACAAGAAGAATAATTTTTGAAAAATCATCATACAAGTTGTAAAGAATGAAAATTCAAAAGAATGAGTTTTATAAAATGAGAACCATGGTTTAGTGTTCTTACAACATATTGAACAACATGTTAAATTACTATAAATTTTTACTAACTTCAAGTTCATGTCATAATGTAAAAATGCATATTTTTGGCTCATGGTAAGTTTTGTGGAGATTGTTGTTGTTTGAAGATGAATTTTTAAAAGAAAATAATATGCTAATAAGCATGGAAACCTCCATTTTTAAGGGGAAACTATGGCAATTTTTTTGTAAAAATTAAACACTTAGAAAAATATTTTTAAACAAGTGTTTACAAGTAATTTTTTATCTTGGTTTTAAATATAAAATTTGCCATAATTTTTGTTATAAAAATTACAAATATTGAAGGTTGATTTTTGAAAGTAAAAATGACTATCTATATATTTAGCAAAATATATATTTAGATGTCACAAAATTGTGTGCTACATGTATTTTGATTGTATTAGTTATATTAAAATTAGGACTTGGAAATAATACACCACACCAAAATACTAAAAATTGTAACATAAAAATATTACCAAAATCACAAGAAAATAAATATATAATTTATACCCGAATATTGGACAAATCGGACAAAGGACATATGGACTATAAATATATATATATTCCAGAAATAAATTTGTAACTTAACAAATGTGATAAACGGTATTTTTGAAACCGAAGAAACGGTAAAATATAAATTTCTACAACTATTACAAAATATATCACATTTTGTCAAAGGAGGAAAATATATTATTTTTGAAGTATATATTTTCTTAAACAATTCAAAAATATATTATTTTGGTGAAAACTAAAAATATATATTTTTCTAAGTTTAATCTTAAAAATATATTATTTTTGAGATATATATGGAAGTATACTTAATTTTTGCTAAATAAAATTTATAGATATTTTTCTATAAAAATTCTCTTAAAATATGTATATTTTAAGAATATAAAGTTGGTGATTTTTAGTTGTATAAAAATAATATTCCGGAAAATTATACACAAATTAAGTATAAAATACTTAATAAAGACAAGAGAATACGTATCCTATATGTACAAATACACACCGGAGTACACTTCCAATACTTGGCAAAATACACAAATACAAGTATACCTATACTTGGAAAATATATATGTGAGAAATACATGATAAATCAAGTTAAAAATATATTATTTTTAACAATATTCCAAATAATTGGATAAAAATAGTTTAAGTTAAAATATTCTTATTTTAACTAAAAATATAATTTATATAATGTACATCAATCATATAACTCAAAGTATACTAAATTTCAAAATACGTCTTAATAAATACATAAGACTAAGAGTCGTTACACGGCCTAAACGTCTAATAAAACATAGCACGTGTGTAGGTAGTTGTACGACCCGAGAAAAGGATCTTTGAGTTACGAGATTGCAGGACGCAAACCTGTGAGTTCATGTCCCCCTTTTCTTTTAACTGTTTCCGGTTTATAACTTTCGGGGGTGAAATACATGTTTCAAATGGTATGGTTAGCTAGGGAGAGAACTGTTAGATCATATGAATGGGTAGGTACAACACTTAAGACCATTAATCTTTGTATAAAGACCGAGGGGCATGAGTGATAGATATATTTGGGTGTTGCGAGCCCCACCCATGGGTCCGGGAGTGGCCATGTGGTGACTATGTCGTTCCAGCCAGGTGGCCCGGTACGAAATCCGCAAAGGTTTGAGCCTTCCTACGCCATTGCACACATATTAATGTCCTTGCAAAACATTAATTGATCTGTTCATAGACGCTTTCATACCGGATTACAAGGAATACTTACAAATGTTTACCAGATTATTCGAACTTACATACAAATCACATGAACTCGCTTAACTTTTTTTGATGTTTTAAAATTACATGTATTTCAGGAAACTAATTGGACCTGGCGGCGTTAGAAAGATTTCAAGAAGATATTTCAAGTTTGATGTCATCCTTTTTGGAAGGGTTTGGTTAGTATATTTTATCTTTGATAAGATATACGAACCAAAGCCTTAGTTAAAAAGTATTTTGTTTTCAAAAGTCCTTTATGGAACTTATTACTTTGAATGGTTTGTAAACTTAACTTGAAGTTTGTTGGTTTAACTTAACAACTTGTGTTTGTAATATTTTGAAACTTATGTATGGATGAACATCATGTTTTAATCATGTAGTTGTTTATTATAATTGAATGCAATGAAACTGATCAAGTCACACATCACACGCTTCCGCAAAAGTCAGGGTGTGACAGGTTGGTATCAGAGCTTCGATTGTAGTGAACTATGATTCCTTCTCGAGTCTAGACTACAATCACTAGGATTATCTCAAGAAAACATTTTTACAAAAAGGTTTTACATTTCATTTACGAAAGCGCCAAGATCCATGAATCAAACATTTTCAAAGGAAAGACAAAGCAAGGACATTAGTAGGGAGGGAGAATACCCCGACTAATGTGCCAATTGAGGTATAGTCAGTCCATGTGGGATAGACTTGCCAAAGACGAAATGACCCCCGAAAGAACAAACGAGAGTTATATGTGACATGTTGCATTTGATTGCATGTATATACTAAGTAACATTATTATTCATTAATATATATGCATATATGCGTATGAAATAATTATTGACGGGAACGAGATACCTTCCACTTCGAATTCTATTATTGTTCTTGACTCGCACAATGAGACTATCGACCTCGCGTTTATTGCGGAGCTCATGGCTGAGGTAATTACTAAACGAGAACCTGAGCTTGATTCCGTTGAAGATGGTTGTTCTTTCCTCTCGAATGCGAAGGTGCCTGACTACGGCAGTGACGGCGAGGCGGAGGTGGTAACCTTGGACAACAACCTTATCAGCAGGATGAGATCCCTGTGGCTCTTACAAAACAAGATTGATGACACCCTTGTCCAGACAAGGAAGATGAGGTACTCCTCTTGAAGGTGCCCCCTCCAACTACCATTGCTAGGAAATTCTCTTTATTCCTACCTTGACTAGCATTGTGCCATTTCGCGCGTGGCAACGACGGATGTTAGCGCGTGGACCATCATAAAGGTCCCTTCTATGTTGAAGGTATGAGGACAGTAGTGTCCCCTCTCTGGCTGATCGTTTGCTTTGAACGAGGGAAAATTAGGGTGACCATGCAAGACAATTTATCATTACGGGGGCCCACGTCATAACGACTTGTAGTGCATGGAAATCCTGGTGGACTCTGCGGGTCAAGCTAATGATCACCACCCATTCAAAATTTCTAAAGTTGATCAAATTTCCATCTAATAGAACACTAACTAAAATAGTTACTATAACACTCTACAAAGTAGGAAGTCTGTCTTTTCCTACTTCGCACCTAACACTTCTACCTGTTGTGACACCTGTGTCACAGCGACAAGCAAACAAATACCAAATCAATGAAATATTGTGTTTCATACTTGGAATTTGTATAAATATGTGTGATCTTTGCACATATCAATTCTTGTTCGATTTCGAACTTTAAATCGCTTTCTGGAAGGTTATACGCAATCTAATGCGTAAATATAACCAGTTTAATGCAACAAACACTCTGGAACAGTTACATATGCTTAACATACCTTAAATAACCTTTACATAACTTAGAAATAAGTTTTGAAGGCTTTGGTATGGCAAAAACAAGTTAATTCGCTTACAGGGACTAAATTTGACAAACTACGAAAGCATGCCAATTTGAACTATAAAAAACATTCCGGAACATGACCATAAGTTAAACGTACCATAAATATCCTTTACATAGCTTAGAAATAGGCTTTGAGGAGTTCGGTGTGCTAAAATAAACTTTTGGGTCATTCAGGGACTAAAAGCGTCAAAAAGTGCACAAGTTTGCATTTTCGCGCATAACTTACGTTCTGAATACATCCGGACATCCAAAAAATTTATGTAAGCATTAAAATATTTTATTTTAGTGTTTGGCATAAGAAAAAAATCCATTCGTCGCACAATTTGGATCGTTTTTCGCGCTTATGCGCATTCCGTCGCAATTAAGCGAATAACGCAACCGTACGACCAAACGAACCGACATCCGAGATACTTTTGAGCATGTTTTGAGTTCCCTATACTTTAACTTTATTTTAGAGCCTTGAAATGGGGTTAACGGGGCTTAAAAGTGCAAAAAAATCAAGTTTTACAAGTACATGGACCATTTTTTAAATTTCTGACCAGATTCAATGAACCTAGTCCATTTTGAAGTGTTGATGGTTTTAACCCATGGTTTTGCAAAACCATGGGCTGGTATTCAATGAACCTAGTCCATTATTAGGGGCTCCCATGGTTTTAGAAAACCATGGGCACACATGTAAGGTCCAGATCAAAGCTCAGTTTTCGATGAACGATCTTAACGATTCTTCAATTCCTATAAATACCCACCCTCACTTCCTCCCAAAGCACACTTGAATCTGATTTTGGCTCTCTAAGTTGAAGTTTATGCTTCATACCTGAGATTAAATCGGATCAAGAGCTTGCGGGGACCTTCTGTAAGTATTCTTTCGTTCTTTTCATTCCTTTTTGTCGTTAAAGTCAAACTGTGTTTGACTTTCTGCTTTGACCAGTTTATGGTCAACGCGAAGTTCGTTTGAACTTCATAACGTGAGCGTAATCATGATGGTTATAGTCCCTAGTGACTATACCTACTGATTACCACGTTATCTAGGCTCAGTGACGAGTCGTAGTTTCGGCCAAAATGCGTTTTCTCGCGTATTTTGTAACCAAACTACTCTAGGATATCAAAACCGTTTGTTTTGATATGAAAACTTATTTTCTAACTTAGTTAAGCATGTTTTAACATGCTTAGCTCGTCACTTTTAGTTTTGTGCTTGTCTAGGGTCGTAAAGGTAAGCGATCTAATCAATCGCTTATACTTTCGAACCCGACCCGTTTGGTCGATCATTAGGATCCGACCAAACATGCTAAGTGACCATAGTAGCGTAGGGAATAACCTTCCGAGGTTATACCTTATGGTCACTTAGGTTTGATTAGTCGCATGATAGGTAGTTTATATGCCTTAGGTAAATTACCAAAATGCCCTTTTTACGCCAAAATTCATTTTAAGCCTATGTAACATAATTTTTGATATCTAAACTAATTTAGCAACAATATTAGACATGTTAAGGCATATTTTACTTATCATAAGGCTAGTTAGGCATTCCAAACGCGTTTTACGCGAACGACGCGTTAAAGTAGCATAAGCTACCTAAACGGGTCGTAATGGGTCGTAAGCACTTAGGTTAGGTTTCATTTTAGTATGTAGGCTTTGTTAAACCATATTACACAAGTTCCCATACTCGTTTGGTTTACGAACCCTCATTCTATCTGATCCTCCGATTTAGGTCCGTTTATTAACATAGTTACCTATATTAGGTGCCATTTGATTTCCGTGATCTCTAGCATTGTGTGGTTGTTACTCAAGGACTTCTAGGCAATCTCAAGTGAGTACATAGACCCCTCTTTTACTGTTTTCAAACTGTTTTGGGGTGAAACACATGTGCCTACTTGTTACTTTCGTGCTTTCCTGTTTTCACATCATATCTTGCTATGTTCATTAGTACAATTATAGTACATGATTTACATTACATTGTTTTGCTATGTATGCTTACTTAGCATACTTAGTACATTGTTTTACTTTACATTTCTACTATGTATGTTGACTGAGCATGCTAGCACATTGATTTATATGACTTTTCTGCTTTGTATGTTAACTTAGCATACTTAGTACATTGTTTTACATTACATTTTGTTGCATATGTTAATCCAGCATATGAACACATTATATTACATTTTGAACCGTTTGTAACTATTTGACTATGTGAACCGTTGTAACCATTTGACTATATGAACCGTTGTAACCATTTGACTATGTGAACCGTTGTAACCATTTGAGTATGTGAACCGTTTGTAACTGTTGAACCGTGTGAACCGTATTTGACCATACATAACCATTTCTACAATTGTTAAACATTACATTTTGGTGGTTGTTTGGTAAGTGATTTATGTAACGAGGCGACGTGTAATACGATAAAAACATGGTGGATACGCCGCTGGTACTTCCTATATATAAGTGCTTTTATGGTATTACATATCGTAGCGTTATTTAAACCATTTCAGTTTAGACATATTACATCTACAATACAATCTTCACATAAACATCGTTTTACAAATAACTTAACTTATACAAACTCATTTTACCTGGTTATTCACTTAACCATACATTATTCTTTTAAACATATATATATCATTTGGTTTATTTGTCACTTTTCAAATGACTTATGAAAGGAACCACTCAACAAGATTCATGGCTACTTTTATTAAACAGTTTCTTTAAACCCCAGTCATGAATCCTATTTTCACAAAACCTATGTATCTCACAGGCATTTTTATGCTGACGTACCTATTTTCACATGTGTTTTCAGGAGTTGTTGCATAGGATGATCGAGACACATTTAGGCGGACCTATGCCTTAGTGACTTAAAACGAAGCAAGAACTAGTTAATTTATGTTATGTACTCTTTGTTTCTTGTTTTAAGACCATGTAACTCTCTTGTTTGATAAATAAAACGTAACTTTAATTTCCATGGTTGTGAAACAATTAATTCTGTTACAACACTCCCTGACGTTTCCGCCACGTTTCGTTGTTTTACGTGGTCGGGGTGTGACACCTGTAGTACGAGTCGTTTGGGACCCAGTATCTAAGCAAGTGAAGATGGTTAACACTCAGAAAAGATTTTCCTCAACACTTTAAGCTTCTTATGTTTAAATTTGTATGGGGCCTACAACACACCAACTTATCCATTGTAGTTGCTACGATAGGCCCCAACTTTTGACATTCGTTTGCCCCAAAGAGGTGGCATGGCGCGAGCTGTTGTGTAACCTATTTATCGCATTTTATTCAGCATTCATGAAGACTATGCCAACCATGTTGGGACTCATGGAGCCCAATCAAAATCAATGTAAGCGTCACACAGTCCAGTGTGGCAAAGGGGTCCTCCCCACATCGGACGACCGAGATCCACGAAGTATAGAACACATATAATAAGGACGGAAGTAACCACTCGATTCACCCCTTTCTCATCAGATTCCCATTCCATTTAGGCCTATGGAAGACACATGTAAGAAGATTCTTCTTGACCTTCACCCCACATGCACCCTGTCACTCACTACCCATATCATCATCACCAACACCCCTATCAGTACCTCCACACTCCCTATCCCTTAGTGCACCCCAGTGTTTAAGTGGTGCATTCGCGCCTTGGAAACTACTCTACGACTGCTACAAGGCACAGTTCGGTCCCGAGGAAGAAGTCATGTACCCTCACGACCTTATTTTTGTATTTTCACTATTACCCTCCCCCTACACGTGATAGTAATGCAACCCCCCCCCCCCCCATCTTCTGGGAAGCATACCCTTTTTCGTAAAACTAAAGACTATGGAAGAGTCTGAGACTTGAGGAATAAATAAGGAACAAGGTGAAGGGAAGACCTCACCATATTTTAAATAGCACTGGATGACTTGCATCAAATGGAGTAAGGTGACTCCGAGGAGGTTTTCTTCAGAAAACAAGTTGTAACAAGTTGATATGGTGCATATAAAAGTCTATACATCCTTAGCAAGACCTGGATGTAACTCCATTTACTCCCCTACAATGATGAGATGATATTGATGGAAGGATTTGCATAGGCATCATAGGGAATTACCTTACCCTTATACTTATGGTGCACGACGAATGAGCTTTGCCTTCACCCATAGACAACAACATTTATTCCAAAATAAATGTATAATTTTGTCGATAAGTTTTATACATATGAAGCTCATGGAACCACAATGAAGGAAATGCTGGTCAAGCCCAATCAGAACCTTTACCTGCAACACTAGCTGAGCTCGAAGCGCTAGTAAACCAGCAAGTCGCTAAAGCAATCGTCCAAAATGGAACAAGTAGTACTGCAATCAACGGTGGAGTAAGAGGAACCATATTGGGAATCACTCAGGCGATAACTCTTGCCCTAGGTTCTGCCAATGGCAGATTAATGATGGAGGAATCGAATAAAAGTCCAGTGAAAAAGAAGACGCATGTGGAGTCTTCTTCGGATAGAAATAAAAGAAAGTATACGCATTTCAAGCAAGGCTATAAATCAATCAACAAACATAAGGAAACCGCTACGACTAAGAAAGTCAAGGCATTCGTTGCCACGACTAAAACAGGTGATAGAAACTACCCAGGAGAACTACCAAGAGTGATAGTTGTGGTTATCATCACACGGGTCCGTGCAGGACTCATAGTTGGGTAATTGTGGCAAGACCGGGCATAGCAAGAAAGCATGTTGGTCTGGTACGGGGCATGTGAATGGAATTATAGGCGATAACAGAAACGGAAAGGGCAAAGATTGCTACGAGTGTGGCGACAAAGGACATTAACGGAAGGACTGCCTGAAGAAAAATAGAGCTCATGGGAGTATTTTCCCGAAATGAGCACGCAAGGCACGCAAGGACTTGAACATAGTTACAAGTACGTCCCCTATAAACCGACATTTTGCATCCGCTCTATTTGATACTGGCGCCGACTTTAGCGTTGAATCTGCGGAACTTAAGGATATACTTAGCTTAGAAACAAGTAAACTAGACGACCCATAATCTAGAGAATCGGCAAATGGGAAATTAGTTTAAGTGGATAAAGTTATTATGGATTATATACTTGGACTTGGGGAATGAAAATTTTCTATCAACCTCCTACCAGTTGGTTTAGGTAGTTTTGATGTTGTAGTCGGCATGGATTGGCTATCCAGGGATGGAGCTGAAGTTGTTTGTCATGAGAAAATCATTCGCATCCCCATTGTGAATGATGAAACACTTATAGTACACGGGCTTCATGCAGTCACTGCGAGGACTCTGGGCCCCATAAGGCGAAAGATTGTGACATCCCACAATGGTTATGGAGGCGCAGAAGTGTCTCCGAAAAGGCCGCATAGCCTTCCTTGCTCATGTTGTCGACAAGGAGACCAAGGAGCAAAGATTAGAAGACATTCCTGTTGCAAAGGAATTCCAGAAGTCTTTCCCGAAGACTTTCCTGGGTTACCTCCACAGCGACAAGTGGAGTTTCGGATAGATCTAGCACTAGGAGCGGCACCAGTGGCAACGACGCTTTACCGGTTAGCTCCATCAGAAATGCAAAAAATTTCGAAGCAACTGCAAGAGCTGCTAGACAAGGGAATTCATCAGGCCAAACCTCTCAACCTGGTGTTGTTTGTTAGGAAGAAGGACAGCAGTTTTTCGTATATTCATACGGCCTGACCTAGGAGGGAATCAAAGAACTGATGAGGAAAAAGTATTGTGCATAGGCAGCAGAGAGTTAAACCAACTAACCATCAAGAGTCGGTACCCCTTACCGAGAATTGATGACTTACTTGATTAACTACAAGGCCCTAGCTACTACTCGAAGGACGACTTGAGGTCAGGATATCATCAGCTGCGAATACAAGAAGAAAGTATCCCTATAACGGCCTTTAGGACTCGTTATGGACATTACGAGTTCTTGTTATGCCGTTTGGCTTAACAAACGCACCGGCAGTATTCATGGGCCTCATGAATCGGGTGTGTAGGTCGTACCTGGATAAGTTCATGATTGAATTTATTGATGACATCCTTATATACTCGAAGACCAAGGAAGAACATGAGCAACATCTGCGAGCTATCTTGGAACTTTTGAAAAAGGATCAATTGTATGCAAAGCTGTCGAAGTGCGAATTCTGGATTCGCGAGGTGCAATTCTTAGGTCACATGGTGAATGAGAGTGGAATCCATGATGACCCTGCCAAGATTTAAGCAATCAAGAATTGGGAAGCCCCAAAGACGCCAACTGAGATACGACAATTTCTGGGGTTAGCGGGCTATTACAGACGGTTCATTGAGAATTTTTTTTTCAAGTATTGCCCAGCCGCTAACATCCCTAACCCAGAAAGATAAGAAATTTGATTGGGGAAAGAAACAAGAAACAACTTGTCAGACGTTGAAGGATAAGCTCTACGACGCACCTATCTTATCTTTACCCGACGATACTGACGATTTCGTGGTCTGCTGTGATGCGTCTCGACAAGGTCTTGGTTACGTGTTGAGGCAACGAGACAAAGTCATCACATATGCGCCATGTCGACGCACGACCTTGAGCTAGGTGTTATGATATTTGCGTTGAATATTCAGCGTCATTACTTGTATGGTACTCGTTGCACGATCCTTACTGACCATGAGAGTTTGCAACACATTTTCGATTAGAAGAACATAAACATGAGACAGCGAAGATGGGTCTAGTTGTTCAATGATTACAAATGTGAGATTAAGTATCACTCGGGCAAGGCGAACGTCGTAGCAGACGCCTTGAGCCGTAAGGAGCGTTCAAAGCCTCTAAGGGTGCGAGCCTTAGAGATGACTATACCAACTGATTTCACTACTCGGATTCATGAAGTTCATCAAGAAGCGCTTAAACTGGATAACTTACGAGATGAATCACTACGTGGTATGGAAGTGAAATTGTTGCCCAAGGAAGATGGAACATTATATTTCATGGAACGACTTTGGGTTCCGTTTCGCGGCAATCTGCGTGCACTTATTTTGGACGAAGCTCATAAGTCAAGGTATTCGATCCATCATGGATCCGACAAGATGTACCAAGACTTGAAGGATTGGTATTGGTGGCCCAAGATGAAGGCCGACATCACTATATATGTGGGTAACTGCCTTACTTTCGCCAAAGTTAAGGCAGAGTACAGAAACCATCAGGGTTGTTGCAACAACTTGAGATTCCCGTATGGAAGGGGGAACAAATCTCGATGGATTTCATTACCAAGCTGCCAAGAACCCAAAAGAGGTCATGATATGATTTGAGTGATTATTGATCGACTCACGAAGTCTGCACATTTCTTACCGATCAGTGAGAAGGACAGCACAAAGAAGTTAGTAGAGATATACCTCAGGGAGATTGTGGCATGCCATGGAGTGCCTATATCTATCATATCCGACCAAAATGGTCATTTTGTGTCAAGGATTTGGAAAACATTTCAGCAAGCTTTTGGATCTCAACTAAACCTCAATACTGCATTTCACCCTCAGACGGATGGCCAAAGTGAACGGACGATCCAAACCCTGGAAGATATGTTATGTGCTTGTGTAAAGGACTTTGGTGGAAGTTGGGATACTCACTTGCCCTTAGTGGAGTTTTCCTACAATAATAGTTATCACACCAACATTCAGGCCGCCCCGTTTAAAGCTTTATATGGACGTAACTGTCGTTCCCCGTTGTGTTGGGCGGAGACCGGAGATAAACAACTCATTGGTCCAGAGTTGGTTCAAGGAACTATAGACAAGATTGCTCAAATACGTGATCGTATCAAGCCAGCACGTGATAGACAGAAGAGTTACGCCGACAAGCGGCAGAAACCGTTGGAATTTGAGGTTAGTGATATGGTTTTATCGAAAGTCTCACCTTGGAAAGGCGTGGTATGGTTTGGAAAACGTGGGAAGTTAAACCCATGGTACATTGGACCTTTCGAGATCCTGGAGAGGATCGGAACCGTTGCATACAAGCTAAAGCTTCCAGAAGAACTTAGCACTGTTCACGATACATTTCACGTGTCTAATCCCAAGAAGAGTCCGACTCAGGAAACAATTGTCATTCCCGCAGACGAGATTCATGTCAACGACAAACTCCAATTTACTGAAGAACCTGTTGAGGTTATGGACTGGAAAGTCCACAAGGCACGGAGAAGTCGTATTAAACTTGTCAAAGATCATTGGAATTCACGTCATGGCCCAGAGTTTACTTGGGAACGTGAAGACCAAATCAAGTCAAAGTATCCGCACTTGTTTCACAACCCCCTGGAACCGATAACGCAGCTTGAATTTTGAGATGGAATTCTTTTAACGGGGGGGGGGGGGAATGTACCAACTGGCACTTTTCCATGTATTTCCTTACAATATGAATAGTAATTTGCACTTTAATGACTGTGCATGATTGAGCTAATGAGATGAATGATTTTCTGATTACTGTCAAAGACATACAATGCATTACATGTTGCATGATTGCTTATCATTACTGAATGCAACAAAAACCAGTAGAATTAGTGCATAAAATGAAACTAGTACATTGATCAGATAAACTAGAAGTACTTCAGCACTCAGACAGACATGTTATTAGAACACAGAATGAGCCCCGGAACCAAGAGTTACACTAGAATAGTCTGTAGGAAAGTAGGGATCACAAAACTGCCTTCCGAGTGACTATTTAAGTGCCAGAAAGTGCCCGAAACACATCCAAACTGCAGAATTCTGCAGAAAACAGCAAAATTCAGCATTTAAACCCCAAAATTTAATGCAGAAATATGGTTTAATTGTCCAGAATAACTTGTTAAGTGTCGGGAATGAAAACTGTCATAAAAGACATCATATTGCACACTAAACTGCGCAATTTAGCACCTTAACGAACCGGTAGGCAAACGAACAACCGGACACTACCCGAAACACCAAAATTTAACTAGAAGCATTGTTTTAATGTTACAAGCTAGTTATGATCACCAAACATCATATTACCACTTAAAACACTTAAACACATTAACACCTTACTTGAACACTTGAAGTGTAACTAAACTAACTAACTACCATTAAAACCTAACTAGACCCCCCACCCCACATAACCGGTTCCAACATGGGCCCCGCATGCCCTATTTCTTTTAAATTGTTTAATAGATTTGTTGTTTTGATTTGGAACATATTATCCATTGTTTAAAATTATGTTGGAATTGTTTTTATAAAAACCAAAAGTCTTAACATAATCATCATTCACCATATTCAACACAACAAAACCTCCTCCTTCACCCTCAAAGCTGACGGCTGTAGGATCGTTGTTTGACCCGAATGAGTCGATCAGAAGAGCTTTACATCCAGTTTAAAGGCTGAATCAGTAAACCGGAAACTAAAACAGCTTGATACTATATAATCTGTCTCTTTGATTGATATTAACAATGATTACAACCTGAGAACAATCTGGCAGCACTTCGTTACAATTTCTGGAACCGTACCAAATGAATCACCAAGTGCACTATTTATAGTGGTGGAGGTTTCGCTTATATGGACATGTCCATATAAGCGAAACCTTATGCTTATGGTTTCGCTTTTATGGACAATGTCCATATAATCGGAACCTCTTGCATAACCGCTAACTTTCGACTCTCGAACCTCGTGCACTGGTTATTCTAACCTATTCTATTACGTTACATGATACAAGACGAAGTCAATAGACGTAATGCACTAACAGACTCCCCCTCGGATATTGACGAAGTCTTCAGTGACTAATCTTCAATATGGCACATCTTCAGTCTTGGTCATTCTGTCTTTTCTTTCAAGTTGTAACATTATAAGCATCCAACAATCTTTCTCTTCTTCTATCAGCTTCAGGCTCCCCCTTTCATCAAGCTTCCGTGCTTTGGGATCGACACCTAGCTTTCCATCTACAAGCTTCTCTTTGCTTCAAACTTGTCTTCAGACTCCCCCTTAGACTCTGCTCTCGGGATCGTAGTCTGGACTATCTGCAATCACTCAAACATTTATAAGTACAATGTTTTCATATTATCAATCAAATTCTCTAATCCACTCCCCCTATCAACAAACTTTATGAATTTGGCAGTGTTAAAGAATCCAACTCCCTCACAGTTAATCATCCAAGTTCAAATTAATGACCTTGGAGATGTCACAAACTGTTTTTGAAATTTTTTGAATTTAATTCAAGTTTCAAATTAATGAACTTGTTTTATTTTCAGAAACACAATCAGCTTACTTAGATTTTAAAACTCAGCATTTCAGACATCGGTTGTCGAAAATAAAGCAGAAATCAAAATCTTTTTGTATTTTCTGAAAAATATAAAGCAGTAAAGAAATATGTACAAACATATTTACAGACAATATTTTTGTTTGAGTATGCGTCAGAGGATCATATCAGTTTCTGACAAGTCACAAGTACCGTTGAGCTTAATTACACATTAAGAATTAAACAATTCACTTAGATTGTCGATATACTGATCCACTTAAATTTTCACACAAATTTCAACTGATTCAGGATACGAATTAGGTATTTTAGGAACTTAAACTCATTCATGTGTCCCACCTCTTGAATATACTCCCGTATCCAGATCCCAATATTCAGTCTTACAGGTGAGTATACCTAGATGATATCTGTAAGGGGAATAAATTATAGTACGAGACCGTGAGAGCTCAGGTCAGAACTTCCGTTCAGCAGAGAGATGACGGTTCGACTTTGGGTGTGTCCCCTTTAGAGGATCTTTTGTATTACAACAGCAATGACTATCAATTTTATTGTTTCATCAATTTGCTGAGGGCGGCGCTATATTTCAAGCAATGCAGAAAGTATTCTCCAGGGACTAGGCCATTGCTTCCGCAAAATCAGAAGTCCCGAGATAATACCCCAGATATCACTAAGCATAAAGACCTAGTATCTCAGAAAGAGGGACCTTTCAAACGAGATTTCAGGGGTTACCTATATATCCAAGTAGTGTTCCCCACGAAATAAGTAAGTTTGAAATTAGGTTTATATCCCGAAAAAGTTTACTAAATGTATAAAAATCTACCGACATATCATCAGTGAGACTGTTTAACACTATTTAATCATTACAATTCTTTAGCATACTGTAACTGTCTACTGATGTACTATCATTTCCTCTTTATACACAAAAACTCAATTTTTGAATTTTATCATGTTTTTGACTTTTTCAAATTTTCAAATGTTTTTGTATTTTCTAACAACATTAATTCTCCCCCTAAAATGCAAAACCATTAAAGAAAATTTGACAACCAATACTGATAGCTTTGTCTCGCCATCCATTTTCTGCGTATCGTGTACTGATTTACAGAAAAAATAATGTACCCCCATGATTTACAACACATTGATATTTTACAGTTTGAAAACCGTTTTCAATCTTGTGAAATTAATCATGTTTGTTCAGCCGTGAGGGTTTCGGCATATTCAATCAACACATATTTTTGTATTTTTGAATATTTGACAAAAAATAAAAATAAAAACATATTTTTGGTTTTTCAAAAATTTTTTCAATTTTTAGGATTTTTGAAAATATTGTTTATTTATGTACAAAAAACATATAAACTTCCTGTTTCAACCAACACAGGATCCAGCAGCAGCCTCCTCCTCTTGTTGTGCCAGGCTGCTCCAAGTTCCAATTTTACAATCTTCAGAATTTTTGAGCACCTGCACATTCAACTAACTGAATTACTTGAACAATTTAGCCCAGGTCTGTTGAACCTTAGGCATTTCAACACAATAATTTTCATTCAATGCTGGAAATTCTTTGTCATTTTTCACAAAAACTTTCACAAATTTAACTTCAACTTTCTCATCTTTTACCAAATCAACATTTTTCTTAACACTCCATGTTTGACCTTTTGGTGTTCCTCGTTTGTAAAAATGTGAATCTTTTTGAACATTTTGATTTTGAACAACAACTCTTGGTTTCCAAAACTCTTGAGGTTTTGTCATATCAACTGTTGTTTTCCAACTCTGTGTTGTTCTGAATCTGGGTGTGTGAGAATTCCAGGTCTGTTTGAATCAAACCTGTTCTGGTTTAATTTCCAATTTTGATTCGAAGCAAACTTGTTTGTATTGTATCTCCAGGTTTGTTTTGAATCAAATCTGGTTGATCTTTGTCTCACATTATCAGACTTTTGTTTCTCAGCATCAATCTTCTTGTTGTCGACATCCACAGATTTTAGATTTGGACACTTGCGTGCAAGATGTCCTTTTTGATCACATTTGAAACATGTTCTCATGGATACATCTTTGACCTGTGGTTGTTGCTTTTTCTTTTGAGCTTCAAACTCAACATTAGACTGTCTCATTTTAAGTTCTTTTTCTTTTTCTAAATTGTCTCCTTGAACAAAACTCATTTTTGCCTGATAATTCGGCGTCTCATTTTTGTTCCGATGTTGTTTCTTCTTATAACCCAACCCAGCCTTCATGTTCTTCTTTTTGAAACCAGGTTTGTTATACGAACCTTTATGACTCTTACCAACAAACTTTGAAATCTCAGACTTCTCAATCTCAACCATTTTGAACACTTTATCAACCTTTTCTGAAATCACATTCTGAATCGGGAATACAACATCTAAGAACAATTTGTCTGATCCAATCATGGTATAAACCAATCCCTTTGAATCATCATTCAAATTTTTCTTGGATTTTGTGTTTTTCAGATATCCATCATGAAGATTTCCTTCATCTTCATCCTGTGATTCAGATTTACCTGTAACACTCGACTCTTCTTTCAACACACTTTCAACGACTTTACCTACCACCTCTGAATCATGAGAATCATCAGATTTGGAATAGGTTATATCAATGTTGTCTGGCAATTGGTCTACCATGTTGAAAGCTTTGTCGACCTTTTCCTCATCATAAAATGCAAACTTTTCCGGTGGTGGAACTTGATGAAACTCTGAGCCAATGCCTTTCTTGTTCTGCTCAGACTCACCATCACCCGGTTTTATATTGAAAATTCTTTCAAGCACATATGACGACACGTGGTAACTCTTTAACTTGTTGTTATCCTGTTCTAAATCAGCAATCTGTCGCTTTAACTTAGCAACATCCTCAATATAGGAATTAACAACATCTTGTTTTATAGCATACATTCGTTTAAGTTCTTTGGTTGTTTCAGAAAGATAATTCATTCTTGATTGAGCATATTTCATTTCGTCTTTCACTTTTTCATATGACTCTTTCGTAATATGATATGATAATTTCATAGAGTCATATTCCTTTTTCATTTCTTGACAAGCAATTTCTTTTTGTTCACATTCATTTGTCATTTTCAAAACATTCTCTTTCAAAACTTCATTTTCCTTTTCTAATTTGTTACATTTTTTCTGAAAGTTTTTCATCATTTTCTTTAAAAACCTTTTCTTTTTCTAACATCTCTTTGCATTTTTCTTTGAAAATGTTTTCTATTTTTGTGAATTCAAGATCTCTTGTTTTGAATTGCTCATCTTTTTCAGTACAAGCTCTGCACGGTTCCATGCATTTCTTGCACTGATCAATCAGTTTCAAGTTTTCAGAATCAGAATTTACCTCAGTGATTGGCACTTTGGTGTTTTCAGCAACCTCTGTCTGCTCAGCAACATTCTGCTTTTCTTCAACACCGACTTCATCACCAACATTATCAGCTTCCTCATTCTCATTCTTTTCTTCTTTTTCTTCTTTCTTCACCTCTTCTTCAAACTGCTGTTCTTCAGTAACAGCTTTTTCAATCTCTTCATTCACAACAACTTCTTCACTTTTGATTTCCTTCACAGCTTCAACTTCAACAGTTTCTGCTTTAACCTCTACAGCAGCTTTCTTCAGATTGTTCACCATTTCTTCAACATTCTTCTTCATTCTCTCCTCATCCCTTTTTCTTAGACATGATAACATAGCATATCTGATCTCCTTTTCAAATCTCTTAGCGTATGTGTCATCTTTCAATACATTTCTATAGTATTCAGCTCTCAACGGGACTTTGAGAAGAACATCATCGAAGATTATGTCTTTCTTGGGAACAACCGGTTCTCCTTCTCTGTTATAGTAGCATTCTCTTTTTTTATATCTTTTGCTACCGACAGCCATCTCATACTCTTCCTGCATGTCATCCATTCTGTTGTAGACCACGTTTCTTTCTCTGTAGGTCTTCTCACTCAAGATCTCTTCTCGAGTTTTCTCTTTGATCTCTACTTTTTCTTCACGGATTTCAGCAGTGTCTTTGTCTTTGTTTTCATCTTGAATCTCAGTAACAAAAGCAAACTTTCTTTCTTCTGTCATAGCTCTCCCATGAGCTGTTTTTCGAACATTCTCTAAACGATCTTCTTCTGGACAAACTGTGCTCCAGTCAAATCCTTCATCGGGATAGATTACTGCATATGCTCTTGACTTTTCTTTTGGTTTATCTTCAATCAACTTTGGCTCTTCTCTGCTTTGATGGTAGATCGCCTTTCGATAATAGTCATCGTTGAAAGGACGTTCATTTCCTTCAGTACCTTCATAGTTTCTGCATTCTCTTTTGAAATGACCCTTTTGCCTACATCTGAAGCAGGTCGCTTTGGATTTGTCAAATCCAAGCTTTGTTGAAGCACCTCCAAGCGATTGTTTTCCGGTAATCTCCATATACCTCTGAGCTCTTCGAATACAACTAGCTAAACACCAACGGATGTCAATGAGCTCCATCTCTTCCGGATCAATCTGGTCGTAATCTTCTTTGGTCAATTCGGAGTTTCCAATTTTGCCAGCTACAAGACCTTCATATAACTCCAGAACAGATGCAAGAAAACTCATTTGCTGCTTAGCTGCATTTATGCTCATTGCAGGAGAATTCTTCAGTTTAAGAGCAATGTTGCATAGAATTTCTTCAGATTCATCAGAATTTGTCTTTGAAGATGAATGATATCCAGAATGATGACTTGTTGACGTTGTTGGTGGTTCTTTCATCTTTTCACCCCTAAATGCTGTTTTTGGTGAACCAACGCCTTTATCAGAAGGCACACTGCCTTTGTAGTACAAGCCAACGTTCTGTTGATATGAAGAATCAGTCATCTTGTTTTGCTTTTGTAGCTCCAGATCATGACTTTCAATCTTTTCAAACAAAGCATCAAGAGTAATTGTATCATACAAAACATCATTTTTCAAAATAAAAACAAACGTTTGCCACTGATCTGCTCGTGGTAACGCTTCAATCACTTTATCAATAAGTTCCTCTCTTGTTTTATTTATCTCTAATCTCTCCAATTCAATTTTAAGATGACAAAATCTCTCAATCATTTGTCTCACTGTCTCTCCTTTAATATTATCAAACAGATCAAATTCTTTCTTTAATAAAGCGATTTTGTTCTTTTTAATCTGTTTACCCCCCTCAGCTTCAATTCGTAAAGCTTCCCAAACAGATTTAGATGACCCGTCATGTTTTAGTAATGCAAAAATATCATTTCTGATTGCTGACTGGATCAATGCTATCATTCTCTGTTCAGCTCCGTATTCAGCTTTATCTTCTCTGGAAAACTTCTTGAATACAAGATCTTCGCCTTTCTCATCTTTTGGTTTTTCATATCCATACTCCAAGCAGAACCAGCTTTCATGAGCATACGCTTTTGCCCAGTTGATGAAACGTTCTTTCCACCAGGTATAATCTTCAATGCTTTCCAGAGTTGGTGGCTTTGAGTGAGTTCCGTAAAAGTTATCATGCTTGATGTTTTCGTTGATCGCCTTCGTGATTGTTTTTGGTGTAACATTTGTAAGCTCGGATGATTCGGATGTGAATGCGTTGAAAAACGTGTTGTAGAATTCCTCAGCCATGATGTAAACCTGACAACAATCAAACAAACACAGTTAGTACAATCAATATCAAATAATACTGAAACTGACTGACACTCGATTGACGCGAAATGATCTTGACACGAAATTTCACTTTTGGAGCGTGATGTGGGGTAAAATACACATATTTGTCCCGTGTAGATTGTATATTTTTTGTATAAGTTTTATTTGTTTTTATTTAGTTTTAGTATTATATTATATTATTTTGTGTTTTGCCAGGTCCTGGTGTAATTGGAGCAAAAAGAAGTAATATGAAAATAACCAGCCAGTTGGGCAGAGTGGGGTGCCAGGGACCTAAGACAAATTGGCGCTATTTTCTGTGATTGGGCCAAGACCACTATGTCTATTGGAGGCATATATGATTTTATTATTTGTTGTGGCTGTACATATTATATAAGATCTAAAAAGTGGCTAACCAATCATATGAAAAACAAAATCAAAGGTAAAAATGAGTCCAGCATGTTACGTAAATGGCAATGTGAAGAAATTGTTGGTCAACAATTAAAAATAGTCCAACATGATATATAATATGACAACTGAGATTAGTGGGCCGCAAGAGACAAGTAAGTCAGGACTATTGTGATTTGTAAGTGGGCCGGATGGATTATCAAATAAACATTGAAGGAGGAGCCGACCTGCTGACTTCGGAAACGCAAATATATACAAGAAATTGGGGATGTTGGCCATTATTTTATTTTTGTTGGGCTGAACTGAAGCCCATTTAATTGGGAATGGACTTCTACACGAAAATAAGAGGGCCGCAATATTGGATGATACATCAATTGGGGGCAGCAATTAGAGGGACGAAGAGAATATAATTAAAAAAAAAAAAAAGAGACAGGGGACGCACAGAAAAAGGGACGAACATCATCAGACGCACGGCTGCGACAATCAGGAGCATATTGGGACGAATTTAGAGATTTATTTTGCAAGGGTTCAAGTTCAAGAATTATTGGGGTTGAAGCAAGAGGCTTAGGGATCAAGAATTAAACGGGTTCTATCTATTTAATTCTCTTGTTTTCTTAGTTTCTTTATTTTTACTTCAATGAATTCTATTATTAAACCTTGTTTATTATCTTCGTTCTTGACTATGTTGCTTGGCTAAATTTATAAACCACCTAGACTTGATGAATGGATTAATATAAAGTTATTACCTTTTTCGTTATTTGCACGATGTTTATGGGTTGATTGTGTTTAGTAAAAGGTTTGATTTAATGATTTGATGTGTATGCGTACTTTGATTTGGTTTGTTATTGTTATTTGCTTCATATGATTCTTAGTGACGGTCTATATCACAACGTAGAGTCATATTAGGGTTTAGGGTTTCGGTGAGTGTCTATATCACATAAGAAAACCTTCACTCTTTAGGGAGAATCGCGCGATAACCTCTAGAAGTAAATGGTAATAATTTGCTAGGTCTTAGTGTTCTACTAGTCCTAATAACTGGGAAGTGATGGGCTATTGGTAGGTCTTACCCGGCGAATTGCTTTAGATAGGCCTTGGGAAAGGTTATGTCTTGGTTTACCTGTCGGTCTTATTAGTCTATCAAGTCAAATCTATTACTTCAAACTACCCTAGACCTAGGATTGGGAAAGAATAGGTCAACATTAGGGTACTTACACAATAATTAGACGACTGGGAAGAAATCTAATAACCGGTAGGATTAACGGCCTAGGTAGTGTCACAGGTTTCTCCTTGAGAAGGGTCGAGGGGCCTCGTTGGCTCTTAATAGGTTTAGTATCATAAGATCCTGGTTCCATAACTCATGCATTTAACTTAATCGGTAACTTCTTAAAAACAATCCAGGATTCTTGTCTAGGTGGTCTCGTTCTCACATAAGAAAGTTCACAGTCTTCGTTTCGTCTTTAGTCTAGTTCTAGTTATTTTAGTAGTTAATATAGATTTCATAGTTTTCCGTAACCCCCCCCCCCCCCAAAACAAATAAACAAGTCTTAGTCGTGTCTGTCAGTGTCTAGTCAGAGTCTAGTAAACGTGATAAATAGAGTCTCGTGGTTCGATATCCGGACTTCCTAGGTTATACTACATTGATCGGTACACTTGCCGATTGTGTGGTTTAGGTTGAGTCTAGAATTTAAAGCTTTGTAGTGTCTAGCTTAGAGAGTCTAATTTAGTTAATTTTTATAGTCTGTTTAGCACACATCAAGTTTTTGGCGCCGTTGCCGGGGACTCTTGGCAATTGCGTTCATTAGCTTTGATAGACTTTATTGACATATACGTGCTACGTGTTTGTTTTGTTTTGTGTTTTTTCCCACCCGATAGCCCCACCTTTAGCACCTCTAGCATCCCAGAAAACTTAGAACACATGGCCAACGCTAGGCAAACCGTTCACCAACAAGCCACCCAAGGCTTCACTGGTCTTGCGTCACCCATCACCATCCCACCCATAGTTAGCGAGAACTCATGGCAAATTCCATCTTATGTCATGCAGGCCATTACCAATAACATCCAATTCCATGGCCGCGAGGATGAGGACGCCCCGGCCCACATTAACCGTTTTTCCCGCATCCTAGCTACTTTTAGCCTTCACGGTGCCCCTAATGATGCTACCTACTTACAGCTTTTCCCATTTTCACTAGCCGGCCGTGCGGCTACTTGGTTGGACTCACAACCAACCGGTACCTTTACCACTTGGGCGGGGCTTCGTCAAGCCTTTTTGAATAAGTATTTCCCGCCCGCTAAGGCCTCACGTCTTAGAGACCAAATCTACTCTTTTCGCATGGAGCCCGACGAGCCTTATTACCTTGCTTGGGAGCGTTTCCAAAACCTTTGTGCTCGTTGCTCCCAGCATGGTCTTTCCGATTGGGCTTTATGTGAGAAATTTTATAACGGTCTCACCCAAGAGACTCGTGATAGGTTCGATACTAATGCGGGGGGGCATATGATGGGTATACTTACTGTTGCTGAGTGTTTAGAACGTTTTGAGGCATTTGCTCAGTCTCAATCCCAATCACGATCCGATCAGCGGTATCAAAGTGGTAATTCAAATACCACTACTAGTGCACCCGCCCGTGGGGTGAACCATGTCACCATGGACCCTAGTTTGGCCGCTGTGTTGGAAAACATGACTCGAGAGCTCAAGGAGATTAGAGCTAAGGTAGATAGGTGTGAGTTTTGCCGAGGGGGTCACGACACGAGTGCGTGCCCATTGCTAGCTGGTGAGGAGCAAGTTGATTTCGTAGGAGGAGGTTTCGGTAGAGGTCAATCTAGTGGGTTTGGTAATAATAATTTTGGTTCGGGTTGGCGTAATGATAATAATAATAATTTTGCTAATAACAACAATTTTCGCTCAAATGGACCCCCTGGTTTTCAAATAGCTCAAAATCCAAATAGGGGTTTAGGTTCACTCTTTGGTGGGGGTTCAAATGGGCAGGTCAAGGATGGGGGGTCAAATAATCAGGTTCAAACATGTCAGGGTTCAAGTTTTGATTTTGGGGGCAGCATAGAAAGAATGGAGGCTATGATGAGCCAGCTAGTTGTTAGGGACCAAACCACCCAAAAGAAACTTAGCGAACATGACCTTATGCTTAAGAATCACCAAGCTGCTTTCCAAGACCTTCAAAGGGTTGTAGGTGATATGTCTAGGAAGTTAGAGGAGAGATTACCCGGTCAGTTTTCGGGTAACACCCAACCTAACCCGAATGCTCATGTAAAGGCCATTACCACTCGTAGTGGCAAAATAGTAGGGGACCTGAGAGTAGAGGAGAGAGTAGTTGATGAGGATGGGGATATTATAGACGAGGAGATAGAGATGGAGGCTCCCGGCAAAGTGCAAAAGAGGCTAAGCCCAGCAAGTACTGCACAGCCCGATGATTCTCAAGTTGAGAAGAAAGTTGAGAAAACGCCCATAGACGTTAGACCTTCACCCTACGTGAACCATGCGTATGTCCCGTTTCCCTCACGTCTTAAGAACCAAAAATACTCAAGGGAATACGGGCAATTCTTAGACATCTTCAAGCAATTGAAGATTAATCTTCCGTTTATAGAGGCACTTCAGTCCATGCCTAAATATGCGAAATTTTTAAAGGACCTTCTTAGGAATAAAGAGAAGTTAGGGGAGTTGTCTAATGTCCCGTTGAATGGAGGGTGTTCGGCCGTTGTCTCAAATAAGCTTCCTCAAAAGCTTACCGATCCCGGTGTTTTCACTATTCCTTGTCTATTCGGTAGTAACACAAATACTAAAGCCTTAGCCGACCTAGGTGCTAGTATCAATTTGATGCCCTTTTCTCTTTACGAGAAGCTAGACTTAGGCGAGCTTTCACCTACCCGAATGACATTATCCTTAGCTGATAGGTCCGTGAAACACCCGAGGGGCATAGTTGAGAATTTGCTAGTTAAGGTTGACAAGTTCGTTTTTCCGGCCGATTTCGTCATTCTTGACATGGAAGCCGATGAAAACGTACCGTTAATTTTAGGACGCCCGTTCTTGAACACCGCTAAAGCTCTCATAGATGTCTCTTTAGGCACCATCACACTTAGAGCGGGCGAGGAATCGGTAGTTTTTAAGGTTATGAATTCGAGAGGGCCTAGTGATAGAGTGGAGGCGGTATCGCTAGTGGGTGAGTGTGAGAAGGAAGAGAGAGATGAAGAGAAGGTGGTGAGTGGTCCGAGTCTAGAGAAAGTAATAGGACTCAAGTGTGGGGACCCACCGGATAGGAGAGTAGAGGAATTAGAGGAGAGAGTGGTGCGTTTAGAATCTAGGATAGAGACGCTGAGCAAGGCTCAGTGTGGGGATAGATTTCGATATGAAGAGTATAGATTCAAACCGCCAGGTGAGGAGTTGAGAGGTTGTGAGAGAGATAAGAGTGTTTGGGTTGAGTTGAGCAATGATAGGTATAATAGTGCTACAGCCCGTGAGTGTGTGTTTGGAGGTGAGCTGCATCTCTATGATCCTCCATAAGTATGTGAGAAGTTGTTACTCATTTGTAGAGTTTGTATTTTGAGTCTTTTATTTTGTACCATGAGTCTAAAGTAGTAGTTTTTGAGTCGTTTTTAGAATTGGTACTGCGTTGGGTTTTGTTTTGCTGTGTTTGTGCAGGTTTGGATTGTACCACCCGTACTCAATCTCCATTCGGGTGATTTCGGAGCTGCCATCTTGATAAACCCAAGCAGACTAGGCAATGATCGCGAATGAAATGCTATACGATCGTTCGTTGGATTAAAGACTCGTACGGCTGGCACTGACTTTTGTCCTAACCAGCTAAGTCCTTTCCAACTCTCTGTGTATTTTATTTCTTGCTTATTTATTGTTAGTTTCCGTCTTTGCATTAGGGACAATGCAATCCTTAAGTGTGGGGATGGGAAACTGTCGTTTAGGTCTTAGTTAGTAAGTCTTGAGTCATAATATGAAAAATAAAAAAATAAAAAAAAATTAAATAATATGAAAAAATCCAAAAAAAAAAAAAATTGAAAAATTAGAAAAAAATGTCCTTTGAAAAAAGGAAGTTTGCAATTAAAGCGGAAAGTGATAGAAAAGATGAATTTTTGCTCGGGGTCGAATAATAATAATATGAGATTATAATAAATCGAGCTTGCGTCTAGTTTGGGATATGTGGATAGGCCCGGGTTTGGTTTTAAGTCCCTTTGAGCTAATATACCTTAATTGTCGGTCTGCTAGTGGGTTCTCGCCTTGGAAATATGGGAAACTAAAACTGCCGATAATAGTATAAGGGGCACCGTTATAAGTTAAAACCGTTAGAGTTTGTGGTCATGCGAAAAAAAAAAAGAATAAAAAAGTGAGCTAGAAACTAAATGAAAGTAACACAGGTCTATGTAATCCGAGTTGGGGATAGTGACTCTACAGCCGGAATGCCTCTGGGATGTGTGAAATCGATTTGCCGAATAAAAGTACCGAAACCTAAGTAATCTGTGGTTGGGGATAGCGACTCTACAGCCGGAATACCTCTTGGTTAGGGAAAGCATCGTCTAGACTCACGAGAGAAATAAAGAAAAAAAAAAGCAAAAAGCAAAAATAGAAAAAAAAAAAATTTGATGGTAAACTCTCTTGGTTTTGATATAAGACGGTTAGGAATTGGTCCAGTGATCGTTCCTTTAATCCTATAAGCTTGAGGTGGGAGTAGGTGGACTGTAGATTCTAGTGTGAGACCCTAGGTGGATTGATCGCACTTAAATTAAAATCACATGATAAGGGCTTGAGATTGGATTTGGGTTTAAGAGGACAAGTATATTCGCAATCGCGACTAACGCAAGTTTTGGTTTTTAATAAAATATACATATGCTTTTGACCCGAGTGATTACTCATCTATGATTCCGTTGCATAATTCTTTTTCGAGGACGAAAAAAGAGTAAGTGTGGGGATATTTGATGTGGGGTAAAATACACATATTTGTCCCGTGTAGATTGTATATTTTTTGTATAAGTTTTATTTGTTTTTATTTAGTTTTAGTATTATATTATATTATTTTGTGTTTTGCCAGGTCCTGGTGTAATTGGAGCAAAAAGAAGTAATATGAAAATAACCAGCCAGTTGGGCAGAGTGGGGTGCCAGGGACCTAAGACAAATTGGCGCTATTTTCTGTGATTGGGCCAAGACCACTATGTCTATTGGAGGCATATATGATTTTATTATTTGTTGTGGCTGTACATATTATATAAGATCTAAAAAGTGGCTAACCAATCATATGAAAAACAAAATCAAAGGTAAAAATGAGTCCAGCATGTTACGTAAATGGCAATGTGAAGAAATTGTTGGTCAACAATTAAAAATAGTCCAACATGATATATAATATGACAACTGAGATTAGTGGGCCGCAAGAGACAAGTAAGTCAGGACTATTGTGATTTGTAAGTGGGCCGGATGGATTATCAAATAAACATTGAAGGAGGAGCCGACCTGCTGACTTCGGAAACGCAAATATATACAAGAAATTGGGGATGTTGGCCATTATTTTATTTTTGTTGGGCTAAACTGAAGCCCATTTAATTGGGAATGGACTTCTACACGAAAATAAGAGGGCCGCAATATTGGATGATACATCAATTGGGGGCAGCTATTAGAGGGACGAAGAGAATATAATTAAAAAAAAAAAAAGAGACAGGGGACGCACAGAAAAAGGGACGAACATCATCAGACGCACGGCTGCGACAATCAGGAGCATATTGGGACGAATTTAGAGATTTATTTTGCAAGGGTTCAAGTTCAAGAATTATTGGGGTTGAAGCAAGAGGCTTAGGGATCAAGAATTAAACGGGTTCTATCTATTTAATTCTCTTGTTTTCTTAGTTTCTTTATTTTTACTTCAATGAATTCTATTATTAAACCTTGTTTATTATCTTCGTTCTTGACTATGTTGCTTGGCTAAATTTATAAACCACCTAGACTTGATGAATGGATTAATATAAAGTTATTACCTTTTTCGTTATTTGCACGATGTTTATGGGTTGATTGTGTTTAGTAAAAGGTTTGATTTAATGATTTGATGTGTATGCGTACTTTGATTTGGTTTGTTATTGTTATTTGCTTCATATGATTCTTAGTGACGGTCTATATCACAACGTAGAGTCATATTAGGGTTTAGGGTTTCGGTGAGTGTCTATATCACATAAGAAAACCTTCACTCTTTAGGGAGAATCGCGCGATAACCTCTAGAAGTAAATGGTAATAATTTGCTAGGTCTTAGTGTTCTACTAGTCCTAATAACTGGGAAGTGATGGGCTATTGGTAGGTCTTACCCGGCGAATTGCTTTAGATAGGCCTTGGGAAAGGTTATGTCTTGGTTTACCTGTCGGTCTTATTAGTCTATCAAGTCAAATCTATTACTTCAAACTACCCTAGACCTAGGATTGGGAAAGAATAGGTCAACATTAGGGTACTTACACAATAATTAGACGACTGGGAAGAAATCTAATAACCGGTAGGATTAACGGCCTAGGTAGTGTCACAGGTTTCTCCTTGAGAAGGGTCGAGGGGCCTCGTTGGCTCTTAATAGGTTTAGTATCATAAGATCCTGGTTCCATAACTCATGCATTTAACTTAATCGGTAACTTCTTAAAAACAATCCAGGATTCTTGTCTAGGTGGTCTCGTTCTCACATAAGAAAGTTCACAGTCTTCGTTTCGTCTTTAGTCTAGTTCTAGTTATTTTAGTAGTTAATATAGATTTCATAGTTTTCCGTAACCCCCCCCCCCCAAAACAAATAAACAAGTCTTAGTCGTGTCTGTCAGAGTCTAGTAAACGTGATAAATAGAGTCTCGTGGTTCGATATCCGGACTTCCTAGGTTATACTACATTGATCGGTACACTTGCCGATTGTGTGGTTTAGGTTGAGTCTAGAATTTAAAGCTTTGTAGTGTCTAGCTTAGAGAGTCTAATTTAGTTAATTTTTATAGTCTGTTTAGCACACATCAGAGCGAAATAAGAAATTTGCAACTTGAAACAAAATCAATCTTTGACACTATGAGCGAAATCTGCGAAATCAGACTTTTGGAAGTCCCTTTGAGCGAAATTAGGTGTCTTTGTGACACAAAAGCGAAATCACTTGATGACTAATAAGCGAAACACTTTAATGACTTATAAGCGAAACCATCTTGAACTTATGAGCGAAACAGCAGATTATGTGTCACTGAAGCGAAACCAGAATATTCATATAAGCGGAACCTCTAGGACATATGAGCGAAACCTTGATGATGTACACAAGAGCGAAACCCTGTTGACAAATGAGCGAAACCTCTAGGTATTGATGTTCATATGAGCGGAACTAGATGACAAATAAGCGAAACCAGTAGTCTTTGGTGTTCGTATAAGCGAAACCTTATGTTCAAAAGAGCGAAATTAGGTGTTGTCCGTAAAAGCGAAACCTAGTCCGAACCAGTTTTAGTCCATTTTTAATCCGAATTTCAGTATGAAACTTTCCAGGGTTTATCTATGACCAATTATCTATAATCTGTGAAATTTTGAGCCGGTTTTGACCGATAAAATTCTCTGAAATGATGAAAGAAGGTGTAGAAGTCAGAATGTGATCGAAATCAAGCTAAACTCTTCTTCCTGAGCTCTGATACCACTTGTAGGATCGTTGTTTGACCCGAATGAGTCGATCAGAAGAGCTTTACATCCAGTTTAAAGGCGGAATCAGTAAACCGGACACTAAAACAGCTTGATACTATATAATCTGTCTCTTTGATTGATATTAACAATGATTACAACCTGAGAACAATCTGGCAACACTTCGTTACAATTTCTGGAACCGTACCAAATGAATCACCAAGTGCACTATTTATAGTGGTGGAGGTTTAGCTTATATGGACATGTCCATATAAGCGAAACCTTATGCTTATGGTTTCGCTTTTATGGACAATGTCCATATAAGCGGAACCTCTTGCATAACCGCTAACTTTCGACTCTCAAACCTCGTGCACTGGTTATTCTAACCTATTCTATTACGTTACATGATACAAGACGAAGTCAATAGACGTAATGCACTAACAACGACCACACTTCCCTTCTCTACTCCACCATTTTCCAAACCATTTCCAAGCATTCTAAGGGTTAACAAAGGTGTTACAAGCACATTTAAGAAGATTGGAAGCAAAGGAATTAGAAGGACCTTCTCTAGGAGCTTTTATCCACTTCATTTCTCCATCAACTTCCATCTTCTTCTTCCCTAGCCATAGTGCTAGTAGTAAGCCTCTATGATCTTGTTTCTACACTTAATCTTAGTGGTTAATGTATGATGTAACTTGGTAAACTAAAGAATCTCAAGGAAACATAAAGATGAACAAGAACATAAAGCTTAAAAACATAAAAATCAAAGTTGTTTTAGTGTATGTGTTAAACTTGTTTGTTGATTTCTTGCACATATGGTGTAGACCATCATATGAAGCTTGCTAGATGATGATGATACACATGATCAAGCAAGTATAAGGATGGATCTTGAGAAAATCATGTTGATCATCCTTTATGTAAACTATGAACTTGAAGTTGAACATGATTTAGTGTAGGATGATTAATCCTACAAGTTAAATTTCTTGAACATGTAAGATTTCAAAAATGATATTTTCAAGAAACTAAAGTTTACTTCAATATTTAACATGGATTGATTTTTGAAAGAAAGAAAACACATTTTGATGGTTAAATAGGACTAGTAATGTGTAGGAAACAAGAAAAATACAAGAAGATTAATTTTTGAAAAATCATCATACAAGTTGTAAAGAATGAAAATTCATAAGAATGAGTTTTATAAAATGAGAAACATGGATTTAATGTTCTTACAACATATTAAACAACATGTTAAATTACTACATATTTTTAATAACTTCAAGTTCATGTCATAATGTAAAGATGCATATTTTTGGCTCATGGTAAGTTTTGCGGAGATTGTTGTTGTTTGATGATGAATTTTTAAAAGAAAATGATATGCTAATAAGCATTGAAACATCCATTTTTAAGGGGAAACTATGGCAAAATTTTTGTAAAAATTAAACACTTAGAAAAATATTTTTTAACAAGTGTTTACAAGTAAATTTTGATCTTGGTTATAAATATAAAATTTGCCATAATTTTTGTTATAAAAATTACAAATATTGGAAGTTGATTTTTGAAAGTAAAAATGACTAAGTATATATTTAGGAAAATATATATTTAGATGTCACAAAATTAGTTCCAGCCGGGTGGCCCGGTACGAAATCCGCAAAGGTTTGAGCCTTCCTACGCCATTGCACACATATTAATGTCCTTGCAAAACATTAATTGATCTGTTCATAGACGCTTTCATACCGGATTACAAGGAATACTTACAAATGTTTACAAGATTATTCAAACTTACATACAAAACACATGAACTCGCTCAACTTTTGTTGATGTTTTCAAATTACATGTATTTCAGGAAACTAATTGGACCTGGTGGCGTAAGAAAGATTTCAAAAAGATATTTGAAGTTTGATGTCATCCTTTTGGAAGGGTTTGGTTAGTATATTTTATCTTCGATAAGATATACGAACCAAAGCCTTAGTTTAAAAAGCCTTTTGTTTTCAAAAGTCCTTTATGGAACTTATTACTTTGAATGGTTTGTAAACTTAACTTGAAGTTTGTTGGTTTAACTTAACAACTTGGGTTTGTAATATTTTGAAACTTATTATAACAACCCTTTAAAATATTTTTCGACACCCTAATATATATTAAAATATTCCTATATGTCTCAAAATACACCTCGTATGTGAAAACTGAGCCCAATATACGATATATCATTAAAAATAAAATAAAAATCAAGTTTTTTTGTCGCTCGCGGGCCGCGTAGACCCCTTAGGAATCTTACGCGGGGCGCGACAGCTTGAAGTCAGGGCGAGCCCCTGAGCCGCCACGTGTCATCATCGTGTTGAACCTATACCAACGAATCAGCAACCCTAGCAGCTACACCCCTACTACGTAGGCCGCGTAAGCTTTAGTCTAATCTTACGCGGGCCACGAGGGACTTGAATTCAGGCACTATAAATAGAAGGCATCAGGCCTTCAGTCAATTCGTTCATCTCTCGACTTTCTCTCTTAAAATTCTTAATAGTAGGCATAATCTCGGGTATAATATCCCCCTAATTAACGAAGTTCTGCCCCGTTGTAAGTATTATAACCCCGATTACGTATTAGATACGCTGCCCGATTGATCCAGGGTTCCGTAACGGCTGTCGTGGTTCTGCCCGAAGTAGTCGTTGGAATGCCATCTCGGGGAGGGTATTACTAATGTAAATATTGGGTTATTATACTAACATATGTACATTTGTGTAATTAATAGATAATCACCAGGAAACCCTTACAGAAAACCTTTAACAGCAATGTCAGTAATCTCCTTTTTATAAATTGTTTTTACAAAAACTTAATTATTTTACAATGTGATTAAGCAGTGATTGAGTCTTTGTAGTTCTTCAATTACCGCCGGTATGTTGGGGTTTTGTATACAAAATGTGGAACACGTTACCATTGGACAACGAGTTAGCCAATGTGTAATATGTCCCACCAGTCAGGATTGACAGTACTGAATGAGTAATTGTGTAGACATAAACATTGTAATAGCTCTCAATACTGTTAAAGGATAAAACTCTTCTTGATTAAACTGGGATTCACTCACTAGTATTTCCCACTGACAAAATGTTTTTAAACGTGTTTCAGGTAACAAAATATGAAAGCCAACTAGAAGCCAGCTGGACAGCACTGAAGGCTTGGAAAAAGTGGCTATAAAAGTTACCTAAATAAAAGAAGATGTTTTATTCAATAAAATAGGGATTTTCCCTATGAAAATGTTTGTAATGAAAACTTGGGTTTTAACCCAATATGTTTAATATTATAAAAATGTGGTATTTACTCTGATAAATATTTCCTAACTACGGTCCTGATGAAATTTCCGCTGCCAAATTGATAAACAAATGATACCACCAAAACTGGTCTCGCGGCCGCCCGTTCCCAAGACAGATAGGGGGTGGGGGTTGCGACAGAAGGTGGTATCAGAGCTAAGCCACTGATTCAGCCACAGAAGTGTTCTGCTGACACCAAGATATTATTCAAATTGTTAGGAAATTAATTATGGAAATACGTGCATATCTGTATTTTATTGTTATGTGTTATTTGACTATTTGTTAGTTTACAGTATGAGTGATCAAGGACCCTCAGACGCATATCGTCAGTCGTCCGATTCACCTAGGAGTGAAGGTACCTCTTCACAGCCTGCCCTCTCTGGGTATGCAGCTGATAATGAAGAAGGGATGTTTGTGTTTAAGGCTTAGTCTGAAGAGTCATTCCCTCAGAAAAAGAGAGGATGGTTCAGTAAGGGAGCACACGAGCATTGGAAAAGAATGTGAAAGTTGCAACAGCAGAGAGTCCTAGCAGCAGTTAAGCGAGAGTCAGATGCCCATACACAAGATATGCTTAATAGGAGCTTAGCCAATTTTCATATCCTAGCAACCACAGCTGTCGACCCAAACCTGGAACAACTAGTAGCCCCACAACCCTTACCTTTGTTTCCCACGCAACCGCGATGGAGATAGAAAACAACCCCAAAAACCAAGTCCAAATGCATAATTTCAACCCTGAGGAGATACCTAGGATACCCGCCCCTAATCCCTTAGACCCAGATTATGATCCGTGGTTTGATGATCATAGGGATTATGTGCCACGCTACCACCTAAACGACGAACCCATGCCGAACTTAGCAGCCTATCCAGGTCTGGACCCTCTAGATCCCTACTACGATAACGATGAATACATTAGGGAGATCTTAGAGACTCCGTACCCTCAGGAGGAACCCATGCCCCAATACCCAGACCCAGTACCAGCACCTGCACCCCCAATGAGTGCAGAAAATGTGCAAGAGCTCCGAACTTTCGGAGAAGAGATTTTAGAGAATAGCGAGAGAATGAGGCAGGTAGGAGAGCGACTCGTCTGGAAGTACGACGAGCGCAATATGGATTACTGGATGAATCCATATCAGTGAAGGTGATGGTAGAGATAGTAATAATATATATATATATATATATATATATATATAATATGTAATAATAATAATATATGTTGTAGTATAGACCACTTTGTGGTTAGCGATGCATAGTAGTATTGTAATTTTAATTCCAGTCTCAGTGTGTATTAGACGCATACTATAATAGAAAAGAGTAAGTCGCAATGCTCGACGCTTTTGACCAATATGTGTGTTGTGTGATTGGTTGCCTAAATTATTAATTATTTTGTGATATTAATAATTGATAAATGTTTAAAATTCAGATGGACGACGAAGTAAACCAGGAAAACCAGAATAATGATAACCAGAGTAACAATAACCCGGATAATGAAAACCCGAACAACAACAATAATGGAAACCAAGTGGATAACAGTGCCATGCAACAAATAGTGGCCTAAGGGATAATAGATGTCATGCCATATATTATCAAAACGGTTAAGGAGGCAGAAAATAAAAGTAAACATGATAGCAAGCGACCCTCTGAACCTGAACATAGCGTAAACAATGGACCCGTACTTCAAGTGCCCATTCCCAAAAGAAGAAGAACCATGTCTTACGGTTGTTCTTATAAAGAATTCTGGTCTTGTAAACCAATGGAATTCTCGGGAAATGAAGGGGCCCTTGCATCTCTACGCTGGATAGAAAAGACTGAGGCAGTCTTAAGAATAAGTAAATGCGCGGAAGAGGATAAGATAATATTTGCTTCCAATCTATTTAAGAATTCAGCATTAGAATGGTGGAACACTATCCTCCAGTCTAGGGGAAGTGATAGAACTTACAATATGGAATGGGAGGAGTTTAAAAACATGGTAGAAAGGAAATTCTGCCCCCCTAATGAAAAGGAACAGATAGCAAACAAATTCCTAAATCTTAGGATGACTGGAGTAGATAGTAAGGGTTATACTACATTATTCTTTGAATATGCCCGAATAGTACCAACCCTTGCATCACCTGAACCAGTATTAATCTCCCGTTACATCTGGGGATTAATTGGGGAGATAAGGCATGTAGTCAAGGCAGCTAGACCCCAAACCATAGAAGAAGCTGTAGAACTAGCAAACACCTTGACAGATGAATTAGTCCGTACACTAGAAGAGGATCAAAGGAGGAACCTAACCCAGAAGCTTACCCAAAAATTCCGTTCTGGAAATTCTAACAGTGGGAAAAATGTAGGCTCTACCTCTACACCCTATTGCAGGTATTGCAAAAGGAAGCATTCTGGAAGATGCTCCATATACTGTAACTTCTGCAAAATGTCTGGACACAAGGAGGAAGATTGCAGGAAGAAGCCTAACAACAGGATATGCTACAACTGTGGAGAACAAGGTCATATCAAGCCTAACTGTCCAAAGCTAGCTCCAGCCATGAACACCAAGAATACTAAAAATGCTAGAGCATTTGTTCTAACTGTAGAAGAAGCAAAGATGATCCCGGATGTAATCACCGGTACGTTTTTAGTTAATGATGTTTTTGCTAAAGTATTATTTGACTCTGGTGCGAACCAAAGTTTCACTAATACTTCATTTTGCAAACTTCTTAATCAATCATTAACTAAACTCCCACAAGAATGTCTAGTAGAGACAGCAAATGGGGAAACCATCAAGATATCTGAAATCTTGCAGGGAGCAAGAATAGGAATTTTAAATCAGAAATTTATTGCAAACCTTTACCCCATGAATCTGGCAGGATTTGATGTTGTGTTAGGAATGGATTGGTTAATAGCCAATAAAGCCAGTATTTTATGTGATCAAAAGTCAATCCAAATAAATTCACCAAGGGGTGAAAAGATCACAATTAAAGGAAATAAAACCTCTAGATCCACAAAGTTCATCTCTGTGATGAAAACAGCAAGTTATATAAGAAAAGGGTCATTAGTGTATTTGATTTCTATAATCACTAATACTAAAGGAAAAGAATTAAAGGATATTCAAGTAGTATCCCAATTTTCAGATGTATTTCCAGAAGAACTACCAGGGCAACCTCCAGAGAGAGAAGTTGAATTCAGAATCCATTTGATACCAGGAACCGCACCAATTGCCAAAGCACCTTACCATTTGGCACCCGTAGAAATGCAGGAACTAAAGAAACAGTTAGAAGAATTGTTGGAGAAAGGATTCATTCAGCCAAGCTCATCGCCATGGGGAGCACCGATTTTCTTCGTTAAAAAGAAGGAAGGATCAATGCGTATGTGCATTGACTACCGTGAATTGAACAAAGTCACGATTAAGAATCGGTATCCATTTCCAAGAATCGATGATCTGTTTGACCAGTTGCAACGAGCATGATTTTTCTCTAAAATCGATTTAAGGTCAGGATATCATCAATTAAAGGTACAGGAAGAGGACATTCCTAAGACCACTTTCAGAACAAGGTATGGCCATTATGAATTTATTGTCATGCCATTTGGTTTAACCAATGCCCCAGCTGCATTTATGGACATGATGAACCGAATATGTAAGCCATATTTGGATAAATTCATAATTGTCATTATAGATGATATTCTTATTTATTCTAAAAGCAAAGAGGAACATGCAAAGCATCTGCACGCACTTCTAAGTTTATTGAGAAAAGAAAAGTTTTATGCTAAGTTTTTGAAGTGTGAGTTTTGGTTAGAACAGGTACAATTTCTCGGACATCTAGTTAATCATGAAGAAATTCATGTGGATCACACCAAAATCGAGGCAATTACCAAGTGGAAAACCCCTGAGTCACCAACCGAGGTTAGAAGTTTCTTAGGATTGGTCGGTTATTATAGAAGATTTATTCGAAATTTTCTAGAATAGCCATTCCCTTAACTAAGTTAACCTGTAAATCCGTTAAATTCGAATGGGGACCAAAACAAGAAGAAGCCTTTAGAATTCTTAAGCAAAGATTAACCCATGCACCCATACTAGCGTTACCAGAAGGAACTGAGGATTTTGTAATCTATTGTGACGCTTCTAAGTTAGCTTATGGATGTGTGTTAATGCAACGTCAAAAGGTTATAGCTTACGCCTCTAGACAACTCAAGAATCATGAAGAAAATTATTCAACCCATGATCTAGAGTTAGGAGCTATAATTTTTGCCCTTAAAATTTGGAGACATTACCTATACGGTAGTAAGTTTACCATTTTCACCGACCATAAGAGTTTAAGGTATGTTTTTGGGTAAAAGGAATTGAATATGAGACAAAGATGTTGGATGGAGATACTTAGTGATTATGATTGTAATATCCAGTATCATGCAGGAAAGGCAAACGTAGTAGCTGATGCTTTAAGCCGAAAGTATCATGAAAAGCCAAAAAGAGTACATTCTCTTAAGTTAAATCTGCAAGTAGATTTAAATGAACAAATTAGAAAGGCACGAGAATCAGTAATCAAGGATGATACTGAAAAACTAAAAGGAATGATTAAGGAATTAGAACAAGGAACAGATGGAATTTGGAAATTCCATAAGAAAAGAATGTGGATACCTAAATTAGGAAACCTACGTCACCGTATATTAGAAGAAGCCTATAAGTCTAAGTATACGATGCATCCTGGAAGTGATAAGATGTATCAGGATTTAAGGAAGAATTTTTGGTGGATAGGAATGAAAAAGGATATAACAGCATATGTTGCAAAGTGTTTAACCTGTTCACAAGTCAAAGCTGAACATCAAAAACCTTCAGGTTTGTTGCAACAGTTAGAAACGCCTGTATGGAAATGGGAATTAATAACAATGGATTTTGTTACTAAATTACCCAAAACAAGAAAAGGTAATGATACAATATGGGTGATTGTAGACAGGCTAACCAAGTCAGCTCATTTCCTACCAATGAAGGAAACTTTCAGCATGGAACAATTAGCTAAATTATATGTAAATGAAATAGTTTCATTACATGGAATTCCTCTATCAATTGTTTCTGACAGAGATAGTCGCTTTACCTCTCATTTTTGGACAAGTTTCCAAAAAGCAATGGGAACCAAGTTGAATCTAAGCACCGCTTATCATCCTCAAACGGACGGACAAAGCGAAACGACAATTCAGACAATGGAGGACATGCTTAGAGCTTGTGTAATTGATTTCGGAGGTAATTGGGATGATCATTTACCATTGATAGAATTTTCTTATAATAACAGTTATCATACAAGTATCAATGCTGCACCTTTCGAAGCACTTTATGGACGAAAGTGCCGAATGCCAGTCTGTTGGGAAGAAATCGGAGAAAAGCAACTATCTGGACCTGAGATAGTACAAGAAACAACAGACAAGATCATTCAAGTCAAGGAACGACAGAAAGCAGCACGTGATCGACAAAAGAGTTATGCCGATAACCGACGAAAGCCATTGGAATTTCAGGTAGGAGATAAAGTGTTATTAAAAGTCTCTCCTTGGAAAGGAGTGGTAAGATTCATCAAAAGGGGAAAGCTAAGTCCCAGGTATGTTGGACCTTTTGAGATTATTAGAAGAATAGGACCTGTAGCCTATCAGCTACAACTGCCAGAGGAAATGGCAGGAATACATGATGTATTTCATGTATGCAATCTCAAGAAATGCCTAGCTGATGAATCACTTGTAGTACCTCTTAAGGATATAGAGGTAAATGAACAGTTAAAGTTTGTAGAAAGACCTCTACAGATTGAAGACAGGAAAGTTAAGAACCTCAAGCACAAGAGATTAGTTCTGGTCAAAGTGAAATGGGACTCCAAAAGAGGACCAGAATATACATGGGAGCTTGAATCAGAAATGCAAAGGAAATATCCACACTTGTTCTAGTAGATCTCGAGGACGAGCTCTAAAACAAGGTGGGGAGGATATAACAACCCTCCAAAATATTTTTCGACACCCTAATATATATTAAAATATTCCTATATGTCTCAAAATACACCCCGTATGTGAAAACCGAGCCCAATATACGATATATCATTAAAAATAAAATAAAAATCAAGTTTTTATGTCGCTCGCGAGCTGCGTAGACTCCTTTGGGATCTTACGCGGGGCGCAACAGCTTGAAGTCAGGGCGAGCCCCTAAGCCGCCACGTGTCATCATCGTGTCGAACCTATACCAAAAAATCAGCAACCCTAGCAGCTACACCCCTACTACGCGGGCCGCGTAAGCCTTAGTCTAATCTTACGCGGGCCGCGATGGACTTGAATTCAGGCACTATAAATAGAAGGCATCGGGCCTTCAGTCAATTCGTTCATCTCTCGACTTTCTCTCTCGAAATTCTTAATAGTAGGCATAATCTCGGGTATAATATCCCCCTAATTAACGAAGTTCTGCCCCGTTGTAAGTATTATAACCCCGGTTACGTATTAGATACGCTGCCCGATTGATCCAGGGTTCCGTAACGGCTGTCGTGGTTCTGCCCGACGTAGTCGTTGGAATACCGTCTCGGGGAGGGTATTACTAATGTAAATATTGGGTTATTATACTAACATATGTACATTTGTGTAATTAATAGATAATCACCAGGAAACCCTTACAGAAAACCTAAGACAGCAATGTGAGTAATCTCCTTTTTATAAATTGTTTTTACAAAAACTTAATTATTTTACAATGTGATTAAGCAGTGATTGAGTCTTTGTAGTTCTTCAATTACTGCCGCTATGTTGGGGTTTTGTATACAAAATGTGGAACACGTTACCATTGGACATCGAGTTAGCCAATGTGTAATATGACCCACCAGTCAGGATTGACAGTACTGAATGAGTAATTGTGTAGACATAAATATTGTAATAGCTCTCAATACTGTTAAAGGATAAAACTCTTATTGATTAAAATGGGATTCACTCACCAGTATTTCCCACTGACAAAATGTTTTTAAACGCGTTTCAGGTAACAAAATGTGAAAGCCAACTAGAAGCCAGCTGGACAGCACTGAAGGCTTGGAAAAAGTGGCTATAAAATTTACCTAAATAAAAGAAGATGTTTTATTCAATAAAATAGGGATTTTCCCTATGAAAATGTTTATAATGAAAACTTGGGTTTTATCCCAATATGTTTAATATTATAAAAGTGTGGTATTTTCTCTGATAAATATTTCCTAACTACGGTCCTAATGAAATTTCCGCTGCCAAATTGATAAACAAATGATACCACCAAAACTGGTCTCGCGGTCGCCCGTTCCCGGGACAGATAGCGGGCGGGGGTTGCGACAGAATGTGGTATCAGAGCTAAGCCACTGATTCAGCCACAGAAGAGTTCTGCTGACACCAAGATATTATTCAAATTGTTAGGAAATTAATTATGGAAATACGTGCATATCTGTATTTTATTGGTATGTGTTATTTGACTATTTGTTAGTTTAAAGTATGAGTGATCAAGGACCCTCAGACGCATATCGTCAGTTGTCCGATTCACCTAGGAGTGAAGGTACCTCTTCATAGCCTGCCCTCTCTAGGTATGCAGCTGATAATGAAGAAGGGATGTTTGTGTTTAAGGTTCAGTCTGATGAGCCATTCCCTCAGAAAAAGAGAGGATGGTTCAGTAAGGGAGCACACGAACGTAGGAAAAGAATGTGAAAGTTGCAACAGCAGAGAGTCCTAGCAGCAGCTAAGCGAGAGTCAGATGCCCATACACAGGATATGCTTAATAGGAGCTTAGCCAATTTTCATATCCTAGCAACCACAGCTGCCGACCCAAACCTGGAACAACTAGTAGCCCCACAACCCTTACCTTTGTTTCTCACGCAGCCGATGGAGATAGAAAACAACCCCGAAAACCAAGTCCAAATGCATAATTTCAACCCTGAGGAGATACCTAGGATACCAGCCCCTAATCCCTTAGACCCAGATTATGATCCGTGGTTTGATGATCATAGGGATTATGTGCTACGCTACCACCTAAACGACGAACCCATGCCGAACTTAGCAGCCTATCCAGGTCTAGACCCTCTAGATCCCTACTACGATAACGATGAATACATTAGGGAGATCTTAGAGAATCCGTACCCTCAGGAGGAACCCATGCCCCAATACCCAGACCCAGTACCAGCACCTGCAACCCCAATGAGTGCAGAAAATGTGCAAGAGCTCCGAAATTTCAGAGAAAAGATTTTAGAGAATAGTGAGAGAATGAGGCAAGTAGGAGAGCGACTCGTCTAGAAGTACGACGAGCGCAATATGGATTACTGGATGAATCCATATCAGTGAAGGTATGACATCTATACTATTGTTTTTTATCTATGTTTGATCCACATAAACTCCAAGGTTTGCATTTCGCCAAAAATTCTATCGATTGCCACTCGTTTTCCGTCGAAAATTAGTTCGTTTCGCGCCTTCCAAATTGCCCAGCAAGAAACTAAAATTATCACCTGAATTATACGCCTATCGTGTTCGGACGCTGCCACTCCTTTATACACTTGGAATAGGTCAAGGATGCTGAACGCGAAGTGCTGGGGAATGTTGCACCACACGCTCACCTTATTCCACATCAATGCTGCAATATAATAAGATACAAACATATGCTCTGCATCTTCTTCAGCTTCACCACATAAACAACATATTGTCGAACCCCTTAGAAGGCTGCGTTTTTGCAGCCCCTTCAATGTTGCCAATCGATCTTGTTCTGCCCTCCATGCAAAAATGTTTACTTTTTTATGACCCACTTAACCCAAGTGTAGGGTTAAAAAGGTACCGCATGTTTTTGTTACCTATCGTGACTTGATGCAACTGTGAAATACCCGTTTGAAGAGAGAATCCACTCCCATCTATCCTGTTCTTAGCGCACCACAGTGTTTTGTACCAGATTTTGCAGCCTGCCCCACTTTTCCCATTGAGGTGAAGTGCCCAAATTTCTCTTCCACTCCCAACCCATACGCCGCATGGCCACTGTAGCGTTTTTATTAGATTTCAAACTGAAAAGTGCTGGAAATCTTTCCAAAAGAGGACCGTCCTCCAGCCAATAATCAACCTAAAAAGGCATTGTTTCACCATTTTCCAACTTCGCCTTTATCAGATTATAACCACACACGTTTTGGCCCGTTAAATTCTTCCCCAACTTGTGAATTCCACTCTAGACCCCCATCAAACCATCTTTTATCGATAACAAAATTTTCTAACCCATCTGTTTTACATCTAATGTCACACCCTGACTTTTACGGAAGCGTATGATGTGTGACTTGCTTAATATCGTTGCATTCAATTAAAACAAACAGCTATATGATTAGAACCATGATGTTCATCCATTAATACGATTCAAAATAATACAAACCACATTGTTTAGTACCAACCAAAGACTTTAAGTTTAACTTACAAACCAACCAAATGTTTCAAGTTCCATAAAGGGCTTTACAAAAGACATTGATAAAACAAGGCTTTGATTCATGTATCTTATCAAGGATAGGATACACAATTCAAACCCTTCAAGACGGGATGACATCATATCTTGTAAACACATCTTGAAACCTTTCAGACTTCGCCAGATCCATCAATTTCCTGAAATAGAGGTATTTTGAAAACATCAACAAAAGTTGAGCGAGTTCATGTGTTTTTGTATGTGTGCACGAATAACCTTGTAAACATTTGTATGTATGTCTTTGTAAACCGGTATGAAAGCGTCTATGAACAGATCAATTAATGTGTAGCTAATACATTAATATGTGTGCAACGGTGTAGGAAGGCTCAATCCTTTGCGAATTTCATACCGGGCCACCCGGCGGGGACGACATAGTCACCTCTTGGTCCAACACGCGGTCTCATGGGTGGGGCTCGCAACACCCAAATAGATCTATCACTCATGCCCCTCGGTCCTTATACAAGGATTAATGGTCTTAAGTTAACACCTACCCATTCACATGATCTAACAGTTCATTCCTTAGCTAACCATACCATTTGTAACCATTGAAATATTTGTAACATGTATTTCACCCCCGAAGTTATAAAGCCGAAAACAGTTAAAGAAAAGGGGGACATGAACTCACTATCTTGCGTCTTGCTGTCCGGTGTAACTCAAAGATCTTGTCCTGATGTCGTGCAACTACCTACACATGTGCTATGTTTTATTAGACGGCTAGGTCGTGTAACGACTCTTAGTCTTAGTTGTTATGACTTAACATTCTTTGTGTTACGTCTTGATGTACATTATATTATTCCAAAGTATATAATTATTGGTTAAAATAATAATATTTTAACTTAAATTATATTTATCAATTATTTGGAATATTTGTTAAAATAATATATTTTAACTTGGTATATTATGTATTTATACACATGTATTTTCCCAAGTATGGGTGTACTTGTACTTGTGTATTTTTAGACTTGTGTATTTTGCCAAGTATTGGTGGCGTATTCCGGTGTGTATTTGTACGTATGAGAATACGTACTTTTATTGTATTTATTAAGTATTTTATACTTAATCTAGTATTTAATTTTCCGGAATATTATTTTTAATCAAATAAAAATCACCAACTATTATTCTTAAAATATATGTATTTTAAGAAAACTTTTATAGAAAAATATCCATAAATCTTCCTTGGCAAAAATAATTATACTTTCATATAAACCTCAAAAATAATATATTTTCAAGATTAACTTAGAAAATATTTATATTTCTAATTTTCACCCAAAATAATATGTTTTTAGCTTGTTTAAGAAAATAGATATTTTCTTCAAAAATAATATATCTTCTAATTGTTCAAGAAAATATATATATTTTTCTTCACTCAAAAATAATATATTTTCTACTTGATAAAATATGATATGTCTTGTAGTATTTGTCAAAATAATATTTTCCGTTTCTTTGGTTTCCAAAATACCGTTTAACTTATTTGTCGAAATATATATGAATTTAATTCCGGAATATATATATATATATAGATTCCATAGTCCTTGTTCGGTTTGTCCAATATCAAGGTATAAATTATATATTTGCTTTCTTGGAATTTTGGTAATATTTTATAGGGAATATGTCACAGAATAGTAACCAAGTTTCAAAAGTGTTCTAATTAGGTCACTCGTATCGTTTTTGTCCCAATTAGATAACTTAACATTCAAATCGAGTCATGTCCTTTTTTCTCTGTGTCAAGAAAAAAATGAAGAATAAGATGTTGGGGTCGGATTATTTTAATATATGAAATTATATTAATTAAAAATAAAAACACTTGAATTACATTAAAAATTAAAAAAACAATTTACAATTCACGTCATCACTCAAAGTTAGCATCAAATAAAAGGGAAAAAAGAAACAAAAATCCACATCATTATGGTTACTTATGAAATGGATGAAAAAACCATTAATTTTAATGAAAAATGAATGTTGAGTGACCTGATTGGAACACTTTTGAAACTTGAATGACCTAAGTGGAACACTTTTAAAACTTGATTACTATTCTACAAAGTTACCCCTTTATATTACAATTTTGGGTATTTTGGTAAGTTATATTATTTTCAATATTTCAAAAATAATATAACTAATACACATAATATACAAATAGCACACAAGTGTGACATCTAAATATATATTTCATTAAATATACACTTAGTCACTTTTATTTATCAAAAATCAACCTCCAATATTTGTAACTTTTGTAACAAAAAATATGGCAAGTTTTTATATGAAAACCATGATCAAAATTTATTTGTAAACACTTGTTTAAAAATGTTTTTCTAAGTGTTTAATTTCTACAAAAAAAATTTGCCATAGTTTCCCCTTAAAAATGGAGGTTTCCATGCTTTAAAAGCATATATCATTTTCTTTTAAAATCATCATCAATCATCAACAATTCAATCAAGACTTACCACGAGCCAAAAATCATGCAATTTACACTACATCATGAACTTGAAATTTTGTAAAAGTTTGTAGTACTTTAACATGTTGTTTAGTAGGTTTAGTTACCCCTAAAAATATGGTTATTTGTTTACAAATCTCATTCTTGTAAAGTTTAGTCTTTTACAACTTACATGATGATTTTCTAAAAATGATTCTTCTTGTTAACAACATGTTTCTAGCTTTGATTTAACACTTAAAACATGATTAATTTCTTTAAAAGTCATGATCATGTAAATCTTGCAAATAACTTTGGTTTCTTAAGAAAATTATTTTTGAAATCATCCATTTTCAAGACTTATAACATGTATCATTAATCATCTTACACAAAAACAACTTCATTTTCAAGTTCATAATCCACATAAAGGATGATTATTATGATTTTCACAAGATTCATCCTCTCACTTGCTAGATCATGTGTTTAATCATCATCTAGCAAGGTTCTTATGATGATCAACATCATAAACACAAGAAATCAACAATCAAGTATCATATATACACTAGAACAACTTAGATTGTTATGTTATTAAGCTTTATGTGAATGATCATCTTCTTGTTTCTTTGAGATTCTTATGATTAGCACATTACATAACCTTTTAACCACTAAGATTAGAAGTAAAATCAAGATGTAAGAAGCTTACTACTAGCACAAAGGCTAGGGAAGAAACTATGATGAAGAAGATGATGAAGAAGGTGGATAAAAGCTCTTAATGAAGGTCCTTCAAGTTCCAATGCCTCCAAGCTTCTTAACTTTGCTTCTTGCACCTCTAAATCACCTTGGATTGTATGAGAATGATTGAAAATGGTGGGAGTATGGTGGTGGTGTGGTGGCCGTAAACAAGGAAGAAGGAGGAGAAGGGATGAAGTAGTTGTAATGTTGGAATGAAAGAGAATGTTAATCTAAAGGTTTATAAAAACACTTCTCCAACATGGGGGGGGGGGTATATGGTTGGGAGGTAATGATAAGTTAGAAGTTTTGGTTAGATTCTAAGTATGATGTTTAGTGTTATAAGTATTATGTGTTTATAGGGTGTGTTATGATGTTCGGTGACCATAACTAGCTCGAAAATGTTAAAACAATGCTTCTAGTGAAAATTTGGTGTTTCGGGTAGTGTCCGGTTGTTCGGTTGGTTACTGGTTCATTAAGGTGCTATATTACGCAGTTTAGTGTGCTTTATGTTCCCTTTTGTGACAGTTTTGATTCCCGACACTTAGGAAAGCATTCTAGACCATTAAACCATGATTCTGCATTATATATTGTTGTTAAAATGATGATTTTTGTTGAAATATGCAGAATTCTGCAGTTTTTGTGAGTTTTAGGCACTTTCCGGCACTTAAACTATCACTAGGAAGGCAGTTTTGTGATCCCTACTTTCCTACACACTATACTAGTGTAACTCTTGGTTTCGGGCTCATTCTGTGTCTTAACATCATGTCTGTCTATGTTCTGAACTCCCATCAGTACTTCTAGTTTGTCTGATAATTGTGCTAACTTTGTTTCGTGCACCAATTGAATCATAATGTGTTGCATTGCAATAATGATAAATAATTATGCAACATGTAATGCACTTGTATGTATTTGACAGTAATCAGGAATCATTCATGTCATTAATTCAAATAAAGCACAGTCATTAAGATACAAATTACTGTTTAAAATTTATTGTACGGATACATGGAAAATTGACAGTTCTCACATTCCCCCCCCCCCCCCGTTAAGAAAATTTCGTCCTGAAATTTAAGCTGCGTTATCAGTTGCAGGGGAGTTAGGGAACAAATGCGGATACTTTGATTTCATTCGATCCTTACACTCCCAAGTAAACTCTGGGCCGTGACGTGAATTCCAGCGAACCTTGACAAGCTTAATGCGACTTCTCCGAGTCTTGTGGACTTTCCAGTCCGTAACTTCAACGTGTTCCTCAGCGAACTGGAGAGTGTCGTCGATATGTACTTAATCCGCAGGGATGATGACTGTTTCCTGGGTTGGGCTTTTCTTCAGGTTTGATACATGAAATGTATCGTGAACACCGTTCAATTCTTCTGGTAATTCTAGTTTGTACGCTACCGTACCAACCCTTTCTAAAATCTTGAACGGGCCAATGTAACGTGGTTTTAACTTGCCACGTTTACTGAATCGTGCTACGCCTTTCCAAGGTGAGACTTTCAACAAAACCATGTCTCTTACCTTGAATTCCAAAGGTTTCCGTCTTTGATCTGCGTAGCTCTTTTGTCGATCACGAGCCGCCTTGATGCGCTCTCGGATCTGCATGATCTTGTCGGTTGTTTCTTGAACCAGTTCGGGACCAACCATCTGTCTATCCCCAGCATCTGCCCAACACAACGGTGAGGGGCACTTACGGCTATATAGAGCTTCGAACGGTGTGGCTTGTATGCTCGTATGGTAGCTGTTATTATAGGAAAACTCAACCAGAGGCAGATGAGTATCCCAATTGCCACCTAAATCCATCACACATGCGCGAAGCATATCTTCCAGTGTTTGTGTAGTCCGTTCGCTCTGACCGTCTGTCTGCGGGTGAAAGGCCGTACTCAGATTTAACTGAGATCCAAAGGTCTCTTGAAAGGATTGCCAAATCCTTGATATGAATCGTCCATATCTATCTGAAATTATCAAGATAGGCACTCCATGACGTGCTACTATCTCCTTGAGGTAAAGCTCAGCTAGCATTCCAGTGCTATCTTTCCCTTCAATCGGTAGGAAGTGTGTAGACTTTGTCAATCGATCCACTATTACCCATATCATATCGTGCCCTCTAGGTGTCCTGGGTAATTTCATTATGAAGTCCATCGAAATTTGTTCCCACTTCCACATGGGTATTTCAGGCTGTTGCAAAAGACCTGAGGGTTTCAGATATTCGGCCTTAACCTTAGCACATGTTAGGCATTTTCCAACATAAACAGCAACATCGCTCTTGAGCTTTGGTCACCAATAATAGTCTTTCAGATCTTGGTACATTTTGTCTGATCCTGGGTGGATCGAGTACCTCGACTTATGAGCCTCATCAAAAATAACCTCTCTAATACCGCCATAGAGCGGAACCCAAAGGCGTCCCATGAAGTATAAGGTTCCTTCCTCATTTGGCACCAACTTCTTCTCCATTCCTCGGAGATATTCAGCCTTAAGATTTTCCATCTTAAGGGCTTCTTGTTGTGCTTCACGTATACGTGAAGTGAGATTAGTCTGAATTGTCATTTCTAAAGCACGAACCCTTAGTGGCTTAACCCTTTCCTTACGACTTAATGCGTCTGCTACCACATTTGCCTTTCCAGGATGATACTTGATCTCGCAGTCATAATCATTCAGCAACTCAACCTATCGTCACTGACGCATATTAAGCTTCTTTTGATCAAATATATGCTGCAGACTCTTGTGGTCTGTTAAGATAGTACATCGAGTACCATACAGATAATCTCGCCAAATCTTCAAGGCAAACACCACCGTGCCTAGCTCCAGGTCGTGAGTGGTATAATTCTTCTCATGTACTTTCAGTTGGCGTGAAGCATAAGCGATGAATTTTTGGCGTTGCATTAGCACGCATCCCAAACCTTGATGCGAAGCGTCGCAATATACCACGAAGTCTTCCATGCCTTCAGGTAGGGATAGTATCGGTGCATCGTATAGCTTGTTCTTGAGTAGTTGAAAGTCTTCTTCTTGCTTGTCTCCCCAGCCGTACTTCTTGTCTTTTTTAGTAAGGGAAGTTAGCGGTTGAGCTATCTTGGAGAAATTCTCGATGAATCTGCAGTAATAGCCCGCTAATCCCAAAAACTGTCGAATCTCAGTCGGTGTCTTGGGAGTTTCCCAGTTCTTTATCGCTTCAATCTTTGTGGGATCCACATGAATACCAATCTCGTTTACCACATGGCCAAGGAACTGTACTTCGCGAATCCAAAATTAGGTATTTTGAGAACTTGGCGTAGAGCTTTTCCTTCTTTAGTAGTTCCAGAATGGCTCTAAGATGTTGCTCGTGCTCTTCCTTCGTTCGCAAATAAATCAGGATATCATCGATAAATACAATCACAAATTTATCGAGATATGGCTTGCATACATGATTCATCAAATCCATAAACACTGTTGGCACGTTAGTTAATCCGAACGGCATCACGAGGAACTCGTAGTGTCCATAACCAGTCCTGAACACAGTCTTCGGTATGCTCTCCTCTTGAATCCGCAACTGATGATAGCCCGACCGAAGGTCGATCTTGGAGTAGTAGCTCGATCCTTGCAGTTGATCGAATAAATCATCAATCCTCGGTAATGGATACCGATTCTTGATAGTTAACTTGTTCAGCTCCCGGTAGTCGATACACATTTGAAAACTACCATCCTTCTTCTTAACGAATAGAACTGGAGCTCCCCAAGGCGAGAAACTCAGCCTTATAAATCCCTTGTCCAATAACTCCTGAAGCTGTGTGGATAACTCTTGCATCTCGGATGGCGCAAGTCGATATGGTGCCTTGGCTACAGGCGCGGCGCCTGGAACCAAGTCAATGTGGAATTCGACTTGTCTCTGCGGAGCTAATCCTGGCAAGTCTTCGGGGAAGACCTCAGGATAATCCCTCACCACTGGGATATCTTCAAGTTTCGGCTCTTCGGCTTTCTTATCCACTACATGCACTAGGAAGGCAACGCATCCTTTACGTAGACACTTCTGTGCTTTCATACCATTGATGATCCGCAAGGGCGTATCATGCTTCTCTCCATGAATCACGATCGTCTCCTCATTCTCCATCAGAATACGGATGAACTTCTCATGGCAAACTATCTTTGCACGGTTGTTAGACAACCAATCCATCCCGACCACGAGATCCAAACTTCCCAAATCAACTGGTAGAAGATCAATAGAAAATTCGCGCTCTGCAAGCTCCAAAGTACAACCCTTAATCACCTCATTCGCCTCTACTAACTTTTCATTAGCCAGTTCTATCGAGTATGGGACGTCTAGCTTACTTGTAACTAAACCGAGTATTTTCTTAAAGTCTATAGATACAAAGCTAAAATCGGCACCAGTATCAAACAACACAGATGCATAGCGTTGGTTAAGAGGGAACGTACCAGTAACCATGTTTGGATCCTGGCGTGCTTCCCTGGCTGCGATTGTAAACACTCTTCCTCGAGCTTGGTTTTTCTTAGGGCAATCCTTCCTGAAATGCCCCAAGTCACCGCAGCCAAAACAGCCCTGGCCGCATCCATTATCATTTACGTTTCCACCCTGATTGTTGTTGTTGTTGTTGTTGTTGTTGTTGTTGTTTCCTCCACGATTTCCATTACCAGCCTGGTTCCCATAACCACCACGATTCCCCTTTCCTCCGAAATTACCATTTCCTCCCTGGTTTCGATTACCTGACTAGTTTCCATTCCCACCACGGTTTCCATTACCACCTTGACCTCCATTCCCACGTCCAGCACCATACCAACACGTCTCCTTGGCATACCCCACCTTGCCACAGTTCTCACATTTTTCATACCTGCACCGTCTGGTATGATGACGCTGACAGATGTCGCACTTGGGCAGAGTGCCCATATACCCTTTTCCTTTGTTCTCAACATTTGCAGTGCCAGTCTGTGCCTCAGCTGGCTGATTGGTGTCTCTACGCTTGTTGGCATTGTTGTTGTTGTTCGCTCGGGTGCTCTTCTTAAAATTCGTGAACTTCCTTTTGTTATCACCTAATGACTCCACATGAGTCTCCTTCTTTTTAGTCTCAGAGATCGAAAACTTTCCAAACCGAACTGCCTCATTAGTAAGCGACACACTTAGATCAATAGCCTCAGCAATAGTTGGAGGCTTGGAAGCTGTAACCATACTCAAAATCTAAGGTGCCAATCCCCAGATAAAATGCTCAATTATTTTAAACTTTGGCTCCACTAGATAAGGAACCACCCTTGACAAGTCATGGAAATGCTGGATGTACTCGGTTACTTTCGGACCATCCATCTTCAAGTTCCAGAATTCCATCTCCAACTTTTGAATCTCCACTCATGAGCAGTACTTTTTGCGCATTAACTCCTTTAGTTCATCCCATGTTAACGCGTATGCAGCAGTCTCGCCCAGTGTTTGGACCTGGAGGTTCCACCATGAAAGCGCTCTGTCAAGAAACAACCCAGAAATATACGTAACTCTTTGTTCCGGAGCACACTTGCTCATCCTCAATACAGAGTCGGTTTTCTCTACCCAGCGCATGAAAGCGACAGCACCCCCAGTGCCATCGAAATTAAGGGGCTTACAGTCTAAGAATTGTTTGTGGGTACAGCCTGTAACACAAGCAACACAGTTCACGATAAGCATTGGCAAAGCACAATTGGAAATATCCAAACGAGTTGTAATGTGTCTTAGGTGACTTAACATTACCGATTGGGGGGTTATATCCAGAGGAACCACCGCTATACTCCGAGCGGTTGGCCTCGTGCTGGGCAATAGTTTGTGAGATGCGTTCTTGCAGCTCGGCTTCGGTCCTTGGCAGCGGGTTGTCGTTCTTGGTGTTTCTTCGAGGCGGCATATTTCTTCTAGTAAGAAGATTCGGATGGGTTAGGCCTTATTCATCATGTAATCGTATAGAGGTGTACGTATATATATATATATATATATAACATAAGCAATCATCACAACCAACAACCACACAATAACATAATCATCGCATGAACATGAAAACCAACAATGTATTTAATTAGAACATGACTATTGAGCTTCCATTAATAACCAACCACAAGTTACATTGTTTTAAATTGTAGCAGATCAAAGGAGACATTGGGTCACACTACCCCTGTCAGATAAGTCTGTCAATATACAAAAGTAATAATCAAAAGTGGTCTTCCTGTCTTCACGATCTCGGCTCAATTGTGGCGTTCTCACCAAAAGTAGGGCACCTGCGTAAAACTAAAAACCTACGATGCTGATGGCGGAGGAGGAGGAGGAGGGAAAAAGAGCAAACTGCGAACATGGGCGAGCTCCTCCTCGAGCTCATGAACTCGGCGAACCAAGTAGCTGATCTGCTGCTTGACTGTGAGAAAGCGGGCATCAAAACCCGGAATAGATGTGGGAGCAGCAGGTGGAGGTACAAAAGGGGCTGATGATGAGGGTGGGGGAACAGAAGTAGGGTGAAATGGAAATGGTGACCGTCGGGCACCCTCATCAAACTCCAGCTCGAGAACTCTGCGGATCAGAATCTCGAACTGTAACTATAGAGACAAAAGTAACTCATCACGAGTGTAGCTGGCGTGATGCGAGGGATGGTAAGGGTCAGAAATGGGCATCGAGTAGGGCGGGAACCATCTAAGTGGCTCGTCTAGTGAAGCTGGTGTATATGGTGTAAACTGTGGGATAGGCAAAAAGTCTGCTGATGCGAACGGGTTGAAGCTCGGGGGTGTCCCGAGGTGCCTTCCCCTGGACGAGGAGCTGGGATCTCCTGTAGAAAAACGATCGGGTTGGTACGATGCTCATCGGACACAAAAGGAGGTGGGGGAACAATGTCAGCAGGTGGGGGCTGTGGAACGTATGGATCAACAGGTGGGAGATTAAGTGGTGCTAAAATAGGCTCAGGTATGAGCGGTGCAACATCGAGTATGCCAAAAGGAACAGGGTCTGGACCAGGAATGTGATCTGGGACATGAGGGGGTGTAGGGACTCGAACAGGAGATGACGGTGCAGCAGACATTGCATCGTCATCATCTTGATCAGTGGCGTAAAGCTGGAGTCCTGCAGCCTGTAGGGCCAATGAAGTTACAGACTCAAAGGAGTCTGCAACAGAATGCAAGCTAGAATTCGAAGATATGTCAATAACAGGTATGGCAGGAGGAGGTATATCCAGCACAACAACATCATCAACCTCCCCATCACCCTGAGCATCTACTGGTGATCACCCAAAAACAAATCAACATCATCATCAAAAAGATCGTCGAAGGGCCAATCCTCTGGGGAAATGACCACTAAAGGAACAACATCAAGGATGGGGGCAACAACGTGCTCACCATCGGGGTGACCGATGATGAGATGGTCGTGAATAGGGGCAGGGAAAGCAAAAACATCATCAATTGGAATGCCATCAGCAAAACGTGCTCACCATCGGGGTGACCGATGATGAGATGGTCGGATATCATCTCCGGGTCACTCTCTGTATCTGACGTGAAGACCTCCAGCTCCGGAGCTATCTCATCATCGGAAACCACTGCCATGGAGTCATTATCATCTGACAATCCACTCTCAGATGACGACATAGGTACCGGTAACATAATAATCATGGCATGTGCACATATCTTAACTACTATCACTCGGTGTATGTAAACAAAGGCAGGTATCACTTTAACATGTATTCACGTCATTCCTACGTGAGACTTTTATAACTTAACAAGTCTACCCCATGCAAACTAAACCACTAGCTGTAACACTTTGTAAAAAAAAAACGTGTCCAATTATGTGAAGACACGTGTCCTAAACCCTAATCATATGAAAGATTGAATTACAAGGACTAAACTTGTCAAACGATGAAAATACATATGCGAAGGGACTAAAAGTGTCAACATGCCAAACTTGTGCCTCTGATTAACCACACACGATGAATATATTCTTAAACGAGTAAATTATCGGACGTATGAAGCCATTTGTGAAAGTAAACAAAAGTTTACAAGATGCAGGGGTTAAATGTGTCAACATGTTAATTCTTACCTCTGAGTGACCTTTTAACGAACCCGGGACTTCGTAATGTTTGATTATACTCTCAAGAATATGTGATAACAAATTCACGAAGTTTTGATATCGTTATCTGTTATTTACGCAAATTTCCAAGAATAAGGGTTAAAAGCGTCAACCAGCAGAAACTAGTGTTTTCGGTGATCGTTTAACGAAATCGGACCTAACGGTTTTGGTTATACTCCCTAGATCATCACAAACTAACTTCAAGGGTTAAATGCGCCTAAAATGAAAGTTATTAAGCTTATAAAGGTGCAGGGACTAAATATGACAAGTTTAAAACTTGTTTGGCTGGACCCCTATAGGGTCGCGCTGCGCGACCACGTCCCTCATATGCCGTCGTACGACGTGACGGCTCCGTTTCAACAGAATATGCATAGCATCTGCAGTTTGTCATCTTCCTTGAGCTCCAAACAAAACTAATTCGAATTCTATGGCTTGTTGATGGTTTTTAATACCACTTTGGACACCTGGAGCCATCCTACAACATCCCTAACACCTGTAATGATCTAGAGTGAGCTCCATGCACTATAAATAGGCTCCTTTGGACAGCCATTTTCCTTACACATTCAAAATTCTCACTCTATCTCACTAGCTTGAGCATTCTTGAGCTTTCTTTGGAATTCCTGATCAAGAGGGAGCCCACCATAGTTCAATCTTCGTGCAAGGACATGTTGTAAGTGTCCTTAGCCACTCTAGTTTAGTTTTTATGTGTTTAAAGGCCAAAAGTCAAAGTTGTCGTAATAAAGCTTTGACTTTCGGTTAAGACCTAAACGGTCCAGCCATTGTTTGAAGCAAATATGGCTACGTGATCGTAATTAGGTAGGTGTTAATCCCTCAAAAGGGCACCTCCTAATTATCACGTTTACTTAGTTAATTGTCGGGTCAAAGTAACTAGTCAAACTAGTCAGATTTTCAAATAATAAATAAAACTGATAATGTAGAAGTTATAAATCATGTTTTATCACTTAAATAACTTGGTAAATATTATTAGAACATGTCTAATCATGTTCAACACGACAATTATGAGTTTAGAGTCGGTTCGCAACCGAAAGTCGCAAAAGCTTGACTTTTGCTTTGACTTTCAGTTCTGACCCGATTAAGCTTAAATCCTTTATGTTTTAAGCTTCCATTAGGACCATATAATGTTGTAGTATAACCCTCTAAGGTTATATTACCTGGTCACTTTATATTCTGAATTATATGCAAGTTTCCATTATTATGCTTTTAGTTGACAATTATACCCTTATAGTCAAAAATTGAGATTTTTGAATATATGGTCATACAAATAACTTTGTCACTGATATATAAACATGTCTGAATTATTTTGACATTATTTTCTGGTCTCAAAATGATGTTATGCAAGATATCGTAAAATTAGCTTTTATAAAGACTAAATTACGCTTTTATGCATAAAACATGATTAAACATAGATTTTGACATAAAACTCATTACCTACTGTTATGATATCATTTTTAGGAATTTTTGGAATGTTGGGTCAAATTATATACTGACCATAACTTAGAGTTCTTGTGTAAATTCCATAATTGACGATAATGCCCTTTTTGCTAATAAAATGTGATTTACATATGATTAACATGCCAAACCTTTTTCTACTGATTTAATATGAAAAAAAAGTATTTTAAACATCCAAGGCTGTTCAAAATCTCATAATCACATAAATATCGTCAATTATCGACTTTTACGCTAATTAAGTGCATAGTATGGTTTAGAACCATATTTAGCACCCAAGACTTATTACCTACTGAATTTATAAATAAATTTTAATATTTTTACAGTAGGTATAAGTCATGAACTCAGACTTCCAATTATGTCCTTAAAAGCATATGTAAAATGACCGAAATACCCTTTCGGAGCATAATTTGGCCATAAATGCTAAACCACACATATGTATGATATCCTACTGATATAACATCATAAAATAAATATTTTAACAGAATGTTTTAGACCAGAACATCAGTTTACCTTAAAACCTCTTTTATAAACCTTAAAATGACCAAAATGCCCTTACGGGACTTAATTTGGTTTTAAATACTTTTTGGGCATATATGTTACCATCCTACTGATGTATTAACATATTTAAAGCATAATAACATATGGGACTTGTATATGGTTCATTCGGTTGCCCGTTATGAATTTATGCGTTCGGTTCTGTTTATGTAACTAGTTTGCATTAATTAGCCGAAACGGGTTTAACTTTGTCATTTAAACTTCAAAATCCAGAATGCGTTTAGTTTACCCATATTATACAAGTATTCAAACTTGTCGGGTCTAAATTGTGACACCCGTCTTTTCAGGTCGTACCGTACAATAGTAATATGTGTAATGAACATGTAATATGGCTGTTTGTGACTGATTGTCATATTTATATATGATAATTGATGTGTTGGTAAATTCAGATGTTTATAAAAATTATGTTGACAACGATAAAACAAACGCTTATCGCGTAACTATTAAAATGCGAAACGAACATCGGTGACCACCCGATCAGTGTTAAAATCCTAAAAATAGTCTGTTATGATTAGAATAGTAATTTTAATCATATCCGTGAGGAAAAATAAATTAAAACGCTAAGAAACTCTATTTTTCGAGTTTGAGTGTGTACCGCGCGATACTGCGCGAATTAGACAAAATACTGTCAACGCAGCCAGTCAAGGCAACTGGTAATTATTTCAGTAATAATTTTAAGTGATTATTTTTATAGAATGATAAAAATAATTTGAAACGCACTAAAACGGGATTAAAACGTAGATAAAATACATGGTAATCAGTAAAATACCTGTTTTTAACTCAAATTTGCATATAATATATGTATGTATATATTGTGTGTGTGTGGGAATGAAAGGTGGTGGCCCTATGGCAGCCCACCTCATTCAAAATTGCTTCTCTCTTGCCAAGTGTTGTCTTGGAAATAACAAGCCATCATTTAAACATTCCTTCACACACTAAACAACCCATAACCCAAGATCAAAACATTCTCTCTCTCCCTCTTGCATATTCTCGGCCGAACACCCCCTTACCACACCAACATTTCATTTTCAAATTCAAATCATAAAGATTCAAGGGCTTTACATGGTGATTTCAAGCTTGTAAGGAGGTTTGGAGGTGATTTCAAGTAGATTCAAGCAAAACCAAGGCCTTATATCACCATCTTTATCAAAAACCCACTAAAAATCTTGAAGGTATAACATATTTTCTTTAAACATTGTTCTTGATTCATAGTGATAAAGAAGATAGTGAAAGTTTCTCTTGATTCTTGAATCTAAACATAAGCTTGAAACTAACAAGGAATGAGATTTTAAACAAATAAAAAATGGGTGTATGCATGTGTGTATATAGGGCCGAGAATATGTGTATATATGTGTATAAGTTGTATTTTGATTTTTGATGAAAGAAGTTCTTGATTTATTGGATTTCTTGAAAAGTATAAAGTGTGAAAGAACTTTTAAATGTCATACAAAGAATGTTCTAAAGGATCTAAGATTTGAAAGTGATGTGTTGAAAAGTAAAATTTTGGAAGTATGTGTATGTATAAATTTCGTGTATATGTGTGTATATATGTATGCATGCATGTGAAAATTGTTATACAATATTAAATGTGAAAGATCTAAGCATGAATAAACATGAATGATTTGGATGATCATGGTGATATGTGTAATATTTGTAAGAATATGATGTTAGTGAATTTTAGAGCATGATTAGATCATAAGTGATGATGATGATGATGATGATGAGGATGGATGAGTGCATTAGATGCACATATGTGAACTTACATGATGATATGAAGGCATGAAATGATCATATGATTAAGATTTCATAAAAATCAGATTTAATCAGATTATAAACACTAAAATAAAATTATTTTAAAGTGTTTAGTGACATATAACTTTGTCATGATGTTTACTAGCCTTGCATGTTGTACTTGGTGCTTTAAAAGTTGTAAAATAAGTGAAATCGCATGATTTATGTGACCTACACAAAAACTGAACTAATCTGATTATAACCACTATTTTAATCAGTAAATAACATGTATTGTGTTAAAATATCAAGTCGTTTCGAGTTGGGATGATTATAGAAACGTTTAACGCAAAACTATGCGTTAAAACGGTCAAAATCGGCTTTTCGAGTGATTTTTTATAAAACTGATTTAGATCAGTATGTAAACTGATATTTTTAGTTTAAAAATAAGTATTTTAACTAATTTTAAGTTTACTTGGTGTTTGGTTAGTCATACGTGACTTTCGACCCCCGAAAACGTTACCGAATCGCTAAAATACGCATTTTTCAATGAACACTAGTATGGGAAAATTTTGGGTGAACCTTATGTGTTAAGATGTGTTATGTGATTTAAACATGTGGATGTGAAAATATGTTAAGTTTTAACATGATATTAGAAATTTAGCTTATGCATGTGTACTTGTGCGTTTTGTGCGGTAGAAATGGTAAAAATCGCGTTAAATGTGTAACTTGTTTGTCGAGCATGAAAATTTAGTACATATAATATATTTTATGTATACTTGCTTTAAAAATGACAAAATAGATAAGTTAACAAGATTTCGCATGTTTCGATAATAATTTATGTGAACGTTTATGTATATATATTACGACGCGCAAATCGTAGATATATTGCGTATAAACGGGAGTGTTAACGGATTTACATGATAACGGTCACCAATAAAATCATTCGAATAGCAAAATCTTAAATATATATATATATATATATATATATATACTAACGTGCCAACATAATAAAAAACGTGAACTTTTCGAGAAAATCTCAAAGTTATGTGACAATTCTAAGAAACAGAGAAACTTAGGATTTTTGTGATGAATATTGATTTAAAAATCGTTCCTATATATATTAGGACGTGTAGAAATCAATCTCTGGGATTGCGCTATTTAAAATACGCACCCAAAGGTGAGTGTCACTAAACCTCTCTTTTACTACTTTGTATATATTTTGGGGGTAGAACACGCCAATAAAAGGGTTTAATAATGTTTTTGGATTAAAACATGCCTTTTTAATATAAAATATATATATTTTCGTTGAAAATATATGGTGTTGATAAATCATACGCTTCGAGATAAAACGTTTTTGATGAATGAATGTTTGGAGGAGAAATTGGGATGGTACGGTGTTTTTGAGGAGAAACAGACCGTAAAGTTGGGACGAATGCTGCCTGGTCTCAAGAGAGGGGATTCAGGGGATTTGTACAACTTCGTATATTAAATTGTCATATTAGTAGGATATATATATTGTACGTGAGGCAGACATCATATTGGTCTCAAAATGGACCATGCGCCCATGATGTCGTTTAATCTATTAAGTAAATGTACGCGAGGAATTGTTGGTAGATCTATCGGGTTGACAACCCCGTCGGGACCGGTCGCCCCGTGTCAAGTCAAACGACGAATTTAGATTCTGGTTATTGTCTAGCTTTGATTATCCCTGCATGGTAAATATATAATTCGTATTGTCTAGCTAACATACGAGTCTGAAAATTGACGCTATGAATTTAATATACAAAACTTGGGTAGGAGCATAATGTCGGGTTTTTGAACTACGACGGATGACCCATGGATTTTATTAAGGAAGTAAAACGGACTTTCTAAAAATCATATGGATGTTTTAAAATAAACACATAATCAGAAAGTTTTCATTTGGATGAATTGTTTGTATGTGAATATGTGAACTCACCTTCCTTTGTGTTGACACTTGATGTTAACGTGTTCTACAGGTACTTGAGTTCGGCTTCGGGAATCATGGCGTATCTTGTGTTTGATGATGCATGTTGTGTTATTTGAAAATGTTGGACAACTTTTAAACTTTCTGGGACGTTTGTAATAAGATCCGCGAGGATCAAAGACAACTTAACTATGTGGTTGTGTCGTGTCTTAAAACGTAATGTTTAAATAACTTATGTTTAAAATAAATCAATATGTCCAACAATAAAATGCATCGTTCAACAAGATATAAATGGGCACCAACTTCCGTCACCACTACGTTAAATATTCCGCTGCAACGTATTTTGGGGTGTGACATAAATCACATTCTATTACGGTCTCCGCTTAATCTAGCGTTTCGAACCGTAAAGTATCTTTCAAACTAACCGGTCTAAGTCTTTGACTTAAATAAAGACCCGTTAGTATCCTAATAGGTTAATAAACCTTCCATACAGATTAAGCAGCTTCGGTAGAAGATATTTGCACAAGGTCTTAGGAATTATATGGCTGAGTAGCATCTTTGCACATCTAGCTCAGGTAAATACTTTTAACTTATTTTCCCTATACGGGCTTGGGATACAGTAAATTATTACCGCTTGGTCGGGTATGAGATCATTTAATCGGATTGTGATTTAATATATCTGCATAACCCGTTTTAATTTGTATTGTTTGATAACATAAACATTGGGGGTCAACGACCGTGTCCTAGATATCCTCGGCTCATTAAAGTTAATAATGGCCACGACCTATGCACGGGGTGTCGGCATACACCTGACAGATGCAAATTCTAAATATTAAATAACCCACATGTTGGGGATAACTCCTTTGTGGGTTTTATAAGTGGTGAGTCGGTTAATCATGACCGGTTTCCAAACTGGCCCCAATTGTATGACAAACATGTAAATCTATATACAAGATTTTATTAAAGATTGTCCCAAGTTACAAATGATTTTGTGCCATGTGCGCCTAAACCAATTTTCATAAACTCTTTTCAAATGAGTCAGTTATTTGTATTTACTAGTGAAAACTGACGTATTTTCCAAAGACAAAGTGATAGGTACCTCTCAAAATTAGGCTGGAGCTACTTGGTGTCAAATAAGAGGATCTTGCAAATCCTTAGATGCCTAAAGTCTGTTTATTTCAGTTTCTTGTATTTGTTTTATGATCCGCCTGTGGATCTCTATTACAAGCAGTCTGTATATTTTATATTTAGAACTCTTGGACATTATGGTTTGTAATAGTAATTATCTACCAAGCCTTCCGTTGTGCTATAATATTGTGTTAATTGTCTATGATGATATCAACTACGACACAATACTCCCCACCGGTAATATGTGGAAATATCGGGGTGTGACAGGTTGGTATCAGAGCCAACATTGAGTGAATTAAACACTAGCCTTTTGTGTTTAATCTCAATGACACAATAGCATATTCCTTAGACTTCCGAGTCTAGGCAAATGACCTAGGATTTATTCTTAACTTTCCTTTTTGTCGTTTATATGTTGTTTTCTTGTTTTAACAGTATTATAAAATGCCGCCATGTGTCAGAGGAAAAGGAAAAGGTCCCATGAGGGGTGTACCATCTAGTCACGCTGGACCCTCACACAGACGCACGCCTTCAGCGTCATTTAGCAGCTCCGATTCACGAAATGATTGGAGACACTCTTTCGAACCTGCGATGTGACATCTGTGCCTCTGCGACCATCATATGAATACAAAACCAATGAAATATTGTGTTTCATACTTGGGTTTTGTATAAATATATGTATCATTTGCACATATAAATTCTTGTTCAATTTCGAGCTTTAAAACGCTTTCTGGAAAGTTATACGCGAACTGATGCGTAAACGTAATTAGTTTAACTCAACAAACACTCCAGAACAGTGACATAGGCTTAACATATCTTAAATAACCTTTACATGACTTAGAAATAATTTTTGGATGGTTTGGTGTGTCGAAAACAAGTCTATTCGATCGCAGGGACTATTTATGTTAAACTGCGAAAGTATGCCGATTTGTATGGTAACGAACATTCCAGAACTTGATCATAAGTTAAATATGCCCTAAATATCCTTTACATAGCTTAGAAATAGGCTTTGAGGTGTTTGGTGTGCAAAAATAAACTTTTTGATCAATAGGGACTAAAAGCGTCAAAAAGTGCATAAGTTTGCATTTTCGCGCATATCTTACATTTTGAATATATCCGGACATCCAAAAATTTTTGTAATCATTGAAATATTTTATTTTAGTGATTGGCATGCTAAAATTCCATTCGTCGCGTAATTTGGATCGTTTTTCGCGTCCGTTCGTGTTTCGTCGTAATTAACCGAACAACGCAACCGTACGACCAAACGTACCGACATCCGAGATGTTTTTGAGCATATTTCATGTTCCCTATACTTTAACTTCATTATAGAGCCTTGAAATGGGGTTAACGGGGCTTAAACGTGCCAAAAATGCATCAAAAACCAAGTTTCCAGCTTGTAGGGACCATTTTTGACAATCTGTCAAAGATGGCTAGGAGGGGCGCGTAAGCCATGGGAATTTCCTACGCGGCCCGTGAAAACACATCAGACAGAAACATTAAATCTGGACCAATTCAGCCATTTTGATGGTTTTGATCCTTGTTTTGCAATACCATTTGATGGTTTTGAGTGCCCATTGTATTATAAACCATGGGCTACACATGGAGGGTCAAGATCAAGGCACGAATTACGAGAAACGATCCTAACGGTTCTTCGAAATCTATATATACCCACCATGTTTCATTTGCAATCCACACAATTGATCTGAATTCATACTCTAAGTTGAAGCCTTAGCTTCATACCTGAGTATTTTAGATCAATTTCTTCCTTGCTTGGACCTTTTGTAAGTTTCTTTCATGCTTTTATGCGTTTTTAAGCGTGAAAGTCAAATGGTGTTTGACTTTATGCTTTGACCAGTCTTTGGTCAACACAAAGTTCGTTCGAACTTTGTAACGTGAGCGTAATCACGATGGTCATAGTCCTTTGTGACTATACCTACTGATTACCACGTTATTTAGGCATAGTGACGAGTCATATTTTCGGTCAAAATACGCGTTTATGCGTATTTTGCAACCAAACTATTCTTGGGTATCAAAACCCTTTGTTTTGATATCAAACTTGTTTTTTAACTTCGTTAAACATGTTTTAACATGTTTAACTCGTCACTTTTAGTTTAGTGCTTATATAGGGTCGTAAGATAGGCGGTCTAAACCACCGCTTAGACTTTCGAACCCGACCCGTTTGGTCGATCATTAGGATCCGACCAAACATATTTTGTGACTATAGTAGTATAGGGAATAACCTTCCGAGGTTATACCTTATGGTCACTTCGTTTAAGGCATATAATACTTGTCATAGGACTAGTTAGGCGGTCCGAACGCGTTTTACGCGAACAACGCGTTAAAGTAGCGTAAGCTACCTAAACGAGTCGTAATGGGCCGTAAGCACTTAGGATAGGTTCCGTTTTAGAATGTAGGCTTTGTTAAACCATATTATATGATTTCCAACACTCATTTGGCTTACAAGACCTCATTCTATCCGATCTTCCGATTTAGGTCTGGTTTATTAACATAGTTACCTATATTAGGTGTCGATTGATTCCGTGATCCCTCTAGCATTGCTTGGTTGTTATTCAAGACTTCTAAGCATTCCCAAGTGAGTACATAGTTCCCCTCTTTTACCGTTTTAAACTGTTTTGGGGTGATTCATATGTGCTAAACGATTTCGAGTTTTCAAAACAAATACTATGGTTTATATTAAACTATCTGAACTATTTGAACTGTTTGAACCATTTGGAACTATTTGATCTATGTGAACTATTTGAACTGTTTGAACCATTTGGAACTATTTGATCTATGTGAACTATTTGAACTATTTGAACCATTGGGTTAGGGAAGTGATTAGGTAACGGGCGGGTGTAATGTGATAAAAGCATGGTGGATACGCCGCTGGTACTTCCTATATGTAAGTGCTTTTAACACATTATATATTGTTGCGTTATCTAGATCACTTGGGCAAATGTTTTCAAAACGAAGTTACATTACAAGGTTTTTCTAACAATATAAACCATTCGAGTTTTATTACAAAAACGATTTACGATCTGGGTTTACATAAACAAATGTTTTGAGTTAAGATTCATGGCATCGAGGTTTTATAAACTATAACTAATCTGTTTTGACTTGGTTATTTCAATTTACAATACAAACATTTTACAAAACTAAGTTTTCTAATATCGATTAACGAAGTTGTTCGAGTTATTTCAAAATGTAAACGAGCCATGAATCTGACACTCACACAAAACCTATGTACTCGCCGGCATTTTTATGCTGACGTATTTTCACATATGTTTCAGGTACCATAGTTGATGATGTTTGATGATGATATTGATGCATGCTCACATAGGAATGGACGAGGCCTTAGTGACTTAATAACAATGAAAGACAATTGTCCATGTTTTGTTTTTGATTTCAAGACAATGTAATAAACTTAATTCAATAAAACAGAACTTTAATCCATGTGTTGTGAAACAATGATTCTGTTACAACACTCCCCGACGTTTCCGCCGCGGTTTGTTGTTTTAACGCGGTCGGGGTGTGACATGCGAGACACTCAGTTTCACTAGGTTCTTCACCATCATACCACCATTCATTTGGCCCACCTCAACAAGATGAGCCCTAACATTCATACCACTCTCACCATTCTCACCACTCACATCACTCGCAGCATTCGCTGCACTCACACTCGTTTTTCCATTCTGATTCCCATCATTCTTACTCACCGGGTCAATTTAACCCAAATGATTATATCAATAAACCACCGGGTTATAACCCGTTGGGCCCTGAAGATCATTTCTCACAGGACATGGATGTGGATAGTGATCTGAATCTAGCAATGCCACCGACTGGGACGCCTACGCATCCCATCAGTATTTCCAGCGGTTCTTCTTATGCCGGATTGCCATACCAAGGCCCCGATTCATGGGCCGAAAGGTGGAACAGCTACAAATGGGAATACACCCCATCTTTTCATAACTCTCCACCACAACCTCCAATGGAGGAACCGCACTTTCAGGCGGTAACTCCACCGCCATTACCAGTTGAGGAACCACCTCAACAACCACCGCAACTACCTACTGAGTCACCAAGGCAGAGGAGGAACGCACTGATGTCCGTGCAAGGGGGACCGGCATTTAGTTCCCCACAATCTTTAAGTACTTACCCTCCAATCCCCAAAGATCCACAGATGGGTGGACCTTCTCACGCGGTGCCGAAAATTGATCCCCCATCGGTTACCTTAGCACCACCTCCACCGCCAATGGGTTATGAAAACCTAATACCTACTTACCCAGGTTCGTCTGGGAAACCCGTTTGAATATCAAGCTCCTGCCCAGGATCCATATCTTGAGGCATCTCATTTTAACGCTCTTTACCCCTCACCGTTTCCACCAGCATACCCAACTGGGTATCCCGTACAAGGGTATCAATACCCTCCTTATCAGCAGCAACCTCAACCTCCACCTCAACATTCGCAAACGCAAGAAATCTTACAAAGGTTGGACGAGGTTGAACAAAAGGCGGAGGAACGGGAAAGAAAGTCCCATAAATTCCTTAGGGGTCTTGCAAACTTCATAAAGGGGAAGAAGAAGTAGAAGATTTTATTTTATTTTGTATTGTATTGTAATTTCAATTAAGTCCCTGCGTGGACATTTCTTTTATTTCTAGTCCCTGCGTGGACTTGTTTCTTTTCTTTAGTCCCTGTGTGGACAATTTGTTTATTTCTAAGACTCGTTTAGGGCAGTTGTTGTAGTTTTTTAAGTACTATTAATGAAGTATTTCTTTTGAAAGTTTATATATATGTATTTTTGATACATCAACATACACCTAATCATTTCAATTTCTATTGATCTGCGTGAAATTTCAAAAGAAGTTCTTAAAGGTATAACCTAGCCATAATATAAATGGCTATGATGGTATAACCCTCTTAAGACAATGATTCCTTGTTAACATCTAAAAACATATTAACACTCCTGGCAGTGTGACTTGAGAGACCACACTAGCTTCCGAAAGTACTTAGATATTTTTCCAGATCCTTACATAGCCTTATATGATCAATGTGAATCATGGCTATTGACATCATATATGATGTATACACCAAAACATCCATTTGAGGTGTTATGCCTAAGGGCAAATGTGTAATTCTGACAAAGATAGATTATTTTATAACTTGTCCTTTGATCTAAAAAGAACTATGTTCGACCCTTAAAATCCTTTGATCTAAAAAGATCATTGATTATGTTTTAAATTGTCCTTGTGACAAGGCCTTTTGTGCCATCTAAAAGTCCTTTGAGACAAGCCATTTGTGCTGTATGCAAATGTCTATACGTCACTGACAATTGTGACTTATGTCCCCTGTCTGATAAATATAAAGGATTATATCCTACTTAAATGCCAATAATGGTTCATTTATAACCTAGGCAAACATAATCAAATAAATTCTGAAAGTTTTTATCTTAAATGGTCTAGATGGTTTATTTATACCATGACAACCTAATCATCAGATACGATGATTTATTATGTTATTAAGCAAATCAATTTCTTGATTTTAGCTTTGAAATCATGGCTGGCTCTGATGAAGCTAATAGTCATCCAGTCGAGGGAAACAATAATAATACAAGGATAAATGTTACTGGCGCTGAACTTCAAGCCATGATAAACACGGCAGTTAATCAAGCTGTGAACGATATGTTTAAAGAACCGAGTAATGTTCGATCAAGAACTCATTCAAAGTCCCTTTCGAAATCGCATATATTGAAAAAGGATGAATCTCAACATTCATCTAATCAAAAGAGTGAATCTCAGAAGAAGATTGTCGTTGATCAGGCTCCCCGGTACAACAAGGGTTGTACCTACAAATATTTCGTCTCTTGTAAACCAAGAGATTTTAATGGAGAAAAGGGGGCTATTGATTGTATGAAGTGGTTAGACGAGATGGAAACTGTTGTTGATATCAGTGGATGTGCCAAGGAGGACATTGTAAAATTTGTATCTCGGTCCTTCAAGGGCGACGCCCTTACGTGGTGGAAAGCCTTGGTGCAATCTATAGGAAAAGTCCCGCTGTATAATCTTTCTTGGGATAAGTTTGTTGAACTATTCAAAGATACCTACTGTCCACAACATGAAGTGGAAAAGGTGGAGACTGATTTTCTCACTCTAGTTATGAAAGATCTGGATTGTAGATCCTATGTTACCAATTTTAACTCCATGTCCCGACTCGTTCCATATCTGGTTACTCCAGAACCTAAGCGCATTGTGCGCTTCATTGGTGGTTTAGCCCCTGAAATCAAGGGGAATGTCAAGGCTTCTAAGCCTACTTCTTATAGATCAGTTGTAGATCTATCACTGTCACTTACTCTGGATGTTATAAGGAATAAGTCAAAAAAACCACTGAGGAAGGAAAGAGGAAGAGAGAGGACGATCAGTCCCATCAGTCAAATAAGAAGAAGAAAGGAAACTCTGGTTTCAAGAAGGGTCAATCTAATGACAAACCTAGGTGCAAGGTTTGTGATAAAAGGCATTTCGGGAAATGCAATCTGGATCCACAAGCCAAACCTTGTGGGATTTGTAAGAAGAAAGGGCTTAAAACTTTAGAGTGCCGAAACTTAAAGGATGCAACCTGCTATGGTTTCAATGAAAAAGGGCACATCAAAACCAACTGCCCAAAGAACACCAAGAAGCCTGATGAGGCAAAGAAAACCAATGCTAGGGTGTTTCAGATGAACGCCAGGGAGGCGGTGAATGATGATAAAGTTATAACAGGTACCTTCCTCATTAAGGATATTTATGTTAGAGTTTTATTTGATTCAGGTGCTGATAAGTCATTTGTAGACCATAAGTTTAGTAAGTTACTGAATCTGCCTATTAAAACTCTAGACATTAAATATGAGGTGGAACTCGCAGATGGTACCTTAGAAATCGCTTCAACTCTTCTTGATGGATGTTTTATATCCATTAAGAATCATTCTATTCCGCTATCTCTTTTGCCAATGAAGTTGGCAGGGTTTGATGTAGTTTTGGGCATGGATTGGTTATCACGTAACCAAGCCCAAATTGCCTGCGATAAGAAACTAGTTAACATCAAAACCCCCTCTGGTGAGTTGGTCACCATTCATGGAGATACACACTATGGTTTGCCCGATAATGTATCTATACTCAAAGCATCCAAGTGTCTGAAGAACGGATGTGTCATCTACATGGCACAGGTTCAGTTGATGAATCGAAACCAAAGATTGAAGACATTACAATCATTTCTGAGTACCCGGATGTCTTTCCTGATGAACTACCTAGATTACCTCCTAAGAGGCAAGTCGAATTCAGGATAGACATTCTGCCAGGAGCGGCACCGATTGCACGAGCTCCTTACCGTCTAGCACCTACAGAAATGAAAGAGCTAAGAACCCAACTGGATGATTTACTAGAAAAGGGTTTTATACAACCCAGCTCATCGCCTTGGGGAGCACCCATATTGTTTGTGAAGAAGAATGATGGATCAATGCGTCTATGCATTGATTACCGCGAGCTAAACAAGGTAACAATCAAGAATCGTTATCCATTGCTCAGGATCGATGACTTGTTCAATCAACTCAAGGGGCAAGCTTCTTCTCGAAGATTGATTTAAGATCGGGGTATCATCAACTCAAGGTTAGAACTGAATATGTACCTAAAACAGCGTTTAGAACGAGATATGGCCACTATGAGTTCTTAGTGATGCCTTTCGGGCTCATTAACGCACCTACAGCACTCATGGATCTCATAAATCAAGTCTGCAAGCCATACCTAGATAAGTTTTTCATTGTCTTTATAGATGACATACTTATTTATTCTCATAATCAAGATGATCATGAGAAACACCTTCGGTGTATCTTAGGATTGCTACAACAGGAAAAGTTTTATGCAAAATTCTCCAAATGCGAATTCTGGCTTCGCGAAGTCCAATTCCTTGGACATGTTATGAGTGAGCGTGGTATCCAAGTGGATCCCGCTAAAATAGAAGCAATCATGAATTGGGAAGCACCTAAGACACCTACAGAAATTCGCAGCTTTCTAGGATTAGCTGGATATTACAGAAGGTTCATTGAAAACTTCTCAAGAATAGCTGCACCGTTAACTACTCTGACCCGCAAGAATGTGAAATTTGATTGGGGTCCTAAACAACAAGAGTCTTTTGAGATCCTTAAACAGAAATTGAGCAATGCTCCAGTGTTGACATTGCCCGAGGGAATAGAAGAGTTTGTAGTTTATTGTGATGCTTCGCACACTGGCATGGGTTGTGTGCTTATGCAGAGAGGCAAGGTGATTGCCTATGCATCACGACAGTTGAAGGTGCACGGAAAGAATTACACCACCCATGACCTGGAATTGGGTGTCGTTGTATTTGCATTTAAGTTGTGGAGACATTACTTGTATGGAACCAAATGTGTGATATATTCAGATCACAAAAGTCTCCAATACTTGTTCAATCAAAAGGATCTCAATATGAGGCAACGCCGTTGGATGGAAACCTTGAATGACTACAATTGTGAAATTCGCTACCATCCTGGTTAAGCGAATGTAGTCACGGATGCATTGAGCAGAAAAGAAAGGATTAAACCTATACAGATTAATGCCAAAAGTATTAAACTTAAGAACAGCTTGAATGAAAGACTGTTAGCTACTCAGAAGGAAGCAATATTGGAAGCTAACTTTCCAAACGAGAAGTTAGGTGTAACTATTGATCAGTTGACACCTGGAAAAGATGGAATCCTCAGATTAAATGGTAGAATTTGGGTTCCTATCCATGGAGGACTTAGAGAGGTAATCCTTCAGGAAGCTCATAACTCAAGATACTCAGTTCATCCTGGAGGTGACAAGATGTATCAAGATTTAAAGGCCAATTATTGGGGGATAGGTTTGAAGAAATCTATAGCCACACATGTAGCTAAATGTCTGACGTGCGCTCAGATTAAAGCTGAACATCAAAAGCCGTCAGGTTTGCTACAACAGCCGGAACTTCCCACATGGAAGTGAGAGATGGTAACCATGGATTTTATCACCAAGTTACCTAAAACAAGGCATGGAAATGATACGATATGGGTCATAGTTGACAGACTGACTAAGTCAGCACATTTCTTACTCATTAAGGAGACTCATAGCTCCGATAAGCTAGCTCAGTTGTATGTGGACGAAATCGTATCTCTCCACAGAGTGCCAGTATCTATTATATCCGATAGAGATCTAGATACACCTCTCATTTTTGGAAAGGTTTCCAACAATCATTAGGCACTCATTTGAATTTTAGTACTGCTTACCATCCTCAAATGGATGGACAAAGTGAGCGTACAATTCAAACTTTGGAAGACATGCTTCGTGCATGTGTTATTGATTTAGGAGGTACCTGGGATGACCACTTACCTTTGATTGAGTTCTCCTATAATAATAGTTACCATACTAGCATTCAGGCTGCGCCTTTTAAGGAACTATATGGGAGGAAATGCAGAACGCCTGTTTGTTGGGCTGAAGTTGGAGAGACTCAGTTATCAGGACCTGAAATAGTCCTTGAAACAACGGACAAGATTGTCCAAATTCGTGATCGCCTAAAAGTTGCCAGAGATAGGCAGAAAAGCTATGCAGATAAGAGGCGAAAACCTCTAAAGTTTGAGGTAGGCGACAAAGTCTTACTAAAGGTATCACCCTGGAAGGGCGTGATGCGTTTTGGTAAAAAGGGCAAGCTAAGCCCAAGGTATATCGGACCATTCGAGATCATCGAATGTGTCGGCAGTGTAGCTTGTAAGCTAAACTTGCCTGAGGAACTTAGTGGAATTCACAATGTGTTCCACATCTGTAACTTAAAGAAATGTCTAGCTGATGAATCGCTAGCAATGTCTCATAAAAATGTATAGATTGATGAAAGCCTGAGGTTTGTTGAACGACCTATATCGATCGAGGATCGACAGGTTAAAAAGCTCCGAAGGAAGCATGTACCGATTGTGAAAATGAAATGGGATGCCCGTAGAGGCCCTGAATATACGTGGGAGGTTGAGTCCACTATGCGACAAAAGTACCCTCACTTGTTTTGGTAAATCTCGAGGTCCAGATTTCTTTTAAGGGGGTGAGGATGTAACACTTCGTAAAAAAATGTGTCCAATTATGTGACGACATGTGTCCTAAACCCTAATCATATGAAAGATTGAATTACAAGGACTAAAGTTGTCAAACGGTGAAAATACGTATGCGAAGGGACTAAAAGTGTCAACATGCCAAACTTGTGCCTCTGATTGACCACACACGATGAATATATTCTTAAACGAGTAAATTGTCAGACGTATGAAGCCATTTGTGAAAGTAAACAAAAGTTTACAGGATGCAAGGGTTAAATGTGTCAACATGTTAATTCTTACCTCTGAGTGACCTTTTAACGAACCCAGGACTTCGTAATGTTCGATTATACTCTCAAGAATATGTGATAACAAATTCACGAAGTTTCGATATCGTTATGTGTTATTTACGCAAATTTCTAAGAATAAGGGTTAAAAGCGTCAACGCGCGGAAACTAGTGTTTTCGGTGATCGTTTAACGAAACCGGACCTAACGGTGTTTGGTTATACTCCCTAGATCATCTACAAACTAACTTCAAGGGTTAAATGTGCCTAAAATGAAAGTTATTAAGCTTATAAAGGTGCAGGGACTAAATATGACAAGTTTAAAACTTGTTTGGCTGGACACCTATAGGGTCGCGCTGCGCGACTACGTCCCTCATATGCCGTCGCACGACGCGACGGCTCCATTTCTACAGAATATGCATGGCATCTGCAGGTTGTCATCTTCCTTGAGCTCCAAACAAAACTAATTCGAATTCTATGGCTTGTTGATGGTTTTTAATACCACTTTGGACACCTGGAGCCATCCTACAACATCCCTAACACCTGTAATGATCTAGAGTGAGCTCCATGCACTATATATAGGCTCCTTTGGGCAGCCATTTTCCTTGCACATTCAAAATTCTCACTCTATCTCACTAGCTTGAGTATTCTTGAGCTTTCTTTGGGATTCCTGATCAAGAGGGAGCCCACAATAGTTCAATCTTCGTACAAGGACCTGTTGTAGGTGTCCTTAGCCACTCTAGTTTAGTTTTTATGTGTTTAAAGGCCAAAATTCAAAGTTGTCGTAGTAACGCTTTGACTTTCGGTTAAGACCTAAATGGTCCAGCTATTGTTCGAAGCAAATATGGCTACGTGATCGTAATTAGGTAGGTGTTAATTGTCACACCCCCAAAATACCACCTAGGGAGTGTCCCAGATAGGTGTGTGACGTACTGACAATGAGCCACTAATTACATTGAACCCATACAAGTTTCAAATAAATTTCCCAATCATTAATGAAATACCATCAACAAGTTTGTACGAAAACCAATATGTTCAGCGGAAGCAATTAATAATCCATAGTTAAATTGTTCAAAAACCAAAGTGTAATAGTAACAGATAATCACATGAGTCCCTTCAGTCGACCCATGACCACTCCTGCTCCTCCAGACAGCAAGTTTCCAAATCCAAGATACCTAACGACCTGCGAGCATGCAACAAGTGTATCAGACAAAGCTGGCGAGTTCACAGTTTATGAAAACGTTTGTTACCAAGTGTTTATTCCAATTCATTAGCAAATGCAAAAGTAATATTGATAATATCTCGATATTGAACAAGACGGCTCCTGATGTATGTTTTGCCCGTTCCCCAGTGCTCCAATCAAAGCACTGGGCCCGACTGGGTCATTAGTTCACAACCGTCCTCCCCGGTACGGCGTGAGGGTGCCAAACCTAAGTAGCGCTACCAACTAATACATCGTTACCTCCCCAGTAACAAAAGATGGGACTTAAAAGTGATAGAATGAGATTATTATCCAATATTCCAGTTTTTACCCAAAAGATTTATCCCTCCCCGGGATACCCACTGACTGTCCCAACCACCGGGACGCATGCTCAGAAGTAGTGAACTCACCTCGGTTTGCTCGGTAAGACTAGTTACTTGATTATAATTCAATCAATCGAGTCCTAACATAATCACCAACGACCATTAGATCCACGTTCATTCCAATCATATGTTAAACAGGTTGCACACAAAAGTTGGTTTATCATATAACATGTAGCAGATATTTAAACTTCCTCTTGATACACCCCAAGTTTACGTTTTCAACCAACCCCTCACTGTTACAATATACGTCATTCACATCATGCACTTGGTCTTACTCCATGTCAATGTTTCATCACACACCCATTATATACAAGTTCATAATCAACTACATGTATCATTAATCAATCCTGTTGGCTACCCTGTGTGCGACCCCAAAACAATAAGGCCCACCTGGTTGGTGTGCGATACCTGGAGTGTGTGGTGTCCACTTTAAATCATACAATTTATACAAATCATATTTGCATATTCCTATTAGTATTTATACTAGACTGTCATGTGCAATTCTTATCATGGTATGTACTATGCAACATGCCATACAAAATTATCGCTATCATTATCTTATACATTCAATAAATCATATCTTGCACAATCATCACAATCACACCAACCCTAGTTTACGTGTAACAGGTCCATGTCTTTAATTGGTTAATATCACATACTCAAGCAGAACTGTTAACCCAATTATTGTGTGAATTACTATTATCATCACCTGATTATCAACTCTTGTAGCTAACCCCTAATCCCTTTATAAAATCATCAAGTTTCAGCATTCATATCATAATTAATATGCCAATCGGTCCCCCCCCCCCCATAAACCCCATGTCTATCAAGCATCCGATATCAAGCTTACATGTGTCAATCCCAATCAGTTTCTCATACAATTAAAGCAATTGATAAGATTTATCACCTTTGACTAATTCTGACACATATTCAGAAGGTGCACGTGAATTAATGAGATCAAATCACAATTTCACAAGAGCCGCCATTTACTTACATGTGCACATGAATTCATGAAATCAAGATAATAATTAAACGTGGCCGTCGTTCTAATTTCAAAGTTAACAACTCTATATGATTACTAACACCATTAGATCTCCTATGGGTCATGTGCCTTCAATTATATTGGACCGAATGAACCACTGTTATATCGATTTCCTAGCATTTCACATGAACAATATCATCAAACATAGATCACAGAAAAACACGTGACAATCATTCAATATCACATAGAAACAATAGAAAAAATATTATACAAGTATGAATTTCACAGGTAGGAATCACTAACCAAGAGTCTGGCCGAACGAGTTGCTATCTCGAAGAGGGGGGGGGGTCTCCTGCTGTACGTAACGTAGGGAAGTAGGGTTTTGCTTAGAGATATGGGTAGGCACAGGTAATACACGATCCTAAATAACAATAAGAATTTGGTAATGGGTTTGGTTTGGGCGACACAACAATAACCGGGTGGGCCTGATCTGTCTTGGGCTCGCAAAACTGGTCCAAAAAGGTAACAAGAGGTCACCAAAATTGCAAAGGTTGCACCGACAACATCCGGCCCAACTCTGATGTTCAGTTGACTCTAACAGGCCCAAATGTGCTCCAACAGGCCCAAGCATATATAACGGAGTTACCAAAGTTTAACGGAGTTAAGATCATAAGATTAAAATGTAACTAACCTTGACAGTTCGGGTTGTCACATCATCCCCAACTTGAAAGAAATTTCGTCCCGAAATTTGACGAGGAAGCACAAAAAGATGAAGTGGGAAATCAAGATTGTTGCAGATTTTGCGTAGGTGCCACATCATCCCCAACTGGAAGAGGAATTTCGTCCCGAAATTCACCAGCTTTACCAGGTTTAGACTTGTCATCAGGAAAAAGTTGAGGATACTTGAGTTTCATCTGATCTGCACGCTCCCATGTGAACTCTGGTCCACGTCTTAAGTTCCAACGAACTCTAACAATCGGAATACGACTATGCTTACGCACCTTGACCTCTCGATCCATGATCTCAATAGGCTCTTCGACAAACTGTAACTAGTCGTCGATCTTTAACTCTTGAAACGGCACAACCAGTGTTTCCTCAGACAAACACTTCTTCAACTGTGAGACATGGAAGACATCGTGAACATTACCCAATTCAGCAGGTAACTCAAGCTTGTAAGCCACTTTACCGATTTGCTCTAGGATTTTGAATGGCCCAACGTAACGTGGGTTAAGCTTGCCACGCTTCCCGAAGCGTACAACACCTTTCCACGGTGAAACTTTCAACATAACCCGATCATTAACTTCGAATTCCAAAGGTTTTCTACGCTTATCGGCGTAGCTTTTCTGACGATCACGCGCTGCTGCCATATGATTCCTGATCTGAACAATCTTTTCTGAAGTTTTAAGAACAAGCTCAGGACCTGTGATCTGGCTGTTACCCACCTCAGCCCAACAGAGAGGAGAACGGCATTTCTGCCGGTACAATGCTTCGAACGGAGCTGCCTGAATACTAGTGTGGTAGTTGTCAATAACACATGCCCGCAGCATGTCTTCAAGTGTCTGAATGGTGCGTTCACTCTGACCATCCGTCTGCGGGTGATAAGCAGTACTCATATCGAGATGTGAACCGAACGACTAATGCATCGACTGCCATAAATCAGAAATGAAACGAGGATATCGATCCGAGATGATAGAAGTTGGCAAACCGTGCCTAGAAACCACTTCCTTAAGGTAAACAGCTGCAAGCTGAGAGAACTTATCTGTTTCCTTGATTGCCAGAAAATGCGCTGACTTCATGAGACGATCAACAATCACCCAAATCGTGTCGTTTCCGGCCTGAGTTCTCAGTAAACCCGTGACGAAATCCATAGCAATCTGCTCCCATTTCCAAGTAGGTATCTCTGGCTGCTGAAGTAAACCCGAGGGTTTCTAATACTCCACCTTGACTCTAGCACAAGTCAAACACTTACTCACGTATGCCGCTATGTGAGCCTTCATCTTTGGCCACCAATACATAACCCTGAGATCCTGATACATCTTGTCTGAGCCCGGGTGAACAGAATATCGAGACTTGTGCGCTTCATCCATCACAAGCTCTCGAAGATTACCATAAAGAGTAACCCATACCCGCTCCATAAAGTAATAAATGCCGTCAGACCTCTTCTCAAGTCGCTTTTCCATGCCTCACAAATACTCGGCCTCGATGTTCTCTTCCTTCAATGCCTCGATCTGAGCGCAACGAATCTGAGCAGGTAAACCGGAGTGAATAGTAAGTTGTAGAGCGCGAACACGCTTAGGCTTCGACTCCTTGCGGCTAAGAGCATCAGCTACGACGTTAGCTTTACCCGGATGATACTTGATGGCACACTCATAATCGTTCAGTAACTCAATCCAACGACGATGTCGCATATTCAGTTCCTTCTTGTTGAAGATATGCTGGAGACTCCTATGATTGGCGTAGATGGTGCATTTGGTAACGTACAAGTAATGCCTCCAAATCTTCAACGCGAAAACCACAGCCCCTAACTCCAAGTCGTGAGTCGTATAATTCTTCTCGTGTACCTTCAACTGTCGAGAAGCATAAGCTATCACCTTCTCGCGTTGCATCAACACGCAACCGAGACCCTGAATCGATGCATCACACTAAACCACAAAGTCTTCGGTACCCTCTGGTAAGGACAAGATCGGCGCGCTGCAAAGTTTCTGTTTCAAGAGCTGAAAAGCATCCTCCTGTTTCGTTCCCCAAGAGTAAGCAACGTTCTTCTGTGTCAAGGAGGTAAGAGGTTGAGCAATCTTCAAGAAATCCTGAATAAACCGACGATAGTACCCTGCAAGACCCAGGAATTGTCGCACCTCCGAAGGATTCCTCGGTGCTGCCCAATTCCTAATAGCTTCAATCTTGGCAGGATCCACATGTATCCCCATTTCGTTGACAATAAGCCCAAGAAAGTGTACCTCCCAAATCCAGAAATCACACTTAGAAAACTTCGCATAAAGCTGCTCCTTCCTCAGGAGCTCCAAGATAAGACGTAGATGTCGCTCGTGGTCTTCCTTGTTCTTGGAGTAAATCAAGATTTCATCGATGAAAACAATAACGAAGTCGTCAAGATACGGCTTGCACACGCGGTTCATGAGATCCATGAAGACCGCCGGTGCGTTGGTCAACCCAAACGGCATAACCAACAACTCATAGTGGCCATACCGCGTCCGAAAAGCCGTTCTCGGAACATCCTCCTCTCTAACTCGTACCTGATGATAACCCGACCTTAAGTCGACCTTGGAATAGAAACTTGACCCTTGAAACTGGTCAAACAAGTCGTCGATACGGGGTAAGGGATAACGGTTCTTGACCGTCACTTTATTGAGCTCGCGATAATCTATGCACATCCGAAAGGACCCATCCTTTTTCTTCACAAACAGTACAGGGGCTCCCCAAGGCGAAGAGCTAGGTCGGATAAAGCCTCTATCCAATAGCTCTTGGAGTTGGTTTGACAACTCCTGTAACTCTCCTGGCGCAAGACGATAGGGAGAACGAGCAATTGGGGCTGCTCCTGGCGCGAGTTCAATCTGAAATTCCACCTGACGGTGTGGAGGTAAACCAGGAAGTTCTTCAGGGAACACATCAGGGAATTCGCGAACAACTGGAAGATCCTCGATCCTCCTCTTGTCAGACTGCGAATCAGTAACAAGAGCTAGAATAACAGGGTAGCCCTTACGTAGACATTTCTGAGCCTTCATTGCCGAAATAATGCTCACTGTGGCACCACTACGATGACCCTGAACCGATAGAGATTCTCCACTAGGGAGAAGAACACGCATGATTTTCTCCTTGCAGAGAATTTCCGCCTCATGCTTGGACAACCAGTCCATGCCGATAACCACATCGAAGCTTCCAAGAGTAATAGGGAGCAGGTCAACGTCGAACACCTGACCCATGAGGTCGAGTTTACACCCAACAAGAATGTGTGAAGCTTCAATTGACTTTCCATCAGCTAACTCTACTATGTGTTTAGTTACAAGTGATGTAGGACTCAACCCTAACTGACGACTGAATCCCATAGACACATAACTCCAATCGGCACCAGAGTCAAATAAAATAGAAGCAAATATACCATTTACCAAAAACGTACCAGTCACTACGTTGCCATCATTCCGAGCCTCCCCAGCTCCAATAGTAAACACGCGCCCACGCGCACCGTTTCCCCCGTTGTTCCCATTGTTGTTCCCAGCATTGTTGTTATTCCCATTGTTATTACCACCAACATTCTGATTCAGTTGAGGACAGTCTCGCTTAATGTGACCCTCAGCTCCACATTGAAAACAACCCTTACGGTTACCCTGATTCTTCTGAGGCTGCTGTCTACCCTGCAGCTGTGACGGCTGCTGCGGGTTCGGGAGTGAAACCCTACAATCCCTGGCCATGTGCCCTGCTCTATTGCACCTGTGACATATCCGAGTACACTGCCCCCGATGGTGATAGTTGCACTTATTGCACTTTGGTAGTTTTCCCGCATAAGTACCCTGACCTGAACTGTTACCCTGATTCTGATTCACTGAAGACGACTGGCTGAAACTACGATTGCTGCCAGTGTATTGCCTTTTCTGTGACTACACTGAATTGGACGCCTTGTCCACATCGTTCCACTTACGCTTGCTGTCAGTGGCGGGAGAAGTAGCTGTAGTAGCGGCAGTAGTAGTAGCAGAAACACATGGTGGTAATGAACCATTCTCCACTTCCTGATCGGTGATCTTGTGGGCCAAACGGACAATCTGTGGTAAGTTTTTGAGGTTCGCTGCAGTAACCAAACCCTTCACATTGAAGGTAATCCCTTGATAACAATTCAATTCTTCGATGCGGAGGTAGGGACAAATTCGGGCACATGACAGCCAACTCATGCAACCGCTTCACGTATGCTTCAATCTCAGATCCCACCATCTTCAGATCATAATACTCGTTCTCCAGTTTCTGAATCTCATCCCGAGGACAGTACTCCTCCCTGATCAACTCCTTAAAGTCGTCCCATGTAGTGGCATTTGCCACTTCGATGCCCAACAGCTGAACATGGGCATTCCACCATGTCAGGGCACCATCCTCGAGTGTGCCCGTAGCATACTTCACTATGTCCCCTGCAGGACAGTTACACATCGCGAATACTGACTCCGCCTTCTCAAACCAATGCAGGAGTCCTACAGCTCCTTCAGTCCCACTAAAGGTCTGTGGCTTACAATCCATGAACATTTTGAACGTGCAAACAGGTGGATGGTGCAGATTCTGTTGCACCTGTTGACCAGCCTGATAAGCCGCTAGGGCTTCAGCCACGCGAGGGTTAATTAGATCGGTTAACTCAGCTTGAGTCATAGCAATATGGCCACGTCCACCTCCGCGGCCTCCACCACGTCCACCACGTCCACTCATGACTCTATATATAAGAAAAGGATTTAAAATGCAAGTTCAAGTAGGAGCCAAGCATTACTATGGTCTCCACAAGTTTCTGAGTTCTAACATAACATCAACTAACAGAGCGGAACCCTTTTCACATTTGTCAAGTCTCACTGGGACTCACATGCACCCCACATTATTATTATGTGTGCACCCATAATAATAACCCAGTTTGCATGTTTATCTCAGTTCCTCCTAACTCGTGTTAAAAGGTTTTCCCCGAATTCAAGCAACAAGACAGACGACACCACAGCATAGATCATGAAAGTTCAAGGAGTGTCACACATAACATGGAATGTTAATATATAAGTTCATACTGTAGTGCCAAGTGTGTATTCACGTGTGATGTTGTCTATAAGCAAACACTAGAGATACTATGCGATAGTAAACGAGAGACGAACCTTGCAGTCTGGAGCTGAGTGTCATGGTCTGTTTCGGATCTGTTCGGTTATAGTCTGGTTTTATAAAATCGTTTTTAAAACCAAATTCACTATAACCAGTGGCTCTGATACCAAACTGTCACACCCCCAAAATACCACCTAGGGAGTGTCCCTGATAGGTGTGTGACGTACTGACAATGAGCCACTAATTACATTGAACCCATACAAGTTTCAAATAAAGTTCCCAATCATTAATGAAATACCATCAACAAGTTTGTACGAAAACCAATATGTTCAGCGAAAGCAATTAATAATCCATAGTTAAATTGTTCAAAAACCAAAGTGTAATAGTAATAGATAATCACATGAGTCCCTTCAGTCGACCCATGACCACTCCTGCTCCTCCAGACAGCAAGTTTCCAAATCCAAGATACCTAACGACCTGCGAGCATGCAACAAGTGTATCAGACAAAGCTGGCGAGTTCACAGTTTATGAAAACGTTTGTTACCAAGTGTTTATTCCAGTTCATTAGCAAATGCAAAAGTAATATTGATAATATCTCGATATTGAACAAGACGGCTCCTGATGTATGTTTTGCCCGTTCCCCAGTGCTCCTATCAAAGCACTGGGCACGACTGGGTCATTAGTTCACAACCGTCCTCCCCAGTACGGCGTGAGGGTGCCAAACCTAAGTAGCGCTACCAACTAATAGCCCGTTACCTCCCTGGTAACAAAAGATGGGACTTAAAAGTGATAGAATGAGATTATTATCCAATATTCCAGTTTTTACCCAAAAGACTTATCCCTCCCCGGGATACCCACTGACTGTCCCAACCACCGGGACGCATGCTCAGAAGTAGTGAACTCACCTCGGTTTGCTCGGTAAGACTACTTACTTGATTATAATTCAATCAATCGAGTCCTAACATAATCACCAACGACCATTAGATCCACGTTCATTCCAATCACATGTTAAACAGGTTGCACACAAAAGTTGGTTTATCATATAACATGTAGCAGATATTTAAACTTCCTCTTGATACACCCCAAGTTTACGTTTTCAACCAACCCCTCACTGTTACAATACACGTCATTCACATCATGCACTTGGTCTTACTCCATGTCAATGTTTCATCACACACCCATTATATACAAGTTCATAATCAACTACATGTACCATTAATCAATCATGTTGGCTACCCCGTGTGCGACCCCAAAACAATAAGGCCCACCTGGTTGGTGTGCGATACCCGGAGTGTGTGGTGTCCACTTTAAATCATACAATTTATACAAATCACATTTGCATATTCCTATTAGTATTTATATTAGACTGTCATGTGCAATTCTTATCATGGTATGTACTATGCAACATGCCATACAAAATTATCGCTATCATAATCTTATACATTCAATAAATCATATCTTGCACAATCATCACAATCACACCAACCCTAGTTTACGTGTAACAGGTCCATGTCTTTAATTGGTTAATATCACATACTCAAGCAGAACTGTTAACCCAATTATTGTGTGAATTACTATTATCATCACCCGATTATCAACTCTTGTAGCTAACCCCTAATCCCTTTATAAAATCATCAAGTTTCAGCATTCATATCATCATTAATATGCCAATCGGTCCCCCCCTCCCCATAAACCCCATGTTTATCAAGCATCCGATATCAAGCTTACATGTGTCAATCCCAATCAGTTTCTCATACAATTAAAGCAATTGATAAGATTTATCACCTTTGACTAATTCTGACACATATTCAGAAGGTGCACATGAATTAATGAGATCAAATCACAATTTCACAAGAGCCGCCATTTACTTACATGTGCACATGAATTCATGAAATCAAGATAATAATTAAACGTGGCCGTCATTCTAATTTCAAAGTTAACAACTCTATATGATTACTAACACCATTAGATCTCCTATGGGTCATGTGCCTTCAATTATATTGGACCGAATGAACCACTGTTATATCGATTTCCTAGCATTTCACATGAACAATATCATCAAACATAGATCACAGAAAAACACGTGACAATCATTCAATATCACATAGAAACAATAGAAACAATATTATACAAGTATGAATGTCACAGGTAGGAATCACTAACCAAGAGTCTGGCCGAACGAGTTGCTATCTCGAAGAGGGGGGGTCTCCTGCTGTACGTAACGTAGGGAAGTAGGGTTTTGCTTAGAGATATGGGTAGGCACAGGTAATACACGATCCTAAATAACAATAAGAATTTGTTAATGGGTTTGGTTTGGGCGACACAACAATAACCGGTTGGGCCTGATCTGTCTTGGGCTCGCAAAACTGGTCCAAAAAGGTAACAAGAGGTCACAAAAATTGCAAAGGTTACACCGACAACATCCAGCCCAACTCTGATGTTCAGTTGACTCTAACAGGCCCAAATGTGCTCCAACAGGCCCAAGCATAATCGTGGTCGGTTATTGTGGCCCAATACATAATATATAACGGAGTTACCAAAGTTTAACGGAGTTAAGATCATAAGATTAAAACGTAACTAACCTTGACAGTTCGGGTTGTCACATTAATCCCTCAAAAGGGCACCTCCTAATTATCATGTTTACTTAGTTAATTGTCGGGTCAAAGTAACTAGTCAAAAAGTCAAACTAGTCAGATTTTCAAATAATAAATAAAACTGATAATGTAGAAGTTATAAATCATGTTTTATGACTTAAATAACTTGGTAAATATTATTAGAACATGTCTAAGCATGTTCAACACGACAATTATGAGTTTAGAGTCGGTTCGCAACCGAAAGTCGCAAAAGCTTCACTTTTGCTTTGACTTTCAGTTCTGGCCCGATTAAGCTTAAATCCTTTATGTTTTAAGCTTCCATTAGGACCATATAATGTTGTAGTATAACCCTCTAAGGTTATATTACCTGGTCACTTTATATTCTGAATTATATGCGAGTTTCCATTATTATGCTTTTAGTTGACAATTATGCCCTTATAGTAAAAAATTGAGATTTTTGAATATATGGTCATACAAATAACTTTGTCACTAATATATAAACATGTCTGAATTATTTTGACATTATTTTCTGGTCTCAAAATGATGTTATGCAAGATATCGTAAAATTAGCTTTCATAAAGACTAAATTACGCTTTTATGCATAAAACATTATTAAACATAGATTTTGACATAAAACTCATTACCTACTGTTATGATATCATTTTTAGGAATTTTTGGAATGTTGGGTCAAATTATATACTGACCATAACTTAGAGTTCTTGTGTAAATTCCATATTGACGATAATGCCATTTTTGCTAATAAAATGTGATTTACATATGATTAACATGCCAAACCTTTTTCTACTGATTTAATATGAAAAAATTTAAAATATTTTAAACATCCAAGGTTGTTCAAAATCTCATAATCACATAAATATCGCAAATATCGTCAATTATCGACTTTTACGCTAATTAAGTGCATAGTATCGTTTAAAACCATATTTAGCATCCAAGACTTATTACCTACTAAACTTATAAATAAATTTTAATATTTTTATAGTAGGTATAAGTCATGACCTCAGACTTCCAATTATGTCCTTAAAAGCATATGTGAAATGACCAAAATACCCTTTTGGGGCATAATTTGGCCATAAATGGTAACCCACACATATGTATGATATCCTACTGATATAACGTCATAAAGTAAATATTTTTACATAATGTTTTAGACCAGAACATCAGTTTACCTTAAAACCTCTTTTATAAACCTTAAAATGACAAAAATACCCTTACGGGACTTAATTTGGTTTTAAATACTTTTTGGGCATATATGTTAACATCCTACTGATGTATTAACATATTTAAAGCATAATAACATATTGGACTTGTATATGGTTCATTCAGTTTCCCGCTATGCATTTATGCGTTCGGTTCGGTTTATGTAACTAGTTTGCATTAATTAGCCGAAACGGGTTTAACTTTGTCATTTAAACTTCAAAATCCAGAATGCGTTTAGTTTACCCATATTATACAAGTATTCAAACTTGTCGGGTCTAAATCACATTCTATTCCGGTCTCCGTTTAATCTAGCGTTTCGAACCGTAAAGTATTTTTCAAACTAACCGGTCTAAGTCTTTGACTTAAATAAAGACCCGTTAGTATCCTAATAGGTTAATAAACCTTCCATACAGATTAAGTAGCTTCGGTAGAAGATATTTGCATAAGGTCTTAATACGGCTGAGTAGCATCTTTGCACATCTAGCTTAGGTAAATACTTTTAACTTATTTTCCCTATACGGGCTTAGGATACGGTAAATTATTACCGCTTGGTCGGGTATGAGATCATTTAATCGGATTGTGATTTAATAAATCTGCATAACCCGTTTTAATCTGTATTGTTTGATAACATAAACATTGGGGGTTAACGACCGTGTCCTGGATATCCTCGGCTCATTAAAGTTAATAATGGCCACGACCTATGCACGGGGTGTCGGCATACACCTGACAGATGCAAATGCTAAATATTAAATAACCCACATGTTGGGGATAACTCCTTTGTGAGTTTTATAAGTGGTGAGTTGGTTAATCATGACCGGCTTCCAAACCTGCCTCAATTGTATGACAAACATGTAAATCTGTATACAAGATTTTATTAAAGATTGTCCCAAGTTATAAATGATTTTGTGCCATGTGCGCCTAAACCAATTTTCATAAACTCTTTTCAAATGAGTCAGTTAATTGTATTTACCAGTGAAAACTGTCATATTTTCCAAAGACTAAGTGAAAGGTACCTCTCGAAATTAGGCTGGAGCTACTTGGTGTCAAATAAGAGGATCTTGCAAATCCTTAGATGCCTGAAGTCTGTTTATTTCAGTTTCTTGTATTTATTTTATGATCCGCCTGTGGATCTCTATTACAACCCTTCTGTATATTCTTTATTTCGAACTCTCGGACATTATGGTTTGTAATAGTAATTATCTACCAAGCCTTCTGCTATGCTATAATATTGTGTTAATTGTCTATGATGCTATCATCTACGTCACAATACTCCCCACCGGGCCCACCGGTAATATGTGGAAATATCAGGTTGTGACACTAGCCAATGTCCTTGCTCGTGTTTCTTGTCTTTCCTTTGAAAAGTGTTTATTCCATGGATCTTGGCGTCTTGTAAATGCAATGAAAAAAATATTTTGTAAAAATGTTTTCGTGAGAGAGTCCTAATGATTGTAGTCTAGACTCGAGAAGGAATCCTAGTTCACTACAATCGAAGCTCTGATACCAAACTGTCACACCCTGACTTTTGCGGAAGCGTATGATGTGTGACTTGCTTAATATCATTGCATTCAATTATAACAAACAACTATATGATTAAAACCATGATGTTCATCCATTAATACGATTCAAAATAATACAAACCACATTGTTTAGTACCAACCAAAGACTTTAAGTTTAACTTACAAACCAACCAAATGTTTCAAGTTCCATAAAGGACTTTACAAAAGACATTGATAAAACAAGGCTTTGATTCATGTATCTTATCAAGGATAGGATACACAATTCAAACCCTACAAAATAGGATGACATCATATCTTGTAAACACATCTTGAAACCTTTCAGACTTCGCCAGATCCATCAATTTCCTGAAATACATGTATTTTGAAAACATCAACAAAAGTTGAGCGAGTTCATGTGTTTTTGTATGTGTGCACGAATAACCTTGTAAACATTTGTATGTATGTCTTTGTAAACCGGTATGAAAGCGTCTATGAACAGATCAATTAATGTGTAGCTAATACATTAATATGTGTGCAACGGTGTAGGAAGACTCAATCCTTTGCGAATTTCGTACCGGGCCACCCGGCGGGGACGACATAGTCACCTCATGGTCCAACACGCGGTCTCATGGGTGGGGCTCGCAACACCTAAATAGATCTATCACTCATGCCCCTCGGTCCTTATACAAGGATTAATGGTCTTAAGTTAACGCCTACCCATTCACATGATCTAACAGTTCATTCCTTAGCTAACCATACCATTTGTAAACATTGAAATATTTGTAACATGTATTTCACCCCTGAAGTTATAAAGCCGAAAACAGTTAAAGAAAAGGGGTACATGAACTCACTATCTTGCGTCTTGTTGTCCGGTAAAGGTCTTATCATGATGTCGTGCAACTACCTACACACGTGCTATGTTTTATTAGACGGCTAGGTCGTGTAACGACTCTTAGTCTTAGTTGTTATGACTTAACATTCTTTGAGTTATGTCTTGATGTTCATTATATTATTCCAAAGTATATAATTATTGGTTAAAATAATAATATTTTAACTTAAATTATATTTATCAATTATTTGGAACATTTGTTAAAATAATATATTTTAACTTGGTATATTATGTATTTATACACATGTATTTTCCCAAGTATGGGTGTACTTGTACTTGTGTGTTTTTAGACTTGTGTATTTTGCCAAGTATTGGTGGCGTATTCCGGTGTGTATTTGTACGTACGAGAATACGTACTTTTATTGTATTTATTAAGTATTTTATACTTAATCTTGTATTTAATTTTCTGGAATATTATTTTTAATCAAATAAAAATCACCAACTTATATTCTTAAAATATATGTATTTTAAGAAAACTTTTATAGAAAAATATCCATAAATCTTCCTTGGCAAAAATAATTATACTATCATATAAACCTCAAAAATAATATATTTTTAAGATTAACTTAGAAAATATTTATATTTCTAATTTTCACCCAAAATAATATGTTTTTAGCTTGTTTAAGAAAATAGATATTTTCTTCAAAAATAATATATCTTCTAATTGTTCAAGAAAATATATATATTTTTCTTCACTCAAAAATAATATATTTTCTACTTGATAAAATATGATATATCTTGTAGTATTTGTCAAAATCATATTTTCCGTTTCTTTGGTTTCCAAAATACCGTTTAACTCATTTGTCGAAATATATATGAATTTAATTCTGGAATATATATATATATATATATATATATATATATATATATATAGTCCATAGTCCTTGTTCGGTTTGTCCAATATTCGGGTATAAATTATATATTTGCTTTCTTGGAATTTTGGTAATATTTTATATTACAATTTTGGGTATTTTGGTAAGTAATATTATTTTCAATGTTACTAAAATAATATAACTAATACACATAATACCAGTCGGCGGGATAATGTTAATGAATGTATCTTGTCTCGTTCAACATACCAAAATGTTATAATCAGTGTAAGCATGTTATGTAAAGTGTCATTGTAAACCATGTACTAAGTATGCTAAGTCAACATACTAAGTAGAGTGTTCATGAAATCAAGGTGCTAGATGTGCTAAGTCAACATATGAAGCATAATAGGTCCTTGAAATCAATGTGTTAGGCATGCTAAGTCAACATACGAAGCAAAATTCAATTTAAATCAATGTGCTAGATAAGCAAAGTCAACATATGCAGCTAAAGTAACCTTGAAATCAATGTGCTAGGCATGCTAAGTCAACATACGTAGCAAAACATAATTGAAATCATATACTATAACCTCAGTAGGTTATTCCCTATACAACTATGGCCACAAATATGTGTTTGGTCGGATCCTAAGATCGACCAAATGGGTCGGATTTGAAAGTCAAAGCGGTGGTCAAGACCGCTCGACTTACGACCCTAAATAAGCACTAAACTAAAAGTGACGAGTTAAACATGCTAAAACATGTTTAACTAAGTTCGAAAACTGAGTTGGCATCAAAACAAAGTGTTTTGATACCCTAAAATAGTTCCATTGTAAAATGCACATAAACGTGCATTTTGACCAAAACTTTGACTCGTCACTTCGACCAGTAAATGTGGTAATCAGTAGGTATAATCGCAAGGGATTATAACCATCGTGATTACGATCACGTTGCAAAGTTCAATTGAACTTTGACTTGACCAATTCATGGTCTAAACCGAAAGTCAAACACTGTTTGACTTTTAGCTTGAAATAGCTAAAATAAATAAACAAGACTAGTAAGGCCACTCACTTGTGTTCTAGGAAGAAGAAAACTCAGGTGGGAGGCCTCCAACAAAGTGGTAGCAACTCCTCTAGAGCAGATGTGAAGAAAGAAAAGAATTGAGCAAGTTGGAAGTGAAATGAGCTTGGGTATTTATACTAATTCATGAATCATAGGATCATGACAAGTGTTTATGTGGTCACCAAAGAAGCATAGGATCATTCCAAGTGTGTGGTCCAGCTTCAAAGCCTTGGAGAACACTTAAATAGCCCACAAGATTGAGAAAACTAAGTTAGAAAACAGGTTGCAACAGCTGGGAAGCTGGCAAGAAGTTTCTGTCACCTGCTTTCCCTAGCGCCCCACGACCCTGGGAGGGTTCCCAGTCGTGCCCCGTGAGCCAGTACAAGGCAGACTTTCACAAATTGGCAAAACAGGTCCCTACAGCCTCTAAAAGTTGTTTTCGACGCATATAACCCCCGTTAACCCAAATTTAAGGCTTAACAAGGATGTTAAAGGATAGGGGACTTGAAATATGCTTGGAAGTATCATGGATGTCGGTTTGTTTGGCTGTACGGTTTGTTTTTCGGTTAATTACGACGAAAGTTGTAACGAATGCGAAAACGATCCAAATTGCGAAACGAAATGTATTTTTGCATTACCATCACTAAAATACAATATTTTAATGATTACAAAAATTTTTGGATGTACGGATATGGTATGAATGCAGAATATACGCGAATTGGCATACTTTCGTAGTTTTTACGCATTTAGTCCCTGTGATCAAATAAGCAGTTTTGACATACCAACCCCTTTGAAGCTTATTTCTAAGTTATATTAAGGGTATTTAGGGTATGTTTAACTTATGTTCTTGTTCCGGAGTGTACGTCGCTACGAGTAATGGCAGATTTTCGTAGTTTGTCGTAAATAGTCCCTGTAATCGAATAAACTTGTTTTTGCTACACCAATCCCTTCAAAACTTATTTCTAAGTCATGTAAAGGATATTTAGGGTATGTTTAACTTATGTCACTATTCCGAAACATACGTCGTGTTAAACTGATTGCGTTTACGTAACTGTTTATGTATAGCTTTCTAGAAAAGGTTTAAGATCCCGAAATTGAACAAAGATTTAAAACGTGCAAATATAATAGATAATTACACAATCTAATAAATAAAACACAAAGTTTCATTGCTTATGAAATTGTTTGGGATTGGTTAATGATTACAGAAGGCACAGTTGTCACAGTCTCCCCTACTTTAGGAAATTTCGTTACTCGTAGGAGTCTGTTTGTATAAGTTGTGTTAAGCAATTGTCTTGCATGGAATCTAGGGTGTTATCTATTTGCATAGAATAACCCATCAAGGATTTCCACGCAAGGCATAAGTTTATCATTCCCCAATGGGTACTCCCTCTGATTATGCAGGAAGTGGGAATGGACTGTTATACCCAAGATGCTCAGCCCCTAATGGATACTTTCTTGATAAATGCGGGAAGTGGAGATGATGGATTTAATTAATGGTAAAACCAAACCAATTAATAGTTATGAGAGTATCCCTTAAGATTCTGACTATTAAGAACGATCTTGTAAGGATTTGGCTCTTTGTTTCAGTGTCTTGTAAAGCATTCTTAGAAATCCAATCAAGGATTTAATAGTAGTACTTTAAGTGTCCCTTTAAGAATCTAACTATTAAGATAGGAAGATTCTATAAGGATTTGTGTTTCCTTTCCCTAGTGGATATTCTTCAGAAGCGAAAGGAATGAATAATTCATTTTCCTCAATGGATTCTTCATCAGAAGTGGAAATGAAAGAATGTATAAGTTGTTCATTTCCCAATGGCTATTTCTTCGGAAGCGAAAATGAAGGGATAATTCATTTTCATCAATGGATATTTCGTCAGAAGTGGAAATGAAGGATTGTTGAATAGGTTATTCATTTCCCCGATGGATATTTCTTCGGAAGCGAAAATGAATGGATAATTTATTTTCCTCAACGGATACTTTGTTAGAAGTGGAATTGAAGGATTGTTGTATAGATTATTCATTTCCCCAATGGATATTTCTTCGGAAGCGAAAATGAATGGATAATTCATTTTCCTCAATGGATACTTCCTCAGAAGTGGAAAATGAAGGATTATTGTATAGATTATTCATTTCCCCGATGGATATTTCTTCAGAAGCGAAAATGAATAGATAATTCATTTTCCTCAATGGATACTTCGTCAGAAGTGGAAATGAAGGATTATTGAATAGGTTATTCATGTCACACCCCCAAAATCCACTAGCGGAGTATCACCGTAGGAGGCGTGACTGACCAGGATCAAGCCACCAATCATATTGAACAACGTAATTAAGTACATAAAATCAACCACAATATAATTGGTGTCCAAAAGAAAATAAACAACTTTAAGTTAACAGCGGAAGCATAAAACGTAGAACCCAACATAAGTAATAAGTTCATAAAGTTTAAATGTTTAACATGGCACACAAAGGTCCATGTCCCACAACGACTCCTCCTGCTCGTGCAAGCTCCATAAGCATCTAACGACCTGTAAGGCATGTAACAACGAGTCAACAACAAAGTTGAGTGAGTTCACAGTTGGTTGTTTAGTTTTAAGTTGTTTCCGAAAACATGGTTTGTCTTTTGCTGGCTTACTTGCCGTGGGGGTTACCCCATAGTTGAAAATATGATTAACCAGTTCCTTCTTTATTACCCAAACTATATCCATAATCAGTGGGGGGGCTTCCCCATGTGAACCACTAGACCGTTACCATATCGACTACTAACGAAAGTAAGTTGTGCCCTACGTCAATGTCTATCATCATTGACAGTTTGCCATAGTCCATTAGTACACGCCCGTCCGACTGGCACGGTGTGAGGTTTGTTAAACCTAATAGCGCTATTAACTAATGACCTGCTCGGCATTGGCCTCGGCGATTAAGTCGATATAAAATGAGGGACTTAATGATAGAGTTTTGTCTAGTAAGTTTTAAGGTTGTTGTCCTACCTAAGGAGGACGAACGTACGTATTCTACCCAAGTAGAATACGCAGGATTAATATTGGCATCCTACCCATGGAGGATGGCGGTACATATCCTACCCAAGGAGGATATGTAGGTTCCGTTTTAATTCTTTAACCCATTCCCAACCACCGGGAATCCCATGCCTTAGAAAGTGTGTGAAATCACCTCGGTTTGCTCGGTGGATAAAGCATTTGTCCTAAGTTGGTCAACCATATCCTATTATGGTTATCACTTATTAGGACTTTATACAAGTAATCACGTATAAGCTACACGTATCTAACACGTATTCATTGGGTAGTGTAAAAGTATCAATTATTGCATAATACTTTAATCACGTATGCATACACAAAGTTTCATGGAACAGTGGGGAGTGTGCGGCCTGCTTTAAGTGTGCGATTATGGTGAGTGTGCAGTCAATCTATGGGTCTGGGCTCAATCAGTGTGCGGCCCACTTAATTAAGCCCAACATATCAACTGTGCGGCCCACTACCCAGTGTGCGGTCCACACGGAAGTGTGCGGCCGCTGAGTAGTGTGCGGTCATGCAAGATAAGGTGGTACATCGTGCATTGGAGTGTTGTACCCCTATTAACATCAACTATTCCAAAGGCATACATATATATATACTAAACAAGAACAGTGTCAAATTCCTATTATCAAATAGAAATATTGCAAGCACATGGAGCATCACTCAAAAACGTTACTTTCGTTTATTTCGTAGAGCATTACCAATCATCCCAAATTCATCAAATTTTCCCATACCTCCTATTACTCATAATCGATTCACTAATCTTATTTATACTAAAACATTTACCAAGTATATTATGCCTAGAATCCACCATATGCAAGGGAAATCAACAGTAACTACAATAGCAGCCATTTACATTCTTTTAATACTACACATTTAACAACTAACATGAATCATTTTTTTTTACATCGATTAATCCAAGACATATCATTCTTTTAACTACAATTAGTTTTCATGCATGATTATTAAGTCAAAACTCACTATAGCACAATTATTCAAACAACACAACTAACATGAATCATTTTTTTTTACATCGATTAATCCAAGACATATCATTCTTTTAACTACAATTAGTTTTCATGCATGATTATTAAGTCAAAACTCACTATAGCACAATTATTCAAACAACGTCAGATTAGAAACACCAAAAAAATGATACAAAGACACTTCAACAGGTGTTCATTTTTAAGTTTTGCAACAAGTTCACATCCTATTCCATATAGGCATAACTCTTATAGAAATCAAGAGTCAACACACAAACATTCAAGGAGAACGCATTACTGACCAAGAGATAGGGGACGAAAGGAGTACACGAGCTGCCTCTACTTCGGATCTGAGCCGGACCCGAGACTGAACCAAACGAGACACGAAACTTCCGAACCGCGGCTGACCCGAGACCCGAACAGAAACAGAACCCGAACCAAAAATATTCTTAAATCTGAACCTGAATTCCCGGAGCTCTATACCCGAACCCGAGCCGTGAACTACCACCACCTTCACCACCGTCATAGGCGGCCGTCACCGTCGCCGGTGTTGCAGGACCTGGTGGTCGGGTTTCCTTCAAGAATAGAGTAACCGAGAGGGGGGGGCTGATGTGTTCGTCGGAGCTCGAACGGCGGCGAACTCGCCGGTGTTTAGAGAGATCGGAGAAGCTCACCGCACACTAAACCACAACCGTTGTGATGCCCTGCCGTCCCCGACAGCGGCGGCGCTGTTGCCGTCTTTTCCTCTTCATCTCTCTCTCGTCTCTCACACATTCTCTCGACAACTCCTTTCTCTGATCTCGTCGCCGGCCGTCTGACACTCGCCGGAGATTGTGAGGTGAGGGGTGATGGGGTTTAAGATGAACAGGGGGTGGAAGTGTGGGTTTGGTTAAGCCGATGATGAAGATGTAAGGGGTAATTTTGTTGATTTTGTGGGAAGGTTAGAGAAGATAAGGTTGCAGAATCTGGATGAGGGTTTTAATGTTTAGACCTTGTGTAATGGGGCCTTATATGGCGCCCAATTCAAAGATAGCGCCTCCATAGCGCCCCGCACATCGCGACGGGGAGCGTTATGGGGTAAAAATTTTCTCCTCCCGTTGTATATTTCGCGGCGCCATGCTTGTTGTTTGTTTTCCCTCCACTCACACAGACATATATATATACATATATATCTATAATTTAAGGGTTTATTAATTAATTGGGTAATGATGAGGTAGGGGCGTTATGACTACGGGCTTAAATGCATAAGGCCCCATAACGCCCACACGCTGACATGGCGCGCCACGTGTCGCATAACGCCCACAAAGGGGCGTTATGACTACGGATGGCCTTAAAAGAGGGATGAAGGTTTTATGTTTGGTTATATAGGCTAGGTTTTAGGTTTAGATAGGTTGGGTTGGGGCTAGCCTAAGTGCGTGACCTCGTATAATTTCGGGTTCGTTTAACGTAAATGCATATATATGTATATAGCGGTGATTAAATAATTAGTCCAATAAATCTTTCGTCGCGTTCTATTATTATTTCATTAATAATAATAATAAATATACGTATTACTGAAATACCCTTCTCTCGGCAACGAGAGTACGGGTTGTTACAATTCATTTCACTGATGGATATTTCTTCGGAAGCGAAAATGAATGGATAATTCATTTTCCTCAATGGATACTTCATCAGAAGTGGAAATGAAAGATTATTGTGTAGATTATTCATTTCCCTAATGGATATTTTTTCGGAAGCGAAAATAAATGGATAATTCATTTTTCTCAATGGATACTTCATCAGAAGTGGAAATGAAGGATTATTGAATAGGATATTCATTTCCTCGATGGATATTTCTTCGAAAGTGAAAATGAATGGATAATTCATTTTCCTCAATGGATACTTCGTCATAAGTGGAAATAAAAGGATCAGAATAGGATTATACATTCCCTAATGGGTATTTCTTTAGAAGCGAAAATGAACGGATAATTCATTTTCCTCAATGGATACTTCATCAGAAGCGGAATGAATTTATTCATTTTCCCAATGGATATTTCTTCAGAAGAGAAAATGAATGGATAGTTCATTTTCCTCGATGGATACTTCATTAGAAACGAAAATGAATGTAGATTTTGAATGGATTATTTATTTCCCAATGGACATCTCTTCAGAAGCGAAAAATGAGTAGCTAGTTCATTTTTCCTCAATGATATTTCATCAGAAACGGAAATGAATGTTGATGGCTTTTGTTTCTTGTTTTAGTTAACACATATGGGTCTAGGATAACATAAAATCCTCAAGTGATTTAGATAACGCCACGACAGATAATACAATAAGAACACTTATATATAGGAAGTACCAACGGCGTATCTGTCACACCCTGACTTTTGCGGAAGCGTGATTATGTGTGACTTACTTAATATCATTGCATTCAACTATAACAACAACTATATGATAAAACCAGAGATGTTCATCCATTGATTAAGTTTAAAACATCACAACAACATTGTCTTAAAATCCAAACGCATATTTTAAATCCAAATTACAAACCATGCAAATTGTTTTAGAGTTCCAAAAAGGACTGGACAAAAGACACTAATAAAAATCAGGCTTTGAAAGATGTGTCTTATCCAGGATAAGACACACTATCCAAACCCTTAGACTCCGGATGGCATCTTTTATTCCCAACATCACTTGAAACATCCAAACGCCCGCCAGATCCACATTTAATTCCCTGAAATACATGTAGTTTGAAAACATTAACAAAAGTTGAGCGAGTTCATGTGGTTTGTATGTGTGCATGAATAAACTTTTGTAATCATTGTAAGTATATATGTTTTGTAAACCTGGTATGAAAGCAAACAAGGAAAACAGATCGATTAATGGTTTGCAAGGCCAATAATATGTGTGACGTGATGCAGGAAGGCTCAAACCTAGCAGATTTTGCACTGGGCTTCCGGCTGTAAGACATAGTCACCTCATGGGCCAAACCCCGGTCCACATGGGTGGGGCTCGCTACACCCAAATAGATCTATCACTCATGTCCCTCGGTTCTACTACGAGGATTAATGGTCTTAAGCGTTGTACCCACCACTCACATGATCTAGCAGTACCTTTCCTTAGCTAACCATACCACATATAAACGTTTGTAAACAGTTTATAACATGTACTTCACCCCCGAAGTTATAAAACTGAAAACAGTTAAAAGAAAAAGGGGGACATGAACTCACAGTTTTGCGTTCTTCAATCCGATGTAACTCAAGCTGCTGCTAGTGTGCACGACTACCAACAACGTACTACGGTCTATTAGACGAGCGGGTCGTGCCTTGACTTAGTATTAATTAGTGTCTTTGAGTTACGTTCCTTATGTCTTTAATATTATCCCAAGTTATATAATTATTTGTCAAAATAATAAATATTTTAACTTAAATTATATTTATCAAATTTTGGAATAATGATTAAAATAATATATTTTTAACTTGTCACGCTTATGTATTGTACATGAATATTTCCCCAAGGATGGGTGTTTTAGTATTCGTATTCTTATTCTTGTATATTTGTTTCAGTAGCGTATTCCGGTGTGTATTTATACGTACCAGAATACGTATTTTCTTGTAATTATTAAGTATCCTTATACTTAATTTGTGTATTAATTTTTCCGGAATAATATTTCTAATAAAAAAATACATCAATATATGTTAGGGATAGATTTTCTAAACCTAAGGATCACGGATCCTCAAGTGCAGCCAGGATCACGGATCCTCAATTCTGTTTGAATTAAGGATCCTCAGAAGACGTTGTAGGATCAGGATCCAGGGTCCTCATTGTTATCCTTACACTAACGGTTGCTTTCATTATATTTAAGCTTGTTTTGCAGGAGTATACGCATTGGACTTGGTCTTGCCGATATTCTTGGGGAATATGCTCTCAGTATTCCGCACGTGCATAGCTTGGTGACCGTTTTAGAAGTCGTGGGTAGGTTGCACATTTAGCGGATAGTTAGTTTATTAGAGTATTTCTATTTTTAAAAAGGGGATAACGAGCTTGAATTAGAACAAATTAGCAAACACACACACTCTCGCAAGCTCTCAACAATTCATTGGCGATTACATACACATTACACTCTAGTGATCCTTGTAACAAGCTTGTTATCATCCCGAGTTGTATTCATCATTTGTTTAATTATAGTTGGTGATCGGTAGTTTCCATCACCCGAGGTTTTTTATGCCGGAGATCATTTCTTGATCAAGGGCTTTTTCCTCGTATAAATCATTGTGTCACTTGTTCATTTCATTTGAAGTTTGTTCATACATTCACTATTCAATTCAAGCATCACACCTCACAAAATAAGATTTGGTTGCATAATCCTAGTCTGATTTTTGACCAAAACAGTTTGGCGCCCACCGTGGGGCAATTGGTGCTTCATTTCTGAAAAAATTTAGTCATTGTGATCATTTCGGTTCAACCAGATGGCTTCTTCAGCAAAGAACACTTCAAGTTCCATGCCGGCAATCACTTCTTCACAGGGCGTTCCACCTTTGCCTCCACCACCTTTTGGATCTCAGAAGAATGCTGAGAATCCTGCGAAGAAACCGACCCCCGTTTTCTCAAAACCACCAACTTCTGCTGTTTCTTCTAGCCCTACTAACAGTGATCTTTTTACTTTGATTTTGCAGATGAGGGATCACATACAAGAGCAGGATAAAACCAACGAAAGGATCCTCTGGGAGATTGGTGACATCAAGAAACAGAAGAAATCAGTGGAGGATTACTCTCCTCTGATGCCAAGGTCATTGAATTTCGACACTCCGGTCATAACTGCCCAGCAATCTGCAGCTCCAGATATCCAATACCGGGGTGGATCAACAGGAATGCGCTCTGGATCATCGGCAATGACTCAAGCTCTAGGATCCTACTTTCAACCTTCAGGATCCTTCTTCCAGCATCAGGGATCCTCTCAGGTTCAAGGATCCACCTTTCAGCCTCAAGGATCCTTCTTCCAGCATCAGGGATCCTCTCAGGTTCAGGGATCCTCTCAGGTTCAAGGATCCTCTCAGGTTCAAGGATCCTCTCAGGTTCAAGGATCCTCTCAGGCTCAAGGATCCTCCTTTCAGGTTCAAGGATCCTCATCTCAGGTTTACGGATCCATGGATTATCCTCCAAGACCCCCAGTCACAGCACATCAAGGATCCAACATCTTTCAGGATCAAGGATTCTTAAGGAATGTGCAACCCGGAAGTACAGATGTTCATCAAGGAGACTTCATTCCAATGCAGACCATTGCTTCTTCTGGTCCTTCAGTCATACCAGAATCTCGTCAATATGGATTCACATCTGGAATTCCAAACTTGAATCCTCCGGGAGGTAACACTCTGAATAATTCTTATAACACTAACCATGGCTTTGTGCAGGATGCAGGTATCAATCAAGCTATGGCTAGGGAATTACAGAAACTGAAGGATATGATATCCAGCGTTCCAGGAGTGGTTAAGCCCATTCCTGAAATTGTAGATGGAAGCCACAGGATATCTCGCTTTGCACCACCCATTTGTGATACAGAAATCCCAAAGAGGTTTCAAATACCAACCATGAAGCTATATGATGGCTCGACAGATCCAGAAGAACATGTAGCTCAATACAGAGAAAGGATGGAGATCAATCCCATCCCGGAGAGGTTAAAAGAAGCATGTCTATGCAAGGGTTTCGGATCCACATTAACAGGATCAGCTCTTAAATGGCTGCTAAGTCTTCCCCCTTATTCTATTACTTCATTTGCTAATTTAGTTAATCTGTTTAATAGTCGATTCTCATGTAGTATAAAATTTGAACGATTAACTAGTGATCTATATAGGGTAACACAAGGTCAAAATGAATCACTTAGAGAATATATCACTAAGTTCAGTAAAGAATCCTTAGATATTCCTAATCTGGATATAGCTACGGCTGTGGAAGCCTTTAAAATGGGTTTGCTTAGGGATTCATTGTTCTATGATGATCTTGTCATGACCCCTTGCAGAAATCTTGATGAAGTAAGAAACAGGGCCCTTAGATTCATCCGGCTAGAGGATGATAAAAGGATCTAAGAAAGACTGGCAGGATCCTCGAAGCAGGAGAAACAAGGATCCTACTTCAGGAACAACAAGTCCAAATCTTACAACAAGTCTGACAACCAGAACGTGTATGCAGTAGAACAAGAAGAGGATGATGAGGATTATCCTCCCATTTCTGAATATTGTTTTTCTGTTGATAACAATGAACTAATCCTTGCAATGCAGAACCTAGGTGACAAAGCAAGATGGCCCAGAAAAAGTGATAAGCCAGCTGCAACAAAAGACAAATCCAAATGGTGTGCATATCATGAGGATTTCGGGCATCTCACTGAAGAATGTATTGCACTCAGAAAAGAGATTGGTTACTTGTTAAGCAAGGGGCATTTGAAGGAGCTTTTGGGAAGAAAAAAGTCAAGGATCCAGGATCCTGAAAAGGTTCCAGAAAGAGCTCCTGCTCCTCCGGCAGATGCACAAGTTATAAACTTCATATCCGGTGGATCAGACATTTGTGGTACTTCCTTTTCAGCAGCCAAGAGACATGCCATGGAAACCAAGATGGATAATGGGGATAGACCCATCCGAACCTCTACTGTTACACAGGAAAAAGTTATAACTTTTGATTAGGATGATCGTGTTGATGTCTAGGATCCTCATCATGATGGTCTTGTTATTACCTTATTTATATCTAACCATTTTGTTCGCAGGATCTTGATAGATGGAGGAAGCTCAGTAAACATCATTCAGCTTGATGTCCTCAAGAAAATGAACATCCCTGAATCGGATATTGTCCCAAGATCCTCAGTTCTTGTGGGATTCAGCGGAGAAACCAAGAATACATTGGGGGACATTAAACTTCCCATCTACATTGAAGGACTTCATTCTTATAAAAATTTTTGTGTTATAGATTGCTTATCCTGTTGCAATGTTATCCTTGGCAGGCCATGGATACATGACATGAAGGCAGTTGCATCTACATATCATCAATGTGTGAAGCTTCCTAGTCCATGGGGGGTAATAAAGATTGAGAGTGACCAACAAGAAGCAAAGAATTGCTATACCTCATCAACGAAGCCAGCCTTGATGTGTGCAAAATGCAACATATAAATTACATCAATTGTGGCATAAAACTAACCCTTTTTTAGTACTAATGTTGGAAAAAGTGTGTTTTTGTCTTCCTTTTGTATTTTCAGGATTAAATGAGCTCAAATTAACAAAAGAAGCAAAAAGGCAGCTAAATCTAACATAAATACAAGAAAAGGAACAAACGTGGCATGCCCGACCTCCCCGAAAGCATCTTCCCAAGCAAAACAAGAGAACATAAGGCTGAACACGCGCCCGTGCTCAATGAGCATGGGGGCGTGCCCAAGTGTCAGCATAAAAGACAAAGTTATAGAAGCTTCCATCGCCCACCACGGGGCCGTGCTCAGCGGACACGGGGCCGTGGTCAACTATAAGATTCGCAGAATCCAGGCAAATCTTGATAGTACAGATATGCTTCTGCACACGGGGTCGTGCCCAGCGGACACGGGGCCGTGGTCAACTAATACAGACAAGAGCAATTAATGAAGACAGAGAAGGATGTGGACACGGGGCCGTGCCCGAGCTTCTGTTCAGCCTATAAATAGGAGTGCTTGGCTCAAGCTCAAACCATCCCTTGGCACACCACCTCTCTCACACTTCACCCACCACCCACCACCATCATCCATTGTCCATCATAGAGTGTGTGAGTCATCTCGGGATCCAAGATTGATCGTAAGAGTTCTTGACAATCAAGGCCATGTTTGCCTAAGTCTCTTACATCACTTGGTGAAGACAAAGTGTCTAGTGTAATACTTTTTATTTTTAATCTTTTCGCACTTTTTAATTGGTTATGTATTAATGACTTTAATAACTAGTTTCTTATGTTGAAGGTGATTCTTCCTTATCGTTTGTCCGTGGTGTCTTGGCATTATTTTACTGTCTATATAAAATAAAAGATTTTCACCATTCATATCTCCACGGTCTATATGGAGGTATGTTGGCTACCTGGTCGGGGGTTAAGGGAACGGTTTGGTAAGAGTCTTGCCATTGTTCAGTGTATAGATCCTGCAAAGGACCTGGGTCAAATTTAGTAGGACCTCCTTCAATACTTAACGGTATTGGATGGCGGGGGTCCAAACTCTTTGATCCCCTCATAAGTTAAACTACTATTAAAACTTTAACCCGGCTACTTAGGACTGTATCCCTGCTGACTCAGACTACTTAGCCGAGGGTAACGTCGCCTTCAAAAGAGGGGCCTACCACATTATGCATTAATAACTTAATTAATTATCTTTCAATAATCCGACCCTTTAGGATTGTATCCTTGCTGACTCAAACTACTGGGTTGAGGGTAACGTCACCTTCAAAAGAGGGGCCTACTACAATAACTAAGATAATCTCTTAAATAGTGCAAAAGTGCGAAAATAATCAAAGGTTACACTAAACACGAGTCGGAGCCAAGTGATTCATCTTGTCTATCTGTTTTTATTTTTATTTTTATTTTTATTTTTCAGCATTTTAGTTAGTTTTTATTTTTCTTAGTTTAAAACCTTTTTCTAAACTTTTGATTTGATTAGACGTTGAGGATAAACCGGTACTAAAAGCTCTTGTGTCCTTGGACGACCTCGGTATCTTACCAACACTATACTACGCTCACGATGGGTGCACTTGCCCATATGTGTGTTTAGTGTTAGTAAATATCGTGTTTTATAAATTTAAAACTTGGCTAAAGAAAATGTAAAAGAGCTTAAAATAAACATTAAAACCATAACACACTTCACGCACATCAAGTTTTTGGCGCCGCTGCCGGGGACACAAGGATTTTAAGAAAGTTAGGAATCAACGGCCTAATCATTTTTTTTATTTTTCTATTTTTTAGGATTTTTCTTAGTTTTTCAGCTTCTGCAGAACTCAGCACGGGCCGTGCCCGCTGAACACGCCCCGTGCCCAATCATTGGAACTGGCAATCCTGTTTTAAGTCAGACAGTAAGCTGAACACGGGGCCGTGCCCACTCAACACGCCCCGTGCCCAAGATTCAGTTACTGAAAACAGAACCGTGAGATCCCGACGGTTGGTAATTTCTGACACAAACATGAGTGATACTGATATTTTTTACTTTCGGCACTCTTATGGTACGTGGTGTCAAATATGTGGTGGTTCCCATAAGGAATTAGAATGTTATTTTCTAAATTATAAGCCCCACTATATAGACCCATCGTTTTCTTGTATCCTTAAGAGGGGCGAAAGTAAAAATAATACCTATCTCTCCCTCGAATGCTCCCAACCAGATTTTCTAGGAGAAATGCTTCTTGATGAACTATTTCAATTAGAAGATCTAATTCTTAATTGGTTAAAAGAACTTAGGATAGATTTCAATAATTTATCTCAAGATGATAACCAAGAAGAAGTGTTGGAATCGCATTCAAACAACTTCGTTGTCCCCGACGATACTTCTAACTCTAGTGAGGACTTGAGCGATAGTCGTCCCTGTGCCGATTGTGCCGTGATGGACTCCCCATCGACTTCGTTCGATGCATACATAGACCTGAGCGATTCGGCATACACCTTCTTTAACGAGAGCCCAGAAAAGGGTTGGACTTGTCCACCTACATATAGCATAGGAATCACCCTCACCGACAACCTCTTGCGTTCTCGTCTCAATCTAGAACAATTAAGGTATCTTAGGCACTTTGGGGTTGTTCCATCCAGTAAGGAACCACCCGATCCGGATAAGTTCCTTAAAACTAAGACAAACTTCATAAAACAGCCTTTCGACACGGGGTCGTGCCCAGGTCAACACGCCCCCGTGTCCACCAAAAGATTCCCTTCTGACTTTTTGTCAGAATACGGACAAAACGTGTCAGGATCTTGCCTACACACGGGGTGTAGGATCATTTTCAGACCCGAACGAGTCAATCAGAAGAGTTTATCTCTAAACGAAAGGCGGAAACAGACGTGTAGAGGTCAATTCAGCAAGATATACACTTTTAACTGTTGTATGATTGATTTCACAATGATTTACAACCTGACAACACTTCGGCAGCACTTCGTTGCACAAACCGGAAAGTTACAAATGAAATGACATATGAGGTATTTATAGGATAAGCTATTCCGTTTGAAGGTGGCATGACACCCTTCAAACGAAATCTAATTCCCTTTGAACTTGTCACTATCTAATTCCCTTTGAAAGTGCCACTTTCTAATTCATAGGGAATAAGTCATTTCTAACAAGACTCGATACAAGACGAAGTCGACAGACGCATGCACCAACAGACTCCCCCTCGAATGTTGACGAGTCTTCAATGTCGAGTCTTCGCATCTTCAGTCTTTATCAGTCCTCTCGAACTCTTTGAAGAATCTGACGCTGTAAGTATCCTCAAATCTCCTCTCTTCTCTTTTTCATCAGCACCAATACATTCCTTCCTTTAGGTGTCTTCAGACTCCCCCTTTCGATATGCTGGGATCTCAGCCTGGCTTATTAAAATCACAGAGTCCTCAGGTATCAGAACCTGACTCTCTATCATCTATCCCAGATCACCTAGCTCTTATCCTGCACATTCTCTACCCAAAAATAAATTTTCTGATGATAACTTGTAAAAACAATCTCACCATCTACTGAACCATTTGCAGGAATTATACAATAAAAAAAATGATTTTACAATGTAGATCTCTGATGAAAACACTTGAAGAAATATCGTTTTTCTTATTAAGACAACACACTCTCCCAAACCATTTGTTCATCATGTCTAGCACTCGGAATTTTGAAAATTAGCTCTTCAACACCAGTTGTCGAAAATCTTTTTGAATTTTTCAAAATTTATGCTAAAACACACTAAAATTTTTTTGGATTTTTAAATGAAATGAAATGCAGAGAAGAAATATTTACAAACAATATTTTTGTGAGTTTGTGTAAGAGGATCATATCAGTTTATGAGACAAATCACCAACACCGTTAAGCTTTAGACATTTTAAGTTCTAAACGATTCACTTAGATTGTCAGTATACTGATCCACTTAAATTTTCACACAAAGTTCAACTGTTTCGAGATACGAGATTAATGTCTTAAGCACTTAAACTTAATCGCGTGTCCCACCTCAGAATATACTCCCGTATCCAGATCCCAATATTCAGTCTTACAGGTGAGTATACCACAGATGATATCTGTAAGGGGTTATAAATTATGAAGAATCATGAGAGCTCAGGTCAGAACTACCGTTCAGCAGAGAGATCATGACACGACTTTTGGTGTGTCCCCTTTAGAGGATCTTTTTTACAACAGCAATGATTATCAATTTTATTGTTTCATCATTTTGCTGAGGGCAGCGCTATTTTTCAAGCAAGCAGAAAATATTCTCCGGGGACTAGGCCATTGCTTCCGCAAAATCAGAAGTCCCGGGATAATACCCCAGATATCACTGAGCATAAAGACCTAGTATCTCAGAAAGAGGTACCTTTCAAACAAGATTTCGGGGGTTACCCATATATCCGAGAGATGTTTCCCCACGATATAAGCAAGTTTGAAATTTAGGTTTATATCTCGTCACAATTTACTAAATGTGCAAAAATCTACTGGCACATCATCAGTGAGACCGTTTATCACATTTTTAACTTTCCATTTCTTTAGCATGTTGTGATAGTCCACTGATGTACTATCATTTCCTCTTCTTTGACACAAAAACTCATTTTTCATTTTAACATGTTTTTGGATTTTTCAAATTTTCAAATGTTTTTGGATTTTCTGAAATTTCTTACTCCCCCTAAAATGCAAACACATTTCAAGAAATTTGAAAACAAATTTTGATACTCTACCTGTACAGTTTGTTTTCTAAAAAAAATTGACAACCGATATCAAATCGCTTCAATTCGCCATCCACTTGGCATAAACAATCAGAACTCCCCCTTACAACAAACTATTTTCCCATTGATTTCAAAACACTTAAGTTTGTTTTAATCAAATGGTTTTTCCAGAAAATAAGTTTTGTTGATTGATTTTACCATTTGTAGATTAGGAGCTCATCATATTTTTTTTTTCAAAATACCATTTGTAGGAAATTAGATACAACTTAATGTCCCTGATTTACTACTTGTAAGTGTAAAGCTTCTTCAACCACTGTAGATTCACTCATCAGCCTTACCACTTGTAGAAAACTGAAAATTTAAAATATCACATGTACTTTACCATCTTTACCACTTGTAAAATTTCCAACTAAGAAAGATAGATGCCGATTCCTGCTCCACTCTTACCAACCTGGGAGCTCCGGCAAGTCCAGAGACTTACTATTCGTAGTATGTACCATCCCAGTCACAAACCAGGGATGGTTCAACTTTTTCTTTCTTCGTCTTCTTCTCATAAAATTCCTTCACTCCTTTGACCTTCCTGTCAACCATTTTTCCAAAAATGTTATGGACTTTGGAGTTAAAAGCTCTTTCAATATCAAATTCTTTCTTTTCAGAGAAGAATTGATTTGAAATCTCAACTTTTCCAACTTTCTTTTTAAAATTTTCAGCCCGAAGTGGTGGAAAATTCTCATCATCCACAATCGGTACTGAGTTTTCACTTTTAATCTCAATTTGTGGCTCATCTGACTTTGTGGAATCAGATTCATCGCCAGAGTTATTGCTAGAACTATCAACCGATTTCTTAACAACCCATTTCTGGTTGTCAAGTTTTGCTCTTTTCTTGTAAAATCTGTTTGAACATTCACCGATTTCAAATTTTGAATCTTTGAAAAGTTTGGTTCTATCAATTGGTGGTTTAAACTCAACCTTTTTTTCTTTTAGTTTAGAAACTCCCTGTTTGGTTTGAATTGCTTGTGAACATTTCACAGCTAGATGTCCAATTCTACCACATTTAAAACAGGTTCGAGTCTCCTTCTTCTTTTGATCAACCATCTTCTCCATTTCTTCTTGCTTCTTCGCAAGGAATTCTCTGTTTGATTGGTTCCTGAACAGATTTTCTTTTTCCTCTTCAGTAGATGTACCTGAAACAAATATCATTTTTGATTTAAAGTCACGAACATATTTTTCATTTTTATGATTTTCTGGTGGAATAAATCCAAGGCCTTTCTTTTTGAAATTACCGTTATGATTTGGTTTCTTTCGATAACCAGAACCAGAACTGTAACCCTTTTTCTTGTTTTCTCTTTGTTGAACTCTTGAGGTGTACTTTTTCAGTTTATCAATAAGATTTACATCTTTTATTTCAGAAATATTAATTTCTGTTAGTTTAAAAAACCTTTTTAATTATTTCTGGTTTAACACCTCTTATTGGAAATTCCTCATCAAAATATAATTTGTCAGAATCATTCAAAGTATATGCAACTTTAAACGTTTCGTCATTCAAATTAGACTTTGATAACAGGAATTCTTTATTATAAACCCTTTTATCCGAAGATTTTAGACTGTTGACTGTCGAACTCGAACTTTCAGAACCAGTCTTTGACTCTGACTCTGACTTTGACTCTGAGTTTGACTCCAACTTTGACTCCTCAGTTTCATCTTTATCCAACACCTGATCGACGACTTTCTTTATTAACTCGGACTCATGATCAGTGTCAGATGATGTAAACGTAACATCAATATTTTCTGGTAGATTAACCGAAGACTCCGACTCCCACTGTAAATTTGTTGCCTTTTTTACTCTTTCTGAATTTGGATTTCTCGGAGAATATCCATTTTCAAGCGGGGGTGGACACTTGTTGTACCCAAAACTTTGTTTCTTACCAGAATCATTCATTTTAGAATCCTTCTTCTTTTCTTTCTTCACATGAGTCTTTTCTTCAGAAACTTTCTGTTCTTCAGTTACTTTATCATCTTCAAATGCCTTCATGCCCTCAACAGTTGGATAAATCCTGTCAATGACATAAGAAGTACATGAGTAACTTTTCAACAAATGATTAACTCTTTCAATTTCAATTCTTTGTGTCTCAAGTTTCTGTTCTAGCACACTTCTCGATGTAGTTGTTCACAACTTTTTGCTTTATCATAAACGCTCCCTGAAGTGTCTTCATAGCTGTTGCTTGTTCTTCACTTGTATGATTGTATTGATTCATAGCTTTGTTTAGGACATCATAAGATTCCTTCAAACTGTTCAAGTTATAAATCAATGTGCTGTTCTACTTCTTTATAGCTTCACAAGCGTCACACTTCACAGGAATCTTTTTAGCATCAACTTCTTCATCAACTTTGAATTTTTGAACTTCTTTCATCTTTTGCTTTCTGATCACTGGAACATCTTCATCATCACTACTCACTGGTGTTTTGATCTTTTTCTTTTTCTTTTTAACTTTTTCATCTTCACTATCACTTTCAGCCATCATTTTCAAATGATCTGCCATTTTTCTTGACCAATACTCACGATCATCATCACTATCCTCTTCAATACGAGCAGCATACGCTTTGTGAATTGAATCTTTGTTTGGGTCATAATCATCCCAATTGAAATTTTCCCAGCTAAAACCTTCAAGCAATTTTTCATCATCTTGATTTATCAGGCATGCTTTGTTATCAGCTGAGATATAATTGTCCCAACTGAAACCTTCTGTTGGCTTTTGATCATCCTGATTCACCATGCAAGCTCTCTTTGAAGATTCTTCAATCACCTTTCTTCCATGAGCCACTTGTAGTTCTTGTTGTTGTTGAGCAACTTGATGATAGATAGCCTTCCGGTAGTAATCATTGTTGTTGTTAAACGGATTTTGAGCTCCACTTGCTTCACGGTTTTTGCACTCCCTCTTGAAGTGTCCTTTTTCCCTGCAACGAAAACAAGTGAATTTAGATTTATCAAAACCCAAAGTAGAAATATTAGCTTCACGTAAATCATCTCTTCCTGTGATCTGCTTAAATTTCTCAGCTCGTCTCAACACACTTGCCAAACACCATTTAATATCCATTAATTCCATTTCCTCAGCCTCTATTTGATCGTAATCCTCTTTTGTAAGCATAGGATTTCCGATCCGACCAGCAACAAAACTACCATAAGATTCCAAAACAGTTCCCAACAAAGACATGTGACTCTTAGCAATTTCTGCTGAATAATCTTCATCATTTTCCAGATTCAAAACAATGTTGCACTGCAGCTTCTTGCCATTCTTTGTTGCTGAAATGTTTGGATCAAATGACGGATATGATGAAAAGCTTGTGTTGCTGTTTGATCCTTTAGAAGAACTTTCAGATGAACTCTTTACATTGAATGCTGTCTGAACCTTTGGTGATAAGTTGGTGGATTTATCACTGATTCCACCTTTGTAGTAAAGCCCAATGTCTTGTTCACCGTCAAAATCTTTCATTCTTATAACCTTTCTCTGTTCCATCTCCTGAGCCTCAATCTTTTCAATGAATTTGCTCAATGTCAGACTGCTAAACCCTTTCTTGTTCCTTAGCATCATGAGATATGTGCCCCAAGTCTCATATGGTAATGCATCAGCTAGCTTCTCAATCAACTCCTCATTATCTTTCTCGATGCTCAACCTCTTCATGTTAGCTAGCAAATTACAGTATCTCTCAACGATTTGTTTTGTGCTTTCATTTTTCAACCCTCGAAACAAATCGAACTCTTTCTTTAAAAGCGATTTCTTGTTTTTGACCATCTCTTGACTTCCATGGAACTTCGATCTTAATGCTTTCCAAATTGAGTAAGAAGTTCCATTGTGTTGCAATAGAACCAAGATATCTTCCTTCACAGCTTGTTGTAAAAGACTTAACATCATTTTCTCATCTTTGTATTTCTTTCTAGCATCGGCACTTAGATCTTTAATTGCTATAACCTCTTCATCATCATTCGTCGGTCTAATGTATTTCGTCTCGACACATTCCCAAGCATCTAAGTAGTTTGCTTGAACCCAATTCTCAAACCGTCCCTCCCAACCTTTATATTCCTCGATGTTCATGAGTTTAGGCGGCTTTTGCATCGTCCCTGTTTCGTTTTCCAACATCGTATTCTGTGCCAGAGTGATCGGGGTAACTGGAGTAGCGAATGCGTTGTAGAATTCCTCTTCCATGATTCGGTATCGAAGGATTTCTCACACAAGCTTTCAAACGAACTGGTTCACCTAGTGAAACACCTGACAACACACAAACAAACAAAACACAATCAGTTTAAAGACTTATCAATTAACAGAATAAAAGTGATACTCGAACTGGTGAATATTCTATGCGGACTGAAGGTTGACACACTGTGCGGACTGCTATGACCCGGATCAAATTCGAATGACCTGACCCTTTTACATGCAAACTGACGGACTTTCAAACGACCTGATGAACCTTTAAACACTTTGAACTCCTAACTGTGGGACCTGAACCTTTGACACACCGATGTATTGGGCTTTGACACACAATACAAATCTCTATCACGTGCCAACTGACAAACCTTGATATTACTCTGATTGGGCCGACAAACTTTTAAATGCAATATGCTGATTGGGCCGATGAACCTTTAGTCACATGTACACCGATTTCAATTTAGTGAACAGATAAGAACTAAGATTTGACTTTGTGTGACACCACCGTTTGCAATTTAAAGATTCACATGACCAAAATATGCTTATTGTAAATGGCCGACAAGACTGTTTGCTTATTGAACCGATGATTATCACCTTTTAATGTCACAATTTATTGGACCTAAAACATACTTTATCCAGCTGACATATTCTTAATTGATGTTTATGATTGGACCTCAAATTATCGTTCAGTGATTCTGATTGTTTTAATTTGATTTGGCCGATAACCAATACAATCTTATTGCACCGTTAATATGGCCTTCACATGGGCTGCTCAATTCAAATCACTTGTATTCAATCTATGTGAGAGGCCGACAATTACTTTTGATTTATTAATTTTTATTGGGCCGCAAGATATATGTTCAGACAAAGCACATGGGTTCTGTCAATTTTGATTCACGAGAACATATGTCGACAAGCTTTTTCAAACGGAATAATGACACATTCACACAGAATATGGCAACTTTCAAACGGAAACACCAATTTCAAACGAGATAGTTAGCTTCAAACGAAATCCTCAAACGAAATAACTGTTTCAAACGGGAATACCTAGCTTTTTCAAACGGAATTCCGAATTCAAACGGGATTACCCATGATTTTCAAACGGAATCAGTAATTTCAAGCGAGATGTCACTCGATATCGGACCGAAAAATTTAGATTTCTCCCAAACGGCTTGGAATTAGGATTTGAAACTTTGTAGGGTTGTAGATCAGGTATTTTCGCACAACATATCAAAAAATCAGCCGATTTGAACCGTTAAAACTCGTTTAATTTTGAAAAATTCAGTTAAAAACGTGAAAGAATGAGTAGAAATCAAATTTTTTGATGAAATCAAGCTGAATCGGTAAGAACTCTTCCTCCTGAGCTCTGATACCACTTGTAGGATCGTTTTCAGACCCGAACGAGTCGATCAGAAGAGTTTATCTCTAAACGAAAGGCGGAAACAGACGTGTAGAGGTCAATTCAGCAAGATATACACTTTTAACTGTTGTATGATTGATTTCACAATGATTTACAACCTGACAACACTTCGGCAGCACTTCGTTGCATAAACCGGAAAGTTACAAATGAAATGACATATGAAGTATTTATAGGATAAGCTATTTCGTTTGAAGGTGGCATGACACCCTTCAAACGAAATCTAATTCCCTTTGAACCTGTCACTATCTAATTCCCTTTGAACTTGTCACTATCTAATTCCCTTTGAAAGTGCCACTTTCTAATTCATAGGGAATAAGTCATTTCTAACAAGACTCGATACAAGACGAAGTCGACAGACGCATGCACCAACACGGGGCCGTGTCCAGCATGCTGTCGTTTTCTATAAATGCAGCCAAGAATCCTGCACATTTGGACCATCCAGGGACAGAGATTTGAAAGGATTTTCCCACCTACCATCCTAGGTAATCTCTAAAAGAAGGTTCTAACAAACATCTAGTCCTTTCCTCTTTTATCCATTTCCTTCTTCTTCATCTTTCTTGTTTCAACACCTCCATTGAAGCTTGCTCTCAAGCTTTATTGTGTTGATTATTAGATTTTTGTCCAAGGAATTTTGTTAAAAATAAGTTATGCAACATTGTTTTAAGTTATTTCTGTTCAAAAATACTTCATGAGTTGGAAAAATAATTTAAAACTCCAAGATTCCTTGTTCCGAAAATCTGCAGAAAGTTGAACATGGGGCCGTGCTCATCAAGCACGGTGCCGTGTCCGATGTACTGTTTCACTTAAAATGAACTATTTCTGGTTTGTTTTCGTAGAATGTCTAGTCAAAACAGTGGAACCTCTTCTGCGCACTCCAGAAACAGTCGAAGGGAGAGAAGGTCATCAAGCGAAGCGACTCTCATACGTTACGTGATGGCATTACGTGAAGCTCTTGACGAGATGACTTCGGTAGAGGAGGTCCTAATAGACCGTATAAATTATCTTACGGTGGGGTTGGAAAACAATTTTCAAGAAATAAACCTCTTGCACCAGAGGTTAAACATTCTTGTAACACCTCCCATGGAACCAATCCTCCCTCAAGAGGATTGGAACCTAGCACTTGGAATCAACAATCATACCGGTTGGGACGACATTCCAGCGGAACCTCCTCTTTAAGATCTACAAGAAGTCCCGGTGGAGGTTGCACTTCCTCAAACCAATGCCAATGAGCTCGCTTTTCTTCTCCCTAGGGAGATAGAAGAATGGCTCGCCGACGTGTGAGGAACCCATGCCCGGAGAAAGAAGTTTTTCAAGCCACATCTAACCGAGGGATTTACCTTTTCGGAAATTTTGCTAATAGAATAAGTAGTAGGCTAGAACTTCTTGGTTTAGATTTCTTGTGTTTCTTTGACCTAACTATCTAGTATTTTAACTTTTAGACTATTATGTAATTCTCTCTATGACTTATTGAATGATGGTTTTAGATAATTTGGTGTTTGGATGATGTTGTAATGAGTAAAACACACTCAGGTTGGCAAAGGATGCAAGGAAAACTTGAACCAGCACCCCATGCAGGAAAACAGGGCCATCCGACAAGCTTTCTTCATTACAGCAAGTTCAGCACGGGCCGTGTCCGCCCAACACGGCCCCGTGCTGCACAGTCTGTAGAAATGACCTAGTTCAGGTAAACTGGACACGGGTCGTGTTCACCCAACACGCCCCCGTGTCCAGGCTTCTGTTTCTCTTTTTCAATTTTGTTACTGGCACTTGAACACGGGGCCGTGCCCGGACAACACGAGGCCGTGTCCAGGCGCCCAGTAACACAAATTTTTGCTTTTTCACACCTTTTATACATTCAATCAACCTAAAAACTTATTTTTGGGACACATTGAGGACAATGTCTAATTTAAGTGTGGGGGGGATGCTAAAACCTTGAATCTTGCAAGTCCTAATAACAAGCCTTACACAAAACTCTATTGGAACCGCTAATCACCCCAAATTTTTTTTCAAAAATTTTCATTTTTTTTTACTTGTCTAGGTTTAATTTGGGAATTTCAAAATTCTAAAAAGGTTATATTTTTACAAATTTACAACCGATAGCGTCGTGATAAAAAGAACCAACATAAGAAAATTATGAAAAGGCATGACAAGCTTAGTTAAAATTTAATTATATATACTTGATCACATAAAAACCCATTCCCACAAAAGTGAGTTTTGAGCCTTTATTGAGCATACAAATACATATCTTTAAATTAAATGCTCATTTTTCGTTTCTTGTGTGAATAGCCGCTTGGTTCTTACAACTCTAGAACTTGCCACGACGATACATTCCCGGTCCTTACCAACTTAAACCCGAGTAAGTAAATGATGGAGGCATTAGGACTAACCCTTTTTATTTCTACACCATTATTTTTTTTACCACCTACCCAAAATCCCCCTAGTTAGCCCCTTTGAGCCTAAACCTTTTCATTTCTTAACCCAAACCAAACACCCTTTCACCCACCAAAACCTTTTTATTTTTAACCCTTTGTTTTAAGTAACAAGCTCCGTTTTTCGTATGACTTTCAAAAAAAAAAATGTTGATGATGAAGCAAAAGAAATAAAAACAAGCAAGTTCATCAAAAATAACTTTGTTTAAATTATGGCTTCATCAAAATAAAAACTGCAAAAATAAAAAAGTCTTACGAAAACCGATGTTTTTTATGATTTTCGCCCTTTCTACTAACCACTAACCCAACCACCTACCTTTAACCCAAGCCTAACCCTTCACCCAAAAGTCCTCCTGATATTTACAAAGGTATATAGTTAAAAAGGAGGAGGATTGATTGCCTGGCAAGCCTATGGTAGGAGTACGTTCCATGCCGCTCTCGAGTGATTCACTAAAATACATCTTCGGCCGAGTGTTGAGTGATCCCCCGTGATGTATGTGAACTTGTATATAAATAGAATTTTAAAGAGGCATGTTATGCCCTAATAAGTAATTTATCTTATGAAAAGTTTTAAATAAATCATGACGAATAGGATTGTAAATAAATAAAAATAAAACTTAATAAAGAATCTTGGAAATCCCGACACTCTATGACAAGCCCAAAAACCTTCTCTTCTACCCATTCCATTTGGGAGTGTGAAGCCACATTATAAAGAGTTTTGCTTGAGGACAAGCAAGGATTCAAGTGTGGGGGTATTTGATGTGTGCAAAATGCAACATATAAATTACATCAATTGTGGCATAAAACTAACCCTTTTTTAGTACTAATGTTGGAAAAAGTGTGTTTTTGTCTTCCTTTTGTATTTTCAGGATTAAATGAGCTCAAATTAACAAAAGAAGCAAAAAGACAGCTAAATCTAATATAAATACAAGAAAAGGAACAAACGTGGCATGCCCGACCTCCCCGAAAGCATCTTCCCAAGCAAAACAAGAGAACAGAAGGCTGAACACGCGCCCGTGCTCAATAAGCACGGGGGCGTGCCCAAGTGTCAGCATAAAAGACAAAGTTGTAGAAGCTTCCATCGCCCACCACGGGGCCGTGCTCAGCGGACACGGGGCCGTGGTCAACTATAAGATTCGCAGAATCTAGGCAAATCTTGATAGTACAGATATGCTTCTGCACACGGGGTCGTGCCCAGCGGACACGGGGCCATGGTCAACTAATACAGACAAGAGCAATTAATGAAGACAGAGAAGGATGTGGACACAGGGCTGTGCCCACTGGACACGGGGCCATGCCCGAGCTTCTATTCAGCCTATAAATAGGAGTGCTTGGCTCAAGCTCAAACCATCCCTTGGCACACCACCTCTCTCACACTTCACCCACCACCACCATAACACCATCATCCACCACCATCATCCATTGTCCATCATAGAGTGTGTGAGTCGTCTCGGGATCCAAGATTGATCGTAAGAGTTCTTGACAATCAAGGCCATGTTTGCCTAAGTCTCTTACATCACTTGGTGAAGACAAAGTGTCTAGTGTAATACTTTTTATTTTTAATCTTTTCGCACTTTTTAATTGGTTATGTATTAATGACTTTAATAACTAGTTTCTTATGTTGAAGGTGATTCTTCCTTATCGTTTGTCCGTGGTGTCTTGGCATTATTTTACTGTCTATATAAAATAAAAGATTTTCACCATTCATATCTCCACGGTCTATATGGAGGTATGTTGGCTACCTGGTCGGGGGTTAAGGGAACGGTTTGGTAAGAGTCTTGCCATTGTTCAGTGTATAGATCCTGCAAAGGACCTGGGTCAAATTTAGTAGGACCTCCTTCAATACTTAACGGTATTGGATGGTGGGGGTCCAAACTCTTTGATCCCCTCATAAGTTAAACTACTATTAAAATTTAACCCGGCTACTTAGGACTGTATCCCTGCTGACTCAGACTACTTAGCCGAGGGTAACGTCGCCTTCAAAAGAGGGGCCTACCACATTATGCATTAATAACTTAATTAATTATCTTTCAATAATCCGACCCTTTAGGATTGTATCCTTGCTGACTCAAACTACTGGGTTAAGGGTAACGTCACCTTCAAAAGAGGGGCCTACTACAATAACTAAGATAATCTCTTAAATAGTGCAAAAGTGCGGAAATAATCAAAGGTTACACTAAACACGAGTCGGAGCCAAGTGATTCATCTTGTCTATCTGTTTTTATTTTTATTTTTATTTTTCAGCATTTTAGTTAGTTTTTATTTTTCTTAGTTTAAAACCTTTTTCTAAACTTTTGATTTGATTAGACGTTGAGGATAAACCGGTATTAAAAGCTCTTGTGTCCTTGGACGACCTCGGTATCTTACCAACACTATACTACGCTCACGATGGGTGCACTTGCCCATATGTGTGTTTAGTGTTAGTAAATATCGTGTTTTATAAATTTAAAACTTGGCTAAAGAAAGTGTAAAAGAGCTTAAAATAAACATTAAAACCATAACACACTTCACGCACATCAGCCTCAAGACCAAGGGAGCAATAGCAACTAAAGTATCCTCCAAGAGACGTCTTGGAGGCAAGAGAACAGGATGTGAAAGATATCCTTATGGATCCTCATGATCCCGAATCCAAAATCTTCATAGGATCAGGGATCCTCAGCAACATTGAACATGATTTGGTATCCTTCCTTAAGAGGAGAAAAACCACCTTTTCCTGGTAGCATGAAGACATGACAGGTATCTCTAAAGATATAATTACTCATAAACTTGGCATTGACAGGTCATTCAAACCCATACATCAGAAGAGGAGGAAGTTTGCACCTGAGAGGAATGCTATTATCCAGGAGGAGGTAGATAAACTACTCCGGGCAGGTATGATAAGAGAGGTCAAGTATCCAAGGTGCTTAGCCAATGTGGTTGTTGTTTAAAAGAAAAATGGAAAGTGGAGGGTATGTGTCGATTTTACTGATTTAAACAAGGCATGTCCCAAGGATCCTTTCCCATTACCCCACATTGACTCCATGGTGGATGCTACCGCGGGTCATGAGTTGTTGACTTTTATGGATGCTTCATCTGGATTTCAACAAATTCAGATGGAACCATCTGACCAAGAGGATACAACCTTTATGACCCTAACTGGTATTTATTGTTATATTGCTATGCCATTTGGACTAAGGAATGCAGGTGCTACTTATCAAAGGCTAGTCAATATGATGTTTAAGGAACAAATAGGACACACTATGGAAGTCTATATAGATGACATGGTGGTTAAGTCCAAGAAAGCTGAGGATCAACTTAGAGACTTGGAGGAAGCATTCGATATCCTTGATAAATTTAACATGAAATTGAATCCTTCAAAGTGTCACTTTGGTGTTAAAGCAGGGAAGTTCCTAGGCTATATGGTAACAAAAAGAGGCATTGAAGCAAGTCCAGAGCAAATTAAGGCAATTGTGAATATCAAATCTCCTGCCAATGCCAAGGATGTGCAAAGGTTGACAGGGAGGATCGCAGCCTTGAATAGGTTCATATCAAAGTCATCAGAAAAGTGCAAGGAATTCTATGACATTTTGAGAAAGAACAAGAAATTTGAATGGACTGAAAAAGCATGAAAATGCTCTCAAAGCCCTTAAGGATTACCTATCCTCAGCTCCTGCCTTGATGAAACCAGAAAAAGGGGATATATTATCCTTATATCTAGCGGTATCCTCTACAGCAGTAAGTGCAGTCCTTGTTAAGGATCACGAAGGTACACAACATCTTGTTTATTATGTAAGTAAGAGTTTGCTTGATGCTGAATGCAGGTATTCACATTTAGAAAAACTTATCCTTGCTTTGATTATGGCATCCACTAAACTAAGACATTATTTTGAAACTCATGCCATTATTGTTAAGACTAACTTTCCAATTAAGAATGTTCTCAGGAAACCTGAAATGTCAGGGAGGATGGCTAAATGGACAGTGAAGCTTAATGCATATGATATAAGATATGAACCAAGGACTGCCATTAAATCCCAAGCCTTAGCTGACTTTGTGTAGGTGCATATGTATGTCGACTTCGTCTTGTATCGAGTCTTGTATACACTTAGATAGTTCAAGGCACGAAAATCGAGAAAGTATAGTGTGAAGTGATTTCGTACGAAATAGCAAGCGTTCTTATCAATACGAAAGGCGGAAACAATCGTATCGACTTGGAATCGGCTTGATTTACACACAGAATCACTTTTAACGTCTTGTTTATTGATTTAACAATGATTACAGGCAGTAGACACGTCGGTAGTAGTTCGGTACCGGAAATCAGAATTGTTACAAATGACAAGGCACACCAGCTATATATAGGTGAGAGTATTTCGCACGAAATGAGCAAATGCTATTTCGTGCGAAATAGCTATGCTTATTTCGTACGAAATAGCTACTTGCTATTTTGTGTGAAATCACTTCACACTATACTTTCTTGATTTTCATGCCTTGAACTATCTAAGTGTATTCAAGACTCGATACAAGACGAAGTCGACAGACATATGCACCTACAGACTCCCCCTTGGATGTTGACGAAGTCTTCAGTGTCGAGTCTTCACAGTCTTCAGTCTTTATCAGTCTTCGTACTCTTTCAACGTATCTAACAATGTAAGCATCCTTACTCTTTGTATCTTCTTCTCTCATCACCTAACTTCCACTTGAATGTTGATCTTCAGGATCTGAAACTGGCTCTAGCATCTACAGACTCCTCTTTACTACCATACTCCCCCTTGGATTGTGCTGGGATCATATTCTAGCTCTCACATGATCACAGGTTCAGAATCGAAACTTAGCTCTACTTCTGCTCAGAATTCGAAACCTGACTAACCTGCACATTCTCTACCCAAAACATAAATTTCATAAAATTTAAAGTTTAACAATTTTAGAAATCATCACTAGATAGAAAAACTCATCAAAAATGATTTAACAATTTTAATTTCTAATGACCACATGTATGTGTATCATTTTTTCTTAAACAAATTCTCCCAAATCATTTGTTCATCATGCTCAGCACTTGGAATTTTGAAAATCAGCTCTCCAACATCAGTTGTCGAAAATCTTTTTGATTTTTTCAAAATTTTATGCTAAACACACTAAAAATATTTTTGGATTTTTGTTTTTAAAGAAATGCAGTAAAGAAATATTTACAGACAATATTTTTTGTGAGTTTGTGTAAGAGGATCATATCAGTTTTTGAGACACATCACTAGCACCGTTAAGCTTTAAACATTTTAAGTTCTAAACGATTCACTTAGATTGTCAGTATACTGATCCACTTAAATTTTCACACAAAGTTCAACTGTTCCGAGATACGAGATTAATGTTTTAGAGACTTAAACTTATTCGCGTGTCCCACCTCAAAATATACTCCCGTATCCAGATCCCAATATTCAGTCTTACAGGTGAGTATACCTAGATGATATCTGTAAAGGGTTAAATGCGAGGCCATGAGAGCTCAGGCTATTGCTTCCGCAAAATCAGAGAGATGATGGTTCGACTTTTAGGTGTGTTCCCTTTAGAGAATCTTTTCTTCAACAGCACATGACTAGCATTTTGCAATGTTTCATCATTTTTATGCTGAGGGTGATGCTTTTATTTCAAGCAAGCGAAAAGTATTATACGGGGACTAGGCCATTGCTTCCGCAAAATCAGAAGTCCCGGGATAATACCCCAGATATCACTAAGCATAAAGACCTAGTATCTCAGAAAGAGGGGTCTTTCAAACAAGATTTCGGGGGTTACCCATATATCCGAGAGATGTTCCCCACGAAATAAGTAAGTAAGAAATTTAGGTTTATATCTCGACACAATCTACTAAATGTGCAAAAACCTACTGGCACATCATCAGTGAGACTGTTTATCGCATTTTGACTTTTCAATTCTTTAGCATGCTGTGATCGTCCACTGATGTACTATCATTTCCTCTTTTTTACAACAAAAACTCATTTTTGATTTTATCATGTTTTTAACTTTTTCAAATTTTCTAATGTTTTTGGATTTTCTGAAATTTCTTACTCCCCCTAAAATTCAAAATCATTTAAAGGAAATTTGAAAACAAACTGTACACATAAACTGACAAACTGATTCGAATTGCTTCAATTCGCCATCCTCTTGGCATAAACAATCAGAACTCCCCCTGACAACAAACTATTTTCTCATTATGATTTCAAAACACTTAAGTTTGTTTTAATCAACAATGGTTTTTCCGGAAAATAAGTTTTGTTGATTTCACTTGTAAACACGGGGTTATCATCACTTTGTTTTCCAATCATTTTGTATGAAAGTTAAATCAAGTTCAACTTAATGACCTTGATCAACCACTTGTAAGTGAAAACCTTCTTCAACCACTTGTAGGTTCACTTATCAACCAAAACCACTTGTAAATTCGAAATATAACAATTTAAGAAAAACTACCACTTGTAGGTTGAAATATCACTTGTAGAAAGATGCCGATTCCTGCTCCACAATTACCAACTTGAGAGCTCCGGCAAGTCAGGATTTTAAGTAGAAAATGCATTCACCCAAGCCTGACCAGCCTTGGGTGATTGTGATCCAGCTCTATCCCACCATCGTTTAGATTTGTAAAAATATTTAACACCCTTTACCTTACCATCAACCATCTTTCCAAAAATATGTTTAACTTTCCCATTGAAAGCCTTTTCAGCATCAAATTCTTCTTTACCAACAAAGAATTGATCTGAAATTTCAATCTTACCAACTTTCAACTTCAAATTTTCCTTTGACAATGGCGGAAAGTTTTCATCATTCAACTCAGGAACAGAATTCTCAACATTTTTCTCAACAGATGACTCCTCTGATTTTATGGAATCAGATTCATTGTCAGAAATACTTTCAGATTTGACAACCCACTTCTGTTTGTTCAAATCGACTTTTCTTTTGTAAAAACGTTTTGAAACATCACCAATTTCGAAAGTCGAATTTTCAAACACTTTAGATTTCTCAGTTGATTGTTTCTTTTCATCAACACATTTTTCTTTCAATTTTGAGTTAAAAGAAACTCCCTGTTTTGTGTTGTTGAACTGTTGGCAATTCCAAGCAATGTGTCCAACTTTTTGACATTTGAAACAGGTTCTTTTGTCAACTCTTGGTGCAGATTTATTCAAATTCTTCTTTCTTTCAGCAAGAAATTCTTGATTTGACTGTCTCCAGAATGGTTTCTTCTGTTCTTCTTCACAACTTGTACCTGAAACAAATTTAGTTTTTGGTTTATAATTTTTCTCATTTTTATGATTTTCCAGGGGAATGAAACCTAAACCCTGCTTTTTGAAATTACCGTTATGGTTTGGTTTCTTTCGATAACCTGAACCAAAACTGTAACCCTTTTTCTTGTTCAATCTCTGTTGAACTCTTGAAGTGTATTTTTTAGGTTTTTCAGTAAGATTTAAATCTTTTATTTCAGAAATATTAATTTCTGTCAATTTGAAAACCTGTTTGATCATTTCAGTTTTGACACTTCTTATTGGAAATTCTTCATCAGAATATAATTTGTCCGAATCTTTCAAAGTATATGCCACTTTGATCAGCTCATCATTCAAATTATTTTTTGATAACAGAAATTCTTTATTGTAAACCCGTTTAACCGGTGAACTCGGACTTTTGTCTGACGAACTCGAACTTTCAGATTTAAACTCCGACTTTGACTCTTCATCCATATCCAACACCTGATCGACAACTTTCTTTAATAACTCAGACTCATGATCAGTGTCAGACGCTGTGAATGTGACATCAATGTTATCTGGTAACTCATCAATGGTTTCAGACTTTAACTTGATGTTGACTGCCTTTTTTAATCGTTCCTCATTAGGCTTTCTGGGAGAATAACTATTCCAAATCGAAGGCGGACACTTATTATACTTGACATTTGGTTTCTTACCAGCATCCGTATCTTCTGTCTTTTTATCTTGAAAAGCTTCAAGACCTACAACAGTAGGATAAACTCGATCAATCAAATAATCACAAGTTGTATAACTCAACAGTAATCGTTTGATTCTTTCACTTTCAATTTTTTCGAGTTCCAAATCCTGCTTTAGCTTTGCACAATCTTCAATATACTCATTGATGACCTTCTGCTTCGTCATTAATGTTGAACTCATCATTGTCATAGCAGCATCAACTTCTAAATTTGTCTTGTTCAAACTATCAACTGTTCTGTTTAACACATCATACGATTCTTTCACATACTTCACATCAAACAATAACTTTTCTTTCATCTCTTCAAGTTCACGAATCTTCTTGTCTTTCTCTTCACAATGTTTGCAAGATTCCAAACATTTTAGACAAGGTTTCACGACTTCAACAAATTTTTCAACTTCTATTATTTTTTCAACCTCGACGATTTTCTCAATCTCGACGACTTTTTCAACTATTTTCTCTACTTCAACAATTTTTTCAATCACTTTCTCCACTACCTTTTCAACCACATCCGGTTCTTCATCAAATTCTATTTCTGCTTCCCATCCTTCAACTTCAACTTTTTCTGTCAGATTTTCTTCAACTTTTGTTTTCTCAGCTTCTGTTTTTTCTTTTTCTTCAGCAATCTTTCTTGCTTCTAATTCTTCTAATTCTCTCTTCAGTCGAGCAGCTCTTTTCTCCTTTAACATCTCGATTTTATCTGCAAAAAACAAATTAAAACTATAAGTATCCAGACCTTTTCTAGCTTTATTAATATATTCTTCTTCGTCATCGGTATCTGTATCACATCCCAATTCACTAAAAATCGGTGTTCTTTTCGGCTGAGATTTGACTTCTCCTTCTTCCAAGATTTGAGCAACAAGACCTGAACCAGCCGGAATGTATTTGTCCCAGCTAAATCCCTCTGCAACTTTTTCATCATCTTGATTAACAAGATACACTTTCTTCTTCTCAACTTCAATGGAATGGGATGATGATGGTTGTTGAGCAAGCTGGTGAAAATTTGACTTTTGATAATAATCATTTTTTCCATCTTGTCTTCCAGTTGCTTCTTTATTTTTACACTCTCGTTTAAAATGTCCCTTTTCTTTGCAACGAAAACACATAACTTTTGATTTGTCAAATCCTATCGGAGATGCACCCATTTCACGAAAATCATCTCTTCCAGTGACTTGTGTAAATTTTTTTGCTCTTCTTACTGCACTAGCTAAACACCACTTGATGTCCATCAACTCGAGTTCTTCAGCATCAATCTGATCATAATCCTCTTTTGTGAGCATCGGATTTCCGATTCTTCCAGCAACTAAGCTTTCATACGACTCTAACATAGCCACAAGCGATGCCATATGTTGTTTAGCCATTTCTGGAGAAAGATTTTGACCATTTTGAATATTCAAAGTAACATTGCACTGCAGATTTGTTAAATTCTGTCGTTGAGGACTTGGTGTTGTAAAATTCGGGTCAAAACTCGAATACGACGATGAATATCCCCCACTGTGAGTAACTGTGCTACCATTTGTTCCAGAAGAACTATCAGCACTGAAAGCAGTCTTAACCTTTGGACTCGGAGTAGTTTCAAATTTGTTTCCTCTGTAGTAAAGGCTAACATCTTGTTGAGCATTTGGATTGCTCATGATAGCAGTTTTCTGTACATCCAATTCATGTTCTTCAAGCTTCTGAATGAATTTAGCCAAATTCATACTTTCATGTTTTCTCATATGCTTTAGAATCAACAAATATGTTCCCCATTTATTCTGTGGTAGCGCATCAGTAAGTTTATCAACCCATTCATCATCTTCCTTCTTGATGTCCAATCTTCTCATTTCAAGAACCAGTCGACAATATCTATCGATAGTCGTTTTTGTTGTTTCACCTTCAAAAGCTACAAACATATCAAAAGTTTTTTTTAGTAAGGCACATTTATTTTTGATCATATCAGCACTTCCCTTAAACTTTTGAATAAAAGCCAACCAAATTGATCTAGCAGTATCCTCATGTTGAAGCAAAACAAAGATATCCTCTTTTACTGATTATTGTAGAATGCTAATCATCATTTTCTCACTGGTGTACTTTAATTTTTCACCATCTGAAAAGTCACTAAAAGCTTTTTCATTTCCACGTTCATCTGTTGGTTTAACGTAATCTACATCTAAGGCACACCATGCATCAAACTTATATGCTTGCACCCAGTTTTCAAACCGATTTTGCCATCCTTTAAAATCTTCAATGTACATAAGCTTTGGCGGTTTTTGGTAAGTCCCTGTCTCATTCTAACTGTAAATAGTTTCAGCAGCTGTAACAGGAGCAACTGGTGTAGCAAATGCATTGTAAAATTCCTCTTCCATGTTTCGGTAAACCTTTTCACAAAATCACAACTTTCAAACGAAATGCCTTTTGATGCGAAAAGAGTTTGGTGCGAAATGAACTATTTCACACGAAAACAACTTCTCAAACGAAATGACTTTTGATGCGGAATACCCCTTTGGTGCGAAATGACCACTTTCAAGCGAAATGATTCGTTCAAACGAAATGATGTTTGATTTCGTGCGAAATGAAGTCCAAACAGTTCTTTTTGTGCGAAATGATGGTGATTTCGTACGAAATAGGTGATTTCGTACGAAATAACAAGAACTGAGGCTATTCCGTGCGAAATGAAGATTCCAAGGTGTATTTCGTGCGACATAAGGACCTGATTCAAACGAAATGAGCACTTTCGTACGAAATGCTGCTGATGTCACACATACGGTCAGTTTTCAAGCGAAATAGACAAAAAGAACAAGTTTTAAATCGATTTTAGATCCAATTATTTCAAGGATTTGTTAAAACTATGTTTCGCTTAATATGTGAGAAATTCAATCCATTTTATCCGTAAAAACTCCGTTTATTTTGAAAAGAAGGTGTAGAAGTTAGAATTTTGTTGAAATCAAGCTGACTTGGCAAGAACTCTTCCTCCTGAGCTCTGATACCACTTGTAGGATCGTTTTCACGACCAAAACGAGTCGTTTAGAAGCGTTCTTATCAATACAAAAGGCGGAAACAATCGTATCGACTTGGAATCGGCTTGATTTACACACAGAATCACTTTTAACGTCTTGTTTATTGATTTAACAATGATTACAGGCAGTAGACACGTCGGCAGCAGTTCGGTACCGGAAATCAGAATCGTTACAAATGACAAGGCACACCAGCAATATATAGGTGAGAGTATTTCGCACGAAATGAGCAAATGCTATTTCGTGCGAAATCACTTCACACTATACTTTCTCGATTTTCGTGCCTTGAACTATCTAAGTGTATACAAGACTCGATACAAGACGAAGTCGACAGACATATGCACCTACACTTTGTGGCAGATTTTAGTAGTGACTTACAAAGAGAAGCTGAGTTGGAAGTTCAGCAGCTTGAAGAGACTAAGGATCCTTGGATACTCTTCACTGATGGAGCCTTTAATGTCAAAGGAACAGGACTTGGAATACTACTAAAATCGCCACAGGGGGACATAATACCCCACTCAATAGCTTGTGAGTTTCAAACTACTAACAATGAGGCTGAATATGAAGCCTTGATAGCTGGTTTGCAAATTGCCAAGCATATGAGGATCAGGTATCTTGAGGTACATGTAGATTCATTGTTAATTACTAATCACTTTAATGGATCCTATGCTGTTAAAGGTGAAAAGCTAATCAAATATTTAGAGATAGTCAAAGAATTAGCACTCTCTTTTGTTTCCTTTAGTTTGACACAGGTACCCAGAGAAGAAAATGTAGAAGCTGATGCATTGGCCAACCTAGGATCATCCTTGAAAATTCCAGGGGATATCAAGATCCCTATCATCCATATTTTGGTCCTGCTATTGAGGATCACATAACTATGGAGATAGAACAGGATTCTGCAATGGTTCCTAGTGATGGTGCACAGTCTCATTCAGGATCATGGATCCTTCCAATCATGAGATATATACAACATCGAGAGATTCCTACAGGAGAAAACCCCAGGGCTTTCAAAATCAAGGTATCTCAATTTACAATATTAAATAACATGTTATATAAACGATCCCTTGCAGGTCCATATCTAAGATGCATAGAGGATCCTGAAATTCAAGAAGTCCTAAAAGATTTTCATGAAGGAGATTGTGGAAACCACACTTGGGGTAGGGCATTGTTCTCAAGGATCCTTAGGATAGGATACTATTGGCCTACTATGAAGAAGGATGCTGTGGATTATGCCAAGAAGTGTGATCCTTGTCAGAGACATAGTAATATCCTTCACCAACCAGCAGAACTCCTGCATCCTATATCCTCTTCTTGGTCATTCATGAGATGGGGAATGGATATAGCTGGCAAACTTCCCAAGGCACCTGGTGGAAAAGTGTTCATGCTTGCTATGACTGATTACTTCTCCAAGTGGATAGAAGCTGAAGCTTTTGCTCAAGTCAGAGAAAAAGAAGTGATATCATTTATTAAGAGAAATATTATTACCAGATTTGGTATCCCTTCTGAAATTGTTTGTGATAATGGATCCCAATTTATTGGGAGTAGAACTACTAACTTTTGTGACAGCTGGGAGATTAAGATGATAACATCAACACCAGTCCACCCACAAGCCAATGGTCAGGCAGAATCATCCAACAAGATCATCATCAATAACTTGAAAAAGAAACTTGGATCCAAGAAAGGAAAATGGGCAGAAGAACTACCTTATGTGTTATGGGCTGATAGGACAACTCCCAAGAATGCTACTGGCCAGACTCCATTTTCTTTAGTGTTTGGGGCAGAATCAGTGATCCCTACAGAGATGGTGGTTCCTACTGCAAGAACAAGCATCCGTGATCCTGAAGGAAATGCTGAAAACTTGGTTCAAGACTTGGATACCATAGAAGAACTCAGGGATTTGGCAAGGATAAGAATGGCTAGTTATCAACAAAGGATGGCTGGAGCTTATAACAAGAATGTCAGGATCAGGAAGTTTCAAGTCGGTGATATGGTGTTAAGGAAAGCATTTCAGAATACCATAAATCCTGCTGATGGAAAGTTGGCACCAAAGTGGGAAGGCCCCTATCTTATTGAAGCAGAAGCAGGAAAGGGGGCATATAGATTACTAACAATGGAAGGTGATTTACTACCAAGAGCTTGGAATGCTGTCCACTTGAAGAAATACTTCATGTAATAAGGATCCAGGATCCTTAGCTATATTCATGACCGATATCCTCGAAGGATCCTTAGAGGATAGATGATCCTCATTCTGGTAATGATCTAATTTCAATCTGTTTAATTCTTTAATTATCTTATATATAAGGAGAAGGATCCTGGATCCTTTATCCTTCTTTCATTTAGTTCTGAGTTTTGATGAAGATTGATATATCCTTAACGAAGGATCAAGTATCCACAGAAGTCTCCTAAGTTTTTGGGCTTGTCCCCAGTCTTTTGGGCTAGTCCCCAGTTGTTGGGCCTGTCCCCAGTATCGCCAGTAGCGCACGATGATCCTGGTGCAGTTTAAGGCAATGGGACCAGTACCCACTTTAGGGGCTGACAATTTCATTGTACTGGTTGTATTCAGGATCCTACGTATAATGGTAGACGTACCATACATCTGTTCCTAAGGTTTCTAACGTTTTCACGTTAGCTAAGGTTTTGGCATTTTCATGTCACTAAGTTTGGATAGTCGCCAGTGAGGGCCATACTCCAGTTTACACAAGATCCTTTGGGCTTGTCCCCAGTTTTTTGGGCTAGTCCCCAATTTTTGGGCTTGTCCCCAGTTTTTTGGGCTTGTCCCCAGTATATTGGGCTTGTCCCAAGAATTGTTGGGCTTGTCCCCAGTTGCTAACTCTTCTCTTATATTGGCTTAGTCCCAAGTTATGTTCCATTTCAGGTTTTTGAAGTTAAACAGCTAAGGATCCTTGATCCTAACCTTTTATTAAGGTTTGTCTTTTGGTTATCCTGATTGTAAATATTAAAGGTTTAGGATCCTAACTTGGATTCTCAGGTATGATCCTTAATCACTTTAATTTTATACTTTATTTGTCTAAGTGACCCTTATTCTTTGACAACAGCTTACATGATCCTTAAGTCAGATCACTTTTTGAATTTTTCGATTATAGGATATTTGATCCTTGATCATATCCTAAATTTTTTGACATAATCTACTAAACTTTTGTTCTTAACTCATGAATTCAAGCAAAATGTATCATAACAATTGAAAGACAAAGTATTCACAAATAAAACAACACATGAGATAGTCAAAAGATTAAGCTTTTATTTATTTAGCAAAAAGTTAAACCCTTTAAAGGTTGTCAAAATTGCCAACCCAAGTTTCTACCAGTAAAACGTGGCCCGTCCACTTGGGTTGGCAAAGGGTGTCCATATTAACGAGGTCTAAGTGCAGGAATAAAAGACGGCAGGATCACAATGGCTTCATCCCCCAAACAGAGGATCCCTCCACCATTTGTTATCCTACCTATTGTCTGAAGGATCAGTGATCCTTAAACCTAATCACTATTGTTTAAGTACAGACCAACCATTGTTCAAGAAAAACATCAACATTCAAAAAACTACCAAACCATAAAAAATGGGCTCCGGCCGCGTCTAGATAAATCCATCATCGCCCATTTTTGCAGCTCACACCTTCGCTGCATCACCATCACCTCCAGCCTCTGCGTCACCAGCCTTATCCTTCAGCCCACTGCTGCCAGCCTCGATAGCCAGGACCTCTTCAGTCTCCTCTTCATCATCCAACTCAGCTAGCTTGGTCTTCCAGCCTTCTTGGTCCCAGGCAGTCCTGTCAAAGTCAGGATCCTCAGCTTCTTTGGCCATCTGCAGTTTGATTTTGAGCATAACAATGGCGGCAGAAAGCTTAGCACCCTCCATCACTTCAGCCTTCTCATGATCAGCATTGATGTGGGCCATGACCAGCTACTTGCCGGACCAGGCAGCGACAACATCAAGATCACTGACGCTGAAGTGAGAAGCTGATTTCGAGGACTTTCCAGCACCTACAAACGGCAAACAACAGATAAGTATCCTTGATCTATATCTATTTAATCATACATAAATATAAATACTTACTTGACATGGTGACTGAACCAGAGGATACTTCCTGTGAATCCTTTGTGTTGGCCTGGAATGTTCTAACTGTAGGATCAAGGCTCCAAAAGGCAGTGATCCTTTCTTTTGTTGCAGGTGAGTGAATGAGATGAGAGACTGAGATAGCTGCATAAAAAACAGAAAAGAATCAGTTATCCTCAACAGAAACAGGGTTATCCTATGATCCTTCTATAAGGATCATATGTCCTACCATGGGTGGTCCACTTTTTGGGGAGATCTTTCCCGTCCGGGATAGAGTCCCTCCTAACAAAGAAAAAATGCTTTTTCCAGTTGGTATCATTTTTTGTGGTCTTGAGGATTGGGTGAGGATCACCAGGTTTGTGTTTGAATAAGAAGCGGTGTGAACCATGGCTCACAAGATTATACAGCTCAGCCAGTTCCGACATTCCTATCTCTATACCTTCCTGCTCTATGATTTTTCTAAGTTATATAAAACCCTCCACATCATCGGCATGGCCTGGATATAGCACATACCGGTGAGTGCAAAGAAGGATTGGGTAAAGGCAGGGAAAGGATAGGAGAATCCTATCAGGAATGGGGTGGCCAGAAAAGCGACCCAAGTGTCAGAGACGGAGTCACTTTTGGCAGTAGGGTCAAAAGGCTTGAAAACGGTATCCGCCGGAAAACAATGGCGAATCCGGTCAATCTCCGGGTCGGTGAAGCAGCAGAGTTCCTTTGAAGGATTTTGGATAATGCCTTGGCTTTTCAAGAGACTATCCTTCTTTGGATCCTTAGCCGGTGAGGATCTAAGAACCATCTTCATCATGGGTGTTCAGAAAAATGAAGATCAGAATAAGAAGATGAAGAGAGAAGGAGAAGAGAGATACCTGATCGGTCTTTGGATGAGGATTTAAAGGGAAGTAACGCACGAATTTAAATGCCTATCGATCCTTATCTCTAATCTCAAATTTATAATGATGGTTTTGCAGGATGTCATGTCGCTAACGTATGATCTGCAACGGCTAGTTCAAGTTTAACGGCTATATATACGTTAGTCTGTTCGTTAGGGATAAGATAAAAAATATGACTCATTTAAGTGATATTTTATTCCTCATATTTTGGGGGCAATTGTTAGGGATAGATTTTCTAAACCTAAGGATCACGGATCCTCAAGTGCAGCCAGGATCACGGATCCTCAATTCTGTTTGAATTAAGGATCCTCAGAAGACGTTGCAGGATCAGGATCCAGGATCCTCATTGTTATCCTTACACTAATGGTTGCTTTCATTATATTTAAGCTTGTTTTGTAGGAGTATACGCATTGGACTTGGTCTTGCCGATATTATTGGGGAATATGCTCACAATATTCCGCACGTGCATAGCTTGGTGACCGTTTTAGAAGTCGTGGGTAGCTTGCACATTTAGCGGATAGTTAGTTTATTAGATTATTTCTATTTTTAAAAAGGGGATAACGAGCTTGAATTAGAACAAGTTAGCAAACACACACACTCTCGCAAGCTCTCAACAGTTCATTGGCGATTACATACACATTACACTCTAGTGATCCTTGTAACAAGCTTGTTATCATCCCGAGTTGTATTCATCATTTGTTTAATTATAGTTGGTGATCGGTAGTTTCCATCACCCGAGGTTTTTTATGCCGGAGATCATCTCTTGATCAAGGGCTTTTTCCTCGTATAAATCATTGTGTCACTTGTTCATTTCATTTGAAGTTTGTTCATACATTCACTATTCAATTCAAGCATCAAACCTCACAAAATAAGATTTGGTTGCATAATCCTAGTCTGATTTTTGACCAAAACAATATATATTTCCAAAATATATATTTTAAGAAATATTTCATAGATAAATTACTTATAATTTTTCCTTGGCAAAATATTTATAAATCTCATACAAGTCTCAAAAATAATATATTTCCAAGTCTAACTTAGAAAATATATATAAGCTTATTTTTCACCCAAAAATAATATATTTCATGTTTATTCAAGAAAATATATATTTTCTCCCGAAAATAATATATCTTCTAATAATTTCAAGAAAATGTATATTTTTATTCACCCAAAAATAATATATTTTTTCTTGTCAAAAATATGATATAATTTTGTAATAATTGTAAAAATCATATTTTCATTCTCTTGGTGTCCAAAATACCAATTACCAAAACATACTTATGAATTAATTTTCCGGAATATTTTGTGAGTTATATTCCTTGTTCGGTTTCTCCAATATTTTGGGTATAAATTGTATATTTATTTCTTGGAATTTTGGTAATATTTTGGATTGTAATTTTGGTATTTTGGTGAGTTATATTATTTCAAGTCCTAAAATAATATAACTAATACACATAATATACAAATAATCACACACATGGTGACTTCTAAATATATATTTCCTAAATACATATTTAGTCACTTTTATTTATAAAAACCAACCTCCAATATTTATAATTTTTGTAACAGAAATTATGGCAAACTTTATGTGAAAATTCATGGTTTTAAATATACTTGTAAATATTTATTTAAAAATATTTTTCTAAGTGTGTAATTTTTAGAAAAATTTTGCCATAGTTTCCCCTAAAAATGGAGGTTTCCATGCTTTCAAAGCATATCATTTTCTTTTGTAAATCACCACAATCAACAATAAACCAATCAACACTTACCAATTTGCCAAAATCAAGCATAAATTACTACTTCATGAACTTGAAAATTTACAAAAATTTGTAGTAACTTACTAGTGTGTTTAATAAGCTTAGTTACCCCTTAAAGTGTGGTTGTTTATTTAAAAACATCATTTTTAAAGAAATTAGATCTTCACAACTTGTAAATCATTTTTTCTAAAAATGTTTCTTCTTGAGTTTTTTTCTTGTTAAATACATGATCCTATACTTGATTAACCACTAAAAATGTGGTTAATTTCTTTAAGAACCAAGATTAAGTAAACTTTGTATTTTTAACTTGATTTCTTGAAAAATCATTTTTGAAATCATAGATTTACAAGACTTTACACTCACTTTGTTCATCACTTTACAAGAAAAACAACTTATACTTTCAAGTTCATGATTTACATGAGGATGATCTATTGATCTTTAACATAATCATCCTCTCATCTTGCTAGATTATGTCTTTAATCACTATCTGGCAAGATCACATGATGATCTACATCAATAACATGAGTAATCAACAATCAACAAGCATAACAACACATAAACATCATGATTTCTTATGTATTTAGTCTTATGTTCAAGTTTCAAGTTCAAGATTCTTAGTGTTCATCATGATTAACAACTTGTATCTTCTTTTAACCACCAAAATAAGATGTAAAATGAAGTGTAGAGTGTTCTTACTACTAGCTCAAGGCTAGGGATGATCTCTAGATGAAGATGGAGTGGATAAAAGCTTATGTGAGAGGTCCTTTAGCTTCCAAAGGCTCCAAGCTTCCTTGTACACCTTCTTACACCCTTGTATATATGTAGAATGGATGGAACTTGAAAGATAAAAATGGTAGTGTGGGTGTGGTGTTCGGCCGAGACCAAGGGAAGAGGAAGAAGAGAGCTTCAAGTGTTGGTGTGTGTTGAGAAATGAAGGTTATGTCTTAAGGGTTAAATTATAATACTCCACAAATGTTAAGTCTAATGGTTAATATGTTTAAAAAAGATGAAACATGATCCAATTTATTAATCAAATAAAATCTTTGGGTGGGCCATGTGTGTTGGCCGATTGTAGGTGGGGGGGGGGTCTTAGGCTAGGTAGTAACCATAAGTTAGTTTAGTTGGTTAAAATTCAAGTATTAGTTAGGTTAGTTAGTTACTAGTTGTTACATAATGTGTTATGATGTTCGGGGACCATAACTAGCTTGGTAATGTTAAAACAATGCTTCTAGTGAAAATTTGGTGTTTCGGGTAGTGTCTGGTTGTTCGGTTGGTTACCGGTTCGTTAAGGTGCTAAACTATGCAGTTTAGTGTGCTTTATGTTACCTTTTGTGACAGTTTTGATTCCCGACACTTAGGAAAGCATTCTGGACCATTTAACCATATTTCTGCATGATATTAGAGTGTTTAAATGCTGAATTTTGCTGATTTATGCAGAATTCTACAGTTTATGTGAGTTTTAGGCACTTTCCGGCACTTAAACTATCTCTAGGAAGGCAGTTTTGTGATCCTTACTTTCCTACACACTGTACTAGTGTAATACTTGGTTTCTGGCTCATTCTGTGTCTCCATACCATGTCTGTCTATGTACTGAACTCTGTCAGCATTTTTCTGATTTGTCTGATAACTGTGCTAACTGTGTTTCGTGCATCATTTGAATCAACAAAGTTTGCATGCAATAATGATATGTCATTTGCAATATATGATGCACATGTATGTATATGGCAATAATCAGAAAGCAATTTAAGTCATTAATTGTAATTCTGCACAGTCATTATGCACTAATCATTGTTTAATAATTGTACGGATACCTGAAATTTTGACAGTTGTCACAGTATCCACCATGTTCTTACTGTATTACAATTGGCTCGTTATCTAATCACTCTAAATTTTATATCATCACACTCAACAGGACTCACTATGATTTTCTTGCATCGAATTTCATAATTATGTGTGCACCCATAATTACTTAACTCGTTGCATAGTCTGCATAGCTTATCTTGCCAAGTGATAAATTATGTTCATGGTTAAAGAAAGATGCTTTGTTTCAACAATTAAAATAATATGTGTGTCTCACGTGTTTTCCACTAGCCAATAAGACTGTACGTGTTTCACAGATAGACGGGTTCATAGGTTTGGTAGGGAATGTGCGATCACTGTATTACAAGAGTTGTTCAATAAGAACTATGTGTTTCGGTATATAGTCGCACATTACACATATATGAACAAGTATGTCAATTTGTAATTTGATATAGGAATACTAATATCATTACAAATAACTGGAAGGTGTACATGAGTCTTGGATAACAAAAGAAATCGAAATGTAAAGTCCTAGTTTTTTATAACCGCATCGTTGTTGGCACGAGCCAAGTTAACTCTAGTGTTAAGAGCACCTCCCTAAGCAGGGTTGTTACTAGTGACTATATCCTGAACTAGGTCAGGAAGGCCATCAATGTACTTCTCGATTGCCTTATCCAAAGGCGTAACCATTGTAGGGCATAACAAGCTCAACTCCTCGTAACGGTCGATGTAGGCACGATGTTCTCCACTATCTTGTTTAAGATCGTGGAATTCGTTTTCCATTGCCCGTAGTTCATGACGAGGACAAAATTTCTTCATCTTTAGAGCGCCAAGCTCTTCCCATGTCTATGCCATTGCAACATCTGCACCCCTATCCCTCATAATTCCGTTCCACCACGTAAGTGCTCTCTCTTGGAACACACTTGATGCAAACTCTACTTTGCGCTCATTTGGACATTGGACATGGCAGAATGTGCTCTCAAGACTCTCAAACCATTGTAGGAGCCTAGTTGCTCCCTCAGAACCACTAAACTTGAGTGGTTTACCTGAGTTAAATTCTTTATAGTTGCACGGAGCAGGTGCATTGTTGTTGTTGTTGGCTTGGTTTATTTGAGTTATGAGATTAGGTAGCACAGCAGCAAATTGCTGAGCTATTATGGCAGCCATTTCGGTGTCCTGAACAGCATTTCGACGGGGAGGCATTCTAAAAGAGAAGGAAATGAGAGAAGATGAGTGAGATGATATTTGGATAATTAAACTGGATGTTAAGAATATCGACGAAGCATAATGATTGTGATCATTTGTTTATTACTTAAAGCAAACAATTGACACAGTGACTAATCAAAGTAAATGGGTTTTTATAATGTAGCTCGAAGACATGCTTTAGCCTATAGGTAGACACTCACCCTAAGAGTTCCCAGGTAAGAGTGACTGGTCCGAAAATGCGGATTTGTACGAACACTCTAGCCTTAGACAGAAAACTCAGGGTACAGGCATCTACCCTTCCAGATTGCACGTGTTCATATTATTAAAAGCCAAACTTTGATGAGATTTTGAAAATTTTAAGGGCATGAAGCCCAAAAATAACCATCTAAGGATAGATGATTGATTTTCAAAATAAATTTGTGAATTGTAGATTTGTTTTGGTAATCACCTAAGGATGGGAGATGATATTAGTTTTAAACACAAGATAACTTGTGTTTGGGTCCTAGAAAGGTTATAGTCTAGGTTTGAAGCATTACTAATAACCTAATTCTCTATAACCATGGCTCTGATACCAATCTGTAACACCCCAATGGCGTAATACAACAACACGCGGCGGAAAACATTGGGGAGTCACGTTACAAATTATTTTATAACACATGGCTCATAAAGTTTTGTTTTATTGAGTTAATAGTTTACATTGTTTTAGAGAATACAACTAATACACAACAATTGTTTTGTAGGTTTTAAAGTCACTAAGGCCCAAGTCCGCCCTATGTGAAGCATGCTCAAAGTCAAACATAAGCACCTGAAACACATGTAAAAATAAGTACGTCAGTATAAAAATGCATGTGAGTAACATAGGTTTTGTTGTTGAGGATTCATGGCTTTGATTTGTTAAAAGAATTGTTTAACTAAAACGTAGCCATGAACCTTTGTAAAAATGTTTTCTTTTGTAAAATTATATGAAAATCAATGTGGAAATCAAATGATTTAAAAGAAATAATACATGGTTAAATGAATAACCAAATGATAATAAATTGTGTAAAGTGTGTCATGTCTTGAAATAAAATATCATGTCTTGTGTAAAAGATGTCGTGTCTTGTATAAAAATGTCATGTCTTGTCTAAAAATGTAATGTCTTATCTTGTCGAATTGGTTTAGATAATGCCACGATATGTAATGTAATAAAAGCACTTATATATAGGAAGACCAGCGGCGTATCTGCCATGCTTTTATCATATTACACACGTCTTGTTATTTAAATCACTTACCATTAACCACCAAATAATGTCTTGTTTAAACCAATGTCAAATGTCATGTATAAACCATGTCTTGTATAACAATGTCTAGTAATAACCAATGTCTTGTATGGCAAGTAAAAAGTTTTTACTCAAACCACATGTAATAATGTCCTATATAACCAAATGTCTTGTGTCATGTACAAAACAATGTCTTTGAATAAACAAAAGTTTAAATCAAAAGTTATGTTTTGAAAACCATTGCTTTTATTGTTATAAACATTTATCAGGTTTATTGGCGAATACATTCAAACCTTGTCATCTGTCGGATAAACCCTTATAAAGACAAAGGTTTATCAAATGTTCATCGGATTCTATCATTCCCCAAATGGATACTTCCAAACAAACTAGGAAGCGGGAATGAGGTTATCAAACCTGTGGTAAACCATACATACTACCAGTCAGCGGGATAATATTAATGAATGTATCTTGTCTCCTTCAACGTACCAAATGTTATAATCAGTGTAAGCATGTTATGTAAAGTGTCATTGTAAACCATGTATGAAGTATGCTAAGTCAACATACTAAGTAGAGTGTTCATGAAATCAAGGTGCTAGATATGCTAAGTCAACATATGAAGCAAAATGGGTCCTTGAAATCAATTAGCTAGGCATGCTAAGTCAACATACGAAGCAAAATGCAATTTAAATCAATGTGCTAGATATGTTAAGTCAACATATGCAGCAAAAGTAACCTTGAAATCAATGTGCTAGGCATACGTAGCAAAACATAATTGAAATCATGTACTATATGTGTACTAGATGAACATAGCATGTATATGTCATGAAAGCATGAAAGTAACAATAGGCACAAATGTTTCACCCCAAAATATTTGCAAAAAGTAAAAGAGGGGACTATGTACTCACATTGTTACCTCAAAATATGTAAAAAAAAGAGGGGGTCTATGTACTCACATAGTTACCTCAAAACATGTAAAAAAAGAGGGGTCTATGTACTCACTTGAGATTGCGTAATAGTCTTGTAATAAAGATCAAATAGAGCTCGAGGAATCAAGGAATCAAACGGCACCTAATATGGATAACTAGGTTAATAAATCGGGAACTAAATCGGTGGATCGGATAGAATGAAGTTCTATAAATCAAATGAGTATTGGAACTCATATGGCATGATTTAATAAACTCAATATTCTGATTAGAAACTAATCCTAAGTGCTTTTGACCCGTTACGACTCGTTAAGGTAGTTTAGGCTACTTTAACGTGTCGTTTGCGTAAAAGTGTGGTCGGATGGTTATATATGTCATATGATAAGTCCTATATGCCCAAACATGTTTAAAAATATTATTACATCAGTTTAGTTGTCAAATGTTTGATTACATATGCTAAAATGAATTTATGCGCAAAAAGGGCATTTTGATCATTTTTAAAGGGCATATAAACAACTTATCAAATAACTAACCAAACAAAGTGACCATATGGTAAAACCTCAGTAGGTTATTCCCTATACCACTATGGCCACAAATATGAAACGGGTCGGATTCGAAAGTCAAAGCGATGGTCAAGACCGATCGACTTATGACCCTAAATAAGCACTAAACTAAAAGTGACGAGTTAAACATGCTAAAACATGTTTAACTAAGTTGGAAAATTGATTTGGTATCAAAACAAAGTATTTTGATACCCCAAAATAGTTCCGTCGTAAAATGCACATAAACGTGCATTTTGATCGAAACTTTGACTCGTCACTTCGACCAGTAAATGTGGTAATCAGTAGGTATAATCGCAAGGGATTATAACCATCGTGATTACGATCACGTTGCAAAGTTCAATTGAACTTTGACTTGACCAATTCATGGTCTAAACCGAAAGTCAAACATTGTTTGACTTTTAGCTTGAAATAGCTAAAATAAATAAACAAGACTAGTAAGAACACTCACTTTTGTTCTAGGAAGAAGAAAACTCAGGTGGGAGGCCTCCAACAAAGTGGTAGCAACTCCTCTAGAGTAGATGTGAAGAAAGAAAAGAATTAAGCATATTGGAAGTGAAATGAGCTTGGGTATTTATACTAATTCATGAATCATAGGATCATGACAAGTGTTTATGTGGTCACCCAGGAAGCATAGGATCATTCCAAGTGTGTGCTCCAGCTTCAAAGCCTTGGAGAACACTTAAATAGCCCACAAGATTGAGAAAACTAAGTTAGAAAACAGGTTGCAACAGCTGGGAAGCTGGCAAGAAGTTTCTGTCACCTACTGTCCCTCATGCCCCGCGACCCTGGGAGGGTTCCCAGTCGCGCCCCGTGAGCCAGTACAAGGCAGACTTTCACAAATTGGCAAAACAGGTCCCTGCAGCCTCTAAAACTTGTTTTCGACGCATATAACCCTCGTTAACCCAAATTTAAGGATTAATAAGGATTTTAAAGCATAGGGGACTTGAAATATGCTTGGAAGTATCATGGATGTCGGTTCGTTTGGCTGTAGGGTTGCGTTTTTCGGTTAATTACGACGAAAGTTGTAACGAACGTGAAAACGATCCAAATTGCGAAACGAAAGGTATTTTTGCATTCCCATCACTAAAATACAATATTTTAATGATTATAAAAATTTTTGGATGTACGGATATGGTTTGAATGAAGAATATAAGCGAATTGGCACACTTTCGTAGTTTTGACGCATTTAGTCCCTGTGATCAAATAAGCATATATTGACATACCAACCCCTTCGAAACTTATTTCTAAGTAATATTAAGGGTATTTAGGGTATGTTTAACTTATATTCTTGTTCCAAGTGTACGTCGCTACGAGAAATGGCAGATTTTCGTAAATAGTCCCTATGATTGAATAAACTTGTTTTTGCTACACCAATCCCTTCAAAACTTATTTCTAAGTCATGTAAAGGATTTTTAGGGTATTTTTAACTTATGTCACTGTGCTGGAACGTACGTCGCCTTAAACTTATTACGTTTATGTAACAGTTTATGTATAGCTTTCCAGAAAAGGTATAAGATTCTGAAATTGAACAAAGATTGAAAACGTGCAAATATCATAGATAATTACATAATCCAATAAATAAAACACAAAGTTTCATTGCTTATGAAATTGTTCGGGATTGATTAATGATTACAGAAGGCACAGTTTTCACAGTTATGCACATTCTAATTATCATTTTTGTCATTTATTATTTAGACTATTAAGAAATATTTATTATAAAACATATATTTTATCACACCATATAAGTTATAATATTTAGTAATTAATTTGGTATAACTTAATACACTTATACTAATTGTGGTATCATACATTTATGTCATTCTCACATACTTTTAAACATATATTTTATGTTATTTTAGACTTATTATATTCTAACTCGATACTATTGGATGACTTGATTTGCTAAACTAATAAATATACACTTTACATGCAATTTTAGTCAAACTATAATATACAATAAATATATTTATATATAACCTATGGTAAATATATTATATGTTCTTTAGTCGAAATCATACAAACTATATTTATTTCACTATTTTATATAAATACGAGTTATTTTTTTAAGTTTTATATATATACATTTTATACTATTTTAATTAACAATTTTAGAATCCTAGAATAAATCTCTAAACTCATATGAACCTAGAAATCTCCAAGTCATTCATGTTAGTGCATATTCTATGTGTATGCCATTGTGCGAATAAACTAGATAGAAAGCGTGTGTTGAATATTGTATAGGTGAGTTACGAACACATGACTTTGGATAGGACGACAGAGGTTCGTACGGATGTAACTTCGTACGGAGTACCTTCGTACGAAGGAAACACCTTCGTGTGAAAGTAACACACCTTCGTACGAATGTACACGTCCGTGTGGAGGTAAGTTAGTCAACATGGAGGTGTTAGTCCGTCCCAACCCCAGATATATATATATATGTTCATGTGTTCATCAGTTGTTAAGTTTTAGGGATCCCAAAGGGGAAATGCTGGAGAAATTGCTTGTAAATGATGTATACTCTTTTGGTATGAATGAATCATTCGACTTATGACAAGATTTCTATCAAATTAGTTCTTTTCTACCCAAACATCCATCTAAACCCACCGAATCCTGAATTCTCAAATGGTATCAGAGCTACGGTACCTATTTAATCGATCTAACAGTTGATTGAATCACCTACGTTCATGAATTGTAGAATTTTTAGGGATTTTAGACGTAAAACATCAAATAAATGGTCAATTCATGGACAAAAAGTAAAATTGAGACTATAAGATTGATTAGTATTGAATTTCGACCATGTCTGTGAAAGAATCATCATGAGATTCGTAGAAATAAAGATTTTAGATCGAAAAATTGAATCAGAACTGTTCGCACGGGAGAACTATGTCCGCACGGACCTGTTACGTCCGCACGGAAGTGCTTCATTCGCATGAATGTAGTACATCCGCACGAAAGTACTCTCATCCGCATAAACATACCTTATTCATTCTAAAATCATCTTGTTTGTACGAATGAACCTACTTCATTCGCACGAACGAGTCAAATGCCTAAAAAAGCGTTTTTTGATCGTAGTGACGAGGCGGGTGTCCAAAAAAATTGGTGATTGAAATTTTTTTCGGTTTTTAACGGCAAATACGGGCTATTCGGGGACACCATCGGGAGCTTCAGAGAACATATATGATAATGCAATCACAGAATGTTTAAGTTAATGGGGTAGTCATGATACCTATGCAGAATGTTTATCATCTGGGTTAAGTGACTATTAATGGACCAAATCAAAAAATCTGAATTGTTGAAAAAAAACACTTTTGTGGACCAAAATGACATATTTTCCACGTAGTTGAGTTTTTCAGAGAATAGAGAAGATTGAATTTGCCAAGTGTGAGGGGGAATTCAGTGATGGGATTAGAGGAGTCAGAATTTGCAAAAATGAGGGGAATAGAAATTTCATCAGAATATATTGAAATTCCAGCATTTTTAAAATTCAGACGTGCAACAGTATTTGGGTGGTTCCGACTTCAGATTATCCGGGGATGCATAAATAGTTCGTGATCATAGGAAGTTCAGATTGTGACCAGATTGATGTCTTAGGGTTTGAGTCCCGAGTCTTTGTATAAGTCGGATAGCAAGATTAGCATCAGGATATGCATTAGTATTGTTGATAATTAAAAGATATCACAGCTTTGTGGTAGTCTAAAGTGTCAGAATGGTTAATCTTCAAGCAGAGGAATTGTTTTTTCGGAATAACCGCCGGGGAATGACGATGTTTGTTAACTAATTTGATGTCGGGACTAACAGAGAAGACTATACATCTGTTATCGTGACTGAAGAGGAAGAATGTGAATCTGATTGTGGAAGAATGCTTCTGATATTTGAATGTGTTACCAGATAATTTGCTATCCGATGAAGATTTGCTGATTGTGAAGATTACCGTTTACACTTATCAATCATTCAGTAGTATGATTAAAGATGATTACAGCAAAGCTCATAAAAACGTGCCAAGTAGCACCAATATCACACCACTATCAATGACCACCAACACCAGAAAAGCTCATAAAAACAAAATAAAAAGGAAAAATAACACTGAACGAAAAGCATAAAATTGTTGAACCACGCACACCCATGGTGGCGTGTTAATGCGAAAAAACTAGATCGAGACATAAAACATAGAAGAGAATAACTAAGTTGATCTAGGACCCGCGCGTAGGGAAAATAGACGCGTTGTGACGGGCCTGTCAAACAGGATAAAATAGATGAAAAATGTTAAACCCCACACGCATGTTGCAGCGTGTTAACTCACAAATTTTAGAATGAAACGTAAAACTAAAAACTTGCTAAAGATAAAAGGTATGGGGTAGGGGCAAAGTTAAAAATTAAAAGGTGTTGCTGTTAGGTTGCAAAAGAAGAAAAACTTTATTTTAAGGTAAAAAACACAAGTTAAATTGCAAAAGATGAAAATTTTTGGATTAAAAGTAAAAATCATTTTTGTTTTTTGAAAAACCTCCTAAACATGGGGTACAACACCGTGAAGAAAAAAACTTATAAATTAATGGTATGGAAATTTGAGAATTTAATATCTTATAACAAAAAAAAAAAAGACTGTCGATTATAATAGCATATTGAATTTTTATTTGGGTTAGTTAGAAAATTTATTTATGATAATTTAAAAGGTAAAAGGAAAGAATTATTAATGAAAAGAATTAACCAAGCTTTAAGATTTTTTATATTATTTTGTAATGTTGTGTATATCTAACAAGTAAACCTAATATATATAACACACCACTTACCAAAGTTTAAACTTTAAACTCATACAAAGTTTCATCTACAACCCAAGCAACACTAGATGTTTTGCCAAGAATGTGACAACCCGCACTAAACCAGGTATCCGTACGACTTAATTAATGACTAATTACTGCTAAATTACTGTGCTTAACTGAAATTGCTGATAAACTGCTACCTGCATACTGATACATGCACTTACTTGCATCATACTTTATTTGCTGTCACTACATTATTTACATGCTGAACCTTGGTGACAAACATGATGCACAAAAAGCACAGTAGCACTAAACGGATACACAGTGAACATGCTGATATAACCAGCATCAGGCAGACACTGCCTCTAAGGCCTGTTAAGAGCCTCAAATATCTGACTACACTGGTAGTGAGTGTAGGGTTATAAGGGTTGTGGAACTGCGTCTCTAGGAATAAGATACACTGATTGGATGTGCCTAAAACGTACTTTAAGTACAAAACACAGCACTTTAATAAATAACCCAGCTTCTAGCTGACTAGTAAAGTGCCAAAGCATGGGGAAAATACTATTAGACACTTTCTAAAGTGTGGAAACAAAATGTGTCACTAAAAATAACAATAACGACACTTTAAAGCTTTTGTAACGCTTTAACGGATTACTATCCAACCGAACAACCGGACTTTACCCGAAACATGAAAATATTACTATTTTCACTAATTATATTTTTCTGAGCCAGTTAGGGTCCCTGATTACCCTAACACCCGTCATAACACGCTATATATTACTAACGGAGTTTAATACTTAACTAACCTATTTAACCTAAACTCCATCCTAACTAAACTAGTTATAATCGAACCAACCCCCCCCCCCATTGCAATCGGCCTAACCATGGGGAGACACAAAGTACTAAGATGGATTATTTAATTGTATTATGCTTAATATCCTAGAGACACATCTACCATTGGATAATACACTTAAGGTTTTCCTATAAATACACACTTAACCTACATTAGATTTATCACTAAACCATACCACTCAAGCTCTCTCTCTCCCCTCTCCTTGAGTCACGGCCGAGAACACAAGCAACCACCCACCCATTTTCGACTTCCATCTTCATCATTCCAAGGTGATACAAGTGTTAGAGGTTACGTATTAGGAGCTTTGGTGCACTCGGAGCGCGAAGGACCACTTCCGTTAGCTTTTATCCACCCATTTTTCACCAAAGATCTTCCCTAGCCTTGAGCTAGAGGTATAACATTTAAAACTCGCTTTTACACTTATCTAAGGTGGTTAAAAGGAATTTTGTCGGTGAAATATCGATAACATACGTTTTGAAGCATTAAAGTCTAGTAAAAACTATAAAAATGGTGGTTAATAGCCTACAACTTGTGTAAAAGTTGTAGTACTTGAAAGATGTGAATATCTAGACCCGATCTATGATTGTGGTAGCTCGGATCACCATTTAACCCGGTTTGGTAAGATCGTTGATCTTAACATAAGCTTGTTCTGGTTAGTACAAGGGTTAAAAGGTGAAACTCTACCACACATGAGACATGAACTTGTGTAAAATGTTTATTTGTGTAAAAGTGATTTAACCGGTACATTGGTGTTTAAAACTAGCGGATCTACGTATCTGCAAGTGGTATTTTCAAAGAACCACACATTTAAGAAACCATGTATTTTAAAGAAAGGATCTTACACTAACAAATATGATATTTTTATAAACCACAAGTGTGTAAACACTTGTGAAACAAAAAGATCCGACAAAGGACTAGCTTTGTCACATGTTACTAGAAGTTGTAAAGACGGATTTCTCTAAACACGAGGTTTTTATGAGATAAAAGTTACCTTATATAAAGATCTACAAAATATAATGGGATTTACATTATAGATGCGGAAAAACTACAAGTTCATGCGATTATGCGATTTACATACTTATCGACTAGTTTGATGTGTCGGAAATTGTTTGATTGAATAAAGAAGTTGTTGAATTGATTTGTTAGAAGAAAATGATACGCTTGAAAGCGTGGCCACCTCCAGTTACAGAGGAAACTCTGGCAAAATTTTCTAAAAACCTAACACTTAGAATTATTTACACAACAAGTGTTAGAACTATTTTTGACACATTTTCGAAACATAAATTTCGCCAGAACTTTATTTACTAAATATTCGGAGGTGGGATTTTCACTAAATGTAACGTGATAAATATATTTTGTCACAACACTGTTTATGATTATTTTGCGAAAATATATAAATATTATTTTAGAGTGAAAATAATATTTACAAGCGTTAATGATCCCAAAACTTTGCGAACGCTTTCACCATAACTATATAAGTTACACCGGTAATTACATTACCACACGATTGATAAAACGTAACTTGCGCACATGTATTGTATCCCCCATCCTTGGGAAGAAGATTAACTACCAAGTATATACAGAACAAACACACGAAATAGTTGTCTAACTATTTCCCAAAAACTTAAACTATAAAGCTAAGGCACGGCCGTCCGTCTAATAGAATTAGCACTTGTAGGTCGTCGCACAGCTTTCAGATTTGGAGACACTTGGTAGAGACGCACCGACAGTGAGTTCATGTCCCCCTTTTCTCTAACTGTTTTCAGTTTTCTTAACTGCGGGGGTGAAATACATGTTACTTTGTTTACAAGTACTTTTATACACGGTATGATTAACGTAAGGAGGTTTTAGATCATGTGAATGAGTAGGCAGAACACCGAGGGACTTAAGCGGTAGATCTATCTGGGTGTAGCGAGCCCAGCTCTAGGCCCAACAGAACGGACCTCTCTGAGGACCAACAGAACGGACCTGGAGTGACTTGGTTGCCCAACGCAAAAATCGGCTAGGGTTGAGTCTTCCTATTGCATTTCACGACATGCTAATGGCCTTGCAAACCATTGGCGATCACAAGTCCTCTTACACTGCTACATACCACGACAACTTTTATACTACAAGTGTTTTACTTACTCACTTGCACATGAACTCGCTCAACATTATTGTTGATTTTTCAACTTACATGTATTTCAGGAAATTAACGAGATCTGGCACGGTATGGCATGTTTTCCGCTGCACTTGTTTCCAAGGTCATCCGGGGTTTAGGGGATGTGTCTCTTTCCTGGACAAGACACAATCCTTAAACCATGTCTATGTTATGTTTCAGTTTGTAAAGTTTGTTGAACAAGATTATGTTTGTCAGGGTATGTTAAAACAATGGTATTGTGTTTGATTTTCAAAACTTAATGGATGATCTTGCATATTTTTTTTTTTACTCATATAGCTTTGGTATGATTAAGCTATGGTATTAAGAAGTCACACCACAATTTACCACGCTTCCGCAAAGCCAGGGTGTGACAGCTTGGTATCAGAGCTCTGATCATAGCGAACTAGGATTCCTTCTCGAGTCTAGACTATGATCACTAGGGCTCTCACGAAAACATTTTTCTGCATACCACTTAAGTCCAGATCCAAAACTTTTTACAAACGAATGTTGAGCACATTTTATTATTTATAGTCTCAGCTTGGAGGGCTGAGGAATCGGTCTGGAGGACCGAGGTGATCGAAGTAGTTAAGCACGTTGGTTTGTTATAAGGCTCGGTCTGGAGGATCGAGGTTTGGTCTAGGTGACCCAGGTAGTGGTCTAGCAAGGCTAGGAAGAGTAGGCTCAGTCATGACGACTGAATGCGCGGTCAAGGAGACCGAGGATCGATCTAAGTGATCAAGGTGGAGGATAGAACAGTCTTATAGACTGGATGAAATTGGCTAGTAAGACTAGTAGAATGATTTGAATGCTTACTTGGTGACTATATGATTAACTGATTATATGATTGATTATTATGCGTATATGTGTTTGTGTTACAAACGTTATGCTTTCATCAAGTACTAGACAGATGGACACTACGAATCCCATGGCCATAGTATCAGACGACATAGTTTCATCGAAGCACGAGGTGTACATTTCCGGTACTACCGGCACAGACAATGACGACTTTCAGCCCTTTTGCGCTGCCTGAAGTCGTAGCAGAGCCTACTGATGGCCATCTTGTTGGGAACTTGCCACTCGCGGTGATCCCTGCTCCTGTGCCCCTTGCCGCTTATCTCGTTGTTGATATGCCCCCGACGTTGTCTCTGAAGACGATGTCGAACTATTAAGAGGAGGACCCACTTGAGGGCAAGGCCCTATTGCTGCTGGTATTAGACTACTGCATGCGGACGCTCCTGTAGGGGAAACTCATGACCATTCCCCTATCCCAGACTCATTTGAGTTTCTGACATCCGCATCTTCGCACATACAGGGAATGCAGCACCACTCACACGACGCCGACCCTGATATGGCATCATCAGCTGCACCGGATCCCACCCACAGCTTTGAGTTTGATCACGATATTGAGGTTGATCCTGCTTTTCCACCTGGTTTTGATCCAGACCATGACATTGAGTTCATGCACCTAGACCAGCCCTCGGAGGATCCTGTAACCCCTGTAATTGTTGGTCCAGCTGATTTTGAGATGGAGTTTTTGATTCGGAGCTAGCCGTGGCCCCTGAGCCAGGCGTTGCTCCTGACCCCGCATTGGAGCATGACCCTGTTCACGCCGATGCACCTACTGTTGCTCCTTGATTGATCATCTGCTTGGATGAGAGAAAATTTGGGGTAACTGTGCAAGACAATTTATTATTACGGGGGCCCACGTAATAACGATTTGTAGTGCACAGGAATCCTGGTGGACTCTGCAGGTCAAGCTAATGATAACCAATGCAGCAGGACATAACTTAAACACGAATGACCTAGGCGATGTAGCCTCGAGTTCATTCTATTACAAGCAACAAGCCAAATTGACAAGCCTATGTGAAGGCTCAGAAACTTATTTCCCCACTCATACATTGAGTATATTTGCGTATGAAATCGGGTGGTTACACGATGGCTTATGTTACTATATACCTCATAGACAATTGAAACATGGTCTAACCCGCTTCACACCACTTCGACAAAAGGGAATGTCACCTAGACATGACACAAACACCAGTACGTTGCCAAGGACAGAAGCCGAGCTGCAAGAACGCATCTCACCGATAAATGCACGACATGAAGCCCTCCGCTCTAAGTACAACGATGGCATTACTGGAAATAACCATCCAACTGGCTGCACCTATAAACAGTTCCCGAACTGCAAGCCTTTGAACTTTGATAAAACAGGAGGCACCGTTGCATTTGTTCGTTGGTCCGAAAAGACCGACTCCATTCTAAGGATGAGTAACTGATCGCCCCAACCGAGTGTTACCTACATCTCGGGGATATTTCTAGATGGCACCCTCTCTTAATGGAACCTCCAGGTTCAGACCCTTGGCACAGACGCTGCTTATACACTGAGCTGGGACGAGCTCAAGGAAACGATTGAGAAGGAATGTTGTTTTAAGACTGGAATTCAGAAGCTTGACGTGGAGTCCTGGAATTTGATAATGGACGAACCAGAGACTCCTGAACATGTCCAGCGATCGCACGACTTGTCTAGGGTCGTCCCCTACTAAGTCATCGATGTTGTATGATATAGTGGTGTACTTGTAAGCTTTACTTTGTGGTCTCGAATTGTGACAAAACAATCGCAGTATTCTCATCACTTGTGATGATTCAATCTATTGTTTATGTCCTATAACATAAGATGTTATGTGATTGATTTGTTGATAGCATGAGATGTTATGTGTTGGTATTGTTGAATGCATACGTACGCTTCACTTACTATGACCTAACCTACGTGAAACATCTGTTAGGAGATGCCGCCAAGACGCGAAATGCGCATGCCCACCTCTGAGGAAGAACTTCAAGAGATAATTGCTGCAGCTATAGCACAGCATGAGGCCCTACGCTCCGAACCCAGCAGAGGCACCTCAGAAAATAACGGTTGTTCCTACTGGCACTTCCTCAATTACAAGCCTCCGAAGTTCGACGGCACTGGGGGTGCCATAACTTTTGTAAAATGGATTGAAAGTATGGAATCTATCTTTCGAATGAGTGGCTGTACGCCAGAACAACAAGTCCCATACGTTTCTGAGTTGTTTCAAGATGGAGCTCGATTATGGTGGAATCTTCAGGTTCGAATAATGGGCCTAACTACAGCATACGCGTTAACTTGGGATGAGTTGAAAGGAATGATGCATAAGAAGTATTGCCCCCAAACGGAAACCCAGAAGTGGGAAGATGAGTTTCGGAGCCTAATGATGGAAGGTCCGAAGGTGTTGGAGTACGTGCAACGACTTCATGATCTGTCACGAATTGTTCCGTACCTGGTAAAACCAGAACTAAAGAAATTGGAACAATTCATTTGGGAACTGGCGCCTCAAGTCTTGAGCTTGATGACAGCATCTACGCCACCAACAACCATTGTTGCAAGTAAGATGGGTTTGGCACTCGATACGGAAGCGATTAGACTAGAAAAACTTGCAAACCCTGACAAGGAAACTCAGGTAGAGTCGTCTGGAAAGAACAAAAGGAAGCTTACCGAAGATACCCGAACGGATAATGATGAACAAAGATCTATTCGAGGTTGCTTTGACTGCGGGGACAAAGGGCATTCCAAGAAAGATTGCCCTAACAACAAACAGGCCAATGATAAGATTTACTTAGAAACCAAACCAAGATGTGCTGAGTGCAAGTATCACCGTGATTGTGGATGTCAGAAGCCTTGGTACGGGAGGAAAGGACACAACAAGGAAGGTTGTGGGATGAAGAGTCCCATACAAGGAGAAAACAGTAACAACACTCTAGGTGGAAATGGGAAAGGAAACGGCCGAATGCTAGGATGCTTCCATTGTAGGGAAGTTGGACATTTTAAGAGGGAATGCCTGAAGTTGAAACAAGACCGTGAGAGAAGATCCAACATCAGAGCTTGTGAGGCATGCCAGGATCCAGGTGTGATTTCTGGTACGTTCTCTAACAACCAAAACTGTTGCGTCTAATTTATTTGATGCTGGTGACCGGTTCTAGCTTCGTGTCATTAGAATTTAAGAATATGCTTGGGTTAGCCGCTAATAAATTAGATATTCCCTACTCGATCGAATTAGCTAATGGAAAGTTAGTTGAAGCCAACGAAGTAATCAGAGGCTGTGTGATAGAATTGGGAGAACGTGAGCTTACTTTGGATCTACTACCAGTCCAATCGGGAAGCTTCGACGTGGTGGTAGGAATGGATTGGTTGTCAGGCAACAAGGCTGAGATAGTATGTCACGAGAAAGTTGTTCGTATCCCAACCAATGATGGTGAGACAATTGTGGTTCACGGAGAGAAGCGTGACACACCGCTAAGATTTATCAGCTGCTTGAAAGCAAGGAGGTGTTTACAGAAAGGATGTGTTGCTTTCCTGGCACACATCGTGGATAAGAAGGCTGCTGAGCCAAGAATCGAAGACATCCCTGTCGTGAGGGAATACCCAGAAGTCTTCCCAGAAGACTTACCTGGATTACCACCTCAGAGGCAAGTAGAGTTTCACATTGACCTAGTTCCAGGCGCCGCGCCTGTAGCTAAGGCACCTTACAGACTTGCGCCGTCTGAGATGCAGGAATTGTCGACACAACTTTAAGAGTTGTTAGACAAGGGTTTTATCCGACCAAGCTTCTCGCCTTGGGGAGCTCCGGTCCTGTTTGTCAAGAAAAAGGACGGTAGCTTCCGCATGTGTATCGACTACCGAGAATTGAACAAGCTAACAATCAAGAATAGGTACCCTCTGCCAAGAATCGACGATCTGTTCGATCAACTGCAAGGCTCTAGTTTTTACTCTAAGATCGATCTTCGATCTGGATACCATCAGTTAAGGATTCAAGAGGAAAGTATCCCGAAAACAGCCTTCCGAACTCGTTATGGACACTACGAGTTCCTTGTTATGCCGTTTGGCCTGACAAACGCACCTGCAGTCTTTATGGACTTGATGAATAGGGTTTGCAAGCCATACTTGGACAAGTTCGTAATTGTATTCATCGACGACATTTTGATTTATTCAAAGACGAAGGCTGAACACGAGCAGCATCTTAGAGCCATTCTAGAACTGCTGAAGAAGGAACAACTGTACGCCAAATTCTCCAAGTGCGATTTTTGGCTACGAGAAGTCCAATTCCTTGGGCACGTGGTGAATGGAGATGGAATCCACGTGGACCCAACAAAGATCGAGGCGATCAAGGATTGGGAAACGCCAAAGACGCCAACCGAGATTCGGCAATTCTTGGGTTTGGCTGGCTACTATCGGAGGTTCATCGAGGATTTTTCAAAGATCGCTCAACCTTTGACGCTACTCACCCAGAAGGATAAGACGTTTGATTGGGGAATCAAACAGGAAGAAGCATTCCAGATACTGAAGGATAAGCTCTGCAATGCGCCAATTTTAGCTCTACCAGAAGGTACTGACGATTTTGTGGTATACTGCGACGCATCGCGACAAGGATTGGGTTGCGTGTTGATGCAACGCCAGGAGGTTATTGCTTACGCATCGCGTCAGTTGAAAGTGCACGAAAGGAACTATACCACACACGATTTAGAACTTGGCGCAGTGGTTTTTGCACTAAAGATCTGGAGACATTACCTTTATGGTACGAAATGTACAATCTTCACAGATCACAAGAGCCTCCAACATATATTCAACCAGAAGGAACTGAATATGAGGCAAAGACGTTGGGTTGAATTGTTGAACGATTACGACTGCGAGATAAAGTATCATCCGGGGAAGGCGAATGTGGTCGCCGATGCCCTAAGTCGAAAGGAAAGGATCAAGCCCATAAGGGTTAGGGCTTTGGAAATGATCATACGGACCGATCTTTCCTTGCGCATTCGTGCTGCCCAAAAGGAAGCTCTCAAGGAGGGAAACCTTGAAGAAGAATATCTCCGTGGAATGGAGAAGCTTTTGGTACCAAACGAGGAAGGAACGTTATGTTTCGAGAAAAGGGTTTGGGTTCCTCTGTTTGGAGGATTAAGGAAAGTTATTTTCGACGAAGCGCACAAGTCACGGTACTCTATCCACCCTGGATCGGATAAGATGTACCAGGATCTCAAAGAATATTATTGGTGGCCTAGGATGAAAGGCGATGTTGCTATCTACGTGAGCAAATGTTTAACGTGCGCTAAGGTTAAGGCGGAATACCAGAAGCCTTCGGGACTTCTGCAACAACCTGAGATTCCCAAGTGGAAATGGGAACAAATCTCCATGGACTTTATTACGAAATTGCCAAGAACGCCAAGAGGCCATGATATGATTTGGGTGATAGTTGACCGCCTAACAAAGTCCACACACTTTCTGCCAATCAAAGAGAAAGATAGCACGAGCAAATTGGCTGAAATTTACATGAGAGAGATCGTAGCACGTCATGGAGTACCTCTCTCGATCATCTCTGATAGAGACGGAAGGTTTGTGTCAAGAATATGGCAATCCTTCCAAGAAGCCTTTGGCTCACAGTTGAATCTGAGCACTGCATTCCATCCGCAAACTGACGGCCAGAGCGAGCGAACGATACAAACTTTGGAAGACATGCTGAGGGCATGTGTTATGGATTTGGGCGGTAGCTGGGATAAACACTTACCTTTGGTTGAATTCTCATACAACAACAGCTACCACACCAGTATTGGTGTCGCGCCATTTGAAGCCCTTTACGGACGCAAGTGCCGGTCACCCCTCTGTTGGTCTGACGCAGGTGATAGGCATCTTGCTGGTCCCGAGATCGTCCAAGAGACGACAGACAAGATTGCGCAAATACTTAAACGCATCGAAGCAGCTCGCCACAGACAAAAGGCCTATGCAGATCCAAACCGGAAGCATGTGGATTTCCAAGTTGGAGAAATGGTGTTATTGAAAGTTTCACCCTGGAAGGGGGTGGCACGCTTTGGAAAGCGTGGGAAGTTAAATCCGCGCTACATTGGTCCTTTCAGAATTCTGGAAAGAATTGGAACAGTAGCATACAAGTTGGACCTACCTGCTGAACTGAATGGCGTTCACGATACATTTCATGTATCCAATCTAAAGAAAAGTCCAACTCAAGTCGACGTTGCCATTCCCATCGACGAGATTCATATTGACGACACGCTCCACTTCGTTGAAGAACCTGTTGAGGTCACGGATTGGAAAGTTAACAAGACCTGCCGGAGCAGTGTCAAACTCGTCAAAGTTCGTTGGAATGCCAGACATGGTCCTGAATTCACCTGGGAACGTGAGGACCGGATGAAAGAGAAATACCCCCACCTTTTTCCTAAGAACTCTGCATCTACAAGCAGAACTTAAATTTCGGGACGAAATTTATTTAACGGGGGGAGAATGTGACAACCCGCACTAAACCAGGTATCCGTACGACTTAATTAATGACTAATTACTGCTAAATTACTGTGCTTAACTGAAATTGCTGATAAACTGCTACCTGCATACTGATACATGCACTTACTTGCATCATACTTTATTTGCTGTCACTACATTATTTACATGCTGAACCTTGGTGACAAACATGATGCACAAAAAGCACAGTAGCACTAAACGGATACACAGTGAACATGCTGATATAACCAGCATCAGGCAGACACTGCCTCTAAGGCCTGTTAAGAGCCTCAAATATCTGACTACACTGGTAGTGAGTGTAGGGTTATAAGGGTTGTGGAACTGCGTCTCTAGGAATAAGATACACTGATTGGATGTGCCTAAAACGTACTTTAAGTACAAAACACAGCACTTTAATAAATAACCCAGCTTCTAGCTGACTAGTAAAGTGCCAAAGCATGGGGAAAATACTATTAGACACTTTCTAAAGTGTGGAAACAAAATGTGTCACTAAAAATAACAATAACGACACTTTAAAGCTTTTGTAACGCTTTAACGGATTACTATCCAACCGAACAACCGGACTTTACCCGAAACATGAAAATATTACTATTTTCACTAATTATATTTTTCTGAGCCAGTTAGGGTCCCTGATTACCCTAACACCCGTCATAACACGCTATATATTACTAACGGAGTTTAATACTTAACTAACCTATTTAACCTAAACTCCATCCTAACTAAACTAGTTATAATCGAACCAACCCCCCCCCCCATTGCAATCGGCCTAACCATGGGGAGACACAAAGTACTAAGATGGATTATTTAATTGTATTATGCTTAATATCCTAGAGACACATCTACCATTGGATAATACACTTAAGGTTTTCCTATAAATACACACTTAACCTACATTAGATTTATCACTAAACCATACCACTCAAGCTCTCTCTCTCCCCTCTCCTTGAGTCACGGCCGAGAACACAAGCAACCACCCACCCATTTTCGACTTCCATCTTCATCATTCCAAGGTGATACAAGTGTTAGAGGTTACGTATTAGGAGCTTTGGTGCACTCGGAGCGCGAAGGACCACTTCCGTTAGCTTTTATCCACCCATTTTTCACCAAAGATCTTCCCTAGCCTTGAGCTAGAGGTATAACATTTAAAACTCGCTTTTACACTTATCTAAGGTGGTTAAAAGGAATTTTTGCATTCCCATCACTAAATTGTAACGAACGTGAAAACGATCCAAATTGCGAAACGAAAGGTATTTTTGCATTCCCATCACTAAAATACAATATTTTAATGATTATAAAAATTTTTGGATGTACGGATATGGTTTGAATGAAGAATATAAGCGAATTGGCACACTTTCGTAGTTTTGACGCATTTAGTCCCTGTGATCAAATAAGCATATATTGACATACCAACCCCTTCGAAACTTATTTCTAAGTAATATTAAGGGTATTTAGGGTATGTTTAACTTATATTCTTGTTCCAAGTGTACGTCGCTACGAGAAATGGCAGATTTTCGTAAATAGTCCCTATGATTGAATAAACTTGTTTTTGCTACACCAATCCCTTCAAAACTTATTTCTAAGTCATGTAAAGGATTTTTAGGGTATTTTTAACTTATGTCACTGTGCTGGAACGTACGTCGCCTTAAACTTATTACGTTTATGTAACAGTTTATGTATAGCTTTCCAGAAAAGGTATAAGATTCTGAAATTGAACAAAGATTGAAAACGTGCAAATATCATAGATAATTACATAATCCAATAAATAAAACACAAAGTTTCATTGCTTATGAAATTGTTCGGGATTGATTAATGATTACAGAAGGCACAGTTTTCACAGTTATGCACATTCTAATTATCATTTTTGTCATTTATTATTTAGACTATTAAGAAATATTTATTATAAAACATATATTTTATCACACCATATAAGTTATAATATTTAGTAATTAATTTGGTATAACTTAATACACTTATACTAATTGTGGTATCATACATTTATGTCATTCTCACATACTTTTAAACATATATTTTATGTTATTTTAGACTTATTATATTCTAACTCGATACTATTGGATGACTTGATTTGCTAAACTAATAAATATACACTTTACATGCAATTTTAGTCAAACTATAATATACAATAAATATATTTATATATAACCTATGGTAAATATATTATATGTTCTTTAGTCGAAATCATACAAACTATATTTATTTCACTATTTTATATAAATACGAGTTATTTTTTTAAGTTTTATATATATACATTTTATACTATTTTAATTAACAATTTTAGAATCCTAGAATAAATCTCTAAACTCATATGAACCTAGAAATCTCCAAGTCATTCATGTTAGTGCATATTCTATGTGTATGCCATTGTGCGAATAAACTAGATAGAAAGCGTGTGTTGAATATTGTATAGGTGAGTTACGAACACATGACTTTGGATAGGACGACAGAGGTTCGTACGGATGTAACTTCGTACGGAGTACCTTCGTACGAAGGAAACACCTTCGTGTGAAAGTAACACACCTTCGTACGAATGTACACGTCCGTGTGGAGGTAAGTTAGTCAACATGGAGGTGTTAGTCCGTCCCAACCCCAGATATATATATATATGTTCATGTGTTCATCAGTTGTTAAGTTTTAGGGATCCCAAAGGGGAAATGCTGGAGAAATTGCTTGTAAATGATGTATACTCTTTTGGTATGAATGAATCATTCGACTTATGACAAGATTTCTATCAAATTAGTTCTTTTCTACCCAAACATCCATCTAAACCCACCGAATCCTGAATTCTCAAATGGTATCAGAGCTACGGTACCTATTTAATCGATCTAACAGTTGATTGAATCACCTACGTTCATGAATTGTAGAATTTTTAGGGATTTTAGACGTAAAACATCAAATAAATGGTCAATTCATGGACAAAAAGTAAAATTGAGACTATAAGATTGATTAGTATTGAATTTCGACCATGTCTGTGAAAGAATCATCATGAGATTCGTAGAAATAAAGATTTTAGATCGAAAAATTGAATCAGAACTGTTCGCACGGGAGAACTATGTCCGCACGGACCTGTTACGTCCGCACGGAAGTGCTTCATTCGCATGAATGTAGTACATCCGCACGAAAGTACTCTCATCCGCATAAACATACCTTATTCATTCTAAAATCATCTTGTTTGTACGAATGAACCTACTTCATTCGCACGAACGAGTCAAATGCCTAAAAAAGCGTTTTTTGATCGTAGTGACGAGGCGGGTGTCCAAAAAAATTGGTGATTGAAATTTTTTTCGGTTTTTAACGGCAAATACGGGCTATTCGGGGACACCATCGGGAGCTTCAGAGAACATATATGATAATGCAATCACAGAATGTTTAAGTTAATGGGGTAGTCATGATACCTATGCAGAATGTTTATCATCTGGGTTAAGTGACTATTAATGGACCAAATCAAAAAATCTGAATTGTTGAAAAAAAACACTTTTGTGGACCAAAATGACATATTTTCCACGTAGTTGAGTTTTTCAGAGAATAGAGAAGATTGAATTTGCCAAGTGTGAGGGGGAATTCAGTGATGGGATTAGAGGAGTCAGAATTTGCAAAAATGAGGGGAATAGAAATTTCATCAGAATATATTGAAATTCCAGCATTTTTAAAATTCAGACGTGCAACAGTATTTGGGTGGTTCCGACTTCAGATTATCCGGGGATGCATAAATAGTTCGTGATCATAGGAAGTTCAGATTGTGACCAGATTGATGTCTTAGGGTTTGAGTCCCGAGTCTTTGTATAAGTCGGATAGCAAGATTAGCATCAGGATATGCATTAGTATTGTTGATAATTAAAAGATATCACAGCTTTGTGGTAGTCTAAAGTGTCAGAATGGTTAATCTTCAAGCAGAGGAATTGTTTTTTTCGGAATAACCGCCGGGGAATGACGATGTTTGTTAACTAATTTGATGTCGGGACTAACAGAGAAGACTATACATCTGTTATCGTGACTGAAGAGGAAGAATGTGAATCTGATTGTGGAAGAATGCTTCTGATATTTGAATGTGTTACCAGATAATTTGCTATCCGATGAAGATTTGCTGATTGTGAAGATTACCGTTTACACTTATCAATCATTCAGTAGTATGATTAAAGATGATTACAGCAAAGCTCATAAAAACGTGCCAAGTAGCACCAATATCACACCACTATCAATGACCACCAACACCAGAAAAGCTCATAAAAACAAAATAAAAAGGAAAAATAACACTGAACGAAAAGCATAAAATTGTTGAACCACGCACACCCATGGTGGCGTGTTAATGCGAAAAAACTAGATCGAGACATAAAACATAGAAGAGAATAACTAAGTTGATCTAGGACCCGCGCGTAGGGAAAATAGACGCGTTGTGACGGGCCTGTCAAACAGGATAAAATAGATGAAAAATGTTAAACCCCACACGCATGTTGCAGCGTGTTAACTCACAAATTTTAGAATGAAACGTAAAACTAAAAACTTGCTAAAGATAAAAGGTATGGGGTAGGGGCAAAGTTAAAAATTAAAAGGTGTTGCTGTTAGGTTGCAAAAGAAGAAAAACTTTATTTTAAGGTAAAAAACACAAGTTAAATTGCAAAAGATGAAAATTTTTGGATTAAAAGTAAAAATCATTTTTGTTTTTTGAAAAACCTCCTAAACATGGGGTACAACACCGTGAAGAAAAAAACTTATAAATTAATGGTATGGAAATTTGAGAATTTAATATCTTATAACAAAAAAAAAAAAGACTGTCGATTATAATAGCATATTGAATTTTTATTTGGGTTAGTTAGAAAATTTATTTATGATAATTTAAAAGGTAAAAGGAAAGAATTATTAATGAAAAGAATTAACCAAGCTTTAAGATTTTTTATATTATTTTGTAATGTTGTGTATATCTAACAAGTAAACCTAATATATATAACACACCACTTACCAAAGTTTAAACTTTAAACTCATACAAAGTTTCATCTACAACCCAAGCAACACTAGATGTTTTGCCAAGAATGTGACAACCCGCACTAAACCAGGTATCCGTACGACTTAATTAATGACTAATTACTGCTAAATTACTGTGCTTAACTGAAATTGCTGATAAACTGCTACCTGCATACTGATACATGCACTTACTTGCATCATACTTTATTTGCTGTCACTACATTATTTACATGCTGAACCTTGGTGACAAACATGATGCACAAAAAGCACAGTAGCACTAAACGGATACACAGTGAACATGCTGATATAACCAGCATCAGGCAGACACTGCCTCTAAGGCCTGTTAAGAGCCTCAAATATCTGACTACACTGGTAGTGAGTGTAGGGTTATAAGGGTTGTGGAACTGCGTCTCTAGGAATAAGATACACTGATTGGATGTGCCTAAAACGTACTTTAAGTACAAAACACAGCACTTTAATAAATAACCCAGCTTCTAGCTGACTAGTAAAGTGCCAAAGCATGGGGAAAATACTATTAGACACTTTCTAAAGTGTGGAAACAAAATGTGTCACTAAAAATAACAATAACGACACTTTAAAGCTTTTGTAACGCTTTAACGGATTACTATCCAACCGAACAACCGGACTTTACCCGAAACATGAAAATATTACTATTTTCACTAATTATATTTTTCTGAGCCAGTTAGGGTCCCTGATTACCCTAACACCCGTCATAACACGCTATATATTACTAACGGAGTTTAATACTTAACTAACCTATTTAACCTAAACTCCATCCTAACTAAACTAGTTATAATCGAACCAACCCCCCCCCCCCCATTGCAATCGGCCTAACCATGGGGAGACACAAAGTACTAAGATGGATTATTTAATTGTATTATGCTTAATATCCTAGAGACACATCTACCATTGGATAATACACTTAAGGTTTTCCTATAAATACACACTTAACCTACATTAGATTTATCACTAAACCATACCACTCAAGCTCTCTCTCTCCCCTCTCCTTGAGTCACGGCCGAGAACACAAGCAACCACCCACCCATTTTCGACTTCCATCTTCATCATTCCAAGGTGATACAAGTGTTAGAGGTTACGTATTAGGAGCTTTGGTGCACTCGGAGCGCGAAGGACCACTTCCGTTAGCTTTTATCCACCCATTTTTCACCAAAGATCTTCCCTAGCCTTGAGCTAGAGGTATAACATTTAAAACTCGCTTTTACACTTATCTAAGGTGGTTAAAAGGAATTTTGTCGGTGAAATATCGATAACATACGTTTTGAAGCATTAAAGTCTAGTAAAAACTATAAAAATGGTGGTTAATAGCCTACAACTTGTGTAAAAGTTGTAGTACTTGAAAGATGTGAATATCTAGACCCGATCTATGATTGTGGTAGCTCGGATCACCATTTAACCCGGTTTGGTAAGATCGTTGATCTTAACATAAGCTTGTTCTGGTTAGTACAAGGGTTAAAAGGTGAAACTCTACCACACATGAGACATGAACTTGTGTAAAATGTTTATTTGTGTAAAAGTGATTTAACCGGTACATTGGTGTTTAAAACTAGCGGATCTACGTATCTGCAAGTGGTATTTTCAAAGAACCACACATTTAAGAAACCATGTATTTTAAAGAAAGGATCTTACACTAACAAATATGATATTTTTATAAACCACAAGTGTGTAAACACTTGTGAAACAAAAAGATCCGACAAAGGACTAGCTTTGTCACATGTTACTAGAAGTTGTAAAGACGGATTTCTCTAAACACGAGGTTTTTATGAGATAAAAGTTACCTTATATAAAGATCTACAAAATATAATGGGATTTACATTATAGATGCGGAAAAACTACAAGTTCATGCGATTATGCGATTTACATACTTATCGACTAGTTTGATGTGTCGGAAATTGTTTGATTGAATAAAGAAGTTGTTGAATTGATTTGTTAGAAGAAAATGATACGCTTGAAAGCGTGGCCACCTCCAGTTACAGAGGAAACTCTGGCAAAATTTTCTAAAAACCTAACACTTAGAATTATTTACACAACAAGTGTTAGAACTATTTTTGACACATTTTCGAAACATAAATTTCGCCAGAACTTTATTTACTAAATATTCGGAGGTGGGATTTTCACTAAATGTAACGTGATAAATATATTTTGTCACAACACTGTTTATGATTATTTTGCGAAAATATATAAATATTATTTTAGAGTGAAAATAATATTTACAAGCGTTAATGATCCCAAAACTTTGCGAACGCTTTCACCATAACTATATAAGTTACACCGGTAATTACATTACCACACGATTGATAAAACGTAACTTGCGCACATGTATTGTATCCCCCATCCTTGGGAAGAAGATTAACTACCAAGTATATACAGAACAAACACACGAAATAGTTGTCTAACTATTTCCCAAAAACTTAAACTATAAAGCTAAGGCACGGCCGTCCGTCTAATAGAATTAGCACTTGTAGGTCGTCGCACAGCTTTCAGATTTGGAGACACTTGGTAGAGACGCACCGACAGTGAGTTCATGTCCCCCTTTTCTCTAACTGTTTTCAGTTTTCTTAACTGCGGGGGTGAAATACATGTTACTTTGTTTACAAGTACTTTTATACACGGTATGATTAACGTAAGGAGGTTTTAGATCATGTGAATGAGTAGGCAGAACACCGAGGGACTTAAGCGGTAGATCTATCTGGGTGTAGCGAGCCCAGCTCTAGGCCCAACAGAACGGACCTCTCTGAGGACCAACAGAACGGACCTGGAGTGACTTGGTTGCCCAACGCAAAAATCGGCTAGGGTTGAGTCTTCCTATTGCATTTCACGACATGCTAATGGCCTTGCAAACCATTGGCGATCACAAGTCCTCTTACACTGCTACATACCACGACAACTTTTATACTACAAGTGTTTTACTTACTCACTTGCACATGAACTCGCTCAACATTATTGTTGATTTTTCAACTTACATGTATTTCAGGAAATTAACGAGATCTGGCACGGTATGGCATGTTTTCCGCTGCACTTGTTTCCAAGGTCATCCGGGGTTTAGGGGATGTGTCTCTTTCCTGGACAAGACACAATCCTTAAACCATGTCTATGTTATGTTTCAGTTTGTAAAGTTTGTTGAACAAGATTATGTTTGTCAGGGTATGTTAAAACAATGGTATTGTGTTTGATTTTCAAAACTTAATGGATGATCTTGCATATTTTTTTTTTTACTCATATAGCTTTGGTATGATTAAGCTATGGTATTAAGAAGTCACACCACAATTTACCACGCTTCCGCAAAGCCAGGGTGTGACAAAGAATGGCCATAGTAACTTGTCCACAATCAATGATCATGGAAAGGATCACGATAGATCAAGTGTAAGAATCAAAAAACTAAATGAAGGTTGTTGATTACAAGTTCTTTCTCTCTCTCTCTCTCTCTCTCAAACTAAGCTATTACAATGTTTTGTTGGAGTGATCCCAAACTTCTTGTGACCTCTCAAGACCAGAGAGTAGGTGTGTGAAAAGTGGGAGAGGAATGGTTGGAATGGGATGAGAAAATGGGCAACAAAGGCTTCTATATATAGGCTGAAGAGGCACATGAGTGTAGGGGCGTGCAAGGGGATGCACGGTCGTGCCCCGTCCTTTCTCCCGACAAGAGGTCATCCTTCTTGTCCTTTCCCGGTACATTCGGTTGCAAATTATGTTATAGGGACGGGCATGTATTGGCATGCATGGTCGTGCATGGACAGGTCTCTAGATAGGGCTTGAACATGTGTCATTCTTGTCGGGTCTCGAAGCTTCCATTTTTTTGTCTCATTCATGCACGGGCGTGCATGGGGATGCACAGTCGTGCCCCCACACCTCGTGGACTTTTGTTGACCATTCTTGGGTTGACTTAGTGATTTTATACTACGTAGTTTCATGCATGATCGTGCCCATAGCCTGGCACGGCCGTACCTATTTGGCAACTTGCTGATTTTCTTGGAATCTTGGTTTTTGCCTTGTTCTTGCTCATTTTTCACTTTTTTTCATCCAAATACCTTAAAACCTACAATTACCAAATAGGAACGATTTAGGTAGCATTTTCAACTATAAAGTCATAAAAAGTACTTAAAAGTGAGGGTAATTGTGCACTAAAAATGTGTACAATTGATGGCACATCACATACCCAAGAAGTATGGAGATGTGTTGATGATAAAGGAAGGTCGAGTTAAGAAACCAGAAACCAAGAAGAAGGGTAAAAAAAAGAAAGAACTATAAGCGCAAAGGAAAATTTGTTTCCAAGAAACCCTCAAAAGATGCCAAATGTTTTCATTGTGATGAAATAGGGCATTGGAAGAGGAATTGCCAAAAGTATCTAACTGAGCTGAATCAAAAGAAGGCCAATGAAGGGACTTTAGGTGTAATGGTTATTTAAACCTTTTTTTAAGTATCAAATATTGGGTGTTTAACATCGGGTGTGGCTCACACATATGTAATGATTTGCATGGACTAGAGAAGGTTAAGAAACTGAATCATGGAGACTTTGAGCTATCTGTTGGAAATGGGAAAAATGTCATAGTAAAGGCAGTGAGAGAATATGTCTTATTACTTCCTAGTGGTATAGAACTCATTTTAAACAATGTTTGTTTTATACCTAGTTTGACTAGGAATATCGTTTTAGTTTCAGCTTTAAAACAACAAGGTTTTAAATATGCTTTCGATGGTGATAACATTTGTGTATATTTGAATGGGTTGTGTTATTTTGAAGCAAAACCACACAATGGGATCTATAAGATAGAGCTCCATAATTCTAACACACTATACCCAATCTCCAACAAGCGTAGGAAATTCAGTTTGAATGATACGTATCTATGGCACTGTAGACTTGATCACATAAACAAGAATCACTTAAAGAAACTTCAAACTGATGGAATATTATGTTCCATAGACAAGCATGATTTTGATAAGTGTGAATGTTATTTAAGTGGATAGTTAACCAAGGCTCCATTCACGAATGTCGATGAAAGAGACAAGGATCTATTAGGACTCATACATACTGATGTTTGTGGTCCCCTTAGAACAATGGATAGAAATGGAGGGAGATACTTCATTACTTTTACTGATGATTTCCGTAGATATGTTTATCTTATGAAGCAAAAACATGAAACTTTTAAAAAGTTCATAAAGTACCAAAACGAAGTACTGAATCGGCTTTCTAGAACGATTAAGATGCTTAGATCAGATTGAGGTGGAGAATATCTTAGTCAAGAGTTTGACGAACGTCTAAAGAAATGTGGTATCATTTCTCAACTCATTCCACCTAGAACACCACAATTAAATGGTGTGTCAGAGAGAAGGAATCAGACTCTATTAGTTATGGGTAGTTCTATGATGTGTCATACGAATCTCTCGCACTCTTTTTGGTCATTCCTACTTGAACTCGTTGTTAAAATACTTAACATGGAACAACATTAAATAAAACACAGTGACCACAATCAAATGAGGAAATGAAGGAAATGGACGTTGTTCCATATGCTTCAACTATTGGTTCCATCATGTATGCAATGGTGTGTACTAGACCTGATGTGTCATATGCTTTGGGTATGACTAGTAGGTATCAACAAAAACCAGGAAAAGTCATTAAACTACTGTGAAAAAACATTCTCAAGTATCTGAGAAGGAACAAGGACATGTATTTGGTGTTTGGAGGAATGGAAGAAGAGTTATCAGTAAGATATTATACTGATACCAACTACCAAATGGACCAAGATGATTCTTGATCTCAAATGGTATATGTTTTTATTATGAATGGTGGAGCAATAACTTGGAAGAGTTCCAAACAAAATATAGTTGCTCAATCCACTATAGAATCAAGGTACAATGATGCATCTGATGCTACAAAGGAAGCTGCTTGGATGAAAAAGTTCATTACTGATCTCAATGTGGTACCCAACATACAAAAACCCATAGAGAAATTGTGCGACAATACTGGTGCCATAGTGCAAGCAAAGGAATCAAGGTCTCACCACAGTATAAAGCACATACTCAGGAAGTTCCATTATATTAGAGAAATATTGGAACGAGGTGACATCGTGATAAACAAAGTTCAAACATATCTAAATCTAGTAGACCCATTCACTAAGCCTATGCTTGTGGCTAAACATGAAGAGCATGTAGAGAAGATACAGTTAAGATATTCTAGGAAATGGATTTGATAGTATGTATTTAGTGCTTCAAACATTTAATAACTTCCTTTCTTTATTTTGATTTAACGGTTAAATGCATAATAATATGTTGTTATAATCATTTTGGAATGTTTAAGTATCCTTGAATAAAGTATTCTAAATGTTTGTAGTCGTTTGGATTCATAGGAATTAATGTAAGGTAAGAGTACTATGAAGGATTGGTTGTTCATGAGATGAAAGCTCAAGGAGTTGAGGACCAATATGCAAGGGTATGCATTGGAGAATGATATCGAACGTAACTTAATTTAAAAGGATCTTCATAGATCATAGTCATAAGACGTTTTGAAGTTGGTATGATCTAAATGTCCTTAGACCTAAGAGACATATTGGAACCAACATTTGATTTAAATATTTTTCTTTGATCTTACCTAATGATGTATCGTGAAAAGACAGTAATAAGGGTATTTGGTTAGGAACATTCTGAGATTAATTGGGAGTTGTATGTTGTCAAAGGGATTTTGTTCTCCTTTACAAAAACGAGTCATGCATTCTGGTGCCCTCATTGATTCAAACTGGTATAAACGTGTGGCCATGATCAAACTTAGTGAAGTTTGTTAATCAATTTTGATTCAAAGAATGAGAAAAGAATAGTTTAAAAAATGTAGAGAATGAATTGTGATCCATGCCTCGTGTTCAATGAATGCCTATACAGAAAGGTGTGACAACTGGCACCAAACCGGTAATTTCCGTACACTTTAATTATTGTTTAATGACTGAAATTATGTGCTTATTTGTCAGCAATGTCTGAACACATACTAAACAAGTGAATTCATGCACGTTGTATACTACAAAATATTGCTTTATGCATAAACGAGAGCGTTGCGTCAGAAATACTAGTAAACTCACCGGTAAGACACACTGTGTCAACAGAACTGCAGAAAGCAGTCAGACATTAAAATTGGAGCCTAGGTGTAGGTCCAACGACAAGAATACATTAAAACCCAAGAATACATACAAGGGTTTACACATATACCTTACGGAAGCTAAAATACGCACTAAAAAGCACCCGAAACGCACTTTAAGTGCAGAATTTTAGTAAATTCAGCTCTAAACAGCTTTTAGACATATGAATATTATGCAGAAATTACATTTTATTATCCAGAATACTTCCCCAAGTGTCGGGAATCGGAAGTATTACAAAAGGGTACTTAAAAGACACTAAACGGTGCAATTTAGCACTTTAACCAACCGGTATATAACCGAACAACCGGATTTAATCCGGAATATCTAAATATTAGTAGAAGCATTGTTTTATTATCTTTAAGCTAGTTATGATCCCCAAACACTCTAGCACCCACTAAAATACCTACCAACTAACTAACCTAACTAAATACTTAGCTTTGGATCATAAACTAACTATATGGTTAATATTTACATCTAGACCCCCCCCCCATGCCTAAAATCGGCCCACATGGCCTAATTAGGGGATTTTACATGATCTTGCAAGATTACATTTGATACCTTATTGAATCTTGCCTTGTACTTTGGGGACACTTTACACAAGGGATTATGTTGAATGTCTACTTAAACCTCTAGTCCATCATTCTCTTTCCTTCATCACAACTTCACCTCCATCTCCCTCTTCCTCTCTTCTCTTGGTCTCGGCCAAGAACATCCACCACACCACCATCCTTTTCAAGCTTCCATCTTCTATTCCAAGGTGATATTAAGGTGTAAAAAGGTCATTAACGAAGCTCGGTGCAAGCGGATCTTGAAGGACCTCCTTCATTTTCTTTTATCCACTTCATTTGTCCTCTTGAACTCCCCTAGCCTTGTGCTAGTAGTAAGTGCTTCTAATCATCATCTTGTTCATGTTTATGGTGGTTAATAGTTGATTGAATGGTTAAAAATTAAGAAACACTAAAGAACTTACATTAAAGTCTTGAACATAAGGTGAATAGGGTGGATAAAGAGAAGATATGTGTGTAAATCATGTGAATCTTGTATGGTTGTTATTATTTGATGTTGTTGTTAGTGGAAACAAGATGGATCATCATCTAGACATACTAGTCCATGTTTGAGAGCATGAACTAGTAGGATGTAAAAGTTAGAAAGTTGAAGGATGATGGATCCATCCATTCATAAGTCTTGAACTTGAGTAAATAAAAATTTTCTTGTAAAATAAGGCTCTAAACATGTAGATCTAAAGATCTACAAGTGGTTTTTCGGAAGAACCAAGTGAAAGATGCAAGTCATGTTAAAACCCGAATATTTTATGAACTAGAAACATTTCTAGTAAATAAACAAGTATGTAAACACTTGTGTAACAAGAAATTTAACAAAGAAGTATTTTTGAAAATCTTGACTAGAAGTTGTAAAACTCCAAGTTCTTTAAAAATAAAGTTTTTGAGAAACTAATTTTATTTTTAAAGATAACAAGACTTACTAAATGAGCTAGTAGGTTACTACACACTTTTGTAAATTCTCAAGTTCATGAAATAGAGAAATTAGTATATATTGTTGTTGATTGTTGTTGAGAAATTGGTTGTTGATGATTTTAAAAGAAAATAAACACATGTTTTGAAAACATGGGAAACCTCCATTTTTAGGGGAAACTCTGTCAAAATTTCTATAAATTTTGACACTTAGAAAAATATAAGTTTTTGAGAAACTTATTCCCTAAAAATGTATTTAAAAATATTACCAAGGTTTCCCTAATTTTTGGTGATAAGAAATGAGGATTTCTTCAAGAATAAAAATGGATATTAAGTATGTATATATTTTTGAGAAAAATATATATTATTTGATCACCGACTTTTGTGCTAAGTGTATATAGTATGTGTTATACGTGCTAGTGTATTAGGACTTAAAAATACACTAAATACTCATGAGAAGTAAAAACACAAAGATACACATACGACATACAAGATACATAATTCGGGTGCAAAGTGCAAAACACGAGATACTTATATTAATTTTTGAGAAAATAATATAAGTAAGATACTTAGTTAAAAATATAAAATATTTTTAACACAACAATACAAATACAAAAGAGAGTGACTGTACTTGTGCGACGCAAGTCTAGTGACTAACGTTAAGAAAACGCGTATAGGTCACGACGTTAATTAAGCAAATCCGGTGAAGTTTACGACGCAAGGAACGCAAAGTTGTGAGTTCATGCTCCCCCTTTTCTTTAACTGTTTTCAGTTTTATAACTTCGGGGGTGAAATACATGTTACAATTTTTACAATGTTTATAAATGGTATGATAACAAGAAGCATGCTTGGTGAGGACGAGTACCAAGTGTGATGAGATATAAGAATACAAGAAGCGCACTTGGTGAGGACGAGTACCAAGTATGATGCGTTATGAGAAATGATACGAGAAATCGTGTCACGAATAGGGTACATAAGCACCATTAATCAACAATATACCTAGACCGCAGAACAAAAGGTTAGATCTAACGGGTGCCGGGCAGCCACACTCTTGGCGAGGACGAGTACCGAGTAGTGCTTTTGTGTCTCAGAATATGCCAACTAGAAAAATGCCTAAGGTTTGGTGACTTCCTATGTCGTGTCACATGTTAATGGCTTTGCAACCCATTAACAATCCTGATACTTACAGGAATACTTTATTTACATAAATTCATACCATACTAAAACTTGATTTATACTTGAAGTACGTGGGGTACTCAAGAAAACTTGATTTATACTTGAGTACGTGGGGTACTCAAGAAAACTTGAATTATACATGAGTACGTGGTGTACACATGAATACTTGATTTATACATGAAAACGTGATTTATACACGACACAAACTATGTTTTCATACAAAAGTATACAAACATGAAATACAAAAACTGCATGAATTCACACCAACATTATGTTGACGTTTTTCCAAAACTCACATGTATTTCAGGTAACTAGGATGGATGTGCGCGCGGTCTTGCTTATGCTCTTGGATGTCGCTTATGTTTATCTTTAAATAAAGTTGTAAACTTTTTAAGACAATGTTTTATGCTACTTAGCGATGTAAACGCTAAACTTATGTTTTCAAATTATGGTAATTTGATGTTATTTTTACAAGCATGTAGCATGTTTACCTTTCGTATGTAATGAGAACCTTTCATGATCACACCTCGTGCTTCCGCCGCAGAAAGGGGTGTGACAAAAGGAACTTAGTTACGGTTAACAAGGCTATTGCGTTTGGTCAAGTAAGGTGTTACTTGAATACAAAGAATAGTTAGCGAAAGTAAATCGTCATACCTTAATAGGGGCAACATGATGTAACTAGACGTCCACTACTGTTTATCTTAAAGGGCAATTAATTGAGAATCATCCAAGTGGGAGAGTGTTGGATTGGTATGTCCAATCCTCAATTATTTAACGTTACCATCATGGTACAATCCAAAGAGTTACACTTTAGAGGATAGACATAAATGATATATTTAATTGTTAAATATATAACACGATTTGCGTTATAATATCATGGAAATTAATTATTTGGAATAATTAATTTATGTTTAAAGAGTTAAACAAGGAGGATTTATTATTGGATAATAAATAGAGGTTGGGGATTGATTAGTAATTGGTTGTTAATTAAAAGGTTTTCAACTTGATAAGCAAGTTAGAACCTTAGGGTTTAATGTTTAAATATATAGGGTCAGGATTTAGAGAAAACGCTCAAAAGTGTGAGAACGGAAAGAACGCTTATGGATCGTCCGATCAAAACAACCTATGGACTAGATTGGCGCGGTGGCATTTTAGTAAATAACAACAATTTTATTACGTGGACGCGCGTCATTAAGGGTAAAAAAGTAAAAAACAATTCCTCACATAAAACGCCATTGAAAATAAAACGCCAAATAAATACAAAACGCCAATTTTATCACTGCGTACTTTTTTCTGTGTTTTAATTTAAGCTCTCTGGCTACAAAAACGCCATAAAATATGAAACGTCATTATATATAACGCCAAAGTTTACATCCGGATAAATGTTAATTACATTTTTTGTTATAAAAAATAACATCCCGCCTAACCTACGCGCCAAAAAAAAATTCTATAAATAGAAACGCCTCACCACCTTCCGTTTATCACACCAAAAAAACACACAGTGGTTACTAAAAAAAATTACAACTCAATGTAAAACGCCAAAAAATACAACGACAGCAAACATCTTTTCTTTTGATCCTCATTAAAGTTCTGCATGAAGCTTCAATTAATGATTTGTTATGCAAGTGTAGAAAGATTTTGCTGCATGAGATGGACAAAATTGAAAAAAGAGGGACTGATGACACCCATATGTCATACTGTCATCTTTGTTCCTGAAGAAGGTTTGGATGATAAGAAGACACCTATACCAGTGGCAGATAGCATCCACCCACAGGGGGTCACTCTATGTCTCCAACATCAACAAAGACACTTCAACACATGAACAAAGAAAATAAACAACGCCAAACCCAAAACGCCATTTATTTGTCACATTTCTTGTAGTTTCAAAAGAAAAAAGAGACTGATGACACTGAAGATTTAAAATCATAAATTGCTTCTGCTTTTTTTTTTTTACTTTTTTTTTTAATTTTCTTTGTCTATTGTTTGTTTTGTAATGTCAGTTAATAAACAACAAAATAATATTAATGCTATAATGAAAAATATAATAAAACGCCAAAATTAGCAAATACATGTAAAACGCCATAATGCCATAAAAAAGCCCCCAAAAAAACTACCAAACTATAATAAAATTAATTTGAACAACTAATATTATAAAAAAAGAGTGAAACAATGTGCAAAGAATATTAAACAAAAAGAAGTCCAATAGTTATCTAACCGTCATTGGAAAACAAAACGCCATAATTACAGCCGTCAAAAAGATTTGACGTGTTACACCATTAAAACAGTTGAGTCTCAAAACAAAACACGGTAAACTGCAAAAAATAGTAAAATAAATCGACGGAAAACATAATTACTAACATTTATTATATTAAATTTATTTATCTTTTTCAAAACGCCATAATTACCTGACATGCGCGGGGAAAAAAATCAATATAAAAGAAGACCATCAGAACCCAAGCTCAAACACGCCAAAAAAACTAAAACGCCACATATTCTCCAAAACACCAAAAAATTTAAAAAATGACTAAGGTTATTGCATGGAGGTTTGAAAGAAAAGAAAAAAAGATTCATCATAAAGTTCGCTAACAGGAGAAGGGTAAAGGTAAGAACAATAAAAGTCATAATAGGAATGAATGAAAATGTTCAGAAGGATATCCTGGCCCTTGGGGTTCCAAGAGACAACGATTGTGAAAGAACTAGAACTGTAATAAAAAGACTGGAGAGAAAGTTTCCAGCAGAAGATGATGAAGATGATGATGATATTGAAGATACACAAATACCAAAACTTAGCAGTTGGGTATTGAATGAGGAAGAAGGAACACTTGAGGTAACATATAAAAACGGGGTGCAATATTCAAGACCAATGGAAGAAATGTTGAAGACAGGGTTGCTATCTATCGTTGAACAACTCTGTTATTTAACACCTTCAAACGATCCAAAATCCAAGGATGCAGTGATATTCAAAAATAGGCTGCAGCAAAGAAGATACGAGCTAATGGCGTTATACGCAAAAATGAAATTTGATGACGAAGAATCTGAAGAAAGTGAAGAACAAAGCGATGGGTACATCTCTGATGTAATCCCACCTACGGAAGACTATTAGATTATTTGGATTTTCGAGTTATTGTAATTTTTTAACATATTAATCTATGGTAATGAATTATTAACAAAAAGATACAAAACGCCAAAAATGACATGGAAAAAGCCATAACGCCAAAATATTAACTATGTGACACAAAAAGAATTAACTCAAAGAGAAGAAATCTCAGAAAAAACAATAAAACGCCAAATAATTAATAAATCTACAAAACATCAAAATTATCTTGCACGCAAAAAATAAAGAACATGTCAAACGCGAAAATCGTAAAAGGAGAAGAATACTAAAAAGACAAAAAAACCCTCGGACCCTGATCATGCCCCACGCCACGTGTTCGGCCAGGATGCGTTCTCACCGTTCTCACACTTTTTGCCGTTTTCTCCTGATCCCGTTTCTAAATATATATACTATAAATACATACTTAAGATAAAAATGTAACACCCTGACCGCGTAAAATAACAAACCGCGGCGGAAACGTCGGCGAGTCATGTCACAGAACTATTGTTTCACAACACATGGTATATAAAGTTTTTATTATTGAATTAATTGTTTTACATTGTCTTGGAAATAAACACAAACAAAGTACAATAATTGTCTTTCGGGTTTTTAAGTCACTAAGGCCTGAGTCCGCCCTATGTGTAGCATGCTCAAAGTCATACATTCACTCTTGAAACATATGTGAAAATAAAATGTCAGCATAAAAATGCCTGTGAGTAACATAGGTTTTGTGATGATGATTCGTGGCTTTAAATGCTAAAAAAAATATGTTTAACTATTACAAAAATAGCCATGAACCTTTAACAAAATGTTTCTTTTATGAAATCATATGAGAAATCAAATGATTTAAAAGAAATAATGCAAGGTTAACTTAATAACCAAAATATGTCATGTATTGTATAAAATATGTCATGTCTTGTATAAGCCAATGTCATGTAAAAACCAATGTCATGTCTTGTATAATCTAAATATCTTGTATAAACCAATATCATGTCTTGTGTAATCCAAATGTCTTGTATAAAACAATGTTTTTGAATGAACAAAGGTCTTGTTTAATCAAAGATTTTTATAAAATCATTGCTTTTATTGTGTAAACATATATATGGATTGTTGTTGAATACATTCAAGCCTTGTCGACTGTCGAATAGACCCTTATATGGACAAAGGTCTATCAAATGTTCATCGGATTCTGTCATTCCCTAAGGTCACTTCCAAACAAATCTAGGAAGCGGGAATGGGGTTGTCAATCCTATGGTACCATAACATACTACCGGACGGCATGATCAGTGTTAATAAATATATCATTGTCGAGTTCAATGCACCAAAATGTCTAGAACAATGTAAGTATGTCGTGAAAATGTTTTGAAACCATGTACTAGGTATGCTAGGTCAACATACGAAGCAAAATGTCTTTGAAAACCGTGTACTAGGTATGTTAGGTCAACATACGAAGTAAAATGTCTTTGAAATCATGTGCAAGGTATACTAGGTCAATATACCATATAAAATGTCTTTGAAACCATGTATAAGGTTTTTAAAATCAGGCACTAGGTATATTGGGTAAATATGTCATGTTAAAATGTTTTGAAACCATGTGAAATGTCTTTGAATTCATGTAAGATGTCTTTGAAATCATATACTATGTATAATGTCATGAAAACAAGAAAGTAATGATAGACACATATGAATCACCCACAAAACATTTAGAAAACATAAAAAAGGGACTATGTACACACTTGGGATTGCGTATAAGTCTTGTTCAAATGATCAAACAAACCTCAAGAGATCAAGGATTCAAGTGTGTCCTAATATCGGATAACTGTGTTAGTGCGTCAGGACTTTTAATTGGAGGATCGGATAGAATGAATTCTTATAAACCAAACAAGAGTTGGAACTCATATGATATGGTTTACTAAACTTAACATTCGGATTTGGAAAGGATCCTAAGTGCTTTTGACCCGTTATGACTCGTTAAGGTAGTTTACGCTACTTTAACGGGTCACTAGCGTAAATATATGATCGGATGGTCAAATATGTCCTATGATAAGTCTTATATGCCAAAACATGTTTGATAATGTTGTAACATCAGTTTAGATGTCAAAAATTTGGTTACATATGCTTAAAATCAATTTATGCGCTAAAAGGGCGTTTTGGTCATTTTTAAAGAACATAAATGCGACATATCATAAAACTAACCAATCCTTATGACCATAAGGTATAACCTCAGTAGGTTATTCCCTATAAAACTATGGTCATAAAAATGTGCCTGGTTGAATCCTAAGATCGACCAAACGGGTCGGATTCGAAAGTCAAAGTGGTGGTCAAAACCGCTCGACTTACGACCCTAATAAAGCACTAAACTTGAAATGACGAGTTAGACATGTTGAAACATGTCTAATTTAAGTTAGAAAACTGATTTGGTATCAAAACTTGGAGTTTTAATACCCGAAAATTGTTTTGTCATAAAATGCACATTATGGACATCTTTGACCAAAACTTTGACTCGTCATGTCGCCTAGTAAACGTGGTAATCAGAAGGTGAAATCGCAAGGGATTATAACCTTCGTGATTACGATCATGTTGCAAACTTCAATTGAACTTTGACTTGACCAATTATGGTCAGGACCGAAAGTCAAACAGAAAGTCAAACTGTTTGACTTTTAGCTCAAAAATGACTAAATAAATGAAATAGACTAAGGAGGAGTAATTACTTGTGTTGAGAACACTATAAGAACTCAGTTAGGAGGTCTCCAATTGCTGGAAACAACTCCAAATAGATGGGAGAAGAAGAATGTGAAATGAGCAAAGAAAATGAATGAACTTGGTGGCTATTTATAGTGTTTAGGAGTTCATGGGATCATGCCATGTGTCCCATGAGGTGGAAGGATCTTATGGTGACTTTAACACATGTCAAATGCAGGTATAAACTAGGCATTTTCAGAACTTGAGCTCCAAGCAAAGAAACAAGGGGCTGCAACAATTTTGCTGTCTGGGCACCCCTTACGGACCATAAGGGGGACCCTTTACGGTCCGCAAAGCAAGGGCAGGGGAGACTTTTGAAATTTGGCAGATTTGGCCCATGGACTTGTTTTGTCTCGCTTTGTCATTTTTAACCCCTTTTAACCTAATATTTAGGTTATATAAAGGTGTTAAGGCATATGTAACTTGGATTTTTCCCAGAAATGTCGTGATGTCGGTTCACTCGGTTGTACGGTTACCCGTTTCGCAAATAACGCACAACGCTTTAGCGAACACGAAAACGACCGAAATTGCGCAACGATTGAAAGTTTGCATTCTTACCAATAAAATACAAGATTTTATTGAATATGAAAATATTCAGATTTGTACACATGGTTCGTATTCAAAATACAAAAATGGGCAGACTTTTGCAGTTTGTCGAAAATGGACCCTGGACTTGTATAAATGTGTTTTTGTCATACCTAACCCTTCAAAACTTATATCTAAGTTATGTAACGGGTATTTAGGGTATGTGTAGCTTGTGTTCTTGTTCCAGAGTGTATGTTACATTAAACTTATTACCTTTAAGCATCTGTTAACGAATTACTTCCAAAAGATAAAGTTTTTGAAAGTTCGGAATTGTACAAGGACTGAAAATGTGCAAATGTCATAGATAGTTATACAATCCCGAAAATAAAACATAAGGTTTCATTGAATACGAAATTGTTTGGAATTGTACAATGATTGAAAATGCATAAATGTCATAGTCTCCCCTACTTAGGAAATTTCGTCCCGAAATTTAATAGAGGAAACTGGTGAAAACATATGTGTGTATTTCAAGAATTGAAAATGGTTTCAAAATGTAAAATATCAATGTTTTGTGATCATGGGGGTGCAAAAAGGCTAAACAAAGAATGTGAAGCAGAAAACAGATGGCGAGATAAAGCTATTCACTTCGGTTTGTCAAATGTTTTAGAATTTTAGGGGGAGTATATAATTTAAAATTTCAAAAAAAAAATTCAAAAATATTTGAAAATTCGAAAAAAATACAAAAACATGAAAAACATCAAAAGAGTTTAGTGTAAAAAGAGGAAATGATAGTACATCAGTAAGATGGTCACAACATGCTAATGAATTGGATAGTCAAAATGTGATAAACAGTCTCATTGATGATATGCCAGTAGGTTTTACACACTTAGTAGATTGATTTCGAATATAAACCTAAATCAATAACTTTCTTATTTCATGGGGAACATTTCTCGGATATGTGGACTTAGTACTTCGAAATTTCGTTTGAGAGATTGCCTGATTCTGAGATATTAGGTTTTTATACTTATTGATATCTGGGGTATTATACTTGGTCTTCTGATTTTGCATCAGCAATGGCCTAGACCTCATATAATACTTTTGCGCTTAAAATCCCCCACTGCATAAAAATTGAGAAAATATCGAAAGATATATACAAGTGCAGTTTGAGAAGATCCCTAAGTGGGATACACCTTAAGTCAAGCCTTCATCTCTTTGTCTGAACGAAAGTTCTAACCTGAGCTCTCAAGGTCTCGTACTAACCCAGAGACAGATATCATTTAGGTATATTCACCTGTAAGACTGAATCTAGGGAATCTTGATATGGGAGTATATTCTGAGGTGGGACACACGTTTAAGTTAGTTCTTAAAACACTAATCTCGTATCTTGAATCAGTTGAAGTTTGTGTGAGAATTTAAGTGGATCAGTATATTGACAATGTAAGTGAATCGTTTAGAACTTAAAGTTTACATAGATCAACGGTGCTTGTGATATGTCATAGACTGATATGATCCTCTGACTCAAACTCAACAAAAATATGTCTGTAAATATTTCGTTGTTGTATTTCATTGTAGATAAAATTACAAAAATATTTTCAGTGTGTTTTAGCATAAAGTTTGTAAAATACAAAAAGATTTTAATTCAGTTTATGTTTCGATAACCGATGTTGGAAAGCTGAGTTTCAAAATCTAAAGTATGCTGAACATGTCTCAGAAAAATAATAAGTTCATTAATTTGAAACTTGAGGTTTATAATGTAAAATCAAAAATAGTTTGTGATTATCTGCAAGGTCATTAATTTGGACTTGGTTGATAATTAGATAAATCAAGGTCATTAGATTGAACTTGATTATCTGTGAGGGTTATGAAGATAATTGTGCTTTTAATGTCATATATAATATCGATTGATTTGTGAATGAAAGTTAATTGATAGGGGAGCTTGGTTTTTAATGTCAAAATATTTGTGTTTAGAGCCAGACAAGAATCCTAGGAGATCTCAGATAGTTTTAATTGTCAAATGAATTTTATGGAGAGCCAGGTTGTGATTCTAAAATTGCAAGCTCATTAGTGATTTTAAATTGTCAAATGAACAGATACTCAAAGAGCCAGGTAGAGATCCTGGAAACTCAAAAGCAAGGAAGAATATGCTGAGAGGGAATCTGATGAAAGGGGGAGCTGATGAATCAAGATTTAAAGGGAGTCTGTGATTCAGAACTGTCAAAGACATTTGAAGACTCGGAGATAAAGAAGATTAGCTACGAGATTGACTGCAGCAATATCCAAGGGGGAGTTTGTGAATGCATTATGTCTATCTCTTCCCTCAATCATGTGCGTTAGTGTCAAATGTATCGAGTCATAGCTAATAAGATGAACAAGACAAAGTTAGGAATGAAAAGTATGCGCTCAAGACAGGTTCGCACGGATCTGCGCATGGCAGATCCGCGCATGGCAGATCCGCACGGATGGGGTCAGTCTGCGCTAAGGCCATCCGTGCATAAGGCATGCATCCGTGATTGTTGATACGTGTGGATCATCTTAGCCTATATATAGGGTGTTAGGTCTTGTCATTTGTAACTTCTTGGTGGACTGGAGAGGGGAAACTCTGTCCATTTGGTTTCACGGTTTTTTACTATCAAATTATCAATAGAAACCATATTAATTAGCTTGTTTTTGTTCAAGTCACCTTCGTACTCGGATTCCTCACAAGATACGAAGTTATAGCAATCAGTTGTACATTCAAGAAGATCATGATCGGTCCTAACAATTTCCTACAAGTACTTACTTGTGTTGAGAACACTATAAGAACTCAGATAGGAGGTCTCCAATTGTTGGAAACAACTCCCAATAGATAGGAGAAGAATAATGTGAAATGAGCAAAGAAAACGGATGAACTTGGTGGCTATTTTTAGTGTTTAGGAGTTCATGGGATCATGCCATGTGTCCCATGAGGTGGAAGGATCTTGTGGTGACTTTAACACTTGTTAAGTAACCAGACATTTTCGTGAACTTGAGCTCCAAGCAAAGAAACAAAGGGCTGCAACAATTCTGTTGTCTGGGCACCCCTTACGGACCGTAAGGGGGACCCTTTACGGTCCACAAAGCAAGGGCAAGGGCAGACTTTTGAAATTTGGCAAATTTGGCCCCTGGACTTGTTTTGTCACTTTTAAACCCTTTTAACCTAATATTTAGGTTATATAAAGGTGTTAAGGCATATGTAACTTGGATTTTGCCCGGAAATGTCATGGATTTCGGTTGTTCGGTTGTACGGTTATGCTTTTCACAAATAACACACAACGCTTATCGAACACGAAAACGACCGAAATTGCGTAACGATTGAAATTTTGCATTCTTACCAATAAAATACAAGATTTTATTAAATAGGAAAATATTCGGATTTCTACACATGGTCTATATTCAAAATACGAAAATGGGCAGACTTTTTAGTTTGTCGAAAATGGTCCCTGGACTTGTATAAATGTGTTTTTGTCATACCTAACCCTTCAAAACTTATATCTAAGTTATGTAAAGGGTATTTAGGGTATGTGTAGCTTGTGTCCTTGTTCCGGAGTGTATGTTACGTTAACCTGATTACGTTTAAGCATCAGTTAACAAATTACTTCCAAAAGATAAAGTTTGGAATTGTACAAGGACTAAAAATGTGCAAATGTCACAGATAGTTATACCATCCAGAAAATAAAACAAATGGTTTCATTGAATACAAAATTGTTTGGGATTGTACAATGATTGAAAATGCACAAATGTCACAAAAACCCTAAACCTAATCACAACCACACCACTAAGTTGTCGCCCCTCCCCTCTCCCTGTCGACGACTAGCCTCACCGGCCACCGTCGTCACCGCGTCACGCCACTGCTGCCACCTTGAGACGCTGCTCCTCTAATTCATATCAGATTGTATTAGTTTCGCTCCATGGATCTCCAATAGTTTGATTTGTTCGTGTTCGGTTTACTTGTTATCTGTCAATCCATCTTGTGAGTTCTTAGTATTTCATTGAGGTATATTTACTAAACACCCTACGAATTGATATAATTGTTTAATCGAATTGCATTTGGATCACTGGAAGGAATTAGCCTGGTTTTGTATATATTACTTACACGCTTATGATTTGCCTAATTAAAATGAGATATTAATTATTATAAAATCAAAATTTATTAAATAAAGTTTTAACTGGTACCATGATTTCCATCAAACCATGGGGACTAAATCCAACGAAAAAATTTTTAAGAACCAAAGCTAAGTTTTTTGACAAACTAAAGGGACCATTTATGTAAACCCCATGCTACTTTATGTTTTTCAATTGATTACCGATTTGATGAGGGAAACGATGCAAAAAAGTGATAGACGGGATCAATTTTGTTCCCAGTTGGCATCATTTTGCATGAGCCAGTAACCTATGTTCCATGTTTTCCTACTCAAGTCTGCTGCCTTATGTGTTAAACAACTCATCAACTTCCACATATGTATTTTAATACTAAATCAAACCTGCAAAATTGCTAAGCCAACGACCTTCAAATTAAACCCACTGTTCATCGGTCTCTTTTCTAGTTCAATGAAGCACTAAAGAACACCGATGGAAATATCGACCTTTACCAATCCGATGACTACCAAACGAACCCCCTTCCTTCATTCCACCTTTCTCACGTTTGTCAGGAAGTTGTAAATCTCAGGCTGTCGGTACTTGGTTCTCTGCAAATCTCTCGTAAAATCGACAATCGTTCCCCTAAAACTACTGACAAACCACATATTCATCTTACAAGCCTCCTTGATTGTTGAAGGAGAAAGATAGAGTGGTTTTCTATATTTATTATTATTATTATTTTATATATTATAGGGCAGTTTGCATGCACTAACAACCATCCAAGTTTTTGAATATTACGATTTTAAAATAATCAAAGGAATAAACTTAATTAAATAAATTAAAGAAAATAAAAGTTATTTGTTTTTTCTTACCGACCAGAGCTAGGGCTGTCCAAAAAGCTCGTGGTTCGGAGCTCGCTTAGATTTAGTTCAGAAAAAGCTCGCTCGTTGTGGTTCGGTTTGAAGGTGAGCCGAGCCAGCTCGGCTCAGTTAGCAAGTGAGTCTAGCTCAGCTCGTAAAGAGCCGGATCGGCTCGTAAAGAGCCGGATCGGCTCGTAAAGAGCCGGTTTGGTTCGCATACCAGCTCGGCTCGGCTTAGCTTGGATTATTTTACTTTTAATATATTTTAGAGTAAATTACAAGTTTTGTCCTTTATGTTTACACCAAATTGTAGGCGGTGTCCTTTTCCTTTAAAATTGATAGGTTTTGTACTTTATGTTTCAAAATCGTACACGTTATGTCCTTTAGGCCTAACCCAGTTTATTTTTCAATTAAATAAGAACATGTGCAGGTCATATAAGGGTAGATATGTCATTTGATAATCCATTATTTTTCCCTCAATATAAACTATCCTAAACTCTAGTCCTTCACATTTTCCCCAAATTGAATTCAGACCTGCCACAAAATAAATTGGAATTTTGAAGTTGAAGTTGAACTTGATGAATTTTCAATGAAGCTAAAACAACAAAATCACGCTGACTTTCACGAATTTAGAGATATCGAAGAAGAGGACTTCGACTTCTCCGGCGAGAAGTTTTCAATAAAATACCTCGCTTTCGAAGGCCGGATACTTGTACCGATTTTCAACACCGATCTGGCGACAAAAGATGAGATTGATCATGATGACATCATTCCGTTAGAGAACCTGCTTGCTAGTGGCAGTGTGTAACACCCAAAAAACGGGTTTGGTAATTTAGAACCCGGTTAAGATAAAGGAATGGGTAAAGTACCGTTAGTAGTAAAAGTGAAACCATAAACAAAATAACTAGGAATAAATTAGCCTAGTGGTGTTATGTATATAAGTAATAAGATGATGAGTTTTTAGTCCCGTATGCAATCAAAACGAAACTTGAGGGACCAAAAAGGTTAGGATGGAAAGATGGGTTTTATTTATGAAAGTTAACACACACAAACACACACATTCGTGTGTTCTAGAAATCGATCAGGAGCTCCATGAGCTCAAAACCCTAGTTTCATCCATTTCATCAAATCGAAAGGCAATATGAAGCTTAAATTCATAACCGAGCATGGATTAGCGATCACCTTCTCATGGGGATCATAAGGTATGTCTTAAAGATTAGATTGGTGATCTTTCACGAAGTGGGTTATGATGTAAGTTGCGAATTTGTATGAAATTGAGAATGAGTATGTGTTAGAATTGTCATATAGAACATGGGGTATGTACGGTTTGGGCTAATTTGATGTTTAGAGATGAAACCCGCTGATTATGGTGATGATAATGACTTGAATGATCACCCATGTCCAATTCTTGCTTAATATTGATGTATTTTGATTTGTATGATGGATTCTTGTTAGAGGAATTAAAAGATATGTGATACTAGTGTGTTTGATGTTTATGCATGAATGATTCATGTTGATTAGAAGGAGGAATTTGATGAATTATGAATAAGATTAGAAGGATATGCATGAATGATATACGATAAATTATACATGTTTTTATACCCCAAAAACACTTCCGTTTTAAGCGTTTTTGACCGAAATCGCTATGTTAAGAACTAAATTCAGTAATTATACAATTTCAGGTCTTAAACGGAGCATAAAATGAAAATCTGACGAAAAACGGACACTTCCGAAGCATTTCTGATCAAACGGGCCAAAACCAAGATTCGGACCGGAGATGCACGACCGTTCCATCATCCGAACGATCATGCGGGTCCGAAATCAAGCAGTCCATCCGGAGATGCACATCAGTGCGAACAACCGTTCAAGCCCATTACCGGATTCGAACGACCGTGCGAGCCCAAGAACGCCCGTTCCCCTTTTCTGACTAGACATCCACCAAGTCGGCCACCCCACTGTCGGAACCAAGTGCGATCTACGTAAGCAATGATGTCATCGGTATTGCATGGCCGTGCAATACGCCGCACGACCGTGCGATACTTGATTTTTTCCCTATAAATAGCCCATTAGAGTTCAAGCAGAAGGTTGGATTTTTCTCTGAAAATATGGCAATCCTAGAGGTCCGGGACAGTTCTGATGAAGTCTTGTTCAAGTCTCGAGGTCGTTTTGAAGCTTAAATCATCCACCCCGTCAATTCAGTGCATGTTTATGGTTTGATTCCTTGTTCTTTAACATGTAGTCTAATCATTGTGCATGTTATTGGGCTGATGTATAGTTTGTTTATATAGTTTGTGTATATAGTAATTGTGAACTTGTTTCTTGAATAATCTTTGTATTGTAATCTTGTTTGTGTGAAACCCAAGTACTTGTGTATGTTTGAATCTTCATGATTGTATAATTGAATGTTTCACTGATGTTGTGTTCTTGATTATATTTGATTATATTGGGTAATGAATATGTGGTAATTTGGATGTTAAATACCTCTTGATTATTCACTTATTTGTAAATTCTGTTTACACCATGAGACCTAACCCGGAGATTGGTATTACACAATATATTTCTTATTTTGATTAAGAGTACTTTCCTACACGTAAGGGTTCTAATGAATTATATGGTGTTGATTACATGTTCTTGCATGCGGTTAATGATCCTTGTTTAGTAGTTTTGGTCTGAAATTGCTAACTTGGTAGATTTGTATTCAAGACTTGTAAAGGTGAAATTATTTATTATATGATCTACATAAATGCTTATCTTCGTGGCTGTATTGTGACCATCGGTATTGCTTTCTTTGATAAGTGAGGTTAGAAAACTCTTAACGGATGACTAATCTATCTTTAAAGATTCACATAAATTCAATAGCTCGCTAATGCATGATTTTAGGTAAGTTAAGATGGGACCTTCGTCTTAAATCTCCGAAGAATTATTATGTTAGAAAATTCCGAAAGGTGACTAGCTGTCTTGCAATTGGAAAATTGATTAAGTGCTTTGATGACATACATGATAGATAACATGTTTAGGTTATTTGTGAAATAAGATATTTGTTATATTTATATTTTTACTTTCAGTTAATTTAGTTAAACAACCAATCAATTATTTCTTCCTTTGGTAAAATAATAATAAAGATTCAGTACATATAACACCTTTTGTTCCTTGGGACGATATATGGCTCTTACCAATACTTTACTGCATATGTGACGGGATACACTTGTCCTTTGTTGTGTGTGTTTAAATGTTAAGGTATAAACCATTTTTATAAATATAAAACTCAAGTTCGTGTGGAAAATCACTGTGTAAATATATACATAAACGCACGCGCACCAAGTTTTTGGCGCTGCTGCCGGGGACACGACGGTGAAAATAATGGAACAATCGGAGTTATTATTTTACCAATGTATAAACTGTAAATAACTGTTAATACCTGTAAATTTTTGTAATTATTTATTTCTTTTTAACACTAACGACTAACATTTTATTTATTGTTTATCTAACTTTTATTTATTATTCTAACCGCTAACTATTTATTTATTATAACTTATTAATTTTTTTTTTTACCATCCAAATCTATCATATTTTTCTTTGTGGTGGCAAGTGTTTGGTTAAACCAACCGAGTCTACCATAATTCTTGTGATAAGATTTGTGTTTTGGTGAAGCTAACTATACTAACTTTACTAACTATACGGACTACTAACTTTACTAACTATACGGACTACTAACTTACTAACTTTACGGACTACTAACTTATTAACGATCTAACTTTTTATTTACTGTTCAACTAACGTTTTATTTCTTTATTTAATTCAGTTAATGCGTTCGGGATCGAACCATTAATTTTCATTTTAGTTATTTATTTATTTTTGTACAGTTATTACATTACTTCAATTCAATTATTTCATTTATTTATTTATTTATTTATTTATTTATTTATTCTTGTATTTATTTATTTATTTACTTAGTTAACTGTTATTTATTCATTTATTAATACTTGCATAAGGTGGTCATCGGGCACGCAATACCGTGGAAACCGATTACACTACCATGCACAAAAAAAAGTGGCGTTGCGAACCGCTATACATAGGTCAATGCACGACCATGTACGACTTTTTAGCAACATTTAACATTTAAAAAAAAAAACAACAACAGTTTTCGGATGTAAATAAATAAATAATCGAGTAAATAATTAAATAGAACTGTATAATAACTTGTATATAAATATATGTATATTACATAATAAGTTTTAGTATTCATATTCTGTATATTATTATTATATTCTTTTATCTGTATAATACTTTATGTTTTCATGTAGGTTAATGTCCACGCCCCTGAACCCGTTTAACGCTAAGCTAGCCAACAAACCTGAAAATAACCTTAGAAGAAGTAGGCGGCTACACGAAAGAGCACTTGTTGTTGCACAAAGGATTGCAGACGCAATCGACGTACCAGTAACACTGTCGGACAGCGAGAGTTCAGAGGACGAAAAAGTAGACATTATGGCAGAGGACGACCAGCCTTTGAATGAGACTGGCCGACCAGGAGGAGAGGGCTTGCTACCGAGCATTGCCCGACCACAGATAGAAGCACGATGTTTTGCAATTAAATCTAGTATAATTAACATGTTGCAAAATTCTGTGCAATTTGATGGGAAGGATCATGAAGATCCAGGTCGACACATCGCATCATTTCTCGAAGTGTGTTCGACATTTAAGATTACAGACGTTTCTGAGGACGCAATTCGTTTGCGGCTCTTTCCATTTTCTTTGCGAGGCAAAGCCCGATCTTGGCTTTTGTCGCTTCCAGCAGGGTCCATCACAACTTGGAACGAGTTGGCTGAACTTTTTATGCAAAAATATTTCCCGCCGGAAAAGACAACTAAGCTTAAGAACCGTATTATGACATTCAAACAAGATGATGAAGAATCTCTACACGCAGCTTGGGAAAGGTTCAAAGATCTTCTGATCGATGTTCCACATCACGGGTTTTCCAAAAGACAACTTGTGTTGAACTTTTACCAAGGACTTAACTATAACTCACAAGAACGTTTAGATGTTTATGCAGGCGGTGATCTGGGAACAAAAACACCCAATGAAGCCTATGCAATCATTGAGAAAGCTGCGTTAAAGTCAAGTTCGCGTCACAGTGGAGTACGAAGTAAAGCTGCATCCAATCCTGGAGTTCATCAAGTAGATACATATACGGCTCTTTCAGCACAAATCGGAGCTTTGGCAGCAAAATTTGACCAAACTCACAACGCTTCAAAAGTACAATCAGTACAATCATCATGCGAGCTATGTGGAGTGTCACACGAGCCAGGTACATGTGAGCAGGGTGTTATGTTTACAGGCCACGAAGAGGTGGACTATTTGGGCAATCCAATCAGGCCCCAAAATAACCCCTATAGTAACACGTATAATCCGGGTTGGAGAAATCACCCAAACTTCGGGTGGAAAGCCAATCCTAATAACCAAAACCCACTCGGATTCGCTCAACGCGCTCCCGCACCACAACAGTCTCAGGGGCAATCTTTTCAGCCCCAAAGTCAATTTTATCAGTCCCAAAATCAATCTTTTCAGCCATCAGGGCAAACCTTTCAACCACGTTACAACAATTCAGGTTCAGGAAGCACTTCCCAGCCTCAACAGCCTCAAACCTCTCAAACCAATTCAAAATTAGAGGAAATGATGGCGCAGCTGTTAAACAACTCCAATAATGCTAATCAATTGTCTGAAAAGCGATATCAGCAGCATGAGGGTCGTTTTATGGCACAAGAAGGGGAATTGCGGAGCCAGAAGGCTTCATTGCAAACCATTGAGAATCAAGTCGGCCAGTTGGCCAAAATGCTATCTGAAAGACCACAAGGTGGTCTTCCAAGTAACACAGAACCAAACCCGAGAGGGCATGTTAATGCAGTTATGACAAGGAGTGGTAGAACAACAGAACCAGAAAAATCGGACTCACCACCGATTGCTGATCCTGTCCAAACTGACGCTTCAGGAGAGGTGCACGCTAGGCGAGACCCAGCAAGTACAGCACAGTTCCAGGAGCCAGTTAAAGAATTCATCCCTCCTATTCCATATCCGAGAAGACTGAAAAAGCAAAAGAACGATGAACAAAATGGTAAGTTTTTAGAAATGTTTAAACAATTACATATAAACATACCATTTGTTGAAGCATTGGCTCAGATGCCCAAATATGCGAAGTTCTTGAAAGACATCCTCACAAACAAACAGAAACTCGAAAGTTTGTCTTGTGTGTTGATGAATGAAAACTGTTCAGCCGTTCTCCAAAACCGTCTACCTGAAAAGATGGGAGATCCGGGCAGTTTTACCCTTCCATGTCTCATCGGAAACATGTCAGTCAGTAACGCACTAGCAGATCTAGGAGCAAGCATAAACCTTATGCCTTATAAAGTTTTTGCTAAGTTAGATCTCGGTGAACCAACACCCACTAGAATGAGCATTCGACTTGCAGATCGTTCAATCAAATATCCTCGCGGATTCGTAGAAAACATGCTTGTCAAAATCGATAAATTTGTTTTTCCTGTGGATTTTGTAATTCTTGACATGGACGAAGATTCAAAAGTGCCGATAATACTCGGATGCCCATTCCTCAACACTGCGAGGACAATTGTTGATGTGGCAACAGGCCAAATCACGCTCCGAGTAGATGACGAGCACGTGACTTTTGATATTAAACGATCAATGCAACATTCGCAAAGTCACGATGATGTACTATACTGTGTTGACATTGTTGATACATGTGTAAGCTCCCATTTTCAAAGCACTATTGAAGAAATTGATACGGACAAATATCTCAAAAATGAGCAACCATTTGATGAAAATGATTTTCAAAGTCCAAATCAATTTGTGGAACTTAATCGTGAAGTTGAAGAAAAATCAAAGCCATCAGTTGAAGAACCACCATCCTTGGAGTTGAAAGAACTCCCTTCGCATCTCGAGTATGCATTTCTAGATAAGGAGTGTCGCTTGCCAGTCATCATTTCAGCATCCTTAGAAAAAGAGGAGAAGCGACAGCTTCTTGAGGTTCTAAAGCTTCACAAGAAAGCCATGGCCTGGAAAATTATGGATATAAAAGGTATTAATCCTTCCTTTTGTACTCATAAGATTCTCATGGAAGACAATTACAAGCCAAGAGCTCAGCATCAAAGACGTCTGAATCCAAACATGCAAGACGTGGTGAAGAAGGAAGTAATCAAATTGCTAGACGCAGGTCTGATTTACCCCATATCTGATTCAGTTTGGGTAAGTCCAGTGCAAGTAGTACCAAAGAAAGGTGGTATTACTGTAGTTCCAAACGATAGGGATGAACTTATTCCTACCCGTACTGTCACAGGATGGCGAGTTTGCATCGATTACCGTAAACTCAACGATGCCACCCGTAAGGACCACTTCCCGCTTCCATTCATCGATCAGATGTTGGAACGACTGTCGGGGAAGTCATACTTCTGTTTCTTGGATGGGTTCTCAGGGTACTTTCAAATTCCTATCGCTCCTGAAGATCAGGAGAAGACTACTTTCACATGTCCTTTCGGCACATTTGCCTACAGGCGTATGCCTTTTGGACTGTGTAATGCACCAGCTACATTCCAGCGTTTTATGGTTGCCATTTTCCATGACATGATTGAGGACTCCATGGAGGTATTCATGGATGATTTTTCTGTATTCGGGAGTTCTTTTGATCAATGTCTAGGAAATTTGAAAAGAATGTTAATTCGATGTGAGGAAACTAATCTTGTGCTTAACTGGGAGAAATGCCACTTCATGGTAAAAGAAGGGGTAGTTCTTGGGCACAAAATCTCTGAAGCCGGGTTGGAAGTTGATCCAGCAAAAGTGGATATCATTTCTAAACTTCCTCCACCTACCTCGGTTAGAGCGATTAGAAGTTTCCTAGGTCATGCAGGGTTCTACAGGCGATTCATCAAAGATTTTTCAAAAATCGCAAGACCTATGACCCGTTTGTTAGAGAAAGATGCTCCATTTGTGTTCTCAGACGAATGCATGAATGCTTTCAAGCAGCTGAAACAAAAGCTTATTGAAGCACCCATTTTAGTTGCACCAGATTGGACATTGCCATTCGAGATAATGTGCGATGCAAGCGATTATGCAATAGGAGCAGTCTTAGGACAGCGAAGGGAGAAGCATTTTCACCCTATATACTATGCCAGCAAAACTCTACATGATGCTCAAGAGAATTATACGACTACAGAGAAAGAGCTTTTGGCAGTAGTATATGCGTTCGATAAATTCAGATCGTACCTTGTGTTGTCCAAAACGATTGTGTACACGGATCATGCGGCAATTAAATACCTTTTTAGCAAACAGGACGCAAAACCGCGTCTTATTCGATGGATCTTGTTGCTACAAGAGTTTGATATAGAGATCCAAGATAAAAAGGGAGCTTTAAATGTTGCAGCCGACCATCTCTCGAGACTTGAGCATGGCAATTCAGATAATCCAGTGGAGGAGCCCATAAACGACAATTTTCCCCATGAATTTCTTTTGAGTATCGAGATGAATAACGAGTCACCATGGTTCGCTGACTTTGCAAACTACCTCGCATGTGGAATCCTTATCAAAGGATTGTCATATCAACAAAAGAGGAAGTTCTTTGCAGATCTGAAAAATTACATCTGGGACGAACCATACTTGTTTAGGATCGGAGCCGATCAGGTTATCCGAAGGTGTGTATTTGGAGAGGAGGCAGCCAGCATTATGCGTCACTGTCACGAGGGGCCAACCGGAGGTCATCATGGAGCAAGCAGCTGAGGAAGATGAAGAGATGCATGACCACGAGGAGCCAGAGCAGGAGCATGAGCAGCATGACCCCATACCACCACAGTCACCACAGCATCAGGCATTCCAGCATGGATGGCCCGAGTTTTATCAGCAGTTTCAGGAGATGCGGGTTTCTCAGAATGAGATGAGGGCAGATCAGCATGCTATGAGAGCAGATCAACAGGCTATTAGAGCAGAGCAGGAGGCTATACGCGCTTCACAGGATATGATTAGAGCTGATCAGGCTGAGATTCGATCATCACATGACCACTTGAGGGCTACTCAGCTGTCACGGCCCCCGACCCGGTTTGACCCGTTTCAGGAGCCGCGGGACAGAAATCCCGTGGTATTTAATTAATTGAGTTTAACAGCGGAAGTTTATCATCAGGATCTTTTTAAAACTGAAATATTTCCCGATTATTTTATTTCACAACTCGGGATAAAACCCCGGTAATTTACAATCAGTTGATTTCACGAAGAAATCTTTTATTTTACAAAACATGTTTCTTTATTTTATCCTGAGCCACTTTCTTAAGCTTGTAGTGCTTCACGGCACTTTTCCTGGATCATAACAGATCACCTGAAACATGTTTGAAAAAGGTTTTGTCAGCGGGAAATACTGAGTGAATCATTCTATTTACATAAAATGATGCATAGTTATTAATTACAGCATAAGAGCGATTACAATGGCTTCTATCTTATTTTTATCTGGCGCTCTGTCACAATGGTGACGATGGTCATACCACTATTAGATCAATGAACCTAAATAGTGATGATTATCCCTAGTAGGTCGATGAACCTAACTGGGAGAAAATTAGTAATGTGCACAATACCCCACTAGCCAGTGATTCAAGATATCCACGACTTAGTCCCTGTAATTATAACTTTTGAAAATAATTTGAGGTATTGTAAAATAGTTGATAAAAAGAGAATGACTCACATTGCAGATTTAGTTTGAGCAGAGTTTAGCCTACTGATTAGCCTTTTTAACCTAAATTTATAACAGGCACATAATTTTGGGTTAGAAATCAATACAGCATTTACGATAACTCACGAGATCAAACCCTCACAACGAATGACAAAGTGCGATACTTAAACATCCATCGAATTAACGACTAATGACAAAGTATCACCCTAATGTGGGCAGCACTTAAACATCCATTGGATTATTGATCGATCGGAAAATGAATCGTAATAGCGATCGAGTTAATACCCTGATTGCGGCGTCGATTAGTGATCCGTGTGTGTTAATTGTGATAAACAGAAGATATCTCGGAGCGTATTACGAATTGGTTCGTCGCTCAAATTCCAGAAATCAAGTCCCACGACCCTCTATTTATACCCAAAATTTGTCATCCCTTGCGCACCGTAACACTCTAACCCTTACGGTGCGCAAGGGACACCTAATGGTCATAGGGTTGCCACGTTTGGGACTAGGCCTGCTGACTTGACAGAATTCAAAATTTAAATTTTGACAACGTTTTATTTAGATAATCGTGACTAGGTTTTACCCCCCCTGAGTTTTAGGGGCCCTGATCCTGATTCCGATTGTTCTGAAAATTTTAGGGTTTGTGCGGAATCACTTGGGTGTCTCAATTAGGGTTTCCTATTAGTCAAATTAATTTAAGAGTAAATTGCCATTTTAGTCCCTGAGTTTTGTCCAAATTTGCCACTTTAGTCCAAATAGTTTTTTTTTTGCATCTGGGTCCCTGACTTTTACATTTTGTTGCCATTTTGATCACAATGCCTAACTCCATCCATAAACCCCATCATTAACCAGGGGTATTTTAGGGATTAACTAAAAAGGTTTTATACATTGCCGTTTTGATCCATTTTTTACCCCAGTATATAAACACAATCGCAGACTTTTTAAAACCCTAATTCACCACATTTCATCTTCTTCCACAATTCACCCTAATCCACAGACGTATTCAAGCATAATCCCAGTGACGATTGAAGTAAGAACAATGTGGAATGCTCGGCCTCCTGGTTCAACCTTTAATCCCGACGTGGATTATGGTATGTGTTAAAACCCTTAAAATTTAGTGAAACGATCCCCTGTTTTGTTCGATTATTGTTGTTTAATGGTGTATTTTGATTTTGATTTTCAGCTGACGACCCAGAATTGTTCACATTTGAGATACATCATGGAGGGGAATGGGTGGACTTTCCAGAATTTGGGTATGAGGGTAAAGTATCGTACATTGACAAGGTTAACCCTGACTACTTCTCTTTGATCATATTCAATGATATGATGTGTGAGCTAGGTTACCCAGAAGATGGAGTAGGGGGATTAAGATACAACTTTAGGATTCCAGGAGAATGTTTACTCTTTGGGATAAGATCCTTAATGGGTGATAGTGATGTTATTAGGATGATTAAGTATACTCAAACACATAAGGTAATTGAGGTGTATGTTGAGCATATTTGGGGTAATAAAAAACAAGCTGATGCTACAAACTTAGGTGATGAATCACAGGCTGATCCTGCAAACTTAGGTGATTTAACACAAGCTGACGTTCAGGATAATGAAAAGGATGTTGGGGATAATGAGAAAGAGGTTAGTGCAGTGGATGTTAGCTCTGACTCTAATTCAGATTCAGATTTAAGTGATGAAAGTGATGATGTAGTAGATGATGAACAGAGCAAAGAAACAGAGGTAACAAATGCAAAGTTTATTGATCCTGATGGTGGTGATGATCCTGATTACAGTGGTAATGAGGATGAGGGTAATGATGAAAGTGAAGAGGGCAGTGACAAGGGTGAGGATAGTGATCAGGGTGAGGATAGTGAGGATCCTGATTACATAGTAGATGAGGAATACCAAGAAGATGATGTTGATATGGATCAGGTTGACTTTAGAGCTGCTGATGAATTTGATATCAGTGATGCCGAAGGGGATGAGCAGGATGAGCAGGAAGTTGATGAATTTGACTTAGACAATTTTGATAGTCTTAGTGATGAAGAACATGGCAGTGTTAGAGATAGGGTGGTTAAGGGTATAAGGAAGAAGAAGAATAAAAAGGCAATGGCAACTGATGATTGCCAATTCTATGTTGGTTAGTGTTTTAAGGATAAACAGGCTATTAGGCAGATGGTGAAAGAATATGCAATCCGGTCTAGAAGGCAATTGTTTATCTATAGGAATGATAAGGTTAGATTGAGGGTTCTTTGTCATGGTATTAATCCAAAATTAGGTAGTGGTGGACAAGCTGGTAGTGGTACAGCTGGTAGTAAGGGCAAAAAAGTAAAATCGGCTGAAGGGGTGTCACATGGGGCTGTAGGTAGTTCAAGTGGAGTTAATACAGCCAAGAAAAGTAAAGGTGGTGGGCCCCAAACAAGACAAATGGCTAAAAAGAATCGGATTCCCTCTTGTCCTTGGACTTTGCATGTTTCAAAAGTAAAAAGGGAAGGCACATGGATGGTGAAGACATTTATCAAAGACCATCTTTGTCTACATACCCGAGATGTTGCTCTGTGCATAGTTAGTTGGCTAGCAAAGGAAATTGAACCTATCATTCAAGTCAATCCAGAAATACCATTAAAGGCACTTGTAGATACAATACAAAAGAAGCATCAAGTTGAGGTGACTTTGAATCAGATGTTTAGGGCAAAGGCAAGGGCAACCAAGAAGGTTCAAGGTGACTACTCTGTTCAGTATACACACCTGAGGGATTACTGTGAGGAACTACTTAGGGCAAATCCTGGTACAAGTGTGAAAATTGCAGTTGAACCTGAATGTAACCCAAGCAGTCCTACAAGGCAATTCAAAAGGGTTTATATATGTTTGGGGCCATTAAAGGCAGGGTTTAAGAAGGCTGGAAGGGATCTACTTGGTCTTGATGGGTGTTTCTTGAAAGGACCTTGGCCTGGACAGATTTTAACTACAGTAGGTGTTGATGCAAACAATGGGATTTACCCATTTGCTTATGCTGTGGTGGAGTCTGAAACAACAGCCAGCTGGAGTTGGTTTTTGAGGTGTTTGGGAGATGACTTGGAGCTGCCTCAAAATGGCAATTTCACCTTTATAACTGATAGACAAAAGGTATGTTCTTTGTTGATTTACATAAACCATTTCGATCATCAAATTCAGATGTATAATTGGTTTTTACAACTGTTGCAGGGTTTAATACCTGCCATTCAGCAAGTCTTTCCAAATGCTGAGCATAGATTCTGTCTGCGGCATATTCATGAAAACATGAAACCAAGGTGGAAAGGTGCAGTTTTTAAGAACCTGTTGTGGGCTGCTGCTACTTCAACAACACCTCAGAAGTTTGAGAAGAATATGCAAGCAATCTTGACAGAGGATAAGGACTTGTACAACTGGCTGAAGGAGATTCCTTGTAAACATTGGTCAAGAGCATTTTTCAATGGTATATTTTCTTGTTTTAATGCTACTGTTATTATCAGTTAACTTATTGACGTGTTCTTGTTTTCTTGATGTTGACACAATGCAGAAAGGCCCAAGTGTGATGTCTTGTTGAACAACCTATGTGAGGTGTTCAACAGACGTATACTAATTGGTAGGGACAGACCAATCATTACCTGTCTTGATTTCATTAGGGAATACTTGATGAAAAGGATAGTAGTAGTTCATAAGATGATTGGCAAGTCCCCAGGACCATTAACTCCCAAGGCCACTGTGATTTTTGAGAAGATAAAGACTGACGCTGCAAACTACACAGCTATTTGGTGTGGCAATGGAAAGTATGAGGTATGGTGTTCTTCACTCAATTAAACAGGCTTCAATCATCCCTTGCATATGTGTAAACTTGGTTATTTTGACATTATAGGTTAGTGGTCCTGAGCTTGAAAAAAGGGCTGTGAATCTTGTTGAAAGGACTTGTGGATGCAGAAGGTTCCAGTTAACTGGCTTGCCATGCAGGCATGCAGTGACTTGTATCTGGAACAGGGCATTGAATGGGGAAGGTAATGGTGTACCAGAAGAGTGGGTAGATAAGGCCTACTGGCTAGAGACATGGAGAGATGTCTATAATCACACCCTAGAGCCAATCAATGGAATGGATTTATGGCCTAAAAGCCGATGCCCAACCACTTTAACAGCCCCCAAGTATCATAAGCCTGCTGGGAGACCCAAGAAGAAAAGAAGAAAATCTGCTGTCGAGTTGGGGGAGGTAAACGAGATAATTGAAAAAAGTGGAAAACTGCCCAAAAAAGGGTATACAGTGACGTGTCTTACCTGTGGGGAGAAAGGACATAACAGGAGGACCTGCACTAAAGGAAAGGGTGGGGAGGCTGCTGGTGTTGCTGGACAGGAGGGTGAGGCTGCTGGTGTTGCTGGACAGGGGGTGAGGCTGCTGGTGTTAATGCAGCAGGTGGTGATGTTTAGGGTCAGTTTGTTGAACTTTATGTATTGTGGTTTAGGTTCTTTTGTTGGATATTAACTCATTTTGGTACAGGCCTTTTGTTTAGGTAATTCACGTCTGTAATGGTTGTGCAACAGGTGTCTTATGGTTTGTAATGGAACAAGTATGTAATGGTTTAGTCTTGTCTTTTGGTTTGTGATGGAAAAACTTTGTAATGAATTAGTATTGTCTTGTGGTTTGTAATTCATGTCTGCTTGTAATGAATTAGTATTGTCATGTGGTTTGTGACCCATTTTCAATTGTTCGCCAAACGGCAGAAACCTGAATTTGGACTGACCATACATGTCTAATTAACATAAGCCAAACAACTGTGACCATACATGTCTAATTACAATAACCACTTTCATTATCTTAGATCAACATAAATATTCAACAAAACACTGACCATTTCATTCCATTATAACTTCATACATTTCACAAATCTTAATCAACTGCTCAATTTGCTAAGTAGAACATCAGTACAGAGAACAAAATGACCCCTAAAACAATCTTCAAACTTTTGTTTTCTGAAATGACTCGTTGAAGCTTTTCTTGCAGGTCCCTGTTGTCAACTCCCAACTCGCTATGATTTTCTTCATGATTCAGGGCTACAGAAGACACGTACAAAGGGGGCTAAGCCCAACACACGAACCCACAACTGTTACCTGGACGAGTGCAGCAATGGAAGCGTCGGCCTGGATTTTGTGAAGTCCTCGAGGTACGGATCTTAGTTTTGAACCCACATACACAGTAAACCATGATGATTTCCAACTTAGGGTTTGTACATGAACGATTTTAGACAGGGGACGTCTGTGGATTTGGGTGAATTGTGGAAGAAGATGAGTTGTGGTGAATTAGGGTTTTAAAAAGTCTGCAATTGTGTTTATATACTGGGGTAAAAAATGGATCAAAACGGCAATGTATAAAACCTTTTTAGTTAATCCCTAAAATACCCCTGGTTAATGATGGGGTTTATGGATGGAGTTAGGCATTGTGATCAAAATGGCAACAAAATGTAAAAGTCAGGGACCCAGATGCAAAAAAAAAAACTATTTGGACTAAAGTGGCAAATTTGGACAAAACTCAGGGACTAAAATGGCAATTTACTCTTAATTTAATAAATATGACTTTTGATGAGAGTTGTTACATTCTCCCCACCTTAATAAAAATCTCGTCCTCGAGATTTACTGAAATAATTGAGGATACTTTCGCTTCTTTTCTGATTCCAGTTCCTAAGTGTATTAGGGTCCTATCTTTGAATCCCACTTTACTTAAACCAACACTAATCGTTTGTGTTTTGAGAAATTTGATCTTTCTATCTTCTATCTGAAGGGGTTCAACAAATTTTAATTTTTCGTTTACCTTTATATCTTGGAGAGGTACTACCAAAGATTCGTCAGACAGACATTTCTTGAGATTGGATACATGAAATACATCATATACTCTAGTTAACTCTCCTGGTAGTTGTAAATGATAAGCAACTGGTCCTATACGTTGGATTACTGAAAATGGTCCTATGTACCTTGGACTTAACTTTCCTTTCTTACCGAATTTAACAACTCCTTTCCAAGGAGATACTATCAATAACATTTTGTCTCCAACTTGAAACTCCAACGGCTTTCGTCTATTATCTGTATAACTCTTCTGACGATCTCTAGCCGTCTTCAGCCTTTCCTTCGTGATACTAAATATCACAGTCGTAGTCACTTAGGATTTTCATCCATCTCCTTTGCCTCATGTTTAATTCTTTTTGCCCAAATATATATCTTAAATTCTTATGATCCGTATAGACAGTAAACTTATTTCCATACAGATAATGTCTCCAAATCTTAAGGGCAAAAATTATGGCTTCTAATTCTAAGTCATGAGTGGTATAGTTTTCTTCGTGCTTTTTCAATTGCCTTGATGCATACGCAATTACCTTTTTGCGTTGCATTAACATACATCCAATTCCTAGCTTTGAAGCATCACCGTATACTTTAAAAATCTTCTGTTCCTTCTGGTAAGGCTAGGATTGGGGCATTTATTAATTTATGCTTTAAGATCCTAAAAGGCTTCTTCTTGTTTAGGTCCTCATTCAAACTTAACTGTTTTACAGGTTATCTTAGTTAATGGTATAGCTATCTTGGAAAAATCTTTAATAAATCGTCTATAGTATCCGACTAAACCTACAAAACTCGTAATTTCCATTGCGAATTGCGGAACCTTCTATCTGGTAATTGCTGCTATCTTATCAGGATCTACGTGAATACCTTCATGATTCACCATATGACCTAGAAATTGCACTTCTGGCAACCAAAATTCACACTTCGAGAATTTGGCGTAAAGCTTCTCTTTTCTTAACAAAGTTAAGAGTGCATGCAAGTGCTGACAATGTTCTTCCTGACTTTTGGAATAAATAAGTATATCATCAATGAAGATAATTACAAATTTATCCAAATATGGTTTACAGATCCTATTTATCATGTCCATGAATGCTGCAGGTGCATTCGTTAACCCGAAGGGCATGACTGTAAACTCGTAATGACCATACCTAGTTCTGAAAGCAGTTTTAGGTATGTCTTCCTCTTGTACTTTCAATTGATGATATCCGGAACGTAAGTCTATCTTAGAAAAATATCTAGCTCCTTGAAGTTGATCGAAAAGATCATCAATCCTAAGTAAAGGGTATCGATTCTTAATAATTTAATTCTCTATAATCGATACACATTCTCATTGAACCATTCTTTTTCTTAACAAACAACACGGGTGCTCCCCAAGGGAATGAACTAGGTTGTATGAAACCTTTACTTAATAATTCATCTAATTGCTTTTTCAGTTTTAATATTTCTGTGGGTGCTAACCTATAAGGTGCCTTGGCTATCGGTATAGTTCCTAGAATTAGATGAATCCTAATTTCTACTTCCCTATCTGGTGGTAACCCTGGTAACTCTTCTGTGAATACATTTGGGTATTCTGAAGCTACAGAAATTTCCTTAAGTTTTTTTTTCTTTAGTATTAATGATTACTGAAATCATATATACTATTCCTTGCTTTCGTTCATAATTAGCAACTTTCATTACTGATATGAACTTTATGGGTTTACATAGCTTATCTTTTGTAATCATTATTACTTCTCCAGTGGGTGCACAAATTTCTATGGAATTCTTATTACAGATAATTCGAGCATAGTTGTTTACTAACCAATCCATTCCTAACACAACATCGAATTCAACTAATTTCATAAATAATAGGGTTGCAAAAAAATTTATGACTTAAAAGTTCTATTTCTACGTTTTGCAGAACCTTATTTATTTTAACTGAATTCCCATCTGCCGGTTCTACTGTAGAAATTTGCCTAATGCTGGTTAAAGGTAAGTTAAGAGTTTGGCAGAATGAAGTATTTATAAAACTTTGGTTTGCACCAGAGTCAAATAATACTTTTGTGTAAACGTTGTGAACTAAGAACGTACCGGCTAGCACATCTGGAATGAGCTCTGCTTCCTTAGCAGTTAGTTGGAAGGCTCTTACATTCCTTTTTGCTCCTTCTGCAGGTTTGGCTTTATTGTCAGATGGTTTGTTCAGTTTTGGACAATCTGGCCTAAGATGTCCAACTTCTCCACAGTTGTAGCAGACTGAAAATTTCTTCCTCCTGCAGTCTTCTTCTTGATGCCCCGGAATTTTGCAAAAATTGCAATATCCTTTGCATCTTCCAAAATGCTTCCTTTTGCAAAAATTGCAAAATGGGCTAGTGGAAGATTGCCCATCCCCTCCTTTCTTGAAATTATTATGGTTACCCGGACGGAATCCTTGGGTAATCTTTTGGGCTACTTCCTTCCTTCTATTTTCTTCTCTTGTCCGTACTAGTTCGTCAGTCAGAGTATTGGCTAAATCCACCGCATCATCGATCGTGCGAGGTTTCGCAGCCTTGACGATATTACGGATTTCGGTAATCAATCCCCAAATATAACGAGAAATAAGTACCGGCTCTGGCGAAGCCAGGGTTGGTACCACTCGAGCATACTCGAAGAATGTCGAAGTATACCCTCGACAATCTACATCCACCATCCGGTGGGTTAGAAACTTATTTGTCATTTGTTCCTTTTCATACTCAGGACAGAATTTTCTTTCTACAAAGCTCTTAAATTCTTCCCAGTTCATAGCATACGCCATCCTTCTTCCTTTTGCTTGTAACATCGTATTCCACCATTCTAGCGCCCCTTCTTTGAAAAGGTTTGACGCGTACATGACCTGATCATCCTGAGCACATTTACTTATGGCAATTACTGCCTCGGTTTTCTCTAACCAACGCAGTGCCGCAGTCGCTCCTTCATTGCCTGCAAACTCAGTGGGTTTACAAGCAAGAAATTCTTTGTAAGTGCAACCAGGCGTTGCAGCTTTCCTTTTCTTAGCTTGCCGTGGTTCATTCTCATGATTAGTATGATTATTGCCTCCGTTTACGCTATTACTGAAGTTATCTTCAGGAATACGTTTGCTAGGAACGATTTGTTGTGGTTCGATTGGATTTTTAACAGCAGCAACGATTGCTGGAATAGCGTTGGCTATCCCTTGAGCAACTATTGCTGGAATAGCGTTGGCTATCCCTTGAGCAACGATATTTTCTATATCCTGCCTAGTCATAAATTGATCCCCCGGTTGTTGCTCAGATTGATTAACCTCATTAACTGGTTCATTATTAGCGTTTTCCATCTGATAATTAATATATAATTTATTAGTATCAAATAAATAACAATTACACAAAACAATTATACATAGTTCATAACACTAATATAGCCAAAACTATCGATTTCTCGATTTCCATTTTTATATTTTATAGTATGCATCAATACACACTATTATCTTACAAAGTTTTATTTGTAGTTATTTTACAGACTGATTTTTACTATTACTATTACACAACCACAGTGCCATAAATCCACTATCCTTTGTCAGATGATATTCTAGTAACGACGTTCCCTCTCATCGTATTTCCAGGAGATCTTTCCCCAATCTCTTGGATCCTATTCTCAGCATCCATTAGTTCTTTGCCAAAGTGGCGGAGTTCAGCCATATTCTCGTTACTTATTGGTGGATTTGGTAAAGGTTCTGGATTGAACTGAGGAAAAAGCTTATAGGGATAGTTTTGTAACTGTATTTCATTAGTCAACCATTCGTCTATTTGCGAATGGATTGAAGGGTTTGGAATAGCTGGTTCTAAGTTCATTGGTAGTTGTGTTTCAAGAGAGTGAATAAAAACATTTTCATTAACAGACTTAATAGTATTATAGCTTGCCAATATAAAATCTAGCTCTTCCTGAGATGGTAACCCCTCAATTTGCCTAGAGCTTTCCCCAATTTCCATTTTCTTAGGCTTGGGTTTCTCGAGAGGTAAAGCGTTGAATTCTATAGGTTCTTCTATATCTGGTATATACCTATTGAAATCTCTGGAAACCTCTATTCTTACCGGATAGAGATTTAAATTCTGAAGGGCGTCAGACAAGTCACTCATGCTGTTATGCAAAATACACACAATTACTAAGTTAAAAATCATAACAAAATTTTATAGAAAACTTTTAAATATTATTTCATATTGGGTAACTACCAAAACAACTGAAAATTAAAACACACTAAGTTTTATTTGTAAATTTATTTATTTACTGAATCAGGTTTCTGGCTTATATTTAATAAGGGTGCTAAAACTTGAAAAAATATTTAAATATTTGTATTTACTGCTACAGTGGCTAGCATATAAAGATCTGCCCATACTGTACAAAATTAGTCAGATAATAAAACACATAATCACAAAATGGTAATCAGTAAAATTAAGTATTTTCTAAATACTTAATAGGCTTAAATCAGTGGCTCGATAAGTGGCTCTGATACCACCTTTTTCTGTCACAGCCCCCGACCCGGTTTGACCCGTTTCAGGAGCCGCGGGACAGAAATCCCGTGGTATTTAATTAATTGAGTTTAACAGCGGAAGTTTATCATCAGGATCTTTTTAAAACTGAAATATTTCCCGATTATTTTATTTCACAACTCGGGATAAAACCCCGGTAATTTACAATCAGTTGATTTCACGAAGAAATCTTTTATTTTACAAAACATGTTTCTTTATTTTATCCTGAGCCACTTTCTTAAGCTTGTAGTGCTTCACGGCACTTTTCCTGGATCATAACAGATCACCTGAAACATGTTTGAAAAAGGTTTTGTCAGCGGGAAATACTGAGTGAATCATTCTATTTACATAAAATGATGCATAGTTATTAATTACAGCATAAGAGCGATTACAATGGCTTCTATCTTATTTTTATCTGGCGCTCTGTCACAATGGTGACATGTCACAATGGTGACGATGGTCATACCACTATTAGATCAATGAACCTAAATAGTGATGATTATCCCTAGTAGGTCAATGAACCTAACTGGGAGAAAATTAGTAATGTGCACAATACCCCACTAGCCAGTGATTCAAGATATCCACGACTTAGTCCCTGTAATTATAACTTTTGAAAATAATTTGAGGTATTGTAAAATAGTTTATAAAAAGAGAATGACTCACATTGCAGATTTAGTTTGAGCAGAGTTTAGCCTACTGATTAGCCTTTTTAACCTAAATTTATAACAGGCACACAATTTTGGGTTAGAAATCAATACAGCATTTATGATAACTCACGAGATCAAACCCTCACAACGAATGACAAAGTGCGATACTTAAACATCCATCGAATTAACGACTAATGACAAAGTATCACCCTAATGTGGGCACCACTTAAACATCCATTGGATTATTGATCGATCGGAAAATGAATCGTAATAGCGATCGAGTTAATACCCTGATTGCGGCGTCGATTAATGATCCGTGTGTGTTAATTGTGATAAACAGAAGATATCTCGGAGCGTATTACGAATTGGTTCGTCGCTCAAATTCCAGAAATCAAGTCCCACGACCCTCTATTTATACCCAAAATTTGTCATCCCTTGCGCACCGTAACACTCTAACCCTTACGGTGCGCAAGGGACACCTAATGGTCATAGGGTTGCCACGTTTGGGACTAGGCCTGCTGACTTGACAGAATTCGAAATTTAAATTTTGACAACGTTTTATTTAGATAATCGTGACTAGGTTTTACCCCCCCCCCCCCCCTGAGTTTTAGGGGCCCTGATCCTGATTCCGATTGTTCTGAAAATTTTAGGGTTTGTGCGGAATCACTTGGGTGTCTCAATTAGGGTTTCCTATTAGTCAAATTAATTTAATAAATATGACTTTTGATGAGAGTTGTTACATCAGCAAAACCTGTACAGGGGAGTACATGATGGTTTCACATACGTGTTTGGGGGGCTTCAGAATGCCTACCCAAATCATTTTGGACAGCCCCCGCAGTTCCCACCATGGGAATATTATGGTCATAGTGGTGCAGGTGCCTCAGGTACATGTGGTGGTTATGGTGGTACAGGTGACGATGATGAGGAGTAGGTGGTTGATTTGTTTGATAGACAGTATGTTTATGGATGGTTTGTTTATTTGTTTGTTTGTTTTTATTTTTCAGTACTATGTTTGGTTTGAAACAATCTACATTTGGTTTGTTTAAATTCAGTATTTAGTTTAACTCGTTAAATTTATGTGTGTTTAAATAATTATTACTTGTGAATAACTGTTTGATTTTTGATTGGCTATTTTAGAAAGTAAGAAAAAAAAATAGGCGACTTCAAGAAATGCAAACAGAGTTGAAATGACTACACCACAAAGTCTACTTACACGAGTCAAATCAAACTCTGAGGGAGTACATCTTTCCCTTTTCACATTATTAGTCTAGCTCATGATAATTGCTTAACTAATATGTATTTCACATTGGGGACAATGTGAAGTTTAAGTGTGGGGAGGGGTTAAAAAGATTGTTAAAATCGTTTGTCCTTAAATGCTTAATTTTTGTACAAATCTAAAAAAAAAAGAGTTAAATTAGCTTGTTTGTAAATAATTTTGTACATATTTGATTTATTCTTAACTGATAATTATACAAATGAGAAAATATTAAAGTAATTTTTAAAAAATAAAAAAAAAATTTACAATTATTCATAAATTTGCATCTAAAACACACACCCAATTAGTGAGTTTTGAGCCATTCTAAAAGCAATAATCATATGCTTTAAACTTCATTTTGTTGAGTGTGCCGCATAATAGTATACATTTCAGAACTTGTCTTGAATATACTTGTTTAAATCACTAACTGTAAAAATTATATAAAAATGATAGAGGCAATAGGATACAACCATGTGTTTACCTTTCTAGTTAAAAACCTTGAAAAAATCAAAAATATTATCCAATAGTAAACCATGTTGAGCCTTTTCCTTTTTCGTTTGTTATAAACCCACCATTTTAACCATTTAAGCCTTTTTATTTTACCTTTTTAACCCATGCGTGAATTCCGGTTTAGTATAATTTTCCTTTTATAGGTATTTAGACTGGTCTTTTACCGGCAGACTTTTAAAAGAACTGGACATGCATTCATTTGATTTAAACTTGCTTTGCTGCTTACAATTCGCGAAACCAAGCTTACCTTCGGAGATTAGGGAGAATATATTTCACCTAAGTGGAGAAGTTAGAAAAAAGTGGCGACAACAAGAACAAACGCCACCATTTTGTGGGACATCCAAAAGTGCAATGAAAAGAAGAGCAAAATGATACGACAAATGCATTGGATGTGGAAACTGGTCTCACAAAGGAAGATGTAGAAAAAGTCAAACTGAATCCCAACATGAATATACACTTCTAATGAGGGTGGGGGCTATTAGGCTCAATGCCGAACGGTCCATTAGAGTTGGAAGTAATGTTTACTACAGGATAAAGGAAGACATACGACACATCAAAGATAAAACAGGTCTTGACAATCTGACCTTAAAAGAGTCACTTGGTTTGTGAATACGTGTGAAAAAAAAAATGAGTGATTTTAAATTTTGTGTGAGGTTTGCTAGGATAATTTGCTAGACCGGATTGAAACACTTCACCCAGTAAATATCCATTCCTACCTTTAAACCTTAGCCAAGTTACAACCCACAATAAAAGTCCTCTGGATTTATATAAATTTTTATGTGTTAAATGGTAAAGATGAGATTTCATTACAAGCCTATGAAAATGTTACTATATGACCTGGCTTTTGAGTTATCACAGAAAATTACTAGTGCACAATTCATTAGTTTACACCAGTGAGCCGAGGGAAGTACATCAAAGATGCAAGTAAGTGAATAATTAGTGTTAAAAACGCTATTTATTTTTGAATGATTGCATTAAGTTTTCTCATTGCTATCATTATTAGTTAATTTTAAAACATCTATGTACATTATTGTGTGTTTAAATTTCTTTTCTTAAAAGTTTGTACAGAGTTTTGCTTAGGGACAAGCAAAAGTTCAAGTGTGGGGAGGTTTGATATACGATAAATTATACATGTTTTTATACCCCAAAAACACTTCCGTTTTAAGCGTTTTTGACCGAAATCGCTATGTTAAGAACTAAATTCAGTAATTATACAATTTCAGGTCTTAAACGGAGCATAAAATGAAAATCTGACGAAAAACGGACACTTCCGAAGCATTTCTGATCAAACGGGCCAAAACCAAGATTCGGACCGGAGATGCACGACCGTTCCATCATCCGAACGATCATGCGGGTCCGAAATCAAGCAGTCCATCCGGAGATGCACATTAGTGCGAACAACCGTTCAAGCCCATTACCGGATTCGAACGACCGTGCGAGCCCAAGAACGCCCGTTCCCCTTTTCTGACTAGACATCCACCAAGTCGGCCACCCCACTGTCGGAACCAAGTGAGATCTACGTAAGTAATGATGTCATCGGTATTGCATGGCCGTGCAATACGCCGCACGACCGTGCGATACTTGATTTTTTCCCTATAAATAGCCCATTAGAGTTCAAGCAGAAGGTTGGATTTTTCTCTGAAAATATGGCGATCCTAGAGGTCCGGGACCGTTCTGATGAAGTCTTGTTCAAGTCTCGAGGTCGTTTTGAAGCTTAAATCATCCACCCCGTCAATTCAGTGCATGTTTATGGTTCGATTCCTTGTTCTTTAACATGTAGTCTAATCATTGTGCATGTTATTGGGCTGATGTATAGTTTGTTTATATAGTTTGTGTATATAGTAATTGTGAACTTGTTTCTTGAATAATCTTTGTATTGTAATCTTGTTTGTGTGAAACCCAAGTACTTGTATATGTTTGAATCTTCATGATTGTATAATTGAATGTTTCATTGATGTTGTGTTCTTGATTATATTTGATTATATTGGGTAATGAATATGTGGTAATTTGGATGTTAAATACCTCTTGATTATTCACTTATTTGTAAATTTTGTTTACACCATGAGACCTAACCCGGAGATTGGTATTACACAATATATGTCTTATTTTGATTAAGAGTACTTTCCTACACGTAAGGGTTCTAATGAATTATATGGTATTGATTACATGTTCTTGCATGCGGTTAATGATCCTTGTTTAGTAGTTTTGGTCTGAAATTGCTAACTTGGTAGATTTGTATTCAAGACTTGTAAAGGTGAAATTATTTATTATATGATCTACATAAATGCTTATCTTCGTGGCTGTATTGTGACCATTGGTATTGCTTTCTTTGATAAGTGAGGTTAGAAAACTCTTAACGGATGACTAATCTATCTTTAAAGATTCACATAAATTCAATAGCTCGCTAATGCATGATTTTAGTAAGTTAAGATGGGACCTTCGTCTTAAATCTCCAAAGAATTATTATCTTAGAAAATTCCGAAAGGTGAATAGCTGTCTTGCAATTGGAAAATTGATTAAGTGCTTTGATGACATACATGATAGATAACATGTTTAGGTTATTTGTGAAATAAGATATTTGTTATATTTATAGTTTTACTTTCAGTTAATTTAGTTAAACAACCAATCAATTATTTCTTCCTTTGGTAAAATAATAATAAAGATTCAGTACATATAACACATTTTGTTCCTTGGGACGATATCTGGCTCTTACCAATACTTTACTGCATATGTGACGGGATACACTTGTCCTTTGTTGTGTGTGTTTAAATGTTAAGGTATAAACCATTTTTATAAATATAAAACTCAAGTTCGTGTGGAAAATCACTGTGTAAATATATACATAAACGCACGTGCACCAATGAACTAGTTGTACCCTATGCTTAGGAGGTAGTACACACATAAAAAGTATGATGAAATTATGAAGAACTTAAGATTAGATCACTTGTAAGTGATTAACAAAGTAACTATGAAGTGGGTTTTTGATGATATGATGGAAGTAATGATATGCTTATGTTAATAATGTTGAAAATCAAATATGTGTAAGTATTTTTAAAGAAATTGGATAAGAAATGATGGATTATCGTGTTTTAAAGTCAAATGATAAACTTAATATAAGATCCGTGTGATGAAAAGGTTGTGATGAATGATGAATAAGCTAACTATCTTGAGAATGATATATAATAGTTGATGCTTGATAAGCGACATGGAAGCTTGGGATAGGAGCGGGTCAAACGGGACTAATGCGCACGGGAAGCATATTTGGATGCTAGGTAAGTAAAGCTTACACCCCTTTTTGTAGAATATATATTCAATGTATAGATTATGAACATGGTAACTAAATATGTGAATTATGATGTTCCGACAAGTTTTGGTATGTGTCGGAACATGTGATTATGTTAAGAAACTAAGTTTGATGGTCAAAAAGGGTAAAAAGGGTATTATGGTAATTTTGATTATGAGATAACGAAGGAATAAGTTACAAGGATGGGATAATGAATAACGAAAATCCCACAAGGATAAAATGGACATCTAGACTTAACGGGTCAAATAGTGAAGACATTACCATTTGGCGATATTGACTAATGAATTGTTTTGTTAAGTATTATGCATTCACAGGATGAATAGCGAAAGGAATTATGTTGCTATTACTTAGCCATTTAGCGCATGAAGTATTAAAACGGGTCATAGCTTTGATCCGAGCCAGGTATGTGCGATTAGAGTTGTAGTTAAGTCATGGGATTAGTCAAATGTTTAAGGAAGTCCTTTGTAGTAAAGGATGGAACAAAGTTGACAAAAACGCCCTTGATGGGTAAATCGGGCAAATGGTTGTAACAACTCTCATCAAAAAGTCTTAATTATTATTTTAATTGTCCAATAGGAAACCCTAATTGAGACACCCAAGTGATTCTGTGTAAACCCTAAAATTTTCAGAATTTTCAGAATCAATAGGAAACCCTAATTGAGACACCCAAGTGATTCTGTGTAAACCCTAAAATTTTCAGAATTTTCAGAATCAGGATCAGGGCCCCTAAAACTCAGGGGGGGGTAAACCCTAGTTACGATTATCTACTTAAAACGCTGTCAAAAACGAATTTACGAAATCTGTCAAGTCAGCAAGGCTAGTCTAGGACGTGGCAAACCTATGGTGAAATCGCGTCCCTTGCGCACCGTAAGGGATAAGGCTTACGGTGCGCAAGCGAGGTCAAAATTTAGCTATAAATAGAGGGCATTGGCACTTGAATTCTGAAGTTAAAACGACGTAAAACTTCGAAATATACACTGAGATATCGTAGAAATACTTCTAAAAACACACACGAATCACGAAGTGCTGCCGCAATACAGGGTAATAACTCGATCGCTATTACGATTCATTGTCCGATCGATTAAAATATCCAATGGATGTTTAAGTGCTGCCCACATTAGGGTTATGTTTTGTCATTCGTCGTTAATTCGATGGATGTTTAAGTATCGCACTTTGTCATTCGTTGTGAGGGTTTAATCTCGTGAGTTATCGTAAATGCTGAATTGATTACTAAACCCAGTTTTGTGTGCATTGTTATTTAAATTAGGTTAAAAGGCTAATCAGTAGGCTAGGCTCTGCTCAATTAAATCTGCAATGTGAGTCATTCTCTTTTTATCAAATTTGTTTACAAAAGCATGTTTATTTTCAAGGTTATAATTACAGGGATTAAGTCTTTGTAATCACCATATTACAGCCGGTATGTGGGGTTTTGTATACATTACTTGATAACCGTCACTATTGGACAACGAGTTAGCCAATGAGTGATATGACCATAGTCACAGACACCATCGGGCAAAGAGGCTACCGATGGATGTTCGAGTGACAAGTACTGTGGGTAGTTGGTTTGATATCTGGAAACATTGTAATCTCTCTTAATACTGTAGATTATAACAAACGTGTCGTTTTAGTAAAATGAATGAACTCACTCAGTATTTCCCGCTGACAAAACCTTTTTCAAACATGTTTCAGGTGATCTGTTGTGATCCAGGAAAAGTGCCGTGAAGCACTACACGCTTAAGGAAGTGGCTCAATATAAAATAAAGAAACATGTTTTGTAAAATAAAAGAATTCTTCGTGAAATCTTATGATTGTAAATTACCGGGTTTTATCCCGAGTTGTGAAATAAAATAATCGGGAAATATTTCAGTTTTTAAAAGATCCTGAAGAAACTTCCGCTGTTAAATAAATACCACGGGATTTCTGTCCCGCGGCTCCTGAAACGGATCAAACCGGGTCGGGGGCCGTGGCAGAAAAAGGTGGTATCAGAGCCACTGATTTAAGCCAATTAAGTATTTAGAAAATACTTAATTTTATTAATTACTATTTTGTGATTATGTGTTTTATTATCTGAATAATTGTGTACAGTATGGGCAGATCTTTATATGCTAGCCAATGTAGCAATTAATGCAAATCCTTAAATAATTTGACCCAAGTTTTAGCACCCTTATTAAATATAAGCCAGAAACCTGCTTCAGTAAATAAATAAATTTACAAATAAAACCTAGTATGTTTTCATATTCGGTTGTTTCATAGTTACCCAATATGAAATAATATTTAAAGGTTTTCTATGAAATTTTGTTATAAAATTAGTAATGGTGTGTATTTTGCATAACAGCATGAGTGACTTGTCTGACGCCCTTCAGAATTTAAATCTCTATCCGGTAAGAATAGAGGTCTCCAGAGATTTCAATAGGTATATACCAGACATAGAAGAACCTATAGAATTCAACGTTTTACCTCTCGAGAAACCCAAGCCTAAGAAAATGGAAATTTGGGAAAGCTCTAGGCAAATTGAAGGGTTACCATCTCAGGAAGAGCTAGATTTTATATTGGCAAGCTATAATACTATTAAGCCTGTTAATGAAAATGTTTTTATTCACTCTCTTGAAACACAACTACCAATGAACTTAGAACCAGCTATTCCAAACCCTTCAATCCACTCGCAAATAGACGAATGGTTGACTAATGAAATACAGTTCCAAAACAATCCCTATAAGCTTTTTCCTCAGTTCGATCTAGAACCTTTACCAAATCCACCAATGAGTAACGAGAATATGACTGAACTCCGCCACTTTGGCGAAGAACTAATGGATGCTGGGAATAGGATCCAAGAGATTGGGGGACAGATCTCCTGGAAATATGATGAGAGGGAACGCCGTTACTAGCATATCATCTGACAAAGATAGGGGATTTATGGAACTGTGGTTGTGTAATAGTAATAGTAAAAACCAGTCTGTAAAATAACTACAAATAAAACTTTGTAAGATAATAGTGTGTATTGATGCATACTATAAAATATAAAAATGGGAATCGAGAAATCGATAGTTTTGGCTATATGTGTATTGTGAAATTTGTATGATGATTTTGTGTATAATTGTTATTTACCGGATACTAATAAAATATATATATATATTAATTATCAGATGGCAAACATTGGTAATGAACCAGTAAATGAAGTAAATCAAGCTGAGCAAATTCAGGAAGAACAATTGTTAAATAGACAAGATATAGAAAATATCGTTGCTCAAGGGATAGCCAACGCTATTCCAGCAATCGTTGCTGCTGTTAAAATTCCAATCGAACCGCAACAAATCGTTCCTAGCAAACGTATTTCTGAAGATAACTTTAGTAATAGCGTAAACGGAGGCAATGATCATGTTAATCATGATAATGAACCACGGCAAGCTCCGCTCCCTAAGAAAATGAAAGCTGCAACGCCTGGTTGCAGTTACAAAGAATTTCTTGCTTGTAAACCCACTGAGTTTGTAGGCAATAAAGGAGCGACTGCGGCACTGCGTTGGTTAGAGAAAACCGAGGCAGTAATTGCCATAAGTAAATGTGCTCAGGATGATCAGGTCATGTACGCGTCAAACCTTTTCAAAGAAGGGGCGCTAGAATGGTGGAACACGGTGTTACAAGCCAAAGGAAGAAATAGGGCTTATGCCATGACCTGGGAAGAATTTAAGATTCTTGTAGAAAGAAAATTCTGTCCCGAATATGAAAAAGATCAAATGGCGAATAAGTTCTTAAACCATCGAATGATGGGTGTAGATTGTCGCGGTTATACTTCGACATTCTTTGAATATGCTAGAGTGGTACCAACACTGGCTTCGCCAGAACCGGTACTCATTTCTCGCTATATATGGGGCTTGATTAGTGAAATCCGCAATATCGTTAAAGCTGCGAGACCTCGTACGATTGACCATGCTGTGGAATTAGCTAACACCCTAACTGACGAACTGGTACGCACGCAAGATGAAAACAGGAAGAAGGAACTGGCTCAGAAAATTACCCAAGGATTTCGTACGGGTAATAATAACAGCTTCAAGAGAAAAGGAACAGGGCAATCTTCAAATCCGGCGTTTTGCAGGAATTACAGAAGGAAACATTTTGGAAGATGTAGTCTAACCTGCAATTTTTGTAAAATGGTAGGACATCGTGAAGAGGAATGCAGAAAGAAAACAAGAGTCTGCTATAATTGCGGAGAAACAGGATATTTTAAGCCAGAATGCCCTAAATTAATCAAACCAGCAGACAACAAAGCCAAGACAGCCAACGGAGCTACTAAGAAGAATGTCAGAGCATTCCAGCTAACCACTCAAGAAGCAGAACTCATTCCAGATGTGATAGCTGGTACGTTCCTAGTTCACAACGTATATGCAAAAGTATTATTTGACTCTGGTGCAAACCAAAGTTTTATAAATACTTTATTCTGTCAAGCTCTTAAGTTACCTTTAACCAACATTAGGCAGATTTTTACAGTCGAAACCGCAGATGGGAATTCAGTTAAAATAGATCAGGTTTTGCAAAAAGTAGAAATAGAACTTTCAGGTCATAAATTTTCTGCAAATTTGTTACCTATGAAATTAGCTGAATTCGATGTTGTGTTAGGAATGGATTGGTTAATAACCAACCATGCTCGAATTCTTTGTGATAAGAATTCCATAGAAATTCAAGCACCTACTGGAGAAGTAATCATGATTACAGGAGATAAGCCACGTAAACCCATGAAGTTCATATCAGTAATGAAAGTTGCTAGTTATGAACGAAAGCAAGGAATAGTGTATATGATTTCGGTAATCATTAGCACTAAGGGTAAAGAACTTAAGGAAATTCCTGTAGTCTCAGAATATTCAGATGTATTCCCAGAAGAGTTACCAGGGTTACCACCAGATAGGGAAGTAGAGTTTAGGATTCATCTAATTCCAGGAACTACACCGATAGCCAAGGCACCTTATCGGTTAGCACCCACAGAAATGTTAGAACTGAAAAAGCAATTAGATGAATTACTAAGCAAAGGATTCATACAACCTAGCTCATCCCCTTGGGGAGCACCCGTGTTATTTGTTAAGAAAAAGGATGGTTCAATGAGAATGTGTATTGATTATAGAGAATTGAATAAGGTTACAATTAAGAATCGATGCCCATTACCTAGGATTGATGATCTTTTCGATCAACTTCAAGGAGCTAGATATTTTTCTAAGATTGACTTACGCTCCGGATATCATCAGTTGAAGGTACAAGAAGAAGACATACCTAAGACTGCTTTTAGAACTAGGTATGGTCATTACGAGTTTACAGTCATGCCCTTCGGATTAACAAATGCACCTGCAGCATTTATGGACATGATGAATAGAATCTGTAAACCGTATTTGGATAAATTTGTAATTGTCTTCATAGACGATATACTTATTTATTCAAAAAGTCAGGACGAACATTGTCAGCACTTGCATGCACTCTTAACTTTGTTAAGAAAAGAAAAGCTTTATGCTAAATTCTCGAAGTGTGAATTTTGGCTAAAGGAAGTGCAATTTTTAGGACACATGGTGAATCACGAAGGTATTCATGTAGACCCTGCTAAGATAGAAGCAATTACCAAATGGAAGGTTCCGCAATCCGCAATGGAAATTAGAAGTTTTATAGGTTTAGCTGGATATTATAGACGGTTTATTAAGGATTTTTCCAAGATAGCTGTACCATTAACTAAGCTAACCTGTAAAGCCATTAAGTTTGAATGGGGACCTAAACAAGAAGAAGCTTTTAGGATCTTGAAACAGAAACTAACCAATGCTCCAATCTTAGCTTTACCAGAAGGAACAGAAGATTTTGAAGTATATTGTGATGCTTCAAAATTAGGATTTGGATGTGTACTGATGCAACGCAAGAAGGTAATTGCATATGCTTCAAGACAATTGAAAAAGCACGAAGAGAACTATACAACTCATGATTTAGAATTAGGAGCTGTAATTTTTGCCCTTAAGATTTGGAGACATTATCTGTATGGAAGTAAATTTACTATCTATACATATCATAAGAGTTTAAGATATATATTTGGGCAAAAAGAGTTAAACAGGAGGCAAAGGAGGTGGATGGAAATTTTAAGTGACTACGACTGTGATATTCAATATCATGAAGGAAAGGCAAATGTAGTTGCAGATGCCTTAAGTCGTAAGTATCATGAAAAACAACGACGAGTTCGTGCTCTTAGGTTAAATCTACAATTAGATTTAATGAAACAATTGAAAAATGTTCAAGCTACAGCAATCAAGGATGATGCTGAAGGAATGAAGGGACGAATAAAAGAATTAGAACAAGGAGCTGATGGAATTTGGAGATTCCACAAAAGCAGAATTTGGGTACCTAAGCAGGGAGAATTAAGAAATAAGATTTTAGAAGAAGCTCATAAATCTAGGTATACCATACACCCTGGAACCAATAAGATGTACCAAGATTTAAGAAAGAATTTCTGGTGGATAGGCATGAAGAAGGATATAGCTCAATATGTTTCTAAGTGTCTTACTTGTTCACAAGTTAAGGCAGAACATCAGAAACCTTCAGGTCTACTACAACAATTAGAAATGCCTGTATGGAAATGGGAATTCATAACAATGGATTTTGTTACTAAGTTACCCAAAACCAGAAAAGGTAATGATGCGATTTGGGTAATTGTGGATCGATTAACCAAATCAGCTCACTTTCTACCAATGAAAGAAACCTTTAGCATGGAAAGATTGGCAAAGTTGTATGTAGATGAAGTTGTATCTCTACATGGAGTTCCACTCTCCATTGTATCAGATAGGGATAGTCGTTTCACTTCTCATTTCTGGAAAAGTTTCCAAGAAGCAATGGGAACTCGACTAAACCTAAGCACTGCATATCATCCTCAAACAGATGGGCAAAGTGAAAGGACGATCCAAACTCTAGAAGACATGCTTCGAGCATGTGTGATAGATTTTGGTGGAAATTGGGACGATCACTTACCTCTGATCGAATTCTCCTATAACAATAGTTATCATTCAAGTATTGAAACTGCCCCATTTGAGGCACTATATGGAAGAAAGTGCAGAACTCCGGTTTGTTGGGCAGAAATAGGAGAAAGTCAATTGTCAGGTCCTGAAATAGTACAAGAGACGACCGACAAGATTACACAAATCAAGGAAAGGCTGAAGACGGCTCGAGATCGTCAGAAGAGTTATGTAGACAATAGATGCAAACCGCTAGAATTCCAAGTTGGAGACAGAGTACTGTTGAAAGTTTCTCCTTGGAAAGGAGTTGTTAGATTCGGTAAGAAAGGAAAGCTAAGTCCAAGATACGTAGGACCATTTCCAGTGATCCAACGTATAGAACCAGTTGCTTATCGTTTACAACTACCAGAAGAGTTAGCTGGAGTACATGATGTATTTCATGTATCCAACCTCAAGAAATGTCTATCAGACGAATCTTTGGTAGTACCTCTCCAAGATATAGAGGTAAACGAAAAGTTAAAATTTGTTGAGAAACCTCTTCAAATAGAAGACAGAAAAGTGAAGTTTCTCAAGCACAAACGACTAGTGCTAGTTAAAGTAAAGTGGGATTCAAAGAGAGGACCCGAATATACTTGGGAACTTGAATCAGAAATGAAGCGAAAGTATCCTCAATTATTCCAGTAAATCTCGAGGACGAGATTTTTATTAAGGTGGGGAGAATGTAACAACTCTCATCAAAAAGTCTTAATTATTATTTTAATTGTCCAATAGGAAACCCTAATTGAGACACCCAAGTGATTCTGTGTAAACCCTAAAATTTTCAGAATTTTCAGAATCAGGATCAGGGCCCCTAAAACTCAGGGGGGGTAAACCCTAGTTACGATTATCTACTTAAAACGCTGTCAAAAACAAATTTACGAAATCTGTCAAGTCAGCAAGGCTAGTCTAGGACGTGGCAAACCTATGGTGAAATCGTGTCCCTTGCGCACTGTAAGGGATAAGGCTTACGGTGCGCAAGCGAGGTCAAAATTTAGCTATAAATAGAGGGCATTGGCACTTGAATTCTGAAGTTAAAACGACATAAAACTTCGAAATATACACTGAGATATCGTAGAAATACTTCTAAAAACACACACGAATCACGAAGTGCTGCCGCAATACAGGGTAATAACTCGATCGCTATTACGATTCATTGTCCGATCGATTAAAATATCCAATGGATATTTAAGTGCTGCCCACATTAGGGTTATGCTTTGTCATTCGTCGTTAATTCGATGGATGTTTAAGTATCGCACTTTGTCATTCGTTGTGAGGGTTTAATCTCGTGAGTTATCGTAAATGCTGAATTGATTACTAAACCCAGTTTTGTGTGCATTGTTATTTAAATTAGGTTAAAAGGCTAATCAGTAGGCTAGGCTCTGCTCAATTAAATCTGCAATGTGAGTCATTCTCTTTTTATCAAATTTGTTTACAAAAGCATGTTTATTTTCAAGGTTATAATTATAGGGATTAAGTCTTTGTAATCACCATATTACAGCCGGTATGTGGGGTTTTGTATACATTACTTGATAACCGTCACTATTGGACAACGAGTTAGCCAATGAGTGATATGACCATAGTCACAGACACCATCGGGCAAAGAGGCTACCGATGGATGTTCGAGTGACAAGTACTGTGGGTAGTTGGTTTGATATCTGGAAACATTGTAATCTCTCTTAATACTGTAGATTATAACAAACGTGTCGTTTTAGTCAAATGAATGAACTCACTCAGTATTTCCCGCTGACAAAACCTTTTTCAAACATGTTTCAGGTGATCTGTTGTGATCCAGGAAAAGTGCCGTGAAGCACTACACGCTTAAGGAAGTGGCTCAATATAAAATAAAGAAACATGTTTTGTAAAATAAAAGAATTCTTCGTGAAATCTTATGATTGTAAATTACCGGGTTTTATCCCGAGTTGTGAAATAAAATAATCGGGAAATATTTCAGTTTTTAAAAGATCCTGAAGAAACTTCCGCTGTTAAATAAATACCACGGGATTTCTGTCCCGCGGCTCCTTAAACGGGTCAAACCGGGTCGGGGGCCGTGACAACGGTCTTAAAAGTTGATTAGAATCAAGCTATTTGATTAAGTGAATATTTTGGAAAAGTAGGAAAGCGAGAAGTATGATTTTCGTAAGCCAAGGACCTTAAAATACACAAATACCTTTAACGGGTCAAAGTAAGCTTTTGAGCGAAAATGGGTTAAGAGGATGCCAGACATCCGAGAATTTAATCTTTTATGATAGACGTCATTGATATTATTAGGTTCATAAGAAGTTATGGTCAAACAAACAAGTTATGTTGATAAATGCATGAACGGGTCAAAATTTGGTAAAAGGGTAATATGCTGAAGGCTTAAAAGTCATAAATTTAGGTAGTCCAAATATTGGATTTTCACTCCATGTGATGGAGAATTAAATTACGGACACGTAGGAAAAAGAATCGGGTAAAACGGATCAAAAACGAGAAAGTTATGCTCGTTTCCGTAAAACTGAGTTATGCTAGGAATATGTAGCAACAGCTGCGAACATTCTGATCATATTGGGTGGTGGCGCGACGTGACGGCGAAGGCTATGGGCCGTCGCACGACGCCACGGGCTCATGAATCTTGAAAACTTCATATTTTATTAATATATGCAATGCGAACCCGTCTGGACCGTTTTTAAACGCGTATAAGCTAAGAATGACTAATTTATTCCTTGTTTTAGGAAGGGTAGGTACGTATGAAGGTACGTATGTATGTATGTATGAATATAAGTTGTATGTATGAATGAATGAATGTATGTTTGGATGTATGCAAGTAGGTATATATATGAGCGTATGCACGTATGTAGGCATACGTGAAGATATGAATGTATGTATGTAGGTGTGTATGTAGGTAGTATGTATATGTACGCAAGTGAGTATGTACGAATGTATGCATGTATGTAGGTTTGTGTGAAGGCATGTAATAGGTATGTATGTAGGCATGTATGTATGTATGTAGGTATGCACGTATTTAGGCACGTCCGTATATATGTAGGTACGTATGTATGTAAGTAGTTATGTGTGAACGTATGCATATATATAAGTATGTATAAAAATATGCACGAATGTAATCATTGAAATTGAGTATTGACAATAATAATAGCGTGCCTTGTGAACGAAGTGTAACGCAGGTACAATAAGGAAGTCTCACCACGGATTGTATAATCAGATGGAAAGCTGGAATGTAAAGAGTTAACGGAACAAAAAGTGAATGTGAATAAATCTTGTATGTTTATAATGCATACTAATGCTATGAATTTTATGTGGTGAGCGCAGGTAGTACGAGTCACGAGGATCATCAAGGAAAAGAGATCGAGGACCGAGTCACAAGACAGATTGTACGGGAACGTTGGTGTATGTAATGTAGTAAACTCATGTTATGTTTTTAATTGTAAATGAGTCGATTGATGACTTTCTACGAAAGAGTTATGTTAAAATGAAATTTTAAGTAAGTTAAGGTATTTATAAGGAAAGAAATTTTATGGCATAAACTTCCGCTGCGACTTTTTGTCAAAAACGTGTTAGGGTCTTACAAGTTGGTATCAGAGCCCTGGTTTGAGTGAATCAAGTACGAGAAGATAAATGCTTGAACTCAAACATGTGTGCTCTTGTGATAAGGAACCCGTACAATCCATGACTCGATCAAGATCTAAAAGTAGAAATGGAATGAAAACGTGTATGTATGCATTCATATGAAAAAACTAACGGTTATATTATGTGTAAGGTAAGCATAACCGATTGGAAGGGATGATCCGTGAATGCGGTCAAGAACCGGCATCAAGGCAAGTGATAAGACAAATGGACCCCAGGTACGTAAATTTAACATGTGGGCGTATGAAGTGGTATAATTAAGCGAGTGAAAGAAAATTTTAAATGAAATATAATAGTGATATGGCAATGAAGTTTTGAAAATAATACGCGTGCCGAAACTTGATTCTTCGGACATAAGGTGGCGATTACACGAAGACACGAAACTAGTATGCGGATTGTGTACCTGGCCAGTACACAAGAAACATATGACGTTCGTGAGACCGTGATAATTGTTACAGGTATGTCCGTTGGAATTAGGTAGTAGGTGGACGTGAGGGTAAGGAGAAACGTAAGACTTGCAGGAATGAAAGTATAAACGATATATTAGAATCCGCGAGACGGATTCGAAGCATGAAAGTAATGAAGTATGAATGACTTGTTTGAATCTGCAAGACGGATTCAAGGAAAGAAAGGCATGAATGGAATGTTTGAATCCGTAAAACGGATTCAAGGAAATGAAATGTAGAAATGATATGTATGAATCCGCGAAACGGATTCAACACATGTAAGGAATGAAAGATGTGAATGATATGATTGAAATCCGTTAGATGGATTCAAATCATAGAAGGAAGAAAAGGTATGGATGGTATGTTTGGAACCGCTAGACGGATTCGAAACATAGAAGTAATGAAAGGTATGGATGTTACGTTTGAACCCGAGGGACGGATTTAAAATGTAAAAAGGATGAAATTAGTCCACATCAGAATGTGTCGATAGTTTGACCGTGGTTGTGTCAAACAAGTCATATGGGTAAATGTAAAGTAAATAAACAAAAGAGTGATCGTAATGGGCATGCAAACCTAAGTTGTAAAACGGAAGAAAGAAGTTTTGAACCAGTTATGTGTTAGATGTGTTAGTAATCAACTCTTAGGAGTCATAATGAATGACGGGCTACGACCCGGACAATGGTTTAAGTATGAACGGGAAGGGTAAGTTTTAACGAAAATGCTGAAATGATGTAATGATGTAATGAATGTCCTTGCAAGTAAGCATGAATGGAAGGAAGTACGAATGTGTACCTCAATGCATCTACGATAAATAAGAGATGCTGTTTTGACGTTGCAAAGTCAAACTGCAACAAGTGGCGAAATGACCAATAGAATGAAAGAAATGCATGTGAGGAATGAAATGTGTGACACGATATAGCGTGTACGTAAGAAATTGTAGGAGAATTATAGGTGAGTAAACACCTAGTAGGATGAATGTTAGAATGAAGTGTGCTAACCGCTAAATTGTTGATGATAATGTTAGAACTCTTGACGCAATGAAACCAATTGAATTGGTGGAAGGATATGTACAAGTGGGGACACCATATGTGGATAAATGAAATCTAGCCTGGTACAACTAGTGTTCGGGAAGAATGCGGATCGATCTGGATCACGGATCGTGGATTGATGATATAAGATGAGGTTAGTAAAAGTTTAACTTATGTCGGATAGTATGAATTGGTAAATTGAAAACAACCTACAAAATGAATGACGGAATGGGTATGGTATATGTTTGATTTCTAATAGTTGACATAAGAATGAAAACTATGTCATTAAGAAGTGAAATCTTAAAGGATGAGATGAAAGTATTAAATCTGTTATAAACTGATCATATGAAGGTAAGCATTATTATAAGTTTAAATAAATATGTATAATGACCTGTTACTAACGGGTCGAGGAAATGAGAACGTTATGTGAAAGTATGCCATGGAAAGTATAGACTTGTTAAGAAGAAGTCAATTGTATGAATAATTATGAAATGAGATAGGATGATTACTATAATTATGATGTGACTATGAAGTCAAACATAGATGTGTATGTGTAAATGGAAATGAGAAAGGTTTCGGGGACGAAACCTTATTTAAGGGGGTAGACTTGTAACACCCCAAAAACGGGTTTAGTAATTTAGAACCCGGTTAAGATAAAGGAATGGGTTACGTACCGTTAGTAGTAAAAGTGAAACCATAAACAAAATAACTAGGAATAAATTAGCCTAGTGGTGTTATGTATATAAGTAATAAGATGATGAGTTTTTAGTCCCGTATGCAATCAAAACGAAACTTGAGGGACCAAAAAGGTTAGGATGGAAAGATGGGTTTTATTTATGAAAGTTAACACACACAAACACACACATTCGTGTGTTCTAGAAATCGATCAGGAGCTCCATGAGCTCAAAACCCTAGTTTCATCCATTTCATCAAATCGAAAGGCAAGATGAAGCTTAAATTCATAACCGAGCATGGATTAGCGATCACCTTCTCATGGGGATCATAAGGTATGTCTTAAAGATTAGATTGGTGATCTTTCACGAAGTGGGTTATGATGTAAGTTGCGAATTTGTATGAAATTGAGAATGAGTATGTGTTAGAATTGTCATATAGAACATGGGGTATGTACGGTTTGGGCTAATTTGATGTTTAGAAATGAAACCCGCTGATTATGGTGATGATAATGACTTGAATGATCACCCATGTCCAATTCTTGCTTAATATTGATGTATTTTGATTTGTATGATGGATTCTTGTTAGAGGAATTAAAAGATATGTGATACTAGTGTGTTTGATGTTTATGCATGAATGATTCATGTTGATTAGAAGGAGGAATTTAATGAATTATGAATAAGATTAGAAGGATATGCATGAACTAGTTGTACCCTATGCTTAGGAGGTAGTACACACATAAAAAGTATGATGAAATTATGAAGAACTTAAGATTAGATCACTTGTAAGTGATTAACAAAGTAGCTATGAAGTGGGTTTTTGATGATATGATGGAAGTAATGATATGCTTATGTTAATAATGTTGAAAATCATATATGTGTAAGTATGTTTAAAGAAATTGGATAAGAAATGATGGATTATCGTGTTTTAAAGTCAAATGATAAACTTAATATAAGATCCGTGTGATGAAAAGGTTGTGATGAATGATGAATAAGCTAACTATCTTGAGAATGATATATGATAGTTGATGCTTGATAAGCGACATCGAAGCTTGGGATAGGAGCGGGTCAAACGGGACTAATGCGCACGGGAAGCATATTCGGATGCTAGGTAAGTAAAGCTTACACCCCTTTTTGTAGAATATATATTCGATGTATAGATTACGAACATGGTAACTAAATATGTGAATTATGATGTTCCGACAAGTTTTGGTATGGGTCGGAACATGTGATTATGTTAAGAAACTAAGTTTGATGGTCAAAAAGGGTAAAAAGGGTATTATGGTAATTTTGATTATGAGATAACGAAGGAATAAGTTACAAGGATGGGATAATGAATAACGAAAATCCCATAAGGATAAAATGGACATCTGGACTTAACGGGTCAAATAGTGAAGACATTACCATTTGGCGATATTGACTAATGAATTGTTTTGTTAAGTATTATGCATTCACAGGATGAATAGCGAAAGGAATTATGTTGCTATTACTGTCACACCCCCAAAATCCACACGCGGAGTACCACCGCTTGGAGGCGTGACTGACCAGGATCAAGCCACCAATCATATTGAACATAACAAGTAAGTAAAATCCAACCACACAATATGATAGGTGTTTCAAATCAAAAACGTAGTTAAGTGTTTAGCGGAAGCATAATTGTAAAACCCAATGTAAGTATTAAGTACGAAATAAAGTAATGTTTTTAGTATGGCACACACTGCCATGTCCCACAACGACTGCGCCTCCCTGTGCAAGCTCCATAAGTACCTAACGACCTGCAAGGCGTGTAACAACGAGTCAACAACAAAGTTGAGCGAGTTCACAGTTGGTTGTTTAGTTATAGCATTCGTTTCGTAAATCATATGTTCGTTTTGTAAACCATGTATCGTATTAATTCGTATCGCGGTCTCCCAGACATGTTTGTGAAGATTAGTGGGGGCTTCCCATGTGTTACTAGACCGTGCGTATCGACTACTACAAAAAATGTAAGTGGTGCCCTAAGTCAATGTCTATCAGCATTGACCCTTTGCCCATAGTCCATTAGTACACGCCCGTCCGACTGGCACGGTGTGAGGTTTGTTAAACCTAATAGCGCTATTAACTAATGACCCGCTCGCCATAGGCCTCGGCGATTAAGTCGGTATAAATGAGGGACTTCATGATAGAGTTTTGGTCCAGTGTGGAATCTTGGCATCCTACCTACAGAGGATGGTTTTAGTTACCGTTTAATTCATTAACCCATTCCCAACCCTTGGGAATCCCATGCCTTGGAGAAAGTGTGAACTCACCTTGGTTTGCTCGGTATGCTTAACTATGTGCTCACAAGTAATCAATCAAGTCCTATAGTATGCACGTATACTCAATCAGTTCAAGTTCGTAAAGTTTCACATGCAAACAATACCACATAGTATGTTTGGCAGTTGACATCATGCATCATACTACAGTTAATCACATTCATACAATCCATGTTTCACATAAAGGCTTTCTCAGTTTAATCTAACAATATCATCCACTAACATAACTAATGATGTTAATGGGTTTAACGAGGTTACCGCACTTAACTGGATTAATTCACTTGGCATAGTTCACATGTATAACAGAGTTAATCAGAATCAATAGAGTTATCATACATAATGAACTTAACTTACACAACATAGTTAACATAACCCAGTTAACATACTTAACATAACTGACATACATAACACAGTTAACACTTAACAGGGTTAACCACTTAACAGACATAATAGAGTTAACATGCCCAACTTAATTGGGTTTACATGCGACGAAAACAACTTTGTGAAGAAAACACTTGGGCCGAAATCCCTTGGGCCGAAATCACTTGTTGGCGAAAACACTTGGGCAACGAAATCCCAAAGTGTTTTCGTCGAAGTAGTGTTTTCGTCGGGGGGTTGGTTTTCGTCGGTTACATCATCATCATCAATGTCAGTTACGTTCTACACCAACCCTAATCATCATCTAACAATCATTCAATCGGACCAAACTATGTAATCATATGAATTACCAAATCACCCAATCTTGTTAACTCCTGTAATTATCAATACTATCATTCATCAACATCACAACAGTATCAATATGTTTAACATCTAGCATGAACCCTAGTGTATGTATTCGTCAAGCCGATTAACATAACACCACGCGCAATCGAACAATAACAGCCGGTTAACATGCTTCCAGATCCAGATCACATTAATATCATTCAAGGTCATGCATTCCATCATATCAAATCTACAACCCTAAATCAATATCTTGATCCGCACAACGTCATGTAACAGATTGTTCATGCATTACTCTTTCAAGAACACATTCAACAACATAGCCATATATTTAAAACTGAAATCAAATAAACATGTAATTCACTAACCGAACTAAGGATGATCAAATCAGGAAATCAAACTTCGAATGAGAGAAGGGCAGCCGTCGGGTTCAAAGAAAAACGAGAGAGAGAGGGAGAGGTGATTAGGGTTTGTCAGTTATCCCATTCTTGCGCACAGATTAAACAAATCCTATAATCACTCGTTTCTGGGCCAAAGCCCACCTTTGTTTTTCGTAGGCCTCATGTGGACGAAAACACCTTGTGTTTTCGTGGGTGTGTCTTCGTGGGAGGGTGGGTGTTTTCTGCTAGTGGTGTTAGGCAAGGTTCCATGTTTTAAATAATTATACAATTCAAATATGTATAGCATATACACACATATTATACATATCACAAATACACTTATATTGCACCTCAAATAATTATAAAACACACTTAGCAAATACGCACGAAGTTAAATCGGATAGAGACCTTGAAAACTCGGGTTGTCACATTATCCCCAACTTGAAAGAAATTTCGTCCCGAAATTTAGTACGTTGTTACTGAGGAAGCTATTTTTGTTGTGTTGTTTACTGGTTTTCCTGGGGTGTCACATCATCCCCCCGTTGATTTGGAATTTCGTCCCGAAATTCTGTAGTAGCTTCAGCCTCAGTAGTGGTTGCACTTTTTCCGAACAACTGGGGATACTTGAGTTTTATTTGATCTTCTCGTTCCCAGGTAAACTATGGGCCACGACGGGAGTTCCAACGAACTCGAACAAGAGGTATTCTGGTGCGCTTGAGAACCTTAACGTCTCGGTCCGTGATTTCAACTGGTTCCTCGACGAATCGCAACTGATCGTCGATAGTGAGCTCCTTCAAAGGAACTATGAGGGTCTCATCTGACAGACACTTCTTCAGATTTGACACGTGAAAGACGTTGTGAACTGCACTGAGTTCTGCGGGCAGGTTTAGTTTGTAGGCCACTTTGCCTATCTTCTCAATGATTTCGAACGGTCCGACGTAACGCGGATTAAGTTTGCCCCTTTTTCCAAAGCGAACCACACCCTTCCAGGGTGAAACTTTGAGTAGCACTCGATCCCCAACTTGGAACTCGAGTGGTTTCCTGCGCTTATTAGCGTAGGCTTTCTGACGGTCGCGAGCTGCCGCCATGCGTTGTCGTATCTGAGTAATCCTTTCTGTTGTGTCCACTACAAGTTCTGGACCCGTGATCTGACTATCACCCACCTCTGCCCAACAAAGAGGTGATCGGCATTTACGCCCGTACAATGCCTCAAACGGAGCGGCTTGGATGCTGGTGTGGTAACTATTATTATACGAAAACTCCACCAATGGGAGGTGTTTCTCCCAGCCATTGCCAAAATCAATTACACATGCCCGAAGCATGTCTTCTAAAGTTTGAATAGTGCGCTCAGACTGCCCATCCGTCTGGGGGTGATAAGTTGTGCTCATGTCTAATCGAGAGCCAAAAGATTTGTGCATTGCCTGCCACAGTTCTGAAGTAAATCGTGCATCACGATCGGAGATAATAGAGGTCGGCACCCCGTGCCTTGAAACCACTTCCTTTAAATAAACGTCTGCTAAAGTGGAGAACTTATCCGTTTCCTTGATAGCCAAGAAGTGTGCAGACTTTGTTAGTCGATCCACGATCACCCAAATAGTATCATTTCCACATTGAGATCTAGGCAGGCCGGTAACGAAATCCATGGAAATTTTCTCCCATTTCCATTGTGGTATCTCTGGTTGTTGGAGTAGGCCCGATGGTTTCTGATATTCAGTCTTGACTCTCGCACAAGTCAAACATTTGCTAACGTAAGTTGCTATGTGAGCTTTCATGCTAGGCCACCAATACGTAGTTCTGAGATCGTGGTACATCTTATCCGAACCAGGATGTACTGAGTAGCGAGACTTATGTGCTTCATCCATTACAAGTTCTCGTAAATTGCCATAGAGTGGGACCCAGATGCGTCCTGTTACATAGTAGGCGTCGTCTGCCTTTTGTTCTAACCGTTGCCTTGAGCCGCGTAGAGCTTTAGCCCTGACGTTTTCTGGTTTCAATGCTTCTACCTGAGCATCTCGTATCTGTGAAGGAAGACTAGATTGGATGGTGAGTTGTAGTGCTCGTACACGCCTAGGTGTAGTATCCTTTCTACTGAGGGCGTCGGCCACCACATTTTCCTTGCCCGGATGGTACTTGATGGCACATTCGTAATCATTCAGTAGCTCGACCCATCGACATTGTCGCATGTTCAACTCCTTTTGCTTGAAGATATGCTCGAGACTCCTGTGATCGGTGTAGATAGTGCACTTGGTACCGTACAGGTAATGTCTCCATATCTTAAGTGCAAAAATAACAGCTCCCAGCTCTAGATCATGTGTAGTGTAGTTCCTTTCATGAACTTTAAGTTGGCGTGAGGCGTAGGCTATGACCTTGTCACGTTGCATCAACACACATCCAAGACCCTGAATGGATGCGTCGCAATAGACCACAAAATCGTCTGTGCCCTCTGGCAATGAGAGAATAGGTGCGCTACAGAGCCTATCCTTTAGGTGCTAAAATGCTGATTCATGTGTATTACCCCAACGGTAGATAACGCCTTTCTGAGTTAGTGAGGTGAGGGGTTGTGCAATCTTCGAGAAGTCTTTGATGAACCTTCTGTAGTAGCCCGCCAAACCCAAAAATTGGCGGATTTCTGTTGGTGTACGTGGTGCAGGCCAGTTCTTAATCGAGTCTACCTTGGATGGATCAACGTGTATCCCATCCTTGTTCACCACGTGGCCTAGAAAGTGGACTTCACGAAGCCAGAAGTCGCAATTTGAAAACTTGGCGTACAGCTATTCTGCTCGAAGTAGTTCCAAAATAAGTCGTAGATGCTGCTCGTGTTCCTCCCGACTCCTAGAGTAGATCAGAATGTCGTCGATGAATACAATCACAAACTTATCCAAGTAAGGCTTGCACACTCTGTTCATAAGATCCATGAAGACTGCAGGCGCGTTTGTTAGCCCGAATGGCATGACCAGAAACTCGTAATGGCCGTAGCGTGTTCTGAATGCTGTTTTAGAGACATCCTCGTCCTGGACTCTCAGTTGATGATAGCCTGACCTCAGATCAATCTTTGAATAGTAGCTCGACCCATGCAGCTGGTCGAACAAGTCGTCAATGCGTGGAAGAGGATAGCGATTCTTTACGGTCACCTTGTTTAGTTCGCGGTAATCTATGCACATACGGAAAGTACCGTCTTTCTTCTTCACAAACAACACTGGTGCTCCCCAGGGCGAAGAGCTAGGACGAATGAAACCCTTATCCAAGAGTTCTTTCAATTGCTTGGATAGTTCTTCCAGTTCGGTTGGAGCTAAGCGATAAGGTGCTCGAGCTATGGGTGCTGCTCCACGAGCTATGGGTGCTGCTCCAGGAGCTAGCTCGATTTGGAATTCGACCTGGCGATGAGGCGGTAGCCCAGGTAAATCTTCAGGAAACACTTGAGGAAAGTCGCGTACAACTGGAATATCTTCAATCTTCTTCTCTTTCGTTGATGCGTCAGTAACAAGTGCTAAGATAGCGGTGTGACCCTTTCGCAAACACTTCTGGGCCTTAAGGAAGGAGATGATGCCCACCACAGCACCACTCTTGTCGCCTTGAATTTCGAGAGGTTCTTTGCCAGAACGGGGAATACGAACAATCTTCTCTTTGCATAGGATCTCTACTTGCTGTTGGGATAACCAATCCATCCCAATAACGATGTCGAAACTACCCAGAACTATAGGAATGAGATTGATGGAGAAGGTCTGCCCAGCTAGGACGCGCTTACAATCTTTAACTACGTGTGTGGCTTCTACACTCTTACCGTTTGCTAACTCTACAGCATGCTTGGTGTTTAAGGGAGTTGGTGTGTGTTTTAACAATTGACTAACTTTTAGAGACACATAACTGGTATCGGCACCCGAATCAAATAAAACAGTAACATAAAAGTCGTCGAGAAGAAACTTACCCATCACCACGTTAGGATCATTCCTTGCGTCACTCTGACCCATCACGAACACTCGACCCCTGGCACCGTTGCCATCATTGTTTCCCCCGTTGTTATTCCCATTGTTGTTCCCATTGCCCTGATTATTGTTATTGTTGTTGTTGTTCGGATTTTGATTTAACTGGGGGCAGTCCCGCTTAAAGTGGCCTTCAGCACCACACTGAAAACATCCCCTGTTACCTCGTTGTCGCTGCTGGTTCTGTGGAGCTGGTGGTTATTGTTGTTGGTTCTGATTCGCAGGTCGTGAGCTCCTGCAATCCTTGGCTTCATGCCCCATCTTGAGACACCTCTGACAACGACCCTTGTTGCACTGACCACTGTGGTGTCTGTTGCATCTATTGCACTTTGGGTGATTTCCTCGATATCCACCCTACCCTTGACTACCAGAAGATTGCTGACCAGGGCTCTGATAGTCATCAATCTTTCGCTGCTGTGCCTGGGATTGAACTGAAGTCGAACCCTTGCTGGAGGTTCCATCCCACTTTCGTTTTTTGTCACTGGGAGTAGCAGAAGTGGTAACAGTAGTAGCACCGATGCGCTTAGGTAGCCTGTTCTGTTCCACTGCCTGGTCTGTGAGACGATGAGCAAGACGAGTAACATCCTGGATGGTAGCAAGGTTAGCCGAAGTCACATGGCTTTGAATCTCTGGTACTAAGCCTTTGAGGTACAGCTCAATGTGCTTGATGGGAGGATCCACCATAGTTGGACATAACACTGCCAGTTCGTTGGATCGTTTCGTATACGCCTCTATTTCTGACCCCGTCATCTTCAGGTTAAAGAACTCCACTTCCAACTTGTGGATGTCATCACGACTACAGTATTCCCGCTTGATCAGTTCCTTAAAGTCGTTCCATGGGGTGGCATTGGCAGCTACCAGCCCCAACATTTGCAGTTGTGCGTTCCACCAAGTCAATGCAACACCTTCGAGAGCACTAGTGGCATACTTCACCCTACGAGCCTCAGGGCATTCACACATTTCGAAGACTGACTCGAGCTTCTCAAACCAGTGGAGGAGTCCAACTGCCCCTTCAGTGCCACTGAAAGTACCAGGACGACAGTCCATGAAAGTTTTGAACGTGCATACAGGCGGCTGAGCATGCTGGCCTGTTGTGTCAACAAGAATAGGACAAAGTTAAACACAAGAGTTGGTTTAGGAGTGTAGGATCTAAGGATCCTAGAGTGAGTTGCGACTGCAGGATATACCTCCTGCTTGGGCGGCTGCAAGTGCCGCAGCAACTTGTTGGTTAATCAGAGCCGTCAACTGGGCTTGAGTCATGTTAACGCGTCCAGCCATGATCTTCATATCAAAGGAAACATGAGTGAGAGTGGTTCGCGAAAGTGCGATGACAGAAGAGAGTAAGCACGCATGTGTTTCAATCAACAGTTGTTACGTTTATCTAAGCATACCATGAGCAAAGTTCTATGTATCTAGCAAGTAGGCAATGTAAACATAAATCATATCACCTAGAATGTCGAGTCTTGCACGTGGAGCGAAGCGTCGTTGTGGATCGTTGAGCACTGTACAGGTTATAGTCTGGTTTTAACAAAAACTTTTTCCCTTATTAAAACCAAGTTCACTATAAACATGGCTCTGATACCAATCTGTCACACCCCCAAAATCCACACGCGGAGTACCACCGCTTGGAGGCGTGACTGACCAGGATCAAGCCACCAATCATATTGAACATAACAAGTAAGTAAAATCCAACCACACAATATGAAAGGTGTTTCAAATCAAAAATGCAGTTAAGTGTTTAGTGGAAGCATAATTGTAAAACCCAATGTAAGTATTAAGTACGAAATAAAGTAATGTTTTTAGTATGGCACACACTGCCATGTCCCACAACGACTGCGCCTCCCTGTGCAAGCTCCATGAGTACCTAACGACCTGCAAGGCATGTAACAACGAGTCAACAACAAAGTTGAGCGAGTTCACAGTTGGTTGTTTAGTTATAGCATTCGTTTCGTAAATCATATGTTCGTTTTGTAAACCATGTATCGTATTAATTCGTATCGCGGTCTCCCAGACATGTTTGCGAAGATTAGTGGGGGCTTCCCATGTGTTACTAGACCGTGCGTATCGACTACTACGAAAAATGTAAGTGGTGCCCTAAGTCAATGTCTATCAGCATTGACCATTTGCCCATAGTCCATTAGTACACGCCCGTCCGACTGGCACGGTGTGAGGTTTGTTAAACCTAATAGCGCTATTAACTAATGACCCGCTCGCCATAGGCCTCGGCGATTAAGTCGATATAAATGAGGGACTTCATGATAGAGTTTTGGTCCAGTGTGGAATCTTGGCATCCTACCTACGGAGGATGGTTGTAGTTACCGTATAATTCATTAACCCATTCCCAACCCTTGGGAATCCCATGCCTTGGAGAAAGTGTGAACTCACCTTGGTTTGCTCAGTATGCTTAACTATGTGCTCACAAGTAATCAATCAAGTCCTATAGTATGCACGTATACTCAATCAGTTCAAGTTCGTAAAGTTTCACATGCAAACAATACCACATAGTATGTTAGGCAGTTGACATCATGCATCATACTACAGTTAATCACATTCGTACAATCCATGTTTCACATAAAGGCTTTCTCAGTTTAATCTAACAATATCATCCACTAACATAACTAACGATGTTAATGGGTTTAACGAGGTTACCGCACTTAACTGGATTAATTCACTTGGCATAGTTCACATGTATAACAGAGTTAATCAGAATCAATAGAGTTATCATACATAATGAACTTAACTTACACAACGTAGTTAACATAACCCAGTTAACATACTTAACATAACTGACATACATAACACAGTTAACACTTAACAGGGTTAACCACTTAACAGACATAACAGAGTTAACATGCCCAACTTAATTGGGTTTACATGCGACGAAAACAACTTTGTGAAGAAAACACTTGGGCCGAAATCCCTTGGGCCGAAATCACTTGTTGGCGAAAACACTTGGGCAACGAAATCCCAAAGTGTTTTCGTCGAAGTAGTGTTTTCGTCGGGGGGTTGGTTTTCGTCGGTTACATCATCATCATCAATGTCAGTAACATTCTACACCAACCCTAATCATCATCTAACAATCATTCAATCGGACCAAACTATGTAATCATATGAATTACCAAATCACCCAATCTTGTTAACTCCTGTAATTATCAATACTATCATTCATCAACATCACAACAGTATCAAAATGTTTAACATCTAGCATGAACCCTAGTGTATGTATTCATCAAGCCGATTAACATAACACCACGCGCAATCGAACAATAACAGCCGGTTAACATGCTTCCAGATCCAGATCACATTAATATTGTGACAACCCGCACTAAACCAGGTATCCGTACGACTTAACTAATGATCAATTACTGCTTAATTACTGTGCTTGTTTGAACTAGCTGATGAACTGCTACCTGATATCTGATACATGTACTTACTTGCATCATACTTTACTTATCGTCACTACATTATTTACATGCTGAACCCTAGTGACAAACATGATGCACAAAAAGCACAGTAGCACTATAGCGGATAACCTATTGAACATGCTGATAAAGCCAGCATCAGGCAGACACTGCCTCTAAGGCCTGTAAGAGCCTGAGATAATTGCTACACTAATGGTGAGTGTAGGGATATAAGGGTTGTGGAACTGCGTCTCTAGGGATAAGTCACAATGACTGGATGTGCCTAAAACGTACTCTAAGTACAAAACTCAGCACTTTACACAATAATTCAGCTTTTAGCTAACTAATAAAGTGCCAAAACATGAGAAAAATATTGCTAGACACTTTCCAAAGTGTCAGGAATGAGTCGTGTCACTAAAAAGAGTATTAACGACACTTTAAAGCTTTAGTAACGCTTTAACGGATTACTATCCAACCAAACAACCAGACTATACCCGGAACATGAAAATATTGTTATTTTCATTACTTATCTTTTTCTGAGCCAGTTAAGGTCCCTGAATACCCTAACACCCATTGTAACGCGTGACACACAATTAACCGGGTTAACCATACTTAACCTAACTATTATCCTAACTAATAACTAAAGACTAGTTGGTTTCGGACTAGGACCCCCCCCCCCTCTTTACAACCGTCCCCATGTGGGGGGACACACTTGTACTTTGTAGATTTTTATAATCTCTATTGCCTAATATCATCTAGACATATTTTCCATTGGATAATACACATGAAATTTATCTATAAGTTCTAGTCTAAACCCACCATAACATAATCACTTCCACAACACACTCCAAAACTCTCTCTTTCTCTCTCAAAGCTTACGGCCAAGCATCCCCTATTCCATCCATCATATTTTCGATCTTAATCTTCATATTTCAAGCATCTACAAGTGTTAAGGGTCACGTATTAGGAAGCTTGGTGCAAACGGAACGCGAAGGACCTCTCTACTTTGCTTTTATCCACCCATTTTGCGCATAGATTCTTCCCTAGCCTCGAGCTAGAGGTATAATGCTTAAATCACCTTCTTGAACTAATCTAAAGTGGTTAAAAGGATTTTTATCGGATAAAACTCGTTAACATGCAAGTTGATGCTTTAAAGTTTACTAAAAACACTAAAAAAAAAGGTGGTTAATAGCACATTAGTTGTGTAAATGTTGTAGTAATTGAAAGTTGTGATTATTTAGGCCCGATCTATGATGTGGTAGCTCGGATCATCGTTTAACCCGATTTGGTAAGATCATGGATCTTAACATAAGCTTGTTTTGAATGATACAAGGGTTAAAAGGTGAAACTCTACCACACGCGAATCATGAACTTGTGTAAAAAAAAGTTTTACTTGTGAAATGGTGTTTAAAACTAGCAGATCTACGCATCTGCAAGTAGTATTTTCAAAGAACCACGTATCAAAGAAATCATGTATTTTAAAAGATGGATTTTATACTAACAAGCATGATTTTTATAAACCACAAGTGTGTAAACACTTGTGAAATGAAAAGAGCCGACAAAATAACAGTTTTTGTAAAAGATGACGGGAAGTTGTAAAGATAGATTTTCTCTAAAAACGAGGTTTTTACAAGATCAAACTATATTATATGAAGATCTACTAAATTTAAGGGGATGTACACCACAGTTTTGGGAAAACTACAAGTTCATGTAATTTTTGGCAATTTACACATATGTTGAATTGTTGTTGTGATAAAAGTTGTTCTGATCAAATAAAGAAAATTGTTGAGTTGATTTGATAAAGAAAATGATACGCTTGAAAGCGTGGCCACCTCCAGTTACAGAGGAAACTCTGGTGAAATTTTTCTAACAACCTAACACTTAGAACTATTTACACTACAAGTGTTAGAATTATTTTTGACATGTTTTCGAAATATGAATTTCGCCATGACTTTATTTACTAAATATTCGGAGGTGGGATTTTCACAAAATTTAACGTGATAAATATATATTTTTCACACACTGTTTAAGATTATTTTGTGAAAACACATAGATATTATTTTTAGAGTAAAAATAATATTTACGAACGATAACGAATCCAAAATAATACGAACGCTTTCACCATAAATATATAAGTTACACCGGTAAGTATATTACCACTCGATTGTTAAAACGTAACTTACGCACTTACGGAAATATTTATGAACGCGTATTTTAACAACGTATTATTGGAGAAAAATTGTGTGAAATGAAAATATAATATTTTTGAGAAAAATACTTATATTTTGGGAATTGGAAAATGTATATATATTAAGTGAGACTTAATGAAATAATTTGAACGCACATGTATTGAATCCCCCATCCTTGGGAAGGAGATTAACTACCAAGTATATACAGAATGTAAACACGAAATAGTTGTCTAACTATTTCCCAAAGACTTAAACTATAAAGCTAAGGCACGGCCGTCTGTCTAATAGAAATTAGCACCTGTAGGTCATCGCACAGCTGCGTGAGCAGGAGATACTTGGTAGAGACGCTTCACTGTGAGTTCATGTCCCCCTTTTCTCTAACTGTTTTCAGTTTTCTTAACTGCGGGGGTGAAATACATGTTACTATGATTACAAGTACTTTATACACGGTATGGTTAGCGTAAGGAGGTTTATTACTCAGATCATGTGAGTGGGTAGGAGCAATATGAGGCCATTAGTCCTCATGTCGGGACCGAGGGACAGGAGCGGTAGATCTATCTGGGTGTAGCGAGCCCAGCCCCAGGCCAAACTAGAAACGGACCTTGGGGTGACTTTGTCCACATACTAATGCCGTGGCGAAATCTGCTAGGTTTGAGTCTCCCTATTTGCACTTCACATATATCAGTGGCCTTGCAAACCATTGGTGATCACAAGTCCCCTTATTTGCTACATACCACGACAATTTTTATACTTACAAGTGTTTTACATACTCACTTGCACATGAACTCGCTCAACATTATTGTTGATTTTTCAACTTACATGTATTTCAGGAAATTAACAGGATCTGGCACGGTATGACGTGTTTTCCCGCTGCATATTGGGTTCCAAGGTCATCCCAGTTTAGGAAATGTGACTCTTTCCTGGACAAGTCACAAATCTTAAACTGCGTTTATCTCATGTTGATGTTTAAAACAATGTTTTACGTTATGATGTTGTAAGTTTTTAAGACAATGGTATGTTACTCTGGTTTTAAAACTTAATCAAACGGATGATCTTGCATGATTTTACTTCATATAGCTTTGTTATGATTAAGCTATGGTATTAAGAAGTCACACCAAAATTAACCACGCTTCCGCAAAGCCAGGGTGTGACAGCTTGGTATCAGAGCTCTGATCATAGCGAACTAGGATTCTTTCTCGAGTCTAGACTATGATCACTAGGGCTCTCATGAAAACATTTTTACTGCATACCACTTAAGTCCAGATCCAAAACTTTTTACAAACAAATGTTGAGCACATTTTATTATTTATAGGCTCAGCCTGGAGGGCTGAGGCTCGGTCTGGAGGATCGAGGCTCGGTCTAGGTGACCGAGGTAGTTGAGCACGTTGATTTATTATAGGCTCAGCCTGGAGGGCTGAGGCTCGGTCTGGAGGATCGAGGCTCGGTCTAGGTGACCGAGGTAGTTGGCTAGTGAGGCTAGGAAGAGTAGGCTCAGTCATGAAGGCTGAGGCTCGGTCAAGGGGACCGAGGCTCGATCTAAGAGGTCGAGGTGGAGGATAGAGCAGTCTTAAAAACTGGGAGAAATTGGCTAGTGAGACTAGGAGAATTATTTGATTGACTAACATGTTTATATGATTGATTATTATACGTATATGTGTTTGTGTTACAAACGTCATGCTTTCATCAAGTACTAGAATGATGGACACTACGAATCCCATGGCCATAGTATCAGACGACATAGTTTCATCGAAGCACGAGGTGTACATTTCCGATACTACCGGCACAGACAATGACGACTTTCAGCCCTTTTGCGCTGCCTGAAGTCGTAGCAGAGCCTACTGATGGCCATCTTGTTGGGAATTTGCCCCCTTGCCGCTTATCCTATTGTTGATATGCCCCCCCCCCTGACGTGGCCTCTGACGACGATAACGATCTACTTGAGGAGGACCCATTCGAGGGCAGGGCCCTATTGCTGCTGGTATTAGACTACTGCATGCGGACGCTCCTGTAGGGGGAAACTCATGTCCATTCCCCTATCCCAGACTCATTTGAGTTTCTGACATCCGCGTCTTCGCACATACAGGGAATGCAGCACCACTCACACGACGCCGACCCTGATATGGCATCATCAGCTGCACCGGATCCCGCCCACAGCTTTGAGTTTGACCACGATATTGAGGTTGATCCTGCTTTTCCACCTGGTTTTGATCCAGACCATGACCTTGAGTTCATACACTTAGACCAGCCCTTGGAGGATCCTGTAACCCCCTGTGTTTGTTGATCCAGCTGATCTTGAGATGGAGTTTTGATCCGGAGCCGGCCGTGGCCCCTGAGCCAGGCGCTGCTCCTGACCCCGCATTGGAGCATGACCCTGTTCATGCCAATGCACCTACTGTTGCTCCTTGATTGATCATCTGCTTAGACGAGAGAAAATTTGGGGTAACTGTGCAAGACAATTTATTATTACGGGGGCCCACGTAATAACGATTTGTAGTGCACAGGAATCCTGGTGGACTCTGCGGGTCAAGCTAATGATAACCAATGCAGCAGGAAATAACTTAAACACGAATGACCAAGGCGATGTAGCCTCGAGTTCATTCTATTACGAGCAACAAGCCAAATTGGCAAGCCTATGTGAAGGCTCAGAAATTTACTTCCCCACTCATACAGTGAGTATATTTGCGTGTGAAATTGGGTGATTACATGATGGCTTATGTTGCTATATACACCTCATAGACAATTGAAACGTTGTCTAACCCGCTTCACACCACTTCGACAAAAGGGAATGTCACCCAGGCGTGATACAAACACCAGTACGTTGCCAAGGACAGAAGCCGAGCTGCAAGAACGCATCTCACAGATAAATGCACGACATGAAGCCCTCCGCTCTAAGTACAACGATGGTATTACTGGAAATAACCCTCCAACTGGCTGCACCTATAAACAGTTCCTGAACTGCAAGCCTTTGAACTTTGACGGAACAGGAGGCGCCGTTGCATTTGTTCGTTGGTCCGAAAAGGCCGACTCCATTCTAAGAATGAGTAACTGTTCGCCCCAACAGAGTGTTACCTATATCTCGGGGATATTTCTAGATGGCACACTCTCTTAATGGAACCTCCAGGTTCAGACCCTTGGCACAGACGCTACTTATGTACTGAGCTGGGACGAGCTCAAGGAAACGATTGAGAAGAAATGTTGCTTTAGGACTGGAATTTAGAAGCTTGAGGTGGAGTTCAGGAATTTGAAAATGGACGAACCAGAAATTCCTGAATTTGTCCAGCGATCGCACAACTTGTCTAGGGTCGTCCCCTACTAAGTCATTGACGTTGTATGATACAGTTGTGTACTTGTACGCTTACTATGTGGTCTCGATATATGGCAATCGCAGTATTCTCATCACTTATGATGTTTGATTTACTATTTAGGTTCTATGACATGAGATGTTATGTGGTTGATTTATTTATAGCATGAGATGTTATGTATTGTTGAATACATACGTACGTTTTACTTGCTATGACCTAACCTACGTGAAACATCTTTTAGAAGATGCCACCAAGTCGCGAAATGCGCATGCCCACCTCAGAGGCGGAACTTCAAGAGATAATTGCTGCAGCTATAGCACGGCACGAGGCCCTACGCTCCGAACCTAGCAGAGGTACCTCAGAAAATAACGGTTGTTCCTACTGGCACTTCCTCAAATACAAGCCTCCGAAGTTCGACGGCACTGGAGGTGCCATGGCTTTTGTGAAATGGATCGAAAGTATGGATTCCATCTTTCAAGTGAGCGGTTGTACGCCGGAACAACAGGTCCTATACGTTTCTGAGCTGTTTCTAGATGAAGCCCGATTATGGTGGAATCTTCAGACCCATATAAAGGGTGCTACTGCAGCATATGCATTAACCTGGGGTGAACTAAAAGAAATGATGCATAAGAAGTATTTCCCCCAAACGGAAACCCAGAAGTGGGAAGATGAATTTCGGAGCCTGATGATGGAAGGTCCGAAGGTGTTGGAGTACGTGCAAAGACTTTATGATTTGTCACGAGTTGTTCCGTACCTGGTGAAACCAGAATTAAAGAAATTGGAACAATTCATTTGGGAACTGGCGCCTCAAGTCTTGAGCTTGATGACAACATCAACGCCACCGACAACTATGGCCGCAAGTAAGATGGGCTTGGCACTCGTTACGGAAGCAGTTAGACTAGAAAAACTTGCAAACCCTAACAAGGAGACTCAGGTAGAGTCGTCCGGAAAGAAGAAAAGGAAGCTCACCGAAGATACCCGAATGAATGAGGGTGAACAAAGATCTATTCGAGGTTGTTTTGACTGCAGGGACAAAGGGCATTTCAAGAAAGATTGCCCTAACAATAAACAGGCCAATGATAAGATTTACTTAGAAACTGAACCAAGACGTGCTGAGTGCAAGTGTCACCACAATTATGGATGTCGGAAGCCTAGGTACGGAAGGAAAAGACACAACAAGGATGGTTGTGGGATGAAGGGTCCCAGACAAGGAGAAAATAGTAACAACGCTCAAGGTGGAAATGGGAGGTATCCAGGATGCTTCCATTGTGGGGATGTTGGACATCTTAAGAGGGAATGCCCGAAGTTGAAACAAGACCGTGAAAGGACATCCAACATCGGAGCTTGTGTAGCATGCCAGGATCCAGGCGTGACTACTGGTACGTTCCCTATCAACCAAAACTTTTGCATCTATTTTGTTTGATATTGGCACCGACTATAGCTTCGTATCGTTAGAGTTTAAGAATATGCTTGGGTTAGCCGCTAATAAGTTAGATATTCCCTACTCAATCGAATTGGCCAATGGGAAGTTAGTAGAAGCCAACGAAGTTATCAGAGGTTGTGTGATCGAATTAGGAGAGCGTGAGTTTGCTTTGGATCTACTACCAGTCCAGTTGGGAAGCTTCGACGTGGTAGTAGGAATGGATTGGTTATCAGGCAACAAAGCTGAGATAGTTTGTCATGAAAAGATTGTTCGTATCCCAACCGAAGATGGAGAGACAATTGTTGTTCATGGAGAGAAGCGTGAGACGCCGTTGAGGATTATCAGCTGCTTGAAAGCAAGGAAGTGTTTGCAGAAGGGATGTGTTGCCTTCCTGGCACACATTGTGGATAAGAAGGCTGCTGAGCCGAGAATCGAAGACATCCCTGTCGTGAGGGAATACCCAGAAGTCTTCCCAGAAGACTTACCTGGACTGCCACCTCTGAGGCAAGTAGAGTTTCAGATTGACTTAGTTCCAGGCGCCGCGCCTGTGGCTAAGGCACCGTATAGACTTGCTCCGTCTGAGATGCAGGAACTGTCGACACAACTTCAAGAGTTGTTAGACAAGGGTTTTATCCGACCAAGCTTCTCGCCTTGGGGAGCTCCGGTCTTGTTTGTCAAGAAGAAGGACGGTAGTTTTCGTATGTGCATTGACTACCGGGAGTTGAACAAGCTAACGATCAAGAATAGATATCCTCTGCCAAGAATCGATGATCTGTTCGACCAACTGCAAGGTTCAAGCTTTTATTCAAAGATCGATCTTCGATCTGGATACCATCAGTTAAGGATACAAGAGGAAAGCATTCCGAAGACAGCCTTCAGAACTCGTTATGGGCACTACGAGTTCCTCGTTATGCCATTTGGTTTGACAAACGCGCCTGCGGTATTCATGGATCTAATGAATAGAGTTTGCAAGCCGTACTTGGATAAGTTCGTGATTGTGTTTATCGACGACATCTTGATTTATTCAAAGACGAAGGCTGAACATGAGCAGCATCTTAGAGCCATTCTAGAGCTGCTGAGGAAAGAACAGCTGTATGCCAAATTCTCTAAGTGCGAGTTTTGGCTACGAGAGGTGCAATTCCTTGGGCACGTGGTAAATGGAGACGGAATCCACGTAGATCCAACAAAGATCGAAGCGATCAAGGATTGGGAAACGCCAAAGACGCCAACAGAGATTCGGCAATTATTGGGTTTGGCTGGCTATTATCGAAGATTCATTGAGAATTTTTCAAAGATCGCTCAACCATTGACGCTCCTCACGCAGAAAGATAAGAAGTTTGATTGGGAAATCAAACAGGAGGAAGCCTTCCAGATATTGAAGGATAAGCTCTGCAACGCGCCAATTTTAGCTCTACCAGAAGGTACTGATGATTTTGTGGTATACTGCGACGCATCGCGTCAAGGATTGGGTTGTGTGTTGATGCAACGCCAAAAGGTTATTGCTTACGCATCGCGTCAGTTGAAAGTGCATGAAAAGAACTATACCACACACGATTTGGAGCTCGGCGCAGTGGTTTTTGCTTTAAAGATCTGGAGACACTACCTTTATGGTACGAAGTGTACAATTTTTACAGATCATAAGAGCCTCCAGCACATATTCAACCAGAAGGAGCTGAATATGGGGCAAAGACGATGGGTTGAGTTGCTGAACGATTACGACTGCGAGATAAAGTATCATCCAGGGAAGGCGAATGTAGCCGCCGATGCCCTAAGTCGTAAAGAGAGAATCAAGCCCATACGGGTTAGAGCTTTAGAAATGATTATACGAACCGATCTTTCCTTGCGCATTCGTGCCGCGCAGAAAGAAGCTCTCAAGGAAGGAAACCTTGAAGAAGAATACCTCCGTGGAATGGAGAAGCTTTTGGTACCAAACGAAGAAGGAACATTATGTTTTGAGAAAAGGATTTGGGTTCCTCTGTTTGGTGATTTAAGGAAAGTTATTTTCGATGAAGCTCACAAATCGCGGTACTCTATCCATCCAGGAGCGGATAAGATGTACCAGGATCTCAAAGATTACTATTGGTGGCCTAGGATGAAAGGCGATGTTGCTGTTTATGTGAGCAAATGTTTAACATGCGCTAAGGTTAAAGCGGAATACCAGAAGCCTTCAGGACTTCTGCAACAACCTGAGATTCCCAAGTGGAAATGGGAACAAATCTCCATGGATTTTATTACAAAACTGCCAAGAACGCCGAGAGGCCATGACACTATCTGGGTGATAGTGGATCGATTAACGAAGTCAGCACACTTCTTACCTATCAGAGAGAAGGATAATACGAGCAAATTGGCCGAAATATACATGAGAGAGATCGTTGCACGTCATGGAGTGCCCCTCTCAATCATTTCTGATAGAGACGGAAGGTTTGTGTCAAGGTTATGGCAATCCTTCCAAGAAGCTTTTGGCTCACAATTAAATCTGAGCACTGCGTTCCATCCGCAAACTGACGGCCAGAGCGAGCGAACGATACAGACTTTGGAAGACATGCTGAGAGCGTGTGTTATGGATTTGGGCGGTAGCTGGGATAAACATTTACCTTTGGTTGAATTTTCATACAACAACAGCTACCACACCAGTATTGGTGTCGCGCCATTTGAAGCCCTTTACGGACGCAAGTGCCGATCACCTCTATGTTGGGCTGACGCAGGTGATAGGCAGCTTGCTGGTCCCGAAATCGTCCAAGAGACGACAGACAAGATCGCGCAGATTCTTAAACGCATCGAAGCAGCTCGCCACAGACAGAAGGCCTATGCGGATCCAAACCGGAAACATGTGGATTTCCAAGTTGGAGAAATGGTGTTATTGAAAGTTTCACCCTGGAAGGGGGTGGCACGCTTTGGAAAGCGTGGGAAGTTAAATCCGCGCTACATTGGTCCCTTCAGAATTCTGGAAAGAATAGGACTAGTAGCATACAAGTTGGACCTACCTGCTGAACTGAATGGTGTTCACGATACATTTCATGTATCCAACCTGAAGAAAAGTCCAACTCAAGTTGACATTGCCATTCCCATCGACGAGATTCATGTTGACGACACGCTCCACTTCGTTGAAGAACCGGTTGAGGTTACGGATTGGAAAGTTAACAAGACCCGCCGGAGCAGTGTCAAGCTCATCAAAGTTCGTTGGAATGCCAGACATGGTCCTGAATACACCTGGGAACGGGAGGACCGGATGAAAGAGAAATACCCCCACCTTTTTCCTAAGAACCCTGCGTCTACAAGCAGAACCTAAATTTCGGGACGAAATTTATTTAACGGGGGGAGAATGTGACAACCCGCACTAAACCAGGTATCCGTACGACTTAACTAATGATCAATTACTGCTTAATTACTGTGCTTGTTTGAACTAGCTGATGAACTGCTACCTGATATCTGATACATGTACTTACTTGCATCATACTTTACTTATCGTCACTACATTATTTACATGCTGAACCCTAGTGACAAACATGATGCACAAAAAGCACAGTAGCACTATAGCGGATAACCTATTGAACATGCTGATAAAGCCAGCATCAGGCAGACACTGCCTCTAAGGCCTGTAAGAGCCTGAGATAATTGCTACACTAATGGTGAGTGTAGGGATATAAGGGTTGTGGAACTGCGTCTCTAGGGATAAGTCACAATGACTGGATGTGCCTAAAACGTACTCTAAGTACAAAACTCAGCACTTTACACAATAATTCAGCTTTTAGCTAACTAATAAAGTGCCAAAACATGAGAAAAATATTGCTAGACACTTTCCAAAGTGTCAGGAATGAGTCGTGTCACTAAAAAGAGTATTAACGACACTTTAAAGCTTTAGTAACGCTTTAACGGATTACTATCCAACCAAACAACCGGACTATACCCGGAACATGAAAATATTGTTATTTTCATTACTTATCTTTTTCTGAGCCAGTTAGGGTCCCTGAATACCCTAACACCCATTGTAACGCGTGACACACAATTAACCGGGTTAACCATACTTAACCTAACTATTATCCTAACTAATAACTAAAGACTAGTTGGTTTCGGACTAGGACCCCCCCCCCTCTTTACAACCGTCCCCATGTGGGGGGACACACTTGTACTTTGTAGATTTTTATAATCTCTATTGCCTAATATCATCTAGACATATTTTCCATTGGATAATACACATGAAATTTATCTATAAGTTCTAGTCTAAACCCACCATAACATAATCACTTCCACAACACACTCCAAAACTCTCTCTTTCTCTCTCAAAGCTTACGGCCAAGCATCCCCTATTCCATCCATCATATTTTCGATCTTAATCTTCATATTTCAAGCATCTACAAGTGTTAAGGGTCACGTATTAGGAAGCTTGGTGCAAACGGAACGCGAAGGACCTCTCTACTTTGCTTTTATCCACCCATTTTGCGCATAGATTCTTCCCTAGCCTCGAGCTAGAGGTATAATGCTTAAAACACCTTCTTGAACTAATCTAAAGTGGTTAAAAGGATTTTTATCGGATAAAACTCGTTAACATGCAAGTTGATGCTTTAAAGTTTACTAAAAACACTAAAAAAAAAGGTGGTTAATAGCACATTAGTTGTGTAAATGTTGTAGTAATTTAAAGTTGTGATTATTTAGGCCCGATCTATGATGTGGTAGCTCGGATCATCGTTTAACCCGATTTGGTAAGATCATGGATCTTAACATAAGCTTGTTTTGAATGATACAAGGGTTAAAAGGTGAAACTCTACCACACGCGAATCATGAACTTGTGTAAAAAAAAGTTTTACTTGTGAAATGGTGTTTAAAACTAGCAGATCTACGCATCTGCAAGTAGTATTTTCAAAGAACCACGTATCAAAGAAATCATGTATTTTAAAAGATGGATTTTATACTAACAAGCATGATTTTTATAAACCACAAGTGTGTAAACACTTGTGAAATGAAAAGAGCCGACAAAATAACAGTTTTTGTAAAAGATGACGGGAAGTTGTAAAGATAGATTTTCTCTAAAAACGAGGTTTTTACAAGATCAAACTATATTATATGAAGATCTACTAAATTTAAGGGGATGTACACCACAGTTTTGGGAAAACTACAAGTTCATGTAATTTTTGGCAATTTACACATATGTTGAATTGTTGTTGTGATAAAAGTTGTTCTGATCAAATAAAGAAAATTGTTGAGTTGATTTGATAAAGAAAATGATACGCTTGAAAGCGTGGCCACCTCCAGTTACAGAGGAAACTCTGGCGAAATTTTTCTAACAACCTAACACTTAGAACTATTTACACTACAAGTGTTAGAATTATTTTTGACATGTTTTCGAAATATGAATTTCGCCATGACTTTATTTACTAAATATTCGGAGGTGGGATTTTCACAAAATTTAACGTGATAAATATATATTTTTCACACACTGTTTAAGATTATTTTGTGAAAACACATAGATATTATTTTTAGAGTAAAAATAATATTTACGAACGATAACGAATCCAAAATAATACGAACGCTTTCACCATAAATATATAAGTTACACCGGTAAGTATATTACCACTCGATTGTTAAAACGTAACTTACGCACTTACGGAAATATTTATGAACGCGTATTTTAACAACGTATTATTGGAGAAAAATTATGTGAAATGAAAATATAATATTTTTGAGAAAAATACTTATATTTTGGGAATTGGAAAATGTATATATATTAAGTGAGACTTAATGAAATAATTTGAACGCACATGTATTGAATCCCCCATCCTTGGGAAGGAGATTAACTACCAAGTATATACAGAATGTAAACACGAAATAGTTGTCTAACTATTTCCCAAAGACTTAAACTATAAAGCTAAGGCACGGCCGTCTGTCTAATAGAAATTAGCACCTGTAGGTCGTCGCACAGCTGCGTGAGCAGGAGATACTTGGTAGAGACGCTTCACTGTGAGTTCATGTCCCCCTTTTCTCTAACTGTTTTCAGTTTTCTTAACTGCGGGGGTGAAATACATGTTACTATGATTACAAGTACTTTATACACGGTATGGTTAGCGTAAGGAGGTTTATTACTCAGATCATGTGAGTGGGTAGGAGCAATATGAGGCCATTAGTCCTCATGTCGGGACCGAGGGATAGGAGCGGTAGATCTATCTGGGTGTAGCGAGCCCAGCCCCAGGCCAAACTAGAAACGGACCTTGGGGTGACTTTGTCCACATACTAATGCCGTGGCGAAATCTGCTAGGTTTGAGTCTCCCTATTTGCACTTCACATATATCAGTGGCCTTGCAAACCATTGGTGATCACAAGTCCCCTTATTTGCTACATACCACGACAATTTTTATACTTACAAGTGTTTTACATACTCACTTGCACATGAACTCGCTCAACATTATTGTTGATTTTTCAACTTACATGTATTTCAGGAAATTAACAGGATCTGGCACGGTATGACGTGTTTTCCCGCTGCATATTGGGTTCCAAGGTCATCCCAGTTTAGGAAATGTGACTCTTTCCTGGACAAGTCACAAATCTTAAACTGCGTTTATCTCATGTTGATGTTTAAAATAATGTTTTACGTTATGATGTTGTAAGTTTTTAAGACAATGGTATGTTACTCTGGTTTTAAAACTTAATCAAACGGATGATCTTGCATGATTTTACTTCATATAGCTTTGTTATGATTAAGCTATGGTATTAAGAAGTCACACCAAAATTAACCACGCTTCCGCAAAGCCAGGGTGTGACAAATATCATTCAAGGTCATGCGTTCCATCATATCAAATCTACAACCCTAAATCAATATCTTGATCCGCACAACGTCATGTAACAGATTGTTCATGCATTACTCTTTCAAGAACACATTCAACAACATAGCCATATATTTAAAACTGAAATCAAATAAACATGTAATTCACTAACCGAACTAAGGATGATCAAATCAGGAAATCAAACTTCGAATGAGAGAAGGGCAGCCGTCGGGTTCAAAGAAAAACGAGAGAGAGGGGGAGAGGTGATTAGGGTTTGTCAGTTATCCCATTCTTGCGCACAGATTAAACAAATCCTATAATCACTCGTTTCTGGGCCAAAGCCCACCTTTGTTTTTCGTTGGCCTCATGTGGACGAAAACACAAGTGTTTTCGTGGGTGTGTCTTCGTGGGAGGGTGGGTGTTTTCTGCTAGTGGTGTTAGGCAAGGTTCCATGTTTTAAATAATTATACAATTCAAATATGTATAGCATATACACACATATTATACATATCACAAATACACTTATATTGCACCTCAAATAATTATAAAACACACTTAGCAAATACGTACGAAGTTAAATCGGATAGAGACCTTGAAAACTCAGGTTGTCACAATTACTTAGCCATTTAGCACATGAAGTATTAAAACGGGTCATAGCTTTGATCCGAGCCAGGTATGTGCGATTAGAGTCGTAGTTAAGTCATGGGATTAGTCAAATGTTTAAGGAAGTCCTTTGTAGTAAAGGATGGAACAAAGTTGACAAAAATGCCCTTGATGGGTAAATCGGGCAAACGGTCTTAAAAGTTGATTAGAAACAAGCTATTTGATTAAGTGAATGTTTTGGAAAAGTAGGAAAGCGAGAAGTATGATTTTCGTAAGCCAAGGACCTTAAAATGCGCAAATACCTTTAACGGGTCAAAGTAAGCTTTTGAGCGAAAATGGGTTAAGAGGATGCCAGACATCCAAGAATTTAATCTTTTATGATAGACGTCATTGATATTATTAGGTTCATAAAAAGTTATGGTCAAACAAACAAGTTATGTTGATAAATGCATGAACGGGTCAAAATTTGGTAAAAGGGTAATATGCCGAAGGCTTAAAAGTCATAAATTTCGGTAGTCCAAATATTGTATTTTCAATCCATGTGATGGAGAATTAAATTACGGACGCGTAGGAAAAAGAATCGGGTAAAATGGATCAAAAACGAGAAAGTTATGCTCGTTTCCGTAAAACTGAGTTATGCTGGGAATATGCAGCAACAGCTGCGAACATTCTGATCATATTGGGTGGTGGCGCGACGCGACGGCGAAGGCTATGGGCCGTCGCGCGACACCACGGGCTCATGAATCTTGAAAAATTCATATTTTATTAATATATGCAATGCAAACCCGTCTGGACCGTTTTTAAACGCGTATAAGCTAAGAATGACTAATTTATTCCTTGTTTTAGGAAGTGTAGGTACGTACGTATGTATGTATGTATGTATGTATGTATGTATGTATGTATGTATGTATGTATGTATGTATGAATATAAGTTGTATGTATGAATGAATGTATGTTTGGATGTATGCAAGTAGGTATATATATGAGCGTATGCACGTATGTAGGCATACGTGAAGATATGAATGTATGTATGTAGGTGTCTATGTAGGTAGTATGTATATGTACGCAAGTGAGTATGTACGAATGTATGCATGTATGTAGGTTTGTGTGAAGGCATGTAATAGGTATGTATGTAGGCATGTATGTATGTATGTATGTAGGTATGCACGTATTTAGGCACATACGTATATATGTAGGTACGTATGTATGTAAGTAGTTATGTGTGAACGTATGCATATATATAAGTATGTATGAAAATATGCACGAATGTAATCATTGAAATTGAGTATTGACAATAATAATAGCGTGCCTTGTGAACGAAGTGTAACGCAGGTACAATAAGGAAGTCTCACCACGGATTGTATAATCAGACGGAAAGCTGGAATGTACAGAGTTAACAGAACGAAAAGTGAATGTGAATAAATCTTGTATGTTTATAATGCATACTAATGCTATGAATTTTATGTGGTGAACGCAGGTAGTACGAGTCACGAGGATCATCAAGGAAAAGAGATCGAGGACCGAGTCACAAGACAGATTGTACGGGAACGTTGGTGTATGTAATGTAGTAAACTCATGTTATGTTTTTAATTGTAAATGATTCGATTGATGACTTTCTGCGAAAGAGTTATGTTAAAATGAAATTTTAAGTAAGTCAAGGTATTTATAAGGAAAGAAATTTTATGGCATAAACTTCCGCTGCGACTTTTTGTCAAAAACGTGTTAGGGTCTTACACAGTGAAGAAACTGATATGTATTTGTCATCATCATGAAGACATCTTCTGGAACATTCCGTATGACGTGGGGCAAGTCCAAACCCAGATCGCCGGGTCTCGGTCAGGTTAAGAAGAGCAGGTCCACTGGATCTGAAGAATCTGTATCGAGGAGGTGGAAGACTAAGGATATTTTTCGGCGGAGCAATAGTTCCGGCGAGGAGACGATGTTCTTCTTGTGTCCTAAGAGTTTTGAAGCTTTGTGTAAAAAGGGCTAGTTAAGTCTGGTGAATTTGAAACAGATCATCCCTAAATCTTGTCCCATTTTGAAGAAGTTGGATCACAATATTATCATCACAGCCTCTTAAAAGTTGTTAAAGAAAGAATATGAGGGAGTGGAGATGGTTGTGGTGGAATGAGGATTACGAAGACGAATAATCAGTTTCTCATCTTGTAGGAGGGTTGTTGATGGTAATCACCGGGCGGAGAGCGGCAACCACCCTCAGAAACCAAGCTCACCAGCCTCATCTAACTTATGTAAACGTAACCCTAATTTTCTCCCCCTTGATGAATTTGGAATGAAGCTTAACTAAGAAAGATGATTAGATTATGTGAAAATGAATGGATGTTTGGTGTAGAAATGGTGGTGAAGATGATTAGGTTTTTTGTTTTATTTATTAAAATGTTTTTAAATAAATAATTAAAAACACTAAAATGCCATTATGTTATTTGATTTAACAGAAAAAACCAACTGGGTTATGGTCAAAAGACATAACGTATAAGATTTTGAAACACAAAGTACAAAACCTATCAATTTTAAAGGCAAAGGACACCACCTGTGATTTGGTGTATAGATAAAGGACAAAACTTGTAATTTACTCTATATTTTATTTTTATATACATTATAATATATCACAAAAACTTATAATTATTTACATGTGATTAGGAGTGTAATTTGATATATATACCACATTTAAAGGTTGATTACCATGCTAGTGAACTTATATTATATTTCATTGAAATTAAGAATGTATTTTGTGTTGTTAAACTTGATTTTGACTTGTAATGTATTAGGTCAAGTTTATTTTGGATATGTTCTTTTGAATTATAGAATAATATTTTAGATTACTGAATTTTAAAAGCTATGTATTAATTCTTCTTTTCAAAATCGAGCCAAACCAAGCCGAGCCGAGCCAGCTCGGTTTAAAACCAAGCCAAGCCAAGCCAAGCCCAAGCTTAAATTTCCAGCTCGGTTTCAAATCCAAGCCGAGCCAAGCCAACTTGGTTTTATAATCGAGCCGAGTCCGAGTTTTGCCCTAGCCCAGCTCGATTTGGCTCATGAACAACACTAACCAGGGCTAGGTATCCGAATTCGGTGGTGGAGTATCGGGTCGGAATATTAGATGACCGCAAGGCTCACGCCTCTGGCCAAAAGAATAATAATAATAATTCTGAGACACAAACAAAAGAAAAGAAAAGAAAAGAAAAGAAAAGCCCTAAAATCTTGATCCCCAATTTGAAGTACCGGATATCAATTTTGGTTCATACATCGATCATCATCATTGCAAAGTGGAAGGCGGATGCGTGGTCGCTTTACATAGATGCTTGTTGGAAGGGATCTAGGGCTTCCAAAGGTGGTGGTCCTGGTGGTGGTGTTGGCGATCGGGTTTGTTATCCGCAGCAAATGGCGGCAGGCGGCCGCCAGGAGAGAGGAGATAAAGCGATTGTTGATTTTTGCATCGGAGGAGGCGGCTACGGCTGAGATTGAGGCTGCACAAGGCTACTTGTACACCACTTCAAAATCACCACCGCCTGCTACTGCATCCTTCAAGCCACCCTATAACTGTGCGGTTTGCTTCTCTCCCACCACCACGCGCTGTGCCAAGTGCAAAGCTGCTCGTTACTGGTAACCTTAATTCATCATCTTTATTTTATAAATGGACTCTCAGTTGATCAACAAGCTATTGTTTAAGTAATTTACTTAAGTACAAAAAATTACTACTAGCTAAATAGATTTGAAGGGTATCTTTTAGATTCATACATTTTATGTGCTGTGTGCTTGTTAATTGTTATTGAACTGATTGATATGCTGCCTCATTCTATTTAACTCATTTTGTTGATTGTTGAGAATCTCTTTGAAGTGAAACAATAGTTGTTTGGGAGTTCTGAAAAGTTTTCCTATAAGCTTCTATTTTCATTATCTGATTTACTAGGATCAAATGAATGAATGCATGTCATATGTGCCCTGAAGCTTTTAGCATAGTGTAACATAGGTTTTTTAAGGTATGGGCAGCTGGCAACTTCTATGCGGTTACAACCTTTTTTGGCACATTTTTAAATGTAGCTTGCATGAGCAGTGGCATGCAAAAAAGGACCGTCATGGTAGATTTCCTTCTTTTTCAGTTATAGTGAAAAGGTTAGAATGTATGAAATGAAATTTACACATATTGTAACTGACTTTGTATGCTGTACGTTTGTGTAACAAGATGGTATATAGACTGGCACATGCTCTTACTTTCACCTCTTAACTATAAGTATCGCCGAAGTTGTATAGTTTGTAATACTTTGCGGGCGATGGTATTTGATACCTGAAGCAGCATATAGGAAATTACTGATGAGTCTGTGTCTTGTCTAAATTGCAGATGTATCTGTAAATAGATCTTATATTAGTGAATTAGTTAAACCATGCAATTCTGTAAGACCAAATAAATCTATTTACACTTGTTCTTTACGCTAGATCTGTCTTTATTATGGTGGTTTTCTTTCGCCTTTTTTCTGTCTTTTACGTAATTCTATTTTTTTACCTTTTATGAACCGAAAGGTCCGGCTACATAATCTAGTATTTAAAACTTATCTTAATTAGCGAATACTACCGAACTTGAGATGTATTTTATTATCATAGTTATATGACTAACCCTTGTTAGATGCATTTGTTGACAAACAAGGACTTGGACCATCACGTCCTGCCTTGGGGCTGGTTGTTATTGATCATTTGGTGTTAATGGACATTCCTTTTTATGTCATGCATAGTTATCAATAGCGGCCATAGCGACCGCTATCGCGAATAGCGTGGCGTGGCGAGACATGGTCGCTATATGGGGTATAGCGCTGAATAGCGTGAAAATAGCGGCCGGAAACCTGCAATTTCTGCCGGAAACCTGCCGGAAACTTGCTGGAAACTATGAAGAAGAAGAGAAGAGCTGCTGCGTTTTTGTTTTTGTTGCTTCGGCCAGAAACCTGCAATTTCTGCCGGAAACTTGCTGGAAACTATGAAGAAGAAGAAGAGAAGAGCGGCTGCCTTTTTTGTTTTTGTTGCGTCTAAGCCTTTCTAGGGTTAATTAAGTTTATGGATTTTAACATTTAACCCCTCTATTTTTCATTAGGTTACATTTAGTCATTAAAACTTGTAAAATTTACATAAAAAGTGTAAAATTAGTTTGTGTATTTTAACATTTAACCCCCCCTATTTTCACTAGCTTACATTTGGTCCTTAAACTTATAAATTTATAAATAAAAGGTATAAAACTAACGTTATATATATAAAAAAGTTATGTAGATAGCTATTTTTTATTTCTTAAATTTTTAACTACCTTATTACTAAACACGAAATAGCGGGCGCTATTTCATCGCTATCGCTACGTAGCATATAGGTACATTGTCGCTGTTCGCTGTCGATAACTATGATGTCATGTGTTTGTAATTGTTTAATTGATGCTTAAAGCTTCTCAGATATGAGTCATGTAACATTTTGAACGTTTTAATTTAACTGCAGCTCTGGAAGATGTCAAATTATTCACTGGAGACAAGGTCACAAAGATGAATGCCGGCCTTATGTGGCTGTTAAAGATGCTTCTTCGAAGCAAGAAGATGGTAAAGATTCCAATGCCACCTCAGCAGATGGAAATCGACCTGAAATTGGATCATCATCGTCTGAGGAATATTCTACTTTCTCTACCCCTAGCAGATCCTCTGTTGAAGCCTCTTCAATCAGTTCAGAGGATTCAGATGTTGCCTCTGAAAAGATTGATGAGAACAAATCCAATCATAGTGATGAGGACATTCAGCCCAGGCTTTCAACTTCAACTTCTCACGGCTCTATCGGGTCTTCTGAACCTACGACAACCTCTTATAAGAACACAACCATATTGGATAACTTTGTTACAAAGGGGCCTTCTCGTGTTGTTGATGGCTCTAATGGGCTTTCATCTTCTGAATCTTCAACTGGCTTTTGGGGTGGGGCCCTTCATTCCAAGAAATCCACCATTGATGAGCTTGATAGTTCCAATAAGAACAAAACCATATTGGATCCAAATGGGTCAGGGAGTAACAAGTCAAATGATGCTATCTCGTTGTCAAAAGAAATCAAGTCCACGAAGCCACCAAAATATAATTCAGAAATATTAAAACATAAGGATGCAGTCGGTGACAGTGACGTGTTTAAGGAAACTAAAGTTTCTTCTAAAGCATTTGATGAGAAGTCAACTCATGTCGTCAACACCAAGAGCGTTGCATTAAATTCTTCCAGCAGGCTTGCATCTCAATCTACAAAACCTGTAACTGTTGTCGAGGAAAAAATTAAGGTTTCTATTTCTTCATCCAAACATTCTGGTAGTGATAGAAATGAAAGAACGCTGAAGGTTGTTGACCAGCCCAAGACCTCCAAGTTGCCTCGTCACTGTTCACAAAAAGCAGAGAGTGATACAGCAGCACATAAATACAGCTGCAAGGTATCTTCAAACATGGAATTTAAGAGATTTATAATTACAAACCAACACTTATTAATTTTTTTTAAACCAGGGTCTCTTCTCGTATGAAATGTTTGTCAAGCTCTACAACTGGAAACAGATTGAGTTGCAGCCTTTTGGCCTCATTAATTGCGGAAACAGGTACACCAAAATGTAATTATTATCTACCTTTAACGTTTCTATATTTATGCCTAAATGTTTTGCAGCTGTTATGCTAATGCGGTGCTTCAGTGTTTGACACACACACCACCTTTAAATGCTTATTTCCTTCAAGGACTCCACTCGAAAGCATGTGAGTTGTTTCTTTATGGAAAATACTTCACTTGCTTGCACTGGCTTATATGTTTTACTGTTAGGCGACAAGAGGGAGTGGTGTTTCACATGCGAGTTTGAAGGCCTTGTTTTGAAGGCAAAACATGGGAGCTCTTCACTGTCTCCTGTTGGTATACTTTCGCAGATAGAGACTATTGGAAGCAGCCTCAACCAAGGGAGACAAGAAGATGCCCATGAGTTTTTAAGGTGCAGTGGCTCGTTTCCTGTCGTTCTTAATTGTTGTAATCTGTTGCTGAGTTGTCATGTTGTTACAGGTATGCTATTGACACTTTGCAATCCGTTTGTCGAAAGGCAGCAGGAACAAACACTGCCAACTCTTTAGAAGAAGAGACAACTTTAATTGGACTTACCTTTGGGGGTTATCTGAGATCTAAGGTAACATTGTTGTTGCTAAAAGAAATTAAGCTTAAAATGTGAGTGCCTAAACTTGGTTGTGTAGATAAAGTGCATGAAATGTGGAGGCAAATCAGAGCGAAATGATCGGATGATGGATCTCACAGTTGAAATCCAAGGCAATATTGCGACGTTAGAAGAGGCTTTGGATAAGTTTACATGTACCGAGATACTGGATGGTGAAAACAAGTATAAATGCAGCAGGTTAGATCAGAATTTGCTATATCTGAATGCTATTATATAAATGGTGTATTGATTTTGTTATTATATACAGGTGCAAATCCTATGAGAAAGCCAAAAAGACGTTGACATTGTTGGAAGCTCCAAACGTGCTTACTATTGCCCTAAAGCGGTTTCAAGTAACATTCTATACTTTATTTTATTTTTACCAAAACTGATATTTGACTCGCGGGTCTGAGAAATTTCTATTTGAATGATTACAGTCTGGAAAGTATGGGAAGCTTAACAAATCAATTCGCTTCCCAGAGATTTTAAACATGGCTCCATATGTGAGCGGGACAAGTGACAAATCCCCGGTTTACAGGCTTTATGGAGTTGTGGTTCATGTGGACATAATGAATGATGCGTTTTCTGGTCATTATGTGTGTTATGTTAAAAACGTTGAGAATCGGTGGTTCAAGATTGATGACAACAGGGTATGTTTTATCTTTCATTTAGTTTCATGGTTTCTTGTGAAAAAAACATGTCACTTTTTTTCTTCAGGTAAAAGAGGTGGATGTTGAGAGCGTCTTGACCAAAGGAGCATACATGCTTCTCTATGCAAGGTATCCATCCTGATTGTTGATTTATTAGTTTGAAACGAGCTAACAATGATTTATGCAACCACTAGATGCTCGCCACGTGCTCCACGGCTGATACGCAGCTTATTAGCCCGCCACCACCATGATCCAAAGAAACACAAAGTATCGACATCATTTGGGTACTCCACCCAACCATGGGATGTTAACCGTGATCATCTAGCCGTACGTCACCGGTCTCTTGAAGAGGAATCATCCTCTTCAAGTGACGGTTCTGCAATCTTGTCAGAATCTTGTTCTTGCAGCACAGAGAGGGATTCAAGCAGCATGGATGATCATATTTCATGGGATTGGGAGCATGAGAACAACAGCATCAGCAGCAGCCCTTTATGGAGGAACCTGCATTCAAACTCATCAGATTCGGATACATCATCGTCGTCATCGTCTTCCTTCCCTTCTCCTTTGTACTCTAGGCATCATCCTACCTTGTACCATAATGATGAGCGTAGAAAGGTGAGTGGTGGTGATAGTTTTAGTGTGGATAGATTAGGGGGGCAACCTTTGGAAACCTCAAAACCAGCTTTGAGAAGATCATCGATCCGAGTGAGATCCGAGTGATTCGAGTCAGGGTGGTGGTGGGAGTTTTTTGGGGTTAGGGGGTGGCTGTATGTATTGTACTACTTTTGCTCATGTAGGCGAGGCTCTTGTTAAAAACAGTTAAAAGAGTGAGCCTTCCAACATTTTGTCATCCTCTTCCCTTCTATATATATATGGTATTAAAATGCTATGTTGGCGTATGAACAAGATCTTTCTGGTCAATTCTTGTAATGTACAACCAACTGTTAATGCATGTTAAAACAGAGCTGTAAAGCTACAAATATTATTGTTGTCTTCTCTATTATCATCCTCACACTCGCACTCTTAGATTAAGCCATATGATTGACTTTGACATGGATGAGAAATGGGATCTACGAATCCGTCCAGTACAAACTTATCTAACCAGTTAAGGAATATGGACATCCAAACACTTCCAAATAGAGTATGTATGCTCTCTCCTAGCCAGTTAAGAAACATGGACGTATTTATTTGTTTATCTAATGAATAAATGGAAGTTGAAAGAACACACAAAAGAGCATCGCCGTACAACTAGCCTTAGCCGTGTTGGCTCCCTTATCCTTTTCCATGAGTACGTGATTTATTTCACATAAACTCGCAGGCTGTGTGGATTATAACTACACACACAAAATCAGGTAAAGTTTTGTTTACATGGTCAAATCCTACGCCTACGGTACGGTTTTATGAAGCCTTGGATCATATTTCAAGCCTGCTGCACATCCTAATAGTATCCTTTTTTTCCCAACATGTATAGAGTCTATTCTTTATAATTCCACACACGCAAGGTAACGAGGGAGCTTCTAACATACTTTCTCAAAGATGTTTTTGAGCAGTAAGGATGAAGATGGTATCGTCATGCCTTATGATTAATATGATGCCTTCTAACAAGACATGTATTGGATGAGATGACCACAAGCAAGGAATACCATTGGATCTTTGTTATATGCTTCTGTGCTGATAAGTCCTATAGTTTACATGTTTAATGGATGAAAAAGCTGAATACGGTGCTTATTTGCTTCATAATTAGTTTGCTGCGGCCATCTCACCAGCATTCTTGGGACTAGATGGGTTACCAACTAAGCCAAAATTTGTCATCCCGGAAACACGTAATGGTGAACAGAAAAAAAAAACCTGGCTGCTTTCATAAACTAAACAATGTAAAACAAATGGTGAACAAAAAAAAAAAAAAAAAAAAAAAAATTACACCGTTGGTCCTTGTGGTTTCAGTCAAATTTCAATGTCGGGCACTAATAGTTTTTTGTTGCAAAATCAAGTATTAATGTTCTAATTTGTTAGAACGTTGAGTACTAAGGCCAAATCTTGTCACAATGTTGAGTACTAAGGTCAAACCTTGTTGACTTTTTTTTGTTAAGACTTACTAAAATGACTAAAATGACTAAAATGCCATTTAATATCTAGAGAGTCTATTTTTTAATTAATTGTATTTGACTAAAATAATTTAAAGTTTTATTTATATTTTTCTTTTTTAAATTTATTTTTTATAAAATTAAATGTATTTGAAGTTTATTATTTATACACTTTGAGTTTATATATAATAATATGCTAGTAAAATAAACTTTTTAACTTAATCTAAATAATATTATCTATAAACTCAAAGTTTATAAATAATAAACTTCAAATCCATATAATTTTATAAAAAAATATAAATAAAAAAGAAAAATATAAATATAAATAAAACATTAAATTATTTTAGTCAATTATAATTAATTAAAAATAGACTCTCTATTTATTAAATGGCATTTTAGTCATTTTATTAAGACTTAACAAAAAAAAAGTTAACAAGGTTTGGTTTTAGTACTCAACATTGTGACAAATTAGAAAGTTAATACCTGATTTTGCAACAAAAAACTATTAGTACCCTACATTGAAATTTGACAGAAACCACAAAGACCAACGGTGTAATTTTTTCAAAAAAAAAAAAAAAAAAAAAAACCTGGCTGCTTTCATAAACTAAACAATGTAAAACAAACTACATCGCAATTCCTAACAAAATTGTATTCCACACATAACATACAACGAAGATATAATGTTACATTCCTACCAAACTGAACACTGTAACCAACACACAAAAAGAAACCATATATATATATATATATATATATATATATATATATATAGGGGAGGGTTCATTGGGGAACACTAAAAAAGTGGGGAACAGGGGAACACTTTTAAAAATTATACTTAACATGTTAAAAAAAATATTTTTCTAATTTTTTTTCAGCGCTTTTTCTTATAAATACAAGTAGAAACATTTTTGATAAAAAAAATCAAAAACTAAAAATATAAAAAAATGTTTAAAAAACAGTTATATCTTATAGAATTAACTTAACATGTTAAAAATAATTTTTTTTTTTTAATTTTTTTCAGCGCTTTTCTTTATAAAAAGGAGGAGAATCTAGTCGAGTAAAAAAATATTTTTTCTAAAAAAAAAAAATTTTAGCCTTTTTTTAATATTTTTAGTTTTAGATTTTTTTTATTAAAAATGCTTTTACAAGTATATATAAGGAGAAGCGCCGAAAAATATGTTTAAAAAAATTAATTTTTAACATGTTAAGTTAAATTTTTAAGAGTGTTCTCCGGTTCCCCACTTTTTTAGTGTTCCCCAATGAACTTCACACTATATATATATATATATATATATATATATATATGTGGAGAGTTCAAATGAGAAGAATTAAAAATTAAGAATAAAAAGAATAAAGGATACAAAGGTAATTTGAACAAATCATTTAATGAGTCTATTATTTATTTTTGTTATTCAAATTAGTGAACTCTAATCATTTAATGAGCCTATCTTATAAAATAGTTGTGCACCTTACACAATAAAAATAATCATGCACATGATCTTACATTTTAAACGTTTCCTACACCATTAAAACAATATTTTGGTGTAGGATACAGAATGTGTAGGACTCAAGCACTTTTAAATAATTTTGCGACTCATAATAAAATATGTGTAGGACACAAAATTTTTAAATAATTTTGTCACTTCTAATAAAATTTGTGTAGGAGCCAATACATTAATGATGGTGAAGGAGAAATTTATGGTTGCATTAATAAGAATTGAGTAACTCTTTAAAATATTTATTAATATTCTACATCAAAATGTCTATACTACCCTTAGTAATTAAAGCATTAATTAAAAGTTAACAAAAATGATATCTTGATTCACAACCATTGATAAAAAAATATATGGTCTAGATTAATTCATTTTTTCTTCTTTTAAGAAGATTCTTCTCAAATGAACCTCCCCCATATGTATATATATATATATATATATATATATATATAGAAACATGATCAGGAGAGAACGCCTCAAAGTGTGAGAACGGTGAGAACGATTCTCAGCCACAAGATCTTAGTGGATCTTAGTGGTTTGTGGCTGAGATTGATGCGGTGACATTTTTGTAAATAATAGGGGCCTTGAAACTACCAGGAGGGGTAAAATAGGAAGATCCAAACAAATGTGCACATGCTAATCACATGCCCTTTTCCCCTATCATATGTAAACGACAATAACTTTTTTATACGTGATTATTTTTCGAAAAAAAAGTACACCATAAAACTCAGCGTTTTTTTATCTTTCCAACGAGTATACTATTGATATACTTTTCGAAATTAAATTAACTGGGTTTTATGGCGTTTTTCTGAACTGGGTGTTTTATGGCGTTTTTCTGAACTGGGTGTTTTATGGCGTTTTAGACTAGGTATTTTCATGACGTTTTTCTGAACTAGGTGTTTTTATGGCGTTTTAACTAGGTATTTTCATGGCATTTTTCTTAACTGGGTGTTTTATGGCGTTTTCAATTGAGTTTTTTCATTACGTTTTTCTGAATTGGGTGTTTATGGCGTTATTATGATTTTTTTGAGCTCAAAAAATATTAATTTAGGCGGTTAGACACATAAACCGCCCAAAATGGTTTTTATGGCGTTTTAAATTATAGCTCAAAAAATGGTTTTTTTGAGCTGTTGTAAATTATAGCTAAAAAAATAGTTTTTTTTTGGGTTTTTATGGCGTTTTAAATTATAGCTCAAAAAAATGGCTTTTTTGAGTTGTTGTAATAGCTCAAAAAAATAGTTTTTATGGCGTTTTAGCTGGGTATTTTCATGGCGTTTTTCTGAATTGGGTTTTTTTATGGCGTTTTATTTGAACACCCAGTTAATGTGAGTGGATTTTTTGACAATATTACCCCTTAGTGTAATTTAACATCAATGCCACATGTCACCACCAAAATCGTTCCCACACTTTTCACCGTTCTCTCTAAATCCTGACCTTATATATATATATATATACACACACACACACAAACACACATAAAACCTAGCCATGATACTAACCAACTCCTGGTTGAATATCGTGGTAAGGTGGAAATTTATCTTAGTCATGGACTCCTTGTTTTGGACTTCCAATGGTGTACTACTCATGAAAAACACTAACTAAAAATGGTGTCCAAATGAGTATCTAAGCAAGATATATTTTTATGTATTTTCGTGCATACAATTTCCCGAATATTTTTCGTTATTAAATTCCCATAAACTCACACACCTTTGTTTATCCTTTTTAGGAGAACTTAGTGATTCCATCCTCCAAATCGCTCACTCACTCCTTGTCACGGCCCCCGTCCCGGTTTTACCCGGTCCAGGAGCCGCGGGACAGAAACCCGTGGTATTTATTCATTGAGTTGACAGCGGAAGTTTAACAGGATCTTTTAAAACTTGAAATTTCTCAATTATTTTATTTCATAATTTGGGATAAACCCCGTAATTTACAATAGAGGAATTTCACGAGGAAATTCCCTGGTTTACAAAACATGTTTATTTATTTAACTGAGCCACCACTTCAAGCTTGTTAGTGCTCCGTAGCACGTTTTCCTTGATTCACAGCAGGTCGCCTAAAATATGTTTAAAAATATTTTATCAGCGGGGAAATACTGGCGAGTCACTCAAGTTAAACAAAACGACACATTAGTTATAAATTACAGCATAAGAGCGATTACAATGGCTTCTATCTTATTTTTATCTGGCGCCGTGTCACCTCCTGGTGACGATGGTCATACCACTATTGGGTCCTTTCACCCAAGTAGTGATATGATTATCACTGTTAGGTTGATGAACCTAACCGTGAGAGATTAGTAATGTGCACAATACCCCACTTGCCAGTGATTCAAGATAACCATGACTTAATCCCTGTAACTATAACTTTTGAAAATAATTTAAGTATTGTAAAACATTGTTGATAAAAAGAGAATGACTCACATTGCAAGTTTAAACGGGCAGAGTTTAGCCTACTGATAAGCCTTGTAACCTATATTAAATGACAATGCATACGAACTAGGTCAGTAACTTAATACAACATTTACTATAACTCATGAGATTAAAATCCTCACGACGAATGACAAAGTGCAATACTTAAACATCCATCGAATTCACGACGAATGACAAAGTATAGCCCTAATTTGGGCAGCACTTAAACATCCATCGGATTGGTTTCAATCGATCGGACATTAAATCGTAGCATCGATCGAGTTAATACCCTGTATCGTAGCAGCGCCTTGATACCTTAAAACTTGTTTTCTGCAGAATTTGGTCGTTTTGAAGTGAAAATTTCGAGTGCAGATAAATGCCCCATGCACAGGCTTCTTATAGCCTGATTTTGAGTTTTACGCGACCCGCATAAGCCTTAACAGGCTTTTACGCGGCCCACGAGAGCCCCTAGTCTACGTGTAGGCTTGATGTGTCACGAGTAGGTTTGCCAGGTGGACGACACGTGGCTTAAACACTTATCCGGAACAATTTTAAGTTGACGCGGCCCGCGTAAGGGTCCGCTTATTGTTTACGTGGCCTGCGAGAAGACCAAATTTCATGTTTTCTTGGTTTTTCATGCACATTAGGGTTTCAGGGGTCCGGGTTTTCACTTACGGGTCGTTTTGGGACATTTTTGCAGGTCCTTACATCCTCCCCACCTTAATTAAAATCTCGTCCTCGAGATTTACTGAAATAAGTGAGGATACTTTCGCTTCATTTCCGATTCCAGCTCCCAGGTGTATTCGGGTCCTCTCTTTGAATCTCACTTGACTTTAACTAGTATCAATCTTTTATGTTAGAGAAACTTAATTTTTCTGTCTTCTATTTGAAGCGGTTTCTCCACGAACTTCAACTTTTCATTTACCATTATGTCTTGAAGAGGGACTATCAGCGATTCGTCCGATAGACATTTCTTGAGGTTGGATACATGAAATACGTCATGTACCCCGGCTAGCTCTTCTGGTAGTTGTAAGCGATAGGCAACGTGTCCTATTCGCTGGATTACTGGGAATGGTCCTACGTACCTTGGACTTAGCTTTCCTTTCTTACCAAACCGAACTACTCCTTTCCAAGGAGAAACTTTCAAGAATACCCTATCTCCAACTTGAAATTCTAGTGGCTTGCGTCTATTGTCTGCATAACTCTTCTGGCGGTCTCGAGCCGTCTTTAGTCTTTCCTTGATTTGAGTGATCTTGTCTGTAGTTTCTTGCACAATTTCAGGACCTGATAATTGGCTTTCTCCCATTTCTGCCCAGCAAACTGGAGTTCTGCATTTTCGTCCATACAGTGCTTCGAATGGGGCAGCTTCAATGCTTGAATGGTAACTATTGTTATAGGAGAATTCGATTAAGGGTAGGTGGTCATCCCAGTTTCCACCTAAATCTATCACACATGCCCTAAGCATGTCTTCCAGGGTTTGGATCGTCCTTTCACTTTTTCCATCTGTTTGAGGATGGTATGCAGTGCTTAAATTTAGTCGGCTTCCCATTGCTTCCTGGAAACTTGCCCAGAAGTGGGAAGTGAAACGACTATCTCTATCCGATACAATGGAGAGTGGGACCCCATGTAAGGATACTACCTCGTCTACGTATAACTTTGCTAGCCTTTCCATGCTAAAGGTTTCTTTCATGGGTAGAAAATGAGCTGATTTGGTTAATCGATCCACAATTACCCAAATGGCGTCATTACCTTTTCTGGTTTTGGGTAACTTAGTAACAAAGTCCATGGTAATTAGCTCCCATTTCCAAACAGGCATTTCTAATTGTTGGAGTAACCCTGAAGGTTTCTGGTGTTCCGCCTTAACTTGTGAACAAGTTAGACATTTAGAAACATATCTAGCTATCTCCTTTTTCATTCCTATCCACCAGAAATTATTTCTTAAACCTTGGTACATCTTATTATTACCAGGATGCATGGTATACCTAGATTTATGGGCTTCCTCTAAAATCTTATTTCTTAGCTCTCCCTGTTTAGGTACCCAAATTAGTTTCTTGTGGAATCTCCAAATTCCATCAGCTCCTTGCTCTAGTTCCTTTATTCTTCCTTTCATCCCTTCAGCATCATCTTTGATTGCTGTTTCTTGAACATTCCTCAGTTGTTCCATTAGATCTAATTGTAAACTTAATCTAAGAGCACGAACTCGCTTTTGCTTTTCATGATACTTACGACTTAAGGCATCTGCAACTACGTTTGCTTTTCCTTCGTGATATTGAATATCACAGTCGTAGTCACTTAGAATTTCTATCCATCTTCTTTGCCTCATGTTTAATTCTTTTTGCCCAAATATGTATCTTAAACTCTTATGATCTGTATAAACAGTAAATTTACTTCCATACATATAGTGCCTCCAAATCTTAAGGGCAAAAATTATGGCTCCTAATTCTAAGTCATGAGTCGTATAGTTTTCCTCGTGCTTCTTCAATTGCCTTGAGGCATACGCAATTACCTTCTTGCGTTGCATTAACACGCATCCTAATCCTAGCTTAGAAGTATCACAATATACTTCAAAATCTTCTGTTTCTTCTGGTAAGGCAAGAATTGGGGCGTTTGTTAATCTTTGCTTTAAAATCTTAAAAGCCTCTTCTTGCTTAGATCCCCATTCAAACTTAACTGATTTACAGGTTAGCTTAGTTAATGGTACAACTATTTTGGAAAAATCCTTAATAAACCGTCTATAGTATCCTGCTAACCCTATAAAACTTCTAACTTCCATAGCTGATTGCGGAACTTTCCATTTGGTGATTGCTTCTATTTTGGAGGGATCTACGTGAATACCTTCGTGATTCACCATGTGACCTAAAAATTGCACCTCCTGTAGCCAAAATTCACACTTCGAGAATTTGGCATAAAGTTTCCCCTTTCTTAACAAAGTTAAGAGTGCATGCAGGTGCTCACAATGCTCATTCTGACTTTTGGAATAAATAAGTATATCTTCGATGAAGACAATTACGCAAATATGGTTTACAAATCCTATTCATCATGTCCATAAATGCTGCAGGAGCATTTGTTAATCCAAAGGGCATGACTGTAAACTCATAGTGACCATACCTAGTTCTGAAAGCAGTTTTAGGTATGTCTTCTTCTTGTACCTTCAATTGATGGTATCAGGAGCGTAAGTCTATCTTAGAAAAATATCTAGCTCCCTGAAGTTGATCGAAAAGATCATCAATCCTAGGTAATGGGTATCGATTCTTAATTGTAACCTTATTCAATTCTCTATAATCGATACACATTCGCATCGAACCGTCTTTCTTTTTCACAAACAACACTGGAGCTCCCCACGGGGATGAACTAGGTTGTATAAATCCTTTACTTAACAATTCATCTAATTGCTTTTTCAATTCTAACATTTCGGTGGGTGCTAACCGATGAGGTGCCTTTGCTACGGGCGTAGTTCCAGGAATCAAATAAATTCTAAATTCTACCTCCCTATCTGGTGGTAATCCTGGTAATTCTTCTGGGAATACATCTGGGTATTCTGATACTACAGGAATTTCATCAAGTTCCTTACCCTTAGTGTTAATGATTATTGAAATCATATACACTATTCCTTGTTTTCTTGAATAACTGGCCACTTTCATTACTGAAATGAATTTCATTGGCTTACGTGGCTTATCTCCTGTAATCACCACTACTTCTCATGTGGTTGTATGTATTTCTATGGAATTCTTATCACATAGGATTCGAGCATGGTTGGCTACTAACCAATCCATTCCTAACATGACATCGAATCCAGCTAAATTCATAGGTAACAAGTTTGCAGAAAATTTATGGCCTAAAAGTTCTATCTTTCCTTCTTGCAAAACCTTATCTATGTTAACTCCCATCTGCCGTTTCTACAGTAAAAACTTGTCGAAGTATTTATAAAACTTTGGTTTGCACCAGAGTCAAATAATACTTTTGCATAAACGTCGTGAACTAGGAACGTACCAGCTATCACATCTGGGATGAGTTCTGCTTCTTGGGTAGTCAGTTGAAATGCTCTCGCATTCTTTTTGGTAGTTCCTTCTGCAGGTTTGGCTGTTTGTCAGCTGGTTTGACCAGTTTCGAGCAGTCTGGCCTAAAATGTCCAGCTTCTCCACAGTTGTAGCAGATTGTTGACTTCTTCCTTCTGCAATCTTCTTCTTGATGCCCTGGAATTTTGCAGAAATTGCAATATCCTTTGCATCTTCCAAAATGCTTTCTTTTACAAGTACTGCAAAATGGAGTAGTGGAAGATTGCCCGGTTCCCTTTTTCTTGAAGTTACTACTGTTACCCACACGGAATCCTTGGGTAATCTTTTGGGCTACTTCCTTCTTTCTATTTTCTTCTCGCATACGCACCAGTCCGTCTGTCAAAGTGTTGGCTAATTCCACTGCATCGTCAATTGTGCGAGGTCTCGCAGCTTTAACGATATCACGGATTTCGCCAATCAAACCCCAAATATAGCGAGAAATAAGTACCGGTTCTGGAGAAGCCAGGGTTGGTACAACTCTAGCATACTCGAAGAATGTCGCAGTATACCCGCGGCAGTCAACGTCCACCATCCGGTGGTTCAGGAACTTATTCGCCATTTGCTCTTTTTCATATTCAGGGCAGAATTTCCTTTCCACCAAATGCTTAAACTCTCCCCAATTCATGGCATAAGCCACATCGCTTCCCTTGGCTTGTAGTACCGTATTCCACCATTCTAGTGCCCCTTCTTTAAAAAGATGCGACGCGTACATGACCTTGTCTTCCTCGACACATTTACTTATTTTAATTACTGCTTCGGTTTTTTCTAACCAACGCAGTGCAGCAGTCGCCCCTTCGTTGCCTGCAAATTCAGCCGGTTTACAGGCAAGAAATTCCTTGTAAGTGCAACCAGGCGTTGCAGCTTTCATTTTCTTAAGAAATGGGGCTTGCATCCCATCATTATCGTTATTATTAATGTTGCCGCCTCCATTTACGCTATTACTGAAGTTGTCTTCATGAGTACGTTTACTGGGAATAATTGATTGAGGTTCAACTGGATTTCGGGCAGCAGCAAGGATTGCTGGAATAGCATTGGCTATTCCCTGAGCAACGATGTTTTCTATATCTTGTCGGTTAAGAAAGTGATCTTCATTGTTTTGCTCGGATTGATTAACCTCGTTAACTGGTTCATTACCAGCGTGTTCCATCTGGTAATTAATATATATATAAGTGATTAGCATAAAATAAACAACAACCAAACACAATAAAATAATCACACATAATCATGTCAACACATATAGCCAAAATTGTCGACTTTGCGACGTCCATTTTTATATATTGTAGTATGCATCCGTACATTACCAGATATGTTACAAGAGTTTTATTTTTAGTTATTTTACATGATTATATTTTTATTACTATTATTATTATTTTGTTATTATACAACCACCACCACACAGTCACACCATCCCCGTCAGCTGGCATCTCAGAAACGACGTTCCCTTTCGTCGTACTTCCATGATATCCTTTCCCCCACATCCCGGATTCGATTTCCTGTGTCCACCAATTCCTCGCCATAGTGGCGGAGTTCAGCCAAGTTTTCTGTGCTCATAGGTGGATGTAGTGGAGGCTCGGGGTCGAATTGAGGGAAAAAGGTATTAGGGTTATTTAGAAGGTTCTGAAACTGCCAGTCAGTGGTCCACCATTCTTCCAGCTCTCCTAGAGGTCGGAGGTTAACAAGGGGATCTGGAATAGCAGGTTCCAGATTAACTGGAAGTTGGGCTTCAGCTGGGTAATTGAAGAGATTTTCATTGGCAGGTCCGATGAGGTCGCTATTTGCCAGTTGGCGGTCCAGCTCCTCCCAGGGTGGCATTTCTTGGGCTTGCCCTGAACTTTCCCCAATCTCTATTCCCTTGCCTTTATCCATCGGGTCCTCAGTCTTTATAACTTTCCGTGTTGCTGGTTTCTTCCTACGCACACGCCTCCAGCCTACAAGTCTTCTTTTCTTTTTCGGCTTTGGTTTCTCCTGAGGTTGGGCTTGAAATATCATTGGCTCTTCAGTATCAGCCTGGTAATCAGTGAAGGTACCGGTGGTATCCATATATGTGGTATGGATAGTAAAATTTTGAAGTGCTTCTGATAGTTCATTCATGCTGTTAGCATACATGAAGAAATACACAAAATTCTAAGTTAAATTTTTGTAAATTAAAATTTTAATAGAATCACAGAATAGCAATTAGAAAATTAAGTATTTCTAAATACTTAATTGGCTTAAACCAGTGGCTCTGATACCACCTTTTTCTGTCACGGCCCCCCTCCCGGTTTTACCCGGTCCAGGAGCCGCGGGACAGAAACCCGTGGTATTTATTCATTGAGTTGACAGCGGAAGTTTAACAGGATCTTTTAAAACTTGAAATTTCCCAATTATTTTATTTCATAATTTGGGATAAACCCCGTAATTTACAATAGAGGAATTTTACGAGGAAATTCCCTGGTTTACAAAACATGTTTATTTATTTAACTGAGCCACCACTTCAAGCTTGTTAGTGCTCCGTAGCACGTTTTCCTTGATTCACAGCAGGTCGTCTGAAACATGTTTAAAAATATTTTATCAGCGGGGAAATACTGGCGAGTCACTCAAGTTAAACAAAACGACACATTAGTTATAAATTACAGCATAAGAGCGATTACAATGGCTTCTATCTTATTTTTATCTGGCGCCGTGTCACCTCCTGGTGACGATGGTCATACCACTATTGGGTCCTTTCACCCAAGTAGTGATGATTATCACTGTTAGGTTGATGAACCTAACCGTGAGAGATTAGTAATGTGCACAATACCCCACTTGCCAGCGATTCAAGATAACCATGACTTAATCCATGTAACTATAACTTTTGAAAATAATTTAAGTATTATAAAACATTGTTGATAAAAAGAGAATGACTCACATTGCAAGTTAAACGGGCAGAGTTTAGCCTACTGATAAGCCTTGTAACCTATATTAAATGACAATGCATACGAACTAGGTCAGTAACTTAATACAACATTTACGATAACTCACGAGATTAAAACCCTCACGACGAATGACAAAGTGCAATACTTAAACATCCATCGAATTCATGACGAATGACAAAGTATAGCCCTAATTTGGGCAGCACTTAAACATCCATCGGATTGGTTTCAATCGATCGGACATTAAATCGTAGCAGCGATCGAGTTAATACCCTGTATCGTAGCAGCGCCTTGATACCTTAAAACTTGTTTTCTGCAGAATTTGGTCGTTTTGAAGTGAAAATTTCGAGTGCAGATGAATGCCCCATGCACAGGCTTCTTATAGCCTGATTTTGAGTTTTACGCGCCCCGCGTAAGCCTTAACAGGCTTTTACGTGGCCCGCGAGAGCCCCTAGTCTACGTGTAGGCTTGATGTGTCATGAGTAGGTTTGTCAGGTGGACGACACGTGGCTTAAACACTTATCCAGAACAATTTTAAGTTGACGCGGCCCGTGTAAGGGTCCGCTTATTGTTTACGCGGCCCGCGAGAAGACCAAATTTCATGTTTTCTTGGTTTTTCATGCACATTAGGGTTTCAGGGGTCCGAGTTTTCACTTATGGGTCGTTTTGGGACATTTTTGCAGGTACTTACATTCCTTGTCACACCCCAACCGATGGCGGAATCATCGGGGCATGGCACTGAGCGAAACAGATTGTCCAAGAAAAATCCATAACAACTAAAATTACCGGATACTTAACATTGCGTCCCATACCGTAACATATCAAATAATTCAATTATTACAGACATAGTATCTCAAGGCAAATAAATTGTTTCAACAACTCAGAATTTAAATTGTTTGTTTCTAGACTCTCCTAAGCTCGATTCCACATAGCAAGCATACCACAGCATCCTAAACATCTGCCACATACGTTAAAATAGAGGTCAATACACATAGTGTAAAGGTGAGCATATAAGTTTAATAGTATAATAGTAGCGAAAGCGGTTTACGCATAACCAGCATGTAACATGTATAATGTGAAGCAAGTAGGCTATCGACAATGAAATATGCACAGACGTGACTGCGAGTTGTAGAATGCGCAACACATATCACCACTGTGAAACGTGAAGAAAATCCCTTAACAACCCCTGTCCACAACAGATGCTGAGTACAAACTATAGTACTATCGTTGCTAAGGTGTCAGGCAACAATCACTGTGTAAACATAACATACTAGCATTCATCGAATAACACGTATAACATGCAGAGCAGTTAGCGTATAAAAGTGTTTGCGTTGTGTGTCGATTGTGATTTGAATATACACAACGTATGTAACACCCAAAAGTGCTTAAAGCAAAAAGGGATCGAGTATACTCACAGATTGTGTTTAGTAAATAAACACTATCTTGGATTGAAGGGAGCGCTGGAAAGTTAGCCTGATTACAGAACGATAGCGTAAGCGATGAACGGTGCGTAAAACGATGCGAGTGAATAGAGTGACGGAGGGTCATCCGATCGGATGACAATCCGGACGGATGGTCATCCGGTCGGATGGCCATTCGGTCAGTTTGTCATTCGTTTGGGATGGATGTGTTTGTGTATGATGTGACTTTGAAGTTTTCGTTGTAGCATTTTATAAAACAAGAAGTGTTTCTACCAATCAGGTCATCCGGCTGGATGGTCATCCGGACGGACGGCCGTCCGATCGGATGGAGATTCGTTTGAACTAACTCCTTTGAAATTTTGTGAAAAAGTTTAAGTGTTGGAAAGTATCACAAGCACTGAATGTCACAAGTCATCCGAGCGGATTGTCGTTCGATCGGATGGCAATCCGATCAGACGGCGGTCCGTTCAGTAACCTGTTCGTTCTGAAACTTGTAAAAATTGGTTAAGTTTGGAAAGTTGTGCGATTGCACCGAGACGGTATGACAACGTGTCAAACAACGGAACCCTATCAAGTCCAAGTCATCCGATCGGATGGGAATCACCCCGTCTGATCAATTAACTATTCTTTGACGGTTATTCATGTTCAACCGTGAATCGGTTGTCTCTTTGATAGAAATCCGTTCTTGGGCCGACACTTCACATGAGAAGGAGTAGAAGGCCTGAACAAGCTCAGATTCTATCGGTTTTATATGAAAAGTTGAGATTATTGAAGAAAAGTTTGAAACACTTTGATTATGTTTAGATTTTGGACGAAATCAGCGTTTAAACATGTTGAAATCTCTTAGATCTGAGTTGTTCTTGGTGGAATGAGGTCACACTTTGAAGTTCATGAGAACTCATGATGACATCATCCTAGAACAGCCCAAATCAGCCGATTTTATGGTGAGAAGTTAAGATTTGATGGTGAAAATGATGAAGAAGTGTGTGTAGATGCTAGAAGTACAAGATTTGAGGTAGAAACTTACAAGAATCGCCAGAAATCGAGTGGAAATAGGGCTGGAGCGTGCTGGTCGAATGAGAGCTGTCACATCACATGAACAGTGATGTGACAGGTGCTATTTATAGGCAAGAGAGGAGAAGAGGCGGTGTGAAGTGTTGGATCGAATTGCGATTCGATCGGATGGCCAACCGATCGGATGGCCATCCGATCGGATGGTCATCCGGACGGATGGCCATCCGATCGGATGTTCATCCGGACGGATGACCATTCGATCGAATGGTCATTCGATCGGATGGGTTGTGCGAGTTGATTTTCGATGTTTCGTTTTGCGCGTTGAGCATTCCGATGTGTTGCGAGTAAGCAATGCGATAGTATTACCCATGGTTGCAAAAGTCACTAGGCGTTCCCTAGTTGGATTCGGGAGTTCTCGGGAAGTACTCGGCTTAGGCGGAGATTACTCGGGGAGTAATTGGCCTGAGAGAACAGTACTCGTGCCTCGGTAGCCTACCTTGTAGCGAGTACTCGGGGAGTACTCGGAGCCTAGGCGGGACTTTTACAACCATGGTATTACCCATTAATTACACAAATAATATAACTACTAAATAACATAAAAATAATCTCGAGTTCGCGAAGAGATTGCGTTGTGATAGAGTTGCGATTGCGTTTGCGATTAATCACCTCAACAAATATAAACATGCACAAGTAACACATAATAGCACACACACGTAAAACAATATCCATAGCCTATAAATCGAGTTGCGATGCGATAGCGATGCGATTAATGATAAGTCGATTAGCGATAAAACTTCGATTTATTGCATATACTCCACATAATACAACTAAAGTAACTTAAAATTAGAGTACCGATTAACAAGTCAATGAGTACAATTAATAATTAAGCAATGAGTGACATAACGCATTTAGCAATCTTTTCTTCCTTTGACTTTGACTTTAACTTGTACTTTGACTTCAAAAAATGCGGGTTGTTACAGCCTCCCCTACTTTAGGAAATTTCGTCCCGAAATTTAAGGCGCAGGCGTAACAAACAGTTGTGGGTACTTAGTCTTCATATCACTTTCGAGTTCCCAAGTGAACTCGGCGCCGCGTTTGCCTTCCCAACGAACTTTCACAATGGGAATGCGTGAGCGTCAGAGTTTCTTGGTTTCTCGGTCCATGATCTCGACTGGTTTCTCCACGAAGTGTAATGTTTCGTCTACTTGTAGATCCTCAAGAGGCACACGTAAATTCTAGTCGGCTAAGCACTTTTTGAGGTTCGAAACGTGGGAAGTCGGGTGGACGTGGCTAAGTTCCTCCGGTAGTTCGAGTCTGTAGGCCACCTTGCCAATTCTTTCCAGAATTTTAAAGGGTCCAACATATCGAGGCGCGAGCTTTCCTTTCTTGCCAAATCTGATCACCCCCTTCCAAGGTGCAACCTTTAGGAGTACGTGATCGCCAACGTCAAATTCAAGGGGCTTGCGGCATCTATCGGCATAACTCTTTTGTCGACTCTGAGCTTTCAGCAGATTGTCTCAAATTTGGAGGATTTTGTCAGTCGTTTCTTGCAATAACTCAGGACCGGTAATTTGCGCATCCCCGATCTCGTGCCATACAATAGGCGATCGACATTTTCTCCCGTATAATGCCTCAAATGGTGCCATAATATAACCATATTATGTGTTAATTTGTGTAAATTAGTGCAACTAGTTAGTGTAATCTTGTTATTTATGTTAATTATGTTAAGACTAGTTGTATGAAAAATGATATTATGATGATTTTAATGCTTATATGTTGTAGTAATTTATAAGCATGATAATCTTGTTATGTTGAACTCAAAAATATGATTTAAACATGGATATGTTTAAATCATGAAAGATCATCACATTCAAAATCATGAGTATTATATGTATGAAACTTGATTAATGCTTTGAAATTTAACATAAGTGATACTCATGAGGAAATTGAAGGAAAATGTGTGTGATTATTGTTGTAAAAATGATTTTTGGTAATACTTGATGAATTAATGATGATTTGGAAATTGATTTGGTGATTTAAACGCGTTTTGAAAACGTGGGAAACGTCATAATTTAGGGGAAAACTCTGACGAATTTTTCTAAAAATCTAATCTCGATTAAAAACGGGGGTTAAAGGGGTGATTAACAAAGTTAAACGCGATTAGTGGTCTTAAACGTCATCATGGAAGCTTTGATGAAAATGACTAAGTCCTAAACACTCAAGAGTTCTTGTGAACTTGAAAATATATTTTTACAAAAATAAATGGGTAAAGATAATAACCATGTATAAGTATTATTTTTGGCAAAAAATTATATATTTTGGAAACCTATCAAGTATATGTATTTTGTGCTATGTGTTTGTACTTAGATAGATTTAGGGTGATCAAAATAATACACCCATGATACCAAGAGATATTTGTAAGAAACAAATACAAAAAGAAACAAAAATACGTATACATGTTTCCTACATGTTTCCCAAGGAAATGCAACGAAAACGGACATAAATATTGTGTCCATAAGCGAACAAACGGACGAATAAACAAAACGGAAAACGGACGCGCTACAAGACGTATTTCCTAGAAGTAAAAATATCTCTAACCGACAAAGTAAGGCATTTTTAGACGTCTAATGGATATTTATAAATATCACCGTTAACAGATCCGGAAAGTTGAAAAATACAAAAATGCAAGACTATTAAAATGGACTCATAAAAACTGACTATGGGCTAGGCCCAAATTGCTAAAATACATGGGCTAGGGCCCAATGATAAAATATTTGGGTTAGACCCAAATTACTAAAAATACATGGGCTAGAGCCCAACGATAAAATATTTGGGTTAGGCCCAAATTACTAAAAATACATGGGCTAGAGCCCAACGATAAAATATTTGGGTTAGGCCCAAGTTACTAAAAATACATGGGCTAGGGCCCAATGATAAAATATTTGGGTTAGGCCCAAGTCACTAAAATACACGGGCTAGGGTGATAAAATATTTGGGTTAGGCCCAAGTCACTAAAATACACGGGCTAGGGCCCAATGATAAAATATTTGGGTTAGGCCCAAATCACTAAAATACACGGGCTAGGGCCCAATGATAAAATATTTGGGTTAGACCTAAATTACTAAAATACACGGGCTAGGGCCCAATGATAAAATATTTGGGTTATGCCCAAATTACTAAAATACACGGGCTAGGGCCCAATGATAAAATATTTGGGTTATGCCCAAATTGCTAAAATACATGGGCTAGGGCCCAATGATAAAATATTTGGGATAGGCCCAAATTGCTAAGATACAAGGGCTAGGGCCCAATGACAAAATATTTGGGATAGGCCCAAATTGCTAAAATACAAGGGCTAGGGCCCAATGACAAAACATTTGGGATAGTCCCAAATTGCTAAGATACAAGGGCTAGGGCCCAATGATGAAATATTTGGGCTAGGCCCAAATTACTAAGGTACATGGGTTAAGCCCAATGACATAGGTTCGGTCCAATGACACGCGTGCGAAGCACGAGGACATGCACAGGGCAAAGCCGTTCACATATAATTCAATACATATAAAACATATGTACGCACTTATGAAATCTATATACATAACAAGTGAACGAGCAAACTACCAACACACTAAAATACAAAGTTGTTCCAAAATGACAAGTGAAAACACAACAAGAATTCAAGATGAACAACATGTATGAGGTCCGATAAGACCTAGTGTCTAATAAAGTTAGTACACATGTAGGTTAATAGCACGTACGGACGCTCACTACGGTATTACATACAAGGAACGCAAACTTGTGAGTTCATGTCCCTCCTTTCAATGATTTCAATGTTTTGTTTTTAAAACAGTCGAGGGGAAATACATGTTAAACTATGGGTATGTTAGCTTTGGGTTTAGATGATAACACGATCAATGTACATAAGTAGGATGATAACATAGTAACCATTAATCACTTAGTGACCAAGGTGCAAAAGGTGTAGATCTATAGAGCTTGAGACACGCTCCACTCCTTGATAGGCCATAGGAGTGCTTTTGTGATCCTAGAAAATATCAAAGTTGTCTCGGTTTGGTTACGTACTTATGGTACATAATGTCAGGGGGCTCGCTACTGACTGATAGATCCTTAAACTCCATAAATGCTATTAACATACCGGGATATCATTACAAGAATACAAAGATTTCATATGATAACAATAACTGCATGAACTCGCTCAACTTTTGTTGACTTTTTAAAACTACATGTATTTCAGGAAACAAGTCTTGAGCCGGTGATACACTATGGGAAACGGGAAAGTCAATGACAATGATAGCTGCTTTTGGAGGGTTTGTCTTTTATATCCCAACTTCGTATGGGTATATAGAGGACAAAACCTCACTATGTTTTATGTCAAAAACTATCTTTTGTGTTGTTTAATATAACTATGTTATGGTTAACGTTTGTGAATGTTGTGGAAACTAGAAAACTATGTTGGAAACTTGTAAACTTTGTTTGAAAACAATATAACTATGGCATCATTGTGGTTTATTATGTTTACACATTTGGATGCAATGATCACCTTTCTTACGTCACACACAATACGCTTCCGCTACTAGCATGGTGTGACAACCAAGACCGAGGTTAGAGGCATCGCAGTAGACTACCAAATAGTCGTTTCCGTCGGGTAGTGAGAGCACGAGAGCGTTGCAAAACATAAGTTTCAGGGTTTGAAAGGCCTCCTCTTGTCTGGTTCCCCAAACAAAAGGTTTGTCCTTGTGCGTAAGAGAGGTAAGCGGTACAGCGATCTTCAAGAAATCAGCGATGAATCGGCGATATTAACCCGCCAATCCGAGAAAAGAACGAACTTCGGACGGGTTCTTTGGTGTGACCCAGCTCTTGACCGCTCCAATCTTCGCAGGATCGACATGAATACCTTGACTATTGACAATGTGACCTAGGAATTGAACCTCCTCAAGCCAAAATTCGCACTTAGAGAATTTGGCATAGAGACGGTTTCCCTGGAGTAACACAAGAACCAAACGGAGATGTTGCGCGTGTTCGGCTTTTGACTTGGAATAGATCAGGATATCATCGATGAACACGATGACAAAGCGGTCGAGAAAGGGTTTACACACGCGATTCATTAGATCCATGAAAACTGTGGGGGTGTTAGTTAATCCAAAGGGCATAACAACAAACTCGTAGTGACCATATCGGGTTCGGAAAGCGGTTGTGGGTATATCTTCCTCCTGGATTCGTAACTGGTGATAGCCTGAACGTAAATCAATCTTCGAGAAACACGTAGCACCCTGTAACTGATCAAACAAATCATCAATTCAAGGTAAGGGGTAACGATTCTTGATGGTAAGCTTATTCAATTCCCTGTAGTCGATGCACATCCGGAACGATCCGTCCTTCTTTTTGACGAAAAGGACAGGCGCGCCCCAAGGAGAGGTGCTAGGGCGAATAAAGCCTTTGTCAAGCAATTCCTGGAGCTGACTCGAGAGTTCGCGCATTTTAGAAGGAGCGAGACGACAAGGCGCTCTAGCAACAAGATTTTCTCCAGGAATGAGGTCGATTTGAAAATCGATATCACGAGTGGGCGGTAAGCCAGGTAAGTCATCGGGAAAGACGCTAGGGAATTCACGAACCACGGGCACCTTATCCATTGCCTTAACTTCCTTTTTTCTCCGCTACTACGATGTGTGCCAAGAAAGCTTGGTATTCCTTGCGGAGATACTTGCTAGCTTGGACACACGACATGAGTTGTAACTTCTTCGAAGCGACTTCGCCATAAACACACAATTGGTCGCCGTTTGTGAGAGAGAAACGAATCATTTTATCAAAACAGACAATTTCAGCATGATTCTCCCGAAGGAAATCCATGCCTACTATGACATCAAAGCTACCGAGCTGCATCGGTATGAGATTAATCGGAAAGACGTGATTGTTGAGCTCAAGGGTACAATCACGTAGAATGGAGCTAACTGTGACGGTTCTTCCAGTGGTGACTTCTACGTCGAATGTCGATGGGAGGTTAACGCGTTTACGGTTTAGGAGCCTTTCGAATTCGAACGATACAAAATAGTTATCGGCTGTAGTATCAAACAAACACGAAGCATATATATGTAACAACTTTGATTTTCAAACATGTACTTGTTTGATACACACATCGTATTTTGAAATGCAATTTGTTTGATTCATGCTTTGTTTTATGCTCTTACATGTTTTACTGGCCCAAACACGTGAATATTTGCAAATTTGATTAAGTTTCATACTTATAAACAAGGCTACATTAATTACAAGGGCCTAACATGTCATTTTGTGAAAGTATAAGTTAAGGGACTTAATTGTCATTCCTTGAAACTTGCACGAAAACTTTGATTTTAAGTCTGAGGACTAAAACCATCATTTTTAGAAAGTACAAAAGTCCGGGGACTAAGTTGTCATTTTTGAAACTTACTTTTTAAATAAAATAAAAACTGAATTTTTGAATTAAAAGTACAAGGGCCATTCGGTCATTATCTGAAACTTGAACTCCAGGGACCGATATTGTTACTTTTAAAACTGTTTTAACTAATAATCCTAACCGGGTTTAAATTTTATACAAGTTTTCTACTTAAAAAGTTAACCCAGTTAGCAACCTGGGATTTACTGTTACGAGGACTGTTTATGTATTAGATGGAACCACAGGGACTGATGTTGATATCTTAAAACTATTTTTAACTGAAAAGAGTAACCGGGTTAAATATTCTATAAGGAATTCCATTCAAAAACTTCACCTAGTTAGTGGTTTAACGGAACTGTTACAGGGACCAATGTGCATTAGTTCGAAAACCTCAGGGACCTAAGTGCAAAATCCGAAATCAAATTTAAACAAAAACCCGGTCACCGGCTGTTGCCGGAATCGATCCGAAATCACGTGTATAGTGGGTTTTCCCTGCCCAAGACTAGTGCACGCGGAATCTCAGTCTTCAAACAAACTTTTCACGCGTTTAATTTACCCGTAACCATGTTTAACATCGACCGTATCGGAGGATTTTTAAAATCAAAGTGGAAGTTTAATTCCACTAAATTATGTCGAAATCGAATCAATTGAAATATGTTATAAGATCTACTAAACTCCCATAACATCCTGCAACTCTCAAAATACACGAACACTTCGAAATATACTGTCTGTTCGAACCTGTTTCCTTTGTCGCCGGAGCTTAGCCATTCCCTCGTTCCAGCCGATATCGGACCTGTTTTCGATCATCCTTTCGGTACATTCTGATCACACTACGTTTCTGTACATTTAATTTAAGTATAGACTTGATTTGATCGGGTAATTGCACTCGTTGACTTAATTGGGGAAGAAGATGATGAATTGTTGTTTTCTTTTTATTTATTTAAAAACAGTTTTATTCAAATATTATTAATAAATCGAGATTAAATTAGTTAAAATCCGAAAATTTTAACATATTTACTTTACATACTGATGCAATTATTAAAAATATAAAACATGCAAAATTATTTATAAAACTATTTTTTTTATAAATTAAAATAGTGTTGATCTTTCAAAATTTATAATAATTTGAATTTAAGGAATTAATTATTGAAATTTTTATAGTAATCATTTTACATGTTGGACTTTACAAAAATAATATTGTAATTAATATTTCATATAATTTTGATATTATTATGAAATAATCAGTATTTACACCTTAAAAATAAAGTCTAATCTTATATATTTAAAATTTAATAACTATATAATTGGTGCCCAAAATTATTTTTATGATAATACCTGCATTATTCTGAGATTGTATAAATTTAGTTACTGTTTGATCATTTACAGATTATTTTACATAAATTAAATCAATTAAATCACCTAATTAAACTTAACTGTTTTAATTATATAATTACATAATTTTTGGTCCGAAATTCTTTTTATAATATTATGCATGTTTTGTTGAGTTTATAAAAATCCAGAAACCATGTTTTAATACTTGCATGTTATTTTTATATATAATAAACCTTATAAATCAGTTTATGTGCAATTATTTTTTTTTAATTCCAGATTATTATATAAAATTTATTAAAGGCCTTGAAATTTATTATAAATCTGTTATATTGCATGTTAATTATTAAAAATGATATTTCTAATTTTCTGATTTAAATTAATTACTTAGACAATTATTTAGATAATTATTCTGTTATTTCATTTTTAAACCAATAATTAACTGTTTATTTAAAATATATTTATTTCTGCCATGATAATTATTTTAAATATGATTTATACTTGTTATATAATTAAAATGTTATTTTTAATTATTCTGCCCTAAATTAATTGTTAGATAATTAATTTGCATAATTATCATGTTATTTTGAAAATACATACGTTTTTATAACACAGAAAATAATTTATAAATTCTATAATTAAACTTGGACTTTTGGATCATATTTTTGAGACTCTGAAATTATTTAAACTGTCACATAATTTTTATAAGTTAACTTTAAAATATATATATATATATATATAAATAGATTTAAAAGTATAATTATTTATATATATATTTGTTGTTTAAACGTACAAATAATAATATTTTACTCATTATTTGTATAACTTAGTATTTCATATAAATACTTCACAATTTAATCAAGTTACCAAGTGTTCCCCAAACAGATTGTCAAACCATACAACGCAAAACCTAGTCACCCGTTTATACAAAATTACAGTTTTGCCCTTGTTAATGCTAGGTTCCATATGTGTTTGTTTTGTGCATGTTTATAGAGTGACGTGGAAAGACTTGTTCCCGCAAAACTCTTATCTATATACTTGTTTGGAATTATTTCACAAACAAGGTGAGTTCATAGTCCCCATTTTCTGTTTTACAATATTTTCGGGGTGAAACATATGTAATAATGTGATACAAACTCATTTGCATTTTTGGCTATCTTGATTGTTTTCTTGCAATTGTTTGTTTACTTGATGCTTAACCTACATTCATTAACTCCGTACAAGCCGAACGGTACATTATAGCGCTATAGGGGTGACGGCCCCATCCGACTTCTAGATCTATTGTTGTTGTTGTAGTTGTTCATGTTATTCATTGCGGAAGTCTGGGTGATCAATGTCGTGTTACGTCTACAAGGTTTGAATGTTTACCAAGCGGGACTTGTTTCATTCGATTGTTTAAAACATATCAAATGCCACATTGTTAAACTCTTATTTCATATCACATTATTGTTTATTACCAAATCAAATAAAACACTATGAATTCACTCAACCGTTTGTTGATCCAAATTGTTTTTAACATATGTTTCAGGTGAAAATGTTTGAAGTTAGCTTTGCAAGGATCACATAGGATTGCTCAAGACAAGTGCCTTAGCTTAAATAAAAACAAAGACCTTTGTGAACGATGTGTTGTATTTATTGTTCTAGTTTGGATGTGAATGCAATCCTATTAACCAAACTTAATTATATTTCAACTTTAATTTAATCACCATGTGCTCATATGCATTCTATCAAGTTTCGTGATGCCCTTGACATTTCCGCCTCCGTGTCAGGGTGTCACAGGTTGGTATCAGAGCCATGGTTATAGGGATTTAGGTTATTAGATATTACTTTTGACCTAGACTATAACTTACCTAGGACACCTTCCATTAGCAAACTCTTCCGTTATCTTTGTCTTTGTCTTCATCCCTATCCTTATCTTTTGTAACCAATACCTCGTCACCACAGATCTCATCTTTAGATTTTACAAATGCTCATCACCTATCCTTAGGTGACTATTTTCAAAACCTCTTCTGATTTTTAAATTCTCATCAAAGTCTTGGGCTCTAATAACGAACTCGTGCAATCTGGAAGGGTGGATGCCTGTATTCTGAGTTTTCTGTCTAGGCAAGCACTTCGTATAAATCTCATCAGACGCGAGACCAGTTGTGCTTACCTGGGAATTCTTGGGATGAGTATCCACTTATAGGCTAAAGCATGACTTCACCAAGTTATAAGAACCCAACTACTTTGACTTGTCATTGATGTCGTTTATTCGTGGAATAAATGATATCCATCTTGTTACGTGTTTTTTCCTATCCTCATTGATTTTATGAAACTACATTACTCCATTATGAAATCACTATAATCTTTCTTTCAGAAAATGCCTCCACGACACACGTTTGCCTACCTGGGAACTACCGATGAGAGTACAGTATGCCTATAGACTCAAGGCATGTTACCCTAATTCAAAAGGATTTTTTTTCTTTTCTCCGTTTCAGAACAATCCAAGTTTTAATCGACCTACGTTGTACTATTATCAATTTTATACGATACGATTCCCTCTTTTTTTTCAAGTTTCAAAATTTTCTCGAGACCATACCTGCCAGATTCAAATTTTCAAACTAGCTGCAGAACGTAGCATGGAAGCCCTAACCGATCCTATGGTGTGATCCGGAACTTCCTTATCTATATAGGAAACTCACTACTCGAGCTAATCTACACAAGAACTACAATTTCTGATATAATTCAATACCCCATACCCAAACTTTTCTTAGTTCAACAAAACCCCATATCCCAATGGCAAATCTCCCAGCAGCATATGCTGAATCATCAAATGCAGCAAAAATTCATCCCTTCCTTCAGTTTACTAATTTACAAAATCAAGAGAGGTATCAAAAACTCAAGCATCAAGAAGTTCTTACTATTAGCGGTATTGATTGGCAACGAATAGGAACGTTTGATTTCAGTGGTTTGCTGGCAAGATCACTACAACCTAATACACCCTGGCGCCATTTCTTCGACATCCTAGAACCATCATACGATGAACTGGTGTATGAGTTCTTGTCCACTTTCTATTACAAATATAATGAAAATCTTACCAATGAATCCATTCATTTTCAACTTTGTGGGCAACTTCATACTATGTCATTAACAGAATTCGCAGTTCATCTGGGCATATATACAGATGAAGAAGTCAAACAACCCATTTTTACGGAGGCATCAACCTCTTGTTCCTCCGCGGATATGGTAAATTATTGGCAATACCATTCATTAAAAGAATGGTGTGTCAACAATAATTCTACAAACTTCATAGACCCTTGTTATCAATATATGCACCGTGTTTTAGCCCACACTATCACGGGGCGTAAACATAATCAACACAGGGTTAGAACAATCGAACTTTTCTATTTGTATAGTATTTTTGAGCAAGTTCCTTGTAATATTGCCCACGGGCTTGCTGAATATTTTTCTAGTCAACAAACACATCCTCTGAGAAGTCCCATGGGAGGGTCTTACATTACAAAAATAGCACAATCATTAGGTGTCTTAAGTGATCAGATTATCCAGGGATTATCTCCACCGAAGGCACCTGGGATTGTAAATCCTTACATCATGAGGCTAACCCCTGTTCATATTAGTACACTAACTCATCCGTCACAGTCGGAGGGAGCTCCAGTTATCTTAGAGAATACCTTCCCACAAAATTTACAACAATCATTTTTGCAATTTCCTCCATCATCTTTTTACCGATATGACATGCTACCACAGCTTCCATACACACAAGAACATATTACACCTAACTTATCCCAACCTTTAACACTGAACGTCTTACCAAGCTTCCCACCGTTATTTTTCGAGGAGAATTCAACGATGCAAGGATCTTGGTTTGATGAAAACATGATGACTCAAGAACAGTTAGCATCAGAACCCTTTTTGCAAGCACCATTACTGCCACATTCTTTCCAGTCACTGTTGAACGAAGTAGAACAACTGCCACCAACTGATATAGCAGGCCCAAGTACAATACCTCAAATGAATCTACCTCCAGATTCATTGGGAGACGAAGTGACTAGGTTAAACAATCAAGTTCAAAATTTATCTCAACAAATAAAATGGTTGACAGAAAGAAATCAATAGTTGGAAAGCATGCTGAGACAAATAACTGATCATATGCAACTGCCTCTACCACCTCCACCACATTTTAATCCTGAGCCTGAATTTGATCCATTTCATGACTTATTTCAAATGTAAATTGTTCACGTCATAATAGACTGTCAAATGATATCATTGCTAATGTGAAATATGTTGTGTTATATTGATGCTTATTTGGTTTAAACTTATACTATGTTTACGCTCTTATTCATGCTCAGAGTTTATACACACATACTATTTCAATTGTTGAAACAAAGCATCTTCCTTTGACCATGTACATAATTTATCACTTGGCAAGATAAGCTATGCAGACTGTGCAACGAGTCAAGTAATTATGGGTGCACACATAATTATGAGATTCGATGCATGGAAACCATAGTGAGTCCCGTTAAGTGTGATGGCATAAAATCTAGAGTGATTAGATAACGAGGCGATTGTAATATCATAAGAACATGGTGGATACGCCGCTGGTACTTCCTATATATAAATGTTCTTATTGTATTATTTGTCGTAGCGTCATCCAAGTCACTTGAGGATTTTATGTTATCCCAGACCCATTTGTGTTAACTTAAACAAGAATCGAAAGTCATCTATATTCATTTCCGTCTCTGATGAAGTATCCGTTGGAAAAATGAACTAGCTACTCATTTCTCGCTTTTGAAAGAGATATCCGTTGGGAAATGAATATCCGTTTGTTTAAATCCTTCATTTCCGTTTCTGATGAAGTATCCGTTGGAAAATGAATTACCCATTCATTTTCGCTTCTGAAGAAATATCCACTGGGAAATGAATTATTCATTATTTGCTTATTTGTACACACATTTGTTTGCATAATATTTACATCACAAATCCAGCATAGCATAGCGCCATGCAAAACAATTTTTATACAATGATTCTCGTGAGTTCCTCAAAATTTTCAACATCCAACAATGACTTGTTTATATTTCTAATCATTACAATTACATTCTACGGTCTCTTTCGAATAAATTTCAGGACGAAATTTTCTAAAGTAGGGGAGACTGTAACAACTTTGATTTTCAAACATGTACTTGTTTGATACACACATCGTATTTTGAAATGCAATTTGTTTGATTCATGCTTTGTTTTATGCTCCTACATGTTTTACTGGCCCAAACACGTGAATATTTGCAAATTTGATTAAGTTTCATACTTATAAACAAGGCTACATTAATTACAAGGGCCTAACATGTCATTTTGTGAAAGTATAAGTTAAGGGACTTAATTGTCATTCCTTGAAACTTGCACGAAAACTTTGATTTTAAGTCCGAGGACTAAAACCGTCATTTTTAGAAAGTACAAAAGTCCGGGGACTAAGTTGTCATTTTTGAAACTTACTTTTTAAATAAAATAAAAACTGAATTTTTGAATTAAAAGTACAAGGGCCATTCGGTCATTATCTGAAACTTGAACTCCAGGGACCGATATTGTTACTTTTAAAACTGTTTTTAACTAATAATCCTAACCGGGTTTAAATTTTATAAAGGTTTTCTACTTAAAAAGTTAACCCAGTTAGCAACCTGGGATTTACTGTTACAAGGACTGTTTATGTATTAGATGGAACCACAGGGACTGATGTTGATATCTTAAAACTATTTTTAACTGAAAAGAGTAACCGGGTTAAATATTCTATAAGGAATTCCATTCAAAAACTTAACCTAGTTAGTGATTTAACGGAACTGTTACAGGGACCAATGTGCATTAGTTCGAAAACCTCAGGGACCTAAGTGCAAAATCCGAAATCAAATTTAAACAAAAACCCGGTCACTTGCTGTTGCTGGAATCGATCCGAAATCACGTGTATAGTGGGTTTTCCCTGCCCAAGACTAGTGCACGCGGAATCTCAGTCTTCAAACAAACTTTCCACGCGTTTAATTTACCCGTAACCATGTTTAACATCGACCGTATCGGAGGATTTTTAAAATCAAAGTGGAAGTTTAATTCCACTAAATTATGTTGAAATCGAATCAATTGAAATATGTTATAAGATCTGCTGAACTCCCATAACATCCTGCAACTCTCAAAATACACGAACACTTCGAAATATACTGTATGTTCGAACCTGTTTCCTTTGTCGCCGGAACCGTCGCCGGAGCTTAGCCATTCCCTCGTTCCAGCCGATATCGGACCTGTTTTCGATCATCCTTTCGGTACATTCTGATCACACTACGTTTCTGTACATTTAATTTAAGTATAGACTTGATTTGATCGGGTAATTGCACTCGTTGACTTCTGTTGACTTAATTGGGGAAGAAGATGATGAATTGTTGTTTTCTTTTTATTTATTTAAAAACAGTTTTATTCAAATATTATTAATAAATCGAGATTAAATTAGTTAAAATCCGAAAATTTTAACATATTTACTTTACATACTGATGCAATTATTAAAAATATAAAACATGCAAAATTATTTATAAAACTATTTTTTTTATAAATTAAAATAGTGTTGATCTTTCAAAATTTATAATAATTCGAATTTAAGGAATTAATTATTGAAATTTTTATAGTAATCATTTTACATGTTGGACTTTACAAAAATAATATTGCAATTAATATTTCATATAATTTTGATATTATTATGAAATAATCAGTATTTACACCTTAAAAATAAAGTCTAATCTTATATATTTAAAATTTAATAACTATATAATTGGTGCCCAAAATTATTTTTATGATAATACCTGCATTATTCTGAGATTGTATAAATTTAGTTACTGTTTGATCATTTACAGATTATTTTACATAAATTAAATCAGTTAAATCACCTAATTAAACTTAATTGTTTTAATTATATAATTACATAATTTTTGGTCCGAAATTATTTTTATAATATTATGCATGTTTTGTTGAGTTTATAAAAATCCAGAAACCATGTTTTAATACTTGCATGTTATTTTTATATATAATAAACCTTATAAATCAGTTTATTTGCAATTATTTTTTTTTAATTCCAGATTATTATATAAAATTTATTAAAGTCCTTGAAATTTATTATAAATCTGTTATATTGCATGTTAATTATTAAAAATGATATTTCTAATTTTCTGATTTAAATTAATTACTTAGACAATTATGTAGATAATTATTCTGTTATTTCATTTTTAAACAAATAATTAACTGTTTATTTAAAATATATTTATTTCTGCCATGATAATTATTTTAAATCTGATTTATACTTGTTATATAATTAAAATGTTATTTTTAATTATTCTGCCCTAAATTAATTGTTAGATAATTAATTTGCATAATTATCATGTTATTTTGAAAATACATATGTTTTTATAACACAGAAAATAATTTATAAATTCTATAATTAAACTTGGACTTTTGGATCATATTTTTGAGACTCTTAAATTATTTAAACTGTCACATAATTTTTATAAGTTAACTTTAAAATATATATATATATATATATAAATAGATTTAAAAGTATAATTATTTATATATATATTTGTTGTTTAAACGTACAAATAATAATATTTTACTCATTATTTGTATAACTTAGTATTTCATATAAATACTTCACAATTTAATCAAGTTACCAAGTGTTCCCCAAACAGATTGTCAAACCGTACAACGCAAAACCTAGTCACCCGTTTATACAAAATTACAGTTTTGCCCTTGTTAATGCTAGGTTCCATATGTGTTTGTTTTGTGCATGTTTATAGAGTGACGTGGAAAGACTTGTTCCCGCAAAACTCTTATCTATATACTTGTTTGGAATTATTTCACAAACAAGGTGAGTTCATATTCCCCATTTTCTGTTTTACAATATTTTCGGGGTGAAACATATGTAATAATGTGATACAAACTCATTTGCATTTTTGGCTATCTTGATTGTTTTCTTGCAATTGTTTGTTTACTTGATGCTTAACCTATATTCATTAACTCCGTACAAGCCGAACGGTACATTATAGCGCTATAGGGGTGACGGCCCCATCCGACTTCTAGATCTATTGTTGTTGTTGTTGTTGTTGTTGTTGTTCATGTTATTCATTGCGGAAGTCTGGGTGATCAATGTCGTGTTACGTCTACAAGGTTTGAATGTTTACCAAGCGGGACTTGTTTCATTCGATTGTTTAAAACATATCAAATGCCACATTGTTAAACTCTTATTTCATATCACATTATTGTTTATTACCAAATCAAATAAAACACTATGAATTCACTCAACCGTTTGTTGACCCAAATTGTTTTTAACATATGTTTCAGGTGAAAATGTTTGAAGTTAGCTTTGCAAGGATCACATAGGATTGCTCAAGACAAGTGCCTTAGCTTAAATAAAAACAAAGACCTTTGTGAAAGATGTGTTGTATTTATTGTTCTAGTTTGGATGTGAATGCAATCCTATTAACCAAACTTAATTATATTTCAACTTTAATTTAATCACCATGTGCTCATATGCATTCTATCAAGTTTCGTGATGCCCTTGACATTTCCGCCTCCGTGTCAGGGTGTCACAATATACCATTTACGAGAAACGTACCATTAACCACGTTGTTGGGCTCTTGCTTCACCACTCTATTTGGGCAGACATCTGCGAAGTGGTTGAGATCACCACACGCAAAGCAGGCTCTTGCGGGAGCAGGAGCTGCTTATTGACCCTGAGGAGCTGGCAGAGCAGGAGCTTGAACTTGAGCTGGAGCTTGGTGGGGACCAGTACGACAGTTAGCAGTAAAGTGGCCGTACAGGTTACAGTGAACGCAAAATCGACACGCGATTCCAACCAGGTGATAATAGGTACAAGTAGGGCAGAGCGGGTGTGGACGAGTATATGCACGCTTGGCCGGCGGTGCATTGGTCACTGGAGCCGCTACTTGGCAGTTCTGAGGTTACGGTTGAGCCGGTACTGCATTAAGTGGAGCGGCGGTTACTGCGCAGTTCTTGTTGTTGTTGTTGTTCTTACGCTTGCGGCGAGAAGACTTGGAAGCTTGCGGTGCAGCAGTTTCAGCGGTGGGAGCAACGGTGACTTGGTGAAGACTCTTGGTGGGTTTATCAAAGTAACCAGCCAATACTCGCTTGTCATTGATCTCGGCAGCGAGTAGGTAAGTCTCTTCGATAATTGTCATATACGCAGCTTGAATGAAGTCAGCAACGCAATCTGGTAAAGCACGGATGTATTTCTTGATCGTCATTTCAGATGTTGCCACCTGGCTTGGACAAATGATACTTAGCTGCTTAAAGCGAGCTGTCAGACCGGCGTTGTTGCCACCATCCTGCTTGATGTTCCAAAATTCGTTCTCCAGCTTTTGGAGCTCATGGGGTGGGCAAAATTCCTTCATCATAAGTTCCTTCAACCCATCCCAAGTAAGCCCATAGGCTGTGTCGTTCCCACGCTTGGTCCTTTCGGCTGTCCACCAATCCAGAGCCCTGGACTAGACGACGCCTGTTGCATTGACAGTGCATAGGTGATCGGGACAACCGCTCTGGCGCAGCGTGACTTCAATTGAGTCGAACCATTGAAACATAGCCCTTGGTCCGTCTTCGCCCGTGAAGTCTTTTGGGCCGCATGCCTTAAACTGCTTAAAGCTGAAAGTACCTTTAGGTGAGTCAGTCCTTGATTCCTCGGAGGACTTGCTAGTGTTTTCATGAAACTCGCTGATAATTTGCGGAATGACCTTGGCCATCTGCTTTGCGACTAGAGCAGCGATGTGTTTGTCCTCATGGTTTCGGCGAGAGTTGCGAGCGGTGTGCGATCCAAATGACGACATTGTCTGCAACAGACATCGTCATAGAACTCAGACACAATTTCGGTTAACCCTAGTATAGTATAGCGATTTCTCCCAAGGGTACTTTACGTAAAGCACAGGAACACATCAATCACTTAGCCACGTAATCACATAGGCACATAGGCACATAAGCACATAGTCCACTTAAACTCGTAAACACATAAGCACGTATTTTGCACGTATTCACCTTCCTATTTTGCACGTATTCACCTATATGTACTGAACATGTTCCTTTATCTTTCAAAGTTGCTTTCGCGATCGAGAATTGCGAGTACGAGTAGCGAGTACACATTGAGTAGCACAGCGAGTAGTATAGCATAAGCGAGTAACGTAGCATGCGATTTGTTAATGTTGTGTAGTGAGTTGTGTGTGTTTGGCAGAGCAGAAAGCGTTAGATCGAAACCATCAGTATCTCAAAAAGCTAACAAATAATCATATAAACCCACATAGAACACATAAAAATCCACATAAAAAGCGATAAATCGCAGAGTCAGCGGTTTGCGGGCTCAGAATTGAAACACATAAAATCAGCGATTGCGGGCTTAAAATTGAGAATAGATTGTCTTGGCTGTGTCACACCCTGATATTTCTACGTATTACCGGTGGGCCCGGTGGGGAGTATCGTGACGTAGTTGATATCATCATAGTCAATTAATCACAGTTTAATGCACAGCGGAAGTCTAAAAGTAATTATACAAACCGAGTTGAAAGTATAATAAAATATTACACAACGGATTGTAAGTGGATCCACAGGCGGATCTTAAACAAAAAGAAATATTGTTCAACAGATTTAAGTATCAAAAGCTTGCAAGACTCTTTATTTGATACTCGGAGTAGCCAGCCCATTACGCGTAGTACCTGCACTTAATCTTTTTGAAAAATACGTCAGTTTACACTGGTAAATACAATTAACTGACTCTTTTTGAAAACAATTATAAAAAAATTAGTTTGGATGCACAAGGCATAAAATCTTTTATAACTTGGGACAATTATTTTAAATATAATCTTGTATACAGATTTACATGTTTGTCGTCCATTCAGGACCCGGTTAGAAGAGCCGGATAAGATTAATAGACACACCACAAGTATAGGCCCCCAAGAGAGTGAGATACCGTTTATACATACGCAACTGTCAGGTGTATGCCTACACCCCGTGCTTAAGCCGTGGCCATTTCTAATGAATGAGCCGAGGATATCCAGGACATGGTCATTAACCCCCCAAAGGCATTGCATCAAACAAGACAGATTAAAACAGATTATCTCAATGGTTTAACCACTAGTCGATTAAACATTCAATACCCGACCAAGCGGTATTATTATAATACCGTATCCCAAGCCCGTATAACGGAAAATAAGTTAAAAGTATTTACCTGAGCTTAAAATAAAATTTTATTCTCAGTCGTATATCAATCAGCAAGCACAAGTAGCTTTTACTGGGCTCCTAATCTGGAACGAAGGTTTTAATAACTATTAGATTCCTAAAGGGTCTTATTTAAGTCTTAACTTAGACCGGTTAGTTTTAATGAAAGGTTTACGGTTCGAAACGTAAGATTAAGCGAAGACCGGATTAGAATGTGATTCAGACCCAACAAGTATGAAGACTTGTATAAAATGGGTAAACTAAATACATTCTGGATTTTGAAGTAAAAATGATAAGGTTTGACCCGTTTCGGCTAATTTATGCATAAACCGTACCGTACCGTACCGAACGCGTATATGCATAACGGGTAACCAAATGAGTCATGAACATGTTCCATAAGTTATTATGCTTAAAATATGTTATGATATCAGTAGGATATCTCCCATTATGCCCAAAACGAATTTAAAACAAATTTATGCCCCGTAAGGGTATTTTGGTCATTTTAAAGTTTATAAAAGAGGTTAAATAGCAATCTGAGGTTCTGGTCTAAAATAATCAGTAAAAATATTTATTTTAACAAGTTACATCAGTAAGATATCATATATATGTGAAATTTATTATTTATGGCCAAACTATGCACCGTAGGGGCATTTTGGTCATTTCACATATGCTATAAGGGTCAAATTTGGAAATCTGAGTTCAAGACTTATACTTACTGTTAAAGTATAATAATTTATTTATAAAATCAGTAGGTAACAAGTCTTAGGTGCTAAATATGGTTTTAAACCATACTATACGCCTAAATCGCATAAAAGTCGGTATTTGACGATATTCGGGTTATTTAAGGAAATCTGAGATTTTGATCAGTCTCAACTGTTTGAAATATTTTATTTAATATATGAAATCAGTAGGAAAAGGTTTGGTATCAAAATGTTATGTAAAACTCATTTTATCAAAGAAAAAGGGCAATTTTGTCAATACCGAATTTACACTAGAACTCTATAATATAATTAGTATAAAATTTGACAAAAATTTCCAAAATTCCCTAAATATTATATTATATCAGTGAGTAGAAATTTGGTGCCAAAATTTGGGTTTAAATATGATTTATACTAAAAATGTCATTTAATTAATAAAAAGCTTTCATTTTACAATATCGCGCATAACTTCTATTTTAGACCATGAACTAATGTCAAATTTTTAGGACTTGCTTATAAATCAGTAATAAAGGTTTTTGTCCTCTCACATTTTCAAAAATCTCGTTTTTATATCAAAAGGGCATTATGGTCAACTTTTAAGCATTTAATGGAAACATGCAATGCACTAGGATTTCTATGGAACCAAGTTATATATCCTCAGAGGGTTATACCAACATGTAATATGGTCCTAAAGGAACCCAAAGGCATATCTAAACTAAGTTACATCGGGTCAGAACTGAAAGTCAAAGCAAAAGTCTACTTTTGCGACTTTCGGTTGCGAACCGAGCCTAAACTCAGAATTGTCGGGTTGAACATGCCTAAACATGTTCTTATATTATTTACCAAGTTATTTTAGTGTTAAAACATGTTCCATAACTTCCACATTATCAGTTATGAATTAATTTATAAAAATTAACTCGTTTGACTTTTTATTAACTAGTTTGACCCGACAATTGACCAAATAAAAGTGATAATCAGTAGGTGCCCTTTCAAGGGTTTATTACCTACATAATTACCAACTCATAGCCACTTTCAATTTGAATAATGGCTGGAACATTAGTGATTAATCACCAAGTCAAAGCTTAATTACGCTAACTTTGACTTTCGGTCATTAAGCTAATAAAACTTTAACTAAGGAAGCTAAAAACACTTACTAGAGTCCTTAGCACGAAATTAGAACTGAAGATAGCTTCCAAGAACTCCAGGAGGCTTCAGAGACTGAGCTGTGAAGTAAAACTTCAAGTGTGCAAATGAACAAGTGAAACCAAGGCCCTTATATAGGAAATTAGATGTTCTAGGATCATTGCATTTGTCCCTATGTTGCTACCAGATGTTCCCATGTGTCCCTAGGGCAGTAAAAACCATTTGCAAGCCCCAGGTATTGCTCAGAACCCATGCAAATGTAACATCCCGAAAACGGGTTTGGTAATTAAACCCCGTTAATACAGAAGAGCGGGTAAAATACCATTAGTGGTAAAAGTAACCAGGTAAATATTAGGATTTAAATAAATAAACCTAATATTTAATAAAATGTGAATAAATGTTCTTACGTAAATAAGGTTTATAAGAAGTCTGAATTAACGGGACTTAAAAACATAACGGGTTATGACTTCCCGAACCCGCTAAAGTAACAAGGAATAATTAACCTAGTTAGTAGCATGTGATTAAGTGACTAATGGTGAGTTATAGCTCCATTTGATCAAAAGGAAACATGAGGGACTAATATTGCCAAGTGGGAAAGTTGTTTTATTAAAACAAAAGTTAAACACCAAAACACACACTTAAAGTGTGTGTTCTGGTCGATATATTCACAGGAGCCAAGAACATCTTGAGCTCAAAACCCTAACAAGCACAAATCAAGAAATTGGAAGGGCAAATCAAACCCAAATCGAAATTTAAGCACATATTCGTGATCACCAAGTCAAGGGGATCCTAAGGTATGTCGAATTTCTAACATTCATGAAGTTGTAAAAAGTTGATAATCATCCTAATCGCGAATTAGGCATGGATTATAGAAGCTATGGCTAGATTAGTGATGTATACTTGCTTAGGGACGAAACCCTAAGTGAAAATCATACATAACATGCTATAGATTGATGAATTTGGTGAATTAACACACTTAGATAGGTGGGTTTTGATGTTATGATGATTTTGATTATATAACTATGCTTAGAATCAACATGCATGATAACAAATAGAAGGTGTTCGATTAAACCATGAATTTGTGCACAAGATCATAATTGCTATGAAATGGGTTTAGTTGATTTGATGAAATTAATGTAGTATTGGTGTTTATAAACGCCATACTAACTCGTATGAATGACTACTTGAACAAAATAGGGATTTTGTTAAGAGTTCATAATTTATTAGAAGTGCGTCTCGACACAAGGATTAAACTCATGATTTATTATTGAGTTTAAAGAGAAAAATAGTCAAGGAATCATAAGGTGTGAAAGTCATGATTTGGAGTGACTAATCTAACAACCTTGTGAATAATGAATGATAGTTGGCGCTTAACAAGCTAGGTGAAGCTTGGGGAGAAAGCGGGTCGAACGAGTCAAGTATAAAGGAAAAGCGTATCCGGGATGCAAGGTAAGTATAGCTTACACTAGTCTTGTATTTTAGAATATTCTCTTATCGTATTAGTTACGAATAAGATAAATACATAATTGCGGTATGATGTTCCGGCGTGTAGACGCACGGAACAAGATAGTCGAGCATGACAAGAAACCATGTTGATGGTTTAAAAGGAGTTAAAATTGGTATTCGATCATTTTATGACAAATGGAAAATGAAACTTTTGAATGGTTACCTTATAGGGTAAACCAAAACAGACAATGAGGGTAAAACGGTAAATTGGTCACGCGTTGACCATAACTATTGGTTTTGAAAAGCACTGTATGATGTAAGCCATGATAGGCTAATAAGCGTTAAGAACACGATATAGATACATGCTTCCGCACTTTGTCACGTTGTAAATTTTAAACAACAAATTCTACCACGTGATGTAGAATAACTTATGATTTGCGAAAATTTTTAATAAACCCGTATTTCCGATGTATATGTAATCATTAATTACATAATTATTTTCCCAAAATATACGTTAAACTTTGATTTATAAGAACGGGTGTTACAAGTTGGTATCAGAGCCCTGGTTTAAGAGATTCAAGTATGGTGGGGAAAACCGTGCTTGGACTTAAACCTTATGCTCTTGATAAAGATTAGTGTTCGGTTTGATGCTTGATCGCAAATCCGGTAAGTGTATGTATGTTAATCTTTTAGCGTATTAAAGTGTTGTAAACCACACATAGGGTTATCGTGTGATACACGTTACCCCAATTAAATGATTGAAGTAGTTGACGAAATTTCGTGTGTTGATGCGTATAGTAGAAAAAGCCTTGTATTATAATACGGGCAATTGTTGAAGTTGACATTACTAACTCTTGTTAATGTTTTAATTTAAGGACACTCGCGTCTGAAGATGACGAGAGATGAATGAAGTGCAGATATGATAATGGAACGGTCCGAGGTATGACAAGAAGAGCGTACTCATCAAGGACCTAAATTGCGTAACAATCGCAAATAAGTAATGGCAAGGAAAGCCCGTTAGGGCAAGCATTTATCAGGTGCGCATTTTAAATGCTTATGTGAATAGTAATATGCAACAAATACGTAGAGATTTAAAGTTGCATATGTGGATTAGAGACTTGGGAAAACCCGAATAGGAAAACCTATCCGGGATAGTGTTTCCGAGAAAAACAAATAGAGGCATTACTTACATAGGGTGTGATGTGAAAACTATAAAAAGGTCGTGTATGTCATGTGTTAACCGCTTACTCTGGCCAAGTAAGTAGTGGCATATGATACCATGAGTTTCTTATAGCGGACACATTTACATCCGATGTAGTAAGGGCGGGGCGAACGGGACTAACTTAAAAAGTACCCAAATGAATCAAATGAGCAAAGTAATTGATAATAATGTAAACGCACAGCCGGGTGACGGAAGTGTATTACATTAGGATGATGAGCCCGAGTGAAGGGACAAAGATTAATGTAAAACGATTAAGGTATGCATTGGGAAGGGGTGTACTTACACTCGAACCCGGAAAATGCAAACATGTAAAATGAAGTAGACATGTATTGGGAGGGGGGTGTACTTGCACTCGAACCCGGAAAATGCGAATATGTCACTTAACGGGTCGTTTTTGTAAAACGTCAAACTTAAGGACAAAGTCGGAATATAAAAATGAAGCAAGGTCTTAATGCATACCGGGAGGGTTGCAATAATAACGACTTGGGTAAAACACCCGGTTGATGGGTAAGAATTAAACACATACGTAAACCGAGAAACGGGAGCTCGGATGGAAAGTTAAAAGACTCGGGTTTTGAGTCATAACTAAAAAACAACAAGATAATGTAAATAGAGATTGTGAATGAATTACGTTCAACTAATTTAAAGTTGAACGAGTCGAAAATAATGTCATGCCGGACGGCATGAGTAAGCACAAGCGGGATAATAGTAGCGTTAAAAGCAAAAGAATAATGAGCCCGGTAATGGGACATAATCAAATACGAATGTATGTAAACTGGATAATGGTGAGTATAAGATAAACCGACGCATAAATGACGTGAGAAGTCATAAAGTCAGAAAATTTTGCCCGGAAATAAACAAATGAAGCCTTAGACTACGGTCAAGGTCAACTAAAGTTCAAAAGCGAAAATTTTACGATTCCAAACATAACAGGACATGCTTTGAAGCTATATATGCATATATACATTTGAATGTAGATAAAAATAAAAAGATGAATCTGCGGGATCATCGTAACCTACGGGAATACGATCAGTGCAATGGTCTACGGGACTAAACTAACCCATGGGTCATGAATAAAAAGGAAAAGAATCATAAAGGCAACGCCTTAAAGAGGTGAAAGCCTAAAGAAATAGCCTACGAGGCTAAGTGAAGGAACCTACGGGTTACTTAGACAAGTGAGGGAACCAGTAGAGAATCCCCGCATAAAACTAAGACTGTAAAAGAATAAATTATGGACTGTCGATATCCCGGTACGGATAATTGACAAAAGATAAAGAGAAGATCCTAAACTAAAACTTTGGTTTAGTAAGAAATAACGTTTTTACAAATGTGAATTCTGATAGGAAATTGAATATTAAGCATGAAAGGTTCAAGTCTTGACACTGATAGGCACAAGACGTTATATTTGAAAAGTGATATTTTCAAAAATGAAATTTTGATATAAATTAAACATGACGTGACGCGATCACGGCCAGGAAAGTTATGTGGAATAAAATCACATAGTAGCCTGAGAGATGGGTATAAAGTAACTGGGCTAATAAGTCTAGTCAGTGAGACTGGCTAAGGTCAATATTCAGATTAAGAAAATGTTCAACACGCTATTATATTCAGATTAGCGTGAAATAAACATAGTTGATAAGAGTGTATGACCAAGTGGCCAATTGGCTACTCGGTCAAGCCAAACAATAAAGGTAAGTGAGTACAAAACGGTAGTGATGGTCCATGAGGTCATAATAACAAAAAGTATTGATCGCCGATACTGAGCGATCACAAGACAACACAAACAAAGTGTTGAGAAGTTAGTTCGAGTAAAAGCACGATAAAAAGATAAGCCGAAAGGTATGTGGTAATATGCCTTGTAGAATTTCGTTAATAGCACATCTAGATAGTGCTAAATACATAAGATAAAATCAGGAAATTCATTTTTGGCGGCGAGTTCTGTATGAATGAACCAAATGAATAAGTACGTAAAGGAAAGGGTCTGTTTGTAAAAGTGAAAGATCTCACTAGAAACATCCAATTGGGTGAAAATAATGGGTTCACAAAGAATCCGAAAGTATAAGGCGATGGATTTCACTAAGTTAACCAAACAAGTCGAAATAACAAGAAGGCGTTATCCTGAATTGCGTTAATTCGCATAAAGGACACATATGTTGTGTAATTAAAGGATGCTACCATATGTGTCTGATGACACTAACAAATGGTCAATGTGTGAGTAATGCTTAGAAGGTTACTCAGTTTATGTACATTGGGTTGAAACTCAATAAGATATGTAAGAAAAAGGTTTCGAGGACGAAACCTCTTTAAGGGGGGTAGACTTGTAACATCCCAAAAACGGGTTTGGTAATTAAACCCCGTTAATACAGAAGAGCGGGTAAAATACCATTAGTGGTAAAAGTAACCAGGTAAATATTAGGATTTAAATAAATAAACCTAATATTTAATAAAATGTGAATAAATGTTCTTACGTAAATAAGGTTTATAAGAAGTCTGAATTAACGGGACTTAAAAACATAACGGGTTATGACTTCCCGAACCCGCTAAAGTAACAAGGAATAATTAACCTAGTTAGTAGCATGTGATTAAGTGACTAATGGTGAGTTATAGCTCCATTTGATCAAAAGGAAACATGAGGGACTAATATTGCCAAGTGGGAAAGTTGTTTTATTAAAACAAAAGTTAAACACCAAAACACACACTTAAAGTGTGTGTTCTGGTCGATATATTCACAGGAGCCAAGAACATCTTGAGCTCAAAACCCTAACAAGCACAAATCAAGAAATTGGAAGGGCAAATCAAACCCAAATCGAAATTTAAGCACATATTCGTGATCACCAAGTCAAGGGGATCCTAAGGTATGTCGAATTTCTAACATTCATGAAGTTGTAAAAAGTTGATAATCATCCTAATCACGAATTAGGCATGGATTATAGAAGCTATGGCTAGATTAGTGATGTATACTTGCTTAGGGACGAAACCCTAAGTGAAAATCATACATAACATGCTATAGATTGATGAATTTGGTGAATTAACACACTTAGATAGGTGGGTTTTGATGTTATGATGATTTTGATTATATAACTATGCTTAGAATCAACATGCATGATAACAAATAGAAGGTGTTCGATTAAACCATGAATTTGTGCACAAGATCATAATTGCTATGAAATGGGTTTAGTTGATTTGATGAAATTAATGTAGTATTGGTGTTTATAAATGCCATACTAACTCGTATGAATGACTACTTGAACAAAATAGGGATTTTGTTAAGAGTTCATAATTTATTAGAAGTGCGTCTTGACACAAGGATTAAACTCATGATTTATTATTGAGTTTAAAGAGAAAAATAGTCAAGGAATCATAAGGTGTGAAAGTCATGATTTGGAGTGACTAATCTAACAACCTTGTGAATAATGAATGATAGTTGGCGCTTAACAAGCTAGGTGAAGCTTGGGGAGAAAGCGGGTCGAACGAGTCAAGTATAAAGGAAAAGCGTATCCGGGATGCAAGGTAAGTATAGCTTACACTAGTCTTGTATTTTAGAATATTCTCTTATCGTATTAGTTACGAATAAGATAAATACATAATTGCGGTATGATGTTCCGGCGTGTAGACGCACGGAACAAGATAGTCGAGCATGACAAGAAACCATGTTGATGGTTTAAAAGGAGTTAAAATTGGTATTCGATCATTTTATGACAAATGGAAAATGAAACTTTTGAATGGTTACCTTATAGGGTAAACCAAAACAGACAATGAGGGTAAAACGGTAAATTGGTCACGCGTTGACCATAACTATTGGTTTTGAAAAGCACTGTATGATGTAAGCCATGATAGGCTAATAAGCATTAAGAACACGATATAGATACATGCTTCCGCACTTTGTCACGTTGTAAATTTTAAACAACAAATTCTACCACGTGATGTAGAATAACTTATGATTTGCGAAAAATTTTAATAAACCCGTATTTCCGATGTATATGTAATCATTAATTACATAATTATTTTCCCAAAATATACGTTAAACTTTGATTTATATGAACGGGTGTTACAGCAAAGGCGGTGGAACACGCTGCAACATGCAGTTGTGCATGTTTCAGTCGCTGGCACTGCTGTCGCGGCCCGCGTAGACCTGAAAGGATGTCTACGCGGCCCGCGAGAACCTGTAAATCCGGTAAAAACTTTACAAACTTTACAATTGTAGTCCCTGGTCCATAATAAGTTTATTTAACTTTCTTTTATGGCACTATTGACCCCCATAGTTAACTTTTGAGAGTCTTGGGTCCCAAATTAACTCCGTTAAGCTCCCGGTTAGTTGTGAGATCACCCGAAAGGTGCTTACGTGCGTCGAAACTCCACGAAATCATTATTCGTTATACATGGAAGTATAATGAAGTATTATAAAGCCTTGGGATCGTTAAAGGGTCACTCAGAGGTAAGAATTTACATGTTGACACATTTAACCCCTATACTTTGTGAAGTTTTTAAATTTAAGCGCAAACGTCTTTCTACGTCTGATAATTTATTCATTAAGGAACACGAACATCACGTAAGGTCAATCAGAGGCACAAGTTAGGCATGTTGACACTTTTGATCCTTCCACATACATCTATACACTGTTCGACAAATTTTAATCCCTCGAAATCAATTCGTTAAACGTTTAAAGTCCATGACACGTGTCGTTACTACATTGGACATGATTTTCCGAGGTGTTATATCCTTACCCCCTTAAAAGAAATCTCGACCTCGAGATTTACTGAAATAAATGAGGGTATTTCTGTTTCATTGTGGATTCAACCTCCCACGTGTATTCTGGGCCTCTACGGGCATTCCATTTTACCTTCACAATCGGTACATGTTTCCTTCGAAGCTTCTTAACCTGTCGATCGACAAAGTTTTTCAACGAATTTCAAGCTCTCATCTATCTGCACGTCCTTATGCGACATTGCTAGCGACTCATCGACTAGACATTTCTTTAAGTTGCAGATGTGGAATACATTATGTATACCACTGAGCTCCTCTGGCAGATCTAGCTTGTAGGCCACGGTTCTAACACATTCGATAATCTCGCATGGTCCTATGTATCTTGGGCTAAGCTTGCCCTTTTTGCCAAATCGCATCACCCCTTTCCAAGGTGATACCTTGAGTAGCACTTTATCACCTACCTTGAATTTCAGAGGTTTACGCCTCTTATCCGCGTAGCTTTTCTGCCTATCCCTGGCAGCTTTGAGACGATCACAGATCTGAACAATCTTGTCCGTCGTCTCGAGGACTATATCAGGTCCTGATAGTTGGACATCCCCAACTTCCGCCCAACAAACTGGCGTTCTACACTTTCTTCCGTACAAGGCCTAAAAAGGCGCGGCTTGGATACTCGAATGATAGCTATTATTATATGAAAACTCAACCAAAGGAAGATGGTCATCCCAACTTCCTCCTAAGTCTATAACACAAGCTCGTAGCATATCCTCAAGTGTTTGTATCGTACGCTCGCTTTGCCCATCCGTCTGAGGATGATAAGCAGTGCTGAAATTTAATCGAGTGCCCAAAGATTGCTGAAAGCTTTTCCAAAAATGAGATGTGTATCTAGTATCCCTATCGGAGATGATAGATACCAGCACTCCGTGAAGAGATACTATCTTATCCACGTACAGCTGAGCTAGCTTATCAGAGATATGTGTTTCTTTAATAGGCAAGAACTGAGCTGACTTGGTCAGTCTATCAACTATAACCCAAATAGTATCATTCCCACGTTTCGTCTTTGGTAATTTGGTAATAAAATCCATGGTTACCATTTCCCATTTCCACGTGGGAAGTTCAGGCTGTTGTAGCAAACCTGACGGCTTTTGATGCTCTGCTTTAACTTGCGCGCACGTCAGACATTTAGCCACATAAGTGGCTATAGATTTCCTCAATTCTATCCACCAATAGTTTGCCTTTAGATCATGGTACATCTTATCACTGCCTGGATGCATGGAATATTTCGAGCTATGAGCTTCTTGAAGGATCACGTCTCTAAGTCCTCCATAAATTGGAACATATATTCAATCTTAGGATTCCATCCTTGCCATAAGACAATTGATCAGCAGTTACGCCTAACTTCTCATTTGGATAGTTAGCTTCTAATACAGCTTCCTTTTGAGCGGCTAACAGCCTTTCATTCAAGCAGTTCTTTAGTTCAATGTTTTTGGCGTTTATTCTAATAGGTTTGATCCTTTCTTTCCTGCTCAAAGCATCAGCGACTACATTCGCTTTGCCTGGATGATATCGGATTTCACAATCATAATCGTTTAATGTTTCCATCCATCGGCGCTGTCTCATGTTAAGATCTTTTTGATTAAACAGATGCTGAAGGCTCTTATGATCAAAATAGATCACGCACTTTGTCCCATAAAGATAATGCCTCCAAAGCTTCAGTGCAAATACAACGACACCCAATTCCAAATCATGGGTGGTGTAGTTCTTCTCGTGCACCTTTAATTGACGGGATGCATAGGCAATGACCTTGCCCTTCTGCATAAGCACACAACCCATACCTGTGTGCGATGCGTCGTAATAAACCACAAGCTCTTCAATTCCTTCTGGCAATGTCAACACAGGAGCATTGCTTAATTTCTGCTTAAGAATATCAAAGGATTCTTGCTGCTTGGGACCCCAGTCAAACTTGACATTCTTGCGAGTTAATGATGTTAGAGGTGCGGCAATCCTTGAAAAGTTTTCAATGAAACGTCTATAGTATCCCGCTAGACCCAAGAAGCTGCGAATCTCTGTAGGAGTCTTAGGCGCTTTCCAATTCATAATCGCTTCAATCTTGGCGGGATCCACCTGGATACCACGCTCGCTCACCACATGTCCAAGAAATTGGACTTCACGAAGCCAAAACTCACATTTTGAAAACTTGGCGTAGAGCTTCTCTTGCTGCAGAAGTTTAAGGATACACCGGAGGTGTCTTTCATGATCGGCTTGATTCTTTGAATAAATGAGTATGTCATCGATAAAGACAATGACAAACTTGTCTAAATACGGCTTACAAACACGATTCATGAGATCCATGAATACTGCAGGTGCATTAGTGAGCCCGAAGGGCATCCCCAAGAACTCGTAGTGTCCATATCGAGTTCTGAATGTGGTCTTGTGCTCGTCTTCGTCCCTGACCTTCAACTGGTGATATCCTGACCTTAGATCGATCTTTGAAAAGTAACTTGCTCCTTGAAGCTCATCGAATAGATCATCGATCCTGGGTAACGGATACCTGTTCTTGATTGTAACCTTGTTTAACTCGCGATAATCAATGCATAAAGGCATTGAGCCGTCCTTTTTCTTCACAAGGGGATGAGCTAGGTCGAATAAAACCCTTTTCCAATAAATCATCCAACTGTGTTCTCAATTCTTTTATCTCAGTTGGTGCCAATCGACAAGGTGCTCTTGCAATTGGTGCTGCTACAGGAATGATATCGATTTTGAACTCCACTTGCCTATCTGGAGGTAAACCAGGTAGTTCTTCAGGAAAAATGTCTGGATATTCAGAAATAACGGGGATGTCTTCAATCTTGGGCTTTGGTTCATCAATGGTTACCTGTGCCATATAAATGACACAACCTTTCCTCAAACATCTTGATGCCTTAAGCATAGATACTTGCTTAGGCATTCCATACTGGGTATCTCCTTGAATTGTAAGTGGCTCACCATAAGGAGTCTTGATAACCACTTGCTTCTTATCACATACAATTTGGGCTTGGTTATGAGATAACCAATCCATGCCTATCACTATGTCGAATCCTGCCAATTTCAATGGAAGCAAGGATAGCGGAAAAGAGTGATTCCTAATGGATATAAAACATCCATCTAGAACTGTTGAGGCAGTCTCTATAGTACCATCGGCCAATTCTACTTCATATCATTTGCTTAGAGTTTTACCAGGCAGATTTAACAATTTACAAAATTTATTGTCTACAAAAGACTTGTCTGCACCAGAATCAAACAATACTCTAGCATAAACATCGTTGATAAGAAAGGTAGCTGTTATCACATTGTCATTCTGCACAGCCTCCTGAGCGTTCATCTGGAAGACCCGAGCATTGGTCTTCTTAGCCTCTTCAGGCTTCTTTGGATTCTTAGGGCAGTTGGTCTTAGGGGCTGTTTGGTAGCCTCTGAATGGTCATTAAGAGGCTATCTCTTAATGGAACCATTAAGAATTTTACCAATGAGAAAGTAGAAGAATGTGACATGTGATGATTTACCATTCAGAGGTTACCTCTTAACCATTCAGACTTGAGGTTACCTCTTATTCATTCAGAGGTTTTAAACCATTAAGAGGTAGCATCTAAATGGTCATTAAGAGGCTACCAAACAGCCCCTTAATGTGCCCCTTTTCATTGCAATCGTAACAGGTTGCATCCCCCATCTTTTTGCAATCCAAGGTCTTATGCTCCTTGGATTTGCAGATCCCACACCCATTAGGCTTTGACTGCGACTGTGATCTTGATCCTAATCTACATCTCCCAAAATGATGTTTCTGGCAGGTCTTACATTTGGGTTTCTCACCCGACTGCTGGTTGTCCTTTTTGAACCTAGAACCCCTCCTATGACCCTTTCATTTCTTGTCAGAGCGATGAGAACTCTCATCCTCCCGCTTTCGCTTTCCATCATCAGAAATTTTAACAGACTTGTTTCTGATAGCATCAAGTGTGAGAGATAGAGACAGATATACCACTAACCTGAATGTGGTATGTCTGGATGCTTTCACATTCCCTTTGATTTCTGGAGCTAGACCTCCAGTAAAACATGCTATGCGCTTTGGTTCCGGTGTGACCAAATAAGGAACCAATCGGGACATGGTGTTGAAACTTGTAAGGTATGCTTAACAATCCAAGTTCTTCATGATCAGAGTCAAGAAGTCGGTTTCAATTCTTTCCACCTCATGCTGAGGACATAAGTTATCTTTGATCAATGCAACAAACTGATCCCAAGACATGTTATAAAGTGGGATTTTCCCTGTGGCTTGAACTAATGACCTCCACCAAGTCAAAGCTTCACCTTTAAACGATTGCGAAACAAACTTCACAATATCTTGTTCCGCACAACCACTGATATCAACCACGGTATCCATCTCATCAAGCCATGTCATACAGTCAATGGCTCCTTTCTCCCCGGTGAAGTCTCTTGGCTTGCAGGAGACGGAATATTTGTAAGAGCAAGTCTTAACACGTGGTTCTTGGTTAAGCACAATCTGTTTGGATGGAATACTTTTCTGATTTGATGAATGGTGAGAATCGTCCTTCTTCGACTCATGCGTTTTAGAAGGGGGCTTACTATGAGCCACATATTGAGTCTTAGTGCGAGTACCACTTGATTCCTTGAACTGTCTGTCAAGGGCTCGAGGAACAGCATTATCTATTAAAGCTTGTAGGTCTACACCAGCTACATTAACTCTGGTGGTATCGTTTCTCTCCCTGGGGTGACTGTTAACCTCTTCTGATTAAGCCATGTAGCTTGATTGCTACATAAAAATGATGACGATAATTTATTCAGAAGTCTTATTATGGAATTGTCATTTTGATAATTCATTAACCATGGTAAATACAAACTATATTGGTTATTTTGTTAGTCATATTTATTTAGGGTTTTCATTATAATGTATCCTTAGTTATAAATCATTAAAGATATTAAAGTGGCACAAAAGGCCTAGTCACAAGGACAGTTTTAAAATTATAAGCCATGATCTTTTAAGATCGAGGCATTAAGGTTTGAACGTAGTTCATCACCTTTTTCTTGACAGGGAGTCATAGACTACGACTGTCTTTTGTCTCATTGGACAATGAATATGGCCCGTAGGCACTTCATTACTAATGGATGTTTCATATATGATCATCTTAATTGATGATTTGAACCCATGATTTCTAGATCATTAGGCTAGATAAGGGATTATAAAATCCCAATATAAAGATGACAAGTGTGATTTTATCGTATCACTGTTGTCAGGAGTGCTAACATGTTTTCAGATGTTAACAAAGATTTATTTTCTTAAAAAGGAATTACCATTATGGCCATATCTCAAAATGACATATGGGCTAGGTTTTTACCTTTAAGATTTTCTTTTAATATTATTGGCAGATCATTTATAAAATGGAATGATATCTTGATTAATGATATATTCATACATATAATGACAAATAAAATTTAAATTAAAACATCCCATAAGTTAAAAGAAGTACATAATTGCCCTAAATGGGACTTTTTAAAGAAATAACATTGTCCACGCAGGGACAGAAATAAAAAGATAAGTCCACACAGGGACCAAGTACATAAATAAAATGTCCACATAGGGACTTAATTGAAAATAAAGATTACAAATCAAATAAATAAGGAATTTTCAATAATCCCTCTTCTTCTTCCCCTTTATTAGGTTTGCCAAACCCTTAAGCAGACCACGGCGGCTCCTACGCTCCTCTTGAACCTGTTGCTCCACCTCGTGCAACCGTTGAAGGATTTCCTGCTGCTGCGGTGGTTGGATCTGTGGCGGTTGCTGCTGATGCGGTTGAGGAGGTGGTGGGTACTGATACCCATATGTTGGGTACCCAGTTTGGTATGAAGCTGCGAAGGGTCCTTCAGGGTGGAGAGCATTGTAGTTTGCCGCTTCGAGGTACGGGTTGACGGCAGGGGCATTGTAGTAATTGTAACCCGTATATGCCTGATGCTCAAACGGGTTATACGCCACTGCATCGGCGTAAGAAGGAATTGGGTTTTCATAACCCAAGGGCGGTGGTGGTGCGACTGGAGCTGAGTTGACTTCAGAAGCTGGGTTTGAAGGCCCACCCACTTGCGGGTCTTCATACAGTAGCGGGTAGTGGCTGCCACTGGAGTGTTGGGGGGTGCTGAAATGAAATCCCCAACGCACGGACATCCGTGTGTCACACCCTGACTTTTGCGAAAGCGTGATTATGGTGTGACTTTCTTAATACCATTGCATTCAATCATATCAACAACTATATGATAAAACCATAGATGGTCATCCATTAATTAAGTTAAAAATATGACAACATTGTCTTAAAAACATAGAAATTCAAATACGAGTACAACCATGCAACTTGTTTAAAAGTTCACAAGACTCGACAGAAGACATTAAATAAAACCAGGATTTGGAAGACGTGTCTCGTCCAGGAATAAGACACCCTGACCAAACCCGAAGACCATGGATGACATCTTTTATTCTTAACGCAGCATGAAACATCCAACGCCCGCCAGATCCACTTTCTTAATTCCCTGAAATACATGTATTTTGAAAACATCAACAAAAGTTGAGCGAGTTCGTGTTTTTGTTCGTGTGTTTGATTAAACCTTTGAAATCATTGTAAGTATGTATGTAAGTATATAAATCCCGGTATGAAAGCAACAAGGAAAAACAGATCACCAATGGTTTGCCAGGCCATTGATATGTGTGAAGTGATGCAGGAAAGCTCAAACCTAGCAGATTTTGCACCGGGCTTCCGGCTGTAAGACATAGTCTACCCATGGGCCAACCCTGGTCCAACATGGGCGGGGCTCGCTACACCCAAATAGATCTATCACTCATGTCCCTCGGTCCTACAACGAGGATTGATTTCCTTAAACGTTATACCCACCACTCACATGATCTAGGTGTACCCTTCCTTAGCTAACCATACCAAATTGGTAATGTTTGTAAACAGTTGTCACATGTACTTCACCCCCGAAGTTATAAAACTGAAAACAGTTAAAGAAAAGGGAGACACGAAACTCACAGTCTTGCGTCTTCAGTCACAGTAACTCAAGCTTCTTCTGGTGTACACGACTACCTACAACGTACTAATGTCTATTAGACGAGCGGGTCGTGCCTTGACTTAGCATTAATGTCTTTGAGTTACGTTCCTTCGTATCTTCTATATTATTCCAAGTTATATAATTATTTGTTAAAATAATTAGTATTTTAACTTAAATTATATTTATTAAATTTTGGAATAATTGTTAAACCATATTATTGTAACTTAATACTTCCCAAGTATTTGTACTTGTATTTCCTTCCCAAGGATGGGGGTATTTGTATTCGTATTCTTACACTTGTATATTTTTGCCACGTATTAGAGTCGTATTCCGGTGTGTGTTTATACGTACGAGAATACGTATTTTTATTGTATTCATTAAGTATCCTTATACTTAATTTCATATTAATTATTCCAGAATATTATCTTTAATAAAGATCCAATATATATTTCCAAAATATATATTTTAAGGAATATTACTTAGAAAAATTATTTATAATTTTTCGTTGGCAAAAATATTTGTATTTACTCATAGTTCAAAAATCATATATTTTCAAGTCCAACTTGGAAAATATATTTAAACTCATTTTCTTCCAAAGATGATATGTTTCATATTTATTTGAGAAAATATACATATTTCTCCCAAAAATATTGTATTTCATGTTTATGTAAGAAAATATATATTTCTTAAAAACAATATATATCTTCTAAGATTACAAGAAAAATATATTTTTCATACTTGCCAAAAATAATTTATTTTTCTCTTCTCAAAATGTGATATATTCTTGTAGTAATTGTAAAAATCATATTTTTACTTCTTTGGTGTCCAAAATATTATTTACCAAAATATACTTTGTGAATAAGTTCCGGAATATTTTTGTAAGTCTTATTCCATAGTTTGGTTTCACCAATATATTGTGTGAGATGTGTATATTTATTCCTTGGAATTTTGGTAATATTTTGGATGGTAATTCTTGGTATTTTGATGTGTTATATTATTTCAAGTCCTAAAATAATATAACTAATACACTAAGTATACAAATAATCACACACATGTGTCTTCTAAATATATATTTCCTAAATACATATTTAGTCACTTTTATTTATGAAAACCAACCTCCGATATTTATATTTTGTAACAAAATCTTATGGCAAAGTTTTTGTAACAATTTAAAGTTTGAAATACACTTGTAAGTGTAGGTTAATAAATATTTTTTTTCTAAGTGTTTGGATTTTTAGAAAATTTTGCCATAGTTTCCCCTAAAAATGGAGGTTTCCATGCTTTCAAGCATATCATTTTCTTTTGTAAATCTCATCACAATCAATCCACAATCAACAATAAACAACTTACACTTACCAATTTTGCCAAAATCAAGTAATAATCTACTACTTCATGAACTTGAATATTTGTAAAAATTTGTAGTAACTTACTAGTGCTCTTAGTAAGTCTTGTTACCCTTTAAAATGTGATTAGTTCTTTAAAAACTTCATTTTTAAAGAAGTTAGATGTTTACAACTTCTTATCACATTTTCTAAAAATATTTCTTTATGCATTCTTCTTGTTACACAAGTGTTCATACACTTGTTTAACCACTAAAAATAAGATTTGTTTAAGTAAGAACCAAGATTAAATGAAACTTATATTTTTAGCTTGGTTTCTTTAGAAATCCTTCATGAAATTCTTAGATCTATATGATTAACAACTTACTTGATCATGATTTTTCAAGAAAACATTATGTTCCTTCAAGTTCATGCTTTATGTGTGGATGATCCATTATCCTACAACAATTTCTATTCTTACATCTTGCTAGATTATGTTTTTAATCATGATCTAGCAAGATCTTATGATGATCAACATCATTTCCACAAACAATCAATGATCAACATGTGACAACCGGTAATTTACGCCCTTAATTTACGCGATTAACAGGTGATTAACGCAATAATAAATAGTGATTACGACGCTAATTAACTTAATTAGGCCATTGGAGTGCCCAGGAACGTTTGTTCAGCTATACAGTACGTAGAGGTGCACAAACCGGTTAATTTTAATAACCGGACCGGTTAACCGGTTATACCGGTTAATTTGACTTTTTGACTTTAACCGGTTAATGCTTTAACCGGTTATTACTTTAACCGGTTATTTTATTAACTGGTCCGGTTAATTACTTTAACCGGTCCGGTTAATTAACCGGTTATTTTCGGTTAAAAACCGGTTTTTTTTGCCTTTTTTTTGAATTTTTCGGTTATTTTTTCGGTTAACCGGTCTATCGGTTAAAAAACCGGTTTAAAAAAACCGGTTAATAACCGGTTATTATACTAAAAACTTGTAACCGGTTACTAACCTACGGTTAAAAATAACCACTAACCGGTTATTCCTAAATCGGTTATTAACCGGTTACGGTTTCGGTTAATAACCGGTTACGGTTAATTAACCGGTTATTTTGAACACCTCTAACAGTACGCGTATGAAGATTCTCGTGGAATCTGCGAAACATCAAATGGCAACGGACTGAAACCGTATGAAATACTGACAACGCCGACAAATATGGATGTTACACGAATATATTTATGCTCATGGAGTTTGGGTCGCGATATCGGGTCTCGTAGGAATTACGGGCCACTTACACATGAGATGGGCTTGTGGGCCCTAGGCCCAAGCCCAAAACCCACAAGCCTAAACCTACACATAACATACAAGATCTAGACAAGATTTATATAATCTGCACAAGATTTGCATAATCTCTACAAATCTCTTCAAGAGATTTTGAATCAAAGGTTAAAATGTCTAACCTAAATGCAATACATAAAAGATTTTAACCCTAAAGTTAAAATATATGACCTGAAGGTAACTTGAATACCCAAATGACATATGAGATATTGTGATCTATTTAAAGGGGTTTACCCCTTGAAGGTTTGAATAGGCACAAACACACACACACAGACATAGAGTCTGCCTTACCCTCTCTCTATGATTTATACAAACACAGAGACTTCATCTTCTTCTTCCCTTCCACCCCTCTCAATTACCCACATAAATCAAGCACATATTCAGTTGTCTCATCTCTCCTCTCTCGATCGATGCATAAGCACACCCGACACATAACCCCCCTTTTAATTCGATCAGCAACGGACCACCACCACCAACGTCGGGTGGTGGTGAGCGGTGGTCAGTCGACAGAGAGAGGAAGACGGGGAGGAGAGAGACAGGGCAGAGAGGGCGGACTGGAGGTCGGAGACTTGGTCCAGCGGTCCCTGTCTTGGACCGGCGGATCTCGTCTTTATCCGACGAATGACACCGTTTTTCCGGCGGTCTGTGCTTCGGACTGACGAGACTCACCAGTATTAGTGGTGGCGGTGACGAACGAAGATGACGGTGGAGATCTGTTGATGATGGTGCTGTCGGATGTAGCTGAGCGGAAAAGAAAAACGAAGACATCGGCGGCAGCCGGCGACAGTAATGGTGGTGATTTTATATTCAGTTGTTTTGATTTTCGGCTCAGGTTTCGTTATTTCAGTTTGGGTTCACGTCAGCAGGTTCCGGGTCAGATTTAACAAGTGAGGGATTGGTCAAAGCAGATTAGCAGTGGTCAACGCCGGTCAACAGAAGTCAACCGGTCAGATTTTGGTTCCGGGTGTAAGCGGGTCGGTTCAGCAAGTTCGGTTCAGTCACGAAGTGATTCGGGTTATTTCGGTTCGGTCAAACCGTGGTCGTCATCAGTCAACCTGGTCAACTCGGTCAGACTCGGTCAAACCGGGTCAACTCAGTTGACTTGGTCAGCTCAGTCAAGCAACTCGGCATGAGGACTTGGTAAAGATTAGCGACGCGTTTTCTTTCGTTATTTCTATAGTTTTGATACTTACGTGACAAACGAGCTCGAACCGACTGATTATAAATTACATTCGTTATATATTTGACAAAGTTTGCATATAGTTGAATCTTGATTAAATTGTGTTGAATTTTTGAAAATAAAACGACAACTTGTGTTGTCGGGGGCGTCCAAAAACAGAGGAAACTCTGCCCGTTTTTCGAGAAAAACCCTTAAACACGACACATAGTTTCAAAAACGACACTTAATGGAATTCGAGTCTATAATATTTCAAACCTTGATATTTCCAAACGCTTTTACAAATAAATATAGTGTTATATTTATTTCGAACGTCGTTAACTCGTATCCTTTTACAAAATAAATATAGCTTATATATTTATTTCGAATATCAAACAACACGATCTTGTTTTATAAAATAAATATAGATATATATTTATTTCAAACACACGAATTCTTTTACAAAATAGATACAGTTTATCTATTCAACGACTCGATGAAGTTCTTATAAAATAAATATAATATTACGAACGCCGAAACGGCATATACATATATTTTGGCAAAAATATACAAGACGTGATATATATAATACAAGTTATTATACGAATATTCCTACATACTCCAACGACTTCTCGCGGCAGTTTAACTTAGTCATTTACGTTAAGTTAACTATTTACCGTCAAATCGTTCGATCAACTATTCGGTAGAGCTCGGTAACACGTAGATTAGTTACCGCATTAATTAGAAACTTATTAGATATTCCATGTTAGGAATATTGTAGAATGCACGCTAACGAGTCTCATCTTGGAAGCGACATCACGAAGTCGTAATTAGCTAGCTTTGCACAGGAATATTCAGGTGAGTTCATAACCCCACCTTTTTACAGTTTTACATTTTTCTAAATGTTTTCGGGGTGGAAAGACATGCACTTTTTGCAAAGCATACAAGAATTACATATTTATAAACCATTTTACAAAGCAAGATTTATCTGACACAAATGGTTTACGAAAAGCTTATGTTTTATACCGGTTTTTCAAACAAGCGTTTACACACGAATTCTAGTTTTCTAAACTACGAGAAAATACAAATACAAGAGTATACAAACACATGAGAATTGATACTTGACATAAAGAATACAAGAACTGAAAAATTGATACTTGATATGATGAATACATAAACAAGAAGCACTCTTGGTGATAACTAGTACCAAGTATGATGCGTTTGAGGAATGATACGAGAAATAGTGTCATGAATAGGGTACCATAAGCACCATTAATCGTGTACATACTTAGACCGCAGAACAAAAGGTTAGATCTAACGGGTGTCAGGGCAGCCCCACTCTTGGTGACAACTAGAACCAAGTAGTGTTTTTGTGTCTCAGTCGTGAATCGACTATAGAAAAATGCCTATGGTTTGGTGACTTCCTATGTCGTGTCACATGTTAATGGCCTTGCAACGCATTAACAACAAGATATATACAGAATACTTGATTTATATAAGAAAACATGAAACATACAAGAATACGTGATTTATACAAGAATACATGATACATACAGAAATACTTGAATTATACAAGATACATACCATGTTTTCATACAAAGTTTCTGTATAACTTGACAAGAAAATGATTTTAAATTCGTTTTCTCAACAATACTTCAAAAACCGGTTATTCAAAAAGATTTATTTCAAATCTTTTACAAACAAACTATGAACTCGCTCAACTTTATGTTGACTTTTTCGCATGTTTCTTTCTCAGGTTGCATTTCTAAGACAAGGCACGGTTGGAATAGGAGAACCATCTGGAGTCGAGTACTTAGTGGCGTTCATTTTCTAAAAGACTTAGCTTATTTGCTTCCGCTGTGCAATGAAGATACCAGTCCAGTCACGCCAATGCTCTGATATTTCGGGGTGTGACAGATTGGTATCAGAGCTGTAGGTTACAGCGAATAAGGTTATCTGTAGAAATACCTAGGCTCTAACCTCACTTTCCTCTGGGAACTTAGAATATTAAAACGTTGAATACATACAGAACGCTTAGTACTCGAATATGGTCTCCAACCGTTGCCAAAAATCAAACAGTCGAAATTTTGATTTCAAACATACGCTAAAGTGGTGTTTTACCCACGATACACAAAACAGTCGCATACAGTACATAAAACTCTGAGAGTTTAGGAAACATGCATGTAAGACCTTCGGAAACTTATGTTGAAGTTCATTAAAGGTCATCACGTAGGAACTACAAATATTAAATCGGGCACACACAATTATACATATTGTCTACGATGTTTTAATTTCCCGAGCAGGCAGCCTACGCATAACGAAATGCTAGCGCAAAGGCATACGTGAGACTTAAGCTATACATCAACGGAGGTTGAAGTACGTCACATGCGACTATCAATCAGGAAGCGGCAGTGGGCACGCGGTCCTGCAAACGACACGAGTCATGCTAAGGAAAAGACGCAAGTCACCGTATTCCCCCTATTTCAGCTAACGACGAGTACGCTATATTCGACATTCTATGGTAATGTCACCTAACAACCAGTTATCACATGCAACCCCAGGTAAAGTCCTCAAATTTCTTTTATTGAAATTTCGACTTTCACACTTACTGAGTAGATTTTCGTATCTCTACTCCTCTTGATGGTCATTGTGTCACGACCATTTCTTTCAGTATAGCGAATATTCATTTGCTTCATTTCTTGAAAATTCATATGTTACGCATGCATCGTTTGTTACGCATGTGGTTTGTTTCGAATAAAGCGTTTCATTAAAGTTCAAATATTATTTCGCTTGTGATTCGAATGACCCGCATTATTGAGATTGTTGGCTTCTTTGTTATCAAGTCAACACACTTTCTTGAAATTTATTTTCTTTTCAAGTTACATACATGGTTTTCGTTGTGACCATGCCGAAAGTTTTCTTGTCGATACAAGTATTTATTGTCGGCTTGCGCCGAAATCAAATTCAATTGTTTGAACTTGTTCATTACACATATTCAATTCAAGACACCATATGATGTATTGGAAACATCATATTCGAATTCGTTTTAACAAGCGTTTCATTGTTCCGAGTCGTGGTAGATTTATTTGGTCTACGACTCCACTAAGTCGTTTGTTGATTTCGACACCTTGTAGTGTCAGTACAAACTTGTAGCTTGGGCTAATTTATGCAAAACACAGGTGATACTTGTTCGATCACCGCTATTATTGAATTGTTTCATTCACTACGACACCTTGTGGCGTCGGTAGAACTTGCAGCTTGGGCTGATCATGATCGAGCGTTTCATGCAAACCATTACATTTGAGCTTGTTGAAATCTAAATTCATTTATTGAATGCAATCATTTCTAGAATTCATTTGTATCTTGTGATACGTCCTTGAATTCACATCATTCGAATAAGTCTTGATTCGAATTCATGATCGTTCACATTGGTGTTATTCGTATTTACTCACACATAACGTAACTCTAAGGAGTTAACGTAGTCTAAATTTCGAGGACGAAATTTTATTAACAGGGGGAGACTGTGACAACCGGTAATTTACGCCCTTAATTTACGCGATTAACAGGTGATTAACGCAATAATAAATAGTGATTACGACGCTAATTAACTTAATTAGGCCATTGGAGTGCCCAGGAACGTTTGTTCAGCTATACAGTACGCGTATGAAGATTCTCGTGGAATCTGCGAAACATCAAATGGCAACGGACTGAAACCGTATGAAATACTGACAACGCCGACAAATATGGATGTTACACGAATATATTTATGCTCATGGAGTTTGGGTCGCGATATCGGGTCTCGTAGGAATTACGGGCCACTTACACATGAGATGGGCTTGTGGGCCCTGGGCCCAAGCCCAAAACCCACAAGCCTAAACCTACACATAACATACAAGATCTAGACAAGATTTATATAATCTGCACAAGATTTGCATAATCTCTACAAATCTCTTCAAGAGATTTTGAATCAAAGGTTAAAATGTCTAACCTAAATGCAATACATAAAAGATTTTAACCCTAAAGTTAAAATATATGACCTGAAGGTAACTTGAATACCCAAATGACATATGAGATATTGTGATCTATTTAAAGGGGTTTACCCCTTGAAGGTTTGAACAGGCACAAACACACACACACAGACATAGAGTCTGCCTTACCCTCTCTCTATGATTTATACAAACACAGAGACTTCATCTTCTTGTTCCCTTCCACCCCTCTCGATTACCCACATAAATCAAGCACATATTCAGTTGTCTCATCTCTCCTCTCTCGATCGATGCATAAGCACACCCGACACATAACCCCCCTTTTAATTCGATCAGCAACGGACCACCACCACCAACGTCGGGTGGTGGTGAGCGGTGGTCAGTCGACAGAGAGAGGAAGACGGGGAGGAGAGAGACAGGGCAGAGAGGGCGGACCGGAGGTCGGAGACTTGGTCCAGCGGTCCCTGTCTTGGACCGGCGGATCTCGTCTTTATCCGACGAATGACACCGTTTTTCCGGCGGTCTGTGCTTCGGACTGACGAGACTCACCAGTATTAGTGGTGGCGGTGACGAACGAAGATGACGGTGGAGATCTGTTGATGATGGTGCTGTCGGATGTAGCTGAGCGGAAAAGAAAAACGAAGCCATCGGCGGCAGCCGGCGACGGTAATGGTGGTGATTTTATATTCAGTTGTTTTGATTTTCGGCTCAGGTTTCGTTATTTCAGTTTGGGTTCACGTCAGCAGGTTCCGGGTCAGATTTAACAAGTGAGGGATTGGTCAAAGCAGATTAGCAGTGGTCAACGCCGGTCAACAGAAGTCAACCGGTCAGATTTTGGTTCCGGGTGTAAGCGGGTCGGTTCAGCAAGTTCGGTTCAGTCACGAAGTGATTCGGGTTATTTCGGTTCGGTCAAACCGTGGTCGTCATCAGTCAACCTGGTCAACTCGGTCAGACTCGGTCAAACCGGGTCAACTCAGTTGACTTGGTCAGCTCAGTCAAGCAACTCGGCATTTCGGCATGAGGACTTGGTAAAGATTAGCGACGCGTTTTCTTTCGTTATTTCTATAGTTTTGATACTTACGTGACAAACGAGCTCGAACCGACTGATTATAAATTACATACGTTATATATTTGACAAAGTTTGCATATAGTTGAATCTTGATTAAATTGTGTTGAATTTTTGAAAATAAAACGACAACTTATGTTGTCGGGGGCGTCCAAAAACAGAGGAAACTCTGCCCGTTTTTCGAGAAAAACCCTTAAACACGACACATAGTTTCAAAAACGACACTTAATGGAATTCGAGTCTATAATATTTCAAACCTTGATATTTCCAAACGCTTTTACAAATAAATATAGTGTTATATTTATTTCGAACGTCGTTAACTCGTATCCTTTTACAAAATAAATATAGCTTATATATTTATTTCGAATATCAAACAACACGATCTTGTTTTATAAAATAAATATAGATATATATTTATTTCAAACACACGAATTCTTTTACAAAATAGATACAGTTTATCTATTCAACGACTCGATGAATTTCTTATAAAATAAATATAATATTACGAACGCCGAAACGGCATATACATATATTTTGGCAAAAATATACAAGACGTGATATATATAATACAAGTTATTATACGAATATTCCTACATACTCCAACGACTTCTCGCGGCAGTTTAACTTAGTCATTTACGTTAAGTTAACTATTTACCGTCAAATCGTTCGATCAACGATTCGGTAAAGCTCGGTAACACATAGATTAGTTACCGCATTAATTAGAAACTTATTAGATATTCCATGTTAGGAATATTGTAGAATGCACGCTAACGAGTCTCATCTTGGAAGCGACATCACGAAGTCGTAATTAGCTAGCTTTGCACAGGAATATTCAGGTGAGTTCATAACCCCACCTTTTTACAGTTTTACATTTTTCTAAATGTTTTCGGGGTGGAAAGACATGCACTTTTTGCAAAGCATACAAGAATTACATATTTATAAACCATTTTACAAAGCAAGATTTATCTGACACAAATGGTTTACGAAAAGCTTATGTTTTATACCGGTTTTTCAAACAAGCGTTTACACACGAATTCTAGTTTTCTAAACTACGAGAAAATACAAATACAAGAGTATACAAACACATGAGAATTGATACTTGACATAAAGAATACAAGAACTGAAAAATTGATACTTGATATGATGAATACATAAACAAGAAGCACTCTTGGTGATAACTAGTACCAAGTATGATGCGTTTGAGGAATGATACGAGAAATAGTGTCATGAATAGGGTACCATAAGCACCATTAATCGTGTACATACTTAGACCGCAGAACAAAAGGTTAGATCTAACGGGTGTCAGGGCAGCCCCACTCTTGGTGACAACTAGAACCAAGTAGTGTTTTTGTGTCTCAGTCGTGAATCGACTATAGAAAAATGCCTATGGTTTGGTGACTTCCTATGTCGTGTCACATGTTAATGGCCTTGCAACCCATTAACAACAAGATACATGCAGAATACTTGATTTATATAAGAAAACATGAAACATACAAGAATACGTGATTTATACAAGAATACATGATACATACAGAAATACTTGAATTATACAAGATACATACAATGTTTTCATACAAAGTTTCTGTATAACTTGACAAGAAAATGATTTTAAATTCGTTTTCTCAACAATACTTCAAAAACCGGTTATTCAAAAAGATTTATTTCAAATCTTTTACAAACAAACTATGAACTCGCTCAACTTTATGTTGACTTTTTCGCATGTTTCTTTCTCAGGTTGCATTTCTAAGACAAGGCACGGTTGGAATAGGAGAACCATCTGGAGTCGAGTACTTAGTGGCGTTCATTTTCTAAAAGACTTAGCTTATTTGCTTCCGCTGTGCAATGAAGATACCAGTCCAGTCACGCCAATGCTCTGATATTTCGGGGTGTGACACAACAAGCATAACAACTCATAATCATCAAGATTACTTCATTAAACAAGCTTATGTTCATGTTTCATGCTTATGATCTTTAGTGTTCTTCAAGTTTTTGATTATGATACTTCTTTAACCACTTAAAATAGAAGTAAACTAGCAAGATCAAGACTCTTACCACTAGCACAAGGCTAGGGATGATCAAGTGAAGAAATGAGGTGGATAAAAGCAAACAAGAGAGGTTCTTGAACTTCCACAAGCTCCTAGCTTCTTTGTATGATCTCTAACACCTTTGTGAATGCTTAGATTGTATGTAGGAAGATTGAATATGGTGGATGTGTGGGTGATGGTTCTCGGCCGAGAGCTCCAAGAGGAAGAGAGAAGAAGTGTGTTTTCTTAATGGGTGATGAATGAGCTTAAGTCCTTCAAGTCTTTCCTTATAACCATCTCATGTGATCATCCATTGTATATTGTGTTCAAATTAGAGAAACAAGATCTAATTAAATATTGAGATAAAATCTTGGAGTATGGAGGATGGTATGGCCGATTACTAGGTGGGGGGGGGGGGGGGTAGTAGCTTAGGTTTAACCATACTAGTTACATTATAGTTAAAAATCAAGTGCTAGTTAGTTAAGTTAGTTACTATATATTTATAGGGTGTTATGATGTTCGGGGACCATAACTAGCTTGGTAATGTTAAAACAGTGCTTCTAGTGTAAATTTGGTGTTTCGGGTAGTGTCCGGTTGTTCGGTTGGTTACTGGTTTGTTAAAGTGCTAAACTATACAGTTTAGTTTTCTTTATGTACCCTTTTGTGACACTTTTGATTCCCGAAACTTAGGAAAGCATTCAGGACCATTTAACCATGTTTCTGCATGATATTAGACTGTTAAAATGCTGATTTTTGCTAAATTCGGCACTTTGAGTAAGTTTTAGGCACTTTCCGGCACTTAAACTATCACTAATAAGGCAGTTTTATGATCCTTACTTTCCTACACACTACACTAGTGTGCTACTTGGTTTCTGGCTCATTCTGTGTCTCAATGCACTGTCTGTCTATGTGCTGAGTTCTGTCAGCATTTTCCTGGTTCACCAGATAACTGTGCTAACTGTACTTAATGCATCATTTGAGGCAATAAAGCTTTCATGCAATATTGGTATGATATTAAACAATGTATGATGCATATGTATGTATATGACAGTAATTAGAAAGCAGTTAATTGCAAATTCAGCACAGTCATTAAGCACTAATCATGATTAATTAATTGTACGGATACCTGGATTTTTTTTTTTGACAATTGTCACACCGTGCACCTGATCTTCTTCTCCTCGGTAATATTTTATTATACTTTCAACTCGGTTTGTATAATTACTTTTAGACTTCCGTTGTGCATTAAACTGTGATTAATTGATTATGATGATATCAACTACGTCACAATACTCCCCACCGAGCCCACCGGTAATACATGGAAATATCGGGGTGTGACAGGCTGATAGACGTCGACTACCCAAAGTGATTCGACTATTCTCAATGACTCCGAGCACGTGCTTTGGCCTAACAGACTGTGCTCTATCACCGGCATACGGTGAATGGCACACATCCTTTCGGTCATTCACGGAACTCGTGCCGTTGGAATCCATCGAGACTTTGGTGAGAGTTTTGCAAAACCAAAATATAGAGCAGAAGAAGTCGTTAAGATGCGGGTTTCACCCCTAACTTAACCACTCCATTCCTGTTTGTGTGATAAAATCATGAGATAGATACGGAGAATCGCATCGAAGTATGGGTTTCACTCCTGATTCGACGCAAATTCTCGTGTTTATTGTAAAGTGTGTGAGTCGAACGAGCGATTTGGTCAAGAGTTTGTGGTTTTCACACATAGTCTTAACCAGATCATTCGTTGGTGTGTGTAGCCAGCCTTAGGAAAAGCTAATTTGGAACGGAACGGTAGTATGCGATGTTCGCGCAAGAGTGTAGTATTTAGCGAATTCGAGCGAGAGTACCGAGTAAGCTTGTACAAAACACCTACATGGTATGCACAAGTCGGTCTGTTGGTACTTAGACTATAGACTAGGTCAATTCTAAGACATCGACCCGGACTAGGTCGAGTCTTGCCTAATTCCCTATAGTTATGGCTCTGATACCAATCTGTCACACCCCAACCGATGGCGGAATCATCGGGGCATGGCACTGAGCGAAACAGATTGTCCAAGAGAAATCCATAACAACTAAATTTACCGGATACTTAACATTACGTCCCATACCATAACATATCAAATAATTCAATTATTACAGACATAGTATCTCAAGGCAAATAAATTGTTTCGACAAATCAGAATTTAAATTGTTTGTTTCTAGACTCTCCTAAGCTCGATTCCACATAGCAAGCATACCACAACATCCTAAACACCTGCCACATACGTTAAAATAGAGGTCAATACACATAGTGTAAAGGTGGGCATACAAGTTTAATAGTATAATAGTAGCGAAAGCGGTTTACGCATAACCAGCATGTAACATGTATAATGTGAAGCAAGTAGGCTATCGACAATGAAATATACATAGACATGACTGCGAGTTGTAGAATGCGTGATGTGCGTGAATTATATATATATTTTTTTAAGATATTTGTTCACACAAATTTAGTTTTAAAATGGTTTTTCACCTAGAAACTAACTACACACACAAAGGGCAAGTGTACCCGTCGGGTGGTAATATAGCTAATCGGTAAGAACCGGATATCAATCTGTGGATGCGGTGTCTCGATACTAAACTTTTGCTACTTTAAAGCCTTTTCAAATGATTGGGTTGATTTTTTCTAACTTAGCATGCAAATAAATAAACTACTAAAATTTCTAACAAAGAACAATATCTAAGAAAGGGTTGCCTAAACTAAGTCTCCACTAACAAACATATGACAACAAGGTGGAAGGTTTTGTGATGATGCAAGCTCTAAATTTAACTAAGTCCCCAATCAAGGCTTCCTAGTCTATGATTCTTAGGAAAACTAAAAATGAATTAACATTCTAATCACCTAAAAATTATTCTTTTAAGCTCACTTGCTAAGTTGATGTTAATCTTTAATCATGAGTTATTTGTTTGTCAAAACTCCTAACTCTACAAATTAGGGAAAACTAATATGAACAACACACTAATCACCCTAACTTGGTTTCAAGTAGTTGGCACTATCATCATGTTCTTGATATGAACCACAAGCATGGTCATGCTAGCTAACAACTTTGGCCTAAATCATCAAACTAACAAGAACACAAACTATAGAATCCATATAAACATACTCATGATCTTTCCAAATCTAGATGCAAGAATTCATACATATGCTCAAATCATCATTCAATCACATTAGCAATCACCATTCCTAGTTTCATGCTATGAATCATACTAACAAGTTAACAAGATTCAATAATCATAATCTTTACATGGGCTTTCCAACACAACATGTAAATGCTTATGAGCAAACATTCAAGAACAAGAACTTTAAGCATACACATGAACTCCAAGAACAAGATTAAATACCAACATGAAGATTAACAAGAACAATCATCACATCTACTTCCATGTTATCACATATTCATTAGCTTCAACAAAGTTTAGACAACTCAAATGTTTAGCCCATAAGGCTCATGACTACCAAATCAAGTGCAAAGAAACATAAATTGTTCATAAAGTAATAAGCTAACCAAGTTAAAGACAAGATTAAAATGATGTTTGAGTAGATCTTCAAGTGATTAAGTCCTCTTCAAGGCTCCCTCTTGGCTCCAACAAGCTTCCAAGACCAGATTCTTGAGAGAAAAAGTCACCAAAATGCTCCAACTCCCTCCAAATGAGCTAGAAACTCGTATTTAAGCTGCTGGGAGAATGGCACGACCATGCCACCTTTTGGCACGGTCGTGCTTGGCAAGTGTCAGAGCCACTTTCTTGAATGTTGACCAAGTATGCTACCATTTTTGGAAAAATCCCGCTCAAAAGTTCCCGAGGTGGCACGACCGTGCTCGGGCATTGTCTGGTCGTGCCAGTCGATAGTGCTCGGTCATGATTCACTTATTCTCGGAAACAAGCTGATTTGGGGACAAAATTGACCTGGCACGGTCGTGCCACCATATGGCACGGTCGTGCTCCCTTGATTTTTGATGGCGCTGGTGCTGGATGATGGTGCTGATCGAGAGTGCCGATGTCGGAGTGGCTGGCACGGTCGTGCTCATGGGTGGCACGGTCGTGCCATATCTGGCAGTTTGCTTAAATGTTCCGTTTTTGCTCCATTTTGCTCCAAAAGCCTTCGTTTCATCACCGGGCCGAAGCCCGGACCTGTATTTTCACAAACAACTCAAATGAGTACCAAAATCAATGAAAATACAAAGAGTTTTCGCATAAACGGGGCGTATTTGACGTTTAAAAGATGTATAAATTCTTATACATCAAACATCCGCACACTTGGACTTTGCTTGTCCTCAAGCAAACTAAAATCAACGAAACTCTCTAAATGGCAATCATCTCAACTAGCATTTCATAAGCACAAACAAATAACTCGGGTCAAAACAATCAAGGAGTGCTCGATATAAAGAAAGAACCGAAAAGAAATAAGTAAAATATGCTTATGAGCAATGGTCCATCTTGGAAATCCCTACAAGTTCACCAAGCATCCTCACAATGTTCACACACACTCGGCTAAATATAGGTGCACATACAATTTGTGGAGTATGTTTAGAACACTCGATGCCAAGACGATAACTATGCGATATCATAAGCTTGTGGAAGGATCAAATCTAATCACTCGGCAAAAATATAGCATAAATCATGAGGTCTTGATTGGGTTGTAACTTGGCTTGGGTTAAGGGTGTGGGAGTGGATTTTGAAAAGTGGCTAAAACGGTTGTAACCCGACGGCTCGACTAACTTGAAATACAAGAAGATAGAACTATACAACTAAATAATAACTAACCGAGAGCTAACCGACAAGTATTGCTTTTCACTCCCAAAATTGCTCTAACAAAGCCATTTGATAAGGCTTTTTCAACTATATTTCTTGGTTTTTTTTTTTTTTTTTTTTTTTTTTTAAGAATAACACATGCTTTGGAGAGAACTAAGTACGTCTACTTAGCTAAAAACTCTTGATCATGAGGGTACATAACAACAAAGAGGAAACTATACAAAACTACAAGTTAATCATCAACCGAACCGGGTTTCCAACCAAAAATGGGTTCAAAAATATAAAAGGCTAATTTGGCTAAGTGGTTAATACTTTGGTGGTTTAAGGGAAACGAACGGGAAAGGCTCAAATTGGTGTAACTATGGGAATGATTTGGGTAGGGAGGTGAATATAAATGGCGAAAATAAAAAGGTTTCCTAATGCCTCAATCACTTCTATGCTTGAATTCTTGCTTTGTTGCCTCGAAATGCATACCTAACACAAGTTCTAAATCGCAAAGGTTATCCGGCTCACTCAATCTTTGCCCGCAAAAACATGAGCAAAAATAATCCTAAAGCTATAAGGCTCAAAAATAACTCACGGAAACGGGCGTATTGGGTAAATATGCAAGGCAAACAAGTAGGTCAATCGCTTGATTTCTCATGCTCAATTTTATACAAAAAACATGTTACTTGACGGTTTTCCTTACACGAGCGAACCCCCTTTTTGCGTTAACCCTTATTTATTTATCAAAAATTTTGGTGCTTATTTCGATACTTATGTTGATTTGATTAATATGCCACAAAAATTGTTAAAAGAGAGCTTTGCATCATTATTATTATTATTATTATTATTATTATTTTTTTGTATATATATATATATAACAACAAAGCTCAAGCGATAGACCACCTCCCCACACTTGAATTGTACATCGCCCTCGATGTACAGCAAAAAATTGAATGAGCAATGGAAATGCGAATTCAATACAAATAAAGGAAGGTAGGAACACGAAAACTCCCCTGAAACAAAAAGGCTAGACTTGAAGCAATATGAAGTAAAAAGGACCATCCACAACGAACTACCAAGCCATCCACCAAGCCAACACCTCGTCATTTATTCAAAAGAGTTTGAACCAACACTGCACATTTAGCAAACAAGGTCAAATTCACAAGAATATTACCCAACCCATTTTTCCCTTGCCTTTGTTTATTAATTTAACCACTACGAAAGCAATAAAAACTAACACCTACGACGGAGGGGTGTACGTACGACGGAAAATGGCACACCCCTCAAACACGAAATGATAGTAAAAATACGAGATGGAGAGCGGAACTAAGACCTCTCGCCGGATCCCGAAGGACCGGCGTCGCTGCTCCTGGGGTCAAATCTGGATCTACGCCTAAATTGTGGCGGTGGCTGAGTGTATGGATGGTTGATTGAGTTCGCGATGTGCTGCTGCGAACCAAACAACCAGTCCATGCTGCGTCGGGACTGCTCGTATATCTCTTCCAAGAAGTTGCCCTGCCTGTGTTGCTCCGCGCGTATCAGATCGACATCTCGCCTCACCTCTTGCTGCCCTATTTCCAGCCCGTCCATGCGCCTCCACAGATCTATCCCTGACGGCTCGGAAGGACCGTAAGTGCCGTAAGCGCCATGCTCATAACCTCCACCACCAAATCCACCATACACGTTTTCCCAGTTCGGACTCTCAAACCCCTGTCCAATCTGCAATTGGGGGCCCGCTCCTCCAGCGGCCCCCTCCTGATCCTGAACTGGAATATCGTGCATGTGCACGTCATGATCTCCGCCATCACCACCCTCGTCGTCATCATCCGTCTCATCATCAACAGCTAGCGGGTCCCAAATCCTTCCCAATCTATCCACAAGCTTTGGGACCCCGTTTACTTTGCGAATCAGGTGCATTGATTTCATCTGCTGCAGATCGAGAAGGCCATAATCACAGGCTTCGGTCAAATTGTCTAAGGAAACCCGATAGTGTTTTGCAAGTTTTGTAGCAAAGGCCCCTCCGCATATGCGCGATGCGGGTGTCGAACCAACACCGCGAAAAATCGATTCTGCCACACTGACGGCTACGTTGCAATGGTAGCCGGAGACGATGCAGTACAGGTGGAAAAGGTCGCGGGTGGTGATATTCCCCGTGCTATCACCCCGACCCCCGATGACGTGGAAAATGGCGCGCTCTATGACCCGGTGAAGTGGGTCGAGGATCCATGTAGCTTTGGCTTTCCGAGGTTCCCAAAGTCGTCCCGGCACAGTAATTTGATTCCAAAAGGCGGCCTTGTCTGCATCTGGCTCCCAATCTTGCAAACTCCCATGAAATAACTCAGTATCTATCTCATCTTCCGTATATAACCCCAACACCACAGCGAATCGACTAATCGACTGGTGATGCCATTTCCTTCCCAAGCGAAACTTGACACCAACAGTTTTCTCATAAAGATCTGGGCATGGAAACGTGAAACGGAACGATGTGAAAAATTCGATCACCAACTCTATGTATTGCGGCTCTGCGATCTCAAAAAGGCGGGACCACGGAGGTGTAATAAGATCATCAAATCGCTCGGTCTGTCCGAGCAAGTCTAAATCAACCCTTTGTAACCTCCTCATGGGCTCGATTAGATGCCGTCGATCCCATAACCGCTCCGCCTTCGAGATACAGTACCCTTCCCTGGCATTGTTTGAGAACCGCAAATAAGGGTGATCCATCTGCAAAATTGAGACAAGATAAATCAGCAGCCAAAACAGACAGACAAATTTCGGAACTGGGCAATGTGGCACGGTCGTGCCACCATATGGCACTACCGTGCTAGGCCTGCAAATCAGTGAGTTTATGAAGATTTCTGGGAAAATTATGAAGTCTGGGTTTTTATTCCCCAGGAGCACGACCATGCCATCCCACGGCACCATCGTGCTCGGCCGTAAACGGCTCGGATTTGAACCACATTTGCTGAGAAGCACGATAGTGCTGCCCAACGGCACCCTCGTGCCTGACCGATGACCGGTGACAGAAATGAGCGATCTCGAGAGAAGCACGGTCGTGCCACCATATGGCACCCTCGTGCCACGTGATGATCTCAGCAGAATTATGAATATCCGATGAAGATCACGACCGTGCTACCATATGGCACCCTCGTGCCACTTGAAGATCTGGGCAAACTCTGTTGAATTTCTGGGCAATTTTGAAGATGTTATGAAGAGCACGACCGTGCCGTCTAGCGGCACCCTCGTGCTTGTCGGAGATCTGGGCGATTTTATGAAGAACTAACACAGATTATGAAGATCACGATCATGCCACACCGAGGCACGACCGTGCGTGTCGTAACCCAGAAAACCGATGGCCTCAAAACAGCCCCGAAACTCCAATTTTTTCACAGATTTGCTTAGGGGTTTTGTAAATCGGTAACTTGTGGTTCAAACCAACACTAAAAACACTAAAAACGGGCTTGAATCGGGTGATTTAGACCAAGCCCTAAAAACCTACATAAACTAACTATGAAGAACATGAAACTAAAACACATGATACTAACTAGAAAAAGGAAGGATTCATACCTGGAATGATGTTGGGATGAAAGATTTTCTTGGAGGAAGCTAGGAGATGCAAGAATCCGTGAGTGTTTGAAGTGGGTTCAATGGAGGAAGAAGATGAGTTTATGAAGAAAAAGATGAAGGTGGTTGAGTTTATTCAACATGGTCTCTATTATTGGTCTGCCAAACTTGTCTGGTGGTGCCAGACTTTGGTGAAAGTGCTTGATTTTCGAAATTATTTAATTAATTTTTTTTTTTTTTTTTTTTTTGCTGTTAATCCAGAATATTCGTTTTTTTTTTTTTTTTTTTTTTTTTTTGAAAAACTCCTTGAACCCGGGGCACTCACGAAGCATCTCCTACCAAGAAAAAGAACCGAACTACATACCTGAGAGCCGGTAACAAGCTCTAACATCCCTCGCGACCAGAACGAACCGCAACCTGAAAAGAAAAAGACAACCACACACAAAAATAACACTAAAAATAATAAACACACAAACATGCTAAGTTTATTTACGAGTCTTCAGCTAGACTCACCACCCCGAATTCATTTGTTCCTGGGGTGGAGGGTAACAACCTCCTCACTCGGGTCAACGGGCCCTCCAACATAAGCCTTTAACCTATGCCCGTTGACTTTAAACAACCGGCCATCCTCATGGCCTATCTCCACGGTCCCGTAAGGAAACACTGACCGTACAGTGTAGGGACCCGACCACCGAGATTTAAGCTTACCAGGAAACAACTTAAGACGTGAGTTGTACAACAACACACGATCACCCACTCGGAATTCCTTCTTGTCCTTCAAGCGGGCATCGTGAAGCGTCTTAGTACGTTCCTTGTACAGCTTGGAGCTTTCATACGCATCGTGCCTAAGCTCCTCAACCTCGTGAATCTGCACAAACCTGTTCTCACTCGCAGCAGCCATGTCAAGATTAACTGTCTTCAAAGCCCAGTATGCTTTGTGCTCGAGTTCAACACGCAAATGACAAGACTTCCCATAGACCAATTTAAACGGTGTGGTGCCTATAGGAGTCTTGTAGGCTGTCCGGAAAGCCCACAGTGCATCATCCAATTTCTCGGACCAATCTTTACGGCTAGAATTAACCGTCTTCTCCAGAATCCGCTTGATACCCCGATTAGTAACCTCGACCTGTCCGCTCGTCTGCGGATGATATGGTGTAGAGAATCGATGTTGCACACCATATCGGGACAATGCTTTCTCAAGCTGAGCATTACAGAAATGCGTCCCACGATCACTAATCAACGCCTTCGGGGCACCGAAGCGAGCAAACAACTTTTTCAAAAACCTCACCACTACCCTCGCATCGTTAGTGGGCAAAGCCTGTGCTTCAGCCCACTTTGAAACGTAATCAACAGCAACGAGGATGTAGCGGTTCCCAAAAGAGGTCGGGAAAGGGCCCATGAAGTCTAGCCCCCATACGTCAAAAACCTCACAAACTTGGATGCCGTTTTGTGGCATCTCATGGCGTGCAGAAATGTTGCTCGCCCTCTGGCAAGCATCACAGGACCTCACCCACTCGTGGGCATCACGAAAAATAGTCGGCCAAAAGAATCCGGCATCAAACACCTTCCTTGCCGTGTTGTTCGCTCCGTGGTGGCCTCCCGTGGGTCCTTCGTGACAGTGGCGTAAAATATCCCTCGCCTCGTCACCATGCACGCATCGTCGGATCATCCGATCCGCTCCTACCCTAAACAGATAAGGGTCATCCCAGAAGTAATGCTTGACATCCGCAAAGAACTTTCGCTTCTGCTGATGGGTCATCCCCTTGATCAGGATGCCACTAGCTAGGTAGTTTGCGAAGTTAGCAAACCATGGGGAATCATCACTAGTCTCGATCCTCATGAGGGACTCGTGGGGGAAATTGTCATTGATGTTAGGCCCACGAGTTTCCTTTTCCTCAGAATGCTCAAGTCGAGACAAATGATCGGCTGCCAAATTCTCAGCCCCTTTTTTATCACGGATTTCAATATCGAATTCTTGTAGCAACAAAATCCAACGTATCAATCTCGGTTTAGCATCCTGCTTGCTAAAAAGATACCGAAGGGCTGCATGATCCGTGTACACAATGGTCTTGGAAAGGACAAGATACGACCGAAACTTATCGAAGGCAAAGACCACAGCTAGGAGCTCTTTCTCTGTCGTGGTGTAATGCTCCTGAGCGTCATTCAAGGTCTTGCTCGCATAGTATATCGGATGGAAGTGTTTATCTTTCCTTTGACCCAAGACAGCCCCGACTGCGAAGTCACTTGCATCACACATCAACTCAAATGGCAGCTCCCAGTCGGGAGCAACCATGATCGGGGCATTCACCAACTTCTCCTTCAACAACTCGAATGCCCGAAGGCATTCATCGGAGAAAACAAACTGGGCATCCTTCTCGAGGAGCTGAGTCATGGGACGGGCGATTTGGGAAAAGTCCTTTATGAATCGCCGGTAAAAACCTGCATGACCTAGAAAACTCCTAATAGATTTCACGGATGTGGGAGGCGGGAGCTTTGAAATAGTCTCGACTTTGGCTCGGTCAACCTCGAGCCCCGCCTGTGAAATCTTGTGCCCAAGCATAATGCCCTCCTTCACCATGAAGTGGAATTTCTCCCAATTCAACACCAGGTTGACTTCTTCACATCTAGCCAACATCCTTTTCAGATTCCCGAGACACTGATCAAAAGAACTCCCGAACACAGAAAAATCATCCATGAAAACCTCCATGGAGTCCTCGATCATGTCGTGAAAAATGGCCACCATACACCTCTGAAATGTGGCCGGGGCATTGCACAGTCCAAAGGGCATCCGCCGGTAGGCGAATGTGCCATAGGGACATGTGAATGTCGTCTTCTCCTGATCCTCAGGAGAGATGGGAATCTGAAAATAACCCGAAAAACCATCAAGGAAGCAGTAATACATCCTGCCCGACAACCTCTCCAACATCTGATCAATGAAAGGAAGTGGGAAGTGATCCTTCCTCGTGGCATCATTGAGTTTGCGGTAATCTATGCAAACTCTCCATCCGGTGACAGTACGAGTAGGAATCAACTCGTTTTTCTCATTGGTCACCACTGTCATGCCTCCTTTCTTCGGGACTACCTGTACAGGGCTAACCCATGGTGAATCAGAGATCGGGTATATCAAACCTGCATCAAGTAGTTTGATGACCTCTTTCTTCACAACCTCCTGCATGTTGGGGTTCAAACGCCTCTGATGCTGTACTACAGGTTTAAAGTCCTCCTCCATCAAAATCTTATGGGTACAAAAGGATGGATTGATCCCTTTTATATCCATAATCTTCCAAGCGATCGCCTTCTTGTGCTGCTTTAGGACTTCAAGCAATCGATCCTTCTCTTCCTTCGATAATCCGGCAGAAATGATAACGGGCAGATGAGTCTCGCCCTGCAAGAAAGCATACTCCAAATGATCTGGAAGCTCCTTAAGCTCAACCGAAGGTGGATCCTCAATAGAAGGGCGTGCTTTAGGCTCAGCAACGCGATCCACAACCTCAAAAACCTCGGGACACGGGGGAGACGCGTGACCTATCAGACAGGTCACCTCCTCGACTGCTCGGTCCACCCTAGGTGAACTAAAATCCTCCCCTCCTAGCAGCTGCGTGTCCACAACATCCTCCTCGAATGCATCACGAAGATGATCACTCACATATGTGTCGATAGTCTCAATGAAGTAGAGTGTATCATCCTGACTTTGCGAGTGTTGCATGGATTTCCCAATGTCGAAGGTAACCTCCTCATCATCAACCCTAAGAGTAAGTCTACCGGTGCAGACATCAATCAAGGCTCTTGCAGTGGCTAGGAATGGTCGACCTAAGATAAGTGGGACATTTTTGTCCTCATCCATGTCTAGAATCACGAAATCGACAGGAAAGACAAACTTGTCGATTTTCACCAGCATATTCTCGACTATGCCTCGAGGATACTTCACTGAACGGTCGGCTAGCTGAATGCTCATACGAGTCGGCTTGGGCTCTCCCAAGTCTAGCTTAGCAAAAACCGCATATGGCATGAGGTTTATGCTAGCTCCAAGATCAGCTAAAGCATTGCTGACCGACAAACTACCAATCAAACAAGGGATAGTGAAACTCCCAGGATCATTCATCTTCTTCGGTAGTTTGTTCTGAAGAACCGCTGAACACTCTTCATTCAAGGTCACCTGCGAAAGCTCCTCAAGTTTCTTTTTGTTGGATAGGATATCCTTCAGAAACTTGGCATACTTAGGCATTTGAGCAAGTGCCTCGACAAATGGTAAATTTATATGAAGTTGCTTAAAAAGCTCGAGGAATTTACCATAGTGTTCTTCCATTTTCTGCTTCTTCAACCTCCCCGGATATGGAATGGGAGGGACATACTCTCTCACTGGCTCCTTGGGTCGTGCGGTACTTGCTAGGACTCGCCTCTGTTGCACCTCACCCGGAGACTCACACTCAATCTCCTCATCAACCTCATCATCATCAGCCGGCTTTGCGGGAGCAGCCGGAGGGATGGGTTGAGCGGTCTTGCCGCTTCTCAACGTGATGGCCTTTGCAGTAGCATTAGGATTAGTCTCTGTGTTGCTCGGAAGGCCCCCCTGTTGTCTCTCAGACAACATCTTGGCAATCTGGCCAACTTGGTTCTCAATGGTCTGCATGGAAGCCTTTTGGCTTCTCAACTCACTCTCGTGCCTCGTGAAACGACCGTCATACTCCTTGAAACGCTTCTCATTCTCGGCCTTTTGAGTGTTCTGACCGGCTAAGATCTGGCTAAGCATATCATGCACACTAGGCTCGCTAGCGGGAGGTCCCTGCTGAGGTCGAGGTGGACCATATTCCATGTGCTGGAGCTGGGGGACGTGGAGCAAATCCGGGTGGATGCAGATTGGAAGCATCGGGCCTCCAACTGAAATTTGGGTGATTCTTCCACCCCGGATTATAAGTATTGCTGTAGGGATTATTTTGAGGACGGTATTGGTTTCCCATAAAATCAACATGCTCGTGTGGCATCTCTCCCGTCTGAAAATCACCTACCTGATATGCTCCCCCACTCGAAGAACCTCTCGAGTGCATCTCCATCACTCGATCAAATTTCGAAGATAAGGCATCCATACGTGCTGTCATGGCTGTGTAGTCGTCCACTTGATGAACTCCCTGCCGAGAACTCTTACCTCTTGGTGGCTGTTGCGTCCGGTTTTTCACGGCACATTTCTCTAGAATCTCAAATGCCTCGGTGGCATTTTTCGTGCCGATATCCCCACCCGAGTATGTATCAACCATCATCTGTCCATGACTGTCTAAACCATGGTAGAAGATCTGACATTGTTGCCACTTGGGCAACCCGTGATGTGGGACCTTTCTCATAAGCTCTTTGAAACGCTCCCATGCCTCGTAAAGGGACTCGTCCTCGTCCTGACGAAAGTTCAGAATCTTGGTTCTCAACCGAACAGTTTTCTCTGGAGGGAAATATTTCTGAAGGAACTTCTCAGCTAATTGATTCCATGTAGTGATAGATCCAGCTGGAAGTGAAAGAAGCCACTCCTTGGCTCCATCCCGTAAAGAAAACGGAAAGAGCCGAAGGCGGATAGCATCCGATGATGCATCACGAATCCTAAATGTGGCACAAACCTCTAGAAACCCCGCAATGTGAACACTAGGATCCTCGTGATCCTTGCCATAAAACTGTATCGCATTCTGCAACATCGATATGGTGCCAGCCTTGATCTCGAAATTATTATTGTCAATTGTCGGTGCATTGATGCTCGCAGGTAAACCATCTAGCGACGGTTTTCCGATTTCGTTCAAAATCCTATTCTCTTCTGCGTCCGCCATGTCTACTCGAACCTCGTAGAAGGTGTCGTCGTCTCCTGCGTCTGTCTCAATCGTCTCGGCTACCAAGCGAAACCGCTCCCGCAGCCTCCGGTGAAGATCACGCTCCGACTCCGCTGAAGGCTCAAAGATATCAGCAGCGGGGGTTGAGGACATGCACAACCTGTAGGGAATAAGGAGGAGCACAATGCACAAAATATATACAAAAACAAAAACCACTAGCAAACAATCATTTTTTTTTTTTTTTCAAATAGTCAAGCAAAGGCAAATAAAACAAGTAGACACAAACTTTTTACACTTTTCACAATGGCTAAATAAGCAACTCGAATCGTTTTCAAGAAGACCGCATCCCCGGCAACGGCGCCAAAAACTTGATGTGCGTGAATTATATATATATTTTTTTAAGATATTTGTTCACACAAATTTAGTTTTAAAATGGTTTTTCACCTAGAAACTAACTACACACACAAAGGGCAAGTGTACCCGTCGGGTGGTAATATGGCTAATCGGTAAGAACCGGATATCAATCCGTGGATGCGGTGTCTCGATACTAAACTTTTGCTACTTTAAAGCCTTTTCAAATGATTGGGTTGATTTTTTCTAACTTAGCATGCAAATAAATAAACTACTAAAATTTCTAACAAAGAACAATATCTAAGAAAGGGTTGCCTAAACTAAGTCTCCACTAACAAACATATGACAACAAGGTGGAAGGTTTTGTGATGATGCAAGCTCTAAATTTAACTAAGTCCCCAATCAAGGCTTCCTAGTCTATGATTCTTAGGAAAACTAAAAATGAATTAACATTCTAATCACCTAAAAATTATTCTTTTAAGCTCACTTGCTAAGTTGATGTTAATCTTTAATCATGAGTTATTTGTTTGTCAAAACTCCTAACTCTACAAATTAGGGAAAACTAATATGAACAACACACTAATCACCCTAACTTGGTTTCAAGTAGTTGGCACTATCATCATGTTCTTGATATGAACCACAAGCATGGTCATGCTAGCTAACAACTTTGGCCTAAATCATCAAACTAACAAGAACACAAACTATAGAATCCATATAAACATACTCATGATCTTTCCAAATCTAGATGCAAGAATTCATACATATGCTCAAATCATCATTCAATCACATTAGCAATCACCATTCCTAGTTTCATGCTATGAATCATACTAACAAGTTAACAAGATTCAATAATCATAATCTTTACATGGGCTTTCCAACACAACATGTAAATGCTTATGAGCAAACATTCAAGAACAAGAACTTTAAGCATACACATGAACTCCAAGAACAAGATTAAATACCAACATGAAGATTAACAAGAACAATCATCACATCTACTTCCATGTTATCACATATTCATTAGCTTCAACAAAGTTTAGACAACTCAAATGTTTAGCCCATAAGGCTCATGACTACCAAATCAAGTGCAAAGAAACATAAATTGTTCATAAAGTAATAAGCTAACCAAGTTAAAGACAAGATTAAAATGATGTTTGAGTAGATCTTCAAGTGATTAAGTCCTCTTCAAGGCTCCCTCTTGGCTCCAACAAGCTTCCAAGACCAGATTCTTGAGAGAAAAAGTCACCAAAATGCTCCAACTCCCTCCAAATGAGCTAGAAACTCGTATTTAAGCTGCTGGGAGAATGGCACGACCATGCCACCTTTTGGCACGGTCGTGCTTGGCAAGTGTCAGAGCCACTTTCTTGAATGTTGACCAAGTATGCTACCATTTTTGGAAAAATCCCGCTCAAAAGTTCCCGAGGTGGCACGACCGTGCTCGGGCATTGTCTGGTCGTGCCAGTCGATAGTGCTCGGTCATGATTCACTTATTCTCGGAAACAAGCTGATTTGGGGACAAAATTGACCTGGCACGGTCGTGCCACCATATGGCACGGTCGTGCTCCCTTGATTTTTGATGGCGCTGGTGCTGGATGATGGTGCTGATCGAGAGTGCCGATGTCGGAGTGGCTGGCACGGTCGTGCTCATGGGTGGCATGGTCGTGCCATATCTGGCAGTTTGCTTAAATGTTCCGTTTTTGCTCCATTTTGCTCCAAAAGCCTTCGTTTCATCACCGGGCCGAAGCCCGGACCTGTATTTTCACAAACAACTCAAATGAGTACCAAAATCAATGAAAATACAAAGAGTTTTCGCATAAACGGGGCGTATTTGACGTTTAAAAGATGTATAAATTCTTATACATCAATGCGCAACACATATCACCACTGTGACACGTGAAGAAAAGCCCTTAACAACCCCTGTCCACGACAGATGCTGAGTCCAAACTATAGTACTATCGTTGCTAAGGTGTCAGGCAACAATCATTGTGTAAACATAACATACTAGCATTCATCGAATAACACGTATAACATGCAGAGCGGTTAGCGTATAAAAGTGTTTGCATTGTGTGTCGATTGTGATTTGAATATAGATAACGTATGTAACACCCAAAAGTGCTTAAAGCAAAAAGGGATCGAGTATACTCACAGATTGTGTTTAGTAAATACACACTCTCTTGGGTTGATGGGAGCGCTGGAAAGTTAGCCTGATTACAGAACGATAGCGTAAGCGATGAACGGTGCGTAAAACGATGCGAGTGAATAGAGTGACGGAAGGTCATCCGATCGGTTGACAATCCGGATGGATGGTCATCCGGTTGGATGGTCATTCGGTCGGTTTGTCATTCGTTTGGGATGGATGTGATTGTGTATGATGTGACTTTGAAGTTTTCATTGTAGCATTTTATAAAACAAGAAGTGTTTCTACCAATCAGGTCATCCGGCCGGATGGTCATCCGAACGGATGGCCGTCCGATCGGATGGCGATTCATTTGAACTAACTCCTTTGAAATTTTCTGAAAAAGTTTAAGTGTTGGAAAGTATCACAAGCACTGAATGTCACAAGTCATCCGAGCGGATTGTCGTTCGATCGGATGGTAATCTGATCGGACGGCGGTCCGTTCAGTAACCTGTTCGTTCTGAAACTTGTAAAAATTGGTTAAGTTTGGAAAGTTATGCGATTGCACTGAGACGGCATGACAACGTGTCAAACAACGGAACCCCATCAAGTCCAAGTCCTCCGATCGGATGGGAATCACCCCATCCGATTAATTAACTATTCTTTGACGGTTATTCATGTTCAACCCGTGAATCGGTTGTCTCTTTAATAAAAATCCGTTCTTGGGCCGACACTTCACATGAGAAGGAGTAGAAGGCCTGAACAAGCTCAGATTCTATCGATTTTATGTGAAAAGTTGAGATTATTGAAGAAAAGTTTGAAACACTTTGATTATGTTTAGATTTAGGATGAAATCAGCGTTTAAACATGTTGAAATCTCTTAGATCTGAGTTGTTCTTGGTGGAATGAGGTCACACTTTGAAGTTCATGAGAACTCATGATGACATCATCCTAGAACAGCCCAAGTCAGCCGATTTCATGGTGAGAAGTTAAGATTTGATGGTGAAAATGATGAAGAAGTGTGTGTAGATGCTAGAAGTACAAGATTTGAGGTAGAAACTTACAAGAATCGCGAGAAATCGAGTGGAAATAGGGCTGGAGCGTGCTGGTAGAACGAGAGCTGTCACATCACATGAACAGTGATGTGACAGGTGCTATTTATAGGCAAGAGAGGAGAAGAGGTGGTGTGCAGTGTTGGATCGAAGGGCGGTTCGATCAGATGGCCATCCGATCGGATGGGTTGTGTGAGTTGATTTTCGACGTTTCATTTTGCGCGTTGAGTGTTGCGATGTGTTGCGAGTAAGCGATGCGATAGTATTACCCATTAATTACACAAATAATATAACTACTAAATAACATAAAAATAATCTCGAGTTCGCGATGAGATTGCGTTGTGATAGAGTTGCGATTGCGTTTACGATTAATCACCTCAACAAATATAAACATGCACAAGTAACACATAATAGCACACACACATAAAACAATATCCATAGCCTATAAATCGAGTTGCGATAGCGATGCGATTAGTGATAAGTCGATTAGCGATAAAACTGTGATTTATTGCATATACTCCACATAATACAACTAAAGTAACTTAAAATTAGAGTATCGATTAACAAGTCAAGGAGTACAATCAATAATTAAGCAAGGAGTGACAGATCGCATTTAGCAATCTTTTCTTCCTTTGACTTTGACTTGTACTTTGACTTCAAAAAATGCGGGTTGTTACACTCCTTGTGGATTATCTTCGCAAACCGTGAGTATACTTGACCCATTTTACGTTTTAAATCACTTTGGGTTGCAACATGCACCCTTATTAAATTCACAATCACACATACAATAAATCTTATGCAACACTCAATCCTTAAACATGCTATTTGTTATGTTATTTGTTTATGCATACTAGGACAATCTTATGCATATTATCTATCTTTAACTTTGCAAGCCTGCCTTAACATGTATAGCGCTATAGGAGTAGCACACCGCCCGTTTGTGGTCAGTGTTAAGTATTCAATCAATACGGTCTTATCACTTTGGTGATAAGATTACGCTAGTTGACACTTTGGTTTGATTTATAGTTGATGCATGCTAGTATGAGTATATAACTTAGCGTACAAATTAACATGTGGATTTGAGACACTTTTCGTACTTATGATGTCACACCCTGACTTTTGCGGAAGCGTGATTATGGTGTGACTTTCTTGTTATCATTGCATTCAACCATATCAAACAACTATATGATAAAACCAAAGATTTGTCATCCATAAAATGAGTTTAAAACATAACAACATTGTCTAAAACGTAGACTTCGAATTCAAGTTTTACAAACCATATGAATTGTGTAAAAGTTCACTAAGGACTCATCAAAAGTTATTAGTTGTAATCAAAGTTTGGAAGACGTGTCTCGTCCAGGATTAAGACACACTAACCAAACCCAAATACCATGGATGACATCTTTGTACTTAACATGACTTGAAACTCCAACGCCCGCCAGATCCATACTTAATTTCCTGAAATACATGTAGTTTGAAAAACATCAACAAAAGTTGAGCGAGTTCATGTGTATGTGTATGAATATGCCTTTAAAGTATGTCTATATAAATGTATGTCCCTGGTATGTAGCAATAAGGAAAAACAGATCAATTAATGTTTAGCTAATACATTAATAAGTGACATGGCCTAGGAAGCACTCAAACCTGTATGCGTATTTCGTACCGGCCCCTCCGGCGGAACGACATAGTCACCACATGCAGCCACTCGCAGGCCCATGGGTGGGGCTCGCAACACCCAATAGATCTATCACTCATGCCCCTAGGTCCTTATACAAGGATTAATGGTCTTAAGACAATAGCCTACCCATTCACATGATCTAGCAGTACATTCCTTAGCTAATCATACCATGTATAAAACGTTTGTAATCAGTATGTAACATGTATTTCACCCCCGAAGTTGTAAAACTGAAAACAGTTAAAGAAAAGGGGGAGCAAGAACTCACAGTTTTGCATTCCTTGTATCCGATGTAACTCAAAGCTTCCTCTAGAACGCACGACTATGCGTACTACGGTCCGTTAGATGAGCGGGTCGTGCCTTGACTTGGTATTGATTAGTGCCTTTGAGTTACGTTTTAAAGTGTCTTTGGTAGTATTCCAAGGATATAATTTATTTGTTAAAATAATCAATATTTTAACTCTAAATTATATTTATAAATTTTGGAATAATTGTTAATCAAAGTGCAAAACTATATTACACTTACCAAGTGCAAAACTATTCCATTTATAATACGACATGAACTTGATTCTTCACAAAAATGTGTAGTAACTTGGTAAAGTATTTAGTAGCCTTTGTTACCTTCTAAAGTGTATTAATCCCTTTAAAAATCTCATTTTTAAAGAATCTCGGTGTTAACAACTTGTGAACAAATTTTACAAAAATATTCATTTATAACATCTTCTTGTTTTACTAGCATCTCTACACTTATTTCATTTCCATAAATGGTGTAAGTGCAAGTAAAAGTCATGACCTTTTAAAAATCGACTCTTGAACTTGGTTTGTTTAGAAATATCATTCGTAAATCTCGGATCTACAAGATTACTAGTTCACTTGGTTTATTGCTTTGTAAGAAAATCATTTTTTTTTACTTCCAAGTTCATGTTTAGTCTAGAAGATTATTTCATGAAAACACATAATCATCTCCTAACTTGTTAAACCATGTTTTTAATCATACTCTAACAAGTTCCATATGATGATCAATCATCATATTACTAGTAATCATCAAGCAAACGTCATACATATTCAAAACAACATCATCCTAACAATATTACATCATGCTTCGTCTTTATGTAAGCTTATGTTTCATGATTCAAGTCTTTTAGTGTTCTAGTGTTAATCATTAAACAACATCTTTTAACCACTAAAATATGAAGTAAACAAGAATGTATAAGGATCTTACAACTAGCTTAAAGCTAAGGGAGAACAAGGTTGAAAATGTGGTGCATAATAGCAAACGAAGGTGGTCCTTCAAGTTCCGTGAGCACCGAGCCTCGTTAGTGACCTTATAGCACCTTGTAGTAACCTTGGATTGTTGAACTTGAAACAAAAAAAAAATGGTGGTGGGTGGTGAGTAGTTCGCCCGTAGCTTTAGTGGGAGAAGGGAAGGAATTGTGATATTGAAAATGATGTTGAGTTATGGTTACTTTATAATTTCTAAGTATTATTATCCAATGGATATCATGTCTCCTTAAGTACACTCACAATCCACTCAAGATCTCACCAAATCCAAATGAAAGATTATATGGGGATTTAGAAGATTTGAAGAAATCTTTGGTGTGTGGGGCCATATGAGCCGTAGGTTGTCATGGGGGGGGGGGTTAAATGAAAATTTAAATGGTAAGGTAGGTGATTAGTGGGGTGTTAAGTGCAAAAGTCTTGTGTCTAGTATGCTTCATGCTCTATGTAATATGTTAGTGTGCTCGGGAACCATGACTAGCTCAGAAAAAGTGAAACAATGTTTTTAACAATATTTTAGTGTTCCGAGTAATGTCCGGTTGTTCGGTTAGATACCGTTCCGTTAAAGTGTTAAGTTATTCCGTATAGTGTCCTTTATGTAACCTTTTGTGAAACTTTTAATTCCCGACACTTAGGAAAGTATACAGGACCATTTTGCCATATTTTTGCAAGTTACTAGCATGTTAAAATGCTGAATTTTAATGATAAATGCAGAATTCTGCACTTTGAGTGGGCTTTAGGCACTTTCCGGCACTTAAACTATCACCTAGTGACGCAGTTTTATGGTCCTTACTTCCCTACACTCCGTACTAGTGTAGTACCTTGTCCCTGGCTCATACTGGGCCTCAAAACATTGTCTGTCTATGTACTGACACTGTCAGTATATTTCTGAGTTATCCGCTAACTGTGCGAACTGTGCTTGGTGCATCATGTTTGTCACTAAAGTTGGTATGCAATAAATGGAGTGACAGTATGAAATGTGATGCACATGTATGTATGATACAGAAATCAGTAAACAGTTTAAATCATCAGTTGTAATTAAGCACAGTCATTAAGCACTAATCAATATTAATTAATTATACGGATACATGCAATTTTGACAGTTGTCACATTCTCCCCCTGTTAAGAAAATTTCGTCATCGAAATTTGTGTTACCTTAACTCCTTATGGTTACATCATGCGTGTATGTGTATGAATTGTACTGAGGTAGACAACTACCAAAACCGAATCAAATCTTTTTCACATCAGGTGAATCCAAGGATGTATTTCCACAACAATAACTCAATGGTTAAAAGGTATGTGTTCCAGCTTTTGTCGCCAAAGGACACGAGATGTATAGATGTATAGTCTAGCGTAACTTAGTTAACAGGGGAGCAACAAAGGAGTTTTGACCAATAGAATTCCCAAACAATTGGTCACAATCTGCAAACGAGTTTTCACCAACCAAAGCATCCGCTATAAGAACTCAAAATCAACAACTTGAATATGGAAATGATTTGTCAACTTTCGAATAAATAACTGGTAAGGATTAGCGTGTTGACATTCTTGAATTTCGAAGATACACCGAATGAGATGTAAGCGAATCTGGTGTATTTTTGTCTTAGTTCGTAGTTGCATTCGGAATGTTTGAATGACAAGCAATCAAAAGTATGTGTAGTTTTGTGTGAAACGGTTGACCATGATTAGCACAAGCTACAAATTTGCAATGACACCACAAGATGTCGTAATTGACATATTCCAATAATAGCGGTGACCAAACAAGTTCACCGTGTTTGAAATTAAGTGAAAGTGCACTAAAGCAATCTGAAGATTTGATTTTCACAATGTCACAGAGTTTTCAATTAAACGTGGAATACCAAAGAACCGCTATTCCCGATCGGAGATGAAAAGGTAATGAGTACCACAAGGCATTCAGTCAACAAGGAAAGTATCGTTAGGGGTACACCGCGTCATGAAATGAATATAGGTACCATTGTCTTAAATCGCAACTGTGTTGAGACTGCTTTAACTGTGATAAACAAAATTGATTTAGAGCAAGTCAATAAATAAGCAATTAAATCCGTGTATGAAAGGCGTAACCAAATCAGCGCAAGCTTTAATTTTTGTGAAGGTATCACCGCAAGGTGTCAAAACCATCAACGATTTAGTGGAGTCGTAGACCAGACAAACCTACTACGACTTGAAACAAGAGAATCTTTGCAAGGATACATTCGAATATGATGCTCTCAATACATCATATGGCGTTTTAAATTGAATATGTGACATGGGCAAGTTCAAGCAATTGAACTTGGTTTTAGCGTAGCCCTACAATGAACATAGGTATCAACAAGGGAATCTCAGCATGGCCACAAAGATAAACCATGAGTGCACTTGAAATAAAAGGAGCTTTAAGAAAGTGTGTTGACTTGATAGTGAAAGAGCCAACAATTACAATAATGTAGGTCATTCGAATCACCAATCAGTAATTAGATTTAGCAACATAATATTTGAACTTCAATGAAGTGTTTATTCGAAATGAAACCTCATGCGTGGTAAATGGTGCATGCTTAACATATAAGTTTTCAAGTAATGAAACAATGAGTATGAAGAAATGACCAAGTATTGAAGCAAATGTGTGTTCGCTCTCAGCGAAGAAGTTTAACGCGATGCAACTACCATTAAGGGGAGTAGAGATGCAAACATCTACTCGCTAAAAGCAAAAATGGAAATTTTAATGTAAGAGATTCGAATATCTTGTGTTTGGTTAACTGAAATAGCATAAATGTCAAGATAACGGGGTTCGCTCGAGTTAACCGGTGTGGTTCCTAAATAACAATCTTTACGAGTTCGGATCTGGGTTCCCAAAGATCCTAAGTACATGTTTCCTAGATTCTCAAAGTTTCGTATTCTGTGTAAAGTGGTTGTGTGCATTGTGTATGAAACACCATTTTTGTGTACGTTTAAAACAAGTTATTGTCCCACAATTTCCCCGGTACACTTCCTTCCTGAATTCACAGCTAATGACGCTTAATCATCAATCAGTCATGAAATAGTAGTTGGATCCTCAAAGTTAGTTAAGTAATTCGTTAATCCTTAGCAAGAGTCACCGACTCTTGTTGGTTAGCTCGTTCGGCTCCTGGTAGTCTGATGTTCGTACGAAAGCTATCGTCCTTCATCTTGACGAGCAAAACTGGGGTTACCCAAAGTGGGAACTTGGTCTGTTATCTTCCTTCTCTATCAGCTACTGGAGCTACACTGTCAATCCTTGCAATACCGGAGGTGTATGTCGTTAAGGTGCACTAACAGCAGGCGCGGCGCCCGGAATCAAATCGATGCAAAATTTGACTTGTCGTTAAGGAAATAATTCTGGCAAGTCTTCGGGGAAAACTTCAGGTTATCCCCTCATCATAGAGATATCTTCAAGTTTTGGTTCTTCGGCTCCCTGTCTACGACATGAGCCAAGAAGGCGTTGCAGTCTTTTACGCAAAACTTCCGTGTCTTCAATGTCTGATAATCCGTAGGGGCGTATCCTGCTCCATGAATTATGATCGTTTCTCCGTTCATCATCGGAATGCGGATAACAATCTTCGATTGATTGCTTGACAGCCAGTCCATCCCAAATATCATATCGAAGCTTCCCTAAAGCTAGTTCTACCGAATACTGGGTATCTATCTTGCTTATTATTAAAACAAGTATATTCTGAAGCTAAAATTTGACAACAATATCAAATAGCACAGACGCATAACATTGACTACTATGAGGCGTACCGATAGCCATGTTTGGATCCTGGCGTGCTTCCCTAGCTCCGGTGTTAGACATTCTTCCCACGATTTTGTTTAATCTCCCTTGGGCAATCTTTCCTAAAGTGCCCCATATCACCGCAGTTATAACATCCCTTACCTTTCTTTCCACGTTTCGTCTCATGCCAACACGTTTCCCTGCTGTGCCCCACTTTGCCACAGTTGTCACACTTTCCATTTTTACATCGCCCGGTATGATGTCGTCGACACTTGTCGCATTGAGGTAGTTTACCCATGTACTCTTTTACTTTTTGGCCTTGTTGTTGCTATTCGTCTGAGTGCCCTGCTTGAAGTTTGCGAACTTCCTCTTGTTGTCTCCAGATGACTCTACATGAGTCTCCTTCTTCTCCTCAGAGGTTGAAAATTTGTTCAACCTGATTGCCTCTTCAGTCAAGGTCACACTTAGATCAATGGCCTCAGCGATCGTTTCAGGCTTTGATGTCATCACCATGCTTATGATTTGGGGTGCCAATCCCCAAATAAAACGCTCAATCTTTTTAAATTCTGGTTCTACCATGTAGGGGACAATACGCGATAGAACATGGAATTTCTCCATGTATTCAGCTATTTTTGGTCCCTCCATCTTCAAGTTCCAGAACTCAGTTTCCATCTTCTGGCTTTCTGCTCTCGAACAGTATTTCTTATGCATTAGTTCTTTCAGTTGATCCCATGTCAAAGCATACGCAGCAGCCTCGCCCATCGTTTGAACCTGGAGTTTCCACCATGACAGAGCCCCATCTTGGAACAGTCCGGAAACGTACGTAACCTGATGCTCTGGGGCGCATTTGCTCACACGTAAAACAGAATCCGTCTTCTCAACCCAGCATACGAAGGCTACGGCACCCCCAGTGCCGTCGAAATTCAGGGGCTTGCAGCCCAAGAACTGCTTGTAGGTGCAGCCTGTGATATAAGCAACATTATTCGCGTAAGGTAATAGCAAAGCACTCGTGGAAATGTCCAAACGTTTTGTAATGTGTCTTAAGTGACTAAACATTACCATTGGGTGGGTTATTTCCTGAGGTACCTCCGCTGCGCTCGGAGCGAAGGGCCTCGTACTGCGCGATGACCTGTAAGATGCGTTCTTGAAATTCCGCCTCTGTCGTCGGCAGAGGGTTGTTGGTATCGGTGTTCCCTTGAGTCGACATCTTCCTAGAAGAAGGTCGGTTAGGTCAGGTCTTATTAAGGACACGAGCACACAAGCCTCTACTTAACGAATAAGACTTCAGAGGTGTATTTACATACGTATATAAACAATCATATAACGGCATCATTATAGTACAACTTGTAGGTAGGAACACATTTAATGAGAACCCAACAAGCAAGCACGTAGCATTACAATTACTGTACAATCATGCAAATCAATAACGTGTCTAGTGAGAATATAGCGACTGAGTTTTCATTATTTACCAACCACAATCACATTGTCTACGAAGTGCATCACATCAAATGGGACACAGGGTCACCCTACCCTTGCCCAATAAGTCTGTTGGTGTATCAAAATCACGTGGTCAAAAGTAGACTTTATAAAGTCTCCGCAATCCCAACCCATTAGTAGAGTCTTTACCCAAGAGTAATGTAGTCCGCATAAATCCAGAAACCAACTACACTGGTGACTGAGGTGGAGGAGGAAAGAAAAGTAACTGCTAGCATGCGTAAACTCCTCATCGAGCTTGTATATACATTGAAGTAGTTAACTGATCTGCCGCTCGATAGTAAAGGAATGAGCATCAAAAACCTGGGAAAGGCGTTATAGTAGCAGGTGAGAACGCAAAAGAAGTCTTTGATAATTGTGGAGGATCAAAGTATACTGGCAATAAACAGGGTGGAGGTTGTGGTGTCAGCTCAAGCTCCAAAACTTTGCGACTTATATCCTCAAGTTGTAGCTGACGTTACAGGAGCACTCATTCCGTGTGTAGCCTCCATAATGTGAGGGATGGCAAGGGTCTAAAATCAGCATAGTGCATTATAGGAACCATCGAAATGGCTCGTCCAGCGTTGTAGAGGTGAATGTAGCAAACGGTGCGACCTGTGAAGTCGGGAAAAATGCTGCTGTAGCAAAAGAATCGTTATGCGGGTGCCGACCTGGAGTACCTTCCCGGGGTGCGGGTATGTCCTGAAAGAAAGCGGTAGGCATGTCGGTGCAATGGACGTCGGTTTTCATAGGAGCAACATCAGCGGGTGCAGGTGCAACAGTAAATGTCTCAATGAAAGGAGAATCAATAGGTGCAGGCACTTGGCCTGGTACAAGGAGTGCAATGTATGGTAGTCCAAAAGAAATAAGGTCATGTCTAAGTGGGATCAACGGGTGCAACATCAAGCTATCTCAATAGGAAAAGGAGTTGGCTCAGGAGCAGACCCTAGATCGTGTAAGGGTGTGGGATCTCGAGCAGGTGGTAGTGCAACAGTCATAGTGGTGTCGTCGTCCGAGTCAGTAGCAAAAAGCGATAACCTGACCGTTTGTAAGGCCGTAAATGACGCAGACTCAAAGGATTCTGAAATCAGGTGTATACTAGAATCAGAGGGTAGCTTGACAACAGGGGTCTCAAAAGTGAAATTTGTAACGACGTTCTTGTCTAACTTTCCATCATCATGGGCGTTATCGGAAGGACCATCAATATCACGTCAATGTCGTTTTCAATTGTTTGTCGAGTAGCCAACCTTCGGAAGGAATGTCCATAAGAGGCGCATTGTCGAGGATCGGAGCCATGGTGTGCTTACCAACGGGATGACCAGTAATGAAGTGGTCATGGGCCAAAACAAGAATGACAGAGGGATCTTCGTCAAGGAAGCCATCAACAAGGGTAATTCATCGCCAAAGTCTGGCAGCGCGGACGGTTGTCCTCGTCCTTGGTCAGCATGTCAGGGTCACTCTCAGTGTCTGATGTAAATATCTCCGGCGCAGGTACAATCTCATCATCTGTGGCGGTGGCCGTAGGGTCGTTATTATCTGACAATTCGTTCCCTGAGGAAGGTGACGTGTATGCCGGTACATAATAGTCATAGCATGCATATTCACAGTAATCTTTAACACTTTGTGTATTGCAAATAAAGACAATTCATAATGTAATCATGTATCCACATATTCGTCCTAGTCTTCCCAGACTATCCCACCCAGCCTCTCAGACTGAACTCCCTAGTCTCTCAGACTAACTCCCTGGTCTCTAAGACCAAATCTCCCCAGTCTCTAAGACTAACTCCCTGGTCTCTAAGACCAAATCTCCCCAGTCTCTAAGATTAAATCCCTGGTCTCTAAGACCAAATCTCCCCAGTCTCTAAGACTAACTCCCTGGTCTCTAAGACCAAATCTCCCCAGTCTCTAAGACTAAATCCCTGGTCTCTAAGACCAACTTTCCCAGTCTCTAAGACTAATTCCCTGGTCTCTAAGACCAACTTTCCCAGTCTCTAAGACTAATCCTCCCTCAGTCTCTAAGACTGATCCTCCCTCAGTCTCTAAGACTGGACCTCCCTCAGTCTCTAAGACTGATCCTCCCTCAGTCTCTAAGACTGAACCTCCCTCAGTCTCTAAGACCGAATCCCTGGTCTCTAAGACCGAATTATAAACATAAATTTTGAAATGTGTACTTGTGCCTTTTGTTTGTAAAAATGTTTGTTCCCTGGATCTGGACGTTTTGTGTATGCAATGAAAACATGTCGTAAAACGTTTTCGTGAGAGCCCTAATGATCGTAGTCTAGACTCGAGGAAGAATCCTAGTTCGCTACGATCGAAGCTCTGATACCAAGCTGTCACACCCTGACTTTTGCGGAAGCATGATTATGGTGTGACTTTCTTGTTATCTGATGTAGGGTAAAATACACATATTTGTCCCGTGTAGATTATATAATTTTTGTATAGTTTTATTTATGTTTATTTAGTTTTTAGTGCTTTATTATATTATTTTTGCGTTGGACCAGGTCCTGGTGCAAATGGAGCGAAAAAGAGTAATAACTAAATGACCAGGCAGTTGGGCAGAGTAGAACGCCAGTGACAGAAATTAAAATTGCTGCTATTTTTCTTGATTGAACCGAGCCCGCTATCTCTATATTATATTGGGGAGGCCCATATATTAATTCATAAGTGGGGCGTAAAAATCAAAATTCAGCCATTTATATGTCACGACAACAGTGGGAATTGGTTTTGTTTGTTTCTTTTAGGCCTATGAAACAATCATTCACATACACAACCTTGTCCATAAAGGAATGAAATATGAACATATACTGGACGTGAAGGGGGAGGCCTATTATTGTTTTCGAGAACATCAGAGGTGGGCCGCACAAGAAGAACAATTCAACGACATTAGTGGGTGTTGTTTTGTATTTTATTGGGTTAAGAAACAAAAGGAAGGAATGCTAGTAAAACCCTATTGGAGCATTATATATATTAACGTGAATAAGAGGATGAGAGAAAACATCTTACGAACAGAAGACGTATCATCAGTCGCACATCAGATCAGAATCGAAGTCAGAGCCTGGACGCAGATCGTAATGGACGAAATTTAAATCTTGTTTTGCGGGAATCGTCGGAGTCAAGTGGGAAGCTTAGAGATCAAGGAATTTACGGGTCCTACCTTACAATTTCTTTTATTTTCTAGTTTCTTGTCTTAACTTTGATGAATTCTTGTTCTAGACTTTGTTTGATTGTTTTTAAGACCATGTTTTCTGGCTAAACCTTTCGTAACTACCTAGGTGTGACAATGGTTTAAATAAAGTTTGGATTTTTATTCGGTTTTTAAGTGGTTTATGGATTTTCTTGTATTGTAACGGCTATGGAATTTTAACTTGGTGTATATGCATGCTTGATATTGTTTTATTGCTGATTGTTGCTTCGTATAATCATTGGTGACGGTCTATATCACATAATAGGGTTGTGCTAGGGTTCTTGATTTAGGTGAGTGTCTATATCACGTAATAAGTCATTAATCCTTTAGGGTGAAAATTGCATAAGTAACCTTAGAAGTAATATTCTGTAATTTAATAAAATCAAGTGTTCTACTAATCTTGTCGCTGTGAGGCTCGAGGTTATTAATAGGTCTTGGTTTGGTTTATAACTAGGTCTAGGTTTTGTTAAAAATCGGTCTAGTCCTTAAACATTCTCTTGTCTATTAAACCAAGATTGAAACCCATAGTTGCCTTAGACTTTCGCGCTGTGAGGTAGATCGTCATATTAGGGCACTTTCAAGAAGTTAGAGGACTGTGAGGAAATCTAAAAACCGGTAAGCGTAACAGCCTAGGTAGTGCCACAAGAATCGCCTTGAGAAGGATCGAGGGGCTTAGTGGTGTCTTAATAGGTTTAGTATCTAAAGATCCCGGTTCCATACCACAAAACTATCGAATAGAAATCCATTCTGAGTTTAGCTTGCATCTAGCCTAGGTAGTCTTCATCACCACTGGTCAAAGTCTTCGTTCGAGTTCGTGTTAGTTAGTCTAGCTATTCTAGTTAATCGTTATTTGCATTCTTTAGGATTTTTAGAAACCCCCCCCCCCCCAACCAACAAACATTTAGTTAAGTCGTGTCAGTCATAGTCTAGATAGAGTCTTAGCGTAATCCTTAGAGTCTCGTGGGTTCGATACTCGGACTTACTTTAGCTTTACTACACTGATCGGTACACTTGCCGGTTGTGTGGTTTTAGTTTTAGATCGAGTCTAAGTTTATAAATTTAAAGCTTAGAGTGTCTAGATTAGGGTTAATTTTAGTTGTTTTTATTTGACCACTTCGTGCACATCAAGATTTTGGCACCGTTGCCGGGGACTCTTTGGCGATTGCGTTGATTACTTTATTTGGACTTAATTGACATCATACGTGCTACTTGCTTTTGTATATTGAGTCGTAGGAGTCTAATTGTTTGTGTCTTTTATTTTTATTGAGTCTATTAAATATGTGTGAAATTTGTGGAGGACCTCATTTTACTGTTAATTGCCCACAATATGAGGGGTCCTCTGCACAATGTTATGCTAACCCTTTTATGCAGCCGCAGCCATACTTTTCACAGGGGTATTCTTTGCATTGTTATGATAATCAGCCATATTACTACGATCCGTGTCAGCAGCCACAGTATAATGGGGGTCAGTACTATGAACAATATTCTAGTAGCAACTCTGATGGGGGTGATGATGTTGTTTGGGGTAGGATTGAGGAGATGTTCGCTCAGATGATGGCGCAAAATCAGACGACACGGAAATCTCTAGCTGATTTCGCTAAAAATCAAGAGCAAATAAATAAAAATAAAGAGTCTGCTATATTAGATCAACAGTCTGCTCTATTAGATCTTCAGCGTACAGTAGATGACATTGCTAGGAGATTGAAGAAGAGGAACAAGCAAAAAAAGTCCAACCAGAACAACCAACGACTGGCTATACATATGATGCGGAAGGTAACTACCTCGGTTACATGCTTTCTACTGGGGAATTAATCCCAACATTTCCAGAACTGGGGAAAGAGCTGCCATATGAGGATTGGTCAGATGAAGAGATCACTTCAGTCACGGAGACGAAAATGGACGCTGAAGTCCCACCTTCGGTTCCACAGGTTCCAATTATTAATTACTGGAGTGACTCTGATGATGAAATAGACGAAGAAGAGTGGGCTACTTATCAAAGGTCGTTAGTGAAGAAAGAAGTTATTGAAGAAGAAGTGGAATTGGGGGATTCTATTAGCTGGATGTTTGATGGAGACGAGGAGTTTGATGAGAAGGTGTTATCATGGGAAGATAAGTTCGGTGAGGAGTTAAAAGGTTTACCTATTTACGAAGAAGTAGAAGAATTTGATCCTCTTGGTGATATTGCATACGGGGAGGTATTGCTTGAAGGTAAACCGACGAAGATGTTTGAACCTACACCATACGAAGAAACTAAGTGTGGGGATCTTACTGAAGAAATGGTGGCAGAGGAAGAACACCACAGCTGGCCTGTGGTATTAGTGATAGATGAAACTTCAGAATCGATAAAACCGCAGGAGAGGGCAAAGAAACGAAAAAGGCAGGATCAGAAATGGAAGAGGACCGAAGGGTTATACAAGAAGAAGAAGGAGGAGCCTTTGAATTTCAAACATGATTTGTCCTCCCGCTACATGGTGCAAATTCAGTTTCTTCCATGTAAGTTTAAATTCTGGTGGTCTGACCCGTTTAAAATTTTTAAAATGTTTTATAATTCCACCAATAAATTTTTAACTATTTTTGAGGACCGAGTGGAATTAAACGGGTTAGATAGGGTCCAAGTCAAGGAAAAGTCTCCTGATTAAATTCAAGTGTGGGGAGGTTTTGTAGAGTTTGTATTTTGAGTCGTAGTTTTTGTATATTGAGTATTAGCTAGTAGTTTTTGAGTCGTTTTGTTTAGAGTCGGTACTGCTTTGGTTTTTGCTTGTTTTTGTTTATGCAGGTTTGAATATGTACCACCCGTACTCAATCTCCATTCGGGTGATTTTGGAGCTGCTTATCAAATTCCAGGCATTTATCGAGTGTACTAGTCAGTGTCAAAGCCGATTGCGACCGAAATGCTATATGATCGAGCTGGATTGGACGAGAGTTTTGAAGCATACGCGTTGTTATTAACCAGCTAAGTCCTTTCCATTTATGCCCTTTGTCTTTTATTTTTATTTTTATTTTTTTTTTAGTTTTTTTAGTCGGTTTCCATCCTACATTGAGGGCAATGTAGAGTTTAAGTGTGGGGATGGGAAACTATCGTTTAGTGTCGTTAGTATAGTTAGTCGAGTCATAAAAAGTCGAAAAATACAAAAAAAAATAAAAAAAATCCAAAAAAATTGAAAAAATTAGAAAATGTCTTTTGAAATAAGAAGTTTGCAAAACTAAAAAGCGGAAAATGATAGAAAAGTCGGGTTTTTGTTCGGGTTCAAATAATGATAATATGAGATAATATATTCGAGCTTGTGTCTAGTTTGGGATGTGCGGGTAGGCTCGATTCGGTTCGGTTCTAGGTTACTTTAATCTTAAATATACCTAATTGTCGGTCTACTAGTGGGTTCTCATTATCATTGCATTCAACCATATCAAACAACTATATGATAAAACCAAAGATTTGTCATCCATAAAATGAGTTTAAAACATAACAACATTGTCTAAAACGTAGACTTCGAATTCAAGTTTTACAAACCATATGAATTGTGTAAAAGTTTACTAAGGACTCATCAAAAGTTATTAGTTGTAATCAAAGTTTGGAAGACGTGTCTCGTCCAGGATTAAGACACACTGACCAAACCCAAAGACCATGGATGACATCTTTGTACTTAACATGACTTGAAACTCCAACGCCCGCCAGATCCATACTTAATTTCCTGAAATACATGTAGTTTGAAAAACATCAACAAAAGTTGAGCGAGTTCATGTGTATGTGTATGAATATGCCTTTAAAGTATGTCTGTATAAATGTATGTCCCCGGTATGTAGCAATAAGGAAAAACAGATCAATTAATGTGTAGCTAATACATTAATAAGTGACATGGCCTAGGAAGCACTCAAACCTGTATGCGTATTTCGTACCGGCCCCTCCGGCGGAACGACATAGTCACCACATGCAGCCACTCGCAGGCCCATGGGTGGGGCTCGCAACACCCAATAGATCTATCACTCATGCCCCTCGGTCCTTATACAAGGATTAATGGTCTTAAGACAATAGCCTACCCATTCACGTGATCTAGCAGTACATTCCTTAGCTAATCATACCATGTATAAAACGTTTGTAATCAGTATGTAACATGTATTTCACCCCCGAAGTTGTAAAACTGAAAACAGTTAAAGAAAAGGGGGAGCATGAACTCACAGTTTTGCGTTCCTTGTATCCGATGTAACTCGAAGCTTCCTCTAGAACGCACGACTATGCGTACTACGGTCCGTTAGATGAGCGGGTCGTGCCTTGACTTGGTATTGATTAGTGCCTTTGAGTTACGTTTTAAAGTGTCTTTGGTAGTATTCCAAGGATATAATTTATTTGTTAAAATAATCAATATTTTAACTCTAAATTATATTTATAAATTTTGGAATAATTGTTAATCAATATTTTCGTAGCAATACTTCTCAAGTACTTATATTCATATTTCCTTCCCAAGGATGGGGGGGTATCTCATGCATGTGTGTTCGTATTTTTGTATGTGTGTATTTAGCCATGTATTGGCGTCGTATTCCGGTATATTATTCCCATTAAAAATATACCAATATATTCCCAATATATATTTCCAAAACAATATATTTTCAAGTCTCTCTTAGAAAATATATATAAACCTATCTTGTTCAAAAATACTGTATCGTCCAGAAAATATATATTTTCCCAAAATCATATATCTTCTAATATGCTAAGAAAATATATTTTAACCTCCCAAAAATAATATATTTTCTTTTTGTCGAAAATATGATATGCTTGGTAATACGTACTAAAATCATATTTTCACTTCTTTCGTTTCCAAAATAATATTTACCAAAAATATATTTGTATGAGTATTTTCCTGAATAATTCATAAGTTACGTTTTATCGTTCGGCTTCACAATATTAGGTGTGTAACTTATATTTCATTCCTTGTGATTTTTGGTATTATTTTGGAGTTGTGAATGTCATGGTATTTTGTTAAGTTATATTATTTTACCCTAAAATAATATAACTATTCCATAAAATAAACAAATATCACACAAGTGTCTTAGTATAAAATATATATTCTAAATATATATTTATCCATTTGTATTTACAAGACCAACCCCCGATACTTGTATTTTGTTACCAAAAATTATGACAAGGTTTATCTTTGAAAAGCATAGTTTAAAATATACTAGTAAACACTTGTCTAGAAATATTTTCTAAGTGTTGGAATTTTTAGAAAATTTCGCCATAGTTTCCTTTGTAAATGGAGGTGTCCATGCTATTTAGCATACCATTTTCTTTTCCAAAAATCATTCAAACCATCAAGAATCGTACTTTAAACAATATTACACTTACCAAGTGCAAAACTATTCCATTTATAATACGACATGAACTTGATTCTTCACAAAAATGTGTAGTAACTTGGTAAAGTATTTAGTAGCCTTTGTTACCTTCTAAAGTGTATTCATCCCTTTAAAAATCTCATTTTTAAAGAATCTCGGTGTTAACAACTTGTGAACAAATTTTACAAAAATATTCATTTATAACATCTTCTTGTTTTACTAGCATCTCTACACTTATTTCATTTCCATAAATGGTGTAAGTGCAAGTAAAAGTCATGACCTTTTAAAAATCGACTCTTGAACTTGGTTTGTTTAGAAATATCATTCGTAAATCTCGGATCTACAAGATTACTAGTTCACTTGGTTTATTGCTTTGTAAGAAAATCATTTTTTTTTTACTTCCAAGTTCATGTTTAGTCTAGAAGATGATTATTTCATGAAAACACATAATCATCTCCTAACTTGTTAAACCATGTTTTTAATCATACTCTAACAAGTTCCATATGATGATCAATTATCATATTACTAGTAATCATCAAGCAAACGTCATACATATTCAAAACAACATCATCCTAACAATATTACATCATGTTTCATCTTTATGTAAGCTTATGTTTCATGATTCAAGTCTTTTAGTGTTCTAGTGTTAATCATTAAACAACATCTTTTAACCACTAAAATATGAAGTAAACAAGAGTGTATAAGGATCTTACAACTAGCTTAAAGCTAAGGGAGAACAAGGTTGAAAATGTGGTGGATAATAGCAAACGAAGGTGGTCCTTCAAGTTCCGCGAGCAACGAGCCTCGTTAGTGACCTTATAGCATCTTGTAGTAACCTTGGATTGTTGAACTTGAAACAAAAAAAAAAATGGTGGTGGGTGGTGAGTAGTTCGCCCGTAGCTTTAGTGGGAGAAGGGAAGGAATTGTGATATTGAAAATGATGTTGAGTTATGGTTACTTTATAATTTCTAAGTATTATTATCCAATGGATATCATGTCTCCTTAAGTACACTCACAATCCACTCAAGATCTCACCAAATCCAAATGAAAGATTATATAGGGATTTAGAAGATTTGAAGAAATCTTTGGTGTGTGGGGCCATATGAGCCGTAGGTTGTCATGGGGGGGGGGTTAAATGAAAATTTAAATGGTAAGGTAGGTGATTAGTGGGGTGTTAAGTGCAAAAGTCTTGTGTCTAGTATGCTTCATGCTCTATGTAATATGTTAGTGTGCTCGGGAACCATGACTAGCTCAGAAAAAGTGAAACAATGTTTTTAACAATATTTTAGTGTTCCGAGTAATGTCCGGTTGTTCGGTTAGATACCGTTCCGTTAAAGTGCTAAGTTATTCCGTATAGTGTCGTTTATGTAACCTTTTGTGAAACTTTTAATTCCCGACACTTAGGAAAGCATACAGGACCATTTTGCCATATTTTTGCAAGTTACTAGCATGTTAAAATGCTGAATTTTAATGATAAATGCAGAATTCTGCACTTTGAGTGGGCTTTAGGCACTTTCCAGCACTTAAACTATCACCTAGTGACGCAGTTTTATGGTCCTTACTTCCCTACACTCCATACTAGTGTAGTACCTTGTCCCTGGCTCATACTGGGCCTCAAAACATTGTCTGTCTATGTACTGACACTGTCAGTATATTTCTGAGTTATCCGCTAACTGTGCGAACTGTGCTTGATGCATCATGTTTGTCACTAAAGTTGGTATGCAATAAATGGAGTGACAGTATGAAATGTGATGCACATGTATGTATGATACAGAAATCAGTAAACAATTTAAATCATCAGTTGTAATTAAGCACAGTCATTAAGCACTAATCAACATTAATTAATTATACGGATACATGTAATTTTGACAGTTGTCACATATGATATGTAGACAGAACTTGTATGCTCACCGACCTTTTTGTGTTGACAAATACTTTATATACATGTTGCAGGAAATGATGATAAAATCGCAAGAAACACAACTTAGTGTGGATTAGAAACGCACCCAAATCTTATTTATGTAGTTTGATGTTATGTTTAGACTTGTAATACAGTAAAACCTCTATAATTAATAATGTTAGGACCAAGATATTTTATTAATTTAGCGAGATATTATTATATCGATAAATTAATAATTTATTAATTTAGTGTGGTTTTATGTATGACCTTTAAATTTCAAAGTCTAATGTACATTCACAAATTAATTGAATTTTTCAGGTTCATTGTTTTGCATACAAAAAGTTAATTCATGGTACCAAAAAAATAAATTAGAAAAACAAGTTTCAATGCATATTTCTTAAGTACAATGCAAGCGGCAACAACTTTTCACAATTTTTTGTTCTAATACGAGAAGAGCCCCAACTCTTATGTGCAATGAGTAGATTTAAAGATGAACTCAAGATAGATTTGAATTTCAACAAAAAAAAAACAAATAGATTCATTTTTTACTAGACAATCTTAGAATTTGGAATATTTTAGTGATTATTAATTTATAGTTTCGTTAGGACCAATATATACATACTGGGATTTCAAAAAAAAGTTATTATCTTATTATTACATCGATTGGGATCTAATTTTGTACTGGTCCCAAGTTGGGACTGGACACATTATTAATTTTATCGAGTTTATTAATTTATCGAGTATTAATTTATAGAGGTTTTACTGTATGTTGTATTTCTTTTTTGACAATGTAATGTTTAGTGATGAAACGAAATTTGAGATTTTATATTTATTGTTACGAATATACTCTTACATTCTCTTTGAGCAATCTTGTTCGTCCCGTCTTGATGTTTCCACAATTGATTGGGGTGTGAGATATATAATCCACATCTTCAACTTCAACTTCAACTTCACTCCACATCTAGTGCACATGATGTTTGGCATTGATACTCCTCGTTTTTGCAATTCATAGAATTTTGAGTAAATTGCCAAAATCGTCCCTGATCTTTGGGTATGTTTGTAGTTTCATCCAAAATAACATTTTTGTACTATATTGTCCCACACTTTTGTGATATTTTGCCATTTTCATCCAAACGTCTAACTTTTTTGCCAAAATCGTCCCTAAGATTTGGGATTTTTTATCATTTTTATTCAAATATTTGACAGAAAATATAAAAGCAAATTAGACATTTGGATGAAAATGACAAAAAAATCTCAAAAATGAAGGACAAAATTGTAAAAAAAAAATTGTTTTGTATGAAACTGACAAACACGCTCAAACCTTAAGGACAATTTTGGCAATTTACTCTAGAATATTTTTAATATAAAGTCGCCAACAAATGGTTAATATATTCGACCCATAAGTTATAACCGGGCGGCGGCCGTCACATAAAGAAAGAATATCCGAGGGGGGCTTTTGGTTAATCTGAAAGGAGCAATTAGCAATTAAATAAACAGTCGGGCCCTCTTCAACATACAATATTATTACATCCAACAAAAGCATAGCATTGTTCTAGTTGGTGTGTGTGAGAAAGAGAGAGAGAGAGAGAGAGAGAGAGAGAGAGAGAGAGAGAGAGAGAAGAGTTAAAACCTAAAAAGCTCCAAAAAGTTCCTCTCCTCAAACAACCAAGCTCATTTCCATGGTCTCTCACTAAAACCAAACCAAACCTCCATTGTTTTCATCGATGGCCTCCTCAATATCTGGACTATGCTCTTCATCATCGTCCACTTTGATCCGAAAGCCACACTTAGCACCACCAAAATCACACCTCGCTGAGACCTTGAAACCTCCATTTTCAGGTAAAAGCAGACACATTTTGACGCATGCGGTGGCGCGTGATGCTCCAGTGGAGAAGAAAGGAGGGCTAGAAAGAGACCCCAAAGCTCTGTGGGAGAGGTACACCGAGTGGCTGTACCAGCATAAGGAGTTAGGGTTGTATTTGGATGTCAGTCGGATCGGCTTCACTGATGAATTTGTGAAGGAGATGGAGCCTAGGTTTATCAAGGCCTTCAAGGCCATGGAGGACCTGGAAAAGGGGGCCATTTCCAATCCGGATGAAGGGAGAATGGTGGGCCATTATTGGCTTAGAAACCCCAAGTTGTCGCCTAATTCCTTTCTCAGGTTGCAGATTGAGAATACACTTGAAGCTATTTGTGCCTTTTCTCAAGACATCATAGCTGCTAAGGTTACTAGTTTCTTTCTTTCTTTCTTTCTTTCTTTGCTTGCTCCTCCGATCCGATCTCTTCATATTAGCTCAGTTTGTTAGATGTACATGATGATGATGATGATCTTGGTGACCAACTGCTTCTTCATCTTTACGATCCAAAATGAACATGGATGGGTTCTGCAGTTTTATTGCTGTCTTACTTTGACTTCAGATATCATCAAACAAGCTGCTTTTAATGATTAATAATTACATATAAGTTGTCATATTTTGACTTCAGATATCAAACACACTACTTTTACTTGCAAACATTGAATTATATATCAAGAAACTTAGTTATTTGGGAAATAGAAGCTTGACATTTAGAAATTGGGATATAGTATATAATAGTTTTGATCTTCAGCATCATAGTTGTTAAAAGCCATCGCGTCTTGCGCCTAGGCCCATTTTTCAGGCAAGGCGCTTTTTTGCGCCTTGCGCCTAGGCCACACGCGAGACCTATGCGCCTAAAGCCTTTAATAACTATGGTGCTATAGATGTATGCACACATATCTTTTTGCATTACAATAAAATGATTGAGCTATATGATTTCAGATAAAACCACCTTCTTCTCCGGATGGGCGTTTCACACAAATACTCTCAGTTGGAATTGGAGGTTCGGCTCTTGGACCACAGTTTGTTGCAGAGGCTTTAGCCCCTGATAATCCTCCTCTTAAGGTAATGATGACACTTGCAGTTTACCATCACAACTACTAATATATATGCCATTCTTTTGGATTATTGTTCATTCTTCTAGGATAACGTTTGGTACATATCTATTTAGCTCAGGTTTGACTTCAATTTTGGGGTCTTACCAGGGAGTTTATTGATTTTGTTTTTTAACTTGACACTCTGTTTAATGGTATGACTGGATTTTATGAAATTCATTGTGGCAATCCATCTTGATGAACTGGCACACATTGGGTTGGTTTTCTTCATATGTCACCTGCAAAGTGCTCTTTTATTTTTTCTTTCTTTTCTCTTCTGACTGTTGTTGTTGGAAATTTATTTTTTGAATGCTCACTGGTTACCAGATAAGGTTCATCGACAATACAGATCCAGCAGGAATTGATCATCAAATTGCTCAACTTGGCCCGGAGTTAGCATCCACACTTGTAATAGTGATTTCAAAGGTCTGTTAAGGAAAACACAATATATCTAGTCTTAAATAGGCTGCTTATCTTTTATTGTAAAAATGGGCCAGAGTGGAGGCACTCCAGAAACGAGGAACGGTTTGTTGGAAGTACAAAAGGCATTTCGTGAAGCTGGGCTCAACTTTGCAAAACAGGTTTTCATCTCAGGTTCTTCTTTCTCATGCTCCAGGGCGCATGGACCTACATTTAGAGGGTGTAAAATGCTTAGTTAAAATTTTCATTTTAGGGTGTGAGGAGAACTTAAGATATGATTATGATGGGTGAAAAATATGAACTTTACTAAGAGCACTCAAGACTTAATTAGGCATCAACTTTGATTTGGAATAGGTTGAAAAATATGAACTTTACTAAGAGCACTGTATGGGAAACACTTGATTATGATGTCTTCTTAATTTACAAAAAAGAAAATATTCTTTCACTATTTGATTATGATAAGAATTGAAGTTTCGTCCTCCAAAACAGGTTCTTTCTTTTTGTAGTTTTTAGCATAGTTTTTTTTAATTAAATATAAACATCCTTACCAAACGTGTGATACAATAAGGGGTTCTTGGCTTTAATGGATGCATGAATGCTTTAGCTCACCTTCTTAGGCCTGTTTTGGTTTAGTATTATGTTTTTGAGTTTGATATTATGCAATAGGGTGTTGCGATTACACAAGAAAATTCATTATTAGACAACACTGCAAGGATTGAGGGGTGGTTAGCTAGATTTCCCATGTTTGATTGGGTTGGTGGAAGAACATCTGAAATGTCTGCTGTTGGTCTACTGGCTGCAGCACTTCAGGTAAGATTAAGTGAAATTGCATTTTAGCAAAAACAGATATTCAGATATTTATTAATATTGTTGTATTCAGGGAATTGACATCAAAGAAATGCTTGCTGGTGCATCACTCATGGATGAGGCAACCAGGACTCCAGTGGTAAATAATGGAGTGTAGACAAGGTGTGCATTTATTTAATTGGGAACGATAAAACTAATGTTGTTTATACTTTATGTTAGGTGAAAAACAACCCTGCAGCATTGCTGGCGTTGTGCTGGTACTGGGCTTCTGGTGGTGTAGGATCCAAGGTAACTTACTAATAGCAAATCATTTCTCTGTTTTCAGCTATTTTCTCCTTCCAAAAATGAATGAATGATTTTTTTTTAAATTGGTTTGAACAGGATATGGTGGTACTTCCGTACAAGGACAGCCTTTTGTTATTTAGCAGATATCTGCAGCAGTTGGTCATGGAGTCCCTTGGCAAGGAATTTGACCTTGATGGTAACAGGGTATGCATGCTTCATCATCTTTATTATGTCCCTAACATTGTTAATTTAATAAAGTTAATAATCTGGAACATGTTCTGCAGTTATGCTAATCTCAACTAAAGCCATCATCATGTTTATAGGTAAATCAAGGGCTTACTGTCTATGGAAATAAAGGGAGCACGGATCAGCATGCGTAAGTTTCATATACGCCTGGCCTTGCTATAATATCATATTTTCAGGATACTGGTACATATACTAAAATAAAAAGTAAAAAATGGGTATTTTGGTTTGAACACCACCAGGTACATTCAGCAACTGAGAGAGGGTGTGCACAATTTCTTTGCGACATTCATAGAAGTACTACGGGATAGACCCCCTGGTCACGATTGGGAGCTTGAACCAGGTGTCACTTGCGGTGACTACTTGTTTGGAATGTTACAGGGAACGCGGTCTGCACTGTATGCAAATGGGAGGGAGTCTGTTACAGTCACAGTGCAAGAAGTCAATCCTCGATCCGTTGGGGCTCTAATTGCTCTTTATGAACGTGCTGTTGGTATTTATGCATCACTTGTCAATGTCAATGCTTACCATCAGCCTGGTACATACATATTCTTCTTTTTCTTTTCTAGTTAATGAAAAGGATACCGTCATGATATATGTAAATTTGGCAAATCAGGAGTTGAAGCCGGGAAGAAAGCAGCTGGAGAAGTCTTAGCTCTACAGAAGCGGGTTCTTTCTGTTCTCAATGAAGCTAGGTATGCTAATTAGTGTCTTCTTTGTTTATTTTGTGAGCCCTATTTTATTATATATATACACACATCATTATGGGTCCCATGTACTTGGTGTATCTGACTTGCTAGTAGAATGTCTTAAATACCCTTCAATGATGACAAAAGTAAACCTTGGTAACTGGGTAGTAAAATTTATCTAACAAAGATTCACTGGCATTGTTTTTTCTCAGTTGTAAGGACCCTGTAGAACCATTATCAATCGAAGAAGTAGCTGACCGCTGCCATGCTCCTGAAGATGTATGTACTTTGCCTTTTTGTATTTATGTTCCAGCATATCAATTGGGGTTGTATTCCTATCCCTAATGGTCGAATGGGTGTAATAAAAAAAGGTATAGATAAAAAGCTGAATGGGTCAAAACATTATATTTTTTATGCCATTCCACACATAACATAAAGTTCTATAATAATTTATAAGGACAACAAAAGCCGTGCCAAAAAAATTACACAAATCACATAACTGTTTCGGTTTCCCTGTCAACATCTCGTTTCCCATATTTGGCAGATTGAAATGATCTACAAGATAATTGCACACATGGCTGCCAACGATCGAGCTATCATTGCTGAAGGGGACTGTGGTTCACCTAGAAGTGTCAAAGTTTTTCTTGGCGAGTGTAATGTTGATGCGCTGTACGCGTAAGGGTGCTCTTGGGAGCGTGTTGGGACGATACTTTTAGTTATATTTGAGGATAAATTGTGATCTCAAATAAAATAAGAATGTTCATTTAAATTTGAGGAAGAACACATATTTTGACAATACTAATGACTATGGTTTTGTTTGTTTGCTGCCTCTTGACAAATCAAAGAATGATGTAGTCACTTTGGACATTTTTTTCATTAATAATTAATGGGATTCCTTGTGCTACGGGTGTGGGAATTTGGTCGGTCTTGGTTTGGTTTGGTTCGTTACGGTACCAACACTCTTTATAGCAACCGAAAGAGAAGCTAAATTGCTTAAAGGATTTACATCGATAAAATACAAATAAAAAACGATGCCAATTCAGATTAAACCTCGGAAACCGAAAGTTGAACAAAGCGAAATTTCATTAACATTATAATTCGTGTTTCGAATATTTGAAGTTGATACTAAACTCAACTGAAGAATTCGTATCTTAGGGGGTAGGGATGCTCCACTTTCCATCACTCCACGCGCGATCAATGGTCCATAACGCGGCGCCCCGGGTGCCTTATAGGATGCAAAGCTATGAATTCTAATCCGAACAGTAACTTTATAAAAAAAAAGATTATATATTAAAAGTTATAAAGGAAATGACATCCAAGTTTCAAGAGATAAACGAAGCTTACCAAGGTAGTCCGCATTCTAATACTTATTTCCAGACCTCTCATGACCTAGGTATAAACAAACACACCACTTTTAGACAACTACTTCCAGACCCTCCATTTTTCGACATGCTTATCTCTTCTTGAATATAAGTTATTAATCTTTGTTTCTTGTTGTTTTATTCAATCAAAGCACCGTGCTTATGCCATTCATTCCCCTGATTCTTCTACTTCAAATTGCTTTTGTTGTAAACATACCAAAACCAATTTTAAGCATAAACACAACACATACCGATTGCTTTATGTGATACATAAGGCGGTTATGTAATCTCATCCCTATGGTACTATGTACTACAAGTGATATTACTGTATTAGACATGCTCCTATCTATATATAGAGAGGCATTTATTACATAACCATTTTTAAGTAGAGAATCCACTTGTATGTAGAGCTTTAAAGATACAGTGAGAAAGAGAAATAAAGGCCAGTTAAAGCAATTTGTATACACACATTTGTGCAGAAAGAGTGTCTCTTATGGTCATTTGAACTTGTGGCATATCGACAAGCAATTCAATGCTTAACAATCATACATTTCCTTTCTCTGCAGTTTTAAGTGACCCTATCCACAAAGAAGAATACGACAGGAAAGGAAAGGAATGCTATACCTCTATGATTACAACATCGTTGTAAGCATCGTCACTATCACAGATTAGTGATCTTAAAAAGACCCTAACGGAATTTGATGATGCAGGATTATCTTAATCGTTACAAGGGTCTCATCTTAACATGCAATGGGCTCGGGATGAAGACCTCCATCTTATGAGAGTGTAGATGATGTTATGATGGTGAATTTGCAGAATTAGGTTTGTTTTAATACTACCTGCAACTGCAACTGTTATGTAAAGCTTTAATTAAATCACTGCTATCAACTTCAAACAAATCCAAAGTTGCATTGTAATATTACTACTACTTTGGGTATATTAACCCTTGCTCTCTCTTGTGCATAATTTTTATCTTATTACTTGATGAATAAAAAGATTCCATTGTAGAAACTCGTGAGGAGGTTATCTTTTCTCTTTAGGGCTTGCTTGAGCTATTAGGTACTACAATATATGTTTTTCCAACTCAAGTTTTAATATGTAGATTTGTTATTGCAACTCTTTAACTATAGAAACAGCGAGAAACTAGGAAACCATTTTGAGGTGTGTAGATGGCCGGGTGCATGTGCTGATTCAGCTCGGCTATATGAGCAACATGTGCTGTATTTGTGGTTCGGTTAATCAATCATGTTTTGACCATAATAAAAATGACAAACCATTGAACACCTGTTAATTTATAGCCAACGATATATAAACTATTACCAAACTGTGAAGATCTATTGTAAAATAACCGGTACCGTAATCAAACCTCAATTGAATTGGTTGTTTGAGTTTTCTGCTAAGTAACATGTAAAACTTTGAATCAGTCCTCTCAAGTTGTGGCTTAGTGATATCATTTTTTTAATAAAGACTGATGGTAGAAACTGGTGTAAGTTATCTTTTTATATAACTGAAGTTACATTATAAAAACATTGTTATCACAATCTACACTTATAGAATAGCTAAACACCAGCAAAGGCTCTTTGAAGCATGGTCATGTATAACCGGTGTTACCTCGTCTTCAAAAGTTGCATTTCATAAACACATCAACTTCAAATGCTACTTTCACTTGTCATAGTTCTAAATCCTTCTCTGTTCCCACCATCTGTGGTTCCTTTTGTCAATACATCAACGAGTTCAAATGTAGAGAGCAACCTTCTTTCCCTACATATTACCTCCACAAGTCGACTCCACACACGCGGTTCAGGGTTAAACCCCATCTGCGCCAACACCACCAACAACATGGTTGCATCCACAACACTTCCAGCTTCACACAGATGGACCAGCAACTCGTTCGATGTAGCAAAATGAGGGAGGAATCCCCTGCTCGCCATCACACCAACCAACTCTGTTGCTTTCTGCAAATATCCCAACTTGCATAGAGAATTCAGCACAATCCTATAACTAGATTTGTCCAAATAAACACCTTCATAAGGTAGTCTTTCCAGCATTTCAAGAGCTTCATAAGTTCTATCATACCTGCATAGTCCCACAAGTATAATATTAAAAGTGATATGATCACCTTTACAATCTTTTTCTTCCATTTCTTTTAAAACCCGAATAGCTTCATCGATTTCCCCACTTCTACACAAACAATTGATAAATGTGGTGTAGCCAACTTTGTCAAGATGTAACCCGACACCTTTGATTTCATTGAACACCCTTTTCGCCTCTTGTAGATTTCCTTCTTTGCAAAACCCGTTCATTAAAGTTGAGTAGTTAAATATATTCGGGTCGCACCCGTTTTTCTTCATGAAGTCAATTATCTTTATAGCCCGATCAACTTTCCCACCACGACAAAATCCGTTAATTAGAATATTGTAGGTCAACGCATCAGGAACGATCTTATCTTTTGAAACCATTTCCTCAAAAAGATTGATTGCTTCTTGCAGTCTCCCTGTTTCACAAAGACCTTCCATTAAAGTTGAATAAGTGATCAAATTAGGGTAAGAAACATCCGATAACTTCATCTCCTTTACCACCTCAAATGCAGATTCGATATTCCCGTTTTTGCAGTGATGTTTAACCAAAATGTTGAGAATGCAAGTGTTGGGATGTAAGTCAAGAGTCTTTTTGGTATGCAAGAGGAAACTTCTTGCTAGATCAACTTGATTCGAGTCAACTAAAAGATTCAAACATGTGCTAACAGCTTTTAGTGAAGGCTTTTCACGAACGATGGGTTGGATCGCATTGAACATCTCTACAACCCTGTTATGAAGTGAAGATTTTGAGAAATGTGTCATAAGATCAAGAAATATACTTTCATGGAACTTGCAGGTTTCATATGTCATTTGATGAAGAACCAAATCTACATGTTCAAATTCTTTTAAACGGGCGAGTTGGTGGAGGGTAACAGCATAAGTCGAGTGATTGTGACTAAAACCCCTTTGATTAGTCACCATGTTAAAAATGCTAAGAAGACGGCGTGGATCTTTCTCACGTTTGATCAACTTGATAACCGATTCGTGAGAAATATATTTGGTCTTTCTTGGGATTTCTGTTGGAGGGTCGGGTTTTGGGGATCTGGCTCTGATCCATGGAACCATACAAGGTTCTTTAGAAAACGATGTTGAGAACTGGCGTGCCCAACCAGCATTAAGCTTAAGTGAATGCATTAGAGTCCTGCAAAACTACAAAAAATACAGGGTAAAATAGATGAAAAAGTACGGTTATCAAATTACCACCAATAAATAAGTAAACAAATCAACGTTCACGTAAGCAGAACAAATTGAAAAATGTATTTCAAAGAAAGGCATAGCGTTGACAAACCAAAAAGGACTAGAAAAATAGTAATCTTATAATTCATAATAAGGTGTAGATGACAACAGTCCAACTAAATTTAGCTGCGCTATGAGGTAACTTGATGCATATAAATTTAGGCCTGTCAATGGATGGATATGGATTGGATCATGATCCAATCGATGATCCAACATAATGGATCGTGATCCGATCCATATCCAAATAATTTTAAATGGATGGATCACTATCCAGATCGATCCATATAAGAAAATATAATAAAAAACCTCTAAAAAAAATTGTAAGAATTCAAAAAAAATCAAAAGAAATAAAAAAATAATTTAAAAAAATAAAAAAAATCTAAAAAAATAAAAAATTCTAAAAAATCTAAAAAAAAATTCTAAAAAATAAAAAAATGTTCTGTAGTTTTTAACAGGGGAATTTTCTTGAAAGTGTGAAATACAGAAAGCCCCAAAATATATTTTGTGACAAAAGAGTGTATAAACTAAAGTTTTTAGAGGAAAATATTAGAAAATGGGTTGATGGGGTGAATTAAAAAGAAGCTGCTTTGACCAGTTTAATGGCTGGTTTTCAGTTATAATGTTAGGCATATACAAGAAAAGAGGCTATTAAAAAAAAACTCATTCTTGAACCCAGAATGTACCTTACTTGAACCTGACCATTACAATTTGTACAAAAAACTCTTGAATATATCCAACTGCCTATTCAAAAGGTATGGTGACATTTAACTACAGAAAGGGAAAAAATTAAAATAAGAACTTGGTGAAATATGCTTGTGGAAGTAGCAATCATGTACACTATACCCCTGATCTTCATATCCTTTTTTTAACAAAATTATGACTACTTTGAATTATTATTACTTTTACCTGATAAAGATGAAAAAGTTTAGTTTATAAATCAGTTACAAGCTACAAACAGAGGATAGCTCTTGTTAAGCTTATGGTTTATAAACACAAATAGCAACAGCAGCAGCAAATTAAAGAACAGAATTGCCGACCTTCTACCCGATAACCATTTGACGAAGCTTTCATTTTCAATGCAAAAAAAAAAAAAAAAAAAAAAAAACAAGCTTGATTGCCTCAGAATGAAATAAATTGACCAGTTTAATGGCTGCTTTGACCAATAAATTTGTAACTTTAAGACTGAATAAGCTTAACAATGCACATATTTGTCTCAAAAAAAAAGTTTGTTTGGGCACGTTTAGGCTCGCGAGCCTAGACGAGCTTTGTATTTCAGGCTCGAGCTAGGGGCTCAATCACTAAACGAGCTCTATTTCAGCTCAATCACTAAACGAGCTCTATACTTGGTGATCATAAAACCTTAGTTTAAAAAAGCGCGCTTTAAGCGTTTGGCAAAACGCTTTATTGGTCTGAAGCGTCAAAACACGTGAAGCGTCTTGAGGCGAGCTTTAAGCAAAGCGCGAAGCGGCCATGGTTTGAGGCGATGCCTCATGCGGGCCCGGGTTTTCGGAGCTGCATTCGTGTCCGCAGGACGTGCGGGCACGAGCAACCAAATTCCAATTCAGAAGCTCATTTTTTGCACCCCCCCCCCCTTGCGCGCGGGTAGGACTTGTGGTAAAACATGTCATAAAGCTACAATGGAGTAGTAAAGGCTTTACCTTATAAACAACCACTCACTTTGTTCCCACACCAATGTGGGACAAAGTATTTACCACCTTTTGAGACTTTCATTCACACCCAAAACTTCCAACATATAAGTCCTAAACTTTTGCACTATTAGTTACATGATCTTATTGAGTGATGTTGATGGAGATGAATACGTACTTGATTATGATGATTATTGATTAAAGACTGTTTTTATGTTTATGTTTTAAGTGTGTTTCGACTTTAATTTATGTTTTAACTATGTTTTTTATGTGTTAAGTGTGTTTTTTAATCATGTTTTTGTGTTTATTATTGATTAACAAGTAGAATAGGTCATATTGATGTATATAATATTTTTTTTTTTATTTTTTTTATTTTGAGCGCTTCGAATACGTGAAGCTCTTGCTTCGCGCTTGAAGCTTCACTTAAAGCTTTTGGAACCAAAACGCTTCGGAGTGCCTCGCGCTTTTTTAAACCAAGCATAAAACAAACAAAAACAATAGCTTTTCATCTGCACCTTAATCTTGCAAACCCATTCACAACAAAGAAGTACAATAACACCTGTACAAATTGTACATGGAAATTAGCATAGGAATCGTGAACAACTTGCAAGAAACCGAAGATTGAACGTACCAGCAGAAAATATCGCCTCTGCCACTAGCCTGAATGAAGCGAGCAGAATTCATCGTTCACCTGTATGAAACAAGCAGAATTCGTCGATCGCTGGATGAAACGAGTAGAAATCACTGGTGGCGAATACGGAGTTCTTTCTGGTTGCGGGTCTTTGAAACTGACTTTTGGAGAGAAGAGGCTGGATTGATATTCGAGTAATCTGCCACAGTACACGTTCCACACTTTTCAAACAAAAATAGGCACAAGGTTTTGAAGAGAAGCAGCCATATCCTAATTTCTTGTAGTTTTTGAGGTTTGACTGGGGTAATGGCCAAGTGTTTTTTTTTTTTTTTTGAAATGAAAAAAAAAAAAAAAAAAAACCTCCTCCTTCCCTCCATCCCAAGAAAGAATCAATGCACAGTCGTAATAATGATTTATAACAAAAAGAGTTGGTCTCTAACCGGCATTTCCTCAAAAACTGTAGAAATTTCAGCCCTTAAAATAGAAAGTGGCAATGTACCAGTCTGATAAATGTTCATCCACATTTTTCTAAACACGAAACTTACCAAATCAAACAAATGTACCAGTAAAATCTCGCCCATAACAAGCTATTGTAAGAGCCGTGGGAAGGTAGGATGGGGCAAACATTTTCTCTATCTCATATATAGAGAGGCTGCTCCCGAAACCCCTCGGCTCCAAAAACCTTTTCTTGAGTATAGTATCCAGATAACATAAAGTGTGACACACGACGAATTCAAAGGCAACAACAAAACAAAAAGTAGCAGTAAAACACGAAACGGTGAGAAAACAATCAGATATTTAATAATTACTTTTAGCGAAACAACCAAGTAAGATAATTCACTTTCATAGTAATAGATGATGAAAACTATATACTCCAAAACAATTGTAGTTTTTGACCTAGATGGCAAAGTGAAAACTGAGTCACAGACATTTTATCGAACATCTGGTGTGCATGCCAAGTTTTCACATACATTCTGTTTCTATAGTGGAAAGACAACCAGGTTTATCATATGAACAACAAGATGAAGAAAACCCTAAACTACATATTGAATAAGTCAACACTGAACTCAATCAATCTTGATTCAACTTTTTTCATACACAAGCACTCGGTTGTAATATGTGTGATGGATGATACCTTATTCGAATGAGAGGATTTCCACCTGCAGCGAGATTAGAGAACTAATAGAGTTAGCCTAATCGACGAAAAGTACCATCAGCGAAGAAGAAGATGATGATTTCGAGAGGATTCAAACACCTTATGCAGCTGAACAAGAGCCCATTCGACCCGTTCGGTGTTATAAATAGAGGGGAAATTTCCTGAACAAATAATCTTAACATACTAAACATACAAAAGGAAAAGTCAAAAAAGACAAGGTGACATTTTTGTAATTATCAATAATTATCAAAGTTACTCTACAATGTATCTAAAAAACCTAAAAAACACCTAACCCCCCTCCCCCCCCCCCCCCCAAAACCTAAACACCCCCCCCCCCCCTTCAAAACCCAACCCCCCACCCAAGCTAAAATGCTAAAAACTAAACCCCCAAAAAACCTAAAAAAAAAAAAAAACACACAATATTTTTTTTTTATATTTTTTATAAAAAAATCGCTACTTTTAGTAGCAAAAAAAAAAAAAATCCTAAACCCCCCCCCCCCCCCCCCCAAAAACCTAAAAAAAACCTACCCCCAAGCTAAAATGCTAAAAACTAAACCAAAAAAAAAAAATAAAAAAACACACAAAATATTTTTTTTTATTAATTTTTTTTTCTAACAAAGTGTAGCGATTTTTTAATAAAAAATATTAAAAAAAAATTGTGTTTTTTAGGTATTTTTGGTTGAGTTCACATTTGTATAGTAACTTTGATAGTTGGTGGTAATTACAAAAATGCCACCTTGTCTTTTTGACTTTTCCTTCAATTTGTATGTTTAGTAGGTTAAGTTTATTTGTATTTGATCTTTTGCCTATAAATATATCATATCAAATAAAAACTCTTTAATCCTCGTGGTAATTTGGCCCACCAGGAATTAGGGCTTTAATTTCGGGTTTGAACTTGACGAGGACGAGAGTTTACGGATTTCATCTGGTTCTTGCGCATGAGGGGAGGCACGGTCTCATGGCAGTCGAGAATTACTTAGTATTAATCATATTGTCATTTACAAAACACTTTGAACGGTCCGTTAGTCGGAACCGCAAGGATTGGTCAGAAAAGTTAGATGACGCTCTGTGGGCTTTTCGGACGGCATTCAAGACACCTATAGGGACCACTCCCTTTAGGTTGATTTACGGAAAAGCATGTCATCTATCGGTCGAGCTAGAACACAAGGCATTCTGGGCCTTGAAAATGGCAAACATGGATTTGAAAAGCGGAGGTGAAGCCCGTTTTCTTCAAATCCACGAGCTTGAGGAGCTAAGGTGTCACACCCTGTCTTTTGCGGAAGCGTATGTGTGTGACTTGATCAGTTTTCATTGCATTCGATCATAACAAACAACTACATGCATTAAGTTAAGCGATGTTCATCAATACATAAGTTTAAAACATTACAAAACATCAGTTGTTCGAGTTTCAAACCAACACAAATATTTAGTTAAGTTACAACTTACAACCAGCAAAGTTTCAAAGTTCCACAAAGGACTTGTTTTTAACAAAAGATAAGTTTCATAAGGCTTTGCATTCTATACCTCATCTAAGATGAGATATATAAATCAAACCCTCCAAAATGCGGATGACATCGAGACTTGAAACCCAAAAACTTGTAGACAACACTGCACCAAGATCCATTTATCTTCCTGAAATACATGTAAGTTGAAAAATCAACAAAAATTGAGCGAGTTCATGCGTTTTATGTGTATGCGCATCAAATGAGTCTAAAAAACATTTAATAGTTTAGTTGTAAGTAGGTATGTAAAGCGTCTATGAACATGTTGATCATTAATGTTTTGCAAGAACATTAATATATGTGACGACGTAGGAAGTACTCAACCCGAGTAGACGATTTAGTGTCGAATCACCTCGACTGGGACACAACAACACTCTAAGTGGTACATGGACCGTGAGTGGGGCTCGCCCGTACCCATTAGATCTAACCTTTGTTCCGTGGTCCTTAAAAGGATTAATGGCACTTCAGTTAACGCCTATGCTCACATGATCTAATAGTTCATTCCCTAGCTTAATCATACCCAAGTTGACATGTATTTCCCCCGAAAGTTATAAACCGAAAACATTAAGAGAAAAGGGGGACATGAACTCACTAGTTTGCGTCCGTAGTCGTGTGCTCTCAAAGCTGATATCCGTGAGTCGTGTCACTACCTACACATGTGCTATATTTTATTAGCCGCTTTGGTCGTGTAACGACTCTTAGTCTTAATTATATTAGGACTTGTTTTGGAATTTTGTATTCTTTGAGTCACACTTTCGGTGTATGATATATATTTTTTATAATTATATATATATAATTTCAAATGTAGTACATTAGTTAAAATAATTATATTTTAACTTATGTTATTCTCATGCAATCATTCGGGGGTTTTGTTAAAAATAATATATTTTTAACTCATTTTGTCATATGGTTCTCATATACGTATTTTCAAGTATAGGTATACTTGTATTTTGAACATGGTTAGTATGTCACTTTGTATTTTCATACTTGTATATAATACTTGTTCGTGGGTATTTTACCAAGTGTTGGTATGTATTTGTTGGTATGCATTTATACGTATAATACGTATTTTCTTGTATTCATTGATGTAACACCTCATAAAATCACGTCCAATGATGTGTTGACACGTGTACTAAACCCTAATGAAGTCAAACGTTAACTATTAGGGACTAATTTTGCGAAAAATAAAAAACTTTGAATGTGGAAGGACTGAAAGTGTCAACATGCTTAAACTAAGCCTCTGAATGACCTTACACGGTATTCGTATTCTCAAATGAGCTACTTGTTAGTCGAGAGGAGCCGTTTGCGTAATTATTTGAAAGTTTGCGCGACGAAGGGTTAAAAAGCGTCAATGTCACACCCCAACCGATGGCGGAAACATCGGGACGTGGCACTAGGCGAACCAGATTACTCAAGAGATTCGTAACAACTAAATGTTACCAATATTTTTAAGGTCAATTGTCCCATACCAATCAACAAATATTCGACAAATAATTATTACAGTTAACGAGTTTCTCTCGAACAAAACAAGTCCGACAACCTAGATTTTCTATTTGATGTAGTTTCTAGACTGCCTATCTTGATTCCACAAAAGATTAGCATAGCGTCCTATCAACCTGTCACATACGTTAAAATAAAGTCAATACACAGAATGTAAAGGTGAGTACACAAGTTTGATAGCATATAGTATAGCGAAAGCGTTTACGCATAATCAGCATGTAACACGTAGAAATGTGAATCAAGTAAGTTATCGACAATGACATATGCAACTGACATGACTGCGAGTGTAGAATGCGCAACACATTATCACCACTGTGACCATGTGAAGTAAAACCCTTAACAACCCGTGTCCACGACAGGTGCTGAGTCCAAACTATAGTACTATCGTTGCTAAGGTGTCAGGCAACAATCACTGTGTAAACATAACATACAAGCATTCATCGAATTACGTCACGTATAACATGCAAGAGCTGTTAGCGTTTATAAAAGAGTTGCGTTGTGTGTTGATGTGTTTTGATATAGATAACGTATGTAACACCCAAAAGTGCGTTAAGCGAAAAAGGGTTCGAGTATACTCACAGTATGTGTTTAATAAATAAACACAGCCTTGAATTGGATTGAAGGGAGCGCGTTGAAGTTAGTCTGATCATAGAACAATAGCGTAAGCGTTGAACAGCGTGTAAATAGTGCGTCGGATGAGTTAAGTGTCGAATGGTGAGTCGAACGGATGAGAACCCATTCTATCGGATGGTCATCCGGATGGATAACCATTCGAGCGGTTGGTCATTCGATTGGGAGAGTGTGTTTGTAAATCGTTTCAAAACTTTTGAAGTTTTCGTTGTAGTATAAATTAAGTCATTTGATCGGATGGTCATCTGGATGGATGGCCATTCGATCGGATGGCTATTCGATTGAGAAGTTGAAGTCTGAAGTTTGGTCAAATTGTTTAAGTGTTGAAAATTAAAAGGACAAGTCACCTGGTCGAATAGTCATTCGACCGGATGGTCATCCGATCAGATGGCTATTCGATCGGGCAACCTGTTGTTTTGAAAACTAGTAGTATTTTTCCAAGTTAAAAGTTTGGGATTTAACGGAGACGGTGTGACGACGTGTCAAACAACGGGAATCCACACCGAGCCCAGCTCAATCGATCGGATGGGAATCACCCCATTCGATCGGACTTACTGTTCCCGATGAAGTTTCATGTTCAACCCGTAAATCGGTCATCTCTCTAATGGAAATCCATTTTCAGACCGGTTCTCCACTAGAGAATGAGTCTAGATTCCATCGGTTCTTAGTAGAAAAGTGAAGAATGTTACAAGACAGTTGAAAAAGTTTAGATCTGGTTGAGATTTGTGTTAAAAAGTTTAGAAATCCTTTAGATCTGGACAAATCTTAATGAGATGATGCCACACAACAGTTTTCATAAGAAACCGTGGTGACGTCACCTTCAAGTAGTCCAAATTAGGCGATTTCATGGTGAAAATCAATGATTTTGATGGAGAAGATGATGAGAAAGTGTGTAGTGATGATGGACGTACAAGATTTAGGATTAAAACTTACGAAAATGGGCTTGGATCGAGTGAAAAGTGTTTCAAAACGAGCTGGGAGCGAGTTGGGTCGGATAGAACTGTCACATCAGTGAACAGTGATGTGACAAGCGAGTATTTATAGGGTGAGAGGAGATAAGGCGGTGCAGTGCGTGGGTCGGATGTCCAGTCGATCAAATGGCCATCCGATCGGATGGCCATCCGGACGGATGATCATTCAATCGAATGGTCATTCGATCAGACGACTGGTGCAAGTTAGTTTTCCAACTTTCGTTTCGTTCGTTAAGCGTTGCGTTGCGTTTAAGCGAGTTGCGAGTGAGCGTTGCGATGAGATAACCACATAACATTAAAGAAGTAAACACACAAATAACACATATAACACATAATTTGCATAAAGTAATTCCGTGTTTCGAGTTTGCGACGAGATTGCGATGTGATAGCGATGTGATAGCGTTTAGTATAAACATGCGATGTGATATGCGATGAAATGCGTTAAATAGTATGCGTTGTAATAGCGTTAAATGCGATAATTGCGTTTTGGATAAGCGTTGTGAATGCGTTGTAAAACATAGTTTAAAAATATCGTTAACCTGTTAGCGATAATCGAAATCTCGGGAGTACAAGATAGTTAAGAAAGAAATAAGCAATAATTAAGCAAGAAATGATAGATCTGTTATTTCTTATTATAACGACCCGAAAGGTCGGGTTGTTACAGCCTCCCCTACTTTAGGGAATTTCGTCCCGAAATTAAGCGCATGTGTAACGAAGATATTTGGATATTTAGCTTTCATATCACTTTCAAGTTCCCAAGTGAACTCGGCGACGCTTTTGCCTTCCCAGTGAACCTTCACTATAGGAATGCGTGAGCGTCAGAGTTTCTTGGTCTCTCGGTCCATGATTTCTACTGGATTTTCCATGAAGTGTAGAGTTTCGTTAACTTGTAGATCCTCGAGAGGAACATGCAGGTTTTCTTCGACTAGGCATTTCTTGAGGATCGAAACGTGGAAAGTCGGATGTACGTTAGAGAGTTCCTCCGGTAATTCGAGTCTGTAGGCCACTTTGCCAATTCTTTCCAGAATCTTAAAGGGTCCAACGTATCAAGGCGCTAGCTTTCCTTTCTTGCCGAATCGGATCACTCCCTTCCAAGGTGAAACCTTTAGGAGTACGTAATCGCCAACTTCGAACTCAAGGGGCTTGCGGCGTTTATCGACGTAACTCTTTTGACGACTCCGAGCTTTCAAGAGATTGTCTCGTATCTAGAGGATCTTGTCAGTCGTTTCTTGCAGTAACTTAGGACCGGTAATTTGCGCGTCTCCGATCTCGTGCCATACAATAGGCGATCGACATTTTCTTTCATATAATGCCTCAAACGGTGCCATTTGAATGCTAGAGGGATAACTGTTGTTGTATGAGAATTCGACAAAAGCTAAGTGCGAATCCCAATTACCACCAAAATCTATAACGCACGAACGAAGCATGTCTTCAAGGGTGCGAATCGTGTGTTCAGTCTGACCGTCGGTCTGAGGATGGAAAGCGGTACTGAGATTAAGGGTAGTACCGAGAGCGGATTGAAAAGTTCCCCAAAGGTGTGAGGTAAATCGACCATCGCGGTCAGAGATGATACCACGAGGTGTCCCATGTCGACAAATGACTTCGTCGGTATAAATTCATGCTAATCGTTCAACCTTATAGTCTTCTCGTATCGGTAGAAAGTGGGCGGATTTCGTAAGACGATCAACGATAACCCAAATGCTATCGTGACCTGATGGCGTGCACGGAAGTTTCGTAATGAAATCCATAGCTATACTCTCCCATTTCCACGTAGGGATCTCGAGTTGTACGAGTAAGCCAGAGGGTCGTTGATGTTCAGCCTTGACCTTTGAACAAGTCAGGCATTTTGAAACATAAAGGGCGATATCCTTCTTCATTCCAGGCCACCAATACCTGGCACACTGGTCCTGGTACATCTTGTCGGCTGTCACGGCCCCTGACCCGGTTTTACCCGATCCAGAAGTCGCGGGACAGAAACCCGTGGTATTGGTGTTTAATTAGGCAGCGGAAATTTTAACAGGATCGTTTAAACTGAAAACACCCATTTATTTCATTTCAAATTTCGGGACAAACCCCGTAATTTACAATAAAGGAATTTCACAGGGAAATTCCCTAATTACAAAAACATGTTTATTTATTTACTGAGCCACTTCAATCAAGCTGGTAGTGCTACGCAGCACTTTCCCTTGTTCACAGTAAATCACCTGAAACATGTTTAAAAGATTTTATCAGCAGGGAAATACTGGCGAGTCATTCAATTTGCACAAAACGACACATTGTTATAAATTACAGTATTAAGAGCGATTACAATTGCCCCTATCTTATAATTAGTTGGTTCAGTTGTCACTCGACCGGATCTATGACTGTCATATCACTATTGGGTCCGTTCACCCAAAAGTGACGTGTATCACTATTTAGGTCCTTTCACCTAAAAGTGATAAAACAGTAGTAATTGTGCACAATACCCCACTTACTGCCAGTAATTTATGTTGGATCGAGAATCGATCTAAACGAGTCTATCAGAAGAGTTCTAATCCATATCAAAGGCGGAATTCAATGATATAGACTTGATAACAACTTGATTCACTCTTTAATTGTCTTGTTTATTGATTTGAAAGCGTTACAGGTCAAATGACACTTCAGCAACACTTCGGCTCTAGAATCTGGAATCGTTACAAATGAAACGAAATGGCACATATATATAGGCAGTGCCATTCCGCACGAAACGGCTCACATGAAATGGCTTGTTCCATTTCGTACGAAATGGACCAGTTCCATTTCGTGCGAAATGGTCACCTACTAGTTTCTCGTTTTTCGTGCCCTGATCTATCATTCTATGTACAAGACTCGATTCAAGACGAAGTTGACAGACATATGCACCAACAGACTCCCCCTTGGATGTCGACGAGTCTTCAGTACTAGTCTTCAGTATGTCGAGTCTTCAATCTTTATCAATCTTCTCGTGTTTTCCAAAGTATCTGACAGTGTAAGCTTCCATCAAACTCTATCTTCTTCTATCTCTTTTTTCCAGGATCTCAATCCTGGCTCTATCTTCTCTTGATTCCATAAGTTCTTCAGTATCAGCAACTTGCGAGAACCTCAAAATCGAACTTGGCTCTACTAACTTCAGACTTCCCTTTGCTAGCAGACTCCCCTTTAAGTTGATCTGGGATCGTAATCTGTCATAGCATTTCCACATGTTCAGGTTGTCTCCTAGCTCTCCGTAGCAACAGGATTATGAACCTGGCTCAAATTTGGACATCTTCAGGAGTCGAATCCTGGCTAACCTGCATAGACTCTACGTCAAAATAAATTCCACAAGTTTAACAATTTGACAAATTTATAAATCACTTGCAGGTATAGATCAAAATGATTTAATCATTTATAAAATCTTTGATAATCACTTGAAAAAATATCATTTTTCATTTTTCTTTTACAAACAAACTTTCCCAAACCAACTGTTCTTCATGTTTAGCACTCGGAATTTTGAAAATCAGCTCTCCAAAATCTGTTGTCGAAAATCTTTTTGATTTTTCAAAAATTTATGCTAAAACACTCCTAAAATCTTTTTGAAATTTCGTTTTAACGAAATGCAGTAAAGAAATATTTACAATCTAGGTTTATATTGTCTGTAAATATTTTTGTGAGTTTGCGTAAGAGGATCATATCAGTTTATGAGACAAATCACTAGCACCGTTAAGCTTTACACATTTTAAGTTCTAAACGATTCACTTAGATTGTCAGTATACTGATCCACTTAAATTTTCACACAAAGTTCAACTGTTTCGAGATACGAGATTAATGTTTTAAGCACTTAAACTTATTCGCGTGTCGCACCTCAGAATATACTCCCGTATCCAGACTCCTATATTCAGTCTTACAGGTGAATGTACACTAGTGATATCTGTAAAGGGTTAAATGCGAGACCATGAGAGCTTAGGCTATTGCTTCCGCAAAATCAGAGAGATGATGGTTCGACTTTAGGTGTGTTCCCTTTAGAGAATCTTTTCTTCAACAGCACATGATTAGCATTTTTCAATGTTTCATCATTTTTTATGCTGAGGGCGAGCTTTAAAATTAAAGCAATGCAAAGTATTATACGAGGACTAGGCTATTGCTCCCACAAAATCAGAAGTCCTGGTATAATACCCCAGATATCACCACGCACAAAGACCTAGTATGTCAGAAATTGAAAGCCCTTCAAACAAGATTTCGGGGGTTACCCATATATCCGAGAGATGTTCCCCGCGAAATAAGTAATTTTGATATTTAGGTTTATATCTCGAACACAATCTACTAAGCGTGTAAAAACCTACTGGCATATCATCAGTGAGACCGTTTATCACATTTTAACTTTCCAATCCTTTAGCATGCCGTGAATGTCCACTGATGTACTATCATTTCCTCTTTTTCACAACAAAACTCATTTTCATTTTATCATATTTTTGGATTTTCAAAATTTTCAATGTTTTTGAATTTTCTGAAATTTCTTACTCCCCCTAAAATTAAAAACTATTTAAAAAAATTGAAAACAAATTGTACAAGTAACGTGACAACTGATTTTCAAGCTTCAATTCGCCATCCACTTGGCATAAACAATCAGAACTCCCCCTGACAACAAAATATTTTCCCATTATGATGTCAAAACACTTAAGTTTGTTTTATCAAAATGGTTTTTCCGGAAAATTAGTTTTGTTGAAACCACATGTAAGATCGGGGTTATGATCATCACTTTGTTTTCCAATTACCAATTGTATGATAGTTAAATCAAGCTCAACTTAATGTCCTTGATTAACCACTTGTAGGTCGAAATTTCACAGATGTGAATTTCTAAAAAAAAAAAATGCCGATTCATGCTCCACTATTACCAACTTGGAAGCTCCGGCAAGTCAGAATTTTAAGTAGAGAATGCTGTCACCCAAGCCTGACCAGCCTTGGGTGATTGTGAATCATCTTTAACTCCCCATCTTTTCGATTCATAAAACTCTTTTGCTCCCTTTACCTTCATGTTAACCATCTTTCCAAAAATATATTTCACATTTCCATTAAACACTTTTTCAGCATCGAATTTTTCTTTACCAGAGAAGAATTGATCTGAAATCTCAATCTTTCAAACTCTTAACTTCAAGTTTTCTTTTGACAATGGTGGAAAATTTTCTTCGTTCATTTCTGGAACGGAATTCTCATCACTTTTCACAACAAATGACTCCTCTGACTTTGACGAGTCAGATTCATTGTCAGAACTACTCTTTGATTTAACAACCCATTTTTGTTTGTTCAAATCGACTTTTCTTTTGTAAAAATGTTTCGAACTTTCACCAACTTCGAAACTCGAATTTTTGAACTCTTTAAATTTATTCATTGGTTGTTCTATTTTATCAACACATTTTTTTTAAATTTGAGTTAGAAGAAACTCCCTGTTTTGTGTTAGTGGACATTGGACAATTCCAAGCAATGTGTCCAACTTCTTGACATTTGAAACAGGTTCTTTTTTCAACTCTCCGTTCAGATTCTTTCAACAAATTCTTCTTTCTTTCAGCGAGAAACTCTTGATTTGACTGTTTCCTGAACAATTTCTCCTTCTCTTCTTCTGATCTTGTACCTGAAACAAATTTAGTTTTTGGTTCATAAGTTTTCTTATTTTTATGATTTTCTGGGGGAATAAAGCCTAATCCCTTCTTTTTGAAATTACTGTTATGGTTTGGTTTCTTTTGAAAACCTGAACCAGAACTGTAACCTTTCTTCTTGTTCAATCTCTGTTGAACTCTTGAAGTGTATTTTTTAGGTTTTTCAGCAAAATTTAAATCTTTTATTTCAGAAATATTAATTTCTGTTAATTTGAAAACCTGTTTGATCATTTCAATATTGACACTTCTTATTGGAAATTCTTCATCAGAAAATAATTTGTCAGAATCATTCAAAGTATATGCTACTTTAAATGTTTTATCATTCAAATTATTTTTCGACATCAGAAATTCTTTATTGTAAACCCGTTTGATCGGTGAACTCGGACTCTTGTCTGATGAACTTGAACTTTCAGATTTAGACCCCGACTTTGACTCTTCATCCATATCCAACACCTGATCGACCACTTTCTTTAATAACTCAGACTCATGATCAGTGTCAGACGCTGTGAATGTGACATCAATGTTGTCTGGTAACTCATCAATGGTTTCAGACTTTAACTTTATGTTGAGTGCCTTTTTTAATCGTTCCTCATTCAGTTTTCTGGGAGAATAACTTTCCCAGATCGGAGGCGGACACTTGTTATACTTGACACTTTGTTTCTTACCAGTATCCTCTTCCGTCTTTTTATCTTGAAAAGCTTCAAGACCTGCAACAGTAGGATAAACTCTGTCAATCAAGTAATCACAAGCTTTATAACTCATCAGCAATCGTTTAATTCTCTCATTTTTGATCTTTTCGAGTTCCAAATCCTGCTTCAGCTTTGCACAGTCTTCAATATACTCATTGATGACCCTCTGCTTAGTCATTAATGTTGAACTCATCATCGTCATAGCAGCATCTACTTCTAAGTTTGTTTTGTTCAGACTATCAACTGATCTGTTTAGCACATCATATGATTCTTTTACATATTTCACATCAAACAACAATTTTTCTTTCAACTCTTCTAGTTCACGATACTTCTTGTCTTTCTCCTCACAATCTTTGCAAGGTTTCAAGCATTTCAGACAAGGTTTCGTGGCCTCAACAATCTTATCAACTTCGACAATCTTTTCAACTTCAACTATTTTCTCCACTTCAACAATTTTCTCCACTTCAACAATTTTCTCCACCACCTTCTCAATCACATTTTCAATCATCGGTTCTTTATCTAATTCCACTTTTACCTCACACTCTTCATCTTCGATCTTTTCTGTCGAATTTTCTTCAGCTTTTGCTTTCTCAGCTTCCAAATTTGCCTTTTCTTCAGCAATCCTTCTTGCTTCCAATTCTCTCTTCAATCTAGCAGCCTTCTTCTCATTCAACATCTCGATCTTATCTGCAAAAAACAAATTAAAACTATAAGTATCCAGACCTTTTCTAGCTTTATTGATATACTCTTCTTCGTCATCGGTGTCTGCATCACATCCTAATTCCTTAAAAATCGGTGTTCTTTTCGGCTTAGATTTGACTGACTCTTCTTTCAAGATTTGAGCAACAAAAGCTGATTTTTCTAAGAATTCTTTATCTGGAATGTATTTATCCCAGCTAAATCCCTCTGCCAATTTTTCATCGTCTTGATTTACTAGATAAGCTTTCTTCTTTCCTTCTTCAATAGCACGGGATGATGACGGTTGTTGAGTAATCTGATGATAAATTGATTTTCGATGATAATCATTGTTTCCAAATGGATCTTGTCTCCCTGTTGCTTCTTTATTTTTACACTCTCGTTTAAAATGCCCCTTTTCTCGGCAACGAAAACAAGTAACCTTTGATTTGTCAAACCCTAACGGAGATGTAGCAACATCACGAAGATCATCTCTACCGGTGATTTGTGTAAATTTTTCTGCTCTTCTTACAGCACTGGCTAAACACCACTTGATGTCCATCAACTCAAGTTCTTCAGCATCAATCTGGTCATAATCTTCTTTGGTGAGCATCGGATTCCCAATTCTTCCAGCAACTAAGCTTTCATACGATTCTAACATAGTGACAAGTGATGCCATGTGTTGCTTAGCCACTTCTGGAGAAAGATTTTGACCATTTTGAATATTCAATGTAACATTGCATTGCAAATTTGTTGAACTCTGTTGTCGTGAACTTGATGTTGTGAAATTTGGATCAAAACTTGAATAAGATGAAGAATGTCCACCACTCTGAGTCACAGTACTAACATTTGTTCCAGAAGAACTATCAGCACTGAAAGCAGTCTTGATCTTTGGACTTGGAGTAGTCTCAAATTTGTTTCCTCTGTAATATAGACTAACATCCTGTTGAGCATTTGGATTATTCATGATAGCAGTTTTCTGAATATCCAATTCATGTTCTTCAATCTTCTGAATGAACTTACTCAAATTCATACTTTCAGATTTTCTCATATGTTTCAAAATCAACAAATATGTTCCCCATTTATTTTGTGGTAGAGCATCAGCAAGTTTATCAACCCATTCGTCGTCTTCTTTTTTTTTTATCTCCAATCTTCCCATTTCCCGAACAAGATGACAATATCTATCGATAGTCGTTTTTGTTGATTCACCTTCAAAAGCTACAAACATATCAAATGATTTCTTTAGTAATGCACGTTTGTTTTTTATCATATCAGCGCTTCCCTTAAACTTGCTAATCAATGCCAACCAAATTGATCTAGCAGTTTCTTCATGTTGAAGCAACACGAAAATATCTTCTTTTACGGCTTGTTGGAGAAGACTAATCATCATTTTTTCACTGGTGTATTTCAATTTCTCAACCGTTGAATAGTCACTTAAAGCTTTTTCAATCCCACGTTCATCTTTCGGTTTAACATAATCTACATCTAACGAACACCATGCATCAAACTTATAGGCTTGAACCCAGTTTTCAAAATGATTTTGCCATCCTTTAAAATCCTCGATATACATACGCTTTGGAGGCTTTTGAGAAGTTCCCGTTTCATTTTCGATTTCAATGGTTTCAATAGCAGTAACTGGAGCAGCTGGAGTAGTAGCAAACGCGTTGTAAAACTCTTCTTCCATGTTTTGGTCAAAAGTTTCACAATATCTCAAAGTTTAAGTTAATTGAAGTTTCAAACGAAATGGCACTCAAACGAAATGACTTTTGGTGCGAAATGGATACTTTCAAGCGAAAAGCCTTGGTGCGAAATGAACCTTGATACGAAATGGAAATCGATTTCGTGCGAAATGAAACACTAAAGATCAATTCGTGCGAAATGGGGCAGCTTTCAAATGAAATGAGCTATTTCGTACGAAATGATGTCTCAATAGTTCATTTCGTGCGAAATGAAATGCTGATGTCACGCTTATCGGCCGGAATTTTGTCAAATTGATCAACTTTTAGGTCGATTTTAGGTCTAATTCTTTCAAGGATTGTTTAAAACTATGTTTCGCACGTTATATGTGAAAATCAATCCATTTTAGCCGTAAAAACTTGTTAATTTTGAAAAAGAAGGTGTAAAAGTCAGAAAATTCGGTGAAATCAGGCTGATTTGGTAAGAACTCTTCCTCCTGTGCTCTGATACCCCTTGTTGGATCGAGAATCAATCTAAACGAGTCTATCAGAAGAGTTCTAATCCATATCAAAGGCGGAATTCAATGATATAGACTTGATAACAGCTTGATTCACTCTTTAATTGTCTTGTTTATTGATTTGAAAGCGTTATAGGTCAAATGACACTTCAGCAGCACTTCGGCTCTGGAACCTGGAATCGTTACAAATGAAACGAAATGGTACATATATATAGGCAGTGCCATTCCGCACGAAACGGCTCACACGAAATGGCTTGTTCCATTTCGTACGAAACGGACCAGTTCCATTTCGTGCGAAATGGTCACCTTCTACTAGTTTCTCGTTTTTCATGCCCTGATCTATCATTCTATGTACAAGATTCGATTCAAGATGAAGTCTACAGACACATGCACCAACAATTTAAGATAACAAAGACTTAATCCCTGTAACATATAACTGGAAAACATTTAGGTATTGTAAAGCACTTTTGATAAAAAGAGAATGACTCACATTGCAAGTTTAGTTGGACAGAGTTTTGCCTACTGATTAAGCCTGGTAACCTAGTTAAATAATGCAAGCGAAACTAGGTTAGTAACTTAATACAACATTTACGATAAACTCACGAAATCAAAACCCTCACGACGAATGACAAATTATAGCCCAAATTCGGGCAGCACTTAAACATCCATCGGATCGGTTTCAATCGATCGGACATTGTATCGTAACATTGATCGAGTTATTACCCTGTTATCGTAGCGACGTTTCGACCCTTAAACACACTTTTTAAGCAGAATATTGACGTTTTTGAACTGAATTTTCGAACACAGAAGAAAGGCCATGCAACGTCCAATTTATAGCTGAAATTTGAGTTTGTCGCGACCCGCGTAAGCCGGAAGGAAATCCTTCGCGGCCCGCGAGGGCCACCCTAGCTACGGCTAGGGCTGCCGTGTCACGGTGTAGGTTTGCCACGTGGTTGACACGTGGCCCTGATCGTTATCCGGAGTTGGGAGTTGGGTCAGGCTGTCGCGCCCCGCGTAGACTTTCCTTAAGTCTTGCGCAGCCCGCGACAGATCAATAAAATTGAATTTTCTTGATTTTTCATGAAGTTTAGGGTTTTAGGGGTCCGGGTTTCCACTTACGGAGTGTTTTGGGACATTTTTGCAGGTCCTTACATCCTCCCTACCTTATTTAAAATCTCGTCCTCGAGATTTACCGAAATAAGTAAGGATATTTTCGCTTCATTTCCGATTCCAGTTCCCAAGTATATTCAGGTCCTCTTTCGAATCCCATTTTACTTTGACCAACACCAATCATTTGTGCTTGAGGAACTTGATCTTTCTATCTTCTATCTGAAGAGGTCTTTCCACGAATTTCAGCCTTTCATTTACCTCTATGTCTTGAAGAGGTACTACCAGTGATTCATCAGATAAACACTTTTTGAGATTAGATACATGGAACACATCATGTACCCCGGCTAATTCTTCTGGTAGTTGTAAACGATAGGCAACTGGTCCTATCCGTTGGGTAACTGTGAATGGTCCTATGTACCTTGGACTTAGCTTTCCCTTTTTACCGAACCGAACTACTCCTTTCCAAGGAGAAACTTTCAAGAGTACATTGTCTCCAACTTGAAATTCTAATGGCTTACGACAATTGTCTGCATAACTCTTCTGGCGATCTCGAGTTGTTTTCAGTCTTTCCTTAATTTGAGTTATCTTGTCGGTGGTTTCCTGTACAATCTCGGGTCCTGATAATTGACTTTCTCCTATTTCTGCCCAGCAAACTGGAGTTCAGCACTTTCGTCCATACAGTGCTTCGAATGGGGCAGCATTGATGCTTGCGTGATAACTATTTTTATAGGAGAATTCTATTAAGGGTAGGTGGTCATCCCAGTTTCCACCAAAATCTATTACACATGCCCTGAGCATGTCTTCCAGGGTTTGGACCGTCCTTTCACTTTGTCCATCTGTTTGGGGATGGTATGCAGTACTTAAATTTAAGCGTGTCCCCATTGCCTCTTGGAAACTTGTCCAGAAATGCGAAGTGAAACGACTATCCCTATCTGACACAATGGAGAGTGGTACTCCATGTAGGGATACCACCTCATCTACGTATAACCTAGCTAATCTTTCCATGCTAAAGGTTTCCTTCATGGGCCGGAAATGAGCTGATTTGGTTAATCGATCTACAATTACCCAAATTGCATCGTTACCTTTCCTGGTTTTGGGTAACTTTGTAATAAAGTCCATTGTTATTAGTTCCCATTTCCATACAGGCATTTTTAATTGTTGAAGTAACCCTGAAGCTTTCTGGTGTTCTGCCTTAACTTGCGAACAAGTTAGACATTTAGAAACGTATCTAGCTATGTCCTTTTTCATTCCTATCCACCAGAAGTTATTTATTAAATCTTGGTACATCTTATTATTACCAGGGTGCATTGTATACCTAGATTTATGGGCTTCCTCTAAAATTTTATCTCTTAAATTTCCTTGCCTAGGTACCCAAATCTTTTTCTTATGGAATCTCCAAATTCCATCAATCCCTTGTTCTAATTCCTTTATTTGTCCTTTCATTCCTTCAGCATCATCCTTGATTGCTATTTCTTGAACGTTCTTCAATTGTTCCATTAAATCTAATTGTAGATTTAATCTAAGAGCACGGACTCGTCTTTGCTTCTCATGATACTTACGACTTAGGGCATATGCTACTTCATTCGCCTTCCCTTCGTGATTTTGAATATCACAGTCGTAGTCACTTAGAATTTCCATCCATCTTCTTTGCCTCATGTTTAATTCTTTTTGCCCAAATATGTACCTTAAACTTTTATGATCTGTATAGACAGTAAACTTACTTCCGTACAGATAATGTCTCCAAATTTTAAGGGCAAAAATTATTGCTCCTAATTCTAAATCATGAGTCGTATAGTTTTCCTCGTGCTTCTTCAATTGCCTTGATGCATATGCAATTACCTTTTTGCGTTGCATTAGCACACATCCTAATCACAACTTAGAAGCGTCTCAGAAGACTTCAAAATCTTCGGTTCCGTTTGGTAAGGCTAGAATTGGGGCATTTGTTAATCTTTGCTTTAAAATCCTAAAGGCCTCTTCTTGCTTAGGTCCCCATTCAAACTTAACAGTTTTACAGGTTAACTTAGTTAATGGAACATCTATCTTAGAGAAATCTCTTATGAAGCGCCTATAATATCCAGCTAGTCCTAGAAAACTTCTAACTTCCGTAGCTGATTGTGGGACCTTCCAATTTATGATTGCTTCTATCTTTGAGGGATCTACGTGAATGCCTTCGTGATTCACCATGTGTCCTAAAAAGTGCACCTATTGTAACCAAAATTCACATTTCCAAAATTTCACGTAGAGCTTCTCTTTCCTTAACAGAGTTAAGAGTGCATGTAGGTGCTCACAATGCTCGTCCTGGCTTTTGGAATAAATAAGTATATCGTCGATGAAGACAATTACGAATTTATCCAAATACGGTTTACAGATCCTATTCATTATGTCCATAAATGCTGTAGGAGCATTTGTTAGTCCAAATGGCATGACTGTAAACTCGTAGTGACCATACCTAGTCCTGAAAGCAGTTTTAGGTATGTCTTCTTCTTGTACTTTCAACTGATGATATCCGGAGCGCAAGTCTATCTTAGAGAAATATCTAGCTCCCTGAAGTTGATCAAAAAGATCATCAATCCTAGGTAATGGGTATCGGTTCTTAATTGTAACCTTATTCAATTCCCTATAATCGATACACAATCGCATAGAACCATCCTTCTTTTTCACAAACAACACTGGTGCTCCCCAAGGGGATGAACTAGGTTGTATAAATCCTTTGCTTAGCAATTAATCTAATTGCTTCTTCAGTTCTAACATTTCTGTGGGTGCTAATCGATACGGTGCCTTAGCTATTGGTGTAGTTCCTGGGATTAGATGAATTCTAAACTCTACTTCTCTATTGGGTAGTAATCCTGGTAGCTCTTCTGGGAATACATCCGGGTATTCTGACACTACTGGGATTTCCTTAAGTTCCTTACCTTTAGTGTTAATGATTACCGAAATCATATACACTATTCCTTGTTTTCGTTCATAACTAGCAACTTTCATTACTGAAATGAACTTCATTGGTTTACGCGGCTTATGTCCTGAAATCAAAATTACTTCTCCTGTAGGGGTATGAATTTCTATGGAATTCTTATCACAGAGGATTCGAGCATGGTTGGCTACTAACCAATCCATTCCTAACACAACATCGAATCCGGCTAAATTCATAGGTAGAAGATTTGCAGAAAATTTATGGCCTGAAAGTTCTATCTTTCCTTCTTAAAGGACCTTATTTATTTTGACATAATTACCATCTGCCGTTTCTACCGTATAAATTTGTCTAAGTTTGGTTAAAGGTTTCTTAAGGGCTTGGCAGAATGAAGTATTTATAAAACTTTGGTTTGCACCAGAGTCAAATAATACTTTTGCGTAAACGTCATGTACAAGGAACGTACCCGCTATCACATCTGGAATCAGATCCGCTTCCTGTGTAGTCAGCTAGAAGGCTCGTGCATTCTTCTTATTAGTTCATTCAGCAGGTTTGGCCTTGTTATCAGCTGGTTTGACCAATTTTGGGCATTCTGGCCTGAAGTGCCCTGTTTCTCCGCAATTGAAGCAGATCATGGATTTCTTCCTACAATTCTCTTCTTGGTACCCCGGATTTTGCAGAAATTACAGTACCCCTTACATTTTCCAAAATGCTTTCTTTTACAGGTACTGCAAAACGGAGCAGTGGAGGATTGCCCGGTTCCCTTTTTCTTGAAGTTACTGGCATTAATATTCCCACGAAAACCCTGGGTAATCTTTTGGGCCAATTCCTTTTTCCTGTTCTCTTCTCTAGTGCGTACCAGCCCGTCGGTTAAGGTGTTGGCTAATTCAACCGCATCGTCAATTGTGCGAGTTCTCGCATCTTTGACTATGTCGCGAATCTCGCTAATTAGTCCCCAGATATAGCGAGAAATAAGCACCGGTTCTGGCGAGGCCAGAGTTTGTACAATTCTAGCATACTCGAAAAATTTCTAAGTATACCCCCGACAATCAACATCCACCATCCGGTGATTCAAGAACTTATTTGTCATTTGTTCCTTTTCGTAGGCGGGACAAAATTTCCTTTCCACCAATTCCCTAAATTCCTCGCAGCTCATGGCATAAGCCACGTCACTTCCCTTAGCTTGCAGCACCGTGTTCCACCATTCTAACGCTTCTTCCTTGAAAAGGGTGGGATGCATACATAACCTTATCTTCCTCTGCGCATTTACTGATTTTAATTACTGCTTCAGTCTTTTCTAACCAACGCAGTGCGGCAGTCGCTCCTTCATTGCCTGCAAATTCAACTGGCTTACAGGCAAGAAATTCTTTATAAGTGCAACCAGGTGTTGCAACTTTCATTTTCTTAAGTATTGGGGCTTGAACCACATTATTATCATTATTGCCGCCTCCATTCACACTGTTACTGAAATTATCATCACAAGTTCGTTTACTATGGTTGGCTTGGGAAGGTTCAGCAGGGTTCTTAACGGCAGCAACAATTGCCGGGATAGCATTGGCTATTCCCTAAGCAACGATATTTTCTATATCTTGCCTATTAAGAAAATGGTCTTCATTATTTTGTTCGGATTGGTTAACTTCATTTACCGGTTGGTTTTCCGCGTTTTCCATCTGAATCATTAACAATATATATTATTGTCACAGAATGGATAGCAATCAAACATAATAAAGCAATCACACATAATCATGTCAACACATATAGCCTAAATCGTCGTCCTTGCGACATTCATATATTTTTATATTATGCGTCAATACAAGCCATGTGTTTACAAATATTTTACAAAAGTTTTATTTTTAGTTATTAATATACAATATTATATCATCATTATTATTATATATAGATTATGAGGTTTTTTTTCACATAATAACATTATTATTACACAAAAACTTCAACCACAGTTAACTGGCTTTTCAGAAACGACGCTCCCTCTCGTCGTACTTCCACGTGATGTTTTCCCCCACTTCTCGAATTCTTATTCCCGCATCCACCAGTTCCTCGCCGTAGTGGCGCAGTTCAGCAACGTTTTCCTGGTTCATGGGTGGAAAAGGTGCAGGTTCAGGATCAAACTGGGGAAAATAAACATTTGGGTTATTCATGAAATTCTGAAAATGCCAGTCACTCGTCCACCATTCTTCCAGCTGGCCTGTAACAGGTTGGGGGTTGACAATAGGGTCCAGAATAGCAGGTTCCAAATTAATTGGAAGTTGTGATTGGGCAGGGAAATTGAAAAGGTTTTCGTCGGCAGGTCCGATGAGGTCACAATTTGCTAGTTTCCTATCAAGCTCTTCCCATGGTGGCATCACCTGGTCTTGACCGGAACTCTCCCCCACTTCCTTTCCTTTTCCTTTGTCTTTCGGATCCTCTGTCTTTTTCACCTTCTGGGCAGCTGGCTTCTTCCTTCGTCCGCGTTTCCAGTCCAGGATTCTCCTCCTCTTTTTAGGCTTGGGTTTCTCCTGGGCCTGGGCCTGGGCCTGGGCCTGGAATACTAGTGGCTCTTCAGTATTCGCTTGATAGCCGGATTGAGTTCCTGTTGTATCCATATCGGTGGTATGGATTGTAAAGTTTTGGAGTGCTTCTGACAGTTCATTCATGCTGTTAGCACACATGAAGAAACACACAAAATCCAAATTAAACTTTTATTTATTGTAAAATAAATTTTCACAGAATCACAAAATGGCAATCTGAAAAATTAAGTATTTCTAAATACTTAATTGGCTTAAATCAGTGGCTCTGATACCACCTTTTTCTGTCACGGCCCCTGACCCGGTTTTACCCGGTCCAGAAGTCGCGGGACAGAAACCCGTGGTATTGGTGTTTAATTAGGCAGCGGAAATTTTAACAGTATCGTTTAAACTGAAAACACCCATTTATTTCATTTCAAATTTCGGGACAAACCCCGTAATTTACAATAAAGGAATTTCACTGGGAAATTCCTTAATTACAAAAACATGTTTATTTATTTACTAAGCCACTTCAATCAAGCTGGTAGTGTTACGCGACACTTTCCCTTGTTCACAGTAAATCACCTGAAACATGTTTAAAAAGATTTTATCAGCGGGGAAATACTGGCGAGTCATTCAATTTGCACAAAACGACACATTGTTATAAATTACAGTATTAAGAGCGATTACAATTGCCCCTATCTTATAATTAGCTGGTTCAGTTGTCACTCGATATGGGGATGGTATGCAGTCTTCCAGTGTTTGTCTCGTCCTTTCACTTTGTCCATCTGTTTGGGGATGGTATGCAGTACTTAAATTTAAGCATGTCCCCATTGCCTCTTGGAAACTTGTCCAGAAATGCGAAGTGAAACGACTATCCCTATCTGACACAATGGATAGTGGGACTCCATGTAGGGATACTACCTCATCTACGTATAACCTAGCCAATCTTTCCATGCTAAAGGTTTCCTTCATTGGCAGGAAATGAGCTGATTTGGTTAATCGATCTACAATTACCCAAATTGCATCGTTACCTTTCCTGGTTTTGGGTAACTTAGTAATAAAGTCCATTGTTATTAGTTCCCATTTCCATACATGCATTTCTAATTGTTGAAGTAACCCTGAAGATTTCTGGTGTTCTGCCTTAACTTGCGAACAAGTTAGACATTTAGAAACGTATCTAGCTATGTCCTTTTTCATTCCTATCCACCAGAAGTTATTTCTTAAATCTTGGTACATCTTATTATTACTAGGGTGCATTGTATACCTAGATTTATGGGCTTCCTCTAAAATTTTATCTCTTAAATTTCCTTGCCTAGGTACCAAAATCCTTTTCTTATGGAATCTCCAAATTCCATCAATCCCTTGTTCTAATTCCTTTATCCGTCCTTTCATTCCTTCAGCATCATCCTTGATTGCTGTTTCTTGAACGTTCTTCAGTTGTTCCATTAAATCTAATTGTAGATTTAATCTAAGAGCACGGACTCGTCTTTGCTTCTCATGATACTTACGACTTAGGGCATATGCTACTACATTCGCCTTCCCTTCGTGATATTGAATATCACAGTCGTAGTCACTTAGAATTTCCATCCATCTTCTTTGCCTCATGTTTAATTCTTTTTGCCCAAATATGTACCTTAAACTTTTATGATCTGTATAGACAGTAAACTTACTTCCGTACAGATAATGTCTCCAAATTTTAAGGGCAAAAATTATTGCTCCTAATTCTAAATCATGAGTCGTATAGTTTTCCTCGTGCTTCTTCAACTGCCTTGATGCATATGCAATTACCTTTTTGCGTTGCATTAGCACATATCCTAATCCCAACTTAGAAGCATCTCAGAAGACTTCAAAATCTTCGGTTCCGTTTGGTAAGGCTAGAAATGGGGCATTTGTTAATCTTTGCTTTAAAATCCTAAAGGCCTCTTCTTGCTTAGGTCCCCATTCAAACTTAACAGTTTTACAGGTTAACTTAGTTAATGGAACAACTATCTTAGAGAAATCTCTTATGAAGTGCCTATAATATCCAGCTAGTCCTAGAAAACTTCTAACTCTCGTAGCTGATTGTGGGACCTTCCAATTTATGATTGCTTCTATCTTTGAGGGATCTACGTGTGTGACAACCGTCACTTTTCCGTACATTCCGTACACGAAATGAACAGTAATTTGTGCTTAAATGACTGTGCATGATCTGGTTTACCAGATAAATAAATTTCTGAATTCCATACAAGTGAATTCATGCATGATATATGCTACAAGAATTTCGTTATGATAGCGTTGCGTCAAAAATATTAGTAAACTCACCGGTAAGACACATCGTGTCAACAGAACTGCAGAAAGCAGTCAGACATTAAAAGTGAAGCCTAGGTGTAGGTCCAACGACAAGAATGCATTAAAACCCAAGAGTACATACAAGGGTTAACATATAGACGCTTCGAAAGCTAAAATACGCACTAAAAAGCACCCGAAACGCACTTTAAGTGCAAAATTTTATTAAATTCAGCTATGACCAGCTTTTAAACATATAAATATCATGCAGAAATTATGTTTTATCATCCAGAATATTTCTCTAAGTGTCAGGAATTGAAAGGGGTACAAAAGGATACTTAAAGGTCACTAAACGGTGCAATTTAGCACTTTAACGAACCGGTATTTAACCGAATAACCGGACATTACCCGGAACCTCAAAATATTATTTGAAACATTATTTTAATGTTTCTGAACTAGTTATGGTCCCCGAACACCATAACACCCCTTATAATATAATAACATAACAAGTCCCTAAACTAGACACTTGAAAACTAACTAGAATTTACATTTAGTAAATTGGAAGTTACACTTTGCCCCCCCCCCATTCTTGTGGCCGGTTATGTGAGGACCCCACCATAAATCCTCTATGATCTTGTATGATCTTGCTTAGATCCACTTTGATTCACTTAGATCTTCCTTGGATCCTACATGATTTTGCAAGAGATCTTTGAAGATATGGAATGGTTAAATATTACAACTAGACCCCTTCCCATGTGCAAGTAATCGGCCAAAGCCATGGCCCCACAAGATTTACATAATCTTCTACAATCCCATTTTGATATTACTTGATTCATTTGGATCTTAAAAGATATTGTGCAATCTTGAAGATATGAAATAGATTATAAGTATCATCACCTCCACTTCAACACTCAACACCAACTTTCTCCTCTCTCTCCCTCTCTTTCACTCTCGGCCGAAGACACAAGCACCCCCACCGCCACCTTTCGATCTTGATCTTGCCATTCCAAGCTTATACAAGTGTTAAGGATCACATACGAGGAGGCTTGGTGCATTCGGAACGTGAAGGACCTCTTCTCATTGCTTTTATCCACTCATTCTTCGACTAGATTCTTCCCTAGCTAGAGGCTAGTAGTAAGTCTCATTTTACCTTGGTTCATCTTGTTCAAAGTTATGATTTATAGTAAGATGTTTTGTTGTTTAAATCACTAAAGAACAAAAAGACTAGAAGATGTTAAACAAAAATAAAGAATGTAAAAGTTACATAAAGTTACTTATGTCTGAATCATGAAGCGGAAATCTTGTTGGTTTGAGGGTTGGTTAAAACATACTTGGTGTTTAAAAGTTGTTTTCTTGTTAAACCCGTTAATCGGACACTTTTTAACACGATTTAGTAACATTTAAGACGTAAATAACATGCTGATGTACTTTTCCAGCCGCCTTCAACAGGCTGTAAACGGACTTTAAAAACTCGAAAAACGGAATTTCTGAAGCCTAAATTGTGTCTTTTCGAAAAACGAAGAAAATGGCACTGGTATTGTATTTTTCTGAGGTCGGTTACTATTTTAAAAATCTGTTTTCGTGACAGCAGCTAAGGCTGATTTTTACCACAGTAAATTGGGCAGTGCGTTTTCAATCACAACTTAAAACCTGAACCGAACCAGCCCCTGAAACTTTTATCAAAGATGGTCACGGATGTATTTGTGACCCTCGAACTGGAATTTCGATAAACGGACTTACGAGGAATTTTTTTCGAATTTTTCCGTAAACTGTGATCAGAATGTAACGAATCTGATCACAGTTCGGTAAACGATTTTCTATAAATTATTGGTAATGAACTGGACCCCGATATTTTTACACAATAATTTTTGGAACGTTTAAGACGTTCTGTAAAAATTTGGGAATTTTTGGAATAAGATAACTATTTTATTAAAATGCTTGAAAACAGTCTAGTTTTGGATATTTAAGTTGAAACGACATAAGTTGTAATTTGCGTGTCTAAATGTCGAGTATGTTATCTGAGGAAAAGTATATATATTTGTTGATTACTAAACTTTGTGCTAGACGTGTGTGGTATGTATAATACGTGCTAGTATATTAGGACTTGCAAATACACATTCAACATATTCAGACAAAATACATAATTCGGGTGCAAAGTGCAAAATACAAAATACTTATATTTATTTTTAAGAAAATAATATAAGTAAGACACTTAGTTAAAAATATAAGTTATTTTTAACACAAGAATACGTACACAAAAGATAGTGACTTGTACTTGTGTGATACAAGTCTAGTGACTAACGTTAAGAAAACACGTTTAGGTCACGACGCTAGATAAGCAAATCCGGTGAAGTTTACGACGCAGGAACGCAAAGTTGTGAGTTCATGCTCCCCCTTTTCTTTAACTGTTTTTGGTTTTATAACTCTCGGGGGTTAAATACATGTTACAAATATTATAATTTTTACAAAGGGTAAAAATACAAGAAGCACTCTTGGTGAGAACGAGAACCGAGTGCAATATGATTTGAGAATACGAAAAGCACTCGTGGTGAGTGCAATATTATGAGCTTTAAGAAAAGCCTAGAAAATACTAGATCATGTGAGCATAGATTAAATACAGAAATGCCATTAAAACATTCATTAGGAACGAGGGTTCCATTAAAACATTCATTAATTAGGGACGAGGGTTAGATCTAACGGGTACGGCCGAGCCCCACTCATGATCCTTATGTGATATCTTGAGTGCTTCGGTGTCCCAGTCGAGGGAAATCGACACAGTCGAGGTTAATCGACACAGTCGAGGGTAATCGACACAGTCAAGGGAAATTGACGCAGTCGAGGTTAATCGACACAGTCGAGGGTAATCGACACAGTTGAAGGAGAATATACTAATGCTCCATATGTCCTCACATGCCTTGAAGGAGAATATACTAATGCTCCATATGTCCTCACATGCCTTGAAGGAGAATATACTAATGCTCCATATGTCCTCACATGCCTTGAAGGAGAATATACTAATGCTCCCTATGTCCTCACGTGCCTTAATATCCTTGTATAAACAATCATTTAAAACGTGGGGTACACAAGAAAACTTGAATGATACTTGAGTACGTGGGGTACTCAAGAAAACAGGAATTATACTTGAGTACGTGGGGTACTCAAGAAAGACTTGAATTATACATGACACATACTATGTTTTCATACAAAGTATAAAAACGTGAATTACAAAAACGCATGAACTCGCTCAACTTTATGTTGATGTTTTCCAAAATTACATGTATTTCAGGTGACAGGATGGATCTTGGGCGCAAGTGTCGTAACTAGAAGTAGACTACAAGTTTAGATGTCATCCACTTTTGTTGAATTGTAACCTTGTCAAAGGTCGTGTTTTGAAAACTTAAATAACAAGTGTAATACTCAAATTTTCATGAATGGATGAACATCGTTTTGATCATGTAGTTGTTTATTACGATTGAATGCAATGATAACAAGCTAGTCACACATCATACGCTTCCGCAAAAGACAGGGTGTGACAACGTGAATGCCTTCGTGATTCACCATGTGTCCTAAAAAGTGCACCTATTGTAACCAAAATTCACATTTTGAAAATTTAGCGTAGAGCTTCTCTTTCCTTAACAGAGTTAAGAGTGCATGTAGGTGCTCACAATGCTCGTCCTGGCTTTTGGAATAAATAAGTATATCATCGATGAAGACAATTACGAATTTATCCGAATACGGTTTACAGATCCTATTCATCATGTCCATAAATGTTGCAGGAGCATTTGTTAGTTCAAATGGCATGACTGTAAACTCGTAGTGACCATACCTAGTCCTGAAAGCAGTTTTAGGTATGTCTTTGAGCTGACGAGACGCGTGTCACACCCCAATCAATGACGGAAACATCGGGGCATGGCACTGAGCGAAATAGATTGTCAAGAGAAATTCCATAACAACTAGATTACCAGGTAGTTATTATTATGTCCCATACCATAACCTACCAAGCAATCAAATTGTTACAGACATAGATATCCTAAAAACAAAACATGTTCCGATAACTCAGATTTAATTAAAAATAAATTGTTTGTTTGTTTGTTTCTAGACCCACTCCTACTTGATTCCATCAAAGAGCAAGCAAGCATCCCAAACACCTGTCACATACGTTAAAATAGAGGTCAATACACATTATGTAAAGGTGAGCATACAATTTTAATAGATATAATCGAGTTCGAAATAGTTTACGCATAACCAGCATGTAACATGTATAGTGCGAAGCTAGTAAGTTATCGACAATGAAATATGCACAGACTAGACTGCGAGTTGTAGAATGCGCAACACATATCACCACTGTGACACGTGATGAGTTAACCTTAACAACCCCCGTCCATGACAGGTGCTGAGTCCAAACAAATAGTACTATCGTTGTTAAGGCATTAGACAACAATCACTGTGTTAACATAACATACAAGCGTTCATCGAGTAACAAGTAACATGCAATAACGGTCAGCGTATAAATAGTGTTTGCGTTGTGTGTTCGATTGTGATTTAGAATATGTAACGTATGTAACACCCAAAAGTGCATAAAGCAAAAAGGGATCGAGTATACTCACAGCAATGATAATGGATTGAAGGGAGCGCTAGAGTGGTTAGCCTGAATAGTTAACGATAGCATAAGCGAATAGTGGTGCGTAAAACGATGAAAAGTGACCAAGTGTCGGATGGCAATCCGATCGGATGGCCAGTCGATCGGATGTCAATCCGTTCGGATGGTCATCCGATCGGATGACCATTCGATTGGATTGACATTCGTTTGGTAAGCATGTGTTTGGGATTGCGATAGCGATTAGCGATTAAACATGCGATTAAATAGCGATTATTAATAGATACTCCACATAATACAACTAAAGCGATTAAATAATATAATTCGATTACAAGTCAAAAGTACGATTTAATGGTTAAGGAAGGAGTGACAGATCGCAATTAGCAATCTTTTCTTCCTTTGACTTTGACTTCCCAAAAAGCGGGTTGTTACAGCCTCCCCTACTTTAGGAAATTTCGTCCCGAAATTTAAGAAGTAGGCGTAACAAATAGTTGCGGGTACTTCGCCTTCATGTCGCTTTCGAGTTCCCAGGTGAACTCGGCACCGCGTTTGCCATCCCAGCGAACCTTCACAATGGGAATGCGTGAGCGTCTCAGCACCTTGGTTTCTCGTCCCACGATCTCGACAGGCTTTTCCACGAAGTGTATTGTTTCGTCCACTTGTAAATCCTCAACTGGGACATGTAATTCCTGGTCGGCCAAGCACTTTCTGAGGTTCGAGACATGGAAAGTCGGGTGGACGTTACTCAGTTCCTCTGGTAGTTCGAGTCTGTAGGCCACTTTTCCAATCCTTTCTAGAATTTTAAAGGGTCCAACATATCGTGGCACGAGCTTTCCTTTCTTGCCGAATTTGATCACCCCCTTCCAAGGTGCAACCTTTAGGAGTACGTGATCGCCAACGTCAAATTCAAGGGGCTTGCGGCGTCTATCAACGTAACTTTTCTGTCAGCTCCGAGCTTTCAATAGATTGTCTCGAATTTGGAGGATCTTTTCAGTCGTTCCTTACAACAGCCCGGGACCGGTAATTTGCGCGTCCCCGATCTCGTGCTATACAATAGGCGATCGACATTTTCTTCTGTATAAAGCCTCGAATGGTGCCATTTGTATGCTAGAATGATAACTGTTATTGTACGAGAATTCGACCAAAGGTAAGTGCGCGTCCCAATTACCACCGAAATCTATGACACACGAACGGAGCATGTCTTCAAGGGTGCGAATCGTTCTTTCAGTCTGACCGTCGGTTTGGGGATGGAAAGTGGTACTTAGATTAAGAGTAGTACCGAGAGCAGATTGAAACGTTTCCCAAAGACGCGAGGTAAACCGACCATCGCGGCCAGAGATGATGTCACGAGGCGTCCCGTGTCGACAAATGATCTCATTGGTGTAGATTCGGGCTAATTTTTCTACCTTAAAGTTTTCTCGTATCAGTAGGAAATGAGCTGATTTAGTCAAACGGTCAACGACAACCCAGATGCTGCCGTGACCTGACGTTGTGCGTAGAAGTTTTGTTATAAAGTCCATAGCTATACTCTCCCATTTCCACATCGGGATCACGGGTTGTACGAGTAAGCCAGAGGGTCTTTGCTGCTCAGCCTTGACCTTGGAACAAGTCAGGCATTTCGAAACATAGATAACGATATCCTTCTTCATGCCCGGCCACCAGTACTTGTAGCGCATGTCCTGGTACATCTTGTCAGCACCGGGATTAATAGAATACCGAGATTTGTGGGCTTCGTCCATCAGAAGTTGTCGCAAATCCGTATGCTTGGGAATCCAAATTCGGTCTAAATAGTGAAAGATACCATTCGACTTATTCTCGAGTTGGGCGCCATCGTTTAGAATCCTTTCCTTCTTCAAAGTTCGTTCGGTAAAGCAAGCATGCTGAGCGTCGCGTATAAGAGTTTCGAGATGATGCTGGGCTTGGATATTAAGAACACTATGCAAATAGCTTCGTCGACTGAGAGCATCGGCAATGACATTTGCTTTGCCTGGATGATAACGGATCTCACAGTCGTAACCGTTGAGCAGTTCTACCCACCGGCGTTGACGCATATTTAGTTCCTTCTGGTCAAAGATATGTTGTATGCTCCTATGATCAGTGAAGATCGTACACTTGGTACCATAAAGGTAGTGTCGCCAAATATTTAACGCAAAAACAACCGCGCCAAGTTCAAGGTCGTGTGTGGTATAGTTCTTTTCGTGGATCTTGAGCTGTCGAGAAGCGTACGCGACAACCTTATCTCGTTGCATGAGAACACAACCAAGACCAAGGTTAGAGGCATCGCAGTAAACTACGAAGTCGTTGTTTTCGTTGGGCAGTGAGAGCATGGGAGCATTGCAAAGCATAACTTTGAGGGTTTGAAAGGCTCCCTCTTGTTTAGTTCCCCAAACAAAAGGTTTATCCTTATGCGTAAGAGAGGTTAGCGGCACAACGATCTTAGAAAAGCCTTCGATAAAACGACAATAATAGCCTGCGAGTCCGAGAAAAGAGCGGACTTCAGACGGGTTCTTGGATGTAACCCAACTCTTAACAGCTTCGATCTTCGCAGGATCAACGTGAATACCTTGACTATTGAAAATGTGACCCAAGAATTGGACCTCCTCTAGCCAAAATTCACACTTGGAGAACTTGGCATAGAGACGGTTTCCCTGGAGCAACTCAAGAAGCAAACGTAGATGTTGCGAGTGTTCGACTTTTGACTTGGAATAGATCAGGATATCGTCGATGAACACGATTACGAAACGGTCAAGGAAGGGTTTGCACACTCGATTCATTAGATCCATGAAAACGGTGGGAGCGTTGGTCAACCCAAAAGGCATGACAACAAACTCGTAATGACCATAGCGGGTTCAAAAAGCGGTTTTGGGAATATCGTCCTCTTGAATGCGTAATTGGTGGTAGCCTGAGCGTAGATCGATCTTTGAAAAACACGTAGCACCTTGTTACTGATCAAACAAATCATTGATTCGAGGCAAGGGATATCGATTCTTGTTTGCCAGCTTATTCAACTCCCTATAGTCAATGCACATCCGGAATGATCCATCCTTCTTTTTGATGAAAAGGACAGGCGCGCCCCATGGAGAGGTGCCAGGGAGAATAAAGCCTTTATCAAGTAGTTCCTGGAGCTGACTCGAGAGTTCGCGCATTTCGGAAGGAGCAAGACGATAAGGCGCTTTGGCAACAGGGTTTGCTCCAGGAATGAGGTCGATTCGGAAATCGATATCGCAAGCGGGAGGTAGCCCGGGTAAATCATCGGGAAAAACGTTTGGGAATTCACACACAACGGGAACATCTTTTACTCCTGGATTACCTTTCTTTTCCTTCTCCGCTACTACAATGTGTGCCAAGTAAGCTTGGTATTCCTTGCGGAGATACTTACTAGCCTGGACACATGACATGAGTTTAAGGCCTTTTGATGGAGTTTCGCCATACACACAAAGTAGATCACCACTAGCGAGCGAGAAGCGAATCATCTTATCGAAGCAAACAACTTCAGCACGATTCTCGTTAAGAAAATCCATGCCTACTATGACGTCAAAACTACCGAGCTGCATCGGAATGAGATCTATAGGGAAGACGTGATTGTTGAGTTCAAGCGTACAATCACGTAGAACAGAATTGACGGCGACGGTTCTTCCGGTGGCAACTTCAACAACGAACGTCGAGGGGAGATGAGTGCGCTTACGATTGAGGAGCTTTTTGAATTCAAACGATACAAAACAGTTATATGCTCCAGTATCAAACAAACACGAAGCATATATACCATTCACAAGGAACGTACCATTGACCACATTGTTGTCTGCCTGAGCCTGACGGGCGTTAATGTTGAATGCACGTCCGCGGGCTGTTGGATGTTGCTGCTGTTGTTGAGGCTGCTACTGGGGCTGCTGCTGTTGTGGCTCTTGCTTCACCACTCTATTGGGGCACATGTTTGCGAAGTGGTTGGGATCACCAGACGCATAGCAAGCTCTAGCATGGATCGCGGGTGCAGGAGCCGCTTGATGGCCTTGAGGAGCAGCAAGTATAGCTTGTTGAGCAGGAGCTTGGCCTTGTGTTGGAGCGGGGGCTTGACGTGGACCTGTACGGCAGTTGGCGGTGAAGTGGCCGTACATGTTGCAATGCACGCATTATCTGCAACTGATTCCCACAGGGTGGTGATAGGTACAAGTAGGGCAAGCCGGGTGAGGACCAGTATACGCACGCTTTGCCGGCGGTGCGTTGGTGACTAGTGCCGCTACTTGGCGGTGTTGAGACTGCGGTTGAGCAGGAACTGATTGGAGCGGAGCTGCAGTGATCGCACAGTTCTTGTTGCTGGAACTGCTGTTATTCTTCCTTTTGCGGCGAGAGAGCTTCGAAGATTGCGGTGCGGCAGTGGTTTCAGCGGTTGGTGCAGTGGTAGCTTGATGCAGATTCTTGGAAACTTTATCCCAGTAACCAGACTTGACTCGCTTGTCGTTGATCTCAGCAGCGAGTAAAAAGGTTTCCTCAATTGTTGTCATCTTTGCAGATTGAACGAAATCAGCCACACAATCTGGAAGAGCACGGATATACTTCTTGATGGTGATTTCAGGCGTGGTAACTTGGCTAGGACAGATTATGCTTAGCTGCTTGAAGCGAGCAGTCAAAGCAGCGTTGTCTCTATCTTTCTGCTTGATATGCCAGAACTCGTCCTCCAGCTTTTGGCGCTCGTGGGGAGGGCATAACTCTTGCATCATAACGTCCTTCAACTCATCCCACGTCAGCCCGTAAGCTGCATCATTTCCGCGCTTGTTTCTCTCGGCCGTCCACCAATCCAGAGCTCGGGATTGGAAGATGCCAGTTGCGTTAAGAGTAAATAGATTATCAGGACAGCCACTCTGGCGCAGGGTGACTTCGATAGAATCAAACCATTGGAACATGGCCGTAGGCCCATCTTCGCCAGTAAACTCTTTCGGGCCGCAGGCTTTGAACTGCTTGAAGCTAAAAGCAGCTTTTGGAGCATCAGTCCTGGACTCTTCAGAAGACTTGCTAGCATTTTCATTCAGCTCACTAACAATCTGGGGTATAACTTTTGCCATTTGCTTAGCGACGAGGGCGGCGATGCGTTTGTCATCATGATTACGGCGAGCTGAAAGGGAATGGAATGATCCGAATGACGACATTGTCTGCAATAGACAGCGTCATAGGACTCAAACACAGTTTCGATTAATCATCGACTATACTAGGATCTAATGTAAGCTAGCGATTGATGATAAAGCTCAGGAACACAGCCATTCACAAAATTCACATAAGCACAAAATCACAGAACCACCTAAGCACATAGGCACATAAGCACATAAACTAACCTAAGCACATATGTTGCACGTATTCACCTATCCTTCACAACACGTATAGCGATTGCAGTTAGCGAGTACACAGCGAGTATCATAGCAAGCATAGACCAGCGATTTGTTAATGTGGTGTGAATCGTGTGTGTTTTGGCGGAGCGAGAAACATGGATTCGAAACCATCAGTACCACCGTACTGTTTATCTCAAAACGCTAACAATTCACCATATAAATCACAGAAATTTCACATAAAATTCGATCGTAAAAGCGATAAATCAAAGAGTTAGCTGCTGCAGATTCCAGAATCGAAACACATAAAAATTTGAGGAGAGATCGTCTCGGGTGTGTGTAGACATTGACTACCCAAAGTGATTCGACTATTCACAAGGACTTCAGGTGCATACTTTGGCCTTCGGCACTGTGCTCTTGCTTCAATTCGAACGATTGGCACGAATCCTTCGAGTCCAGTGTGACCTCTAGTCGTTGGAGTCCGTCGAGACTTTGGTGAGAGTTTTGCAAAAACCACATTAGAGAGTAGAATGAGTCATCAAGGTTCGGGTTTCACCCCTAACTTAACGACTATATTCCTGTTTGTATGATAAAATCATGAGGTAGATAAGGAGATTTGCGTCAAAGTATGGATTTCACTCCTGATTCAACGCAATTTCTCTTGTTTTGTAGTAAAAATAGTAATTCGAACGAGTAATCTGGTCGAGAGTTTGCGGTTTTCACACCTAATCTTAACCAGATCATCCGTTTGTGTGTATGTCCAGCCTTAGGAAAAGATGCTTTTGTGCAGAACTGTAGTATGCGAGGTTCTCGCAAAAGTGTAGTGTATAGCGAGTGTAAGCGAGAAATAGCGAATAAGCCTGTACAAAACCCACACTGGGTATGCACAAGTCGGTCTGTTGGTACTTAGACTATAGACTAGGTCGTTTCTAAGACATCGACCCGGACTAGGTCGAGTCTTGCCTAATTCCCTATAGTTATGGCTCTGATACCAATCTGTCACACCCCAACTGATGACGGAAACATCGGGGCATGGCACTGAGCGAAACAAATTGTAAAGAGAAATTCCATAACAACTAGATTACCAGATAGTTATTATTATGTCCCATACCATAACCTAACAAGCAATCAAATTATTACAGACATAGATATCCTCAAAACAAAACATGTTCCGACAACTCAGATTTAATTAAAAATAAACTGTTTGTTTGTTTCTAGACCCTCTCCTACTTGATTCCATCAAAGAGCAAGCAAGCATCCTAAGAACCTGTCACATACGTTAAAATAGAGGTCAATACACATAGTGTAAAGGTGAGCATACAAGTTTAATAGTACTAATAGAGTTCAAAATCGTTTACGCATAACCATCATGTAACATGTATAGTGCGAAGCTAGTAAGTTATCGACAATGAAATACGCACAGACTAGACTGCGAGTTGTAGAATGCGCAACACATATCACCACTGTGACCCGTGAAGAGGTAACCTTAACAACCCCCGTCCACGACAGGTGCTGAGTCCAAACAAATAGTACTATCGTTGCTAAGGCGTCAGGCAACAATTACTGTGTTAACATAACATACAAGCGTTCATCGAGTAACAAGTAACATGCAATAACGGTCAACGTATAAATAGTGTTTGCGTTGCGTGTTCAATTGTGATTTAGAATATGTAATGTATGTAACACTTAAAAGTGCATAAAGCAAAAAGGGATCGAGTATACTCACAGTGATGGTAATGCATTGAAGGGAGCGCTAGAGTGGTTAGCCTAAACAGTTAACGATAGCATAAGCGAAGAGCGGTGCGCAGAATGGTGAAAAGTGACCAAGTGTCGGATGGTAATCCGATCGAATGACCAGTCGATCGGATGTCAATCCGTTCGGATGGTCATCCGATCGGATGGTCATCCGATCGGATGGCCATTCTATTGGATTGACATTCGTTTGGTAAGAATGTGTTTGTGTATGATGGCTTTGAAGTTTTCGTTGTAGCACTTTGAAAACAGAGAAGTATCTCTACCTTTCAGGTCAATCGATCGAACGGCCGTTCGATCGGATAGCGATCTGATTGGCTCGACACTTAGTGAGAACAAGTTCACAGTAGGATGGTTACTCGATCGGATGGTAATCCGATCGGGTAGCAATCCGTCAGAAACTGTTGCCCTTTGAAAATGATCAAGTACCAAAGTTCCAGATGTCACATGATCGGATGGCAATCTGATCGGACGGCAATCCGTTCGACGTTCAGCCCTTTGAAAACTTGGAAATAATTAAGTGTTTGGAAGCTCAAGTGCAATCCAATCGGATGGCCAGTAGATCGGGTGGCAATCCGGTCGGATGGCAATCCGATCGGAAGGCAATCCGTCCTGATGCATCTGATCGTCTTGAACTTGGTTATTTTAGAAGTTTGCGGTTTGTTCGAGACGGTTTAACAACGTATTAAACAACAGAAACCCCATCTTGACCCAAGTGATCCGATCGAACCGGAATCACCCTAGCCCGACCAGTCAACTGTTCGAGATGGTGATTCATGCTTAACTCGAAATCAGTTGTCCCTTGGATAGAATTCAGATCTTGGACCAACACATCACTAAGGAAGAGTAGAAGGTCAGAACGAGCTCTGATTCTATCAGTTTTGAGTGCATTGAGTGTAAAAGAGTTGAAAGAAAGTTGGAAAACCATCTTTCAATCCTTTAAACCGTGAATATGTGTAGCTCTATGCGAAAACATTGTTTAATCTTGTGGAAATCCTTCAGATCTAAGTTGTTCTTGGTGGAATGAAGCCAACCCTTGAAGTTCATAAGAATTCCATGATGACATCACCCTAGAACACCTCAAATCCGGTGATTTCACGGCTAAAAGTTAAGATTCAATGGTGAAAATGATGAAGAAGTGTGTGTAGATCATAGAAGTACAAGATTTTGGTTGAAAACTTACAAGAATCGCGAGAAATCGAGCGAAAAGAGAGCTGGAGTGCGGTTGGTCGAGTGAGGAGCTGTCACATCACAAATGATGTGACAGGAGGGTATTTATAGGGTTTCCAAATGATGTGATCTACACTATACAGGAATCACCCTAGCCCGACCAGTCAACTGTTCGAGATGGTGGTTCATGCTTAACCCGAAATCAGTTGTCCCTTGGATAGAATTCAGATCTTGGACCAACCCATCACTAAGAAAGAGTAGAAGATCAGAACGAGCTCTGATTCTATCGGTTTTGAGTGCATTGAGTGTAAAAGAGTTGAAAGAAAGTTGGAAAACCATCTTTCAATCCTTTCAACCATGAATATGTGTAGATCTATGTGAAAACATTGTTTAGTCTTGTGGAAATCCTTCAGATCTAAGTTGTTCTTGGTAGAATGAAGCCAACCCTTGAAGTTCATAAGAACTCCATGATGACATCACTCTAGAACACCTCAAATCCGGTGATTTCATGGCTAAAAGTTAAGATTCAAAGGTGAAAATGATGAAGAAGTGTGTGTAGATCATAGAAGTACAAGATTTAGGTTGAAAACTTACAAGAATCGCGAGAAATCGAGAGAAAAGAGAGCTGGAGTGCGGCTGGTCGAGTGAGGAGCTGTCACATCACAAATGATGTGACAGGAGGGTATTTATAGGGTTTCCAAAAGAGGAAAGTGCTGAAGTGTCGGATTGGTCACCGATCGGATGGCAGTCCGATCGGATGGCAACCCGATCGGATGGCAACCCGATCGGATGGCAACCCGATCGGATGGCAACCCGATCGGATGGCAACCCGATCGGATGGCAACCCGATCGGATGGCCACTCAATCAGTTGGCCACTCGATCCAGGTGTCCGGTGCGATAAGTTTTGTCGTTTCGGTTCGCGTGTTGAGCGTTGCGATGCGATTCGAGTGAGCGATGCGATAGTATTACCCATTAGTTAAACAAATAACCTAACTACTATATCTAACATACAATCACTATGAATAACTTGCATTTAGCGTTTGCGATTAGATTGCGATGCGATATAATTGCGATTGCGATTAAACACCTCAACATAAACATAACATGCACAAGTAACACATAATGGCACACACACGTAAAACAATATCCAGAACACATAATTCGAGTCGCGATTGCGATAGCGATTAGCGATAAGTCGATTAGCAATTAAACATGCGATTATTAATAGATACTCCACATAATACAACTAAAGCGATTAAATAATATAATTCGATTACAAGTCAAAAGTATGATTTAATGGTCAAGCAAGGAGTGACAGATCACAATTAGCAATCTTTTCTTCCTTTGACTTGTACTTTGACTTCCCAAAAACGGGTTGTTACAACGCGTACGCGATAACCTTATCTCGTTGCATAAGCACACAACCAAGACCTAGGTTAGAGTCATCGTAGTAGACTACAAAGTCGTCGTTTCCATAGGGTAGCGCGAGTACGGGAGCGTCGCAAAGCATATGCTTAAGAGTATGAAAGGCATCCTCTTGTTCGGTTCCCCAAACAAAAGTCTTGTCTTTATGCGTAAGAGAGGTGAGAGGAACGGAGATTTTAGAGAAATCAGCGATAAATCGACATTAATCACCCGCCAATCCGAGAAAAGAACAAACTTCGGACAAAGTTTTCGGTGTAATCCAACTCTTAACTGCTTCTATCTTCGCGGGATTGAAGTGAATACCTTGACTGTTGACGATGTGACCGAGGAATTGAACCTCCTCGAGCCAAAATTTACACTTGGAGAACTTGGCATAGAGGCAATTCCCTTGGAGAAGCTCGAGAACCAAACGAAGATGTTGCGCATGTTTGGCTTTTGACTTCGAATAGATAAGGATATCATCGATAAACACGATGACGAAGCAGTCGAGAAAAAGTTTACACACGCGATTCATCAAATCCATGAAAACCGCGGGTGCGTTGGTAAGACCAAAGGGCATAATGACGAATTTATAATGGCCGTAACGAGTGCGAAAAGCGGTTTTAGGGATATCTTCCTCCTGAATTCGCAACAGATGATAACTAGAGCGTAGATCGATCTTAGAGAAACACGTAGCGCCTTGCAATTGATCAAACAAATCATCGATTCGGGGTAAGGGATAGCGATTCTTGATAGTAAGCTTATTGAGTTCCCTATAATCAATGTACATTCGGAACGATCCATCCTTCTTTTTCTTGAAAAGGACAGGTGCTCCCCATGGAGATGTGTTAGGGCGTATAAAGCCTTTATCAAGTAATTCCTGGAGTTGACTCGAAAGTTCACGCATTTTGGACGGAGTGAGACTATAAGGGGCTTTAGCGACAGGGTTAGCTCCAGGAATGAGGTCGATACGAAAATCAATATCACGAGACGGCGGTAGACCATGTAAGTCGTCAGGAAAGACAGCAAGAAAATAACGAACCACAAGTACCTTTTCCATCGTCTTCTTTTCCTTCTCTGCTACTACGATGTGTGCTAAGAAAGCCTTGTATTCCTTTCGGAGATACTTGCTTGCTTGAATGCACGACATAAGTTTAAGTTCCTTCGAAGATACTTCGCCATAAACACAGAGTTGGTCGCCATTAGCAAGAGAGAAACGAATCATCTTTTCGAAACAAACGACTTCAGCACGATTCTCATGAAGAAAATCCTTGCCTACTATGATATCGATGTTGCATCGGAATGAGATCGATCAGGAAGACGTGATTGTTGAGTTCAAGAGTACAATCACGGATAACAGAATCAACGGTGACGGTTCTTCTGGTGGCAATTTCTACATCGAACGTCGTTGGGAGGTTAGCGCGTTTACGGTTTAGGAGCTTTTCGAATTCAAACGACACAAAACAGTTATCGACTCCAGTATTAAATAAACACTAAGCATAAATACCATTAACGAGAAACGTACCATTGACAACATTGTTGTCAGTTTGAGCCTAGCGGACATTGATGTTGAAAGTTCGTTCGCGGGTTGCTCCTGTGGTTGCTGCTGCTGCTGAGGCTACTGCTATTGATGTTGTTGCTGCGGTGGTTGCTGTGGCTCTTGTTTCACCACATGGTTCGGGCAGACATTTGCAAAATGATTAGGGTCACCACATGAGAAGCAGGCTCATGCATGGGCAGCGGGAGCAGGAGCTGCTTGGTTACCCTGAGGAGCGGGGAGTGGAGCTAGCAGTGTAGGAGGAGCTTGAGCTTGAGCTTGCTGACGTGGGACGGTGCGACAGTTCGCTGTGAAGTGTCCGTAGAGGTTGCACTGGACACAAAAACGGCAAGCTATCCCAGCTGGGTGATGATAGGTGCAAGTAGGGCACAGAGGATGAGGACCAGTGTACGCACACTTAGTAGGCAGTGCGTTGGTCACAGGTGCTGCCACTTGGCGGTTCTGATTCTGGTTGGGTTGGGTTGGGTTGGACAGGAACAGCGTTGAGAGGAGTAGCAGTAGCAGCATAATTCTTGTTGTTGTTACCCCTGCGCTTGCGATTCTGACGTGAAGACTTCGAGACTTGAGGTGCTGCGGTTTCAGTAGCAGGAGTAGCAATGACCTGGTGGAGATTCTTGGTTAAGGTTTTGAAATAACCAGCCAAAACTCGCTTATCATTGATCTCAGCGGCGAGTTGATAAGTTTCCTCAATGGTAGTAGGTTTAGTTGCCTGAACAAATTCAGCTACACAATCGGGTAAAGCTCGAATGTACTTCTTGATCGTGATGTCAGGCGTTGACACTTGACCAGGACAGATGATGCTGAGCTGCTTGAAGCGAGCGGTGAGACCAGCGTTATCACCTCCTTCTTGCTTGATACCCAAGAACTCGTTTTCCAGCTTCTGTAGTTCATGTGGGGGACATAATTCTTTCATCATGACTTCCTTCAGTTCCTCCCAAGAGAGTCCATAGGCTGCATCATTAACTCTCCTGTTGCGTTCAGTAGTCCACCAATCAAGTGCCCTAGACTGGAAGACTCCGGTAGCATTCACAGTGCGGAGGTTGTCTAGGCATCCGCTTTGACGAAGGGTGACTTCAATCGAGTCAAATCACTGAAACATGGCACTGGGCCCATCTTCACCAGTGAAGTTAGCAGGACCGCAGGCCTTGAATTGTTGGAAGCTAAAAGGAGCTTTCGGCTAGTCGCTCTTAGATTCGACGGATGATTTGTTGCTGACCTCGTTGATCTCACTGGCGATCTGAGGTATGACTTTAGCCATTTACTTGGCGACGAGAGAAGCGATACACTTGTTATCTCTGCTTTTCTGAGCGTTGCGGCGAGTGTGAGAACCAAGGGAAGACATTGTCTGCAGCAGACATCGTCGTATGATTTAGACTAGATTCGATTATATCGGGTCACGTTTTGAAAAACTTAGCGTATCGTAAAACATCCTTCGTTGTTGTAAAGCACAGGAACACGTCCAAAACATAGGCACATAGTCACGTAGGCACATAGTCCACATAGGCACACAAGCACGCAGGCACGTAAGGCACATAATCCACGTAAACACATATTTTGCACGTATTCACCTATATTTTGCACGTATTCATCTACATATATTGCATGTATTCACCTATCCTTCAAGTTCCGCGAAGCGCGTTCGAGAGTAGCGAGCGATAGCGAGTGCCATAAGCGTCGAGTGTAGCGTATGAGAGTTCTTAGTTTGTCTGCGATTTGTTAGCGTTTTGAGCTAAGAGTGTTGTGCGAGTTGTGCACGTTTAGTGAAGCAGTGAGCGGAAAAGCGAATAAGTCTCCAAAATCGAAACATATAATTATGTAAACACATAAAACACATAAAAGCGATGAAGCATAAAATCAGCGATTGCGGGCTTAGGATCGAAATAGATTGTCTTGGGTTCTATCGATACATGTCGAACACCCAAAGTGATTTAACTATTCCACAACGTTCTCGAGCACACGCTTTGGCCTGATAGACTGTGCTCTCTCACCGGCATATGGTGAACGGCATTCATCCTTTCGGTTACTACATGAACCGATTCATTGGAATCCATCGAGACTTTGGTGAGAGTTTTGTAAAACCAAAGTAGAGATTGGAACTAGCCATTAAGATGCGGGTTTCACCCCTGACTTAATGACTTTATTCCGGATTGTGTGGTAAAAACCACGAAATTGAGAGGGAGAATTTCGTCGAGGTATGGATGCCACTCCTGACTCAACAAAAGATTCTCATGCTGAGAGTAAAAATTTTGCGTAGAGTGAGCGGTCTCTTCGAGAGTTCTTGGTTTTCACACCTAATCTCGATAAAATCATTCTTTTGTGTTATGCGAGTGCTTTTGAAATCGTGTGTATTATGTTTGCCTTAGGAAAGTCAATAGTGCGTTTTCATCCTTAGGAAAGGCCCATCCATGCGAAGTTGTAGTATGCGGTGTTCGCACGGGGATGTGGTTTTAGCGAGTTTGAGAATAAGCTTGTGCAGAACCCCTACTGGGCTCGCACAAGGCGGTCTGTTGGTGCTTAGACTTAGACTAGGTCGATTCTAAGATATCAGACCCGGACTAGGTCATGTGTTTCCTAGTTCCCTATAGTAATGGCTCTGATACCAATCTGTCACACCCCAACCGACGGCGGAAACATCGGGACGTGGCACTAGGCAAACCAGATTGCTCAAGAGATCCATAACAACTAAATGTTACCAATATTTTTAAGGTCAATTCTCCCATACCAATCAACAAATATTCGACAAATAATTATTACAGTTAACGAGTTTCTCTCGAACAAAACAAGTCCAACAACCTAGATTTTCTATTTGATGTAGTTTCTAGACTGCCTATCTTGATTCCACAAAAGATTAGCATAGCGTCCTATCAACCTGTCACATACGTTAAAATAAAGTCAATACATAGAATGTAAAGGTGAGTACACAAGTTTGATAATATATAGTATAGCGAAAGCGTTTACGCATAATCAACATGTAACACGTAGAAATGTGAATCAAGTAAGCTATCGACAATGACATATGCAACCGGCATGACTGCGAGTGTAGAATGCGCAACACATTATCACCACTGTGACCATGTGAAGTAAAACCCTTAACAACCCCTGTCCACGACATGTGCTGAGTCCAAACTATAGTACTATCGTTGCGAAGGTGTCAGGCAACAATCACTGTGTAAACATAACATATAAGCATTCATCGAATCACATATAACATGCAAGAGCGGTTAGCATTTATAAAAGAGTTGCGCTATGTGTTGATGTGTTTTGATATAGATAACGTATGTAACACCCAAAAGTACGTTAAGCGAAAAAGGGTTTGAGTATACTCACAGTATGTGTTTAATAAATAAACACAGCCTTGAATTGGATTGAAGGGAGCGCGTTGAAGTTAGCCTAATCATAGAACGGTAGCGTAAGCGTTGAACTGCGTGTAAACAGTGCATCAGATGAGATAAGTGTCGAATGGTGAGTCGAACGGATGAGAACCCATTCGATCGGATGGTCATCCGGACGGATGACCATTCGAGCGGTTGGTCATTTGATTGGGAGAGTGTGTTTGAAAATCGTTTCAAAACTTTTGAAGTTTTCGTTGTAGTATAAATCAAGTCATTCGATCGGATGGTCATCCGGACGGATGGCCATTCGATCGGATGGTTATTCGATTGAGAAGTTGAAGTCTGAAGTTTGGTCAAATTGTTTAAGTTTTGAAAATTATAAAGGACAAGTCACTTGGTCGAATAGTCATTCGATCAGATGGCTATTCGATCGGGCAACCTGATGTTTTGAAAACTAGTAATATTTTACCAAGTTAAAAGTTTGGAATTTAACAGAGACGGCGTGACGACGTCTCAAACAACGGGAATCCACACCGAGCCCAGCTCAGTCGATCGGATGGGAATCACCCCATTCGATCGGACTTACTATTCCCGATGAAGTTTCATGTTCAACCCGTAAATCGGTCATCTCTTCGATGGAAATCCATTTTCAGACCGGTTTTCCACTAGAGAATGAGTATAGATTCCATCGGTTCTTAGTAGAAAAGTGAAGAATGTTGAAAGACAGTTGAAAAAGTTTAGATTTGCTTGAGATTTGTGTTAAAAAGTGTAGAAATTCTTTAGATCTGGACAAATCTTGATGAGATGATGCCACACAAAAGTTTGCATAAGAAACCGTGGTGATGTCACCTTCAAGTAGTCCAAATCAGGCGATTTCATGGTGAAAATCAATGATTTTAACGGAGAAGATGATGAGAAAGTGTGTACTGATGATGGAACTACAAGATTTAGGATGAAAACTTATGAAAATGGCCTTGGATCGAGTGAAAAGTGCTTGGGAACGAGCTGGGAGCGAGTTGGGTCGGATAGAGCTGTCACATCAGTGAACAGTGATGTGACAGGCGAGTATTTATAGGGTGAGAAGAGATAAGGGGGTGCAATGCGTGGGTCGGATGGCCAGTCGATCGGATGGCCATCTGATCGGATGGTTATCCGGACGGATGATCATTCGATCAAATGGTCATTCGATCAGACGACTGGTGCGAGTTAGTTTTCCGACTTTCGTTTTGTTCGTTAAGCGTTGCGTTTAAGCGAGTAGCGAGTGAGCGTTGTGATGAGATAACCACATAACATTAAACAAGTAAACACACAAATAACACATAATTTGCATAAAGTAATTCCGCGTTTCAAGTTTGCGATGAGATTGCGATGTGATAGCGTTTAGTATAAACATGCGATGAAATGCATTAAATAGGATGCATTGTAATAGCGTCAAATGCGATAATTGCGTTTTGGATAAACATTGTGAATGCATTGAAAAACATAGTTTAAAAATATCATTAACCCGTTAGCGATAATCGAAATCTCGGGAGTACAAGATAGTTAAGAAAGAAATAAGAAATAATTAAGCAAGAAATGATAGATCTGTTATTTCTTATTATAATGACCCGAAAGGTCGGGTTATTATAGTCAACATGTTAATTCTTACCTCTGGGTGACCTTTTAACAAACCGAGAGCTTCATGATGTTCGATCATACTCTCGGTAATGTGACAACTGTCAAATTTGCATGCTGCCGTACAATTAATTAATATTTAATTTGTGCTTAATGACTGTGCTTGATTACAACTGTGATTAAACTGCTTTCTGATTCCTGTTACATACATACATATGCATCATATTTTATACAGTCACTCCATTTATTACACACAAACATTAGTGACATACTTGATGCACACAACACAGTTAGCACACTGAACGGTTGATTCAGAACCATGCTGACAATACCAGCACATAGGCAGACAATGTTATTATGGCCAATATGAGCCAGGGATAAGGTACTACACTAGTAGGGAGTGTAGGGAAGTGAGGACCATAAAACTGCGTCACTAGGTAGTAGTTAAAGTGCCGGGAAGTGCCAAAAACACACTTTAAGTGCAGAATTCTGCATTCATTAATAAAAATTCAGCATTTTGATATGCTAGTAAAGTACAAAAATATGGCAGAATAGTCCTATATGCTTTCCTAAGTGCCGGGAATAAATTGTGTTACAAAAATATATATAAAAGACATTATTCGGACTAATTAAACACTTTAACGGAACAGTGTCTAACCGGACAACCGCACATTACCCGGGACACCAAATTTTTGTCAAATACTTTGTTTTATTATTTTTGGCTAGTCATGATTCCCGTTTACCATAACACCCACTAAAAATCCTCAAACTAACATATATCATCAAGTTACTTAGATTTTAACTACCATTTACATTTTAGTCACAATTTTACATCCAACCCCCCCTCTAAACCGAAAATCGGTCCCCATGGACCCCACCATATATCTACACCATGCTTCATATCTCCTAACTAGATTTAACTCTAATATTTTATTTGATCTTGCTTGTTGAACTTGCTAAAATATGTAGTAGACATCTTATAAGAGTATGGCACTTAGATCTTTCATCATTCCTCAAAATTCACTCTCTCACTTCACTCATCTCTCTCTCTTTCGGCTCCACCCCAAACCGCCACCATCACCACCATAAATCCACCACCATCTTCCATTTTACAAGCTTCCTTCAAGTGTAGAAGGTGGATACTAGAGACTTGCATTTTGTGGAGCTTCAAAGGGAGCTTTGTTCTTGCTTGTTCTTCATTTTTCTCATCATCTTTTCCACTAGATTCTACCCTAGCCTTGTGCTAGTAGTAAGTCTTGTTACACCTTGTTTCATCTTGCTTCTTAGTTAAAGTATGCAGTATGATGATTATGTTTAAATCACAAGAAACAAGAACACTAAATAACAAGAAACTTGAACATAAAAGTTCACATGAAGCTTTACATAAAGTCATGAGATGAAAGATAGTAATACATGATAAATCTGAGTTAAATGAAATATAACCTGCTGTAAATGACTTATGACCTGTTGTTAATCGTTATTAGAAAGTTGTGGTGATCGTATGTGTGCGTTTTAGTAACATTTAAGCTGGAAACAGCATGCTGAGTAACGTTTTCAGCCGACTTCAACTGGCTGTAACCGGACCATTATAAATCGAAAAACTGATTTTCTGAAGCCTAAATTATGTATTTTCGAAAAACGAAGCAAATGGCACTAGAATCATATTTTTTTGAGGTCGTTTACTATTTTTAAAGACCCGTTTTGTAACAGCAGCTCAAGCTGAGTTTTTACTGCAGTAAATGGGTGATATGTTTTTAGTCATAACTTGAAATCTATGTTGAATCAGCTCATGAAAATTGTACTGTAGATGACCACTGATGTCTTAGTAATTCTCCCACTGGAATTTCATCAATCGGACTTACAATAAATTTTAGATGAATTATTTTGTAGACTGCAATCAGAAAGTGACAAATCTGATTGCAGTCCGATAAATAAATTTTTATAAAATACTGGTAATGAACTGGACCCGATATTTTTCAACAATAAAATTTGGATCGTGTAAGACATTCTGTAAAAATTTGGGAATTTTAAGAATAAGATAAGTATTTTATTAAAATGCCCGAAAACAGCCCAGTTTTGTATATTAAAACTGAAATGATATAAGTAGTATTTTGAATGTCTAAATGTCGGGTTGGTTAATTGAGAACGATCTAACGTGCTATATGTTAAAGAAAATGATATGCTATTTAGCATGGACACCTCCATTACAAAGGAGACTATGGCGAAATTTTCTGAAAATCCTAACACTTAGTAAATATTTTCTAGACGAGCGTTTACTAGTATCTTTTAGACTATGTTTTTCAAACATAAACTCGCCATAATTTTTGTAACGAAAATACAAAGTATCGGAGGTTGGTCTTATACATGAAAATGGTTAAATATATATTTAGAATATATATTGTTTTGAGGTAATATATTGAGAATATATTGGCATATTATTATTTGGAATACTACACCGGGATACGACGCCAATACATGGCAAGTTACCCGAACACAAGAATACGAATATACATGTATAAGATACCCCATCCTTGGGAAGGAAATAAGAAGCTAAAATACTTGAGAAAGTATTAATACCAAAGTTGTGGATTAAACAATTATTCCAAAACTAAATATAATTATTATAACATGGAATAATGTTAGAAACGTAACTCAAAAACATAAATACTAAGACAAGGCACGACCCGTTCGTCTAATAGATGTTAGACCATTGTAGGTAGTCGTGTTTGCTGAGGAGACTTGGGTTACACAGATGGAAGACGCAATACAGTGAGTTCATGTCACCCTTTTCTCTTAACTGTTTTCAGTTTTATACTTCGGGGGTGGAATACATGTTACAATTATTACAGACACTTACAGCCGCTTTTATACATGGTTTGGTTAGCTTAAGGAGGGTTTACTACTTAGATCATGTGAGTGGGTAGGCGGAAACTTAAGGCCATCAATCCTCGTTGTAGGACCGAGGGACATGAGTGATAGATCTATTTGGGTGTAGCGAGCCCCACTCCTGAGTCCGCTGAGTGGACCATGTGGTGACTATGTCTTACAGCCGGAAGCCCGGTGCCAAATCTGCTAGGTTTGAGTCTTCCTGCATCACTTCACACATACTGTCACACCCCGACCACGTAGAACATACAAAACGTGGCGGAAACGTCGGGGAATGTTGTAACAGAATTAATTGTTTCAAATCCATGGTAATTGAAGTTTCGTTTTATTAATCAAACATGAAAGTTTACATTGTTTTAAACAAGAACCAAAGAGTACATAACATAAAATAACTAGTTCTTGTCTCGTTTTAAGTCACTAAGGCACAGGTCCGCCTAAGTATGTCTTGATAAGTCCTATGTGACAACTGGCCCAAACCGGTAATTTCCGTACACTTTAATTATTGCTTAATGACTGCAATTATGTGCTTAATTGTAAGCCATGTCTGATTACATACTAAACAAGTGAATTCATGCATGTTGTATACTACAAAATATTGCTTTATGCATAAACGAGAGCGTTGCGTCAAAAATACTAGTAAACTCACCGGTAAGACACACTGTGTCAACAGAACTGCAGAAAGCAGTCAGACAATAAAATTGGAGCCTAGGTGTAGGTCCGACAACAAGAATGCATTAAAACCCAAGAGTACATACAAGGGTTTAATACATATGCAATGCGAAAGCAAAATTAAGCACTAAAAAGCACCCGAAACGCACTTTAAGTGCAGAATTTATATAATTCAGCAATAATTTAGCATTTAGACACATGAATATTTTGCAGAAATGTCGTTTTATTATCCAGAATATTTCCCTAAGTGTTGGGAATCGATAGTATTATAAAAAGATACTTATTAAACACTAAAAGGTGCAATTTAGCACTTTAACGAATCGGTATGTAACCGAACAACCGGACCATACCCGGAACATGAAAATATTGTTAATAACATTACTTATCTGTTTCTGAGCCAGTTAGGGTCCCTGAATACCCTAACACCCGCGATAAAGCACAACACACTACTAACCGGGTTAATCCCTAAACTTAACTAGATTAACCTAACTATTAACTAATGTTTAGTTGGATTTGAACCAAACTACCCCCCCCTTTACAAACCGTCCCCAAGAGGGGGGACATCCTTTTGTCCTTCTTGATTATTTAATTACTTTTGTTTAATATCAAAGTGACATGAAATCCAATGGTTAAAGAACTTAAGTTTGTCTATAAGAGCTAGAGATTACACACTTGATCATTCACCACTTAGCATTCACCAAACACTCCCTCTCTCTCTCTCAAAGGCTTCGGCCGAACACCCCCTATATCATTCCTCCACATTTCGATTTTGATCTTCACATTCCAAGCTTACACAAGTGTTAAGGATCACCTACAAGGAAGCTTGGTGCAATCGGAAGGCGAAGGACCTCACTCTATTGCTTTTATCCACTCATTTTGCGTCTAGATTCTTCCCTAGCCTCGAGCTAGTAGTAAGTTGCTTGAATCACACTCTCGAACTATTTTGAAGTGGTTAAAATGTTATGTAACGGCTAAAACTCGTAAACATACAAGTTGATACATAAAAGTCTACTAAAAATGCTAGTAATGGTGGTTAAAAGCTTGAATGTTGTGTAAATCTTGTAGTATTTGATTTGTGTGGTTATTTAGGCCCGATTTATGTTGTGGTAGCTCGGATCATCGTTTAACCCGGATTGGTCATGATCATGGATTATGACATAAAGCTTGTTTAAGTGTAACAAGGGTTAGGTGATGAAACTCTACCACACATCAAACTTGAACTTGTGTAAAATCGATTTTACTTATGAAATGGTGTTCAAAACTAGTAGATCTACGGATCTACAAGCGGTACTTTCAAAGGACCAAGTGTCCATTAAATCATATTTTCTAAAGCCGGATCTTACATTAAAAAGAATGATTTTAGCAAACACACGAGTGTGTAAACACTTGTGTAACACAAAGTTTCGACAAAATAACTATTTTTGTAAATGTTGACCGGAAGTTGTAAAGATGTAACTTCTTTAAAAACGAGACTTTCAAGAAACGAAGTTGATCTATACAAAGATCCACTAAAAATAATGGAAAGATACTACCTATTTTGGAAAAACCACAAGTTCATGTATTTCTGCGATTATATATATTTTAACTAGTTGCATATTGTTTATTGTTGAATGAGGAAATTGTTGACGATTTAAAAGAAAATAAACACATGTTTTGAAAACATGGGAAACCTCCATTTTTAGGGGAAACTCTGTCAAAATTTTTATAAATTTTGACACTTAGAAAAATATAAGTTTTTGAGAAACTTATTCCCTAAAAATGTGTTTAAAAGTATTACCAAGGTTTCCCTAATTTTTGGTGATAAGAAATGAGGATTTCTTCAAGAATAAAAATGGATATAAGTATGTATATTTTGAGAGAAAAATATATATTATGTTATCACCAACTTTTGTGCTAAGTATATATAGTATGTGTTATACGTGCTAGTGTATTAAGACTTAAAAAATACACTAAATACTCATGAGGAGTATAAACATAAAATACACATACAACATACAAGATACATAATTCGGGTGCAAAGTGCAAAATACAAAAAGCTTATAATTATTTTTGAGAAAATAATATAAGTAAGATACGTAGTTAAAAATATAGAATATTTTTAACACAAGAATATATACAAAAGAGAGTGACTGTACTTGTGCGACGCAAGTCTAGTGACTAACATTAAGAAAACGCGTATAGGTTACGACGTTAATTAAGCAAATCCGGTGAAGTTTACGACGCATAGGAACGCAAAGTTGTGAGTTCATGCTCCCCCTTTTCTCTTAACTGTTTTCAGTTTTATAACTTCGGGGGTGAAATACATGTTACCAATATTACAATGTTTACAAATGGTATGATGGATACAAGAATGATACGAGAAATCGTGTCACGAATAGGGTACCATAAGCACCATTAATCGTGTACATACTAAGACCGCAGAACAAAAGGTTAGATCTAATGGGTTTCAGGGCAGCCCCACTCTTGGCCACTCTTTTACCAAGCAGTGTTTTTGTGTCTCAGTCGTGAATCGACTACAGAAAAATGCCTATGGTTTGGTGACTTCCTATGTCGTGTCACATGTTAATGGCTTTGCAACCCATTAACACTTGATACATACAGAAATATTTGATTTATACATGAGTATGTGGTGTATACAAAAGACTTGATTTATACAAGATACAAATTATGTTTTCATACAAAGAATACAAACATGAAATACAAAAATTGCATGAATTCACACCAACTTTATGTTGACGTTTTTCCAAAACTCACATGTATTTCAGGTAACTAGGATGGATGTGCGCGCGGTCTGACCCATGCTCGTGGATGTCGCTATTGTTTATCTTTAAATAAAGTTGTAAACTTTTTAAGACAATGTTTTATGCGACTTAGCGATGTAAACGCTAAACTTATGTTTTCAAATTATGGTATTTGAAGTCATTTTCATGAGCATGTAGTATGTTTACCTTTCGTATGCAATGAGAACCTTTCATGATCACACCTCGTGCTTCCGCCGCAGAAAGGGGTGTGACAGATTGGTATCAGAGCTGCGATTGTAGTGAACCAGGATTCCTTCTCGAGTCTAGTCTACAATCTCTAGGATCCTTTCACGAAAACAATTTTCAAAGAGTTTTCATTGCATAAAACGTCCCGCGACATCCACTGCCTGAAACTGTCTACATGAGTCTAGAAGAGACACTATGAGACTTAGAGTGCACTTGAGTAGCACTCGTCGTTGACTAGAAATTACTTGCAATCATGTGTGATAATTAGCATGTACTAGAAGTAGAATGTCACAAGTATATGTGACTTTACCTGAAAGCAATGGCCTACCTGAAGGAAGAAAATACGAGGATGAAACGAACTGTGCGGACTGTGCAAGGAGTTACGTAATTATGGATGCATACATAATTATGGAATTCAGTGCACAAAAATCACAGCAAGTCTTGTCACGTATAGATTCCCTCAGTGCAAGCCTACTATGTTTTCTGCTAGAGTAATAATTGTTTGATGTCACTTATGTGGTATATATATGTGAATATATATATACTACTACTGTCTAGTATGACGATATTAAACAAATGTGTAACCCTGTTGTGTTATGTTCGTCAGAACATGGCACCCAGAAGAGCTGTGAACGCTCGTGACCAACCTCCTCCTCCCCCACTGCCAAGAATTGCTGAAGAGCTGGAAGCTCTACTGGAAGAAAGGATCTCCGTTGCTATCGCCCAGTACGAGGCAAACCGAACTCAAGACAGTGGCGGCCCAAGCAACGCTAGACGTAATGGGAACGGAGATTCATCTGGAGGCAATGCAGCTCCATGCTGCACTTTCAAGCAATTCCTCGACTGCAAGCCGATGAACTATGACGGCACAGGAGGTGCAATAGCATTTGTACGCTGGGCGGAGAAGACTGAAGCTGCTATCCGCATGAGCAAGTGTACCGCGGATCAGCAAGTCACTTTTGCTACTGGATTGTTTGTCGATGAAGCTCTGACTTGGTGGAACTTGCAAGCCCAAACCTTGCTCGATGATGCCGCCTATGGCCTGACTTGGAATGAACTTAAGGAAAGAATGAGAGAGAAGTATTGCTCTCGTGCTGAACTCCAAAATCTGGAAACGGAGTTCTGGCACTTGACCATGGAAGGTGCGGATATTAATGGTTATACTCGAAGATTCCACGATCTGTCTAGAGTGTTTCCCTACGTGGTGACTCCCGAATTCAAGCGCGTTGAACGCTACATTAGGGGACTGGCCCCAGAGTTTCGCGGCATGGTAACTTCGGCCAAACCTCAAACAATCACTGAGGCGGTAACTCTGGCTGCCAACCTTACCGAAGATTGCGTTCGTAGGAAGAGGTTATCACTAAACCCAACTGAAAGGACCGAGACGCATGATAAGTCGTCTGGTGACAAGAAGAGGAAGTATTCGAAACTGAATCAAGCCACTCACATCAACAACAAGGGCTTCAACAACAAGGAGCGCAACCCTAAACCGCCTCAGGAAGCGGAAACTCTCTCAACCATGAATGACGCTCATACCAAAAGGTACCTGGGCACCATGCCTTTCTGCAACCAGTGCAAGCGTCATCACGGAGGAGTTTGTCGCATTCCAAAATGCGACAAGTGTGGAAACCTGGGTCACCATACCGAGGACTGTTGGGGAAAAAGAAAGAACAGGAATGGAAATCGCAACGGTGCTGGAACTAGAGACAATGGTAGAAATGGAAATGGCAATGGTAACCGGAATGGCCATGGAGCTGGGCAAAACCAAGGATGCTTCAGATGTGGAAGCAAAGATCATTTTATGAAGGATTGCCCAGAAGGAAACAAGGCTCAGGCTCGAGCATTTGTAATTGGAGCAAGGGACGCACGCGAGGACCCTAATGTGGTCAACGGTACGTTCCTCATTAACAATCACTTTGCATCCATATTATTCGACACTGGCGCCGATTATAGTTTCATGTCTGTGGAATTTAAACGCATACTTGGAATAGAATCTAGTAGATTAGAAATTCCTTATTCCATAGAACTAGCCAATGGTAAACTTGTTGAATCGAGCGAAGTTGTTAGAGGCTGCATGCTAGAACTTGGTGCACGAAGATTTAGCATCGACCTCTTACCTATTCAATTAGGTAGCTTCGATGTAGTGGTCGGGATGGACTGGTTGTCCAAGAACAAAGCTGAAGTCATTTGTCATGAGAAAATCATTCGCATCCCTCTGACGAATGATGAAACTCTCATCGTACATGGAGAAAGACGAAACGCGCCTCTACGAATCATCAGTTGTATGAAGGCACAGAAGTGCTTAAGGAAAGGATGTGTTGCTTTCCTAGCACACGTTGTAGATAAGAAGGCTGTGGAGCCAAAACTCGAAGACATTCCTGTGGTGAAGGAATTTCCTGATGTGTTCCCTGAAGATCTGCCAGGACTACCTCCGCAACGACAAGTCGAATTCCACATAGACTTGGTTCTAGGAGCCGCTCCTGTAGCCATGGCTCCATATCGACTTGCGCCATCCGAAATGCAAGAATTATCTACACAGCTTCAGGAGTTGTTGGATAAAGGATTCATAAGGCCAAGCTTCTCGCCCTGGGGAGCTCCAGTATTATTCGTGAAGAAGAAGGATGGATCACTGCGGATGTGTATCGATTACAGGGAACTGAACAAGCTCACGATCAAGAATCGGTACCCGCTACCGAGGATTGATGACTTGTTTGATCAACTGCAAGGATCAAGCTACTATTCCAAGATCGACCTTCGATCTGGATACCATCAGCTGAGAATCCAAGATGAAAGCGTGCCAAAGACTGCATTCAGAACACGCTATGGGCACTACGAATTCCTTGTGATGCCGTTTGGATTGACGAATGCACCAGCGGTCTTTATGGATCTAATGAACCGCGTATGCAAACCATATCTCGATAAATTCGTGATTGTATTTATCGATGATATCCTGATTTACTCGCGAACGAAAGAAGAGCATGAGCAACATCTCAGAACTATTCTGGAACTACTGAAGAAAGAGAAACTTTATGCAAAGTTCTCGAAATGCGAATTCTGGATTCGCGAAGTACAATTTCTTGGTCACGTGGTGAATGAGAAGGGCATTCATGTAGACCTGTCCAAGATTGAAGCAATAAAGAATTGGGAAGCTCCCAAGACCCCAACTGAAGTTCGACAATTTTTGGGCTTAGCGGGCTATTATCGGCGATTCATCGAGAATTTCTCAAAGATAGCTCAACCGCTAACGACCCTTACTTAGAAAGACAAGAAATACGACTGGGGTCACAAACAAGAAGAAGCCTTTCAGCTACTTAAGAACAAGCTCTGCGATGCACCGATACTATCGTTACCCGAAGGCCCTGGAGACTTCGTGGTATACTGCGACGCCTCACGACAAGGCTTAGGTTGCGTGCTCATGCAACGCCAAAAAGTCATCGCCTATGCTTCAAGACAACTGAAGGTTCACGAGAGAAATTATACCACTCACGACCTGGAGCTGGGTGCAGTGGTATTCGCCTTGAAGATTTGGCGACATTATTTATATGGTACTCGATGTACAATCTTCACAGATCACAAAAGCTTACAACACATATTTGATCAGAAGGAATTGAATATGCGCCAGCGACGTTGGGTTGAGCTGCTGAACGATTATGACTGTGAGATTAAGTACCATCCTGGAAAGGCAAACGTTGTAGCGGACGCGTTGAGCCGAAAAGAAAGGGTTAAGACCCTAAGGGTTCGAGCATTGGAAATGACGATTCAAACGAACCTCACTGCATGCATTCGTGATGCACAACAAGAAGCTCTTAAAGGAGAGAACCGTAAAGCTGAATACCTACGGGGTATGCTGAAATACATGGTGCCAAACGAAGAGGGAGCCTTATACTTCAAGAAGCGTATTTGGGTTCCACTCTATGGTGGCATACGAGAAGTCATCCTTAATGAAGCGCATAAATCGAGATACTCGATCCATCCAGGATCAGATAAAATGTATCAAGATTTGAAAGAATACTATTGGTGGCCGAGACTCAAAAGCGACGTTGCTGTCTATGTTGGAAAATGCCTAACCTGTGCTAAGGTTAAGGCAGAATATCAGAAACCGTCCGGCCTACTACAACAACCAGAGATTCCCGTGTGGAAGTGGGAACAAATCTCGATGGACTTCATAACGAAATTACCCAGGACCCCGAGAGGGCACGATATGATATGGGTAATAGTTGATCGATTGACGAAGTCTGCGCATTTCCTACCAATCCGAGAGAAGGATAGCACTGGAAAGCTTGCAGAGATATACTTAAGGGAAATTGTGGCACGTCATGGAGTGCCAATCTCAATCAATTCAGACAGAGATGGACGCTTTGTCTCGAGAATCTGGCAATCATTTCAGGAAGCCTTTGGATCTCAGTTAGATCTAAGCACGACATTCCATCCGCAAACAGACGGCCAGAGCAAACGGACTATACAAACGTTAGAAGATATGCTTCGCGCATGTGTCATGGATCTAGGCGGCAGCTGGGATACTCATCTACCTTTAGTTGAGTTTTCCTACAATAACAGCTATCATACGAGCATAAAAGCCGCGCCGTTCGAAGCTCTGTATGGCCGCAAATGCCGATCGCCCTTATGTTGGGCAGATGCCGGAGATAAGCGTATGGTTGGTCCTGAACTTGTACAAGAGACAACCGACAAGATTGCGCAGATCCGAGAGCGCATTAAGGCGGCTCGAGATCGACAAAAGAGCTACGCTGATCCGAATAGAAAATCAGTAGAATTCAAGGTGGGAGACAAGGTGTTGTTAAAAGTCTCACCTTGGAAGGGCGTAGTCAGATTTGGAAAGCGTGGAAAGCTGAATCCACGATACATCGGACCATTCAGAATATTGAAGAGAATTGGTACCATGGCATACAAGTTGGAGTTACCGGAAGAACTTAATGGAGTACATGATACGTTTCATGTATCCAACCTGAAGAAGAGTCCAACACAAGAAAACGTGATCATCCCGATGGATGAAGTGCATATTGATGAAGCCCTCCGATTTGCAGAACAACCCGTTGAGGTTACCGACTGGAAAGTCAACAAGACCAGGAGGAGCAGCGTAAAACTTGTCAAAGTACGTTGGAGCTCTAAGCACGGACTCGAGTACACATGAGAACGTGAAGACCAGTTCAAGAAAAAGTATCCCCACCTATTCAAGAAGACTCCAGCGAGAGTTAGTTCAGCCTGAATTTCGGGACGAAATTCTTTTAACGGGGGGAGACTGTGACAACTGGCCCAAACCGGTAATTTCCGTACACTTTAATTATTGCTTAATGACTGCAATTATGTGCTTAATTGTCAGCCATGTCTGATTACATACTAAACAAGTGAATTCATGCATGTTGTATACTACAAAATATTGCTTTATGCATAAACGAGAGCGTTGCGTCAAAAATACTAGTAAACTCACCGGTAAGACACACTGTGTCAACAGAACTGCAGAAAGCAGTCAGACAATAAAATTGGAGCCTAGGTGTAGGTCCGACAACAAGAATGCATTAAAACCCAAGAGTACATACAAGGGTTTAATACATATGCAATGCGAAAGCAAAATTAAGCACTAAAAAGCACCCGGAACGCACTTTAAGTGCAGAATTTATATAATTCAGCAATAATTCAGCATTTAGACACATGAATATTTTGCAGAAATGTCGTTTTATTATCCAGAATATTTCCCTAAGTGTTGGGAATTGATAGTATTATAAAAAGATACTTATTAAACACTAAAAGGTGCAATTTAGCACTTTAACGAATCGGTATGTAACCGAACAACCGGACCATACCCGGAACATGAAAATATTGTTAATAACATTACTTATCTATTTCTGAGCCAGTTAAGGTCCCTGAATACCCTAACACCCGCGATAAAGCACAACACACTACTAACCGGGTTAATCCCTAAACTTAACTAGATTAACCTAACTATTAACTAATGTTTAGTTGGATTTGAACCAAACTACCCCCCCCCCCCTTTACAAACCGTCCCCAAGAGGGGGGACATCCTTTTGTCCTTCTTGATTATTTAATTACTTTTGTTTAATATCAAAGTGACATGAAATCCAATGGTTAAAGAACTTAAGTTTGTCTATAAGAGCTAGAGATTACACACTTGATCATTCACCATTTAGCATTCACCAAACACTTCCTCTCTCTCTCTCTCTCAAAGGCTTCGGCCGAACACCCCCTATATCATTCCTCCACATTTCGATTTTGATCTTCACATTCCAAGCTTACACAAGTGTTAAGGATCACCTACAAGGAAGCTTGGTGCAATCGGAAGGCGAAGGACCTCACTCTATTGCTTTTATCCACTCATTTTGCGTCTAGATTCTTCCCTAGCCTCGAGCTGGTAGTAAGTTGCTTGAATCACACTCTCGAACTATTTTGAAGTGGTTAAAATGTTATGTAACGGCTAAAACTCGTAAACATACAAGTTGATACATAAAAGTCTACTAAAAATGCTAGTAATGGTGGTTAAAAGCTTGAATGTTGTGTAAATCTTGTAGTATTTGATTTGTGTGGTTATTTAGGCCCGATCTATGTTGTGGTAGCTCGGATCATCGTTTAACCCGGATTGGTCATGATCATGGATTATGACATAAAGCTTGTTTAAGTGTAACAAGGGTTAGGTGATGAAACTCTACCACACATCAAACTTGAACTTGTGTAAAATCGATTTTACTTATGAAATGGTGTTCAAAACTAGTAGATCTACGGATCTACAAGCGGTACTTTCAAAGGACCAAGTGTCCAAGAAATCATATTTTCTAAAGCCGGATCTTACATGAAAAAGAATGATTTTAGCAAACACACGAGTGTGTAAACACTTGTGTAACACAAAGTTTCGACAAAATAACTATTTTTGTAAATGTTGACCGGAAGTTGTAAAGATGTAACTTCTTTAAAAACGAGACTTTCAAGAAACGAAGTTGATCTATACAAAGATCCACTAAAAATAATGGAAAGATACTACCTATTTTGGAAAAAACCACAAGTTCATGTATTTCTGCGATTATATCTATTTTAACTAGTTGCATATTGTTTATTGTTGAATGAGGAAATTGTTGACGATTTAAAAGAAAATAAACACATGTTTTGAAAACATGGGAAACCTCCATTTTTAGGGGAAACTCTGTCAAAATTTTTATAAATTTTGACACTTAGAAAAATATAAGTTTTTGAGAAACTTATTCCCTAAAAATGTGTTTAAAAGTATTACCAAGGTTTCCCTAATTTTTGGTGATAAGAAATGAGGATTTCTTCAAGAATAAAAATGGATATAAGTATGTATATTTTGAGAGAAAAATATATATTATGTTATCACCAACTTTTGTGCTAAGTATATATAGTATGTGTTATACGTGCTAGTGTATTAAGACTTAAAAAATACACTAAATACTCATGAGGAGTATAAACATAAAATACACATACAACATACAAGATACATAATTCGGGTGCAAAGTGCAAAATACAAAAAACTTATAATTATTTTTGAGAAAATAATATAAGTAAGATACGTAGTTAAAAATATAGAATATTTTTAACACAAGAATATATACAAAAGAGAGTGACTGTACTTGTGCGACGCAAGTCTAGTGACTAACATTAAGAAAACGCGTATAGGTTACGACGTTAATTAAGCAAATCCGGTGAAGTTTACGACGCACAGGAACGCAAAGTTGTGAGTTCATGCTCCCCCTTTTCTCTTAACTGTTTTCAGTTTTATAACTTCGGGGGTGAAATACATGTTACCAATATTACAATGTTTACAAATGGTATGATGGATACAAGAATGATACGAGAAATCGTGTCACGAATAGGGTACCATAAGCACCATTAATCGTGTACATACTAAGACCGCATAACAAAAGGTTAGATCTAATGGGTTTCAGGGCAGCCCCACTCTTGGCCACTCTTTTACCAAGCAGTGTTTTTGTGTCTCAGTCGTGAATCGACTACAGAAAAATGCCTATGGTTTGGTGACTTCCTATGTCGTGTCACATGTTAATGGCTTTGCAACCCATTAACACTTGATACATACATAAATATTTGATTTATACATGAGTACGTGGTGTACACAAAAGACTTGATTTATACAAGATACAAATTATGTTTTCATACAAAGAATACAAACATGAAATACAAAAATTGCATGAATTCACACCAACTTTATGTTGACGTTTTTCCAAAACTCACATGTATTTCAGGTAACTAGGATGGATGTGCGCGCGGTCTGACCCATGCTCGTGGATGTCGCTATTGTTTATCTTTAAATAAAGTTGTAAACTTTTTAAGACAATGTTTTATGCGACTTAGCGATGTAAACGCTAAACTTATGTTTTCAAATTATGGTATTTGAAGTCATTTTCATGAGCATGTAGTATGTTTACCTTTCGTATGCAATGAGAACCTTTCATGATCACACCTCGTGCTTCCGCCGCAGAAAGGGGTGTGACAGATTGGTATCAGAGCTGCGATTGTAGTGAACCAGGATTCCTTCTCGAGTCTAGTCTACAATCTCTAGGATCCTTTCACGAAAACAATTTTCAAAGAGTTTTCATTGCATAAAACGTCCCGCGACATCCACTGCCTGAAACTGTCTACATGAGTCTAGAAGAGACACTACGAGACTTAGAGTGCACTTGAGTAGCACTCGTCGTTGACTAGAAATTACTTGCAAAATGAAACTTGTAGTATGGTTTAACAAAGCCTACATGCTAAATGAAACTTAACATAAGTGCTTACGACCCATTACGACCCGTTTAGGTAGCTTAGGCTACTTTAACGCGTCGTTCGCGCGGAACGCGTTCGTACCGCCTAACTAGTCCTATGACAAGTAGAATATGCCTTAACATGCCTAGTATTGTCGCCAAATCAGTTTAGATGTCAAAAGTTATGTCACATATGTTTATAATGAATTTTGGCATCAAAGGGGTATTTTGGTAATTTACCTAAGGCATATAAACTACCTATCATACAACTACTTAAACGTCGTGACCATAAGGTATAACCTCGGAAGGTTATTCCCTATATACTATGGTCACCTAAGGTGTTTGGTCGGATCCTAATGATCGACCAAATGGGTCGGGTTCGAAGGTATAAGCGATTTATTAGATCGCTTACCCTTACGACCCTATACAACGTGGTAATCAGTAGGCATAGTCCCAAGGGACTATAACCATCGTGATTACAATCACGTTGCGAAGTTCAAACGAACTTCGCATTGACCATAAACTGGTCAACGCAGAAAGTCAAACAAAGTTTGACTTTCGGACTCGAAAAGAAATAAAAGAACGAAGGAATACTTACGAAGGGTCCCCGAATGCTAATCTAGATCAAAATAGCTCAGGTATGAAACAAAGGTTTCAACTTAGAGCACATTAGATCAGATTCTAGTGGGTTTTGAAGCAAATGGGGGTGGGGTATTTATAGGATTTCCCGAACCGTTAGGATCGTTTCTTGGAAAACGTGATTGAATCTCGTGCGTACACTTGTTGGAAAGTTGCGGTGACTAAAAATGACCCAAAATGAGCTGAAAGGTCAAGTGTGAGTGTGTGGTTGTGGATTAAACAGCTGGAATCTGCTGACTGATCGTTCTTATCTGTTCTGGGACACTGACGCGGGCCGCGTAAAGGTACACACTGATCTTACGCGGGCCGCCTGGCCATCTATTCTAGAATTGCAGTTTTGGTCCCTGAACTTGAGAAACATGCATTTTGAGGTGTTTTTGACACGTTTAAGCCTCGTTAACCTCATTTCAAGGCTCTAAAATTATGTTAAAGTATTGGGAACTCAAAACATGCTCAAAAATATCTCGGATGTCGGTTCGTTTGGCCGTACGATCGCGATGTTCGCTTAATTACGACGGAATGCGCATAAGCGCGAAAAACGATCCAAATGACGCGACGAATGGATTTTTCTCATGCCAAACACTAAAATAAAATATTTTAGTGCTTACATAAATTTTTGGATGTCCGGATGTATTCAGAACGTAAGTTATGCGCGAAAGTGCAAACTTGTGCACTTTTTGACGCTTTTAGTCCCTGAAAGACCCAAAAGTTTATTTTAGCATACCGAACCCCTCAAAGCCTATTTCTAAGCTATGTGAAGGATATTTAGGGTATGTTTAACTTATGGTCATGTTCCGGAATGTCTGTTACAGTTCAGATTGGCATACTTTCGCAGTTTGTCAACTTTAGTCCCTGTAAGCGATTTAACTTGATTTTGCCATACCAAAGCCTTCAAAACTTATTTCTAAGTTATGTAAAGGTTATTTAAGGTATGTTAAGTCTATTTCACTATTCCGGAGTGTTTGTTGCATTAAACTGGTTATATTTACGCATCAGCGCGCGTATAACCTTCCCGAAAGCGATTTAGAGCTTGAAATCGAACAAGAGTTGAAAGCTCAACACCGGAGCTAGGGAGCAAAAAGCATTTCAGAAAATATTGCCCTAAAAATAATCAAGCACAAGAATGAAAGCTCAACACCGGAGCTAGGGAGGCACGCCAGAAATTCAAACGAGGACATCGGTACGTCCCATATTACTCAATGTTATGCCTCTGTATTGCCAAATACGGTTGCAAACTTTACGATTCGCCTCTCTAAAGTTTGAGAGTACGCTTGGTTTAGTAACAAGTAAGTTAGGTAATCCGCACATGAAAGTACTAGCTAATGGAAAGCTAGTGGAAGCCAACAAAGTAACTGGAAACGGCAAGATAGAACCCGGAGAGCGTGAGTTTACGCTTGAGCTACTGCCAGTTGAATTGGGAAGCTTCGACAAGGTAATTGGATGGATTGGCTGCCGAACGATCGAGCGGAGATTGATGTCCGCACCGCGATGACGAATGAAGGCACGGAAGTTATGGCGGGAATGATGTGTTGCTTTCTGGCTCATGTCGGGGACAAGGGAGCCGAAGAACTAAAACTCAAAGATACCCCCATGATCAGAGAATATCCTGAAATTTTCCCCAAAGACTTACCAGAATTATCTCCTCAACGGCAGGTCGAATTTCGCATCGATTTGATGCCGGGCGCCGCATCTGTAGTTAATGCACTCTAGCAACTTACACCTTCGGAGATGCAAGGATTGTCAGTGTAATCCCAGAAGTTGATAGAGAAGGAAGATAACAGACCAAAAATTCCCTTTTGGGTAACCCCAATTCTGTTTGTCAATAAGAAGGACAATAGCTTTCATACGAACATCAAACAACCAGGATCCGAACGAGCTAACCCACAAGAGTTAGTAAATCTTGCTGAGGACTAACGAATTTCTTACTAAACTAATTATGAGGGTTGAACTACTATTTCACAACTGATCGACGCTCGAATGTCATTAGCTGTAAATTCAGGAATAAAAGTATACCGGGGAGATTGTGGGACAATAATTTGTTTTTAAACATACACAAAAATGGTGTTTCCTACACTATGCACAAAACAGAGTTACACAGAATACGAAACCTTGGGGATTTAGAAAGCTTATGCTTAGGACCTTTGGGAACCCAAGTCCAAACTCGTAAGGGCTGTTACTTAGGAACTACATCTGTCAACCCGATCAAACACCATTATCCAACATATATACCAGTTCAGTTGGCCAAACAGAAAGTACTTAAATTTCTTTCGTCGAAACCTTCACTTGTGCTTCTAGCGAGTAGATGTTTGCATCTCTACTCCCCTTTAAATAGTAGTTGCATTGCGTTGATTTTCTTCGCTCAGAGCGAACACACATTTTCTTCGTATACTTGGTCATTTCTCCATTTTAGCAAATACACATTGCTTCATTACTTGAAAACTTATATGTTATGCATGCACCTTTTGCTACGCATGCGGTTTCATTTCGAATAAACGCTTCATTGAAGTACAAATATTACTTTGCTCAAGCTAGCTATTGGTTTATGATTCACATAACCTACGTTATTGTAATTGTTGGCTCTTTTGCTATCAAGTCAACACACTTTCTCGAAACTTCTTTTGTTTCAAGTTACATTCATGGTTTATTTTGTAACCATGCTGGGATTTCCCCTTATTGGTACATACGTTTATTATCGGGTTACGCTGAAACTAAGTTCAATTGCTTGAACTTATCCATTTCGCATATTCAGTTTAAGACGTCATATGATGTATTGGGAGCATCATATTTAAACATTTTTGCAAAGATTCCTTCATTACGAGTCGTAGTAGATTCGGTTGGTCTACAATTCCACTAAATCGTTTGATTGGTTTCGATACCTTGCGGTACTTAATACTTTTCACCTTCGATCAAAAACAGTGGCTCTTTGACATTCCGTATTCAACTGGAAACTTTACGACATTGCGTAAATCAAATCTTTAGATTGTCTCAGTACACTTTCATTTGACTTCAAACAAGGTGAATTTGTTCGGTCACCACTAATATTGAATTATATCGTTACGACACCTTGTGGCATCATCACAACCTTGTAGCTTGTGCTAATCATGGTCAACCGTTTCACACGAAACTACATATACTTTTAATTGACTGGCCATTTAAACACTTTTGATGCAACTACGAATTATGACAATGATACACCAGATTCGCTTGTAATTCATTCGGTGTATTTTCACGATTCAAAAATGACAACGCACAAATTCTTACCATTCATTTGTTCGGGAGATTGACAGATCACTTTACTATTACTTTTGAGTTGTCGATGTTGAGTTCATATAGCAGATGCTATGGTTGTGAGGACTCGTTGGCATATTGTGACCGACTATCTAAGAATCATATTAGTTAAATCTCCTCTTTTTGTGGAACCCTGCTAGCTGGATTACACTAGACTATACGTCAAATACGTACTGTACCCTTGACATCAAATGCTATAAGCACACACCCTTTTAACCATAGGGTTCGGGTTGTTATATATTCTTGGACTCACCTGATGTGAGTAAGGTTTGATTCGGTTTGGAGATTATCTACCTCGGTATTATTCATATGCATACACATGTGACGTAACCATAAGGAGTTAAGGTAGTACAAATTTCGAGGACGAAATATTCTTAACGGGGGGAGAATATGACAACTGTCAAATTTGCATGCTGCCGTATAATTAATTAATATTTAATTTGTGCTTAATGACTGTGCTTGATTACAACTGTGATTAAACTGCTTTCTGATTCCTGTTACATACATACATATGCATCATATTTTATACAGTCACTCCATTTATTACACACAAACATTAGTGACATACTTGATGCATACAACACAGTTAGCACACTGAACGGTTGATTCAGAACCATGCTGACAATACCAGCACATAGGCAGACAATGTTATTATGGCCAATATGAGCCAGGGATAAGGTACTACACTAGTAGGGAGTGTAGGGAAGTGAGGACCATAAAACTGCGTCACTAGGTAGTAGTTAAAGTGCCGGGAAGTGCCAAAAACACACTTTAAGTGCAGAATTCTGCATTCATTAATAAAAATTCAGCATTTTGATATGCTAGTAAAGTACAAAAATATGGCAGAATAGTCCTGTATGCTTTCCTAAGTGCCGGGAATAAATTGTATTACAAAAATATATATAAAAGACATTATTCGGACTAATTAAACACTTTAACGGAACAGTGTCTAACCGGACAACCGCACATTACCCGGGACACCAAATTTTTGTCAAATACTTTGTTTTATTATTTTTGGCTAGTCATGATTCCCGTTTACCATAACACCCACTAAAAATCCTCAAACTAACATATATCATCAAGTTACTTAGATTTTAACTACCATTTACATTTTAGTCACAATTTTACATCCAACCCCCCCTCTAAACCGAAAATCGGTCCCCATGGACCCCACCATATATCTACACCATGCTTCATATCTCCTAACTAGATTTAACTCTAATATTTTAATTGATCTTGCTTGTTGAACTTGCTAAAATATGTAGTAGACATCTTATAAGAGTATGGCACTTAGATCTTTCATCATTCCTCAAAATTCACTCTCTCACTTCACTCATCTCTCTCTCTTTCGGCTCCACCCCAAACCGCCACCATCACCACCATAAATCCACCACCATCTTCCATTTTACAAGCTTCCTTCAAGTGTAGAAGGTGGATACTAGAGACTTGCATTTTGTGGAGCTTCAAAGGGAGCTTTGTTCTTGCTTGTTCTTCATTTTTCTCATCATCTTTTCCACTAGATTCTACCCTAGCCTTGTGCTAGTAGTAAGTCTTGTTACACCTTGTTTCATCTTGCTTCTTAGTTAAAGTATGCAGTATGATGATTATGTTTAAATCACAAGAAACAAGAACACTAAATAACAAGAAACTTGAACATAAAAGTTCACATGAAGCTTTACATAAAGTCATGAGATGAAAGATAGTAATACATGATAAATCTGAGTTAAATGAAATATAACCTTCTGTAAATGACTTATGACCTGTTGTTAATCGTTATTAGAAAGTTGTGGTGATCGTATGTGTGCGTTTTAGTAACATTTAAGCTGGAAACAGCATGCTGAGTAACGTTTTCAGCCGACTTCAACTGGCTGTAACCGGACCATTATAAATCGAAAAACTGATTTTCTGAAGCCTAAATTATGTATTTTCTAAAAACGAAGCAAATGGCACTGGAATCATATTTTTTTGAGGTCGTTTACTATTTTTAAAGACCCGTTTTGTAACAGCTGCTCAAGCTGAGTTTTTACTGCAGTAAATGGGTGATATGTTTTTAGTTATAACTTGAAATCTATGTTGAATCAGCTCATGAAAATTGTACTGTAGATGACCACTGATGTCGTAGTAATTCTCCCACTGGAATTTCGTCAATCGGACTTACAATAAATTTTAGATGAATTATTTCGTAGACTACAATTAGAAAGTGACAAATCTGATTGCAGTCCGGTAAATAAATTTTTATAAAATATTGGTAATGAACTGGACCCCAATATTTTTACACAATAAAATTTGGATCGTGTAAGACACTCTGTAAAAATTTGGGAATTTTTAAAATAAGATAACTATTTTATTAAAATGCCCGAAAACAACCCAGTTTTGTATATTAAAACTGAAATGATATAAGTAGTATTTTGCATGTCTAAATGTCGGGTTGGTTAATTGAGAACGATCTAACGTGCTATATGTTAAAGAAAATGATATGCTATTTAGCATGGACACCTCCATTACAAAGGAGACTATGGCGAAATTTTCTGAAAATCCTAACACTTAGTAAATATTTTCTAGACGAGCGTTTACTAGTATCTTTTAGACTATGTTTTTCAAACATAAACTCGCCATAATTTTTGTAACGAAAATACAAAGTATCGGAGGTTGGTCTTATACATGAAAATGGTTAAATATATATTTAGAATATATATTGTTTTGAGGTAATATATTGAGAATATATTGGCATATTATTATTTGGAATACTACACCGGGATACGACGCCAATACATGGCAAGTTACCCGAACACAAGAATATGAATATACATGTATAAGATACCCCATCCTTGGGAAGGAAATACGAAGCTAAAATACTTGAGAAAGTATTAATACCAAAGTTGTGGATTAAACAATTATTCCAAAACTAAATATAATTATTATAACATGGTATAATGTTAGAAACGTAACTCAAAAACATAAATACTAAGACAAGGCACGACCCGTTTGTCTAATAGACGTTAGACCATTGTAGGTAGTCGTGTTTGCTGAGGAGACTTGGGTTACACAGACTGAAGACGCAATACAGTGAGTTCATGTCCCCCTTTTCTCTTAACTGTTTTCAGTTTTATACTTCGGGGGTGGAATACATGTTACAATTATTACAGACACTTACAGACGCTTTTATACATGGTATGGTTAGCTTAAGGAGGGTTTACTACTTAGATCATGTGAGTGGGTAGGCGGAAACTTAAGGCCATCAATCCTCGTTGTAGGACCGAGGGACATGAGTGATAGATCTATTTGGGTGTAGCGAGCCCCACTCCTGAGTCCGCTGAGTGGACCATGTGGTGACTATGTCTTACAGCCGGAAGCCCGGTGCCAAATCTGCTAGGTTTGAGTCTTCCTGCATCACTTCACACATATCATTGGCTTTGCAACCCAATGGTGATCTCTTTTTCCTTAATTGCTACATACCAAGGATTTTCATACATACAGACATATTACAAAGGTTTGTACATACTCACTTACACATGAACTCGCTCAACTTTATGTTGATTTTTCAAACTACATGTATTTCAGGGAATTAGCGGATCTGGCGAAGTATGCATAAGTCAAGCTGCGTTGGATAAGATGTCATCCAGGGCAGTAGGTTTGGGAGGTGTAACCCTTACCTGGACGGGTTGCATGTCTTAAACCTCATTTTATTAAAAGTCTTTTGTTGTGTCTTATGAACACGTTTTAGGCAAGTACGGTTTGTAAAATTATTTTAAGTATCGACTTTTCCAAACACTGATGTTGTAGTATTTTGAAACTTAATGAATGGATGAACGTCTTGTATTTTTATCATATAGCATTGTTATGATTGTTGCTATGGTATTAAGAAGTCACACCAAATAAACCCACGCTTCCGCAAAAGTCAGGGTGTGACAGGTAATGCCTAATATTGGTCATTTATGGCTTTTATGCCAATAAGTGATGATACACGCAAGTTGCAAGTTAAAAGGGTTAAAAGCGTCAACATGTTTAATTATACCCCTGAATGACCTTTTAACGAACCCGAAGCATCATGATGTGCAATCATACTCTCGGGAATGCCTATTATGGGCTACATAGGGCTTTGATGCCATTAAACGATAATACGCGCAAGTTTGTGCGTTAAAGGGACCAAAAGCATCAACGTCTAAAACTACACCCTTGAGTGATCTTTTAAAAGAACCGGGAACTCCGTAATGCTCGGTCATACTACCGAATGCGCCTAAAATTGGCCATTTGAAGTTTTCATACCTTATATTAAACATTTTATATTGGAATATAAAGTTTGGGCAATAAATGACAAGTATGAAACTTTAAAAAAAGCTGAACAAAGAATGAGGGACCAAAACTGCCAAAGCAGTAAAACCTTGGATCTGTGCCGGACAGAGTCGCGGGCCGCGACCACTAGGCCTGTCTGCCTACGCGGGCCACCAGCAACAGCACAACATCAAATTTTTTTTGTTCTTTGCTTGGAGTCCACTCCAATCCATTCTAAACCAGTTAAATTGAATCCTTGGGCTACAAACTAAATTGTAACATCTGTTAGGACACTTGGGATCATCATATGAAGTCTCTAACACATGTCATGATCTTGTTCAAACTCAAAAACTATAAATAGGTGTGATATCTCATTGTTCCAACTTGCACCTTTCTTCATAATCTCCTATCCTCTCAATTCTGGAGGGTCCTGAGCAATTGGGAACCTTCTTTGAGTTCTTTTCAGTCCCTAGGACCACTTGTAAGTGTTCCTTTCGTGACTAGTTCTTTTATTTGGCTTAAAAGGCGAAAAGTCAAGCGATTACGATAAACGCTTTGAGTTTTAGTTAGACCTTAAACGGTCAAGCCATTGTTCGCAACGAACATGGCTACGTGATCGTAATTAGGTAGGTGTTAATCCCTCAAAAGGGCACCTCCTAAGAATCACATTTGCTTGGTCTATTGACGAGTAAACATAATATTGTTTTTAAAAGTCAACGGGTCAGTTTTTGAAATAATTGCGATGTGAGTTTAGAAGTGTTCTAAAATATGTTTTATCATTTAAAAAACTTAGTAATAATTAATAGAACATGTGTAAACATGTTCGGCTCGTCAATTCTAGTTTTAGGGTCGGTTCGCAACCGAAAGTCGCAAAGTTTGACTTTTGCGTTGACTTTCGATTATGAAGCGGATTAGATTAGTTTGCTACTGATTTTAGGTTCCGTTATGATCGTAATATAATTTAGCATAACCCTATAAGGTTATATTACACGATCATACTAGAAATCTGAGTTTTTGCGCATGTTCCGTTAATATGCCGTACTTTGACTATTATGCCCTTTTTTTAGCAAAAATAAGGTTTTAGACACCAATAAGCTTACAAACAACTTAGGTACTGATATGTTAACATGTTTAACATATTTCTATGTTACGAACCTGATCATAAACTGAGTTTGCTTGTAATGTTGTAAATTATGCTTTAAATTGACCAAAATGCCCTTTAGGCGCATAGATTGGTTTTAAGCATAATTTTTACTACCAAACTCATTGCCTACTGATGTAATATCATAATTAGGATAATTTGGGATGTCCATTCAGTTTCCAAACTGAGTTTACGCATACGTTCTTGAATTATGTCCTTAAATGACGATAATGCCCTTTTTGCACCTAAAATGATTTAAAAGCATAATTTTCATACAAAACCTTTTTATTACTGATATGTTATATTAATTAACATATTTTGTTCATATAAACCTGATCATAACATTAGTTTTCCTAAAAGATCGCACATATCGTCATTTAACGATTTTAACGCCGTTTCGGCGCGTAGTATGGTTTTAAACCATAACTACCAACCAAGACTTGTTACCTACTGATTTTGTAAATCATTTTAAATATTTTTTTGGTAGGTAACTATGTGTGAAATTACCAAAATGCCCCAATGGAGCATAGTTTGGTTTTAAACTATAAAACACACATATGTTTGATATCATACTAATATTGTATCATAAATATACTCAAGTTCCTTTTATACGTCGTAAAATGACCAAAACGCCCTTACGAGGCATAGTTTGATTTTAAAATCTAAACGGGGCATACAAGTTGATATCCCACCGATATTATAACTTGTTTAAAGTATATTGGCATATGGAACTTGTTAATGACTCATTCGGTTACTCGTTATCGCTTATACGAGTATGGTTAGACTTGCGTAACTAGTTTACGTGAGTTTGCCGAAACGAGTTTAACCTTATCGTTTTTACTTCAAAATCCAGAATGTATTTAGCTTACCCATATTATACAAGTCTTTATACTTGTTGGGTCTAAATTACATTCTATTCCGATCATCGCTTAATCTAGCGTATCGCACCATTTTTAAACTTTAAGCTAGCCGGTCTAAGTCTATGACTTAATTAAGACCCGTTAGCATTCTGAATTGGTTATATATTACCTTCATTCCAGACTAGAGCCACCCGGTAAAAGCTACCTGCAATTAGTTAGATTGGATACGACTGAGTTATTTAAATCTTGCTGTGATCGAGTATTAGCTCAGGTAAATACTTTTAACTTATTTTCCCTTATACGGGCTTGGGATACGGTAAATTATTACCGCTTGGTTGGGTATGGGATCATTTAGTCGGATTGTGATTAATAAATCCGCATAACCCGTTTTAATCTGTTTTGTTTGATAGCATAAACATTAGGGGTTAACCACTGTGTCCTGGATATATCCTCGGCTCATTAAAACTGCTAATGGCCACGACCTATGCATAAGGTGTAGGCATACACCTGACAGATGCAATAGACTAGAATATTAATTACCCACAAGGTTGGGGATAACTCCTTTATGGGTTTAAGTGGTGTGTCAGTTAATCATGTCTTAGTCTCTGTACTAGGCCCCATAAGTATGACAAACATGTAATTCTGGATACAAGATTATAAATATAATTATACCAAGTTATAAAAGATTTTCGTGCCTGGTGCACCTAAACCAATTTTCAAAAAAACATTTTCAAATGAGTCAGTTAATTGTATTTACCAGTGTAAACTAACGTATTTTCAAAAGACTAAGTGACAGGTACTACTCGTAATAGGCTGGGAGCTGTTCGGTGTCGAAATAGAGGATCTTGCAAATCCTTAAAGATGCCTTAAAGTCTGCTAAACTTCATTTTATACATTCTACAATGATCCACCTGTGGATTTGATATTACAAGCTCGTCTATAATTAATACTTTGATATTTTTAGACATTTGGGTTTGTAATAATATTTTATATTCCAAGATTTCCGCTGTGCTATTATGTGTATGATTGACCATGACAATACCAATCTTACGTCACGATATTCCCCACCCGGCCCACTGGGCTGAGCTATAAATATCGGGGTGTGACAATTAAGTATTTCATACTTAATATATATGTGATTTTTCGGAATATTGTTTTCACTAAAAATCAATATTCTTGTATTCTTAAAATATATATTTTAAGAAAATTTTTATAGAAAAATGTGACATCTGTGCCTCTACGACCATCATACAAGTACAAATCAACTGAAATCTTGTGTTTCATTCTTGGAATTTGTACAAATACATGTGATATTTGCACATGTCAATTCTTGTTCGATTTTGAGCTCTTAGTCACTTTCTGGAAAGTTATACGCAAACTGTTACGTAAACGTAATCAGTTTAACGCAAAAAAGACTTTGGAATAGTGACATAAGCTTAACATACCTTAAATAACCTTTACATAACTTAGAAATAAGTTTTGAAGGGTTTGGTATGGTAAAAACAAGTTTATTCGATCACAGGGACTATTTGCGTCAAACTGCAAAAGTCTGCCGATTCGTATAGCAAGGAACACTCTGGAACAAGATCATAAGCTAAACATACCCTAAATATCCTTTACATAGCTTAGAAATAAGCTTTGAAGGGTTCGGTATGCGAAAAATACGCTTATTTGATCATAGGGACTAAAAGCGTAAAAAACTGCGTAAGTTTGCATATACGCGCATATCTTACGTTCTGACCATATCTGGACATCCAAAAATTTTTCTAATCACTAAAATATTATATTTTAGTGATAGGAATGCAAAAATACCCTTCGTCGCCTAATTTGGATCGTTTTCGCGTCCGTTCGAGTTTTGCGTCCGACATTCATGATATTTTCAAGCATATATCAAGTCCCCTATACTTTAACATCCTTGTAGAGCCTTGAAAATGGGTTAACGGGGGTTAAAAGCATAAAAAATTAAGTTTTTACGCTTCAGGGACCTGTTTTGCCAAAGTTTTGAAAGTTTCTGTCTGAGGTCCTGGTTGGGTGCGACAGACTTAGTTGTTTGCTTCACGGCCCGCGAGGCCTAGAGCTAGCAGATTCATTGAATCCTTCAAAACAACCTGCTGAACTCAGTTTTAACCTTAGTTTTTGCATACTATGGGCTGGTTTAAGTGTTCCCCAAGCCCCCAAATCAGTGTGTAACATGTGTAGGGTCCAGATCATGCCTTGAACAAATCAAAAACACTTGGAATGATCTTAAAGGTTCATGATTTCCTATATAAACCCAAGCATTTCACAACTCCAACTTGCTCATTTGCTATTTCCTTCTTCACCTGCTCTAAGTGCAGGCAATCACTTGTTGAGGGCCACCTACCTGAGCATTCTTAGTTCTTTTTCCAAGCTTGGACTATTGTAAGTGTTCTTTCATGCTTGGATATGTATTTCAAGAAAGAAAGTCAAACAGTGTTTGACTTTCAGCTTTGACCATGATTTAGTCAATACAAAGTTCGTTTGAACTTTGCAACGTGAGCGTAATCACGATGGTTATAGTCCCTTGTGACTATACCTACTGATTACCACGTTGATTAGTAGAAGTGACGAGTCAAAGTTTCGGTCAATATGCACGATTATGTGCATTTTGCGACGAAACTATTTTCGGGTATCAAAATACTTTGTTTTGATATCAAATCAGTTTTCCAACTTAGTTAAACATGTTTAACTCGTCACTTTTAGTTTAGTGCTTATTTAGGGTCGTAGGTCAAGCGGTCTCGACAACCGCTTAGACTTTCGAACCCGACCCGTTTGGTCGATCATTAGGATCCAATCAAACATATTTTGTGACCATAGTTGTATAGGGAATAACCTTCCGAGGTTATACCTTATGGTCACTTAGTTTAATTAGTTGTATGATAGGTAATTTATATGCCTTGGGAAAATGACCAAAATGCCCTTTTCATGCATAATTTGAATTTAAGCCTATGTAACTTAAATTTTTACATTTAAACTGATTATGCAACAATATTAAACATGTTAGGGCATATAATACTTGTCATAGGACTAGTTAGGCTATTCGAATGTGCTTTTGCGCAAATAACGCGTTAAAGTAGCGTAGACTACCTTAACGGGTCATAACGGGTCGTAAGCACTTAGGATAGGTTCCAAATTAGAATGTAGGCTTTGTTAAACCATATCACATGAGTTCCAATACTCATTTGGTTTACAAGACCTCATTCTACCCGATCTCCCGATTTAGGTGACGATTTTTTAACATAGTGATCAAATACTAGGTGCCACTTGATTCCTTGATTGCCCGATCTTGTTAGTTCACAAAATCGAGGATCCTTTGCAATCTCAAGTGAGTACATAGTCCCCTCTTTTACTGTAACAATCCTCAATAAACCGACACCCTTATAAATATTTCCGACACCCTAGTATATTTTAAAATATCCCAATATGTCCCAAAATACACCCCATACGTGAAAACGGGCCCCGAATACCCTAAATATTAATAAAAATAATAAAAAATATGATTTTTGGTTTTAGGCGGGCCGCGTAAAGGATCCTTAACCCTTACGCGGGCCGCGTCAACTTAAAACTCAGGCGGGCTCCGGTGTCGCCACGTATGTGTGTGCGTGTTGGACCTACCCCATGACCCGGACACCCTAAACCCTACCCGGGCTAGTACGCGGGCCGCGTAAGCCCTTGCTTACATTTACGCGGGCCGCGTGAGAACCAGAATCAGGCCCTATATAAAGGAGGCTTCGGGTTCCAAATCAAATCGTTCACTTTCTTTCTGTATCTCGACTTTCTGAAGTAATAGGCATAATATTCGAGTAGTATACCCCCTAAATAGCGAAGTTCTGCTCCGTTGTAAGTATTATAACCCCAGTTTCGTATTAGATACGCTGCCCGATTGATTTAGGGTTCCGTAACAACTGTCGTGGTTCTGCCCGACGTAGTTGTTGGAATACCGTCTCGGGGATGATATCATTAATAAAATCAAAGGGTTATTATACTAACCTATGTACATTTGTGTAAATTATAGATTAATCCCAGGAAACCCTTACGCGAAGTCTAAGATAGCAATGTGAGTTTATCCTCTTTTTGTTAACCTTTTTGTAATATTTTACAAAACCTTAAGTGTTTTACAATGTGATTAAGCGGTGATTGAGTCTTTGTAGTTCTTCAATTACTGCCGGTATGTTGGGGTTTTGTATACAAAATGTGGAACACGTTACCATTGGACGACGAGTTAGCCAATGTGTAATATGACCCACCAGTCAGGATTGACAGTACTGAATGAGTAATTGTGTAGAAATAAACAATGTGATCGCTCTCAATACTGTGTTAATTGATAAAATATTTCTTGATTAAACTGGGATTCATTCACCAGTATTTCCCACTGACAAATGTTTTTAAAACGCGTTTCAGGTAACACAATGAGACAGCCAATTAGTAAAAAGCCAGCTAGAGAGCATTGACGGCTTAGGAAAAATATGGCTATAAAAGTTACCTAAAAGACGATATTTTAAATTCAATAAAATAGGGTTTATCCCTATAAACATGTTGTAATAAGAAACTTGGGTTTTACCCATGTGATTATTAATATCAAATATGGTGGTTTTACTCTGATAAACATTTCCTAACTACGGTCCTGATGTAATTTCCACTGCCAAATTAACAAACTGATACCACCAGAATTCTGAGTTCGCGTCCGCCCGTTCCCGGGATAGATAAGGGATCGGGGGTTGCGACAGAAGGTGGTATCAGAGCCTAGCCACTGGTCTAAGCCAAAGAAGTGTTCTGCTGACACTTAAATTTTAAATTTTGTGTTAGGAAATAATTTATGTGATTATGTGTTTTGTGTTATTTGACTATTTGTTAGTTTACAGTATGAGTGATCAAGGACCCTCAGACATGTGTCGTCAATTGTCTGATTCACCTAGGAGTGAAGGTACCTCTTCACAGCCTACCCTCTCTGGGTATTCTGCTGATCAGGAAGAAGGGTTGTTTGCCTTTAAAGCTCAGTCGGAAGAGCCATTCCCTCATAAAAAGAGAGGATGGTTCAGTAAGGAAGCATTTGCGTGTAGAAAAAGAATGCGAAAATTGCAACAACAAAGAGTTCTAGCAACTGCTAAGAGAGAGTCAGATGCCCATACACAGGATATGCTTAATAGAAGCCTAGCCAATTTCCATATCCTAGCTACAACTGCTGCTGACCCAAGTCTGGAACAACTAGTAGCCCCACAACCCTTACCTTTGATTCCCACTCAACCAATGGAGGTAGAAATGCATGATTTTAACCCTGAGGAAATACCTAGGATACCAGCCCCTAATCCTTTAGATCCAAATTATGATCCCTGGTTTGATGATCTTAGGGATTATGTGCCACGCTATCATTTAAATGAAGAAACCTTGCCGAACTTAGCAGCATATCCAGGTTTGGACCCTCTAGATCCCTATTATGACAACGATGAATACATTAGGGAGATTTTGGAGAATCCATACCCTCAGGAGAATCCAGTACCTCAGTACCCAGAGCCAATACCAACACCTGCACCCCCAATGAGTGCAGAGAATTTGCAAGAACTCCGAAATTTCGGAGAAGAAATCATAGAAAGTAGTGAGAGGATGAGGTATGTAGGAGAGCAACTCGTATGGAAATACGATGAACGTCAGATGGATTTCAGGGAAAATCCATACCCGTGAAAGTGATGGTGAAGTTGGTAATAATAATAAATAAAATATATGTGTAATACTAATAAATCTATCGTAGTATAGACCACTTGATGGTTAACGAGGCATAATAGTATTGTAATTTTTAATTCCTGTTTTAGTGTGTATTTGACGCATACTATATAGAAAAGAGTAAAGTCGCAATGCACGACGTTTTTGACCAATATGTGTATTATGTGGATTGTTACTTAAACTATTTAATTATTCTATTAATGATTGGTAAATGTTTAAAATTCAGATGGCCGATGAAGGAAATCAAGGAAATCTGAATAATGATAACCAGAGTAACCTTAACGTGGTTAATGAGAATCCGAGCATCAATAACAATGGAAACCAAATGGATAATAGTGCCGTTCAACATATAGTGGCACAAGGAATCATAGATGCAATGCTATTTATTATTCAAACGATTCAAGAAGCGAATAATAAAAGTAAGCATAGCAGTAAGCGACCAATCGAACCAGAAAACAGCGTGAACAATGGACCCGTACTTCAAGTGCCCATTCCCAAAAGAAGAAGAACCATGCCTTATGGTTGTTCTTATAAAGAATTCTGGTCTTGTAAACCAATGGAATTCTCGAGCAACGAAGGGGCCATTGCAACCCTACGCTGGATAGAGAAGACTGAGGCAGTCTTAAGAATAAGCAAGTGTGCTGAAGAAGATAAGATAATGTTTGCTTCTAATCTATTTAAGAATTCAGCACTAGAATGGTGGAATACAGTCTTCCAATCTAGAGGAAGTGATAGAACTTACAATATGGAATGGGAGGAATTTAAGGACAAGATAGAAAGGAAATTCTGCCCACCCAATGAAAAGGAACAGATAGCAAACAAGTTCTTAAACCTTAGGATGACTGGTGTGGATAGTAAGGGATACACTAAATTATTCTTTGAATATGCTAGAATAGTGCCAACCCTTGCTTCACCTGAACCAGTGTTAATCTCCCGTCATATCTGGGGATTAATTGGAGAAATAAGGCATGTAGTCAAGGCAGCTAGACCTCAAACCATAGAAGAAGCTGTAGAACTAGCAAATACCTTGACAGATGAATTAGTCCGTACCCGAGAAGAGGATCAAAGGAGGAACCTAACCCAGAAGCTCACACAAGAATTTCGTTCTGGAAATTTTAATCGTGGGAAAAATATAGGTTCTACCTCTACACCTTACTGTAAGAATTGCAAAAGAAAGCATTCAGGAAGATGCTCCATATACTGTAACTTTTGCAAAATATCGGGACACAAGGAAGAAGATTGCAGGAAGAAAGATAATAACAGGATATGTTACAACTGTGGAGAACAAGGTCATATCAAGCCTAACTACCCAAAATTAGCCCCGGCTACAAACAACAAGAATACCAAAAATGCTAGAGCATTTGTTCTAACGGCAGAAGAAGCAAAGATGATCCCGGATGTGATCACTGGTACGTTTTTAGTTAATGATATTTTTGCTAAAGTATTATTTGACTCTGGTGCAAACCAAAGTTTTATTAATACTTCATTTTGCAAATTTCTTAATCAATCATTAACTAAACTTCCACAAGAATGTCTAGTAGAGACAGCAAATGGAGAAACCATTAAGATTTCTGAAATCTTGCAGGGAGCAAGAATATAAATTTTAAATCAGAAATTTATTGCAAATCTTTACCCCATGAATCTGGCAGGATTCGATGTCGTTCTAGGAATGGATTGGTTAATAGCCAATAAAGCCAGTATTTTATGTGATCAAAAGTCGATACAAGTAAATTCACCAAAAGGTGAAAGAATCACGATTAAAGGATATAAAACTTCCAAATCTACTGAATTCATCTCTGTGATGAAAACAGCAAGTTACATAAGAAAAGGATCATTAGTGTATTTGATTTCTATAATCACTAACCCTAAAGGAAAGAATTTAAAGGATATTCCAGTGGTGTCCCAGTTTTCTGATGTATTTCTGGAAGAATTACCAGGACTACCACCGGACCGAGAAGTTGAATTCAGAATTCATCTATTGCCAGGAACAACACCAATTGCTAAAGCACCTTACCATTTGGCACCCGCAGAAATGCAAGAACCGAAGAAACAATTAGATGAATTACTAGAAAAAGGATTTATACATCCAAGTTCGTCGCCATGGGGAGCACCGATTTTATTTGTTAAAAAGAAGGACGGATCGATGCGTAGGTGCATTGACTACCGTGAATTAAACAAGGTCACGATTAAGAACCGGTACCCATTACCAAGAATCGATGATCTGTTTGATCAATTGCAAGGAGCTCGATTTTTCTCTAAAATTGATTTAAGGTCAGGATATCATCAATTAAAGGTACAGGAAGAGGACATTTCTAAGACCGCTTTTCAAACAAGGTATGGTCATTATGAATTTACTGTCATGCCATTTGGTTTAACCAATGCCCCAGCCGCATTTATGGACATGATGAACCGAATATGTAAGCCATATTTGGATAAATTCATAATTGTTTTTATTGATGATATTCTCATCTATTCTAAAAGTAAAGAGGAACATGCAAAGCATTTGCACGCACTTTTAAGTTTATTAAGAAAGGAAAAGCTTTACGCTAAATTTTCAAAGTGCGAGTTTTGGTTAGAACAGGTACAGTTTCTCGGACACCTAGTTAATCATGAAGGAATTCATGTGGTTCCAACAAAAATCTAGGCGATTATCAAATGGAAAACCCCTGAATCACCAACCGAGGTTAGAAGTTTCTTAGGATTGGCTGGTTATTATAGAAGATTTATTCGAGATTTCTCTAGAATAGCCATTCCTTTAACTAAGTTAACCTGTAAATCCATTAAGTTTGAATAGGGACCAAAACAAGAAGAAGCCTTTAGAATCCTTAAGCAAAGATTAACTAATACACCCATACTAGCATTACCAGAAGGAACTGAAGACTTTGTAGTATATTGTGACGCTTCCAAATTAGGTTATGGATGTGTATTAATGCAACGTCAAAAGGTTATAGCATATACATCTATACAACTCAAGAATCATGAAGAAAATTATTCAACCCATGACTTGGAATTAGGAGCTATAATTTTTTCCCTTAAAATTTGGAGACATTACCTGTACGGCAGTAAGTTTACTGTATTCACTGATCATAAGAGTTTAAGGTATGTTTTCAAGCAAAAGAAGTTGAATATGAGACAAAGATGCTGGATGGAGATGCTTAGTGATTATGATTGTGATATCCAGTATCATGAAGGAAAAGCAAATATAGTGGCAGATGCTTTAAGCCGAAAGTATCATGAAAAGGCAAAAATGGTACATTCTCTTAAATTAAATCTACAAGTAGATTTAAATGAACAAATCAGAAAGGCACAAGAATTAGTAATCAAGGATGATACTGAAAAACTAAAAGGTATGATTAAGGAATTAGAACAAGGAACAGATGGAATTTGGAGATTCCATAAAATGAGAATGTGGATACCTAAATTAGGAAACCTACGTCATCGTATATTAGAAGAAGCCCATAAGTCTAAGTATACAATGTATCCAGGAAGTGATAAAATGTACCAGGATTTAAGGAAAAATTTCTGGTGGATAGGAATGAAAAAGGACATAGCAGCCTATGTTTCTAAATGTTTAACCTGTTCACAAGTTAAAACTGAACACTAGAAACCCTCAGGTTTGTTACAACAACTAGAAATGCCAGTATGGAAATGGGAATTAATAACCATGGATTTTGTTACTAAATTACCCAAAACAAAGAAAGGCAATGATACAATCTGGGTGATTGTAGATAGGCTAACCAAGTCAGCTCATTTCCTACCAATGAAAGAAACTTTCAGTGTGGAACAATTAGCTAAATTATATGTAAATGAAATCGTTTCTTTACATGGAATACCTTTATCAATTGTTTCTGATAGAGATAGCCGTTTTACCTCTCATTTTTGGTCAAGTTTCCAAAAAGCAATGGGAACCAAGTTGAATCTAAGCACAGCTTATCATCCTCAAACGGATGGACAAAGTGAAAGGACGATTCAGACAATGGAAGATATGCTTAGAGCTTGTGTAATTGATTTTGGAGGTAATTGGGATGACCACTTACCATTAAAAGAATTTTCTTATAATAACAGTTATCACACAAGTATAAATGCTGCACCATTTGAAGCACTTTATGGACGAAAGTGACGAACCCCAGTCTGTTGGGCAGAAATTGGGGAAAAGCAACTATCTGGACCTGAGATAGTACAAGAAACAACAGACAAAATCATACAAGTCAAGGAACGACTGAAAGCAACACGTGATCGACAAAAGAGCTATGCTGACAACAGACGAAAACCCTTGGAATTTCAAGTAGGAGATAAAGTATTGTTAAAGGTCTCTCCTTGGAAAGGAGTAGTAAGATTCATCAAGCGGGGAAAGCTAAGTCCCAGGTATGTTGGACCTTTTGAGATTATTAGAAGAATAGGACTTGTAGCCTATCAGCTACAACTGCAAGAGGAAATGGCAGGAATACATGATGTATTTCATATATCTAATCTCAAGAAGTGTTTAGCTGATGAGTCGTTATTAGTACCTCTTAAGGATATAGAGGTAAATGAACAACTTAAATTTGTAGAGAGGCCTCTACAGATTGAAGACAGGAAAGTTAAGAATCTCAAACACAAAAGATTAGTTTTGGTCAAAGTGAAGTGGGACTCCAAAAGAGGACCTGAGTACACATGGGAGCTTGAATCAGAAATGCAAAGGAAATATCCAAACTTATTCCAGTAGATCTCGAGGACGAGCTCTAAAACAAGGTGGGGAGGATGTAACAATCCTCAATAAACCGACACCCTTATAAATATTTCCGACACCCTAGTATATTTTAAAATATCCCAATATGTCCCAAAATACACCCCATACGTGAAAACGGGCCCCGAATACCCTAAATATTAATAAAAATAATTAAAAATATGATTTTTGGTTTTAGGCGGGTCGCGTAAAGGATCCTTAACCCTTACGCGGGCCGCGTCAACTTAAAACTCAGGCGGGCTCCGGTGTCGCCACGTATGTGTGTGCGTGTTGGACCTACCCCATGACCCGGACACCCTAAACCCTACCCGGGCTAGTACGCGGGCCGCGTAAGCCCTTGCTTACATTTACGCGGGCCGCGTGAGAACCAGAATCAGGCCCTATATAAAGGAGGCTTCGGGTTTCAAATCAAATCGTTCACTTTCTTTCTGTATCTCTACTTTCTGAAGTAATAGGCATAATATTCGAGTAGTATACCCCCTAAATAGCGAAGTTCTGATCCGTTGTAAGTATTATAACCCCAGTTTCGTATTAGATACGCTGCCCGATTGATTTAGGGTTCCGTAACAACTGTCGTGGTTCTGCCCGACGTAATTGTTGGAATACCGTCTCGGGGAGGGTATCATTAATATAATCAAAGGGTTATTATACCAACCTATCTACATTTGTGTAAATTATAGATTAATCCCAGGAAACCCTTACGCGAAGTCTAAGATAGCAATGTGAGTTTATCCTCTTTTTGTTAACCTTTTTGTAATATTTTACAAAACCTTAAAGCGGTGATTGAGTCTTTGTAGTTCTTCAATTACTACCGGTATGTTGGGGTTTTGTATACAAAATGTGGAACACGTTACCATTGGATGACGAGTTAGCCAATGTGTAATATGACCCACCAGTCAGGATTGACAGTACTGAATGAGTAATTGTGTAGAAATAAACAATGTGATCGCTCTCAATACTGTGTTAATTGATAAAATATTTCTTGATTAAACTGGGATTCACTCACCAGTATTTCCCACTGACAAATGTTTTTAAAACGCGTTTCAGGTAACACAATGTGACAACCAATTAGTAAAAAGCCAGCTGGAGAGCACTGACGGCTTGGAAAAAATGTGGCTATAAAAGTTACCTAAATGACGATGTTTTAAATTCAATAAAATAGGGTTTATCCCTATAAACATGTTGTAATAAGAAACTTGGGTTTTACCCATGTGATTATTAATATCAAATATGGTGGTTTTACTCTGATAAACATTTCCTAACTACGGTCCGGATGTAATTTCCGCTGACAAATTAACAAACTAATACCACCAGAATTCTGAGTTCGCGTCCGCCTGTTCCCGGGACAGATAAGGGATCGGGGGTAGCGACATTTACCGCTTTCAAATATTTTAGGGTGATACACATATGCCTACTTGTTATTTTCATGCTTTCATTGTTTTTCGTGACATAAACACGCTATGTTCACCTAGTACACATATAGTACATGATTTTAATTGCCTTTTTGCTATGTATGTTGACTGAGCATGCTAGCTCATTGATTTCAAGGATCCATTTTGCTTAATATGTTGACTTAGCATATCTTGCACCTTGATTTCATGAACATTTCTACTTTGTATGTTTACTTATCATACTTAGTACATGGTTTTCACATGCCATGCTTATTTTGTTTATGACATTTGGTATGTTAAACGAGATTAGATACATTCATTAACATTATTATGCCGACCGGTAGTATGTATGGTTTACCATAGGTTTGATACCTCATTCCCGTTTCCTAGTTTGTTTGGAAGTATCCATCTGGGGAATGACAGAAACCGTTGAACATTGATACCTCATTCCCGCTTCCTAGTTTGTTTGGAAGTATCCATCTGGGGAACGACAGAGACCGATGAACATTGATAAACCTTTGTCTTTATAAGGGTTATCAGACAAACGACAAAGCTTGAATGTATTTGTTAACAAACCACATAAATGTTCATATCAAATAAAGCATTGGTGTTGCAAAACATAACCTTTGATTTAAACTTTGGTTTATTCAAAGACATTGTTTTGCACATAACATTTGATTATACACAACTTTATACCTATGGTTTGAGTAAAGACTTTTTATTCACCATACAAGACATTGGTTGCTACCTGACATTTGATTATGTAAGACATGGTTTATATATGACATTATGACATTATACATTGCTTATACGTGGCATTTGACATTGGTTTAAACATGACATTTTTTGTGGTTATTGATAATTGATTTAAATAACGAGGCGTGTGTAATATGATAAAAGCATGGTGGATACGCCACTAGTACTTCCTATATATAAGTACTTTTATAATATTACATATCGTAGCATTATCTAAACCACTTCGACAGAAACAAAGACATGATACATTTTATACAAAGACACAACATGTTGTTTACAAGACATTGTTTTACAAATGACATATTTTACACAATTCATTTTTACTTGGTTATTTATTTAACCATACATCATTCTTTTATATCATCTGATTTTCCTATTGATTTTCGATGATTCTATAAAAGAAAACATTTTACAAGGTTCATGACTACTTTTCGTTAAACATTTATTTTAACTTACAAGTCATGAATCCTCAAACAACAAAACCTATGTATCTCACAGGCATTTTTATGCTGACGTACCTATTTTCACATGTGTTTCAGGAGCTAAGGTTTGATGATGATCGTGACACATTTAGGCGGTCTTGGGCCTTAGTGACTTAAAATCCAGCAAGACAAGTTTAAATTATGTTCCTTCTCCTGTTTAAACTAAGACAATGTAAACATTTTAATTAATAAAACCAAACTTTAAATTCCACGTGTTGTGGAACAATGATTCTGTTACGACACTCCCCGACGTTTCCGCCACGGTTTGTTGTTTTACGCGGTCGGGGTGTGACAGAAGAGTTGGTATCAGAGCTCATGGGTATAGGGAATTAGGTTATTAGTAATGCTCTTGACCTAGTCTATAACCTTCCTAGGACCCTAACACAAGTTATCTTGTGTTTAGTCTTAAAACAATACCGTTGTCTATCTTTAGGTGACAACCACAACAAGAACACAAATTACAAATCCGTTTTGAAAACCAATCATCTATTCTTAGATGATTTATTATAAGGTTTTGAACCTTCAAAGTTTTTGTAGGATCGGGATTCGACCTAAACGAGTCGATCAGAAGAGTTCTAGACCAAATCAGAGGCGGAATTCAGTGATTTGATCTTCATTGCAGCTAGAATCACACTTAGAAGTAGATTAACTGTCGTTTGTATTGATTTCACAACGGTACAAGAGCTGGTGACACTTCAGCAGAGCTTCACTACTGGAATCACAATCGTTACAAATGAAGACACAAGACCTCCTATATATAGGAAACCCAGATCGCACGAAACAGTCTCACACGACCTGGTCCAGGTCGCACGACCTGGTCCAGTCCGCACGAACTGGTCACTTCATGCGAAGTGGGCTGGTTCTGATCTGTTTCCCGTTTTTCTCGTACTACGTGTCTTGGTCTATCTATCTAGCTCTTTCCCCCTTGGATGTTGACGAGTCTTCAGTGTATTGAGTCTTCAGTCTTGATCGGTCTTCTCGCTCTTTCCAAAGTATCTTTCTCTGTAAGCATCCTCACATCTTTATCTTACTCTTCCAGAATCTCAACCTGACTCTTCGAATTCTCTTGATCAGATCTCTTGATTCTTTAAAATCTGGCTCTTATGTCTTCAGACTCCCCCTTTCGATAAGCTGGGATCGCAGTCTGGAATTCATAATCTTGCATCTTTCACAGGTTCAGGAACGCCTCCTGGCTCTCCGTAGCAACAGGATCAGAAACCTGGCTCTAAACTGCATATGCTTATGCGGATAATCCTCAGGAGTCGAAACTTAGCTCTTTCAAAGCTTTTTACCTGCACATACTCTACCCAAAACATAAGGTTTTTCATTTATAACAATTTTAATCTCTTCTTAACCACTTGTATTTGTAACACTCAAATTTTGATTTCAAATTAATGAACCATTTAATCATTTCAAAATTCAATTTATCTTTTCAAACAAACTCTCCCAACCCTGTTGTCCATCATGTTTAACACTTGGAATTTTGAAAATCAGCTTTCTAACACCAGTTGTCGAAAATAATATGAAATAAAATCTTTTTGATTTTTCAAAATTTTATGCTAAAACATACTAAAAATCTTTTTGGATTTTTGGAAATAAACTATATACAGACATCTTTTTGTGAGTTTGTGTAAGAGGATCATATCAGTTTTTGACAAATCACTAGTACCGTTGAGCTTTAAACACTTTAAGATCTAAACGATTTACTTAGATTGTCAGTATACTGATCCACTTAAATTTTCACACAAAATTCAATTGTTTCGAGATACGAGATTAGTGTTTTAATAGACTTAACTTATTCGCGTGTCCCACCTCAGAATATACTCCCGTATCCAGACTCCTATATTCAGTCTTACAGGTGAATGTACACTAATGATATCTGTAAATGGGTAATGCGAGACCATGAGAGCTCAGGTTAGAACTTCCGTTTAGACAAAGAGATGATGGCTCGACTTTTAGGTGTGTCCCGTTTGGGGATCTTTTCTTCAACAGCACATGATTTGCATTTTTCAATGTTTCATCATTTTTTATGCTGAGGGTGGGCTTTATGATTAAAGCAGTGCAGAGTATTATACGAGGACTAGGCTATTGCTCCCGCAAAATCAGAAGTCCCGGTATAATACCCCAGATATCATCACGCACAAAGACCTCCTATGACAGAAATAGAAAGCCTTTCAAACAAGATTTCAGGGGTTACCTATATATCCGAGAGATGTTCCCCACGAGATAAGTAAGTATTGATATTTAGGTTTATATCTCGAAAACAATCTACTAAGCGTGTAAAAACCTACTGGCATATCATCAGTGAGACCGTTTATCACATTTAACTTTCCAATTCTTTAGCGTACTGTGATTGTCTACTGATGTACTATCATTTCCTCTTTTTCACAACAAAACTCTTTTTGATTTTTCGATGTATTTCGGTTTTAGATTTTATCATGTTTTTGGATTTTTCAAATTTTCAAAATTTCAAAAATTTTTTTTACTCCCCCTAAAATCAAAAATATGTTTTAATTTTTGATTTTCCGGGAAAATTTGAAAATATGTTGCTTTTACTTTCAAATTTAAAGCAATAAACTGTACAAATAAAATGACAAACTGATGTAAATTGCTTCAATTATCCATTCACTTGGCTTAAACAATCAGAACTCCCCCTGTCAACAAACTATTTTCCCATTATGATTTCAAAACACTTAAGTTTGTTTTAATCAAAATGGTTTTTCGGAAAATTAATTTTGTTGATTTCACACATCATGGGGATTCATTCATCACTTTGTTCTTTCAACCACTTGTATGAAAATATCACCTGTAGGTTTTTTTCAGAAACATTTTTCAAGAATGATGCCGATTCATGCTCCACGATTACCAACTTGGGAGCTCCGGCAAGTCAGGATTTTTAGTTAAAGAGATTCACCCAAGCCTGACGGTCCTTGGGTGATTCCGAGTCATCATCACTCGGTTTCTTTCCTTTCTTATTCTTTTCATAGAATTCCTTTACCCCTTTGACCTTCCCATCAACCATTTTTTCAAAAATATTTAGAACTTTAGGGTTAAAGGCATTTTCAACATCAAATTCTTTCTTTTCAGAAAAGAATTGATTTGAAATTTCAACTTTGCCAATTTTTTGTTTTAAGTTTCCATTTGACAATGGTGGAAAATTTGCATCATCCATTGTCGGAACGGAATTATCACTTTTTAGCTCAACTTGTGGCTCCTCTGACTTTGACGAGTCAGATTCATCGCCAGAAAGTGGCTCCTTTTCTTCCGAAGAAACAAACTCATCGCTAGATTTAACATCTGATTTCTTAACAACCCACTTTTGATTGTTAAGATTCACTCTTCTTTTGTAGAACCTTTTAGAACACTCACCAACTTCATATGTTGAATTTTTAAACATTTTAAAATTTTCAGTTGGAGGTTCAGTTTTATCAACAACTTTTTCTTTAAGTTTAGAAAGAACTTCCTGTTTTATGTTGGTTGCCATTGGACAGTTCCAGGCAATGTGACCAACTTTTTTGCATTGGTAACAGGTTCTTGTCTCCTTCTTCTGAGCAACATCATTCTTCATTCCCTCTTGCTTCTTAGCAATGAATTCTTTGTTCGTCTGCTTTCTGAACAAATTCTCTTTTTCTTCTTCAGAAGATGTTCCTGATACAAAAACAACTTTTGATTTAAAATCTTTAACATATTTTTCATTTTCTTTTGGAATAAAACCTAAACCTTTCTTTTTGAAATTATTTTTGTGATTTGGTTTCTTATGGTGATTTGGACCAAAACCTTTTTTCTTGTTTAACCTTTGTTGAACTCTTGAAGTGTATTGTTTAGGTTTTTCAGAAAGATTTTTATCTTTTATTTCAGAAATATTAATTTCTGTTAATTTGAAAACCTTTTTAATCTGTTCAGTTTGTAAACTTCTTATTGGAAATTCTTCATCAGAATATAATTTGTCAGAGTCATTCAAAGTATATGCTACTTTGAATGTTTCGTCATTCAAATTATTTTTTTGATATCAGAAAATCATTATTGTAAACCCTTTTGACCGATGATTTCGAACTGTCAACTGATGAATTTGAACTCTCAGATTCAGACTTTGACTCTGACTCCTCATCCTTATCCAACACCTGATCGACCACTTTCTTTATTAATTCAGACTCATGATCGGTGTCAGATGTTGTGAAAGTGACATCGATGTTATCTGGTAATCCATCTGAAGGTTCAGATTCCCACTTTAAATTGGTTGCCTTTTTGACTCTTTCTGAATTAGGATTTCATGGAGAATATCCTTCTTCAAGCGGCGGTGGACACTTTGTATAATTGGTACTATGTTTCTTACCAGTATTCTTTACTTTAGATTTCTTTTCGTCAAACGCTTCCATGCCTTCTACTGTAGGGTAAATCCTGTCAATCACATAAGAAGCACATGAATAACTTTTTAATAACCTGTTTACCCTCTCAGTTTCTATCCTCTGAGTTTCCAATTTTTGTTTAAGTTCAGCACATTTCTCAATGTACTGATTGATAATTTTCTGCTTCGTCATGAATGCTCCATTGAGTGTCTTCATAGCTATCTCTTGTTCATTACTTGACTTGCTATATTGATTCATAGCTTTGTTTAAAACATCATAAGATTCTTTCAGTCTGTTCATGTTATGAATCAATTTGTTGTTGTGCCTTTTCACAGTATCACAATTTTCACACTTCTCAGGTATCTTTTCAGTATCTGCTTCCTTCTCAACCTTGATAGCTGGTGTGACAACTCGTGTTTTAGAACTCTTTGGTGTGCTTTGATGTAACATGTCTGAACGTTATGTGATTATGTGATGCATTGATTTAATGGAATGTTATGATATTGTGTTATGTGGATTGTGTAATATATGTTATATGTTTATGTGATGCGATCGCACAACATACAACTCTAACCCGATCGCACAAGCCTTTGGGCTTTTTGCTTCACACCCTTCTCGGCCTACACTTAGTGTGCTCGAAACCCGAAAGGGCTACCCATGTGTGGGTTCGGCCCATTCCATTTATGCGTATAACCTCATGAGGAGGGGGTATATTCCTCATTGTTTGCTAAACACTCTAAACACAAACCCTACTCTTTCTTCCTTCTCTCTCGAAGCCGACGGCAACAACATCCCCTCTTCCTCGAAGCTTTCTTGCTCGGATCGATCCTATTTTTCTCTCAACCGGTTAGTGTTTGTAATTATCGGTTGTGTGTTAAATGATGTTATGATCTATATGTATTACATGGTGATTTAGGGATGGTATGTGTTTGATTGTAACGAAAATTGATGAGGTATGATGTTCATGAAAATCGGTTCACATGTGTAGTATATTTAGATCATTGTAGAATTGATAATTGTATGATGTTAAAGAACCGAATACATGATAATCGGCTGTGATATGTTATCATTCGGATGATTGTTGTGATGTCATGATAGGGTACAGGTTAGTAATCAAGGCCATGAACCTGTTAATATGTTTGAAGATGTGGTTGATGTTTATGCTATGAATGTAATTAGGGTTCTTATGAATTAGAGGATAAAACCTTAGTTTGATTGATCCGCATTCAAATTGGAAACTGTTTGATTGTTTGACCGATTTGATGCAAAATAGGAAACTATTGAATGATTGAAACCGACTGCATGAAATTAGGGGAATAGACAACTAATCGCACAAGACCACCCTTGATCGCACAAGACCTAATCGGATCGCACAAGGGACTGGTGGCACAAGGCAGTCGCACAAGCTTGGTGCAACTGTTTAAAACTCACAGTACAACTTAGAACTGCACGATCGCACAAGACGTGTGGATCGCACAAGGCAGTGCCGATCACATAAGTCTTGGGCCACACACACTGTTTGGACTTTATTATGTTGTTGGGCCTTAAAGCCCAATACCCAGTCGCACAACTTAACTGGATCGCACAAGATCAATGTCGGTTATTAATTGGGCTGTGTAGATATTATTGGGCTTATTTATAAACTGGGCCGGGTGAACTTTGGATCGCACAACATGCTGTGGATCACACAAGGTTGTGCTGATCGCACAACATGATGGGCCAGGTAGTTGTTTGGGTTTCAACTACCCAATCGCGCAAGATGCTATTGGGCTTACACTGTTACCTCAGCCCAATACATCCTGATCGCACAAGTTCGGGTTTTATGTGTTTAACTGATTTGCTTAACATGTTCTACGTGCTTACCATGATCATTACGTGTTCTTGACTTGTTAGTTCTGTGTAAACTTATGTGCACTACTTGAACTTAGATCTGACTTGTATGGTAATCATGTTAGGACGTGGTTGACCACTTATAGCTCAAGTAACCTTTTTCGTGTACCTGCCGAGCTAACCTAAGGTGAGTTCACACTTTCTACAAAGCTTGGTAATTCCCGGTGGGTTGGGAATGGGTTAAGGAATATGGATTTCCTCGTCCTTCTTGGGTAGGACAGTATTGGGTTAAGGAATGTAATTCCTCGTCCTTTTGGGACAGTCTTAAGCTCAATAGACCAAAACTCTATCACGAAGTCCCTCCTTTTTATATCGACTTAATCACCGGGCCAATGGCGAGCGGGTCATTAGTTAGATAGCTCTATTTAGGTTTGACAAGCCTCACACCGTGCCGCAGAGGACGGGCGTGAACTAATGGATTTGGGCACGTCAATGATGATAGACATTGACGCAAGGCACTTAAACATGACTCCAGTCAGTTGTCGATATGGTAACGAGTCTAGTAGTGAAACATGGGGTAGCCCCCACGGCTGGATAGCCAGAGTAAATGGGATTAAACAAAGCATGTTTTCAAATATGGGGTAACCCCCACGACAAGGATGCCAGTTAAAGGAAAATAGGTTTTTGGAATAACTTAAACGAACACCCAACTGTGAACTCGCTCAACTTTGTTGTTGACTCGTTACTACATGCTTTGCAGGTCATTAGGTTCTTAGCAGGAGCTTGCTTGGGGAAGAGTCGTTGTGGGACATGGACGGTTGAGTTCCATGTTAAACATTAAACTTTATGAATTTATTACTTATGTTTTGGGTTATACATTTTATGCTTCCGCTGTTGACTAAAAGTTGGTTATTTTCTTTTGGACACCAATTATCTTGTGGTTGGTTTTATTACTTAATTACATTGTTCAATATGATTGGTGGCTTGATCCTGGTCAGTCACGCCTCCATGCGGTGATACTCCGCTTGTGGATTTTGGGGGTGTGACAGATTGGTATCAGAGCCATTGGTTATAGTGAACTTGGTTTTAAAAGGGAAAAGCTTTTGGTAAAACCAGACTATAACCTGTACAGTGCTCAACGATCCACAACGACGCTTCGCTCCATGTGCAAGACTCAACATTCTAGGTGATATGGTTTATGTTTATATTACCTACCTGTTAGTTACATAGTACATTGCTCATAGTATACTTTGGTTAACGTAGCAACTATTGTTAGACACTGATTGTGTGCTTACTCTCTTCTGTCACTCCACACTTACACATTGTCACGACACTTTTCTCACTCGTGCTCTCCTTATTGTGAAGATCATGAGTGGATGTATCAACCTAACTCAAGCCTAGCTGACGGCTTTGATTAACGAGCAAGTCGCTGCAGCGCTCGCAGCAGCTCCGACAGGAGGTATAACCTGCTATTTCGACCTATCCTGGGATGTTTAGATCCTACTCTCGTGAACCAACCCTTGTGTTAAACTTTTTCCTTTCTTACTCTCACGACAGGTCAACCTGCACAACCCCCCGTGTGCACTTTCAAGACCTTTATGGACTGTCAACCTAATACTTTCAATGGTACTGAAGGAGCAGTAGGTCTCCTCCACTGGTTCAAGAAACTCGAATCTGTTTTCGAGATGTGTGAATGCCCTGAGGCTCGTAGGGTGAAGTATGCTACTGGTACTCTGGAAGGTGTAGCGCTCACGTGGTGGAACGCTCCGGTCCAAATGCTGGGGTTGGTTGCTGCTAATGCCACCCCATGGAACGATTTCAAGGAATTGATCAAGGAAGAGTACTGTAATCGAGATGACATTCACAAGCTGGAGGTAGAGTTCCTCAACTTAAAAATGACGGGGTCAGAAATTGAAGCGTACACGAAAAGATCGAACGAGCTGGCTATCTTGTGTCCTACTATGGTGGAACCTCCCATCAAACGTATCGAGCTGTACCTTAAGGGTTTAGTGCCAGAGATTCAAAGTCATGTGACTTCAGCTAACCTCGCCACTATCCAGCAAGTTGTTCGATTGGCTCATCATCTCACTGATCAGGCGGTGGAGCAGAACAGGTTACCAAAGCGTATCAGTGCTACTACTTCTGATGTTCCCAGCGATAACAGGCGTAAATGGGATGGAGCCTCAAGCAAAGGTTCAACTTCTGTTCAGTCTCAGCAGCAAAGGACTGACGACTACAAGAGCCCTAATCAGCAATCACCTGGTAGCCAAAGTCAAGGTGGGTACAGGGGAATTCACCCCAAATGCAATCGCTGTAACCTACACCACAGTGGGCCATGCACCAGGAGTAGCTGTCATCGGTGCAATAAGCCAGGCCACGCCGCAAAGGATTGCAAGAGTTTACGCCCCGCGAATCCGAATCGTCAGCAACAACAAGGCCCCACAGAATCAACGTCAGCAACATCAGCAACATCAAGGCAACAACAAAGGGTTCTTTTAGTGTGGTGCTGAAGGCCACTTCAAAAGAGACTGCCCACAGCTGAACCGGAACCAGAACAACAACAACAATAATCAGGGGAATGGTAACAATGGGGGTAACAACGATGGCAATGGTGCCAGGGGGCGTGTATTCGTGATTGGCCAGGGTGAAGCGAGGAATGATCCCAATGTTGTGACGGGTAAGTTCCTACTGGACGACTTTTATGTTACTGTTTTATTTGATTCGGGTGCCGATACTAGCTACGTGTCCTTAAAAGTTAGTCAGAAGCTTAAGCGTACCCCAACACTTTTGAACACCAAGCACACTATAGAGCTAGCTAATGGTAAAAGTTTAGAGGCCACACACGTAGTTAAGGGTTGTAATCTTGTTCTTGCTAGTCACACCTTCTCTATCGACCTCATTCCTATCATTCTGGGTAGCTTCGACGTTGTCATTGGTATGGATTGGTTATCTCAACATCAAGCGGAAATCCTTTACAAGGAAAAGGTTGTTCGTATCCCCCGCTCTGGCGAAACACCACTCATAATCCATGGCGACAAGAGTGGTGCAGTCGTAGGAATCATCTCTTTTCTTAAGGCTCAGAAGTGTTTGCGAAAGGGTCACAATGCCGTTCTAGCCCTCGTTATCGACATCTCCACGAAGGAGAAGAAGATAGAAGACATTCCTATTGTACGCGACTTTCCAGAGGTATTTCCTGAGGAATTACCTGGTCTACCGCCTCATCGTCAAGTCGAATTTCAGATCGAGCTAGCTCCTAGAGCAGCACCAATAGCTCGTCCACCTTATCGCTTAGCCCCCTCAGAACTAGAAGAGCTGTCTACGCAACTACAAGAGCTGTTGGATAAGGGATTCATTCATCCTAGCTCTTCACCATGGGGAGCTCCGGTGTTGTTTGTGAAGAAGAAAGACGGTACCTTCAGAATGTGTATTGACTATCACGAACTCAACAAGGTGACTGTGAAGAATCGCTATCCTCTTCCATGCATTGATGACTTATTCGACCAGTTGCAAGGGTCGAGTTTCTACTTAAAGATTGACCTGAGATCAGGCTACCATCAACTGAGAGTTCGAGATGAGGATATCTCTAAGACAGCATTCAGGACTCGTTATGGGCACTACGAGTTTCTGGTTATGCCTTTTGGGTTGACGAACGCACCTGCGGGCTTCATAGATCTTATGAACCGAGTGTGCAAGCCTTACCTGGATAAGTTTGTTATTGTATTCATCGATGACATCCTGATCTATTCCAAGAGTCGGGAGGAGCATGAGCGTCACCTGCGACTCATTTTGAAACTCCTTCGAACAGAGCAGTTGTATGCCAAATTTTCGAAGTGTGACTTCTGGCTTCGCGAAGTCCATTTCCTTGGCCACGTGGTAAACAAGGACGGGATTCATATTGATCCATCCAAGGTAGACTCGATCAAGAACTGGCCTGCACCCCGTACACCAACAGAAATCCACCAATTCTTGGGTTTGGCGGGCTACTACAGAAGGTTCATTAAGGATTTCTACAAGATCGCGCAACCCCTCACTTCACTAACTCAGAAGGGCGTCACCTATCGTTGGGGTGATACACAGGAATCTGCATTTCAGCACTTAAAAGATAGACTTTGCAGCGCACCAATCCTCTCTCTGCCTGAAGGCACTGACGATTTTGTGGTTTATTGCGACGCGTCCATCCAAGGACTTGGTTGCGTGTTGATGCAACGTGACAAGGTCATTGCTTATGCATCGTGGCAACTTAAGGTTCACGAGAAGAACTACACTACTCACGATCTGGAGTTGGGAGCAGTTGTTTTCGCACTAAAGATATGGAGACATTACCTGTACGGTACCAAGTGCACCATTTACACCGATCACAGGAGTCTCGAGCATATCTTCAAGCAAAAGGAGTTAAACATGCGACAACGTCGATGGGTCAAGCTCTTGAATGATTACGAATGCGTAATCAAGTACCATCCGGGCAAAGCCAGTGTTGTGGCCGACGCCCTCAGTCGAAAGGATACTACACCTAAGCGAGTGCGTGCATTACAACTTACCATCCAGTCTAGTCTTCCCGCTCAGATACGAGATGCTCAGGTTGAAGCATTAAAAGCAGAGAACATCAGGGCGGAGTCCCTACGAGGATCAAGGAAACGGTTAGAACAAAAGGAAGACGAAGCTTACTATGTAACAGGTCGCATCTGGGTTCCACTCTATGGTAATCTACGTGTGCTTGTAATGGATGAAGCACACAAGTCTCGTTACTCCGTACATCCTGGTTCGGATAAGATGTACCACGACTTAAAGACTACATACTGGTGGCCTAACATGAAAGCCAACATAGCAACTTACGTTAGTAAATGTTTGACTTGTGCGAGAGTCAAAATCGAGTACCAGAAACCATCAGGCCTACTTCAACAACCAGAGATACCGACATGGAAATGGGAGCAAATTTCCATGGATTTTGTTACTGGCCTGCCCAGATCTTAACGAGGAAATGACACTATTTGGATGATAGTGGATAGGTTGACTAAGTCTGCACACTTTTTGGCTATCAAAGAAACATACAAGTTCTCTACTTTAGCAGACGTTTACTTAAAGGAAGTGGTTTCGAGGCTCGGGGTGCCAACCTCTATCATATCTGATCATGACGCGCGTTTTACCTCTGAATTATGGTAAGCGATGCACAAGTCCTTTGGCTCACGTTTAGACATGAGCACCGCTTATCATCCACAAACGGATGGGCAGTCTGAACGCACCATCCAAACCCCTGAAGACATGCTTAGGGCGTGTGTGATTGATTTTGGCAACGGCTGGGAACGACATCTACCTTTAGTGGAATTTTCGAATAATAACAGCTACCATACTAGTATCCAGGCCGCTCCGTTTGAGGCATTGTACGGACGTAAATGCCGATCACCCCTTTGCTGGGCAGAAGTTGGTGACAGCCAAATCACTTGTCACACCCCCAAAATCCACCTGCGGAATACCACCGCTTGGAGGCGTGACTGACCAGGATCCAGCCACCAATCATATTGAACAAGCATGTAAGTGATTATAAAAGTCCAACCAATACAATTGGTGTCCAAACAAAACATAGTTAAGTTGCAAGCGGAAGCATAATGTTTAAAACCAAAACATAAGTTTAATTGTTTCATAGTTTAACATGGCACACAGCTGTCCATGTCCCACAACGACTCTCTTCCATGCAAGCTCCAGCTAAGTACCTATTGACCTGCAAAGCATGTAGTAACGAGTCAACAACAAGTTGAGTGAGTTCACAGTTGGGTGTTTGTTTAAGTTGTTCTGAAAACAGTTTCTTTTATCTGGCATCCTGCTGTGGGGGTTACCCCATAGTTGAAAACGTGATCCGTTTAACCCAATTACTCTGGCAATCCAGCCGTGGGGGCTACCCCGTGTTAGTTATCTGGCATTTCGGCCGTGGGGGCTACCCCATGTATATACTAGACTCGTTACCATATCGACTACTGACGTTAGTCATGTTTATGTGCCCTTAGCGTCGGTGTCTATCATCACCGACGTGCCATAGTCCATTAGTTCACTCCCGTCCTCTGCGGCACGGTGTGAGGTTTGTCAAACCTAAATAGCGCTATCTAACTAATGACCCGCTCGCCATTGGCCTCGGCGATTAAGTCGATAAAAATAAAGGAGGGACTTCGTGATAGAGTTTTGGTCTAGTACGAGTTATCTGTCCATGAGGACGAGGAATTACATTCCTGAACCAATACTGTCCTACCTAAGAAGGACGAGGAATCCATGTTCCTTAACCCCATTCCCAACCCCTGGGAATCCCATGCTTTGTAGAGGGTGTGAACTCACCTTGGTTTGCTCGGCAGATACACAGAAAAGTCAATCAAGCAATATTGTGGTCAACCACGTCCTAACATAGTTGTATCATACAAGTCAGGTTCGTAATCAAGTAGTGCACGTATGTTTTCTACACGTATATGAACAAGTTGCATACAGGTATTATTCATGGCATACACGTATAAACATAGCGGTTTACAATAATACCTACGAGTTGAACAGTAGCATGTATATAAGTAAACAAAGCCCAAAAGTCCGGCCCAATCACCTAAGCCCGCAACAATGCAAGTCCAAACAGTGTGTACGGGTGTCATGGTCTCGAGTCGAGACTAGAGGTCCCGAGTCGTAGTCTACAAGTTCTCGAGTCGCAACCGGGGGGGGGGGGGTCTCGAGTCATGCATGTACTAGTCAAGACTAGACGGTCTCGAGTCGCAACCGGACCCGCGACCGGGGGTCTCGACTGGCACACCTGCTAAATGCCGGCACATGTACTAACCAATAGGAATTCGATTTCATGTAACTATGTACTATCCAATGGCATTTCCTAAACATGTTTTCTTGTCTACTACTAAACAAAAACGGATCAAACACCTCAATTTCAAATATTCAAGGCACATTCATAGCATATTCATGTTGTTCTTCATGTATTCAAGTTATTCATCATGATCATTCTTATGAGCCCTAACATAATCAAAGCATGAACATAAATCAAAACACCAACCATATTAATCGTGATTCATACTAGCGATCATCCTATCAAGATAACATAATAAATCATCCTCACGTAAACATATCACAGCCGATATCACAAGCATTCGGTTTTTCATTCATTATCTACAAATCTAACCAAACACCTATATAGCCGATTACCTTCTTTCATACTATCATGACAATACATCATCATCCGAATAACAACACATCACAGCCGATAAATATACTATCAGTTCTTGATTACTAACATACTAATTCCAAGTTATGTGAACATTATCAATTGCACATGTGAATCGAGTTCATGTACATAAATCATAATCAAACACACAACACCCCTAGATCATCATGTAGACTTACACATCATCTAATATGTGATTAAACAATTAGAACACTAACCGATATAGCACAAGAATGGTCCGAATCCAACAGATCTTTGATGGAGAGGAGAGGTGTGGCTGCCGTCAAGTTAGGGAGAGGGGGGAGAGCACTAGGGTTTTGTGTGTTATGTGATTTTTGCAACAAATGAGAAGTGTTGATCTTCTCATGAGGTTATGTGTGTGAGAGGTGGGCCGAATCCACCACTATGGGTTGTTCATTCGGTTTAAGTGAGGAGTGGGCCAAGAGTTGTAGAGGATCAAAGCCCAAGGGCTTGTGCGATTCGAATAGTGTTGTGCGATCGGTTTATTATTTAATATACAGTACACATTATTACCCAACATAACATTTAATCAATCCACAAAGTTCATGCAATCACACAGTGTTCACATACGTTACATCAAAGTACACAGATAGGTTCCGAAATACGAGTTGTCACATTATCCCCAAGTTGAAAGAAATTTCGTCCCGAAATTTGGTACGTACTCACTGAGGAAGCTAGTTAAGTTGTATGGTTTTCACCGGTTTTTCCTGGGGTGTCACATCCTCCCCCCGTTGATCTGGAATTTCGTCCCGAAATTCCGTAGCTTCAGCCTCAGTAGTGGTTGTACCGTTTGTGAATAGTTGGGGATACTTTTGTTTCATCTGATCTTCGCATTCCCAGGTGAATTCTGGGCCGCGACGTGAGTTCCAACGAACTCGAACGAGAGGTATTCTAGTGTTCTTGAGGACCTTAACATCCCGGTCCGTGATTTCAACTGGTTCCTCGACGAATCGTAACTGCTCGTCGATGGTGAGCTCCTTCAAAGGAACTACGAGGGTCTCATCTGACAGTCACTTCTTCAGATTCGACACGTGGAAAACGTTGTGAACTGCGCTGAGTTCTGCTGGTAAGTTTAGTCTGTAGGCCACCCTGCCTATTTTCTCGATGATTTCAAAAGGTCCGACGTATCGTGGGTTAAGTTTTCCTCGTTTGCCAAAATGAACCACACCCTTCCAGGGTGAAACTTTGAGTAGTACACGCTCCCCAACCTGGAGCTCAAGTGGTTTCCTGCCCTTATCGGCGTATACTTTCTGTCGGTCGCGAGCTGCCGCCATGCATTGTCGTATTTGAGCAATTCGCTCGGTTGTGTCTACCACAAGTTCTGGACCAGTGATCTGACTATCCCCCACCTCTACCCAACAGAGAGGTGACCGGCATTTACGCCCGTACAATGCCTCAAACGGAGCAGCTTTAATGCTGGTGTGGTAGCTGTTATTGTACGAGAATTCCACAAGTGGCAGATGCTTTTCCCAGCTGTTGCCAAAGTCTATTACACATGCACGAAGCATGTCTTCTAAGGTTTGAATAGTGCGCTCAGACTGCCCATCCGTCTGGGGGTGATACGCTGTGCTCATGTCTAACCGTGAGCCAAAAGATTTGTGCATTGCTTGCCACAGCTCTGAAGTAAAACGCGCATCTCGATCCGAGATAATAGAGGTGGGCACCCCGTGCCTCGAAACAAATTCCTTAAGGTATACGTCTGCTAGAGTGGAGGACTTATCCGTTTCCTTGATAGCCAAGAAGTGAGCAGACTTTGTGAGTCGATCCACGATCACCCAAATAGTGTCGTTACCACGTTGAGATCTAGGCAGGCCAGTGACAAAATCCATGGAAATTTGCTCCCATTTCCATTGTGGTATCTCCGGTTATTGGAGTAGGCCTGAGGGTTTCTGGTATTCCGTCTTGACTCTGGCACAAGTCAAACACTTGCTGACGTAAGCTGCTACGTGGGCCTTCATGCTAGGCCACCAATATGTAGTTTTGATATCGTGGTACATCTTATCCGAACCAGGATGTACCGAGTAACGAGATTTGTGTGCTTCATCCATCACAAGCTCTCGTAAGTTGCCATAGAGTGGGACCCAAATGCGTCCCGTTACGTAGTAAGCATCGTCTTCCTTGTGTTCTAATCGTTGCCTTGAGCCGCGTAGGGCTTCAGCCCTGACGTTTTCTGGTTTCAATGCTCCTGCTTGAGCGTCTCGTATTTGGGAAGGAAGACTAGAATGTATAGTGAGCTGTAAGGCTTGTACGCGCTTAGGCGCAGTGTCCTTTCGACTAAGGGCATCAGCCACAATATTGGCTTTGCCAGGATGGTACTTGATTGCACATTCGTAATCGTTTAATAACTCAACCCATCGTCGCTGACGCATGTTTAGTCCCCTCTGTTTGAAGATATGCTCGAGACTCCTGTGATCGGTGTAAATGGTGCACTTGGTACCATACAGGTAATGTCTCCATATCTTAAGCGCAAAAATAACGGCTCCCAGCTCTAAATCATGTGTAGTGTAGTTCTTCTCATGAACTTTAAGTTGGCGTGAGGCGTACGCTATAACTTTATCCCGTTGCATCAGCACACAACCAAGACCCTGAATGGATGCGTCGCAGTAAACCACAAAATCGTCTGTGCCCTCTAGTAATGAAAGGGTAGGTGCGCTACAAAGTCTATTCTTTAGATGCTGCACTGCTAATTCCTGTGCGTTTCCCCATCGATAAACAACGCCTTTCTGCGTTAGTGAGGTGAGAGGCTGTGCAATCTTGGAAAAATCCTTAATGGATCTCCTGTAGTAACCTGCCAATCCCAAGAATTGGCGAATTTCCGTTGGTGTACGAGGTGCAGGCCAGTTCTTAATCGAGTCTACCTTGGATGGATCAACGTGAATCCCACCCTTGTTTACCACATGGCCTAAGAAATGGACTTTACGAAGCCAGAAGTCGCATTTCGAAAATTTTGCGCAAAGTTGTTCCGTTCGAAGGAGTTCCAAAATAAGTCGTAGATGTCACTCGTGTTCCTCCTGACTCTTGGAATAGATCAGGATGTCGTCGATGAAGACTATAACTGTCACACCCCCAAAATCCACACGCGGAGTATCACCGCTTGGAGGCGTGACTGACCAGGATCAAGCCACCAATCATATTGAACATATAAGTAATAAGTAAAAGTAAATGTAATCCATCACAATACAATTGGTGTTCAATCAAAAACATAGTATAGGTAGCGGAAGCATAGTATGAAAATCCAACACAAGTGTTTAGTTTAAAGAGTCATAAAGTTTTCATCCAAACATCCACAATCCGTGCCCACAACGACCGCGCCTCCCGTGCAAGCTCCAAGAGTACCTATGGTCCTGCAAGGCATGTAACAGAAAATCAACAACTAGTTGAGCGAGTTCACAGTTGGTTGTTTAGTTATAGTGTTCGTTTCGTAAATCGTATGTTTGTTTAGTAACCAATGTATCGTGTCTGCTTGTATCGCGGCCTTCCCGGCATGTGTGCGAAGATTAGTGGGGGTCTCCCATGTTTTCTAGACTAGGTATATTTGTATCGCGGCCCTCCAGGCATGTTTGCGAAGTTTAGTATATGTATCGCGGCCAACCCAGGCATGTGTGCGAAGTTAAGTATTAGTGTTAGTATCGCGGCCATTCCAGGCGTGTGAGCGAAGAGTAGTATTTGTATCACTAGTCTAGCAGTATCTACCAGTAACCTGCCTCTCCCGAGGTCAGTGGTACGTAATTCCAGTATCAATGTGTGTACAAGTAATCATCCAAACCCATTCCCAACCCCGGGAATCCCATGCCTTGGTAAGAGTGTGAACTCACCTTGGTTTGCTCGGTATGCTAAGTTAAGTGCTCACAATTTATCAGTCAAGTCCTATATTTATGCACGTATGTTCAGTCAGTACATGTTTGTAAGGTTTCGCATGCAATGTTCGTCACATAGTGTGTGTGTAACAGTTAACATCAGGCATTACAACAGTTAATCATCTGCCAACAATTCATGTTTCACATAACGGTCATTCACAGTTTATTCTAACATGGTTATTCCTTAACAACTTAACGAGATTGATATACATAACAGAGATAATAACTAACAGTGATAGTTAACTAACAGAGTTAATCAAGCAAGTAGAGTTAACAGCTTAACCACTTAACAGGGGTTTACATGCTTAACAAAGTTTACATATTTAACAGAGTTAATAACTAACTGGAATAAATAAGCTAACCAGAGTTAATAAACTTAACTGGGTTTATCTTCATAACATGCATAGCAGAATTTACACACTTAACATGGTTAACACTTAACACAGTTAACATACTTAACTTAGTTATCAAGCTTCACATGATTAACAGGCTTAACAAGGTTAACATCTTTAACAAGTTAACGAGCTAATAGAGTTACTTCCATAACAAAGTGTCATATATGAGTCTAACAAAATTAATAAGGTTAACTGAGTTAATAAACTTAACTCAGTTAATTGGTTAAACATAGTTACATACTTAACAAAGTAAATCAGGAACATATCACAGTTAACTCACACACATGGTTAACATAGCAGAGTTAACATATCTTACATAACTCAGTTAATATACTTAATACTCTCGGCCTGTTTAACAGCGTGAATAAACTTAACAGGGTTAACAAGTTAGGCATAACCAGGTTACGGTATTAACACTTAGACGAAATCACATAGGCCGAAATCCCCCCCATGTGACGAAAACACTGAGTGTTTTCGTTGGTCCCTGTGTTTTCGCCTGAAGGTGTTTTCGGTGGAAACATCATCATCATCAGAAATCATTTACATATCATAGAAACCCTACTCGCATACCAACAGTTATACATAACCATTAACATCAAGAATCTCGGAGATCATCTATCACTTCTAAAATCAATTAACAACATAATCATTCCACCATATCGACTTATGCAAACTTATAATTTATCAAAACATTGTGAGATCGAGATCATTAATAAATCTGCAAGTTATTCAGTGACAGACACACATGATAAATCATATCATCGAATTAAAAAGATTCCCAACCAGCAAGTCAATTTCAATCATAAACAACATCACATAACAATGTAATCAGATCTGAAACAACTAATTGTGAAAGTCACTAACCGACTCAGAATAATCAACAAGGAATCTGGCTTCGAATGAGGAGAGGGCTGCCGTCAGGTTTCAAAACAAACGAGAGAGAGTGTGATAGGTGTCTAGGGTTTGCCAGTTATCCCCTTTTGTGCGTACAAGTAAAACAAGTTCTAAGTTTAATCGATACTGGGCCAAAGCCCACTTTTGATTTCGTTGCCTCATGTGGACGAAAACACTTGAGGTGTTTTCATGGGTGGGGTGTTTTCGGCCAGTCCTTCATCTGTTGTTTTGTTTATAAAACATAACCTAACACCACCATATTTTAAACATACACAAATAATGTACATCAAGGATATAAAACACACTTAACACCCATCATGTATAACATACCAACCACAATACGATTTAACATATTACAACCGCGTCCAGTTGTGAAATAAACAAGTCGTGTAACAAACAATCTAAACAATTAACGTGCAATAGTTGCAATAGTGCGAAGATGGAATCTTGGAAACTCGAGTTGTCACATTATCCCCAACTTGAAAGAAATTTCGTCCCGAAATTTAGCATGCGGTTACTGAGGAAGCTAGGTAAGTTATATCGTTTACTGGTTTTCCTGGGGTGTCACATCATCCCCCCGTTGATTTGGAATTTCGTCCCAAAATTCTGTAGTAGCTTCAGCCTCAGTAGTAGTTGCATTGTTTTCGAACAACTGGGGATATTTGAGTTCCATTTGGTCTTCTCGTTCCCAGGTATACTCTGGGCCACGACGGGAGTTCCAACGAACTCGAACAAGAGGTATTCTGGTGTTCTTGAGGACCTTAACATCCCGGTCTGTGATTTCAACTGGTTCTTCGACGAAATGCAACCGTTCATCGATAGTGAGCTTCTTTAAAGGAACTATGAGGGTCTCATCTGACAGACACTTCTCCAGATTCGACACGTGAAAGACGTTGTGAACTGCACTGAGTTCAGCTGGTAAGTTCAGTCTGTAGGCCACTTTGCCTATTTTCTCAATGACTTCAAATGGTCCAACGTATCGTGGATTGAGTTTACCCCTTTTGCCAAAACGAACAACACCCTTCCAGGGTGAAACTTTGAGTAGCACTCGATCCCCAACCTGGAACTCGAGTAGTTTCCTGTCTTTATCGGCGTATGCTTTCTGACGGTCACGAGCTGCCGCCATGCGTTGTCGTATTTGAGCAATCTTTTCTGTTGTGTCTACTACCAGTCCTGGACCTGTGATCTGACTATCACCCACCTCTGCCCAACAGAGAGGTGATCGGCATTTACGCCTGTACAATGCCTCGAATGGAGCGGCTTTAATGCTGGTGTGGTAACTGTTGTTATACGAGAACTCCACTAACGGGAGATGTTTTTCCCAGCCGTTGCCGAAATCGATTACACATGCACGAAGCATGTCTTCTAAAGTTTGAATAGTGCGCTCAGACTGCCCATCCGTCTGAGGGTGATAAGCTGTGCTCATGTCTAAACGAGAGCCAAAAGATTTGTGCATTGCTTGCCACAGTTCTGAAGTAAAACGTGCGTCACGATCAGAGATAATAGAGGTTGGCACCCCGTGCCTTGAAACCACTTCTTTAAGATAGATGTCTGCTAATGTAGAGAACTTGTCTGTTTCCTTAATAGCCAGGAAGTGTGCAGACTTAGTGAGTCGATCCACGATCACCCAAATAGTATCATTCCCACGTTGAGATCTAGGCAGGCCAGTAACAAAATCCATGGAAATTTGCTCCCATTTCCATTGTGGTATCTCAGGTTGTTGGAGTGGGCCTGAAGGTTTCTGATATTCCGCTTTGACTCTTGCACAAGTCAAACACTTGCTAACGTAAGTTGCTATATGAGCCTTCATGCTAGGCCACCAGTATGTAGTTTTCAAGTCGTGGTACATCTTATCCGAACCAGGATGTACTGAGTAGCGAGACTTATGAGCTTCATCCATTACCAGCTCGCGTAAGTTGCCATAGAGTGGGACCCAAATGCATCCTGTTACATAGTAGGCGCCGTCTGCCTTTTGTTCTAGCCGTTGCCTTGAGCCGCGTAGGGCTTCAGCCCTGACGTTTTCTGGTTTCAATGCTTCTACCTGAGCATCTCGTATCTGAGAAGGAAGACTAGACTGAATAGTGAGTTGCAACGCTCGTACACGCCTAGGTGTAGTATCCTTTCGACTGAGGGCGTCAGCCACCACATTGGCTTTGCCCGGATGGTACTTTATGGCACATTCGTAATAGTTCAGTAACTCGACCCATCGACGTTGTCGCATGTTCAACTCTTTCTGCTTGAAGATATGTTCAAGACTCCTGTGATCGGTGTAGATGGTGCACTTAGTGCCATTCAGGTAATGTCGCCATATCTTGAGCGCAAAAACAACAGCTCCCAGCTCTAAATCATGTGTAGTGTAATTCCGTTCGTGAATCTTAAGTTGGCGCGAAGCATAAGCAATGACTCTATCCCGTTGCATCAACACACATCCAAAACCCTGAATAGATGCGTCGCAGTAGACTACAAAATCGTCCGTGCCTTCAGGCAATGAGAGGATAGGTGCGCTACAAAGTCTATCCTTTATGTGCTGAAACGTTGTTTCCTGTGTATTACCCCAACGATAAACAACACCTTTTTGTGTCCGTGATGTAAGCGGCTGTGCAATCTTTGAGAAGTCTTTGATGAACCGTCTGTAATAACCCGCCAAACCCAAGAATTGGCGTATTTCGGTTGGTGTGCGAGGTGCAGGCCAGTTCTTGATCGAATCTACCTTGGATGGATCGACATGAATCCCATCCTTGTTTACCACGTGGCCTAGGAAGTGGACTTCACGAAGCCAGAAGTCGCATTTTGAAAACTTGGCGTACAGCTGTTCTGCTCGAAGGAGTTCCAAAATGAGTCGTAAATGCTGCTCGTGTTCCTCCTGACTCTTCGAATAGATCAGGATGTCGTCAATGAAAACAATAACAAACTTATCAAGATAAGGTTTGCACACCCTGTTCATAAGATCCATGAAAACCGCAGGCGCGTTCGTTAATCCGAATGGCATGACCAGAAATTCATAGTGACCGTAGCGTGTTCTAAATGCTGTTTTGGAGACGTCCTCGTCCCGGACTCTCAATTGATGATAGCCTGACCTCAGGTCAATCTTCGAGTAATAGCTCGACCCTTGCAACTGGTCGAATAAGTCGTCGATGCGTGGAAGAGGATAGCGATTCTTCACGGTCACCTTGTTCAGTTCGCGGTAATCTATGCACATGCGGAAAGTACCGTCTTTCTTCTTCACAAATAATACTGGAGCTCCCCAGGGCGAAGAGCTAGGACGTATGAAACCCTTTTCCAAAAGTTCTTGCAATTGCTTAGATAGTTCTTCCAGTTCGGTTGGAGCTAAGCGATAAGGTGCTCGAGCTATGGGTGCTGCTCCTGGAGCTAGCTCGATCTGAAATTCGACCTGGCGATGAGGCGGTAGACCAGGTAATTCCTCAGGAAACACTTGAGGATAGTCACGTAAAATTGAGATACCCTCAATCTTCTTCTCTTTCGTTGATGTATCTGTAACGAGTGCTAAAATAGCGGTGTGGCCTTTTCGTAAACACTTCTGGGCCTTCAGGAAGGAGATGATGCCACTCACGACACCACTCTTGTCGCCTTGAACTTCAAGAGGTTCTTTGCCAGAACGGGGAATACGAATGATCTTCTCCTTGCATAGGATCTCTGCTTGTTGTTGGGATAACCAAATCCATACCAATGACGATGTCAAAACTACCCAAGACTATAGGAATGAGGTTGATGGAGAATGTCTGACCAGCTAAGACGAGGTTACAACCCTTGACTACCAGAAGATTGCTGACTAGGGCTCTGATAGTCATCAATCTTTCACTGCCGTGCCTGGGACTGAACTGAAGTTGAACCCTTGCTGGAGGTCCCATCCCACTTTCTCTTGTTGTCACAGGGAATAACAGAAGTAGTAGTAGTAGCACCAATGCGTTTAGGCAGCTTGTTCTGTTCCACTGCCTGGTCTGTGTGACGATGAGCAAGACGAGTAACATCTTGAATAGTAGCAAGGTTAGAAGCAGTCACATGACTTTGAATCTCTGGTACTAAGCCTTTGGGGTATAGCTCAATGCGCTTGATGGGAGGATCCACCATAGTTGGACATAACACTGCCAGTTCGTTGGATCGTTTCGTATACGCTTCTATCTCTGACCCCGTCATCTTCAAGTTAAAGAACTCCACTTCCAGCTTGTGGATGTCATCACGACTACAGTATTCATGTTTGATCAGTTCCTTAAAATCATTCCATGGGGTGGCATTAGCAGCCGCCAGCCCCAGCATCTGAACTTGCGCGTTCCACCAAGTTAGCGCAGTGCCTTCGAGAGTACAGTGGCATATTTCACCCCATGAGCCTCGGGGCATTCACACATCTCTAAGACAGACTCGAGCTTTTCAAACCAATGGAGGAGTCCAACGGCTCCTTCAGTGCCACTAAAAGTACTAGGACAACAGTCCATGAAAGTTTTGAACGTGCACACAGGTGGCTGAGCGTGTTGGCCTGTCGTGTGCGTAAGAGTAAACATACTTGAGCACGAGTGTTGGTTTATGAGAGTAGGATCTAAAAATCCTAGAGTAAGTGGTGATGGCAGGTTACACCTCCTGCCTGGGCAGCTGCGAGTGCTGCAGTAACTTATTCGGTGATTGAAGCCGCCAACTGGGCTTGAGTTAGGTTAACGCGTCCACTCATGATCTTCATACCCAAGGAAACATGAGTGAGAGAGGTTCGTGAATAGTGCGATGACAGAAGGGAGTGAGCACACAAGTATTCTCAAGCAATAGGGGTTATGTGTATCTAAGCATACCATGAACAAAGTTCTATGTAATTCTAGCAAGTAGGCAATAAAACATATACCATATTACCTAGAATGTTGAGTCTTGCACGTGGAGCGAGGCATCGTTGTGGATCGTTGAGCACTGTACAGGTTATAGTCTGGTTTTAATAAAAACGTTTTCCCCTTATTAAAACCGAGTTCTCTATAACCAATGGCTCTGATACCAATCTGTCACACCCCCAAAATCCACACGCGGAGTATCACCGCTTGGAGGCGTGACTGACCAGGATCAAGCCACCAATCATATTGAACATATAAGTAATAAGTAAAAGTAAATGTAATCCATCACAATACAATTGGTGTTCAATCAAAAACATAGTATAGGTAGCGGAAGCATAGTATGAAAATCCAACACAAGTGTTTAGTTTAAAGAGTCATAAAGTTTTCATCCAAACATCCACAATCCGTTCCCACAACGATCGCGCCTCCCGTGCAAGCTCCAAGAGTACCTATGGTCCTGCAAGGCATGTAACAGAAAATCAACAACTAGTTGAGCGAGTTCACAGTTGGTTGTTTAGTTATAGTGTTCGTTTCGTAAATCGTATGTTTGTTTAGTAACCAATGTATCGTGTCTGCTTGTATCGCGGCCTTCCCGGCATGTGTGCGAAGATTAGTGGGGGTCTCCCATGTTTTCTAGACTAGGTATATTTGTATCGCGGCCCTCCAGGCATGTTTGCGAAGTTTAGTATATGTATCGCGGCCAACCCAGGCATGTGTGCGAAGTTAAGTATTAGTGTTAGTATCGCGGCCATTCCAGGCGTGTGAGCGAAGAGTAGTATTTGTATCACTAGTCTAGCAGTATCTACCAGTAACCTGCCTCTCCCGAGGTCAGTGGTACGTAATTCCAGTATCAATGTGTGTACAAGTAATCATCCAAACCCATTCCCAACCCCGGGAATCCCATGCCTTGGTAAGAGTGTGAACTCACCTTGGTTTGCTCGGTATGCTAAGTTAAGTGCTCACAATTTATCAGTCAAGTCCTATATTTATGCACGTATGTTCAGTCAGTACATGTTTGTAAGGTTTCGCATGCAATGTTCGTCACATAGTGTGTGTGTAACAGTTAACATCAGGCATTACAACAGTTAATCATCTGCCAACAATTCATGTTTCACATAACGGTCATTCACAGTTTATTCTAACATGGTTATTCCTTAACAACTTAACGAGATTGATATACATAACAGAGATAATAACTAACAGTGATAGTTAACTAACAGAGTTAATCAAGCAAGTAGAGTTAACAGCTTAACCACTTAACAGGGGTTTACATGCTTAACAAAGTTTACATATTTAACAGAGTTAATAACTAACTGGAATAAATAAGCTAACCAGAGTTAATAAACTTAACTGGGTTTATCTTCATAACATGCATAGCAGAATTTACACACTTAACATGGTTAACACTTAACACAGTTAACATACTTAACTTAGTTATCAAGCTTTACATGATTAACAGGCTTAACAAGGTTAACATCTTTAACAAGTTAACGAGCTAATAGAGTTACTTCCATAACAGAGTGTCATATATGAGTCTAACAAAATTAATAAGGTTAACTGAGTTAATAAACTTAACTCAGTTAATTGGTTAAACATAGTTACATACTTAACAAAGTAAATCAGGAACATATCACAGTTAACTCACACACATGGTTAACATAGCAGAGTTAACATATCTTACATAACTTAGTTAATATACTTAATACTATCGGCCTGTTTAACAGCGTGAATAAACTTAACAGGGTTAACAAGTTAGGCATAACCAGGTTACGGTATTAACACTTAGACGAAATCACATAGGCCGAAATCCCCCCCATGTGACGAAAACACTGAGTGTTTTCGTTGGTCCCTGTGTTTTCGCCTGAAGGTGTTTTCGGTGGAAACATCATCATCATCAGAAATCATTTACATATCATAGAAACCCTACTCGCATACCAACAGTTATACATAACCATTAACATCAAGAATCTCGGAGATCATCTATCACTTCTAAAATCAATTAACAACACAATCATTCCACCATATCGACTTATGCAAACTTATAATTTATCAAAACATTGTGAGATCGAGATCATTAATAAATCTGCAAGTTATTCAGTGACAGACACACATGATAAATCATATCATCGAATTAAAAAGATTCCCAACCAGCAAGTCAATTTCAATCATAAACAACATCACATAACAATGTAATCAGATCTGAAACAACTAATTGTGAAAGTCACTAACCGACTCAGAATAATCAACAAGGAATCTGGCTTCGAATGAGGAGAGGGCTGCCGTCAGGTTTCAAAACAAACAAGAGAGAGTGTGATAGGTGTCTAGGGTTTGCCAGTTATCCCATTTTGTGCGTACAAGTAAAACAAGTTCTAAGTTTAATCGATACTGGGCCAAAGCCCACTTTTGATTTCGTTGCCTCATGTGGACGAAAACACTTGAGGTGTTTTCATGGGTGGGGTGTTTTCGGCCAGTCCTTCATCTGTTGTTTTGTTTATAAAACATAACCTAACACCACCATATTTTAAACATACACAAATAATGTACATCAAGGATATAAAACACACTTAACACCCATCATGTATAACATACCAACCACAATACGATTTAACATATTACAACCGCGTCCAGTTGTGAAATAAACAAGTCGTGTAACAAACAATCTAAACAATTAACGTGCAATAGTTGCAATAGTGCGAAGATGGAATCTTGGAAACTCGAGTTGTCACAATAACGAACTTGTCCAGGTAAGGCTTGCACACTCGATTCCTCAAGTCCATGAAGATCACAGGTGCGTTTGTCAGCCCAAAAGGCATGACCAAAAACTCATAGTGTCCATAACGAGTTCTGAAAGCTGTTTTGGAGACGTCCTCTTCTCGGACTCTCAGCTGGTGATATCCCGATCTTAAATCAATCTTTGAATAGTAGCTCGACCCTTGCAGCTGGTCGAACAAGTCGTCAATACGAGGTAGAGGGTAACGATTCTTCACTGTCACCTTGTTGAGTCCCCGGTAGTCGATGCACATTCTGAAGGTACCGTCTTTCTTCTTCACAAATAGCACTGGAGTTCCCCAGGGTGATGAGCTAGGACGAATAAAACCCTTATCCAAGAGTTCTTGTAGTTGCGTAGAGAATTCTTCCAACTCTGATGGAGCTAAACGATAAGGTGCACGAGCTATAGGCGCAGCTCCAGGAGCTAGTTCAATCTGAAACTCGACTTGGCGATGAGGCGGGAGGCCAGGTAATTCCTCAGGAAATACTTTAGGATAATCGCGTACGATTGGAAAATCTCCTACCTTCTTCTCTTTCTCCGAGGTGTCAGTAACGAGCGCCCAAAATGGTAGTTTGGCCCTTTCGCAAGCACTTCTGGGCCTTAAGGAGAGAGATGATGTTCTCAACAGCACCCCTCTTGTCGCCACGAATCATGAGAGGTTCACTACCGGAACCAGGAATACGAACAATCTTCTCGTTGCAAAGAATCTCTGCTCGGTGTTGGGATAACCAATCCATCCCAATGACAACGTCGAAACTACCCAAGACGATAGGAATAAGGTCGATAGAGAAGGTCTGGTTGGCAAGAACAAGTTTACAACCCTTGACTACGTGTGTGGCCTCTAAGCTCCTACCATGTGCTAGCTCTACAGTGTGCTTGTTGTTCAAGGGTGTTGGAATACGCTTAAGCATTCGACTAACTTCTAGTGACACGTAGCTAGTATCGGCACCCGAATCAAATAAAACTGTAACATAAAAGTCGTCGAGAAGGAACTTACCCGTCACAACATTGGGGTCATTCCTTGCTTCACCTTGACCAAGCACGAACACCCGCCCCCGGGCTCCATTGTTGTTGTTGTTCCCAATGTTACCATTCCCCTGATTATTGTTGTTGTCGCGTTTCTGCCTCATCTGCGGACAGTTCCTCTTTAGATGGCCTTCAGCCCCACAACGGAAACACCCCTTTTTGCTACCCTACTGCTGCTGCTGGTTTCGGTTTGCAGGATATGGGCTCCTGCAATCTCTAGCTACATGTCCCGTCTTCTTGCACCGATGGCAACACGATCCCGCACATGACCCGGTGTGGTGTTGATGGCATTTGCAGCATTTCGGCTTATTCCCAAGGTATCCCCCTTGATTTTGGTAGTTCAGCCCCCGCTGTACGAGTTTCCCGTGCGGGTCCTGTTGTATAGAGCCACGACCTTCACTCTGGTGATCACCCCAAATATGCTTGGTGTTAATAAGAGCATTTGTATTGGAAGGGTTATGCTTGGGTAACTTGCCCTCTTCCACTGCCTGATCAGTGAGCTGGTGCGCCAAACGAACGACTTGTTGGATTGTGGAAAAGTTGGCCGCAATTACGGGCCCTTGGATTTCTGGGGCTAAGCCTCTGAGGTATAGCTCGATTCGTCTAGAAATGGGTTGTGACAAGTTAGGACATAGGGCAGCCAAGTCGTTGGATCTTTTTGTGTACGCTTCGATCTCTGATCCTTCCATCTTCAAACCATAGTACTCTATTTCAAGTTTTAGAATGTCGTCCGGGTGACAGAATTCCTCCTTGATCAAATCCTTGAAATCGCTCCAGGGGGTGGCATTCGCATCTGTTTATCCGAGCATCTGAACTTGCGTGTTCCACCAAGAATATGCTTTCCCTTGCAAGGTACCAGCAGCGTACTCTACTCGTTTACTGGTAGGGCTTTCACTTTCTTCGAATGCAGATTCGATCCTGCGAATCCAGTGTAGGAGACCTATCGCTCCTTCGGTGCCACTAAAGGTACTAGGTCGACAGTCCATAAAAGTTTTAAAGGTGCACACAGGTGGCTGAACATGTTGACCTCCTGCGTGTGCAGCTGCAAGTGCCGCAGCAACTTGTTCGTTAATCAGAGTCATCAACTGGGCTTGTGTCATGTTAATGTGTCCAGACATGATCTTCATATCAAGAGGAACGTGAATGAGAGAGCGGTTCGTGATAATGCGATGACAGAAGAGAGTAAGCACACACGTGTTCAAGCAACAGTAGTTATACTAACCAAGCATACCATGAGCAATGTACTAACTAACTAACAAGTAGGCAATATATACACGGATCATACCACCTAGAATGTCGAGCCTTGCATGTGGAGTGAAGCGTCATTGTGGATCGTAGAGAACTGTACAGGTTATAGTCCGATTTTAATAAAACTCTTTTCCCCTTCATTAAAACCAAGTTCACTATAACCAATGGCTCTGATACCAATCTGTCACACCCCCAAAATCCACCTGCGGAATACCACCGCTTGGAGGCGTGACTGACCAGGATCCAGCCACCAATCATATTGAACAAGCATGTAAGTGATTATAAAAGTCCAACCAATACAATTGGTGTCCAAACAAAACATAGTTAAGTTGCAAGCGGAAGCATAATGTTTAAAACCAAAACATAAGTTTAATTGTTTCATAGTTTAACATGGCACACAGCTGTCCATGTCCCACAACGACTCTCTTCCATGCAAGCTCCAGCTAAGTACCTATTGACCTGCAAAGCATGTAGTAACGAGTCAACAACAAGTTGAGTGAGTTCACAGTTGGGTGTTTGTTTAAGTTGTTCTGAAAACAGTTTCTTTTATCTGGCATCCTGCCGTGGGGGTTACCCCATAGTTGAAAACGTGATCCGTTTAACCCAATTACTCTGGCAATCCAGCCGTGGGGGCTACCCCGTGTTAGTTATCTGGCATTTCGGCCGTGGGGGCTACCCCATGTATATACTAGACTCGTTACCATATCGACTACTGACGTTAGTCATGTTTATGTGCCCTTAGCGTCGGTGTCTATCATCACCGACGTGCCATAGTCCATTAGTTCACTCCCGTCCTCTGCGGCACGGTGTGAGGTTTGTCAAACCTAAATAGCGCTATCTAACTAATGACCCGCTCGCCATTGGCCTCGGCGATTAAGTCGATAAAAATAAAGGAGGGACTTCGTGATAGAGTTTTGGTCTAGTACGAGTTATCTGTCCATGAGGACGAGGAATTACATTCCTGAACCAATACTGTCCTACCCAAGAAGGACGAGGAATCCATGTTCCTTAACCCCATTCCCAACCCCTGGGAATCCCATGCTTTGTAGAGGGTGTGAACTCACCTTGGTTTGCTCGGCAGATACACAGAAAAGTCAATCAAGCAATATTGTGGTCAACCACGTCCTAACATAGTTGTATCATACAAGTCAGGTTCGTAATCAAGTAGTGCACGTATGTTTTCTACACGTATATGAACAAGTTGCATACAGGTATTATTCATGGCATACACGTATAAACATAGCGGTTTACAATAATACCTACGAGTTGAACAGTAGCATGTATATAAGTAAACAAAGCCCAAAAGTCCGGCCCAATCACCTAAGCCCGCAACAATGCAAGTCCAAACAGTGTGTACGGGTGTCATGGTCTCGAGTCGAGACTAGAGGTCCCGAGTCGTAGTCTACAAGTTCTCGAGTCGCAACCGGGGGGGGGGGGGTCTCGAGTCATGCATGTACTAGTCAAGACTAGACGGTCTCGAGTCGCAACCGGACCCGTGACCATGGTCTCGAGTTATGCTGTATGTGTGAGGGTGCTGTAGTCTCGAGTAGTCATATGTGTGGTCTCGAGTCGAGACCGGGGGTCTCGACTGGCACACCTGCTAAATGCCGGCACATGTACTAACCAATAGGAATTCGATTTCATGTAACTATGTACTATCCAATGGCATTTCCTAAACATGTTTTCTTGTCTACTACTAAACAAAAACGGATCAAACACCTCAATTTCAAATATTCAAGGCACATTCATAGCATATTCATGTTGTTCTTCATGTATTCAAGTTATTCATCATGATCATTCTTATGAGCCCTAACATAATCAAAGCATGAACAGAAATCAAAACACCAACCATATTAATCGTGATTCATACTAGCGATCATCCTATCAAGATAACATAATAAATCATCCTCACGTAAACATATCACAGCCGATATCACAAGCATTCGGTTTTTCATTCATTATCTACAAATCTAACCAAACACCTATATAGCCGATTACCTTCTTTCATACTATCATGACAATACATCATCATCCGAATAACAACACATCACAGCCGATAAATATACTATCAGTTCTTGATTACTAACATACTAATTCCAAGTTATGTGAACATTATCAATTGCACATGTGAATCGAGTTCATGTACATAAATCATAATCAAACACACAACACCCCTAGATCATCATGTAGACTTACACATCATCTAATATGTGATTAAACAATTAGAACACTAACCGATATAGCACAAGAATGGTCCGAATCCAACAGATCTTTGATGGAGAGGAGAGGTGTGGCTGCCGTCAAGTTAGGGAGAGGGGGGAGAGCACTAGGGTTTTGTGTGTTATGTGATTTTTGCAACAAATGAGAAGTGTTGATCTTCTCATGAGGTTATGTGTGTGAGAGGTGGGCCGAATCCACCACTATGGGTTGTTCATTCGGTTTAAGTGAGGAGTGGGCCGAGAGTTGTAGAGGATCAAAGCCTAAGGGCTTGTGCGATTCGAATAGTGTTGTGCGATCGGTTTATTATTTAATATACAGTACACATTATTACCCAACATAACAACATAACATTTAATCAATCCACAAAGTTCATGCAATCACACAGTGTTCACATACGTTACATCAAAGTACACAGATAGGTTCCGAAATACGAGTTGTCACATTATCCCCAAGTTGAAAGAAATTTCGTCCCGAAATTTGGTACGTACTCACTGAGGAAGCTAGTTAAGTTGTATGGTTTTCACCGGTTTTTCCTGGGGTGTCACATCACTGGCCTAGAACTTGTGGTATACACAACTGAGAAGATTGCTCAGATACGACAACAGATGGCGGCAGCTCATGACCGCCAGAAGAGCTACGCTAATAAGCGTAGGAAACCACTCGAGTTCCAGGTTGGGGATCGAGTGCTACTCAAAGTCTCACCCTGGAAAGGTGTTGTTCGTTTTGGCAAACGAGGCAAACTAAACCCGCGATACGTCGGACCTTTCGAAATCATAGAGAAGATAGGCAAGGTGGCCTACAAACTGAACCTACCCGAAGAACTCAGCGGAGTTCACAACGTTTTCCACGTGTCGAATCTGAAGAAGTGTCTGTCAGATGAGACCCTCATAGTTCCTCTCAAGGAGCTCACTATCGACGATCAGCTACGATTTGTCGAGGAACCAGTAGAGATTACTGACCGAGAGGTGAAGATTCTCAAGCGCACCAGAATTCCTCTTGTTCGAGTTCGTTGGAACTCCTGTCGTGGCCCAGAGTTTACCTGGGAACGAGAAGACCAGATGAAACATAAGTATCCCCAGTTATTTGAGAAAAGTAGAACCACTACTGAGGCTGAAGCTACTGAGGAATTTCGGGACGAAATTCCAAATCAACGGGGGAAGGATGTGACACCCCAGGAAAACCAAGAAACCATGCAACTTAACTAGCTTCCTCAGTGAGTACGTGCTAAATTTCGAGACAAAATTTCTTTCAACTTGGGGATAATGTGACAACTCGTGTTTTAGAACTCTTTGGTGTGCTTTGATGTAACATGTCTGAACGTTATGTGATTATGTGATGCATTGATTTAATGGAATGTTATGATATTGTGTTATGTGGATTGTGTAATATATGTTATATGTTTATGCGATGTGATCGCAAAACATACAACTCTAACCCGATCGCACAAGCCTTTGGGCTTTTTGCTTCACACCCTTCTCGGCCTACACTTAGTGTGCTCGAAACCCGAAAGGGCTACCCATGTGTGGGTTCGGCCCATTCCATTTATGTGCATAACCTCATGAGGAGGGGGTATACTCCTCATTGTTTGCTAAACACTCTAAACACAAACCCTACTCTTTTTTCCTTCTCTCTCGAAGCCGACGGCAACAACATCCCCTCTTCCTCGAAGCTTTCTTGCTCGGATCGATCCTATTTTTCTCTCAACCGGTTAGTGTTTGTAATTATCGGTTGTGTGTTAAATGATGTTATGATCTATATGTATTACATGGTGATTTAGGGATGGTATGTGTTTGATTGTAACGAAAATTGATGAGGTATGATGTTCATGAAAATCGGTTCACATGTGTAGTATATTTAGATCATTGTAGAATTGATAATTGTATGATGTTAAAGAACCGAATACATGATAATCGGCTGTGATATGTTATCATTCCGATGATTGTTGTGATGTCATGATAGGGTACAGGTTAGTAATCAAGGCCATGAACCTGTTAATATGTTTGAAGATGTGGTTGATGTTTATGCTATGAATGTAATTAGGGTTCTTATTAATTAGAGGATAAAACTTTAGTTTGATCGATCCACATTCAAGTTGGAAACTGTTTGATTGTTTGACCGATTTGATGCAAAATAGGAAACTATTGAATGATTGAAACCGACTGCATGAAATTAGGGGATTAGACAACTAATCGCACAAGGCCACCCTTGATCGCACAAGACCTAATCGGATCGCACAAGGCAGTCGCACAAGCTTGGTGCAACTGTTTAAAACTCACAGTACAACTTAGAACTGCATGATCGCACAAGACGTGTGGATCGCACAAGGCAGTGCCGATCGCACAAGTCTTGGGCCACACACACTGTTTGGACTTTATTATGTTGTTGGGCCTTAAAGCCCAATACCCAGTCGCACAACTTAACTGGATCACACAAGTCCATCCAGACCACACAAGATCAATGTCGGTTATTAATTGGGCTGTGTAGATATTATTGGGATTATTTATAAACTGGGCCGGGTGAACTTTGGATCGCACAACATGCTGTGGATCGCACAAGGTTGTGCTGATCGCACAACATGTTGGGCCGGGTAGTTGTTTGGGTTTCAACTACCCAATCGCACAAGATGCTATTGGGCTTACACTGTTACCTCAGCCCAGTACATCCTGATCGCACAAGTTCGGGTTTTATGTGTTTAACTGATTTGCTTAACATGTTCTACGTGCTTACCATGATCTTTACGTGTTCTTGACTTGTTAGTTCTGTGTAAACTTATGTGCACTACTTGAAATTAGATCTTACTTGTATGGTAACCATGTTAGGACGTGGTTGACCACTTATAGCTCAAGTAACCTTTTTCGTGTATCTGTCGAGCTAACCTAAGGTGAGTTCACACTTTCTACAAAGCATGGTAATTCCCGGTGGGTTGGGAATGGGTTAAGGAATATGGATTTCCTCATCTTTCTTGGGTAGGACAGTATTGGGTTAAGGAATGTAATTCCTCGTCCTTTTGGGACAGTCTTAAGCTCACTAGACCAAAACTCTATCACGAAGTCCCTCCTTTTTATATCGACTTAATCGCCGGGCCAATGGCGAGCGGGTCATTAGTTAGATAGCGCTATTTAGGTTTGACAAGCCTCACACCGTGCCGCAGAGGACGGGCGTGAACTAATGGATCTGGTCACGTCAATGATGATAGACATTGACGCAGGGCACTTAAACAAGACTCCTGTCAGTTGTCGATATGGTAACGAGTCTAGTAGTGAAACATGGGCAGAGTAAATGGGATTAAACAAATCATGTTTTCAAATATGGGGTAACCCCCACGGCAAGGATGCCAGTTAAAGGAAAATAGGTTTTTGGAATAACTTAAACGAACACCCAACTGTGAACTCGCTCAACTTTGTTGTTGACTCGTTACTACATGCTTTGCAGGTCATTAGGTTCTTAGCAGGAGCTTGCTTGGGGAAGAGTCGTTGTGGGACATGGACGGTTGAGTTCCATGTTAAACATTTAAACTTTATGAATTTATTACTTATGTTTTGGGTTATACATTTTATGCTTCCGTTGTTGACTTAAAGTTGGTTATTTTCTTTTGGACACCAATTATATTGTGGTTGGTTTTATTACTTAATTACATTGTTCAATATGATTGGTGGCTTGATCCTGGTCAGTCACGCCTCCATGCGGTGATACTCCGCTTGTGGATTTTGGGGGTGTGACAGCTGTAATTTCTTTAACCTGCTTCTTTACTACTCGAACATTTTTCTCAGGTTTGACCTTTTCTTTCACAGTTGCTGCCTTATGATTCTTCTTTTTCGCAGCTTGTCTTTCTTTGATCTCTTCCATTTTACCTGCAAAATACAAATTATACCTATCAGGTGAAAATTCTCTTTTATAATATTCAAGTTTTCGAATTTCTTCACTGTCATCATCACTCTCTTCATCTGATGAGTGATCAAAGATTGGTGCTTTTACTGAAGCCTCTTCTGTTGAAACTGGTTCTTCTTCTTTCTTTTTAGGACTGAATTGCTGAGATTCATAATAAGCATATGCTATTTCATCTTCAGCAGTTGAATCTTCAAAAATTTGAGCAACAAATGCTTTAGAATCTGAAGTTCTGTTAGGATCATAATGATCCCAATTAAAACCTTTTGGAATTCTTTCATCTTCTTGATGAACTAGATAAGCTTTCTTTGATGGCTCTTCGATCAGATCCTTCCTAGCATGTGAAGTTTGTGACGATTGTTGTTGATGCGGCTGTAGAGCAATTTGATGATAAATCGCTTTTCGATGATAATCATTGTTGCCGAATGGATTTTGAGCTCCACTTGCTTCGCGATTTGTGCATTCTCGCTTAAAGTGCCCCTTCTCCGTGCAACGAAAACAAGTAACTTTAGATTTATCAAAACCTAAAGGTGAAGTTCCAGCATCACAGAAATCATCTCTTCCAGTGATCTGTTTAAACTTCTCAGCTCTTCTCAACACACTAGCCATACACCACTTTATATCCATTAGTTCCATCTCTTCAGCATCAATCTGATCATAATCCTCTTTTGTCAACATTGGATTACCAATCCTTCCGGCTACCAAACTTTCATAAGACTCTAATACGGTCACCAATAAAGACATATGACCTTTGGCAACCTCTTCTGAGAAATTCTGACCATTCTGAAGATGTAATGCAATGTTGCATTGTAGTACTTGGCCATTATTGTTGTATGAGCTTTGCGGTTTGGATCAAATGATGGATATGAAGAGAATCCAGTATTGTTGTTTGATCCTTGAGATGACCCTCCAGAAGAACTGTTTGCGTTAAATGCAGTTTCGATATTTGGTGCAATGTTGGTCTTATCAATCGTACTTCCTTTGTAGTACAAACCAATGTCCTGTTCACCATTAGAATTCTTCATTTTTGCCATCTTCCGTTGTTCCATCTCTTGAACTTCGAGTTTTTCAATAAACTTGCTCAGTGATAGATTCACAAATTCACCATTATTCTTCAAAATCATAAGATACGTGCCCCAAACATCTTGTGGTAATGCATCAGCCAACTTTTCAACCCATTCTTCTCTATCTTTCTTGATATCCAATCGCTTCATGTTAACCACCAAATTGCAATATCTTTCTATAACCATTTTGGTGTTTTCAGTTTTCAATCCATGAAATAGATCAAATTCTTTCTTCAAAAGCGATTTTTTGTTCTTTATCATGTCTAAGCTTCCAACAAACTTCGTTTTTAGTGCATTCCACATTGAGTGTGCACTTCCGTTGTGTTGCAATAAAATCAAGATGTCTTCCTTAATAGCTTGTTGCAATATACTGATCATCATCTTTTCACTTTTTTATTTCTTTTTCTCTTGGTCATCTAAATCTTTAATTGCTACAATCTCTCTGTCTTCATCAATTGGTCTAACATATCATTCTTCAACACATTCCCACGCCTCTAAGTGATTCGCTTGAACCCAATTTACGAAACGTTCCTCCCATCCGTTATACTCCTCGATATTCATGAGCTAAGGCGGTTTTTGCATGGTGCCCATTTCATTTTCTTAGTTCACATTCCGAGCCATAGTGATCGGGGTAGCAAATGCGTTGAAAAATTCAGTATCCATATTTCGGTTTTGAAAGATTCACAAATTATCAATTTCAAACGATCTGAAATATTTCAAATGATCTGGGATTGAAACGAGCTGGACTTTTCAAACGACTTGGTAAACTTTCAAGCGGTTTGGACCACTTTGTGCGAACTGATGAACCTCAAACGACCTGAATGTTCTTAACCCTCCTCATACGACCTGAATGCTTTCAACTCGTACGACCTGGACCTAACACAAATGACCTGGCGATGATGAATTCAATCCGTGCGATCTGAGACAATTTCAAACGACCTGATACACTTTTCACATGATGTGAGATGATTTCCAAACGATCTGAAGAAAAACTCACATGATCTGAATGTTCTTCGTCCAATCGTTCATCATTTTGTCAATTTTGATCAGGTTTTAGATTGATTTTAGTTCTGATTTGTTCACGGATTGATTAAAATAGTGTTTTACGTGTTATTTGTGAAATTCAGCTCATTTTAAGTGTGAAAACTTTCTGATTTTGAAGAAAAAAGTGTAGAAGAATGAGTAGAAATGAGTAGAAATCAGTTTAATCCATGAAAACAAGCTGAAATGGTAAAAACTCTTCCTCCTGAGCTCTGATACCACTTGTAGGATCAGGATTCGACCTAAACGAGTCGATCAGAAGAGTTCTAGACCAAATCAGAGGCGGAATTCAGTGATTTGATCTTCATTGCAGCTAGAATCACACTTAGAAGTAGATTAACGGTCGTTTGTATTGATTTCACAACGTTACAAGAGCTGGCGACACTTCAGCAGAGCTTCGCTACTGGAATCACAATCGTTACAAATGAAGACACAAGACCTCCTATATATAGGAAACCCATATCGCACGAAACAATCTCACACGACCTGGTCCAGGTCGCACGACCTGGTCCAGTCCGCACGAACTAGTCACTTCATGCGAAGTGGATGGTTCTGATCTGTTTCCCGTTTTTCTCGTACTACGTGTCTTGATCTATCTATCTAGATACATGACTCGATACAAGACGAAGTCAACTGACATATGCACTAACAATTTTCAAAATCTTGTCGAAGTTTGGGTCGTATAATGTGACGTGCAATCTGGAAGGGTGGATGCCTGTACCTCGAGTTTTCTGTCTAAGTCTAGAGTGTTCGTACAAATCCGTGGTACCAGACCAGTCACTCTTACCTGGGAACTCTTGGGGTGAGTGTCCACTTATAGGCTAAAGCATGTCTTCGTGATACATTAATATGACCCATTTACTTTGATTAGTCACAGTGTCGTTTGTTTGTTCTAGGTAACGAACAAATGATCACAATCTTCATGCTTTGTCGATATTTTTTCAAGCATTCAATTTTGACTATTCAATATCATCTCACTCGTTTCCCCTCATGTTTCTTTACTCTTTCAGAATGCCTCCTTAACGTGATCAAACTAAGGATGCCGCCATGGCAACCTTAATCGCTCAGTAAATAACAACAATGCACCCGCTCCATGCAACTATAAACAGTTCAACTCAGCTAAGCCAATTATATTTACTGGGTCTGAAGGAGCTACTGGGCTCCTACAGTGGTTTGAGAGTCTCGAAAGCACATTTCGTCATGTACAATGCCCAAATGAGCGAAAGGTTGAGTTTGCATCGAGTGTATTTCAAAAAAGAGCACTTACATGGTGGAATAGTGTGATGAGAGACAGGGGTGCCGATGTGGCATTGGCTTAAACCTGGAAAGAGCTTCAGGCTCTAATGATGAAGGAATTATGTCCTCGTCATGAACTCAGGGCATTGTAAAGGGAATTCGACGATCTTAAACAAGATAATGGTGAACATCGAGCCTACACCGACCGATATGAGGAGCTAAGTCTTTTGTGTCCTACCATGGTTACGCCTTTGGATAAGGCAATTGAAAAGTACATTGATGGCCTCCCTGTCCATGTTCAGGACATTGTTACTAGTAGCAACCCTACCACAGTCAGATAGGCCATCTAATTATCCGCTACCGTGACTGAATCTCAGATTAGGAAGGGTAAACTTTTCCTAAAGGGCGACAAGAAACCAACAGATGAGACAAAATCAAAGGATAACAAGACTGAATCCTCCAAGAAGTCAAAGAAGCATAAGGCTTCACAGAACTTCGCTGTAGTTGCTCAAAACAATCAAGCTGTTCCTAACCAGCCAGCTCAACCCCCTGCTAAAAAGCCATACAATGGAACTGCACCTCTATGCAACCAATGTAACCTTCATCATCATGCTAATGTACATTGCCACAAATACCTAACTTGTGGACTTGTTGGTCATACAGCTAGGGTTTGCCGAGCCGCGACAACACAAAATCAAGTTGATAACAACCCTGCTCAAGCTCGTTTTCCACCTGGTTCTTGCTACAACTGTGGCGAGATAGGCCATTTCAGAACCAATTGCCCAAAGTTTGTTAATGCAAACCTAGCACGTGGATGAGCATTCGACTAACTAGAAGACAATGTTGCTTAGAAACAATTGAACTTTATGCTTTATTTCTTTTGTTATCCAAGACTTTGAAACAATTAAGTTTGGTTTATAAACAAAATTTTATTTGCATTTCAATGTACGAAAACAAATGTGGTTACATGTATGAATGACATACCCCTACGATACCAACATCAAGGAATCGTGTTCCTTTCAAAACAAACTACTTTCGTAGTTCTACCATTTTATGATCGCTCGCAATCTCCACGAAAATCCTAAGTACTCGTTTCATCTAAGAAACAAAGTACAAGGTACAAGTTACAACTCTGGACGAATACCCAAAGTACCACTTTAATTCCTTGATTGGATACCTAAGGGTACTTTCGTAAATCCTTAATTGGTCTTACGCAATATACATATCATATCTTCCTGGCTTCACGATATTTTACACAACATATGATTTCAAAAGATTATACATGTTTTCAAAAATCTCATACATGATTTCAAAATCATCTCACATGGTTTTAAAACATTTTATAAACATGTTTACCTAATATACCAAGTACAAGGTTTCGAAACATTTCTCCCTACACGAATTCCAAAATCCATATAGGATCTTCCTATCTTCATAGTCAGATCCTTGTGGATGTTTAAAGTGCAAAATCAAAGTCCTTAATTGGATTCTTTATGTGCTTTAATACGTATATTACGATTCAATGAGGACAAAACCGAATCCTTGTAAGATCATCCTATCTTTATAGATAGATTCTTGAGGATGTTTAAAGTACTAATTGAAGTCAATTGGTTGGATCCCTAGTGTACTTTAAATGCATGGGTACAAATCGACGACAAAGTGATAACAAAATTGATAACAAAATTAATAGCAGGCTGATAACAAGTTAATAACCAAATTGACAATTGTGTGACTATGTGAATAGGTGTTTATGTGTTTATGTGTTGACCAAGTTAAAGAAACTCTATGGTAATCTAGTCAAAGATATCACAAGGTTGTTCGATTGATTCTATTCCCTACACATTATAAAATAAACTGTGCGGATTGTGCAAGGAATTACGTAATTATGGATGCACACATAATTATGGAATTCAGTGCACAGAAACCACAGCAAGTTTTGTCATGTGTCAACTCAAACAAGAAACAAAGGTTGTCTATATTCATTTCCATTTCTGATGAAGTATCCACTGAGGAATAATGAACTAGCTACTCATTTTTCGCTTCTGAAAGAGATATCCACTGGGAAATGAATAATTTGTTCGAGAACCATATTCATTTTCGTTTCCGATGAAGTATCCACTGAGGAAAATGAACTATCCGTCCATTTTTGCTTCTGAAGAAACATCCACTGAGGAAAATGAATAAATTCATTCCGTTTCTGGTGAAGTATCCACTGAGGGAATGAATAGTCTTATATTGATTTTGTCATTTCCACTTCTGACGAAGTATCCACTGAGGAAAATGAATTATTCATTCATTTTCGCTTCTGAAGAATATCCATCAGGAAAATGAATATTCTTTACGATAATCCTTCATTTCCACTTCTGACGAAGTATCCACTAAGGAAAATGAATTATCCATTCATTTTCGCTTCTGAAGAAATATCCATCGGGGAAATGAATATTCTTTACGATAATCCTTCATTTCCACTTCTGACGAAGTATCCACTGAGGAAAATGAATTATCCATTCATTTTCGCTTCTGAAGAAATATCCATCAGGAAATGAATAATCTATTTAACTATTTTTCATTTCCACTTCTGACGAAGTATCCACTGAGGAAAATGAATTATCCATTCATTTTCTCTTATGAAGAAATATCCATCGGGAAATGAATAATCTATTTAACTATTTTTCATTTCCACTTCTGACGAAGTAACCACTGAGGAAAATGAATTATCCATTCATTTTTAATTCTGAAGAAATATCCATTGGGAAATGAATAATCTATTTAACTATTCTTCATTTCTACTTCTGATGAAGTGTCCATTGAGGAAAATGAATTATCCATTCATTTTCGCTTCTGAAGAAATAACCATTGAGAAGTGAACAGCTCATACATTCCTTCATTTCCATTTCTGATAAAAGTATCCATTGGAGAAAATGAATTATGCATTCATTTTCGCTTTTGAAGAAATATCCATTAGAAATGAATAACCTATTCACCTTTCATTTCCACTTCTGACAAAGAATCCATTGAGGAAAATGAATTATCCATTCATTTTTGCTTCTGTAGAATATTCACTGGGGAAATGAAATACAAATCCTTGTAGAATCTTCCTTAATAGTTAGATTCTTAAATGGATACTTAAAGTACTTCTTTTAATCCGTGATTGGATTTCTAAGAATACTTTACAAGACACTGAAACAAAGGGCCAAATCCTTACAAGATCTTTCTATCATAATAGTCAGACTCTTACTCACAGAACTATTGGTTGATATGGTTTTACCACTAATTAAATCCCTCATCTCCACTTCCTGCTTTAATCGAGGGAGTATCCATTAGGAGATAAGCATCAGAGGTATGACAGCCCATTCCTACTTCCCGCATTACCTGAGGAAGCATCCACTAGGGAATGATAAAGTTATGCCTTACGTGGAGATCTTTGGTGGGTTACTCTATGCAAATAGCTAGATAAAACTCCAGATTTCCGTGCAAGACAATTGTTTAACACAACTATTCAGACAGACTCCTAAGAATAAATTTCGGGACGAAATTTCCAAAAGTAGGGGAGACTGTGACATCTGTGCCTCTACGACCATCATACAAATACAAATCCATTGAAATCTTGTGTTTCATTCTTGGGATTTGTACAAATACATGTGACATTTGCACATGTCAATTCTTGTTCGATTTCGAGCTCCTAGTCACTTTCTGGAGAGTTATACGCAAACTGTTATGTAAATGTAATCAGTTTAACGCGATAAACACTCCAGAATAGTGACATAAGCTTAAAATACCTTAAATAACCTTTATATAACTTAGAAATAAGTTTTGAAGGGTTTGGTATGGCAAAAACAAGTTTATTCGATCACAGGGACTATTTGCGTCAAACTGCAAAAGTCTGCCGATTCGTATAGCAACGAACACTCCGGAACAAGATCATAAGCTAAACATACCCTAAATATCCTTTATATAGCTTAGAAATAAGTTTTGAAGAGTTCGGTATGCGAAAAATACACTTATTTGATAATAGGGACTAAAAGCGTCAAAAACTGCGTAAGTTTGCATATACGCACATATCTTACGTTCTGACCATATCCGGACATCCAAAAATTTTTGTAATCACTAAAATATTATATTTTAGTGATAGGAATGCAAAAATACCCTTCGTCGTGTAATTTGGATCGTTTTCGCGTCCGTTCGAGTTTCGTCGCAATTAACCGAACAACGCGATTGTACGGCCAAACGAACCGACAACCATGATATTTTCAAGCATTTATAAAGTCCCCTATGCGTTAACATCCTTGTAGAGCCTTGAAAATGGGTTAACGGGGGTTAAAAGCATCAAAAATTAAGTTTTTAGGCTGCAGGGACCTGTTTTGCCAAAGTTTGAAAGTTTCTGTCTGAGGTTCCTGGCTGGGCGCGACAGACTTAGTTTTCTGCTTCACGGCCCACGAGGCCTGGAGCTGGCAGATTCATTGAATCCTTCAAAACAGCCTGCTGAACTCAGTTTTAACCTTAGTTTTTGCATACTATGGGCTGGTTTAAGTGTTCCCCACGCCCCCAAATCAGTGTGTAACATGTGTAGGGTCTAGATCATGCCTTGAACAAATCAAAAACACTTGGAATGATCTTAAAGGTTCATGATTTCCTATATAAACCCAAGCATTTCACAACTCCAACTTGCTCATTTGCTATTTCCTTCTTCACCTGCTCTAAGTGGAGGCAATCACTTGTTGAGGGCCACCTACCTGAGCATTCTTAGTTCTTTTTCCAAGCTTGGACTCTTGTAAGTGTTCTTTCATGCTTGGTTATGTATTTCAAGCAAGAAAGTCAAACAGTGTTTGACTTTCAGCTCTGACCATGATTTGGTCAAGACAAAGTTCGTTTGAACTTTGCAACGTGAGCGTAATCACGATGGTTATAGTCCCTTGTGACTATACCTACTGATTACCACGTTGATTAGTCGAAGTGACGAGTCAAAGTTTCGGTCAAAATGCACGATTATGTGCATTTTGCGACGAAACTATTTTCAGGTATCAAAATACTTTGTTTTGATATCAAATCAGTTTTCTAACTTAGTTAAACATGTTTTAACATGTTTAACTCGTCACTTTTAGTTTAGTGCTTATTTAGGGCCGTAGGTCAAGCGGTCTCGACAACCGCTTAGACTTTCGAACCCGACCCGTTTGGTCGATCATTAGGATCCGACCAAACATATTTTGTGACCATAGTTGTATAGGGAATAACCTTCCGAGGTTATACCTTATGGTCACTTAGTTTAATTAGTTGTATGATAGGTAATTTATATGCCTTAGGAAAATGACCAAAATGCCCTTTTCATGCATAATTTGAATTTAAGCCTATGTAACTTAAATTTTGACATTTAAACTGATTATGCAACAATATTAAACATGTTAGGGCATATAATACTTGTCATAGGACTAGTTAGGCTATCCGAACGCGCTTTTGTGCAAATAACGCGTTAAAGTAGCGTAGACTACCTTAACGGGTCATAACGGGTCGTAAGAACTTAGGATAGGTTCCAAATCAGAATGTAGGCTTTGTTAAACCATATCACATGAGTTCCAATACTCATTTGGTTTACGAGACCTCATTCTACCCGATCTCCTGATTTAGGTGACGATTTATTAACATAGTGATCCGATACTAGGTGCCACTTGATTCCTTGATTACCCGAGCTTGTTAGTTCACTAAATCGAGGATCCTTTGCAATCTTAAGTGAGTACATAGTCCCCTCTTTTACCACTTTCAAATATTTTGGGGTGATACACATGTGCCTACTTGTTGTTTTCATGCTTTCATTGTTTTTCGTGACATAAACATGCTATGTTCACCTAGTACACATATAGTAGATGATTTCAATTGCCTTTTTGCTATGTATGTTGACTGAGCATGCTAGCTCATTGATTTCAAGGATCCATTTTGCTTAATATGTTCCTTAGCATATCTAGCACCTTGATTTCATGAACATTTCTACTTTGTATGTTTACTTAGCATACTTAGTACATGGTTTTCACGTGACATTCTTATATTGTTTATGACATTTGGTATGTTAAACGAGATTAGATACATTCATTGACATTATTATGCTGACCGGTAGTATGTATGGTTTACCATAGGTTTGATACCTCATTCCCGCTTCCTAGTTTGTTTGGAAGTATCCATTTGGGGAATGACAGAAACCGATGAACATTGATACCTCATTCCCGCTTCCTAGTTTGTTTGGAAGTCTCCATCTGGGGAACGACAGAGACCAATGAACATTGTTAAACCTTTGTCTTTATAAGGGTTATCAGACAAACGACAAGGCTTGAATGTATTCGTTAACAAACCACATAAATGTTCATATCAAATAAAGCATTGGTTTTGCAAAACATAACCTTTGATTTAAACTTTGGTTTATTCAAAGACATTTTTTTGCACATAACATTTGATTATACACAACTTTATACCTATGGTTTGAGTAAAGACTTTTTATTCACCATACAAGACATTGGTTGCTACCTGACATTTGATTATGCAAGACATGGTTTATATCTGACATTGTGACATTATACATTGCTTATACGTGGCATTTGACATTGGTTTAAACATGACATTTTTTTGTGGTTATTGATAAGTGATTTAAATAACGAGGCATTTGTAATATGATAAAAGCATGGTGGATACGCCGCTGGTACTTCCTATATATAAGTGCTTTTATAATATTACATATCGTAGCGTTATCTAAACCACTTCGACAGAAACAAAGACATGATACATTTTATACAAAGACACGACATGTTGTTTACAAGACATTGTTTTACAAATGATATATTTTACACAATTCATTTTACTTGGTTATTTATTTAACCATACATCATTCTTTTATATCGTCTGATTTTCCTATTGATTTTTGATTACTCTATAAAAGAAAACATTTTACAAGGTTCATGACTACTTTTCGTTAAACATTTATTTTAACTTACAAGTCATGAATCCTCAAACAACAAAACCTATGTATCTCACAGGTATTTTTTATGCTGGCGTACCTATTTTCACATGTGTTTCAGGAGCTAAAGTTTGATGATGATCGTGACACACTTAGGCGGACTTGGGCCTTAGTGACTTAAAATCCATCAAGACAAGTTTAAATTATGTTCCGTTTCCTGTTTAAACTAAGACAATGTAAACATTTTAATTAATAAAAACAAACTTTAAATTCCATGTGTTGTGGAACAATGATTCTGTTACGCCACTCCCCGACGTTTCTGCCACGGTTTGTTGTTTTACGCGGTCAGGGTGTGACAAAAAATATCTATATTTTGGCCTTGGTGAAATATGTATATATTCTCATATATCTTAAAAATAATTTATTTTTAAGATCAAGTTAGAAAAATATATATTTTTAGTTTCCACTAAAATAATATATTTTTAGTGTGTTTATGAAAATATATATTTTCTTGTACTCAAAATAATATATTTTCAAGTTGACAAAATATGATATATTTTTATGATACTTGTAAAAATACATATCTCATCGTTTGTTCGATATAGAAAATACCATTTACCAAGTTTGTCATAATACGACTAAATTTCCGGAATATATTTATATCATTTGTCCAACGTGTCCATTGTCCGTATGTCCAATATTCGTTATTTGTGCAAGATATACATTTTTGTATTCTAGTAAATTTTTGTAATTCTTTAATTACAATTTTTGGTGTCTGAGTGGTATATTATTTTCAGGTTCCTAATTTTTAATATAACTAATACAAATAATATACACATAGCACATAATTTGTGTGATTTCTAAATATATATTTTCCTAAATATATACTTAGTCATTTTTATTTTTGAAAATCAACCTCCATTACTTGTAATTTTTATAACAAAAATTATGGCAAATTTTTATACTTAAAACCATGATTCAAAATCACTTGTAAACACTTGTTTAAACATATTTTTCTAAGTGTTAAATTTTTACAAAAATTTTGCCAAAGTTTCCTTTGAAAATGAAGGTTTCCATGCTTATAGCATATCATTTTCTTTTTCAAAAATTCATCAAAAATTATCAACAACAATACTACAACTTACCTTAAGCCATAAAACACATTTCTAAATGAAGGCATGAACTTGAAGTTTTATAAAAAACTTGTAGTATTTTAACATAGTGTTTAACATGCTCCTTTAACACTAAAAACATGATTTTTATCTCATAAAAATCATTTTTATAAAAATTTCATCTTCACAACGTGTAACCTACTTTTGCAAAAATTCATTTTCTTGGATTTTTCATGGCTTAAACACTTCAAGTGTTCCATTCTTACACTTATAACATGTTCACTTTCCTTTAAAAACCAAATCATGCTAAACTTGAAGTAAACTTTGTTTTCTTGAAACTTTGATTTTTCAAATCCTTCATTTTCAAGATCTACAACTTGTAAGAATTATTTTCATCACAAAATCAAGTCCACTTTACAAGTTTATACTTCACATAATGTGAGCTTAACATAGATCTTTCAAGATCTAACATCATACTTGCTAGATCATGTTTTAAATCATCATCTAGCAAGCTTTTATGTGGTGTCTAACACCATACACACAAGAAATCAACAAACAAGTTCAACACATATCATAAACAACTTATAATCTCATGAGTTTTAGTTTGGTTCTTATGTTCATCATCTTGTTTATGTAAGATCTTTAGTCTTTTAGTTATACATGACCTCTAACTACTAAAACAAGATGTAAAATGGGTTCAAGAGACTTACTACTAGCACAATGGCTAGGGTAGAAAACTAGACGATGATGGTGAAGAAAAGAGAGTGGATAAAAGCTCTTGGGAGTGGTCCTTCAAGATCCAATCCTTGCAGCCTTCTTGATTTACCTTAGTGCACCTTAGGATGAACTTGGAATGATTGAAAATTGGATGAAGATGATGGATGGGAGTGGGGGTGTTCTCGCACGAACAAGAGGGAGAAGAGAGGAGAAAGTGTGGTGTGTTGTGATATTTTGATGATGATTATAAGGTTAAGATAAGGTTTATTACACAATGGTCCATAATCTCCCTCCAAAGTATTGTCCAATGGTCATTAAGGTAGCATCTTTGACTAACTAGGTAATTAGTCAACTTGGTTTGGTGTGTGGGTCCCATAGGGGACGGTTATGGATGGAGGGGGGGGGGGGGGTAAGGTTTTGTTAAAACTTGTTAAGTGTTTCATGTATGGAATGATGGTAATTAGATTAGGTGTTAAGTGTGTTAATGTTAACTAGTTCACTAGATGCTTCTAGTTATGATCCGGTGTCCGTTTGGTTATCGAATCGTTTAAATAGTTAACATTGGTAACTTGTATGTAATATTGTGTAACTATGAGATGTTAATGTTTTTCAACATCTTTTAAGTCATTCTGAGCATTCTGGCATAATTTCAGATTATAACATAAGCTGATAAATGTTGATATTTGCTGAATTATGCTGAATTTTACTGTTTCGGCTAGTTTCTAGTGTCTACTCATCACTCGGTACGCACTTTTGCAAACTCTTGTTTTCTCTTATAAAGTTCTAACATATCTGTAACATTTGTGTCTTTTAATCTTTGTAATTAAGTTTTTGATCATAAAACATTTTGTTTGATATCCAAGAATTTTATTATTAACATGTGCCTTACATTATTTAGCAAAAGTCCATTTAAAAATCAAATTGTCCATGTCCGCAGAAAATACTGTAATCCTGCGAAATGTACAGTATTCCGTAGAACGAAACAGTAATTGTCCGAAAACCCAAAAATAAATATAATTATCATAAATAATATAACGGGTATTAAAAACGACACAAAATCCGCACTTAAATTTTTTTGCGTTAAGCTACACGGCTTGTTCAGTAAACTGCCTGACAGCAAAGCCGGTACCGGAACTGTGTCAGAAATAATAAAATTTTTAGTCCAAAAAGTTGGATTAATTATTTGGATGATAAAATATGTGCAAAACAATTTTTGTCATGTATTTTCATAAACTAAAACACAGTGTCAGTATTTAACCCGGTACAGGACCCGAACTGACTTTTTCGCCCGATCAACAAACTAATAATTTTCATGGATTAGTTTTACCTAGTGTCACACAACTTTACTGTATTAGAGCTTGAAACCTTGTAGATATTTTTATATAAATTATCAAAGTTTATAGAATTTATGTATTTAAACAAGTTTTTAATAAAAAAATACAAAATGCCCCCCCCCCCACACACTAGCTCACGTTTTTTTAGAGGTAAAGTGGGTCCCATTTTTGCCACCAATCTTTTATGTATGTGTTGGAAGCAAGAGAACTTGATTAGTGGATAGGTGAGGTGGAACTTTGATCAAAACAAACCCTTTAAGACACACCATCTCTTTCATATTTCCAAGACATGCAAACTTCATTTTCTTCTCCCACTCTCTCTCTCTAAAATCGGTCAAGAACATCCTACCACCATCTTCATCTTTTCAAACTCAAACACTAGAAATTTATACTAACATGGAGGTTTATGGTTGATTCAAAGTATTTTCAAGACTTGAAAATACACTAGAAGCACTTTGGTAGCACTAGAAGTTCTTGGATCATCATATCTTTTTCATCATCATCATCTTGTTCATACTAGCAAGATTGTAAGGATTCTACACTAGTTTCTATTTTATTACTATTCTTGATTTTTGTAAGAATACAAATTCATCTTGAATCAAACCAAAACAAAACCCATTGGAAAATCACCAAGATAAACTAAAAATCGTTATTTTATTTTATGATTTTTTCTATGATTTTGAATGAACTTGAAGAAGTTTATACTAGTGAATACGAATCTTGGTTAATGTTATGTAAAAACATGATCTAAACACATGCATGTTTAGATCTAACAAGATTCATCAACAAAAAGATATGGACATGGGTTTTTATTCTTAAAATAGTTACATGCATGTTAGAAAACATGAGTATTTATTAAAAATCCAAGAACATGATGTAGGATCGTTTTGACGACCCAATGAGTCAATCAGAGACAATACACAACTGTTTGAGAGGCGGAAACAAACAAACAGCCTAGAATCAGTGTAGAAATGAGTAGAAAACAGAGTATGATACTTAAAACATGCTTCTCATTAATATTTGACTTAAAAATCGGGCAGCACTTCGTTACACAACTTCTAATTCCATGTGAAATGAGAAGACAACATGCCATATATATAGGCATCTAATTTCGCTTGAAATGACCATGTGTCATTTCAAGTGGAATTAACATATCTAATTTTGTTTGAAAAGACCATGTGTCATTTCAAGCGGAATTACATCAAACTACCATAAATTTACATTTAGACCCCTGTAAACACTATACAAACATAACCTAGACTTAAGACGTAGGCTATAGACATTATGCACCAACAAACTCCCCCTTGGATATTGCTGGAGTCTTCAGTCTGGTCTTCAGCTTTTCTTACAATGACTTGAACTTTTCTTCTCTTGCCTTAGGCTTTCTCCTCAATGCACTTTTCAGCTTTTCATTCTCTTGAACAACTTTCTGTCTTTCTTCAGCTTGTTCTCTCATGAATTTACCACGAAGCATTCGATCTCTTTCTTCACGTTTCTTCTTTTCTTTCTCAGCTTTTAGAGCCTCTTCTATCTCAATTTCTCTCCATTGAGTATACCATTTACTCTCAGCATTGATACCTTTCTGAAAGCATATAGAAACAACCTTCTGAAATTGCATAGCCTGCTCTCTATCTTCAGCTTTAAATCCAATCTTGTTAACAAACAAGCATTCAATGTCTTTTGCTGAGCAGTTAACCAGCCACAGAGGATCAAACACAGAGATATATCTGAATTCATTTTCAACTATGTAAGTAATCACAGCTTCAGTCGTCAAACAGCTGTACACCCAATATACAAAACCCTTATGGAAATCCTGCTCCATCTTAGGTAATTGTATGTTCTTGATCACTCTTGGCTTCTTGATTTTCAATATAGTCTCTTCAACACCAGTAACTGGATCTACCCTCCTTACTTTCTTTGGCTGGTGTGGCTTCCAGTGCTGAAAATCTCTAAAAGCTTCAAACTTTATCAACCCCCACATCGGTATGTCATTCTTTCTAACTGGATAATCCAAAGTTCTGACTTTGGCAAGCTCTTCCACATCCCACCAGGGCAATGACATGATATCATGAAGGAATGCAAAATACTGAACACCGTATTCTCTACGAATAGCATAAGCATTGACCTGTGGTAGAAAGCTCCAACTGATTATATCCCCCAGTGAAACATCCCTGTCTCTCTTATAATACTTCAATGGCCGCTTGAATTTTCTTTCATTACACTTTCTAAACCACTTCTTGCGTTCTTCTTTCTATGCATCTTTCACTGTACCATCAAAGTTCGTATCTTTCAAAACCTCTTCTACTTTCCTTCTCAATTCATCGATGTTCTCTTGACTGAAAAATTCGACAAGTGTTGGAAAATCAGAAGTATCCACATCCACATTCTCTTCATCACTGCAATCCTCAACCTCAACCCTATCATAAAGATCAGCATCCTCCACATACTTGTACTGATACATGGGCTGCTGGTTGATATCGAACTGATTTAATTCATCTTCGAAATCAAACTTGAAGTTCAGATCATCAATACGCGTCAATTCAATAATATCATTCATGGTGTAAGTATGCCTGATCTCTCCTTCTTCTACATCAGGCTCTAGACGCAGAATTAACTTCTCAACTTCATCAACACTTTGATCAACATTCTCCCCCTCACCGTCAGCATTCTCTGGCTCTTCATTTGCATCTTCATGCAAATAATCATCAACATTTCTTTCATTCGAAGCTTCAGTAAATTTAACACCAGAAGTACCCTGATCGTCATCATCATTTCCATCATCACTGTGACTGCTAGCAGAGAAAACATCGTCTGCATCATCTTTTTCACTTTCATCATCTTCCTCATCTTCCTCATCTTCATCATCCTCTTCAACTTCATTTATAACATCATCCATTTCAACATCTACTTCAAAAATAACAAAAACAACAGAGATAGGACGAGGATTCGGAATAGGTGATTCAGAAGCAGTAGATAGAACAATCGCCCTCTCATAAACATCTTCAAGACCTTTACCCTTATCTTTCATCTGAGCATCAATTTCAGCTTGACGTTGAGCTCTAACCTCCTCAATCTTTATTTCATCGAATTTCTGTTCAACAGACTTTCCAAGCACACTCTCTAACACTTTGTTTATCATGTACAGCTCGTGTTCTTTTATTGCTTTAGCAGCTTCCAATTCTTTATTCTTTAATTCAAAATACTTGTTTTGCTCATCTTTACGTGCTTTCTCTTCTTCCAATTCAGCAACTTTCACTTTAAGAATATCAATCTCTACCTGATCAGATTCAACTTTCTTTAATAATGCAGAATTTTCAGCTTCCACAGACTTAACACGCTTTTCCAATCTCTTCTCACGATCCAACAACTTCTTGTTCTCAGCTAACACTTCATCAACTTTCTTTTCCAAACTCTTAACTTGCACATCAGTTGCAAAATTGAAATCACCAATGTCTTCAAGAGTAATACCTTCTGGAACAGTTGGAAAAGTTTTGAAACCAGAAGAACCAGGTGTAGTTTAGACAGGTGATTTTGTGGATGGTGGTGTTTGAAAGATTTGTTGTGATGTAACAATAGGTTGTTGTTCATGTGGAGGTGTAGCAATATGAATATGTGGTGGTGATGGATGTGGTGGTGATTGGATTGGTGATGGTTGTCTTGATGGTGTTGATTGGATTGATTGATGTGGTGTAGGTTCAGGTGGTGGTGATGATGGTTGACTGAGTTCTTGGATAGGTTTCTTGTTCAGCAAGATCTTCAATGTCTTTGCCTTTGGAGTAACCACACGTTTCCTTGCAGTTGCTTTCTTTTTACCTCCTGATGTCGGTGGCATTTGAACATCTTCTTGTGAAGGAGTATACTCATCATCATCTTTCTCCTTTCTTCTTTTTCTTTTTAACTGTCTTTCCTTCTCAATCTCAGCCTAAACTCTTTTAGCACGTTCATTTTCATCAATCTCTGATTCAGATGAACTTGTTGTACTTTTGTCTACATCGTCACCTTCTTCATCACCAGCTACTTTCTCTGGTTCAGCATTATAATCAGTAAGAGATTTCAACAACTTAGCAGATTCAGGAGACAAATGAACATCTCCTTCAACATTAACTTCTGCTTCAGCTTCCTTCTCTGATTCATCAACAAGCAATGTCTTAACATCTTTCTTTTGACGCTTTTTGGGTTGAGATGAAGAACCTTCCTCTTCTTGAACTTTCGGAGTTGCTTTCCTACTCCTCTTCTTTTTCTCTTCTTTCAAGAACCACTCGTTTCGAGTTTCTTTGAAGCTTTCAAGTGTTTTTAATTCATTTGCATAAACCTTCTCTTTCATTTCTTCCTCATTTCTCCAGTTCTGATGATTGACTGGATCTGGATCTTGATAATTCTTATCTTTGATGAAACCGAAGAATTCAGATTTTGTCTTTGGCTCCGGATGGTTTGGATGATATCTGGCCAGTTGTTTCACAGACTCATTATCCATGTGAGATAAAACCAACAAATCATTATTCTCATCTATTTCAAGATCTGGATAGGCATGATCTAACATCATTTGAACAAATCTTGGATACACCTAAGTCTTATTCTTTGAAGTAATGTTCTCAACCATGTAATGAAACACAATCTTCGAAAAATTATACTTCTTGTTTAACACGAGAGCTGTTACCATATTCATTTGATAATCCCTCATTGCATCATAACCTCCCTTCCTATGACTTAGAGCTTGCAACACTGAGTGAATAAGAAACTTGTATGGCTTTGAAAACTTTGATTTCAAGTAATTAGCACTGTTCAGTGCACCGTTATAACCCATCCGCATCATACAGCCTTTAACCATCCTCTCTGGGAATTTTGTCGGAGAGTTTACATCATCAGGAAAATCCAACACTTCACGGATAAGTGCCTCCGAGATAATAATTGGTTTGTTTTCACCATTTAGCTTAACAAATGAATTGATCACTTTGCTCTCTTCATCATATGTTGCCTTCTCCAAAAAACGTTTGATATGAGATTTGAAAACCAGATGTTGATTCGTCAAAGCTTTCTGAATCGGCAACCTTCTCATAAACTCCAGAATACTCTTGAATTCGGACAGCTTTAGAATCTTCTCCTCATCGAAATCACAACAAGTGTTGTGTAGTGCATCAAACAACACATTTGAAGGCTGAAAATCAACAACATATAATCAAATTAAACACTTTGAAATTTTTTCATCAAAACAACATTCAAACGAAATCTCACATTTCAAACGGAAACACATTTCATGTGGAATAACAAATTGAAGTGAAATTACAGCTTGAAACTAAATGACATTTTCAACCGGAATTACAGTTCATGCGGAATCACAATTTAAAACAAAATATCAGTTTGGAAGAAAATCACAGTTGAAACGGAATTACCATTTGAAACGGAATACCATGTTTTAAACGAAATATCTCAAAATTTCTCGAAACTTTTCTGATGATGAAATCAATCAACTGGGTTTGTTCCTTATCAAATTCCGAGCACACAGGTGTGTTTGATTTTCAATTTTGACCACAAAATTCACCTAGATCTAAGTTTACAGTTCAGATCTACCGACAATCATACAAAAACATGTTATACTGATCAAATTGAAACCCTAAACAAGATCTTTAACATATTACGAGTATAAGGGTATGATTATTATTCATTAAACATCACAAATAAACCCTAGATCTATGTTTGGTCCTGTTCAACGCCGTTCAAACGAAATCAGGTCAAATTTGGGTCAAACCAACACGATATCTCACCTTTCCCATGATCTAAGATGTGCAAACCAAACTTAGATCAAATTATAAACAACAATTGGGCAGAGTAACAGCTGTAAATAGAAGATTTTGTGATTTCGTATGAAATCGCCTGACAAAGAGCTTTGAAACGAAATAACAGAACTGATGAGTTCAAGCGGAATTAGACCCCTATTTATAGACCTGCTTATTTCGTGTGAAATAGGCATTGTGACATGTTCAAGCGAAATAACCGGTTCAAGCGGAATTACCGTTTTCAAGCGGAATTACTTTAACAAGCGAAATCACATCAAAATTTTTAACTTTTTGAGATTTTACCAACACACCCAGTTAACCAAGTCCAAGTTAATGACCTTGGTCAACTGTTTAGCCTGCTAAGTCCAAGTTAATGACCTTGGCTGACCAGTTTATGAAGATGCTGATTTTCTGAAACAATTTTAAGTTCAAGTTAATGAACTTTTAAACTCTCAAGCAATTACCAATCACTTTCTCAATATTCTGCTTACCCAACCCTCATGATCCAGACTTGTTCAGCACATAAGACTTTGATCATCTGATCCCCAACGTTCGTTGTCTAAAATAAGATGAAATGCAAATCTTTTTGGATTTTTGAATTTGATAAGCAATAAACTGTACACACAATATTTTTGTGAGTGTGTTAGGGGATCATATCAGCTTCCAACAAGATACAAGCACCGTTAAACTTTGATTACATACACAGCATTAAACAGTTCGCTTTGATTGTCGATATATTGATCTTCTTAAATTTTCACACAAACTTCAATCTGTTCAGGATACGAGTTTAGTGTTTTAAAGACTTAAACTTTTACTTGTGTCCCACCTCAGAATATACTCTCGTATCCAGATCCCAATATTCAGTCTTACAGGTGAGTATACCTAGATGATATCTGTAAGGGGTTAAATGCGAGGGCCGTGAGAGCTCAGGCTATTGCTTCCGCAAAATCAGAGAGATGACGGCTTCGACTTAAGGTGGGTCCCCTTTGGGGATCTTCTTTTACAACAGCACATGATTAGCATTTTTCAATGTTTCATCATTTTTTATGCTGAGGGGAGGCTTATATTTCAAGCAGCGTAAAGTATTCTCCAGGGACTAGGCCATTGCTTCCGCAAAATCAGAAGTCCCGGGATAATACCCCAGATATCACTAAGCATAAAGACCTAGTATCTCAGAAAGAGGGACCTTTCAAACAAGATTTCGGGGGTTACCCATATATCCGAGAGACACATAAAAGCAAGTAATGATTTTATGTTTATATCCCGAACAAACCTACTAAATGTATAAAAACCTATCGGCACATCATCAGCGAGACTGCTTAACACATTTTAAACATTACATTTCTTTAGCGTACTGCATCTGTCTAGCTGATGTACTATCATTTCCCCTTTTTACACAAACTCTTTCAGTTTTTCAATGTTTTTGGATTTTGAATATTTTATCATCTTTTTGGATTTTTCTGCAAACTTTCTCCCCCTAAAAACAAAGACATATTTTTGTGTTTTTGTTTTTAACAAAAGCAGAAAATAAACTGTACAAAAACATTGACAACATAACGTGGATCACATCAGATCGCCGTCCTCCTCGGCTTCACATTCAACAACCCTCCCAGAAAACAAAATTTTCATCCCATTTAATTTCAAAAGATAGTTAAATCTCTTTTTATCAAACGGTTTGGTATAAAAATCAGCTTTCTGTTCATCGGTGTGTATATGTTCGATTCGAATCAATTTCTTCTCGTGACAATCACGGATGAAATGATGTCGAATTTCTATATGTTTAGTTTTAGAATGGTGAACCGGGTTTTTGGTTATGTTAATCGCTGCTTCATTGTCCACAAATATAGGTGTGTGTGACAACCCTCATAATTCCATGTATCCGTACAATTTATTAATGATAATTAAAGTGCTTGATGACTGTGCTGAATCATTTAACTGCTTTCTGATTTCTGTGTTATAATTACATGTGCTTGTTAACATACTAGTAGTGTACAGAAAAGTTACTAAATAGTCCGGTATGCTTTCCTGAGTGTTGAGAATTAAAATGTTACAAAAAATATATATATGACACTTTACGGATTAATTAAGCACTTTAACGGAACAGTGTCAAACCGAACAACCGGACATTACCCGAAACACCAAAATAATGCTAGAAGCATTGTTTTTATTTTTCTGAACTAGTTATGGTTCCCGAACACCATAACACACTATATTATTACACAACACTTAAACAATTAAACTAAACACTTAACATCTAACTAACTAAACTAACTAGCATTAGAACTCAACTAAACAACCCCCCCCCCCATGCATACAGTTCCAAGGGTGGCCCCCCCACCCTTGATTTTCTTTGAATTAAAAATTAGATCATGTAGGATCTTTTGAGACACAATAACCAAGGGATTATGTGATGGCATGGATTATAAGAATGCAAGAAGGACTTAACTTCATTTCATCATCACACCAACAACACCAAAACTCTCTCTTCTCTCCTTCTTGGCTTCGGCCGAACCCAAGAGCACCACCACCACCATCACTTAATCACTTTCAAGCATTCTAAGAGCATCCATAGGTGTTAGAAGGCATACAACGAAGCTCGGTGTGTTCGGAAGTTGAAGGACCACTCTCATCTTCTTTTAACCACCACTTTTCTACACTCGAACTCCCCTAGCCTTGAGCTAGTGGTAAGAACTTAGATCCGTTCATTTTTCATGTTATTTAAGTGGTTAATAGTTATTTGATGATGAGAATCCATGAATACTATAGGGTCATAAACAAAGTCTTGAATATAAAGTAACATGATGATGAAATAAGATGAAAACATGATGTTAATATGAAGTTGTTTTGATTCTTATTGATTACCTGATGATTTGCTTGTTAATATTGATGTTTGATGTTGTTATGATCACTAAACATGTTAACGGAATCAATCAAACACGAGTTAGAAAGCTAAAAGCTGAAAACAGCTTCTGTCCAAGCTTTTACAGCCAACTTCAGTTGGCTGTAAACAGGTCAATATTTAACGAAAAACGGATTTTCTTGAGTCTATAATAGGATATTTCGAAATACGGTTCTAATGGCACCAGAATCATAATTTTTAGACTTCGTTTACTATTTTTAAAGGACTGTTTTCGGACAGTAGCTCAAGCTGCATTTTTACTGCTGAAAAGATGTGTTCTGTTTTCCATCATAACTTAAGTTCTGTGTAGAGTTAGGTCATGAAATTTGTACTGTAGATGACCACCGATGCATTTGTAATTCTCTCACTAGAATTTCGTAAATCGGACTCTCGATGAATTTTAAATAAATTATTCCGTGGACTGCAGTCAGAAAAAGATGAATCTGACTTCAGTCCGGAAAATGAATTTTTATAAAATATTGGTAATGAATTGGATCCCGAGATTTTTACACAATAATATTTTGATCGTTTAAGATATTCTGTAAAAATTTGGGAATTTTTGGAATAATTTAACTATTTTATTAAAATGCCCGAAAACAGCCCAGTTTTGGATATTTAAGTTGAAATGACATAAGTAGTAATTTGCGTGTCTAAATGTCAAGTATGTTATCTGAGGATGATCTAACATGTTATATGTCAATGAAAGTAATATGTGCAATATCGTATGCTTGTTCTTGAGTAGCTATAGGTGGAATGTTTATATGAGCGTGAACTATTAAAGTGTGTACATGTTATGTGATAGAAGTAATGAGTAAATAAACCGTACGTAGGATACGTGTTATGCATGAGAAACTGATTGTTATCCGTACCTTATTAGGACGTGATTGACCGACCTTGACTGTTAGCTATATTTGAGAATCTAACCGAGCAAACCGAGGTGAGTTCACACTTTTCTACAAAGCATGGTAAATTTCCCGGTGGGAATGGGAATGTGTTCAGGAATAGGGATTCCTCGTCCTTTGGGACGCGTTCAGGAATGTGAATTCCTCGTCCTTGGGACGTACTTAGACTTACTGGACTAGAACTCTATCAGCGAAGTCCCTCCCTTTTTGTATCGACTTAATCGCCGAGGCTATGGCGAGCGGGTCATTAGTTAATAGCGCTATTAGGTTTAACAAACCTCACACCGTGTCAGTCGGATGGGTGTGTACTAATGGACAATGGCACGTCGGTGATGATAGACACCGACGCTAGGGCACAATTAATTTTCGTTAGTAGTCGATATGATAAACGAGTCTGGTAGTTTAAATAATGGGGTAGCCCCCACGGCCGAAGTGCCGGGCTGGATAGCCAGGGAAGGTGGACATGGGATGGTTAACTAATAAACGTTTTCGAACTATGGGGTAACCCCCACGGATGGATAGCTGAATGAGATTAAACTACGTTTTTGGAAACAACTCTAAAATGGACAACCAACCGTGAACTCACTCAACTTTGTTGTTGACTCGTTGTTACATGCTTTGCAGGTCGCTAGATGCTATGGGGCTTGCACATGGAGGTGGTCGTTGTGGGATGCGAACTGTTATGTCCCGTACTTAATAAATAAACCTTAGGGACTTATGAAACTTATGTTTTGAGTCTTTAAAATTTATGAACTACGAACTTATGTTTTGGTTTAACGTCTTATGCTTCCGCTGTTTAAATTGAACTTGGTTAACTTACTTTTGGTCACCAATCATATTGTGGTTGGTTTCATTTACTTAAATACGTTGTTCGATATGATTGGTGGCTCGATCCTGGTCATGTCATGCCTCCAAGCGGTGATGCTCGGCGTGGTGGATTTTGGGGTGTGACAGATTGGTATCAGAGCCATTGGTTATAGTGAACTTGGTTTTAAAAAGGGGGAAAGCTTTTTGACAAAACCAGACTATAACCTGTACAGTGCTCAACGATCCACAACGACGCTTCGCTCCACGTGCAAGACTCGACACAATAGGTGGTATGATTTATGTTATATTGTCGGTTAGATAGTTCACACAGTGCATTAGTTAATGTGATTACTGCTATTTGAACCTTGTGTGCTTACTCTCTTCTGTCACCCCACACTTACGCACCTTGCCACACCTTTCTTACGTGTGTTCCTTCGATGTGAAGATCATGAGTGGATGTCTCGACATGACCCAGGGTCAGCTGACGACCTTGATTAACGAACGGATTGCTGAAGCCTTAGCAACCCAATCAGGGAGTCAACCCATGCACACCCAATCACGCATAGGCACTTTCAAGGTGTTCTTGGAATGCAAACCTCCCACTTTCGACGGCACTGGAGGAGCAATCGACCTTCTACACTGGATTCGAAGAATCGAATATACATTCGAAGAAAGTGAAAGCCCTGCCAGCAAATGAGTAGAGTACGCTACTGACATGTTGCAAGGGAAAGCGTATTCTTGGTGGAACGCACAAGTTCAGATGCTCGGGTTGGCAGACGCGAATGCCACCCATTGGAGCGACTTCAAGGATTTAATTAAGGAAGAATTCTGCCACCTGGACGACATCCTGGAACTTGAAATAGAGTATTATGGTCTGAAGATGGAAGGATCAGAGATTGAGGCATACACAAAGAGGTCCAACGACTTGGCTGCCTTATGTCCTAACATGTCACAACCCATATCTAGACGAATCAAGCTATACCTCAGAGGCTTAGTCCCGGAAATCCAAGGGTCTGTAATTGCGGCTAACCTTCCCACAATCCAGCAAGTCGTTTGTTTGGCGCACCAACTCACTGATCAGGCAGTTGAGCAGAACAGGCTGCCCAAGCGTATTAGCGCTACTACTACTGATGCTCCCAGTGATAACAAGCACAAGTGGGATGGAAATTCGGGCAAGGGTTCTACTTCAGTTTAGTCTCAACAGAGAAAGACTGATGAATACCAGAGTCCTGGTCAGCAATCTTCTGGTAGTCAAGGACAGGGTGGATACCGAGGGAACCACCCCAAGTGCAACAAGCATCATAGCAGGCGGTGCCACAAGGGTCGCTGTCTGAGGTGTAACAAGCTGGGTCATGAAGCCAAGGATTGCAGGAGCCCACGACCAGCAAATCAGAATCGCCAACAACAACAACAAGCTCCACAGAACCACCAGCAGCAGCAACAGCAGGGCAATAAAGGGTGCTTTCAGTGTGGCGCTGAAGGCCACTTTAAGAGAAATTGTCCTCAGCTGAACCAGAATCAGAACAACAACAACCAAGGAAACGGGAACAACAATGGAGGCAACAATGGAGGCAACAACGGGGGTAACAATAATGGCAATGGTGCCAGGGGACGTGTGTTCGTGCTGGGTCAGGGTGATGCAAGGAACGATCCCAACGTGGTGATGGGTAAGTTTCTTCTGGATGACTTCTTTGTTACTGTTTTATTTGATTCGGGTGCCGATACTAGTTATGTGTCCTTAAAAGCTAGCCAAATGCTTAAGTGCACTCCAACACTTCTGAACACCAAACACACGGTAGAACTAGCAAACGGTAAAAGCCTTGAAGCCACGCACATAGTTAAGGGTTGTAACCTCGTCTTAGCTGGTCAGACTTTCTCTATCGATCTTATTCCTATCATACTTGGTAGTTTCGATGTTGTTATTGGGATGGATTGGCTATCTCATCACCAAGCGGAGATTATTTGCAAGGAGAAAATCGTCCGCATTCCTCGTTCTGGTGAAGAACCTCTCATGATTCATGGTGACAAGAGTGGTGCTGTCGTAGGCATTATCTCTTTTCTTAAGGCCCAGAAGTGTTTGCGAAAGGGCCACACTGCCATTCTAGCACTCGTTACTGACACATCAATGGAAGAGAAGAGAATTGAAGACATTCCTATTGTACGTGACTTTCCCGAGGTATTTCCTGAGGAATTGCCTGGCCTTCCGCCTCATCGTCAAGTTGAATTTCAAATCGAGCTAGCTCCGGGAGCAGCGCCCATAGCTCGAGCACCTTATCGTCTAGCCCCATCAGAACTTGAAGAATTGTCTACGCAACTACTAGAACTCTTGGAAAAGGGTTTTATACGTCCTAGCTCTTCGCCCTGGGGAGCTCCAATGTTATTCGTGAAGAAGAAAGACGGTACCTTCATGATGTGTATTGACTATCGCGAACTTAACAAGGTGACCGTGAAGAACGTTATCCTCTTCCACGTATTGATGACTTGTTCGATCAGTTGCAAGGATCGAGCTTTTACTCTAAGATTGATTTGAGATCGGGATACCATCAGCTGAGAGTCCGAGAGGAGGACGTCTTCAAAACAGCATTCAGAACTCGTTACTGCCATTATGAGTTTCTAGTTATGCCTTTCGGATTGACAAATGCACCTGCGGTCTTCATGGATCTCATGAACCGAGTATGCAAACCTTACCTGGATAAGTTCGTTATTGTTTTCATCGACGACATCCTAATCTATTCTAAGAGTCAGGAGGAACACGAGCAACATCTACGACTTATGCTGGAACTCCTTCGAACAGAGCAGTTGTATGCCAAATTTTCGAAATGTGACTTCTGGCTTCGCAAAGTCCACTTTCTAGGCCATGTGGTAAACAAGGATGGGATTCATGTAGATCCATCCAAGCTTGACTCGATCAAGAACTGGCCTGCACCCCGTACACCAACAGAAATCCGCCAATTCTTGGGTTTGGCAGGATATTACAGAAGGTTTATCAAGGATTTCTCAAAGATTGCGCAACCTCTCACTTCACTGACTCAGAAGGGTGTCACCTATCGTTGGGGTGATGCACAGGAGTCCGCATTCCAGCACTTAAAAGATAGACTTTGTAGCGCGCCTATCCTCTCATTGCCCGAAGGCACAGATGATTTTGTGGTTTATTGCGACGCTTCCATCCAAGGACTTGGTTGCGTGTTGATGCAACGTGACAAGGTCATTGCCTACGCATCGCATCAACTTAAGGTTCACGAAAGGAACTACACTACTCATGATCTGGAGCTGGGTGCAGTTGTTTTCGCACTCAAGATATGGAGACATTACCTGTACGGTACCAAGTGCACCATTTACACCGATCACAGGAGTCTCGAGCATATCTTCAAGCAAAAGGAGTTAAACATGCGACAACGCCGATGGGTCGAACTCTTGAATGATTATGAATGCGCGATCAAGTACCATCCGGGCAAGGCCAATGTGGTGGCCGACGCCCTCAGTCGAAAGGATACTATACCTAAGCGTGTACGTGCGTTACAGCTTACCATCCAATCTAGTCTTCCTGCTCAAATTCGTGATGCTCAGGTCGAAGCATTGAAAACAGAAAACATCAAGGCTGAGTCCTAGTGAGGATCGAGGCAGCGGCTAGAACAAAAGGAAGACGGCGCTTATTATGTAACAGGGCGCATCTGGGTTCCACTTTACGGAAACTTACGCGAGCTTGTGATGGATGAAGCACACAAGTCTCGTTATTCGGTACATCCTGGTTCGGATAAAATGTACCACGACCTCAAGACTACGTATTGGTGGCCTAGCATGAAAGCCCACATAGCAACCTACGTTAGCAAATGTTTGACTTGTGCGAGAGTCAAGACCGAATACCAGAAACCATCAGGCCTACTACAACAACAACCAGAGATCCCGAAATGGAAATGGGAGCAAATTTCCATGGATTTCGTTACTGGCCTACCTAGATCTCAACGCGGAAATGATACCATCTGGGTGATCGTGGATCGACTGACCAAGTCTGCACATTTTCTGGATATCAAGGAAACGGATAAGTTTTCTACTCTAGCAGACATTTACCTAAAGGAAGTAGTATCAAGGCACGGAGTGCCAACCTCCATCATTTCTGATCGTGACGCGCGTTTTACTTCGGAACTATGGCAAGCTATGCACAGGTCTTTTGGCTCACGTTTAGATATGAGCACGGCATATCATCCACAGACGGATGGGCAATCTGAACGCACCATCCAAACCCTTGAAGACATGCTTAGGGCATGTGTAATTGATTTTGGTAATGGCTGGGAAAAACACCTCCTGTTAGTGGAGTTTTCGTATAACAACAGTTACCACACCAGCATCCAGGCCGCTCCATTCGAGGCATTGTACGGACGTAAATGCCGATCACCTCTTTGTTGGGCAGAAGTTGGTGACAGCCAAATCACAGGCCCAGAACTCGTAGTAGATACGACTGAGAGGATTACTCAGATACGACAGCGAATGGCGGCAACTCGTGACCGTCAGAAAATCTATGCTGATAAGCGCAGGAAACCACTCGAGTTCCAGGTTGGGGATCGAGTGCTACTTAAAGTCTCACCTTGGAAATGTGTAGTTCGTTTTGGCAAACGAGGCAAACCAAATCCGCGTTATGTCGGACCGTTCGAAATCATTGAGAAAATTGGCAAAGTCGCCTATAAGTTGAATCTACCTGAAGAACTCAGCGGAGTTCACGATGTTTTCCATGTGTTGAATCTGAAGAAGTGTCTGTCAGATGAGACCCTCATAGTTCCTCTCAAGGAGCTCACTATCGACGACCAGCTGCGATTCGTCGAAGAACCAGTAGAGATTAAGGATCGAGATGTTAAAATTCTCAAGCGCACCAGGATACCTCTTGTCCGAGTTCGTTGGAATTCCCGTCGTGGCCCAGAGTATACCTGGGAACGAGAAGACCAAATGAAACTCAAGTATCCCCAGCAGTTTAGAAAAAGTGCAACCACTACTGAGGCTGAAGCTACTGCGGAATTTCGGGACGAAATTCCAAATCAACAGGGGGATGATGTGACACCCCAGGAGAACCAGGAAACCAACGCAACATAACTACCTTCCTCAGTAACCACATGCTAAATTTCGGGACGAAATTTTCTTAACAGGGGGAGAATGTGACAACCCTCATAATTCCATGTATCCGTACAATTTATTAATGATAATTAAAGTGCTTGATGACTGTGCTGAATCATTTAACTGATTTCTGATTTCTGTGTTATACTTACATGTGCTTGTTAACATACTAGTAGTGTACAGAAAAGTTACTAAATAGTCCGGTATGCTTTCCTGAGTGTTGAGAATTAAAATGTTACAAAAATATATATATATATATGACACTTTACGGATTAATTAAGCACTTTAACGGAACAGTGTCAAACCGAACAACCGGACATTACCCGAAACACCAAAATAATGCTAGAAGCATTGTTTTTATTTTTCTGAACTAGTTATGGTTCCCGAACACCATAACACACTATATTATTACACAACACTTAAACACTTAAACTAAACACTAAACACTTAACATCTAACTAACTAAACTAACTAGCATTAGAACTCAACTAAACAACCCCCCCCTCCCATGCATACGGTTCCAAGGGTGGCCCCCCCACCCTTGATTTTCTTTGAATTAAAAATTAGATCATGTAGGATCTTTTGAGACAAAATAACCAAGGGATTATGTGATGGCATGGATTATAAGAATGCAAGAAGGACTTAACTTCATTTCATCATCACACCAACAACACCAAAACTCTCTCTTCTCTCCTTCTTGGCTTCGGCCGAACCCAAGAGCACCACCACCACCATCACTTAATCACTTTCAAGCATTCTAAGAACATCCATAGGTGTTAGAAGGTATACAACGAAGCTCGGTGTGTTCGGAAGTTGAAGGACCACTCTCATCTTCTTTTAACCACCACTTTTCTACACTCGAACTCCCCTAGCCTTGAGCTAGTGGTAAGAACTTAGATCCGTTCATTTTTCATGTTATTTAAGTGGTTAATAGTTATTTGATGATGAGAATCCATGAACACTATAGGGTCATAAACAAAGTCTTGAATATAAAGTAACATGATAATGAAATAAGATGAAAACATGATGTTGTAGGATCGTTGTTAGACCCGACTGAGTCGTTCAGAAGAGTTTTATGTCCGGTTCAAAGGTGGAATCAGTGAACTGGACTTGATAACAGCTTGATACTCTTAAATCTGTTACTTATATTGCTTTTAACATTGATTACAACCTGAACAGACTTTGGCAGCACTTCGTTACAGATCTGGAAGTCGTGTACCAAATGAACTAAAAAGTACCCTATATATACTATTCTAATTCCGCTCCTGATGACATTGGACACTTTCAGGTGGAATCAGAATGTTCTGATTTCGCTCTAAATGACTCCTTGTCATTTGGAGCGGAATCAACATCTTAAACCTGAAATTCTGTTTCTCGAACCTCGGGCACTGATAATCCTATTCAATCCTATTACATGATACAAGACGAAGTCAATAGACGTATTGCACTAACAGACTCCCCCTCGGATATTGACGAAGTCTTCAGTGTCTAGTCTTCAGCATGACACATCTTCAGTCTTGATCATTCTGCCTTCCCATTCAAGTTGTAACATTATAAGCATCCATCAATCTTTCTCTCAGATCAGCTTCAGGCTCCCCCTTTGTCAAGCTTCCGTGCTTTGGGATCGACACCTAGCTTTCCATCTACAAGCTCCTCTTGCTTCAAGCTTGTCTTCAGACTCCCCCTTAGACTCTGCTTTCGGGATCGTAATCTGGACTATCTGCAATCACTCAAACATCTATAAATGCAATGCTTTCAAATTCAATTACTCACAAATCGTAAAGTGGCTCTTTAAACTCTTTAACTACTCCCCCTATCAACAAACTTGATTGATATGGTAAAGTTTAAGAATCCAAATCCCTCACAGTTAATCATCCAAGTTCAAACTAATGACCTTGGAGATATCACAAACTGTTTTTGATTTTTTTAATTTTAATTCAAGTTTCAAATTAATGAACTTGTTTTATTTTCAGAAACACAATCAGCTTACTTAGATTTTGAAACTCAGCATCTCAGACATCGGTTGTCGAAAATAAAGCAGAATCAAAAATCTTTTTGAATTTTTCTGAAAATATAAAGCAGTAAAGAAATATATACAAACATATTTACAGACAATATTTTTATTTGAGTATGCGTCAGAGGATCATATCAGTTTTTGACAAATCACAATTACCGTTTAGCTTAGTTACACATAAAGAATTAAACAATTCACTTAGATTGTCGATATACTGATCCACTTAAATTTTCACACATATTTCAACTGATTCAGGATACGAATTAGATGTATTAAGAACTTAAACTCATTCATGTGTCCCACCTCTTGAATATACTCCCGTATCCAGATCCCAATATTCAGTCTTACAGGTGATTATACCTAGATGATATCTGTAAGGGGAATAAATTATAGTACGAAACCGTGAGAGCTCAGGTCAGAACTTCCGTTTAGCAGAGAGATGACGGCTCGACTTTTGGTGTGTCCCCTTTAGAGGATCTTTTGTATTACAACAGCAATGACTATCAATTTTATTGTTTCATCAATTTGCTGAGGGCGGCGCTATACTTCAAGCAATGCAGAAAGTATTCTCCGGGGACTAGGCCATTGCTTCCGCAAAATCAGAAGTCCCGAGATAATACCCCAGATATCACTGAGTATAAAGACCTAGTATCTCAGAAAGAGGGACCTTTCAAACGAGATTTCAGGGGTTACCTATATATTCAAGTAGTGTTCCCCACAAAATAAGCAAGTTTGAATTTAGGTTTATATCCCGAAAAAGTTTACTAAATGTATAAAAATCTACCGACACATCCACGGTGAGATGGTTTAACACATTTTGACTTTCCAATTCTTTAGCGTACTGTAACTGTCTACTGATGTACTATCATTTCCTCTTTTTACGCAAAAACTCAATTTTTGAATTTTATCATGTTTTTGACTTTTTCAAATTTTTCAAATGTTTTTGTATTTTCTGACAATTTTTCTCCCCCTAAAATGCAAAACCATTTAAAGAAAATTTGACAACACGATGCTAAAAGCTTTGTCTCGCCATCCATTTTCTGCTTCTCATGCACTGATTTGCAGAAAATAACATAAAGTACCAACAATTACCCCCATGATTTACAACCCATTGATTTTCGACAGTTTGAAAACCGTTTTTCAATCTTGTGAAAGTAATCATGTTTGTTCAGCCGTGAGGGTTTTGGCGTATTCAATCAACACATAATTTTTTTTTTAATTTTCTATTTTTGACAAATATTAAAAACAAACATATTTTTGGTTTTTCAAGTTTTTAACAAACTAAAACATATTTTTGGTTTTTAATTTTTTCAAATTTTTAGGGTTTTTGAAAATATTGTTTATTTATTTACAGAAAAAACAAATAAACTCCCTGTTTCAACCAACACAGGGTCCAGCAGCCTCTTCCTCCTTTCCATGTGCCAGGCTGCTCCAGTTTTCATTTTTCTTGAGCACCTGCACATTTAACTAATTCAATTACTTGAACAATTTAGCCCAGGTCTGTTGGACCTTAGGCATTTCAACACAATATGTATCATTTAACTTCGGAAAATCTTTGTCATTCTGAACAAAGACTTTTTCAACTTTGACTTCAACTTTCTCATCTTTTACCGAAGACACTTGTTTCTTAACACTCCATGTTTGTCCTTTTGGAGTACCTCTTTTGTAAAAATGTGAATCTTTTTGAACATTTTGTTTTTGAACAACTTTTGGTTTCCAAAACTCTTGTGGTTTTGTCATATCAACAGATGTTTTCCAACTTTGTGTTGTTCTGACGCTGGGTGTATGAGAATTCCAGGTCTGTCTAGAATCAAACCTATACGGGTTTGACTTCCAATTTTGATTCGAAGCAAACTTGTTTGTGTTGTACCTCCAAGTTTGTTTTGAGTCAAATCTGGTTGACCTTTGTGTCACATTCTCAGATTTTTGTTTCTCAGCATCAATCTTCTTTATGTCAACATCCACAGGTTTCAGATTTGGACACTTGCGTGCAAGATGTCCTATCTGATCACACTTAAAACATGTTCTCTTGGACACATCTTTGACCTGTGGTTGTTGTTTTTCCTTTTGAACACAAAACTCTTCATTACTAAATTTGAGTTTTTCCTCCTCTTCAAAACTTTTTCCTTGAACAAAACTCATTTTTGTCTGAAAATTAGGAGTTTCATTTCTTTTCCAACTTTGTTTCTTCTTATAACCCAACCCAGCCTTCATGTTTTTCTTCTTAAAACTAGGTTTGTTATACGAACCTCTATGACTCTTACCAGCAAACTTTGAAATCTCAGACTTCTCAATTTCAACCATTTTGAAAACTTTATCAACCTTTTCTGAAATCACATTCTGAATCGGGAATACAACATCTAAGAACAATTTTTCCGATCCAATCATGGTATAAACCAATCCTTTTGAATCATCATTCAAATTTTTCTCGGATTTTATGTTTTTCAGATAACTATCATGAAGATTTCCTTCATCTTCATCCTGTGATTCAGATTTACCTGTATCAATCGACTCTTCTTTCAACAGACTTTCAACGACTTTACCTACCACCTCTGAATCATGAAAATCATCAGATTTGGAATAGGTTATGTCAATGTTGTCTGGCAATTGGTCTACCATGTTGAAAGCTTTTTCGACTTTTTCCTCATCATAAAATGCAAATTTTCCCGGTGGTGGAACTTGATGAAACTCTGAGCCAATGCCTTTCTTGTTTTGCTCAGACTCACCATCTCCCGGTTTTATATTGAAAATACGTTCAAGCACATATGACGACACGTGATAACTTTTCAACTTGTTGTTATCCTGTTCTAAATCAGCAATCTGTCGCTTTAGCTTAGCAACATCCTCAATATAAGAATTAACAACATCTTGTTTTATAGAATACATTCGTTTAAGCTCTTTAGTTGTTTCAGAAAGATAATTCATTCTTGATTGAGCATATTTCATTTCATCTTTCACCTTTTCGTATGACTCTTTCGTAATATGATATGCTAATTTCATTGAGTCATATTCTTTCTTCATTTCTTGACAAGCAATTTCTTTTTGTGAACATTCTTCTGTCATTTTAGAAACATTTTCTTTCAAAACTTCATTTTCTGTTTCTAACTTTTTACATTTTTCTGAAAGTTTTTCATCATTTTCTTTTAAAACCTTTTCTTTTTCTAGCATTTCCTTGCATTTTTCTTTAAAAATGTTTTCAATTTTAGTGAATTCAAGATCTCTTGTTCTGAATTGCTCATCTTTTTCAGTACAAGCTCTGCACGATTCCATGCATTTCTTGCACTGATCAATCGTTTTTAAAATTTTAGAATCAGAATGTACCTCAGTGATTTGCACTTCGGTGTTTGATGCAGTTTCTTCAGTTTGCTTTTGATTAGCATCATCTTGCTTTTCTTCAACATCAACTTCATCACCAATATTACCAGCTTCCACATTCTCATTCTTTACTTCTTCTTCTGTTTTCTTCACCTCTTCTCCAATCTGCTGTTCTTCAGTAACAGCTTTCTTAACCTCTTCATTCACCTCAACTTCTTCACTTTTGATTTCCTTCACAATCTCAACTTCAACAGCTTCTGCTTTAACCTCTTCAGCAACTTTCTTCAGATTGTTCACCAACTCTTCAACACTCTTCTTCATTCTCTCTTCATCCCTTTTTCTCAGACACGATGTCATAGCATATCTGATCTCCTTTTCATGCCTTTTAGGATATGTGTTATCTTTCATCACATTTCTATAGTATTCAACTCTCAAAGGAATTATGAGAAGAACATCTTCAAAGATTATGTCTTTCTTTGGAACAACTGGTTCTCCTTCTCTGTTGAAGTAACATTCTCTCTTTTTATCCCATCTTCTGTTGCTCACTGCACTCTCATACTCTTCTTGCATTTCATCCATTCTGTTCAACACAATGTTTCTTTCTTTGTAGGTCTTTTCTTTCAGAATCTCTTCTCTGGTTTTCACTTTGATCTCGGCTGTATCTTTGTCTTTGTTTTCATCTTGAATCTCAGCAACAAAAACAAACTTTCTTTCCTCTGTCAAAGCTTTGCCATGAGCTGTTTTTCGAACATTCTCCAAACGATCTTCTTCTGGACATACCTCAGACCAATCAAAACCTTCATCATCTTGAATTACAAAACAAGCTCTCAATTTATGTTTATCTTCAATCATCTTAGGCTCTTCTCTACTTTGATGGTAGATTGCCTTTCGGTAGTAATCATCATTGAACGGATGTTCATTTCCACCCACTGCAGAATTAGTGCATTCTCTCTTGAAATGACCTTTCTGCTTACATTTGAAGCAAGTCACTTTGGATTTGTCGAATCCAAGCTTTGTTGATGCACCTCCAAGAGATTGTTTCCCAGTAATCTCCATATACCTCTGCGCTCTTCGGATGCAACTTGCTAAGCACCAACGAATGTCAATGAGTTCCATCTCGTCCGGATCGATCTGGTCGTAGTCTTCTTTGGTTAACTCTGAGTTTCCAATTTTACCAGCTACAAGACCTTCATATGATTCCAGAACAGAAGCAAGAAAACTCATTTGTTGTTTGGCTGCATTAATGCTCATTGCCGGAGAATTTTTCAGTTTGAGAGCGATGTTGCACAGAATCTCCTCAGTTTCATCAGAACTTGATTTTGAAGATGAATGATATCCAGAATGATAACTTGATGAAGTTGTTTGTGGTTCTTTTATCTTCTCACCACTGAATGCTGTCTTTGGTGAACCAACACCTTTCTCTGAAGGTACACTGCCTTTGTAGTATAGACCAACATTCTGTTGATGTGAAGAACCAGTCATCTTGCTTTGCTTTTGAAGCTCCAGATCATGACTTTCAATCTTTTGAAACAACGCATCAAGAGTAATTTCATCATACAAAGCATCATTTTTTAAGATAAAAACAAACGTTTGCCACTGATCAGCTCGTGGTAACGCTTCAATGACTTTATCAATATTTTCCTCTCTTGTTTTTTCAATTTTGAAACGTTCAAGTTCAATTTTTAAATGACAAAATCTCTCTATCATTTGCCTCACCGACTCTCCTTTAATACTATCAAATAGATCGAATTCTTTTTTAAGCAACGCAATTTTGTTCTTTCTAATCTGTTTACCCCCCTCAGCTTTAACACGTAAAGCTTCCCAAACAGATTTTGACGACCCATCATGATTAAGCAATGCAAAAATATCATTTCTAATTGCTGTCTGAATCAAAGCAATCATCCTCTGTTCAGCTGCATATTCTGCTTTGTCTTCTTTTCGTAATTTCTTGAATGGAAGTTCTTCGCCTTTATCATCTTTTGGCCGTTCGTATCCAAACTCTAAGCAAAACCAGCTTTCGTGAGCATATGCTTTCGCCCAATTGAGAAAACGTTCTTTCCACCATGTATAATCTTCAATGCTCTCCAGAGTTGGTGGCTTTGAGTATGTTCCGTAGAAATTATCATGCTTGATGTTCTCATTGATCGCTTTCGTGACGGTTTTTGGTGTAACATTTGATGTTTCGGAAGAATCGGATGTGAATGCGTTGAAAAACGTATTGTAGAATTCTTCAGCCATGTTGTAAACCTGGACAAACAATCAAACAAACACAATCAGTACAATTAATATCAAATATTCTGAAACAATACTGACACTCGATCATCGTGAAATAATCTTGACACAAAACACTTTGAAGCGAAATCAGTTGATTAACACTTCGAGCGAAAACAGATGTTTAACACTAGGAGAATAATCAGTTGAGCGAAATCAGAAGATAGTTTGGAGTGGAATCTCTGGCTTGTTAACTTGGAGCGAAATCAGAATGTAATCAGGAGCGGAATTAAGAACTATCCTGGAGCAAAATTAAACTGAACTTTGGAGCGGAATTAGAATTTCAGCTGTTGGAGCGGAATCTGAGATTAGATGTATCACTGGAGCGAAATCAGAAAAATGATCTCCTGGAGCGGAATCAACCACTTATCACGAGCGGAATCAAAAATATGTTGAAGCTGAGACACTTTTTGGAGAGGAATCAGCAACTAAACATTTCGAGTGGAATCAGTTCGGGGGTCAATTTTGTCCATTTTTAGTCCGTATTTTAACATGAAGCTTTCAAGGGTTTGTCTATTACTAATTCTGAGTGCACTGTGAAAATTTGAACCAATTTGGACCGTGAAATCCTGTTCGATTGAAGAAAGAAGGTGTAGAAACGAGAAATTTCAATGAAATTCAGCTGTAAACTGCAAAACTCCTCCAACTAGCTCTGATACCACTTGTAGGATCGTTGTTAGACCCGACTGAGTCGTTCAGAAGAGTTTTATATCCGGTTCAAAGGCGGAATCAGTGAACTGGACTTGATAACAGCTTGATACTCTTAAATCTGTTACTTATATTGCTTTTAACATTGATTACAACCTGAACAGACTTTGGCAGCACTTCGTTACAGATCTGGAAGTCGTGTACCAAATGAACTAACAAGTACCCTATATATACTATTCTAATTCCGCTCCTGATGACATTGGACACTTTCGGGCGGAATCAGAATGTTCTGATTTCGCTCTAAATGACTCCTTGTCATTTGGAGCGAAATCAACATCTTAAACCTGAAATTCTGTTTCTCGAACCTCGGGCACTGATAATCCTATTCAATCCTATTACATGATACAAGACGAAGTCAATATACGTATTGCACTAACAGATGTTAATATGAAGTTGTTTTGATTCTTGTTGATTACCTGATGATTTGCTTGTTAATATTGATGTTTGATGTTGTTGTGATCACTAAACATGTTAACGGAATCAATCGAACACGAGTTAGAAAGCTAAAAGCTGAAAACAGCTTCTGTCCAAGCTTTTACAGCCAACTTCAGTTGGCTATAAACAGGTCAATATTTAACGAAAAACGGATTTTCTTGAGTCTATAACAGGCTATTTCGAAATACGGTTCTAATGGCACCAGAATCATAATTTCTGGACTTCGTTTACTATTTTTAAAGGACTGTTTTCGGACAGCAGCTCAAGCTGCATTTTTACTGCTGAAAAGATGTGTTCTGTTTTCCGTCATAACTTGAATTCTGTGTAGAGTTAGATCATGAAATTTGTACTGTAGATAACCACCGATGTATTTGTAATTCTCTCACTGTAATTTCGTAAATCGGACTCTCGATAAATTTTAAATAAATTATTCCGTGGACTGCAGTCAGAAAAAGATGAATCTGACTTCAGTCCGGAAAATGAATTTTTATAAAATATTGGTAATGAATTGGATCCCAAGATTTTTACACAATAATATTTTGATCGTTTAAGATATTCTGTAAAAATTTAGGAATTTTTGGAATAAGTTAACTATTTTATTAAAATGCCTGAAAACAGCCCAGTTTTGGATATTTAAGTTGAAATGACATAAGTAGTAATTTGCGTGTCTAAATGTCAAGTATGTTATCTGAGGATGACCTAACATGTTATATGTCAATGAAAGTAATATGTGCAATATCGTATGCTTGTTCTTGAGTAGCTATAGGTGGAATGTTTATATGAGCGTGAACTATTAAAGTGTGTACATGTTATGTGATAGAAGTAATGAGTAAATAAACCGTACGTAGGATACGTGTTATGCATGAGAAACTGATTGTTATCCGTACCTTATTAGGACGTGATTGACCGACCTTGACTGTTAGCTATATTTGAGAATCTAACCGAGCAAACCGAGGTGAGTTCACACTTTTCTACAAAGCATGGTAAATTTCCCGGTGGGAATGGGAATGGGTTCAGGAATAGGGATTCCTCGTCCTTTGGGACGCGTTCAGGAATGTGAATTCCTCGTCCTTGGGACGTACTTAGACTTATTGGACTAGAACTCTATCAGCGAAGTCCCTCCCTTTTTGTATCGACTTAATCGCCGAGGCTATGGCGAGCGGGTCATTAGTTAATAGCGCTATTAGGTTTAACAAACCTCACACCGTGTCAGTCGGATGGGTGTGTACTAATGGACTATGGCACGTCGGTGATGATAGACACCGACGCTAGGGTAAAATTAATTTTCGTTAGTAGTCGATATGATAAACGATTCTGGTAGTTTAAATAATGGGGTAGCCCCCACGGCCGAAGTGCCGGGCTGGATAGCCAGGGAAGGTGGACATGGGATGGTTAACTAATAAACGTTTTTGAACTATGGGGTAACCCCCACGGCTGGATAGCTGAATGAGATTAAACTACGTTTTTGGAAACAACTCTAAAATGGACAACCAACCGTGAACTCACTCAACTTTGTTGTTGACTCGTTGTTACATGCTTTGCAGGTCGCTAGATGCTATGGGGCTTGCACATGGAGGTGGTCGTTGTGGGATGCGAACTGTTATGTCCCGTACTTAATAAATAAACCTTAGGGACTTATGAAACTTATGTTTTGAGTCTTTAAAATTTATGAACTACGAACTTATGTTTTGGTTTAACGTCTTATGCTTCCACTGTTTAAATTGAACTTGGTTAACTTACTTTTGGTCACCAATCGTATTGTGGTTGGTTTCATTTACTTAAATACGTTGTTCGATATGATTGGTGGCTCGATCCTGGTCATGTCACGCCTCCAAGCGGTGATGCTCCGCGTGGTGGATTTTGGGGGTGTGACAGCGTGTCCAAGAATTGCAAACCAAAGTCTCGCATCTGCTGTTGGATCCAAAGGATCTGAGAGCAATAGCTCGAGGCCGAAACGTATTCAGCCTCGGACGTAGAGAGCGCTACTAAGGTTTGTTTCTTGCACTGCCAGGTGATAAGTCGAGTTCCAAAGAACTGACACCCAGCAGTGGTGGACTTAGCATTTTGCTTGCAGCTACCAAAATCCGAATCAGCATAACCTGTGAGTGAAAAGTCACCCGACTTAGGATACCACTAGCCGGTGCTTGGGCAGCCTTTCAAATACCGTAAAATGCGTTTCACGATCGTCAAGTGTGACTGGCATGGGCTGGACTGATAACGGGCGCATAAACACGTCGGATACATGATGTCCGGGCGGGAAGCAGTAAGATACATCAAAGATCCAATTATCGACTGGTAATACGTCTCGTCCACTTTCTCTCCACTCTCGTCTGGGAAAATCCCATAATTCTGAGCTAAGGGGGTTGATGTCGGAGTAGATTCAGACATGTTGAACTTTTCCAGAACATCGTTCACGTATTTAGTTTGATGAATGAAGATTCCTTCGGGCATTTGTTCCACCTGCAACCCTAGGAAGAACTTCATCTCCCCCATTGAACTCATCTCGAATTTTGTTTTCATCACCGTCTCAAAATCTTTACACAAATCGTCATTTGTCGAACCAAATATGATGTCATCTACGTAGATCTGCATGATTAAAAGATGTCCTGCAACCTCTCTTGTAAACAGAGTGCTATCAACCGTCCCTTTGGTGAACCCGTTGGCCAGCAGATGTTGGGAAAGCGTGTCATACCAGGCTCTCGGGGCCTGGTGAAGTCCGTAAAGCGCTTTATCCAGAAGATAGACTTTTTTTTATGTAGTGGATCAGTGAAACCCGACGGTTGTCCAACATACACTTCTTCTTTGATTTTGCCATACAGGAATGCAGATTTCACATCTAATTGGTAGACTTTGAATCCTTTCCAAGACGCGAACGCCAGGAAGATCCTAATCGCCTCAAGTCTAGCAACAGACACATACACCTCTGTAAAGACGATGCCTTCTTGCTGACTGAATCCCTGTACTACCAGTCGTGCTTTGTTTCGAACAATGACTCCTCTATCATCCCTCTTGCATTTGAAAACCCACTTTGTTTTTATCAGTTTTTGATTTTCAGGAAGGTCTACTAGTCTCCAGACTCCTAGCTTCTCAAACTGCTGCAACTCTTCCTGCATAGCATTAACCCAGCTTTCTTCAGTTAACGCTTCTTTATACGTCTTGGGTTCAATCTGCGAGATAAAACACTTAAGTGAGAATTCTTCTTGTAAAGGAGCAACAGATGTATAAAAACCTGTAAGAGCTCTGTTGATCTGATGCAGTGTTTTTACTCCGCTTTGAAGATCACCAATTATCTGCTCTGAAGGATGATACGACAAAGTTCTTGGCATAGCAGTGTCAGGCACGCTCACTTCCGATTGTAAGTTCGTAATATCTTGATCACCGGTGTGATCCTCAGCTTCTGTCGTTACAACATTTGGTTCCTCGTCAAAAGTCGGACCGTCTTCTGATTCTGAGTCGTCAGAATTATCAAACGTTGGAGCTGGTTCCTCTGGTGGTTCATGAGGAGTTCCAGTTGGACCGGCCTCGTGATCGTTTGTACCACTTGTAGGGTTGCTTGTACCCACGTCGGGCTGAGAAACTACCAACGGTCTTGGCACCTGATCTTGTGACATAGATTGTTAATGTTGGTATAGTAAAACGAGTTCCTCTATACTTTGCTCAGTCGGCAGTTGGAAAGACTCCCAGAGTTTATCGTAATCGAACATAAATCTTTGTCCGGGAAGTTGTGGTGGAGCAGTATGCTTCTGACAATCTACATGCTGAACTTGAATTATCTTCCCCAAGCATGGTACGAACACCCTCTTCAGCGGACTCGCATATCCTACAAAGAAACCCTCATTACTTTTCGCACCAAACTTACCATCTTGATCAATGAAAGTACAAGGTGATCCAAATGGTTCTAAAAACTTCAAATTTGGTTTGTAACGATGAAGAAGTTCAAAACAGGTTTTCTTGTATTTCTTCACTGTGAGAACGCGATTCAATGTATAGCACGCTGCTGCAACTGCTTCACTCCAGAAAAATATCGGAAGCTTGGAATCGGCGAGCATTGTTCGAGCTGTTTCAATTAAGGTACGATTCTTTCGTTCAGCTACACCATTTTGCTGTGGAGTGTATGGTGCACTGAATTCATGAAGAATTCCTTTCTCGTTGCAAAACTCGAGCATCCGATTGTTTTTAAACTCCGTTCCATTGTCACTCCGAATTCTTCTGATCGGCACTTTGTACAGCGTTTCCATATTCCTGAATAGAACCATCAACGAATCAAACGTTTGGTCTTTGCTTTCAATACACATCACCCATGAGAATCTGGTAAAGTCGTCGGTGACCACCAGGCAATACAAATCTCCGCTCACACTTTTCACATTAACAGGTCCAAAAAGGTCCATGTGTAGCCTTTCAAGCCGTACTCTGATTGAATTCAACAATTTCTGTGGGTGTGTCTTTTTAGTCTGCTTTCCCTTCTTGCACTCTATACAATCATCATTCAAATGAATTTTTTTCAAATTTACACCTTCTACGAGATCATTGTGCACAAGAAAATTCATTTTTCTGACATGAATGTGGCCCATCTTTCGATGCCACATTCTCGACTCTTTTTCAGTCGTTTTCGTTTTTGACACAAAACATTGTTTCTGATAATCTATTGTTGTTGTGACACTCATATCGAGTACATACAAATCATTTTCCCGTGGAGCGCGCATCAACACCATGTCCTCAGGAATTTTAAAACCAGGTTGGTCAAACCCCGAGTGAAATTGAAAAGGTCACACCCAAGGTTGGTCAGGCTTGGGTGCCTGCATTCTTTGCTTAAAGTTCTGACTTGCCGGAACTCCCAGGTTGGTAATTGGGGAGTAGGAATCGGTATCTTTCTTGAAAAATATCACAAGATGTGAATAATGGTTGTTAAATGATATTTCGACTTACAAGTGGTTAATCAAGGACATTAAGTTGTACTTGATTTAACTATCTTACAAGTGGTATGATTGTTGGAAATTGTTTTTGTGATAAACCTACAAGTGGTATCAGAGCTCAGGATGAGTCAATACACTTGAATCAGTGCCTTTTCTACTCATTTTTTGGATTTCTGGACAAATTCACGGACAAAATGGACTGATTTTTTGATATTGTGTGTAAAATACAGTTTTAACAAACCCTTGAAAGAATCAGACCTAAATTCAGACTAAAAGTGACAAAAATGGACCAAAGACTTGATTTCGTTTGAACGAGCCAACTAATTCCGTTTGAAAAATTGAGGTTATTTCGCTCTAAATAACTAATTCCGTTTGAAAAGTTGAGGTAATTTCACACGAAATTACTGATTTCGTTTGAAAACTTAATTCCGTTTGGCTATTTCGCTTGAAAACAAGTCTTGGGTTAATTTCGTTTGAAATAGCACTTGATTTCGCTTGAAAGTGCTATTCCGTTTGAAAAGGTAATTTCGTTTGAAAAGTGATTCCGTGTGAAAACCTTATTCCGTTTGAAATAGCTGATTTCGCTTAAAAGTCTGATTTCGTGTGAAAGTCCATTTCGTTCGTGATATTTCGTTTGAAGTTCAAAGTGTTTTCACTTGAAAGTAACCAGTATTCAAAACTTAAAATTTTTTCCGAAAAACTATTTTCGTAAAATGGATAACCAAGAGTTTTACAACTTCTTTGCCGGTGGGGGAATGACGGCAGCATAAACACCAGCCAATATCGTGCAAAATGTGAACATGGAGAATGAACTCGGAACTATGCAGAAACCACCGAAGTTGATGAACATTGATGAGTATGCTGGGTGGTCGGAAAGGTTTAAGACTTGGGTGCAAGCTAACCATTTCGAATGTTGGATGAAAATCGAATCTAAATATGCTCCTCCAAAGAATGGTTCGGGTTTAGACAAGTCTATTGGAAGTTTGACTCCACAAGAACAAGAAGATTTCAAAGCAGAAAAGAAAATGATGAGCATTCTACAACAAGCCATCAAAGAGGATATCTTAGTTCTGCTACAACATCAGGGTGATTCACAGTCCGTTTGGAATTCATTAAAAGTAAAGTTTCTTGGAAGCGTGTCTATGATCAAAAGCAAAACTGCTTTAATGAAGAAAGAGTTTGATATCTTTACAGGTATAAAGGGTGAAACAACAAAGCAGTTGATTGAACGATATTGCCATCTAGTTATTGAGATGAAGAGGTTGGGCATAACCAAGACGGATGAGGAATGGGTCGATAAATTGGTGGATGCATTGCCATATGATGAATGGGGAACTTATCTGTTGGTGTTGAAGAATAATTTGGAGTATGTAGGATTTAACCTTAGCACATTCATTGAAAAGATAGAATCACATGAGCTTGAGTTGACAAAGATTAGAAAGATGAAATCTTCAAGTGTTCAACAAGATGTCTCATTGTATTACAAAGGAAGTACTCCAGCAACATCAAATCTAAGTCCAAAAGTGCAGACAGCCTTTAGTGCAGATTCAACATCCGGAGTATCATCTGTCACATCAAGCAACAATAACTCACCATTTGCAAGTTTTGAGCCAAATCCAAAGGTTCAGAACTCACCTGATCAATCCTACACTCAAAGTTCGTCAGGATCAAACAGTCAAATTCAAGGACCAGGAATTCTATGTAACATAGCAGTGAACATAAAGAATGCTCAAGACTTTACTGAATCATCAGCAAAGCAGCACATATCACTTCTTGCTTCGGTGCTTGAATCGTATGAAAGCTTAGTTGCAGGTAGAATTGGGAACCCCGATATGACAAAGGAAGATTATGATCAGATCGATCCAGAGGAGATGGAGTTAATCGACATCAAATGGGGAATGGCAAGCTTGGTGAGAAGAGCTCAACGTTTTATGGAAATTACTGGTCGGAACAGTCTTTCAGGACCAGATTAAAAACTTGGCTTTGATAAATCGAAAGTCACATGTTTCAAATGTAAAGAGAAGGGACATTTCAAGCGGGAATGTCCAAACAGGGAGGTCAATAACCATCAAAACCCGTTCTCAAATGATTATTACAAACAAGCGATCTATCATAAGACAAGTCAACAACCATTCACCCAAAGACCTCAGATCGAAAACAAGCCTGAAAAAGCTCTCTTAGTCAACCAAGATGATGAGAAAGTTGCTGAAGGTTTTAGTTGGGATAAGTACATCCCTGGTAGTGAGGGCAGGGCAATGATGGCAGAGATTGTGGAACAACCGGAATGCGTTGTTGAGACAGAAGAAGTTAGTGAAGTGACATCTGAAGAAAGTTTAGCTGAGCTTGAAGAAATTGCTGCAGAAGTCTATTACTACCAGTCTGAACAGGAGATTATTGCTAGTTCTTTCAAATCAATAATGCCTCCTAATATGTTTGAATCTTTTGTAGGTTTCTTTAATGAGCCAACTACTGGTCTTTGTCCAAGATATGATGTTGAACCAGATCCAGTTGAAGAGATAATAGACGTTTCAAAAGAAATGAATGAAGAGACTCTCAAAGAGATTGCTGACAAAGCATTGATGGGCAAGCTAAAAGAGGTAGAAACAGAATCTGTCGAATCAAAGTCTGTCGAAACCGAGTCAGTTGAAAGTGTGTCTGTCGAAACAGTAAAAAGGAGTCTGATGAGAAATCGGAAAATGAGGAGATCAAATCAGGAGACGAGTCTGAGTCAGAGTCTGATGGTTTTGGTAAAATAGATTTTAAAATTAATCAAGAAGAAAAGGTTACCAAAAAGGTTGATTCGATTCTTGAAATTCCATGAAAAAACTGTTCAAAACCATGCATGGATTGTCTTGAAAAAGACAAGCAATTTCAAGAATTGAAGAAATTTACTGATGAAGTAAAATTTGATCTCAGTGAGATAAAAGAAGCATATGAAACTTTGGCACGATCAATCAAGATGATTAAAACAGAAAGTTTTGAAAATGATAAAGCCACGAAATTGCTAAAATCTACTGTCATGGATAAACAGATGGAAATTAACATCCATCTAGACACAATTGCTTCTTTGAAAAGAGAACTTGAGTTAATGAGAATTGAAACTGAGAGAATTGATAAGAAACTGATGAGTTATGATGCTTCATCATATGTTATTGATCAAATTGTTTCGAAACAATCTGATGCGAAACCTGTCTTCAAAAGTGTTCCACCCCCAATGTGGAATCATTACACTCAAAAGTATCCAGATGTGGTGGAATCTGCATTGAATCTCAAGTTAAGAACCATTGAGAATGAGTTGCCTGAGAACATTGATGTTACATTTTCTCCATCCAACACTGATAATGAGTCACAGGTGATCAAAACCGTTGTTGACCAAGTGTTAGATGAAGAAAGTGATAACTCGGAGTTTGATACTGTGAAAACTCATTTTGAAAACTCCATTTCTGATTCTGAAGAAGACGGTAACTTCTTAGACAAGTTTATACCAAAATCAGAAAAGGTTGTGAATGATGATTCGATCTTTGTGGTTTACACAATGACCGGAACTGACAAACTCTATTCTGATTTTGAGTATCCAATCCAGAACGCGAACATGCAAAATGTTGAAAAGGTGTTTAAACTTGTTGAGATTGACATTTCTGAGGTTAACAATAACGAGTTTCTTTCAAAACCTAAAAAGTCTTTTGTGAAACAACAACCGAACAATTCTGGGAAAAAGGATTGGGTGGGTAAAAATGGGTCTAACAAAAGAAATGGTAACAACTTCAAAAACAAAGGTATTGGTTTTGGAAAGAAGATGGCTAAGAATGTCAAGCCAAAAGATAAGATGGGTGATGTTTTTGTTGCTGGTCCTAGTGTTGATACTGAAAAGGATTATATTTTTAGTCAAAAAGCCATTGACGATTTCAATGCAGCTCAGAAGTTGAAACAGGAAACCTACAAATCAACTTTTGTCGAGTATGACAAAAGAATCTGTTACCGCTGCAATGAAATTGGTCATATGGCCAAGCAGTGTGTGAAAAAGATTGAGAAACTAGTTTTGCAAAAACCCAAACCTAAAACTTCAACTGATGTTAAGGGTAAAAAGCCAATGGTTTCCCCCGTTCGAATTTTGAAAAGAGGTGAATCTGTGAAGTCCGAAGAAAAACCGAAATCAACATTTGAGACTGGTGAATCTTCGAAAACTCAAAAGACTTCAAAGATTTATCCAAAGACAAAAATTTTTGAAAACCAATCATGGGTGGCAAAACCAAAACAATCAGTTGAAGTGAAGAAGATGGAAAATGAGCTAAAATCTGAATCAAAAGTTTGTGAAAATGATGTTAAGAAACTTGAATTTGAACTAGACAAGTTACTTGAGGAATTTCCTCCAATTAAAGAGGGTGATGTAAAAGCCAAAACTGTTGTTCCAAATGTCATTTTTAACATTCCAAAAGTTGATGAGTCATGTGATATTGTGTTTGGAAGTGTTCCAAAGGTAAAGAAATCATGGGCTTCTTTGTTTGAATGAATTTCTGTGATGTATGTAGGGGCTGCCGAGGTCAATAATCTAAAAGTGGATCATGGACAGCGGAGCTTCAAGGCATATGACTGGAATGCTGGCTTTACTCTACGACGTTAAATCAATCAATGGTGGTTATGTTGGATTTGCAGGAAATCAGGGTGGCAGGATAGTTGGTGAAGGAACTCTAACAAATGGAGTTGTGCCTTTTGAAAAAGTGAACTATATCATCAAACTTGAAAACAATCTGTTGAGCATCTCACAGATCTGTGACAAGTCATTTACAGTACACTTCACTAAAAATGAATGTTTAATCATAAAACCTGGCTCTGATACCACTTGTAGGATCGTTTTGACGACCAAAGGAGTCAATCAGAGACAATACACAACTGTTTGAGAGGCAGAAACAAACAAACAGCCTAGAATCAGTGTAGAAATGAGTAGAAAACAGAGTATGATACTTAAAACATGCTTCTCATTAATATTTGACTTGAAAATCAGGCAGCACTTCGTTACACAACTTCTAATTCCATGTGAAATGAGAAGACAACATGCCATATATATAGGCATCTAATTTCGCTTGAAATGACCATGTGTCATTTCAAGCGGAATTACATCAAACTACCATAAATTTACATTTAGACCCCTGTAAACACAATACAAACATGACCTAGACTTAAGACGTAGGCTATAGACATTATGCACCAACACATGAATTTTTGTTAAAATGAATCAATAAAGTTTCCATTTCTAGAAAGAATCAAGAACATGAAATATGTTAGTAGAAAGAGTTTTGAATACATATTTATGCTTCAAATGACTATATGAGTCACCCAAAACAAGAGTTTTAACTAAAATCATGTTCTACAAATTTTTGGCAAAAACAAAGAATAAAGTTTCCTTTTTGGGAAAGTTAGGAACTATATCATGTTCATGGTTCTTTATTGACAAATTATGACAAATATTGATACTTGATGAAATGATTTGAACACAAGTTATGTATAAACTTGGGAAGAATCCATGTTTTATAAAAGATTTCTAAACAAAAAGTGACAAGTATATATTTTAGATAAAATTTATACTTTCAAAATACATCAAGTACCATATTTATGTGTTTTTGTGTGTATATATTATGTATTTAGACCAAGTATGAATAATTACACAATATGTAAACACAACAAATTACAAAAAATATATATATTAACACTTGGGAAACAAAACTACAAAATAAAATGTCCATCCTTGGACATAAACAAACAATCGGACACTTCACACACTTTGGACAATATGGACACTTTTGGCAAATTCGGACAAAATAAAATATATGGCACGATGAAATAAACGACTTAAAGAAAGAAAAGCAAACAAATACAAATATGATACCGGATTCAAGATGAGAAACTTGTACGATGAACAACTATAAACCTAAGTGTCTAATAAGGTTAGAACACTTGTAGGTTGAGTAACAAACGAAGAATCCAAAATCAAAACGAGTTTTGCTTGGAACGCAAATTAGTGAGTACATAGTTTCCCTATTTTACTTTTTCAAATGTTTTGAGGTGAAACATGTGTGCTTAATTGTTATTTTCATGATTTCAAAGTATAAATTGATTATACATGCTAGTACTTATCTTTTGACAAACTGAATGATTATCTATGATTTAAACACTAATTCTCAAAGATTATAAAATTTATTGTTGGGTTGTACTTATTTTATAGATTCACCAAACCTATTGGTAGTATGATATAGCGCTATGGGACTAGACACCCCATTCCTGTTGTATGGAATGTCAGAAACCGAATTTTATCCAAATAGAAATTGCCTTTGTGGTATTTCTATAGTCTCTAAGGTGTAGTTTGATACACTAAGGTTTGAATGAATTCTAAATCACATTTTCTTTTGTATATTTTGATATACTTCTAAAGTATAGTTTGATATTGAAGAAACACTAGATAAACGACCGGGATCGTAATATCTAGGGGGTTTGGATCTGCATAAAAATGGTCGTTCTCTCTCGTTTGATTCGTTACGATTGATCTCCTTCTCCGATAACTCTGCAAAAAAGAAGCACCGTTAGCCTCGCCAAGGGGAGAAAGGGGTTCTCCCCTTGACCCGACTCCGGTGTGAGAATAAGTATGGGTTATGAAGAAGAAGATGTATTTGAGAAGTGTGTGTAACTTGAATTCCATACCGGAGCAGTTCTCATATTTATAACCGGGAGCTTTTGGGCGGGAAAACCTGTTAGTGAAAAGTTGACGGAAGATGCTAACCCCGTAAGCGGTTACATTTCCTTCCGTCAAACTTCTTGATCCGACGTGAGTGCACACGGATCGTGGCTTAGATCGATGGCTGGGGATTTGCCACGTGTAAAGTGATCAAGTGGAGATTACTCTCCAATTGCATGCTATCGTTGTGATTTCAGGGATGCCTGAGCTGGCGACACGTGTCCAGACGGTTATAACCGTCTTAGTGGTGCGCGATCGAATTCTTTCTAGAAGATTACTGCTGTAATCCGGTGTGACTCCTTATCGTGTGGAATCAGCTGAATAAATAAATCCCAAGTCTGGGTAAATAATATCCAAGTCTGGATATTGGGCGGAAGTGTTTAATTTAGGATTTTCATCCTTTGCTTCGTGGGAGAAAGCGCAAGGACTTATGATTTCCTTTTGGCGCGCAAGTGTTGACTGTTGCTTGTTTCTTAAGCCTTTCTTTTGTAAGACCAGTGCGCGGCCGCGCAAGGTAAAAAGGCTGAAAAGCATGGTAGTGGTATGGTCTTAAGTACCTATTATGAGGTTTTTGGGACCTTACCCCTTCAAGTCCCCCCAGTCTAGTGTTGTACTTATGCAAATAAGTGGAGCACTGGACTTATGAGAGGGAAATGCTTTTTGGCGTGAAAATGGGGAATCTTCTATGAGAAGATTTTAATTTTGCCTAAAAAACTTTTTTAGGGAAATTGTGACTTTTGCCCTTTTGTAATCATGACCTGACTTGTGGTGACGTCAGTTTGTAGTAAAAATTTGGTATTTGCGATATTTTTCCTCCTTATCTTGGGATATGTAGTGGTGCTTGTCAGGCCTCATTTATGAGGATATGACGTTTGTTCCTGTAGCGCCGTTTGGAAAGGACATCTGACAGGTAATCATGCCTTTCTCTTTTCCCCGAGTTACTTGCCTATTTTTCATTTGTTGGAAAGGACATCTTTGGATATTTGGGTGCTCTTTTTTCATTTGTTTGATCTAAAAAGATGAAGGTTACTCGTTCCTTCCGTACCCGTCGTCTGCTTGATGTTCTGAATATGTTTGAGGCTGCTGAGAGTCTCTTACTCATTGCTAGCTCGCCGCCTTTAGTAACTGCCGGACCTGAGAAACCAGTATCTTCCGTTCATCCCACAGTGATGGGATCTGTTTCTGAAGTTTTTCAGCCAGAGGTTGAAGAAGAGGCTAATGTTTTATCCGTTGATGCCTTGATGGCACGTTTTCCGGGGCTTCAGTATGGTGGATGCGAAGTGGTGTATTCTCGTCGGAAGAATCGTCGTGTTGATTGCTGTTGAAGATCCTGCTACCAGTTAGGTTTAACTTGGAAACAATATTTCCTCTTTTTTTTTTTTTTTGATGTTCTTGTAAATATTCTAGTCTTGGTACTAAATTTTTTTTTGAAGATCATTGCCATGATCTTTGTTATGAAATGTTTATGCTACACTTGATGATATATATACTACTATTGTGCCTGTAAGTTTGTGTTTAGATTACAATATGTTGCATGTGTTTAATTGCTTTTAGTAGGTAGGGCGAATGAGAAATGGTATTGTGCTCATGTGTGAACGTTTGTCTAAAAGGCGTGCTAGTTTACCTTGTTTAGACTGTTCATGAGGTGTACAATGTTTACCATATTGTTTTCGCGTAAACCAAAAGAATTATATGCAATTTGTAATAAACAGTGATATGAGTAAAGATGATGTTTGTATTGATAAGAGCGCAAGGCTCGTGATACAAAGGATAATAAAGAAATACATTGCCTGTATGCTTTATTTTTGCGGACTGGTTTAGCTTATATGTAACACCTGCGCAACTGTTGCGCATTCCAGGTGCGGGGAACTAGCGTCCCATCAAGTCTTTTTAGGGTGTACGCCCGCTTGCCTAACACCTCATTGATGATGTATGGTCCTTCCCATTTTGGCGCTAATTTGCCTGGTCTTTCCGCGTTGGAAGCCTCATTGTCGCGTAAGACAAAATCACCAGGAACAGATGTGCATATGCGGACGCGCGCGTTGTAGTATTTTTCGAGTTTGGATTTGTACCTTGCCTCTCTGATGGCGGCATTCTCGCGCCTTTCTTCGAGGAGGTCTAAATCCAGTCTTCGCTCTTGCTCATTGTTTTGTCTTTCCATAGCTAGCATGCGCGGTGATGAAAGACCGATTTCCGCTGGTATTACCGCTTCTGATCCATAGACCAGGCTGAACGGAGTTTCTCCTGTGCTAGTCTTTGGCATTGTACGATGAGCCCATAAGATGCTGGGGAGTTCGTCGACCCATCCTCTGCGCGCTGTGCCTAGTCGCGCCTTAATGCCGTCGACTATCTGTTTATTGATGCTCTCGACTTGGTCGTTTGCCTGTGGGTGCGCCACAGAGGCGAAGTTGTGCTCTATCTTCATTTCTTTGAACCATTTCTGAAGATCCTCTGAGGCAAAGTTTGTGCCATTGTCGGAGATGATGCGCAATGGTAATCCGAATCTGCAAATAATATGCTCCCATATAAATTTGCGAATTACCATTGCTGTTGTTGAGGCTAGTGCCTTAGCTTCGACCCATTTTGTGAAATAGTCGACTGCTACAATGATGAATTTTACCGCGCCTGGCGCGTCAGGGAAAGGACCAACGAGGTCGATGCCCCACTGCTGAAAGGGCCAGGCGGATATGACCGGTACGAGCGGGTTCTTTGGTCAGGGTGTTTTTGGCGCGTGGCGTTGACAGGCTGCGCATCTCCGTAATAAATCTACTGCGTCCACATGCATTCCTGGCCAGTAGTATCCCGCGTTCATTATTTTTGCCACGACCATGCGCGGCCCTACGTGTATTCCACATAAACCTTCATGGATTTCTATGACCAGATATTGCGCATCTGTTTTGTTAACACAGCGTAGTAATGGTCCCATAAATGACTTCCGGTACAGGACGCCATCCGCCATTTCGTAGTTTATTGCCTTGTGTTGGATTTCTCGAGCTTCTGCTTTTTCTTCGGGAGCTTTCTGTGTTGTAAGTATAAGATGATTGGAGACATCCAGGATGGATTCCCGACTTCTATAACATTTACTTGTTTGAGGTGAACAGAAGGATTGGACAATACCTCGATGCGCACTTCTTTTGCTAAGTGCTTGAAGCTGGTAGCAGCCAATTTGCTTAGCTCATCTGCGTGCTTGTTTTCGCTTCTGTTTATATGGTTAACCTTGAACGTTTGGAATTGGCTGATTAACATCCACGCTTGTTCAAGGTATAATGCCATAGCTTCTTCCCTTGCATCATAGTGGCCATTAACTTGCTCGTCCACCAGTTTTGAATCGACGTTGGCTTCAAGGTTTCTTGCCCCCATTTTAAGCGCTAAGCGGAGACCCGCCAAGAATGCTTCATATTCAGCTTCGTTGTTCGTGCTTCGAAAATCCAAGCGTATGGCATATGTAAGTTCGTGATCATCAGGACTGACTAATCGAAGGCCTGCGCCGGCTCCGTCGTCGTTGGAAGCTCCATCTGTGTGCAGAATCCAGACTCTATCATCGAAAACAGGAGTAGGGTTCTGGATTGCCTCGCACTCTTGAACTTTGTCGATGGGGACTTCTGTGGCGAAGTCCGCTAGAACTTGCCCTTTTATTGCTGGTCTTGGTCTGTACAGGATATTGTATCCTCCCAGCTCAATAGCCCACTTAGCCAATCTTCCCGCCACGTCGGGTTTGGATAAGATTTGGCCTAAGTGATAATTAGTGAGAACTGTGATGACGTCGCCCGAAAAGTATCGACGTAGGCGTCGTGATGCATGTACCAGTGCTAGGACCAGCTTTTCTATCATCGAGTAACGAGTTTCCGGGCCGGTGAGCATCTTGCTTATATAGTAAATTGGAGTTTGAATGTTTTCTCGTTCCACCATTAATACTGCCCCAACTGCTACTTCTGCAGCAGATAAATATAAGATCAGCAGTTCCTTTTCTCGTGGTGCTGTTAGCGTTGGCAACTGAATTAGGCATTCCTTCATTTGCTTGAAGGCTGCTTCTGCTTCGGGTGTCCACTGGAAGTGGGTTTTCTTGGTGCAGTTCCGTAGTGTACTGATGAATGGATAAGACTTTGCCGCATGATTGGCCAAGAATCTGTTCAAGGCTGCTAAACGCCCGGCAAGTCTTTGCATTTCTTTTATTGTTGCAGGTGATGGCATTAGCTGGATGGCCTGCACCTTTTCTGGATTTACTTTAAACCCATCTCGTGTTACTATGAAACCCAAAAACTTCCCTTCTTCCATTCCGAAGGAACATTTTGTTGGGTTAAGTTTTAAATTTACGCTGCGCAATGAGTTGAATGTGCGCTGAATGTTTGCCAACATTGTTTCTTCCTCGTGACTCATAATGACAAGGTCGTCCATGTATACCTCGACTGTTTTACCAATGTCTTCTCTGAAGACTGTATCCATTAGTCGTTGGTATGTTGCGCCTGGGTTGCGCAAGCCGAAGGGCATTTTGGTGTAGCAGAAGATGCCCTTATCTGTACGGAATGCAGTTTTGTCTTTGTCTTCTTCTTTCATCTGGACCTGATGATAGCCTTTGTAACAGTCAAGAAAGCACTTCCATCGAAATGATGCTAGAGAGTCGACTTTTTTGTCTATCTCAGGAAGCGCATAGCAATCTTTGGGGCATGCTTTATTCAGGTCTTTGAAGTCGACGCACATTCTCCATCCGCCACTGTGTTTTTGTACCATTACTGGGTTGGCAACCCATGTATGGTATTGAACTTCGCGCAAGATTCCAGCGTTAAGTAGCTCTGTTACTTGCTCATCCATGGCCTTTGCTTTTTCTTCGCTAAAGCTGCGCCTCCCTTGCGCAACAGGTTCTGCTGATGGTTTGATGTTCAGGCAATGCTGCGCTATATCGCGTGGAACCCCGGTCATATCTGCTGGGCACCAAGTGAATATGTCTTTATTGTTGGACAGCAATTCTTTTAGTTGTATCCGTGTTGTTGGTGAAATGGCGTGGCCTAGCAGAATGGTTTGTTCTGGATAATCGTTGTTCAGAACCCATTTCTCCGGTTCGTTTGATGTTGAGGGTTTGGCTACCTTCGTCGGTGGCTCATCATCTACGTACATGACCTCTTTGCTTGAGTATAGAATTACGACTCCGGTTTCTGTTGGGAATCCGCATGCAGCATGTGGAATAGAGGTGATCATGCTGAATTCTCTTTGTGACCTTTTTCCGAGCAGGACATCATGGCGCGATGTTGCCGGCATGACCATGAAATTTACTGTGACTGTTCGTGAATGCTCGCCATCAGATAGAGTCATAGGAAAAGCTATTTGCCCTAATGGGAATACAGCTTCATTGCAAAATCCGGTGAGAGGAAAATCAACCGGTTCTAGTCGTGCTTTGTCTTCTGGATCAAGCTATTTGAAACATTGCTCGTATATGATGTCCATCGAGCTTCCCGGATCTATAAACATATAGTCCGTCCGGTAATGGCCGAAGATGCCAGTAATAATTACTGGTCGTTCTTCCTGAGGGTCTCCAGGAACAACAGGAAACACAACTTGTTGTTCCCTCCAATGTTGATCATGGTTTCGTTTGTTTGGCCTTCGTGACGGACCTCCTTGAACCATGTTTATTTGTCTGGTTTCCTGATAGTTGGTATCTTTTGATTGTTGAAGTATCTCAACATAACTGTCAGACTGGATGTCCCACTGACAAGGTGTCTGTAGGTCCAATACTGCAGTATTGAATTCATTCTTGTTTCCTTTTGGATCGTTAGATCTGATGTTTGGGGATTCAGATCTGTAAATTTGTGTGAAAATTTGGTTTAAAGCAGTCTGGCATCTGTCGAACCAGTACTCTGGAGCTTTCTCTGTGAGCTGATCCGAGGAATTATTTCCATCTGGATGATTGTTATGTTTGTTGATTCCCATGATTCCGTCGATCTGGGTATTCTGGATTGCAGAACCCTTGAATTCAGATCGAGGACCTGATGGGTGAGATGATGAATTTTCTGCCATGTTAAAACAGAGAATGAAAAGACTGAATCGAAACGAGATGAAAATTGATAAGACAGAGGAATCGGTGGGCGCCAATGAAGAAACACTAGATAAACGACCGGGATCGTAATATCTAGGGGGTTTGGATCTGCATAAAAATGGTTGTTCTCTCTCGTTTGATTCGTTACGATTGATCTCCTTCTCTGATAACTCTGCAAAAAAGAAGCACCGTTAGCCTCGCCAAGGGGAGAAAGGGGTTCTCCCCTTGACCCGACTCCGGTGTGAGAATAAGTATGGGTTATGAAGAAGAAGATGTATTTGAGAAGTGTGTGTAACTTGAATTCCATACCTGAGCAGTTCTCATATTTATAACCGGGAGCTTTTGGGCGGGAAAACCTGTTAGTAAAAAGTTGACGGAAGATGCTAACCCCGTAAGCGGTTACATTTCCTTCCGTCAAACTTCTTGATCCGACGTGAGTGCACACGGATCGTGGCTTAGATCGATGGCTGGGGATTTGCCACGTGTAAAGTGATCAAGTGGAGATTACTCTCCAATTGCATGCTATCGTTGTGATTTCAGGGATGCCTGAGGTGGCGACACGTGTCCAGACGGTTATAACCGTCTTAGTGGTGCACGGTCGAATTCTTTCTAGAAGATTACTGTTGTAATCCGGTGTGACTCCTTATCGTGTGGAATCAGCTGAATAAATAAATCCCAAGTCTGGGTAAATAATATCCAAGTTTGGATATTGGGCGGAAGTGTTTAATTTAGGATTTTCATCCTTTGCTTCGTGGGAGAAAGCGCAAGGACTTATGATTTCCTTTTGGCGCGCAAGTGTTGACTGTTGCTTGTTTCTTAAGCCTTTCTTTTGTAAGACCAGTGCGCGGCCGCGCAAGGTAAAAAGGCTGAAAAGCATGGTAGTGGTATGGTCTTAAGTACCTATTATGAGGTTTTTGGGACCTTACCCCTTCAGATATGCTCTCATATGTGATATTATTTAGCAAGGTATAATTTGATATACTATGTACAAATCCAACATATATTTTGTTATTTACTAAAACATAGTTGATATGTTATTTACAAAACCAAAGCATAGTTTTGATATGTTATTTACAAAACCAAAGTATACTTATGATATACTACCGAAAACTATTATTTTAACAACTAAAGTATATTTGATATACTATCTGTTTAACTGTTTTGAAACTAAAATATATTTTAATATATTACTTATCCGACTTTCTTAAAACCAAGGTATATATTTTTATATATGCTACAAACCTTTTTATCAAAACATTGTTTTACAAAAAAAAAAAAAAAAAAACATATTTTATACAAACTCATTTTTACTTGGTTATTCATTTCATTATGCATTATTCCTTTATATCATCTGATTTCTTATCACTTTTTGTATGAAATATAAAAGAAAATATTTTAAGGCTCATGACTACTTTTGTTAAACATTTTCTTTAAACTTAGAAGTCATGAATCCTGCATTAATAAAACCTATGTATCTCACATGCATTTTTATGCTGACGTACCTATTTTCACATGTGTTACAGGTGCTGCTATGTGATGATTATTTGATGCATGCTATACATAGGATGGACTCGTGCCTTAGCGACTTTAAAATTTGAAAGACAATATTTGTATTTATCTGATTTGTAATAAAACAATGAGTTCAATAATTCAATAAAACGAAACTATTTAATCCATGGTTGTGAAACAATGATTCTGTTACGACACTCCCCGACGTTTCTGCCACGATTTGTTGTTTTACGTGGTCGGGGTGTGACAGAAAAGTTGGTATCAGTGCCAATGGTTATAGGGAATTAGGTTATTAGTAATGCTTTGACCTAGACTATAACCTTTCTAGGACCCTAACACAAGTTATCTTGTGTTTAGTCTTAAAACAATGCCGTCGCCTATCTTTAGGTGACAACCAAAACAAGAACACAAACTTCAAATCCGCTTTGAAAACCAATCATCTGTTCTAGGATGATTTATTATAAGGTTTTGAACCCTCAAAGTTTTCAAAATCTCGTCAAAGTTTGGGTCTCATAATGTGAACACATGCAATCTAGATGGGTGGACGCCTGTATCCTGAGTCTTCTGTCTAAGGCTAGAGTGTTCGTACAAATCCACATAATTGGACCAGTCACTCTTACCTGGGAATTCATGGGACGAGTGTCCAATTATAGGCTAAAGCAGGTCTTCGCGATACATTATATTGACCCATTTACTTTGATTAGTCACTGCGTGTCATTTGTTTTGTTCAAGGTAACGAACGACTGATCGCCTTCCTTGTGTTTTGTCGATGCTTTTAATACCCCATTTGTTTCTCCAATTGTCAACCTCACTCGTTTCTCATGTTTCCTTGTCCTTTTTAGACAATGCCTCCTCGACGAGATGCACAACCTCTAACCAACGAAGAAGTCGCAGCCCTTGTCTCTCAGCAAATGGCTACTGTGCTTCCGGGCATAGTAACCCAAATCCATCAGTTATACAACAACAATAACAACAACATTGCTCAGTGTAGTTTCAAGGCCTTCAATTCTGCTAAACCTTTGAAGTTTTCTGGGTCTCAAGGAGCAACCGCACTCCTGCAATGGTTCGAAAGTTTGGAGAGCACATTCAGACATGTGCAATGTCCGAATGAGCGTAAGGTTGAGTTTGCATCCAGTGCATTCGAGAAGCGTGCTCTTACGTGGTGGAATGGTGTGATGCGTGATAGGGGTGCCGATGTGGCACTAGCTCAAACTTGGGAAGAGCTTCGAGCTCTAATGATGAAGGAGTTCTGTCCTCATCATGAGCTTAGAGCGTTGGAAAGGGAATTCGACGATTTAAAGCAAGATAGTGGTGAACATCGAGCCTACACTGACCGTTATCAGGAACTGAGCCTGTTATGTCCTGCCATGGTTACGCCTGTGGATAAGGCGATTAAAACGTACATTGATGGTCTTCCTGACCTAGTTCAGGATATCGTTACTGGTAGCAACCTTACTACCGTCAGACAGGCCATTGAATTGTCTGCTACCCTGACTGAATCCCAGATCAGGAAAGGTAAGCTTTTTCGAAAGGGCGATCCGAAACCATCTGACAAGTCTGCACAAGAAGAACCAAAGGATAAACAGGCCGAGACATCCAAGAAGAAGAAGCGCAAGGCTTCACAAAACTGCGCATTAACTGTTCAGAACAACCAGGTTGCACCAATTCAGCCAGCACAACCTCGTACAAGGAAAAACTATGTTGGTACCGCACCTTTGTGCAACAAATGCAACCGTCATCATCTGGAGCAAGTGTAGTGTCACAAATGTACCCACTGCGGGCGATTGGGACATTTGGTCAATACCTGCCGTTATGCTAACCAAGCTGCTGCAAATCCTGTTGCTGCTCAAGCACAGTTCCCACCTGGGTCGTGTTATAACTGTGGTGACCTTACTCACTACCGAAACAATTGCCCAAGACTTGTTAACGCAAATCCAGTGCGTGGACGAGTGTTCAACATAAACGAGGCAAACGCGAACGACAATGCAGCAGTGAACAATTAGTCTTTTGTATTTCTTTGTTTGTTATCCTTTGACGTTTGGAACAATTTAGCTGTTATATATAAATAAAATTTGTTGTTTCAATTTTATCTTATGAAACTGTTACGTTTATGTGTATGGTTGATACAACCCTACAATGCCGACACCAAGGAACTGTGTTCCTTATAAAACAAACCCCTCGTGTGGTTCTTTCATTTTTATGATCACTTATGATCTCCCCGAAAATCTTAAGCACTCGTTTCTTTTAAGAAACAAAGCCGAATTCCTATTAAGATCTTCCTATCTTCATAGTTAGATTCCTAAAGATGTTTAAAGTGCCAAATGAAATCCACGAATTGGATTCCTGGTGTGCTTTAAATGCACGTGCACAAATCAACAACAAATTAACAAAATCAAGTTAAACAATTATGTGATTATATGCTTATGTGCTTTCTTATATGTTTTGTGTTATTGTGTGATCCGAATATTCATTATCCAAATCCTCATAGAATCTTCCATATCTCCATATGAGGGATTCATAGTAGGATTTCCAAAGGTACTACCTTAAATCCTTAATGGGCTTCTACGTAATAGTTAAGACCCTTGGATTATGAAGTACTACTCTATAATTGGACCCCTAGAGTGGTCTAGTTAAAGCGATTGATTCAAAATTTTGGTTAGAAATATCATGTGATGATATAGCTGAAAAGATCCCTTAAGTGGTCTATTTAAGGGGATCGTACGACAGTCTAGTTAACGAGATCATGTGTTGATCTAGTTAAAAAGATCGTTTGTTGATCTAGTTAAAAAGATCCTTTGGTGGTCTAGTCAAGTCACTTCATGTTTATTCGATTGATTTTTCCCTACGCATTATGAAATGAAATGTGCGGACTGTGCAAGGAATTACGTAATTATGGATGCATACATAATTATGGAATTCAGTGCACAGAAACCACAACAATTTTTATCATGTCTTAAGACCTATAGTGATGAGAATAACGAAACGGGAACAATGTAGAAAGGAGCATGGTGGATACGCCGCTGGTACTTCCTATATATAAGTGTTTCTTATTACATTGCGAACGTAGCGTTATTTAAGTTACTAGAAGTCCTGGACCTTGACCAATGTTATTTTATCTTACACTCTCAGACTCTGTTTTCAAGCACACACAAGTTTCCTATAATAGTCTTCATAGGAAACATTCTCCTATCTGTTGTTCAAAGCTCCATGCTTTTGTTACAACGACATCACTTTGACAGTTGACAAATTTGCTAAGAATCCAAACGTGGCCCCGAGTTTACTTGGGAACGAGAGGATCAAATGAAGGCGAAATATCCACATCTGTTTCCAAAAGTTTCCTCTAAATAAATTTCGAGACGAAATTTCCAAAATTAGGGGAGACTGTAACATTTGTGTCTTTTAATCTTTGTAATTAAGTTTTTGATCATAAAAAATTTTGTTTGATATCCAAGAATTTTATTATTAACATGTGCCTTACATTATTTAGCAAAAGTCCATTTAAAAACCAAATTGTCCATGTCCGCAGAAAATACTGTAATCCTGCGAAATGTACAGCATTCCGTAGAACGAAACAGTAATTGTCCGAAAACCAAAAAATAAATATTATTTATCATAAATAATATAACGGGTATTAAAAACGACACAAAATCCGCACTTAAATCTTTTTGCGTTAAGCTGCACGGCTAGTTCAGTAAACTGCCTGACAGCAAAGCCGGTACCGGAACTGTGTCAGAAATAATAAAACTTTTAGTCCAAAAAGTTGGATTAATTATTTGGATGATAAAATATGTGCAAAAACAATTTTTTTCATGTATTTTTATAAACTAAAACACAGTGTCAGTATTTAACCCGGTACAGGACCCGAACCGACTTTTTCGCCCGATCAACAAACTAATAATTTTCATGGATTAGTTTTACCTAGTGTCACACTACTTTAAAATATTAGAGCTTGAAACCTTGCAGATATTTTTATATAAATTATCAAAGTTTATAGAATTTATGTATTTAAACAAGTTTTTAATAAAAAAAAATACAAAATGCCCCCCCCCCCCACACTAGCTCACGTTTTTTTAGAGGTAAAGTGGGTCCCATTTTTGCCACCAATCTTCTATGTTTGTGTTGGAAGCAAGAGAACTTGATTAGTGGATAGGTGATGTGGAACTTTGATCAAAACAAACCCTTTAAGACACACCATCTCTTTCATATTTCCAAGACATGCAAACTTCATTTTCTTCTCCCACTCTCTCTCTCTAAAATCGGTCAAGAACATCCTACCACCATCTTCATCTTTTCAAACTCAAACACTAGAAATTTATACTAACATGGAGGTTTATGGTTGATTCAAAGTATTTTCAAGACTTGAAAATACACTAGAAGCACTTTGGTAGCACTCGAAGTTCTTGGATCATCATATCTTTTTCATCATCTTCATCTTGTTCATACTAGCAAGATTGTAAGGATTTTACACTAGTTTCTATTTTATTACTATTCTTGATTTTTGTAAGAATACAAATTCATCTTGAATCAAACCAAAACAAAACCCATTGGAAAATCACCAAGATAAACTAAAAATCGTTATTTTATTTTATGATTTTTTCTATGATTTTGAATGAACTTAAAGAAGTTTATACTAGTGAATCGAATCTTGGTTAATGTTGTGTAAAAACATGATCTAAACACATGCATGTTTAGATCTAACAAGATTCATCAACAAAAAGATATGAACATGGGTTTTTATTCTTAAAATAGTTACATGCATGTTAGAAATCATGAGTATTTATTAAAAATCCAAGAACCTGAATTTTTGTTAAAATGAATCAATAAAGTTTCCATTTCTAGAAAGAATCAAGAACATGAAATATGTTAGTAGAAAGAGTTTTGAATACATATTTATGTTTCAAATGACTATATGAGTCACCCAAAACAAGAGTTTTAAATAAAATCATGTTCTACAAATTTTTGGCAAAAACAAAGAATAAAGTTTCCTTTTTGGGAAAGTTAGGAACTATATCATGTTCATGGTTCTTTATTGACAAATTATGACGAATATTGATACTTGATGAAATGATTTGAACACAAGTTATGTATAAACTTGGGAAGAATCCATGATTTATAAAAGATTTCTAAACAAAAAGTGACAAGTATATATTTTAGATAAACTGTTTACTTTCAAAATTCATCAAGTACCATATTTATGTGTTTTGTGTGTATATATTATGTATTTAGACCAAGTACGAATAATTACACAATATGTACACACAACAAATTACAAAAATATATATATATTAACACTTGGGAAACAAAACTACAAAATAAAATGTCCATCCTTGGACATAAACAAACAATCGGACACTTCGGACACTTTGGACAATATGGACACTTTTGGCAAATTCGGACAAAATAAAATATATGGCACGACGAAATAAACGACTTATAGAAAGAAAAGCAAACAAATACAAATATGATAACGGATTCAAGATGAGAAACTTGTACGATGAACAACTATAAACCAAAGTGTCTAATAAGGTTAGAACACTTGTAGGTTGAGTAACAAACGAAGAATCCAAAATCAAAACGAGCTTTGCTTGGAACGCAAATTAGTGAGTACATAGTTTCCCTATTTTACTTTTTCAAATGTTTTAGGGTGAAACATGTGTGCTTAATTGTTATTTTCATGATTTCAAAGTATAAATTGATTATACATGCTAGTACTTATCTTTTGACAAACTGAATGATTATCTATGATTTAAACACTAATTCTCAAAGATTATAAAATTTATTGTTGGGTTGTACTTATTTTATACATTCACCAAACCGATTGGTAGTATGATATAGCGCTATAGGACTAGACACCCCATTCCTGTTGTATGGAATGTCAGAAACCGAATTTTATCCAAATAGAAATTGCCTTTGTGGTATTTCTATAGTCTCTAAGGTGTAGTTTGATACACTAAGGTTTGAATGAATTCTAAATCACATTTTCTTTTGTATATTTTGATATACTTCTTAAGTATAGTTTGATATGCTCTCATATGTGATATTATTTAGCAAAGTGTAATTTAATATACTATGTACAAATCCAACATATATTTTGTTATTTACTAAAACATAGTTGATATGTTATTTACAAAACCAAATGATGCGTGTGAAGTGTCGTATAGTTTTTAATGTATATTTTAACCCCTTTTTACACGTTAGCCAAGTTTTAAATTTATAAAACACGATATTTTACTAACACCAAACACACATATGGGCAAGTGCACCCATCGTGAGCGTAGTATAGTGTTGGCAAGATACCGAGGTTGTCCAAGGATACAAGAGCTTTTAGTACCGGTTTATCCTCAACGTCTAATCAAATCAAAAGTTTAGAAAAAGGTTTTTAAACTAGAAAAATAAAAACTAACTAAAATGCTGAAAAATAAAATAAAAATAAAAACAGATAGACAAGATGAATCACTTGGCTCCGACTCGTGTTTAGTGTAACCTTTGATTATTTCCGCACTTTTGCACTTTTTAAGAGATTATCTTAGTTATTGTAGTAGGCCCCTTTTTTGAAGGTGACGTTACCCTCAACCCAGTAGTTTGATTCAGCAAGGATACAATCCTAAAGGGTCGCATTATTGAAAGATAATTAATTAAGTTATTAATGCATATTATGGTAGGCCCCTCTTTTGAAGGTGACGTTACCCTCGGCTAAGTAGTCTGAGTCAGTAGGGATACAGTCCTAAGTAGCCGGGTTAAAGTATTAATAGTAGCTTACATATGAGGGATACAGTCCTAAGTAGCCGGGTTAAAGTATTAATAGTAGCCGGCTAAGTAGTCTGAGTCAGCAGGGATACAGTCCTACTAAATTTGACCCAGGTCCTTGCAGGATCTATACACTGAACAAGGCAAGACTCTTACCAAACCGTTCCCTTAACCCCCAACCAGGTAGCCAACATATCTCCATATAGACCGTGGAGATATGAATGGTGAAAATCTTTTATTTTATATAGACAGTAAAATAATGCTAAGACACCACGGACAAACGATAAGGAAGAATCACCTTCAACATAAGAAACTAGTTATTAAAGTCATTAATACATAACCAAGTAAAAAGTGCGAAAAGATTAAAAATAAAAAGTATTACACTAGACACTTGTCTTCACCAAGTGATGTAAGAGACTTAGGCAAACATGGCCTTTGATTGTCAAGAACTCTTACGATCAATCTTGGATCCCGAGACGACTCACACACTCTATGATGGACAATGGATGATGGTGGTGGATGATGGTGTTGTGATGGTGGTGGGTGGTGGGTGAAGTGTAAGAGAGGTGGTGTGCCAAGGGATGGTTTGCAAATGAGCCAAGCACCCCTATTTATAGCCTGAACAGTAGCTCGGGCACGGCCCCCTGTCCATTGGGCACGGCCCCGTGTCCATTGGGCACGGCCCCGTGTCCACCTTCTTCTCTGTCTTCATTAATTGCAGTTTGTCTGCATTAGTTGACCACGCCCCCGTGTCCGCTGGGCACGCCCCTGTGTGCAGAAGCGTATCTGTACTATCAAGATTTCCCCAGATTCTGCGAATCTTAGAGTTGACCACGGCCCCGTGTCCGCTGGGCACGCCCCCGTGGTGGGTGATAGAAGCTTCTACAACTTTGTCTTTTCTGCTGACACTTGGGCACGCCCCCGTGCTCATTGAGCACGGGCCGTGTTCAGCCTTCTGTTCTCTTGTTTTGCTTGGGAAGATGCTGTCGGGGAGGCGGGGCATGCTACGTTTGTTCCTTTTCTTGTATTTATGTTAGATTTAGCTGCCTTTTTGCTTCTTTTGTTCATTTGAGCTCATTTAATCCTGAAAATACAAAAGGAAGACAAAAACACACTTTTTTCCAACATTAGTACTAAAAAAGGGTTAGTTTTATGCCACAATTGATGTAATTTATATGTTGCATTTTGTTCACATCACCAAAGCATAGTTTTGATATGTTATTTACAAAACCAAAGTATACTTATGATATACTACCGAAAACTATTATTTTAACAACTAAAGTATATTTGATATACTATCTGTTTAACTGTTTTGAAACTAAAATATATTTTAATATATTACTTATCCGACTTTCTTAAAACCAAGGTATATATTTTTATATATGCTACAAACATTTTTATCAAAACATTGTTTTACAAAAAAAACATATTTTATACAAACTCATTTTTGCTTGGTTATTCATTTCATTATGCATTATTCTTTTATATCATCTGATTTCTTATCACTTTTTGTATGAAATATAAAAGAAAATATTTTAAGGCTCATGACTACTTTTGTTAAACATTTTCTTCAAACTTACAAGTCATGAATCCTGCATTAATAAAACCTATGTATCTCACAGGCATTTTTATGCTGACGTACCTATTTTCACATATGTTACAGGTGCTGTTATGTGATGATTATTTGATGCATGCTATACATAGGATGGACTCGTGCCTTAGCGACTTTAAAATTTGAAAGACAATATTTGTATTTATCTGATTTGTAATAAAACAATGAGTTCAATAATTCAATAAAACGAAACTATTTAATCCATGGTTGTGAAACAATGATTCTGTTACGACACTCCCCGACGTTTCCGCCACAATTTGTTGTTTTACGTGGTCGGGGTGTGACAATATCATGGTTTCTGGGACTCATTCTGTGTCTTAAACATACTGCCTGCCTGAGTACTGAACTCCTGTCAGTGCTACTAGTTTACCTGATAAGTGTGCTAGTTATGTCTGTGTATTGTTTAACTGTTTCGAGTCGCATTCAACAATAGTAAGTAACATGCATCATGTAATGTATTTATGAGTCCTTTGAAAGTAAAGCAGGAGATCAGACATATCATAAGTTCAAAATGCACAACCAAATATCACAAATTACTGTTCACACTATACGGAATTACATGAAAAGTGGCAGTTGTCACATTAGGAACCATGCCTACGAAAGTTCTAGCAGGTACAAAGAATGAGTAAAGAGGTTACATGACATGAGATTGAGAGACCATAAGGATTTCCACGTAGGAGACCTTGTCTTGCTATATTCCTCACGACTGCGTTTATTCCCTGGGAAGTTAAGATCTAGATGGACGGGTCCGTACACGGTCAAAGAAGTATTTTCGTACGGGGCCGTAGTTATCGAAAATTCAAACGGGGAAACTTTCAAAGTCAACGGTCATAAACTCAAAATTTATATCAACGGACCGGTTGAGTCGGTGGAGGAAATACTCGAACTCCACGTCCCGCACATCTAAAACAAGTTTGGGGAGAATGAGTCTAGCTATCGACTCACTGACAAATTTAGCGAGCTTGTTTTCACACGCGAGGGGTATTTTTGTACATATTAAATTTACCACATTTATTTCCTAGTTAGTTATTTTTTCCTGTTTAACTTAGGTACGAACAAGTTTGATTCATGACTTTTGAATTTTTGAAGTTGGGTTACAGTTAAATTAGACAAAACCATGCAAAAATGGAAAAATTTGGTGAAAACACAGAGTTAAAAGCTTACTGTTACTTCTGTCTGCAGAATACACAAATACCGCATGACCGTGCACTTGGCCGCACGGCCATGCACTCCGTGATTGCACCTGACCAGAACAAACGTGCACAAGGTAGTCATCAGACACGCATGCCCGTGCGGACCAACTGCACTACCGTGCACAGCGGCAGCACGCAGCGAACCGGACTGCATCACTTGAACCGCACGACCGTGCACATCACCACACGGCCGTGCAAGAATTTTTTGCAACAGTAAATCTAAGGGTATAAAAGGGACTTCACGATAAAAATTTCATCATTTCGAAACCCTAACAGCCGCACCACCGTTCTTGGTCGCCCTAATCTTAAAAATAACCAATTTTTGCAAGGGTTTAACTCCAATCTTCAGTCAAGGTATGATTCCTACTTGTTTTTCTGTTTTTCATCTAGATTAGTAGTAGATTTAGAGTTTTCATTCAAGAACATTAGGGGGTTTTCTTCGTAGACTCAAATCAACCCTAGTTCTTGAATGTTTGGTGCTAATCTTTAGTTCTAGTCACTGATTTGATGACCATTCATTAGAGAAATGTTTTAAATTGTGTTAGAAAAGTTAAAATCAATGAATGAAACTGATTTTTAAAAGTTTAACGTCGTGCACGGTCATGCACTTGACAGGCATGGCAGTGCAGATTGAATAACATAGCCAAATCAGTGATTCAGAACAATGATTCCGAGATACACGATAGTGCAACAATCCACACGGTAGTGCAAGTTCAATTTTGAGACACTGATCGATCACCAATCTCGGACATGCATGGCAGTGCAGTCCAACCGCACGACCGTGCGTGTGCTGAAACGACAACAGAACGTCGTTAAAACACTGTTTCGGTGGCGGCACTTACATTCTTTGAATCCGCTCTTATTTTACTGTATTCCTGTATGTAGATGAACCACCGATTTCTCCAATTCGACCAAAATAAATCAAAGGATCGTCCATGCGTTAACAAAATGGAAGCCTTATAGAACCGAAGGGGACAAATCGGGGAACCAAGAAGACTAAGTTGGACTGTCATGACAGCCCTGAACCAAGAAGAAAGACTATCCGACATGATCTCATATCCAATGTCTAGGTTGTTGAACATTCGACAACCCGTGTACCTTGAGCTCACACTAGAGTTTTTCGCTTCCTATACTTATGACAAGCCGAGAAGCGATAATCCAGATTTTAAAAATACATGGATGGTACAATTTAGATTGGGTAGGAAATGGCACAAATAGTTCGTTGCTAAGCTCGTAAGAAAGCTAGGAGTTTACACTGACGAAGAAATCAACACCGAGCTTTTTACCAACATATACAAGTTTAGCAGTGACCAACAAAGAGCCGAATTTTGGGCACATGCGACTTTTGGGCACAGGTGGCAAACGGGCCACCATATGATGATAGGAAAGCAAGCATCAAGGCTACGAGACCCACTTTTCAGGGTCCTTCATCAGGTTATGAGCCACACGATCTGTGGACGCATGGACAGTTCTGGAAACTGTCCCACTCCAGATGTACTTTTCTTATATTCTATAGTTAATGGAGTGCATGTGAATCTTGCCGCCCGAATGGCTGAGTTTTTCTTGAACGGCGCGGGAAGGACCACCATCAGCGAGATCCACGGAGGCGAATACGTGACTCAACTAGCCTATGCCCTGGGGATCATGACAGATGAGGTAGTCGATGGTCTTACATTAGTTAATGTAGGAGGGGATGTGGAACTTAAGTCCTTAAAAGCAATGGGTTTAGTAGTAGACACCCAACATGGCCCAAGATTGAGGGGCCTTAATGGAGAAATATGGGATCCACTACCACCACAGGACGAAGACATCCAAATGGACCATGAAGAGGAGGTTCATGAGGCACAATATGTATTAGGACCACCACCAGAACACGAGCATCAGCAGCACCAACACTAGTACGGTTATCAGCCACAACAGGATTAGCCTCCTGGTATCCCTTCAAATCCAGAGTTCTACCAGCAGTTTCAACAGATGCAGGTGACTGAGAACACTATGAGAGAGGAGATGCACATAGGTTTTTCTTACATCTTCGGAGGGCTACACAACGCCTATCCGAACTACTTCGGAGATCCTCCACAGTTCCCATTCCGGAACTCAGGCGCCCACGAGGCGGGTTCATCTGGAGCACACCGCCACGCCGATGATGACGAGGAGGATTAGGAGGAGTTGGAGCGCACCATTCAGAGACACTGTTGTTTTATCTTCGCTTTTAAATTTAGTAGTTTATTTTATTTTAGGTTTTTAAAACTTTCTGTTTGTTTTTAAAACATTTTAGTAGTGTGTTTGTTTTTGTTTAAATAATGGATTTGGTGTCACACCCCAACCGATGGCGGAAACATCGGGGTGAGGCACTGAGCGAAACAGATTGTCCAGGAGAATCCATAACAACTATAATTACCAAATATTTAACGTTATGTCCCATACCATAATATATCGAGCAAAACAGTTATTACAGACATATTTTCTCAAAGACAATAACATTGTTCTGACAACTCAAATATTATTTAATTTGTTTCTAGACTCCCCTAGCTTGATTCCACAGAGTTTAGCAAAACACAGCATCCTAAACACCTGTCACATACGTTAAAATAGGTCAATACACATAGTGTAAAGGTGAGCATACAAGTTTAATAGTATAATAGTAGCGAAAAAGCGATTTACGCATAACCAGCATGTAACACGTAGAAATGTGAAGCATGTAAGCTATCGACAATGAAATATGCACAGACATGACCGCGAGTTGTAGAATGAACAACACATATCACCACTTTGATACGTGAAGAAATACCCTTAACAACCCCTGTCCACGACAGGTGCCGAGTCCAAAGTATAGTACTATTGTTGCTAAGGTGTCAGGCAACAATCACTGTGTAAACATAACATACAAGCATTCATTGAATAACACGTATAACATGCAGAGCGGTTAGCGTATAAAAGTGGTTACGTTGTGTGTCACTGTGATTTAATATAAGTAACGTATGTAACACCCAAAAGTGCGTTAAGCAAAAAGGGATCGAGTATACTCACAGATCGTGTTTAATGAATAAACACAGTCTTAGATTGAAGGGAGTGCTGGAGGGTTAGCTTGATCACAGTACGATAGTATAAGCGATGAACAGTGCGTTAAACAGTGCGTCGAGTGAGACGAGGGACGTGTTGGTGCATAATGTCTATAGCCTACGTCTAAAGTCTAGGTCATGTCGGTAGCTTGTACAGGGGTCAAAATGTAATTTTATGATGTTTTGAAGTAATTTCGCACGAAATAGCATGTTGCTATTTCGCACGAAATTAAGTAGTGTAATTTCGCATGAAATTACAAGTGGTAATTTCATACGAAATTAACTGCCTATATATAGGCATGTGATGCTTCTCATTTGGTACGAAAATAGTGAAAGTGTAACGAAGTGCTGCCCAATTTTCACCGTGTAATCAAGTCAAATATCAATGAGAAGCTTGTTTTAAGTATCATACTCTGTTTCTACACATTTCTTACACTGATTTGAGGTTGTTTGACTGTTTCCGCCTTTCAAACAGCTTTGTGTTGACTCTGAACGACTCATTAGGTCTCAAAACGATCCTACAAGTGGTATCAGAGCTCAGGAGGAAGAGTTCTTACCGATTTAGCTTGTTTTCACTGAAAATTCTGACTTCTACTCATTCTTTCATGTTTTTTACTGAATTTTGCAAAATTGAACGGGTTTTTACGGTCCAAATTAGCTGATTTTTTTATATGTTGTGCGAAAACACCTGATCTACAACCCTACCAAGTTTCAGATCTTAATTCGAAGCCGTTTGGGAGAAATCTGAGTTTTTCATTCCGAAATCGCGTGACGTCAGACCTATTTTGCACGAAATACACCTATTTCGCTTGAAAAGTTCTTAATTTCGTGCGAAATACACCTATTTCGCTTGATAAGTTCTTAATTTCGTGCGAAATACACCTATTTCGCTTGAAAAGTCCTTAATTTCGTGCGAAACACACCTATTTCGTTTGAAATTGTATTTCGTGTGTATGCATTTCGTGTGAAATCATTATTTCGCTTGAAAAGATCGTCATTTCGTTTGAAACAGCCTGTCAACATATTCTCGTGAATCAAAAGTGTCAGACAACTATAATATCGACCCAATCAGATTTCGAGTAGTATCTTTTGCATGTGATTACCAAATTCAGTACAGTAATCGGTCCAATAGAATTGTTTCATAATAGTTGTCGGCTCATTAAAAGGCGCATGTGAAGCAATTGATTGTGTATTAGTTTGTCACGTGAGTATCTAGGCCAAAGGTTTACATGTAATTAAAGTTGAGAGGTCCACTGAAATTGAATGGAGAATTAAAGAGTGTCGGCCACTAAACTCAAGGATTGCATGTGATCTGATCAAATTATCGACCCAATAAAAATCTTTGTTAGTATCAATTTAGCGGTCCAATGATAATCCATTGAGTGTTGTATTAAAAGTTGTTGTTGGACATTTTTTTAAAATTCGTAATATCAAATTGACTATTAATATCACTGCATGCAAAGAATTAAAAGATGTCGGTTCATTAAAGTATGCATGTGAACATATGTTGGTGAAGCCCAATACAAATCACCTGCCCATTTAATTGTGATAATCAAGTGTGTCAGTTGTGCATGTGATGAATTCTTATAAATAGGCCCAATCATATTAGTTTGACAATCAATAGTGCACCCCACGTGAAACAATTTAGTGCATCGGCCCACTTGTTCTAATCGGTCCATTACATTTGAAATCAGTTTGCATGTGATTAAAGTTAGACGGCCTAATAAGATTTTAGAATTCATTTAAGATGTGGGCCATTTAGAAGTTGCATGAGAGTTTATTTTGAATAATCAAAGTTCATTTGTTGAAATCAAAGTGAAAACCCTAACCGATCAGGTCACAATTTCATCTCAAGGGATCGTGTTTTTGTTCAAGTTTAAAGTGCAACAAATTGAGCGGCAATCCAAACGAGTTGCCACCCGATCCTAATCAGTTCTATTTATCTGTGTTTCAGGTGATTTGTCAAGCATCGGATACTCGCCCGAGCGAATCCCCACCCGATCCGTTGTAACCTGATTTTTGCCACTCAATCGGATATTCATCTGATTCAGTTGTTTGATAAAGTGATTGAACTAATCTTAGATTGAGTGAATTTTCGTATCGTTTGAAAATCTGTCTTCGTGAATCTTTCAATACTGAAACATGGATTCTGAGTTTTATAACTCGTCTTTCGGAAATGGTATATTTGTTCAGACTCCAGCAAGTATCAAACAGAAGTTTGATAGTTTTACAGCTATCAGGGGAGAATCTACAAAAGAGTTGATCGAAAGATATTGCAAGTTATATGTAGAAATGAAGTGTTTGAACATTAGCAAAAGAGATGACGAGTGGGTTGACAAGTTGGCAAATGCTTTACCGCGTGATGAGTGGGGCACATATCTGTTGATTTGGAAGAAAAACATGGAATATGTTGGCTTCAATTTGAGCACGTTCATTGAGAAGATTGAAGCTCAAGAACTTGAACTCCATAAGATTAAAAAAATGAAGTCTGATTCAGGAGAGGAATTATCAGATGAAGAAAGCAATGATGACAGTGAAAAAATTCGAATACTTGAAAATTATCAAAGAGAATTATCACCTGAAAGTTATAATTTTTATTTTGCAGGTAAAATGGAAGAGATCAAAGAAAGACAAGCTGCAAGAGAAAAGAATCAGATAGTAGCAACTGTTGAAGTAAAAGTCAAATCTGAGGAAAATGTTTAAGTGGTAAAGAAGCAGGTTAAAGAAGTTTCAGCTATCAAGGTTGAGAAGGAACCTGAAGCTGAAACGATGTCTGAGAAGTGCTTAAACTGTGATAAATCTGGAGCAGACAATGTCAAACTCTTGAAAGATGTGGAGAGTTTGACATTGGAAAAAAAAAGTTAAAAGAAAATGAAAAAGTTTTTCAAAATAAAATAACATTTTTAGAAAATGAAAAGTTAAAAATTGAAAAAGATTTTGAAAACAAAATAAAAATTTCAGAAAATGAAGATTTTTGGATAAAATTGGAAAATAAAAATTTAAAAGAAAAAGAAACAAAATTTCAAAGTCAAATAAGAGTTTTAGAAAATGAAAAATCTGTTTTTGAAGAAAATAAACTTGAAAATGAAAAAGCAATAAATTCTCATCTTGAGAAAATCTCTCAACTTGAAAAAGAAGTTGAGAGTGCTAGAAATGAAATTGATGATCTTGAGAAGAAATTGAAAGGTTTTGTGACCTCATCAGCGATACTAGATCAATTATGTCCAAAACCGATCAATGAAATTCCAATAAGTGACAATGTCACAAATTATGACGATGTCATAATTGAAGATTGTGATGATAAAACTGATGATGAAGATGATAAAAAGAAAATATTTTTGAAATTAAAAGAAAAATTTCAAGAAACTGTTTTACAATCTACTGAAAGAGGTGAATGCTCAACGCAGAAACCTTTTAAGAAGAATGTAAAACAAAAACAAAATGTTAAAAATTCTAAACGTTTTCAAAGCATCAATAAAAGTTCATCAGTTCAATCATCCAATCATTATAAAAAACCACAAAATTTTGAAAATCAAAACTCACAAAAAGTTGGTAATAAGTGGTGCAGGTTTGACCACAGTGCTCAAACGTCAAATCAAGCTTACAGGAGAAATCGTGATTACTACAAGGCAAATCAATGTCATGATCTAAGTGTTTGGTTTGAAAGTGGAGAACGGTACGATAACAGGATGTGTTACAAATGTGGTTTTGAAGGACACATTGCTGTTAACTGCCAGAGTCAGAGATTTGAGACGAGGAGATGCTATGAATGTTAAATCAAAGGTCATATTGCCAGAGAATGCCCAATGAGATCAAAGGGAAGATCGAGGGCTGAATCTCATGGAATGGTGAAGAAATCAGTCAAAAGTGATGAAAAGCCCAAAGAACCGAAAGTGAAAGAACAGAAAGTGAAGCTTTCACAAGGGCAGAAAGACAGACTGAGAAAAAAAAGGAAGAAAGCAAGGGAGTATCTTGAAAAGATTTTATCCTCGGGTACAACTGGTAATTCAGATAAATGTTCTGATGAATCGATTTGCTCAACAAAAAGTGGTCAATCAAGCAAAACGAATTCATCAGATACAAATCTGAGGACAAAAGAGAAGATAAAGAAAGAAAAATTAACTAATCAAACTGATAAAAAATCAAAGAAAGTTAATTTTTCAGAAAAAGTCTTTATCAAGGTTTTTGAGTATAAAAGAAAGTGTGAAAAGTCATTCATGTCATAGGTTGATAAGTTTGGAAAACCTAAATCAAGTGTGGATTGGGTTCCAATAAAGGTCGGCGATGAATTTGTTTCTTCGGAAGCAAAAGAGCCACGTATTTGCGATGAATCTGACTTGTCAAAGTCAGATGAGCCACGTTCTGGCAATGAATCTGATTCGTCAAAATCAGAAGAGCCATCTGTTGAATTAAAAAGAGTAAAGTCAGTACCGCCAATGGATGATGTTAACTTTCCACCATTGCGGGCTGCAAGTTTGAAATCACCCAAGGACCGTCAGGCTTGGGGGAATCTTTTTAACTGAAAAACCTGACTTGCCGGAGTTTCCAAGTTGGTAATCGTGGAACAGGAATCGGCATCTTTCTTAAAAATATCACAGATGTGAATGATGGTTGTTATGTGATATTTCGACTTACAAGTGGTTAATCAAGGACATTAAGTTGTACTTGATTTAACTATCTTACAAGTGGTATGATTTTTGGAAATTGTTTTTGTGATAAACCTACAAGTGGTTGAAAACAGTGTGATGAATTAAACCCCATGTTTGTGAAATGGCAAACAAAACTAATTTTCCGGAAAAACCATTTTGATTAAAACAAACTTAAGTGTTTTGAAATCATAATGGGAAAATAGTTTGTTGTCAGGGGGAGTTCTGATTGTTTATGCCTAGTGGATGGCGAATTAAAGCAATTCGAATCAGTTTGTCAGTTTGTTTGTACAGTTTGTTTTCAAATTTTCCCAGAAAATCAAAATTCGAAACCTAATTTTGATTTTAGGGGGAGTAAAAAATTTAGAAATTTTGAAAGTTTGCAGAAAATCCAAAAACATGATAAAATTTCAAAATCCAAAAACTTTGAAAAACTGAAAAAGAGTTTGTGTATAAAGGGGAAATGATAGTACATCAGCTAGACAGATGCAGTACGCTAAAGAAATGTAATGTTTAAAATGTGTTAAGCAGTCTCGCTGATGATGTGCCGATAGGTTTTTACACATTTATAGGTAACCCCTGAAATCTTGTTTGAAAGGTCCCTCTTTCTGAGATACTAGGTCTTTATGCTTAGTGATATCTGGGGTATTATCCCGGGACTTCTGATTTTGCGGAAGCAATGGCCTAGTCCCCGGAGAATACTTTACGCTGCTTGAAATATAAGCCTCCCCTCAGCATAAAAAATGATGAAACATTGAAAAATGCTAATCATGTGCTGTTGTAAAAGAAGATCCCCAAAGGGGACACACCAAAAGTCGAAGCCGTCATCTCTCTGATTTTGCGGAAGCAATAGCCTGAGCTCTCACGGCCCTCGCATTTAACCCCTTACAGATATCATCTAGGTATATTCACCTGTAAGACTGAATATTGGGATCTGGATATGGGAGTATATTCTGAGGTGGGACACACGTATAAGTTAAGCCTTTAAAACACTAAATTCGTATCCTGAACATATTGAAATTTGTGTGAGAATTTAAGAGGATCAGTATATCGACAATCAAAGCGAATTGTTTAATGTTGAGTATGTAATCAAAGCTTAACGGTGCTTGTATCTTGTCGACAGCTGATATGATCCCCTAACACGCTCACCAAAAATATTGTTTGTACAGTTCATTGCTTATAAAAATCCAAAAAGATTGTCTGTTTGTTTAGCATTTTATAAAATCCAAAAAGATTTGTTTTTCATCTTATTTTCGACAACGGACGTTGGGGATTTGACGATCAAAGTCTCAATGTGCTGAACAAGTTTGGATCATGAGGGTTGGATAAGCAGATTATTGTGAAAAGATGTTGGTAATTGCTTGAAAGTTTAAAAGTTCATTAATTTGAACTTAAATCTGTTTCAAAAGTCAGCAAACTTCATAATTTGGTCAGCCAGGGTCATTAACTTGGACTTGGCAGGCTAAACAGTTGACCAAGGTCATTAACTTGGACTTGGTTAACTGGGTGTGTTGGTAAAATCTAAAAAATTTAAAAAGTTTGAAAATTTTGAAAATTGTCATTTCAAACGAAATAACTATTTCGCTTGAAACAGGTAATTTAGCTTGAAACAGGTAATTTCGCTTGAGCCGGTGATTTCGTTTGAAAAGGTCTTAATGCCTATTTCACATGAAATAAGGAAGTCTATAAATAGGGGTCTGATTTCGTTTGAACGGGTTATTGTTCTTATTTCGTTTCAAACCCTCTGCCAAGGCGATTTCAAACGAAACTCCATCACTTTGATTTTAAGCCGTTATACTGCCCGATTTGTTGCTCGTATTTTGATTTTAGTTGGTTTATTCAACTATAATCATGGGAAAGGTAAGAAATCTTGTTGATTTGATACAGATCTGAACTGATTTCGTTTGGTCGGCGATGAACATGACTGGAAACTTAGATCTAGGGTTTGATTGTTAAAAAAAATGAATGATAATCATACTTTTGAACTCGGAATGTGTAGTAAATAAGATCTAGGGCTCCAATTTGATGTTGATCACTTGATTCCGTTTGAAAACGGTAGATCTGAACTGTGAACTTAGATCTAGGTTAAATTTGTGGTTAAAATTGAACAATAAACATGTCCTTGTGCTCGGAATTCACTAAAGAACAAACCCAGATGATTAATTTCATCATCAGATCATGAAAAATCATTGTGTTGATATTGTCAGTTTCAAACGAAATAAGAGTGAATTTCAAACGAAATGATGACCTATTTCGTATGAAATAGGCATTTCGTTTCACAATGGTATTTCGTTTCAAATGGATATTCCGCTTCAACATGACATTCCGTTTGAAATGGGTATTTCATTTAAAACAGTTGATTTCGTTTCAAATTATGATTTCATTTCAAACTGTGATTTCGTTTCACATTGTGATTTCGCTTCAAACTGTCATTCCGCATGAAATGTGATTTCGTATGAGGGTATTTCGTTTAAATGTAGTGTTTAGATGAAAATTTTTTCAAAGTGTTTGATTTGATTGTATGTTGTTTTTCAGGCATCGAATGTTCAGTTTGATCCATTGCACAATATTTGTTGTGTTTATGATGAGAAAATTCCAAAGATGGCCAATTTCAAAAGTATTCTGGAGTTTATGAAGAGATTACCGATACAGAAAGCTTTGACAAATCAACATCTTGTATTTGGTTCGCACATTGAACGTTTTTGGGAGAATGCCACGTATGACAAAGAAAGCAAAGTGATCAATTCAATTGTTGAACTGAATGGTGTAGAAAAACCATTTATCATCTCAGAGGCACTTGTCCATGAAGTGTTAAATTTTCCTGACGATGAAAACTCTCCAACAAAGTTCCCAGAGAGGATGGTAAAAGGATGTATGTTGCGGATGGGTTACAATGGTCCACTGAACAAGGCCAACTACTTGAAAGCGTGTTTTCCAAAGCCTTACAAGTTTCTTATTCATTCAGTGTTGCATGCTCTCAGTCATCGAAAAGGAGGTTACGATGTGATGAGGGATTATCAAATGAACATGGTGACAGCTCTCGTGTTAAACAAGAAGTATAATTTTTCAAAGATTGTGTTTCATTACATGGTAGAAAATATCACTTCAAAGAGCAAGACTTGGGTATATCCACGATTTGTTCAGATGATGTTAGATCATGCTTATCCAGATTTGGAGAGAGATGAAAACAATGATCAGTTGGTATTATTTCATATGGATAATGAGTCTTTGAAACAATTGGCCAGATATCACCCAAACCATCCAGAGCCAACAACGAAAGCTGAATTCTTTGGTTTCATCAAAGATAAGAATTATCAAGATCCAGATCCAATCAATCATCAAAACTGGAGAAATGAGAAAGAAATGAAAGAAGCAAGTTATGCAAATGAGTTGAAAACACTTGAAAGCTTCAAAGAATCAAGAAACGAGTGGTTTTTGAAAGAAGAGAAGAAAAAGAGGAGCAGGAAAGCAACTCCGAAAGTTCAAGTAGAGGAGGGTTCATCATCTCAGCCAAAGAAAAAGCGTCAAAAGAAAAATGTTGAGACTATGCTTGTTGATGAATCTGAGGAGGAAGATGAAGCTGAAGCTAAAGGTGAAGCTGAAGCTGAAGCTGAAGTTGATGTTGAAGGAGATGTTCGTTTGTCTCCTGAATCTACAAAGTTATTGAAATCTCTTAATGAATTTAATGCTGAAACAGAGAAGACAGCTGGTGAAGAAGGTGATAACGTAGATAAAAGTTCATCAATTTCATCTGATGAATAAATTGATGAAACAGAACGTGCAAAGAGAATTAAAGCTGAGATTGAAAAAGAAAAGCAGCTCAAGAGAAAGAGGAGAGAGGATAAGGATGATGAATTGTACAATCCATCTCCTGAGCAGGTTATAGAATCTCAGACACCTCCATCATCTGGTGGCAAGAAGAAGGTTAGTGCAAGAAAGCGTGTGATTTCTCCAAAAGCAGCAAGAAGAAAGTTGATTGTCAAGTTGCCTAAACGTACACCAAAATCAAAACCTCCTACACCACCACCATCACCTCCACCACATCAATCACCACCATATCAATCACCACCACAACAACCACCACAATCACCACCACAACAAATTCAAATTACTTCACAACATATTTTCCAAACACCACCATCTTCACAACCAAAAATCATGTGCTGTTGTAAAAGAAGTCCCTGTGAAGAAATAAAGACCTGACTAAAGACTCCGGAAATATCCAAGGGGGAGTTTGTTGGTGCATAATGTCTATAGCCTACGTCTAAAGTCTAGGTCATGTCGGTAGCTTGTACAGGGGTCAAAATGTAATTTTATGATGTTTTGAAGTAATTTCGCATGAAATTACAAGTGGTAATTTCATACGAAATTAACTACCTATATATAGGCATGTAATTATATATGTGGCGAATTAAGGCAATTCTCATCAGTTTGTCATTTTATTTGTACAGTCTATTGTTTTCAAATTTTCTCGAAAAATCAAAAATTGAAATATATTTTTGATTTTAGGGGGAGAAATTTTTTTTAAAAAATTTGAAAATTTGAAAAATCCAAAAACATCGAAAAATCAAAAAGAGTTTTGTGTAAAAAGAGGAAATGATAGTACATCAGTGGACTATCAGTGCATGCTAGAGAAATGAAAAGTTTTATAAAGTTTTTAAACAGTCTCACTAGGGATGTGTCGATAGGCTCTGCTAAGACTAGTAGTTTTGAGAAAATGATACAAACATAAAGCAAAATGCCTAAGTCTGGTGGGAAACATGGTCGAACGCATAGTACTTAGTTTTGTCCTTCTTGACTGTGTGCCTGCTCGGTAATCGCTGGTTGTCTTAGGACATAAAACCGGTTAAGTTTGTGAGCTTTCACAACTTTGCTGAAAAGTCACTGTGATTCTGTGTTTTCATTTTGCAAAGATTTAAACTTGTTTTATTTCTTTATTTTTGTTTAAGCATTGGACATCCTCTGCGTATACGTGAGTATCGAACTGGATGTTATTGCCTAAATGTTCTGCTTTATTTTCTTTGGTGTTTCGTTTAAGCTTTGGATCACCTCTGCGTATACGGGAGTATCGACCTGGTGGTTAAAGCCTAAACAACTTCAACTTGTTTTTTTATTTCTTATTTTGTTTAAACATTGGACTTTCTCTGCGTATACGAAAGTATCGACCTGATTGTTAATGTTTAAACATTCTGCGTTGTTTTTACACAAATCACAGTTGATGAAAGTTTAAAGGCATTACGTGAGTTAGTGTATTGTATGATGAGGGGATATGCTAAGATCGTGGGGCACATAAGACTTTAGTGCTATCTAATGTACCCTAATCGTATCAGTAAGCATTACGAACATCTTAGAAGAGTTTAAGTGGATCACAATATCGATGATCTAGGGTGAATTGTTTAAAAGCTTTAAGTGGTAATGTTTAGATCAACGGTGCAGCTGATTTGTCTCAATAAAATGATATGATCCTCTAACGCATACTCACAAAAATATTGTCTGTAAATATTTCTTTACTGCTTTTCATTTAAAAAAAAAACAAAAAGAGTTTATTTGTGTTTTAGCATAAAATTTTGAAAAATCAAAAAGATTTTACTTCATCTTATTTTCGACAACTGATATTGAAAAGCTGATTTTCAAAATTCCAGGTGCTAAACATGATGAACCACATTGGGTTGGGGAGTTTGTTTAAATAAGAAATGTTTTTGAGAATGATTGCATGTTTAGTTAATCAAGGTCATTGATTTGAACTTGATGTAACTATTAATGTTTGGTGAATGAATGTTTTCTATCAGTAAGTTTTTCAAAGTGATATAAATAAAAACTTATGTTTTGGGTAGAGAATGTGCAGGAAACGTTGAAAAAGCTAGGTTTCGATTCCTGAGGATTAATGCCAGGGTTTCGATCCTAATCTACAAATTCCAGACTGCGATCCCGGAACAACTTAAGGGGGAGTCTGTTAGCAAAGGGGAGATTGAAGAGTGAAAGAGCCAGATTCAGATTATGGAAGAATAGCTGATAATGGTGAGAAGAGAGAAAGAGAGAGTTTGAAGGATGCTTCAGCATCAAATACTTTGGAAATAGTATGAAAGAGAGAGTTTGAAGGATGCTTCAGCGTCAAATATTTTGGAGAAAGTAAGAAGACTGATCAAGACTGAAGTTTTGACGTACTGACGTCTCGTACTGAAGACTCCGTCAACATCCAAGGGGGAGACTGTTAGTGCATATGTCTGTTGACTTCGTCTTGTATCGAGTCTTGTAATAGAAATGATAGATCTAGGACACATAGTACGAGGAAAATGGGAAATTGGCTGAAAAAGTCATTTCACACGAAATAGCAGTTTCGTGCGAAATAGCAGTTTCATGCGAAATAGCAAATGCCTATTTCGTGCGAAATAGCAAATGCCTATTTCGTGTGAAATACCCTCTCCTATAAATAGGTGTTGTGCCATTTCATTTGTAACCTTGTGTTTTTGGAGCCGAGGTGCTGCCAAATTGTCTCCAGCCATTGTAACGTTTGTAACGTCATTTAATCAATACAAGAGACTGTTAAAGTGTATAACAAGCTGAACGAAGATCAAATCTTTGAATTCCGCCTCTGATTTAGTCTGAGAACTCTTCTGAACGACTCATTAGGTCGCCAAAACGATCCTACAGGACGGATAGTGATCCGATTAGATGACCGTCCAGACGGATGACCATTCGGTCGGAGGGTCATTCGTTTGGGAAGGATGTGTTTGTGAATTGTTTAAACTTTGAAGTTTTTGTTGTAGCATTTTAAAAATTGTGAAGTGTTTCTAAATATTAGGTCATCCGGTTGGATGACCGTTCGGTCGGATGGCCTTTCGCTTGAAACTGAAATTCCTTGAAACTAGCAAAAATTGATTAAGTATTGAATCTTGCAAAAGTGACTTCACCTAACCGGATCATCGTTCGATCGGATGGTAGTCCGATCGGATGGCAGTTCGATCAAGCAACTGTTTGTTTGAGTGCTGTAAAATCAGAGTTTAGAAAAGTATGCAGTTTGACCGAGACGGTGTGACAACGTGTCAAACAACGGGAACCACATCAAGTCCAAGTCATCCAATCGGATGGGAACCACCCCGTTCGATCAGTAACTGTTCTTGATGGAGTTTCATGTTCAACCTGTGAATCGGTTGTCTCTTCGATAGTAATCCGTTCTCAGACTGGCACTTCACTAGAGAGTGAGTAGAAGTCCTGAACGAGCTCAGATTTTATCGGTTTCGAGTAAAAGTGAAGAATGTTTGAAGGAAAGTTTGAAGCACTTGAAAAATGTTTAGATCTAGGTGAAATCAGTGTTTAAACATGTAGAAATCCATTAGATCTGAAGCATTTTGATGAGATGAGGTCACACTTCAATGTTCATAAGAACTCCATGATGACGTCACCTTAGAACAGCCCGAATCAGAGGATTTCATGGTGGAAATCCAAGATTCAGTGGTGAAGATGATGAGAAAGTGTGTTTAGCTGATAGAAGTACAAGATTTGGAGTGAAAACTTACAAGAATCGCGAGGAATCGAGAGAAAATAGCTTGGGAGTGCGTGGGTCGGAGGGAGTTGTCACATCAGGTGAACAGTGATGTGACAGGTGAGGTATTTATAGTGAGAGGAGAGAAAGGCGGTGGTGGTTAAACGGGTCAGAGGGCCTTTTGATCGAATGGTCCTTCGATCGGAGGGCTTCTACGAGGTGGTTTTCCGACTTTCATTCGTGCGTTGAGCGTTGTGTTGCGTATAATCGAATTGAGAGTAGGCGAGGCGATAGTATTACACATTAGTTACACAAATAACATAACTACTAATAATCACAAAAGGTACACTTGCGTTTCCAGTTCGTGATGAGATTGCGGTGTGATAGAGTTGCGATTGCGTTTGCGATTACTCACCACAAAACATAAAATAAACATGCACAAGTAACACATAATGGCACACACACATAAAACAATACCAATACCTGCGGTTTGAGTTGCGATGCGTTAGCGATGAGATAGCGTTTAAGTAGATTAGCGTTTAATTGCGTTTATCGCGTTGTTACTTCACATAATATAAATCGTAAAACAAAACAAAACAGTGTAAACTAAAGTATCGATTATCGAGGTTCAAGAGTACAAGCAATGATTAAGTCAGAAATGATAGATCTGATTAGCAACCTTTTCTTCGTTTGACTTTAACTTTGACTTGTACTTTGACTTCAAAAGTCGGGTTGTTACAGCCTCCCCTACTTTAGGGAATTTCGTCCTGAAATTAAGGCGCAGGCGTAACGAAAAGTTGTGGATACATAGCCTTCATGTCACTTTCGAGTTCCTAGGTGAACTCGGCACCGCGTTTGCCTTCCCAGCGAACCTTCACTATGGGAATGCGTGAGTGTCGGATTTTCTTGGTCTCTCGGCCCATGATCTCGACTGGCTTTTCCACGAAGTGTAATGTTTCGTCCATTTGTAGATCCTCAAGAGGTACATGTAAATACTGCTCGGCTAGAAACATTTTGAGGTTCGAAACATGGAAAGTCGGGTGGACGTTGCTGAGTTCCTCTGGTAGTTCGAGTCTGTAGGCCACTTTGACAATTCTTTCCAGAATCTTAAAGGGTTCAACATATCGAGGCGCGAGCTTTCCTTTCTTGTCGAATCGGATCATCCCCTTCCAAGGTGAAACCTTTAGGAGTACGTGATCGCCAACGTCAAATTCAAGAGGCTTGCGGCGTTTATCTGCGTAACTCTTCTGACGACTCAGATTTTTGAAGAGATTGTCTCGTATCTGGAGGATCTTGTCAGTCGTTTCTTGCAATAACTCAGGACCGGTGATTTGCGCATCTCCGATCTTGTGCCATACAATAGGCGATTGACATTTCCTTCCGTATAGCGCCTCAAATGGTGCCATTTGAATGCAAGAATGATAACTGTTGTTGTACGAGAATTTGACTAAAGGTAAATGTGAATCCCAATTACCACCGAAATCTATGACACACGAGCGAAGCATGTCTTCTAGGGTACAAACCATGCGCTCAGTCTAACCGTCGGTTTGGGGATAGAAAACGGTACTTAGATTAAGAGTAGTACCGAGAGCAGATTGAAAAGTTTCCCAAAGACACGAGGTAAACCGACCATCATGGTCAGAAATGATGTCACGAGGGGTCCCATGTCGACAAATGACTTCGTCGGTATAGATCCGTGCTAATCGTCCTACCCTAAAGTCTTCTCGTATCGGCAGAAAATGAGCAGATTTTGTAAGACGATCAACGATAACCCAAATGCTATCGTGATCTGATGGCGTGCGGGGAAGTTTCATTATGAAGTCCATAGCTATACTCTCCCATTTCCACATAGGGATCTCGGGTTGCACGAGTAAGCCAGAGGGTCTTTGTTACTCAGCCTTAACTTTCGAACAGGTCAGACACTTCGAAACATAGATAGCGATATCCTTCTTCATTCTGGGCCACCAATACCTAAGACGAAGGTCGTGGTACATCTTGTCGGCACCGGGATGAATGGAATATCGAGACTTGTGGGCTTCGGTCAACAATAATCCGTGCAAGTTATTGCGACTGGGGATCCAGATGCGATCGAGAAAGTAATAGATACCGTTTGATTTGGTGACAAGTTGGGTTTCAGCACCACACTTCTTCATTTCCTCTCTCAGGGTATTCTCAATAAAGCAGGCGTGCTGAGCATCACGAATTAGAGCTTCGAGGTCGTGATGGGCGTGAGTATTACAAACGCTATGCAAATAGATTTGTTGGCTTAGAGCGTCGGCAACGAAATTTTCCTTGCCAGGGTGATAACGAATCTCACAGTCGTAATTGTTGAGGAGTTCAACCCATCGACGTTGGTGCATATTCAGTTCCTTTTGGTTCAAGATGTGTTGCAGGCTCTTATGGTCGGTGAAGACCGTACACTTGGTACCGTAAAGGTAGTGTCGCTAAATCTTTAACGCAAAAACAACTGCTCCAAGCTCGAGGTCGTGGGTTGTATAGTTCTTCTCGTGGATCTTGATCTGTCGAGAGGCGTACGCGATAACCTTGTCCCGTTGCATAAGAACACAACCGAGACCGAGGTTAGAGGCATCGCAATAGACTACGAAGTCATCATTTCCGTCGGGTAAAGCGAGGATAGGAGCATTGCAGAGTATATGCTTGAGAGTTTGAAAGGCAGTCTCTTGTTCAGTTCCCCAAACAAAAGACTTGTCTTTATGCGTCAAAGAGGTAAGCGGAACGGCGATTTTAGAGAAGTCAACAATGAATTAACGGTAATAGCCCGCCAATCCGAGGAATGAACGAACTTCGGATGGGGATTTTGCCGTAACCCAACTCTTAACAGCTTCAATCTTTGTGGGATCGACGTGAATACCTTAACTATTGACGATATGACCGAGGAATTGAACCTCCTCTAGCCAGAATTCACACTTGGAGAACTTGGCATAGATTCGATTCCCTTGGAGTAATTCGAGAACCAAATGAAGATGTTGCGTGTGTTCGACTTTCGACTTCGAATAGATAAGGATATCATCGATGAACACGTTGACGAAGTGGTCGAGAAAGGGTTTACACACGCGATTCATCAAATCCATGAAAACCGTGGGTGCATTGGTTAAACCAAAGGGCATAACAACGAACTCATTGTGGCCGTATCGGGTTCGGAAAACGGTTTTAGGGATATCTTCCTCTTGGATTCATAACTGGTGGTAACCTGTGACACCTGTGCCTCCACGGCCATCAAAAAAATACCAAACCAATGAAATATTGTATTTCATACTTGGGATTTGTATAAATATGTGTATCATTTGCACATATCAATTCTTGTTCAATTTCGAGCTCTAAATCGCTTTCTGAGAAGTTATACGCGAACTGATGTGTAAACGTAGTCAGTTTAACGCAACAAACACTCCGGAACAGTGACATGGGCTTAACATACCTTAAATAACCTTTACATAACTTAGAAATAAGTTTTGAAGGCTTTGGTATGGCAAAATCAAGTTTATTCGCTTACAGGGACTAAATTCGACAAACTGCGAAAGTATGCCAATTCGTACTGTAACGGACATTCTGGAACTTGATCATAAGTTAAACATACCATAAATGTCCTTTACATAGCTTAGAAATAGGCTTTGAGGGGTTCGGTATGCTAAAATAAACTTTTAGATCAAACAGGGACTAAAAGCGTCAAAAAGTGCATAAGTTTGCATTTTCACGCATATCTTACGTTCTGAATACATCCGGACATCCAAAAATTTATGTAATCATTAAAATATTTTATTTTAGTGATTGGCATGATAAAATTCCAATCGTCGCGTAATTTGGATCGTTTTTCGCGCCCGTTCGTGTTTTGTCGTAATTAACCGAACAACGCAACCGTACGACCAAACGAACCGACATACAGGATATTTTTGAGCATATTTTAAGTTCCCTATACTTTAACTTCATTTTAGAGCCTTGAAATGGGGTTAACGGGGCTTAAACGTGCCAAAAATGCGTCGAAAACCAAGTTTTTGCATTGCAGGGACCAAAGTTGACATTTCTGCCAAACTTCCTTCAGGCGGGGCGCGTAAGCCAAGAGCCTCACCTTATGCGGCCCGTGTAAGCAGCCCAGATCAGAAAAATCTGATTTCCAGCTTGTTCCAGCTGTTCCCCTCATTTGCACATGGTATTTTTTATTCTAGGGCTATTTTGGGGCATCCATGGTATTCTAAAACCATGGGCACATTTGTACGGCTCAGATCGAAGCTCGGTTTTCGAGGAATGATCTTAACGGTTACCTGAAATCTATATAAACCCACTTCCTTTCACTCCAAACTCACACTTGATATGCTTATATTCTCTAAGTTGAAGTGTATACACTTCATACCTGAGAATTTGCAGATCAAACCTCCATTTCTTGGACCTCTTGTAAGTATTCTTTCGTTCTTTTACGCATTTTAAGCACGAAAGTCAAATAGAGTTTGACTTTCGGCTTTGACCAGTCTATGGTCAATACGAAGTTCGTTTGAACTTCGCAACGTGAGCATAATCACGATGGTTATAGTCCCTTGTGACTATACCTACTGATTACCACGTTATTTAGGCATAGTGACGAGTCATAGTTTCGGTCAAAATGCGCGTTTATGCGTATTTTGTAACCAAACTATTCATGGGTATCAAAACCCTTTGTTTTGATATCAAACCTATTTTTAAACTTCGTTAAACATGTTTAACATGTTTAACTCGTCACTTTAGGTTTAGTGCTTATATAGGGTCGTAAGATAAGCGGTCTAAACAACCGCTTAGACTTTCGAACCCGACCCGTTTGGTCGATCATTAGGATCCGACCAAACACATTAGGTGACCATAGTTGTATAGTGAATAACCTTCCGAGGTTATACCTTATGGTCACTTCGTTTAGTTAGTTGTATGATAGGTAGTTTATATGCCTTAGGAAAATGACCAAAATGCCCTTTTTGCGCATAAATTCATTTTAAGCATATGTAACCTAAATTTTGACATCTAAACTGATTAGGTAATATTATTAGACATGTTGAGGCATATAATACTTGTCATAGGACTAGTTAGGCGGTCTGAACGCGTTTTACACGAACGACGCGTTAAAGTAGCGTAAGCTACCTAAACGAGTCCTAATGGGTCGTAAGCACTTAGGTTAGGTTTCGATTTAGTATGTAGGCTTTGTTAAACCATATCACATGAGTTCCAATACTCATTTGGTTTACGAAACCTCATTCTATCCGATCTTCTGATTTAGGTCCGGTTATTAATGTAGTTATCTATATTAGGTGCCGTTTGATTTTCGTGATCCCTCTTGCTTTGCTTGGTTGTTATTAAAGACTTCTAAGCACCCTCAAGTGAGTACATAGACCCCTCTTTCACTGTCTTTCAAACATTTTGGGGTGAAACACATCTGCCTACTTGTTACTTTCGTGCTTTCCATGTTTTTATATCATACTTGCTATGTTCATTAGTACACGTATAGTACATGATTTTATCCGTGTTTTTGCTATGTATGTTCATTTAGTGCATACTTAGTACATTGTTTTACATCACATTTCATGCTATGTATGTTCATCTAGTGCATACTTAGTACATTGTTTTACATCACATTTCATGCTATGTATGTTCATTTAGTGCATACTTAGTACATTGTTTTACATCACATTTCATGCTATGTATGTTCATTTGTTGCATACTTAGTACATTATTTTCATAAAACATGCTTATCGTTTGGTATGACATTTGGTTTGTTTAAATGGGACAAAAATACATTCATTAACATTGATCACGCCGCTTGGTAGTAAGTAATGGTACCATAGGAATTGACAACTCCCGTTCCTGAAATCCTAGGTTTGTTTGGGTGGAAGGAATAACTGAATCCAATATACATAGTTTAGATAGACCTTTAACTTCGTTTAAGGGTTTGTCGCTGAAGGGGTATGGTCCCGGATCTTGCGTCAGCATGAGCGCGAATGACCATTGCCCTTATAAAAAACCCCCACCAGCAATAACTTACCTGTGTCCGCGCGGGCACACGCGAACACAGCGGTCCAATCTGTCTAGTGATGAGAAGACTTACCTTAAGGACGGAAACTAATATTACACATAGCGATGCGGCCCTGCACCGCATCCTATGAACATTTTCGTCACGACAAGGGATCTAGACAACAGCAACAGTCACTAAGCGGCGATGCGGCATGGCACCGCATCCCGCATGCATCTTGGATAGAACAAAGAACGCGGGAACAATATCAGTGACCGCAAGCAGCGATGCGGCCTGGCACCGCACCCTGCCTACAAGGCAAGTGGGTCTGACACCACAGTGCAAGTGGCACTAGGAGCAGTCGCCCACCAGCCTACATATGTACAACAGTCTGACACCACAGCAGGACGTGGCATCACCTCCGCAACCAACAGGTCTGACACACCTACAAGCAGCTGTGCGATGTCAGACTAGCTACTCAACTACCCTCCTTCACTCCTCGGCTATAAATACCAACCCCAAACCAGGTTTGAGGTATCACTTCTCAACTCTCTCACTACTACTACTATCACACTTTGCTGCCCAAGCAAACTACTGATTCTCACGTCGGAGAGTGGTAACAAGGAGCACCCCCCACCCCATCCTCCTTGTTACGAGTCACGGCTTGTTTCCTTGTGCAGGAAACCAACCAGCGGACGATCCAGCCAAGGATCCTCGGAAAGAAGGGATTAACCCTCTTGACGAGACCAGTGAGTTAACCCACCCGGTTAACCATTGTTTCATCATTGGCGCCCACCGCTACTCTTAGCACTTTTTTCCAATCATCCCTTTCTCTCCAAAGATTATGTCTGATCATCAAAACAACACTACCGGGGATAACCTAAACCCCGCAAACACAGGGCCTAGGGGGACTGCCCCTCCAGCCCCAAATATTGAACATATTGGTACATCAGCTCAAGGGGGCGCATCCCTTACGTTTGGGCACGATCTATCACAGTACGCTTCTGTGATACCTCCAGACATGAACCTTCATACCTGGTACGACCAGCAACAAGCGTTGCTGGCCGCAGCATACAACAGAGCCTGCGCAGAAGCGCAGATATCTGCGGGGCCTACCCCAGCACCGCATACCCCTGCGGGTCGTGTTTTACAATACGAAAACAGGGCCCCAACACATCCAGCCTCCCGGAGTAGGCACGAAGACCGCGGTTCCTCTTACTGCGATGTTCGCACACTGGATGCGGACGACTCCTCATATGGGTCCCGCCGCAGGGACCCTATACATAGCCGCCTAGGCCCCCATGGCGAGGATAGGCGACAGTCTACGGTCCTCCGCGGCCTCGGCATTCATAGCCGACTGGGACCCCAGTCCCACCATGAAGGGCAAGGCCATACCGATCCAGACGACGGTACATACCGTGCGGAGTCTCATGCTACCAGTAGTAGACCGGGAGGATGCAACTATGTCCCTCCCACTCACCCCCGTACTACATACCTCCGCGCTGCAAAGCGCCACCAGAGCCAACCCTACAGGCCGAAATCTGCGGCTGAAAACTCCAAGTTTGTCCCGGAAATTGCCAACGCCGATGTTACCACCACCAAATTCCCATTAAACATTGGGAAGTACAACGGTTCAGCCGACCCAGATGACCACATGAACATCTTCACCGGCGCTGGGTGCAACGGCAGATGAGATGAACCTACTTGGTGTCAATTCTTCCCCCAGACCCTAACAGGTCTGGCCAGGGCTTGGTTCGATTCTTTGCAGGTGGGATCACTAGCCTCATTCGAGGACTTGCAAGAAAAGTTCCTCGCACACTTTAGCCAGTAGCGACGTTATGAACGTGATTCTATGGACGTGACAAACATCTGGCGCAGGGACAACGAATCGCTCGAGGCATTCGTTGTCCGTTATAATAAAGAGTGCCTAGAGATAGGTGACGTTGCCGACCAGATGGCACGTAACCATTTCATCGTTACGGTCAAAGACGAACAAATGGTTATGAATATCTCTGGCAAGGACGGCTTGCCTAAAAAATGGGAAGATGTCATGGCTGCGGTCAAGACATACGCCCAGACTCAGCGGTCTCTCAGACCGCACGTATCAAAGGCACAGCCCCAAACGGAAGGCCAATCCTCCCACCAAGAACACAAGCGCAACAACAAGCGCAACAGGGACACATGGAATCGCGGCAGCGATTCCAGACCGTATGTCCCATGAAACAACCAGCCCGACGCAAGGGCTACAATCAACGCCCAATGTGAAAACCGGGCGTCAAAGAAAGAGTCTCGGGACCGTAGCTGGACCGAGATCAACCAGTCGCCAAGCGACGTCCTCCTTACGGACGCACAATTCCTGCGACCGGCCCAACCAATGAAGTCCAAAAAGAACCAGGATCTCGCACTCTACTGCGAGTATCACAAGGACAATGGCCACACAACAAACAACTGCATCAGTCTCCGACTAGAGATTGAGCGAGCCCTAAAAGAGGGGAAACTGCAACACCTGCTTACAGGCGCACAAAAAGCTACTAAGCGCATCACCCCCCACAACGAGGGCACCTCCACGGGTAAGAGGACCATGTATGTGGCCCCAACCCACATGATCAATGGAGGGCGAGGAAGGCCGCGCAAGGCGGCCAGAAGACCGGACAATGACTGGAAAGACGAACAAGTTGTCTTTCCAAAAGTCCAAGGCGGACCGCGCGACAGGCGCGCCGTGGTTATCACAGGCCACCTAGCTCACTACTGCACCGAGCGATTATTTATCGACCCAGGCAGTACATCTGATATTATATACGAGCAGTGCTTCAACCAATTCGATCAAGAAGACAAAGATCGGTTGCAGCCAGCAGACTACCCGTTGGCCGGATTCGCAGGGGAAACCGTATTCCCCTTAGGCCAGATTACTTTTCCTGTGCGCCTCACCAACGGGAGGCACACAAGAACGGAGGAGGTAAACTTCATGGTTTTACCTCACACCTCCAAGTATGACGTACTTCTCAGGAGAGAGTCTCAGGGCGACTTCAACATGATCACATCCGTCCCTCACTCTGCCATCGGTTTCCCAACCGAGACGGGGGTCGCGATAATATACGCCCGAAGAGAAGTTATGTCTACGGACGAGCTGCGTCCAACCAAGGTAGCAAGGCCTACCACCAACACTCAACCAGAAAAATGGGTTCTTAACGCAAGACACCTAGAGCAAACAGTTACGTTGGGCCACGCCTTATCCCCTACCATCAAGGCACACCTGAAGCAGCTCCTCTTCAGGAACCAGGATATTTTTGCGTGGACACCCGCAGATATGACAGGGGTACCACGTGAAATCGCGCAACACTTCTTGAATACCATGACAGGTATCAAGCCAGTGATCCAAGGCCAACGCCACCTTGGATCAGCAAAAAACCAGGCGATGCATGAGCAGGTCCAAGAACTGCTCTCCGCAGGCATCCTACGGGAAGTCAAATACCAGACTTGGTTATCCAACCCAGTCATGGTATAAAAACCAAGCGGGGGCTGGCGCATGTGTGTCGATTACAAAGACCTCAACAAGGCATGCCCCAAGGATTGTTATGCACTTCCGGAGATCGACGAGAAGGTCGATAACCTTGCACCATTTCGATGGAAGTGCTTCCTCGATTGTTACAAAGGATACCACCAGGTGCAGATGGCAATCGAGGACGAAGATAAAACGACATTCCGCACTCCTACCGGGAACTACTGCTACACAAAAATGCCGTTTGGGTTGCGCAACGCGGGCGCAACCTATCAAAAATTAATGAACGCCACTTTCCGCGGTCAAATCAGCAAAAGTGTCGAAATCTATATGGACGACCTGGTCGTCATGAGCATGGAGGAAGACACCATGCTTAACGATATTGAAAGAACATTCCAAACTCTGTGAAGCATCAACATGAAGCTCAACCCAGGGAAATGCTCGTTTGGAATGGAAGAAGGCAAATTCCTTGGATTCATCTTCACCAAAGATGGATTCAAGGTGAACCCGGAAAAAGTTCAGGCGATAGAGCGCATGCCATCGCCTTCTACGATGAAAGAAATGCAACGACTAGCCGGCAGGCTAGCCGCACTAAATAGATTCTTAGCCAACCATGCAGCTAAGTCTTATCCTTTCATCAAGACCCTGCGGAGCTGCTTAAAAAAGGAGCAATTCCAATGGACCGCAGAGGCCGAAAAAGCTTTCTGGGAGATGAAAGAGTGTTTGATTCAACTCCCAACTCTAACCGCACCACGTAAGGACGAGCCACTCATCTTGTACTTATCTGCCGCGGACAACGCGGTAGGCGCGGTACTCATAGTGGAGCGGGAAGGAGTTCAAACACCCATCTACTACATCAGCAAAATGCTCAACGACCCAGAGACAAGGTACTCCATCATGGAGAAGTTGGTACTGGCACTAGTGCACGCGTCGAGACGATTACGACGTTACTTCGCAAACCACGTCATCACAGTGTTAACCAACTACAGGATCGGCCCGATCCTATCCAAACCCGACATCTCTGGGAGGTTAGCAAAATGGGCAATTGAGCTGGGCGCACTTTCGCTGAACTACAAGCCGCGCCCCGCAATCAAAGGCCAGGTCTTGGCTGACTTCGTCGCTGAAGTACCAGCAAATCGCATTCAAGAATGCGAAGAAGAACAAAACCCTGCATCACCACCATCCTCTGCAGAAACCTGGGCACTATATACGGATGGTGCATCCAACGAAGAGGGTGCGGGTGCAGGTGCAGGTCTGCGCCTCGTCAACCCCGACGGCCAAGAACTTACCTATGCTATCCGCCTCGATTTTCAAAGCACAAATAACGAGGCAGAGTACGAAGCTCTACTGGCCGGGCTGCGACTGGCAGTCAAACTCGACGTCAAACATTTGGAAGCACACGTCGACTCACTATTAGTGGCAGGGCAGATACGCGGCGATTATGCAGCAAGAGGGGATATCATGATCCTCTACCTCGAACAAGCCTTGCAACTAAAATCAAAGTTCACCTCCTTCAATATCCACCATATCAACAGGAGTGATAACAAACCCGCGGATTCACTATCAAAACTTGCATCCACCAGCTTCCAACACCTGGCAAAAGAGGTACGCATCGAGGTCCTGCAAAATCCCTCAGTACCCCTGCGCCAAGTCAATGTCATCCAGTACGGTACAACATCCTGGATGACACCGATCATTGCATACTTACAATCAGGTGTTACTCCCGAAAGCAAGGCAGAGGCACGCAAGCTACAATACAAAGCGTGTCATTACCAAATGGGAGATGGTATCTTATACCGTAAATCATACCTGGGGCCACTCCTACGATGCATCGACCCTCAAGATGCCACGTACCTTATCAGAGAAATACACGAGGGAATATGTGGCATACACGCAGGCCCACGCATGGTGGTGGCCAAAATCATGAATGCCGGGTACTACTGGCCCGGCATGCACCTGGATGCAGTCAAAGTCTTGCGCAAGTGTTTCAATTGTCAGCGGCATGCTCCCAAGACCTTGCGCCCCAAGAACAACCTGATCCCGGTCACGACCGCATGGCCATTTCAAAAATGGGCAATCGACGTAGTAGGACCATTTCCAGACGCACCAGGTGCAGTAAAATTTATCATAGTGGCTGTTGACTACTTTACAAAATGGGTAGAAGCAAAACCGCTCGCCTCAACCACCGCTATGATAACAAGGAAATTCGTCTGGGAACACATCATCTGCCGTTTCGGTCTACCAATGTGCATTGTCACCGACAACGGTACCAACTTCGCTGCCGATGACTTTCAAAAATGGCTAAAGGAGCTAAATATTGAACACATATTCTCCTCAGTAGCGCATCCACAAGGGAATGGCCAGGTCGAGAGTATCAATAAAAGCTTAGTCGAAGGCATCAAAGCACGGTTGGGAACAGCCAGACGCGGCTGGGTTGATGAACTCCCAAGTATCTTATGGGCCCACAGGACAAGCCCAAAGACAAGTAACAGTGAGACACCCTTCAGCCTTGTTTACGGCACTGAAGCGGTGATCCCTGCAGAAATAGGCCTCCCTTCCCCAAGAATGTTGGCTATAAACAAGATAGACAACAATGAAGAACGCAGGGTTGACTTGGACCTCTTGGAAGAAAGGCGCGAAAACGCTGCCATCAACGAGGCCAAGTACAAAACCAAACTGGAAAAGTACTACAATGCACGCGTCCGCATTTGTACTTTCAACCCGGGAGACTACGTCCTTCGTGACAATGAAGCATCTAACGCGGAGCGCCCAGGGAAACTTGCCCCCAAGTGGGAAGGACCCTACCTCATCCAAGAGGTCTTGGGCAAAGGCGCGTATAAACTGCAAACATTAGAGGGCGAAACTATCGCACGCACATGGAACGCACAACAGCTTCGACGCTGTTATATGTAAGCCATGTTTTCTACATTCACCATGTAACCTATCGGGCCGCAGGCCATTCGCAAATAAATAGATAGACGATTCAATGCAATATTGTTTATTTATTTCTATTATAAATGTGTGTTCCACTCGGCGGTATCCGCAAAAACAGATTGGCAAAATCTTCATTCGCAATACCCACACAGAGTAGTAACCACACGCAACTATTATAATAGGCCAACAATGACAACACTGTCTATCCGGCTGGATACAGTCTTCATACTTGCATATCATCTAGATATACAAAAGGAAAACACAGACTTGGTGTTAATTCACATTAACATTAACTCATACAAGTTCACACATGCAAGTAGTAAAAACACTTGTATAACTTGAAACGTTTCAAACTTTATATTCAAAAAATACCTACACCTACGCGGTGCGCAAGGGATTTACATAAGGTTTTTGACATTTACATTGAGGAAAAAACAAAAAGGAAACGCAGGCCAGCCTACTCTTTCTTTGTACCGCTGGAACCCGCACCATCCTTGCCTTCAACAACAGGTTTTTCCTCATCTTCCTCATCAGCATACAACACCCGCAAGCGGTCTACATAGTGTTCGGCCTCTAGGCACTCATTAAGATCCTCAAGAGCAGAAATGGGCGTGTCATTATAAGCCGCAACAGCAGCAGCAAGAAGCGCTTCAGTGTCAACACCATGGAACCCGGATCTTTCATCAGTATATTCGCCCTGGGCCAAAAGATTTATATGACCAATGCAACGGTTGTAGCCAGCTTTAAAACCAGCCTCCCGGGCGCGCTCCTTAATCTCGTTAACACCTGATACATTCTCAGGTGCGTCAAGAATGGACGTAACAATCTGCGAAACAAGAATACTACGGTTACCAAGTGCAAACCTAGAAAAGATGGCAAAGCAAACGGATACTTACATGCCCGATACCGCGCATACGCATCCATTCGCGATCAGCCTTTAGCAGATCAAGTGAAGAAGCAAGGCTATCTCTAGCCTCTTTAGCCTCTCTTGCCCGCGCTTCGGTTTCAGCAGCACGGGCAGAGACCTCCTCAACAGCGGCCCCCCAGGCCCGCACTTCAGCCTTTTAACAAGGAAAAAACGAGTATATAAAAATAATCAACATACTTGTAAGACATGTACAAATTCAAAAACAGAATAAACTTATACCTGGAGGCCCAGGATAGTTTTACTTAAGTTGGTACGGTCAACATTTGCCCCTTCAAGAGCCCTTGCAGCGCGAGCCTCCGCCTCCTTGGCCTCTTCAAGAACCTTAGCAAGGCGAGCTTCTGCTTCCTTGGCCTCTTGGGCAGCCGCAACAGCCGCGGATTTCTCTTTAACCAACGCAGCGTTCGCTGCCTTGGCATTAGTAAGCTCCTGACGAACATGAAAAAGAGTTTCATTCTGTTTGGCCCAAGATTCTTTCCAAGTCTTGCGCTCATCAGATAGCGTCTTGCGCTCATTAGAAAGTGTTTCTTTCCAACTCTTGCGCTCATCAGAAAGTAGTTTTGCAAGGGTACGAACCTGTTTAAGTTCAGCAGTCGCAGCCCACTCCTCAGTCTGCTTACGCTTTTCAAATGCAGCCCTATCCCTTTCAAGCTGCTCTGCACCCTCACGTGCAGCCTTCACCAACTCTTTGGCCTCAGCCCGCAACCGCGCATTTTCCTCCTCCTTGCGCCCCAGCACCTTGTAGTTGTCCAAAATGGCATTCGCCATTATGGAACTCCCCACAAGCATGGAGGAGAGTTGGTTAATCTGGACCTCAGTTGGCAAGGCACGGGCCCGATTGACTTCAAATGGGGTGCCCAAACCACCCAAAATCTCCCTACACGCAGAAGGGTCAGCAGAAATATCATCCCCTTGCATTACAGTCCATGGGGGGCGGTGATAGGTCATGGCCCGGTCTTCAGAATAAGTGCGGTAATAAAACTCCAATTCAGTCTCTTCAGGCTGAATGGGAGTCTCTGTAAAACCCGCACCCCCAGAAGCGGAACCGGAACACCCAAACCCTCAAGGGTGTCAGATACTACTACGTAATCGGTATATCTGCGGAAATGAGAACGAGAGATACCTGCTGCCTGCGGCACCAAAGGCGGAACAACAGGAGCCTCAGGTTTCTTCTTGCCGCGTCCCCGTGCGGTTTTAACCACTTGCTTCTTCTCTACATGTTTTTTGGGAGCACCCTTTGACTCAAATTTACCAAGGACCCCAAGAGTACCTACATATAGAAAATCAGCAAGGTGAACCATATAAGGCAACAAAAAACATTATGGCTTATACCTTGGCCTTGCGGCAGGGGTGCAACCAGAGCATCGCGTGTAGGAACGCGGAAGTTGTGGACGATGGTCAGGTTAAAACCTTCACTCGGTGCACACTTAACAATATCCACCTTACCGGTAAAGGTTGGATCAAATATCTTCCACAACTCAGCAACTTCTGATAATACACGTACAAATCAATACAAGCAAAGGAATAAAAAAACCAAACAAGCGTAAGAATACTTACCACCGGTTTTTTCCCACACAACGGGCCTTGCATGCTTATCAGCCCTAGTCAACATCATCCGCAGCACCCACAACTCATTGTTGTCCAGCTGCTTATGATCAATAGTCCTCAGCCTCGGAAACCACTCCGCAGTCCCCGCACTAGGGATAGCAATATCCTCCGCAGGGATAGGCTCATTAACATTCCGCAAGGCCATATTGGCAACAATCGCGGAAGCCCTAACGTAGAAGAATTTTCTCTTCCACGTGGAGATACCCTTGGGAGGGGTCATCAGCTTGGTACTTCCGTACCGTTGACTGAAAGAAAAAAACCCGGTGTTCACCGTCAACTGATAAAACCCCCGGAAATTATCAACGGTAACCGGCAAACCAAGAGCACGAAAAGTGTACTCAAAGTTTCTAATACGAATCACCCCAAAAGGACTCATCTGGGAGATATGGACCTTGTAATACTCAAGGACCTCAGCAACGAAAACGGTTAGTGGTAAACGAAGGTTACCCTCAGTAAAAGAATCAGCCCACAGGGTAACATAACCAGCCGGAGCACAGGCACCGGTGTCACCATCCTGAGGATAAATAGCCCCAAACTCCTGGGGCATCTGGATGCTGGTTATCAGTCGGTCAAAAAGAACCTTTGACCACTTCAACGGTGGTAGACCACCACCAGGGGCACTACCACCGTCGTCTTCTTCTTCCTCAGCCACCGGAGAAGAAGGTTCAGGGTTTTCACCCTCCACATTGTGTGGGTTAGATGGTTCAGCCATCGAGAAATATAAAGAAGAGAAGTATTGAGTTTGCAAGAAAACTCAGAAAACAACTGGAATTACAGACAGGTCAGTCGGAGAAGATGAAGGGAACACACTCTCTTCACCGGAGAAATTTTTGAAATTTGAACAAAGTGGGGTGAAACCAAACGGTTTCCCCTTATATACTCATCGCAATTAATGCGATGCAATAAACCGACTTACCATATTCAAAATAGACCAATCACGAGACGCCACGTATTCAGCGACGTTTCCGCTGACGGTTATCACGCGCGCGTGGCCGCCCACGCGCCTGACAGAAAAGACCTTTTACACTACTTGCGATAGTGCAGTTATGACCTCGGGCAGTGCAAACGTCCTTTCAGATCATCACATGTCAGAATCCTACCAACTTTCAACAACCCACACGTGCCATCAGCCACGTAGGCAGCACAAAAGCGACAACCAATATCCAAACATAAGCGGCATGCGGTTTCTCTGGTTTACCGCACCATAACCCATACCGCATGTCGTTTTTTACATACCCCTCAAAAAAGGCAAAAATATATATATCTAAATTATATAAGGGGGTATAAACAATAACCGCACATACCCACGAGCACACGTGGAATATGCGGAGATGACACACAAACCCGCAAAGGTGTGTCAGATACTCAGAACCAGCATGGTTCTTTGGACTGCGAAAACCGCTTCTTAAGATGCGATAAACCGCACCCCATGTAAGCTTCTTCAAGCTTCAAAGCCCTCATTTCCGGTTCACAACCACGGAGGGAACGCAAACAGCTTCTCTTTAAGGAAAAGGACAAGTATGCTGAGCAACCGCACATCAGTAATCCTGTCTCCTGAACCTTCAAGAGCCACATCCAGGCTACAAGACTTCTAGAAGCGAGTTCTTTGCTGCAAACCACAACCACTCGTGAGGAGTTGCTACAAACCGAAACTATGCGACCGGTAGCTACGGAAGAGCCACAACTAAACCACCACGCGGTGGAACAAAGCTACTTCAAAGAAAACTGCTTTTCAACTAAGCATGAAGGAAAGTGGCTACAAAACGAATGCGGAAGAGTTTCAACCAACTTCCCAAGTATCCAAGGTGATCTCCTCCGGCAACACTACTTAAAGGAAAGCTACTTTCCACCAAAGCGTGAAGGAAAGTAGCTCCAGAACAGTGGTAACAAGTCTGCTTATGACTAGTTACCCACCTATGGATCGCATAGAATAAACAATGGTGGGCACAACCCTGCCTATGACCATGTTTATCTACCCATAGTCCAGATTCACATTGTTCGACCAAACACTGCCAACAATGGCGCAACTACCCCACGTTTTCTCAACCACACATGGCCAACAAGGTACGGCAACGAGGTAACCGCAAAGGACGTGCGGTTACTAGAGAGCTAAACCTCGGAGGACGTGCGGTTACTTGAGAGATAAACCGCAGAGGACGTGCGGTTACTAGAAAGCTTAACTAGAGAACACGAACGCCCCACAAAACAGGAATCATCGTTACATGTCCAGTTGCTGAACATAGAGCTTGAGCAAATTACTTACAACTTTGCACTAGCTGACGCAGAGGTTACAACTAGAATGGCAAAGACGGACTTCTTCCGTCACGATCTCAAAGGTTGGTTCGAACCCTGCTAACACCTTCAGTCACCGTTTCAAAGGTTGGTTCGAAACACCAACATGTGGCTGATGACATCAGGAAAGGGTGGACAAAGAGTCAAGTCCTTGGCTGAGAATTCCGCATCAGACGGAACTTGCTCACCCGACATCCTTCTCAAAGGAAGAAACAATCCACTCGAAAGGCCTACTGACCTAACTTCTACCTTCTAAACACCATAGTCCAGTATTCCTCCCACATGCAACTTGCATAAGGAAGAAACACTAGACTGGGGGGACTTGAAGGGGTATGGTCCCGGATCTCGCGTCAGCATGAGCGCGAATGACCATTACCCTTATCAAAAACCCCCACCAGCAATAACTTACCTGTGTCCGAACGGGCACACGTGAACACAGCGGTCCAATCTGTCCAGTGATGAGAAGACTTACCTTAAGGACGGAAACTAATGTTACACATAGCGATGCGGCCCTGCACCGCATCCTATGAACATTTTCGTCACGACAAGGGATCTAGACAACAGCAACAGTCACTAAGCGGCGATGCGGTATGGTATGGCACCGCATCCCGCATGCATCTTGGATAGAACAAAGAACGCGGGAACAATATCAGTGACCGCAAGCAGCGATGCGGCCTGGCACCGCACCCTGCCTACAAGGCAAGTGGGTCTGACACCACAGTGCAAGTGGCACTGGGAGCAGTCGCCCACCAGCCTACATATGTACAACAGTCTGACACCACAGCAGGACGTGGCATCACCTCCGCAACCGACAGTTCTGACACACCTACAAGCAGCTGTGCGATGTCAGACTAGCTACTCAACTACCCTCCTTCACTCCTCGGCTATAAATACCAACCCCAAACCAGGTTTGAGGTATCACTTCTCAACTCTCTCACTACTACTACTATCACACTTTGCTGCCCAAGCAAACTACTGATTCTCACGCCGGAGAGTGGTAACAAGGAGCACCCCCCACCCCATCCTCCTTGTTACGAGTCACGGCTTGTTTCCTTGTGCAGGAAACCAACCAGCGGACGATCCAGCCAAGGATCCTCGGAAAGAAGGGATTAACCCTCTTGACGAGACCAGTGAGTTAACCCACCCGGTTAACCATTGTTTCATCAGTCGCCATAGTCGCAAGGCTTGGATGGATGCATTTAACATTACCGCATAGATGTTTGTATCAGTAAGGCATGCATGGATTTTACAAAACATAAGTTTTGATTTATTTCAATACTTTGTTTTGTGCATTTTTACATATGGTTTAAGTAGTCACTTATTTTACTTACCATACATGACATTTGTTTACACATTACATGATTTACATTTGACAATAGACATGGTTTACACATGAACATTTGACAATTGGTTTAAACATGACAATTTTGGTGGTTTGTTTGGGTAAGTGATTTAAGTAACGAGGCATGTGTAATATGATAAAAGCATGGTGGATACGCCACTGGTACTTCCTATATATAAGTGCTTTTATGGTATTACATATCGTAGCGTTATTTAAACCATTTCAAGAAAGACATAATACATTTTACATCATAACTTCATGAAACATTGTTTTACAAACAACATATTTTATACAAACTCATTTTACTTGGTCATTTATTTATCAGTGCATCTTTCTTTTATATCATCTGATTTCTTATCACTGTTTGTATGATTTATAAAAGAAAACATTTTACAAGGTTCATGACTAACTTTTGACAAACATTTTCTTTAAACTTACAAGTCATGAATCCTATTTTAATAAAACCTATGTATCTCACAGGCATTTTTATGCTGACGTACCTATTTTCACATGTGTTTTCAGGAGATGATGCATAGGATTGATCAAGATACACTTAGGCGGACTTGGGCCTTAGTGACAATAAAAGAAGCAAGACTAGTTAATTATGTTATGTTTACTTTGATTTTAAGACATTGTAACTTCTTTTAATCAATAAAACAAAATTTCAATTTTCATGTGTTATGAAACAATGATTCTGTTGCTACACTCCCCGATATTTCCGCCGCGGTTTGTTGTTTTACGCGGTCGGGGTGTGACATAACCTGACCATAAATCAATCTTCGAGAAGCACGTAGCGCCATGTAACTGATCAAAAAAATCATCAACTCGGGCAGGGGATAGCAGTTCTTGATAGTAAGCTTATTCAGTTCCCTATAATCGATGCACATCCGGAACGATCCGTCCTTCTTTTTAACGAAAAAGACAGGCGCGCCCCTAGGAGAGGTGCTAGGGAGAATAAAGCCTTTATCAAGCAATTCCTGGAGTTGACTCGAATGTTCGCGCATTTCGGTCGGAGCGAGGAGATAGGGAGCTTTAGCAATAGGGTTAGCTCCAGGAATGAGGTCGATACGGAAATCAATATCATGGCTCGGGGGTAAACCAGGTAATCGTCAGGAAAGACAGCAGGAAAATCACGAACCACAGGTGTCACACCCCGACCACGTAAAACATCAAATCGTGGCGGAAACGTCGGGGAGTGTTGTAACAGAATTATTGTTCCACAACCATGGTAATTAAAATTACATTTTATTCAACAACCAAAGGTGGAATACATTGTTTCAAAACAAGAACCAAAGAGTACACAACATGATTAAACTAAGTCTATCTATATTTTAAGTCTCTAAGGCACAGGTCCGCCCTAGTATGTCACGATCATCCTAAGCAACAGCTCCCGAAACACATGTGAAAATAGGTACGTCAGCATAAAAATGCCTGTGAGATACATAGGTTTTGTGAAAAAAAAAGGATTCATGACTTAAGTTTAAGAAAAAGTTGTTTAGCAAAAGTCAGTCATGAACCTTGTTAATTGTTTTGTTTTATAAATCTTTTGAAAAGCGATGATAAAAAATTGATGATATGTAAAAGAGTAATGTGAGGTTAAATGAATAACCAAGTAAAATGAGTTTTGATTAAAATAAGTTGTTTGTAAAACAATGTCTTAGAAAAATATGTTATTTGTATAAAATGTTATATGTCTAAATTGAAATGATTCAAATAACGCTACGACATGTAATACCATACAATCACTTATATATAGGAAGTACCAGCGGCGTATCCACCATGATTGTATCATATTACACACGCCTCGTTACTCAAATCATTTTACCCGAACAAACCACCAATGTAAATTGCCCATGTCTAAATCATTTGTCAAATGTTTTTGTGTAAATCATGTCAAAATGTTTATGTCAAAATGTAGTCCATGAAATATGTATATCAATATCAAAATGTCTATGTCAAATGTCAAATATGTAATGTGTAAACAAAATGTCATGTATGGCAAGCGAAACATATATATATATATATATATATATATATATATATCTACTGAGCCACAGATAAAAATGCACAAAACAATGTATTGAAGTAAAACGTGGTTTAAATCAACGTTATGTCTTGTGGAAATGCATGCTATACTGAATACAAACATTTATGCGGTATTGTAAAAATGCATACATCCAAGCCTTGTGACTGCGGTGATAAGCCCTTAAACAAATTAAAGGTCTATCTGTATTATGTTTTATCGGATTCGGTCATTCCTTTCATCCAAACATACCTAGGATGTCAGGAACGGGAGTTGTCAATTCCTATGGTACCATTACCTACTAACGAGCGGCGTGATCAAAGTTAATGAATGTATATGGTCCCACTTAACAAACCAAATGTCATATCAAAATGTAAGCATGTGATGAAAATGTGCTAAGTATGTGGCAAAACGGACATACATAGCATATGATGAAAAACAAATGCACTAAGTATGGTGAACATACATAGCATGAAAAGGTAATGTAAAACAATGTACTAAGTATGCTACAAAGGACATACATAGCAAAAACACAATGAAATTATGTACTATAAGTGTACTAATGAACATAGCAAGTATATGATATGAAAGCATGGAAAGCATGAAATTAACAAGTAGGCACATGTGTTTCACCCCAAAATGTTTGAAAAACAGTAAAAGAGGGGTCTATGTACTCACTTGAGATTGCTCAATAGACTTTAGATATCCACCAAGCAAAGCTAGAAGGTTACGGAATCAAACGGCACCTAATATAGGTAACTACATTAACAAACGGACCTAATCGGAGGATCGGGTAGCATGAGGGTTCGTAAACCAAATGAGTGTAGGAACTCATGTAATTTGGTTTAACAAAGCCTACATACTAAAACAAAACTTATCCTAAGTGCTTTTGACACGTTACTGATGTGTGTAAAATGCAACATATAAATTACATCAATTGTGGCATAAAACTAACCCTTTTTTAGTACTAATGTTGGAAAAAGTGTGCTTTTGTCTTCCTTTTCTATTTTCAGGATTAAATGAGCTCAAATTAACAAAAGAAGCAAAAAGACATCAAAATCTAAAATAAATACAAGAAAAGGAACAAGACGTGACATGCCCGACCCCACGACAACATCTTCCCAAGCAAAACAAGAGGTCAGAAGACTGAACACGCCCCGTGCTCAGCCAGCACGGGGGCGTGCCCAAGTGTCAGCAGAAAAGACAAAGTGGTAGAAGCTTCTATTGCCCACCACAGGGCCGTGCTCATCGGATAGGGGGCCGTGGTCAACTATAAGATTCGCACAATCCAGGCAAATCTTCATAGTACAAAGATTCTTCTGCACACGGGGTCGTGCTCAGCGGACACGGGGGCGTGGTCAACTAATAAGACAAGCTGCAATAAATGAAGAAAGAGAAGGATGTGGACACGGGGCCGTGCCCACTGGACACGGGGCCGTGCCCGAGCTTCTGTTCAGCCTATAAATAGGAGTGCTTGGCTTAAGCTCAAACCATCCCTTGGCACACCACCTCTCTCACACTTCACCCACCACCCACCACCACCATAACACCATCATCCACCACCATCATCCATTGTCCATCGTAGAGTGTGTGAGTCGTCTCGGCATCCAAGATTGATAGTAAGAGTTCTTGACAATCAAGGCCATGTTTGCCTAAGTCTCTTACATCACTTGGTGAAGACAAAGTGTCTAGTGTAATACTTTTTATTTCTAATCTTTTCGCACTTTTTACTTGGTTTTGTATTAATGACTTTAATAACTAGTTACTTATGTTGAAGGTGATCTTTCCTTATCGTTTGTCCGTGGTGTCTTGGCATTATTTTACTGTCTATATAAAATAAAATATTTTCACCATTCATATCTCCACGGTCTATATGGAGGTATGTTGGCTACCTGGTCGGGGCTTAAGGGAACGGTTTGGTAAAGGTCTTGCCATTGTTCAGCGTTTAGAGGTCCTGCAATGGACCTGGGTCAAATTTAGTAGGACCTCCTTCAATACTTAACGGTATTGGATGGCGGGGGTCCAAACTCTTTGATCCCCTCATAAGTTAACTACTATTAATACTATAACCCGGCTATTTAGGACTGTATCCCTGCTGACTCAGACTACCTAGTCGAGGGTAACGTCACCTCCAAAAGAGGGGCCTACCATAATTTGCATTAATAACTTAATTAATTATCTTTCAATAATCCACCCTTTTAGGATTGTATCCTTGTTGACTCAAACTACTGGGGTGAGGGTAACGTCACCTTCAAAAGAGGGGCCTACTACAATAACTAAGATAATCTCTTAAAAAGTGCAAAAGTGCGGAAATAATCAAAGGTTACACTAGATACGAGTCAGAACCAAGTGATTCATCTTGTCTATCTGTTTTTCTTTTATTTTTATTTTTCAGCATTTTAGTTAGTTTTTATTTTTCTTAGTTTAAAACATTTTTCTAAACTTTTTATTTCGATTAGACGTTGAGGATAAACCGGTACTAAAAGCTCTTGTGTCCTTGGACGACCTCGGTATCTTACCAACACTATACTACGCTCACGATGGGTGCACTTGCCCATATGTGTGTCTAGTGTTAGTAAATATCGTGTTTTATAAATTTAAAACTTGACTAAAAAGTGTTAAAGGGGCTTAAAATATACACCTAATATATATAACACTTCACACGCATCAAGTTTTTGGCGCTGTTGCCGGGGACACAAGGATTTTAAGAAAGTTAGGAATCAACGGCCTAATCGTTTTTCTTATTTTTCAGTTTTTTTTTAGGATTTTTCTTAATTTTTCAGCTTCTGCAGAACTCAGCACGGGCCGTGCCCGCTGAACACGCCCCGTGCCCAATCATTGGAACTGGCAATCCTGTTTTAAGTCAGACAGTAAGCTGAACACGGGGCCGTGCCCACTCAACACGCCCCCGTGCCCAAGTTTCAGTTACTGAAAACAGAACCGTAAGATCCCGACGGTTGGTAATTTCTGACACAAACATGAGTGATACTGATACTTTTTACTTTCGGCACTCTTATGGTACTATGTGGTGTCAATTATGTGGTGGTAATCATAAAGAATTAGAATGCTTTTTTCTAAATTATAAACCCCACTATATAGACCCATCATTTCCTAGTATCCTTAAGAGGGGCGAAAGTAAAAATAATCCCTATCTCTCCCTCGAAAGCGCCCAACCGGATATTCTAGGAGAAATGCTTCTCGATGAATTATTTCAACTAGAAGATCTAATTATTAATTGGTTAAAAGAACTTAGGAAAGATTTCAGTAATCTTTTCCAAGATGATAACCAAGAAGAAGGGTTGGAAACGCATTCAAACAACTTCGTTGTTTCCGACGATACTCCTAACTCTAGTGAGGACTTGAGCGATAGTCGTCCCTGTGTCGATTGTGCCGTGAAGGACTCCCCATCAACTTCGTTTGATGCATACATAGACCTAAGCGATTCGACATACACCTTCTTTAACGAGAGCCCGGGAAAGGGTTGGACTTGTCCACCTACATATAGCATAGGAATCACCCTCACTGACAACCTCTTGCGTTCTCGTCTTAATCTAGATCAATTAAGGTATCTTAGGCACTTTGGGGTTGTTCCATCCCGTAAGGAACCGCCCGATCCGGGAAAGTTCCTTGAAAATAGACGAATTCCTTAAGACAGCTTCTAGACACGGGGCCGTGTCCAGGTCAGCACGCCCCCGTGTCCACCCAAAGATTCCCTTCTGATTTTGTCAGAATGCGGACAAAAATGTGTCAGGATTCCATCTGCACACGGGGCCGTGTCCAGCCGACACGGGCCCGTGCGTAACGTACTGTCGTTTTCTATAAATGCAGCCAAGAATCCTGCATATTTGAACCATTCCAGGGATAGAGATTTGAGGAATATTCTCACATACCATCCTAGGTATTTTCTAAAAGAAATTTCTCAACTATCTTCTTGTCCTTTCCTCTTTTATCCACTATCATCTTCTTCAATTTTCCTCATACTTCCATTAAAGCTTGAACCTTCCATAGTTTCAAGCCTTATTGAGATGTTTGTTAGATTTTTGTTCATGGAATCTTGTTAAAAATAAGTTCTATTACAATGTTTTAAGTTGTTTAAGTTCAAAAATGCTTCAAAAATCATAAAAACAATTTGAAACCCCAAGATTCCTTGTTCATAAATCCTGCAGATATCTGAACACGGGGCCGTGTTCACTGAACACGGGGCCGTGTCCGAAGTACTGGACCCATAAAATTGAACTCTTTTCGGCATGTTTTCTCAGAATGGCAAGCAGAACAAGCGGAAACTCTTCGTCGCATTCCAGGAACAACCGGCAGGGGAGAAGATCATCTACGGTTGAGGATTCTCTTGTAAACTATGTTTACGCCTTAAGAGAAGCCCTTGATGAAGTAACAAGTGTGGAAGAGGCATTGGTTGACCGCATTAATCATTTGACGGTGGGACTAGAAGGATGTCTCCGGGAGGTCAACCTTTTGCACCAAAGGTTGAACATTCTCGCCTCTCCTCCTTTGGTACCGATTATCACCCAAAGGGCATGGAATGTGGTGCCGGAAGTCATCATTCCGGCCGAATGGTACGCCCTACATCAGGAGCCTCCTCGAGACATACTACAAGGGGTTCCGATTGGTGTCGCTCCTCCTCCACAAGATGTCGAGGAACATGAAGCCGCCTCCCTTCTCCCGGGGGAGATCGAAGAATGGCTCTAGCAACATCTAAGGAACACCGTTCGGCTTGGAGTTCTACAAGGCTTTTAGACCGGAAGTCTATTTCCGGAATTTTGGTTCTTATTGTAGAAGTAGAACTCCTTAGGAAGATTTTACGGATCACTTGACCTATTTAATATTAGGAGTTTTAACTTTTATTTTCTGCTTTATTTTTCATTTTTAGGACTAGTATGTAATTCTCTCTATGACTAATGAATGATGGTTTTAGTTAATTTGGTGTTTGGGTGGTATTGAAATGAATAAAACACACTTGAGATGGCAAAGGATACAAGGGAAACTTGAACCAGCACCCCATGCAGGAAAACAGAGCCGTCCGACAAATTTCTTCGTTTACAGTAAGCTCGGCACGGGCCGTGTCCGCCCAACACGGCCCCGTGCTGCACAGTCTGCAGAAAAAGACCCAGTTCAGGTAACTGGACACGGGCCGTGTTCACCCAACACGCCCCCGTGTCCAGGCTTCTGTTTCTCTTGATTTAATTTTGTTACTGGCACTTGAACACGGGGCCGTGCCCGGACAACACGGGGCCGTGTTCAGCGCCCAGTAACACAAAATTTTTGCTTTTTAACACCTTTTACACATTCAATCAACCTAAAAACTTATTTTTGGGACACATTGAGGACAATGTGTAATTTAAGTGTGGGGGGGATGCTAAAACCTTGAATCTTGCAAGTCCTAAATACAAGCCTTACACAAAACTCTATTGGAATCGCTAATCACCCCAAATTTTTTCAAAAATTTTCAATTTTTTACTTGTCTAGGTTTAACTTGGGAATTTCAAAATTCTAAAAAGGTTATATTTTTACGAATTTACAACCGATAGCGTCGTGATAAAAAGAACCAACATAAGAAAATTATGAAAAGGCATGGCAAACTTAGTTAAAATTTGATTATATATACTTGATCACATAAAAACCCATTCCCACAAAAAGTGAGTTTTGAGCCTTTATTGAGCATACAATTACATATCATTAGACTAAATGCTCATTTTTCGTTTCTTGTGTGAATAGCCGCTTGGTTCTTACGACTCTAGAACTTGCCATGACGATACATTCCCGGTCCTTACCAACTTAAACCCGAGTAAGTAAATGATGGAGGTATTAGGACTAACCCTTTTTGTTTCTACACCATTATTTTTCTTTTTTTTACCACCTACCCAAAATCCCCCTAGTTAGCCCCTTTGAGCCTAAACCTTTTCATTTCATAACCCAAACCAAACACCCTTTTTACCCACCAAAACCTTTTTCATTTTTAACCCCTTTGTTTTAGTAACTAGCTCGGTTTCTCATATGACTTTCCAAAAAAAAAAAATGTTGATTATGAAGCAAAAGCAAATAAACAAACAAGTTTATCAAAAATGACTTTGTTTGAAAAATAGCTTCATAAAAAAAAAGTGGAAAAATAGGAAGTCTTACGAAAACCGACGCTTGTTACGCTTTTCGCCCTTTTTCTACTAACCACTAACCACCAACCCAACCACCTACCTTTAACCCAAGCCTAACCCTTCACCCACAAAGTCCTCTTGATATTTACAAAGGTATATAAGTTAAAAAGGAGGAGGATTGATTGCTTGGCAAGCCTATGGTAGGAGTAAGTTCCATGCCGCTCTCGAGTGATCCACAAAAATACATTTTCGGCCGAGTGTTGAGTGATCCCCGTGAGGTATGTGAACTTGTATATAAATAGAATTTTAAAGAGGCATGTTATGCCCAAATAAGTAATTTATCTTATGAAAAGTTTTAAATAAATCATGACGAATAGGATTGTAAATAAATAAAAATAAAACTAAATAAAGAATCTTGGAAATCCCGACACTCTACGACAAGCCCGAAACCTTCTTCTCTACCTATTCCATTTGGGAGTGTAATAGCCACTTATTAAAGAGTTTTGCTTGAGGACAAGCAAAGATTCAAGTGTGGGGGTATTTGATGTGTGCAAAATGCAACATATAAATTACATCAATTGTGGCATAAAACTAACCCTTTTTTAGTACTAATGTTGGAAAAAGTGTGATTTTGTCTTCCATTTGTATTTTCAGGATTAAATGAGCTCAAATTAACAAAAGAAGCAAAAAGACATCAAAATCTAACATAAATACAAGAAAAGGAACAAGACATGACATGCCTGACCCCACGACAGCATCTTCCCAAGCAAAACAAGAGGTCAGAAGACTGAACACGCCCCGTGCTCAGCCAGCACGGGGGCGTGCCTAAGTGTCAGCAGAAAAGACAAAGTGGTAGAAGCTTCTATTGCCCACCACGGGGCCGTGCTCATCGGACACGGGGCCGTGGTCAACTATAAGATTCGCACAATCCAGGCAAATCTTCATAGTACAAAGATTCTTCTGCACACGGGGTCGTGCTCAGCGGACAGGGGGGCGTGGTCAACTAATAAGACAAGCTGCAATAAATGAAGAAAGAGAAGGATGTGGACACGAGGCTGTGCCCACTGGACACGGGGCCGTGCCCGAGCTTCTGTTCAGCCTATAAATAGGAGTGCTTGGCTTAAGCTCAAACCATCCCTTGGCACACCACCTCTCTCACACTTCACCCACCACCCACCACCACCATAACACCATCATCCACCACCATCATCCATTGTCCATCGTAGAGTGTGTGAGTCGTCTCGGCATCCAAGATTGATAGTAAGAGTTCTTGACAATCAAGGCCATGTTTGCCTAAGTCTCTTACATCACTTGGTGAAGACAAAGTGTCTAGTGTAATACTTTTTATTTCTAATCTTTTCGCACTTTTTACTTGGTTTTGTATTAATGACTTTAATAACTAGTTGCTTATGTTGAAGGTGATCTTTCCTTATCGTTTGTCCGTGGTGTCTTGGCATTATTTTACTGTCTATATAAAATAAAAGATTTTCACCATTCATATCTCCACGGTCTATATGGAGGTATGTTGGCTACCTGGTCGGGGGTTAAGGGAACGGTTTGGTAAAGGTCTTGCCATTGTTCAGCATTTAGAGGTCCTGCAATGGACCTGGGTCAAATTTAGTAGGACCTCCTTCAATACTTAACGGTATTGGATGGCGGGGGTCCAAACTCTTTGATCCCCTCATAAGTTAACTACTATTAATACTACAACCCGGCTATTTAGGACTGTATCCCTGCTGACTCAGACTACTTAGTCGAGGGTAACGTCACCTCCAAAAGAGGGGCCTACCATAATTTGCATTAATAACTTAATTAATTATCTTTCAATAATCCACCCTTTTAGGATTGTATCCTTGCTGACTCAAACTACTGGGGTGAGGGTAACGTCACCTTCAAAAGAGGGGCCTACTACAATAACTAAGATAATCTCTTAAAAAGTGCAAAAGTGCGGAAATAATCAAAGGTTACACTAGATACGAGTCAGAACCAAGTGATTCATCTTGTCTATCTGTTTTTCTTTTATTTTTATTTTTCAGCATTTTAGTTACTTTTTATTTTTCTTAGTTTAAAACATTTTTCTAAACTTTTTATTTCGATTAGACGTTGAGGATAAACCGGTACTAGAAGCTCTTGTGTCCTTGGACGACCTCGGTATCTTACCAACACTATACTACGCTCACGATGGGTGCACTTGCCCATATGTGTGTCTAGTGTTAGTAAATATCGTGTTTTATAAATTTAAAACTTGACTAAAAAGTGTTAAATGGGCTTAAAATATACACCTAATATATATAACACTTCACACGCATTAGTTACCACCCGTTTAGGTAGCTTATGCTACTTTAAAGCGTCGTTCGCGTGAAACGCGTTCGGTGTCACACCCCCTAAATCCACCATGCGGAGTATCACCGCTTGGAGGCGTGACGTGACCAGGATCGAGCCACCAATCATATTGAACAACACAATTTAATAAATGAAACCAACTACAATACGATTGGTGACCTATAGAAGGTAACCGATTTTAAGATAACAGCGGAAGCATAAAACGTAAGTTCAAAACATAAGTCCATAGTTCATAAGTTTAAAGTCCAAAACGTAGGTTTAATAAGTTCATAAAGTTTATTCATTAAGTACGGGACATATCAGTTCGCATCCCACAACGACCACCTCCATATGCAAGCTCCATAGCATCTAACGACCTGCAAAGCATGTAATAACGAGTCAACAACAAAGTTGAGTGAGTTCACGGTTGGTTGTCCATTTTAGTGTTGTTTCCAAAAACATAGTTTAATCTCATTCGGCTATCCAGCCGTGGGGGTTACCCCATAGTTCGAAAACGTTTATTAGTTAACCATCCCATGTCCACCTTCCCTTGGCTATCCAGCCCGGCACTTTTGGCCGTGGGGAGCTAGCCCTTTTATTTTAAACTACCAGACTCGTTTATCATATCGACTACTAACAAAAGAAATCAATTGTGCCCTAGCGTCGGTGTTCTATCACCACCGACGTGCCATAGTCCATTAGTACACGCCCGTCCGACTGGCACGGTGTGAGGTTTGTTAAACCTAATAGCACTATTAACTAATGACCCGCTCGCCATAGCCTCGGCGATTAAGTCGATACAAAAAGGGAGGGACTTCGCTGATAGAGTTCTAGTCCAGTAAGTCTAATCCGTCCCAACAGGACGAGGAATTTACATTCCTGAACACGTCCCAAAGGACGAGGAATCCCTATTCCTGAACCCATTCCCATTCCCACCGGGAATTTACCATGCTTTGTAGAAAAGTGTGAACTCACCTCGGTTGCTCGGTTTGATTCTCACAAATAGCTAACAATCAAGGTCTGTCAATCACGTCCTAGTATGATTTACCAGTTAGTCATTTAGTGGCTTTTCAAATAGAGCACAAAGTTCCTACACGTATCTATCACACAACATGCGTCACTTTGACGGTTTATGCCCATATAAGTTTCCCATCCATTCCCCACTCATAAACAAACATACGATAATGCACATAACACATATAACATGTTAGATCATTTACAGATAGCACACTCGACATTTAGACACGCAATTTACAGCTTATGTCATTTCAGCATAAATATTCAAAACCGGGCTGTTTTCGGACATTTTAATAAAATAGTTAACTTATTCCAAAAATTGCCAAATTTTTACAGAATGTCTTAAATATTCCAAATTTTATTGTGTAAAAATATCGGGGTCTGGTTCATTACCAATATTTTATAAAAATTCATTTTCCGGACTGAACTCAGATTCATATTTTTCTGACCACAGTCCACGGGATAATTTATTTAAAATTCATCGAGCGTCCGATTTACGAAATTCCAGTGGGGTAATTACAAATACATCGGTGGTCATTTACAGTATAAGTTTCATGACCCAACTCTACACTGAAACCAAGTTATGACAGAAAACAAAACATATATTTTCAGCAGAAAAATGCAGCTCTAGCTGCTGTTACGAAATGACGCTTTAAAAATAGTAAACGAAGTCCAAAAATTACGATTCCGGTGCCATTAGAACCGTATTTCATAATAACACGTTTTAGACTCAAAATATCAGTTTTTCGTAGAGTTTATGACCTGTTTACAGCCAACTGAAGTTGGCTGTAAAGCTTGGACAGATTCTGTTTTCAGTCTTTAACTTCCTAGTTCGTGTTCGATTGATTCGGTTAGCATGTTTAGTGATTATAACAACATCAAACATCAATATTAACCAGAAAATCATCATATAATCAGCCAAGAATCATAACAATACAAGATCTATATGATTTACACACATAACTTCTCTTTATCCAACCTATTCATCTTTTGTCCAAGACTTTATGTTATGTTCTTTAGTGTTTCAAATTTTCAGCCATTAAATCACTTATTAACCACCATAAACAAGATCAAGAAGATGTTGGGAAGTACTTACTACTAGCACCAGGCTAGGGGAGATCAAAGGCGTAAAAGTGGTGGATAAAAGAAAACGAGAGCGGTCCTTGAGCTTCTGAACACACCAAGCTTACTTGTAGGATCTCTAACTCCTTTGGGTATGCATAGATTGCTTGGAATGGAGCTTGAAGGTGGTGGTTTAGTGGTGGTTGTTGGCTGCCGAATTCACAAGGAGAGGAGGAGGAAGTGTGCAAGTGTTGTTGATGAAATGATCATGTAAGAATGTTTAGAGGATTTATAATTAAACTTTCCAACAACCTATTATCCATTAGATCCAATGTCCACCAAAGTACTAACATATCTATTTAATAATTAAGGAAAAATCAAGGGGTGTCCCCCTTGTTTCATATCCGGTCATGGGGAGGTTTATTTAGTTGGATTTCAACTAATAAATTAAGTGATAGTTTGTTTAGTTATGAATCTAAATTAGTGTAATAGGGTGTAGTGTATTATAACGGGTGTTAGGGTATTCGGGGACCCTAACTAGCTCAGAAAAAGAAAAACAATGTGTTTGGTAATATTTTCAACTAATAAATTAAGTGATAGTTTGTTTAGTTATGAATCTAAATTAGTGTAATAGGGTGTAGTGTATTATAACGGGTGTTAGGGTATTCGGGGGCCCTAACTAGCTCAGAAAAAGAAAAACAATGTGTTTGGTAATATTTTCATGTTCCGGGTAAAGTCCGGTTGTTCGGTTTGACACTGTTCCGTTTAAGTGCTTAATTAATCCGTAAGGTGTCTTTTATATATATTTTTACAACACTTTTAATTTCTAACACTTAGGAAATTATAACGGACTATTTGGTGACTTTTCTGTACATTACTAGTATGTTTAACAAATACATGTAAGTGTAACACAGATATCAGAAAGCAGTTAAATGATCCAGTACAGTCATTAAGCACTTTAATTAACAATAATAGATTGTACGGTTACATGTAAATTTGAGGGTTGTCACATTCTCCCCCTGTTAAGAGAATTTCGTCCCGAAATTTAGCGCGTGGTTACTGAGGAAGCTAGTTAAGTTGCGTTGTTTTCCTGATTTTCCTGGGGTGTCACATCATCCCCCCGTTGATTTGGAATTTCGTCCCGAAATTCTGCAGTAGCTTCAGCCTCAGTAGTGGTTACGTTTTTCTTAAACAGCTGGGGGTACTTGAGTTTCATTTGGTCTTCGCGTTCCCAGGTATACTCTGGGCCGCGACGGGAATCCCAACATCTCGATCAGTAATCTCTACTGGTTCCTTGACGAATCGCAGCTGGTCGTCGATAGTGAGTTCCTTGAGAGGAACTATGAGGGTCTCATCTGACAGACTCCTCTTCAGATTTGACACATGGAATACGTTGTGAACTCCGCTGAGTTTTTCGGGTAGATTCAACCTGTAGGCGACTTTGCCAACTTTCTCGATGATTTCGAACGGTACGACATAACGCGGATTGAGCTTGCCTCGTTTTCCAAAACGGACTACACCTTTCCAAGGTGAGACTTTGAGTAACACTCGATCCCCAACCTGGAACTCAAGTGGTTTTCTTCCCTTATCAGCATAGCTTTTCTGACGGTCACGAGCTGCCGCCATTCGCTGTCGTATCTGAGCAATCCTCTCAGTCGTGTCTACTACGAGTTCTGGGCCAGTGATTTGGCTGTCACCAACTTCTGCCCAACAGAGAGGTGATCGGCATTTGCGTCCGTACAATGCCTCGAACAGAGCAGCTTGGATGCTGGTGTGGTAGCTGTTGTTATATGAAAACTCCACTAACGGGAGGTGTTTTCCCCAGCCATTGCCGAAGTCGATTACGCATGCCCTAAGCATGTCTTCAAGGGTTTGGATGGTGCGTTCAGATTGCCCATCTGTCTGTGGGTGATAAGCGGTGCTCATATCTAAGCGTGAGCCAAAGGACTTGTGCATTGCTTGCCACAGTTCAGAAGTAAAACGCGCGTCACGATCAGATATAATAGAGGTTGGCACTCCGTGCCTTGATACCACTTCCTTTTAGGTAGATGTCTGCGAGAGTAGAAAACTTGTCGGTTTCCTTGATAGCTAAGAAGTGTGCAGACTTAGTCAGTCGATCCACGATCACCCAAATTGTATCATTTCCGCGCTGGGATCTAGGCAGGCCAGTAACGAAATCCATGGAAATTTGCTCCCATTTCCATTTCGGGATCTCTGGTTGTTGAAGTAGGCCTGATGGTTTCTGGTATTCAGTCTTGACTCTCGCACAAGTCAAGCACTTACTGACGTAGGTTGCTATGTGGGCTTTCATGCCAGGCCACCAGTATGTAGTCTTTAGGTCGTGGTACATCTTATCCGAACCAGGATGTACTGAATAACGAGACTTGTGTGCTTCATCCATCACAAGCTCGCGTAATCCCCCATAAAGTGGAACCCAGATGCGTCCGATAACATAGTAGGCACCGTCTTCCTTTTGTTCTAGCCGCTGCCTCGATCCTTGTAAGGACTCAGCCCTGATGTTCTCTGCTTGCAATGCTTCAACCTGAGCATCGCAAATCTGAGCGGGAAGGTTAGATTGGATGGTAAGCTGTAACGCACGTACACGCTTGGGTAAAGTATCCTTTCGACTGAGGGCGTCGGCCACAACATTGGCCTTGCCCGGATGGTATTTGATAGCGCATTCATAATCATTCAAGAGTTCGACCCATCGGCGTTGTCGCATGTTTAACTCCTTTTGCTTGAAGATATGCTCGAGACTCCTATGATCGGTGTAAATGGTGCACTTGGTACCGTACAGGTAATGTCTCCATATCTTAAGTGCGAAAACAACTGCTCCCAATTACAAGTCATGCGTAGTGTAGTTCCTTTCGTGAACCTTAAGTTGGCGTGATGCGTAGGCAATGACCTTGTCACGTTGCATCAACACGCAACCAAGTCCTTGGATGGAAGCGTCGCAATAAACCACAAAATTTTCCGTGCCTTCAGGCAATGAGAGGATAGGTGCGCTACAAAGTCTATCCTTCAAATGCTGAAATGCGGACTCCTGTGCATCACCCCAACGATAGGTGACACCCTTCTGAGTCAGTGAAGTGAGAGGTTGCGCAATCTTGGAGAAATCTTTGATAAACCTTCTGTAATATCCTGCCAAACCCAAAATTGGCGGATTTCTGTTGGTGTGCGGGGTGCAGGCCAGTTCTTGATCGATTCAACCTTAGATGGATCCACATGAATTCCATCCTTGTTTACCACATGGCCTAGAAAGTGGACTTCGCGAAGCCAGAAGTCACATTTCGAAAACTTGGCATACAACTGCTCTTTTCGAAGAAGTTCCAGCATAAGTCGTAGATGCTGCTCGTGTTCCTCCTGACTCTTAGAATAGATCAGGATATCGTCGATGAACACAATAACGAACTTATCTAGGTAAGGCTTGCACACTCGGTTCATGAGATCCATGAAGACCGCTGGTGCATTCGTCAGCCCGAATGGCATAACCAGAAACTCGCAATGGCCGTAACGAGTTCTGAATGCTGTTTTGGAGACGTCCTCCTCTCGGACTCTCAGCTGATGGTATCCCGATCTCAAATCAATCTTAGAGTAATAGCTCGACCCTTGCAACTGGTCGAACAAGTCGTCAATGCGTGGGAGAGGATAACGATTCTTCACGGTCACCTTGTTAAGTTCGCAGTAGTCAATACACATTCTGAAGGTACCGTCTTTCTTCTTCACGAATAGTACTGGAGCTCCCCAGGGCGAAGAGCTAGGATGTATGAAACCCTTTTCCAAGAGTTCTTGTAGTTGCGTAGACAGTTCTTCGAGTTCTGATGGGGCTAGACGATATGGCGCTCGAGCTACTGGTGTTGCTCTAGGAGCTAGCTCGATTTGAAACTCAACTTGGCGATGAGGCGGAAGACCAGGTAATTCCTCAGGGAATACCTCGGGAAAATCGCGCACAATAGGAATGTCTTCTATCTTTCTTTCTTCCGAGGATGTATCAGAGACGAGGGCTAGAATAGCAGCGTGGTCCTTTCGCAAACACTTCTGGGCTATAAGGAAAGAGATAATGCCTACGACAGCACCACTCTTGTCGCCATGAATCACGAGGGGTTCCTCACCAGAACGAGGGATGCGGACAATCTTCTCGTTGCAAAGAATTTCCACTTGCTGATGAGATAACCAATCCATCCCAATAACAACGTCGAAACTACCAAGTGTGATAGGAATGAGATCGATAGAGAGGGTCTGACCAGCTAAGACGAGGTTACAACCCTTAACTGTGTGTGTCCTTAAGACTTTCACCATTAGCTAGTTCTACAACATGTTTGGTGTTTTAAGGATAATGGGGTATGCTTAAGCACCTGAATAACTCTTAGGAACACATATCTAACATCTGTACCCGAATTAACTAAAATAGAAACAAGGAGATTGTCTGGTAGGAACTTACCCGCCACAACGTTGGGGTTGTTTCCTTCTTCCTCTTGTCCATTCAGGAACTCATGCTCACCAGTCCTGCGGTTGTCCTTATTGTCTCTGCTATTGTTCCCGTTGCCTTGGTTGCTGCTCGGATTTCGATTCTGATTCAGCTATGGACAGTGTCTCTTGAAGTGACCTTCAGCACCGCACTGGAAGCATCCCTTATTACCCTGCTGGCGTTGCTGTTGGTTCTGGGGAGCTTGTGGCTGCTGTTGTCGATTCTGATTCGCCAGACGCGAGCTCCTGCAATCTCTGGCTTTATGCCCAGGATTGTTACATCTCTGACAACGACCCTTGTAGCACGGCCCGCTGTGGTGCAAACTACATCGATTGCACTTAGGATGATTTCCCCTGTATCCACCCTGACCTTGATTTCCAGAAAACTGCTGACTGGGGCTCCTGTATCCATCTGTCTTTCGCCGCTGGGACTGGGACTGAACTGGAGTGGAACCCCTGCCCGAATTTCCATCCCACTTGCGCTTGTCATTGCTGAGAGCACCAGTAGCAGTAGTGCTAACGCGCTTGGGCAGCTTGCCCTCTTCCACCGTCTGATCGGTGAGTTGGTGCGCCAAACGAATGACTTGCTGGATTGTGGAAAGGTTGGCCTCAATTATAGACCCTTGGATCTCTGGGACTAAGCCTCTGAGGTATAGCTTGATCCGTCTAGATATGGGTCGTGACAAGTTAGGACATAAGTCAGCCAAGTCGTTAGACCTCTTTGTGTACGCCTCAATTTCTGATCCTTCCATCTTCAAACCATAATACTCTGTTTCAAGTTCCAGAATGTCGTCCAGGTGGCAGAATTTTTCCCTAATCAAATCCTTGAAGTCGCTCCAGAGGGTGGCATTTGCGTTTGCCAACCCGAGCATCTGAACTTGTGCGTTCCACCAAGAATACGCTTTCCCTTGCAACATGACAGTAGCGTACTCTACTCGTTTGCTGGCAGGGCTTTCACTTTCTTCGAATGTATATTCGATTCTTCGGATCCAGCATAGAGGGTCGATTGCTCCTCCAGTGCCGTCGAAAGTGGGAGGTTTGCATTCCAAGAATGCCTTGAAAGTGCCTATGCGGGATTGGATGTGCATGGATTGACTCCCTGATTGGGTTGCTAAGGCTTCAGCAATCTGTTCGTTAATCAAGGTCTTCAGCTGACCCTGGGTCATGTCGAGACGTCCACTCATGGTCTTCACATCGAAGGAACACACGTAAGAGAGGTGTCGCAAAGTGCGTAAGTGTGGAGTGACAGAAGAGAGTAAGCACACAAGGTTCAAATAACAGTTATCACATTAACTAATGCATACCATGATCAATGTACCATGAAACTAACAAGTAGGCAATATAAACATAAATCATATCACCTAGGATGTTGAGTCTTGCACGTGGAGCGAAGCGTCGTTGTGGATCGTTGAGCACTGTACAGGTTATAGTCTGGTTTTATCAAAAAGATTTTCCCCTTTTTAAAACCAAGTTCACTATAACCAATGGCTCTGATACCAATCTGTCACACCCCCAAAATCCACCATGCGGAGTATCACCGCTTGGAGGCGTGACGTGACCAGGATCGAGCCACCAATCATATTGAACAGCACAATTTAATAAATGAAACCAACTACAATACGATTGGTGACCTATAGAAGGTAAACGATTTTAAGATAACAGCGGAAGCATAAAACGTAAGTTCAAAACATAAGTCCATAGTTCATAAGTTTAAAGTCCAAAACGTAGGTTTAATAAGTTCATAAAGTTTATTAATTAAGTACGGGACATATCAGTTCGCATGCCACAACGACCACCTCCATATGCAAGCTCCATAGCATCTAACGACCTGCAAAGCATGTAATAACGAGTCAACAACAAAGTTGAGTGAGTTCACGGTTGGTTGTCCATTTTAGTGTTGTTTCCAAAAACATAGTTTAATCTCATTCGGCTATCCAGCCGTGGGGGTTACCCCATAGTTCGAAAACGTTTATTAGTTAACCATCCCATGTCCACCTTCCCTTGGCTATCCAGCCCGGCACTTTTGGCCGTGGGGAGCTACCCCTTTTATTTTAAACTACCAGACTCGTTTATCATATCGACTACTAACAAAAGAAATCAATTGTGCCCTAGCGTCGGTGTTCTATCACCACCGACGTGCCATAGTCCATTAGTACACGCCCGTCCGACTGGCACGGTGTGAGGTTTGTTAAACCTAATAGCACTATTAACTAATGACCCGCTCGCCATAGCCTCGGCGATTAAGTCGATACAAAAAGGGAGGGACTTCGCTGATAGAGTTCTCGTCCAGTAAGTCTAATCCGTCCCAACAGGACGAGGAATTTACATTCCTGAACACGTCCCAAAGGACGAGGAATCCCTATTCCCGAACCCATTCCCATTCCCACCGGGAATTTACCATGCTTTGTAGAAAAGTGTGAACTCACCTCGGTTGCTCGGTTTGATTCTCACAAATAGCTAACAGTCAAGGTCGGTCAATCACGTCCTAGTATGATTTACCAGTTAGTTATTTAGTGGCTTTTCAAATAGAGCACAAAGTTCCTACACGTATCTATCACACAACATGCGTCACTTTGACGGTTTATGCCCATATAAGTTTCCCATCCATTCCCCACTCATAAACAAACATACGATAATGCACATAACACATATAACATCTTAGATCATTTACAGATAGCACACTCGACATTTAGACACGCAATTTACAGCTTATGTCATTTCAGCATAAATATTCAAAAACGGGCTGTTTTCGGACATTTTAATAAAATAGTTAACTTATTCCAAAAATTCCCAAATTTTTACAGAATATCTTAAACATTCCAAATTTTATTGTGTAAAAATATAGGGGTCCGGTTCATTACCAATATTTTATAAAAATTCATTTTCCGGACTGAACTCAGATTCATATTTTTCTGACCACAGTCCACGAGATAATTTATTTAAAATTCATCGAGCATCTGATTTACGAAATTCCAGTGGGGTAATTACAAATACATCGGTGGTCATTTACAGTATAAGTTTCATGACCCAACTCTACACAGAACCCAAGTTATGACAAAAAACAAAACATATATTTTCAGCAGAAAAATGCAGCTCTAGCTGCTGTTACGAAATGACGCTTTAAAAATAGTAAACGAAGTCCAAAAATTACGATTCCGGTGCCATTAGAACCATATTTCATAATAACACGTTTAAAATCAAAATATCAGTTTTTCGTAGAGTTTATGACCTGTTTACAGCCAACTGAAGTTGGCTGTAAAGCTTGGACAGATTCTGTTTTCAGTCTTTAACTTCCTAGTTCGTGTTCGATTGATTCGGTTAGCATGTTTAGTGATTATAACAACATCAAACATCAATATTAACCAGCAAAACATCATATAATCAGCCAAGAATCATAACAACACAAGATCTACATGATTTACACACATAACTTCTCTTTATCCAACCTATTCATCTTTTGTCCAAGACTTTATGTTATGTTCTTTAGTGTTTCAAAATTTCAGCCATTAAATCACTTATTAACCACCATAAACAAGATCAAGAAGATGTTGGGAAGCACTTACTACTAGCACCAGGCTAGGGGAGATCAAAGGCGTAAAAGTGGTGGATAAAAGAAAACGAGAGCGGTCCTTGAGCTTCCGAACACACCAAGCTTACTTGTAGGATCTCTAACTCCTTTGGGTATGCATAGATTGCTTGGAATGGAGCTTGAAGGTGGTGGTTTAGTGGTGGTTGTTGGCTGCCGAATTCACAAGGAGAGGAGGAGGAAGTGTGCAAGTGTTGTTGATGAAATGATCATGTAAGAATGTTTAGAGGATTTATAATTAAACTTTCCAACAACCTATTATCCATTAGATCCAATGTCCACCAAAGTACTAACATATCTATTTAATAATTAAGGAAAAATCAAGGGGTGTCCCCCTTGTTTCATATCCGGTCATGGGGAGGTTTATTTAGTTGGATTTCAACTAATAAATTAAGTGATAGTTTGTTTAGTTATGAATCTAAATTAGTGTAATAGGGTGTAGTGTATTATAACGGGTGTTAGGGTATTCGGGGACCCTAACTAGCTCAGAAAAAGAAAAACAATGTGTTTGGTAATATTTTCATGTTCCGGGTAAAGTCCGGTTGTTCGGTTTGACACTGTTCCGTTTAAGTGCTTAATTAATCCGTAAGGTGTCTTTTATATATATTTTTACAACACTTTTAATTTCTAACACTTAGGAAATTATAACGGACTATTTGGTGACTTTTCTGTACATTACTAGTATGTTTAACAAATACATGTAAGTGTAACACAGATATCAGAAAGCAGTTAAATGATCCAGTACAGTCATTAAGCACTTTAATTAACAATAATAGATTGTACGGTTACATGTAAATTTGAGGGTTGTCACATTCTCCCCCTGTTAAGAGAATTTCGTCCCGAAATTTAGCGCGTGGTTACTGAGGAAGCTAGTTAAGTTGCGTTGTTTTCCTGATTTTCCTGGGGCGTCACATTCGGAACGCCTAACTAGTCCTATGACAAGTAATATATGCCTTAACATGTCTAATATTGTTGCTAAATCAGTTTAGATGTCAAAATTTGGGTTACATAGGCTTAAAATGAATTTTGGCGTAAAAAGGGCATTTTGGTAATTTACCTAAGGCATATATACTACCTATCATACAACTACTTAAACGACGTGACCATAAGGTATAACCTCGGAAGGTTATTCCCTATACTACTATGGTCACCTAAAGTGTTTGGTCGGATCCTAATGATCGACCAAATGGGTCGGGTTCGGAAGCATAAGCGATTGATTAGATCGCTTACCCTTTCGACCCTAAACAAGCACAATTCTAAAAGTGACGAGCTAAACATGCTAGAACATGTTTAGTCAAGTTAGAAAACAGGTTTTGATATCAAAACAAACAGTTTTGATACCCTAGAGTAGTTTGGTTACAAAATACGCAAGAACACGCATTTTGCCCGAAACTACGACTCGTCACTGAGCCTAGATAACGTGGTAATCAGTAGGTATAGTCACTAGGGACTATGATCATCGTGATTACGCTCACGTTATGAAGTTCAAACGAACTTCGCATTGACCATAAACTGGTCAATGCAGAAAGTCAAACACAGTTTGACTTTCAAGCTAAAAACGCATAAAAAGAACGAAGGAACACTTACAAAGGGTCCCCGCAATATTGATTCCAAGTATTTCTCAGGTAGGTAGTGAATAATCACAACCACTTAGAGAAAATCTCAGATCAATGTGGGTTGCAACAAATGAGAGCAAGGGGTATATATAGTTTTTGTACAACCGTTAGGATCGTTCGTCGCGAAACGTGCTTCGATCTAGGCCGTCCAAGTGTGCCCCTTGTTTTCTAATACCATTAGAGCCCATAGAAATGGCCCATGGTGTTGTAAAAACCGTTTGCAAGTGGAATACATGGCTGAAACAGCTGGAAACAGGCTGTTAAACAATTTCTGCATATCTGGGAGGGCCACGCGGGCCGCGTAAGAGTCTGAGGATGTCTACGCGGGCCGCCTGAGCAGTACAGATCAGAAACAAGTTTCCAAAATGACAGTTTCAGTCCCTGTTGTGTTTTAAGGCCATTTCCGATGCTTCTATGGCCCGTTAAGTCAACCTTAAGGCCCTAAAATGATGCCTAAACATTGTGGACATGAAACATGCCTAAAAATATGCCGGATGTCGGTTCGTTTGGTCGTACGATCGCGATGTTTGCTTAATTACGACGAAATGCGCATAAGCGCGAAAAACGATCCAAATTGCGCGACGAGTGGATTTTTCTCATGCCAAACACTAAAATAAAATATTTTAATGCTTACATAAATTTTTGGATGTCTGGATGTATTCAGAACGTAAGTTATGCGCGAAAATGCAAACTTATGCACTTTTTGGCGCTTTTAGTCCCTGAATGAGCATAAAGTTTATTTTAGCACACCGAACGTCTCAAAACCTATTTCTAAGCTATGTAAAGGATATTTAAGGTGTGTTTAACTTATGGCCATGTTCCGGAATGTCCGTTACAGTTCAAATTGGCATACTTTCGCAGTTTGTCAATTTTAGTCCCTGTAAGCGAATTAACTTGATTTTGCCATACCAAAGCCTTCAAAACTTATTTCTAAGTTATGTAAAGGTTATTTAAGGTATGTTAAGCATATGTTGATGTTTTGGAGTGTTTGTCGCATTAAACTAATTACGTTTACGCACCAGTTTGCGTATAACTCTCTAGAAAGCGATATAGAGTTTGAAATTGAATAAAAACCAAAACATGAAAAATGTAAAACATAAACAAAAAAACATTGGGATCAAATAACTTTATTTCATTGATAACTGAATTATTTACAATGATTACAAGCACAGATGTCACAGTCTCCCCTACTTGTGGAAATTTCGTCCCGAAATTTGTTTAGAGGAAACTCGTGAGAAAAGATGCGGATACTTCACCTTCATTTGATCTTCGCGTTCCCAAGTAAACTCAGGTCCACGCTTAGATTCCCAGCGAACTTTAACCAAAGGAATGCGCTTGCGTTTAAGCCATTTGACTATTCGGTCCATGATTTCCACGGGTTTCTCAACAAAATGTAGTGTTTTATCAACACGAATTTCGTCAAGTGGTATGTGGAGGTTCTCATCAGCTAAACACTTCTTGAGATTGGACACATGGAAGGTTGGATGAACATTTCCAAGTTCAGGAGGTAATTCAAGTCTGTAGGCTACCTTACCGATTCTTTCGACGATCTTGAATGGTCCAACATATCTAGGTGCAAGTTTTCCTGTCTTTCCAAATCTGATCACACCTTTCCAAGCTGAGACCTTAAGTAATACTCGATCACCGACTTGAAATTCCATGGGCTTGCGTCCTTGGTCCGCGTAACTCTTTTGACGGCTTCGAGCTGTCTGAAGGTTATCACGAACTTTCTTAACCTTATCTGTTGTCTCTAGAATGAGGTCAGGTCCAGTAAGCTGAGCCTCACCTATTTCATTCCAGCAGACTGGTGAACGACATTTTCGACCATAGAGAGCCTCGAAAGGAGCCATGTTGATGCTGGAGTGATAACTGTTGTTGTAGGAGAATTCAAACAATGGGAGATGTGAATCCCAACAACCACCAAAATCGATCACACAAGCTCTAAGCATATCCTCCAAAGTCTGGATTGTTCTTTCAGATTGACCATCAGATTGCGGATGATAAGCAGTGCTCAGATTAAGCTGGGTCCCCATAGCAGATTGCATGGTTCTCCAAAAACGAGAAGAGAAGCGAGCATCTCTGTCAGAAATAATGTTCAAAGGAACACCATGTCGAGATACGATTTCATCCACATAGATCTCAGCCAGTCTTTCAGCAGAAAAATCCTCGCGGGTCGGCAAGAAATGCGCTGACTTAGTAAGACGATCAACAACTACCCAAATGGCATCATGACCTTTCTTAGTGCGCGGAAGTTTGGTAACAAGATCCATAGCAATGTTTTCCCATTTCCAAACTGGGATCTCTGGTTGCTCCAATAAACCAGAAGGATGCTGATGTTCAGCCTTAACCTTAAGACAAGTAAGGCATTTTGAAACGTACAAGGCAATATCCTTCTTCATACCAGGCCACCAATACTGAGTACGAAGATCCTAATACATTTTGTCTGAGCCAGGATGGACAGAATAACGAGACTTATGAGTTTCATCCATAAGTAAAGTGCGAAGACCATCTTGGCTTGGGACCCATAAACGGTCCATGAAATAATAAGATCCATCATCCTTCAGTTCAAGATCAGGCTTAATATGATAGGGTAATTCCTTACCCATCAAGTCTCATGAAACACAAGCATGTTGAGCCTGAGAGATGCGGGCTTGAATATCAGATCGAGCTTGGATATCAGATTGAACACGAACACAATGAAGCTTAGTACGTTCCTTACGACTCAATGCGTCAGCCACGACATTCGCTTTACTAGGGTGGTAGCGAATTTCACATTCATAGTCGTTTAGAAGCTCAACCCAACGTCTTTGCCTCATGTTGAGTTCCTTCTGATTGAAGATATGCTGAAGACTTTTGTGGTCAGTGAAAACCACACATTTTGTACCATACAAATAGTGTCTCCAGATTTTAAGAGCGAACACAACTGCACCCAACTCAAGATCATGAGTGGTGTAGTTTTTCTCATGCACCTTTAACTGCCTCGATGCATATGCTATGACTTTGTTCCTTTGCATCAGAACACAGCCAAGCCCCAAATTGGATGCATCGCAGTACACGACGAAATCATCATTGCCTTCGGGCAAAGATAGGATAGGTGCATCGCAAAGCTTCTGTTTCAAGGTCTGAAATGCTTCTTCTTGTTTAGAACCCCATTCAAAGGGTTTATTCTTCTGAGTTAGAGCAGTTAAGGGAACTGCAATCTTCGAGAAATTTTTGATGAAGTGGCGGTAATAACCCGCAAGACCAAGAAAAGAACGAACCTCGGTAGGAGTAGTAGGCGTATCCCAATCCTTAATCGCACTGATCTTGGAGGGATCTACATGAATGCCCTGTTCGTTGACGATATGACCCAAAAATTGAACTTCTTTAAGCCAAAATTCGCATTTAGAGAATTTGACAAAAAGTTGCTCTTTCTTTAGGAGTTCCAGAGTAAGACGAAGATGTTGCTCATGTTCAGCTTGCGTCTTAGAGTATATCAAAATGTCATCATTAAAGATGATGATGAACTTATCCAAATAAGGCTTGCAAACCCTATTCATCAAGTCCATAAAAACAGCAGGAGCATTAGTCAAACCGAATGGTATAACTGTGAACTCATAATGCCCATAATGAGTGCGGAACGCTGTCTTGGGAATATCTTCTTCATGCACGCGAAGTTGATGATACCCAAAACGTAGATCGATCTTTGAAAAGTAAGAAGCACCCTGTAACTGATCAAAGAGATCATCAATGCGAGGTAGGGGATATCGATTCTTAATGGTGAGCTTGTTAAGCTCACGGTAATCGATGCACATTCTGAAGGATTCATCCTTTTTCTTGACAAAAAGAACGGGAGCACCCCAAGGTGAAAAGCTAGGACGGATGAAACCTTTGTCAGAAAGCTCCTGAAGCTGTTTAGACAGTTCTTGCATCTCAGACGGTGCAAGACGATATGGAGATCTGGCAATGGGATTTTCACCTGGTACGAGATCAATACGGAACTCGACTTGGAGCGCTGGGGGTAATCCGGGTAACTCTTCAGGAAACAATTCCGGATAATCCCGAACAACTGGGATATCTTGAATAGACTTACCCTTGCCCTTATCTGCTGTAACATGTGCCAAAAAGGCCACATAGTTCTTTCACAGATACTTCCGAGCTTGAAAACAAGACATAAGCTTGAGGCTACTAGCAGGTCTCTCACCACGAACCTGTAGGATCTCACCTGACGAAAGCGGCACACGAACGATCTTCTCAAAACAAACTACCTCTGCGCGATGCTTGGCTAACCAATCCATACCCACTATAATGTCGAAGCTTCCCAGTTGCATTGGCGTGAGGTCAATGGGGAAAAGATGGTCGTTAAGGTTCAACTGGCAGTTGCGAAGGATAGAATTAAGAACAATGGGTTCACCACTGGCAACTTCTACTGTCAAAGGCTTACCTAGTTTCGTTCTAGACACGCGAAGCAATGGCTCAAAAGATAATGACACAAAACTCTTATCGGCACCAGAATAAAAAAGAACAGATGCAGGTTGGTTATTAACAGAGAACATACCGTTCACCACTTCATTGTCTGCTTGCGCTTCTTGTGCATTCATGTTAAAAACTCGACCTCGAGCTGGAGCCTGATTCGGATTCGCATTAACCAGCCTTGGACACTGGTTTCAATAATGGGTCAGGTCTCCACAATTATAGCACGAGCCAGGAGGATAGTGAGGTCGTGCAGCTTGCTGTTGAACAGGTTGTTGAGCTACCTGTTGAGCTGGATTTCGAGCGACCTGAGCAGAACGACAAACTTCTGCAAGGTGTCCAGACTTCCCACAGTTGGTACAGAAATGGCACGGAAGTTGCTGTTGATGGTGACTATTGCACCTATTGCACAAAGGTGCATTCCCTTCATACCGCTTCTTTGCTGGAGGCTGTGCTGGCTGATTTGGTGCAGCTTGTGCAGTAACTGTGAAATTTTGGGAAGCCTTACGCTTCCTAGAACCCTTCGAGGAACCTGGTTCCTTACCTTTCTTGTTCTTACCCTTCTTGCTTTCACTCTGATCAGACGCCTGCTTCTTACCCTTGTCACCTTTTCTATGCAGCTTACCCCTTCGAATCTGTGACTCGGTCAATGTCGCAGATAGCTCGATTGCCTGACGGACTGTGGTAGGGTTACTACCAGTAACAGTGTCTTGTATGGAGTCAGGTAGGCCATCGATATACCTCTCGATAGCCTTCTCGAGTGGGGTAACCATTGTTGGGCATAACAAAATCAGCTCCTCATACCTATCAGTATATGCCCGGTGCTCGCCACTATCCTGTTTCAGATCATCAAACTCCCTTTCCAAAGCTCGCAGTTCATGACGAGGACAAAACTCCCTCATCATAAGAGTTCTCAATTCAGCCCATGTTTGTGCTAAAGCAACCTCAGCACCACGGTCTCTCATAACCCCGTTCCACCATGTAAGCGCCCTCTTCTGAAATACACTGGAAGCAAACTCGACTTTGCGATTATCAGGACACTGAACGTGACGGAAAGTATTCTCAATGCTCTCGAACCATTGAAGAAGCCCAGTTGCTCCCTCAGAACCCCTAAACTTGAGTGGTTTAGCCGAGTTAAAACTCTTGAAATTGCATGGAGCATTATTGTTGTTGTTGGCTTGGTTCCATTGAGCAATAAGATTTGGGAACGCAGCAGCCATTTGCTGCGTGATGATTTCTGCCAGTTCGGCATTTGGTAGCGGATTTTCACGTCGAGGAGGCATTCTAAAAGAGGAAACATGAAAGGAACCAGTGAGATGATTAGATGAAAAGAGTGAGATGAAATGAAATCAACAAAGGCAAAGATGGTGGTCATTCGTCCGTATCACAAAGCAAACAAACGACTCACAGTGACTAATCAAAGTAAATGGGTCAAAAATAATGCTTCGCGAAGACATGCTCGCCTATAAGTGAACACTCACCCCAAGAATTCCCAGGTAAGAATGACTGGTCCGATTATGTGGATTTGTACGAACACTCTAGCCTTAGACAGAAAACCCAGGGTACAGGCATTCACTCTTCCAGTTTGCACGTGTTCACATTATTTAGAACCCAAAACTTTGACGAGATTTTGAAAACTTGGAGGGCACAAGGCCAAAAGAATCATTCAAAAAAAAATGGATGATAAATTTTCAAAATCATTCAGAAAAAATTGAAGGGTTCAAAACCTTACAATAATTTATTTAAAAACAGATGTTTGATTTTCAAAAATCATTTCGGAAAATTGGGTTCTTGTTTTAGTGATCACCTAAGGATAGGTGAAGTGTATGTTTTAAGATCTAAACACAAGACAACTAGTGTTGGGGTCCTAGAAAGGTTATAGTCTAGGTCAGAGCATTACCAACTCTTATGTCACACCCCGACCACGTAAAACATCAAATCGTGGCGGAAACGTCGAGGAGTGTTGTAACAGAATTATTGTTCCACAACCATGATAATTAAAATTACATTTTATTCAACAACCAAAGGTGGAATACATTGTTTCAAAACAAGAACCAAAGAGTACACAACATGATTAAACTAAGTCTATCTTTATTTTAAGTCTCTAAGGCACAGGTCCGCCCTAGTATGTCACGATCATCCTAAGCAGCAGCTCCTGAAACACATGTGAAAATAGGTACGTCAGCATAAAAATGCCTGTGAGATACATAGGTTTTGTGAAAAAAAAGGATTCATAACTTAAGTTTAAGAAAAAGTTGTTTAGCAAAAGTCAGTCATGAACCTTGTTAATTGTTTTGTTTTATAAATCTTTTGAAAAGCGATGATAAAGTAGATGATATGTAAAAGAGTAATGTGAGGTTAAATGAATAACCAAGTAAAATGAGTTTTGATTAAAATAAGTTGTTTGTAAAACAATGTCTTAGAAAAATATGTTATTTGTATAAAATGTTATATGTCTAAATTGAAATGATTCAAATAACGCTACGATATGTAATACCATACAATCACTTATATATAGGAAGTACCAGCGGCGTATCCACCATGCTTGTATCATATTACACACGCCTCGTTACTCAAATCATTTTACCCGAACAAACCACCAATGTAAATTGCCCATGTCTAAACCATTTGTCAAATGTCTTTGTGTAAATCATGTCAAAATGTTTATGTCAAAATGTAGTCCATGAAATATGTATATCAATATCAAAATGTCTATGTCAAATGTCAAATATGTATTGTGTAAACAAAATGTCATGTATGGCAAGCGAAACATACATATATATATATATATATATATATATATATATATATATATATATATATATATATATATATATATATATATATCTACTGAGCCACAGATAAAAATGCACAAAACAATGTATTGAAGTAAAACGTGGTTTAAATCAACGTTATGTCTTGTGGAAATGCATGCTATACTGAATACAAACATTTATGCGGTATTGTAAAAATGCATACATCCAAGCCTTGTGACTGCGGTGATAAGCCCTTAAACAAATTAAAGGTCTATCTGTATTATGTTTTATCGGATTCGGTCATTCCTTTCATCCAAACATACCTAGGATGTCAGGAACAGGAGTTGTCAATTCCTATGGTACCATTACCTACTAACGAGCGGTGTGATCAAAGTTAATGAATGTATATGGTCCCACTTAACAAACCAAATGTCATATCAAAATGTAAGCATGTGATGAAAATGTGCTAAGTATGTGGCAAAACGGACATACATAGCATATGATGAAAAACAAATGCACTAAGTATGGTGAACATACATAGCATGAAAAGGTAATGTAAAACAATGTACTAAGTATGCTACAAAGGACATACATAGCAAAAACACAATGAAATTATGTACTATAAGTGTACTAATGAACATAGCAAGTATATGATATGAAAGCATGGAAAGCATGAAATTAACAAGTAGGCACATGTGTTTCACCCCAAAATGTTTGAAAAACAGTAAAAGAGGGGTCTATGTACTCACTTGAGATTTCTCAATAGACTTTAGATATCCACCAAGCAAAGCTAGAAGGTTACGGAATCAAACGGCACCTAATATAGGTAACTACATTAATAAACGGACCTAATCGGAGGATCGGGTAGCATGAGGGTTCGTAAACCAAATGAGTGTAGGAACTCATGTAATTTGGTTTAACAAAGCTTACATACTAAAATGAAACTTATCCTAAGTGCTTTTGACCCGTTACGACCCGTTTAGGTAGCTTATGCTACTTTAACGCGTCGTTCGCGTGAAACGCGTTCGGAATGCCTAACTAGTCCTATGACAAGTAATATATGCCTTAACATGTCTAATATTGTTGCTAAATCAGTTTAGATGTCAAAATTTGGGTTACATAGGCTTAAAATGAATTTTGGCGTAAAAAGGGCATTTTGGTAATTTACCTAAGGCATATATACTACCTATCATACAACTACTTCAACGACGTGACCATAAGGTATAACCTCGGAAGGTTATTCCCTATACTACTATGGTCACCTAAAGTGTTTGGTCAGATCCTAATGATCGACCAAATGGGTCGGGTTCGAAAGCATAAGCGATTGATTAGATCGCTTACCCTTACGACCCTAAACAAGCACAATTCTAAAAGTGACGAGCTAAACATGCTAGAACATGTTTAGTCAAGTTAGAAAACAGGTTTTGATATCAAAACAAACGGTTTTGATACCCTAGAGTAGTTTGGTTACAAAATACGCAAGAACACGCATTTTGCCCGAAACTACGACTCGTCACTGAGCCTAGATAACGTGGTAATCAGTAGGTATAGTCACTAGGGACTATGATCATCGTGATTACACTCATGTTATGAAGTTCAAACGAACTTCGCATTGACCATAAACTGGTCAATGCAGAAAGTCAAACGCAGTTTGACTTTCAAGCTAAAAACGCATAAAAAGAACGAAGGAACACTTACAAAGGGTCCCCGCAAGATTGATTCCAAGTATTTCTCAGGTAGGTAGTGAATAATCACAACCACTTAGAGAAAATCTCAGATCAATGTGGGTTGCAACAAATGAGAGCAAGGGGTATATATAGTTTTTGTACAACCGTTAGGATCGTTCGTCGGGAAACGTGCTTCGATCTAGGCTGTCCAAGTGTGCCCCTTGTTTTCTAATACCATTAGAGCCCATAGAAATGGCCCATGGTGTTGTAAAAACCGTTTGCAAGTGGAATACATGGCTGGAACAGCTGGAAACAGGTTGTTAAACACTTTCTGCATATCTGGGAGGGCCACGAGGGCCGCGTAAGCAGTACAGATCAGAAACAAGTTTCCAAAATGACAGTTTCAGTCCCTGTTGTGTTTTAAGGCCATTTCCGATGCTTCTATGGCCCGTTAAGTCAACCTTAAGGCCCTAAAATGATGCCTAAACATTGTGGACATGAAACATGCCCAAAAATATGCCGGATGTCGGTTCGTTTGGTCGTACGATCGCGATGTTTGCTTAATTACGACGGAATGCGCATAAGCACGAAAAACGATCCAAATTGCGCGACGAGTGGATTTTTCTCATGCCAAACACTAAAATAAAATATTTTAATGCTTACATAAATTTTTGGATGTCCGGATGTATTCAGAACGTAAGTTATGCGCGAAAATGCAAACTTATGCACTTTTTGGCGCTTTTAGTCCCTGAATGAGCATAAAGTTTATTTTAGCACACCGAACCTCTCAAAGCCTATTTCTAAGCTATGTAAAGGATATTTAAGGTGTGTTTAACTTATGGCCATGTTCCAGAATGTCCGTTACAGTTCAAATTGGCATACTTTTGCAGTTTGTCAATTTTAGTCCCTATAAGCGAATTAACTTGATTTTGCCATACCAAAGCCTTCAAAACTTATTTCTAAGTTATGTAAAGGTTATTTAAGGTATGTTAAGCATATGTTGATGTTCCGGAGTGTTTGTCACGTTAAACTGATTACGTTTACGCACCAGTTTGCGTATAACTCTCTAGAAAGCGATATAGAGTTTGAAATTGAATAAAAACCAAAACATGAAAAATGTAAAACATAAACAAACAAACATTGGGATCAAATAACTTTATTTCATTGATAACTGAATTGTTTACAATGATTACAAGCACAGATGTCACAACAGGCACCTTATCCATTGCCTTCTTTTCGTTTTCCTCCGCTACTACGATGTGCGCCAAGAAAGCTTTGTATTCCTTTCGAAGATACTTGCTCGCTTGTATGCACGGCATGAGGTTGAGATCCTTAGATGAGACTTCGCCATAGACACAGAGTTGATCACCATTCGCGAGAGAGAAATGAATGATCTTATCAAAGCAAACGACTTCAGCATGATTTTCGCGAAGAAAATCCATGCCTACTATGATATCAAAGCTACCAAGCTTCATCGGAATAAGGTTGATCGGGAAGACGTGATTGTTGAGTTCAAGCGTACAATCATGTAGAATAGAACTAACAGTGACGGTTCTTCTAGTGGCAACTTCTACGTCGAACGTCGTAGGGAGATTAACGCATTTACGTTTTAGGAGCTTTTCGAATTCTAACGATACAAAACAGTTATCGGCTCCAGTATCAAATAAAAAAGAAGCATATATACTGTTGAAAAGAAACGTACCATTAACCACATTGTTGTCAGCTTGGGACTGGCGGACATTGATGTTGAATGTTCATCCGCGGGCTGTTGACTGTTGTTGCTGCTGCTATTGATGTTGTTGCTGTGCTGGTTGCTGATGTGGCTCTTGCTTCACCACTCGGTTCGGGCAGACATTTGCGAAATGGTTGGGATCACCACACGCGAAGCAGGCTCTTGCATGAGCAGCGGGGGTAGGAGCTGCTTGTTGTCCCTGAGGAGCGGGAAGAGGAGCTGGAAATGCAGGATCTGGAACTTGAGCTTGGCGGGGACCAGTACGGCAGTTGGCAGTAAAGTGGCCGTAAAGGTTGCAGTGAACACAAAATGGACAAGCGATCCTTACAGGATGATGATAAATACAAGTAGGGCACAGTGGGTGCGGACCAGTATATGCACGTTTCACGGGAGGTGCATTGGTCACAGGTGCAGCTACTTGGTGGTTCTGGGGATGAGCAGGGATAGCATTGAGAGGAGCGGTGGTGACTGCACAGTTCTTGTTGCTGTTGTTGTTCTTACGCTTGGTGGCGTGAAGACTTGGAAGCTTGCGGTGCGGCGGTTTCGGGGGCGGGAGAAGCAGTAACTTGATGGAGACTCTTGGTGGTGTTCTTGAAGTAACCAGCACTAACTCGCTTGTCATTGATTTCTGCAGCGAGTAGATAAGTCTCTTCGATGGTAGTCATCTTTGCAGCTTGCACGAAATAAGCAACACAATCCGGTAAAGCACAGATGTATTTCTTGATTGTGATGTCAGGAGTGGAGACTTGGCCGGGACAAATGATGCTAAGCTGCTTAAAGCGCGTAGTAAGGCCAACATTGTCGCCACCTTCTTGCTTAATGTTCCAAAACTCGTCCTCCAGCTTCTGAAGCTCATGTGGGGGACATAATTCTTTCATCATGATTTCCTTCAATTCCTCCAAAGTAAGCACATAGGCTGCGTCGTTCCCTCGCCTGTTCCTTTCAGCGGTCAACCAATCCAGAGCCCTAGACTGGAAAACGCCAGTTGCATTGACAGTGCGGAGGTTATTGGGACAACCGCTTTAGCGCAGAGTGACTTCAATCAAATCGAACCATTGAAACATGGCAGTAGGCCCGTCTTCACCAGTGAAATCTTTCGGGCCGCAGGCCTTAAACTACTTGAAGCTAAAAGTAGACTTAGGCGAGTCAGTCCTAGATTCCTCAGAGGACTTGGTACCGATTTCATTAATTTCGCTGACGATTTACGGAATGACCTTGGCCATTTCCTTGGCGACTAGCAAGGCGATGCGTTTGTCAGCGTGGTTGCGGCGGGTAGCACGGGAAGTATGAGATCCAAACGATGACATTGTCTGCAACAGACATCGTCATAGGACTTAGATGCGATTAAATCGAGTATAGTCTATAGTATCATCTCACACTACCTTATATAAAGCATAGGAACACGTTCACACATAGGCACGTAATCACGTAGACACTTAAATCACGTAGGCACATAAGCACGTAAGCACATAGTCACATAACACGTAGATCACAGAAACACATATTCAACTATATTTTGCACGTATTCACCTATCATTCAAGTTCGCGAAGCGGGTTCGAGAGTAGCGAGTAGCATAGCATACGAGAGTCCATCGATTGACTGCGATTTGTTAGCGTTTTGAGGTAAATGTGCAGTGCGAGTTGTGCGTGTTTATCAAAGCGAGAAACGAAAAGCGTATAAATCTCCAAAATCAAAACACATAAACATGTAAAACCACATAAAACACATAAAAGCGATAAATCACAAAGTCAGCGGCTGCGAGCTCAGAATCGAAACAGAGTGGCTGGGTGTTGAGACATCTACTACCCAAAGTGATTCGACTACTCTCAAGGACTTCGAGTACATGTTTTGGCCTAATAGACTGTGCTCTCTCACCAACAAACGGTGAATGGCACACATCCTTTTGGCTATTCACATAACTCGAGTCATTGGAATCCATGGCTATTCACATAACTCGAGTCATTGGAATCCATCGAGACTTTGGTGAGAGTTTTTATAAAACCAAAATAGAGAGCGGAACAAGTCATCAAGATTCGGGTTTCACCCCTAACTTAACGACTGCATTCCTGTTTGTGTGATGGAATCACGAGATAGAGAGAGAATCTCGTCGAAGTATGGATTTCACTCCTGATTGAACGCAAATTCTCGTGTTTATAGTAAAAAATGCGCGTCGAGTGAGCGATCTAATTGAGAGTTTGCGGTTTTCACACCTAGTCTCGATCCAATCACTCGTTCATTTTCGAAAAATCGTGTGTCGCTAGCCTTAGGAAAGGCTAAGTGATAGTGCTCGTCCTTAGGAAAGGCCGATAGAGTGTAGCGTGTTCACGAGTCGAGAGAGAGTAACAGAAATAGGCTAGCGCGGGACCCCTACCGGGTTTGCACAAGGCAGTCTGTTGGTGCTTAGACTATAGACTAGGTCGTTTCTAAGACATCGACCCAGACTAGGTCGAGTCTTGCTAATTCCCTATAGTTATGGCTCTGATACCAATCTGTCATACCCCAACCGATGGCGGAAACATCGGGGTGAGGCACTGAGCAAAACAGATTGTCCAGGAGAATCCATAACAACTATAATTACCAAATATTTAACGTTATGTCCCATACCATAACATATCGAGCAAAACTGTTATTACAGACATAGTTTCTCAAAGACAATAACATTGTTCGACAACTCAAATATTATTTAGTTTGTTTCTAGACTCCCATAGCTTGATTCCACATAGTTTAGCAAAACACAGCATCCTAAACACCTGTCACATATGTTAAAATAGGTCAATACACATAGTGTAAAGGTGAGCATACAAGTTTAATAGTATAATAGTAGCGAAAAAGCGATTTGCGCATAACCAACATGTAACACGTAGAAATGTGAAGCATGTAATCTATCGACAATGAAATATGCACAGACATGACTGCGAGTTGTAGAATGCGCAACACATATCACCACTGTGACACGTGAAGAAATACCCTTAACAACCCCTGTCCACGACAGGTGCTGAGTCCAAACTATAGTACTATCGTTGCTAAGGTGTCAGGCAACAATCACTGTGTAAACATAACATACACGCATTCATCGAATAACACGTATAACATGCAGAGCGGTTAGCGTATAAAAGTGGTTGCGTTGTGTGTCGCTGTGATTTGATATAAGTAACGTATGTAACACCCAAAAGTGCGTTAAGCAAAAAGGGATCGAGTATACTCACAGATCGTGTTTAATGAATAAACACAGTCTTGGATTGAAGGGATCGCTGGAGGGTTAGCCTGATCACAGTACGATAGTATAAGCGATGAACAGTGCGTTAAACAGTGCGTCGAGTGAGATGAGGGACAGATAGTGATCCTATCGGATGATCGTCCGGACGGATGGTCATCCGGACGGATGGTCATCCAGACGGATGACCATTCGGTCAGAGGGTCATTCGTTTGGGAAGGATGTGTTTGTGAATTGTTTAAACTTTGAAGTTTTCATTGTAGCATTTTAAAAATTGTGAAGTGTTTCTAAATATCAGGTCATCCGGTCAGATGGTCATCCAGACGGATGACCGTTCGGTCGGATGGCCTTTCGCTTGAAACTGATATTCCTTGAAACTTGCAAAAACTGATTAAGTATTGAATCTTGCAAAAATGACTGTCTCCTAACCAGATCATTGTTCGATTGGATGGAGGTCCGATCGGATGGCAGTTTGATCAAGCAACTGTTTGTTTGAGTCCTGTAAAATCAATTAAGTTTAGAAAAGTATGCGGTTTGACCGAGACGGTGTGACAACGTGTCAAACAATGGGAACTACATCAAGTCCAAGTCATCCGATCTGATGGGAACCACCCCGTTCGATCAGTAACTGTTCTTGATGGAGTTTCATGTTCAACCCGTGAATTGGTCGTCTCTTCGATAGTAATCTGTTCTCATAGCGGCACTTCACTAGAGAATGAGTAGAAGTCCTGAACGAGCTCAGATTTTACCGGTTTCGAGTAAAAGTGAAGAATGTTTGAAGGAAAGTTTGAAGCACTTGAAAAATGTTTAGATCTAGGTGAAATCAGTGTTTAAACATGTAGAAATCCATTAGATCCGAACCATTTTTGATGAGATGAGGTCACACTTAAATGTTCATAAGAACTCCATGATGACATCACCTTAGAACAACCCGAATCAGAGGATTTCATGGTGGAAATGCAAGATTTGATGGTGAAGATGATGTGAAAGTGTGTGTAGATGATAGAAGTACAATATTTGGAGTGAAAACTTACAAGAATCATGAGGAATCGAGAGAAAATAGAAGTACAATATTTAGAGTGAACAGTGATGTGACAGGTGAAGTATTTATAGTGAGAGGAGAGAAAGGCGGTGGTGGTTAAATGGGTCGGAAGGCCTTTCGATCGGATGGTCATCCGGTCAGATGTCCATTCGATCGAATGGTCCTTCGATTGGAGGAATTCTGCGAGTTGGTTTTCTGACCTTCGTTTCATACGTTGAGCGTTGCGTTGCGTTGAATCGAATTGTGAGTAGGCAAGGCGATAGTATTACACACTAGTTACACAAATAACATAACTACTAATAATCATAAAAGGTACACTTACGTTTCCAGTTCGCGAAGAGATTGCGGTGCGATAGATTTGCGATTGCGTTTGCGATTACTCACCACAAAACATAAAATAAACATGCACAAGTAACACATAATGGCACACACACATAAAACAATACCAATAATTGCGGTTAGTGTTGCGATGCGTTAGCGATGAGATAGCGTTTAAGTAGATTAGCGTTTAATTGCATTTATCGCATTGATACTTCACATAATACAAATCGTAAAACAAAACAAAAAAGCGTAAACTAAAGTATCGATTATCGAGGTTCGAGAGTACAAGAAATGATTGTCAGAAATGACAGATCTGATTAGCAATCTTTTCTTCCTTTAACTTTGACTTCAAAAGTTGGGTTGTTACATTTGGTTTTAGTTATCTAACGTTTTGATCAATAGTATTGTTTGTTGTTTTAGTTAGTGACATACTTGGCAGGTTTGTAAGGAATGCACACAGAGTTGAGAAGACTTATATTCAAAAGTCTATTCATACGAGTCTACTTCAACTCTGTGGGAGTACCTCTATCCCTTTTCACATTATTAGTTTAGCTCTTCATAATCGCTTAACTAATACGTGTTTCACATTGAGGACAATGTGAAGTTCAAGTGTGGGGAGGGATTTAAAGGTTTAACTTTATTTGTCTTCCTTTTTGTACATATTTTGGAAAATACAAAAATAGGTCAGTGTGTTCTTTAGAAAGCATCAGATTTGATCAAAACTGACAAGCCAAATTGATTCTGAAAAAGATAACTAAAAGTGTGACAAAACAAAAAGAAAGACTTGCATATTTATCTTTATATTCATACTCATTCCTTCCGTTTTATTGAGCATATTTTTTGAGCCCTTTACTGGTTTCTTAACATGCTTCTTATTTTTGCGAAAAATGAGTGAGCCAGATACTTCATGTAATTTAGAACTTGTCAAATAGCATACTTTTCAAGATCATAAATATGTGAAATTGCATAAATATGATAGAGGCACTTAGGATACCCTTCTTGTGTTAGCCTTTTTCTTTGTTTATGGTACCCAACATTATCCATTAGTTCGCCATGTTGAGCCTATTTTCCATATTTTTAAAAATTTTACCCAACTATTTAGCCTACTTAACCAAATTTAGCCTTCTCATTTTTAAACCTTTGTGTTAAAACTCGGTCAAAGCTATTATCTAACTAGTTTGTTTGTAATTATTTCAATTGAAAAAAAAACACGTCTGTTGAACTCTCTATGGAGATTATGGAAAATATTAGAAAGAAGAAAACAAAGAGTAGAAGTGTAAAAAGCATAAACTCTGAACACAAATAGCTTAGCAACGTGTTTAGAAACCTATAAAAATAACCGCCGAGTTTTAACCCCTTTAACCACTTTCAAATACCCATTCCATACCCTTAACCATAGCCTATCATTACAACCATCAAAGACCTCTTGATATATGCTTTTCATATGTTAATTGGTGGAGATTAGATCTTTTGACAAGCTTATGATATTTCATGATTCATTGACGTGGCATCGAGTGTTACACATACACATTACATGTATGATTCAGAAATATAACCGAGTGTGTGTGAGCATTGTGAGAAATGTAAAATATTTGCATGCTAAGTCAATCGGAAGTAGAATCATTGCTTTTCGGTTATCTTTTCATACATCCGTATAAGCTTGTTTGGTTTAAATCTTTAATGGTGACTTCTTGAAGACCAATTAACCACCAAATAAATTAGTAACTTTGTAAATATTTAGATTTATTTCCTTGCCTTATTTTAAGTTTACTTGAGGACAAGCAAACTTCAAGGGTGTGGATGTTTGATATTCATTAAATTATACATGTTTTAGCCCCACAATTTGTGACACCCGGCTTTTCAGGCCGTACCGTACAATTGTAACAAGTGTTGTGAATAGATAAAAGGCCATATTTGATTGATTATGATGTTTATATGTTAAATTTAATGAGTTGGTAAGAAAAACGCTTATCGCGTAAGAAAAACGCTTATCGCGTAACGGTTAAAATGCGAAACGCTTATCGCGTAACGGTTAAAATGCGAAACGAACGTTGGTGACCACCCGATCAGTGTTAAATCCTAAAAATAGTCTGTTATGATTAAAATAATAATTTTAATCATATTCGTGAGGAAAAATAAATTAAAACGCTAAGAAACTCTATTTTTCGAGTTTAAGCGCGCACCGCGCGATGCAGCGCGTGTACCGACAATATACTGTCAACACAGCCTGTCAAGGCAACTGATAATCATTTTAGTAATATTTTGATGAGTTAATTACTATAGAATGATAAAAATAAATAAAAACGCATAAATCCTTATTTTTGCGATTTTAAACGCGTACCGCGCAACACAGCGCGCAAACTGCCAAATACCGACAACGTAGCTAGTTCAGGCAAACAAAATATTGTTCAATAATATTTTGGTGAGTTTATTTTTATAGAGCATTAAAAATAATTTAAAACGCACTATAACGGGATTAAAACGCTAGATAAACTACCCGGTATCCAGTTAAATACCCGTTTTTAACCTATATATGACATATATATGTATTTTATTGCATATGTATGTGTGTATTTCATGTATAAGGGAGGGGGGAGACACCTCTTACATCTCCTTGCCACATGTAAGCCATGCACAATGCATGGAAGCTTTGAAAACCTCCAAATCTTGATAAATCCAAGGAAATCTTCTCAAACCAAGATTCAAAATCACTCCCCTTTCTCTCTCTAAAAGCAATCGGCCGAACATCCCCTATCTCCTTCCAATTTTTGAAAATTTCAACCATTTCTTCAAGATTCAAGTTCATTCCAAGCTTGTTTCAAGCACTTTTGAAGATCCAAAGGTGATTTGAAGGTGTTTCAAGCAAGAACTAAGCTCCATATCATCACACTTTGTCAAGAAACCCATCAAAATCTTGTAGGTATAAAATTTACTTTAAAATCATAATCTTGACTCGTGATGATGTTGATGATGATAGAGGTTTCTCAAAGTTCTTGGATAATTCACAAAGTTGAAAACTAATAAGAAATGGGTTTTTATACAAAATAAAAATGGGTGTGTATATGTGTGTGTTTATGGCCGATTATGTGTGTATGTATGTGTATATGTTGTATTTGATTTTTGATGAAAGAGTTCTTGATTTATTTGATTTCTTGAAAAGTATGATGCATGAAGGAACTTTTAAGTGTCATACAAGAATGTTGTAAAGTGAATTAGAGATTGAAAGTGATATATTGAAAAGTGAAATTTTGGAAGTATGTGTGTATATGTGTGTCGTATATATATATATGTCTATATGTATGCATGTATGTCAAAGTTGTTGTGTAATCATAAAAGTGAAGGATCTAAGTATAAATGAACATGAATAATTGAAGGATTAAAGTGTTATGTATGATATTTGAAAGAATAAGATGTTAGTAAGGTTTTGGTGTATTGAAATCATATTAGATGATAAAGTTGTGATATGAACATATTAGATGCATATACTTAGACATGCATGATGATATATGATCTTAAAAAGATGATTTGAGTATGATTGAGTAAAAATCAGTTATGAGCAGATTATAAACACTAAAATGAAGTTATTTTAAAGTTTTTAGTGACTTATAACTTTGTCATAATGTTTGCTAGCTTTGCATGTTGTACTTGATGCATTAAAAGTTGTAAAATACGTGAAATCGCATGATTTATGTGACTTACACAAAAACTGCACTAATCTGATTATAACCACTATTTAAATCAGTAAATAACATGTATTGTGTTAAAACTGTTCAAGTCTCAAAATCATAAAATATATATATATATATATATATATATATATATATGGACTCATATATATATTAACGTGCCAATATAATCAAAAATGATAATTTTTCGAGAAAATCTCAAAGTTATGTGATAATTCTAAGAAACTGAGAAACTTAGGATTTTTGTGTTATGTGTACTGATTTAAAATCGTTCTTATATATATAATAGGATGTGTAGAAATCAATCTCTGGGATTGCGCTATTTAAAATACGCACCCAAAGGTGAGTGTCACTAAACCCCTCTTTTTACTGCTTTGTATATATTTTGGGGGTAAAACACGTCAATAAAAGGGTTTAATAATGTTTTTGAAATAAAACATACCTTTTAATATAAAATATATATTTTCGATGAAAATATATGAAACTTGATAAGTCATACGTTTCGAAGTAAAAACGTTTTTGATGAATAAATGTTGGACATTGGGATGATACGGTATTTCCCAATGATGGAGATTCAGGGGATTCATACAACATCGTGTATTAAATTGTCATATTAGTAGGATATATATATTGTACGTGAGGCATACATCATTTTGTCCTTCAAGAGGACCCTGCGCCCATGATGTCGTTTAATCATTTAAGTATTGCACGTAAGGAATTGTTGGTAGAGCTATCGGGTTGACAACCCCGTCGTGACCGGTCGCCCCGTGTCAAGTCAAACGAAAAATTGAAATTCGGTTTATTGTCTAGCATTGATTATCCCTGCATGGTTAATATATAGTTCGTATTGTCTAGCTAACATACGAGTCTAAAAGTTGACGCAATAATTTAATATACAAAACCTGGGCAATATTACTGTTGTCGGATTGATGAACCGACGGAAGGCCCATGGATTTTATTAAGGAAGTAAAATGGACTTTCTAAAATTATATGGATGTTTTCAAATAAACACCAAATCAGAAAGTTTTCCTTTGGAAGAATATTGTTTGTATGTGAATATGTGAACTCACCTTCCTTTGTGTTGACACTTGATTTTTAACGTGTTCTACAGGTACTTGAGTTCGGCTTCGGGAAATATGGCGTATCTTGTGTTTGTCGATGCATGTTTTGTCACTTAAAATGTTGGATTGACTTTTAAACTTTCTGGGACTAATGTAATAAGATCCGTGAGGATCAAAACAACTTAACTATGTCGTGGTTGTGTCGTGTTTAAAAACGAAATGTTTAAAACTTAGGTTTTAAATAAGATGATATGTCCAACAATTTAATGCATCGATCATCAAGATATAAATGGGCACCCGCTTCCGTCACCACTACGTTTTATATTCCGCTGCGACGTATTTTGGGGTGTGACACAATTTACTTCCGTTTTAAACATTTTTGACTGAAACTTCGATGTTTAGGTACCAAATCAGGTACTTTTCTATTTTCAGGTCTTAAACAAAGTGCAAAAGACAAATATGGAGAAAACGAGGCGATTTCAGGACATTTATGGTGAAATTTGCAAGATTCTGGTGAACTTCCAGATAGTGCACGACCATACGTCCACATGCACGACCGTGCCTGGTCTCAGACCTCGGAAGCACTACCGGTGCAAATGAAAGTGCCATTATTTCTCAGACCGCACGACCGTGCGAGCCAAGTGCACTCTCGTGCACTACCTGGACACACATTCTGATGACACCGCACTATTGTGCGGCCAAATGCACGACGGTGCAGATCTGAATGACTGAGACCAACTTATCCACTAGTCCACTTGTCTGACCCAAATGGAAAATGACGTCACCCGACAATTGTACGTGCATGACCGTGCAAGTGCACAGCCGTGCGGATCGGAAATTTGCCTATAAATAGCAGCATTCACTACTGGTTAAAGTGTTGGGTTTTTCTCCAAGTTTCTAAGCGATTTTAGAGGTCAATCTTGAAAGCTTAACCAATCCAACCCATCAATTCCTTGCTTTTTTATGGTTTGATTCCTTGTTCTTAAACATGTATTCTAATCATTCTGCAAGTATTGAGCTGATGTTAGTTTATGTTCATTGTAGTATTATGTAATAGTAGTAATGAACTTGTTTCTTGAATAATCTTTAGTTTGTAACCTCATTGGTATGAATCTTTAGTACCTTTTCATGTTTGAATCTTCATGATTATATGATGAATGTTTCATTGATGTTGGATTCTTGATTATGTTTGATTGTCCGGGATAATGAATCTGTGGTTAGTGAAGATTGTTAACAATTCCTTGATTAATCACTTGTTTGTAAACTTTTTTACACCATGAGACTCAAGAGGGGTATTGGTTTTGTCACACCCCGACCGCGTTAAAACAACGAAACCGCGACGGAAACGTCGGGGAGTGTTGCAACAGAATCATTGTTTCACAACCATGGATTCAAAAGTTTCGTTTTATTGATTCATTAAGTAATTTACATTATCTTAAACAAAACAAACAAACTAAACATCGTCTATCATTGTTATTATGTCACTAAGGCCTCGTCCAAATCCTATGTGAGCATGCATCTTAGCAATCAACATAATTCAACAACACCTGAAACATATGTAAAAACAAAGTCAGCAAAGAAATGCTGGCGAGCACATAGGTTTTATGAGAGTGTCGGATTCATGGCTAGTTTACATGTTGCAACACCACATTTAAAAACCTTGTTTTGAAAAGTGTATAGTATTGCAACCTAATTAACCAACTCAAATCAAGTGGGTTATAGTTTATAAAATCTCGTAGCCATGATTCTTAACCCAAAACATTTGTTTAATTAAACCAAATTGTAAATCATCTCGATAGTAAAACTCGTATGGTTTATATTATTTAGAAAACATCGTTGTGTGACATCGCTTCAAAATCGTTTACCCAAGGGAACTAAATAACGCCACGGTATGTAATATGATGAAAACACTTATATATAAGAAGTACCAGCGGCGTATCTACCATGTTTTCATCACATTACACCCGTCCCGTTATCTAAACACTTAACCAAAAACCAATCGTTTGTTCAATTCGTTTAACTCATTTAAATCGTGTCAAAATTGTTTAACTCGTTTAAATCGTTCCAAAATCGTTTAATTGTTCCAAAATCGCTCTCATTTTAATTGTGAAAACTACTTATGGTCGTCTCGCTAATAACATCCAAACCTTCGCAACTCGTCCATCGCCAATTCTCGCATTAATAAACCACCAAAGGGTAAATTAACAATCACAGATTCAGTCGTTACCCACATAACCCCCACACATCACCATGGGTGCAGTCTGATAACGTGATTTGTCAGATCCTATGGTACCATAACCTAATACTGGTCGATTCGGCCAAAACTAATGAATGTTATTTGTTATGTAATTATGCCCAACAAGTTTGTTCACATTATCGAAATCGTTATTAATTTGATATAAACCATATTTATCATTTGGAAAACCATCGTTAAAAACATCGAAATCATTTAGCACATATGAATCACCCCAAAACAATTTAAAACAGTAAAAGAGGGGAACTATGTACTCACATGAAGTGCAAAGTATCCTCAATCAAAAGAACTCAACAAGCTCAAGCAAAACAAGGAAATCAAGCAGTACCTAGAAATCGGATCACTAGATAAATAATCGACACCTAAATCGGAAGATCGGATAGAATGAAGTATTGTAAACCAAATGAGTATTGGGACTCATGTGATATGGTTTAACAAAGCCTACATCTTAAATCGAAACCTAACCTAAGTGCTTTCGACTCGTTACGACCCATTAAGGTAGCTAACGCTACTTTAACGCGTCGTTCACGCAAAGCGCGTTCGAGGCGCCTAACTAGCCCTATGACAAGTATTATATGCCTAAATATGTTTAAATATGTTGTATAATCAGTTATGTGACAAAAGTTTAGGTTACATATGCTTAAAATTCAATTATGCATGAAAAGGGCATTTTGGTCATTTACCTAAGGCATATAAACTACCTATCATACAACTAATTAAACCTAAGTGACCATAAGGTATAACCTTGGAAGGTTATTCCCTATACAACTATGGTCACATAATATGCTTGGTCGGATCCTAATGATCGACCAAACGGGTCGAGTTCGAAAGTCAAAGCGGTTGTTTAGACCGCTTGACTTACGACTCTACACAAGCACTAAACTAAAAGTGACGAGCTAAACATGTTAAAACATGCTTAACTAAGTTAGAAAACATGTTTTGATATCAAAACAAACAGTTTTGATACCCAAGAATAGTTTGGTTACAAAATACGCATAAATACGCATTTTGACCGAAACTATGACTCGTCACTACACCTCATCAACGTGGTAATCAGTAGGTATAGTCACACGGGACTATAACCATCGTGATTACGCTCACGTTGCAAAGTTCAAACAAACTTTGTGTTGACCAAAGACTGGTCAAAGCAGAAAGTCAATCACTGTTTGACTTTTGCTTGAAAAACACATAAAAGCACGAAAGAATACTTACAAAGGGTCCAAGCTAGGAAGATCTTGATTCAAGTTGCTCAGGTATGAAGTGCTAGACCCAAACTTAGAGCAATTGAATCAGATTTGTGAGGAATGAATGAAACTTGGGTGGGTATTTATAGAAAACCCACAACCGTTAGGATTGTTCCTCGCAATTCGTGCTTCGATCTTGACCCTCCATGTGGGCATATGGTTTTAAAATACAATGGGAACACTAAAAACCATCAAATTCATCAAATGGTAATGAAAAACCATGGACAAAACCATCAAAATCAGGCTGGAAAGCCAGATTCAATGTTTCTGATCTGGGATGCTGACGCTGGCCGCGTAAGAATAGGACCAGGCTTATGCGCCCCTCCTGGTAAGTTTGGCAGATTTACACTTTTAGCCCCTGCAAGCCCAAAACTTGGTTTTTGATGCATTTTTGACACGTTTAAGCCCCGTTAACCCCATTTCAAAGATCTAAAATGAATTTAAAGTATAGGGAACTTAAAATATGCTCAAAAACATCTCGGATGTCGGTTCCTTTGGTCGTACGGTTGCGTTATTCGGTTAATTACGATGGAAGTCGTAACGAACGCAAAAACGATCCAAATTAAGCGACGAATGGAAATTTATCATGCCAATCACTAAAATAAAATATTTTAATGATTACATAAATTTTTGGATGTCCGGATATATTCAGAACGTAAGATATGCGCGAAAATGCAAACTTATGCACTTTTTGACGCTTTTAGTCCCTATTGATCAAGAAAGTTTATTTTTGCGCACCAAACACCTCAAAGCCTATTTCTAAGCTATGTAAAGGATATTTAGGGCATATTTAACTTATGATCAAGTTCTGGAATGTTCGATAAAGAACGAATCGGCATACTTTCGCAGTTTGACACAAATAGTCCCTGCGATCGAATAGACTTGTTTTCAACACACCAAACCATCCAAAACTTATTTCCAATTTATGTAAAGGTTATTTAAGGTATGTTAAGCCTATGTCACTATTCCGGAGTGTTTTTCGTGTTAAACTGACTGCGTTTACACACCAGTTTGCGTATAACTTTCCAGAAAGCGATTTAAAGCTTGAAATGTAACTCGAATCAAATCAAAAAATCATCAAACACAAATACACATATAATAACACCAAAATACATTGTTTTATTAATAATTGATATTGTTTTACATTGTACATTGATTACAGAGCACAGTTGTCACAATCTCCCCTACTTCAGGAAATTTCGTCCCGAAATTTTAACTAGAGGAAGCTTGTGAAAACAACTGCGGATATTTTGCCTTCATCTGGTCCTCACATTCCCAAGTAAACTCTGGGCCACGTTTGGACTCCCAATAAACTTTGACCAACCGAATTCGTTTGTTCTTCAACTGTTTGACTGCACGGTCAATTATCTCCACAGGTTTCTCGACAAAGTGCATAGTCTCATCAACTTGAATTTCGTCGAGTGGAATATGAAGATCAGCATCGACCAAACATTTTCGCAAATTGGACACTTGGAATGTTGGGTGAATATTCCCTAGCTCTGGAGGTAGCTCTAATCGGTAGGCAACCTTTTCGACTCTTTCAACAATCTTAAATGGTCCAACATATCGAGGTGCAAGTTTTCCTTTCTTTCCAAATCTCACCACTCCCTTCCAAGGTGACACCTTGAGTAGGACACGGTCTTCAACTTGAAATTCTAGGGGCTTGCGTCGCATATCCGCATAACTCTTTTGACGGCTTCTTGCTGTCACAAGATTATCGTGGACCTTCTTGATTTTGTCTGTTGTTTCCAGAATGAGTTCAGGTCCAGTAAGCTGAGCTTCACCGATCTCATTCCAACAGACAGGTGAATGACATTTTCGACTGTATAGAGCTTCGAATGGTGCCATATTAATTCTAGCATGATAACTGTTGTTGTAAGAGAACTCGATCAATGGTAGATGAGAATCCCAATTACCACCAAAGTCTATCACGCATGCTCTAAGCATATCCTCCAAAGTTTGAATCGTCCTCTCAGATTGTCCATCTGTTTGGGGATGATAAGCAGTGCTTAGATTTAATTAGTTGGGTTTCCATAGCAGATTGCATGGTCTTCTAGAAATGAGATGAAAACCGAGCATCACGATCGGAAATGATATCCACAGGAACACCATGTCATGATACAATCTCATCAACATAAATCTTTGCAAGTTTATCAGCAGATAGATCCTCGCGAATCGGAATAAAATGAGCTGACTTCGTTAATCGATCGATAACAACCCAAATAGCATCATGACCTTTAGACGTACGCAGTAACTTTGTGATGAGATCCATAGCAATGTTCTCCCACTTCCAAACCGGTATCTCTGGTTGTACAAGCAAACAAGAAGGTCGTTGATGTTCAGCCTTGACTTTGAGACAAGTTAGGCATTTCGATACATACAAGGCAATATCCTTTTTCATACCAGGCCACCAATACTGAGTACGAAGATCCTTGTACATTTTATCAGCACCAGGATGGACAGAATATCAAGACTTATGAGATTCGTCCATCACTAAAGTTTTTAGATCATCTTGCATCAGAATCTACAAACGATCCTTGAAATAGAGTAACCCATCGCCTTTTGTTTCGAGTTTAAGCTCGAGTTGAAGCGGTAGCTCATATTTCAATAAGCCTTTGATCACACAAGATCGTTGAGCTTGAAGGACACGAGATTGAATATCCGATAGAGTTTAAACAGAATGAAGCTTGACTCGATCCTTTCGACTAAGCGCATCGGCTACGACATTCGCCTTACCAGGATGGTAGCGAATTTAATCATAGTCGTTTAAGAGTTCAACCCATCGTCGTTGCCTCATGTTCAGCTCCTTCTGATTAAGAATGTGTTGGAGACTTTTGTGGTCTGTGAAAACCACACACTTCGTGCCATAAAGATAGTGTCTCCAGATTTTTAGAGCAAAAATTACGGCACCTAATTCAAGATCATGAGTGGTGTAGTTCTTCTCGTGAACTTTCAGTTGTCTAGACGCGTAGGCTATGACTTTACCTCGTTGCATAAGAACGTAACCAAGTCCTAGATTCGACGCGTCACAATAGACAACGAAATCATCGTTTCCATCGGGCAAAGACAAAACAGGAGCATCACACAGCTTCTGTTTCAGCGTTTGGAACGCTTCTTCTTGTTTGGGTCCCCATTTAAAAGGCTTATTCTTCTGAGTCAAAGCAGTGAGTGGAACCGCAATCTTCGAGAAGTTCGAAATGAAACGACGATAATATCCAGCAAGACCAAGAAAAGAATGAACTTCTGTAGGTGTCGTAGGTGTATTCCAATCCTTAATTGCAGCAATTTTGGATGGATCCACATGAATACCCTGCTCGTTGACTATATGACCCAAAAACTAAACTTCTTTAAGCCAAAATTCACACTTGGAGAATTTAGCAAAAAGTTGTTCCTTCTTTAGGAGTTCCAGTGTCAAACGAAGGTGTTGCTCGTGATCGGCTCGAGACTTCGAATAAATGAGAATATCATCAATGAACACAATGATGAACTTGTCTAAATAAGGTTTACAAACCCTATTCATTAAGTCCATGAAGATAGCTGGGGCATTTGTCAAACCAAAAGGCATAACAGTGAACTCGTAATGCCCATATCTCGTACGGAAGCCAGTTTTGGGAATATCATCTTCGAGTACACGAAGTTGATGATACCCAGAACGTAGATCGATCTTGGAGAAACATGAAGCACCTTGCAGCTGATCAAAGAGATCATCAATTCGAGGTAGGGGATATCGATTCTTGATGGTAAGCTTATTAAGCTCACGATAATCAATACACATTCGAAATGATCCATCTTTCTTCTTCACAAACAGGACAGGAGCGCCCCAAGGTGAATAACTTGGTCGGATGAATCCTTTATCAGATAACACTTGAAGATGTTTAGATAATTCTTGCATCTCCGACGGTGCAAGACGATAAGGTGCTTTCGCAATCGGGTTGGCATTGGGTACAAGGTTAATATGAAACTCGACTTGACGAACTGGAGGCAAACCAGGCAGTTCATCGGGAAACACCTCTGGATAATCTTGGACAACCAGAATATCTTGAATACGCTTGCTCTTGCCTTTCTCCTCGGTGACATGTGCCAGAAAAGCAACATATCCTTTTCGTAAATAACTTTAGGCTTTCGTACACGACATGAGTTTCAATCCACCAGATGGTTTCTCACCACGAACTTCCAGAACATCGCTAGACGAAAGAGGAATACGAATGATTTTATTGAAACAAATCACCTCAGCGTGATGTTTGGTCAACCAATCCATTCCAATGATAATGTCGAAACTCCCAAGTTGCATCGGCACTGGGTCAATAGGAAAAAGATGGTTATCGAGGTTCAACTGACAATTGCGAATAACAGAATCGAGTACAAGAGGTTTACCAGTAGCAACTTCGACAGATAAGGGTTTCCTCAGTTTAGTTCTAGGTATCGCAAGTAAAGGCTCAAAAGATAACGAAACAAAACTTCTATCGGCACCAGAATAAAAAAGAATAGATGCAGGTTGATGGTTAACAAGGAACGTACCGTTAACAACCTCGTTATCAGCACGCGCTTCGTTTTCATTCAAATTATACGCTCATCCACGAGCGGGATTCACATTCGCATTTGCATTTGCATTCGCGTTCACCAACCCCGGGCAGTTGTTGCGGAAGTGACCAAACTCTCCGCAATTATAACACGAACCAGGTGGGAATCTAGCAGCATTCCCCTGAACCTGTGCTGGATTCTGAACAGCTTAATTCTGACCCAAACTGTGACACTCTAGGTTTTCCCGAGCAACTTTCTTGTATTAGCATTATGTATACGTATATTATTAATTGAAAGTTTGTGAAGTATCGTAATGTGCTATGTGATCCTTGTATCTAGTTATGTGTACGTAGTATATATATGTATATGCGTGCATTGGTGAGCCGAGACCATAAGAACTCGACTCGAGACCACTCGGTCTCGAGTGAACCAAACCAGTTGGGCCACACACACCCAAGAAGCCCACTCGGAAACCCTTTTAGGGTGCACGGCCCTTGAATGGAGTATAAAACCCCTACCCAAGCCAACATTTCCCCTTTTTTGGACACTCAGTCATTTGTTCAAATCCCCAAACATTCCCTCACACTCACTCCCACACTCCCCTACTTCCTCTCACTAAACCCCTAGCCACACCATTCTTCTCCCTCTCGGATCCAACCAGTAGCATTGAAGGTCCTCAGATCGGCTCGTGTCATTCACTCAAGAACTTCCTTTCGACATTCTTACTCACCTTCATACTCTCGGTTCTTAATCGGTTAGTGTCTTTTGCTTGTAGATGAAAATATTAAATGTGTTGCTTGATGACTACATGCATGTTGAAAGTGTTCATCTTGAATGGTTGATGATGTGCAAATTGCGTATATGTTTACTCATGTTCTTCATTATTGGGAGATGCAAAATGATTGATGTTTTGGATAAGAGTAGCTTAATAAGTTCATAACTAGTTGATTCATGATAGAAAATGTGGTGTTGCAAAATCATATGTTTAGGTGATAGAAGGCCAGTTATGATTCATAGTTGTTCACCTAAATGGATGAAAGATGGGATGGTTGGAGTTCATTTGTGTAAGAATCTAGAAAATTCTAATGATGAACCGTATGAACATGTGATGAATATGTGTTGAATGTGTTTTGAATATTTGAAATGGTTGGGTTTTGATCTGTTTTGATTAGTGTAGAATAATGAAAACATGTTTGTGCATTGTTGATTGGCCAGTACATAAAATCATGAATATGCAATCCTATTGGTTAGTACAAAAAGCTGGCACATGTTCTAGAAGGATCTCCTCATCAGACATGCGAGTCGAGACCCCCGGTTTCGACTCGAGACCATCTAAGTGACGACTCGAGACCAAGCAGCAAACATCAAGGACTCGAAACCAGCAAGATCTCGACTCGAGATCTCATGATCTCGACTCGAGACTGAACTCGAGACCTCCGAGGTTGCGACTCATGCCTGCACCACTCGAGACTGCCCATCCACAACTCGAGACCTCTTGGTTGCGACTCGAGACCCCGTGTTCTCGAGTCGAGACCACCTGGTCTCGACTGGGCTGTCCGACTCAGTTATTGGGCCACAATATGTGACAACCTGTTTTGGGCTGTGCGTGTTTGCCCGCTACTGTTCGATTGGATTATGTGCTGCCATGATGTAACTGTTTTAACTGTTAGAACCGGCCCAATAACGTATAGCGTACTGGTATGATTTGTATGCTACGCGTTAGATACGTATAAGATCAACGTGACTTAACTGTACCCGAGCCTGACCCATACTGGTAACCATGTTAGGTCGTGGTTACCAGCGTGCCTGACCAAGTAAACTAATCTGTCGAGCAACCCAAGGCGAGTTCACAACTTTTAAAGCATGCGTTCCCAGTGGTTGGGAAACAGAACTTAAAACAACGCTATCCCCTTGTGAGGGATACAAACCTACTTTTCTCCCCTTATGTGGGACCTTTAGTTAATTACTATTTATATTGGATGCAACGAGCAATACTAAACGAAACTCTATCACTCAAGTCCCTACTACTTAATACCGATTAGTCGCCGGGGCCTAGCGAACGGGTTATTAGTTGATATCGCTATTTAGGTCTTACCAGCCTCACCCCATGCCCGCGTATAGGATCGGGCGTGAACTAATAGACTCTGGCAAACCGTCAATGACGATAGACATTGACAAACGGGGCACTCTACGAAAACGTACGGTCGCATAGTATTCGGTATTGTAAACAGTTTAGTAGCTTACTTTTGGGGTAGCTCCCCTGGCATGGTATAAATGAGTAAATTAACTGTTAAAACAAGTTTTTGGAAGCTTTGAAAACCTCCAAATCTTGATAAATCCAAGGAAATCTTCTCAAACCAAGATTCAAAATCACTCCCCTTTCTCTCTCTAAAAGCAATCGGCCGAACACCCCCTATCTCCTTCCAATTTTCAAAAATTTCAACCATTTCTTCAAGATTCAAGTTCATTCCAAGCTTGTTTCAAGCACTTTTGAAGATCCAAAGGTGATTTGAAGGTGTTTCAAGCAAGAACTAAGCTCCATATCATCACACTTTGTCAAGAAACCCATCAAAATCTTGTAGGTATAAAATTTACTTTAAAAATCATAATCTTTGACTCATGATGATGATAGAAGTTTCTCAAAGTTCTTGGATAATTCACAAAGTTGAAAACTAATAAGAAATGGGTTTTTATACAAAATAAAAATGGGTGTGTATATGTGTGTGTTTATGGCCGATTTTGTGTGTATGTATGTGTATATGTTGTATTTGATTTTTGATGAAAGAGTTCTTGATTTATTTGATTTCTTGAAAAGTATGATGCATGAAGGAACTTTTAAGTGTCATACAAGAATATTCTAAAGTGAATTAGAGATTGAAATTGATATATTGAAAAGTGAAATTTTGGAAGTATGTGTGTATATGTGTGTCGTATATATATATATGTATATATGTATGCATGTATGTAAAAGTTGTTGTGTAATCATAAAAGTGAAGGATCTAAGTATGAATGAACATGAATGATTGAAGGATTAAAGTGTTATGTATGATATTTGAAAGAATAAGATGTTAGTAAGGTTTTGATGTATTGAAATCATATTAGATGATAAAGTTGTGATATGAACATATTAGATGCATATACTTAGACATGCATGATGATATATGATCTTAAAAAGATGATTTGAGTATGATTGAGTAAAAATCAGTTATGAGCAGATTATAAACACTAAAATGAAGTTATTTTAAAGTGTTTAGTGACTTATAACTTTGTCATAATGTTTGCTAGCTTTGCATGTTGTACTTGATGCATTAAAAGTTGTAAAATACGTGAAATCGCATGATTTATGTGACTTACACAAAAACTGCACTAATCTGATTATAACCACTATTTAAATCAGTAAATAACATGTATTGTGTTAAAATCTCAAGTCGTTTCGAGTTGGGATGATTATAGTAACGTTTAACGCAAAACTATGCGATAAAACGGTCAAAAATCAGCTTTTTGAGTGATTTTTATAAAACTGATTTAAATCAGTAAGTAAACTGATATTTTTAGTTTAAAAATAATTATTCTAACTAATTTTAAGTTTACTTGGTGTTTGGTTGGTCATACGTGACTTCCGACGCCCGAAAACGTTACCGAATCGCTAAAATACGCATTTTTCAATGTACACTAGTGTGGGTAAAATTTTGGGTAAACTTTATGTGGCAAAATGTTTCATGTGATTTAAACATAAGAATATGAAAAATATGTTAAGTTTTTAACATGATGTTAGAAATCTAGCTTACGCATGTATGCATGTACGTTTTGTGCGGTAGAAACGGTAAAAATTGCATTAAACGTGAAACTTGTTTGTTGAGCATGAAATTTGATACATATAAGATATTTTATGTATATTTTCTTTAAAAATGACGAAATAGATAAGTTAACAAGATTTAGCGTGTTTCGGTGTTAAAATTATGTGAGCGTTTATGTATATAAATTACGACGCGCAAATCGTAGATATATTGCGTATAAACGGGAGAGTTAACGGATTTACACAATAATGGTCACCAATAAAACTGTTCAAGTCGCAAAATCATAAAATATATATATATATATATATATATATATATATATATATATATATATATTAACGTGCCAACATAATCAAAAATGATAATTTTTCGAGAAAATCTCAAAGTTATGTGATAATTCTAAGAAACTGAGAAACTTAGTGTGACAACTGTGCTCTATAATCATCGTATAATGTAAAACAATGTTGATTATCAATAAAACAATATGCTTTGGTGTTATTATATGTGTTTTGGTGTTATTATATGTGTTATTGTGTTTGATGATTTTACAATTTGATTCGATTCCGATTTCAAGCTTTAAATCGCTTTCTGGAAGGTTATACGCAAACTGGTGCGTAAACGCAATCAGTTTAACGCGACGTACACTCCGGAACTGTGATGTAAGCCAAACATACCCTAAATATCCTTTACATAACTTAGAAATAAGTTTCGAAGGATTCGGTATGGCGAAAACATGTTTATTTGAACTAAAGAACTAATTACGACAAAACTGCGAAACGAACGTTGGTGACTGCCCGGATAATATTTAAATCCTAAAAATATTCTGTTATGATTAAAATTTTATTTTAATCAAGTTCGTGTTGAAAAATAAATTAAAACGCTTAAAAACGTTATTTTTCAAGTTTAAGCGCGTACCGCGTGTTACTGCGCAACACAGTGCTTATATTGCAAAACACGGACAACGCAGCCAGTCTCGGCAATTGAAATTTATTTCAGTAATATTTTGGCGAGTTTATTTTTATAGAATAATAAAAATAATTTAGAACGCCATAAACCGCGATTTAAACGATAAATAAAATACCCGGTATCCAGTTAAATACCTGTTTTTATCTACTTTTACCATCAAAATTACACTTTACCCCCCCCCCATACAACTTACGGTTACAATAAAGTGAGGCCCCCACCATATATTTTCCTAGATTGTGCAAAATTCTATTTGATCTTGTTTTAGCCATGTGTCTTTGCATGCCACATTCCTATCACTTCCATATCTTCTTATATCTTTACACAATCTTGCAAGATCACTCAACATCTTCACACTCCACTCAAGTCCCTCACTCTTTCTCTCCCCAAACCGTCCACCCTCTCTCTCTCTCACCATTTTCATTTCTTCAATCATGTTCTTCATAATCAAGTCCTATTTCAAGCCAAATTCAAGTTAGTGTGAAGATCCAAAGGTGTTTCCAAGGAGCATTCAAGTGATTTCAAGCTTCCTATCATCAAAATCTCATCCCACAACCTACTTGAATCTTGAAGGTATAACATTTATGTTTAAATCATACTTTAGATTCTTGGTTGTTCTTGATGATTTGAAGTTTCTCTTGAATCTTGGAATTTTCACTAAACTTGAAATCTAAAATGAAATGGGTCATGATACAAATAAAAATGGTGATGTTCATGTGGGTGTGTATAACCGTACATATATATACATGTGTGTATGAGTTTTGAGCTTGATTGTTGTTAAGTACTTGTTTAAGTTGTTGCTTGTTCTTGAAAAAGAGTTAAAATGTAAGTGTTTAATGATCTATGCATGATATGTAAAATGACCAAGTACATCAGCAAATAAACCTGAATATATCACATATTTGATGCATTTAGATTAACATGAAATGTTGATGAAATGATAGTGTGCTTTATGCACTTGTACATGAAGATACATGTTGATTTAAAGCTCAAGAAATGGTAAAAAAAGGGTTGTATGACAAAAATGCTTTTGAACAGGTTATAAACACTAAAAATAATATTATTTGATATATTATAATGGCATGAAACTTTGACATAGGTTTGATAGCTTTGCATGTTGTACATATAGCTTAAAAAGTGGTAAATTATGTGAAATTTGCATGATTTATGTGCTTTATTTAAGACCTGCACTATCATGAGTATAACCATTATTTTATTCAGTAAATAACATGGGTTATGTTAAAATTTCAAGTCGTTTCGATTTGGGATGGTTCGGGTAACGTTAGATGCAAAACTATGCGGTAAAACGGTTAAAAAAATCGCCTTTTCGGAGGATTTTTATTAAACTGTTTTAGATCAGTAAGTAAACTGATATTTTTGATATAAAAACAAGTATTTTAACTTATATTAAGTTTACTTGGTGTTTGGTTAGTCATACGTGACTTCCGACGCCCAAAAATGTTACCGAATCGCTAAAATAAGTGTTTTTCGGCATAACTAGAATGGGTTGTTCATGGGTAAATTTTATGTGTTACAATGTGCTATGTGTTTTACAATATGTGTATAATGATGTGTTAGTGTTGACAAGATTATGTGTACTACGCTAACCCATATATACAAATACACTAATATAATAAAAAATAATAACGTTTTGAGGAAAAACCTCAAAGTTATGTGAAAATTCTAAGTATCGGAGAAACTTTGGTATTTTTGTGAGTTTTGATTATTAAATCATTCTTATTTAATTTAGGACGAATAAACAATTTGAGGGTTTGTGTTAACATATAAAAACGCACCCAATGGTGAGTACATAGATCCCCTCTTTTACTGTTTTCGATTGTTTTGGGGTGATTCATATGTATCAAAACGATTTCGATGTTTTAACGATGGTTTCAAAACGAGTAAGATGGTTTATACTAAACTAATAACGATTTCGATAATGTGAACGAACTTGTTGGTTGTTGATGACGGGGGTAGCCCAAGATTGAATAAAATGGCTAATTACGTAAATGCTTAAATGGTTAAATGGTTCAAAGCTTAAAAAGCTGTGAGAAAGGAAAAAGCAACACGGAAACAGTAGCCAGTCACATCTGGCGATCGCTTCACCAACCCACAGCCGCAAAGGCAATGCAGGTCTGCACAATGCACGCTATTATCCGGGGAACAAAAGCCTTCAACCCCCAAAAGGGGAAACCCTCCACTGCAAGCGAGGTTGCTAGTCTAATCCATTCCACTTCGGGAGATACCTTCTCTTATAAAATGACACTTCATTTACTTGAGAGCGGACATCTGGACCAGCTCTGATTCTTCAATCTCTGGCCATTCACATCGAATGCTTGTCTCGCATAAGTCATTCCCTTTCACATCCAACACACACATTCCCTTTGCTTCCACTTCCGAATCTGAGCACGATTCAGAGGAGGATCCATAGCAAAGAGTAACAATAAACTAGTAAACCTCCTTCCACGTCTCGCAAACGTGGGGGGACCCCACGACCTGCGTTAGGCAAGGTTGAACCCTTCAACCATTCTGCCTAGCCAGTCCAGCTACCACCGTTGGTCTTGTATTTGTTGTATCAACAAGTTGGCGCCCACCGTGGGGCCACGCCGCTATTTCTTCTCAAAAAGACCTAGTAGTGTAGCTCTATTCACTTAAAATCACCATGTCTGAAAGTGGATCCCCAGAAGAAGTGAATCAGATTCCAAACACTTCTACTCCGGGTAGTAGCCAAGCTCACGTGGCTATACCAACTTCTTTCTCAACTCCGGGGAGCACACCCGAGTTCCTCAACTTCAACACACCAACTCTGTCCCGATCTGGAGTTCCATCTCCTAATATCGGTGTCTCTGATGCCCCATCATGTGTTGAACTCACCCCTGAAGGGGTTGCTAACAATTTCCTTGTGCTAAGGACTCTTCTCAACCAGCACGTGAGTAAAGAAAGAGAAAAGGGAGTGAGGATTCGTTTAGACTATGACGAACCTGAGCCAACATTGTCTCCTGGACCACCTCCTCCTCTTTTTGCAACAAGAAGTGAGGCTGGTCCCAGTAACCTTTCAAACCCTCACCCTTATCTGTCCTCTATGACAAATCCTACGGTGCATCCTATCTTCTCTTCCCAACCAATTGCTAGTGGTGCTCCTCTGGGACATGAGCTAACTCTTGACCAGCTCCTACAATCCCCGGTGACAAGCTATCCAGCATCTACTACAACTACATGGGAGCAAGCTCTGTCCGTGCTCCCTTTAGCACGAAGTGCTGTTATGAGTGCTCCCCTCGGGATAAACTGCTCCACTGGCCCAGGAAGCCTTCAAGGCTTCAACCCTATGCCCAACATGATGACCCAGATGATGACCAATTTCCCATGGCAACACTTCATCAATCAAGTGCTTGCCACTCAGGGAAACAACGGCAACAGCAGTACTGTGGATGCAAGGACTGAAGAGGACTTGGCTAAACCATACAAGCCAAGTAACCTTTCATGCTTTTCAAGACAGATAGCCGATTATGATTTCCAGTCAAAGATCAAAATGCCGGCACACATCAGGACATATGATGGGACTGAAGATCCCGAGGACCATCTTCAGATCTTCACCGGTGCAGCTCGGATAGAGAAATGGTCCAACGCTGAGTGTTGCCTAATGTTCATGCAAACTCTTGTTGGATCCGCTAGGATCTGGTTCAACGATTTACCTGCTCAAAGCGTTCGAAGCTTTGACGATCTCAGCAAGGGTTTCCTGGCCAATTTCTCTCAGCAAAGACGATATGTCAAAGACGCAACAGTGATCTTTCAGATAAAACAACGTGACGACGAAAGTCTCCGTGCTTTCATTGAACGATACAAGAAGGAAGGTCTGACTTATGTAGGGGCCGATGAGAAAATGAGGGTGGCTGGCTTCATGAATGCCATCACCTCTAAGTACCTTACAAGGGATTTCAACAAATCTCTACCCAAGACCTTAGAAGAAGCTCTTGAAAGGGCTGAAGCCCACATCCGGGGAGAGGAGGCAGTAGACATTAAGGAACAAAGAAAAAGAGGGTCCGGCTGGAGAAGCAACAGTCCAGCCAGAAAAAGAGGGAACTTCAACCCCTATGACAGGCGGCCAAAGGGTTCAGATCCTCGAAGGTCTGAAGGTCGGAACCTTTCGAGCAGGGAGAAAGGCATAAGCTTCACGCCCCTCACAAAGACCCCTCAAGAAATCCTTGCAACAGAAGAAGTTAAACAAAACTTTCGGCCTCCTAGACCTCTCCCCAAAAGCAGGAAAAATGAGAACTCCACCCAATACTGCGAGTTTCATGAAGAAAAGGGTCACCACACCAATGATTGCTTCCAACTCAAGAAAAGAATAGAAGAGGCTGTTAAATCCGGAGAACTCGCTCATTTGGTAAAGGGAGTCCGGGACAAAATGGCTGAAGGAAAGGGTAAGGAAGTCAATATGGTAGATTTCGACGGAAAGGTTCCTCACAAAAGACAAAGGTTGGAAGCTTGGGAGCTTCAATGTGTCTGTTTCCCCCCTACGGAGAATGACCCTCTCTCTAGCCCTCTCGTGGTAGAGGCTACCGTGGGAACGTTGCAAACATGCAAGGCATACATAGACACGGGTGCAGCCACCGAAATCATGTTCGAAAAATTCTTCAACCAATTGAGCAATGAAGAACGTTCAAGGCTTCAACCTTCTGGAACCTCTATAAAAGGTATCGCTGACATACCCCTCAAGCCTTTAGGGCAACTAACACTTAATGTTCGTTTTAGTGAAGGTTCAAAAGAACGAACCCAACCACTCACCTTTGTGGTTATCAACATCCCCTCAAGCTATGATGTGATCATCGGAAGACCAGGACAGTGTGCATTTTACATGGCCGTGTCTGTTGGCCACGGCATAGTCAAATTCCCCACCGAAAGGGGCATAGCAACCCTTCAACCCTCTCAGGAGGCCTACATGGTTGAAGGTGAAAGTTCAAACAGTGAAGAAGACAGGCAAAGGTTGGTCATAAACCATAAATACCCGGAACAAAGGATAAGGGTCAACCCTGACCTTTCTCAAGAGACCCTTTCATACCTTGAAAAATTGCTAACACACTACAGTGATGTATTCGCTTGGTGTCCTGAAGATATGACCGGGATCCCCCGGGATATCGCTGAGCATGAGTTGAGAATACCACCAGAGGTCAAGCCTGTGGTCCAGAAGAAAAGAAGCTTGGCACCTGAAAGAAGTCTGGCAGCCTGCCAAGAGGTTGAAAAGCTTGTGTCAGCCGGCATCCTCCGAGAAGTCAAGTACCAATCATGGGTTGCAAACCCAGTTATGGTCAAAAAACCAGACAACTCTTGGAGGATGTGCATAGACTTCAAGGATCTTAACAAAGCTTGTCCTAAGGATTGCTATCCACTGCCAAAGATTGATCTCAAAGTTGACTCCCTCACCGGGTACTCGTTCAAATGTTTTCTTGATGCATACAAAGGTTATCACCAAATCCTCATGAAGGAAGAAGATGAGGACAAAACAGCTTTTCACACGGACAAAGGAATCTTTTGCTATCAAAAGATGCCTTTCGGCCTCAAAAATGCAGGAGCAACCTATCAACGGCTCGTTGACAAAGCCTTCGAGAGCCAAATTGGCAAAAACATGGAGGCATATGTCGATGACTTGGTTATTAAAAGCAAGACGGAATACCAAATGCTCGATGATATTCAAGAAACTTTCAAGAACCTCAGAAAGGTTAACATGAAGCTTAATCCAGAAAAGTGTTCATTTGGATTCGAGGAAGGAAAATTTTTGGGCCACATTGTTAGAAAACAAAGCATCAAAGCCAACCCTAACAAAGTAAAAGCCGTCCTTGAAACCAAGCCACCAAAGACCAAGAAGGAGGTTGAAAGCTTGAATGGGAAACTTGCAGCCTTGAAGCGTTTTACCTCCAAGTTAGCCGAAAGATCTCTGCCCTTCTACAAAACGCTCAAGAACTGCTCAGAAAAGAAGGATTTCAAATGGACTGAAGAAGCTGAAGAAGCTTTCAACCAGATGAAGCAACATCTAGCTTCCCTACCAGACATTGCGGCACCAAAAACCGGGGAGTTAATATCGGTGTACCTCTCAATCACGGACGAGGCCATCAGCGCAGTCCTCACCATTGAGCGAAACAAGGCCCAGGTACCCGTTTATTTTTTCAGCAAAACTTTAAAATTAGCTGAAACGAAATACCCTCCCCTTGAAAAACTTGCCCTAGCTTTAGTTCAAACAGCTAGAAGGCTTCGAAGGTATTTCCAAGCACACCCCATACAAGTGGTCACCGACCAACCAATTAAGAGTGTGCTTGAAAAACTTGAAAACTCGGGGCGATTAGCCAAATGGGCCATAGAACTGGGTGAACATAACATCACCTATGTCCCAAGGAAAGCTATCAAGGCTCAAGTCTTGGCCGACTTCATTGTGGAAGTCCCAAACCAAACACTTACTGAAGTAAACACTGCCACCACTGAACCTTCCAACCCTGAAGCCTGGAAGCTTTTTACCGACGGGGCTTCAAGCGTTGAAGGGTCAGGGGCCGGATTAATTTTGATCAACCCAAAAGGGTTGGAGTTCACATATGCTCTTCGTTTTGATTTTCAGACCACCAATAACGAGGCCGAATACGAAGCACTAATAGCCGGCCTAAGGCTGGCCAAAGAAATGAAGGTTGAAAAACTTGAAGTGTTCACAGATTTGTTGCTGGTCTCAAGCCAAGTGAATGATAGCTACATAGCTAAAGAGCCCAACATGAAAAAATACAGAGAAAATCAAAGGAACTAATGAATACCTTCCAAGCATGCAACATCAAACAGATCCCCAGATCTCAAAACAAAAAGGCCGATGCCCTAAGTAAGCTTGCATCTCTCACCTTTGCCCACCTCACCAAGAAGGTACTGGTAGAAGTGTTGAAGGCCCCATCCATTAATGAATTGGAGGTTCAAGATGTGGTTACTGAAGAAGAACCAAACTGGATGACTCCCATAAGAAAGTTCCTAAAAAATGGTGAATTACCTAATGATCAAGTGGAAGCTAAAAGGGTTGAAATCAAGGCAAGACAATACATGCTGCAAGGAGAAACCCTTTACAAAAAGGGTTACCTTGCTCCCTTGCTAAGGTGTGTCGGCCCCGAGCAAAGCAAGTATTTGATCAAGGAAATTCATGAAGGAGTGTGTGGAGCTCACTTTGGAGCTAGGTCGGTAGTTGCAAAACTCATGAACCTCGGATATTTCTGGCCTTCAATGCATCGTGACACAGCCGAAGAATTGAAGAAATGTGATGCCTGCCAGATCCATGCACCAATCCCAAAAAGTCCCAAGCACGATTTAGTCCCAATAACCCCCGCTTGGCCATTCCATAAGTGGGGAATGGACATTGTTGGTCCATTTCCCCCAAGCAAAGGGGGAGTAAAATTCCTATTGGTGGCAGTAGACTATTTCACCAAGTGGCCCGAGGTCAAACCACTTGCCAAGATCACAGGAAAGCAAGTCATTGACTTCGTCTGGGAGAACATCATTTGCCGTTATGGATTGCCAGGAGTACTTGTCACCGACAACGGAAGGCAATTTGCTGAGAAGCCTTTTAGCGTTTGGTGCAAAGAATACAAAATCGATCAGGTTTTCAGCTCAGTGACTTATCCACAATCAAACGGGCAGGTTGAGAGAACAAACAGAAGCATAGTGGAAGGAATCAAGACAAGATTGGGAAGATATGAAAGCAATTGGCTTGAAGAATTGCCTAGTGTTCTATGGGCAATCAGAACAACGGAAAAAACAAGCCATAGGAAAACACCGTACAGCCTGGTATTTGGATCCGAAGCTGTGATCCCTGCCGAAATAGGAGTTGTAACCCAAAGAATTGTCAACATGGATCCCGAAGCAAACCAAAAAGAGACCATGTTGAATTTACAACTCCTAGAGGAAGCAAGAGATCAAGCCGCAATCCAAGAAGCCAAATACAAGCAACAGATGGAAGCTTACTACAACAAAAAAGTCAAAAACGAACGTTTCAAGCCAGGGGACCTAGTCCTCAGAAACAACGAAGCCAGCAAGAAAGAAAATCAAGGAAAGCTTGGACCAAAGTGGGAGGGTCCATACACCATCCTTGAAGCACACAAAGGTGGATCCTATAAGCTGGCTGATTCAGAAGGCAAAAGGCTTCCAAGGCATTGGAACGGCAAAACATTGAAAAGGTTCCATGTTTAAACGAAAAGATTGGTTTGTATCAAAATGTATTTCAAGCAGGATTATGAATACCTTTTGTAAAAAGCAAGTATTGCTTTAATGAATGAAGTTGTCTTTATCAAACTTGTCTTTCTATCCTAAAATCAGGTTGAGAACCTAGCAAAAAACTCCATGGCAAGTGCCATGTAAGGGGATGAGCTCCCAGGCCACATCGCTCAATAGGTTCAAGGGTTGAATGAGCCTATATAAGGGGTGAGTTCCTAAATCAATACAACTCCATGAGACTTGTCAAGAAAAAATAAAATTGTCTCATAGATGGGTATAAGCAGCCTATACCAAATGTTCACGAAGTTTTAGAAATATAGTCCACAAAGAGGCTAGAAAAACCAAAAGAAATAATGACAAGGATAGGTGCCATCTCTTCTTGTTAAAAATGCCAAGGCTAAGTGTCTGCAGCACTGAACCCTTTTAGGTATAAAAAGCATAAGGACAGCACAAACCCGACAAAGACAAAGTTACAAAGAGAACAAAACAAGTCCAAAAAAGAACAAAGTAAATTGGAAAAAATCACAAAGGTACAAACCAAGCCAGGACGCAAAACCGAAAAGCCTTCAAGGCTTCAAGCCACCCGGGCAATATCTCGAAACCTTAAAGGCTTCAACCTATTAACAGACAGCCAAAGGCTTGAACGGTTAAAAACCAAACGAACTGCCATGACTAAAGAGGCACAAACATAAAACCATAATAAAAGAAAAATAGTTAAAACATCACATCATAAAAAGTCCTAAAAAGACTTCCAAACATAAGTTAAGGCAAGTCCTAGTAACTTGCAAATCTAATCATTGTCCAACGGCCATACAGGCCTTCAACATAACCAAAAGGAACCCTAGGGGTTCCTACCAAACCTAACATTGTTCAAGTTAACATTACAAACATAAGTTGTTTTCAGTGCTAAGAAAGCTACGAATCAAGTGTCAACAGATTTGGAAACTCCAGAACCTTCGCCCTTGGCCTTCTTTGTTTTCTTCAACTTTTTAGTCTTCACACCTCCATCACCACCAACCGCTGAAGCCTCCAAGCTTGCATCCTTAGGAACATCCGGCTGACCCGAAAGGGTATCGTCACTATCACCTGAATAAGACCTCTTCCTTGAAAGAGATCCCAGGATTTCAGCACAGACCTTCTCATTTAAGCCCTCCGGCTTCAAACCCTGCAACTCAGCAAGAGGCTTACCAAAGCAACCAGAAACTTGATGGATGTAAGGATAAGTTAGCTTCTCCATTTGCTCAACAGAGCCTTTAAAAACATCAGAAGCCTCAGGCCGAAACAGAGGAGACTTCTCCAAAGGATGACCGGATTCATGAAGTTTATACCCAGCAATGAGGCCTTGGTGTTTCCCCAGGTTAAGAAGCTTAGTGTAAACGTCACCAAGAGCAGAGTTAAACTCTTTGGAGTGCAATAGATAAGTAACCACTTGGTGAAAACCCTGCTCTATGAGCCATTGGTTATCCCCAGTAGCCTGAGCAACTGAAGCTTTCAACCCTTCTTTCTCCTTAACAAAAGCCTGCTGCTGAACAAACAAAGCTTCCCGGTCAGCCCTAAGTTTCAGCCTAGATGCCTCAAAGCTCTTTCTCAGATCACTTATCTCAATCTCATGCGTCTTTTTAAGATCACTAACCTTCTTGTCCCACGCCGATTCTTTCTCAGCAAAACTAGCAATCTCCTTCTTCATCACAGCCATGGAGGCTTTCATTTTATCTTTCTTCTTGGAGAACTCTTCATACTCCTGGATCCTCTGACGAAAACGGGCAATGCCTTGAGGAAGCATGGCAGCAAGATTGCAAGTACTTAAAATCATACGGGACAACATCAGATCATCATCCATCCCAGCAATGGTCTTGTGAACTGATGGAGGAGCAATGTGACTTAGAGCATCCTCACAAATAGCAGCATCTTTGAAGCTGTCATCATTCTTCACTGACCAAGTAGGCACATAAATCCCTTCCGGGTCCAACCCTTCAACGTCCCTGCTCGAAGACTCCTGAACAGGAGTGGCAACAACCTTCTTGCCTGAAACCTTTTTGCCATGAATAACCAATTCCTTATCCTTCTCAGCACCTGCTTCAACACCTTGATCTTCCGAAACTTCAATATCATCACTCAAGTCCACCTTTTCAGTAGAAGTGGATTGAGGACCAGCCTTCAACAACCGACGAGAAGATCGACGGGTTGAAGATTTAGGAGCATTAGACTTAGAAAAACCCTTAGCAGTAGCAGCACTAACATAGCCTGAGCCCTCAAACCTTTGGTCAGCAGTTCTAACCACAACATTCTCACCAGGAACAGACGAAGCATCCCCCAAAACAACATCAGAAGTGTCGTCACTCTTAATAAAATCCAAAGCAGACATGACTACAAAAAACAACAACACATAAGTCATAAATTAAGAAAACAATAAAAAGAACGAAAAAGGAAAATGCATACCCATGCCACTCCTCATAAGAACCGGATCCCGATCAACATTCCCCCAAATTTTACTAACCCCTAATAGAACAAGTAAGTGTTCAGGAAAGGGACGAACCCTAGAAGGGCAGTCCCGGATGGCATTGAGAAAAACAGCATTCAATTCAGACTCGGAAGGTTCCGGAGCATTGAGAACAGCATCCGGATTCCTCCACACCATTTTGAAAGGGATGATAGTATCGGAAACCCAGAAAAAGCGGTCTTTCCAAGCCCCAAGTGTAGTAACCATCGATGCAATAAGGCAGGTATCAACTTTGGTTGTTTCAAAAGTAAACCAATCGCCATTCTTAGCCAAACGAAAAAACCGGCGAAAGAGTAAAAGGGAAGGATCATAGCCGAGAGCACGACATAAAACCTCAAAATGCAAAACCCTAGCCATCCCCTTTGGATGGACTTGCCCAAAAGAAACACGATAATACTCCAACAAGTTCAAAACAAAAAACGAGAAGGGATATCGAAGATTTGAGAACTCAAAATGACTACAATAAAGGGCAATCGAACCAGAAGGTGGTTTATCAACGGGAACATCACAAGCAGGGGCAGTGGGATCAAACTTCCTATCAATACCATATTCCATACAAAATAAATCTACTTCCTCTTGTGTTAACCGGGAAAAAGATTTTGCTAAGTCCTTACGAGCACCCATTTTTTGAAAGCGAAAAATGCAGAATGAAAGATGAATAAGAAACAGGGACTTACCTTAGAGAAGAAGAATGGAGGAAACTTGGAATAAATTATGAAACAAAGGGATAAGTATGGAAATATAAAATAAATATAAGTCTACAATAGGGGTAATAATGGCAACACAGTAACTTCTGCGAAAACCGCCACCCTATCAACTGCCATACATCAATCACATCAATTGTCAGTTATTTGAAAATTCAAATTCAAAACATTAACTGCCTTCAACCTTTCAAGCCTTCAAGCATGGAACCCTTGAAACTTTTGGGCAGTAAAACACGCGTATAAAGTCAGAAGTCTTTGAGCTCATCTCCCAAAAACCTCTGACTTGGGGGGCTGATGACGGGGGTAGCCCAAGATTGAATAAAATGGCTAATTACGTAAATGCTTAAATGGTTAAATGGTTCAAAGCTTAAAAAGCTGTGAGAAAGGAAAAAGCAACACGGAAACAGTAGCCAGTCACATCTGGCGATCGCTTCACCAACCCACAGCCGCAAAGGCAATGCAGGTCTGCACAATGCACGCTATTATCCGGGGAACAAAAGCCTTCAACCCCCAAAAGGGGAAACCCTCCACTGCAAGCGAGGTTGCTAGTCTAATCCATTCCACTTCGGGAGATACCTTCTCTTATAAAATGACACTTCATTTACTTCAGAGAGGACATCTGGACCAGCTCTGATTCTTCAATCTCTGGCCATTCACATCGAATGCTTGTCTCGCACAAGTCATTCCCTTTCACATCCAACACACACATTCCCTTTGCTTCCACTTCCGAATCTGAGCACGATTCAGAGGAGGATCCATAGCAAAGAGTAACAATAAACTAGTAAACCTCCTTCCACGTCTCGCAAACGTGGGGGGACCCCACGACCTGCGTTAGGCAAGGTTGAACCCTTCAACCATTCTGCCTAGCCAGTCCAGCTACCACCGTTGGTCTTGTATTTGTTGTATCAACAGTTGTAGTTACATAACGAATGACATTCATTAATTTTGGCCGAACCGACCAGTATTAGGTTATGGTACCATAGGATCCGACAAATCCCGTTATCAGACTAGACCCATGGTTATATGTGGGTTAGGTGGGTAACGACTGAATCTGATGATTGTTAACTTACCCTTTTGTGGTTTGTTAATACGAGTTGAACGATGAACAAGTCACGAAGGTTTGAATGTTATTAGCGAGATGACCAAAAGTAGTTTTTCACAATTAAAACGAGAATGATTGGAACAAGAATGATATTAAACGATTGTACGATTTTTGAACGATTGAACGATTTAAACAAATGAACGATGATCTATAACGAGAACAAGTTAAACGATGTCACACAACGATGTTTACGAAACTATATATAAACCATATGAGCGTTATTACGAGAACAATTTACGATTTGGTTTACAATAACAAATGTTTTGGGTTAAGATTCATGGCATCGAGGTTTATAAATTATAACCAATCTGTTTTAACTTGGTTATTCATTTTACAATACAAACATTTTACAAAACAAGGTTTCAAATATCGATTAACGAAGTTGTACGAGATATTTCAACGAGCCATGAATCTGACACTCACACAAAAACTATGTGCTCGCCAACATTTCTTTGCTGACTTTGTTTTTACATATGTTTCAGGTGAGGTTGCTTAATGTTGATTGCGAATAGGATGCATGCTCACTTAGGACTGGACGAGGCCTTAGTGATTTAATAACGATGATAGACTATGTTTGACTTGCTTGTTTAACTTTAAGACAATGTTTAATACTTAATAAAACGAAACTCTTTGTATCCATGGTTTGAAACAATAATTCTGTTACAACACTCCCCGACGTTTCCGCCACGGTTTGTTGTTTTACGTGGTCGGGGTGTGACAGAAGAAGTTGGTATCAGAGCCAATGGTTATAGGGAATTAGGTTATTAGTAATGTTTTGACCTAGACTATAACTTTCTAGGACCCCAACGCAAGTTGATTTGCGTTTAGATTTTTTTTAAAACAAAACCGTCACCTACTCTTAGGTGATAGTTTGACTCATTTTTTGGCTTAGTGCCTTCTGAGTTTTCAAAATCTCGTCAAAATCTGGGTCTAAATAATGTGAACACGTGTGAACTGGAAGAGTGAATGCCTGTACCCTGAGTTTTCTGTCTAAGGCTAGAGTGTTCGTACAAATCCACATAATCGGACCAGTCACTCTTACCTGGGAACTCTTGGGGTGAGTGTTCACTTATAGGTGAGCATGTCTTCGTGATACATTATTTTGATTCATTACATTGATTAGTCAATGCGTGTCGTTTGTTTGTTCGAGGTAACGAACAAATGATCGCCTTCCTTATGTTTCGTCGATATTTTCAAATATCTCCTTTATTTTTCCTAATTGTCGACCTCACTCGTTTCTCATATTTCCTTGTTAGACAATGCCTCCTGGACGTGATGCACAATCTTTTACTGCTGAAGAAATCGCAGCTCTTGTCTCTCAGCAAATGGCTGCTGTGCTTCCAGGCGTTGTGACCCAAATCCACGAGCTATACAACAACAATAATAATAACAATGCTCAGTGTAACTTCAAGAATTTCAATTCTGCTAAGCCGCTAAAGTTTTCTGGGTCGCAAGGAGCAACTGCACCCCTTCAATGGTTTGAAAGTATCGAGAACACATTTAGACATCTGCAATGTCCGAATGGGCGTAAGGTTGAATTTGCATCAAGTGTGTTTGAGAAGCGTGCTCTTACATGGTGGAACGGAGTGATGCGCGATAGGGGTGCCGAAGTGGCATTGGCACAAACATGGGAAGAGCTTCGAGCTCTCATGATGAGATAGTTCTGTCCCCGTCACGAAATTTGAGCTTTGGAACGAGAGTTTGACGATCTGAAACAAGATGGGGGAGAACACCGTGCGTACACGGATCGATTTGAGGAACTCAGTCTTTTGTGTCCTACTATGGTTACCCCGTTGGAAAAAGCGATAGAGAGGTATATCGATGGTTTACCCGATTCCATACATGATATTGTGACTGGCGTTAATCCTACTACTGTTCGTCAAGCGATTGTGTTATCTGCTACCCTGACTGAGTCGCAAGTCAGGAAGGGTAAACTTACCTCCAGTTCGTCAAGTCGAGTTTCATATTGACCTTGTACCCAATGCCAACCCGATTGCGAAGGCACCTTATCGTCTTGCACCGTCGGAGATGCAAGAGTTATCGAAACAGCTTCAAGAGTTGTCTGATAAAGGATTCATCCGTCCAAGCTTTTCGCCTTAGGGAGCTCCTGTCCTCTTTGTGATAAAGAAAGATGGATCTTTTCGAATGTGTATCGATTATAGTGAGCTTAATAAGCTTACCATCAAGAATCGATATCCCATACCTAGAATTGATGATCTCTTCGACCAGCTGCAAGGTGCTTCATGCTTTTCCAAGATTGATCTGCGATCTGGGTATCATCAACTTTGTGTACTCGAAGAAGATATTCCCAAAACTGCATTCCGTACGAGATATGGGCACTACGAGTTCACTGTCATGCCTTTTGGTTTGACAAATGCCCCAGCTATCTTCATGGACTTAATGAACAGGGTTTGTAAACCTTATTTAGATAAGTTCATCATTGTGTTCATCGACGATATTCTCATTTATTTGAAGTCTTGAACCGATCACGAGCAACACCTTCGTTTGACATTGGAACTCCTAAAGAAGGAACAACTTTTTGCTAAATTCTCCAAGTGTGAATTTTGGCTTAGAGAAGTTCAGTTTTTGGGTCATATTGTCAATGAGCAGGGTATCCATGTGGATCCTTGCAAAATAGCAGCTATTAAGGATTGGAATACACCGACGACACCTACAGAGATTCGATCATTTCTTGGTCTTGCTGGTTATTATCGTCGATTCATTTCTAATTTCTAAAAGATCGTGGTTCCACTCACTGCTTTGACTCAGAAAAATAAGCCTTTTGAGTGGGGACCTAAGCAAGAAGAAGCGTTCCAAATGCTGAAACGGAAGCTCTGTGATGCTCCTGTTTTATCTCTACCTGAGGGAAACGATGATTTTGTTGTCTATTGTGATGCGTCGAATCTAGGACTTGGTTGCGTTCTTATGCAACGAGGTAAAGTCATAGCTTATGCGTCTAGACAGCTGAAAATTCACGAGAAGAACTATACGACTCATGATCTTGAATTAGGATCTGTGGTTTTCGCACTTAAAATCTGGAGACACTACCTCTATGGAACGAAGTGTGTGGTTTTCACAGACGACAAAAGTCTCCAGCATATTCTCAATCAGAAGGAGCTGAACATGAGGCAACGACGTTGGGTTGAACTCTTAGACGATTATGATTGCGAGATCCGCTACCATCCTGGTAAGGCGAATGTCGTAGCCGGTGCGGTTAGTCGAAAGGAACGAGTCAAGCTTCATTCTGTCTGAACTCTATCTGATATTCAATCTCGTGTCCTTCAAGCTCAACGATCTTGTGTGATCAAAGACTTATTGAAATATGAGCTACCGCTTCAACTTGAACTTAAACTCGAAACGAAGGACGATGGGTTGCTATATTTCAAGGATCGTTTGTGGATTCCGAAACAAGACGATCTTCGCACCTTGGTAATGGACGAATCTCATAAGTCTCGATATTCTATCCATCCTGGTGCTGATAAAATGTACAAGGATCTTCGTACTTAGTTCTGGTGGCCTGGTATGAAGAAGGATGTTGCCTTGTATGTATTGAAATGCCTAACTTGTCTCAAGGTCAAGGCTGAACATCAACGACCTTCTGGTTTGCTTGTACAACCAGAGATACCGGTTTGGAAGTGGGAGAACATTGCAATGGATCTCATCACTAAGTTACCGCGTACATCTAAAGGTCACGATGCTATTTGGGTTGTTATCGATCGATTAACCAAATCAGCTCATTTGATACCGATTCGCAAGGATCTATCTGCTGATAAACTTGCAAAGATTTATGTTGATGAGATTATATCACGACATGGTGTTCCTTTGGATATCATTTCCGATCGTGATGCTCGGTTTTCATCTCATTTCTGGAAGACCATGCAATCTGCTCTGGGAACCCAACTAAATCTAAGCACTGCTTATCATCCCCAAACAGATGGTCAATCTGAGAGGACGATTCAAACTTTGGAGGATATGCTTAGAGCATGCGTGATAGACTTTGGTGGTAATTGGGATTCTCATCTTCCACTGATCGAGTTCTCTTACAACAACAGTTATCATGCTAGCATTAATATGGCACCATTTGAAGCTCTCTACGGTCGAAAATGTCATTCACCTGTATGTTGGAATGAGATCGGTGAAGCTCAACTTACTGGACCTGAGCTCATTCTGGAAACAACAGACAAAATCAAGAAAATCCGCGATAATCTTGCGACAGCTCGATGCCGTCAAAAGAGTTATGCGGATATGCGACGCAAGCCCTTAGAATTTCAATTCGGAGACCGTGTCCTACTAAAAGTGTCACCTTGGGAAGGAGTGGTGAGATTTGGAAAGAAAGAAAAACTTGCACCACGATATGTTGGACCATTTAAGATTGTTGAAAGAATTGGAAAGGTTGCCTATCGACTAGAGCTACCCCCAGAGCTTGGAAATATTCATCCGACTTTTCACGTGTCCAATTTGAGAAAGTGTTTAGCTGATGCTGATCTTCACATTCCTCTTGACGAGATTCAAATCGATGAAATAATGCACTTTGTCGAGAAACCTGTGGAGATAGTGGACCGTACATTCAAACAGTTGAAGAACAAACGAATTCGATTGGTCAAAGTTCGCTGGGAATCCAAACGTGGCCCCGAGTTTACTTGGGAATGTGAGGACCAGATGAAGACGAAGTATCCGCATTTGTTTTCACAAATTTCCTCTAAATAAAATTTCGGGACGAAATTTCCTAAAGTAGGGGAGACTGTGACAACTATGCTCTATAATCATCGTATAATGTAAAACAATGTTGATTATCAATAAAACAATGGGCTTTGGTGTTATTATATGTGTTTTGGTGTTATTATATGTGTTATTGTGTTTGATTATTTTACAATTTGATTCGATTCCGATTTCAAGCTTTAAATCGCTTTTTGGAAGGTTATACGCAAACTGGTGCGTAAACGCAATCAGTTTAACGCGACGTACACTCCGGAACTGTGATGTAAGCCAAACATACCCTAAATATCCTTTACATAACTTAGAAATAAGTTTCGAAGGATTCGGTATGGCGAAAACATGTTTATTTGAACTAAAGAACTAATTACGACAAAACTGCGAAACGAACGTTGGTGACCGCCCGGATAATACTTAAATCCTAAAAATATTCTGTTATGATTAAATTTTATTTTAATCAAGTTCGTGTTGAAAAATAAATTAAAACGCTTAAAAACATTATTTTTCAAGTTTAAGCGCGTACCGCGTGTTACTGCGCAACACAGTGCTTATACTGCAAAACACGGACAACGCAGCCAGTCTCGGCAACTGAAATTTATTTCAGTAATATTTTGGCGAGTTTATTTTTATAGAATATTAAAAATAATTTAGAACGCCATAAACCGGGATTTAAACGCTAGATAAAATACCCAGTATCCAGTTAAATACCTGTTTTTATCTACTTTTACCATCAAAATTACACTTTACCCCCTCCCCCCATACAACTTACGGTTACAATAATGTGAGGCCCCCACCATATATTTTCCTAGATTGTGCAAAATTCTATTTGATCTTGTTTTAGCCATGTGTCTTTGCATGCCACATTCCTATCACTTCCATATCTTCTTATATCTTTACACAATATTGCAAGATCACTCAACATCTTCACACTCCACTCAAGTCCCTCACTCTCTCTCTCTCCCCAAACCGTCCACCCTCTCTCTCTCACCATTTTCATTTCTTCAATCTTGTTCTTCATAATCAAGTCCTATTTCAAGCCAAATTCAAGTTATTGTGAAGATCCAAAGGTGTTTCCAAGGAGCATTCAAGTGATTTCAAGCTTTCTATCATCAAAATCTCATTCCACAACCTACTTGAATCTTGAAGGTATAACATTTATGTTTAAATCATACTTTAGATTCTTGGTTGTTCTTGATGATTTGAAGTTTCTCTTGAATCTTGGAATTTTCACTAAACTTGAAATCTAAAATGAAATGGGTCATGATACAAATAAAAATGGTGATGTTCATGTAGGTGTGTATAACCAACCGTATGTGACAACTGGCACAAACCGGTAATTTCCGTACACTTTAATCATTATTTAATGACTGCGATTATGTGCTTAATTGTCAGCAATGTCTGAACACATACTAAACAAGTGAATTCATGCACGTTGTATACTACAAAATATTGCTTTATGCATAAACGAGAGCGTTGCGTCAGAAATATTAGTAAACTCACCGGTAGGACACAATGTGTCAACAGAACTGCAGAAGGCAGTCAGACATTAGAACTAAGGCCTAAGTGTAGGTCCAACGACAAGAATACATTAAAACCCAAGAGTGCATACAAGGGGTTTAATATATATACTCTCCGGAAGCAAAAATAAGCGCTAAAAAGCACCCGAAACGCACTTTGAGTGCAGAAATTTACATAATTCAGCTACAATCAGCATTTTGGCACTGAAATATTATGCAAAAATGTCGTTTTATTATCCAGAATACTTCCCCAAGTGTTGGGAATTAAAAGGGATACAAAAAGGTACTTAAAAGACACTAAAAAGTGTAATTTAGCGCTTTAACGAACCGGTATATAACCGAACAACCAGATATTACCCGAAACACCAAAATAATGCTAGAAGCATTGTTTTTATTTTTTCTAAGCTAGTTAGGGTCCCCGAACACCCTAACCCACTATATAATTAATAATACATCATAAACCACTAATTTAGCACATGTTTCCTAACTAGTTGTAACTAAATATTTGAGATTCAACCAAACATACCCCTCCCCCACTTTAGGGACGGTTATAAAGAGGATCCTACTTGGAATCTTCTTTGATTATTTTATTACAATTGCTAGCTAGATATGGAACATAAGACCTAAAGGGTAATGGCATGTTGGAAGTTCTTTTATAAATTCTAGAGTTCTAAACATTCATTATCCATCCATAACTTCAAACACTTTTTTCCCCTTCCTCCCTTCTTTGGCTACGGCTTCCACCACCCACACACACACTCCCATTTTCATTCATCATCTATCCATTCCAAGGTGATATTAAGGTGAAGGATCACATACGAGGAGACCCGGTGCTTACGGTTTGCCAAGGACCTCACCACAACGCTTTTAACCACCCATTTTTCGTCTAGTTTCTTCCCTAGCCACGAGCTAGTAGTAAGTGACTCTAAACATCTTCTTGTTCATGTTTAAAGTGGTTAATAAGAGATTTAACGGGTAAAAATTATGAACACTAGAGATCAAAGTTTAAAGTCTACTAAAAATGATGAACAAAGTGGTTAATGAGTAAATATTAGTGTAAAACTCTTGGATCTTGTTTTGTTATGATTATTTATTATTGTTGGATGCTAGTAGGGGAACGGATCGTCATCTAACCACGCTAGGTCATGTTCATGGAACATGAACTAGCACTATGTTTAGTGTAAAAATAATTAGATGACGAACCCTTTCATACGGAAACATGAACTTGTGTAAAAACGACTTTTCTTATAAAATGGAGTTCTAAACTAGTAGATCTAAGGATCTACAAGTGGTTTTTCGGAAGAACCAAGCAAAAATATTAGTGTTGTTAAAACCCGGATCTTATCCGAACTAAAAGCATTTTTAGTAAATAAACAAGTGTGTGGCCACTTGTGTCACAAAAAAAAAAATTTAACAAAGAAATATTTTTGCGAATCTCGACTAGAAGTTGTGAGACTTCATATTCTTTAAAAATAAAGTTTTAAGAAACTAAAATTATTTTTAAAGATAACGAGACTTACTAAATGTGCTAGTAAGTTACTACACATTTTTGTAAATATTCAAGTTCATGAAATGGAGAAATTAGTGATTATTGTTGATAATTGTTGTTGATGATTGATGACGATTTAAAAGAAAATAAACACATGTTTTGAAAACATGGGAAACCTCCATTTTTAGGGGAAACTCTGTCAAAATTTTTATAAATTTTGACACTTAGAAAAATATAAGTTTTTGAGAAACTTATTCCCTAAAAATGTATTTAAAAGTATTACCAAGGTTTCCCTAATTTTTGGTGATGAGAAATGGTGATTTTTCAAGAATAAAAATGGATATTAAGTATATATTTTTGAAAGAAAAATATATATTATTTGATCACCAACTTTTGTGCTAAGTGTTTATAGTATGTGTTATACGTGCTAGTGTATTAAGACTTAAAAATACACTAATTACTCATGAGGAGTAGAAATATAAAAATACACATACAACATACAAGATACATAATTCGGGTGCAAAGTGCAAAACACAAAAGACTTATATTTATTTTAGAGGAAATAATATAAGTAAGATACGTAGTTAAAAATATAGAATATTTTTAACACAAGAGTATATACACAACAGAAAGTGACTGTACTTGTGCGACGCAAGTCTAGTGACTAACGTTAAGAAAACGCGTATAGGTTACGACGTTAAGTAAGCAAATCCGGTGAAGTTTACGACGCTAGGAACGCAAAGTTGTGAGTTCATGCTCCCCCTTTTCTCTTTAACTGTTTTCAGTTTTTATAACTTCGGGGGTGAAATACATGTACAAATGTACAAAATTTATAATTGGTATGATATAAATACAAGAAGTACACTTGGTGAGAACGAGAACCAAGTGTGACGAAATATAAGAATACAAGAAGTACACTTGGAGAGAACGAGAACCAAGTGTGACGAAATATAAGAATATGAGAAGCGCACTTGGTGAGAACGAGAACCAAGTATGAGGCGCCATGAGAAATGATAACAAGAAACGCGCTTGGTGAGAACGAGAACCAAGTAGGATGCGTTATGAGAAATAGTGTCACGAATAGGGTACAGAAGCACCATTAATCAACAATATACCTAGACCGCAGAACAAAAGGTTAGATCTAACGGGTGCCTGGCAGCCACACACTCGGTCGGGGCGAGAATCGAGTAGTGCTTTTGTGTCTCAGAATATACCAATTAAATGCCTTAGGTTTGGTGACTTCCTATGTCGTGCCACATGTTAATGGCTTTGCAACCCATTAACAATCTGATAATTACAGAAATACTGTATTTACATAAAATTCATACCATACTAAAATTGATATATAACTTGAAGTACGTGGGGTACTCAAGAGGATTGATATATAACTTGAAGTACGTGGGGTACTAAAGAGGATTGATATATAACTTGAAGTACTTGGAGTACTCGAGAAAAACTTGATTTATTCACAACTATGTTTTTATACAAAGTATACAAACGTGAAGTACAAAACTGCATGAATTCACACCAACTTTATGTTGACGTTTTTCCAAAAACTCACATGTATTTCAGGTAACTAGGATGGATGTGCGCATGGTCTTGCTTATGCTCGTGGATGTCGCTTGTGTTTAACCTTAAATAAAGTTGTAAACTCTTAAGACAATGTTTTAAGCTGTCTAGCGATGTAAACGCTAAACTTATGTTTTCAAATTATGGTATTTGATGTTATTTTACGAGAATGTAGCATGTTTACTCTTCGTATGCAATGAGAACCTTTCATGATCACACCTCGTGCTTCCGCCGTAGAAAGGGGTGTGACAGATTGGTATCAGAGCTGCGATTGTAGTGAACCAGGATTCCTTCTCGAGTCTAGTCTACAATCTCTAGGATCCATTCACGAAAACAATTTTCAAAGAGTTTTCATTGCATAAAACGTCCCGCGACATCCACTACCTGAAACTGTCTACAAGAGTCTAGAAAAGACACTATGAGACTTAGGGTGCCCATGAGTAGCACTTGTCTTTAATCGAGAAATTACTTGCAATTATGTGTGATAAGTAGCATGTACTAGAAGTAGAATGTCACAAGTATACGTGACTTTATCTGAAAGCGATGGCCCATCTGAAGGAAGAAATATGAGGATGAAACGAACTGTGCGGACTGTGCAAGGGGTTACGTAATTATGGATGCATACATAATTATGGAATTCAGTGCACAGAAATCACAGCAAGTCTTGTCACGTATAGATTCCCACAGTGCAAGCCTACTAAGTACTCTGCTAGAGTAATAATTGTTTGATGCCACTTATGTGGTATATATACCTGTGAATATATATGATACTACTGTCGTGTATGACGATATCAAACAAATTCCTAAACCTAATGGGTTGTGTTCGTCAGAACACGGCACCCAGAAGAGCTGTGAACGCTCGTAACCAACCTCCTCCTCCCCCGCTGCCAAGAATTGCCGAAGAGCTGGACGCTCTACTGGAGGAAAGGATCTCCGCTGCTATCGCCCAGTACGAGGCGAACCGAACTCAAGACAGTGGTGGCCCAAGCAACGCTAGACGTAATGGGAACGGAGATTCATCTGGAGGCAATGCAGCTCAAGGTAATCTTAAGACAATTTGCTAAGCATGGAGAAATTTATGAACGGTCTTTGTTTCATCATTTCTTCGATTGCTCACATGTGAATTGGTTGAATCAATTCCAGGCTGCACTTTCAAGCAGTTCCTCGACTGCAAACCGATGAACTATGATGGCACAGGAGGTGCAGTAGCATTTGTGCGCTGGACGGAGAAGACTGAAGCTACTTTCCGCATGAGCAAGTGTACCGCGGATCAACAAGTCACTTTTGCTACTGGGTTATTCGTCGATGAAGCTCTGACTTGGTGGAACCTGCAAGCCCAAACTTTGGGTGATGATGCCGCTTATGGCCTAACTTGGGAGGAACTGAAGGAAAGAATGAGAGAGAAGTACTGCTCTCGTGCGGAACTCCAAAGGCTGGAAACAGAGTTCTGGCACTTGACTATGGAAGGTGCTGACATCAATGGTTACACTCGAAGGTTCCACGATCTGTCAAGAGTGCTTCCCTACATGGTGACTCCCGAATTCAAACATGTTGAACGTTACATTTGGGGACTGGCCTCAGAGTTTTGTGGCATGGTGACGTCGGCCAAACCACAAACAATCACCGAGGCTGTAACTCTGGCTGTCAGCCTTACTGAAGATTGTGTTCGTACGAAGAAGTTGTCAATAAACCCAACAGAGAAGACCGAGACGCATGCTGAGTCGTCCGGCGACAAGAAGAGAAAGCATACCAGTTTGAACCAAGTAACTCGTAACAACAAGGGTTTCAGCAAGAAGAGTGACGTAAACCCGCCCCAGGAGACGAAAACCCTTGGAACCAAAGGATGCTTCAGATGTGGAAGCAATGATCATTTCATGAAGTACTGCCCAGAGGGAAACAATGCCCAGGCTAGAGCATTTGTGATTGGAGCAAAGAACGCACGCGAGGACCCTAACGTGGTCACCGGTACGTTTCTCATTAACAATCACTTTGCATCCATATTATTTGACACTGGCGCCGATTATAGCTTTATGTCTGTGGAATTTAAACGCATACTCGGAATAGAATCTAGTAGATTAGAAATTCCTTATTCCATAGAACTAGCCAATGGTAAACTTGTTGAATCGAGCGAAGTTGTTAGAGGCTGCACACTGGAACTTGGCGAACGAAATTTTAGCATCGACCTCTTACCTATTCAATTAGGTAGCTTCGATGTAGTGGTCGGAATGGACTGGTTGTCCAAGAACAAAGCGGAAGTCATTTGTCATGAGAAAATCATTCGCATCCCTCTGGCGAATGATGAAACTCTCATAGTACATGGAGAAAGACGAAACGCGCCTCTACGAATCATCAGTTGTATGAAGGCACAGAAGTGCTTAAGGAAAGGATGTGTTGCTTTCCTAGCACACGTTATAGACAAGAAGGCTGAGGAGCCGAAACTCGAAGACATTCCTGTGTTGAAGGAATTTCCTGATGTGTTCCCTGAGGATCTGCCAGGACTACCTCCGCAACGACAAGTCGAATTCCGTATAGACTTGGTTCCAGGAGCTGCTCCTGTAGCCAAGGCACCCCATCGACTTGCGCCATCCGAAATGCAAGAATTATCTACACAGCTTCAGGAGTTGTTGGATAAAGGATTCATAAGGCCAAGCTTCTCACCCTGGGGAGCTCCGGTATTGTTCGTGAAGAAGAAGGATGGAACACTGCGGATGTGTATCGATTACAGAGAACTGAACAAGCTCACAATCAAGAATCGGTATCCGCTACCGAGGATTGATGACTTGTTTGATCAACTGCAAGGATCAAGCTACTATTCCAAGATCGACCTTCGATCTGGATACCATCAGCTGAGAATCCAAGATGAAAGTGTGCCAAAGACTGCATTCAGAACGCGCTATGGGCACTACGAATTTCTTGTGATGCCATTTGGATTGACGAACGCGCCAGCGGTCTTTATGGATCTGATGAACCGCGTATGCAAACCATATCTCGATAAATTCGTGATAGTATTTATCGATGATATCCTGATTTACTCGCGAACGAAAGAAGAGCACGAGCAACATCTCCGAACTATTCTGGAACTACTGAAGAAAGAGAAACTTTATGCAAAGTTCTCGAAATGCGAATTCTGGATTCGCGAAGTACAATTTCTTGGTCACGTTGTGAATGAGAAGGGCATTCATGTAGACCCGTCCAAGATAGAAGCAATAAAGAATTGGGAAGCTCCCAAAACCCCAACTGAAGTTCGACAATTTTTGGGCTTAGCGGGCTATTATCGGCGATTCATCGAGAATTTCTCAAAAATAGCTCAACCGCTAACGACCCTTACTCAGAAAGACAAGAAATACGACTGGGGTCACAAACAAGAAGAAGCCTTCCAGTTACTTAAAAACAAGCTATGCGATGCACCGATACTATCATTACCCGAAGGCACTGAAGACTTCGTGGTATACTGCGACGCCTCACGACAAGGCTTGGGTTGCGTGCTTATGCAACGCCAAAAAGTCATCGCTTACGCTTCAAGACAGCTGAAGGTTCACGAGAGAAATTATACCACTCACGACCTGGAGCTGGGCGCAGTGGTATTCGCCTTGAAGATTTGGCGACATTATTTATATGGTACTCGATGTACAATCTTCACAGATCACAAAAGCTTACAACACATATTTGATCAGAAAGAATTGAATATGCGCCAGCGACGTTGGGTCGAGCTGCTAAATGATTATGACTGTGAGATTAAGTACCATCCTGGAAAGGCAAACGTTGTAGCAGACGCGTTGAGCCGAAAGGAAAGGGTTAAGACCCTAAGGGTTCGGGCATTGGAAATGACGATTCGAACGAACCTCACAGCACGCATTCGAGATGCACAACAAGAAGATCTTAAAGAAGAAAACCGTAAAGCTGAATACCTACGGGGCATGCTGAAATACATGGTGCCAAACGAAGAGGGAGCCTTATACTTCAAGAAGCGTATTTGGGTTCCACTCTATGGTGGCATACGAGAAGTCATCCTTAATGAAGCCCACAAATCGAGATATTCGATCCACCCAGGATCGGACAAAATGTATCAAGACTTGAAAGAATACTATTGGTGGCCGAGACTCAAAAGCGACGTTGCTGTGTATGTTGGAAAATGCCTAACATGTGCCAAGGTTAAGGCAGAATATCAGAAACCGTCCGGCCTACTACAACAACCAGAGATTCCCGTGTGGAAGTGGGAACAAATCTCGATGGACTTCATAACGAAATTACCAAGGACCCCGTGAGGGCACGATATGATATGGGTAATAGTTGATCGATTAACGAAATCTGCGCATTTCCTACCGATCCGAGAAAAAGACAGCACTGGAAAGCTTGCTGAAATATACTTAAGAGAAATTGTGGCACGTCATGGAGTGCCAATCTCAATCATTTCAGACAGAGATGGACGCTTTGTCTCAAGAATCTGGCAATCATTTCAGGAAGCCTTTGGATCTCAGTTAGATCTAAGCACGGCATTCCATCCGCAAACAGACGGCCAGAGCGAACGGACTATACAAACGTTAGAATATATGCTTCGCGCATGTGTCATGGATCTAGGCGGCAGCTGGGATACTCATCTACCTTTAGTTGAGTTTTCCTACAATAACAGTTATCATACGAGCATAAAAGCCGCGCCGTTCGAAGCTCTGTATGGCCGCAAATTCCGATCGCCCTTATGGTGGGCAGACGCTGGAGATAAACGTATGGTTGGTCCTGAACTTGTACAAGAGACAACCGACAAGATTGCACAGATCCGAGAGCGCATTAAGGCGGCTCGAGAGCGACAAAAGAGCTACGCTGATCCGAATAGAAAATCGGTAGATTTCAAGGTGGGAGACAAAGTGTTGTTAAAAGTCTCACCATGGAAGGGCGTAGTCAGGTTTGGAAAGCGTGGAAAGCTGAATCCACGATACATCGGACCATTCAGAATTTTGAAGAGAATTGGTACCGTGGCATACAAGTTGGAGTTACCGGAGGAACTTAATGGAGTACATGATACGTTTCATGTACCCAACCTGAAGAAGAGTCCAACACAAGAAAACGTGATCATCCCGATGGATGAAGTGCATATTGATGAAGCCCTCCGATTTACAGAGCAACCCGTTGAGGTTACTGACTGGAAAGTCAACAAGACTAGGAGGAGCAGTGTGAAGCTTGTCAAAGTACGTTGGAGCTCTAAGCACGGACCCGAGTACACATGGGAACGTGAAGACCAGTTCAAGAAAAAGTATCCCCACCTATTCAAGAAGACTCCAGCGAGAGTGAGTCCAGCCTGAATTTCGGGACGAAATTCTTTTAACGGGGGGAGACTGTGACAACTGGCACAAACCGGTAATTTCCGTACACTTTAATCATTATTTAATGACTGCGATTATGTGCTTAATTGTCAGCAATGTCTGAACACATACTAAACAAGTGAATTCATGCACGTTGTATACTACAAAATATTGCTTTATGCATAAACGAGAGCGTTGCGTCAGAAATATTAGTAAACTCACCGGTAGGACACAATGTGTCAACAGAACTGCAGAAGGCAGTCAGACATTAGAACTAAGGCCTAAGTGTAGGTCCAACGACAAGAATACGTTAAAACCCAAGAGTGCATACAAGGGGTTTAATATATATACTCTCCGGAAGCAAAAATAAGCGCTAAAAAGCACCCGAAACGCACTTTGAGTGCAGAAATTTACATAATTCAGCTACAATCAGCATTTTGGCACTGAAATATTATGCAAAAATGTCGTTTTATTATCCAGAATACTTCCCCAAGTGTTGGGAATTAAAAGGGATACAAAAAGGTACTTAAAAGACACTAAAAAGTGTAATTTAGCGCTTTAACGAACCGGTATATAACCGAACAACCAGATATTACCCGAAACACCAAAATAATGCTAGAAGCATTGTTTTTATTTTTTCTAAGCTAGTTAGGGTCCCCGAACACCCTAACCCACTATATAATTAATAATACATCATAAACCACTAATTTAGCACATGTTTCCTAACTAGTTGTAACTAAATATTTGAGATTCAACCAAACATACCCCTCCCCCACTTTAGGGACGGTTATAAAGAGGATCCTACTTGGAATCTTCTTTGATTATTTTATTACAATTGCTAGCTAGATATGGAACATAAGACCTAAAGGGTAATGGCATGTTGGAAGTTCTTTTATAAATTCTAGAGTTCTAAACATTCATTATCCATCCATAACTTCAAACACTTTTTTCCCCTTCCTCCCTTCTTTGGCTACGGCTTCCACCACCCACACACACTCCCATTTTCATTCATCATCTATCCATTCCAAGGTGATATTAAGGTGAAGGATCACATACGAGGAGACCCGGTGCTTACGGTTTGCCAAGGACCTCACCACAACGCTTTTAACCACCCATTTTTCGTCTAGTTTCTTCCCTAGCCACGAGCTAGTAGTAAGTGACTCTAAACATCTTCTTGTTCATGTTTAAAGTGGTTAATAAGAGATTTAACGGGTAAAAATTATGAACACTAGAGATCAAAGTTTAAAGTCTACTAAAAATGATGAACAAAGTGGTTAATGAGTAAATATTAGTGTAAAACTCTTGGATCTTGTTTTGTTATGATTATTTATTATTGTTGGATGCTAGTAGGGGAACGGATCGTCATCTAACCACGCTAGGTCATGTTCATGGAACATGAACTAGCACTATGTTTAGTGTAAAAATAATTAGATGACGAACCCTTTCATACGGAAACATGAACTTGTGTAAAAACGACTTTTCTTATAAAATGGAGTTCTAAACTAGTAGATCTAAAGATCTACAAGTGGTTTTTCGGAAGAACCAAGCAAAAATATTAGTGTTGTTAAAACCCGGATCTTATCCGAACTAAAAGCATTTTTAGTAAATAAACAAGTGTGTGGACACTTGTGTCACAAAAAAAAAATTTAACAAAGAAATATTTTTGCGAATCTCGACTAGAAGTTGTGAGACTTCATATTCTTTAAAAATAAAGTTTTAAGAAACTAAAATTATTTTTAAAGATAACGAGACTTACTAAATGTGCTAGTAAGTTACTACACATTTTTGTAAACATTGAAGTTCATGAAATGGAGAAATTAGTGATTATTGTTGATAATTGTTGTTGATGATTGATGACGATTTAAAAGAAAATAAACACATGTTTTGAAAACATGGGAAACCTCCATTTTTAGGGGAAACTCTGTCAAAATTTTTATAAATTTTGACACTTAGAAAAATATAAGTTTTTGAGAAACTTATTCCCTAAAAATGTATTTAAAAGTATTACCAAGGTTTCCCTAATTTTTGGTGATGAGAAATGGTGATTTTTCAAGAATAAAAATGGATATTAAGTATATATTTTTGAAAGAAAAATATATATTATTTGATCACCAACTTTTGTGCTAAGTGTTTATAGTATGTGTTATACGTGCTAGTGTATTAAGACTTAAAAATACACTAATTACTCATGAGGAGTAGAAATATAAAAATACACATACAACATACAAGATACATAATTCGGGTGCAAAGTGCAAAACACAAAAGACTTATATTTATTTTAGAGGAAATAATATAAGTAAGATACGTAGTTAAAAATATAGAATATTTTTAACACAAGAGTATATACACAACAGAAAGTGACTGTACTTGTGCGACGCAAGTCTAGTGACTAACGTTAAGAAAACTCGTATAGGTTACGACGTTAAGTAAGCAAATCCGGTGAAGTTTACGACGCTAGGAACGCAAAGTTGTGAGTTCATGCTCCCCCTTTTCTCTTTAACTGTTTTCAGTTTTTATAACTTCGGGGGTGAAATACATGTACAAATGTACAAAATTTATAATTGGTATGATATAAATACAAGAAGTACACTTGGTGAGAACGAGAACCAAGTGTGACGAAATATAAGAATACAAGAAGTACACTTGGAGAGAACGAGAACCAAGTGTGACGAAATATAAGAATATGAAAAGCGCACTTGGTGAGAACGAGAACCAAGTATGAGGCGCCATGAGAAATGATAACAAGAAACGCGCTTGGTGAGAACGAGAACCAAGTAGGATGCGTTATGAGAAATAGTGTCACGAATAGGGTACAGAAGCACCATTAATCAACAATATACCTAGACCGCAGAACAAAAGGTTAGATCTAACGGGTGCCTGGCAGCCACACACTCGGTCGGGGCGAGAATCGAGTAGTGCTTTTGTGTCTCAGAATATACCAATTAAATGCCTTAGGTTTGGTGACTTCCTATGTCATGCCACATGTTAATGGCTTTGCAACCCATTAACAATCTGATAATTACAGAAATACTGTATTTACATAAAATTCATACCATACTAAAATTGATATATAACTTGAAGTACGTGGGGTACTCAAGAGGATTGATATATAACTTGAAGTACGTGGGGTACTAAAGAGGATTGATATATAACTTGAAGTACTTGGAGTACTCGAGAAAAACTTGATTTATTCACAACTATGTTTTTATACAAAGTATACAAACGTGAAGTACAAAACTGCATGAATTCACACCAACTTTATGTTGACGTTTTTCCAAAAACTCACATGTATTTCAGGTAACTAGGTTTTAAGCTGTCTAGCGATGTAAACGCTAAACTTATGTTTTCAAATTATGGTATTTGATGTTATTTTACGAGCATGTAGCATGTTTACTCTTCGTATGCAATGAGAACCTTTCATGATCACACCTCGTGCTTCCGCCGTAGAAAGGGGTGTGACACCGTACATATATATACATGTGTGTATGAGTTTTGAGCTTGATTGTTGTTAAGTATTTGTTTAAGCTGTTGCTTGTTCTTGAAAAAGAGTTAAAATGTAAGTGTTTAATGATCTATGCATGATATGTAAAATGACCAAGTACATCAGCAAATAAACCTGAATATATCACATATTTGATGCATTTAGATTAACATGAAATGTTGATGAAATGATAGTGTGCTTTAGGCACTTGTACATGAAGATACATGTTGATTTAAAGCTCAAGAAATGGTAAAAAAGGGTTGTATGACAAAAATGCTTTTGAACAGGTTATAAACACTAAAAATAATATTATTTGATATATTATAATGGCATGAAACTTTGACATAGGTTTGATAGCTTTGCATGTTGTACATATAGCTTAAAAAGTGGTAAATTATGTGAAATTTGCATGATTTATGTGCTTTATTTAAGACCTGCACTATCATGAGTATAACCATTATTTTATTCAGTAAATAACATGGGTTATGTTAAAATTTCAAGTCGTTTCGATTTGGGATGGTTCGGGTAACGTTTGATGCAAAACTATGCGGTAAAACGGTTAAAAAATCGCCTTTTCGGAGGATTTTTATTAAACTGTTTTAGATCAGTAAGTAAACTGATATTTTTGATATAAAAACAAGTATTTTAACTTATATTAAGTTTACTTGGTGTTTGGTTAGTCATACGTGACTTCCGACGCCCAAAAATGTTACTGAATAGCTAAAATAAGTGTTTTTCAGCATAACTAGAATGGGTTGTTCATGGGTAAATTTTATGTGTTACAATGTGCTATGTGTTTTACAATATGTGTATGATGATGTGTTAGTGTTGACAAGATTATGTGTACTTCGCTAACCCATATATACAAGTACACTAATATAATAAAAAATAATAACGTTTTGAGGAAAAACCTCAAAGTTATGTGAAAATTCTAAGTATCGGAGAAACTTCGGTATTTTTGTGAGTTTTGATTATTAAATCATTCTTATTTAATTTAGGATGAATAAAAAATTTGAGGGTTTGTGTTAACATATAAAAAGCACCCAAAGGTAAGTACATAGATCCCCTCTTTTACTGTTTTCGATTGTTTTGGGGTGATTCATATGTATCAAAACGATTTCGATGTTTTAACGATGGTTTCAAAATGAGTAAGATGGTTTATACTAAACTAAAAATGATTTTGATAATGTGAACGAAGTTTTTGGTTGTAGTTACATAACGAATGACATTCATTAATTTTGGCCGAACCGACCAGTATTAGGTTATGGTACCATAGGATCCGACAAATCCCGTTATCAGACTAGACCCATGGTTATGTGTGGGTTAGGTGGGTAACGATTGAATCTGATGATTGTTAACTTACCCTTTGGTGGTTTGTTAATACGAGTTGAACGAGTTGAACGATGAATGAGTCACGGAGGTTTGAATGTTATTAGCGAGACGACCAAAAGTAGTTTTTCACAATTAAATCGAGAACGATTGGAACGAGAACGATATTAAACGATTGTACGATTTTTGAACGATTGAACGATTATGAACGATTTAAAAAAATGAACGATGATCTATAACGAGAACAGGTTAAACGATGTCACACAACGATGTTTACGAAACTATATATAAACCATACGAGCGTTATTACGAGAACGATTTATGATTTGGTTTACAATAACAAATGTTTTGAGTTAAGATTCATGGCATCGAGGTTTATAAATTATAACCAATCTGTTTTGACTTGGTTATTCATTTTACAATACAAACATTTTACAAAACAAGGTTTCAAATATTGATTAACGAAGTTGTATGAGATATTTCAACGAGCCATGAATCTGACACTCACACAAAAACTATGTGCTCGCCAGCATTTCTTTGTTGACTTTGTTTTTACATATGTTTCAGGTGAGGTTGCTTAATGTTGATTGCGAATAGGATGCATGCTCACTTAGGACAGGACGAGGCCTTAGTGATTTAATAACGATGATAGACTATGTTTGACTTGCTTGTTTAACTTTAAGACAATGTTTAATACTTAATAAAACGAAACTCTTTGTATCCATGGTTTGAAACAATAATTCTGTTACAACACTCCCCGACGTTTCCGCCACGGTTTGTTGTTTTACGTGGTCGGGGTGTGACACTTAGTTTTTGTGTTATGTGTACTGATTTAAAATCGTTCCTATATATATAACAGGACGTGTAGAAATCAATCTCTGGGATTGCGCTATTTAAAATACGCACCCAAAGGTGAGTGTCACTAAACCCCTCTTTTTACTGCTTTGTATATATTTTGGGGGTAGAACACGTCAATAAAAGGGTTTAATAATGTTTTTGAAATGAAACATACCTTTTAATATAAAATATATATTTTCGATGAAAATATATGAAATTTGATAAGTCATACATTTCGAAGTAAAAACGTTTTTAATGAATAAATGTTGGACATTGGGATGATACGGTATTTCCTAGGCGAAACATGACCGTATAGTTGGGACGGATGCCGGCCTGGGTCTCGAATGATGGAGATTCAGGGGATTCGTACAACATCGTGTATTAAATTGTCATATTAGTAGGATATATATATTGTACGTGATGCAGACATCATTTTGTCCTTCAAGAGGACCCTGCGCCCATGATGTCGTTTAATCATTTAAGTATTGCACGTGAGGAATTGTTGGTAGAGCTATCGGGTTGACAACCCCGTCGTGACCGGTCGCCCCGTATCAAGTCAAACGACAAATTGATATTCTGTTTATTGTCTAGCATTGATTATCCCTGCATGGTTAATATATAGTTCGTATTGTCTAGCTAACATACTAGTCTGAAAGTTGACGCAATAATTTAATATACAAAACCTGGGCAATATTACTGTTGTCGGATTGATGAACCGACGGAAGGCCCATGGATTTTATTAAGGAAGTAAAATGGACTTTCTAAAATTATATGGATGTTTTCAAATAAACACCAAATCAGAAAGTTTTCCTTTGGAATAATATTGTTTGTATGTGAATATGTGAACTCACATTCCTTTGTGTTGACACTTGATTTTTAACGTGTTCTACAGGTACTAGAGTTCAGCTTCGGGAAATATGGCGTATCTTGTGTTTGTCGATGCATGTTTTGTCACTTAAATGTTGGATTGACTTTTAAACTTTATGGGACTAATGTAATAAGATCCGTGAGGATCAAAACAACTTAACTATGTCGTGGTTGTGTCGTGTTTAAAAATGAAATGTTTAAAACTTAGGTTTTAAATAAGATGATATATCCAACAATTTAATGCATCGATCATCAAGATATAAATGGGCACCAGCTTCCGTCACCACTACGTTTTATATTCCGCTGCGACGTATTTTGGGGTGTGACACAATTTACTTCCGTTTTAAACATTTTTGATTGAATCTTCGATGTTTAGGTACCAAATCAGGTACTTTTCTATTTTCAGGTCTTAAACAAAGTGCAAAAGACAAATATGGAGAAAACGAGGCGATTTAAGGACATTTATGGTGAAATTTGCAAGATTCTGGTGAACTGCCAGATAGTGCACGACCATACGTCCACATGCACGACCGTGCCTGGTCTCAGACCTCGGAAGCACTACCGGTGCAAATGACAGTGCCATTATTTCTCGGACCGCACGACCGTGCGAGCCAAGTGCACTCTCGTGCACTACCTGGACTACACATTCTGATGACACCGCACTATTGTGTGGCCAGATGCATGACGGTGCAGATCTGAATGACTGAGACCAACTTGTCCACTAGTCCACTTGTTTGACCCAAATGGAAAATGACATCACCCGACAATTGTACGTGCATGACCGTGCAAGTGCACAGCCGTGCGGATCGGAAATTTGCCTATAAATAGCAGCATTCACTACTGGTTAAAGTGTTGGGTTTTTCTCCAAGTTTCTAGGCGATTTCAGAGGTCAATCTTGAAAGCTTAACCAATCCAACCCATCAATTCCTTGCTTTTTTATGGTTTGATTCCTTGTTCTTTAACATGTATTCTAATCATTCTGCAAGTATTGAGCTGATGTTAGTTTATGTTCATTGTAGTATTATGTAATAGTAGTAATGAACTTGTTTCTTGAATAATCTTTAGTTTGTAACCTTATTGGTATGAATCTTTAGTACCTTTTCATGTTTGAATCTTCATGATTATATGATGAATGTTTCATTGATGTTGGATTCTTGATTATGTTTGATTGTCCGGGATAATGAATCTGTGGTTAGTGAAGATTGTTAACAATTCCTTGATTAATCACTTGTTTGTAAACTTTTTTACACCATGAGACTCAAGAGGGGTATTGGTTTTGTCACACCCCGACCGCGTTAAAACAACGAAACCGCGGCGGAAACGTCGGGGAGTGTTGCAACAGAATCATTGTTTCACAACCATGGATTCAAAAGTTTCGTTTTATTGATTCATTAAGTAATTTACATTGTCTTAAACAAAACAAACAAACTAAACATCGTCTATCATTGTTATTATGTCACTAAGGCCTCGTCCAGATCATATGTGAGCATGCATCTTAGCAATCAACATCATTCAACAACACCTGAAACATATGTAAAAACAAAGTCAGCAAAGAAATGCTGGCGAGCACATAGGTTTTATGAGAGTGTCGGATTCATGGCTAGTTTACATGTTGCAACACCACATTTAAAAACCTTGTTTTGAAAAGTGTATAGTATTGCAACCTAATTAACCAACTCAAATCAAGTGGGTTATAGTTTATAAAATCTTGTAGCCATGATTCTTAACCCAAAACATTTGTTTAATTAAACCAAATTGTAAATCATCTCGATAGTAAAACTCGTATGGTTTATATTATTTAGAAAACATTGTTGTGTGACATCGCTTCAAAATCGTTTACCCAAGGGAACTAAATAACGCCACGGTATGTAATATGATGAAAACACTTATATATAAGAAGTACCAGCGGCGTATCTACCATGTTTTCATCACATTACACCCGTCCCGTTATCTAAACACATAACCTAAAACCAATCGTTTGTTCAATTCGTTTAACTCATTTAAATCGTGTCAAAATCGTTTAACTCGTTTAAATCTTTCCAAAATCGTTTAATTGTTCCAAAATCGCTCTCGTTTTAATTGTGAAAACTACTTTTGGTCGTCTCGCTAATAACATCCAAACCTTTGCAACTCGTCCATCGCCAATTCTCGCATTAATAAACCACCAAAGGGTAAATTAACAATCAAAGATTCAGTCGTTACCCACATAACCCCCACACATCACCATGGGTGCAGTCTGATAACGGGATTTGTCAGATCCTATGGTACCATAACCTAATACTGGTCGGTTCGGCCAAAACTAATGAATGTTATTTGTTATGTAATTAAGCCCAACAAGTTTGTTCACATTATCGAAATCGTTATTAATTTGATATAAACCATATTTATCATTTCGAAAACCATCGTTAAAAACATCAAAATCATTTAGCACATATGAATCACCCCAAAACAATTTAAAACAGTAAAAGAGGGGAACTATGTACTCACTTGAAGTGCAAAGTATCCTCAATCAAAAGAACTCAACAAGCTCAAGCAAAACAAGGAAATCAAGCAGTACCTATAAATCGGATCACTAGATAAATAATCGACACCTAAATTGGAAGATCGGATAGAATGAAGTCTTGTAAACCAAATGAGTATTGGGACTCATGTGATATGGTTTAACAAAGCCTACATCCTAAATCGTAACCTAACCTAAGTGCTTTCGACCCGTTACGACCCATTAAGGTAGCTCACGCTACTTTAACGCGTCGTTCGCGCAAAGCGCGTTCGAGGTGCCTAACTAGCCCTATGACAAGTATTATATGCCTAAATATGTTTAAATATGTTGCATAATCAGTTATGTGACAAAAGTTTAGGTTACATATGCTTAAAATTCAATTATGCATGAAAAGGGCATTTTGGTCATTTACCTAAGGCATATAAACTACCTATCATACAACTAATTAAACCTAAGTGACCATAAGGTATAACCTTGGAAGGTTATTCCCTATACAACTATGGTCACATAATATGCTTGGTCGGATCCTAATGATCGACCAAACGGGTCGAGTTCGAAAGTCTAAGCGGTTGTTTAGACTGCTTGACTTACGACTCTACACAAGCACTAAACTAAAAGTGACGAGCTAAACATGTTAAAACATGCTTAACTAAGTTAGAAAACAGGTTTTGATATCAAAACAAACAGTTTTGATACCCAAGAATAGTTTGGTTACAAAATATGCATAAATACGCATTTTGACCGAAACTATGACTCGTCACTACACCTCATCAACGTGGTAATCAGTAGGTATAGTCACACGGGACTATAACTATCGTGATTACGCTCACGTTGCAAAGTTCAAACAAACTTTGTGTTGACCAAAGACTGGTCAAAGTAGAAAGTCAAACACTGTTTGACTTTTGCTTGAAAAACGCATAAAAGCATGAAAGAATACTTACAAAGGGTCCAAGCTAGGAAGATCTTGATTCAAGTTGCTCAGGTATGAAGTGCTAGACCCCAACTTAGAGCAATTGAATCAGATTTATGAGGAATGAATGAAACTTGGGTGGGTATTTATAGAAAACCCACAACCGTTAGGATCGTTCCTCGCAATTCGTGCTTCGATCTTGACCCTCCATGTGGGCACATGGTTTTAAAATACAATGGGAACACTAAAAACCATCAAATTCATCAAATGGTAATGAAAAACCATGGACAAAACCATCAAAAACAGGCTGGAAAGCCAGATTCAATGTTTCTGATCTGGACTGCTAACGCTGGCTGCGTAAGAATAGGACCAGGCTTACGCGGCCCTCCTGGAAAGTTTGGCAGATTTACACTTTTAGCCCCTGCAAGCCCAAAACTTGGTTTTTGATGCATTTTTGACACGTTTAAGCCCCGTTAACCCCATTTCAAAGCTCTAAAATGAAGTTAAGTATAGGGAACTTAAAATATGCTCAAAAAAATCTCGGATGTCGGTTCCTTTGGTTGTACGGTTGCGTTATTCGGTTAATTACGACGGAAGTCGTAACGAACGCAAAAACGATCCAAATTAAGCGACGAATGGAAATTTATCATGCCAATCACTAAAATAAAATATTTTAATGATTACATAAATTTTTGGATGTCCGGATATATTCAGAACGTAAGATATGCGCGAAAATGCAAACTTATGCACTTTTTGACGCTTTTAGTCCCTATTGATCAAGAAAGTTTATTTTTGCGCACCAAACACCTCAAAGCCTATTTCTAAGCTATGTAAAGGATATTTAGGGCATATTTAACTTATGATCAAGTTCCGGAATGTTCGATAAAGAACGAATCGGCATACTTTCGCAGTTTGACACAAATAGTCCCTGCGATCGAATAGACTTTTTTTCAACACACCAAACCATCCAAAACTTATTTCCAATTTATGTAAAGGTTATTTAAGGTATGTTAAGCCTATGTCACTGCTCCGGAGTGTTTGTCGCATTAAACTGATTCCGTTTACACACCAGTTTGCGTATAACTTTCCAGAAAGCGATTTAAAGCTTGAAATGTAACTCGAATCAAATCAAAAAAATCATCAAACACAAATACACATATAATAACACCAAAACACATTGTTTTATTAATAATTGATATTTTTTTACATTGTACATCGATTACAGAGCACAGTTGTCACAATCTCCCCTACTTCAGGAAATTTCGTCCCGAAATTTTAACTAGAGGAAGCTTGTGAAAACAACTGCGGATATTTTGCCGTCATCTGGTCCTCACGTTCCCAAGTAAACTCTGGGCCACGTTTGGACTCCCAATAAACTTTGACCAACCGAATTCGTTTGTTCTTCAACTGTTTGACTGCACGGTCAATTATCTCCACAGGTTTCTCGACAAAGTGCATAGTCTCATCAACTTGAATTTCGTCGAGTGGAATATGAAGATCAGCATCGACCAAACATTTTCACAAATTGGACACTTGGAATGTTGGGTGAATATTCCCTAGCTCTAGAGGTAGCTCTAATCGGTAGGCAACATTTCCGACTCTTTCAACAATCTTAAATGGTCCAACATATCTAGGTGCAAGTTTTCCTTTCTTTCCAAATCTCACCACTCCCTTCCAAGGTGACACCTTGAGTAGGACACGGTCTTCGACTTGAAATTCTAGGGGCTTGCGTCGCATATCCGCATAACTCTTTTGACGGCTTCTTGCTGTCACAAGATTATCGTGGACCTTCTTGATTTTGTCTGTTTTTTCCAGAATGAGCTCTGGTCCAGTAAGCTGAGCTTCACCGATCTCATTCCAACAGACAGGTGAACGACATTTTCGACTGTATAGAGCTTCGAATGGTGCCATATTAATGCTAGCATGATAACTGTTGTTGTAAGAGAACTCGATCAATGGTAGATGAGAATCCCAATTACCACCAAAGTCTATCACGCATGCTCTAAGCATATCCTCCAAAGTTTGAATCGTCCTCTCAGATTGTCCATCTGTTTGGGGATGATAAGCAGTGCTTAGATTTAGTTGGGTTCCCATAGCAGATTGCATGGTCTTCTAGAAATGAGATGAAAACCGAGCATCACGATCGGAAATAATATCCACAGGAACACCATGTCATGATACAATCTCATCAACATAAATCTTTGCAAGTTTATCAGCAGATAGATCCTCACGAATTGGAATAAAATGAGCTGACTTCGTTAATCGATCGATAACAACCCAAATAGCATCATGACCTTTAGACGTACGCAGTAACTTTGTGATGAGATCCATAGCAATGTTCTCCCACTTCCAAACCGGTATCTCTAGTTATACAAGCAAACAAGAAGGTCGTTGATGTTCAGCCTTGACTTTGAGACAACTTAGGCATTTCGATACATACAAGGCAACATCCTTTTTCATACCAGGCCACCAATACTGAGTACGAAGATCCTTGTACATTTTATCAGCACCAGGATGGATAGAATATCGAGACTTATGAGATTCGTCCATCACTAAAGTGTGGAGATCATCTTGCTTCATAATCCACAAACGATCCTTGAAATAGAGTAACCCATCGCCTTTCGTTTCGAGTTTAAGCTCGAGTTGAAGCGGTAGCTCATATTTCAATAAGCCTTTGATCACACCAGATCCTTGAGCTTGAAGGACACGAGATTGAATATCCGATAGAGTTTGAACAGAATGAAGCTTGACTCAATCCTTTCGACTAAGCGCATCGGCTACGACATTCGCCTTACCAGGATGGTAGCGAATTTCATAATCATAGTCGTTTAAGAGTTCAACCCATCGTCGTTGCCTCATGTTCAGCTCCTTCTGATTAAGAATGTGTTGGAGACTTTTGTGGTCTATGAAAACCACACACTTCGTGCCATAAAGATAGTGTCTCCAGATTTTTAGAGCAAAAACTACGGCACCCAATTCAAGATCATGAGTGGTGTAGTTCTTCTCGTGAACTTTCAGTTGTCTAGACGCGTAGGCTATGACTTTACCTCGTTGCATAAGAACGCAACCAAGTCCTAGATTCGACGCGTGACAATAGACAAAGAAATCATCGTTTCCATCGGGCAAAGACAAAATAGGAGCATCACACAGCTTCTGTTACAGCGTTTGGAACGCTTCTTCTTGTTTGGGTCCCCATTTAAAAGGCTTATTCTTCTGAGTCAAAGCAGTGAGTGGAACCGCAATCTTCGAGAAGTTCGAAATGAAACGACGATAATATCCAGCAAGACCAAGAAAAGAACGAACTTCTGTAGGTGTTGTTGGTGTATTCCAATCCTTAATTGTAGCAATTTTGGATGGATCCACATGAATACCCTGCTGGTTGACTATATGACCCAAAAACTAAACTTCTTTAAGCCAAAATTCACACTTGGAGAATTTAGCAAAAAGTTGTTCCTTCTTTAGGAGTTCTAGTTTCAAACGAAGGTGTTGCTCGTGATCGGCTTGAGACTTCGAATAAATGAGAATATCATCAATGAACACAATGATGAACTTGTCTAAATAAGGTTTACAAACCCTATTCATTAAGTCCATGAAGATAGCTGGGGCATTTGTCAAACAAAAAGGCATAACAGTGAACTCGTAATGCCCATATCTCGTACGGAAGACAGTTTTGGGAATATCTTCTTCGAGTACACGAACTTGATGATACCCAGAACGCAGATCGATCTTGGAGAAACATGAAGCACCTTGCAGCTGATCAAAGAGATCATCAATTCGAGGTAGGGGATATCGATTCTTGATGGTAAGCTTATTAAGCTCATGATAATCGATACACATTCGAAATGATCCATCTTTCTTCTTCACAAACAGGACAGGAGCGCCCCAAGGTGAATAACTTGGTCCGATGAATCCTTTATCAGATAACTCTTGAAGATGTTTAGATAATTCTTGCATCTCCGACGGTTCAAGACGATAAGGTGCTTTCGCAATCGGGTTGGCATTGGGTATAAGGTTAATATGAAACTCGACTTGACGAACTGGAGGCAAACCAGGCAGTTCATCGGGAAACACCTCTGGATAATCTCGGACAACCAGAATATCTTGAATACGCTTGCTCTTGCCTTTCTCCTCGGTGACATGTGCCAGAAAAGCAACATATCCTTTTCGTAAATAACTTTGGGCTTTCGTACACAACATGAGTTTCAATCCACCAGATGGTTTCTCGCCATGAACTTCCAAAACATCGCTAGACGAAAGAGGAATACGAACGATTTTATCGAAATAAATCACCTCAGCGTGATGTTTGGTCAACCAATCCATTCCAATGATAATGTCGAAACTCCCAAGTTGCATCGGCACTAGGTCAATAGGAAAAAGATGGTTATCGAGGTTCAACTGACAATTGCGAATAACAGAATCGAGTACAAGAGGTTTACCAGTAGCAACTTCGACAGATAAGGGTTTCCTCAGTTTAGTTCTAGGTATCGTAAGTAAAGGCTCAAAAGATAACGAAACAAAACTTCTATCGGCACCAGAATAAAAAAGAATAGATGCAGGTTGATGGTTAACAAGGAACGTACCGTTAACAACCTCGTTATCAGCACGCGCTTCGTTTTCATTCAAATTATACGCTCGTCCACGAGCGGGATTCGCATTTGCATTTGCATTTGCATTCGCGTTCACCAACCTCGGGCAGTTGTTGCGGAAGTGACCAAAGTCTCCGCAATTATAACACGAACCATGTGGGAATCTAGCAGCATTCCCCTGAACCTGTGCTGGATTCTGAACAGCTTGATTCTGACCCAAACTGTGACACTCTAGGTTTCCCGAGCAACTTTCTTGTATTAGCATTATGTATACGTATATTATTAATTGAAAGTTTGTGAAGTATCATAACGTGCTATGTGATCCTTGTATCTAGTTATGTGTACGTAGTATATATATGTATATGCGTGTATTGGTGAGCCGAGACCATAAGAACTCAACTCGAGACCACTCGGTCTCGAGTGAACCAAACCAGTTGGGCCACACACACCCGAGAAGCCCACTCGGAAACCCTTTTAGGGTGCACGGCCCTTGAATGGAGTATAAAACACCTACCCAAGCCAACATTTCCCCTTTTTTGGACACTCAATCATTTGCTCAAATCCCCAAACATTCCCTCACACTCACTCCCACACTCCCCTACTTCCTCTCACTAAAACCCTAGCCACACCATTCTTCTCCCTCTCGGATCCAACCGGTAGCATTGAAGGTCCTCGGATCGGCTCGTGTCATTCACTCAAGAACTTCCTTTCAACATTCTTACTCACCTTCATACTCTCGGTTCTTAATCGGTTAGTGTCTTTTTCTTGTAGATGAAAATATTAAATGTGTTGCTTGATGACTACATGCATGTTGAAAGTGTTCATCTTGAATGGTTGATGATGTGCAAATTGCTTATATGTTTACTCATGTTCTTCATTATTGGGAGATGCAAAATGATTGATGTTTTGGATAAGAGTAGCTTAATATGTTCATAACTAGTTGATTCATGATAGAAAATGTGGTGTTGAAAAATCATATGTTTAGGTGATAGAAGGCCAGTTATGATTCATAGTTGTTCACCTAAATGGATGAAAGATGGGATGGTTGGAGTTCATTTGTGTAAGAATCTAGAAAATCCTAATGATGAACCGTATGAACATGTGATGAATATGTGTTGAATGTGTTTTGAATATTTGAAATGGTTGGGTTTTGATCTGTTTTGATTAGTGTAGAATAATGAAAACATGTTTGTGCATTGTTGATTGACCAGTACATAAAATCATGAATATGCAATCCTATTGGTTAGTACAAAAAGCTGGCACATGTTCTAGAAGGATCTCCTCATCAGACATGCGAGTCGAGACCCCCGGTTTCGACTCGAGAACATCTAAGTGACGACTCGAGACCAAGCAGCAGACATCAAGGACTCAAAACCAGCAAGATCTCGACTCGAGATCTCATGATCTCGACTCGATACTGAACTCGAGACCTCCGAGGTTGCGACTAATGCCTGCACCACTCGAGACTGCCCATCCACAACTCGAGACCTCTTGGTTGCGACTCAAGACCCCGTGTTCTCGAGTCGAGACCACCTGGTCTCGACTGGGCTGTCTGACTCAGTTATTGGGCCACAATATGTGACAACCTGTTTTGGGCTGTGCGTGTTTGCCTGCTACTATTCGATTGGATAATGTGCTGCCATGATGTAACTGTTTTAACTGTTAGAACCGGCCCAATAATGTATAGGGTACTGGTATGATTTGTATGCTACGCGTTAGATACGTATAAGATCTACGTGACTTATTTGTACCCGAGCCTGACCCATGCTGGTAACCATGTTAGGTCGTGGTGACCAGCGTGCCTGACCAAGTAAACTAATCTGCCGAGCAACCCAAGGTGAGTTCATAACTTTTAAAGCATGTGTTCCCAATGTTTGGGAAACGGAACTTAAAACAATGCTATCCCCTTGTGAGGGATACAAACCTACTTTTCTCCCCTTATGTGGGACCTTTAGTTAATTACTATTTATATTGGATGCAACGAGCAATACTAAACGAAACTCTATCACTCAAGTCCCTACTACTTAATACCGATTAGTCTCTGGGGCCTGGCGAACGGGTTATTAGTTGATAGCGCTATTTAGGTCTCACCAGCCTCACCCTGTGCCCGCGTATAGGATCGGGCGTGAACTAATAGACTCTGGAAAACCATCAATGACGATAGACATTGACAAACGGGGCACTCTACGGAAACGTACGGTCACATAGTATTCGGTATTGTAAACAGTTTAGTAGCTTACTTTTGGGGTAGCTCCCCATGGCATGGTATAAATGAGTAAATTAACTGTTAAAACAAGTTTTTGGAATTAAAAATTGGATAAACTCGTGAACTCGCCAACATTATGTTGATACCCTACTGCATGCTTTGCAGGTACCCAGTGACTCAGGAGCTTGCAGCTTGGGGATGTGTAGTGGTCGTCATAACCCATGTGTTGGGTTCTATAATAAACTTGAACTATGAACTTTGTTTTAAATTGTTTTGCCTATGCTTCCGCTACTTACTTAAACTATCGTTTGAACTTAAAACCTTTTGAACTTTAACTATGGTAGTATCAACCCTTAGGGTTGGAGAACATTATTATTAGTAACTAAATGCTCAGTATAATTGGTGGCTGGATCCTGGTCAGTCACACACCTCGCGGTAGTACTCCGCATGTGGATTTGAAGGTGTGACATATTGGTATCAGAGCCATTGGTTATAGTGAATTCGGTTTTAAAAAGAAAGCCTTTTGAGAAAAAATAGACTATAACCCGTGACTCGTGACGACACTACACTCCAAGTGCAAGACTCAAAGTATTAGACCTCATGGCTCGGACTTGTGTTTACTTGCTTGTTTATTTTATGTCTATGCTCTACTATACGTACTAGTGTGCCTAGTTAGATAGATACACTTCTCTCTTCTATCTCCTTCTCGCTACGTTATGACATCGCACTCATATTGTGTTTTCTGGTTGTGAAGACAATGAGTGGACGCGGAAGAGGAAACGTTAACATGACTCAGGCTCAGTTCGCTAGCCTGATCAACACGGTGCCTGCAGCTTTCGCAGCTCACCCTGGAGGTAAACTCGTTATTTTTGGATGTTTAGATCCTACTCCCGCATCGTCTTTTCACCTCTAAACCTATTCGCTTCACTTCTTGCAACAGGTCAGCCTGCACCTTCGCAACCATGTGTTTGTACCTTCAAAACCTTTATGGATTGCAAGCCTCTCCCTTTCAATGGCACTGAGGGTGCCATAGGTCTTCTGTACTGGATTGAGAAGGCAGAAGCTGTGTTTGCTATCTGCGAGTGTCCCCCTGCTAATTGGGTGAAGTTTGCTACTGGTACGCTTGAAGGAAACACGCTTTCATGGTGGAAAGCGCAGATTCAGATGCTTGGTTAGGAAACTGCTAATGCTACTGCTTGGGAAGATTTCAAGAACATGATCAAGGAGGAGTACTGTCATAGGGATGACATCCACAAGCTTGAAAACGAGTACTACGAGCTTAAGATGGTTGGGTCAGAGATTGAGACCTACACCAAGTTGTCCAACGATTACGCTGCTCTCTGTCCAAACATGTGTCGACCTGTTTATAGAAGGATCGAACTGTACATCAAGGGTTTGGTTCCAGAAATCCAGAGCTTGGTCACTTCAGCTAACCTCACTACCATTAAGCCAGTCATTCATCTTGCTCACAAACTCACTGATCAGGCTGTGGAACAGGGCAAGTTGCCCAAAAGGATCAGTGCTACTGCTGGAACTTCTAGTGATAACAAACGTAAGTGGGATGGAAATCAGGGTAAGGATGCTAACCCCACTCAGGCCCTAGTTCAGCTAAGGAAGACTGAAAACAACAAAGGCCCTCAGCAACAGGGTGGCTATCGAGGGAACCACCCCAAGTGTAACAAGTGTAACCGACACCACAGTGGGCCATGTGGAAAGGGCCAATGTCAGCGATGCAACAAGATGGGGCATGAAGCCAAAGACTGCAGAAGCCAGCTTCCAGCTAGGCAGAACCAGCAACAACCTCAGCAACAGCAGCAGCAAGGGAACAACTGTGGATGCTTCAAATGTGGAGCAACAGGGCACCTGCGAAGGGATTGCCCTGAACTGAACCCGAACCACAACAACAATCAGGGCACTGGAAACAACGATCAAAACAACAACAATGCTGGAAATGGTGCTAGAGGAAGGGCTTTTGTGATTGGAGCTGGAGAAGCTAGGAATGATACCAACGTCGTGGTGGGTAAGTTCTTACTCGATGATCGTTGTGTTTCTGTATTGTTTGATTCTGGAGCTGATGCTAGCTATGTATCCCTACGTATTAGTAAGAAGCTTAAACGTACGCCTACGTTATTAAGTTCTAAGCATATCGTCGAGTTAGCTAATGGTAGAAACATCGAGGCTTCACACGTTATCAGTAACTCCAAACTAGTATTGTCTGGTCAGACCTTCTGCATCGATCTCTTCCCTATCATTCTTGGAAGCTTTGACGTCATCATTGGTATGGATTGGTTATCCAAACATCGGGCTGAAATCCTCTGTCAAGAGAAAATGGTACGTATTCCCCATCCTTCTAGCGAACCCCTTATCATTCAAGGTGACAAAGGAGGAGTAGTCACAGGTATCATCTCATTCTTAAAGGCCCAGAAGTGTTTACGAAAGGGGCACACCGCCATCTTAGCGCTTGTCACCGACACACATGAAAAGGAAAAGAGGATCGAAGATTTTCCAGTTGTAGGCGACTATCCCGGGGTATTTCCTGAAGAATTACCTGGACTCCCTCCTCACCGTCAGGTCGAATTTCAAATCGAGCTAACCCCCGGAGCGGCACCTAAAGCTCGTAAGCCTTACCGACTAACCCCCGCTGAACTGAAGGAACTGTCTACGCAACTGCAAGAACTTTTGGATAAAGGATTTATCCGTCCTAGTTCGTCGCCGTGGGGAGAACCAGTGCTCTTTGTCAAGAAGAAGGATGGCACATTCCGCATATGCATCGACTACCGTGAGCTGAACAAGGTTACCCTCAAGAATCGTTACCCACTCCCGCGTATCGACGATCTATTCGACAAGTTGCAAGGATCGAGCTACTACTCCAAGATTGATCTGCGATCAGGTTATCATAAGTTGAGAGTCCGTGACGAGGACATCTCCAAAACTGCGTTCAGAACTCGTTATGGTCATTATGAGTTTCTCGTCATGCCTTTTGGGATGACCAACGCGCATGCGGTATTTATGGATCTCATGAACCGAGTGTGCAAGCCTTACCTCGACAAATTTGTGATTGTGTTCATCGACGACATCCTGATCTACTCGAAAAGTGAAGAGGAGCATGAACAACACCTGCGTCTTATTCTCGAGCTCCTTCGCAACGAGCAACTATACGCCAAGTTCTCAAAATGTGACTTCTGGCTTCGAGAAGTTCACTTTCTTGGGCACGTGGTCAATCAGGACGGAATTCACGTCGATCCAGCTAAGATCGACTCTATAAAGAATTGGCCTACACCGAAGACTGCGACCGAAGTTCGCCAATTCTTGGGATTGGCATGATACTATCGTAGATTCATCAAGGGATTTTCGAAGATCACACAACCTCTCACGACTCTCACTCAAAAGGGTATTGCTTACAAATGGAATGATGCTCAGGAGTCCGCTTTCCAGAAGCTAAAGGATAACCTTTGTAGTGCTCCTATTCTCTCGTTACTTGAAGGTACCGACGACTTTGTGGTTTACTGCGACGCGTCTATACATGGGCTCGGTTGCGTGTTGATGCAACGCGAGAAAGTTATCGCTTACGCTTCACGACAACTCAAGATTCACGAAAGGAACTACACGACGCACCACTTGGAACTCGGAGCGGTCGTATTTGCACTCAAGATTTGGAGACATTACTTGTACGGTACCAAGTGCACGATTTACACCGATCACAAGAGTCTCCAGCATATCTTGGATCAAAAGGAGTTGAACATGAGGCAACGTAGATGGGTAGAACTCCTTAAAGACTACGAATGCACAATTAAGTATCATCCAGGCAAGGCTAATGTGGTGGCCGACACCCTCAGCAGGAAGGAAACCAAACCTAAGCGTGTTCGTGCTTTACAGCTCACTATCCACTCGAACCTCCCTAGTCAGATCCGCAATGCCCAAGATGAAGCACTCAAGGCTGAAAACCTCCCAGCCGAATCCCTGCGGGGTATGGAGAAACGGTTGGAACTCAAGGACGATGGTATTCGTTACGTTGCTGGTCGCATTTGGATTCCCTCCTATGGAAATCTCCGAGAACTTGTGATGGATGAAGCGCATAAGTCACGCTACTCGATACATCTTGGTGCCGATAAAATGTATCACGATCTCAAGATTCTGTATTGGTGGCCTAAGATGAAGGTCCTCATAGCTAGGTACGTTAGCAAATGTTTGAATTGTGCTAGGGTCAAAGTCAAATACCAGAAGCCGTCGGGCTTGTTGCAACAACCAGAGCTGCCAACATGGAAATGGGAGCAGATTTCCATTGATTTTGTTACAGGCTTACCTAGGTCCCAAAGCGGGAACGACGCCATTTGGGTCATCGTGGACCGCCTAACCAAGTCTGCGCACTTCCTTGCGATCAAGGAAAGATATAAGTATTCGAAGCTCGTCGCTATCTACTTAAAGGAAATAGTTGCTAGGCACGGAGTGCCAATCTCTATCATATCTGATCGTGACCCACGCTTTACATCCGAGCTATGGAAAGCTACCCATAGATCCTTTGGCTCACGTTTGGATATGAGCACTGCTTACCACCCACAGACCGATGGTCAAACAGAACGTACCATCCAAACGCTTGAAGACATGCTGAGAGCATGTGTTATTGATTTTGGAAACGGGTGGGAACGACGCTTACTGTTGGTAGAGTTCTCCTACAACAACAGCTACCACACCAGCATTCAGGCAGCACCCTTTGAGGCATTGTACGGTCGTAAATGCCGATCACCTCTATGTTGGGCGGAAGTTGGCAAAAGCCAAATTACTGGCCCAGAACTTGTAGTCGAGACTACGGAAAAGATTACCCAGATCAGACGACGCATGGCGGTAGCTCGTGACCGTCAGAAAAGGTACGCTGATAAGCGTAGGAAACCGCTAGAATTCCAGGTCGGTGACCGGGTTCTACTTAAAGTCTCACCCTGGAAGGGTGTGGTCCGTTTTGGAAAGCGGGGCAAGCTTAATCCGCGATACGTCGGACCATTTGAAATTACCGAAAGGATCGGTAAGGTTGCATACAGATTGAATCTGCCTGAAGAACTGAGTGCCGTGCACAACGTCTTTCACGTGTCTAATCTGAAGAAGTGTCTGTCAGATGAAACACTCATAATTCCTTTCAAGGAACTCACTTTTGGCGATCACCTACATTTTACTGTGGAACCGATTGAGATCACGGATTGAGAGATCAAAACCCTCAAACGTAGCCAGATACCTATCGTACGAGTCCATTGGAACTCGCGCCGTGGCCCAGAGTTTACCTGGGAACGGGAAGACCTGATGAAGCGCAAATATCCCCAGTTGTTCCCTAACGAAAATTACAGCACTGAAGCTACAACTGAATTTCGGGACGAAATTCCAAACTAACGGGGGGATGATGTGACACCCCGTTGAAACGTTATCACTCATACTAGCTTGTCAGTGGCTGCACTTTAACTTTCGGGACAAAAGTTCTTAAAACTTGGGGATAATGTGACACTCTAGGTTTTCCCAAGCAACTTTCTTGTATTAGCATTATGTATACGCATATTATTAATTGAAAGTTTATGAAGTATCGTAACGTGCTATGTGATCCTTGTATCTAGTTATGTGTACGTAGTATATATATGTATATGCGTGTATTGGTTAGCCGAGACCACAAGAACCCGACTCGAGACCAGTCGATCTCGAGTGAACCAAACCAGTTGGGGCACACACACCCGAGAAGCCCACTCAGAAACCCTTTTAGGGTGCACGGCCCTTGAATGGAGTATAAAACCCCTACCCAAGCCAACATTTCCCCTATTTTGGACACTCAATCATTTTCTCAAATCCCCAAACGTTCCCTCACACTCACTCCCACACTCCCCTACTTCCTCTCACTAAAACCCTAGCCACACCATTCTTCTCCCTCTTGGATCCAACCGGTAGCATTGAAGGTCCTCGGATCGGCTCGTGTCATTCACTCAAGAACTTCCTTTCGACATTCTTACTCACCTTCATACTCTCGGTTCTTAATCGGTTAGTGTCTCTTGCTTGTAGATGAAAATATTAAATGTGTTGCTTGACGACTACATGCATGTTGAAAGTGTTCATCTTGAATGGTTGATGATGTGCAAATTGCTTATATGTTCACTCATGTTCTTCATTATTGGGATATGCAAAATGATTGATGTTTTGGATAAGAGTAGCTTAATATGTTCATAACTAGTTGATTCATGATAGAAAATGTGGTGTTGCAAGATCATATGTTTAGGTGATAGAAGGCCAGTTATGATTCATAGTTGTTCACCTAAATGGATGAAAGATGGGATGGTTGGAGTTCATTTGTGTAAGAATCTAGAAAATCCTAATGATGAACCGTATGAACATGTGATGAATATGTGTTGAATGTGTTTTGAATATTTGAAATGGTTAGGTTTTGATCCGTTTTGATTAGTGTAGAATAATGAAAACATGTTTGTGCATTGTTGATTCTCCAGTACATAAAATCATGAATATGCAATCCTATTGGTTAGAACAAAAAGTTGGCACATGTTCTAGAAGGATCTCCTCATCAGACATGCGAGTCGAGACCCACGGTTTCGACTCGAGACCATCAAAGTGACGACTCGAGACCAAGCAGCATACATCAAGGACTCGAAACCAGCAAGATCTCGACTCGAGATCTCATGATCTTGACTCGAGACTGAACTCGAGACGTCCGAGGTTGCGACTCATGCCTGCACCACTCGAGACTGCCCATCCACAACTCGAGACCTCTTGGTTGTGACTCGAGACCCCGTGTTCTCGAGTCGAGACCACCTGGTCTCGACTGGGCTGTCCGACTCAGTTATTGGGCCACAGTATGTGACAACCTGTTTTGGGCTATGTGTGTTTGCCTGCTACTGTTCGATTGGATTATATGCTGCCATGATGTAACTGTTTTAACTGTTAGAACCGGCCCAATAACGTATAGGGTACTGGTATGATTTGTATGCTACGTGTTAGATACGTATAAGATCTACGTGACTTATTTGTACCCGAGCCTGACCCATACTGGTAACCATGTTAGGACGTGGTGACCAGCGTGCTTGACCAAGTAAACTAATCTGCCGAGCAACCCAAGGTGAGTTCACCACTTTTAAAGCATGTGTTCCCAGTGGTTGGGAAACGGAACTTAAAACAACGCTATCCCCTTGTGAGGGATACAAAACTACTTTTCTCCCCTTATGTGGGACCTTTAGTTAATTACTATTTATATTGGATGCAACGAGCAATACTAAACAAAACTCTATCACTCAAGTCCCTACTACTTAATACCGATTAGTCGCCGGGGCCTGGCGAACAGGTTATTAGTTGATAACGCTATTTAGGTCTCACCAGCCTCACACCGTGCCCGCGTATGGGATCGGGCGTAAACTAATAGACTCTGGAAAACCGTCAATGACGATAGACATTGACAAACGGGGCACTCTACGGAAACGTACGGTCGCATAGTATTCGGTATTGTAAGTAGTTTAGTAGCTTACTTTTGGGGTAGCTCCCCATGGCATGGTATAAATGAGTAAATTAACTGTTAAAACAAGTTTTTGGAATTAAAAACTGGACAAACTCGTGAACTCGCCAACATTATGTTGATACCCTACTGCATGCTTTGTAGGTACCTAGTGACTCAGGAGCTTGCAGCTTGGGGATGTGTAGTGGTCGTCATAACCCATGTGTTGGGTTCTATAATAAACTTGAACTATGGACTTTGTTTTAAACTGTTTTGCTTATGCTTCCGCTACTTACTTAAACTATCGTTTGAACTTAAAACCTTTTGAGCTTTAACTATGGTAGTATCAACCCTTAGGGTTGGAGAACATTCTTATTAGTAACTAAATGCTCAATATAATTGGTGGCTGGATCCTGGCCAGTCACACACCTCGCGGTAGTACTCCGCATGTGGATTTGAGGGTGTGACACAAACAACAAATGTTGGCCAGATGCCCATGTTTACCACACGTAGTGCATTGCTTGCAAGCCTAATGTGCAACATGATGACCGTTGCATCGAGCACAGTGAGGTGCAGTACCAGCATACTGTTTCTTCGCAGGAGGTTAAGCCGGTGGGTTCTGAGCAGTAACAGCAAAATTCTGGGAAGCCTTGCGCTTCCTCGACTTCTTGGAAGACTCTATCTTCTTCTTACCCTTACCCTTTTCCTTGCCTGGTGTGGAATCAGTTGACTTCTTCTTGTCACCCTTGCGGGTCAGTTTTCCTTTTCTGACCTGAGACTCAGTCAGAGTAGCAGTCAATTCGATCGCTTGACGAACAGTGGTAGGATTACTGCCAGTCACAATATCCTGCACAGAATCGGGCAAACCATCGATGTACCTCTCAATCGCTTTCTCCAATGGGGTAACCATAGTGGGACACAACAAACTCAACTCTTCATAACGATCCGTATACGCACGTTGTTCTCCCCCATCTTGTTTCAAATCATCGAATTCTCGTTCCAAAGCTCGAATCTCGTGACGGGGACAGAACTCTTTCATCATGAGAGCTCGAAGCTCTTCCCACATTTGTGCCATTGCCACATCGGCACCCCTATCACGCATCACACCGTTCCACCATGTAAGAGCACGCTTCTCAAACAAACTGGATGCAAACTCAACCTTACGCTCATTCGGACACTGCACGTGTCTGAATGTGCTCTCCAAACTTTCGAACCATTGCATGAGCGCGGTTGCTCCTTGAGCCCAGAAAACTGTTGGACTCTGTATGCCCAAGACACATATTAAATTGATGTGGCTAGTACGTTATGATCCAAGTCGAGTCATACCCAAATACAAGCTAGACAAACACTTAGAATATTTATTTGTGATATGATCAAACAAATAAATATTAACACTTATAATATTTAGAAATTGGTTTTCTAAATAATTGCACTTGAGAAACCAATAAATTATATGGATAATTTATTTTGAGAGAAAATTTTATTTTGTTATTTAATGGGTTAAATAACATAATAAAAGGTTGTATAAGTCTTATAACATATGATGTTATAATTTTATAAAAGTTATAAAATTAATCAAGACTTAAATTTATAAAAGAAAGATTTGAACTTTTTTTATAAAATACAAGTGGGCCGCCCCCCTTGGTGTCTTCCCAAGACAATTTTTTGGTCCAATGATGTTCAATGCTAATGTCATAGTTAGAAGTGTTTTCATTGGGCAAATTGGGTGGCTAACTCTCTCTTAATTATAATAACATTTTTGTATGACAAAAATGATATTATGAACTTGAAAGAACTTGTAAAATGTTCTCAAGATTTTCGGCCATAGTGTGCCATCCTAGAGGGTTTTTCAAGTTTGTAAAATCAAGTGCAAGAACTCTATTTTCTCCTCTCAATTTTTCGGCCATGTATGGTTGATTATGAGGGATTTTTCAAGTGAGTTCATGAGTGTAAAATCCTAGCTAAATCAAAGTGTTTGTTGGAAGGCTTGGGGTATACAAGCTTGAGGTCTTCTACACTTGAAGGCAACCGTTCAAGAAGCATCATCTTCTTCATTTCTTTTTACTCCAAGAAGGTAGTATTCTAAACACTCTATGGTTGTGTTTTAATTTTTGATAGCATGCATATTCGTATATGGATCCGGGTATTGGGTTACACATATAAAATGGGTTTTATATCTTGAAATCAACATGTTTTAAATAATTATTCCGCTGCGTTTTTATTTTATATGGATAAAATACTTTGATAAACATGTGAAAAACCCAACAATGGTATCAGAGCCGCTTATATGAGTGCATGCTTCATGGAATTCAAAATTTTCGGGTTTTCGAGTTTGTAGAAACCCTATGGCCGAAATTTTGTCCATGGTTCTCCTTTTGTTTTTTCAAGATTTATTTCTTACATGCATAAAGGAATCTTGAAAAATAATGTCATGTGGATGATTTGTTAGTTTGGACAAAAAACCCACTTTTTCGGTTTTTTCATTCTTGACCGAAAAGTAGGTTGTAAAAAGGAAACCATTTTTGCTTCTTGAATTTTATATATATGTGGATATATATTTTGGTGTTCATAACCTAGCCATGACCTTGTGTGTGAATGTGTTGAATGATTGTGTTATGATTTATATTTAATTATTTCAAAGGTTGTAATAATTAATTATTTTTGTTCTTCCATTTATAAAGTTATGTAATTTATTTATTTTCATTTGGTATGTAAAATAAATAGATTAGGTGCATTTTATTTTACTAGAAAATATGTATTAGGATATTTTTTTTGTAAAAGAAGATGCACACAAAAATGCGTTTTTGGTTTTGGCTAATTTTGAGCCTAAAGGACTACATAGTTCTTAACGGGATTTTAGCCCGATAACCAAAACACATTTTTGAAGTCCAAAGGAGTTTGGAGTTGAATATAAAAGACATTTGGAAGCTCAAAGAAAGTGGAGAAATCACAACACAAAAGGAAGACTTAAAGCTTTTGGATGCGGGATCAAGTGGGAGTTCAACGACACATTATTTGTGTCTATATTCACCCTTAGGAAGGACCTTTTGACACACTTGTTTCTGCTAACAAGTGTGTTCAAAATAGTTTTCTATGGTTATGCACCTATTGTTATGTATGTTGTGCTTGTGTGGTTGCTTATTTATATTGTTTTGATGATATTTGGATATGCATGCTTAACAAACTAATAATCAACAACAAGCTTAAAATTGGTTCTTTAAAAATCATTAAAATTGGTTAATAAAAGGTTATTAAAAATTAATGATTTTACAATAAAATGGGTTTATTAAAAAGAACCTTGAAAAACTTGTTTTCACAAAAGTACCAAGGATTTGAATGCATGCAAATGTATGGTACATAAAGTTTTCTAAACTAGAATTTTGAAAAACTCAAAAAAATCCCTTTTATAAAACAAGTCAAACACCATCCTTTTATACAACACTTGAATCACTTGGGAACTCTTATTGTGGGATAAAGGTCACCTAACCACATTTGAGGGAACTTGTATATTCGAGGTGGGTTTACCATGTTTGTGGGATAAAGGTCACCTAACCACTTATGTGTATAAACTCACACGTGTGTGTAAGTTGGACGACTTGATTTGGAAACCATGAACTTAGGGTCACCGAAGCATGGCGAACAAAAGGTGTTGATGGGATTAAACATGCCAACTAAACATAAAGATGTTTAACCGATCCCATATGGCTAGAAGTTGCAAAGGGTTGCAATTGTCAAACGTTGACTACCTTGTTAATTTAAATAGAGGGATAAAGGTCACCTAACCAATATTTAAATGTAACGTTGGATTCTAGATTATAATTATTAATTGTCTTTGAGACACAAAAGGGTATTAATGATTAAAATATAATAATATCGAAAATACTAAAATTGAACCTTGTTAAATTTTGTAGATGGACGCTAACAATATTACCCAAACCGTCCGTAACCTATCACTAAAAACAATCCTTGATAAGGATCGTTTCAATCATAACACTTCATGGATTAATATCGAAACTTAAGAATCATTCTCAAGTAAGAAAAGATATCCTATGTGTTGAACGAACCTAATCCGGATGAACATCTTATGGAAGATAAGGATGCCTATAACGATTGGATTAAGTATATCGAGGATACAATGCAAGCCTCTTGCCTCATGTTAGGAATTATGATTCCCGAGATTCAAAAGGATTTTGAACATCATGAGCATACGACATGATTAACCAATTGTAGGAAATGTTCTTAAGGGTAGAACGCATCGAAACGGTTCGAGCGCTTCATGCATGTCGAATGGAGGAAACCCAATCGGTCTCATCTTATATCTTTAAGATAAAAAGCCACATTGATCGCCTCGATAGGCTCAACATGGGTAAAAGGGCTTTACCCATTCTAACGATCAATGAGGGTGGTAACAAGAAAGGGCATCACCCCGTCACCAAAGCAAATGTTGCAAATGGTAACGAGAAATTCAAAGGGAAAAAGAAAAGAAAGACTAAAGCAAAACCACCAAAAGAAAAGAAGGCAAAGGTTGCCATGAACGATCCATGCTTTGAATATGGTGAGATAGGGCATTTGAAAAGGAATTGTCCAACCTATCTCAAAGAGTTGAAAAACTAAGAGGAATGCAGGGCAAACCTCAGGTACAATCTTAATGATCCATATTGACCTTAATGTTATTTCTTCTAACACATGGGTATTAGCTACCGGATGTGGAACTCATGTTTGCAATTTGTTGCAAAAGGTTCAAAAGAAATAAGCATTACAAGAAAGGAGACTATATTTTGAAACTTCCAAATGGTTTGGAAATTGTTTTAAAAATGTTTTGAATGCTCCTAGTTTGACTAGGAACATTATTCAAGTTTCCCTTATAAGACAATATGGTTCTGATTTAAAGTTTGTAAACAATGACATTTATATCGATGAATGACATGTTTTACTTTAAAGCTATGCTTTCAAATGGTATTTATGAATTGGTTCATATAAACAGATGTCGCATGTAAACACTTTGAAGAATGGTCTTTTGGAGACAAATGAAGTTGATTCATTTGATACATGTGAATCTTGTTTACAACGTATAATGACCAAGAAACCCTATGGTGGTACCAACCAAAGGGCAAAGGATTTATTAGGAATCATACATTTGGATATATGTGATCCTTTTGAGCCAATGACTAGGAATGGTGAAAGTTGCTTCATTACTTTTACCAACAACTATAGTAGTTGTGGTTAAATGTACTTGTTAAGACATAAAGTTAAAGTTTTGAAATGTTCAAAGCCTTCAAAAGTGAAGTAAAAAAATCAACTCAATTAAAGTTCTTCGTTCCGATAGAGAAGGAATCGAACTCTATTTGGATATGGTTCGATCTATGATGGCTAGGAGCGCATTATCTCTATCATTATGGGGTTACGCTTTGCTCTCTGCGGCCTGTACATTCAATGTGGCCCAAACCAAGAAAGTGGATAAGACACCTTTTGCAATATGGCATGGAAGGGCTCCATCATTATCATATTTAAAGGTATGGGATTGTGAAGCTTATGTGAAGCAATACACCCCAAACAAATTTAAAGAACGATCCACTAAGTGTATCTTCGTAGGATATCCTAAAGACGGTATAGGATATTATTTCTATGATCCTACAGGGCAAAAGGTATTTGTTGCTCGAAAGGCTGAGTTCTTGGAAGCTAAGTTCCTTGTGGAAGGAATTAGTAGAACAGTGGAACTTAATGAGGATCGAGAACTACAAGCCAATACACGTTTGGTTAATACTAGCACTCAACAAGAGGTTGTTGAAAACGATCAAGTGGTTGATCAATACATACAAAACGTTCACAGATCTGGTAGAATTAGTAGTCCACATGAAAGATATGGTTTTTTCATGGATGGATGCTACGTGGTAGATTTGGGTGAACCTACCACATACCATGATGAAATGTCAAAATTCGATTGTGATAAATGGCTTGAAGCCATGAACGTAGAGATGCAATCCATGTATGACAACCAAGTATGGAAATTGGTTGTGCAACCTCTTAACTCCAAAGTAGTTTGAAGTAAGTGGGTTTTCAGGAAGAAAACCGATATGCATGGTAACTTGGATACTTATAAAGCGAGACTTGTAGCAAAAGGTTTCAATCAAACTCAAGGGGTTGATTGTGATGAGACCTTCTCGCCAGTGGCAATGCTAAAGTCAATAAGGATATTATTTGCCATACCTGCATAATATGATTATTAGATTTGGCAAATGGATGTTAAAACGGCTTTCCTTAATAGATATCTTGAGGAAGATGTCTATATGGTTCAGCCTGAAGGTTTTGTCGGTCCAAAACATCCTGACAAAGTATGCAAGTTAAAGAAATCAATTTGTGGATTGAAACAAGCATCTAGAAGTTGGAATCACCATTTTGATGAAGAGATTAGGGAATATGGATTCATCAAGAACGTCGATGAAGCTTGTGTGTATAAAAAAGCTAGTGGGAGCACCGTTACTTTCTTAGTATTGCATGTCGATGACATTCTACTATATGGAAATGATATTCCAACCATGGTATGTGTAAAAGCCTGGCTTGGAAGTTGTTTTTCCATTAAGGATCATGGTGAAGTCGCCTATATTTTGGGAATAAAGATCTATATGGATAGATCAAGGCGCTTGATATGTTTAAACCAAAGTGCATACATTAACAAAGTCTTGAAAAGGTTCAAGATAGAGAACTCTATGAAAGGTTTGGTACCTATTCAAAGAGGGGACAATATTGAATGCGTTTCAATGTCCAAGCTCAAAGGATGAGCAAGAAAGAATGAAAGGAATCCCATATGCGTCTGCTATAGGATCCATTATGTATGCAATGATATGCACTAGACCGGACATGTCATGCGCTTTAAGCATGACGAGAAGATACCAGCAAGTAACGGTCATTGGGTGACTGTTAAAAATATATTGAAATACCTTAGAAGGTCTAAGGATATATTTCTAATATATGGATCTGGTGAAGAAGAACTCGTTGTAAAGGGTTACAGGGATGTGAGTTTCGGAATTCGTTGTGAAGGGTTACATGGATACGATTTTCCAAACTGATCGAGATGATCTTCGATCACAATCTGGGTAGCATTGTCCACTACAGAATCAGAATACATCGCCGCTTCATTGATCGAAATGATTCATGTGGATCTGCCACTTGAATTATTGTCGATCTAGGGGTAGTCCTTACCATTCATGTCACACCCCTTTCTGCGGCGGAAGCACGAGGTGTGATCATGAAAGGTTCTCATTGCATACGAAGAGTAAACATCCTACATGCTCAAAAATATCTTCAAATATTACATTACTGAAAACATATGTCAAGTGTTTACAACACGAGATAACATATTGTTTTAAAAGTCACAACTTTATTTAAAGATAAACAAGCGACATCCATGAGCATGAGTAAGACCACGCGCACATCCATCCTAGTTATCTGAAATACATGTGAGTTTTGGAAAAACGTCAACATAAAGTTGGTGTGAATTCATGCAATTTTTGTATTTCACGTTTGTATACTTTGTATGAAAACATAATTTGTATTTTGTATAAATCAAGTCTTTTGTGTACACCACGTACTCATGTATAAATCAAGTATTTCTGTATGTATCAAGTGTTAATGGGTTGCAAAGCCATTAACATGTGACACGACATAGGAAGTCACCAAACCATAGGCATTTTTCTGTAGTCGATTCACGACTGAGACACAAAAACACTGCTTGGTAAAAGAGTGGCCAAGAGTGGGGCTGCCCTGAAACCCATTAGATCTAACCTTTTGTTCTGCGGTCTTAGTATGTACACGATTAATGGTGCTTATGGTACCCTATTCGTGACACGATTTCTCGTATCATTCCTCAATTTTTGTATCCATCATACCATTTGTAAACATTGTAATATTTGTAACATGTATTTCACCCCCGAAGTTATAAAACTGAAAACAGTTAAGAGAAAAGGGGGAGCATGAACTCACAATTTTGCGTTCCTGTGCGTCGTAAACTTCACCGGATTTGCTTAATTAACGTCGTAACCTATACGCGTTTTCTTAATGTTAGTCACTAGATTTGCGTCGCACAAGTACAGTCACTCTCTTTTGTATATATTCTTGTGTTAAAAATATATTCTATATTTTTAACTACGTATCTTACTTGTATTATTTTCTCAGAAATAATTATAAGCTTTTTTTTTTGTGTTTTGCACTTCGCACCCGAATTATGTATCTTGTATTTTGTATGTGTATTTTTATGTTTATACTCCTCATGAGTATTTAGTGTATTTTTAAGTCTTAATACACTAGCACGTATAACACATACTATACACACTTAGCACAAAAGTTGGTGATAAAATAATATATATTTTTCTCTCAAAAATATACATACTTATATCCATTTTTATTCTTGAAGAAATCCTCATTTCTTATCACCAAAAATTAGGGAAACCTTGGTAATACTTTTAAACACATTTTTAGGGAATAAGTTTCTCAAAAACTTATATTTTTTCTAAGTGTCAAAATCTATAAAAATTTTGACAGAGTTTCCCCTAAAAATGGAGGTTTCCCATGTTTTCAAAACATGTGTTTATTTTCTTTTAAATCGTCAACAATCTCCTCATTCAACAATAAACAATATGCAACTAGTTAAAATAGATATAATCGCAGAAATACATGAACTTGTGGTTTTTCCAAAATAGGTAGTATCCTTCCATTATTTTTAGTGGATCTTTGTATAGATCAACTTCGTTTCTTGAAAGTCTCGTTTTTAAAGAAGTTACATCTTTACAACTTCCTGTCAATATTTACAAAAATAGTTATTTTGTCAAAACTTTGTGTTACACAAGTGTTTACACACTCGTGTGTTTGCTAAAATCATTCTTTTTCATGTAAGATCCGGCTTTAGAAAATATGATTTCTTGGACACTTGCTCCTTTGAAAGTACCGCTTGTAGATCCGTAGATCTACTAGTTCTGAACACCATTTCATAAGTAAAATCGATTTTACACAAGTTCATGATTAGTGTGTGGTAGAGTTTCATCATTTAACCCTTTTTACACTTGAACATACTCTATGTCATGTTTCATGAACATGACCAATCCGGGTTAGATGGTGATCCGAGCTACCACAACATAGATCGGCACTAAATAGTTACACAAAACAAGTCTTACAAGTTTTACACAACATCATAGCTTTTAACCATCATTTTTAACATTTTTAGTAGACTTTTATGTATCAACTTGTATGTTTACGAGCTTTAGCCGTTACATAACATTTTAACCACTTCAAAATAGTTCGAGAGTGTGATTCAAGCAACTTACTACTAGCTCGAGGCTAGGGAAGAATCTAGACGCAAAATGAGAGGATAAAAGCAATAGAGTGAGGTCCTTCGCCTTCCGAATGCACCAAGCCTCCTCGTATGTGATCCTTAGCACTTGTAGTTACTTGAAATTGCTTGATCAAAATCGAAATGATGGATGGATGGTGTAGGGGGTTCGGCCGTGAGCTTTCTAGAGAGAGAGAGGGAGTTTTGTTGGGTGAAATGTTAAGTGAATGATATGAGGGGTTTAGTCCACTACTTATGGACATTACATAGGATTATTAACCAATAGATCATATGTCTTCTTGATATAAGACAAGTGAGATTATTTTATTCATCAAGTACACAAGGAGGTCACAATGTGACCGAGTTCGGTTAAGAGGGGGGGGGTTCCTAGTTCAAACTCAACCAAACACTAAGTATGTAGTTAGGTTAATCTAGTTAGTTAAGTGATTAACCCGGTTAGTAGTGTGTTGTGCTTTAATGCGGGTGTTAGGGTATTCAGGGACCCTAACTGGCTCAGAAAAAGATAAGTAATGTTATTAACAATATTTTCATGTTCCGGGTATAGTCCGGTTGTTCGGTTGCATACCGATTCGTTAAAGTGCTAAATTACACCTTTTAGTGTTTAATAAGTATCTTTTTATAATACTATCGATTCCCAACACTTAGGGAAATATTCTGGATAATAAAACGACATTTCTGCAAAATATTCATATGTCTAAATGCTGAATTATTGCTGAATTATATAAATTCTGCACTTAAAGTGTGTTTCGGGTGCTTTTTAGTGCTTAATTTTGCTTTCGCATTGCATATGTATTAAACCCTTGTATGTACTCTTGGGTTTTAATGCATTCTTGTTGTCGGACCTACACCTAGGCTCCAATTTTATTGTCTGACTGCTTTCTGCAGTTCTGTTGACACAGTGTGTCTTACCGGTGAGTTTACTAGTATTTTTGACGCAACGCTCTCGTTTATGCATAAAGCAATATTTTGTAGTATACAACATGCATGAATTCACTTGTTTAGTATGTAATCAAACATGGCTGACAATTAAGCACATAATTGCAGTCATTAAGCAATAATTAAAGTGTACGGAAATTACCGGTTTGGTGCCAGTTGTCACAGTCTCCCCCCGTTAAAAGAATTTCGTCCCGAAATTCAGGCTGAACTAACTCTCGCTGGAGTCTTCTTGAATAGGTGGGGATACTTTTTCTTGAACTGGTCTTCACGTTCCCATGTGTACTCGGGTCCGTGCTTAGAGCTCCAACGTACTTTGACAAGTTTTACGCTGCTCCTCCTGGTCTTGTTGACTTTCCAGTCGGTAACCTCAACGGGTTTTTCTGTAAATCGGAGGGCTTCATTAATATGCACTTCATCCATTGGGATGATCACGCTTTCTTGTGTTGGACTCTTCTTCAGGTTGGATACATGAAACGTATCATGTACTCCATTAAGTTCTTCCGGTAACTCCAACTTGTACGCCACGGTACCAATTCTCTTCAATATTCTGAATGGTCCGATATATCGTGGATTTAGCTTTCCGCGCTTTCCAAATCTGGCTACGCCCTTCCAAGGTGAGACTTTTAACAACACTTTGTCCCCCACCTTGAATTCTACTGATTTTCTTTTCGGATCAGCGTAGCTCTTTTGTCGATCTCGAGCCGCCTTAATGCGCTCTCTGATCTGCGCAATCTTGTCGGTTGTCTCTTGTACAAGTTCAGGACCAACCATACGCTTATCTCCGGCATCTGCCCAACATAAGGGCGATCGGCATTTGCGGCCATACAGAGCTTCGAACGGCGCGGCTTTTATGCTCGTATGATAACTGTTATTGTAGGAAAACTCAACTAAAGGTAGATGAGTATCCCAGCTGCCGCCTAGATCCATGACACATGCGCGGAGCATATCTTCTAACGTTTGCATAGTCCGTTCGCTCTGGCCGTCTGTTTGCGGATGGAATGCCGTGCTCAGATCTAACTGAGATCCAAAGGCTTCCTGAAATGATTGCCAGATTCTTGAGACAAAGCGTCCATCTCTGTCTGAAATGATTGAGATTGGCACTCCATGACGTGCCACAATTTCCCTTAAGTATATCTCTGCAAGCTTTCCAGTGCTATCCTTCTCTCGGATTGGTAGGAAATGCGCAGACTTCGTCAATCGATCAACTATTACCCATATCATATCGTGCCCTCTCGGGGTCCTGGGTAATTTCGTTATGAAGTCCATCGAGATTTGTTCCCACTTCCACATGGGAATCTCTGGTTGTTGTAGTAGGCCGGACGGTTTCTGATATTCTGCCTTAACCTTAGCACAGGTTAGGCATTTTCCAACATAGACAGCAACGTCGCTCTTGAGTCTCGGCCACCAATAGTATTCTTTCAAATCTTGATACATTTTATCTGATCCTGGATGGATCGAGTATCTCGATTTATGCGCTTCATTAAGGATGACTTCTCGTATGCCACCATAGAGTGGAACCCAAATACGCTTCTTGAAGTATAAGGCTCCCTCTTCGTTTGGCACCATGTATTTCAGCATACCCCGTAGGTATTCAGCTTTACGGTTCTCTCCTTTAAGAGCTTCTTGTTGTGCATCACGAATGCATGCAGTGAGGTTCGTTTGAATCGTCATTTCCAATGCTCGAACCCTTAGGGTCTTAACCCTTTCTTTTCGGCTCAACGCGTCCGCTACAACGTTTGCCTTTCCAGGATGGTACTTAATCTCACAGTCATAATCGTTCAGCAGCTTAACCCAACGTCGCTGGCGCATATTCAATTCCTTCTGATCAAATATGTGTTGTAAGCTTTTGTGATCTGTGAAGATTGCACATCGAGTACCATATAAATAATGTCGCCAAATCTTCAAGGCGAATACCACTGCACCCAGCTCCAGGTCGTGAGTGGTATAATTTCTCTCGTGATCCTTCAGTTGTCTTGAAGCATAGGCGATGACTTTTTGGCGTTGCATGAGCACGCAACCTAAGCCTTATCGTGAGGCGTCGCAGTATACCACGAAGTCTTCAGTGCCTTCGGGTAATGATAGTATCGGTGCATCGCAGAGCTTTTTCTTAAGTAACTGGAAGGCTTCTTCTTGTTTGTGACCCCAGTCGTATTTCTTGTCTTTTTGGGTAAGGGTCGTTAGCGGTTGAGCTATCTTTGAGAAATTCTCGATGAATCGTCGGTAATAGCCCGCTAAGCCCAAAAATTGTCGTACTTCAGTTGGGGTCTTGGGAGCTTCCCAATTCTTTATTGCTTCTATCTTGGGCGGGTCTACATGAATGCCCTTCTCATTCACCACGTGACCAAGAAATTGTACTTCGCGAATCCAGAATTCGCATTTCGAGAACTTTGCATAAAGTTTCTCTTTCTTCAGTAGTTCCAGAATAGTTCTGAGATGTTGCTCATGCTCTTCTTTCGTTCGCGAGTAAATCAGGATATCATCGATAAATACAATCACGAATTTATCGAGATATGGTTTGCATACGCGGTTCATTAGATCCATAAAGACCGCTGGTGCATTCGTCATTCCAAATGGCATCACGAGAAATTCGTAGTGCCCATAGCGTGTTCTGAATGCAGTCTTTGGCACGCTTTCATCTTGGATTCTCAGCTGATGGTATCCAGATCGAAGGTCGATCTTGGAATAGTAGCTTGATCCTTGCAGTTGATCAAACAAGTCATCAATCCTCGGTAGCGGATACCGATTCTTGATCGTGAGCTTGTTCAGTTCCCTGTAATCGATACACATCCGCAGTGATCCATCCTTCTTCTTCACGAATAATACTGGAGCTCCCCAGGGTGAGAAGCTTGGCCTTATGAATCCTTTATCCAACAACTCCTGAAGCTGTGTAGATAATTCTTGCATTTCGGATGGCGCAAGTCGATATGGAGCCTTGGCTACAGGAGCGGCTCCTGGAACCAAGTCTATGTGGAATTCGACTTGTCGTTGCGGAGGTAGTCCTGGCAGATCTTCAGGGAACACATCAGGAAATTCCTTCACCACAGGAATGTCTTCGAGTTTTGGCTCCACAGCCTTCTTATCTACAACGTGTGCTAGGAAAGTAACACATCCTTTCCTTAAGCACTTCTGTGCCTTCATACAACTGATGATTCGTAGAGGCGCGTTTCGTCTTTCTCCATGTACTATGAGAGTTTCATCATTCGCCAGAGGGATGCGAATGATTTTCTCATGACAAATGACTTCAGCTTTGTTCTTGGACAACCAGTCCATTCCGACCACTACATCGAAGCTACCTAATTGAATAGGTAAGAGGTCGATGCTAAATCTTCGTTCACCAAGTTCTAGCGTGCAGCCTCTAACAACTTCGCCCGATTCAACAAGTTTACCATTGGCTAGTTCTATGGAATAAGGAATTTCTAATCTACTAGATTCTATTCCAAGTATGCATTTAAATTCCACAGACATGAAGCTATAATCGGCGCCAGTGTCGAATAATATGGATGCAAAGTGATTGTTAATGAGGAACGTACCGTTGACCACATTAGGGTCCTCGCGTGCGTCTCTTGCTCCAATCACAAATGCTCGGGCCTGAGCATTGTTTCTCTCTGGGCAGTCCTTCATGAAATGATCTTTGCTTCCACATCTGAAGCATCCTTGGTTTCGCCCATTCCCGTTGCCAGCTTTGTTCCTATCATCAGCCCCATTACGATTTCCATTCCCGTTCCTCTTACTCCAGCAGTCTTCAGTGCGGTGACCCAACTTTCCACACTTGTCACACTTTGAGATGCGACAAGCTCCCTCGTGGTGGCGTTTACACCGATGGCATTTGGGGCAAGGTGCCCAGGTATCCCCTTGCTGGTGCATCGTTCATGGCTGCAAGAGGTTTTGCCCCTTGAGGCGGGTTAGGGTCACGCTTCTTGTTGGAACCTTTGTTGTTACGAGTTGCTTGATTCAGGTTTGCATATTTCCTTTTCTTGTCACCAGACGACTCAGCATGCGTCTCGGCATTTTGTGTTGGGTTCAGTGATAGCGTCTTCATTCGAACACAATTTTCAGTAAGGCTGACAGTCAGAGTTACAGCCTCGGTGATTGTTTGTGGTTTGGCCGACGTCACCATGCCACGAAACTCTGAGGCCAGGCCCCAAATGTAGCGTTCAACACGCTTGAATTCGGGAGTCACCATGTAGGGAAGCACTCTGGACAGATCGTGGAACCTTCGAGTATAACCATTAATGTCAGCACCTTCCATGGTCAAGTGCCAGAACTCCGTCTCCAGCCTTTGGAGTTCAGCACGAGAGCAGTACTTCTCTCTCATTCTTTCCTTTAGTTCATCCCAAGTTAAGCCATAAGCGGCATCATCACCCAAGGTTTGGACTTGCAGGTTCCACCAAGTCAGAGCTTCATCGACAAATAACCCAGTAGCAAAAGTGACTTGTTGATCCGCGGTACACTTGCTCATGCGGATAGTAGCTTCAGTCTTCTCCGTCCAGCGCACAAAGGCTACTGCACCTCCTGTGCCATCATAGTTCATCGGCTTGCAGTCGAGGAACTGCTTGAAGGTGCATCCTTGAGCTGCGCTGCCTCCAGATGAATCTCCGTTCCCATTACGTCTAGCGTTGCTTGGTCCACCACTGTCTTGAGTACGGTTCGCCTCGTACTGGGCGATAGCAGCGGAGATCCTTTCTTCCAGTAGAGCTTCCAGCTCTTCGGCAATTCTTGGCAGTGGGGGAGTAGGAGGTTGGTCACGAGCGTTCACAGCTCTTCTGGGTGCCGTGTTCTGACGAACACAACCCAATATATTCACAGGTATATATACCACATAAGTGACATCAAACAATTATTACTCTAGCAGAGTACTTAGTAGGCTTGCACTGAGGGAATCTATACGTGACAAGACTTGCTGTGATTTTTGTGCACTGAATTCCATAATTATGTATGCATCCATAATTACGTAACTCCTTGCACAGTCCGCACAGTTCGTTTCATCCTCGTATCTCTTCCTTCAGATGGGCCATTGCTTTTAGATAAAGTCACGTATACTTGTGACATTCTACTTCTAGTACATGCTAATTATCACACATAATTGCAAGTAATTTCTAGTCAACGACAAGTGCTACTCAAGTGCACTCTAAGTCTCGTAGTGTCTCTTCTAGACTCATGTAGACAGTTTCAGGCAGTGGATGTCGCGGGACGTTTTATGCAATGAAAACTCTTTGAAAATTGTTTTCGTGAAAGGATCCTAGAGATTGTAGACTAGACTCGAGAAGGAATCCTGGTTCACTACAATCGCAGCTATGATACCAATCTGTCACACCCCTTTCTGCGGCGGAAGCACGAGGTGTGATCATGAAAGGTTCTCATTGCATACGAAGAGTAAACATACTACATGCTCAAAAATATCTTCAAATATTACATTACTGAAAACATATGTCAAGTGTTTACAACACGAGATAACATATTGTTTTAAAAGTCACAACTTTATTTAAAGATAAACAAGCGACATCCACGAGCATGAGTAAGACCACGCGCACATCCATCCTAGTTACCTGAAATACATGTGAGTTTTGGAAAAACGTCAACATAAAGTTGGTGTGAATTCATGCAATTTTTGTATTTCACGTTTGTATACTTTGTATGAAAACATAATTTGTATTTTGTATAAATCAAGTCTTTTGTGTACACCACGTACTCATGTATAAATCAAGTATTTCTGTATGTATCAAGTGTTAATGGGTTGCAAAGCCATTAACATGTGACACGACATAGGAAGTCACCAAACCATAGGCATTTTTCTGTAGTCGATTCACGACTGAGACACAAAAACACTGCTTGGTAAAAGAGTGGCCAAGAGTGGGGCTGCCCTGAAACCCATTAGATCTAACCTTTTGTTCTGCGGTCTTAGTATGTACACGATTAATGGTGCTTATGGTACCCTATTCGTGACACGATTTCTCGTATCATTCCTCAATTTTTGTATCCATCATACCATTTGTAAACATTGTAATATTTGTAACATGTATTTCACCCCCGAAGTTATAAAACTGAAAACAGTTAAGAGAAAAGGGGGAGCATGAACTCACAATTTTGCGTTCCTGTGCGTCGTAAACTTCACCGGATTTGCTTAATTAACGTCGTAACCTATACGCGTTTTCTTAATGTTAGTCACTAGACTTGCGTCGCACAAGTATAGTCACTCTCTTTTGTATATATTCTTGTGTTAAAAATATATTCTATATTTTTAACTACGTATCTTACTTGTATTATTTTCTCAGAAATAATTATAAGCTTTTTTTTTTGTGTTTTGCACTTCGCACCCGAATTATGTATCTTGTATTTTGTAGGTGTATTTTTATGTTTATACTCCTCATGAGTATTTAGTGTATTTTTAAGTCTTAATACACTAGCACGTATAACACATACTATACACACTTAGCACAAAAGTTGGTGATAAAATAATATATATTTTTCTCTCAAAAATATACATACTTATATCCATTTTTATTCTTGAAGAAATCCTCATTTTTTATCACCAAAAATTAGGGAAACCTTGGTAATACTTTTAAACACATTTTTAGGGAATAAGTTTCTCAAAAACTTATATTTTTTCTAAGTGTCAAAATCTATAAAAATTTTGACAGAGTTTCCCCTAAAAATGGAGGTTTCCCATGTTTTCAAAACATGTGTTTATTTTCTTTTAAATCATCAACAATCTCCTCATTCAACAATAAACAATATGCAACTAGTTAAAATAGATATAATCGCAGAAATACATGAACTTGTGGTTTTTCCAAAATAGGTAGTATCCTTCCATTATTTTTAGTGGATCTTTGTATAGATCAACTTCGTTTCTTGAAAGTCTCGTTTTTAAAGAAGTTACATCTTTACAACTTCCTGTCAATATTTACAAAAATTGTTATTTTGTCGAAACTTTGTGTTACACAAGTGTTTACACACTCGTGTGTTTGCTAAAATCATTCTTTTTCATGTAAGATCCGGCTTTAGAAAATATGATTTCTTGGACACTTGGTCCTTTGAAAGTACCGCTTGTAGATCCGTAGATCTACTAGTTCTGAACACCATTTCATAAGTAAAATCGATTTTACACAAGTTCATGATTAGTGTGTGGTAGAGTTTCATCATTTAACCCTTTTTACACTTGAACATACTCTATGTCATGTTTCATGAACATGACCAATCCGGGTTAGATGGTGATCTGAGCTACCACAACATAGATCGGCACTAAATAGTTACACAAAACAAGTTTTACACAACATCATAGCTTTTAACCATCATTTTTAACATTTTTAGTAGACTTTTATGTATCAACTTGTATGTTTACGAGCTTTAGCCGTTACATAACATTTTAACCACTTCAAAATAGTTCGAGAGTGTGATTCAAGCAACTTACTACTAGCTCAAGGCTAGTGAAGAATCTAGACGCAAAATGAGAGGATAAAAGCAATAGAGTGAGGTCCTTCGCCTTCCGAATGCACCAAGCCTCCTCGTATGTGATCCTTAGCACTTGTAGTTACTTGAAATTGCTTGATCAAAATCGAAATGATGGATGGATGGTGTAGGGGGTTCGGCCGTGAGCTTTCTAGAGAGAGAGAGGGAGTTTAGTTGGGTGAAATGTTAAGTGAATGATATGAGGGGTTTAGTCCACTACTTATGGACATTACATAGGATTATTAACCAATAGATCATATGTCTTCTTGATATAAGACAAGTGAGATTATTTTATTCATCAAGTACACAAGGAGGTCACAATGTGACCGAGTTCGGTTAAGAGGGGGGGGGGTTCCTAGTTCAAACTCAACCAAACACTAAGTATGTAGTTAGGTTAATCTAGTTAGTTAAGTGATTAACCCGGTTAGTAGTGTGTTGTGTTTTAATGCGGGTGTTAGGGTATTCAGGGACCCTAACTGGCTCAGAAAAAGATAAGTAATGTTATTAACAATATTTTCATGTTCCGGGTATAGTCCGGTTGTTCGGTTGCATACCGATTCGTTAAAGTGCTAAATTGCACCTTTAGGTGTTTAATAAGTATCTTTTTATAATACTATCGATTCCCAACACTTAGGGAAATATTCTGGATAATAAAACGACATTTCTGCAAAATATTCATATGTCTAAATGCTGAATTATTGCTAAATTATTGCTGAATTATATAAATTCTGCACTTAAAGTGCGTTTCGGGTGCTTTTTAGTGCTTAATTTTGCTTTCGCATTGCATATGTATTAAACCCTTGTATGTACTCTTGGGTTTTAATGCATTCTTGTTGTCGGACCTACACCTAGGCTCCAATTTTATTGTCTGACTGCTTTCTTCAGTTCTGTTGACACAGTGTGTCTTACCGGTGAGTTTACTAGTATTTTTGACGCAACGCTCTCGTTTATGCATAAAGCAATATTTTGTAGTATACAACATGCATGAATTCACTTGTTTAGTATGTAATCAGACATGGCTGACAATTAAGCACATAATTGCAGTCATTAAGCAATAATTAAAGTGTACGGAAATTACCGGTTTGGTGCTAGTTGTCACAATTCATGACCCCTAGAGATCTTTGTGATAACGATGGTGCGATTGCTCAAATCAAGGAACCTCGTGCACATCAAAAGACTAGGCACATTGAGCGGAGTTTCAACTACATAAGGGATGAAGTTGAAAAAGGGAAATATATGTATTCGCAAAGTTCACACTGATCAAAATATTGCGCATCCACTCATGAAGCTCCTTGAATGGGCAAAGCATGAAGGGTCATAGTTGTGCATTAGGACTTCGATATTCTAGTGATTGGATTTGATCTATTTTGTATTTGGATATTGGAACAAATGTTATTATAACTCTCACATTGTATGTTGAGTTATGTTCCGTTTTAGCATGTTTAAATCCATGAATAAGTTACTTATTCTAAATGTCCGTAGTCGATCATACTTGTGGGAACAAATATAAATGTAAGACTATTATGAACTTGGATTGGTGGATATTCATTAGGTATGAATATAGAGCAAAGTGTTGCTGCCAAAGTTCATAGATATTTGTGGGATACAAATATTGGACTGACTCGCTCTCAAATGTTACTGCATGGAATCATTTGTGATTGATCATAAGTAAATTTGAGTAAACGAGAATATCATAGTATCCTCTGACCTGAGATACATATTGGGTCTTGATATTCACCAAATATTATACCTTGACTTATTTCTTTGCTGTCTGTAATAAGACAGTACATAAGGCTAAGCTCAGGTGTGGTACAAGGTGATTGTGAGAGACATATGTAGTCAAGAAGGGATTTGTTCCTCTTATTCGTTGAGAGTAAGATGTCTAAGGCCTGCTAAAGTTAAATCAACAGAGAGTGATCACTCTATGTCTCTGGATTTGACATGACATCTATAACAAAAGGATAAATGATAGATTCACCTAAATCATGTTCAAGTAAGGGACTTGAAGGGGATGATGTAATTGAATGGGACATATAGTCATACGTATTAGGGGTAGTAAACCGTAGTTAGGCGTCATTTACTGCTTGCATCAATCTTCTATGTATCTTGTGCAAGTGGGAGATTGTTGGACTCTGTATGCCCAAGACACATATTAAATTGATGTGGCTAGTACGTTATGATCCAAGTCGAGTCATACCCAAATACAAGCTAGACAAACACTTAGAATATTTATTTGTGATATGATCAAACAAATAAATATTAACACTTATAATATTTAGAAATTGGTTTTCTAAATAATTGCACTTGAGAAACCAATAAATTATATGGATAATTTATTTTGAGAGAAAATTTTATTTTGTTATTTAATGGGTTAAATAACATAATAAAAGGTTGTATAAGTCTTATAACATATGATGTTATAATTTTATAAAAGTTATAAAATTAATCAAGACTTAAATTTATAAAAGAAAGATTTGAACTTTTTTTATAAAATACAAGTGGGCCGCCCCCCTTGGTGTCTTCCCAAGACAATTTTTTGGTCCAATGATGTTCAATGCTAATGTCATAGTTAGAAGTGTTTTCATTGGGCAAATTGGGTGGCTATCTCTCTCTTAATTATAATAACATTTTTGTATGACAAAAATGATATTATGAACTTGAAAGAACTTGTAAAATGTTCTCAAGATTTTCGGCCATAGTGTGCCATCCTAGAGGGTTTTTCAAGTTTGTAAAATCAAGTGCAAGAACTCTATTTTCTCCTCTCAATTTTTCGGCCATGTATGGTTGATTATGAGGGATTTTTCAAGTGAGTTCATGAGTGTAAAATCCTAGCTAAATCAAAGTGTTTGTTGGAAGGCTTGGGGTATACAAGCTTGAGGTCTTCTACACTTGAAGGCAACCGTTCAAGAAGCATCATCTTCTTCATTTCTTTTTACTCCAAGAAGGTAGTATTCTAAACACTCTATGGTTGTGTTTTAATTTTTGATAGCATGCATATTCGTATATGGATCCGGGTATTGGGTTACACATATAAAATGGGTTTTATATCTTGAAATCAACATGTTTTAAATAATTATTCCGCTGCGTTTTTATTTTATATGGATAAAATACTTTGATAAACATGTGAAAAACCCAACAAAAACTTCAACGGTTTGGCCGAATTGAAATTCTTGAAATTACATTGAGCATTATTGTTGTATAATTGATGGATCTGGGTTACTATGCCTGGAAGCACAACAGCCATTTGTTGAGAGACAAGGGTTGCGACTTCTTCGTTATTTAGAGGTTGTGCATCACGTCGAGGAGGCATTTTCTAAAAGGAACAAGGAAACATAAGAAACGAGTGAGGTTGACAATTGGATAAGCAAAAGAGGCATTGAAAAAAAAAACATCGACAAGACATAAGGAAGGCGATTATTTGTTCGTTACCTTGAACAAATAAATGACACGCGGTGACTAATCAAAGTAAATGGGTCAATATAATGTATCACGAACACTTGCTTAAGCCTATAAGTGGACACTCACCCCGAGAGTTCCCAGGTAAGAGTGACTGGTCCGATTATGTGGATTTGTACGAACACTCTAGCCTTAGACAGAAAACTCAGGATACAGGCATCCACTCTTCCAGATTGCTCGTGTTTACACTATAAGACCCAGACTTTGACGAGATTTTGAAAACTTAAAGGGTTCAAAACCTAGTAATCAATCATCCTAGAACAGATGATTAATTTTCGGAGCGGATTTGTTATTGTGTGTTCTCGTTGTGTTTATCACCTAAGGGTAGGTGACGGTATTGTTTTAAAATCTAAACGCAAATTCACTTGCGTTAGGGTCCTAGAAAGTTATAGTCTAGGTCAAAGCATTACTAATAACCTGTTTCCCTATAACCATTGGCTCTGATACCAACTCTTCTGTCACACCCTGACCGCGTTAAAACAACGAAACTACGGCGGAAACGTCGGGGAGTGTTGCAACAGAATCATTGTTTCACAACCATGGATTCAAAAGTTTTGTTTTATTGATTCATTAAGTAATTTACATTATCTTAAACAAAACAAACAAACTAAACATCGTCTATCATTGTTATTATGTCACTAAGGCCTCGTCCAGATCCTATGTGAGCATGCATCTTAGCAATCAACATCATTCAACAACACCTGAAACATATGTAAAAACAAATTCAACAAAGAAATGCTGGCGAGCACATAGGTTTTATGAGAGTGTCGGGTTCATGGCTAATTTACATGTTGCAACACCACATTTAAAAACCTTGTTTTGAAAAGTGTATAGTATTGCAACCTAAATAACCAACTCAAATCAAGTGGGTTATAGTTTATAAAATCTCGTAGCCATGATTCTTAACCCAAAAAATTTGTTTAATTAAACCAAATTGTAAATCATCTCGATAGTAAAACTCGTATGGTTTATATTATTTAGAAAGCATCGTTGTGTGACATCGCTTCAAAATCGTTTACCCAAGGGAACTAAATAACGCCACGGTATGTAATATGATGAAAACACTTATATATAAGAAGTACCAGCGGCGTATCTACCATGTTTTCATCACATTACAGCCGTCCCGTTATCTAAACACTTAACCAAAAACCAATTGTTTGTTCAATTCGTTTAACTCGTTCAAATCGTGTCAAAATCGTTTAACTCGTTTAAATCGTTCCAAAATCATTTAATTGTTCCAAAATTGATCTCGTTTTAATTGTGAAAACTACTTTTGGTCGTCTCGCTAATAACATCCAAACCTTCGCAACTCGTCCATCGCCAATTCTCGCATTAATAAACCACCACAGGGTAAATTAACAATCACAGATTCAGTCGTTACCCACATAACCCCCACACATAACCATGGGTGCAGTCTGATAACGGGATTTGTCAGATCCTATGGTACCATAACCTAATACTGGTCGGTTCGGCCAAAACTAATGAATGTTATTTGTTGTGTAATTACACCCAACAAGTTTGTTCACATTATCGAAATCGTTATTAATTTAATATAAACCATATTTATCATTTCGAAAACCATCGTTAAAAACATCGAAATCATTTAGCACATATGAATCACCCCAAAACAATTTAAAATAGTAAAAGAGGGGAACTATGTACTCACTTGAAGTGCAAAGTATCCTCAATCAAAAGAACTCAACAAGCTCAAGCAAAACAAGGAAAACAAGCAGTACCTAGAAATCGGATCACTAGATAAATAATCGACACCTAAATCAGAAGATCGGATAGAATGAAGTCTTGTAAACCAAATGATTATTGGGACTCATGTGATATGGTTTAACAAAGCCTACATTCTAAATCGGAACCTAACCTGAGTGCTTTCGACCCGTTACGACCCATTAAGGTAGCTCATGCTACTTTAACGCGTCGTTCGCGCAAAGCGCGTTCGAGGCGCCTAACTAGCCCTATGACAAGTATTATATGCCTAAACATGTTTAAATACGTTGCATAATCAGTTAAGTGACAAAAGTTTAGGTTACATATGCTTAAAATTCAATTATGCATGAAAAGGGCATTTTGGTCATTTACCTAAGGCATATAAACTACCTATCATACAACTAACTAAACCTAAGTGACCATAAGGTATAACCTTGGAAGGTTATTCCCTATACAACTATGGTCACATAATATGCTTGGTCGGATCCTAATGATCGACCAAACGGGTCGAGTTTGAAAGTCTAAGCGGTTTTTTAGACCGCTTGACTTACGACTCTACACAAGCACTAAACTAAAAGTGACGAGCTAAACATGTTAAAACATGCTTAACTAAGTTAGAAAACAGGTTTTGATATCAAAACAAACGGTTTTGATACCCAAGAATAGTTTAGTTACAAAATACGCATAAATACGCATTTTGACCGAAACTATGACTCGTCACTAGACCTAATCAACGTGGTAATCAGTAGGTATAGTCACACGGGACTATAACCATCGTGATTACACTCACGTTGCAAAGTTCAAACGAACTTTGTGTTGGCCAAAGACTGGTCAAAGCAGAAAGTCAAACACTGTTTGACTTTTGCTTGAAAAATGCATAAAAGCACGAAAGAATACTTACAAAGGGTCCAAGCTAGGAAGATCTTGATTCAAGTTGCTCAGGTATGAAGTGCTAGACCCCAACTTAGAGCAATTGAATCAGATTTGTGAGGAATGAATGAAACTAAGGTGGGTATTTATAGAAAACCCACAACCGTTAGGATCGTTCCTCGCAATTCGTGATTCGATCTTGACCCTCCATGTGGGCACATGGTTTTAAAATACAATGGGAACACTAAAAACCATCAAATTCATCAAATGGTATTGAAAAACCATGGACAAAACCATCAAAAACAGGATGGAAAGCCAGATTCAATGTTTCTGATCTGGGCTGCTGACGCGGGCTGCATAAGAATAGGACCAGGCTTACGCGCCCCTCCTGGTAAGTTTGGCAGATTTACACTTTTAGCCCCTGCAAGCCCAAAACTTGGTTTTTGATGCATTTTTGACACGTTTAAGCCCCGTTAACCCCATTTCAAAGCTCTAAAATGAAGTTAAAGTATAGGGAACTTAAAATATGCTCAAAAACATCTCGGATGTCGGTTCGTTTGGTCGTACGGTTGCGTTATTCGGTTAATTACAACGGAAGTCGTAACGAACGCAAAAACGATCCAAATTAAGCGACGAATGGAAATTTATCATGCCAATCACTAAAATAAAATATTTTAATGATTACATAAATTTTTGGATGTCTGGATATATTCAGAACGTAAGATATGCGCGAAAATGCAAACTTATGCACTTTTTGACGCTTTTAGTCCCTATTGATCAAGAAAGTTTATTTTGCGCACCAAAAACCTCAAAGCCTATTTCTAAGCTATGTAAAGGATATTTAGGGCATATTTAACTTATGATCAAGTTCCGTAATGTTCGATAAAGAACGAATCAGCATACTTTCGCAGTTTGACACAAATAGTCCCTGCGATCGAATAGACTTGTTTTCAACACACCAAACCATCCAAAACTTATTTCCAAGTTATGTAAAGGTTATTTAAGGTATGTTAAGCCTATGTCACTGTTCCGGAGTGTTTGTCGCGTTAAACTGACTGCGTTTACGCACCAGTTTGCGTATAACTTTCCAGAAAGCGATTTAAAGCTTGAAATCTAACTCGAATCAAATCGAAAAATCATCAAACACAAATACACATATAATAACACCAAAACACATTGTTTTATTAATAATTGATATTGTTTTACATTGTACATCGATTACAGAGCACAGTTGTCACAGGTTTTATCAAAGATATATCGGATTTTGATTAAGAATGCTTTCATGCACGTATGTGACAACTCGTTTCAAGCCTTTTCTTTGTGTTTTGATGTAATTCATGTGTACGCTACTTGAATAGTTGATGTGTTGATTTTAGTTGAATGCTTATGAGTTTGTTTATGTTTATGTGTTACGTGAATGTTATAAGATGTGTGTACAATGTTTATCCGATCGCACAATCCCCGGGGCCGCACACTATCCATAAGCCGCACACTCCCATTCTCTCGTGCTTATGCTCTCGGCCCAAAACCCTTACCACTCGGACATCGAGTGGAAGCCCACCCGAAGCCCAAAGATGGCCCCGGCTCCCATTGTCCCCGCATAACACCAAGGGTGTTGGGGTGTAACTCCCATAATACTCAAAACACACAAGTCATACCAAACCCTAAGCTCTCCTTCTCCCCTTTGAAACCCGACGGCAACCTCCCCTCATTCGAAGCCCTTGCATCAATCAAACCAACTCATTCTATATTCCGGTTAGTGTCTCATTATTGTTAGCTTGTTTGATACATGATACTTGATATTGTGATTGTTATAATCTTGGATGATGACTTGATGAATCGATGCATGATGTGTGTTTCATTATGGTCTTGCATGATGCTTTAGTGTTTAGGGTTGTATGTTGGTAATATCCGATTACTAGATTGCATGAGTTTAAGGAATGTCTCTTGATGAATAAACTATTAGGATTGAATTGGATGAACATGTAATATAACCGAATGATGGAATGTGTTCATGATTAATTGAGATGAAGCGAATTGGTGCTAGGATCGATAGTTATGGTTGTGTGATGTCAACTGGTGAATGGTTGATGATTAGGGTTTGATGATCTATGAATGTATGATTTAGTGATGAATGCTCGATGATATCCTTGATGGTTTGGTTCGAAATTTACATAATGATCATATAAATAATTGTTACCTGTGATTTAGTTAATGATTAGGGTTTATATGAATTCAAGGAATTAGACTGTTAGATCTGTTTTGAATATTAAATGATAGTGTTTATTGTTATTAATTTTTGGAAATATGGTTAGAATAATTTTAGAAATAATCGACTATCAATTGATTGTAACTGATTGCCATGATTTAAGGAATTTATAACCGAACTCGCACATTTACTAGCCACGTACTAAGCCACTCGCACACTTGTGTTTCGTGTGGTACACTGCTTAATGCACAAGGTGCAGCCTCTTGATGCTCGGTCGCACACTAGTCATCGCACACTTCAATAAAGTAGACATGTGAAAAATATGTTGTACAAATGGACATTGCATGACCGCACACTATGGGTGGTCGCACACTCTCACGTGGATCGCACACCATAGTGGGCCGCACACTAGTTTCGGATTGGTTGATAAGTTGGGCCGCCCACTGAAACTGGGTCGCGTATGTAAAAAGGATCGCACACTCAAGAGATGATCGCGCACTCTTGAGTGTGGGCCGGAGATAAATGGGCCGCACACCTAATGGACTCGCACACTCACTTAAGAGTCGCACACTCTCAACGGGCCTATACATTGGGCCGTACACTTGAATAGTAAACGTCTTGGACTTTTAACTTGCAATTACATGTTGGCTATTATGCTTGTATGCTTCGTGATGATCCTTGTATGTATGCAATGTCACACCCCGACCACGTAGAACATACAAAACGTGGCGGAAACATCGGGGAGTGTTGTAACAGAATTAATTGTCTCAAATCCATGGCAATTGAAGTTTCGTTTTATTGATTAAAAGTGTTACAATGTCTTAACAAACAAGGAAAAACCACATAATTAACTAGTCTTGCATCTTTTATTGTCACTAAAGCCCAAGTCTGCCTATGTGTATCTTGATCATCTTATGCAACAGCTCCTGAAAAACACATGTGAAAATAGGTACGTCAGCATAAAAATGCCTGTGAGATACATAGGTTTTGTGAAAATAGGTTTCATGACTTATGTTTGAGAAAATGTTTAGTCATGAACCTTGTTATTTGCTTTGTTTTGTAAATCATTTGAAAATCGATAAGATCCGATGATATGTATAAATAAGAGAATAATGTATGGTTAAATGAATAACCATGTAAAATGAGTTTGTATAAGATATGTTGTTTTGTAAAACAATGTCTTGTGAAAAGTATGTTATTTGTATAAAATGTTATATGTCTCAAACTGAAATGATTCAAATAACGCTACGACATGTAATACCATACAAACACTTATATATAGGAAGTACCAGCGGCGTATCCACCATGCTTGTATCATATTACACACGCATCGTTACTTAATCACTTAATCAAACCAAACCACCAAAGTAATGTTTAACAATTGTAGAAATGTTTATGTATGGTCAAATACGGTTCACACGGTTCACAGATACAAACGGATTCACAGATACAAACGGTTCACAGATACAAACGGTTCACAGATACAAACGGTTCACAGATACAAACGGTTCTCAGATACAAACGGTTCACAGATACAAACGGTTCACAGATACAAACGGTTCACAGATACAAACGGTTCACAGATACAAACGGTTCACAGATACAAACGGTTCACAGATACAAATGGTTCATGATGTACTAAGTACGCACACGATGGCACACCTAGCATGAAATGTAATGTAAAACGATGTACTAAGTAATGCACACAATGGGCACACCTAGCATGAAAATGTAATGAAATCATGTACTATTAATGTACTAATAAACATAGCAGTTATATGATGTGAAAACAGGAAAGCTTGAAAGTAACAAGTAGGCACATGTGTTCCACCCCAAAACAGTTTGGAAAACAGTAAAAGAGGGGTCTATGTACTCACTTGAGAATGCTCAGTAGTCCTTGAGTAACAACCAAACAATGCTAGAGATCACGGATATCAAACGGCACCTAATATAGGTAACTATGTTAATAAACCGGACCTAAACCGGAGGATCGGATAGAATGAGGGTTCGTAAACCAAACGAGTGTAGAGACTCGTGTCATTTGGTTTAACAAAGCCTACATACTAAAAGAAACCTAACATAAATGCATACGACCCATTACGACCCGTTTAGGTAGCTTATGCTACTTTAACACGTCGTTCGCGTGAAACGCGTTCGGACCGCCTAACTAGTCCAATGACAAGTGTTATATGCCTAAACATGTTACATAATCAGTTATGTGACAAAATTTTAGGTTACATATGCTTAATTACCAATTATACATGAAAAGGGTATTCTGGTAATTTACCTAAGGCATATAAACTACCTATCATACAACTACTCAAACGATGTGACCAATAGGTATAACCTCGGAAGGTTATTCCCTATCTACTATGGTCACCTAAAGTATTTGGTCGGATCCTAATGATCGACCAAATGGGTCGGGTTCGAAGGTATAGGCGATTTATCAGATCGCCTACCCTACGACCCTAGACAACGTGGTAATCAGTAGGCATAGTCCCAAGGGACTATAACCAACGTGATTACACTCACGTTGCGAAGTTCAAACGAACTTCGCATTGACCATAAACTGGTCAAAGCAGAAAGTCAAACAAAGTTTGACTTTCAGACTCGAAAAGACTCGAAAAGCAATAAAAGAACGAAAGAATACTTACGAAGGGTCCCCGAATGCTAATCTAGATCACAATAACTCAGGTATGAAACAATGGTTCCAACTTAGAGTCACTTAGATCAGATTCTAGTGGTTTTGAAGTAATGGGGGGTGGGGTATTTATAGTTTTCGGGTAACCGTTAAGATCGTTTGTCGAATATCGTGCCTTAATCGCATCCGTACAAGTGTTGCAAAGTTGTGGTAGCCTAAAAATGATCCTTATCAGCTGAATATGCAAGTTAGAATGTGTGGGTGTGGTTAAAACAGGTGGAAACTGCTGACTGTTCGCTCTTATCTGATCAGAGAGGCGGACGCGGCCCGCGCGGATATGTACAAGAACTGAGGCGGGCCGCCTGGCCATGTCAGATCAGCAATAAGTTTCAGAAATGACTGTTTCAGTCCCTGCACGTGTTTAAGCCATTTCCGACACTTCTAAGGCCCGTAAAGCCAACTTTAAGGCCCTAAAATGATGCCTAAACATTGTGGACATGAAACATGCTCAAAAATATGTCAGATGTTGGTTCGTTTAGCCGTACGAACGCGATGTTCGCTTAATTACGACGGAATGCGCATAAGCGTGAAAAACGATCCAAATGGCGTGACGAATGGATTTTTCTTATGCCAAACACTAAAATAAAATATTTTAGTGCTTACATAAATTTTTGGATGTCCGGATGTATTCAGAACGTAAGTTATGCGTGAAAATGCAAACTTGTGCACTTTTTGACACTTTTAGTCCCTGAATGACCCAAAAGTTTATTTTAGCACACCGAACACCTCAAAGCCTATTTCTAAGCTATGTAAAGGATATTTATGGTGTGTTTAACTTATGGTCATGTTCCGGAATGTCTGTTACAGTTCCGATTGGCATACTTTCGCAGTTTGTCAACTTTAGTCCCTGTAAGCGATTTAACTTGAATTTTCCATACCAAAGCCTTCAAAACTTATTTCTAAGTTATGTAAAGGTTATTTAAGGTATGTTAAGCCTATTTCACTATTCCAGAGTGTTTGTTGCATTAAACTGGTTATATTTACGCATCAGTGCGCGTATAACCTTCCAGAAAGCGATTTAGAGCTTGAAATCGAACAAGAATTGATATGTGCAAAAGATACACATATTTATACGGATCCCAAGTATGAAATACAATATTTCATTGGCTTGGTATTAGTTTGAAGGTCACAGTGACCCAGGTTGTCACAGTCTCCCCTACTTTAGGAAATTTCGTCCCGAAATTTATTCATAGGAGTCCATTTGTGACTTTGTGTCAAACAACCACCAGAGATATGTAAGGCATAATCCTGTCATTTCCTTAACGGACATTCTTCAGAACGAAAATGAACAGACGGAGTCATTTTCCTCATCGAGTATTCTTCAGAAGCGGAAATGAAGGAATAAACAAACGGGGATTCATTTCCTCAACGGACAATCTTTAGAAACGTAAAATGATCTTACGGAGTCATTTTCTACGGTTGCTTCCTCAGGAATGGAAATGAAAAGGATAGACAAACGGATATTCATTTCCTTAGCGGACAATCTTCAGAAACGAAAATGAACAAACGGAGTCATTTTCTACGGTTGCTTCCTCAGAAACGGAAATGAAAAGGATAGACAAACGGATATTCATTTCCTTAGCGGACAATCTTCAGAAACGAAAATGAACAAACGGAGTCATTTTCTACGGTTGCTTCCTCAGAAACGGAAATGGAAAGGATAGACAAACGGATATTCATTTCCTTAGCGGACAATCTTCAGAAACGAAAATGAACAAACGGAGTCATTTTCTACGGTTGCTTCCTCAGAAATGGAAATGAAAAGGATAGACAAACGGATATTCATTCCCTCAACGGACAAATCTTCAGAAACAAAAATGAACAAACGGAGTCATTTTCAACGGTTGCTTCCTCAGAAATGGAAATGAATAGAATTAACTTCTAGACACATGACAAGGCTCGCTGTGGTTTCTGTGCACTAAATTCCATAATTATGTATGCATCCATAATTACGTAATTCCTTGTACAGTCCGCACAGTTTGTCTTGTAATGTTCATAAGCACATAATCACATAGTTGTTTAACTTAGTTATTAATTTGTTATTAATTTGTTATCGATTGAGAACGGATATAGAAACCAGTCAATGGACTTCAATGTCCTCTGGGATCTATCTGTAAAGATAGAATGATCTCCCAAAATTCGATTTTGTTTTCAAAGAAACGTAATATTCGAATTAAGGAACACAACAATTTTAGGATTTACAGAAATACCCTTAGGTACCCTATTAAGGATTTATAGTGGTACTTTGGGTATTCGTCCAGTGTTGTATATTGCGCCTTGTACTTCGTTTTCCTTAGAAGAAACGGTTACTTAGGAATTTCGTAGACAACGCAAGAGATCATAAAATAGAAGAAAATCTTGGGGGGTAGTTTGCTTTTCAAGGAATACGATTCCTTGATTGTCGGTATTGTAAGAGATATGTTGTTTATGCATACAACCACATAAATACATTGCAATGTAAATAAAAGATTTATTTATAAACAACGATAACAACTGTTTCTTGGACCTTGACAACAAAAGAAAATAATACATAAGGATTGATTATTTCTAAACAGCGCTGTCTTCCATTCGGTCCGATGCTCATCCCTATACTGGATTTGCATTTGCAAGCTTTGGGCAATTTCTTAGGAAATGACCCATCTCGCCACAGTTGAAGCAAGAACCTGGTAGAAAACGACCTTGAGCATGATTGTTGTTAACTTGATTTGGTGCAGCTGCTGTTGGGCAAACCCTCGCTGTGTGACCTATAAGTCCGTAAACTTGGCATGTGCGGCACTTCACAGCAGCATGATGATGGAGGCTACATTGGTTGCACAAGGGTGCAGTTCCATTGTATGGCTTCCTAGCAGGGGGTTGAGCTGGTTGGTTGGGGACGGCTTGATCATTGTGAGTAACCATGGCGAAGTTCTGAGAAGCCTTTCGCTTCTTTGACTTTTTAGGGGATCCAGTCTGTTCATCCATGGTCTTTGATTCCTCGATTGATTTCGATTCCTCGACCGGCTTCTTGTCACCTTTTCGGAAAAGTTTACCTTTCCTGATCTTTGATTCAGTCAAGGTTGCAGATAGCTCAATGGCCTGTCTAACTGTAGTAGGGTTGCTACCAGTCACGATGTCTTGTATTGAGTCAGGGAGGCCATCAATGTACTTTTCTATTGCCTTATCCAAAGGCGTGACCATGTTTGGGCATAGCAGACTTAACTCCTCATAACGGTCCGTGTAGGCTCGATGCTCACCGCTGCCTTGCTCAAGATTGTCGAATTCCCTTTCCAAGGCCCTGATCTCGTGACGAGGACAAAACTCTTTCATCATGAGAGCCCTAAGTTCGGCCCAAGTCTGGGCTAAAGCAACTTCTGCACCTCGATCTCTCATAACCCCGTTCCACCACGTAAGGGCTCTCTTCTGGAACACACTCGAAGCAAACTCGACCTTGCGATTGTCAGGACACTGCACGTGGCGGAAAGTATTCTCTATGCTCTCGACCATTGAAGAAGCCCAGTCGCTCCCTCAGAACCGCTAAACTTGAGTGGTTTCGCCGAGTTAAAACTCTTGAAATTGCATGGTCCATTGTTGTTGTTGTTGGCTTGATTCCATGGAGCAAAGAGGTTTGGGAATTGAGCAGCCATTTGCTGTGCAATGATTTCTGCCAGTTCGGCAGTCGCTATCTGGTTTTCACGTCGAGGAGGCATTCTAAAAAAAAGGAAACATGAAAGGAAACGAGTGAGAGAATTAGGCGAAAAGAATGAGATGAAACAAATTTGATGAAAGCAAGGATAGTGGTCATTTGTTTGTTACTACAAAGCAACAAACGACACACAGCGACTAATCAAAGTAAATGAGTCAAAAATAATGTATCGCGGAGACATGCTCGCCTATAAGTGAACACTAATCCCAAGAATTCCCAGGTAAGCACAACTGGTCTCGCGTCTGATGAGATGTATACGAAGTGCTTGCCTAGACAGAAAACCCAGAATACAGGTATTCACCCTTCCAGTTTGCACGTGTTCACATTATTTAAAACCCAAAACCTTGACGAGATTTTGAAAACTCAAAGGGGTTCAAAACCATATAACAGAGGGTTCAAAACCTTACAATAGAGGGTTCAAAACCTAGTAATCAATCATCCTAGAAGAGATGATTAGTTTTCAAAGCGGTTTTGAAATTTATGTTCTTGTTGTGGTAGTCGCCTAAGGATAGGTGACGGTATTGTTTTATGACTAAACGCAAGTGAACTCGCGTTAGGGTCCTAAGAAAGTTATAGACTAGGTCAAAGTATTACTAATAACCTAATTCCCTATAACCATTGGCTCTGATTCTATCTTTTCTGTCACACCCCGACCACGTAGAACATACAAAACGTGGCGGAAACATCGGGGAGTGTTGTAACAGAATTAATTGTCTCAAATCCATGGCAATTGAAGTTTCGTTTTATTGATTAAAAGTGTTACAATGTCTTAACAAACAAGGAAAAACCACATAATTAACTAGTCTTGCATCTTTTATTGTCACTAAAGCCCAAGTCTGCCTATGTGTATCTTGATCATCTTATGCAACAGCTCCTGAAAAACACATGTGAAAATAGGTACGTCAGCATAAAAATGCCTGTGAGATACATAGGTTTTGTGAAAATAGGTTTCATGACTTATGTTTGAGAAAATGTTTAGTCATGAACCTTGTTATTTGCTTTGTTTTGTAAATCATTTGAAAATCGATAAGATCCGATGATATGTATAAATAAGAGAATAATGTATGGTTAAATGAATAACCATGTAAAATGAGTTTGTATAAGATATGTTGTTTTGTAAAACAATGTCTTGTGAAAAGTATGTTATTTGTATAAAATGTTATATGTCTCAAACTGAAATGATTCAAATAACGCTACGACATGTAATACCATACAAACACTTATATATAGGAAGTACCAGCGGCGTATCCACCATGCTTGTATCATATTACACACGCATCGTTACTTAATCACTTAATCAAACCAAACCACCAAAGTAATGTTTAACAATTGTAGAAATGTTTATGTATGGTCAAATACGGTTCACACGGTTCACAGATACAAACGGATTCACAGATACAAACGGTTCACAGATACAAACGGTTCACAGATACAAACGGTTCTCAGATACAAACGGTTCACAGATACAAACGGTTCACAGATACAAACGGTTCATAGATACAAACGGTTCACAGATACAAACGGTTCACAGATACAAACGGTTCATGATGTACTAAGTACGCACACGATGGCACACCTAGCATGAAATGTAATGTAAAACGATGTACTAAGTAATGCACACAATGGGCACACCTAGCATGAAAATGTAATGAAATCATGTACTATTAATGTACTAATAAACATAGCAGTTATATGATGTGAAAACAGGAAAGCTTGAAAGTAACAAGTAGGCACATGTGTTCCACCCCAAAACAGTTTGGAAAACAGTAAAAGATGGGTCTATGTACTCACTTGAGAATGCTCAGTAGTCCTTGAGTAACAACCAAACAATGCTAGAGATCACGGATATCAAACGGCACCTAATATAGGTAACTATGTTAATAAACCGGACCTAAACCGGAGGATCGGATAGAATGAGGGTTCGTAAACCAAACGAGTGTAGAGACTCGTGTCATTTGGTTTAACAAAGCCTACATACTAAAAGAAACCTAACATAAATGCATACGACCCATGACGACCCGTTTAGGTAGCTTATGCTACTTTAACGCGTCGTTCGCGTGAAACGCGTTCGGACCGCCTAACTAGTCCTATGACAAGTGTTATATGCCTAAACATGTTACATAATCAGTTATGTGACAAAAGTTTAGGTTACATATGCTTAATTACCAATTATACATGAAAAGGGTATTCTGGTAATTTACCTAAGGCATATAAACTACCTATCATACAACTACTCAAACGATGTGACCAATAGGTATAACCTCGGAAGGTTATTCCCTATCTACTATGGTCACCTAAAGTATTTGGTCGGATCCTAATGATCGACCAAATGGGTCGGGTTCGAAGGTATAGGCGATTTATCAGATCGCCTACCCTACGACCCTGGACAACGTGGTAATCAGTAGGCATAGTCCCAAGGGACTATAACCAACGTGATTACACTCACGTTGCGAAGTTCAAACGAACTTCGCATTGACCATAAACTGGTCAACGCAGAAAGTCAAACAAAGTTTGACTTTCAGACTCGAAAAGACTCGAAAAGCAATAAAAGAACGAAAGAATACTTACGAAGGGTCCCCGAATGCTAATCTAGATCACAATAACTCAGGTATGAAACAATGGTTCCAACTTAGAGTCACTTAGATCAGATTCTAGTGGTTTTGAAGTAATGGGGGGTGGGGTATTTATAGTTTTCGGGTAACCGTTAAGATCGTTTGTCGAATATCGTGCCTTAATCGCATCCGTACAAGTGTTGCAAAGTTGTGGTAGCCTAAAAATGATCCTTATCAGCTGAATATGCAAGTTAGAATGTGTGGGTGTGGTTAAAACAGGTGGAAACTGCTGACTGTTCGCTCTTATCTGATCAGAGAGGCGAACGCGGCCCGCGCGGATATGTACAAGAACTGAGGCGGGCCGCCTGGCCATGTCAGATCAGCAATAAGTTTCAGAAATGACTGTTTCAGTCCCTGCACGTGTTTAAGCCATTTCCGACACTTCTAAGGCCCGTAAAGCCAACTTTAAGGCCCTAAAATGATGCCTAAACATTGTGGACATGAAACATGCTCAAAAATATGTCGGATGTTGGTTCGTTTAGCCGTACGAACGCGATGTTCGCTTAATTACGACGGAATGCGCATAAGCGCGAAAAACGATCCAAATGGCGTGACGAATGGATTTTTCTTATGCCAAACACTAAAATAAAATATTTTAGTGCTTAAATAAATTTTTGGATGTCCGGATGTATTCAGAACGTAAGTTATGCGTGAAAATGCAAACTTGTGCACTTTTTGACACTTTTAGTCCCTGAATGACCCAAAAGTTTATTTTAGCACACCGAACACCTCAAAGCCTATTTCTAAGCTATGTAAAGGATATTTATGGTGTGTTTAACTTATGGTCATGTTCTGGAATGTCTGTTACAGTTCCGATTGGCATACTTTCGCAGTTTGTCAACTTTAGTCCCTGTAAGCGATTTAACTTGAATTTTCCATACCAAAGCCTTCAAAACTTATTTCTAAGTTATGTAAAGGTTATTTAAGGTATGTTAAGCCTATTTCACTATTCCGGAGTGTTTGTTGCATTAAACTGGTTATATTTACGCATCAGTGCGCGTATAACCTTCCAGAAAGCGATTTAGAGCTTGAAATCGAACAAGAATTGATATGTGCAAAAGATACACATATTTATACGGATCCCAAGTATGAAATACAATATTTCATTGGCTTGGTATTAGTTTGAAGGTCACAGTGACCCAGGTTGTCACATGCAACGTGTTAGATACATGTAAAACGAATACGTGTATTACTTGTAAATGAACCTGACTTGTATGGTAACCATAATAGGACGTCGTTGACCACATTAGCTCAAGTGACCATTATCTGCCGAGCTATTCTAAGGTGAGTTGACACTTTTCTTCAAAGCATGAGATTCCCGGTGGTTTAGGAATGGGTTAAACAACAACAACTATCCCCCTTAGGTGGGATACAACATGCGTATTCTCCTTGGGTAGAATACGTAACTCCGTCCTCCTAGGTGAAGGACGACAACCGTTATAATACATGTCTTAAGCATACTAGACAACAACTCTATCTTATAGTCCCCGCACATTTAATACCGACTTAATCGCCGGGCCAATGGCGAATGGGTTATTAGTTAAATAGCGTTATTATGTTTAACAAGCCTCACACCGTGCCGCAGAGGACGAGAGTGGACTAATATACTTGGGCTCTTGGTCAATGATGATAAACATTGACTCGGGGCACTCAATATAACTTCAGTCAGTAGTCGGTATGGTAAGGGTCTAGTGGTTTAAAACAATGGGGTAGCTCCCCATGGCATGTTTTTATAAAGAACAAGGAACTTAACAACTTATGGTTTTGGAACAACATTAAAACGGACAACCAACTTTGAACTCGACAACTTTTTGTTGACACACTACTGCATGCTTTGCAGGTCGTTAGGTACATGGCTGGAGCTTGCACGAGAAGTGGACGTTGTGGTAGGGAACCAACTGTTGGGTTCCTAATTTTAAACATTATGCTTTTGAACTATTAATGGGTTTTGATCTTTATGCTTTCGCTAACACTTAAACTTGGTTTGGGATATTGCTTTCATAAACTTTAAATGTTTGGATTGTGATGTTTTACTTTATTTCACTTATCGTTCAGTATGATTAGTGGTATGATCTTGGTCAGTCACACGCCTCGCGGTAATACTCCGCTTGTGGATTTTGGGGGTGTGACAGATTGGTATTAGAGCCATTGGTTATAGTGAACTTGGTTTTAAAAAGGGGAAATATTTTTGACAAAAACTAGACTATAACCTGTTCAGTGCTCAACGTTCCACAATGACACTTCGCTCCACGTGCAAGGCTCAACACTTTAGGTGGTATGATTTTTGTTTATATTGCCTACTTGCTAGTTTACATTTGCATGGTGTGTTGCTCATGGTATGCCTAGTTAACATAGTAGCATGTTGCCTATTAGCTCTAATGTGCTCTCTTTGATATTCAACTGTTTGCCTGAAACCTTATGTGCTCACTCTCTTCTGTCATTCCATACTTTTCACACCTCTACGTCACTGTTCTCACTTGTGTTTTCTGGATGTGAAGATCATGAGTGGACGCCTCAACTTGACTCAGGCTCAACTAACGGCCCTAATCAATGAACGGGTTGCTGAGGCTTTAGCAGCAACCCAACCAGAAGGTAAAGCCTGCCATTTTGACCTATCCTAGGATGTTTAGATCCTACTCTCGTGATCCTCTGTCATTCTTAACCTTACCCCTTCTTTCTCATGTTACAGGTCAACCTGCTCAGCCTCGAGCATGTACGTTCAAGACTTTCATGGACTGTCGGCCTAGTTCCTTTAGTGGTACCAAAGGAGCCGTAGGTCTCCTCCACTGGTTCAAGAAGATCTAATCCGTCTTTGAGATGTGTGAATGCCCTGTAGCCAATAGGGTGAAGTTTGCAACTGGAACACTCGAAGGTAGTGCGCTCTCTTGGTGGAACGCACAAGTGCAAATGCTAGGGTTGGCAGCTGCTACTGCCACCCCATGGAACAACTTCAAGGAGCTGATTAAGGAAGAATATTGTCATCGGGATGATATTCACAAGCTTGAGGTGGAGTTCTACAACCTCAAGATGGTCGGGTCTGAGATTGAAGCCTAAACGAAAAGATCGAACGATTTGGCTGCTTTGTGTCCCAACATGGCGAATCCTGCTTACAAGCGTATTGAGCTCTACATCAAAGGTTTAGTGCTAGAGATTCAGAGCATGGTAACTGCAACAAACCTCCCTACGATCCAACAGATCATACGACTGTCTCACCGCCTCACTGACCAGGCAGTTGAGCAGAACAGGCTGCCTAAACGGATTAATGCCACTACTTCTGATGCACTAAGTGACAACAAACGTAAGTGGGATGGAAATTCTAGCAAGGGTTCAAGCTCTACTCAGCCTCAGTCTCAGCAGCGAAGGACCAATGACTACAAGAGTCCCAACCAACAGTCTGCTGGTAATCAAAGTCAGGGTGGGTACAGAGGAAATCACCCCAAATGCAACCGTTGTAATTTGCACCACAGTGGGTCGTGCAACAAGGGCCACTGTCAGAGATGCAACAAGCCTGGTCACGCAGCAAAGGATTACAAGTGTCCGTATCCTGCAAATCAGAATCAACAACAGCAACATGCCCCACAAAACCAGAATCAGCAACAGCAACATGGTAACAACAGGCGGTGTTTCCAGTGTATAGCAGAAGGCCACTTTAAGAGAAACTTCCCTCAGCTGAATTAGAACCGTAACAACAACAACAACCAGGGCAATGGGAACAACAACAGGAACAACAACGATGATAATGGTGCCAAAGGGCGTGTGTTCGTGATTAGTCAGGGTGAAGCAAGGAACGATCCCAATGTTATGACGGGTAAGTTTCTACCAGACGACTAATTCGTTTCTGTTTTATTTGATTCGGGAGCCGATACTAGTTATGTGTCCTTAAGGGTTAGTCAGATGCTTAAGCGTACTCCAATCGCTCTGAACCCCAAACATGTTGTAGAACTGGCGAACGCTAAAAATCTTGAGGCCACACACATAGTTAAGGGTTGTAATCTCGCTCTAGCCGGTCAGACTTTCTCTATCGATCTCATCCCCATCGTTCTTCGTAGTTTCAATGTTGTAATCGGGATGGACTGATTATCCCAAAATCTAGCCGAAATACTCTGCAAGGAGAAGATTGTCCGCATTCCTCGTTCTAGCGATGAACCTCTCATCATTCATGGTGACAAGAGTGGTGCTGTCGTGGGCATCATCTCGTTCCATAAGGCCCAGAAGTGTTTGCAAAAGGGCCATACTGCTATTCTAGCCCTCGTTACTGACACCTCAACGAAAAAGAAGAAGATTGAAGACATCCCTATCGTACGCGACTTTCCTGAGGTATTTCCTGGGGAATTACCTGGTCTTCCGCCTCATCGTCAGGTCGAGTTTCAAATCGAGCTAGCTCCTGGAGCAGCACCTATAGCTCGTGCTCCATATCGTTTAGCCCCATCAGAATTGGAAGAATTGTCCACACAACTGTAAGAGCTACTGGATAAGGGTTTTATTCGTCCTAGATAGTCACCCCAGGGAGCCCCTGTTTTGTTTGTTAAGAAGAAAGATGGTACTTTCCGTATGTGTATAGACTACTGCGAACTCAACAAGGAGACCATGAAGAATCGTTATCCCCTTCCACGTATCGATGACCTGTTCGGCCAGTTGCAAGGGTCGAGCTTCTTTTCCAAGATTGATCTGAGATCGAGCTATCATCAGCTGAGATTCTGAGATGAAGACATCTCCAAAACTGCATTCAGGACTCGTTATGGACACTACGAGTTTCTGGTTATGCCGTTCGGGTTGACAAACGCACCTGCAGTATTCATGGACCTCATGAACCGAGTGTGCAAACCATACTTGGATAAGTTCGTTACTGTCTTCATTGACGACATCCTGATTTATTCTAAGAGTCAGGAGGAACACGAGCACCATCTTCGTCTTATTCTTGAACTTCTTCGAACAGAGCAACTCTACGCTAAGTCCATCCATCCAAGATTGACTCGATGAAGTCCATTTCCTAGGCCACGTAGTCAATGAAGATGGGATTCACGTCGATCCATCCAAGATTGACTCGATGAAGAACTGGCCCGCACCTCGAACTCCAACTGAAATCCGTCAATTCTTGGGTTTGGCGGGTTACTACCTAAGGTTTATCAGGGATTTCTCGAAGATTGCGCAGCCTCTTACTTCACTAACATAGAAGGGTGTCACCTACTGGTGGGGTGATGCTCAGGAATCCGCGTTTCAGTAGTTGAAGGTGAAACTCTGCAACGCACCCATTCTTTCGTTACCAAAAGGCACAGATTACTTCGTTGTTTATTGCAACGCGTCGATCCAAGGACGTGGTTGTGTGTTGACGCAACGTGAGGGAGTCATTGCCTACGATTCACGCCAATTCAAGGCTCTCGAAAAGAACTACACTACCCACGATTTGGAGTTAGGAGCAGTAGTGTTTGCACTCAAGATATGGAGACAATACTTGTACGGTACCAAGTGCACCATTTACACCGATCACAAGAGTCTCCAGCATATCTTGGATCAGAAGGAGTTGAACATGCGACAGCGTCGATGGGTCGAACTCCTCAACGTCTACGAGTGTGCAATCAAGTACCACCCAGGCAAAGCCAACGTTGTAGCTGACGCCCTCAGCCGTAAGGAAACCAAACCTAAGCATGTACGCGCATTACAGCTTACTATCCACTCCAGTTTTCCTACCCAAATCCGTGATGCTCAGGCTGAAGCATTGAAGGAAGAGAATCTCAAAGCTAAGTCCCTGCGGGGCATGGAAAAGAGACTAGAACGCAAGGAAGACGATACATACTATTTCATGGAACGTATTTGGGTTCCATCCTATAGAAACCTACGTGAGCTTGTAATGGACGAAGCACACAAGTCTCGTTACTTGGTGCATCCTGGTTCTGACAAGATGTACCAAGATCTCAAGACCCTGTACTGGTGGCCCCATATGAAAGCTAACATAGCGACCTATGTTAGTAAATGCTTGACCTATGCTAGGGTTAAGGTTGAATACCAGAAGCCGTCATGACTGCTACAACAACCAGAGATCCCCACATGGAAATAGGAGCAGATTTCCATGGATTTTGTCACTGGCTTACCTAGATCTCAGCGAGGAAACGACACCATCTGGGTGATCGTGGATCGACTAACCAAGTCCGCACACTTTCTGACAATCAAGGAAACTGACAAGTTTTCTACACTCGTAGACATCTATATGAAGGAAGTAGTTGTAACAACCCGACTTTGGAAGTCAAAGTACAAGTCAAAGTCAAGTCAAAGGAAGAAAAGATTGCTAATTGGAATTTGTTATTCCTTGCTTAATTATTGCTTGTACTCTCGAACCTAGTTAATTGATACTTTAATTTACACTTGTTAGTTGTATTATGTGGAAGTAACAATGCGATAAACGTAACTAAACGCTAATCTACTAAACTCTATCACATCACTATCGCATCGCAATTCGAATTACAAGTTATGGATATTGTTTTACGTGTGTGTGATATTATGTGTTACTTGTGCATGCTTATATTGTGGGATGTTATTCGCAAACGCAATCGCAACTCTATCACAACACAATATCATCACGGACTTAAAATTTAAGGGTTATTTTGTGGTTATTATATGTGTAACTAATGTGTAATACTACCGCATCGCTTACTCATAACACATCGCAACGCTCAACGCATGAAACAAAAAGTTAGAACCCAACTGGCAAAGGCCATCCGATCGGATGGCCATCCGATCGGAAGGCCCTCCGACCGAATCACTTACACCGCCTTTCTCTCCTCTTGCCTATAAATACCACCTGTCACATCAGCTTTTCACTGATGTGACAGCTCTCCTCCGACCCAGCTCGTTCTCAAGCTATTTTCTATCGATTCCTCGCAATTCCTGTAAGTTTCTACCCTAAATCTTGTATTTCTTTGATCATTGCACACTACTTCATCCTTTCCACCAACAAATCTCAACTTTTCACCAAGAAATCCATCTGATTTGGACTGTTCAATGGTGACGTCATCACGGGTTCTTATGAACTTTGGAGAATGACCTCATCCCAGCAAGAATGGTTCGAATCTAACAGATTTCTACATGATTTTACACTAAATTCATCTAAATAGAAACACATGTTAAATGTTTCAAACTTTTCTTCAACTTCCTTAACTCTTTACTCAAAACCCATTAGAATCTGGACTAGTTCGGGTTCACCACTCATTCCCTAGTGGAGACCCGGACTGAGAATGGATTCCTAACGAAGAGACGACCGATTCACGGGTTGAACATGAAATCCCGCCAAGAAAAGTTATCGAACGAACGGGGTGATTCCCATCCGAACGGATGACTAGGCTTGCTATGGTTTCTATTGTTTAACGCGTCGTCATACCGTCTCGGTTCAATCGCAAAAATTTCAAAACTTAACGGATTTTACAAGTTGCAAAACAAACAGGTCACCAAACAAATCGCCGTCCGATCGGATCGCCATCCGATCGAACGACGATCTGACCGGATGACTTGTGATGTTCAACATTTAAACAACTTTCAATCTTCAAATGTGTTAAGCCTCCACTTGGATCACCATCCGAGCGAACGGCCATCAGTCCGGATGACCGTCCGACCGGAAAACCTGAGAAGGTGGAAACACTTAATGGTTTTCAAAATGCTACAACGAAAACTTCAAAGTTCCATCATACACAAACACATCCATCCCAAACGGACAACCCTCCGACCGAATGGTCATCCATCCGGACGATCATCCGATCGGATCACCATCCGCCCCGCATCACTTCAACGCACCGTTTTACACACCGTTCTTCGCTCATACTGTCGTACTATGTCACACCCCGATATTTCCACGTATTACCGGTGGGCCCGGTGGGGAGTATCGTGACGTAGTTGATATCATCATAGTCAAATAATCACAGTTCAATGCACAGCGGAAGTCTAAAGTAATAATAATACAGACCGATTCGAAAGTATAATAAAATATTACACAACGGATGTATATGGATCCACAGGCGGATCTTAAAACAGAAATATAAAAATTGTTCAACAGACTTTAGACGTTTAGAACTTGCAATATTCCTTATTAACGCCCCGGGCTCCCAGCCAATTACGTACAGTACCTGTCACTTAATCTTTTTGGAAAATACGTCAGTTTACACTGGTAAATACAATTAACTGACTCTTTTGAAAATATTTATGAAAATTGATTTAAATGCACAAGGCACAAATAATCTTTTATAACTTGAGACAACTATGTTAATAATAATCTTGTATCAGATTTACATGTTTATCCAACATTTAGGGCCGGTATAAAAACCGAACAAGATTAATTGACACACCATAAATATAAACTCACAAGAAGTTTTCTCACGAGTGAGTATATCTTTTACATACGCAACAGACAGGTGTATGCCTACACCCCGTGCTTAAGTTGTGGCCATTTACGCTTTTTAAATGAGCCAAGGATATCCAGGACACGGTCATTAACCCCCAATATTATATGTTATCAAGCAATGCTGATTAAAACGGGATTATGCAATTTAATCTTCTCCGATTAAAAGGTTTCTACACCCGACCAAGCGGTAATAATTTACCGTATCCCAAGCCCGTATAAGGGAAAATAAGTTAAAAGTATTTACCTAAGCTAAAAGTAATTTATCCTTAGCCGTATTATCTAATCAGCAAGTGCAAGTACTTCTACCGGGGCTCTCAATCTGGAACGAAGGTTTTATTAACCTATAAGATTCCTAACGGGTCTTATTTAAGTTGTAACTTAGACCGGTTAGTTTTAAAGAGAGGTTTACGGTACGAAACGCAAGATTAAGCGAAGATCGGATTAGAATGTTATTTAGACCCAACAAGTATGAAGACTTGTATAAAATGGGTAAACTAAATATATTCTGGATTTTGAAGTAAAAATGATAAGGTTTGACCCGTTTCGGTTAATTTATGCAAACTAGTTACATAAATCGTACCGAACGCGAATATGCATAACGGGTAACCAAATGAGTCATGTACAGGTTCCACAAGTTAATATGCTTTAAATATGATATGATATCAGTAGGATATCTTCCATTATGCCCAAAACGAACTTAAAACCAATTTAAGCCCCGAAAGGGTATTTTGGTCATTTTAAAGTTTATAAAAGAGGTTAAATAGAAATCTGAGGTTCTGGTCTAAAATAATCAGTAAAAATATTTGTTTTAATAAGTTATATCAGTAAGATATCATACATATGTGAATTTTATCATTTATGGCCAAACTGTGCACCGTATGGGCATTTTGGTCATTTCACATATGCTTTAAAAGTCAAATTTGAAAATCTGAGTTCAAGACTTAAACTTACTGTTAAAGTATAGAAATTTATCCATAATATTAGTAGGTAACAAGCTTTAGGTGCCAAATATGGTTTTAAACCATACTATGCGCCTAAATCGCATAAAAGTCGATATTTGACGATATTCGGGTTGATTAAGGAAATCTGAGATTTTGATCAGCCTCTACTGATTAAAATAATTTATTTAATGTATAAAATCAGTAGAAAAAGGTTTGATATCTAAAGGATGTGTAAAACTCATTTTATTAGCAAAAAGGGCATTATCGTCAATTACCAAATCTATGCAAGAACCCCATGTTATGGTCAGTTTAAAATTCAACAAAAATTTCCAAAAATCCCTAAATATTATATCTTAATAGTAAGTGGTAAGTTTGATGTCAAAAGTTGAGTTTAAATACGATTTATGCCAAAAATGCCATTAAATTAACAAAAAGCTTTTGTTTTACGATATTGTGCATAACTTCTATTTTAAACCAGATTCGGATGTCAAATTTTTAGGACATGCTAATATATCAGTAATAAAGGTTTTTGTCCTCTCTCATTTTCAAAAATCTCGTTTTAATATCAAAAGGGCATAATGGTCAACTTTTAAGCATTTAACGGAAACATGCAATGAACTAGGATTTCTACGGAACCAAGTTGTATAACCTCAGAGGGTTATACTAACTTATAATATGGTCCTAAAGGAACCCTAAGGCATATCTAAACTAAGCTAAATCGGGTCAGAACTGAAAGTCAAAGCAAAAGTCTACTTTTACGACTTTCAGTTGCGAACCGAGCCTAAACTCAGAATTGTCGGCTTGAACATGCCTAGACATGTTCTTATATTATTTACCAAGTTATTTAAGTGTTAAAACATGTTCCATAACTTCAGCATTATCAGTTATGATTTATTTTGCAAAAACTGACTCGTTTGACTTTTTATTAATATGTTTGACCCGACAATTGACTGAGATAACGTGATAATTAGGAGGTGCCCTTTTAAGGGTTTATCACCTACATAATTACCAACACATAGCCACTTTCATTACGAAAAGTGGTTGGACCGATAGTGATTAATCACAAAGTCAAAGCGTAATTACGATATCTTTGACTTTGGCACGAAGATTTAGACTTGAGAAGCTTCCTAGATAACCAGGATGCTCAGAGAAACTCCAAAGCTTGAGAAACTTTGAGAGTATGAAAATTTTGAAGTGTGAGGAATGATCTCCAAACATGGCCCCTTTATATAGGTTTTTGAATGCTCTAGGATCAAAGCAAGTGTCCCCTAGGTGTAATCTTGAGCATACAAGTGTCTATGTGGTTTTTAAAACCATCAAACAGCCCTAGGTTTCGAGTTATGTGAGTGTGGAAGTGGTTTGGAGAAGATAACATGCTGAAACCTGCACCTGTGCAGTGATTCTGTCCATTTTTGGCCATCGTGTCGCGTGACAGCAGAGGAAATTTGTCGTGGCGAAGCGCCACCACAAGGGTACCCAGTCATACAAGTTTCAAACTTGGCAGAATTGACCCCTGGACCTTTAAGACCTCATAACTTCAATTTTAGGCACATTCAACCCATAAAATTTATATTTTTATGATCCTTAGGATATAACAAAACTTTGTTAGGTCCGGTTTCGTTAAATGATAACCGAAAACACAAGTTTTGCCTCGTTGACGCTTTTAACCCTTTAATCATGAAAATTAGTGTATTTATCTCAAACGGCATCGAAACCTTGTGAAATTTTCGTCACTTGTTCTTGGGAGTATAATTAATTGTTACGAAGCTTCGGGTTCATTAAAAGGTCACTCAGAGGTATTTATTAAACATGTTGACACATTTAACCCTCGAGCCTTGTAAACTTTCACTTTCTTCCACAAACGGATTCGTGCGCTTCAAAAATTATTCATTTAAGGATATAAACATCATGTAGGGTCATTGAAAGGAAAAATTTTCAAATGTTGGTACTTTGGATCCTTCTACACATAAACTTTCTTCGTTTGTCAACTTTAGTCCCTCGAATTCACTTCGTTACACGTTTAAAGTCCATGACACGTGTCGTTACTATATTGGACATGATTTTGCGAGGTGTTAAATCCTCACCCCCTTAAAAGAAATCTCGACCTCGAGATTTTCTAAAAAGATGGAAGTATTTTCTGTCTTATAATGGACTTGATCTTCCACAGCATATCTGGGGCCTCTACAGGAACCCAAGTTGACCCTTATACTAGGTACACGTATTCTCTTGGAGCTTCTAATCTTGTCGATCCTCAATCGATGCTGATTTCTCCACAAACTATAAGTTTGTATTAATTCACACATCATTATGTGACAATGCTATTGACCTATTGTCTAGCCATATCTTTAAATCACAAGTGTGGATCACATTGCGAGTTCCATCAAGCTCCTTAAATAAGTTTTAGCTTATAAACTACTGATCTTGACGTATTCGATTTTTCTCGAATGGTACAATTTACTTGGATTTACCTAGTCCATTACATCAAAATGTAGTACACCTTTCTAGGGTGATACTTTCCGTTGAATCTTATTCCTTATCAAGAACTTAAGGGGTTTGCGAATCTTATCAATCATTGATTTTTCTGCCATTAATTGGAACTTTCAGACAGTTATGGATTCGCATGATCTTATCCGTTGTTTCCATGGTAATTTCAGGTCCTGCTAATTTGGACTTACCAAACTTTTGTCCAACAATGGATGTTTAACATATCATCTATACAAGGTCTCCAAAGGAGCAGCCAACTACTGCTTAAACCAATCTTAAAGATTAGCTAACCTCATGGTTAGTTGAACAAGTCGAAGATCCTGGGTAGCTAATAGCGATTCTCCATTGATACCTAAGTAGGGTTGTGGTAATCAATGCGTAAGCATAATGAACCGTCTTTCCTAATTAATAATATCGGAGCTCTCAGAATTATGAATTAGGCTTTATGAACCTTTATCTTAAAACTCATTTAATTAGGGTTTCGATTCTTCCACTATTGTTGGTGCTAATCGACACGGAGATTCCACAATACTACAGCCCTAAGCTGGATGTTAATCTTAACTCTACTTTTCTTAGGAGGTAAACAGGGTACTTCTTTAGAGAAGATAATCAAGACACAAGGAGATTACAGAGATTTTCCAAATCTCAAGCTTCGGTTCTTCTATCTTTGCCTGTGTCAGATAAATGACACATTTTTCTTTACGAATCCATGGATATCTTAATCAGTGAAACTTACTTGGACATTTCAGTTCTGGATATCTTCTTTGAATACCATTAGCTGACTTTAGTACAATATGACCATTGGGATATCTCAGTGGTTCCATGCATTAAACCTCCATACTGATCAGGCATGTAAGCAATCTATGGAACATGTTAAGATACACCAATCCTCATATGGCGCTTTTATCATACAGTCTGGTATTCGCAGTTGATAGAAATCAATGAGATAACAAAATAACATATATTGTCGTACTCCATCTGGAGAGAGAGAGTACTCTAGAATTTTTGAATGAAGATTTCTAATAGGAATAGAAGAAATGGTTCCTATGATTTTTTTTTTTTTTTTTTTTTTTTTTGCATGTAAGTTTTACCTTACACTTAATATATGGGGTTCTTATGGAAAATCTTAAAAGTTTGCTTATGCCTACAATTTATGAAGGATTTATGGTATCAGAATCAAAACAGAACTCTTAGCATTTATATTTCTGATAAATGATAAGGAATGTACCTGATGTTATTATTGATATGAACTGCCTCTGGCATTCATCAAGAGAGTTTAACTGCTATCATTCTTAGGCTTTCTATTCTTAGCCGAACCTCCCTTGACAGATTTAGGGCATGTAGTCTTGATGTGGCCTTTCTCACCACAGCCGAAACAGGCTGCATTCTTTATGTCCTTACATTCAAGAGAATGATGACCAGTGCTTTTACAGATGCCACACGGTCTTGGCTTTCGATCCATTCGACACTGCCCCATGTGTCTTTTACAGCAGGTCTTGCATACAGGTTTCTTATTGGACTTTTGTTGGATCTCATTAAGCTCAAGCTTACCCTTTTTCTTAGAAGTCTGGGAGTTACCTCCCTCTCTTTTCCTTTTTGGTTCATTCTTTACATTCGAGGTATGAACAAGATCCTTCTCGTGAGTAAAGAAGTGTGGTTTTAATTGGGATTTGGAGCAAGTAGCATTGGACTCTTTGAACTTTTTCACAACCTTTCTCACAGCTTTTCCAACAGCTGTGTCAATCATAGCTTGGAGAACATCTCTATTAATTTTGAGGTTCACAATTTTAGCATCATTAGCATGTGTCACATCATCAATGACGCGATTGACGGTTGTCTTATACGAGTTTGTCATACTCTAGACTTGGTCCCTAACACCAAATGAAACAATTACTTAGTTGCACTACGACAGCTATTCATCATCCCAATGACCTAACATATACTAACCATGGTATCATTAAACCATATGTCACACCCCGACCACGTAAAACAACGAAACGTGGCGGAAACGTTGGGGAGTGTTGTAACAGAATTAATTGTTTCACAACCATGGTAATTAAAGTTACGTTTTATATATCAAACAAGAGAGTTACATTGTCTTAAAACAAGAAACAAAGAGTACATAACATAAATTAACTAGTTCTTGCTTCGTTTTAAGTCACTAAGGCATAGGTCCGCCTAAATGTGTCTCGATCATCCTATGCAATAGCTCCTGAAAACACATGTGAAAATAGGTACGTCAGCATAAAAATGCCTGTGAGATACATAGGTTTTGTGAAAATAGGATTCTTGACTGGCGTTTAAAGAAACTATTTAATAAAAGTAGCCATGAATCTTGTTGAGTGGTTCCTTTCATAAGTCATTTGAAAAGTGATAAATAAACCAAATGATATATATATGTTTAAAAGAATAATGTATGGTTAAGTGAATAACCATGTAAAATGAGTTTGTATAAGTTAAGTTATTTGTAAAACGATGTTTATGTGAAGATTGTATTGTAGATGTAATATGTCTAAACTGAAATGGTTTAAATAACGCTACGATATGTAATACCATAAAAGCACTTATATATAGGAAGTACCAGCGGCGTATCCACCATGTTTTTATCGTATTACACGTCGCCTCGTTACTTAAATCACTTACCCAAACAACCACCAAAATGTAATGTTTAACAATTGTAGAAATGTTTATGTATGGTCAAATACGGTTTACACAGTTCAACAGTTACAAACGGTTCACATAATCAAATGGTTATAACGGTTCACATGGTCAAATGGTTATAACGGTTCACATGGTCTAATGGTTACAACGGTTCACATAGTCAAGTGGTTACAACGGTTCACATGGTCAAATAGTTACAAACGGTTCAAAATGTAATATAATGTGTTCATATGATGGATGAGCATATGCAACAAATTGTAATGTAAAACAATGTATGTACTAAGTATGCTAAGTTAACATACAAAGCAGAAAAGCCATGTAAATCAATGTGCTAGTATGCTCAGTCAACATACATAGCAGAAATGTAAAGTAAAACAATGTAATGTAAATCATGTAATATAAGTGTACTAATGAACATAGCAAGTTTATGATGTGAAAACAGGAAAGCATGAAAGTAACAAGTAGGCACATGTGTTTCACCCCAAAACAGTTTGGAAAACAGTAAAAGAGGGGTCTATGTACTCACTTGAGATTGCTCAACAGACTTTAGATATCCACCAAGCAAAGATAGAAGATCACGGATTCAAACGGCACCTAATATAGGTAACTATGTTAATAAACGGACCTAATCAGAGGATCGGGTAGCATGAGGGTTCGTAAACCAAACGAGTATGGGAACTCGTGTAATATGGTTTAACAAAGCCTATATACTAAAATGAAACCTAACCTAAGTGCTTACGACCCGTTTAGGTAGCTTATGCTACTTTAACGCGTCGTTCGTGTAAAACGCGTTCGGAATGCCTAACTAGCCCTATGATAAGTAAAATATGCCTTAACATGTCTAATATTGTTGCTAAATCAGTTTAGATATCAAAAATTATGTTACATAGCCTTAAAATGAATTTTGGCGTAAAAGGGGCATTTTGGTAATTTACCTAAGGCATATAAACTACCTATCATGCGACTAATCAAACCTAAGTGACCATAAGGTATAACGTCGGAAGGTTATTCCCTATGCTACTATGGTCACTTAACATGTTTGGTCGGATCCTAATGATCGACCAAACGGGTCGGGTTCGAAAGTATAAGCGATTGATTAGATCGCTTACCTTTACGACCCTAGACAAGCACAAAACTAAAAGTGACGAGCTAAGCATGTTAAAACATGCTTAACTAAGTTAGAAAACAATTTTTGATATCAAAACAAACGGTTTTGATATCCTAGAGTAGTTTGGTTACAAAATACGCGAGAAAACGCATTTTGGCCGAAACTACGACTCGTCACTGAGCCTAGATAACGTGGTAATCAGTAGGTATAGTCACTAGGGACTATAACCATCGTGATTACGCTCACGTTATGAAGTTCAAACAAACTTCGTGTTGACCATAAACTGGTCAAAGCAGAAAGTCAAACGCAGTTTGACTTTAACGACAAAAACGAATGAAAAGAACGAAAGAATACTTACAGAAGGTCCCCGCAAGCTCTTGATCCGATTTACTCTCAGGTATGAAGCATAAACTTCAACTTAGAGAGCCAAAATCAGATTCAAGTGTGCTTTGGGAGGAAGTGAGGGTGGGTATTTATAGGAATTCAAGAACCGTTAAGATCGTTCATCGAAAACTGAGCTTTGATCTGGACCTTACATGTGTGCCCATGGTTTTCTAAAACCATGGGAGCCCCTAATAATGGACTAGGTTCATTGAATACCAGCCCATGGTTTTGCAAAACCATGGGTTAAACCATCAACACTTCAAAATGGACTAGGTTCATTGAATCTGGTCAGAAATTTCAAAAATGGTCCCTGCACTTGTAAAACTTGATTTTTTTGCACTTTTAAGCCTTGTTAACCCCATTTCAAGGCTCTAAAATAAAGTTAAAGCATAGGGAACTCAAAACATGCTAAAAAGTATCTCGGATGTCGGTTCGTTCGGTTGTACGGTTGCGTTATTCGCTTAATTACGACGGAATGCGCATAAGCGCGAAAAAACGATCCAAATTGTGCGACGAATGGATTTTTCTTATGCCAAACACTAAAATAAAATATTTTAATGCTTACATAAATTTTTGGATGTCCGGATGTATTCAGAATGTATGTTATGCGCGAAAATGCAAACTTGTGCACTTTTTGACGCTTTTAGTCCCTGAATGACCCACAAGTTTATTTTAGCACACCTAACTCCTCAAAGCCTATTTCTAAGCTATGTAAAGGATATTTATGGTATGTTTAACTTATGGTCATGTTCCGGAATGTCTGTTCCAGTACAAATCGTCATACTTTCGCAGTCTGTCGAATTTAGTCCCTGTAAGCGAATAAACTTGATTTTGCCATACCAAAGCCTTCAAAACTCATTTCTAAGTTATGTAAAGGTTATTTAAGGTATGTTAAGCATATGTCACTGTTCCAGAGTGTTTGTTGCATTAAACTGGTTATATTTACGCATTAGATTGCGTATAACCTTCCAGAAAGCGATTTAAAGTTCGAAATCGAACAAGAATTGATATGTGCAAAGATCACACATATTTATACAAATTCCAAGTATTAAACACAATATTTCATTGATTTGGTATTTGTTTGCTGGTCGCAGTGACCCAGGTGTCACAGTCTCCCCTACTTTAGGAAATTTCGTCCCGAAATTTATTCGTAGGAGTCTGTCTGTGACTTTGTGTTAAATGATCATCAGCGATACGCAAGGCATAATCATGTCATTTTCCTCAACGGATATTCTTCAGAAAAAAAAAATAATCGAACGGAGTCATTTTCCTCAACGGGTTCTTCGGAAATGGAAAATGAAGGAGTTAACTAAACGGATATTCTTTTCCCTCAACGGATATTCTTCAGAAGTGAAAATGAATGGATGATTCATTTTCCTCAACGGGTTCTTCGTCAGAAACGGGAATGAAAGAATAATCAACGGATATTCATTTCCCTCGACGGATACTCTTTAGAACGAAAATGAACAAACGGGGTCATTTTCCTCAACGGATATTCTTCAGAATTGGAAATGAAGGATTTAACAAACGGATATTCATTTCCTCAACGGATAATCTTCAGAAATGAAAATGAACTAACGGGGTCATTTTCAACGGTTGCTTCCTCAGGTACGAAAATGAAGGATTTAACAAACGGATATTCATTTCCTCAACGGATAATCTTCAGAAACGAAAATGAACTAACGGAGTCATTTTCAACGGTTGCTTCCTCAGGTACGGAAATGAAGGATTTAACAACGGATATTCATTTCCTCAACGGATAATCTTCAGAAACGAAAATGAACTAACGGAGTCATTTTCAACGGTTGCTTCCTCAGGTACGGAAATGAAGGATTTAACAAACGGATATTCATTTCCTCAACGGATAATCTTCAGAAACGAAAATGAACTAACGGAGTCATTTTCAACGGTTGCTTCATCAGAAATGGAAATGAAGGATTAGACAAACGGATATTCATTTCCTCAACGGATAATCTTTAGAAACGAAAATGAACAGACGGAGTCATTTTCAACGGTTGCTTCATCAGAGTTGGAAATGAATTGGGTTAACTCTAGATACATGACAGAACTTGCTGTGATTCTTGTGCACTAAATTCCATAATTATGTATGCATCCATAATTACGTAATTCCTTGCACAGTCCGCACAGTTTGTTTTGTAATTGTTTAGGGGAAGAAAATCAAACCTGTGATGAGGGTGACTAGACTACCATAGGGTCCTTTTAATTAGATCGACAGATGATCTTTTTAATTAGGCCACCAAGGAGTCCTTTTAGCTATATCATCACATGATATTCCTAACTAGATTTTTTGGATCAGTCTATTTAACTAGACCACTCAAGGGGTCTAATTATGGAGTAGTACTTTATAATCCAAGGGACTTAACTACAACGTAGAAGTCCATTAAGGATTTTAGGTAGTACCTTTGGGTATCCTACTATGAATCCCTTATACGAAGATACGGAAGATTCTACGAGGATTTGGATAACATAATTTGGATCACACAAAAACATAAAAGGGAACACATAAGCACATAATCACATAATTGTTTTCTTGGTTATTAATTGTTATTATCTTCTTATTGATTGTTATTAACTTGGCGTTGATTTGAACATGGGTATTCAAGGCATACCAGGAACCCAGTTGATGGACTTCAACGTCCTCAAGCATCTATCTGAAAAGATAGGATGATCTTCTAAAAATTCGATTTTTACAAGGAATCACCACTTTCGAATTAAGGTATACAACAATTAAGGACTTACGGAAAAATCCTTAGGTACCCCATTAAGGAGTGGGTATTCGTCCAGAGTTGTAACTTGCGCCTTGTACTTCGTTTTCCTTGGAGGAACGGTTACTTAGGATTTTCGTGGAAAATGCAAGAGATCATACAATGGAAGAAATTTGGGGGTAGTCTGTTCTTCAAGGAATACGGTCCCTTGATTGTCGGTATTGTGACAACCGGTAATTTACGCCCTTAATTACGTGATTAACAGGTGATTACGCGATAATAAATAGTGTTTACGACGCTAATTAACTTAACTAGGCCCTTGGAGTGCCCAGAAATGTTTGTTCAGCTATACAGTGCGCGTGTGGTGATTTATGGGAAATCTGCTAAATATGACGCGACAACGGACTGATACCGTACAAAATACTGACTACACCGACAAATATGGATGTTATACGAATATTTTATACTTATGGAGTTGGGTTGTGATATCGGGCCTCGTAGGAATTACGGGCCACTTTCACATGAGATGGGCATGTGGGCCCTGGGCCCAAGCCCAAAACCCACAAGCCTAAACCTGCATATAATAAATTAAATCTTGAAAATCTATACAAGATATTCTCAAAATCTTCACAGAGATTTACAAAATCTCTACAAATCTCTTCAAGAGATTTTGAATCAAAGGTTAAAATGTCTGACCTAAATGCAATACATAAAAGATTTTAACCCTAAAGTAATATATATGACCTGAAGGTAACTTGAATACCCAGAAGACATATATGATACTGTGATCTATTTAAAGGGGTTTACCCCTTGAAGGTTTGAGCAGGCACAAATACACAACACACAGACATAGAGTCTGCCTTACTCTCTCTCTCTCTCGATTATTTGTACACACACAAAACAACACAATTATTCTTCTCACAAACAAACCCTCACATCTACAAGCTCAATTAAATTCACACAAAACACATTTCACTCACAAAACAACTGCTACTTGTTCTCTCTCTCGTGATGCTAATGGTCGACGACGACCGGGGCTTGTTAACCGCCGGCTATCGGCGGTGTTACCAGCCGACATCACCCTCTCCCCCTCCTGTTGATCTTTTTCCGGCGAACAGTGGACTTCGGCGACAACCACAGAGAACCGGGTGATGCTGGTTGGTGGTTCGAGCAGCAGAGAGAGACATCGAGAAAGAGAGGGAGTGACGGAGGAGAGCCGCCGCCGTGCGGCGGCGTGGCGGTGGAACCAGGTGGAGAACCGGATGTGGTGGTGAGCTATCGGCGGTCGGAGGTACGGACCGGTGATCGAAGACACGGACCGGCGGTCCGATTGTTTATCCGGCGGTCCTTGCCGTTATCCGACGGGTCTACCGGTAAGTCGTCTCGCCTGAATCATTTCTTTTCATTCTGATGAAGATGATGATGCTTGATGATGATGAACAGTGGTTTCGGTCATGCTGGCTCGTTTATGTCAGGGACGGTTCAGATTAGATAATGGCTCAGGTCTCGGTCAGATTCTGGATGGTGGTTCGGTGCGGCTCGGGTTCGGTGTTCGGATTAATGTTTGGCTCAACTCGGGTTGACTCGGTCAAACCGAGTCAACTCAGTCAACTCGGGTCAACGGTCCAGACTTGTTGCGGTTCGGGTTCAGGTCAGCGGGCTCGAGTAATGCAGTCAAAAAGATTAGACGGTTCGGTTCGGTCGACTCGGTCAAACCCGGTCAACAGTGAGTTGACTCGGTCAACTCAGCCAGCTCACTCGACATTTCGTCACGAAGACTCGGTAAAGAATTTAGGACGCAAACATTTATTTCATTAATTATTCCGTAGTTTATTAACGTGAACGAGCTCGAACCATTTCGTTACAATTTAGTTATATTTTGAAATGCTTGACGAGATATATTTGATTACATTGCGTTGATTTCATTGTTGAATTTTTGAAAATAAAACGACAACTTGTGTTGTCGGGGGCGTCCAAAAACAGAGGAAACTCTGCCCGTTTTTCGAGAAAAACCGTAAAATAAAACGAGTTTTATTATAAAGCAAAATGTGCTTTTGAGTGACTTTTATAAAACGAGATACAAATATAGAGTTCTTTCGACAACAACTTACAACTTACGAAAACAACGATACGGAAATTATTTCGACGACAAATAATTATAGTTATTATTATATTTATTTCAACGAACTCGAATCCTTTTATAAATAAATATAGTTATATATTTATTTTCCAATACAAGTCGACGATTCTTTTACAAAATAAATATAACTGTTATATTTATTTTATACGCCTAGACGGCACATACGTATATTTTTGGCAAATATACACAAGACGCAATATATATAATACGAGTATATTATATATTACTTTCATACGAATATTCCTTTATATCAACATACGACTTCTTAAAACGAGCTAACAAGTATAACTTCTTCGCTTCTTTTAAGTTGGCAATTTACCGTCAAATCGTTCGATTAACGATTCGGTAGAGCTCGATTACACGTAGTTAGTTACTGCGTTATTTAGAAACTTATAAGATATTCCGTGTTAGGAATATTGTAGAATGCACGCTAGCGAGTCAAGTCTTGGAAACGACATCACAAAGTCGTAATTAGCTAGCTTTGCACAGGAATATTCAGGTGAGTTCATAACCCCACCTTTTTACGATTTTACATTTTTCTAAATGTTTTCGGGGTGGAAAGACATGCACTTTTTGCAAAGCATACAAGAATTACATATTTATAAACCATTTTATAAGCAAGATTTATCTGACACAAATGGTTTACGAAAAGCTTATGTTTTATACCGGTTTTTTAAACAAGCGTTTACACACGAATTCTAGTTTTCTAAACTACGAGAAAATATAAATACAAGAGTATACAAACACATGAGAATTGATACTTGACATAAAGAATACAAGAACTGAAAAATTGATACTGGATATGATGAATACATAAACAAGAAGCACTCTTGGTGATAACTAGTACCAAGTATGATGCGTTTGAGGAATGATACGAGAAATAGTGTCACGAATAGGGTACCATAAGCACCATTAATCGTGTACATACTTAGACCGCAGAACAAAAGGTTAGATCTAACGGGTGTCAGGGCAGCCCCACTCTTGGTGACAACTAGTACCGAGTAGTGTTTTTGGTGTCTCAGTCGTGAATCGACTACAGAAAAATGCCTATGGTTTGGTGACTTCCTATGTCGTGTCACATGTTAATGGCCTTGCAACCCATTAACAACAAGATACATACAGAATACTTGATTTATACAAGAAAACATGATACATACAAGAATACGTGATTTATACAAGAATACATGATACATACAGAAATACTTGAATTATACAAGATACATACCATGTTTTCATACAAAGTTTCTGTATAACTTGACAAGAAAATGATTTTAAATTCGTTTTCTCAACAATACTTCAAAAACCGGTTATTCAAAAAGATTTATTTCAAATCTTTTACAAACAAACTATGAACTCGCTCAACTTTATGTTGATTTTTCGCATGTTTCTTTCTCAGGTTACTTTTCCGAAATTATGGAACGGTTGGAATAGGAGAACCATGAAGAGTCGAGTACTTAGTGGGCGTTCATTTTCTAAAAGTCTTAGACTATTTGCTTCCGCTGTGCAATGAAGATACCAGTCCAGTCACGCCAACGCTCTGATATTTCGGGGTGTGACAGATTGGTATCAGAGCTATAGGTTACAGCGAATAGGGTTTTCTGTAAAGATACCTAGGCTCTAACCTCACTTTCCTCTGGGAACTTAGGATATTAGAACCTGAATACATACAGAACGCATAGTACTCGAATATGGTCTCCAACCGTTGCCGAAAAACAAACGGTCAAGACTTTGTTTTCAAACATTCACTAAAGTTGTGTTTTACACACGGTACACAAAACGGTCGCATACAGTGCACAAAACTCTGAGAATTTAGGAAACATGCATTTAAGACCTTCGGAAACTCATGTTGAAGTTCATTAAAGGTCATCATGTAGGTACCACGTGTATTAACTCGGACAAACGCCATTTTTATGTCATCTATGCTATTTAGCCGAGCAGGTAACCTACGCAAAACTAAGCACGAGCGTGCAAAAGTACACGAGAACTCGATCAACGGAGGTTGAAGTATGTCACATACGACTATCAAGGCGATGCCTTAGAAAAGACACGATGGCGCAATTCAGCGACGACGCCAGATACTGTCAGCACGAAAACTATCGATCAGGAAGCGGCGGTTTGGCACGCGATCCTGCAACGACACGAATCACGCCAGGGAGAAGACGTATGTCTCCGCAGTCCCCCTAACTCGTTAATGACGAATACGATATGTTTGACATTCTATGGTAATGTCACCTAACGACTGGTTATCACATGCAACCCCAGGTAAAGTCCTTAAATTTCTTTTATTGAAATTTCGACTTTCACAATTACTGAGTAGATTTTCGTATCTCTACTCCTCTTAATGGTCATTGTGTCACGACCAATCCTTTCAGTATAGCGAATATTCATTTGCTTCATTTCTTGAAAATTCATATGTTACGCATGCATCGTTTGTTACGCATGTGGTTTTGTTTCGAATAAAGCATTTCATCAAAGTTCAAATATTATTTCGCTTGTGATTCGAATGACTCGCATTATTGGAATTGTTGGCTTCTTTGTTATCAAGTCAACACATTTTCTTGAAATTTCTTTTCTCTTCTAGTTACATACATGGTTTTCGTTGTGACCATGCCAAAAGTTTTCTTGTCGATACATGTATTTATTGTCGGCTTGCGCCGAAATCAAATTCAATTGTTTGAACTTGTTCATTACACATATTCAATTCAAGACACCATATGATGTATTGAAAGCATCATATTCGAATTCGTTTTAACAAGCGTTTCATTGTTCCGAGTCGTGGTAGATTTGTTTGGTCTACGACTCCATTAAGTCGTTTGTTGATTTCGACACCTTGTGGTGTCAGTACAAACTTTTAGCTTGGGCTAATTTATGCAAAACACAGGTGATACTTGTTCGATCACCGCTATATTTGAATTGTTTCATTCACTACGACACCTTGTGGCGTCGGTAGAACTTGCAGCTTGGGCTGATCATGATCGAGCGTTTCATGCAAACTATTACATTTGAGCTTGTTGAAATCTAAATTCATTTATTGGATGCAATCATTTCTAGAATTCATTTGTATCTTGTGATACGTCCTTGAATTCACATCATTCGAATAAGTCTTGATTCGATTTCATGATCGTTCACTTTAGTACTATTCATATTTTCTACGCATAACGTAACTCAAAGGAGTTGACGTAGTCTAAATTTCGAGGACGAAATTTTATTAACAGGGGGAGAATGTGACAACCGGTAATTTACACCCTTAATTACGTGATTAACAGGTGATTACGCGATAATAAATAGTGTTTACGACGCTAATTAACTTAACCAGGCCCTTGGAGTGCCCAGAAACGTTTGTTCAGCTATACAGTGCGCGTGTGGTGATTTATGGGAAATCTGCTAAATATGACGCGACAACGGACTGATACCGTACAAAATACTGACTACACCAACAAATATGGATGTTATACGAATATTTTATACTTATGGAGTTGGGTTGTGATATCGGGCCTCGTAGGAATTACGGGCCACTTTCACATGAGATGGGCATGTGGGCCCTGGGCCCAAACCCAAAACCCACAAGCCTAAACCTGCATATAATAAATTAAATCTTGAAAATCTATACAAGATATTCTCAAAATCTTCACAGAGATTTACAAAATCTCTACAAATCTCTTCAAGAGATTTTGAATCAAAGGTTAAAATGTCTGACCTAAATGCAATACATAAAAGATTTTAACCCTAAAGTAATATATATGACCTGAAGGTAACTTGAATACCCAGAAGACATATATGATACTGTGATCTATTTAAAGGGGTTTACCCCTTGAAGGTTTGAGCAGGCACAAATACACAACACACAGACATAGAGTCTGCCTTACTCTCTCTCTCTCGATTATTTGTACACACACAAAACAACACAATTATTCTTCTCACAAACAAACCCTCACATCTACAACCTCAATTAAATTCACACAAAACACATTTCACTCACAAAACAACTGCTACTTGTTCTCTCTCTCGTGATGCTACTGGTCGACGACGACCGGGGCTTGTTAACCGCCGGCTGTCGGCGGTGTTACCAGCCGACATCACCCACTCCCCCTCCTGTTGATCTTTTTCCGGCGAACAGTGGACTTCGGCGACAACCACAGAGAACCGGGTGATGCTGGTTGGTGGTTCGAGCAGCAGAGAGAGACATCGAGAAAGAGAGGGAGTGACGGAGGAGAGCCGCCGCCGTGCGGCGGCGTGGCGGTGGAACCAGGTGGAGAACCGGATGTGGTGGTGAGCTATCGGCGGTCGGAGGTACGGACCGGTGATCGAAGACACGGACCGGCGGTCCGATTGTTTATCCGGCGGTCCTTGCCGTTATCCGACGGGTCTACCGGTAAGTCGTCTCGCCTGAATCATTTCTTTTCATTCTGATGAAGATGATGATGCTTGATGATGATGAACAGTGGTTTCGGTCATGCTGGCTCGTTTATGTCAGGGACGGTTCAGATTAGATAATGGCTCAGGTCTCGGTCAGATTCTGGATGGTGGTTCGGTGCGGCTCGGGTTCGGTGTTCGGATTATTGTTTGGCTCAACTCGGGTTGACTCGGTCAAACCGAGTCAACTCAGTCAACTCGGGTCAACGGTCCAGACTTGTTGCGGTTCGGGTTCAGGTCAGCGGGCTCGAGTAATGCAGTCAAAAAGATTAGACGGTTCGGTTCGGTCGACTCGGTCTAACCCGGTCAACAGTGAGTTGACTCGGTCAACTCAGCCAGCTCACTCGACATTTCGTCACGAAGACTCGGTAAAGAATTTAGGACGCAAACATTTATTTCATTAATTATTCCGTAGTTTATTAACGTGAACGAGCTCGAACCATTTCATTACAATTTAGTTATATTTTGAAATGCTTGACGAGATATATTTGATTACATTGCGTTGATTTCATTGTTGAATTTTTGAAAATAAAACGACAACTTGTGTTGTTGGGGGCGTCCAAAAACAGAGAAAACTCTGCCCGTTTTTCGAGAAAAACCGTAAAATAAAACGAGTTTTATTATAAAGCAAAATGTGCTTTTGAGTGACTTTTATAAAACGAGATACAAATATAGAGTTCTTTCGACAACAACTTACAACTTACGAAAACAACGATACGGAAATTATTTCGACGACAAATAAATATAGTTATTATTATATTTATTTCAACGAACTCGAATCCTTTTATAAATAAATATAGTTATATATTTATTTTCCAATACAAGTCGACGATTCTTTTACAAAATAAATATAACTGTTATATTTATTTTATACGCCTAGACGGCACATACGTATATTTTTGGCAAATATACACAAGACGCAATATATATAATACGAGTATATTATATATTACTTTCATACGAATATTCCTTTATATCAACATACGACTTCTTAAAACAAGCTAACAAGTATAACTTCTTCGCTTCTTTTAAGTTGGCAATTTACCGTCAAATCGTTCGATTAACGATTCGGTAGAGCTCGATTACACGTAGTTAGTTACTGCGTTATTTAGAAACTTATAAGATATTCCGTGTTAGGAATATTGTAGAATGCACGCTAGCGAGTCAAGTCTTGGAAACGACATCACAAAGTCGTAATTAGCTAGCTTTGCACAGGAATATTCAGGTGAGTTCATAACCCCACCTTTTTACGATTTTACATTTTTCTAAATGTTTTCGGGGTGGAAAGACATGCACTTTTTGCAAAGCATACAAGAATTACATATTTATAAACCATTTTATAAGCAAGATTTATCTGACACAAATGGTTTACGAAAAGCTTATGTTTTATACCGGTTTTTCAAACAAGCGTTTACACACGAATTCTAGTTTTCTAAACTACGAGAAAATACAAATACAAGAGTATACAAACACATGAGAATTGATACTTGACATAAAGAATACAAGAACTGAAAAATTGATACTTGATATGATGAATACATAAACAAGAAGCACTCTTGGTGATAACTAGTACCAAGTATGATGCGTTTGAGGAATGATACGAGAAATAGTGTCACGAATAGGGTACCATAAGCACCATTAATCGTGTACATACTTAGACCGCAGAACAAAAGGTTAGATCTAACGGGTGTCAGGGCAGCCCCACTCTTGGTGACAACTAGTACCGAGTAGTGTTTTTGGTGTCTCAGTCGTGAATCGACTATAGAAAAATGCCTATGGTTTGGTGACTTCCTATGTCGTGTCACATGTTAATGGCCTTGCAACCCATTAACAACAAGATACATACAGAATACTTGATTTATACAAGAAAACATGATACATACAAGAATACGTGATTTATACAAGAATACATGATACATACAGAAATACTTGAATTATACAAGATACATACCATGTTTTCATACAAAGTTTCTGTATAACTTGACAAGAAAATGATTTTAAATTCGTTTTCTCAACAATACTTCAAAAACCGGTTATTCAAAAAGATTTATTTCAAATCTTTTACAAACAAACTATGAACTCGCTCAACTTTATGTTGATTTTTCGCATGTTTCTTTCTCAGGTTACTTTTCCGAAATTATGGAACGGTTGGAATAGGAGAACCATGAAGAGTCGAGTACTTAGTGGGCGTTCATTTTCTAAAAGTCTTAGACTATTTGCTTCCGCTGTGCAATGAAGATACCAGTCCAGTCACGCCAACGCTCTGATATTTCGGGGTGTGACAGGTATCGCAGGGGATATGTTGTTTATTCGTGCAACCACAATAAACATATTGCAATGTAAGTAAAAGATTTATTTATAAACAACATCAACAACTGTTTCATGGACCTTGACAACAAAAGAAAATAATACATAAGACGTGATTATTTCTAAACAGCGTTGTCTTCCCTTCGGCCAGATGCTCATCCCTGCACCGGATTCGCATTAGCAAGCTTTGTGTGACAACCTTCACATTTACGGGTATCCGTACACTAAATTAATATTTAATTAGTGCTTAATTACTATGCTTGACTACAATTATGATTAAACAGCTTACTGTTTTCTGATACATACATACTCATGCATCACACTTTATTACTGTCACTCTATTATTTACACACAAAACAATAGTGACAAACTTGAAGCACAAAAGCACAGTTAGCACTCTAAACGGATAACCCAGTTAAACATGCTGACATTACCAGCACCAAAACAGACATTGTTCTGAGGCCAGTATGAGCCGGGAGTAGATTACTACACTAGTAGGGAGTGTAGGGAGGAGATGATCATTAAACTGCGTCACTAGGTGATAGTTATAGTGCCGGGAAGTGCCTAAAACATACTTTAAGTGCAGAATTCTGCACTAGTATACCAAAATTCAGCTTTTAACAAAGCTAGTAAAGTGCAAAAACTTGGTAAAATAATCCTAGACACTTTCCAAAGTGTTGGTAATTTATTGTGTCAATAAAAACAATATAAAAGACACTTTAAATACTTATTTAGCACTTTAACGGATCAATATCCAACCGAACAACCGGACTTTACCCGAAACATAAAAATATTGCCAAAGACATAGTTTTTACTTTTCTGAGCTAGTTAGGGTCCCCGAACACCCTAACACACCTTATATTAATCAGCACACTAAAATACACTAACTATATCATTCCAATCCTAACTAGAACTTAACTAACCATTGCAAACCAACCCTTACCCCCCCCCCCCTCTTGCGACGATTCCCATGGGTGGGGACACACCCATGCTTTCTTGAATATTTTATTAATGGATGCTTGATATCTAGAGTACATATTGTATGTTGGATAATACATGAACTTGGATTATAAATATGAACAAAGGATAACACTTCTCTTTCATCTAACATCAACACCAACAAACAATTTTCTCTCCCTCATAACCACCATTCGGCCGCCACCCTCTCCCACCACCTCACCATCATCAACCTCCATTTCAACCATTCTTCATACATACAAAGGTGCAAGGTGACATACAAACAAGCCCGGTGCACTCGGAAACTCAAGAACCTCTCTAGATTTCTTTTATCCACCTCGTTTACATCTTGTTTCTTCCCTAGCCTTGAGCTAGTAGTAAGTGCCTCTAAACATCATTTTGGTCTTGTTTATGGTGGTTAATAAGTGATTTAATGGTTGAAAGATAAGAATACCAAATAACATAACATAAAGTCTTGAAAATGAGAGAACAAGTTGGATAAAGAGAAGACACATGTGTAAATCTTATGAATCTTGTATGATTGTGATTATTTGATGTTGTTGGTTAGTTAAAGTTGGATGGATCATCATTTAAACATGTTAGTTCATGATCAAAAACATGAACTAGTAATAAGTTAAGGTTAAAATTATAAAAGATGATGAACCCTTCCACTCATGAAACATGAACTTGAGTAAATGTAATTTTTCTTGTAAAATAAGGTTCTAAACTAGTAGATCTAAAGATCTACAAGTGGTTTTTCGGAAGAACCAAGTGAAAGATGCAAGTCTTGTTAAAACCCGGATATTTTATGAACTAGAAGCAAACTTGGTAAATAAACCAGTGTATGAACACTTGTGTAACAAGAAATTTAACAAAGGAGTATTTTTGTAAATCTTGACTAGAAGTTGTAAAACTTCAAGTTCTTTAAAAATAAAGTTTTTAAGAAACTAATTTTATTTTTAAAGATAACAAAACCTACTAAATATGTTAGAAAGTTACTACATATTTTTACAAAACCTTCAAGTTCACGAGTTTGTGATTGGGACTTGTTTTGTCAAGTTTGATGTCTAAATATTGTATGTTGATGATTGGAAAATTGTTTGATTGATTTTGAAAAGAAAATGATACGCTTGTAAGCGTGAACACCTCCAGTTACAGAGGAAACTCTGGCGAAATTTTTCTAGAAATATTTTGTAACAAATGTTTCTAAATATATTTTTTTTTAACTTGGTTTTCAAAATAAAACTTCGCCGTGATTTTTATTACAAAATAACCAAGTACCGGAGGTGGATTTTCATAAATAAAACTTATTAAATATATATTTAGAATATATATTTCGTAATAAAACGCTTGTGAGATTATGTGATTATTTTGTGAACTAGATATATTATTTTTAGGTAAAAATAATATAACTTGAGAATACTGTGAAATTACGACTCCAAAATAATACCAACGCTCTCACAAATAAATATTTAAGTTACACCGGTGTTGTCATAACAACGCGAACTTTAAAACGTAACTTATGTATATTTCGGGAAACACTCCAGTACGTATATTTTGGTAAAATATTATTTTGGAAACTATAGAAATAAAAATATATTATTTTTGGGAAAAATACATATATTTTGGAAATACATTATTTTTGGACAAATGAATTGAATATATTTTTCCAAGTGGGAAATAAAAATATATTTTCCTAGTATATTTAGAAGATATATAATTTTTGAGAAAAATATATATTTTCTGGAACGATACGTGATTAAACGAAATAAGGTTTATTTGTATATATTTAAGTGAGATTTGAAATATATGGTATTGGAAATACATGTTGGGGATATATTAACATATATTTAATTTGGAACAATACACCGAAATACGACACCATTACTTGGCAAGATACACAAATACAAATACGAAAATACATGAATGAGATACCCCCACCCTTGGGAAGGAAATACAAAGTTAAAATGCTTGAGAAGTATTAATACAGAATCACTGCATAAACAATTATTCCAAAACTAAGTACAATTATTATAACTTGGAATAATACCATAATCGTAACTCAAAAACATACATACTAAGACAAGGCACGACCCGTTCGTCTAATAGACATTAGACCATTGTAGGTAGTCATGTTTGCCGCGGAGGTTTGGGTTACGAGTACGAAGACGCAATACTGTGAGTTCATGTCCCCCTTTTTTCTTAACTGTTTTCAGTTTTTATACTTCGGGGGTGGAATACATGTTACAGATTATTATGGATACTTTTATACATGGTATGGTTAGCTTAAGGAGGGTTTACTACTTAGATCATGTGAGTGGGTAGGCGTGTAACTGAGGCCATTAATCCTCATTGTAGGACCGAGGGAACATTGGTGATAGATCTATTTGGGTGTAGCGAGCCCCACTCCTGCGCCCGCTGAGTGGACCAGGTGGTGACTGAGTGCCCGACGCATAAATCCACTAGGTTTGAGTCTTCCTGCATCACTTCACACATATCATTGGCTTTGCAACCCAATGGTGATCTCTTTTTCCTTAATTGCTACATACCAGGGACTTACATACATACTTACAACATTTTCAAAGGTTTATACATACCCACTTACACATGAACTCGCTCAACTTTATGTTGATTTTTCAAACTACATGTATTTCAGGAAATTAGTAAATGGATCTGGCGGGCGTTGTTGTTTTTAAGCTGCGTTGTGAATAAAGATGTCATCCAAGTTATTAGGGCTTAGGAGTCGTATCTTAATCCTGGACGAGATACGTGGTCCTAAACTCGGGTTTGTTTTAAAATCTTTTGTTGAGTCTTTTTGAACTCCTTAAAATATGTTATGATTTGTAACCTGCATTTGATCACGACATTTCAAACAATTATGTTGTACTACTTTTAAACTTAAATTAACGGATGTACATCTACTGATTTTATCATTTAGTGTTGTTATGATCGTATGCAATGGTATTAAGAAGTCACACCAATAATCACGCTTCCGCAAAAGTCAGGGTGTGACAGCTTGGTATTAGAGCTTCGGTCGTAGCGAACTAGGATTCTTTCTTGAGTCTAGACTACGATCATTAGGGCTCTCATGAAAATATTTTCACAACATGTTTTCATTGCATACACAAAACGCCCAGATCCAGGGAACAAACTTCTTACAAACAAAAAGGCACACATACACCTTTTCTTCAGAATTTATATATTTCAGTCTTAGAGACTGAGGGAGGATCAATCTTAGAGACTGAGGGAGGATCAGTCTTAGAGACTAAGGGAGGATCAGTCTTAGAGACTGAGGGAGGATCAGTCTTAGAGGCTGAGGGAGGATTTAGTCTTAGAGACTGGGAGGAATTTGGTCTTAGAGACCAGGGATTTAGTCTTAGAGACTGGGAGGAATTTGGTCTTAGAGACCAGGGATTTAGTCTTAGAGACTGGGAGGATGGTCTTAGAGACCAGGGAGTTAGCCTAAGAGACTAGGGAGTTTAGTCTGAGAGGCTGGGAAGGATAGTCTGGGGAAGACTAGGATGATTACATGCTTACATTGTTGTTACTTACACGCTTAATTGCTGATTATTGATATACGTGCAAATGTGATGAATATTTGCATACACTAATTGATAATAATTACTATGGGTAAACATGCTATGACTATTATGAACCGGCACACACGTCACAATATTTAGAAGGCGAGTTATCAGACATTGATAACCCTACGGCCGCTGTCACAAATGATGAGACTACATCTACGCCAGAGACATTTACGTCAGACCATGAGAGTGATCCAGATATGCTGACCAATGACGATGACGACTTCCAACAGTCCGCGCTACCAGACTTTGGTGATACTTTACCATTGCGGGTGGTTCCTCTGACAAGAATCCTTCTGTCACTCTTATTTCAGTCCATGACCCCTTCGTCACTGGACATCCCGATGATGAGCACACCATGGCTCCGATCCTCGACAATGCGCCTCTTGTGGACATTCCTTCCGAAGGTTGATTACTCGGCGAACAATTGACAACGATATCGACGTGATATTGATGGTCCTTCTGATAAAGCCCATGATGATGGAAAGATAGACGAGAACGCGTTACTAATTTCATTTCTCGAGACCCCTGTTAACAAGCTATCTTCTGATTCTAGCGTGCATTCGATTCCAGGCTCCTTTGAGTCGGTGACACCTGCAGCCTTACAGACGGCCAGATTACAGCTTTTACTACTAACGCAGACGACGAAGACATGACTGATGCACTATCACCAGCTCAAGGCACCACACCGTTACACGACCCAGAGCCTGCTCCTGTGTTAGCTTCTACATCAGCTTGATGTCGCACTTGCTAAACCTGCACCTTTACTTGATCATGACCCTGTTTCTTTTGGTTTACCAGTCATTGCACCCCTACTATCTAACCCAGTACCAGCACCTGACAACTTCCTTGTCGGTTGGAACATTTGTTTTTGCACCCATAACCGCTAATGTTGCTCCTTTTCCCTATAAAGACCGACGTCCATTGCGTCAACATGCCTATCGCTTTCTTTCAAAACATACCTGCACCCCGGAAAGGTACTCTAGGTCAGTACCCACGTAACGATCCTTTTGCTACAATAGCATTTTCTACGAACTTACAGGCCGCACCGTCTACTACTTTCACCTCTACATCGCTGGACGAGCCGATTTGATGGTTCCTATAATACACTATGCTAATTTTAGACCCTTACCATCCCTCACATTATGGAGGCCACACACGAGATGAGTTGCTCCTGTAACATCAACTACAGTTTGAGGATATGAATCGCAGAATGTTGGAGTTTGAGCTGGCACCACGTTTGGCAACTTCAAATGCAAAGCATTACATAACCGAAAACATGATTTAAGTGTCTACATCACAAGACAGCATATTGTCTGAAAAGTTTATGTAAGACACCACGTCCTTCGCCCTGTCTATTACTAGTATACTTTGGTCCTCCACATCTATCAAAGATTCTTTTGGCACTCTCCCCTGCTACTATTACACTTTTCCCAGGATTTGATGCTCGTTTATTTACTGCCAAGCGACAGATCAGCTAATTGCTTCGACGTATATACAAGCTCGAGGAGGATTTCACGCAGGATAACAGTTTACTTTTCTTTCCCCCTCCACCTCAGTCACCAGTATAGTTGGTTTCTGGACTATGCGGATTGCATTACAATTGGGTAAAGACACTAATGATAAGCCGAGATTGTGGAGACTTTTGAAGGCTACATCTGTCTACGTAATTTTGATATGTTTGTTGGGCAAGGGTAGGGTGACCCTGTGTCCCTTTTGACGTGAAACACTTTGTAAGACAATGCAACTATGGTCGGAGAATAACGACAGCCGATCATCATTAAACATGCGACAACACTTTGTGGCCAATAACCAATGAAAACTCAGTTGCTAGGTCTTCGCTAAGCACGCTATTGATCTATGTGTGTATGCTATAATTATAATACTACATGCTTACTTGCTATGCTCTCATTAAACATAATCACCAAATTACTTGGTCATACTGTGATTATACTATTACTTGATTGGTTGGTATAATAACCTGCTATGTGTTTGTACTTATGACCACTAAACGACCAAATGCACTCACTAAGCAAATAAGACCTGACCTAACCAATCTTCTTCTCAGAAGATGTCGATACGAGGGAACGTCGATACCAACAACCCTCTGCCGACAACAGCAGAGTCAGAATTGCGAGGACGCCTATCGCAAGCCATCGCACACCTAGCGGCCCTTTGCACCGAACACGGCAGAGGTACCTCAGGAAATAACCCACCCAGCGGCTGCACTTACAAGCAGTTCTTGGACCACAAACCTCGAGAATTCGACGGCACTGGGGGTGCCTTAGCCTTCATGCGTTGGGTTGAGAAGATGGATTATGTTTTACGATTGAGCAAATGTGACCCCGAACATCAGGTCACATATATAGCTGGACTATTTGTAGATGGGGCTCTGTCATGGTGGAACCTTCAGGTTCAAACAATGGGCGAGACTGCTGCGAATGCTTTGACGTGGGACGAGCTGAAGGAACTGATGCGTAAAAGATATTACTCTAGGGCAGAAGTCCAGAAGTTGGAGACTGAATTGTGGAACTTGAAAATGGAAGGTCCAAAGATAGCTAAATATGTGCAGAGATTTGGCGAATTATCACAAGTTGCTTCGCGTTTGGTGGAACCAGAATCTAGGAAGATCGAACGTTTCATCGGGGGACTGGCACCCCAGATTCTAAGCCTGGTAATAACATCTAAACCTTCAACGATCACCGAGGCTATCGATACAAGCGTGGCGCTCACTGAAGAAGCAATTAGACAAGGAAAATTTTCCACTTCGGAAGAGAAAAAGGAGGCTACTGTAGAGCCATCTGGAGATAACAAGAGAAAGCTCATAAATTTCAAGAAGGTTACTCGGGAAGGTAACGAGAAGAAGGCCAAGAAGGGAAAAGACTACATGGGTATCCTACCTAAATGCGACAATTGTTTACGTTATCATGTCGGGCGATGTAAGTATGGAAAATGTGAAAACTGTGGTAAGTGGGGGCATCCTAAGGAAACGTGTAGACAAGACACTGAACGCAGAAATGGAGGTCAATAGGGCAGCAAGAGCTACGTAGAAAACAACGACAACGACAAAGGCAGGACGAGTGACAAGCAAAAACGTGCTCAAGGTTGTTTTAACTGTGGAAGCAAAAAGCATTTCAGAAGATATCGCCCTAAGAACGATCAGGCACAAGGATGAAAGCTCCACGCCGGAGCTAGGGAAGCACGCCAGGAGTTCAGGCGAGGATATCGGTACGTCCCATATTACTCAATATTATGCATCCGTATTGCCAAATACTATTGCAAATTTTACGATTCGCATCTCCAAAGTTTGAAAGCATACTTGGTTTAGTAACAAGTAAATTAGATAATCCGCGCACGATAGTACTAGCGAACGGGAAGCTAGTGGAAGCCAACGAAGTGATTGGAATCGGCAGGATAGAACCTGGAAAGCGTAAGTTTACGCTTGATCTACTGCCAGTGAATTGGGAGACTTCAACAAGGTAGTTGGAGGGATGGGTTGACAAATGATCAATAGGAGATTGATATCCGCACCGCGGTGGCGACGAAGAACCAATCTTGACTCATGAAGCGGGATACGCCTTTGCAAATTACAAATTGCTTGAAGGCACGAAGGATGTTGCGTAAAGGATGTGTTGTTTTCTGGGCTCATGTCGGGGACAGGAAGAGCCGAAGGGCCAAAGCTCGAGGATATTCCTATGACAAGGAAATATCCTAAGGTCTTCCTCGAAGACTTGCCGGAATCACCTCCTCAACGATTAGTCGAATCTCGCATCGATTTAATTCCAGGCACCGCACCTGAAGTCGATGCATCGTAGCGACTTACATTATTGGAGATGCAAGGATTGACAGTGCAACCTCAGTGGTTGATAGAGAAGGAAGGTAACAGACCAAAATTCCCTTTTGGGTAACCCCAATTCTGCTCGTCAAAAAGAAGGACGATGATTCTTCAAATGAGCATCAACTACCAAGAGCCGAACGAGCTAACCCACGAGAGTCAATGACTCTTGCTGAGGATTAACGAACTTCTTACATAACTGACTGTGAGGACCCAACTACTATTACACGACTGGTCGACAATCGAGCGTCGTTAGCAGTGAATTCGGGAAGAAAGTATACCGGGGAAAAATTGTGAGACAATGACTTGTTCTTAGACGTACACGAAGATAGTGCTTCCTACACAATGCACAAACCAGTCTACACGGGATACGAAATCTGGAGGATTTAGAAAACATATATTTAGGACCTTTGGGAACCCAGGCCCAAACTCGTAAGGGTTTTTACCTAGGAACCATACCTGTCAACTCAATCAACCATCATTAACCTGACAAACATGTCATTTTCCTTCATTAAAATCTTCACTTTTGCTTCCAGCAAGTAGATGTTTGCATCTCTACTCCTCTCAAAGTAGTTGCATCACGTTGATTTTCTTCGCTAAGAGCGAACACACGTTTGCTTCGTATGCTTGGTCACTTCTCCATCTTAGCAGATACACACCGCTTCATTACTTGAAAACTTATATATAATCCATGCACCTTTTGCCACGCATGCGGTTTCATTTCGAATAAACGCCTCATTAAAATATTACGTTGCTAAATCTAATTACTGGGTTGTGATTCGAATGACCTACATTATTGAAATTGTTGACTCTTTTGCTATCAAGTCAACACACTCTCTTGAAACTTCTTTTATTACAAATTACATTCATGATTTATTTTATTACCACGCCGATATTCCCTTTGTCGATAGATACGTTTATTGCCAGACTACACTAAAATTAAGTTCGATTGCTTGAACTTACCCACTTCGCATATTCAGTTTCAGACGTCATATGATGTATTGGGAGCATCGTATACAAATATTTTTGCAAAGATTCTTTCATTTCGAGTCATAGCAGGTTCGGTTGGTCCACGACTCCACTGAATCGTTTGATTTGTTTCGATACCTTGCGGTGGTACTGTCACCAAATTGAAGCTTGTGCTAATTGGGTTACTCACTTCATACACGGATTCAATTGCCTACTTATTTGTTAACAATCCATTTTGATATTCACGGTCAAGGCAGTCTCAGCACTATTGTGTGTTAAGGCAATGGTACATACATTCATTTCATAAGCACAATGTACCTCCTAACGATTCTTTCATTAACAATCGAATGCCTTATGGTACTTAATACTTTTTCATCCTTCGATCAAAAACAGTGATTCTTTGATGTTCCGTATTTAATTGGAAACTCTATGACGTTGCGTAAATCAAATTTTCAGGCTTGTTTCAGTACACTTTCGTTTGGTCTAAAACACGGTGAACTTGTTCAATCACCACTATTATCGAATTATGTCATTACGACACCCTGTGGCGTCATTACAAACTTATAGCTTGTGCTGACCTTGGTCAACCGTTTCACGCAAAACTACACATACTTTGTTGACTTGTCATTTAAACATTTCTGATGCAACTACAAATCAAGGCAAGGATACACCATATTCGCTTGTATTCACTCGGCGTATTCTCGAAATTCAAAATTTTCAACACGCTAAATCTTACCATTCATCTACTCGAGAGTTGACAGATCATTTTACTATTTCATTGAGTAGTTGATTTTGAATTCTTATAACGAATGCAAGTGTTCGTGAAAACTCGTTTGCATATTGCGATCGATCGTATGAGAGTCTTATTAGTCAAAACCTCTCTTTTATGGAACCTTCCCCCCCCCCTGCTAGCTGGATTACGCTAGACTATACGTCAAGTACGTCTTGTACCATTGACAACAAATGCTAAAAGCACATACCTTTGTAACCATAGGGTTCGAGTTGTTACATGTTCTGGGACTCACCTAATGTGAGTAATGTTTGTTTCGGTTTGATGATTATCTACTTCGGTATTATTTATATACATATATGTGTGACTTAACCATAAGGAGTTAAGGTAGTACAAATTTCGAGGATGAAATTTCTTTAACGGGGGGAGAATGAGACAACCCTCACATTTACGGGTATCCGTACACTAAATTAATATTTAATTAGTACTTAATTACTGTGCTTGACTACAATTATGATTAAACTGCTTACTGTTTTCTGATACATACATACTCATGCATCACACTTTATTACTGTCACTCTATTATTTACACACAAAACAATAGTGACAAACTTGATGCACAAAAGCACAGTTAGCACTCTAAACGGATAACCCAGTTAAACATGCTGACATTACCAGCACCAAAACAGACATTGTTCTGAGGCCAGTATGAGCCGAGAGTAGATTACTACACTAGTAGGGAGTGTAGGGAGGAGAGGATCATTAAACTGCGTCACTAGGTGATAGTTATAGTGCCGGGAAGTGCCTAAAACATACTTTAAGTGCAGAATTCTGCACTAGTATACCAAAATTCAGCTTTTAACAAAGCTAGTAAAGTGCAAAAACTTGGTAAAATAATCCTAGACACTTTCCAAAGTGTTGGTAATTTATTGTGTCAATAAAAACAATATAAAAGACACTTTAAATACTTATTTAGCACTTTAACGGATCAATATCCAACCGAACAACCGGACTTTACCCGGAACATAAAAATATTGCCAAAGACATAGTTTTTACTTTTCTGAGCTAGTTAGGGTCCCCGAACACCCTAACACACCTTATATTAATCAGCACACTAAAATACACTAACTATATCATTCCAATCCTAACTAGAACTTAACTAACCATTGCAAACCAACCCTTACCCCCCCCCTCTTGCGACGGTTCCCATGGGTGGGGACACACCCATGCTTTCTTGAATATTTTATTAATGGATGTTTGATATCTAGAGTACATATTGTATGTTGGATAATACATGAACTTGGATTATAAATATGAACAAAGGATAACACTTCTCTTTCATCTAACATCAACACCAACAAACAATTTTCTCTCCCTCATAACCACCATTCGGCCGCCACCCTCTCCCACCACCTCACCATCATCAACCTCCATTTCAACCATTCTCCATACATACAAAGGTGCAAGGTGACATACAAACAAGCCCGGTGCACTCGGAAACTCAAGAACCTCTCTAGATTTCTTTTATCCACCTCGTTTACATCTTGTTTCTTCCCTAGCCTTGAGCTAGTAGTAAGTGCCTCTAAACATCATCTTGGTCTTGTTTATGGTGGTTAATAAGTGATTTAATGGTTGAAAGATAAGAATACCAAATAACATAACATAAAGTCTTGAAAATGAGATTAACAAGTTGGATAAAGAGAAGACACATGTGTAAATCTTATGAATCTTGTATGATTGTGATTATTTGATGTTGTTGGTTAGTTAAAGTTGGATGGATCATCATTTAAACATGTTAGTTCATGATCAAAAACATGAACTAGTAATAAGTTAAGGTTAAAATTATAAAAGATGATGAACCCTTCCACTCATGAAACATGAACTTGAGTAAATGTAATTTTTCTTGTAAAATAAGGTTCTAAACTAGTAAACGTAACTTATGTATATTTCGGGAAACACTCCCGTACGTATATTTTGGTAAAATATTATTTTGGAAACTATAGAAATAAAAATATATTATTTTTGGGAAAAATACATATATTTTGGAAATACATTATTTTTGGACAAATGAATTGAATATATTTTTCCAAGTGGGAAATAAAAATATATTTTCCGAGTATATTTAGAAGATATATAATTTTTGAGAAAAATATATATTTTCTGGAACGATACGTGATTAAACGAAATAAGGTTTATTTGTATATATTTAAGTGAGATTTGAAATATATGGTATTGGAAATACATGTTGGGGATATATTAACATATATTTAATTTGGAACAATACACCGAAATACGACGCCATTACTTGGCAAGATACACAAATACAAATACGAAAATACATGAATGAGATACCCCCACCCTTGGGAAGGAAATACAAAGTTAAAATGCTTGAGAAGTATTAATACAGAATCACTGCATAAACAATTATTCCAAAACTAAGTACAATTATTATAACTTGGAATAATACCAGAATCGTAACTCAAAAACATACATACTAAGACAAGGCACGACCCGTTCGTCTAATAGACATTAGACCATTGTAGGTAGTCGTGTTTGCCGCGGAGGTTTGGGTTACGAGTACGAAGACGCAATACTGTGAGTTCATGTCCCCCTTTTTTCTTAACTGTTTTCAGTTTTTATACTTCGGGGGTGGAATACATGTTACAGATTATTATGGATACTTTTATACATGGTATGGTTAGCTTAAGGAGGGTTTACTACTTAGATCATGTGAGTGGGTAGGCGTGTAACTGAGGCCATTAACCCTCATTGTAGGACCGAGGGAACATTGGTGATAGATCTATTTGGGTGTAACGAGCCCCACTCCTGCGCCCGCTGAGTGGACCAGGTGGTGACTGAGTGCCCGACGCATAAATCCGCTAGGTTTGAGTCTTCCTGGATCACTTCACACATATCATTGGCTTTGCAACCCAATGGTGATCTCTTTTTCCTTAATTGCTACATACTAGGGACTTACATACATACTTACAACATTTTCAAAGGTTTATACATACCCACTTACACATGAACTCGCTCAACTTTATGTTGATTTTTCAAACTACATGTATTTCAGGAAATTAGTAAATGGATCTGGTGGGCGTTGGAGTTTTTAAGCTGCGTTGTGAATAAAGATGTCATCCAAGTTATTAGGGCTTAGGAGTCGTATCTTAATCCTGGACGAGATACGTGGTCCTAAACTCGGGTTTGTTTTAAAATCTTTTGTTGAGTCTTTTTGAACTCCTTAAAATATGTTATGATTTGTAACCTGCATTTGATCACGACATTTCAAACAATTATGTTGTACTACTTTTAAACTTAAATTAACGGATGTACATCTACTGATTTTATCATTTAGTGTTGTTATGATCGTATGCAATGGTATTAAGAAGTCACACCAATAATCACGCTTCCGCAAAAGTCAGGGTGTGACACTTTGGGCAGTTTCTTCGGAAATGGCCCATCTCGCCACAGTTGAAACAAGAACCTGGTGGAAAACGACCTTGAGCAGGATTGTTGTTAACTTGGTTGGGTGCAGCTGTAGTTGGGCAAACCCTCGCTGTATGACCTATAAGTCCACAAACTTGGCATGTGCGGCACCTCGCACCAGCATGATGATGTAGGCTACATTGGTTGCACAAGGGTGCAGTTCCGTTGTAGGGCTTCCTAGCAGGGGGTTGAGCTGGTTGGTTAGGGACGGCTTGACCATTGTGAGCGACCATGGCGAAGTTCTGAGAAGCCTTTCTCTTCTTTGACTTCTTAGGGGATCCAGTCTGTTCATCCATGGTCTTTGATTCCTCGATTGGTTTCTTGTCACCCTTTCAAAAAAGTTTACCTTTCCTGATCTGAGATTCAGTCAAGGTTGCAGCTAGCTCAATGGCCTGTCTAACTGTAGTAGGGTTGCTACCAGTCACAATGTCTTGTATTGAGTCAGGGAGGCCATCAATGTACTTTTCGATTGCCTTATCCAAAGGCGTGACCATGTTTGGGCATAACAGACTTAACTCCTCGTAACGGTCTGTGTAGGCTCGATGCTCACCGCTATCTTGCTTAAGATCATCAAATTCCCTTTCTAGAGCCCTTAGCTCATGACGAGGACAGAATTCCTTCATCATAAGAGCCCTAAGCTCGGCCCAAGTCTGTGCTAAAGCAACCTCGGCACCACGGTCTCTCATCACCCCGTTCCACCATGTAAGAGCCCTCTTCAGAAACACACTGGAAGCGAACTCGACCTTGCGATTATCAGGACACTGGACGTGACGAAATGTACTCTCAGTGCTCTCGAACCATTGTAGGAGCCCAGTTGCTCCCTCAGAACCACTAAACTTGAGTGGCTTAGCCGAATTGAAACTCTTGAAATTGCATGGAGCATTATTGTTGTTGTTGGCTTGGTTCAGTTGAGCAATAAGATTGGAGAAAGCAGCAGCCATTTGCTGCGCGATGATTTCTGCCAGTTCGGCATTCGCTATCTGATTGTCGCGTCGAGGAGGCATTCTAAAAGGAGGGAAACATGAAAGGAAACGAGCGAGATGATTAGATGAAAAGGATGATGTGATACAAAATTTGACAAAAGCAAAGATGGCGGTCATTTGTTTGTTACCACAAGGCAAACAAACGACACATTGTGACTAATCAAGGTAAATGGGTTAAAAATAATGTATCGCGAAGACATGCTCGCCTATAAGTGAACACTCACCCCAAGAGTTCCCAGGTAAGAGTGACTGGTCCGATTATGTGGATTTGTACGAACACTCTAGCCTTAGACAGAAAACCCAGGGTACAGGCATTTACTCTTCAAGTTTGCACGTGTTCACACTATTTAGGACCCAAAACTTTGACGAGATTTTGAAAACTCAAAGGGGTTCAAAACCTTATAACAGCGGGTTCAAAACCTTACAATAGAGGGTTCAAAACCTAGTAATCAATCATCCATGAACAGATGATTAATTTTCAAAGCGGATTCGGAATTGATGTTCTCATTGCGGTTATCACCTAAGGATAGGTGACGGTTTTTGTTTTAAAAATCTAAACGCAAATCTTCTTGCGTTAGGGTCCTAGGAAGGTTATAGTCTAGGTCAAAGCATTACTAATAACCTAATTCCCTATAACCATTGGCTCTGATACCAACTTTTCTGTCACACCCCGACCACGTAAAACAACGAAACGTGGCGGAAACGTCGGGGAGTGTTGTAACAGAATTAATTGTTTCACAACCATAGTAATTAAAGTTACGTTTTATATATCAAACAAGAGAGTTACATTGTCTTAAAACAAGAAACAAAGAGTACATAACATAAATTAACTAGTTCTTGCTTCGTTTTAAGTCACTAAGGCATAGGTCCACCTAAATGTGTCTCGATCATCCTATGCAACAGCTCCTGAAAACACATGTGAAAATAGGTACGTCAGCATAAAAATGCCTGTGAGATACATAGGTTTTGTGAAAATAGGATTCATGACTGGCGTTTAAAGAAACTATTTAATAAAAGTAGCCATGAATCTTGTTGAGTGGTTCCTTTCATAAGTCATTTGAAAAGTGATAAATAAACCAAATGATATATATATGTTTAAAAGAATAATGTATGGTTAAGTGAATAACCATGTAAAATGAGTTTGTATAAGTTAAGTTATTTGTAAAACGATGTTTATGTGAAGATTGTATTGTAGATGTAATATGTCTAAACTGAAATGGTTTAAATAACGCTACGATATGTAATACCATAAAAGCACTTATATATAGGAAGTACCAGCGGCGTATCCACCATGTTTTTATCGTATTACACGTTGCCTCGTTACTTAAATCACTTACCCAAACAACCACCAAAATGTAATGTTTAACAATTGTAGAAATGTTTATGTATGGTCAAATACGGTTTACACAGTTCAACAGTTACAAACGGTTCACATGATCAAATGGTTATAACGGTTCACATGGTCAAATGGTTATAACGGTTCACATAGTCTAATGGTTACAACGGTTCACATTGTCAAGTGGTTACAACGGTTCACATGGTCAAATAGTTACAAACGGTTCAAAATGTAATATAATGTGTTCATATGCTGGATGAGCATATGCAACAAATTGTAATGTAAAACAATGTACTAAGTATGCTAAGTTAACATACAAAGCAGAAAAGCCATGTAAATCAATGTGCTAGCATGCTCAGTCAACATACATAGCAGAAATGTAAAGTAAAACAATGTAATGTAAATCATGTACTATAAGTGTACTAATGAACATAGCAAGTTTATGATGTGAAAACAGGAAAGCATGAAAGTAACAAGTAGGCACATGTGTTTCACCCCAAAATAGTTTGGAAAACTGTAAAAGAGGGGTCTATGTACTCACTTGAGATTGCTCAATAGACTTTAGATATCCACCAAGCAAAGATAGAAGATCACGGATTCAAACGGCACCTAATATAGGTAACTATGTTAATAAACGGACCTAATCAGAGGATCGGGTAGCATGAGGGTTCGTAAACCAAATGAGTATGGGAACTCGTGTAATATGGTTTAACAAAGCCTATATACTAAAATGAAACCTAACCTAAGTGCTTACGACCCATTACGACCCGTTTAGGTAGCTTATGCTACTTTAACGCGTCGTTCGCGTAAAACGCGTTCGGAATGCCTAACTAGCCCTATGATAAGTAAAATATGCCTTAACATGTCTAATATTGTTGCTAAATCAGTTTAGATATCAAAAATTATGTTACATAGGCTTAAAATGAATTTTGGCGTAAAAAGGGCATTTTGGTAATTTACCTAAGGCATATAAACTACCTATCATGCGACTAATCAAACCTAAGTGACCATAAGGTATAACCTCGGAAGGTTATTCCCTACGCTACTATGGTCACTTAACATGTTTGGTCGGATCCTAATGATCGACCAAACGGGTCGGGTTCGAAAGTATAAGCGATTGATTAGATCGCTTACCTTTACGACCCTAGACAAGCACAAAACTAAAAGTGACGAGCTAAGCATGTTAAAACATGCTTAACTAAGTTAGAAAACAAGTTTTGATATCAAAACAAACGGTTTTGATATCCTAGAGTAGTTTGGTTACAAAATACGCGAGGAAACGCATTTTGGCCGAAACTACGACTCATCACTGAGCCTAGATAACGTGGTAATCAGTAGGTATAGTCACTAGGGACTATAACCATCGTGATTACGCTCACGTTATGAAGTTAAAACGAACTTCTCGTTGACCATAAACTGGTCAAAGCAGAAAGTCAAACGCAGTTTGACTTTAACGACAAAAACGAATGAAAAGAACGAAAGAATACTTACAGAAGGTCCCCGCAAGCTCTTGATCCGATTTACTCTCAGGTATGAAGCATAAACTTCAACTTAGAGAGCCAAAATCGGATTCAAGTGTCCTTTGGGAGGAAGTGAGGGTGGGTATTTATAGGAATTCAAGAACCGTTAAGATCGTTCATCGAAAACTGAGCTTTGATCTGGACCTTACATGTGTGCCCATGATTTTCTAAAACCATGGGAGCCCCTAATAATGGACTAGGTTCATTGAATACCAGCCCATGGTTTTGCAAAACCATGGGTTAAACCATCAACACTTCAAAATGGACTAGGTTCATTGAATCTGGTCAGAAATTTCAAAAATGGTCCCTGCACTTGTAAAACTTGATTTTTTTCACTTTTAAGCCTCGTTAACCCCATTTCAAGGCTCTAAAATAAATTTAAAGCATAGGGAACTCAAAAAATGCTCAAAAGTATCTCGGATGTCGGTTCGTTTGGTCGTACGGTTGCGTTATTCGCTTAATTAAGACGGAATGCGCATAAGCGCGAAAAAACGATCCAAATTGTGCGACGAATGGATTTTTCTTATGCCAAACACTAAAATAAAATATTTTAATGCTTACATAAATTTTTGGATGTCCGGATGTATTCAGAATGTATGTTATGCGCGAAAATGCAAACTTGTGCACTTTTTGACGCTTTTAGTCCCTGAATGACCCAAAAGTTTATTTTAGCACACCTAACTCCTCAAAGCCTATTTCTAAGCTATGTAAAGGATATTTATGGTATGTTTAACTTATGGTCATGTTCCAGAATGTCTGTTCCAGTACAAATCGTCATACTTTCGCAGTTTGTCGAATTTAGTCCCTGTAAGCGAATAAACTTGATTTTGCCATACCAAAGCCTTCAAAACTCATTTCTAAGTTATGTAAAGGTTATTTAAGGTATGTTAAGCATATGTCACTGTTCCAGAATGTTTGTTGCATTAAACTGGTTATATTTACGCATTAGATTGCGTATAACCTTCCAGAAAGCGATTTAAAGTTCGAAATCGAACAAGAATTGATATGTGCAAAGATCACACATATTTATACAAATTCCAAGTATGAAACACAATATTTCATTGATTTGGTATTTGTTTGCTGGTCGCAGTGACCCAGGTGTCACACCATACAGGCTAATATGGTATGAAACATTCGCAATGAATGTTATTTAAATGTATATTAATTATATTTAGCCTAGGTCACAAAAGGACCATCAATGGCATTTAAGGCTTGGACCTAGTCCATTACCTTTTTCACAGGGCATCAAAATGTCACATCTGTCTTTGTCATATTGATGATTTTGGATAGATTGAAAGCTCGCCGCAAGGACATAGGAAAAGAGTGATTCCTAATGGATATAAAGCATCCATCTAAAATTGTTGAAGCAATCTCTAAGGTATCATCGGCCAATTCTACCTCATGTTTTATGTCTAGAGTTCTAACAGGCAGATTCAATAATTTACAAAATTCTTGTCTACAAAAGACTTATCTGTGCCAGAATCAAACAAAATTCTAGCATAACCTCATTGATAAGGAAGGTACCTGTTATGACGTTCTCATCCTGTACTGCCTCCTGGGCATTCATCTGGAACGCGCATTTGTTTTCTTGGCCTCTTCAGGCTTCTTTGCAAGCTTTGGGCAATTGGTTTTGATGTGCCCTTCCTCGTTACAATTGTAACAAGTCGCGTTCTTCAACTCCTTGTAATCTAAAGTCTTGTGACCCTTGGTCTTGAAAATTCCACACAGTTTAGCACATGGGTCGATCGTACATTTTCCAGAATGACGCTTCTGCAGTTACTGCATTTGGGTCTGTTATTAGACTGACTCGAGTTTTTCCTAAACTCGGAATCTTTCCTGAGCTCCGAACTTCTCTTTTTCTTCTTGTCAGATCGATGAGAGTTCTCCTCATCTCCTTTCCTTTTTCCTTTGTCAGAAGTCTTGACAGACTTATTCCTGATTGCATCTAAAGTGAGGGATAAGGATAAGTCCACCACGGACCTATATGTGGTATGCCTAGATGCTTTAACATTTCCCTTAATTTCTGGTGCTAGGCCTCCAATAAAACGTGCTATGCGTTTTGGTTCAGGGGTGACTAGATAGGGAACCAGGCGGGACATGGTGTTGAAACTCGTCACGTATGCCTGACAATCTAAATTTTTCATGACCAGAGTCAAGAAGTCTGTTTCGATCCTTTCTACCTCATGCTGAGGACAGAAGTTTTCCTTGATTAGTGCAACAAATTGCTCCCAAGACAAGCTATAAAGTGGGATCTTCCCCGTGGCTTAGATCAATGATCTCCACCATGCCAACGCTTCTCCTTTAAATGATTGTGAAACAAATTTCACAATATCCTGCTCGGCACAACCACTGATTTCTACTACAGTATCCATCTCATCAAGCCATGTCATACAATCGATGGCTCCTTTTTCTCCTGTAATGTCCCTTGGTTTGCAAGAGACAAAGTATTTATAAGAGCAGGTCTTAACACGTGGCTCCTGATTGAGCACAATTTGTTTGAATGGGACACTCCTCTGCTTCAACGAATGATGAGAATCATCCTTATGAGATGTATGAGTCTTGGAAGGTGGCTTCGAATGAGGTACAGACTGGGATCTAGAGCGAGTACCACTTGGTTCTTTGAACTGTCTGTCCATGGCTCTAGTGACAGCATTGTCTATCATTGCTTGTAGATCTATACCCGTTATATTCATTCTGGTGTCGTCATTCCTCATATTGGAATGACTGCTAACCTCATCTGATTCAGGCATGCTGAAGCTTGCTTTCTATAAAACAATTGTCAATAATTTTGCTTAGAAGTCTATTTTGGAATCATCATCTTCGATGATTCATTAACCATGGTATAAATAGACCATATTTGGTTAATTTGATAATCAGGTTTATTTTAACTTTTCATTATAGTTAATCCAGTTATAAACTATTAAGGATATTGAAATGGCACAAAAGGCCTTGTCACAAGAACAAATTTTGAATTTTATAAGCCATGATCTTATAGGATCGAGGCATTAAGGTTTGAACATAGTTCATTACCTTTCTTGATAGGGAGTCAAAGACCACAACTGTCTTTTGTCTTTTAGGACATTAGATATAGCCCGTAGGCACTTCATCACTAATGGATGTTTATGATATGATCATTTTATTTGATGATTTGAGTCATGATTTCTAAATCACTAGGCTAGATAAGAAATTGGAAGAATTCAATATAAGGATGACTATTGTGGTTTTCTCGAACCACATTTGTCAAGAGTGCTAACACGTTCTTAGGTGTTAACAAGGATGTATCATCTTAAAAAGGCTTTACCATTATAGCCATGTCTAAAATGACATATAGGCTAGGTTATACCTTTAAGATTTTCTTTGAGATATAAAGGCAGAGCAATCATAAATTGAAATGATATTCTGATTTAGGACATAATACATATGTATATTGTTTAATACCAAAGTAAATTTCAGAAAGGAAACTTCTCATAGAAAGCCCTAAAGAATTACTATAATTGCCCTAAACGGGTCTTAAACCAAGAAATTCGCCCATGCAGGGACTTGAAAGATATATTTGTCCTTATAAGGATTACTAGAGAAATGAAATATAACAAAAGGGAGTTTCTTCTTCATTTTATTTCTGAAAGTTTTCTCCTTGGTTCACTGAGTGCGGTATGGATACTAAAGGTTTTGGTGGGTAGTCGGAATCTTCCATATTAGGAGTCTTTGCAAAAGTGGAATCCAAGGATTTTATGGTTAATGAATAATATGGATCATAAATAAGGTCAGGACATGTATAATCCAAGTTTGGGATTCCAAGACTTGGAGGTAAGAGATATGGGTCTTTTGGGTCCATAGGTATTATCTTTGGAGTGGGAGCTTCAGGGATAGCTAGTATGAACTCTTCCGATGTTGGCTTTTCATTTGAAGTTTCAAAAGTCTTGGGTACAGAAATTGAAATATGGTTAATGGGTTCAACTGGTTTGATTTTTTTTTTTGGGAATGGGTTCAAAAAGGTCCTTTCTCCATACTGGTCGTATGCTAATTCGAGCTGTGGTACGAAGCTTAACATTCTTAGGCTTTGGGTTTAGAGAGCTTCCACAAATGGCAGCTTTGCTCGGCGACACTTTCCTGAAATACACAAATATCGAAAACAATACATACATATAACAGGGATGAGATCATTCCTAATTCATGTCTAGACTCGGGAGTTAAGGAATGTGCTACTGTGTCATTGAGATTAAACACAAAAGGCTAGTGTTTAATTCACTCAATGTTGGCTCTGATACCAACATGTCACACCCCGATATTTCCACGTATTACCGGTGGGCCCGGTGGGGAGTATCGTGACGTAGTTGATATCATCATAGTCAAATAATCATAGTTAATGCACAGCGGAAGTCTAAAGTAATAATAATAATACAGACTGATTCGAAAGTATAATAAAATATTACACAACGGATGTATATGGATCCACATGCGGATCTTAAAACAGAAATATAAGCATTGTTCAACAGACTTTAGACGTTTAGAACTTGCAAGATTCCTTATTAACGCCTCGAGCTCCCAGCCAATTACGTACAGTACCTGTCACTTAATCTTTTTGAAAAATACGTCAGTTTACACTGGTAAATACAATTAACTGACTCTTTTGAAAATATTTATGAAAATCGATTTAAATGCACAAGACACAAATAATCTTTTATAACTTGAGACAATTATATTAATAATAATCTTGTATCAGATTTACATGTTTGTCCAACATTTAGGGCCGGTATAAAAACCGAACAAGATTAATTGACACACCACAAATATAAACTCACAAGAAGTTTCCTCACGAGTGAGTATATCTTTTACATACGCAACAGACAGGTGTATGCCTACACCCCGTGCTTAAGTTGTGGCCATTTACGCTTTTTAAATGAGCCAAGGATATCCAGTACACGGTCATTAACCCCCAATGTTATATGTTATCAAGCAATACTGATTAAAACGGGATTATGCAATTTAGTCATCTCCGATTAAAAGGTTTCTACACCCAACCAAGCGGTAATAATTTACCGTATCCCAAGCCCGTATAAGGGAAAATAAGTTAAAAGTATTTACCTAAGCTAAAAGTAATTTATCCTCAGCCGTATTATCTAATCAGCAAGTGCAAGTACTTCTACCGGGGCTCTCAATCTGGAACGAAGGTTTTATTAACCTATAAGATTCCTAACGGGTCTTATTTAAGTTATAACTTAGACCGGTTAGTTTTATAGAGAGGTTTACAGTACGAAACGCAAGATTAAGCGAAGACCGGATTAGAATGTGATTTAGAACCAACAAGTATGAAGACTTGTATAAAATGGGTAAACTAAATATATTCTGGATTTTGAAGTAAAAATGATAAGGTTTGACCCGTTTCGGTTAATTTATGCAAACTAGTTACATAAACCGTACCGAACGCGAATATGCATAACGGGTAACCAAATTAGTCATGTACAGGTTCCATAAGTTAATATGATTTAAATATGATATGATATCAGTAGGATATCTTCCATTATGCCCAAAACGAATTTAAAACCAATTTAAGCCCCGAAAGGGTATTTTGGTCATTTTAAAGTTTATAAAAGAGGTTAAATAGAAATATGAGGTTCTGGTCTAAAATAATCAGTAAAAATATTTGTTTTAATAAGTTATATCAGTAAGATATCATACATATGTGAATTTTATCATTTATGGCCAAACTATGCACCGTAGGGCATTTTGGTCATTTCACATATGCTTTAAAAGTCAAATTTGAAAATCTGAGTTCAAGACTTAAACTTACTGTTAAAGTATAGAAATTTATCCATAACATCAATAGGTAACAAGCTTTAGGTTCTAAACATGGTTTTAAACCATACTATGCGCCTAAATCGCATAAAAGTCGATATTTGACGATATTCGGGTTGATTAAGAAAATCTGAGATTTTGATCAGCCTCTACTGATTAAAATAATTTATTTAATGTATAAAATCAGTAGAAAAATGTTTGATATGTAAAGGATGTGTAAAACTCATTTTATTAGCAAAAAGGGCATTATCGTCAATTAGCGAATCTATGCAAGAACCCCATGTTATGGTCAGTTTAAAATTCAACAAAAATTTCCAAAAATCCCTAAATATTATATCTTAACAGTAAGTGGTAAGTTTGGTGTCAAAAGTTTAGTTTAAATATGATTTATGCCAAAAATCCCATTAAATTAACAAAAAGCTTTTGTTTTACGATATTGTGCATAACTTCTATTTTAGACCAGATTCGGATATCAAATCTTTAGGACATACTAATATATCAGTAATAAAGGTTTTTGTCCTCTCACATTTTCAAAAATCTCGTTTTAATATCAAAAGAGCATAATGGTCAACTTTTAAGCATTTAACGGAAACATGCAATGAACTAGGATTTCTACGGAACCAAGTTGTATAACCTCAGAGGGTTATACTAACTTATAATATGGTCCTAAAGGAACCCTAAGGCATATCTAAACTAAGCTAAATCGGGTCAGAACTGAAAGTCAAAGCAAAAGTCTACTTTTACGACTTTCGGTTGCGAACCGAGCCTAAACTCAGAATTGTCGGGTTGAACATGCCTAGACATGTTCTTATATTATTTACCAAGTTATTTAAGTGTTAAAACATGTTCCATAACTTCAGCATTATCAGTTATGAATTATTTTGCAAAAACTGACTCGTTTGACTTTTTATTAATATGTTTGACCCGAAAATTGACTGAGATAACGTGATAATTAGGAGCTGCCCTTTTAAGGGGTTATCACCTACATAATTACCAACACATAGCCACTTTCATTACGAAAAGTGGGTGGAACGATAGTGATTAATCACAAAGTCAAAGCGTAATTACGATATCTTTGACTTTTGGTCATTACACTAATAAAACCTTAACTACGGAGACTAAGAACACTTACAAGAGTCCTTAGCACGAAGATTTAGACTTGAGAAGCTTCCTAGATAACCAGGACGCCCAGAGAAACTCCAAAGCTTGAGAAACTTTGAGAGTATGAAAATTTTGAAGTGTGAGGAATGAGCTCCAAACATGGCCCCTTTTATATAGGTTTTTGAATGCTCTAGGATCAAAGAAAGTGTCCCCTAGGTGTAATCTTGAGCATACACGTGTCTAAGTGGTTTTTAAAACCATCAAACAGCCCTAGGTTTCGAGTTATGTGAGTGTGGAAGTGGTTTGGAGAAGATAACATGCTGAAACCTGCACCTGTGCAGTGATTCTGTCCATTTTAGGCCGTCGCGTGACGGCAGAGGACATTTGTCGTGGCGAAGCGCCACCACAAGGGTACCCAGTCATACAAGTTTCAAACTTGGCAGAATTGACCCCTGGACCTTTAAGACCTCATAACTTCAATTTTAAGCACATTCAACCCATAAAATTTATATTTTTATGATCCTTAGGATATAACCAAACTTTGTTAGGTTCGGTTTCGTTAAATGATAACCGAAAACACAAGTTTTGCCTCGTTGACGCTTTTAACCCTTTAATCATGAAAGTTAGCGTATTTATCTCAAACGGCATCGAAACCTTGTGAAATTTTCGTCACTTGTTCTTGGGAGTATAATTAATTGTTACGAAGCTTCGGGTTCATTAAAAGGTCACTCAGAGGTATTAATTAAACATGTTGACACATTTAACCCTCGAGCCTTGTAAACTTTCACTTTCTTCCACAAACGGATTCGTGCGCTTCACAAATTATTCATTTAAGGATATAAACATCATGTAGGGTCGTTGAAAGGAAAAATTTTCAAATGTTGGTACCTTGGATCCTTCTACACATAAACTTTCTTTGTTTGTCAACTTTAGTCCCTTGAATTCACTTCGTTACACGTTTAAAGTCCATGACACGTGTCGTTACTATATTGGACATGATTTTGCGAGGTGTTACATCCTCACCCCCTTAAAAGAAATCTCGACCTCGAGATTTGCTAAAAATATGGAAGTAATTTCTGTCTTATAATGGACTTGATCTTCCACAGCATATCTGGGGCCTCTACAGGCACCCAAGTTGACCCTTATACTAGGTACACGTATTCTCTTGGAGCTTCTAATCTTGTCGATCCTCAATCGATGCTGATTTCTCCACAAACTATAAGTTTTTATTAATTCGCACATCATTATGTGACAATGCTATTGACATATTGTCTAGCCATATCTTTAAATCACAAGTGTGGATCACATTGCGAGTTCCATCAAGCTCCTTAAATAAGTTTTAGCTTATAAACTACTGATCTTGACGTATTCGATTTTTCTCGAATGGTACAATTTACTTGGATTTACCTAGTCTCATAAAGACATACAAATAGATGAAAGCCTGAGGTTTGTTGAAAGACCTATATCAATCGAGGATCGTCAGGTTAAAAAGCTCCGAAGAAAGCACGTGCCTATAGTAAAGGTCAAGTGGGATGCCCGTAGAGGTCCCGAATATACGTAGGAAGTTGAGTCCACTATGCGACAGAAGTACCCTCACTTATTCCAGTAAATCTCGGGGTCGAGATTTCTTTTAAGGGGATGACGATGTAACACCACGTAAAAACGTTTCCAATTATGTAAAAACACGTGTCCTAAACCCTAATTATGTGAAGGATTGAGTTTGAAGGACTAAAGTTATCAGACAGTGAAAATATGAAACCACAGGGACTAAAAGTGTCAACATGCCAAACTTGTGCCTCTGAATGACCATACGTGATGAATATATTCTTAAATGAGTGATTGATTGGATATAAGAAGCCGTTTGTGAAAATAATCGGAAGATTATAAAATTACAAGGGTTAAATGTGTCAACATGTTAATTCTGACCTCTGAGTGACCTTTTAACAAACCCGAAGCTTCGAAATATTCAAATATACTCTCAAGAATAAGTGGTATAAATTTCACGTGGTTTCGAGATCGTTAAGCAAGTTTTCAAGACTTTTGGTGAAAAGTGTCAACTTGACGAAACTTGCATTTATAGTGATATTTTAACGAAACCGAGCCTAACGAAGTTTGGTTATACTTTGAGTCCCTACAAACTAACTACAAGGACCTTATATGCCAAAAATAAGGTTAAAAGGGGTTTTGAATGGCCAGGGGCTGAATTGGACAAGTTTAAAACTAGTTTAACCTATTTCCCGGTTCCAGGCGGGCCGCGTAGACTTCAAAGAACCCTTACGCGGGCCGCGTAAAAGTCCCCAGCTCAGAAAAACCTGCCAGGTGCGGGTTATCAGCTGTTGCACCGCCTTAACTTCATTTGTATCGATCCCAGGGGCTGTTAGACGGTATTATTAAACCACTAGGACACCTGGGGTGATCCTAGGAGGTCCCATAACAGCTGGAAGTGATCCATGAACTTGGGAATTACTATATAAGAGGCACTAGTGTTGTGTTCTTTGGCACTTCAATTGCAACAACTTCAAAGGGACACTCATCTGGAGCTTGCAAGCAATTGGAGAAGACTTAGAAGTGGTGAAAAGATAGCAAGGACCATTAGTAAGAGTCTTAACCCCTGTTTAGTCCTTTTAATTAGCTTAATTACCGAAAAGTCAACATATCGTAATTTAGCTTTGACTTTCGGTTTAATAACATATGGTCCAACCACTGACCGAAACGAAAGTGGTTATGGAACCATATTAAGGTAGGTGATTAACCCCTAAAAGGGCACCTTCTAATTATTTCGTTTGACTAGTTAATTGTCGTGTCAAACTAGTTTGACAAAAAGTCAAACTGGACAGAAAGTTTAAAAATGAATTAAATTAATTAAACAGAGGTTCTAAATTATATTTTAACATTCTAATGACTTAGTAATTAATATTAGCACATGTTTTATCAGTCCTAACCCGACAATTATAAGTCTAAGGTCAGTTTATAACCGAAAGTCGCAAAAGCTTGACTCTTGCTTTGACTTTCAGTTCTGACCCGTTCAAGCTTAATTCTCCCATGTTTTAAGCTTCCATTAGGACCACATTACTCAGTAGTATAACCCTCTGGAGTTATAGTGCATGATTCTTAGTGGTTTGAATTATATGCTCTTGATCGTTAATATGCTTATAAATGCCAAAAATGCCCTTTTGACATAAAAATGAGATTTTTAGAAATGTGAGAGGACAAAAACCTTTGTTACTGATTTATAAACTTGTCCTAAAAATTTGACATCGGTTTGAGGTCTAGATTAAGAGTTATGCTCAATAGCGTAATTAGAAAGCTTTTTATTAATTAAACGGTATAAGTAGCATAAAGCCTATCTAAACCCAAATTCTAACACCAAACTTTTTACCCACTGATGTAATATAATATTTTGGGATTTTTGAAGATTTTTATTTATTTTTAAACTGATCATATCATAGGGTTCTAGCTTTGATTCGGTAATTGTCGGTTATACCTTTTTCGTGAATAAAATGAGTTTTACATAATATTTTGATACCAAACTTTTTACTACTGATTCTATATGATAAATAAAATATTTTGAACTTTATAAACTGATCAAAAACTCAGATTTCCTATTATGACCCGAAAATCGCTTAAAACCGACTTTTACGCGTTTTAAGCGCATAGTATGGGTTAAAACTATTTTTAACATATAAGACTTGATACCTACTGATGTTTTTAGTAAATTTCTATACTTTAACAGTAAGCAAAAGTTTTAAACTCAGATTTTCAAAATTTACCTTTAAAGCTTATGTGAAATTACCAAAATGCCCCTTCGGTGCATAAATTGGTTATAAATGATAAATTTCACATATAGGCAATACCCTACTGATATAACTTATTAAATTAAATATTTTTACAGATTTCAAAAGACCAGAACTTCAGCTTATTATAAAATCTCTTTTATAAGTATTAAAATACCAAAATGCCCTTACGGGACTTAAATTAGTTTTAAATACTTTTTGGGCATATATGTTAACATCTTACTGATGTATTAACATATTTTAAGAATAATAACAATTAAGACCTGTATATAATTCATTTGGTTACCCGTTGCGCGTTTATGCGTTCGGATCGGTTTATGTGACTAGTTTACATAAAATAGCCGAAACGGGTTTAACCTTATCATTAAATCCTCAAATTCCAGAATGTGTTTAGTTTGCCCATATTATACAAGTATCCAAGCTTGTCGGGTCTAAACCACATTCCATTCCGGTCTCCGCTTAATCTAGCGTTTAGAACCGTAAAGTTTCTTTCTAGCTAGCCGGTCTAAGTCCTTGACTTAACTAAAGACCCGTTAGCATCCTAATAGGTTATTAAACCTTCTAATACAGATTAGTAGCATCCAGTAGAAGGTACCATCATAAATCTTTAGGATTTACGGCTGAGTTATCTTCACTTTTAAGCTCAGGTAAATACTTTTAACTTATTTTCCCTTATACGGGCTTGGGATATGGTATTATAATAATACCACTTGGTCGGGTATGAAATCATTTAATCGGATTGTGATTAATAAATTTACATAACCCATTTTAATATGTATTGTTTGATAACATAAACATTGGGGGTTAATTCGACCGTGTCCTGGATATCCTCGGCTCATTTCATTTGAAAATGGCCATGACCTATGCACGGGGTGTAGGCATACACCTGACAGATGCAAATGCTAAAATATAAACTCACATGTTGGGGATAACTCCTTTGTGGGTTCTATAAGTGGTGAGTCGGTTAATCATGACCTGCTTCCAACCGGCCCCAATTGTGAGACAAACATGTAAATCTGTATACAAGATTATATTTAAATAATTGTCCCAAGTTATAAATGATTTGTGCCATGTGCACTTAAATCAATTTTTATAAATGTTTTTCAAAAGAGTCAGTTAATTGTATTTACCAGTGTAAACTGACGTATTTTCCAAAGATTAATTGACAGGTACCTCTCGTAATAGGCTGGAGCTATTAGGTGTCGTATAAGAGGATCTTGCAAATTCCTAAGATACCTGAAGTTTGTTATTTTGTTTCTTTGTATTATTTATGATCCGCCTGTGGATCTTATTACATTCCAGTCTGTATAATCTTTCACTCGAACACTCAGACATTATGGTTTGTAATAGTTTATTCACCAAGCCTTTCGCTGTGCTTTTATATTGTGTGTATTGACTATGATGATATCAACTACGTCATGATACTCCCCGCCGAGCCCACCGGTAATAAGTAGAAATATCCGGGTGTGACAGGTTGGTATCAGAGCCAACATTGAGTGAATTAAACACTAGCCTTTTGTGTTTAATCTCAATGACACAATAAGCACATTCCTTAGACTTCCGAGTCTAGGCTAATGACCTAGGATTTATTCTTAACTTTCCTTTTATTGTTTATATTATATTTACTTGTTTTGACAGGTTAACTTCTTGGAAAATGCTGCCACGAGTGAGAGGCAAAGGAAAGGGACCAATGCGAGGAGGGCCATCAGGCCACGCGGGACCATCCCATCGACGTACCCCATCAGCGACTTTCTCCAGTTCTGACTCTCGGGATAATTGGAGTCATAACTTCGAGCCAGAGAGACATTCTGTTTCGCTAGGATCCTCACCATCTGACCCTCCATACTTTGGGTTACCCATTCCTAATGAGCCCCAACATTCTCAAGAATCGCACCATTCAAACCAATCTCACCACTCCCTTAACTCCCATTCCTTTCACCACTCCGATTCCATTTATTCTCCAGGACAGTTCAATCCGAATGACTATGTCAACAATCTTTTTGGTTTCAACCCTTTAGGACCTCAAGATCACTTCTCCCAGGAGATTGAAATGGACGAAGACCCGGACCCTGAAATGCAAACCGGAACACCGGGCCACCCTATTAGCATCTCGAGCAGTTCTCCATATCAAGGATCGCCGTACCGAGGGCCTGATTCGTATGCTGAGAGGATAGCTCAGTATGATTGGTTCTTTACCCCTTCATTCCTTAACTCGCCTGCTCAACCTCCTTTGGTTGAACCACAGCTTCAAGCCGTTTCTCCACCACCTCTTCCTGTTGAGGAACCACCGCAGCAACCACCTCAACTACCTCCCGAGTCGCCTAGGCGAAGGAGGAACGCACGAATGTCTGTGCGTGGGGGACCACGGTTCGCATCCCCTCATGGTTCAAGTTCTTACCCTCCTATTCCTGAGGACCCCCAAATGGGTGGACCCTCACACGTGGTGCCGGAAGTCAACCCTCCGCCAGTTTCTCATGCACCACCGCAGCCGCCATTGGATTTCGACAACCCGATCCCGACATACCCAGGTTCATCTAGGTATAATCCATCTGGATACCCATCGGATTATGGAAACCATGATCCATACCTTACAGCTTCTCAGTACAATGCACTTTATCCTTCTTCTTACCCTCCAGTTTACCCAACTGGATATCCGGTGCAGGGATACCAATACCCACCTTACCAGCAACCTCCTCCTCACCAACAGGAACAAACTCAGGAGATTCTGCAGAGGTTAGACCGGGTTGAGCGTGAAGCCAATGAAACTAAGAAGAAACATAATGGCTTTCTCAAGGGCCTTGCGAGCCTCATTAAAGGCAAGAAGAAGTAGGAAGTTGTTATTTTATCTGTATTGTCTTTTAATCAAGTCCCTGCGAGGACACTATTTTTATTTTCAGTACCAAGTCCCTGCGTGGACTTACTTTCTGTTTCTGTAGCCCCTGCGTGGGCAGTGTGTGTTGTTTTAAGTCCCGTTTAGGGCAACGTTGTACTCGTTTCGTGATTTAATGAAGTTATTTTCGATTTTTAAATATGTATTTTATTACATCATCATGTTATATCATTTCAATTTTATTAATCAGCCAAAGAAATTCTTAAAGGTATAACCTAGCCAAAATATTAATGGCTATGATGGTACAACCTTTTTAAGAAAATAACTCCCTGTTAGCATCTGAAAACATGTTAACATTCCTGATTGTGTGATATGAAAAACCACATAAGCTTCCAAATGTACTTGAATCCTTCCAAGTCATTTCATAAGCCTATATGATCAATGTGAATCATGGCCAATAAACATCAATATGATGTATACACCTACAACATCCATTTGAGATGTATGCTTCAAGCAAAGGTGTAATAATGACAAGAATAGTTTTATTTTTAAACTTCTTGTCAATAAGGCGATGAACTATGTTCGACCCTTAAAAGATCACTGATCCAGGAGATCATTGATTATAGTTAAATCGTCCCTTGTGACATGGCCTTTTGTGCTATCTAAATATCATTCGAGACGAGCCTTGTGCTGAATTAAAAATGTCTTTCATGACATGGACAGTTGTAATTTATATTCCCCTGTCTAATAAAATATAAAGAATTATATCCCAATGATTATTATTATTTGCTTAAAATGGTCTATATGGTTTAATAATACCATGACCGTCTAATCATCAATGTGATGATTTATTGCATAATTTAAATATAAACATTATTGTTTCATATAGAACCCAAATCATGGCCGGATCTGATGAAGTAAACAGTCATCCACGGGAAGAAAACAATAATGAGGCCATAATAAATCTTACTAACGCTGAACTGCAAGCCATGATTGACACCGCGGTTGCTCAAGCGGTAGATAAGATATTCAAGGAACCGAGTAATGTTCGGTCCAAAACTCACTCAAAACCCTTATCACAGTCACATGCATCAAGAAGGGATGAATCTCAGCATTCATCCAATCAAAGATCTGAGTCTCAAAAAGTGGTGCCAAACCAGGCTCCTAAGTACAAAAAGAGTTGTACTCATAAGTACTTTGTCTCCTGTAAACCGAGGGATTTTATAGGAGAAAAGGGAGCAATCGATTGCATGAAATGGTTGGACGAAATGGAGACTGTGATAGACATCAGCGGATGTGCCAAGGAAGATATAGTAAAGTTTGTGTCACAATCTTTCAAGGGCGATGCCCTTACTTGGTGGAAGGCATTAGTGCAAGCCACTGGAAAGGTTCCTTTGTACAACCTCTCATGGAACAAGTTTGTTGATTTGGTGAAGGACACTTATTGTAACATCTGTTCTAGTAATCATTGTGAACAGTTCCATTATCAATAAAACAATGTTATTTAATCCCAATGTTTGTTTGGTTGTGTTTTACATTTTTCATGTTTTGACTTTTATTCGATTTCAAACTCCACATCGCTTTCTGGAGAGTTATACGTAAACTGGTGCGTAAACGTACTTAGTTTAACGCGAAAAATACTCCGGAACATCGACATATACTTAACATACCTTAAATAACCTTTACATAACTTAGAAATAAGTTTTGAAGGCTTTGGTATGGCAAAAACAAGTTAATTCGCTTACAGGGACTAAATTTGACAAACTGCGAAAGTATGCCAATTTGAACTGTAACAGACATTCCAGAACATGACCATAAGTTAAACATACCATAAATATCCTATACATAGCTTAGAAATAGGCTTTGAGGGGTTAGGTGTGCTAAAATAAACTTTTGTGTCATTCAGGGACTAAAAGTGTCAAAAAGTGCACAAGTTTGCACTTTTGCGCATAACTTACGTTCTGAATACATCCGGACATCCAAAAATTTATGTAAGCACTAAAATATTTTATTTTAGCGTTTGGCTTGAGAAAAATCCATTCGTCGCGTCATTTGGATCGTTTTTCGCGCTTGTGCGCATTCTGTCGTAATTAAGCGAACATCGCGTTCGTACGACCAAACGAACCAACATCCGACATATTTTGAGCATGTTTCATGTCCACAATGTTTAGGCATCATTTTAGGGCCTTAAAGTTGGCTTTACGGGCCTTAGAAGTGTCGGAAATGGCCTTAAACACGTGCAGAGACCAAAACTGTCAATTCTGAAACTTTGTTTCTGACCAGTCAGGCCAGGCGGCCCGTGTAAGATCAGTGTGCATCTTTACGCGGCCCACGTCAGGGTCCCTGATCAGATCAGATCGATTACTCAGCAGATTCCAGCTGTTTAACTCACAACCACACACTCACACTTGCCCTTTCAGCTCATTAAGGGTCATTTTTAGTTACCACAACTTTCCAACAAGTGTACGCACGAGATTCGATCACGTTATTCAAGAAACGATCTTAACGGTTCGGGAAATACTATAAATACCCCACCCCCATTTGCTTCAAACTCACTAGAATCTGATCTAAAAGACTCTAAGTTGGAACCATTGTTTCATACCTGAGTTATTTTGATCTAGATTAGCATTCGGGGACCCTTCGTAAGTATTCCTTCGTTCTTTTATTGCTTTTCGAGTCCGAAAGTCAAACTTTGTTTGACTTTCTGCGTTGACCAGCTTATGGTCAATGCGAAGTTCGTTTGAACTTCGCAACGTGATTGTGATCACGATGGTTATAGTCCCTTGGGACTATGCCTACTGATTACCACGTTGTCTAGGGTCGTAAGGGTAAGCGATCTAATAAATCGCTTATACTTTCGAACCCGACCCATTTGGTCGATCATTAGGATCCGACCAAACACATTAGGTGACCATAGTATATAGGGAATAACCTTCCAAGGTTATACCTTATGGTCGCTTCGTTAAGTAGTTGTATGATAGGTAGTATATATGCCTTAGGTAAATTACCAAAATACCCTTTTCATGTATAATTGGTAATTAAGCATATGTAACCTAAACTTTTGTCACATAACTGATTATGTAACATGTTTAGGCATATAACACTTGTCATAGGACTAGTTATACGTTCCGAACGCGTTTCACGCAAACGACGCGTTAAAGTAGCATAAGCTACCTAAACGGGTCGTAATGGGTCGTAAGCACTTATGTTAGGTTTCATTTAGTATGTAGGCTTTGTTAAACCATATGACACGAGTCTCTATACTCGTTTGGTTTACAAACCCTCATTCTATCTAAATCCTCCGATTTAGGTCCGGTTTATTAACATAGTTACCTATATTAGGTGCCGTTTGATTCCGTGATCTCTATCATTATTTGGTTGTCACTCCAGGACTACTGAGTAATCTCAAGTGAGTACATAGACCCCTCTTTTACTGTTTTCTAAATGTTTTGGGGTGAAACACATGTGCCTACTTGTTACTTTCATGTTTTTCCATGTTTTCACATCATATGCTTATTATGTTCGTTAGTACATTATAGTACATGATTTCATTACATTTCATGCTATGTATGCCTATTGTGTGCGTACTTAGTACATTGCCTTACATTACATGCTATGTATGCCCATTGTGTGCGTACTTAGTACATTTGTTTACATTACATTTTATGCTATGTGTGCCCATTGTGTGCATACTTAGTACATTGTTTTACATTACATTTCATGCTATGTATGTCCATTGTGTGCATACTTAGTACATTACATTACATTTTATGCTATGTGTGCCCATTGTGTGCATACTTAGTACAGTTGTTTTCATCACATGCTTACATTTTGGTATGACATTTGGGTTGTTTACAATGGAACAATACATTCATTAACATTAGCTACGCCGTTCGTTAGTAGGTAGTGGTACCATAGGAATTGACAACTCCCGTTCCTGAAATCCTGGGTTGGTTTGGATTGGAAGGAATGACCGAATTCGATATACATAACTTAGATAAACCTTTAATTTGTTTAAGGGTTTATCGCCACAGTCTCAAGGCTTGGATGTATGCATTTTCACAATACCGCATAAATGTTTGTATCAGTATAGCATGCATTTGTTCCACAAAACATAACTTTGATTTAAACCATGTTTTACTTCAATACCTTGTTTTGTGCATTGTACATATGGTATAGTTGATATATTTCACTTACCATACATGATATTCTTGGGTACACATTACATGATCTACATTAAACATAAACATTTTGACATTGATATACACATTTAGTGGTTTACATTGAACATAGACATTTTGATATGGTTTACACATTAACACAAGACAATTCATTTATACATAAACAATTTACATTGGTGATTGGTTTGAGTAAGTGATTTGATTAACGAGGCGTGTGTAATATGATACAAGCATGGTGGATACGCCGCTGGTACTTCCTATAAACAAGTGTTTGTATGATATTACATGTCGTAGCGTTACTTAAATCATTTCAATATTTGACATATTACGTTTTACATAAACAACTTATTTTCACAAGACATTGATTTACAAAACAACTTATCTTATACAAACTCATTTTACTGGGTTATTCATTTAACCTTACATTATTCTCTTATTTATACATATCATCGCTTTTTGAATGATTTACAAAACAAAACAATTTACAAGGTTCATGACTGACTGTTATTAAACATTTTCTTAAACACAAGTCATGAATCCTATTTTCACAAAACCTATGTATCTCACAGGCATTTTTATGCTGACGTACCTATTTTCACATGTGTTTTCAGGAGCTTTTGCATAGGATGTTGATCAGGATACTAGGGCGGACCTGTGCCTTAGAGACTAAAAATGAAGATAGAATAGTTTAATTATGTTATAAACTCGTTGTTTCCTGTTTAAGACAATATAACACTCTTGTTTAATAAATAAAATATAACTTTGTCTGCCATGGTTGTGAAACAATAATTCTGTTACAACACTCCCCGTCGTTTCCGCCACGTTTTGTATGTTATACGTGGTCAGGGTGTGACAGAAGAGTTGGTATCAGAGCCAATGGTTATAGGGAATTAGGTTATTAGTAATTCTTTGACCTAGACTATAACTTTTCTAGGACCCTAACACAAGTTATCTTTTGTTTAGATCTTAAAACATGTACATCACCTATCCTTAGGTGATTAGCAAAACAAGAACCCAGTTTTCCGAAACGATTTTTGAAAAACAATCATCTGTTTTTGGATGAATTATTACAAGGTTTTGAACCCTCTATTGTAAGGTTTTGAACCCTCTGTTATATGGTTTTGAACCCCTTTGAGTTTTAAAAATCTCGTCAAAGTTTTGGGTTTTAAATAATGTGAACACGTGCAAACTGGAAGGGTGAATGCCTGTATTCTGGGTTTTCTGTCTAGGCAAGCACTTCGTATATATCTCATCAGACGCGAGACCAGTTGTGCTTACCTGGGAATTCTTGGGATGAGTGTTCACTTATAGGCGAGCATATCTTCACGATACATTATTTTTCACCCATTTACTTTGATTAGTCACTGTGTGTTGTTTGTTTGCTTGGTAATGCGGACAAATGACCACCATCTTTTCTTTTGTTAATTTTGTTTCAACTCATTCTTTTCATCCAATCATCTCACTCGTTTCCTTTCATGTTTTCCTCTTTTAGAATGCCTCCTCGACGCGAAACCCAGATAGCGACTGCCGAACTGGTGGAAATAATTGCACAGCAGATGGCTGCACAATTTCCAAATCTCTTTGCTCAATGGAACCAAGCCAACAACAACAACAATGCTCCATGCAAATACAAGGATTTTAACTCGGCTAAACCACTCAAGTTTAGTGGTTCTGAAGGAGCGACTGGGCTTCTTCAATGGTTCGAGAGCATTGAGAATACTTTTCGCCACGTGCAGTGTCCTGACAATCGCAAAGTCGAGTTTTCTTCGAGTGTGTTTCAGAAGAGGGCTCTCACATGGTGGAACGGGGTTATGAGAGACCGGGGTGCAGAAGTTGCTCTAGCACAAACCTGGGCTGAACTTAGGGCTCTTATGATGAGGGAGTTCTGTCCTCGTCATGAACAGCGAGCGTTGGAGAAAGAGTTTGATAATTTGAAACAAGATAGTGGTGAGCACAGGGCATATACTGATAGATTTGAGGAGTTGAGTCTGCTTTGCCCGACTATGGTTACCCCACTCGACAAGGCTATCGAAAGATACATCGACGGCCTACCTGACTCAGTACAAGACATCATTACTGGTAGTGACCCTGCCACACTCAGTCAGGCGATCGAGTTAGCAGCGACATTGACTGAGTCGCAGGTTCGAAAGGGAAAGCTGCATAAAAAGGGTGACAAGGGAAAGAAGCAGGCGTCTGACAAGGGGGATAACAAGAAAGGTCAAAACAAGAATGGAAAGAATTCTGGTTCCTCAAAGAGTTCTAGGAAGCGAAAGGCTTCCCAAAACTATGCTGTCACTGCCCAAGCTAACCAGGCAGCTCCCAACCAACCCGCACAGCCTCCAGCAAAGAAACCCTATTCAGGGAATGCACCTTTGTGCAATAGATGCAACAGTCACCATCAGCCGCAACATCAATGCCGTTTCTGTAATAACTGTGGGAAGCCAGGTCATCTTGCCAATGTTTGTCGATTTACTCAGAATCGGGCAGTTCAAAACCCGGCTCAACAAGTTGCTCAGCAACAGGGTCAAGCTGCACGACCACACTACCCACCAGGTGCTTGTTATAACTGTGGGGATCTGACCCACTACCGTAACCAGTGCCCAAGATTGATGAATGCAAACTAGAATCAGGCTCAGGCTCGGGGTCGAGTCTTCAACATGAATGCCCAAGAGGCACAGGCAGACGATAATGTGGTGAACGGTACGTTCTTTATTAATAATCAGCCTGCATCTGTTCTCTTTGATTCGGGTGCCGATAAGAGTTTTGTGTCATTGTCTTTTGAGCCAATGCTTCGCGTGTCTAGAACGAAACTAGGAAAACCTTTGACAGTAGAAGTTGCTAGTGGTAAACCCATTGTTCTTGATTCTGTTCTTCGCAATTGCTAGTTGAACCTTAACGACCATCTTTTTCCTATTAATCTCATGCCTATGCAACTTGGAAGCTTCGACGTCATTGTGGGTATGGATTGGTTATCCAAGCATCACGCAGAGGTAGTTTGTTTCGAGAAGATCGTTCGTGTGCCGCTTTCGACAGGCGAGATCCTACAGGTTCGTGGTGAGAAACCTGCCGGTGGTCTCAAGCTCATGTCTTGTTTTAAAGCTCGGAAATATCTGCGGAAGAACTATGTGGCTTTCTTAGCACATGTTACAGCAGATAAAGGCAAGGGTAAGTCTATTTCAGATATTCCTGTCGTTCGGGATTATTCTGAAGTATTCCCTGAAGACTTACCTGGTCTACCTCCAGCACGCCAAGTCGAGTTCCGTATTGATCTCGTACCTGGTGCAAATCCCGTTGCCAGAGCTCCATATCGTCTTGCACCGTCCGAGATGCAAGAGTTGTCTAAGCAGCTTCAGGAACTCTCTGACAAAGGTTTTATCCGTCCTAGTTTTTCACCTTGGGGTGCTCCCATTCTTTTTGTCAAGAAGAAGGATGGATCTTTTAGGATGTGTATCGATTATCGTGAGCTTAACAAGCTTACCATCAAGAATCGATATCCCCTACCTCGCATTGATGATCTCTTTGATCAGCTACAGGGCGCTTCTTATTTTTCGAAGATTGATCTACGTTCTGGGTATCATCAACTTCGGGTGCATGAAGAAGATATTCCCAAGACAGCGTTCCGTACTCGTTATGGGCATTATGAGTTCACAGTCATGCCATTCGGTTTGACTAATGCTCCTGCTGTTTTCATGGACTTAATGAATAGGGTCTGCAAGCCTTATTTGGATCAGTTCGTCATTATTTTTATTGACGACATCTTGATATACTCTAAGACGCGAGCTGATCACGAGCAACATCTTCGTCTTACTCTGGAACTCCTAAAGAAAGAGCAACTTTTCGCCAAATTCTCCAAGTGCGAATTTTGGCTTAAAGAAGTTCAATTCTTAGGACATATTATCAACGAACAAGGTATTCATGTGGATCCCTCCAAGATCAGTGCGATTAAGGATTGGGATATGCCTACTACTCCTACTGAAGTTCGTTCTTTTCTCGGTCTAGCGGGTTATTACCGCCGCTTCATTGAAAACTTCTCAAAGATTGCAGTTCCTCTAACTGCTCTAACTCAGAAGAACAAACCCTTTGATTGGGGATTCAAACAAGAGGAAGCTTTTCAAAACTTGAAGCAGAAGCTTTGCGATGCGCCTGTTCTATCATTGCCTGAGGGTGATGATGATTTTGTGGTGTATTGTGATGCATCGAAACTGGGTCTTGGCTGTATTCTAATGCAAAGGAACAAAGTCATAGCCTACGCATCCAGGCAGTTGAAGATACATGAGAAAAACTACACCACTCATGATCTTGAGTTAGGTGCAGTTGTTTTCGCTCTAAAGATCTGGAGACACTATTTGTATGGTACAAAATGTGTGGTTTTCACAGACCACAAAAGTCTTCAGCATATCTTCAACCAGAAAGAACTCAACATGAGGCAACGACGTTGGGTCGAGCTTCTAAACGACTATGACTGCGAAATTCGCTACCATCCTGGTAAGGCAAATGTCGTAGCCGATGCATTGAGTCGTAAGGAACGTACTAAGCTTCATTGTGTACGTGTTCAATCTGTTATTCAAGCACGATCCGATATCCAAGCACGTATTTCTCAGGCTCAACAATCTTGTGTTTCACAAGGTTTGATGGATAAGGAATTTCCCTATCACATAACACCTGCTCTGGAACTGAAGGACAATGGATCATATTACTTCATGGACCGTTTGTGGGTCCCAAGCCAGGATGATCTTCGTACCTTGCTTATGGATGAAGCCCATAAGTCTCGTTATTCTATTCATCCGGGCTCAGATAAGATGTATAAGGATCTTCGTATTCACTATTGGTGGCCTGGTATGAAGAAAGACATTGCCTTATATGTATCAAAATGCCTTACTTGTCTTAAGGTTAAGGCTGAACATCAGCGTCCATCTGGTTTATTGGTGCAACCAGAGATCCCAGTTTGGAAATGGGAAAACATTACTATGGATCTTGTTACCAAACTTCCACGCACAAAGAAAGGTCATGATGCCATCTGGGTAGTCGTTGATCGTCTTACTAAGTCAGCACATTTCTTGCCAATCCGTGAGGATTTTCCTGCTGACAGACTTGCTAAAATCTATGTGGATGAAATTGTAGCTCGACATGGTGTTCCTTTGAACACCATTTCTGACAGAGATGCTCGTTTCACTTCTCATTTTTGGAGAACCATGCAATCTGCTATGGGGACCCAACTTAATCTGAGCACAGCTTATCATCCGCAAACGGATGGTCAATCTGAAAGAACAATCCAGACTCTGGAGGATATGCTTAGAGCTTGTGTGATCGATTTTGGTGGTAGTTGGGATTCACATCTTCCGTTGATTGAATTCTCCTACAACAACAGTTATCACACCAGTATCAAAATGGCTCCTTTCAAAGCTCTCTATGGTCGAAAATGTCGTTCACCAGTCTGCTGAAATGAGATCGGCGAGGCTCAGCTTACTGGACCTGCCCTCATTTTAGAGACAACTGATAAGGTCAAGAAAGTTCGCGATAACCTTCAGACAGCTAGAAGCCGTCAAAAGAGTTACGCGGATCCAAAACGCAAACCCTTGGAATTTCAAGTCGGTGATCGAGTATTACTTAAGGTCTCACCTTGGAAAGGTGTGATCAGATTTGGAAAGAAAGGAAAACTTGCACCTAGATACGTTGGACCATTCAAGATCGTCGAAAGAATCGGTAAGGTAGCCTACAGACTTGAGTTACCTCCTGAACTTGGAAATGTTCATCCAACTTTTCACGTGTCCAATCTCAAAAGGTGTTTAGCTGATGAGAACCTCCACATACCGCTTGACGAAATTCGTGTTGACAAAACACTGAAATTTGTTGAGAAGCCAGTGGAAATCATGGAACGTGAAGTCAAGTGGCTTAAACGCAAGCGCATTCCTTTGGTCAAAGTTCACTGGGAAGCTAAACATGGACCCGAGTTTACTTGGGAACGCGAAGATCAAATGAAGGCGAAATATCCACATCTTTTCCCACGAGTTTCCTCTAAATAAATTTCGGGACGAAATTTCCACAAGTAGGGGAGACTGTAACATCTGTTCTAGTAATCACTGTGAACAGTTCCATTATCAATAAAACAATGTTATTTAATCCCAATGTTTGTTTGGTTGTGTTTTACATTTTTCATGTTTTGACTTTTATTCGATTTCAAACTCTACATCGCTTTCTGGAGAGTTATACGCAAACTGGTGCGTAAACGTACTTAGTTTAACGCGGAAAATACTCCAGAACATCAACATATACTTAACATACCTTAAATAACCTTTACATAACTTAGAAATAAGTTTTGAAGGCTTTGGTATGGCAAAAACAAGTTAATTCGCTTACAGGGACTAAATTTGACAAACTGCGAAAGTATGCCAATTTGAACTGTAACAGACATTCCGGAACATGACCATAAGTTAAAAATACCATAAATATCCTATACATAGCTTAGAAATAGGCTTTGAGGGGTTAGGTGTGCTAAAATAAACTTTTGTGTCATTCAGGGACTAAAAGTGTCATAAAGTGCACAAGTTTGCACTTTTGCGCATAACTTACGTTCTGAATACATCCGGACATCCAAAAATTTATGTAAGCACTAAAATATTTTATTTTAGTGTTTGGCTTGAGAAAAATCCATTCGTCGCGTCATTTGGATCGTTTTTCGCGCTTGTGCGCATTCTGTCGTAATTAAGCGAACATCGTGTTCGTACGACCAAACGAACCAACATCCGACATATTTTGAGCATGTTTCATGTCCAAAATGTTTAGGCATCATTTTAGGGCCTTAAAGTTGGCTTTACGGGCCTTAGAAGTGTCGGAAATGGCCTTAAACACGTCCAGGGACCAAAACTGTCAATTCTGAAACTTTGTTTCTGACCAGTCAGGCCAGGCGGCCCGCGTAAGATCAGTGTGTATCTTTATGCGGCCCGCGTCAGTGTCCCTGATCAGATCAGATCGATTACTCAGCAGATTCCAGCTGTTTAACTCACAACCACACACTCACACTTGCCCTTTCAGCTCATTAAGGGTCATTTTTAGTTACCACAACTTTCCAACAAGTGTACGCACGAGATTCGATCACGTTATTCAAGAAACGATCTTAACGGTTCGGGAAATACTATAAATACCCCACCCCCATTTGCTTCAAACTCACTAGAATCTGATCTAAAAGACTCTAAGTTGGAACCATTGTTTCATACCTGAGTTATTTTGATCTAGATTAGCATTCGGGGACCCTTCGTAAGTATTCCTTCGTTCTTTTATTGCTTTTCGAGTCCGAAAGTCAAACTTTGTTTGACTTTCTGCATTGACCAGCTTATGGTCAATGAGAAGTTCGTTTGAACTTCGCAACGTGATTGTGATCACGATGGTTACAGTCCCTTGGGACTATGCCTACTGATTACCACGTTGTCTAGGGTCGTAAGGGTAAGCGATCTAATAAATCGCTTATACTTTCGAACCCGACCCATTTGGTCGATCATTAGGATCCGACCAAACACATTAGGTGACCATAGTATATAGGGAATAACCTTCCAAGGTTATACCTTATGGTCGCTTCGTTAAGTAGTTGTATGATAGGTAGTATATATGCCTTAGGTAAATTACCAGAATACCCTTTTCATGTATAATTGGTAATTAAGCATATGTAACCTAAACTTTTGTCACATAACTGATTATGTAACATGTTTAGGCATATAACACTTGTCATAGGACTAGTTATACGTTCCGAACGCGTTTCACGCAAACGACGCGTTAAAGTAGCATAAGCTACCTAAACGGGTCGTAATGGGTCGTAAGCACTTATGTTAGGTTTCATTTAGTATGTAGGCTTTGTTAAACCATATGACATGAGTCTCTATACTCGTTTGGTTTACAAACCCTCATTCTATCTAAATCCTCCGATTTAGGTCCGGTTTATTAACATAGTTACCTATATTAGGTGCCGTTTGATTCCGTGATCTCTATCATTATTTGGTTGTCACTCCAGGACTACTGAGTAATCTCAAGTGAGTACATAGACCCCTCTTTTACTGTTTTCTAAATGTTTTGGGGTGAAACACATGTGCCTACTTGTTACTTTCATGTTTTTCCATGTTTTCACATCATATGCTTATTATGTTCGTTAGTACATTATAGTACATGATTTCATTACATTTCATGCTATGTATGCCTATTGTGTGCGTACTTAGTACATTGCCTTACATTACATGCTATGTATGCCCATTGTGTGCGTACTTAGTACATTTGTTTACATTACATTTTATGCTATGTGTGCCCATTGTGTGCATACTTAGTACATTGTTTTACATTACATTTCATGCTATGTATGTCCATTGTGTGCATACTTAGTACATTACATTACATTTTATGCTATGTGTGCCCATTGTGTGCATACTTAGTACAGTTGTTTTCATCACATGCTTACATTTTGGTATGACATTTGGGTTGTTTACAATGGAACAATACATTCATTAACATTAGCTACACCGTTCGTTAGTAGGTAGTGGTACCATAGGAATTGACAACTCCCGTTCCTGAAATCCTGGGTTGGTTTGGATTGGAAGGAATGACCGAATTCGATATACATAACTTAGATAAACCTTTAATTTGTTTAAGGGTTTATCGCCACAGTCTCAAGGCTTGGATGTATGCATTTTCACAATACCGCATAAATGTTTGTATCAGTATAGCATGCATTTGTTCCACAAAACATAACTTTGATTTAAACCATGTTTTCCTTAAATACCTTGTTTTGTGCATTGTACATATGGTATAGTTGATATATTTCACTTACCATACATGATATTCTTGGGTACACATTACATGATCTACATTAAACATAAACATTTTGACATTGATATACACATTTAGTGGTTTACATTGAACATAGACATTTTGATATGGTTTACACATTAACACAAGACAATTCATTTATACATAAACAATTTACATTGGTGATTGGTTTGAGTAAGTGATTTGATTAACGAGGCGTGTGTAATATGATACAAGCATGGTGGATACGCCGCTGGTACTTCCTATAAACAAGTGTTTGTATGATATTACATGTCGTAGCGTTATTTAAATCATTTCAATATTTGACATATTACGTTTTACATAAACAACTTATTTTCACAAGACATTGATTTACAAAACAACTTATCTTATACAAACTCATTTTACTGGGTTATTCATTTAACCTTACATTATTCTCTTATTTATACATATCATCGCTTTTTGAATGATTTACAAAACAAAACAATTTACAAGGTTCATGACTGACTGTTATTAAACATTTTCTTAAACACAAGTCATGAATCCTATTTTCACAAAACCTATGTATCTCACAGGCATTTTTATGCTGACGTACCTATTTTCACATGTGTTTTCAGGAGCTTTTGCATAGGATGTTGATCAGGATACTAGGGCGGACCTGTGCCTTAGAGACTAAAAATGAAGATAGAATAGTTTAATTATGTTATAAACTCGTTGTTTCCTGTTTAAGACAATATAACACTCTTGTTTAATAAATAAAATATAACTTTGTCTGCCATGGTTGTGAAACAATAATTCTGTCACAAAACTCCCCGACGTTTCCGCCACGTTTTGTATGTTATACGTGGTCAGGGTGTGACACTTATTGTCCTCAGCATGAAGTTGAGAGGATAGAGACTGATTTCCTCACCTTGGTAATGAAGGATTTAGACTGTAGATCCTATATGACCAGCTTCAATTCGATGTCAAGGCTAGTACCATATTTAGTCACTCCTGAACCCAAACGCATTGCGCGTTTCATTGGCGGTTTAGCTCCTGAAGTGAAAGGAAACGTCAAGGCTTCTAAGCCTACTACATATAGATCTGCTGTGGATCTGTCTTTGTCCCTCACTCTTGATATTGTGAGGAATAGGGCAAAGAAAGCTGCTGGTGATGGGAAGAGGAAGAGAGAAGAAGACAAGTCCCCTCAGTCTAACAAGAAGAGTAAAGGGAACTTTAGTTTTAAGAAGGGGCAGTCAAATGACAAGCCCAGGTGCAAGACTTGCAACAAAAGGCACTTTGGAAAGTGCAGCCAAGACTCACAAGCTAAACCATGTGGGATTTGTAAAAAGAAGGGGCACAAGTCTGTGGAGTGCTGGAACATAAAGGATGCAACCTATTATGGTTGCAACGAGAAGGGGCATATCAAGACAAATTGCCCCAAGAATACCAAGAAGCCCGAGGAGGCAAAGAAAAACAATGCGAGAGTTTTCCAGATGAATGCAAGGGAACCGATGAATGACGAGAACGTCATAACAGGTACCTTCCTCATTAATAATAATTATGCTAGAGTCTTATTTGATTCAGGCGCTGATAAGTCTTTTGGAGACCATAAGTTTTGTAAATTACTGAATCTGCCTATTAAGACTCTAGACATAAAATATGAGGTAGAGCTTGCTAATGATACCTTAGAAACAGCCTCAACTCTTCTTGATGGATGTTTCATATCCATTAAGAATTATTCTATACCGCTATCCCTCTTGCCAATGAAATTGGCTGGGCTTGATATTGTTTTGGGCATGGATTGGTTGTCGCATAACCAAGCCCAAATCGCTTGTGATAAAAAGCTAGTTATTATCAAAACCCCTTCTGGTGAATCCGTCACTATCCAAGGAGATACACAATATGGATTGCCCAGCAATGTCTCTATTCTCAAGGTATCGCAGTGTTTAAAGAGCGGATGTGTCATCTACATGGCACAAGTGACTGTGAATGATCTGAAGCCTAAGATTGAAGACATCCCAATCATCTCTGAGTATCCTGATGTCTTTCCTGACGAGTTACCTGGATTACCTCCTGAGAGGCAAGTAGAGTTTAGGATAGACATTCTACCAGGAGCTGCACCGATTGCACGAGCTCCTTATCGTCTAGCGCCTACTGAAATGAAAGAGCTCAAGACTCAATTAGACGACTTACTGGAAAGAGGTTTCATTCAGCCCAGCTCTTCGCCTTGGGGAGCTCCAATATTATTTGTGAAAAAGAAGGATGGATCAATGCGCTTATGCATTGATTATCGTGAGCTGAATAAGGTAACGATCAAGAATCGTTATCCCTTACCCAGGATCGACGACTTATTTGATCAGCTCCAAGGAGCGAGCTTCAACAACTTAAGATTGACTTGAGATCCGGATATCAACAACTTAAGGTTCGAACTGAAGATGTGCCTAAGACGGCATTCAGAACGAGATATGGACATTACGAGTTTTTAGTGATGCCTTTTGGGCTCACTAATGCACCAGCAGCATTCATGGACCTCATGAATAGAGTCTGCAAACCATACTTGGATAAGTTTTTCATCGTCTTCATAGATGACATACTTATCTATTCCCATAGCCAAGTCGATCACGAGAAGCATCTTCGATGTATCTTAGAATTGCTTCGACAGGAGAAGTTGTATGCAAAATTCTCCAAGTGCGAGTTCTGGCTTCGTGAAGTCCAATTCCTTGGACATGTTGTTAGTGAGCGTGGCATCCAAGTTGATCCCGCTAAGGTAGAAGCCTTAATGAATTGGGAAGCACCAAAGACTCCAACAGAAATTCGCAGCTTTCTGGGTCTAGCTGGATATTATAGAAGATTCATTGAGAACTTCTCAAGAATAGCTGCACCATTAACTGCCTTGACCCGTAAGAATGTGAAATTTGATTGGGGTCCAAAACAACAAGAATCCTTTAAGATTCTTAAGCAAAAGTTGAGTAATGCTCCAGTATTGACGTTACCTGATGGAATTGAAGAGTTTATCGTGTATTGTGATGCATCACACACCGGTATGGGTTGTGTACTTATGCAAAAAGGCAAGGTAATTGCCTATGCATCACGACAACTAAAAGCGCATGAAAAGAATTACACTACCCATGATTTAGAGTTTGGTGCTGTTGTATTCGCACTAAAGTTATGGATACATTATTTGTATGGAACTAAATGTGTGATCTATTTGGATCACAAAAGTCTCCAACACTTGTTCAATCAAAAGTGCTCAATATGAGACAGCGCCGTTGGATGGAGACTTTAAATGACTATGATTGTGAAATTCGCTACCATCCTGGTAAAGCGAATGTGGTCACAGATGCTCTAAGCCAAAAGGAAAGAGTCAAACCTATCAGGATTAATGCTAAGAGCATTGAACTGAAGAATAGCCTGAATGAAAGGCTATTAGCTGCACAAAGAGATGCTGTTTTGGAAGCTAACCTTCCAGATGAAAAGTTGGGTGTTACTGCTGAACAGTTAACACCAGGTAAGGATGGAATCCTCAGACTGAATGGAAGAATTTGGGTTCCTATCCATGGAGGACTTCGAGATGTAATTCTCCAGGAAGCTCACAATTCCAAATACTCAGTTCACCCTGGAGGTGACAAAATGTATCAGGATTTGAAGACTAATTATTGGTGGATAGGTTTGAAGAAATCTATTGCCACACATGTAGCTAAGTGCCTGACTTGTGCTCAGATTAAAGCTGAACATCAAAAGCCATCAGGTCTGCTTCAACAACCAGAACTTCCCACATGGAAGTGGGAAATGGTAACTATGGATTTTATAACCAAGTTACCTAAAACAAAGCATGGAAATGATACCATATGGGTCATAGTTGATAGACTGACTAAGTCAGCACATTTCTTACCCATCAAGGAGACTCACAGATCCGAAAAGTTAGCCCAGTTATACGTGGATAAGATTGTATCTCTTCACGGAGTGCCGGTGTCTATTATCTCTGATAGGGATACTAGATACACCTCTCACTTTTGGAAAAGTTTCCAACAATCTTTGGGCACTCGTTTGAATTTTAGTACTGCTTAGCATCCTCCGACGGATGGACAGAGCGAGCGTACGATTCAAACATTGGCAGACATGCTTCGTATGTGTTATTGATTTAGGAGGTAGTTGGGATGACCACCTACCCTTAATCGAGTTCTCCTATAACAATAGCTACCACACTAGTATTCAGGTTGCGCCTTTTGAGGCATTATATGTGTAACACCTGTGTCATTTCAACCATCAAACAAATGCCAAACCAATGAAATATTGTATTTCATACTTTGGACTTGTATAAATATGTGTATCTTTTGCACATATCAACTCATGTTCGATTTCAAGCTCTAAATCGCTTTCTGGAAGGTTATACGCGCACTAATGCGTAAATATAACCAGTTTAATGCAACGAACACTCCGGAATAGTGAAATAGGCTTAACATACCTTAAATAACCTATACATAACTTAGATACAAGTTTTGGAAGGTTTGGTGTGGTGAAATCAAAGTTTAATCGCTTACAGGGACTAAATTTGACAAACTACGAAAGTATGCCAATTTGAACTGTAACAGACATTCCGGAACATGACCATAAGTTAAACATACCATAAATATCCTTTACATAGCTTAGAAATAGGCTTTGAGGGGTTCGGTATGCTAAAATAAACTTTTGGGTCATTCAGGGACTAAAAGTGTCAAAAAGTGCACAAGTTTGCATTTTCGCGCATATCTTACGTTCTGGATACATCTGGACACCCAAAAATTTATGTAAGCATGACTACATTATATTTTAGTGTTCGCCATAAGAAAAATCCATTCGTCGCGTCATTTGGTTCGTTTTTCGCGCTTGTGCGCATTCCGTCGTAATTAAGCGAACATCGCGTTCGTACGACCAAACGAACCAACACCCGACATATTTTTGAGCATGTTTCATGTCCACAATGTTTAGGCATCATTTTAGGGCCTTAAAGTTGGCCTTACGGGCCTTGGAAGTGCCGGAAATGGGCTTAAACACGTGCAGGGACTGAAACTGTAATTTCTGGAACTTGTTTGCTGATCAGAAGCCTCAGGCGGCCCGCCTGAGTTTTCCTTGATCCTGAAGCGGGCCGCGTCCGCTTCTCTGATCAGATATGATCAAACAGTCAGCAGATTCTAGATGTTCTAACCACAACCACAAGTTCAAATTCGATCTATTCAGCTGATAAGGACCTCTTTTAGTCACCATAAGGTTCCAACACTTGTACGCACAAGATTAAGGCACGACATTCGACAAACGATCTTAACGGTTCAACGAATACTATAAATACCCCACCCCCCCATTGTTCAAAATCACAAGAACTTTGATTTGAGAAACTCTAAGTTGAAACTATTGTTTCATACCTGAGATTTTTGAATCGAGGTTAGCATTCGGGGACCCTGGGTTAGTATTCTTTCGTTCTTTTCCTTATTTTATTGCTTTTCGAGTCCGAAAGTCAAACTTTGTTTGACTTTCAGCGTTGACCAGTAATGGTCAATGCGAAGTTCGTTTGAACTTCGCAACGTGAGTGTAATCACGTTGGTCATAGTCCCTTGGGACTATGCCCACTGATTACCACGTTGTCTAGGGTCGTAGGGTAAGCGATCTGATAAATCGCTTATACCTCGAACCCGACCCAGTTTGGTCGATCATTAGGATCCGACCAAACACATTAGGTGACCATAGTGTAGGGAATAACCTTCCGAGGTTATACCCTATGGTCACATCGTTTAAGTAGTTGTATGATAGGTAGTTTATATGCCTTAGGTAAATTACCAGAATACCCTTTTCATGTATAATTGGTAATTAAGCATATGTAACCTAAACCTTTGTCACATAACTGATTATGTAACATGATTAGGCATATAACACTTGTCATAGGGCTAGTTAGGCGGTCCTAACGCGTTTCACGCGCACGACACGTTAAAGTAGCATAAGCTTCCTAAACGGGTCGTAATGGGTCGTAAGCACTTAGGTTAAGTTTCATTTAGTATGTAGGCTTTGTTAAACCAAATGACACGAGTCTCTACACTCGTTTGGTTTACAAACCCTAATGCTACCCGATCTTCCGATCTAGGTCCGGTTTATTAACATAGTTACCTATATTAGGTGCCGTTTGATATCCGCGATCTCTAGCATTGTTTAGTTGTTACTCAAGGACTACTGAGCAATCTCAAGTGAGTACATAGACCCCTCTTTTACTGTTTTCCAAACTGTTTTGGGGTGGAACACATGTGCCTACTTGTTACTTTCCTGCTTTCCTGTTTTCACATCATATACTGCTATGTTCGTTAGTACATTATAGTACATGATTTCAATACATTTTATGCTATGTATGTCCATTATGTGCATACTTAGTACATTGTTTTACATTGCTTTTCTGTTGCATATGCTTATCCAGCATATGAACACATTATACTACATATTGAACCGTTGTAATTATACTACATATTGAACCGTTGTAATCATCTGACTATGTGATCCGTTTATATCTGTGAACCGTTTGTATCTGTGAACCGTTTGTATCTGTGATCCGTTGATATCTGTGAACCGTTTATATCTGTGAACCGTTTGTATCTGTGAACCGTTTGTATCTGTGAACCGTTTGTATCTGTGAACCGTTTGTATCTGTGAACCGTTTGTATCTGTGAACCGTTTGTATCTGTGAACCGTTTGTATCTATGAACCGTTTGTATCTGTGAACCGTATTTGACCATACATAAACATTTCTACTATTGTTAAACATTACTTTGGTGGTTTGGTTTGATTAAATGATTAAGTAACGATACGTGTGTAATATGATACAAGCATGGTGGATACGCCGCTGGTACTTCCTATATATAAGTGTTTGTATGGTATTACATATTGTAACGTTATTTGAATCATTTCAGTTTGATACATATAACATTTTATACAAATAACATACTTTTTACAAGACATTGTTTTACAAAACAACTTATCTTTTACAAACTCATTTTACTTGGTTATTTATTTAACCATGCATTATTCACTTATTTATACATATCATCTGAACTCATTGTTTTTCAAATGATTTACAAAACAAAGCAAATTACAAGGTTCATGACTAAACATTTTCTCAAACATAAGTCATGGAACCTATTTTCACAAAACCTATGTATCTCACAGGCATTTTTATGCTGACGTACCTATTTTCACATGTGTTTTTCAGGAGCTGTTGCATAAGATGATCAAGATACACATAGGCAGACTTGGGCTTTAGTGACAATAAAAGATGCAAGACTAGTTAATTATGTTGTATTTCTTTGTTTGATAAGACATTGTAACACCTTTAATCAATAAAACAAAACTTCATTTGCCATGGATTTGAGACAATTAATTCTGTTACAACACTCCCCGATGTTTCCGCCACGTTTTGTATGTTCTACGTGGTCGGGGTGTGACAGAAAAGATGGTATCAGAGACAATGGTTATAGGGAATTAGGTTATTAGTAATTAGTAATGCTTTGACCTAGTCTATAACTTTCTTAGGACCCTAACGCGAGTTTACTTGCGCTTAGTCATAAAACAATACTGTCACCTATCCTTAGGCGACGACCACAACAAGAACATAAATTTCAAAACCGCTTTGAAAACTAATCATCTGTTCTAGGATGATTGATTTCTAGGTTTTGAACCCCCTTTGAGTTTTCAAAATCTCGTCAAGGTTTTGGGTTTTAAATAATGTGAACACGTGCAAACTGGAAGGGTGAATGCCTGTATTCTGGGTTTTCTGTCTAGGCAAGCACTTCGTATACATCTCATCAGACGCGAGACCAGTTGTGCTTACCTGGGAATTCTTGGGATGAGTGTTCACTTATAGGCGAGCATGTCTTCGCGATACATTATTTTTGACTCATTTACTTTGATTAGTCACTGTGTGTCGTTTGTTTACCTTGTAGTAACAAACAAATGACCACTATCCATTGCGTTCATCAAATTTGTTTCATCTCATTCTTTTCGTCTAATTCTCTCACTCGTTTCCTTTCATGTTTTCTCTTTTAGAATGCCTCCTCGACGCGAAAACCAGATAGAGACTGCCGAGTTGGCAGAAATCATTGCGCAGCAAATGGCTGCTCAATTCCCAAACCTCTTTGCTCTATGGAATCAAGCCAACAACAACAACAATGGTCCATGCAATTTCAAGAGTTTTAACTCGGCAAAACCACTCAAGTTTAGTGGTTCTGAGGGAGCGACGGGGCTTCTCCAATGGTTCGAGAGCATTGAAAATACTTTCCGCCACGTGCAGTGTCCTGACAATCGCAAGGTCGAGTTTGCTTCGAGTGTGTTCCAGAAGAGAGCCCTTACGTGGTGGAATGGGATTATGAGGGATCGTGGTGCAGAAGTTGCTCTAGCACAGACATGGGCTGAACTTAGGGCCCTTATGATGAAGGAATTCTGTCCTCGACACGAGATCAGGGCTTTGGAAAGGGAATTCGACAATCTGGAGCAAGACAGCGGTGAGCATCGAGCCTACACGGACCGTTATGAAGAGTTAAGTCTGTTATGCCCAAACATGGTCACGCCTTTGGATAAGGCAATCGAAAAGTACATTGATGGCCTCCCTGATTCAATACAAGACATTTTGACTGGTAGCAACCCTACTACAGTTAGACAGGCCATTGAGCTATCTGCAACCTTAACTGAATCAAAGATCAGGAAAGGTAAACTTTTCCGAAAAGGTGACAAGAAGCCGGTCGAAGAATCGGAACCAATCGAGGAATCAAAGACCTTAGATGAACAGACTGGATCCCCTAAGAGGTCAAAGAAGCGAAAGGCTTCTCGGAACTTTGCCATGGTTACTTACAAGGATCAAACCGTCCCCAACCAACCAGCTCAACCCCCTGCTAGGAAACCATACAACGGAACTGCACCCTTGTGCAACCAATGTGGCCTACATCATCATGCTGCTGTGAAGTGCCGCAAATGCCAAACTTGCGGACTTATAGGCCATACAGCAAGAGTCTGCCCAGCTGCAGCTGCACAAAACCAAGCTGGCAACAACCCTGCTCAAGGTCGTTTTCTACCAGGTTCTTGCTTCAACTGTGGCGAGATGGGTCATTTCCAAAGAAATTGCCCAAAACTTGCTAATGCAAATCCAGCACAGGGATGAGCATCTGACCGATAACATCGTTTAGAAATAATCACGTCTTACGTATTATTTTCTTTTGTTGTAATGGTCCATGAAACAGTTGTTATCATTGTTTATAAATAAATCTTTTATTTACATTGCAATGTATTTATGTGATTGTATGTATAAACAACATATCCCCTACAATACCGACAATCAAGGAACCGCATTCCTTGAAGAACAGACTACTCCCAAGTTTCTTCCCTTGTATAATCTCTTGCGTTTCCACGAAAATCCTAAGTACCCGTTTCTTCCAAGAGAAACGATGTACGAGGCGCCAAGTTAATTGCAATCAATAACAAGATAATAACAATTAAACAACTATGTGTTTATGTGCTTATGAACATTACAAGACAAACTGTGCGGACTATGCAAGGAATTACGTAATTATGGATGCATACATAATTATGGAATTTAGTGCACAGAAACCACAGTAAGCTTTGTAATGTGCCTAGGAGTTAACTCCATTCATTTCCGTTTCCGAGGAAACAACCGTAGAAAATGACTCCGTTTGTTCATTTTCGTTTCTGAAGATTTTCCGTTTAGGAAATGAATATCCGTTTGTCCATCCTTTTCATTTCCGTTTCTGAGGAAGCAACCGTAGAAAATGACTCCGTTTGTTCATTTTCGTTTCTGAAGATTTTCCGTTAAGGAAATGAATATCCGTTTGTCCATCCTTTTCATTTCCGTCTCTGAGGAAGCAACCGTAGAAAATGACTCCGTTTGTTCATTTTCGTTTCTGAAGATTTTCCGTTAAGGAAGTGAATCCCCGTTTGTTTATTCCTTCATTTCCGCCTCTGAAGAATACTCGTTGAGGAAAATGACTCCGTTTGTTCATTTTCATTCTGAAGAATGTCCGTTAAGGAAATGACAGGATTATGCTTCACATACCTCTGGTGGTTATCTGACACAACGTCACAAATAGACTCCTACGAATTAATTTCGGGACGAAATTTCCTAAAGTAGGGGAGACTGTAACACCTGTGTCATTTCAACCATCAAACAAATGCCAAACCAATGAAATATTGTATTTCATACTTTGGACTTGTATAAATATGTGTATCTTTTGCACATATCAACTCATGTTCGATTTCAAGCTCTAAATCGCTTTCTGGAAGGTTATACGCGCACTAATGCGTAAATATAACCAGTTTAATGCAACGAACACTCCGGAATAGTGAAATAGGCTTAACATACCTTAAATAACCTATACATAACTTAGATACAAGTTTTGGAAGGTTTGGTGTGGTGAAATCAAAGTTTAATCGCTTACAGGGACTAAATTTGACAAACTACGAAAGTATGCCAATTTGAACTGTAACAGACATTCCGGAACATGACCATAAGTTAAACATACCATAAATATCCTTTACATAGCTTAGAAATAGGCTTTGAGGGGTTCGGTATGCTAAAATAAACTTTTGGGTCATTCAGGGACTAAAAGTGTCAAAAAGTGCACAAGTTTGCATTTTCGCGCATATCTTACGTTCTGGATACATCTGGACACCCAAAAATTTATGTAAGCATGACTACATTATATTTTAGTGTTCGCCATAAGAAAAATCCATTCGTCGCGTCATTTGGTTCGTTTTTCGCGCTTGTGCGCATTCCGTCGTAATTAAGCGAACATCGCGTTCGTACGACCAAACGAACCAACACCCGACATATTTTTGAGCATGTTTCATGTCCACAATGTTTAGGCATCATTTTAGGGCCTTAAAGTTGGCCTTACGGGCCTTGGAAGTGCCGGAAATGGGCTTAAACACGTGCAGGGACTGAAACTGTAATTTCTGGAACTTGTTTGCTGATCAGAAGCCTCAGGCGGCCCGCCTGAGTTTTCCTTGATCCTGAAGCGGGCCGCGTCCGCTTCTCTGATCAGATATGATCAAACAGTCAGCAGATTCTAGATGTTCTAACCACAACCACAAGTTCAAATTCGATCTATTCAGCTGATAAGGACCTCTTTTAGTCACCATAAGGTTCCAACACTTGTACGCACAAGATTAAGGCACGACATTCGACAAACGATCTTAACGGTTCAACGAATACTATAAATACCCCACCCCCCCATTGTTCAAAATCACAAGAACTTTGATTTGAGAAACTCTAAGTTGAAACTATTGTTTCATACCTGAGATTTTTGAATCGAGGTTAGCATTCGGGGACCCTGGGTTAGTATTCTTTCGTTCTTTTCCTTATTTTATTGCTTTTCGAGTCCGAAAGTCAAACTTTGTTTGACTTTCAGCGTTGACCAGTAATGGTCAATGCGAAGTTCGTTTGAACTTCGCAACGTGAGTGTAATCACGTTGGTCATAGTCCCTTGGGACTATGCCCACTGATTACCACGTTGTCTAGGGTCGTAGGGTAAGCGATCTGATAAATCGCTTATACCTCGAACCCGACCCAGTTTGGTCGATCATTAGGATCCGACCAAACACATTAGGTGACCATAGTGTAGGGAATAACCTTCCGAGGTTATACCCTATGGTCACATCGTTTAAGTAGTTGTATGATAGGTAGTTTATATGCCTTAGGTAAATTACCAGAATACCCTTTTCATGTATAATTGGTAATTAAGCATATGTAACCTAAACCTTTGTCACATAACTGATTATGTAACATGATTAGGCATATAACACTTGTCATAGGGCTAGTTAGGCGGTCCTAACGCGTTTCACGCGCACGACACGTTAAAGTAGCATAAGCTTCCTAAACGGGTCGTAATGGGTCGTAAGCACTTAGGTTAAGTTTCATTTAGTATGTAGGCTTTGTTAAACCAAATGACACGAGTCTCTACACTCGTTTGGTTTACAAACCCTAATGCTACCCGATCTTCCGATCTAGGTCCGGTTTATTAACATAGTTACCTATATTAGGTGCCGTTTGATATCCGCGATCTCTAGCATTGTTTAGTTGTTACTCAAGGACTACTGAGCAATCTCAAGTGAGTACATAGACCCCTCTTTTACTGTTTTCCAAACTGTTTTGGGGTGGAACACATGTGCCTACTTGTTACTTTCCTGCTTTCCTGTTTTCACATCATATACTGCTATGTTCGTTAGTACATTATAGTACATGATTTCAATACATTTTATGCTATGTATGTCCATTATGTGCATACTTAGTACATTGTTTTACATTGCTTTTCTGTTGCATATGCTTATCCAGCATATGAACACATTATACTACATATTGAACCGTTGTAATTATACTACATATTGAACCGTTGTAATCATCTGACTATGTGATCCGTTTATATCTGTGAACCGTTTGTATCTGTGAACCGTTTGTATCTGTGATCCGTTGATATCTGTGAACCGTTTATATCTGTGAACCGTTTGTATCTGTGAACCGTTTGTATCTGTGAACCGTTTGTATCTGTGAACCGTTTGTATCTGTGAACCGTTTGTATCTGTGAACCGTTTGTATCTGTGAACCGTTTGTATCTATGAACCGTTTGTATCTGTGAACCGTATTTGACCATACATAAACATTTCTACTATTGTTAAACATTACTTTGGTGGTTTGGTTTGATTAAATGATTAAGTAACGATACGTGTGTAATATGATACAAGCATGGTGGATACGCCGCTGGTACTTCCTATATATAAGTGTTTGTATGGTATTACATATTGTAACGTTATTTGAATCATTTCAGTTTGATACATATAACATTTTATACAAATAACATACTTTTTACAAGACATTGTTTTACAAAACAACTTATCTTTTACAAACTCATTTTACTTGGTTATTTATTTAACCATGCATTATTCACTTATTTATACATATCATCTGAACTCATTGTTTTTCAAATGATTTACAAAACAAAGCAAATTACAAGGTTCATGACTAAACATTTTCTCAAACATAAGTCATGGAACCTATTTTCACAAAACCTATGTATCTCACAGGCATTTTTATGCTGACGTACCTATTTTCACATGTGTTTTTCAGGAGCTGTTGCATAAGATGATCAAGATACACATAGGCAGACTTGGGCTTTAGTGACAATAAAAGATGCAAGACTAGTTAATTATGTTGTATTTCTTTGTTTGATAAGACATTGTAACACCTTTAATCAATAAAACAAAACTTCATTTGCCATGGATTTGAGACAATTAATTCTGTTACAACACTCCCCGATGTTTCCGCCACGTTTTGTATGTTCTACGTGGTCGGGGTGTGACAATATGGTAGAAAATGCAGAACGCCTGTTTGTTGGGCAGAAGTAGGAGAAGCTCAGTTGTCAGGACCTGATATAGTCCTTGAAACGACGGACAAGATTGTCCAGATTCGTGATCGCCTGAAAGCTGCCAGGGACAGGCAGAAAAGTTATGCTGATAAGAGGCGAAAACCTCTAAAGTTTGAGGTCGGCGATAAAGTCTTGCTAAAAGTATCACCCTGGAAGGGTGTGATGCGTTTTGGTAAAAAGGGTAAGTTAAGCCCTAGATATATCGGACCATTCGAGATTATCGAATGTATCGGCAGTGTAGCTTATAAGCTAAACTTGCCTGAGGAGCTCAGCGGAATTCATAATGTGTTTCACATCTGTAATCTCAAGAAATGCTTAGCTGATGAATCGCTAGCTATGTCTCATAAAGACATACAAATAGATGAAAGCCTGAGGTTTGTTTAAAGACCTATATCGATCGAGGATCGTCAGGTTAAAAAGCTCCGAAGAAAGCACGTGCCGATAGTAAAGGTCAAGTGGGATGCCCGTAGAGGTCCCGAATATACGTGGGAAGTTGAGTCCACTATGCGACAGAAGTACCCTCACTTATTCCAGTAAATATCGGGGTCGAGATTTCTTTTAAGGGGGTGAGGATGTAACACCACGTAAAAACGTGTCCAATTATGTAAAAACACGTGTCCTAAACTCTAATTATGTGAAGGATTGAGTTTGAAGGACTAAAGTTATCAGACAGTGAAAATATGAAACCACAGGGACTAAAAGTGTCAACATGCCAAACTTGTGCCTCTGAATGACCAAACGTGATGAATATATTCTTAAACGAGTGATTGATTGGATATAAGAAGCCGTTTGTGAAAATAATAGGAAGATTATAAAATTACAAGGGTTAAACGTGTCAACATGTTAATTCTGACCTCTGAGTGACCTTTTAACAAACCCGAGGCTTCAAAATATTCAAATATACTCTCAAGAATAAGTGGTATAAATTTCACGTGGTTTCGAGATCGTTAAGCAAGTTTTCAAGACTTTGGGTGAAAAGTGTCAACTTGACGAAACTTGCATTTATAGTGATATTTTAACGAAACCGAGCCTAACGAAGTTTGGTTATACTTCCTTGAGTCCCTACAAACTAAGTACAAGGACCTTATATGCCAAAAATAAGGTTAAAAGGGGTTTTGAATGGCCAGGGGCTGAATTGGACAAGTTTAAAACTAGTTTAACATGTTTCCCGGTTCCAGGCGAGCCGCGTAGCCCTCAAAGAACCCTTACGCGGGCCGCGTAAAAGTCCCCAGCTCAGAAAAAACTGCCAGGTGCGGGTTATCAGCTGTTGCACCACCTTAACTTCATTTGTATCGATCCCAGGGGCTGTTAGACGGTATTATTAAACCACTAGGACACCTGGGGTGATCCTAGGAGGTCCCATAACAGCTGGAAGCGATCCATGAACTTGGGAATTACTATATAAGAGGCACTAGTGTTGTGTTCTTTGGCACTTCAATTGCAACAACTTCAAAGGGACACTCATCTGGAGCTTGCAAGAAATAGGAGAAGACTTAGAAGTGTAGAAAAGATAGCAAGGACCATTAGTAAGAGTCTTAACCCCTGTTTAGTCCTTTTAATTAGCTTAATTACCGAAAAGTCAACATATCATAATTTAGCTTTGACTTTCGGTTTAATCACATATGGTCCAACCACTGACCGAAACGAAAGTGGTTATGGAACCATATTAAGGTAGGTGATTAACCCCTAAAAGGGCACCTTCTAATTATTTCGTTGGCTAGTTAATTGTCGGGTCAAACTAGTTTGACAAAAAGTCAAACTGGACAGAAAGTTTAAAAATGAATTAAATTAATTAAACAGAGGTTCTAAATTATATTTTAACATTCTAATGACTTAGTAATTAATATTAGCACATGTTTTATCAGTCCTAACCCGACAATTATAAGTCTAAGGTCAGTTTATAACCGAAAGTCGCAAAAGCTTGACTCTTGCTTTGACTTTCAGTTCTGACCCGTTCAAGCTTAATTCTCCCATGTTTTAAGCTTCCATTAGGACCACATTACTCAGTAGTATAACCCTCTGGAGTTATAGTGCATGGTTCTTAGTGGTTTGAATTATATGCTCTTGATCGTTAATATGCTTATAAATGCCAAAAATGCCCTTTTGACATAAAAATGAGATTTTTAGAAATGTGAGAAGACAAAAACCTTTGTTACTGATTTATAAACTTGTCCTAAAAATTTGACATCAGTTTGAGGTCTAGATTAAGAGTTATGCTCAATAGCGTAATTAGAAAGCTTTTTATTAATTAAACGGCATAAGTAGCATAAAGCCTATCTAAACCTAAATTTTAACACCAAACTTTTTACCCACTGATGTAATATAATATTTTGGGATTTTTGAAGATTTTTATTTATTTTTAAACTGATCATATCATAGGGTTCTAGCTTTGATTCGGTAATTGTCGGTTATACCTTTTTCGTGAATAAAATGAGTTTTACATAATATTTTGATACCAAACTTTTTACTACTGATTATATATGATAAAAAAAATATTTTGAACTTTATAAACTGATCAAAAACTCAGATTTCCTATTATGACCCGAAAATCGCTTAAAACCGACTTTTACGCGATTTAAGCGCATAGTATGGGTTAAAACTATTTTTAACATATAAGACTTGATACCTACTGATGTTTTTAGTAAATTTCTATACTTTAACAGTAAGCAAAAGTTTTAAACTCAGATTTTCAAAATTTACCTTTAAAGCTTATGTGAAATTACCAAAATGCCCCTTCGGTGCATAAATTGGTTATAAATGATAAATTTCACATATAGGCAATACCCTACTGATATAACTTATTAAATTAAATATTTTTACTGATTTCAAAAGACCAGAACTTCACCTTATTATAAAATCTCTTTTATAAGTATTAAAATTACCAAAATGCCCTTACGGGACTTAAATTGGTTTTAAATACTTTTTGGGCATATATGTTAACATCTTACTGATGAATTAACATATTTTAAGCATAATAACAATTAAGACCTGTATATAATTCATTTGGTTACCCGTTGTGCGTTTATGCGTTCGGATCGGTTTATGTGACTAGTTTACATAAAATAGCCGAAACAGGTTTAACCTTATCATTAAATCCTCAAATTCCAGAATGTGTTTAGTTTGCCCATATTATACAAGTATCCAAGCTTGTCGGGTCTAAACCATATTCCATTCTGGTCTCCGCTTAATCTAGCGTTTAGAACCGTAAAGTTTCTTTCTAGCTAGCCGGTCTAAGTCCTTGACTTAACTAAAGACCCGTTAGCATCCTAATAGGTTATTAAACCTTCTAATACAGATTAGTAGCATCCAGTAGAAGGTACCATCATAAAGCTTTAGGATTTACGGCTGAGTTATCTTCACTTTTAAGCTCAGGTAAATACTTTTAACTTATTTTCCCTTATACGGGCTTGGGATATGGTATTATAATAATACCACTTGGTCGGGTATGAAATCATTTAATCGGATTGTGATTAATAAATTTACATAACCCGTTTTAATCTGTATTGTTTGATAACATAAACATTGGGGGTTAATTCGACTGTGTCCTGGATATCCTCGGCTCATTTCATTTGAAAATGGCCACGACCTATGCACGGGGTGTAGGCATACACCTGACAGATGCAAATGCCAAAATATAAACTCACATGTTGGGGATAACTCCTTTGTGGGTTCTATAAGTGGTGAGTCGGTTAATCATGACCGGCTTCCAACCGGCCCCAATTGTAAGACAAACATGTAAATATGTATACAAGATTATATTTAAATAATTGTCCCAAGTTATAAATGATTTGTGCCATGTGCACTTAAATCAATTTTTATAAATGTTTTTCAAAAGAGTCAGTTAATTGTATTTACCAGTGTAAACTGACGTATTTTCCAAAGATTAATTGATAGGTACCTCTCGTAATAGGCTGGAGCTATTAGGTGTCGTATAAGAGGATCTTGCAAATTCCTAAGATACCTGAAGTCTGTTATTTTGTTTCTTTTTATTATTTATGATCCGCCTGTGGATCTTATTACATTCCAGTCTGTATAATCTTTCACTCGAACACTCAGACATTATGGTTTGTAATAGTTTATTCACCAAGCCTTCCGCTGTGCTTTTATATTGTGTGTATTGACTATGATGATATCAACTACGTCACGATACTCCCCGCCGGGCCCACCGGTAATAAGTAGAAATATCAGGGTGTGACAACTTTAGTCCCTTGAATTCACTTCGTTACACGTTTAAAGTCCATGACACGTGTCGTTACTATATTGGACATGATTTTGCGAGGTGTTACATACTATGTTCAGGCTAATCTTTCAGCGCTCCCTTCAATCCAAGACTGTGTTTATTCGTTAAACACGCTCTGTGAGTATACTCGACCCCCTTTTTCTTTAAGCACTTTTGGGTGTTACATACGTTATCTATATTCAAATCACAATCGACACACAACACAAACACTTTTATACGCTAACCGTTCTGCATGTTATGCGTGTTATTCGATGAATGCTAGTATGTTATGTTTATACAGTGATTGTTGCCTGACACCTTAGCAACGATAGTACCATAGTTTGGACTCAGCACCTGTCGTGGACAGGGGTTGTTAAGGGGTTTTCTTCACGTGTCACAGTGGTGATATGTGTTGCGCATTCTACAACTCGCAGTCACGTCTGTGCATATTTCATTGTCGATAACCTACCTGCTTCACATTATACATGTTACATGCTAGTTATGCGTAAATCGCTTTCGCTACTGTTATACTATCAAACTTGTACGCTCACCTTTACACTATGTGTATTGACTTTTATTTTAACGTATGTGACAGGTGTTTAGGATGCTGTGCTATGCTAGCTTTTGTGGAATCAAGCTAGGAGAGTATAGAAGCGAATTAAATAATTTATGAGTTGTCGGAACAGTTTTATCTGTCTTTGAGAACAATTTGTCTGTAATAACTGTGTTACTTTATATGTTACGGTATGGGACATAATGATTAAATATTTGGTAATTATAGTTGTTATGGAATCTCTTGGACAATTTGTTTCGCTCAGCGTCGCGCCCCGATGTTTCCGCCATCGGTTGGAGTGTGACAGGTTGGTATCAGAGCCATAACTATAGGGAATTAGGCAAGACTCGACCTAGTCTGGGTCGATGTCTTAGAATTGACCTAGTCTATAGTCTAAGTACCAACAGACCGACTTGTGCAAGCCTAGTAGGGGTTTGTACAAGCTTACTTGATACTCTCGCTCGAATTCGCTGAACACTACACTCTTGCGCGAATATCGCATACTACTGCTTCGTGTAAGGCCAGCCTTTCCTAAGGCTGGCAACACGCACATAGTTTTCAAAAATAAACGAGTAATTGGATCGAGATTAGGTGTGAAAGCCGCAAACTCTCGAATCAAATCGCTCGTTCGATGCGTATTTTTACTATAAACAGGAGAATTTGCGTTGAATCAGGAGTGAAATCCATACTTCGACGCAAAGCTCCTCTCTATCTCATGATTCTATCACACAAGCAGGGATGCAGTCGCTAATTTAGGGGTGAAACCCGAATCTTGATGACTTGTTTCGCTCTATATTTTGGTTTTACAAAACTCTCACCAAAGTCTCTATGGGTTCCAACGACTGGGGTCACGTAATGGCCAAAAGGATGCTTGCCAATCGCCCGGATTGAGGCGAGAGCACAGTCTATTAAGCCAGCACGTGTATCCAAAGTCCTTGAGAATAGTCGAATCACTTTGGGTAGTCAAAGTCTAACACGCCCAAGACATTCCGATTTTCGCTGATTTTACGCTGTATCGCTTTCATGTGTTTGGATTCCGAGAACCGCCACCACTGACTCTGTGATTTATCGCTTTTATGTGGAGTTTTATGTGTTTTATGTGGTTTTATGTGTTTATTTTGTTAGCGTTTTGAGGTAAACAGTGATGTAATCTACACTGATGGTCTCGATTCCACGATTTTCGCTCCGCAAAACACACACAACTCACACCACGCCAACAAATCGCTTATGATACTCGCAACCGCTACTTGCTATTCGCACTCGAAATTCTCGATCGCAATCGCAGCTTTGAAAGATAGGTGAATACGTGCAAAATAGGAAGGTGAATACGTGCAAAATACATGCTTACGTGGATTGTGTGCTTATGTGCTTTTGTGTTTAAGTGGACTATGTGCTTATGTGCCTATGTGATTATGTGTCTAAGTGATTGATGTGTTCCTGAGCTTTATATATAAAAGTAGCGTGTGGAGATACGCTAGGCTATACTAGATTTAATCGACCTGTGTCTCAGTCCTATGGCAATGTCTGTTGCAGACAATGTCGTCATTCGGATCGCACACTGCTCGCACCTCCCGCCGCAACCACGCTGACAAGCACATCGCTTCTCTAGTTGCAAAGTAAATGGCTAAGGTCATTCCGCAAAATTGTCAGCGAACTCAATGAAAACGCTAGCAAGTCCTCTGAGGAATCAAGGACTGACTGGCCAAGAGCTACTTTTAGCTTCAAGCAATTTAAGGCCTGCGGTCCTAAGGACTTCACGGGTGAAGATGGGCCTACTGCCATATTTCAATGGTTCGATGCAATTGAAGTCACTCTACGCCAAAGCGGCTGTCCTGAAAACCTACGCACTGTTAACGCAACTGGCGTTTTCCAGTCCAGGGCTCTGGACTGGTGGACCGCCGAAAGGAACAAGTGAGGGAATGACGCAGCCTATGGGATTACTTGGGAGGAGTTGAAGGAGATCATGATGAAGGTATTCTGCCCTCACCATGAGCTTCAGAAGCTAGAGGACGAGTTTTGGAACATCAAGCAAGAGGGTGGCGACAATGCTGGTCTAACTGCTCACTTTAAGCAGCTAAGCATAATCTGTCCTGGCCAAGTCTCTACTCCTGACATCACCATAAGAAATACATTCATGCTTTACCGGATTGTGTTGCTGATTTCGTGCAAGCCGCCAAGACAACAACCATCGAAGAGACTTATCTGCTCGCTGCCGAGATTAACGACAAGCGAGTTAGAGCTGGCTACTTCGATAAAACCACCAAAAGTCTCCATCAAGTTACCGCTGCTCCCACCGCTGAAACCGCCGCACCACAAGCTTCCAAGTCTTCACGCCGAAAGCGCAAGAACAACAACAACAATAACTGTGCTGTCACCGCCGCTCCACTCAATGCAGTACCTGCTCCACCCCAAAACCAGAACCGCCAGGTAGCAGCACCAGTGAGTAATGCACCGCCAGCTAAGCGTGCATATACTGGTCCACACCCGCTGATCTATTCCAAGTCAAAAGCCGAACACGCGCAACATCTCCGTTTGGTTCTTGAACTACTACAGGGAAACCGCCTCTATGCCAAATTCTCTAAGTGCGAATTTTGGCTTGAGGAGGTTCAATTCCTCGGTGACATTATCAATAGTCAAGGTATTCATGTAGATCCTGCGAAGATAGAAGCAGTTAAGAGTTGGGTTACACCAAAGAACCCGTCCGAAGTTCGTTCTTTTCTCGGATTGGCGGGTTACTATCGCCGAACAACAACGCCCCTCTGGCTTACTCATGCAACCCGAGATCCCTATGTGGAAATGGGAGAGTATAGCTATGGATTTCATAACGAAACTTCCGCGCACGCCATCAGGTCAGTATAGCATTTGGGCTATCGTTAATCGTCTCACTAAATCTGCTCACTTTCTGCCGATACGGGAAGACTATAAGGTCGAACGATTAGCACGAATCTACACCGACGAAGTCATTTGTCGACATGGGACACCTCATGACATCATCTCTGACCGCGATGGTCGATTCACTTCGCGCCTCTGGGAGACGTTTCAATCTGCTCTCGGTACTACTCTTAATCTCAGTACTGCATTCCATCCACAGACCGATGGTCAGACTGAACGCACGATTCGTACCCTTGAAGACATGCTTCACTCGTGTGTTATAGATTTCGGTGGTAATTGGGATTCGCATTTACCTTTAGTCGAATTCTCGTACAATAACAGTTATCACTCTAGCATTCAAATGGCACCATTTGAGGCATTACACGGAAGAAAATGTCGATCGCCTATTGTATGGCACGAGATCGGGGATGCGCAAATTACTGGTCCTGAGTTATTGCAAGAAACGACTGACAAAATCCTTCAAATTCGAGACAATCTCCTGAAAGCTCAAAGTCGTCAAAAGAGTTACGCCGATAGACGCCGCAAGCCCCTTGAATTTAACGTTGGTGATCACGTACTCCTAAAGGTTGCACCTTGGAAGGGGTAATCAGATTCGGCAAGAAAGGAAAGCTCGCGCCTCGATATGTTGGACCCTTTAAAATTCTGGAAAGAATTGGCAAGGTGGCCTACAGACTCGAACTACCAGAGGAACTTAGTAACGTCCACCCGACTTTCCACGTCTCGAACCTCAAAAAGTGTCTAGCCGGCCAGAATTTACATGTCCCTCTTGAGGATCTACAAGTGGACGAAACACTATACTTCGTGGAAAAACCAGTCGAGATCATGGACCGAGAGACCAAGAAACTCCGACGCGCACGCATTCCCACTGTGAAGGTTCGCTGGGAAGGCAAACGCGATGCCGAGTTTACCTGGGAACTCGAGAGTGATATGAAGGCTAAGTATCCACAACTGTTTGTTACGCCTACGCCTTAAATTTCGGGACGAAATTTCCTAAAGTAAGGGAGGCTGTAACAACCCGACTTTGGAAGTCAAAGTATAAGTCAAAGTCAAGTCAAAGGAAGAAAAGATTGCTAATTGGAATCTGTTATTCCTTGCTTAATTATTGCTTGTACTCTCGAACATAGTTAATCGATACTTTAATTTCCACTTGTTAGTTGTATTATGTGGAAGTAACAATGCGATAAACGTAACTAAACGCTAATCTACTAAACGCTATCATATCACTATCGCATCGCAATTCGAATTACAGGTTATGGATATTGTTTTACGTGTGTGTGATATTATGCGTTACTTGTGCATGCTTATATTGCGGGATGTTATTCGCAAACGCAATCGCAACTCTATCACAACGCAATCTCATCGCGGACTCGAAATCTAAGGGTTATTTTGTGGTTATCAGTAGTTATATTATTTTTGTAACTAATGTGTAATACTACCGCATCGCTTGCTCGCAACACATCGTAACGCTCAACGCACGAAACAAAAAGTCGGAAACCAACTGGCAAAGGACATCCGATCAGAAGGCCCTCTGACTGAATAACTTACATCGCCTTTCTCTCCTCTTACCTATAAATACCACCTGTCACATCAGCTTTTCACTGATGTGACAACTCTCCTCTGACCCAGCTCGTTCTCAAGCTATCTTCTCTCGGTTCCTCGCTATTCTTGTAAGTTTCTACCCTAAATCTTGTACTTCTTTGATCATTGCACACTACTTCATCCTTTCCACCAACAAATCTCAACTTTTCAACAAGAAATCCATCTGATTTGGACTGTTCAATGGTGACGTCATCACGGGTTCTTATAAACTTTGGAGAATGACTTCATCCCAGCAAGAATGGTTCGAATCTAACAGATTTCTACATGATTTTACACTAAATTCATCTAAATAGAAACACTTGTTAAATGTTTCAAACTTTTCTTCAACTTTCTTAACTTTTTACTCAAAAACCGTTAGAATTTGGACTAGTTCGGGTTCACCACTCATTCCCTAGTGGAGACCCGGACAGAGAATGGATTCCGAACGAAGAGACAACCAATTCACGGGTTGAACATGAAATCCCGCCAAGAACAGTTACCGAACGAACGGGGTGATTCCCATCCGAACGGAGGACTAGGCTTGCTGTGGTTTCTGTTGTTTAATGCGTCGTCATACCGTCTAGGTTCAATCGCACAAATTTCAAAACTTATCGGATTTTACAAGTTGCAAAACAAACAGGTCACAGAACGAATCGCCGTCCAATCGGATCGCCATCCGATCGAACGGTGATCCGACCGGATGACTTGTGATGTTCAATATTTAAACAACTTTCAATCTTCAAATGTGTTAAGCCTCCACTCGGATCACCATCCGAGCGGACGGCCATCCATCCGGATGAACGTCCGACCGGACGACCTGAGAAGGTGGAAACACCTCATGGTTTTCAAAATGCTACAACGAAAACTTCAAAGTTCCATCATACACAAACACATCCATCCCAAACGGACAACCCTCCGACCGAATGGTCATCCGTCCAGACAGTCATCCGATCGGATCACCATCCGCCCCGCATCACTTCAACGCACCGTTTTACGCACCGTTCAATGCTCATACTGTCGTACTGTGTTCAGGCTAATCTCCCAGCGCTCCCTTCAATCCAAGACTATGTTTATTCGTTAAACACGCTCTGTGAGTATACTTGACCCCTTTTTGCTTTAAGCACTTTTGGGTGTTACATACGTTATCTATATTCAAATCACAGTCGACACACAACGCAAACACTTTTATACGCTAACCGTTCTACATGTTATACGTGTTATTCGATGAATGCTAGTATGTTATGTTTACACAGTGATTGTTTCCTGACACCTTAGCAACGATAGTACTATAGTTTGGACTCAGCACCTGTCGTGGGCAGGGGTTGTTAAGGGCTTTTCTTCACGTGTCACAGTGGTGATATGTGTTGCACATTCTACAACTCGCAGTCAAGTCTTTGCATATTTCATTGTCGATAACCTACCTGCTTCACATTATACATGTTACATGCTGGTTATGCGTAAATCGCTTTCACTACTATTATACTATCAAACTTGTATGCTCACCTTTACACTATGTGTATTGACTTTTATTTTAACATATGTGACAGGTGTTTAGGATGCTGTGCTATGCTAGCTTTTGTGGAATCAAGCTAGGGGAGTCTAGAAACGAATTAAATAATTTATGAGTTGTCGGAACACTTTTATCTGTCTTTGAGAACAATTTATCTGTAATAACTGTGTTACTTTATATGTTACGGTATGCGACGTAATGATTAGATAGTTGGTAATTATAGTTGTTATGGAATCTCTTGGACAATCTGTTTCGCTCAGTGTCGTGCCCCGATGTTTCCGCCATCGGTTGGGGTGTGACAGTAGTCGCTAGGCATGGGGTGCCAACTTCCATCATATCTGATCATGACCCGCGTTTTGCATCTGATTTGTGGCAGGTGATGCACAAATCCTTTGGCTCGCGTCTAGACATGAGCACAACTAATCACCCACAGACGGATGGGCAGACTGAACGCACCATCCATACTCTTGAAGACATGCTTCGAGCATGTGTTATCGGACTTTGGTAACGGCTGGGAAAGACATCTACCCTTGGTGGAGTTTTCGTACAACAATAGTTACCACACCAGCATCAAGGTTGCTTCGTTCGAGGCTTTGTACGGACGGAAATGCCGATCACCACTATGCTGGGCAGAAGTTGGCGAAAGCCAAATCACTGGGCCAGAACTTGTCCTCGACACAACGGAAAAGATTGCCCAAATCTGACAACGTATGGCAGCTCGTGACCGTCAGAAAAGCTACGCTGACAAGCGTAGGAAACCGCTCGAGTTCCAGGTTGGGGATCGAGTGCTACTCTAAGTCTCACCTTGGAAAGGTGTGGTTCGCTTTGGCAAACGGGGCAAGCTTAATCCGCGATATGTCGGAACCCTTCAAAATCACTGAGAAAATCGGCAAGGTGGCGTACAGACTGAATTTTCCCGAAGAGCTCAGTGGTGTTCACAACGTCTTTAACGTGTCGAATCTGAAGAAGTGTCTATCAAATGAGACCCTCATCGTTCCTTTCAAGGAACTCACTATCGACGACCAGTTGCGCTTCGTCGAGGAACCGGTGGAAATTATGGACCGGGAAATCAAGACTCTTAAACGTACCAAGTTACCTATTGTTCGAGTTCGTTGGAACTCCCGTCGTGGCCCAGAGTTCACCTGGGAACGAGAAGACCAAATGAAACACAAATATCCTCAGTTGTTTAAGAAAGATGAGTCCAACAATGAAACTACTGCGGAATTTCGGGACGAAATTCCAAACCAACGGGGGGATGATGTGATACCCCAGGAAAACACACAACACAACTAGCTTCCTCAGTGACTATACGTGTTAAATTTCGGGACGAAATTTCTTTCAACTTGGGGATGATGTGATAACTCGTATTTCAAGCCTTTTCTTTGTGTTTTGATGTAACTCGTGTGTACGCTACTTGAATAGTTGATGTGTTGATTTTAGTTGAATGCTTATGAGTTTGTTTATGTTTATGTGTTACGTGAATGTTATAAGATGTGTGTACAATGTTTATCTGATCGCACAATCCCCCGGGCCGCACACTATCCATAAGCCGCACACTCCCATTCTCTCGTGCTTATGCTCTCGGCCCAAAACCCTTACCACTCGGACATCCAGTGGAAGCCCACCCGAAGCCCAAAGATGGGCCCGGCTCCAATTGTCCTCGCATATCACCAAGGGTGTTGGGGTGTAACTCCCATAATACTCAAAACACACAAGTCATACCAAACCCTAAGCTCTCCTTCTCCCCTTTGAAACCCGACGGCAGCCTCCCCTCATTCGAAGCCCTTGCATCGATCAAACCAACTCATTCTACATTCTGGTTAGTATCTCATGATTGTTAGCTTGTTTGATACATGATACTTGGTATTGTGATTGTTATAATCTTGGATGATGACTTGATGAATTGATGCATGATGTGTGTTTCATTATGGTCTTGCATGATGCTTAGTGTTTAGGGTTGCATGTTGGTAATATCCGATTACTAGATTGCATGAGTTTAAGGAATGTCTCTTGATGAACAAACTGTTAGGATTGAATTGGATGAACATGTGATATAACCGAATGATGGAATGTGTTCATGATTAATTAAGATGAAGCGAATTGATGCTAGGATCGATAGTTATGGTTGTGTGATGTCAATTAGTGAATGGCTGATGATTAGGGTTTGATGATCTATGAATGTATGATTTAGTGATGAATGCTCGATGATATCTTTGATGGTTTGGTTCGAAATTTACATAATGATCATATGAATAATTGTTACCTGTGATTTAGTTAATGATTAGGGTTCATATGAATTCAAGGAATTGGACTGTTAGATCCGTTTTGAATGTTAAATGATAGTGTTTATTGTTATTAGGTTTTGGAAATATGGTTAGAATAATTTTAGAAATAACCGACTATCAATTGATTGTAACTGATTGCCATGGTTTAAGGAATTTATAATCGAACTCGCACATTTACTGGCCACGTACTAAGCCACTCGCACACTTGTGTTTCGTGTGGTACAACTGCTTAATGCACAAGGTGCAGCCTCTTGATGCTCGGTCGCACACTAGTAATCGCATACTTCAATAAAGTAGACACTTGAACAACATGTTGTACAAACGGACATTGCATGACCGCACACTATGGGTGGTCGCACACTCTCACGTGGATTGCATACCAAAGTGGGCCGCACACTAGTTTTGGATTGGTTGATAAGTTGGGCCGCCCACTGAAACTGGGCCGCGTATGTAAAAAGGATCACACACTCTGAGTCGCACACTCTAGAGATGATCGCACACTCTTGAGTGTGGGCCGGAGATAAATGGGTCGCACACCTAATGGACTCGCACACTCACTTAAGAGTCGTACACTCTCAACGGGCCCATACATTGGGCCGTACACTTGAACAGTACACATCTTGTACTTTTAACTTGCAATTACGTGTTGGCTGTTATGCTTGTATGCTTCGTGATGATCCTTGTATGTATGCAACGTGTTAGATACATGTAAAACGAATACGTGTATTACTTGTAAACGAACCTGACTTATATGGTAACCATAATAGGACGTGGTTGACCACATTACCTCAAGTGACCATTATTTGCCGAGCTAATCTAAGGTGAGTTCACACTTTTCTTCAAAGCATGGGATTCCCGGTGGTTTGGGAATGGGTTAAACAACAACAACTATCCCTCTTGGGTGGGATACAACCTGTGTATTCTCCTTAGGTAGAATACGTACCTCCGTCCTCCTAGGTGAAGGACGACAACCGTTATAATACATGTCTTAAGCATACTAGACAACAACTCTATCTTAAAGTCCCCGCACATTTAATACCGACTTAATCGCTGGGCCAATGGCGAACGGGTTATTAGTTAAATAGCGCTATGAGGTTTGACAAGCCTCACACCGTGCCGCAGAGGACAGGAGTGGACTAATATACTTGGGCACTTGGTCAATGATGATAGACATTGACTCGGGGCACTCAACATAACTTCAGTCAGTAGTCAGTATGGTAAGGGTCTAGTGGTTTAAAACAGTGGGGTAGCTCCCCATGGCATGTTTTTATAAAGAACAAGGTTAACAACTTATGGTTTTGGAACAACATTAAAACGGACAACCAACTGTGAACTCGCCAACTTTTTGTTGACACACTACTGCATGCTTTGCAGATCATTAGGTACAGGCTGGAGCTTGCACGAGGAGTGGACGTTGTGGTAGGGAACCAACTGTTGGGTTCCTAATTTTAAACATTATGCTTTTGAACTATTAATGGGTTTTGATCTTTATGCTTCCGCTAACACTTAAACTTGGTTTGGGATATTGCTTTCGTAAACTTTAAACGTTTGGATTATGATGTTTTACTTTATTTCACTTATCGTTCAGTATGATTAGTGGTATGATCCTGGTTAGTCACACGCCTCGCGGTAATACTCCGCTTGTGGATTTTGGGGGTGTGACAACGTAAGGGTTCTAACGAATTATATGGTGTTGTTATATGTTCTTGACGCGGTTTATGATCTTTGTTTAGTAGTTTTGGTTGAAATTGTTATCTTGGTAGATTTGTGTTCAAGACTTTTAAGATGAAATATTTTGTTATATGATCTACTTTAATGCTTATCTTCGTGGATGTATTGTGACCATCCGTATTTCTTTCATTGATACGTGCGGTTAAAAACTCATAGCGGATGACTAATCTATCTTTAAAGGTTCACATGAATATATATATCAATAGCTCGCTAATGAATGATTTTAGGTGGTTAACGTGTGTTTATCGCGTTAACTTTCCGAAGAATTATCATGTTAGAAAACTCCTAGCGGATGACTAATTGTTCTGCAATTGGAAAATTGATTAAGTGCTTTTGTAACATATCTGATGTAGATAACATGTTTAGGTTGTTTTTGAAACAAGATAATAATATATTTTTCATATTTTGAGTCTATTATGTTTTAAATATAGTTTTAGATAATTTTAGTTAAACACTTATTCACTTATCTTTTTATCCGGTAAATCAATGACAAAGATTTAGTACTCTACTCCGCTTGTGTTCCATGGATCGATATCTGGCCCTTACCAATACTTTGCTACATATATGACAGGATACAGTTGTCCTTTTGTGTGTGTTTTAATGTTAAGGTATAAACCATTTTTATAAATATTAAAACCGAGTTCGCGCGCGAATGCATTGTACAAATACCTGTGCACTTCGCGCGACACCAATATCCAGAATTTTTGTATAGGCGTTTTCGGAGATGAACCAACGCCTTCAAGACATACGCGACCTCGGGGCTCAACGTATGCAGAAGAACCGGGAAGGGTTCGAGCTTATGCGGGATAAACAATTTGAGAGAGACTTTGACTTTTACTCGAAATCGCGCGACCACCTAACCAGAAAGGCGTTGGAGATGGCTATAAAACGAAAGGCAATCGTTGAAAAAAAATATAATATATGATTTTAGGTAATTTTTAATTTTTAATGTAATGTTTTTTACTAATCTAATGGTTTTTAATTACTGAAATGTTTTTCTGCTTTTTAAATTTTATAAATATAGAGATTAAACGAAAAATAAAAAATAATAATAATAATTGAGTAATGATGTATATGTAGTGTTACCACTACATACCCTGTGATATAACCCTATTCTTATAATTTTTTTTATCATTTGTTACATAACTCTTATGAAACGAGTTATATGAAGTCACCACTACCACATGGGCTAAAGATTGGATCCAAAACCACCACCTTTTAAAACAAACACAAGCGGTTAGGGCATGTAAAATAAACCGGTGTTCTATCCAATGTTTTAAAAACAGATTTTTAAATCAAATCGGATCAGGCTAAGCGGTATTTACCGGTTTTTAAAACATTAGGTCTATCCGGCCCTAGTTAGGCTTGTAAACGAACCAAACGTTCAGCGAACAGTTCGTGAACCGTTCGGCGGGAAGTTCGTTTGTGTTCGTTCGTTTATTAAACAAACGAACACAAACAAGAAATTTCGTTCGTTTAGTTAAATGAACAAACATGAACAGAGGTCGTGTTCGTTCGTTTATGTTCGTGAACGTTCGGTAACGTGTTTGTTTGTGTTTGATAGTTCATTAGTGTTTTTAGTTTTATTATCTATTAAAAATGATAAGTTGTCAAAAAAAAAAAAAATCTATTTAAATACTTCAAAATTCCGACAAAATAAATATCTAATAAGTGTTCGTATATTATATATTCTGTTTATGAATGATTGTTTATGTTCGTTTGTTTCCATTTGTGTTCATGAACATATATTTGTGCTCATTTGTGTTCGTCAACGTACGTTTTTGTTCGTTGCCTAAAATTAACAAACAAACACAAACGAACACGAACAATTTCATTTCCTTAACAAACGAACACGAACATAAAATCTCGTTTAATAAGTGTTCATGAACTGTTCGCAAACACATATATTTTTTAACAAACGAACACGAACAAGGTTTAGTTCGTGTTCGTTCGGTTCGTTTACAGCCCTAGCCCTAGCCCTAGCCCTAGCCCTAGCCCTACTCCAAGTTAAATCATTTGGAAAAAAGTCAAAAAAGATAGTAGATATATTCCAGCAGCATATCCCTAAAGTTAAGCGGTGTAACATTTTCTCTGTGGTTTCTCCGTCATCATCATCCACCAGCACCAGCGTGAATGGCCGCCCTGCCGGACAATCTAACCAGAGAACAGTATGTATACCTGGCGAAGCTTGCCGAGCAAGCCGAGAGGTACGAAGAGATGGTGAAGTTCATGGAAAAGCTCGTCGTCGGAACAACGCCGGCGGCTGAACTCACCGTCGAGGAGCGCAACCTTCTCTCCGTCGCTTACAAGAACGTCATCGGTTCGCTTCGAGCTGCTTGGCGTATCGTTTCATCGATCGAACAAAAGGAGGAGTCTCGGAAGAACGAGGATCACGTGATGCTGGTCAAGGACTACAGATCTAAGGTCGAGAACGAACTCTCCGATGTTTGCTCTGGAATATTGAAGCTTATGGATTCGAATCTGTTGCCGTCTGCATCCACCGGTGAATCTAAGGTCTTCTATTTGAAGATGAAAGGAGATTATCATAGGTATTTAGCCGAGTTCAAAATCGGAGATCACCGGAAGGAGGCTGCAGAGGCTACTATGAATTCCTACAAAGCTGCTCAGGTAGATATATAATTTCCTTGATTTACAAAGCAACTGTCATCTCTAACTCATTGAGATTATATTATTATTATGTGTGTGTGGATCATCTTTGCACTGTTACTCGATTTGAGTTGCTCAGGTTGTTACTTTCTGCTCAACTGTTTGTTGCTAAAATCACTATTCTAGTTGTGTGATATGTATAGATAGGCTAGTTTTCTCATGATGTCAAAAAGCCTAACACATCTGCCAAGATTGGGTTGTCTGATAATTTGCATGTTATTCTGTTTGTCAAGGATATCGCGCTCTCGGATTTGGCTCCAACACACCCGATAAGATTGGGTCTGGCGCTCAACTTCTCCGTGTTTTATTATGAGATTCTGAACTCATCTGACAAGGCTTGTAGCATGGCAAAACAGGTATGGTGCATGTCTGTTTGTCTTGATTTTGATGTCATTTATCTGTTACTTTTAGAGATTTAAGACCATTTGTGTGTGTTAAATTCAATGGTTCTTGAATATGAAGTTTTTGCTGGGTAATAATTATAAACTAATCAGAGAAGATTCCTAGATTAATTAATAAGGGGATGGCGGCGCGGTTTGTTGCTCGTCTACCTGCTATCCTTATGTAATTTGCACTGGTGATTGGAATGAAAAGTTTATTATTAGATTAATAAGGTACCTGGTTGGTTGGCAATTGACTTTAGAGTTGTTATTTATGACCACATGATATTTGGATGTGGATTTAAAGTGAAGTCTGAAAGTCAACTAACATAGACTCATTCTTACATGGTTTAGATGTGGTCCACACGTCTTCTTTGAATTGGCTAACAGGATATACAAATTCTGAAAACATCAAAGTTAAGCGAGTGGTTTCGCAGATTGAGTTCTTTGTTAAACCATTTAGGACCAGACCCGCTTGTTTTGCTAGGTCTAATAGATCTATGATTAGTCCCTTTTAGGACTTGATTCAAATTACTGATGGAAATAGTTTTATTTCTTTTTCAGCCGTATTACACATTTATATATTTAGGGAATAATGTAAATGATCTCTAGTTGCTCGTAACTTGGTAGTTTAAAGTGGTAATCGAGAACAAAACATTTGGATAGGACGAGCACATATATGATATATTCCGTTTCCATTTTATCTTTGGTATGTTTTTTTAGCATACTTGTCGCAAACATATTCTTATTTTGTTTAAAACGTCTCCCATATTTTGTATGAGTATGAGAACGTGACGATACTTTCCCTGTTTTTGTTTTCTTTTAATATGTAGGCATTTGAAGAAGCCATTGCTGAGTTGGACACTCTGGGTGAAGACTCGTACAAGGATAGCACTCTGATCATGCAACTACTGAGGGACAATCTCACTCTTTGGACTTCTGATGCACAGGTCAATACTCCCCTCCGCGCTTGCACACACAAAAACACAGTTTCAAGTGGTTTTAAGCACTGATTTTAGAACTGAATGGGCTGGTCAGTCGGACGGGGTGGTTGAGTCCATTTACCAGTCGGATATCAAATCCTTTCTATTCTTTTTTCCTTTCCAACATCTATTAGTATTTATTGAGTAATTAACTATTTCAGTTTTTTTTTATTTGCTTTATTCAAGGCTTTATATTTTGTCAACATAAAGTAATTCCATATGGTTGGTAGCAAGTCATTTTCGGGTTTATTGCTGCAGGATCAATTGGATGAGCCATAGATGGGCAACACTAAGAAGTGAAGTTTGTTGGATGAGGAAGAGAAGGGTCATTTCTATCGTCAACATTTTCTGTTTCATATGTTTGACCTTAACCAAACCCTCTGCACTTTCATTTATGATTACCTGCATCTTACCCCAATTCTCATGGAATAAGGTTCAAATAAGAACCATTGAATAATTAGGAACCACTTTTTAGTCCTTGGATCATATTTTGATGGTTGAGATCTTCCTCTCTTATGTCTTTTCTAATCTATCATATGTGACCAGGTGATCGAAGGTTAAAAAGTGACTTCTAGTTTTTAGTGGTTCTCATTTGGAACTTTTTGGTCTTGTGTAGAGATCGGAAACTTTAAAGAAAAAGAAAAGAATGGAAGGTACAATTTGAGTAGTTGACATCAAGACTAGTAAAAACAAAATGAAGTTGGTAACAATCAGCAATGTAGAAAAAAAGCCCAATTATGATTAGTATCTTTTTTTTGTTCAAATTTCATGCAACCTGGAAAAAGTTTGCCATATACGTTTATTGAGTTGAACACAAATTACGGTGAACGGAACTTTTTGGTAAGTAGTAATAAAGTAGCATTTCCTAGTATTAAAATTTTGAAATGAAATGGTTACTACAATTATTATACATATAAATTTGGTATATTTAAAAAACAAACGTCTGGCTTGATTTACAAAATCGGTTTTAAAATTTATGTGCAACAAAGACTACTGCAACGTCTCTCCTGATGACTAAACCGTTGTACCCCAGGACACAGCGAAACGGCCCAAGCGCAAGCATGTTGGCTCAATTGTTAGATCTGGTTACTAATATTGTATACATTAGATCGACTCCCTAATGGTAATTTGCTACGATTACGGCAGTTCAAGTTTGATTAGTTTGAACTTCTAACAAATTGTGAAGAGTTAAATGCCCGGATAGTACCTGTGGTTTGGCCTTTTATTCACCTTTTGTCCCTAACTTTCTAAAATTACAGCTATAGTCCTCAACTTTTTCAATTTCGTTCCCGGATAGTCCCTGGCGTGGATGAATGTTAGTTTTTTGTGTTAAGTGGGTGTGAAATGATCAAAATGCTCTTTAGTGTAATTAATTATTTAAAACCCTACCCCACCGTCACCCTCCCCATTTCTTTCCCTTCTTCAACTCTGCCATTACCCAACCAGCCAACCTGCATCTCAACCAATCAATCTCATACACAAATTGTCGACCACATTTCAATTTCAAATCATGGAAATCTCCTTCATCAAAATCAACAAAAAAAATTATGAATTCAAATAAATACAATTCACGTGAAAAGGAATAAAATCAAGAAAAATTCAACGAACCTGGAGAGGTAACTACAGAAACCGGAACATGAGAAGAGGCGGCGAAGATTGATTATTAACCGACGGAGGTGGCGGTGGTGGAGTGGCTGTAGAACTGTAAGTTGAATCGGAGGAGAACGAAATCTGTAACGGAGAAAGTTAAGAAGAATTCGTCGGACCTGGAGACACCTGAACCGCCTGCGGCGATTGAATAATATGTGATGGAGGCAGCGGCGATTGAATATTATGTGACGGAGGTGGCGGCGGTTGATTATCAAGCGACGGAGGTGGCGGCGATTGAGCATTAACCAATGCATGCGGCGGCGATTGATTATTAAGCAACGGAGGCGCCGGCGACTGATTATTAAGCGGTGGAAAGGTCTCCGGTGGTGGTGGTGGGTGGGTGGTGTTAATGGTAGAGACGGTGGTTGAAGGGGTGGAGTGGTGTTAATGGCGGAGATGGAGGATGGTGGATGTACGGCGAAGGTGTTGGTGGTTCTCCGATGAAGGGTGGTGGTGGTGGTTGTAGTTGATGTTGGTGGGTACGGTGAAGAAGAGAGAAATGAGGGATTTTTAGGGTATTTTTCATAGAATGGGCATTATAGTCATTTCAGAGTCATTTAACTGAGAAAACTAACCCCCATCCACGTCAGGGCCTATCCGAGAACGAATTTGCGAAAGTTAGGGACTTGTAATTTAAAAAATGTAGGGAGTAAAGGTGAAATCGGAGCAAACCACATAGACTATCCGGGCACTTTTCTCAACTGTGAACTTACGACCCGTAAAAGATATTCTTTACAAACATATGTTTTGGGGGTACAAGTTGTACCGTACCACCCTGACAACAACTACGCATGATCATTTTCTTATTCCTTTCATGTTTAACTAGGAAAAATAGGTTCACTCCAAGTCTCCAACTGGTTTGGAATTCACTGAGGTTTCTTTACTTCGCTACCTACATTTAAAGATTTTGATCACCTATGGGTTGATTTGGGTAAAAAGAGTTTACATATAGGTTCATTTGGGTCATCATAAATTACAAAGCCGGTCAATTTCATCCGTTTATACCACCGATCTAAACAGGCCATCTCAGTAAAGTTGTCTACTTAAATGAGTCCAAACGAATTTACGCCACTCACTACCATTGTTTGTCACCACCACTGCTACAGACACCACTAATGCTAATACTTTTTTTTCTTTCTAAAGCGCCTTTTTCAACAAGTCTATTTTGGTCGAAACCAAAATTTTCTTTTTGACCTTTTTATTGTTCGGGTAGATTAGGTTTCTGGTGTCAACACGCTTCAGGTTTAGGATATATAAATGTAAAGCTAGCTCACTTGATTTGTTCGGTTTTCATCCCACTCCCAAATTGTTCGTTTCTAACTTGATATGTTGTTATGAAGGTTCTCACCTCCTGTTCAACACCCTCTCCGTTTAACCGAACAGAGAAAGAGTGCCATATACACAACCCATATTCCAAATAACTGAAACCTGAATGCTCCAAATGTAATTCACTTCAGGGTATCCGTCATGTTTTCAGAGGGGAAATAGCTGATTAACCCGAACCCCCCCCCCCCAAAAAAAACACACACACACACACACACCTTTAGGATATAAACATAAAAATTACGATTAGGGCTTAAATTTGACTTTCAAGCCTTTTCATTTATTTGTATTTCCTTTTATTTCACCAGTTTCATGATACATAATCTTTCTCTGGAGTAAAACCTGATTTTACACACCACAAACATCAATCACTCCCTGGTGCTGTTTTTGAGCCATTCCAGGTAGGGGATGCTGCCACCAGTTATAGGCAATGCAATCACTTCAGGCACACTGCAACAACATCATCATACATATCAAAATTGTATTGACTAAAGCCACATTAATCACCCATTAGAGAAAAATGCAAATAAATGCTCTTACTCATATTCATGGTTTGCCTTGACATGCTCAGTTAGTGCATTCAGAAGAGATTCTCTGGTTTTAATTATCAGTAGTTCCTCTGAATCTGTTTGTATCTGTACAACATCCAACACGAATATAAAATAGATGTTTGCAAGTACATGTCGGGTGTTATAAAGCCAGAAAAAGAAATCATACCTCTCCCTCCCACAGGTACACTGACTCGATACCTGCATTCAAAATTCAATTTATGCTCAAAACTTTTATGCTATTTGAACAGCAGAGAAATTAAGTGCCCAAGAGGTATCTTGTTTCTTATACAAACAATAAATTTTGGGCTAGTATGGGTCACTAATATATTTTCCTCAAGGGTCATGCTAGCTTGAAGAAGAACAAAGCATAATAGAGAACGGGTAAGACTGGGCGTAACTGTACACCACCACTAGCCAAAATTAAACAAATATAGCGGCTGAACCTGCTATTACCCAACTCATTATGACCCAAACTCATTTGACTTTTTTTTGGGAGACCTGTTTCGATCTGAACCCGTCACACGCCCTTCATAATTATACGGTTCAAACCTACAGCTTAAAAGAAAAGAATGTTGGTAGGGAAAAAATACTAGCAGTCAAAGATCAGCTAATTAACACTTGACTGATTGACCTTTGAATCATTATTCTTGCAGAAAGCCAATGAGCCAATATCATCAATCAGTTTGGACAGATTGTCAAATCCTACATTCAAAGTCCGTAATAGTTTGTGCTTTTTGTCCAAATGTTCAAAACAAAGGCTTGTTATAGAAAAAGAAAAAGACAAGTATGACGATTTGACAAACAGTAACTCATGTAATCACACATCATTAAATAGCTATGCCACAGTAGCAAAAATTACTGTCTAAGGACCCAAAAGAAAAATTCGTACTTAAATGTTCTTTTTAGAAGTGCATAACCATATTTTTATCTTTCAAGTACAATGCTAAAAGATAAATCAGTTTGCATTTATCTAGCAACTCCAACAGCAGACACAACAGTGTAATTAACTCAACAATTATGCAATGAGCAGAATATCCTTGGCTTCAAAAAGCGCGTGAAACTCCAATGCGGCAATGTTTACCCAAGATAATATTTTAACTAGTTAACTTTTAAACAATAAAATAGAAGATGTTGTCATCATCTTTGGTCAGATTTGAAAATCTCAGACCCATTGCAATCAATGGTTTATTTAGTTCAAATACTGGTCAAGCGTCTATTGCATAGTTCGCCATATTACATGTGCATCATGGAGTTGCATCACATCAACTGCAACGATGCAATCTCATCACCGCACCATGCGCATAACATGCAATCACTTATTAAAAAAATATGATACGGAGTGACATACCCGGTACTCTGTTAACACAAGCTGCCAGCTTTTCTTTGACAATGCTTGCTGCCAGTTTCTTACCTAAACAAAAGACACAAAAATCAAGCAACACATCAAAAGTTGACTCATCTACAAAACTTTGTTGAGCATACAATTTTTTTGCAGAATTGACTAACTAAAATTAGCAACAAAGTAGACTTGTTTTTACATCATTCCAATTCAATTCTTCATGCTGATAATTAAGACACTACTGATCTCATAAACCTTCATTTTTGAAGTTATATAGATTCAAAGTAAGACTGCCTCTAATGATCAACTGATTGGTTTGCAGAAATTGTTTTGAAATGAGAGGAGTGAGTATAGGCCAATTAGTGATGACTGGAAGCAATTCACTCACTTTGATATATATTAATTACCTGCTTCTTTGTTGGGTACAGTGACGTAAACAACGATGCTTGGCACAGTGTTTTCCATTCTTATAATACTAGTAGTGCGATGATAGCCCTGCGCTTTGCTACCTGAACTCAACCTGAAAGCAAATTTATTTATTTATCAGACAGACAGACAGACAGACAGACAGTATTATTATAAAAACAAAACCCTAGAAATTGGGTTGGGGGAAAAGTACGTACCGAGGAGGGGTGGAGAGAGTAAAGGAGAAGGGATGGAGTTTGTGAAACCCTAAGCTCAGCATACAAAAGGCACCCACTAAAGGTAATCGCCGACGAACCCCCGCCGATGTCAGTCTAGAAAGTGCCATTTCCGAACCCAACCTTTGTTTGTATTCACATGATTCTTATTTTTCTCATTCTCTTGGGCTGCTCCAATGGCCCATTAACCTAATTCCACTATACGTTTACTACTTGACCCAACCGCACAGCATTTTTCCGAACCTCTTCTGTTTTAATTTTGGCATAAAAAGAGGAGGTTCATGCACAAGATTATCATCACCACAAACACACAGAATATTAATCACTACATTCTCGTGGTTAGAAATCAAATGTTTAGGCTTAAGACTGGTACAGTCATCCCGAATATTTTGACTAGGTTTATTACAATCATCCATCCTAGTTAAAATATTATTACATTCATTCTGAATAAAAGTTTTCTTCATTTTATCGTTGTTCCAGGCAAACCAGTTCACAGTAGAGTAACTAGTGCCTAAAAAACCTAGACCTATTGTCTTCCCACCACAACCATCATCTTCCACCCTCATATTCAAATCTGCATTGCTTTCAAAATGATGAGTATCTTTATCAACAACTTGATCAATTAAATCAATGTTTGGATGAGGAGTGGGCATTGGTAGGTAGTTTTTACAATGTGGTGGAAATTTTTAATATCCACCAATGCCTTTCTTCTAACATTTCATTTTTCGATTATAATTTGTAATCTACTTTTCTCATTTTTCTCTAGTTTATCTATTAGATTGTTTATGAGAAAATATTTTCGGCGAACAAATTCTTTTAATGTCTGCATTTTAGTTAGAACTGAATTCAACTTTCTCTGATATGCAGCTTCATCTAGTTTAAGTTCTTTGTTTTCAAGGTTTAGGCCTGTGCCCCATATGTATTGACAAGCGTGTAATACTGAATACAAGAGATATATTTTATACCAAGTTAATTATGAAAATACATGTGCCTAGTGCACTTAAAATGATTTTGAAATATTTTCAAAATGTGTAGGTTATTTGTATTTACCAGTGAGACTGACGTGTCTTCAAAAGAATAAGCGTAGGTTGCAAGGATACGTAAATAGGCTGGAAGTTGCCCGGTAAATGCTTAAGTGGAATTTGCCCGGTAAATGCTTAAGTGGAATTTGCAACTCCATGCATTGAAGTCTAGTAGTCTGTTTATGTAATCTTTTTGTTATTTCCGATCCGCCAGTGGATCTTTTACACATTTTCGTTTGTATATTATTTTGAACATTCGGACAATTATAATTTGTAATGGTATTTTAAATACCAAGACTTCCGCTGTGTTATTTGTGAACATTGATATCAACTCGTTACGTACCCCAAGTTCGGGCCCACCGGAAATACAGGGTGTGACACCCGTGTCTCTTGTCTGCTTCTGTTTGTCCTTTTCTTCATGGACTCTGGAGTTGGGCACGACCCCAATGCCTTGGTGGCACAGCCCCGTGTTTGTCTTCTGATTTGTTGTTTTGGTCTTGGGGTGAAGCTTGGAGGGTAGGCATGTCATGTCAACTTCTCTTCTTTTGTATTTATGTTGGTTTTTGCCATTAATTTGTTCCTTTTGTAAATTTAAGCTCTTTTAATCGTAAAAATCAAAAGTATACAAATAAACACATTTTTTTTCAATATCAGTATATAAAATGGTTGATTTTATATAATTTATATGTTAGATTTTACGCATATTAGGTTACAATCAATTTTCAAAGAGAATTCTTTTTCTATATCACAAACTAAAATTTAGTATTCATGATCATCGATTTGATCACATAAATATTCTTATTTTTCTTCTTCAATTGTTACATGTTTTTAATGGAAACCGTCAACCTTTTGTTTTCATCATTGTATAAATTTGTTGATGTACTGATAGGATATTGAATGGTGATTTTCATTTTTCTTAGGGTTTAAAATGTATTTTGTTTTTATAATCAGACGTCACCAAATGTTCTGGAAGAACAACCAAATATTTTTATGCCAAACATTTAGTTTAGATCATAGGCTACAATTATCGATTCTTATAACTTTTAACAATCTTATGATAGTGAAGATGCACAGAACTAATTATGAGACTAATCAGTTGGGTTTATGTTCCTTTCATAGTGGTTAATCTTCTTATGGTTTCCTGAGCTCCTTAATGACCGTGGTTTATCTGCAAAACAAAACACCGTTACTCGCTAAGAGGGGAATGTGGGGGTTTCCCTCTTAACCGGGCTCCGGCGTGAGAATAAGCGACTGCTTTTGGGGAGAATTAAGTATTAAGTGAGAGTAGAGGGAATGGAATGTTTAACCTGTGAAGTGAGCTGTCTATTTATAGCCGGAGAGGTGTAAGAGGGTGTGGGCGGTTTATCACTTCTCTTCTACTATTTCTTTCTTCTCGGAACTTCTTTGAATCTTCAAAGTTTGAAGAACACGTGTAGCAGATCTTCAAGTTCTTGAAGAACATCGTAGCCGATTATCAAGCTTGCTTCCAGTATATTCGAGACCCTTGTTTTATCTATCGATGGCTGAGGAACAGCATGAAGATAATCCCGGAGAGGAAGGTCCTGTACCTGTTCTCCGGTGGGATTTAGGGCTTTTTGAACAGCTTTCCCGTAGTTTCCGGTTCCCACCGGAGTGGGATGCCCGGTACCCCGGCCAGAACCAGACGGCCGCTGATGCACCGCCGGGGTACATCACTTTATTCGAAGACTTCTTCCAACAGGGCAACTTCCGGTTGCCGGCGACCAACTTCATGGCTCATATTCTTCAATTTTATGGGTTCCATATATCTCAAATGAGCCCACCCGGGATGGTTCGTGTCCGACATTTCGAGTTCCTGTGCTGGGCTCATGGCATCGAGCCAACTGTCGATAAATTCCGGGCCTTTTATCAGCTTCAGCGAAATATGGGTTTCTACTCTTTTGCCAGTCGAGGCGCAGCGAAGAAGGTACTTCTAAATCCTCCCAAGAGTTTCCATGACTGGAAGCCGAAATTCTTTTATATTCGCGAGGAGGTTATTCCGATCCCCATGACGTTTCGCGCCTGGAATGAAGCGATTGTGAAGGAAGACTTGGCGATACCCAAGACTGAGGCTTGGTATCGGGAGCTTACTGCCACCCCAAACCGAGTATTTGGGGAGAATGTCTTGGTAGCGGCGAGGATGAGTGATCAATGGCCGCCTGAAAGCAAGGAGGTTCCTATCTTGATGATTGATGATAGAGGTTAGTAATTTCCTTGGTTTTACTGATATTTCGTAGCTTGTGTTTTTACTTATATGATTTGTCGTGTAGAGGCGCGTTTGTATCAAGCTGCCTTCGCCACTTTTGGCGGTACTATGGGCGTGCGCCCGCTTCAGGACGGAGAAGAATACTGGTATGACCAGATAAAGGTTAACTTTATGTATCCTGTTGCTGATGCGTTCGCCTCGCCGCCTACTGCAAACGAAGGTGCGCACCTACCGAACCCTCGCCCTTTGCGCTCTGTGACTTCTGCTGGGAAAGAGGTTGTCTATCTTTCCAGCGAGGAGTTAGTAGGGTCCTCGAACGGAGAGCTAAGTTCGTGGTCTAGCGTCTTTGCAGGTGTGTTGCGCGACTTGGGTATTGACCCAGAAGAGAAGAAGAAGAAAAAACCAGTGAAGAAGAAGAAGGATGTTGAGGTGACCAGCAAGGGTGCCGGGAGTAGTCGCGCAACCACTGGTGCTGTGGATAAAGGTATTTTTCGCCTCCGTCAGAGTGACTTGAGAGATTTCGTGATTGTTAGTGACTCACTTGAAGGTTTGTCGCGCGCAGGCGGAAAGACGACTGGAACTGGTGGCTCAGGGAGCGCGGGTTCTCGCAACCCGGACGCTGGCGCTACTCCTTCCACTGCCGAGCATGAGGAAGAGGAAGAAGAAGATGCTGCTGAGAAGTTGATCAGCAGAAAAAGGAGTAGAAGCGCGACCACTGCTAGTGCGGCTGTTGCGCCGGTAGCTGGAGGGGCGTTGGTGCTTGGGAAACAGAGTAATCTGCGTTCCCTTTATAGATTCTCTCCTGGTATGTTCCTGATTTGCCTTTCCTTTTGTTGCTCTCTTCTTAACCCGGAGTTTCTGCAGAAACCAAGAAGAAGACCCCTGAGAAGGGCGTTGTGTTTACGAAGCCAGAGCCAAAAAGGCCAAAGATTATCATCAAATCTTCCAAGACTGCTGGGTCTGAATCTGCCAAGGACAAGCATACTGCTGAGGGTGATACGGCGAAGGCTGCCGAGGAGAAGAGGAAGGTTGATGAAGAGCGTAGGAAGAAGGCTGATGAGGACAAGAGGAAGAAGGCGGAGGAGGAGAAAAAGAGGAAAGCCGAGGAAGATAGGAGGGCTGAGGAGGCGAAGCGCAAAAAAGCCTCTGACATCGAGAAGGAGAAAGAGAAAGAGATGGTTGTTGAGAAGGCGCAGGGTCCGGAGATTGAGAGCGCGACGGGGCCTGAAGAGCCCCGTCAAGAGAGGAGGAAAGAGCCTGAGGTTGAGGAATCTGCCCGCCCCGCGCATACTGAGGTTCCCCATCGTTCTAAGGGGCTTTCTACCAGGGGATCGGGCCCTTATGTTTCTAGCGGCGCAAGCTCTGGTGGCGCTAGTGGTTATAATCTGCAAGCTATTGGGGCGAAGGATACACTTGGTGATATCTACTATAAAAGTTACACCGAGGAGGAACGCGGTAATGCCCCCCATCAGGCCCCCTGGAGTTTGAGGCAAAAGGACACCTTTCAAGAGTTCGGTCCTTGCCGCAATTGGTTCTTCAACTCTTTCACTCCTGGAGAGGTTAACCGGCAGAGGACGAAGACTCATGAAGCGCTATACCGTACTTATATGCTCGGGGAGGCGAATGCTCGCGCTGCCAACCAGGAGATTGTGCGTGAGTGGCGAACAATGGTTAGGGAGCGGTCGGACTGGGAGAGGTACCGCGAGCGGATGCTGAAACGTATTAATGAGTTTGAGAAGTCGAAAACTGCCCTGGATGAAGAGAGGGCCAAGCTTGAGGCTGACAAGAAGGCCGAAGAATGGGGGCGCGAGGGCCTGAAAACAAAACTTCAAGCTGCTGAACAGCAGCTGGCTAAGGAGAAGGCTGAGTTTAAGCGCATATGTGCGAAAGACAATGAGCGCGCGGCCGCGACTCATAACAAGATTGTCAACCTTGAAGCCAAGGTTGTTGAATTGACCGGCAAGGTCGAGGATGCGCAAGCTGCGCAGGTTGCTAAGGAGCAGATTGAGGTTTGTAAATCTTTCCTGCCTTTTCCTTTTGTGCTTGTTTGCAAAATAGCCTAAGTCTTGTCTTTTTTAGGTTGAGCTTACTGAAGTGAAGACTCAGTTGTCAGGCAAGGACAAGGATCTTCATGCCAAGGATGTTGAGATCGCCGAATTGAAGCGTCGCCTGCGGGAGCAGGTTGACAAAAGTGAATCTTTGGAGATCGATCTGGAGGCTGAAAAGTCTAAGGCTGCCTCAGCTGAAGAGGCAAAGCTGAGGGCTGAGGAAGCGCGTGATGTTAGTACTGCGGCTCTTAATGTAGCGCAGACTAATTATGCTGAAGCTCAGGGTATCGTGGATACTCTCGTCTCTGATGCCGAGTGGCTGCGCGGCCGGGGAATAGTTCTGGTATATCTTAACTTTGGTTTTACTTACCAAGTTAGATCCTTATTTGCTTATTTTGATGCAGATGGCTAACTCGATTCTGAATGCTGGCGAGCTGGACCAGACTGTCGCTGCTCTCATTGATGCTTCTCGCGCCGTTGGACATCGCGGAGGTTATATGGAGTGTGCGCAACATGCCACAGAAATGTTTGGACAAGAGTTTGATGCCAGTCATTGCTCGGTAACTGATGGAGCTGATGCCGAGTTGGCTCGAACTGAAAATTCTTATAATCATTTAGCCCTACCTGTGATGGATTTGGTCTCCAAGGCCCTAGAACACGATGACTGGTGTGCACGTATGAAGGGCATTCTTGATCCACCAGAGCACGTAGACCTCTCTGACGAAGATGAAGCGGCGGGCAATGATGGTGGGAATGATGGTGATGACGGTAAACCTGGCGACGATGGTGATAAAGGCGACAAGCATGATGGCAGTGGAGATGATGAATTTGAATAGGTTTGTCAACAGGCTTTGTGCCTTGTAAAAAATTCCAGTAGGTTTCTGATGTAACCCCTTGCGCGGGCGCGCTTTTATCTAATGAATGACACTGTGTTTCTATAACTGTTGCGCGGTTGCGCTTATTAAATAGTATGTTTGCTTATTTTCCCGTTACAATTATTGCACTGTTGCTAGAAACTTTGGTTAAGTTAGTGCGAATAAATGCAAGTGCGGCTATTGTGAGAGTAACTGGAGTGTTTTCGTGCTAATCAAAAGTTTAACATGCATTTGTAATGAAATAAGTCGGATAGTGATAAAAGAGCATGTCGTATGCTTTCATTGATTACGTAGGCGCTTAGGCCGAGATACATTGCTTGTAACATAAAAGGCGTGTAGCCAACATAGGGAAGTAAAAGGCGCGTAGCCGACATTAGTGGATAAAGGCGCAGGGCCTAGAATAGTCATATATAGCATTTGCGCAGTTGTTGCGCATTCCACGTGCGCGGGATGATGTGTCCATCCATGGTGCGCAGTTTGTAAGCCCATTTCCCTAGCACTTCATGAATCAAGTATGGGCCTTCCCATTTGGGTGCTAGTTTTCCTAGGCGTTCAGCGTTTGAGGCTTCCTTGTCTCGAAAGACGTATTCTCCTGGAGTGAAGGTACAGATGCGGACTCGCGCATTGTAGTACCTCTCCAGTTGGGTCTTGTACTTGGCCTCCTTGATTCGCGCTATTTCGCGTCGTTCTTCTAGCAAATCCAAGTCAAGACGACGCTCTGCCTCGTTGTCGATTGCGTTGACTGCTGTCAAACGCGGAGAGGGCAGGCCAACTTCTGCCGGGATAACCGCTTCTGAGCCGTAGACTAGGCTAAAAGGGGTTTCGCCGGTACTTGTTTTCGGCATGGTTCGGTGAGCCCATAAGATACTCGGGAGCTCATCCACCCAGCCTCTTCGCTTCGTGCCTAGTCTGGCCTTTATCCCATCGACGATACACTTGTTCACACTTTCAACCTGCCCGTTGGCTTGAGGGTGCGCCACGGAGGAGAAAGTGTGTTCTATCTTCATCTCTTTCAACCACTTCTGGAGGTCCTCGGATGCAAAGTTGGTGCCGTTGTCTGTTACGATCTTGAGTGGTAGGCCAAACCTGCAGATGATGTGCTCCCAAATGAACTTGCGCACCATTATGGCTGTAGTTGAAGCAAGGGCTTTGGCCTCCACCAATTTCGTGAAGTAATCGACGGCTACTATTATAAACTTGACGGCGCCAGGAGCCTCTGGGAAGGGTCCCACCATGTCGATTCCCCATTGCTGAAAGGGCCAGGCAGTGGATACGGGAATCAGATCGTTCTTGGGGCGCAGGGTTTTCGGGGAGTGCCGCTGACAGGAGTCGCACTTGCGCAGCTCTTTCAGGGCATCCACATGCATCCCTGGCCAGTAATACCCAGCGTTCATAATTTTTGCGACAACCATGCGTGGCCCTGCATGAATGCCGCAAATTCCTTCATGAATCTCCCTTATCAGATAACTCGCATCCTGGGGGTCCACGCATCGCAGTAGCGGCCCCAAGAAGGACTTGCGGTATAAGATACCACCATTCATTTCATATTGCAGAGCCTTGTTTTGAACCTTCCTTGCCTCTGCTTTACTCTCAGGGAGTATTCCTTCTTGCAAGTATTGGATGATAGGGGTCATCCAGGATGGCTGCCCTATCTCGATCACGTTGACTTGTCGTAGCAAGACTGAAGGATTCTTGAGCACTTCAATCCTTACATCTTTGGCGAGATGTTGAAAGGAGGTTGAAGCAAGCTTGCTTAAAGCATCAGCTGGTTTGTTTTCAGAGCGATTGATGTGGATTACTTTGTAAGACTCGAATTGTTGGAGCAACTCTCTCGCCTGCTCTAGATATAGGGCCATAACTTCACCCCGTGCATCGTATATACCGTTGACTTGGCTGGCTATCAAGAGTGAATCAACATGTGCATGTAGGTTTCTAGCTCCCATTTTGATGGCGAGGCGCAAGCCTGCCAGAAATGCCTCGTATTCCGCCTCGTTGTTGGTGTTTTTAAAATCCAACTTGATGGCGTAAGTGAATTCATGGTTTTCAGGGCTCACTAGGCGCAATCCAGCTCCCGCGCCGTCCTCGTTTGAGGCCCCGTCAGTATAAAGCATCCAAGTCTCATTTGTCGTGTCTTTTTCGGGAGTCTCCACCAGCTCACAATCTTTGATTTTCTCAACTGGGACTTCTGTGATGAAGTCCGCTAGAACTTGACCCTTGATGGCTGGGCGCGGCCGGTACAGAATGTTGTGGCCCCCCAGCTCGATGGCCCATTTTGCTAACCGTCCGGATGTTTCTGGTTTTTGAAGTATCGTGCCGATATGGAAATTGGTAAGTACTGTGATCACATGCTCTGTAAAGTACCTGCGCAGCCTTCGGGAGGCGTGTAGCAGCGCAAGCACCAATTTTTCCATCGTGGAATATCTTGTTTCTGGGTCGGTGAGTACCCTGCTGACGTAATAAATTGGAGTTTGAACTCTATCTCTTTCCACCAGTAATACTGATCCTACTGCCTTATCTGAAGAAGATAAATACAGTACGAGTGGTTCTTTTTCAAACGGTGCAGTCAGGGTAGGGAGCTCGATCAAACATGCTTTCATTTGCTGAAAAGCCTTTTCTGCTTCAGGGGTCCATCTGAACTCTTGCTTCTTGACACAGTTGCGCAGCGTGCTGATAAAAGGGTATGACTTTGCGGCGTGATTTGATAAAAAACGGTTAAGCGCGGCGAGGCGGCCGGCTAGCCGTTGCATCTCTTTGATTGTACGCGGCGATGGCATTCGCTCTATGGCCTGGACTTTTTCCGGATTCACTTTGAAGCCGCCGTTTGTGACTATGAAGCCTAAGAACTTCCCTTCTTCCATGCCAAAAGAACATTTGGCTGGATTCAACTTCATATTTACGCTGCGCAATGAATTGAAGGTTTTTTCGATGTCTTTCAACATTTGGTCCTCTTCGGGACTTTTGACCACTAGATCATCGAGGTAAACTTCAATATGCTTTCCGATGTCGTCGGCGAAGGTCTTGTCCATCAATCGCTGGTATGTGGCGCCAGCGTTTTTCAGGCCGAATGGCATCTTCGTATAGCAAAAAATCCCCAGATCTGTGCGAAAAGCCGTCTTGTCTTCATCCTCGAGCTTCATTTGAACTTGATGGTACCCCTTGTAGCAATCCAAGAAGCACTTCCATCTGTATGGCGCGAGAGAGTCTATCTTTTTGTCGATCTCAGGCAAAGAGTAACAATCCTTAGGGCATGCCTTGTTGAGATCGGTATAGTCAACACACATTCGCCATCCACCACTAGACTTCTCTACCATTACGGGGTTCGCAACCCAACTTTGATAACGTACTTCTCGCAGGATGCCGGCCTTAAGTAACTCGCATACTTGCTCATTCATTGCCTTCGTTTTGTCTGCCCCTAAGCTGCGCCTTCTTTGGACTTTCGGCTCAACCGAGGGGTAGGTATTTAAACAGTGCTCTGTGATGTCGCGCGGGACTCCGGTCATGTCGGCCGGGGTCCAGGCGAAAATATCCATGTTCTTGAATAGGAGCTGCTTGAGACGAGTTCTGATGTTTGGTGAGATAGCGTGGCCTATCGTCACCGTTTGCTCCGGATATTTGCGATTTAAAACCCATTTTTGGGGCTCAGTCGCTGAAACCTTCGCCGCTTTGGTTGGGCGCAACTCTTCTGTTGACATTACTTCTTTCTTTGCATAAACAATTGCCACCCCGGTCTTGGTTGGGAAACCAATCGCTGAGTGCGGGGTGGAAGTTATCATATTCAGCTCGCCTTGTGTCTCTCTCCCGATCAGCACATCGTGTCTTGACTTAACAGGCATCACCATGAAGTTAACGTTTGTTGTTCTTGAATGCTTCCCGTCAGAGAGTGTGACGGGGAAGCTGATCTGGCCTAGCGGGAAGACCATTTCATTGCAGAATCCAGACAATGGATAATCAACTGGTTCAAGTCTTGCTTTGTCTTCATCGTCGAACTGGTTAAAGCATTGCTCATAGATGATGTCTGCCGTGCTCCCCGGGTCAATGAAGACGTACTCAGTTTCATAATGACCGATTATACCGGTGATGACGATGGGTCGTGTGGCTCGGGGACCCCCGCGCACCACCGGGAAAATAACTTGCTGTTCTTGCCATGAAGGCTCATAAGGTCTCTTGCCTTTTTCTTTCGCGCTATACCTTGGTCCATTGACCATGTGTGTCTCCAGGCGTCGGACTTTCTTGTGATTTCCCTCATCGTGGCGATGGAGCTGTCTTGTTTCTTTGCGCACGTTTTTCACCAAGTGGCTCAGCTTTCCACTCTTCAGCGCTCTTTCGATCTCTTGGCGTAAGCTGTAACAATCATCAGTTAAGTGGCCTGTATCTTTGTGGAAATCACAATACAAGTTGGGGTCCTGCCCCTTTTTGTTCGTCATTGGTCTTGGCGTCTTAAAATCATGGTTCTCCGTCATTAGCACCTCTTTTGGTGTTTTTATGAGCGGAGTCCAATGCTTGTCACGATTATCGTCTCGGACTGCCTTTCTATAGCCGATGCGATCGATAGTATCTCGCGCGTCTTCCTTATAGCGGAATCGTTCTTCATAACGGGGTCGTTCATTATAACCGCTGGAGTGGTTGGCCTTCCACCCAGGGTTCTTGCCTTTGTTGCGTCTGTTGTCGTCGCGCGGGTGACCCCCTTTGGAAAATCTATCTTCAGAACGATAGCTGTTGTTTCGTGCGAGTGACTCTTCAGTTTGCGCGACTATCTTCGCGGCTTCCATGAGTTTATCCCATTCCTTGGGCATTCCATCCTTTCCCGTGATGGTTCTAATTAGGCTATCGCAGCGGATGGCTTTCTTGAAATGGCAGCGCATGAGTTGCTCACTAACGCCACCGATTTCCAGGCACTCTTTGTTAAAACGAGTGATGAAATCTTCCAAACCCTCATTATCTCTGCGCCAGATATCTTCCACCTCGGCTGTGTCGCGCTGGTATCGTCGTTGTTGACTAAAGTGGCTCATGAACTGGGTCCTGAAATCTACCCATGATTTTATCTTTCCCGGAGGAAGGCTGTCGAACCAGGCGCGAGCAGCCCCGGTAAGCGTTTGGATAAACAGATGGCACCACATGGGCATATTCCAGTTCCCCATGCAACCGGCGCTTGTGAAAGAGCTGACGTGATCATCGGGATCAGTCAATCCGTTAAACTTTCCAACTGTCGGAGGTAACTTTTCTTTTTTAAGCGGCGCAAGCGCTATCTTCGGAATGAACTTCGAATGCTCTACTGCTTCAGCTGGCCGGTAGGCGAGGCGAAAGTCTTGCTCTGCCTCTTCGGTGTATCCCACATGCTGTCTTGGTTTGTAGTATTCATGATTTCTTTGTAAACGATTGAAGACCGAAGATCCTTCATCGTTCTCCCAAGTTGGATCATTTGGGTCGGTATCTTCCCATTCGTCGTTCATGTTGCGCGGCGTAAGCCGGCTATGAACTGGGACTCTTTGGAAGTTTGACGGATCGTCATAGTAGCTTTCAGTTTCTCCCCGTGTGTCGCGCGTGTCTTGCACGCTTAACCTTCGGGTGGGGGGAGGTCTGTTAACTCTTCTTTGGACGTGTTGCGGTGGTGGCATCTGGCGCGGCCCGTGACTGGGGCCGGTTGGTGTAACCAAGGATGGTTCTGCCGTTAAGACTGGTTGCTGCGCGCTCAAAGATTGATATGCTTCGTTAATGGTGGCAAGTTGCTTGGCGTACCACGAGGCTGGGGTTTCACCCTCTGGTAGCCCTAGTAGCGCCGAGATATTCTGAGGTGGAGCTGGGTTTGAAGGTCCAGCACCATTGTTTCCTGGGGTGGTTTGAGTAATGTGGGTGAAGCTCCCGCGCGGACCCCCAGTGTTGGCTATTTCGACTTCACCAACTTCTTCGATGTGTTGAGGTTGGGCATTTAGATTACCCTCCCCCAACGCTGCATTATGGTTTTCACCAAAACCAACGAACTCGGGAACGATTCCTTGACCAGCCATGATCGAAGGAAGAGAAAACAACGAAAAACTCAGGAAAGAAGAAGATGAAAGTGGTTTGTAGAAAAAACCGGTGGGCGCCAATGAAGATGCACAGAACTAATTATGAGACTAATCAGTTGGGTTTATGTTCCTTTCATAGTGGTTAATCTTCTTATGGTTTCCTGAGCTCCTTAATGACCGTGGTTTATCTGCAAAACAAAACACCGTTACTCGCTAAGAGGGGAATGTGGGGGTTTCCCTCTTAACCGGGCTCCGGCGTGAGAATAAGCGACTGCTTTTGGGGAGAATTAAGTATTAAGTGAGAGTAGAGGGAATGGAATGTTTAACCTGTGAAGTGAGCTCTCTATTTATAGCCGGAGAGGTGTAAGAGGGTGTGGGCTGATGGGCCTTGGGCCAGAAGGCGACAACCTGGAGGATATGCTCCTTGTCTCACTGGTGTCGACCGTTAATGGCCTCTAGGAGCTTTATGGAGTTGGCGCAATGTGATTGGAGCCACGTGTCACTGTTGTCGGCCTGGCCGCCCTTCTGCCATCAGCAGGTAAGTGGAGATCGTGGGGCAGTTGTCTCTGCCCTGTGATTGGTGCCACATAGGCGTCCTTAAGTACTTTTTGTCTCCTGCATGTCAGATGATCGTGGAGCACGATTGCGCAGGATCAGAAGGACCCTGATTGGCTCCTTTATTCTGCCACTTGTACCTTGTACTATCTGAAAAGGCCTTGCGCCGTAGTCACGCATGATTCTTGCTGAGCACGTTATTACCTCGCGCGCGTCTTGGGCTTTCCGATATTCTTTTCGGAATGCTAAGTGTTGCTAATTGTAGCTTCTCATTGTTCATGACTCGCGCAGCGTACAGTAGTGCGTGGTGTAACTCGCGCGAGGTTAAAGATAGGAAGCTTTTTGAATAAGGAGTATGGTCCCGCGCGTAACCCTTACGGAGGTTTGCGCGGCTTTTTGGGACCATACCCCTTCAGATAGTTTAATTTTGCTAAGACTTAGTAAACTTTTTTTATGTATTTTTGTGAAAGTGCTATTATAGTTACACTTGTGCTGGTATAGTTTACCATTGTGCTAGTATACGAATGTGTTATTTCGGAAATTTACGAAAATGTCATTTGACCAACGTTCTTTAAGAAAATGTCACGTTCATGCGTCCGTGGACGGACTCCTCCACATGGGAGGAGTCTGTGTGTCACCTTGAAGAGTCCATGAACGAGGAGCTGACACGTGTCCTTTCAAATGTTGAAGAGTCCATCCCCGACGCATCCCATGATGAAGAGTCCATCCCCGACGCATCCCATGCCTCCCCCGACGCATCCCATGCCCTCCCCGACGCATCCCATGCCTCTCCGACGCATCCCATGCCTCCCCGATGCATCCCTTGCATCCGGACGCATCCCATGTGGAGGAGTCCGTCCACGGACGCATGAACGTGACATTTTCTTAAAGAACGTTGGTCAAATGACATTTTTGTAAATTTCCCTATTTCTAAGTGTTGGTATAAAACCAAATGTGCTAATATGTTTAGACAATATAAAAACCAATTGTGCTAAGATGTTTAGACACTATGTTAAGTTCTAACGTGCTGGTACAAAACCAAATTGCTAATATGTTTAGACAATATGTTAACGAAGTGTGCTAATATGTTTAGACAATATATCATGTTCTAACACAACATAAAAAAAAAATAAAGAAATCATAGGAGATTTAGTTATGAAACTAATATCTTCAAAGATTTCATCTTGATTTTTAGAGTAAAATGCATGGATAGTCCCTGTGGTTTGGTGAAATTTCACCTGTAGTCCCCAACTTTTCAAAATTACACTCTTAGTCCCTGTGGTTTGACGATTTGTTACTCGGATAGTCCCTGGAGTGGATGGGGTTAGTTTTCTCCGTTAAGTCTATGTGAAATTACTAAATTACCCCTTGATTTTATTAAAATATAAGAAAAATTTATAAACACACATATATATAAACACAACTGTGACTCTTTCTACTCTCTCTCTACCCTCTATCTCAGGAAAACCCCCCACCACCTGCCACCACCAGCGTCTAGCACCACCACCTGCCACCACCTACCCATGCTACAACAGTGGTTTGGGTTGTAGGGTTCCGGTGATGATGGGTACCTGTGGTATTGTTGGGGGTTTCCGGCGAGGTTTTAATGACCGATGCACTATCGTCCCCCACCGCCATCAGATTCCATCAACCACCACCTGCAATCTAACCCCAACTCCCTCCGTTTGCTGTTCCCCTTCTAATTCCCTATCAAATTACGTAATAATCGATCTCTTCAATTTCACAATCTATTTAGCCCTAATTGCTTGTTGAGTTGTTTTCAGTTTCAATTCCGTTTATTAGCAGATAATTAAGCAGAAATCGTAGATGTAGGTGTTTGATGTTTGTAACTTAAAGTGCTTACAATTGAAGTGTTGTGTTGATGATATGGTTAGTTACAGACTAGTAGCTTGCTGTAATTGCTTCTTGAGTTGTTACTCAGTTTCAGTTCAGTCGTTGATTAGCAAATGATTAAGTGGAGATTGTAGCGATTGAACTGTTTGTTCTGAATCGATTTCCTTCAATTGACATTTCACTGTTTGTAGATGACAGAGCGGAGAATGTGAAAGGTAATTTTATCATTTTATATCCATTTAACGGAGAAAACTAACCCCCATCCACTCCAGGGACTATCCGAATAACAAATCGTCAAACCACAGGGACTAAGAGTGTAATTTTGAAAAGTTGGGGACTACAGGTGAAATTTCACCAAACCACAGGGACTATCCGTGCATTTTACTCTGATTTTTATTTTGATTTTTCTTCAAACTTAGATGGCCCAGATTTGTTCTTATCGTTTTTATAATTAGCACCGTTTATACAGGATCCTAACTCTATATAATATTTTTTTTTTTATAAAAGTATTCGATCACTTTATGTAGTTTTAGTTTATAAGCTAAAGAAGCAAGATGCATAATTCATTAATTCTCTTCTTAAGGGAAAATTTCACAGAATAGTAACCAAGTTTTAAAAGTGTTCTAATTAGGTCATTGGTGTCATTTTTGTCACAATTAGATAACTTAACATTCAAATCAAGCCATGTTTTTTTTTTCACGTGTCAAGAAAAAAATGGAGCATAAGATGCCGGGGTCGAATTATTTTAATATATGAAATTATATTTGTTAAAAATAAAAACCATTTAATTACATTAAAAATTAGAGCAAACTTCTGTTTTGCTCCCTGTGGTTTGGCCATTTTAACGGTTTTGCTCCAATAGTTTAAAAATAGTCATTTTCCTCCCTGATCTTTCGAGTTTGTCGCCAGTTTCCTCCCTAATCTTTCGAGTTTGTCGCCAGTTTCCTCCCTGATGGAGTTAGAGGCTGGGAGCAAAATGAAGATAAGTTAGAAAAATCAGGGAGGAAAATGGCTATTTTTAAACTATTGGAGCAAAACCGTTAAAATGATCAAACCACAGGGAGCAAAACGGAAGTTTACTCTAAAAATTAAAAAAACAAGTTAAAATCCACGTCATCACTCGACGTTAGCATCAAATAAAAGAGAAAAAAAAACAAAAATCCATATCACCACGGTTACCTTTGAAATGGATGAAAAAACCCTTAATTTTAATGAAGAATGAATGTTGAGTGCCTGATTGGAACACTTTTGAAACTTAAGTGACCTAATTAGAAAACTTTTAAAACTTGGTTACTATTCTTGATGAATCATGTTGCAGCTAAATTGATGTTTGTTACTTGGGTGTTTGAGAATGTGTGTGAGAGAGAGATGGAAAAAAAAGGAGGAAATGCTAGAAGATAAAAAACTGTTGAAGCATCAATTTTTTTTGGATTTCAAGGTGGTTTGGAAGTGGCTAAGTATTTCTAAGTATTTTCTCAAAGCGTGTACAAAATTCTATTTCAGAAATACGCAGTAGATGTAGGAACCGTTCGCGTAATTACACTTTCCTAATTTTTCAGCATTCAATGTTTCAAACACCAAATTTTGAGCATTGATATCTCATTCATCTTAGCTCCGTTTTGGACGTGATTTAGTTCGTTGCGAAGCTCTTCCAACATAGAACACAAACCCATAAATAAATACATGAAATCTCCTTCGTTTCTTATATTTATTTCTAGTCCAAAATTAAGAAAAATATTTTTCCTATATTTGTGAAAAATGTTATTTTCACAAAATTTCCAACAGTAGAAACACTTAGGGTTGGTTTCATGGAATAATGTGGAATCTGGATGGAATTGTAGATTCACTTTTGTATGTTGTTGTTCAATTCCAATTCCTTTCTTTTGTTGAAACGAACAATATATGAAATGAAATATACATTCCAATTCCAATTCCAATTCCAATTCCATTCCATTCCTTTACCTCTTTACTGAGTGAAACTGCGTGTGACATGTTTGACACCAAATCATGAATCAGGTAACTGTTTCAAGTTCTCAATCGTTTAGATTTTAAACATCAAGCATGCTCTTTATAGTCTAAGTTTGATCAATGATGATATAAAGTTATCAGATCATTACCAGAAGTCCAAACAGAAGCATATAATAAAACATTGTCAACAAGCATAGAACCCCTTGCTTTTCTGAGTTTGGAATAACTAGAGCACTTTACCCAAAGTGTGCTTGTTGTTGTGCATCCAGACCTTGAAAACTTTCTTGTTGATGCCCATGTCTGCGCAGAACTGTTGAACATCCGCCTCGTTCTCCTTCTTAATGTGCCACCCTAACCCCTGTGCGAAAGCCAGCATCCGATCCTTCTGATCCTGAGTGAACTTTGTTCGGAATCGCTTGCCACCGCTGGAGCTAGGGTCAGACACATTGTCTCTCCTGGCAGATGGTTGAGGACGCGGGTGGTGGGGTTGAGGACGCGGGTGGTGGTGTTGAGGGGGTGTCATGTACGGGCATCCAGTATGGCCGTGATGACAACAGTACTCCCACTGTCTCCTCACGGGTGGCTGAAACACAGCCAGGTTTTCCACTCGCTCTCGTCGGTGAAAGTTTCGATGGCACCTGCATGCGGCGCAAATCAATGCTTCCATGCTCCCAGCGTCTCCTGAAGGCATGAACTCTAGACATCCATCAACGGCTGTTCCATTGGCCTTGGCTGCTTGGTTCTTCATGCATTCGCAGAACCTGAATACTTCTATGCTCCTCCTTCCCATGTTCCCAACGTCCACGTGCTCTGGATTGAACTCCATGTTTGCTTCTTCTTCAACTAAAATAACAAAATCTACATTACTAACAGACACAATAAATAATAAAGTGTTGAAACATTCTAAGGATGAGACCCTACATACGCTAAGCATTGTAAAACATACTTTTTGACATTATCTCTGTGGAACTAAGTGCTAGATTTCTAGCAAGACTAAGTTATGTGTTGTGGTTCATGTGAAATATGAAAAAAAAAAAAGTGTGTCACGTGGGCACTCGGGGCTTTCACATTTCTCACACACCCCTAAAAAAGTGTGTCAGCGCGTCATGTGTATTATGGTGGTAAGAAATGTGAACAAGAGACATTATTGTAAAATCTGAAAATTTAAAGATAAAAAATGGACACATGGGCTTTCACTTTTCACACGCACCCCTCCTTACCACCAAGTCTTGACGGTGTTAGCGCCTGCCCTTCCGACGCGGCTTGTATACGCACCCCACAACATTTGGTCTAATGGTAAGAGTTTGGGATATATCTTTGATGAGCAGCATTAAATATGAAATAACAAAGATAGGTGAAGTTGTAGAACTCATAGTTATTTAATAAGGATTATTATTATTATTATTATTCCAAATAAATATAAAGAACTAATTCAGCCCAAACATATGCCTTTGAAAGTGAAAAGTTGACACCGCTAGGGTATGAGTTACCAAAACTTGGTGACAACCAACATTGGTCACTAATGTTGTGACGAAACGGGGAGGAAGATGACTGCTTTTAAAGACTAATCACTTCTCTTGCATTGTTAACTAAAGTAGAAAAAGTGTCAATTTTTGTTAGGGAATAATTTGTTAAAGAGAACAAGTTGAAAAGGTTAGGAACGGTTGATTTTAATAATCCTAACTATTAGCAGTTGGTCGGTAATGGTCTCAATTTCAAAAATAACTAGTGGTGGTCCCATCTTTTCATATATTGTAAACAATTGACTTTTACTAAACCGAAAAAAATAAGGGGACAAAAAGAAATTATGGTTCTATTAGTAAAGATCCATTAGTTTACATTATGTGAAAAGTTAGGACCACCACTGGTTATTTTTGAAGTTGAGACCGTTGCCTGCTAACGGCTAATAGTTTGGATTATTAAAATCCATTATTCCAAAAGGTTATTAATGTCAACTACTGCGAAGTTATCAAACACGGTTTAGCAGTATGTAATTCTAAATATTAAAAGAATCAGTGTAGCAGTATGTAGCTCTAAATATTGAAAGAAAAGTTTATTTATTGTTTAATTACATAAAAGTTGTTTCCTGTAATAAAAATATAAAGTCGCGATATGGCTAAAAGGATATCGACACATGTTTTACATCAATCGAAAATCATAAAAATTGAAACCAATACATGTACCGATGTTTTTCAGTCGGTATCGATTCAGTTCATTATTATACCGGTATTCAGTATACCAACATATTATTGTACTTGGTATAATTTATGTCTTTATGATACAAAAAAAAATTGAATACAAATTATTTTTCAATAATATTTATAGCGGAATGTTGAAGACAAAAAAACACATATTTTAAAAAAATTAAAGAACACAATTATTAAACTTTAAATTAAATGATAAATGGAATTAAAAATAATAACAATTTTGAAGTATGGGTTTCAAAATTTGAATGGTGTTACACTTTTAATACTATGCTTGTTTTTTAAAACCCAATGAAATGTATTCTAGGTATAAAATATAAAATATTATGGGAAACAAAGTTAATTAGTGTGTTCTAAATTGAATGCTTAGAATATATATGATTCTGTTTTAAATGTTATCTTTTGTGTTTTTCTATATTATATCATGCGAAAAAATCTAACGGGAAAGTTAGTGTACAAATAAACTTAACATACTAAACATACGAATTGCATGAAAAGGACAAAAGGAGGCGGTGACATTTTTGTAATTATCAGTAACTATCAAAATTACTCTTGTAGAGTAATTTTGATCTTTTGTAGAGTAATTTTGGTCTTGTAGGGTAATTATCAAAATTACACTAACCCCCCCCCCCCCCCCCCCAAAAAAAAAAACCTACCCCCAAAACCTAAAAAAACCTACCCCCCCCCCCCCCCCCCCAAACTAAAAGCTAAAAACTAAACCATAAAGCTAAACCCCATAACTAAATGCTAACAAAATTACTCTACAAGATCAAAATTACTCTACATGATTATTTTACAAAATTACTCTACAGGATCATTTTACAAAATTATTCTACAAGATCAAAATTACTCTACAGGATCATTTGTAGGGTAATTTTGAATTGTATGTTGTTTGATAAACTTGCAGGGTAATTTTGATTCACTTGTAAAAATAATTTTGATGCAGAGTAATTTTGATACACCTGTAGAGTAATTTTGATAATTACCATACAAAAACAAAATTACTCTACAAGAACATTTTACAAAATTACTCTACAAAAGATCAAAATTACTCTACAAGAGTAACTTTGATAGTTACTCATAATTACAAAAATGACACCGTGCTTTTTTATCTTTTCCTTCAATTCGTACGTTTTGTACGTTAAGTTTATTTGTATTTGATCTTTATCCAAAATCTAAAACATCATGCCTTAAACTTATAACACAATGCCTACATAGACTTTTCATTTTCAATTTTACATGTAAAACATTAATTTTTTCAAAAAAAATATATGTAGAAGACTTTTTTTTTATAAAAAAAATCAAAAACTAAAAGAAATATAAAAAAGTGCTTTAAAAGTAGTTAAAAAATGTATTTTTTATTAGAATGATTTCTACAAATTTTTATATATAAAAACTCTGAAAAATTATTTGAAAAAAATTAACATTTTACATGAACAATTGATATTTTTATGATTTATTCAACATCTTAAATGCATGGTTCCTCAGTTCCCCATTGAACCTTGCACACTATATATATAGGTGTGAGTTGATTCGAGAATCATAAAAAATAGGGAACCAAGGAACCATTAGTTTTATATGTAAAAATCTCCAAACAAATTCTTTTTTTATAGAAAAAAAATCATATTTAGAAAGTAGTTTAAATAAAAAAAATTTCTTTTTTTACTTACTTTAAACTTTCTTTTATTTTGTTTTTTTTATTAAAAGTGACTTTTACATAAGTCACTTTTAATAAAAAAATAAAATAAAAAAGTTTAAAAACAACTTAAAGTAAGTAAAAAATCAAAGCATTTTTTATCTGAGCTACTTTCTAAAAATGAGGTAAAAATGATCTTTTTACATGTCAAAATGATTTTTTTCATAAATTATTTTCAGAGTTAATTCCTGTGTTTTGCACAAAATAATATACTTAGGTACTAATAGTCTAAAATCATCTTCTAGGGTATTAATTTTTCATTTTGTAACGTTTGGAGGTATTAACTTCTAGGGTATTAACATAGTTAGTCCATGTGGTTTGTACAAAATAACATACTTAGGTACTAATAGAATGTGATTTTAAACCTACAAATAACGTTAATACCTCCAAACGTTACAAAATGAAAAGTTAATACTCTAGAATATGATTTTAAACTATTACTACCTAAGTATGTTAATTTATGCAAACCACAGAGACTAACTATGTAATTAACTCTTATTTTCATGTTTACCTATGGTTTTACAATTCTTTACTTTTTGTGGTTTTCCAATTAACTCACCCAAATATATATTATAATAATATAAGGAGTATAAAAAAGAAAATTTACATGATTTTAATATTTAAATAATTAAAGCTTTTAAAACATATTGTATAATCCTTTAAAACATATTAACTTTTAAACTAACTTCTCCACAAATTTTAAATTTTCATAATTTATATGTTAATATTTTTCTTTTAAAACTACCTCATGAAAACCACCATTTTATCATCTCTAATTTGAGTATGCTATTGCTATAGTTTTTTATTAATTAAAAATTGATATATTACTTGATTACCGGTATTTGTGTTTTCGGCCACATCATTTTATCAATACACAATGTTCTTTAACCTAAAAATGTAGTAAACAATGAGAAAGTGACACATGTCACATTAGGTTTTTAAGGGCAAGTGTAGTTGAGTCAATTTACTAGTTTTCCCATTGAATTGCACGACATTATTTTTATACCATAAAACCGAGCATTTCTTTTTTATACGAGTATACTATTGATTCAGTGTTATAATTTAAAGAAAAAATAGTTTTCTAATTACAAAAAGTAAGGTGTTATTATCTAATAGGACAATTATCTGCGAGATTATCCCGACCTAGCACATATCAACACCCTATAAATGGTATAACAACGCAATTATATGCGCAATTATCTAGACAGAGGAATGTTCATTTGAGAAGAAAATTAAATTAAGAAGAAAAATAACAAAGGGTACAAATGTAAAACATTAAATAGTTTTTTACTCAAATCATTTATTATTATCTTTGGCTAATTAATTAGTCATAAATACTATCATCCTCCACACTTAAATTTTTGCTTACACACATTAAAATTTATCTTACACGTTTTGAAAATTATCCTACAAATATTGAAATTTACCCTACACAACTCGTAATTCATCTTACACACCTCGTAATTTATGCTACACTTTAAATTATATATTTTTTTTTTGAAAAATATGTTTTTTTGAAAATAAGTTACAAATTTAATGTAGTTAGCTATAAAAAAGGAAGACTACCAATTAATGATCCATCTAAGTTTACCAATATACTCTTATACTAATATTAAATACAAAAATTAAATGAAGTAAAATGAAGCATTCTTATTAGTTGAAATTTCTTCTTTTTTATTCTTACAAAAAATTTCTTCTCATTTGAACTCTTCACTATCTAGACATGGATACATATCAACACTGTGTTAATGTATAATAGAACAGTTACACGCACAGTTTTATTGTACTAGTTTTTTTACAAAATTATAAAAAGTATATCAATAGGATATCTATATTAAAAAGAAAAAAATGTTCGATTTTATGGTATAATTCTTTTTAGATAATGTTGTTTCAAAAAGTTATGGCCGTTTAAATTTATCAAGGAAACTTGAAAAAAAAATTAATGGTATAACAACGCAATTATATGCACAATTATCTAGACGTGGGTACATATCAACACCGTGTTAATGTATAATAGAACAGTTATACACACAGTTTTATTGTACTAGTTTTTTTTACAAAATTATAAAACTATATCAATAAGATATCTATATTAAAGAGAAAAAAAATGCTCGATTTTAGGGTATAATTCTTTTTAGATAATGTTGTTTCAAAAAGTTATGACGGTTAAAATTTACGAAGGAAACTTGAAAAAAATTAAGAATGATAGGCTATACCCATACCTATCTGCTTCTTCTAGCTCTTTATTTTAAGTATTTATAAAACTACCATTCGATCAATCATAGTTATTAAAGTGATGCGATCAAGTATTTATATTGTTTTCTAAAGAGTATGTGTATACACACTTAATACAATTAACACTTTGAAAAGAAGATTAGAGGGATTTAGATAAAATTTTAATCCAAGAACACCCACACCTTTAGATGGTTCCGTTCTTTTATTATTTTTATTTTGTTGAATATATATCTTCAAAAAGTGAAATTTGAAACATGAAAATTTGTGAAACTATTCTTTATTCAAATAATAATTTATTTCTTTTCCGTTAGGTACTCAAGAAACCTTTATTTCAAAGTTCATGAGTGCAAATCAAATCATTGCCAAATTGTACTAAATTTATATAACATGTCTATTAAAGATGTTGGGTTTAACGACATAATTGTAAATCTAAACAAAAACTTCTCTTAAACATCTACGATGCATAGAAGATTTTTTTATACATACAATCAATTTATGAACTAGTTCAAATTAAGCAATGGATCAAGTAAAAAAGAAACAATAAATCACAGATCGATTAAGATATATAGAAATATACAAATTACCTTAGGAGATCCCAAATTGAGTAAAAATAGATAGAGCAAATCTGTACAAACAAGTAGGTGCGAAGTGATAGTAAGCAATGCGATGATCAGCAGATCGAAAAAAGGGGATCAATTTGCATAAAAAGGAGCAATCAAAATTGGCGACGAGCAAGACGCCGATCGAGAAATGGGGCAAGTTAAGAACACTAGGGTTTTTGCTATTTATTAAATCAAAAGGGTATTTTTGTCCAATGTTTTCACGCGTTGAAAGAAATGTGAAACGACATTAAGTAACAGAAATAAGATATTCGAAGAAATATTTGAAAATTTTACATTTATCGAAATCGCACTATCGAGTCTAACATGCCCGTCTGAAAAATGAGATGACCTTATAACTAATTTGATTTTTTGAGTAAAATGCATTTTAGGTCCTTGTGGTTTCTAGGTAGAGTCAACTTGAGTCTCCGCTTGGAATTTTAGATGTTTGAGTCCATGTGGTTTAAAACTCGCTACACTTTGAGTCATTCTGTCAGTTTGACCGTTTGAAAATTAATGAAAACACTATTATGCCCCTTATCCTTAGTGTGAAAAGTCTTTTTTTACCCCTTATATCAGATCTAATCTCATCTTCAACACATCAACCCCCAAGGTGGTTGACGAGTGCACTAAAACATCAAACCTTCAACACATCAAACCCCTTATCCTGAGATGGTTGCTAACAGAAATAATTCAAGGTGGTTGACGAGTATCATCTTTTGCAATGGAAATTGATGTGGTTATTTTAGTTTAGGACTTTGTGAACATACTTGTTACTTGATTGGATTGTCATCCCATTAGAAAGATGATAACAACATCTAATGAAGTTTTATTGTTGTTTTGGAATTAAACACGGTGAGAACATCTAATGAGATGTGAAACTTAATTTCTAAAGTTTTAATTTTGTTTTGGAATCGATGCAATGTTTTCAGACCTGGACTGACCGGTCGGACCGGTTCGACTGGGATCCATTAGTTTTACTGGGCCGGTTCGCAACTTCAGGCTGTTTCTCCATCAGACCAGAGGTCTGGCCGGTGACCGGCGGTTCGGCTAGAAGTTTGGTGACGGGTCAGACAGGACTATTAATAAAAAGGAGTGGCGGTTGGCTGGATCAGAGAGGAACATCGAGGTTTGGTCGGGATTCCAACAGCAAACACAACGAACATTCTCAGTTTTGACGACCGAAGCTGAAGTTTTTTGAACGGAAACAACCTATCGTGCCGAAGAACAACACAATTTTTTGAACGGAAACAACCTATCATGCCGAAGAACAACAGCCTTCATGTAACACCCCAACCGATTGCGGAAATATCTGGGCATTACTCTTATAGATGGTTTTAAAAGCACATGGAACTAAAATTTAATTATTAAATTAAAATTGAATTATCCAATACAAAGAAAATTGTAGGTCCCTTAATCCTATGGATCTTTCACAGAATTGTCTATCTAACCTAGAGTGCGGAATCCTCTAGATCAGATTGTTACATAAAACAGTAGAAACAGAATTCACAATTAAACCGGTATTCTATTGATTATCCAACTTGTAGTTTACAATCAATTCAATACCTCACACAACCTCACAGCCACTCTCTATGATCTTGCTTCTAACCCTAATTCGTAATCCTCTCCCTCTCTACGTTTTCTCTCTCTAGAATTCTCCTTGTTGTTCCAAACCCTAATCACAAAACATGTTTATATACCACATGTCTGTGAACTGGGCTTCCAACTGGGCTAGGCCATTTTCCAAGCCCAATACAACAACAAACTCACTAACCAATAAGCTAAGCCCATTACAAAAAATCCAAAGACTAAATAATCAAACTATTAAGTTGTTGTCACCGAATATGCACCAATAAAAATAGACAAATTGTTCAAATAAAACCAAATTCAAATTTTAAACTAAAACAAGCAGCATCCTATGTGATCAGATATCTTGTAAACATCTTCATGGATTATTCCTGTAACATGTATAAAATAAAGGTCAACTAAAAAGCCGGTGAGTACATAGGGTAAGTATGTATATTAATTAGATGGGTAAAAGTTCACAATTCATGGTGTAGCATGCATCAGATAGCAATTGTATAACTTAGTTAACAAATAAGTGGTACATTCAAACCTTAGTTGACTAGTAGTAGGAACCCAAAGGGTTAACCTATGGTATGGTCGGTTTCCATCATTCCCAAAAGGATCTCACCCTAAAAAGGCCAACGAGTGGGAATGGGTTGTTAGACCAATAGATATATCATGTACTACCGTTCGGCTTGATCGGAGTTAATGAATGTACATTGGTTTATAAAATATTTGGCAAACAAGTACAACAATAACAAATAAGATAACAAGTAACCATGGAATTGAATTGTGCAACTAGTTGTATAAGATAGTGTGTTTTTGGTAATGGACACATGAAACACCCCAAAAAGTGTAAAAATAGTAGTAAAGGGGGGAACTATGTACTCATCTTGGTTAGCAACGCAAATCACACACAGCTGCAGTATTTGAAAATGCTATGAAAATCCAAAAGTGCTAGCCTATTGTATAGGGTTTAGTGGTTATGGATTATTGCTAAATTTAAGACATATTTTGGACTCTAGGAAGGTAGGGATTTTAGATTTAATTTGAGAATGATTAGGGTTCTGATTTAAAGGCTTTGTATCTATACATATAATAAAAGAAATCAATTGATGGACATGTGTCGATATAAGAGGCATCTACTTTTTAGTTTTCCCGCCATATATCTATGTTTATTTTTATCTTTAGTTTTAAAATAATTTATCAAGTTATCACATATTTTAAGTTGACGTTTATCTATAACTATATCTCTATATTTATATTTATCTTCTAATATAATCTTTATACTTATCTTTATTTTATTATTTTACGAGTTTATTGCACAAAACGTCCTTTATGTTTCCTCAAACTTGCAGGTTCCAGCCTTAATGTTTAAAACTTGCTAAAAACATCCGTTAAGTTTAATTTTTTTAATTTACTATCGTTTATTTCATTCATACTTGCCAAGTTACATCAAAACAGAAGGTAGACAGGCAACAAGCTGCGCCGCCACTCCTTTCTGAATTCCAAACCCTAATCAACCAAAGACAAAACTCCGTCCCCCCTGAGGCTGAGCATTGTTGTGGATGACGCGTTGGACCCTGGTCAGGAATTGGAGCAAGCCCCTTTTCATTCCGAGCTATCAACATCCACTCGGAAGAGAGATCCAGCCCGCGTTTCGCTGACTAAATGCCAAACAAGCCATATTTGCAGGTTGATAGCCTCACATTAGTTCTGTATGTGATTTCAAATGGAAAAGTGCATATCATTTTTTGTAATTGTTTTCCTCTTTAGTTTTGATTACTTGATTGAGATTACATGTATTAAATAAGGAAGAATAAAAACAAGCCATATTTGCAGGTTGATAGCCTCACATTAGTTCTGTATGTGATTTCAAATGGAAAAGTGCATATCATTTTTTGTAATTGTTTTCCTCTTTAGTTTTGATTACTTGATTGAGATTACATGTATTAAATAAGGAAGAATAAAAACGAATATTTAGGTACAAAGCAATGGGTCATGAATATGGAAAGAAGAAATAAGTGGATTTAATGGACTGATGTATATTTGGGTACAAAATTTGCGTTTCTTTGAATTGTGAATAGATTCATTTCATACTCAAAAGTCTCTAATGGCGGTGGCTGAGGGCCTGAGGATTTTTATTTTTTTATTTTTTACACTTAATAATAATATCTATTTAATATTTTATTGATTCGACCACATGTAACACAGACGTTTTTAACCTGTTAATAAATTAAAAAAAACAACAAAGTAAAATGTTATAATTTTTGTAATACACAAGTTTATAACCTAATAATAGAAAATAAAAAAAACAAAGTAAAATGTTCTAATATGTAAATAGTATATATCAAAGTTCTTTTTACCAAAAACGTATCTTGATGACTATGTGTGTTAACCGATTACATTATATTTATTCAAGCCGTGTACTACACGTGCTTATTCAACTCATGTTATACACGGGTAATTAAAGACGTAACTTTTTTATTATATAAAAATATATTTAATCAACCCGTGTAATACACGGGGTTCTAACCTAGTTTAAAATATATATTAATCTGATGAAGATGATTAGGACATAGTTACTTTGCAATTTAATTAAAAAAATGTTTACTAAGATGATTAGGACATAGTTACTTTGCAATTTAATTAAAAAAATGTTTAGTGTGAGTAAAATACAAGCAAACGGTTATATATTTCATAACAAAGCCTATGCATGAGTATTTAAACAAAGAATGAAAAAAAATGTTTAGCTTAGTTGAGATAATAGTTAGTTAAATTACTAATTAATGATTTAGGAATGCTGGGAAAAAATATGTTTAACAAGTAATTTATAAATTTATCAAACTTCTTTTAATTAGATAAATGAATTTTATAAATATCATATAATAATCATAAGGTAAAATAAGTTTAGTAAATAACTTTAGTAAGTCCAATAAATTAGATTATTTATCGGATTAGTTAATTATTAAAATTGATTTATCTAAAACTTGTGTGTTTATAACTATATTATTTATCTTTGTTAAGGAAAGAATGAAAATAAATAAATAACTGTTAAATAAGTTTTGGTTTACAAATTTCTTAGTTTTAAGTTGTAAATATAAAACAGTAAGTATATTAAAAGAAAAGAGTTAATTAGTTGTTTGCCGGAGCAAAATAGGTGGAAACCACCTTCAAGAGGTCAAAATCAGTGATTTTAGAGAAAAAGTAAGGATATGTTTGGTATGGAGCTTTTAGGAGCTTCTAGCTTTAAGCTTTTAAGAAAAAACTCTTACTCAATAAAAAGCCTTGTTTGGTTGGAGGAGCTTGAAGCTTTTAGGTTAGGAACTTGAAGTTTTTGGTTGAACGCTCATACTAGTAGCGTTTAGAAGGAGCTACAAGCTTTTAGAGAAAAAATGACTATTTTAACCTCTAAAGATAATGAACTTTTTAATGCACGAACTTTTTAAATTTTTAGTTATGTCCATTTTGGTCATTTTATATATTTTATTAAAAGCTCCAGCTACTCTGCCAAACACCAAATGTATCTAAAAAGCTACAGCTACTAGCTAACAGCTACAACTACCAGCTACCAGCCACCAGCTATCAGCTTCCAGCCACCAGCTACTTTTGCCGAACATACCCTAAGTGTTTGTGTGTGATTTTGATGGAGAAGATGATGTAGAAGTGAGTAGAGATGAAGATTGTACAAGATTTGAGGAGAAATACTTACGAAATAACCTTGAATCGCGAGTAAGAGTGACTGAGAGCGACTTGAGTACGCGTGATCGGATGGAAATGTCAAATCAGTGAAAGGGAGGTGTACGGGTAGTATTTATAGGGTGAGAGAGGGAGTTAAGGCGGTGCGCGAAGTGGCGTTCGGTCGGATGGCCGTCCGGTCGGATGGCCGTCCGGTCGAATGGCCGTCCGGTGGAATGGCCGTCCGGTGGAATGGCCATCCGATCGGTTGGTCATCCGAGCGGATGTCCATTCGATCGGATGTCCATTCGAACAGCCGAGATGCGTTTGTTAGTTTTCCAACTTTCGTTTCGCTTGTTAAGCATTGCGTTTAATCGAGTTGTGAGTAAGCGTTTGAGCGTATAATCATTGCGTTGATAACCACATAACATTTAAACAAATAATTACACAAATAACACACATAACATAAATAAATCCGCGTTTCGAGTTTGTGTTGAGTTTGCGTTGCGATAGCGTTTAATCTAAACAAGCGATATAACATGCGATAAAATGCGTTGTAAGTAGCGTTTAAATGCGATAACTGCGTTTTGAATAAGCGTTGTAAATTGCGTTGTAATATGCGTTTAAAAAATATTAGTTTAAAGCTTTGCCATAATCGAAATCTCGGGAGTACAAGCGGTTGACGAATGAAACAACCTTGATAAGTAATGACCTGAAAAGTCGGGTTGTTACAGCCTCCCCTACTTTAGGGAATTTCGTCCCGAAATTAAGGTGCAGGTGTAACAAAGAGATGTGGATATTTAGCTTTCATATCACTTTTGAGTTCCCAAGTGAACTCGGCGCCGCGTTTGCCTTCCCAGCGAACCTTCACTATTGGAATGCGATAGCGTCGAAGCTTCTTGGTCTCTCGATCCATGATTTCTACAGGCTTTTCTACAAAGTGTAGAGTTTCGTTAACTTGCAAATCTTCAAGAGGAACGTGAAGATTTTCTTCAGCTAGGCACTTCTTGAGGTTCGAGACGTGGAAAGTCGGATGTACATTGCTGAGTTCCTCCGGTAATTCGAGTCTGCAGGCCACTTTGCCAATTCTCTCTAGAATCTTAAAGGGACCCACTATCGTGGCGCTAGCTTTCCTTTCTTGCCGAACCGGATCACCCCCTTCCAAGGTGAAACCTTTAGGAGTACGTGATCACCAGCTTCAAACTCAAGGGGCTTGCGGCGTTTATCGGCGTAACTCTTCTGACGACTTCGAGCTTTCAAGAGATTGTCTCGTATTTGGAGGATCTTGTCAGTCGTTTCTTGTAATAACTCAGGACCGGTGATCTGAGCGTCTCCGATCTCGTGCCATACAATTGGCGATCGACATTTTCTACCATATAATGCCTCAAAGGGTGCCATTTGAATACTGGTGTGATAATTCTACTAAAGGTAAATGCGAATCCAAATTACCACCAAAATCTAGAACGCACGAACAAAGCATGTCTTCGAGGGTGCGAATCGTGCGCTCAGTCTGACCGTCGGTTTGGGGATGGAATGCGGTACTGAGATTAAGAGTAATACCGAGAGCGGATTGAAAAGTCTCCCAGAGACGCGAGGTGAATCGACCATCATGGTCAGAGATGATGTCATGAGGTGTCCCATGTCGACAAATGACTTCGTCGGTATAGATTCGTGCTAATCGTTCAACCTTATTGTCTTCTCGTATCGGTAAAAAGTGAGCGGATTTCGTAAGACGATCAACGAAAACTCAAATGCTATCGTGACCTGATGGTGTGCGAGGGAGTTTCGTAATGAAGTCCATAGCTATACTCTCCCATTTCCACATCGGGATCTCGGGTTGTTCGAGTAAGCAAGAGGGTCGTTGATGTTCTGCTTTAACCTTCGAGCAAGTTTGGCATTTCGAAACGTAGAGCGCGATATCTGAAGGGGTATGGTCCCAAAAACCCTGCGCAAGCGCATAGGACCATACCCTAACTTCATTCCAAAGAGCATCTTAAGTAAAACCTTGCACGGATGCGCAAAGGCTCTAAACAAGAGTGGGGAAAGAACAGTCTTCGATAACCCTACGCCGGAGGAGAGGAGAGATAAACATTCAACTAACACCCTTGCGCAGACCCGCGCAAGGGTACAGTGAGGTTTGAAGACAAACTCCTAAACATCTCCGCGCACCTGAAATCAAGACTTGAATAAAAGAATCTTTTCTGTTATAACTAAATAGACACGTGGCAGAGGCACAATGATTTACAGCTGTAGATCTTCTACAAAGATTTTTAATGCTCATCTTACATGGCCATTCGGTTACAACTGATTGTGACGTGGCATAATCATGGACGCTCATCTGATCACGATGATGGCACTCATTTGAAGATAAATCTACACAAAACCACTTTCCACGTGGCATCTTCCCAGCCGTCGATCACACTCACAATCCGTGTGCATGGAAGTGACGTTAGTTATTGACGGAACAGTGGAATAACCGCCAATGGAAAAGTGCTTTCCGTTACTGTAACAATACGGATACTGACTATAAAAAAGATTAACAGGACCACTGTGACACCCTAGGCAATCCCACATCGGCCGTGGCCAGGAGAGATCCTCGGTTCTTAAGGAATGCCCTGCCTCTTAAATCACCAACGCGTTTTGGGCTTAGTTGGCTGTGGAGCACATGAAAACTTCACAGTTAAGCGTGCTCAGGTGGAAGTAGTACCAGGATGGGTGACCTCCTGGGAAGTCTCCACAGGAGCAACCAAAAACAAATCCGTGAGTTCCTGGATGGGCAACCCATCCGGGGCAGAGCGGACAATATTGGTGATGAGAGGGGCCGGATGTTACAAATGGTATCAGAGCCACTCCTGTGCCGTTCGGGATGATGGGGCAAACCTCATCGAGGACGATGAGTCCCTAACGAGGGTGATTGTAACAATACGGATACTGACTATCAAAAAGATTAACAGGACCATTGTGACACCCTAGGCAATCCCACATCGGCCGTGGCCAGGACAGATCCTCGGTTCTTAAGGAATGCCCTGCCTCTTAAATCACCAACGCGTTTTGGGCTTAGTTGGCTGTGGAGCACATGAAAACTCCACAGTTAAGCGTGCTCAGGTGGAAGTAGTACCAGGATGGGTGACCTCATGGGAAGTCTCCACAGGAGCAACCAAAAACAAATACGTGAGTTCCTGGATGGGCAACCCATCGAGGGCAGAGCGGACAATATTGGTGATGAGAGGGGCCGGATGTTACAGTTACTACCTCCGTCAGATTATTTTCCTGCCAAAAACCGGCTATAAATAAGGTACTGCAGGTATGATCTCACAAGTTACTTTCACTTCACTCTCACTTTTACTACTTCATCTTCTTCCTCGAGATCACCGTACTTATTCTCACGCCGAAGGGTGGTCACGGAGAGAACCCCCATTCTCCCTGTGGCGAGTCTAAGGGCTTTCAGTTTTGCAGTGATCACCGGATAAGGGAACTAGCCAAACCTACGAATCGACGAGAGGATTAACCCCTTTTATGCAGAGACTAAACCCCTGATCTGATTAACTCCGGTCCAATTAGATTACTGTTTCTTCATTGGCGCCCACCGATTCTTCAATTTTCATTTTCATCTTCTCGTTTGATTCATCTCTTCTCTTCTGTTTTCCATGGCAGAAGTTCCGACAAATTACCCACCAAGTCCTCGATCTGAGAACAGGGACGCTCCGGCTCACGCTTCTCAGATCGACGGAATCATAGGAAAATCGTTTAGCAACACCGATATTCGTCATAAGGAACACAGTCCTGTTACTCCCGAAGCCCAATCTGGAACCCAGAATAGTCCAGATCTACTTCCAGAGAAAACTCTGGTTTACTGGTTTACCAAATTCCAAAGTGCCGTAAACAAAAACCTTACACATAAACTTGCAACCCAGGTGCAAGTCATAAACACATCCAGAGGGTCTTATTACGATTTCCTGACTCTGTCGACCAAAGTCACAGAAGTATACCCTCAGTCCAGCACCGGATGCGAATTCCTCCATCTCAGATCTGGATACCAGGAGTCCCGGGCAGAGCACAAATCCCAGAAGAAATTCGATAATACAAAGTTGGGCCCACATCCATTACAACAGTGGGACACCCAACTCAATGACGAAAAATGTCTGAAAACACTTAGTTGCACGATGCAAAACATGAAGGATGACCGCAGCAACCCAAAAAACAGTACGAAGCAAACATATATGGTGCAAGGCGGACCATCGCGTAAACAGAACAACAAACGAAGCCATAGTCAACACTGGCGTGAGCAACAAGTAATCTTCCCCGTCGTACCAGGAGGTCCCCAAGAAGAACGGCCGGTCATCATAACTGGTATCTTCGGTCATTATCGTACTGATTACATGTTCATTGATCTGGGTAGTTCTATGGATATTATTTACGAACAATGTTTTAAGCAATTAGACCCAGAGGACAAGGCACGCTTGAAACCAGTTGATTTTCCTTTAACTGGTTTCTACAATGAAGCCGTCTTTCCATTGGGTCAAATCACCTTTCCTGTAACACTCTCGGAGGGAGAACACTCGCGTACCATTACAGTCAATTTCATGGTTATGCCAACTACATCACGACATAATGTACTGTTGGGAAGACGTTCACAAAGGGAGTTTAGCATGATTACCTCCATACCACATGCTGCTTGCGGTTTTCCGACAGAAACCGGAGTAGCAATTTTATATTCAAGCAAAGAAGTGATGTATGTGGACGACGAGCCACCAGTAAAAGCCGCAAAGCCATCTCTATCTAACGAACCAGAGAAGTGGGTACTCAACAATGAATACCTCGAGCAAACCATTCTACTAGGGCACGACATCTCACCAGCAATCCGCGCAAGATTGAAAGAACTTCTATTTGAAAATATAGATATTTTCGCATGGTCCCCAGCAGACATGACTGGCGTACCAAGAGAAATAACGGAACATTGCTTGAATGTTCGACCCTCCACAGAGCTAGTGGCACAAGGAAAGCGTAGTCTTGGTCCGGAGAAAGCTCGCGCAATGAATGAGCAAGTGGTTGAATTACTACAGGCTGGCATATTGCGTGAAGTTCGATATCAAACCTGGGTAGCTAACCCAGTAAAGGTGCAGAAGCACAATGGTGGGTGGCGTATGTGCGTTGATTTCAAAGACCTCAACAAAGCCTGCCCAAAAGACTGTTACACTCTCCCAGAGATATACAAGAAGGTGGACTCCTTAGCATCCTTCCGCTGGAAATGCTTCTTAGATTGTTACAAAGGATATCACCAAGTACAAATGAAGGAAGAAGACGAAGACAAGACAGCTTTCCGCACGGACAAAGGTATATTTTGTTATACAAAAATGCCTTTCGGTCTCCGCAACGTGGTAGCTACTTACCAACGACTAATGGATAGAGTCTTCGGGGAAGATATTGGGGTAACAGTAGAAGTCTATATAGACGACCTTGTCATCATGAGTCGCGAAGAAGAATCAATGCTCACGAACATTCAGCGCACTTTCGATTCTCTGCGCAGAGTTAACCTAAAACTAAATCCTATAAAGTGTTCGTTCGGAATGGAAGAAGGCAAATTCTTAGGATTTATCGTAACCAAAGATGGTTTCAAAGTCAATCCAGAAAAGGTAGAGGCTATTCAGCTCATGCCGTCACCAGCATCCATCAAAGAGATGCAACGCCTAGTCGGTCGGCTAGCTGCGCTCAACCGATTTTTAGCAAATCATGCTACCAAATCATATCCATTCATTAGCACATTACGTAACTTCGTAAAGAAGAGCCAATTTCAATGGACTCCGGAGGCGGAAAAAGCTTTTCAGGAAATGAAAGAATGCCTAATTCAACTACCTACTTTAACAGCTCCGCGAAAAGAAGAACCATTAATCTTGTACCTCTCCGCATCAGAGGTAGCAGTTGGCGCAGTGTTGATGGTCGAAAGGGACGGAGTCCAAACTCCAATTTATTACATCAGCAAAATGTTGACTTGTCCAGAAACGCGCTATTCAATCATGGAAAAACTTGTTCTCGCGCTAGTTCACACTTCACGCAGATTACGAAGGTACTTTTCTGGCCACGTTATAACTGTTCTTACCAACTACCATCTGGGAAAATCTTGTCCAAGCCAGATATAACAACCCTCAAAAATATTTTCGACACCCTAATATATTTTAAAATGTCCCAATACATCCTAAAATACACCCCGTATGTGAAAACAGGGCCCGGATACCTTTATTTCTATTTAAATTAAATAAAAACAAAAATAATGGGTCTCTGGCGGGCCGCGTAAGACCACTCCTTGGTCTACGCGGGGCGCGACAGATGAAGGACGAGCCCAGCCCGGTTCTGCCACGTGTCAGACGTGTGGCGAAGCTAGTTTGATGACTGGGCCAGGCTAGGGCCTACCCAGCCTAGGTCGCGGGCCGCGTAAGCCCCCGCTTAATCTTACGCGAGGCGCGAGGAACTGCAAATCAGGCCCTATAAATAGCAACCTTCGGCAGTTCAGTCGAATTCACTCACGATCTTTCCCTCTCTCGAATTTCTGCCTAGTTGAAATAATATTTGGGTAGTATACCCCCTAATTAACGAAGTTCTGCCCCGTTGTAAGTATCATCACCCCGATTATGTATTAGATACGCTACCCGATTGATCCAGGGTTCCGTAACGGCTGTCGAGGTTCTGCCCGACGTAGTCGTTGGAATGCCGTCTCGGGGAGGGTATTACTAATGTAAATATTGGATTATTATACTAACGCGTGTGCATTTGTGTAATTTATAGATAATCACCAGGAAACCCTAAAGGAAAACCTAAGACAGCAATGTGAGTAATCTCCATTTTTGCAAAAAGTTTTACAAAACCTCACTTAAATTAAACTATATTAAACAGTGATTGAGTATTTGTATTCTACAATTGTCGTTGGTATGTTGGGGTTTTGTATACAAAATTTGTTACTACCTTGCGAGGAGTAACATGACCACAAGTCGGGTTGACAGTACCGTGGGTGGTAATTAAGTAGATGGAAACAAATGTAATTGCGCGACCGCCCTCAATACTGTACAATGGTTTTTCTCAACTTGATTAAACTGAGATTTACTCACCAGTATTTCCCGCTGGCAAATTGTTTTTAAACGCATTTCAGGTAACAAAATGTGAAAGCCAAATAGAAGCCTGCTGGACAGCACTGAAGGCTTGGAAAAGTGGCTATAAAGTTACCTAAAATAAAGAGATGTTTTTATTAAATAAAATAGGGTTTATCCCTATGAAAATGTGTGTACTTAAAACTTGGGATTATTCCCACGCGTTTAATGTTATGAAAGTGTGGTATTTTACTCTGATAAAATATTTCCTAACTACGATCCTGATGTAATTTCCGCTGCCAAAAAGGATAAAACACAGATACCACCAAAACTGGCCGCGGCCGCCCGTTCCCGGGTTGTTAGGGGACGGGGGTTGCGACAGAAGGTGGTATCAGAGCTAAGCCACTGATTCAGCCACAGAAGTGTTCTGCTGACACCAAGATATTATCCAAAATGTTAGGAAATAAATTATGAAACTACGTGCATATTTGTATTTTATTGTTGTGTGTTATTTGACTATTTGTTAGTTTACAGTATGAGCGACCAAGGACCTTCCGACGCCTACCGTCAGTTATCTAACTCACCTAGAAGCGAAGGCATCTCTTCACAGCCTGCCCTCTCAGGGTATTCTGCTGATAATGAAGATGGGATATTCGTGTTTAAGGCTCAGTCTGAAGAGCCATTCCCTCCTAAAAAGAGAGGATGGTTCAGTAGAGGAGCGCATGCACGTAGGAAAAGAATGAAAAAGTTACAACAGCAGCGAGTGTTAGCAGCCGCCAAAAGAGAAACAGATGCCCACACCCAAGATATGCTTAATAAGAGTCTAGCAAACTTCCATATCCTAGCAACCACAGCTGCCGACCCTAACCTGGAATAACTAATAGCACCCCAACCATTCCCACTGTTCCCTACACAGCCAATGGAAATAGAAAATGATCCAGAAAATCAAATCCAAATGCATGATTTTAACCCAGAAGAGATACCTAGAATACCAGCACCCAATCCCTTAGATCCAGACTACGACCCGTGGTTAGATGAACATAGGGATTACCAGCAATGCTACCCAATACCCGAAGATGAACCCATGCCAAATCTAGCATCCTACCCAGGTTTGGACCCTCTAGATCCCTTCTATGATAGCGATCAGTACATTAGAGAAATTCTAGAGAATCCTTACCCGTACCAGGAACCCATGCCCCAGTTTCCAAACCCAGACCCAGCACCTGCACCCCCAATGAGTGCAGAAAATGTGCAAGAGCTCCGAACTTTCGGAGATGAAATTTTAGAAAGTAGCGAAAGGATGAGGCATGTCGGAGAGCGACTCTTCTGGAAGTATGACGAATGCAATATGGAGTTCTGGATGAACCCATATCAGTGATGGTGGTGGTAGTAATAATAATAATAATAATAATAATATGATAATATATATAATATGTGTGTATGTTTGAAATATATGTATATATCTAGATAATAGCTATAGATGCCTACTAGTATTGTAATTTTAAATTCCAGTTTCAGTTTGTATTAGATGCATAATATATAAGAAAGAGTAAGTCGCAATGTTTGACGTTTTTTTATCAATACGCGCGTTGTGTGATTGGTTGTATTAAATATTATTTTGTGATATTAATACGTGGTAAATGTTTAAAATTCAGATGGACAACGAAGTGAACCAGGAAAACCAGAATAATAATAACCAGAATGACAATAACCCGAATAATGATAATCCGAACAACAATAACAACGGAAACCAAGTGGATAACAGTGCCATCCAACACATAGTGGCACAAGGGATAATAGATGCGATGCCATATATTATCAAAACAGTTAGGGAAGCGAATAATAAAAGTAACCGTAGTAGTAAACGACCAACTGAACCAGAACACAGCGTAAACAATGGACCCTTACTTCAAGTGTCCATTCCCAAAAGAAGAAGAACCATATCTTATGGTTGTTCTTATAAAGAATTCTGGTCTTGTAAACCGATGGAATTCTCGGGCAATGAAGGGGCCGTTGCGGCTCTACGCTGGATAGAAAAGACTGAGGCTGTCTTAAAAATAAGCAAGTGCGCGGAAGAGGATAAAATAATGTTTGCTTCAAATCTGTTTAAGAACTCAGCCTTAGAATGGTGGAACACTATCCTCCAGTCTAGAGGAAGTGATAGGGTTTACAATATGGAATGGGAGGAATTTAAGAACATGGTGGAAAGGAAATTATGCCCTCCCAATGAAAAAGAACAGATAGCAAATAAGTTCTTAAACCTTAGAATGACTGGAGTGGATAGTAAGGGGTACACTACATTATTCTTTGAATATGCTAGAATAGTGCCAACCCTTGCATCATCTGAACCAGTATTAATCTCCAGTTATATCTGGGGATTAATTAGTGAGATTAGGCATGTAGTCAAGGCAGCTAGACCTCAAACTATAGAAGAAGCTGTAGAACTAGCAAATACCTTGATTGATGAATTAGTGCGTACTTGAGAAGAAGACCAGAGAAAGAACTTAGCTCAAAGGCTTACCCAAGAATTCCGTTATGGAAATTCCAACCGTGGGAGAAATGTAGGTTCTACCTCTGCACCTTACTGCAAGGCCTGCAAAAAGAAGCATTCGGGAAAATGCTCCACTTACTGCAATTTCTACAAGATACCAAGGCATAAGGAAGAAGACTGTAGGAAGAAACCTAATAATGGAATGTGCTTCAACTGTGGAGAAAAAGGTCACATCAAGCCGAATTGTCCAAAACTAGTTCCAGCCATGGGCAACAAGAACACTAAAAATGCTAGAGCATTTGTTCTGACAGCAGATGAAGCCAAGATGATTCCGGACGTGATAGCCGGTACGTTTTTAGTTAATGATGTTTTTGCTAAAGTATTATTTGACTCTGGTGCGAACCAAAGTTTTATTAATACTTCATTTTGCAAACTTCTCAATCAACCATTAACTAAACTCCCACAAGAATGTCTAGTAGAGACAGCAAATGGGGAAACCGTTAGGATTTTTGAAATCTTGCAGGGAGCAAGAATAGAATTTTTAAATCAAAAGTTTATTGCAAACCTTTATCCAATGAATCTGGTAGGATTTGATGTTGTATTAGGAATGGATTGGTTAATAGCCAATAAAGCCAGTATTTTATGTGATCAAAAGTCAATTCAAGTAAATTCACCAAGAGGTGGAAAGATCACAATTAAAGGAGATAAGCCATCTAGATCCACAAAATTCATCTCTGTGATGAAAACAACAAGTTATATAAGAAAAGGATCATTAGTGTATTTGATTTCTATAATCACTAACACTAAAGGAAAAGAGTTAAAAGATATTCCAGTATCTCAGTTTTCAGATGTATTTCCAGAAGAATTACCAGGACTACCTCTGGACAGGGAAGTTGAATTCAGAATCCACCTGCTACCAGGAACAACACCAATTGCCAAAGCACCTTACCGTTTGGCATCCGCAGAAATGCAGGAACTAAAGAAACAGTTAGACGAATTGTTAGAGAAAGGATTCATATAGCCAAGTTACTCGCCATGGGGAGCACCAATCTTATTCGTTAAGAAGAAAGACGGATCTATGCGTATGTGCATTGACTACCGCGAATTGAACAAGGTTACGATTAAAAATCGGTATCCATTACCGAGAATCGATGATCTGCTCGATCAATTGCAAGGAGCTCGATTTTTCTCAAAAATCGATTTACGGTCATGATATCATCAATTAAGGGTATAGGAAGAGGACATTCCTAAGACCGCATTTAGAACAAGGTACGACCATTATGAATTTACTGTCATGCCATTTGGTTTAACCAATGCCCCAGCCGCATTTATGGACATGATGAACCGAATATGTAAGCCATATTTGGATAAATTCATAATTGTCTTTATAGATGATATTCTCATTTACTCTAAAAGTAAAGAGGAATATGTAAAGCATTTACACGCACTTCTAAGTTTATTAAGAAAAGAAAAGCTTTATGCAAAGTTTTCGAAGTACGAGTTTTGGTTAAAATAAGTACAATTTCTTGGACATTTAGTTAATCATGAAGGAATTCATGTGGATCCCACCAAGATCGAGGCAATTACTAAATGGAAAACCCCTGAGTCACCAACCGAGGTTAGAAGTTTCTTAGGATTGGCCGGTTATTATAGAAGATTTATTCGATATTTCTCTAGAATAGCCATTCCCTTAACTAAGCTAACCTGTAAATCTGTTAAGTTTGAATGGGGACCAAAACAGGAAGAAGCCTTTAAAATTCTTAAGCAAAGACTAACCAATGCACCCATACTAGCGTTACCAGAAGGAACTAAAGACTTTGTAGTCTATTGTGACGCTTCTAAGTTAGGTTATGGATGTGTGTTAATGCAACGTCAAAAGGTTATAGCCTACGCGTCTAGACAGCTTAAGAATCATGAAGAGAATTATTCAACCCATGATCTAGAATTAGGAGCCATAATTTTTGCCCTTAAAATTTGGAGACATTACCTTTATGGTAGTAAGTTTACCATTTTCACCGATCATAAGAGTTTAAGGTATGTTTTTGGGCAAAAGGAGTTGAATATGAGACAAAGACGCAGGATGGAGATACTTAGTGATTATGATTGTAATATCCAGTATCATGCAGGAAAGGCCAGTGTAGTGGCTGATGCTTTAAGTCGAAAGTATCATGAAAAGCCAAAAAGAGTACGTTCTCTTAAATTAAATCTACAGGTAGATTTAAATGAGCAGATTAGAAAAGCACAAGAATCAGTAATCAAGGATGATACTGAAAAACTGAAAGGAATGATTAAAGAACTAGATCAAGGAACAGATGGAATTTAGAGATTCCATAAGAAGAGGATGTGGATACCTAAACTAGGAAACTTACGTCACCGTATATTAGAAGAAGCTCATAAATCTAAGTATACGATGCATCCTTGAAGTGATAAGATGTATCAAGATTTAAGAAAGAATTTTTGGTGGATAGGAATGAAAAAGGATATAACAGCTTATGTTTCTAAGTGTCTAATCTGTTCACAAGTTAAAGCTGAATATCAGAAACCCTCGGGATTGTTGCAACAGTTAGAGATGCCAGTTTAGAAATGGGAATTGATAACAATGGATTTTGTTACCAAATTACCTAAAACAAGGAAAGGTAATGATACAATCTGGGTAATTGTAGACAGGCTAACTAAGTCAGCTCATTTCCTACCAATGAAGGAAACTTTCAGTATGGAACAATTAGCTAAGTTATATGTAAATGAAATAGTTTCATTACATGGAATTCCTTTATCAATTGTTTCTGATAGGGATAGCCGTTTTACCTCTCATTTTTGGACAAGTTTCCAAAAAGCAATGGGAACCAAGTTGAATCTAAGCACAACTTATCATCCTTAAACGGATGGACAAAGCGAAAGGACAATTCAGACAATGGAGGACATGCTTAGAGCTTGTGTAATTGATTTCGAAGGTAATTGGGACGATCACTTACCATTAATCAAATTTTCTTACAATAACAGTTATCACACAAGTATCAATGCTGCACCATTCGAAGCACTTTATGGACGAAAATGCCGAACCCCAGTCTGTTGGGCAGAAATTGGGGAAAAGCAACTATCAGGACCTGAAATAGTACAAGAAAAAACCGACAAGATCATTCAAGTCAAGGAACGACTGAAAGCAGCACGTGATCGACAGAAAAGTTATGCAGATAACAGACGAAAACCGTTGGAATTTTAGATAGGTGACAAAGTGTTAGTGAAAGTCTCTCCTTGGAAAGGAGTGGTAAGATTCATCAAAAGGGGAAAAGCTAAGCCCCAGGTATGTTGGACCTTTTGAGATTATTAGAAGAATAGGACCTGTAGCCTATCAGCTACAACTGCCATAGGAAATTGCAGGAATACATGATGTATTTCATGTATCTAATCTCAAGAATTGCTTAGCTGATAAATCACTGGTGGTACCTCTTAAAGATATAGAGGTAAATGAGCAGTTAAAATTTGTGGAAAGGCCTCTACAGATTGAAGACAGAAAGGTTAAGAATCTCAAGCACAAGAGATTAGTTCTGGTCAAAGTGAAATGGGACTCCAAAAGAGGACCAGAGTATACATGGGAGCTTGAATCAGAAATGCAAAGGAAATATCCACACTTGTTTCAGTAGATCTCGAGGACGAGCTCTAAAACAAGGTGGGGAGGATATAACAACCCTCAAAAATATTTTTGACACCCTAATATATTTAAAATGTCCCAATAAGTCCTAAAATACACCCCGTATGCGAAAACAGGGCCCGAATACCTTTATTTCTATTTAAATTAAATAAAAACAAAAATAATGGGTCTCTGGCGGGCCGCGTAAGACCACTCCTTGGTCTACGCGGGGCGCGACAGATGAAGGACGAGGCGCAGCCCGGTGCTGTCACGTGTCAGACGTGTGGCGAAGCTAGTTCGATCATTGGGCCAGGCTAGGGCCTACCCAACCTAGGTCGCGGGCCGCATAAGCCCCCGCTTAATCTTACGCGGGGCGCAAGGAACTGCAAATCAGGCCCTATAAATAGCAACCTTCGCCAGTTCAGTCGAATTCGCTCACGATCTTTCCCTCTCTCAAATTTCTACATAGTTGAAATAATATTTGGGTAGTATACCCCCAATTAACGAAGTTCTACCCCGTTGTAAGTATCATAACCTCGATTACGTATTAGATACGCTACCCGATTGATTCAGGGTTCCGTAACGGTTGTCGAGGTTCTGCCCGACGTAGTCGTTGGAATGCCGTCTCGGGGAGGGTATTACTAATGTAAATATTGGGTTATTATACTAACGCGTGTGCATTTGTGTAATTTATAGATAATCAGCAGGAAACCCTAAAGGAAAACCTAAGACAACAATGTGAGTAATCTCCCTTTTTGCAAAATGTTTTACAAAACCTCACTTAAATTAAACTATATTAAATAGTGATTGAGTATTTGTATTCAACAATTATCGTTGGTATGTTGGGGTTTTATATACAAAATTTGTTACTACCTTGCGAGGAGTAACATGACCACAAGTCGGGTTGACAGTACAGTGGGTGGTAATTAAGTAGATGGAAACAAATGTAATTGCGCGACCACCCTCAATACTGTACAATGGTTTTTCTCAACTTCATTAAACTGAGATTTACTCACCAGTATTTCCCACTAACAAAATGATTTTAAACGCGTTTCAGGTAACAAAATGTGAAAGCCAAATAGAAGCCAGCTGGACAGCACTGAAGGCTTGGAAAAGTGGCTATAAAGTTACCTAAAATAAAGAGATGTTTTTATTAAATAAAATAGGGTTTATCCCTATGAAAATGTGTGTACTTAAAACTTGGGATTATTCCCACGCGTTTAATGTTATGAAAGTGTGGTATTTTACTCTGATAAAATATTTCCTAACTACGGTCCTGATGTAATTTCCGCTGCCAAAAAGGATAAAACACAGATACCACCAAAACTGGTCGCGGCCGCCCGTTCCCGGGTTGTTAGGGGACGGGGGTTGCGACACCAGACGTCGTGGGCAGATTAGCAAAACGGGCCATTGAACTGGGCGGATACAACATTTTGTATAGGCAGCGCCCAGCCATCAAGGGCCAATTCCTAGCAGATTTTGTTACTGAAGTCCCATTCGATAAGATCCAAGAATGCGAAGCCATACAAAATCCTACCCCAGTCTTCGACGATAGGGTCTGGATCCTATATACAGATGGTGCTTCCAACGATGACGGCGTAGGAGCTGGTCTTTGCCTAGTTAGCCCTGACAACCACGAACTTACCTACACCATTCGACTAGATTTCAAAAGCACCAACAACGAAGCAGAGTATGAGGCATTCCTCGCAGGTCTCCGCCTAGCAATCAAAATGGGGGCAAAAAATGTAGAAGCACACGTCGATTCCCTGCTAGTAGCCGAACAAATTAATGGTCGCTACAACGCAAAAGGAGAAACAATGGCCTTATATCTTGAGCAGGCAAGAACACTGATCAATCAGTTTCAGACCTTCAAAATAATCCACATTAACAGAAGCGAGAACAAGCATGCGGATGCACTAAGTAAGCTAGCCGCTACAAGTTTCAAGCACCTGGCAAAAGAGGTCCGCATTGAAGTCCTCTCAAACCCTTCCATTCCCCTGAGACACGTAAACATGATAGAAGTTGGGAATCCATCATGGATGTCCCCAATCATTATGTATTTACAACAGGAACTCTTCCAGAGGGAAAAGTAGAAGCAAGAAAAAATCAATAAAAAGCGCTAATTATGAGATGGCAGATGGAATTTTGTATCGCAAGTCTTATATGGGTCCTCTCCTAAGATGCGTGGACAAACATGACGCGCAGTATCTGGTCCGGGAAATCCACGAAGAACTATGTGGAATCCACACCAGTCCACGCATGGTAGTGGCAAAAATCATGAGTGCGGGCTATTACTGGCCCGGTATGCATCTAGACGCAATAGAGATCTTGCGCAAGTGTACATCATGCCAACGTCATGCTCCAAAGACACTTCGCCCAAAGAACCCTTTGGTTCCAGTAACCACATCATGGCCTTTCCAGCAATGGGGAATTGACCTGGTAGGTCCTTTTCCTGACGCACCTGGTGCAGTAAAATTTATAATAGTTGCGGTGGATTACTTCACCAAATGGGTAAAAGCCAAAGCTCAAGCATCAACCACCGCAATGGTAATCAGGAAATTTATCTGGGAACACATCATATGCCGGTTCGGATTGCCACTGCGCATATCACAGACAATGGTACCAATTTTGCATCTGACGATCTACAAAAGTGGATGAAAGAAATGCACATCGAACATAGTTTCGCCTCCGTGGCGCACCCACAGGCAAACGCTCAAGTCGAAAGCGTCAACAAACAGATTGTAGATGGAATTAAAGCATGGTTGGGAACCACAAGGAGGGGGTGGGTTGATGATCTCCCAAGTATCCTATGGGCTCACCGCACTATGCCAAAGACTAGCACGGGGGAAACGCCATTTAGCCTCGTTTACGGCTTAGAAGCATTAATTCCAGCGGAAATTGGCCTCCCATCACCTCGAATGCTAACCATGGAGAAACAAAACAACGAGCGTGAGCGCAGACTTGACCTGGACCTCCTCGAAGAAAGTCGAGAAAACGCAGCCATCAATGAGGCCAGGTACAAGTCAAAACTAGAAAAATATTACAACGCTCGAGTACGCATATGCACTTTCGTGCCGGGAGATTTTTTCCTAAGAGACAACGAAGCATCAAACGCTGAAAAACCGGGAAAGCTCGCTCCTAAATGAGAAGGGCCCTTCGTCATTAATGAGATTCTTGGAAAGGGTGTGTACACTCTGCGACGGCTTAACGGAACAGATGTCCCGCGCACATGGAATGCGCAACAGCTGCGCATGTGCTATATGTAACCCCATGACCATTCGTACTTGGACAACACACTATGCTAACCAACGTACAGTACAACGGTCATTACTTACATATGCATCATAATTATCTTATTTATGTTCACTTTGTATCTACTGGCCTCCGCGTCCTATCCAAATCAATGCAAAGTTTTACTTTCACTATGCTTCTACGTTTTATTACAAATGCATGCAATTCCTTTTGGTAAGCACAAAAAAACTGGTAACATAACACGTCTCATGAACGGTCTGCGGTCACAAGTACCGCGCAAGGTCCAGCCCTACGTTCACACATGAGCTTCATACCATCTTCATTTGTCCTACCTAAACAAAGTAATTGTACTCATGCAAACATTGTAACTAAAACAGACAGAAACACAAGACACTTGTGCTGCACATTAACAAGTTGTGCGGCAGCACATTAATACTATTACTCGCGCGGCAGCGCAGTAACAAAGTTGAGCAATAAGCACAGTTATGCGGCAGCACATTAATACAGTTACTCGCGCGACAGCGCAGTAACAAAGTTGTGCAATAAGCATAGTTATGCGGCATCACATTAATACAATTACTTGCGTGGCAGCGCAATAACAAGGGTACTTATGCAATGGCACAGTAAAAATGTTGTGCAATAGCACAATAGTGCGGTAACACATTAATACAATTACTTGCGTTGCAGCGCAGTAACAAAGTTATGCAACATCACATAAACAAAGATGTGCGGCGGCACATTAACAAAGTCACTCATGCAGCAGCGTAATACAGTTATTAGCGCAACAATGCACTAACTAATTAAAAACAGGTTCAACATCCCAAATAAACTAATTGCGACAACCTTTGCACAGTCGTCTATTCATATGCTAAGGTATCCATCACATCAGGAGGCGGACGTAATTACACGTCCTTAACAACAATCAAGGAAACAGCTGTATCCACGCGCGCACAGCCAGTCAACTTCACAAACTAAGCATTTACTTTGCGCAGAACAAACCTTGCTACTTCTCAAACAACAAAAATGCACACTTCATCTTTATAGTCCAGTGCTCCACCTACTTGCCAAGGGCGCATAGGAGCAACACTGGACTGGGGGGGACTTGAAGGGGTATGGTCCCAAAAACCCCGCACAAGCGCATAGGACCATACCCTAACTTCATTCCAAAGAGCATCTTAAGTAAAACCTTGCGCGGATGCGCAAAGGTTCTAAACAAGAGTGGGGAAAGAACAATCTTCGATAACCCTGCGCCGGAGGAAAGGAGAGATAAACATTCAACTAACACCCTTGCGAAGACTTGCGCAAGGGTACAATTAGGTTTGAAGACAAACTCCTGAACATCTCCGCGCGCCTGAAATCAAGACTTGAACAAAAGAATCTTTTCTGTTATACCTAAATAGACACGTGGCAGAGGCACAATGGTTTACAGCTGTAGATCTTCTAGAAAGATTTTTAATGCTCATCATACATGGCCATTCGGTTGCAACTGATTGTGACGTGGCATAATCATGGACGCTCATCTGATCACGATGATGGCACTCAGTTGAAGATAAATCTACACAAAACCACTTTCCACGTGGCATCTCCCCAGCCTTCGATCACACTCACAATCCGTGTGCCTGGATGTGACGTTAGTTATTGACGGAATAGTGGAATAACCGCCAACAGAAAAGTGCTTTCCGTTACTACCTCCGTCAGATTATTTTCCCGCCAAAAACCGGCTATAAATAAGGTACTGCAGGTATGATCTCACAAGTTACTTTCACTTCACTCTCACTTTTACTACTTCATCTTCTTCCTCGAGATCATCGTATTTATTATCACGCCGGAGGGTGGTCACGGAGAGAACCCCCGTTCTCCCTATGGCGAGTCAAACGGCTTTCTGTTTTGCAGTGATCACCGGAGAAGGGAACTAGCCAAACCTACGAATCGATGAGAGGATTAACCCCTTTTATGCAGAGACTAAACCCCTTATCTGATTGACTCCGGTCCAATTAGATCACTGTTTCTTCAATATCCTTTTTCATTCCTTGCCACCAATACCTGGAGCGAAGGTCCTGGTACATTTTGTCGGCACCAGGATGAATGGAATATCGGGATTTGTGGGCTTGAGTCAGCAATATCTCCTGAAGGTTATTGCGACTAGGTATCCAGATGCGATCGAGATAGTGAAAAATACCATTCGGTTTATTCCCTAATTGGTTTTCGGTTCTGAGAATTCTTTCTTCCTTTAAAGTGCTTTCGAGAAAACAAGCGTGTTGAGCGTCGCGAATGAGAGCATCGAGGTTGTGTTGGGCTTGAACATTACGGACACTATGTAAATAGCTTCGTCGGCTAAGAGCATTGGCAACGATGTTTGCTTTGCCTGGGTGGTAGCGTATCTCACAGTCGTAGTCGTTGAGAAGTTCAACCCATCTGCGTTGGCGCATGTTTAGTTCTTTCTGGTTCAAGATGTGTTGTAGGCTCTTATGGTCGCCAAATCTTAAGCGCAAAAACAACTGCATCGAGTTCAAGATCGTGGGTTGTGTAGTTCTTCTCATGGACTTTGAGTTGGCAAGATGCGTACGCGATAACCTTGTCTCGTTGCATAAGAACACAACCAAGACCTAGGTTAGAGGCATCGCAATAAAACACAAAATCGTCGTTTCCATAGGGTAGCGTGAGTACGGGAGCATTACAAAGCATACGCTTAAGAGTTTGAAAGGCATCCTCTTGTTTGGTTCCCCAAACGAAAGGCTTATCTTTATGCGTTAGAGAGGTGAGAGCAACGGTGATTTTAGAGAAATCAGCGAAAATCGACGGTAATAACCCGCCAATCCGAGGAAAGAACAAACTTCGGACGGGGTTTTTGGTGTAATCCAACTCTTAAACTGCTTCAATTTTTGCGGGATCGACGTGAATACCATGACTGTTGACGATGTTGTCACACCCTGACTTTTGCGGAAGCGTGATTTGGTGTAACTTGGTTAATGTCATTGCATTCAACCATAACAAACGACTATATGACACATACAAGGTGTTCATCGATAGATAGTTTCAAAACGTTACAAGCAACATTGTTTTAAAATCCCAAAACACAGACTTCAAGTTCAAAATACAATACCAGCCAGTTTTAGATCCATAAGGACTTCACAAAAGACACAAACAAACTAGGTTTCGGGCCATGTATCCTATTCAAGATAAAATACATAACCCAAACCCTTCGACTTCGGATGACACCTTTTATTAGAGACATGACTTGTAAACTTCAACGCCCGCCAGATCCATACTTAATTTCCTGAAATACATGTAGTTTGAAAACATCAACAAAGGTTGAGCGAGTTCATGTGTTTAGTATGTGTGCGCGAATAAACCTTGGAAACATTTGTAAGTATGTTTGTATGTACTTGAAAACCGGTATGAAAGCAACAAGGAAACAAATCAATTAATGTGTAGCTAATACATTAATATTTGTGACGTGATGCAGGAAGACTCAAACCTAGCAGACTTTGTCACCGGCAATAAGACATAGTCACCACATGGTCCACTCGGCGGACGCATGGGTGGGGCTCGCTACACCCAAATAGATCTATCACTCGTGTCCCTCGGTCCTACAAAGAGGATTAATGGTCTTAAGCGTCATACCCACCACTCACATGATCTAGCAGTACCCTTCCTTAGCTAACCATACCACGTATAAACGTTTGTAAACAGTTTGTAACATGTACTTCACCCCCGAAGTTATAAAACCGAAAATAGTTAAAAGAAAAGGGGGAACATGAACTCACTGGTTTGCGTTCTTCGAATCCGCCTGTAACTCAAAGTTTCCTCTGGTGTACACGACTACCTACAACGTACTATGGTCTATTAGACGAGTGGGTCGTACCTTGACTTAGTATTAATTAGTGTCTTTGAGTTACGTTTCAAAGTGTCTTCATTATTATTCCAAGTTATATAATTATTTGTTAAAATAATAAATATTTTAACTTAAATTATATATTTACTAATTTTTTGGAATAATTGTTAAAACAATATAATTTAACTTGATACTTCTCAAATATTTATACATGTATTTCCTTCCCAAGGATGGGTGTATTTGTATTCGTATTCTTATACTTGTATATTTTTGCCATGTATTGGTGTCGTATTCCGGAGTGTATTTATACGTACGAGAATACGTATCCTTATTGTGTTTATTAAGTATTCTTAAACTTAGCTTTTTCGGAATATTATTTTTAATAAGAATACATTAATATTGTTTTGGTCAAAAATTACCGAAGCAATTAAGTGATCAAATTAGTTAAGTGAGGTAGTGTGCTAGAAATGAGTGTCGAAAATATGTTAACCAAATTAATTGTAAAAACAGTTTCAGGATACGGCTCAGGATATAGAGCTGTATCTGTGATTAAACAATGAGCAAAAAAGTAAAGGTTGACACGTGATGTACGAGGAAAGCCCTTGATCAATCTAGATCGCCGGCACAAAACCTCGGGAGCTGACAATCGCAGCTGCCTTGTTCTTCTATTACTTCAAATGCCAGGATACAGTGCAAGATGTGATGCGGATCAACTAGGTGTTACAATGTAATTCGAGTACAAGTGTTTGTGTATAGTGTTTGCTAGAAGCTAGAGAGCTAAAGTGTGCGAAAGAGTGTGTGTAAAGTTGCGTGCCTTAATCTGATCCGCCCCATCTATTTATAGTAAAAGAAATGCAACAAACTACCATAATAAACTGGGATCCAGCGGATATTCCCCACTTGAACGTTGTAGACCTGGTCTTTCGGGTTCAACGTCTCTCATATAACAGATTTTCCCGAGTCTGAAGGAGAAGAAGTCCATCTGACCGTTAGTAACCCACAGCCTCTAACCTGCACGTGGTCAATTTAGTTAACACCAGGATATCGCCCAGGATGTTACCAATATCCTAATCCAGTATCCTGATCACAAGTAAACAATCAAAAGCAAGATATTAGTCAGGATATATACGCTCAGAAAATGGCCCATAACAAATACATATTTCCAAGATATATATAATTTAAGAATATTACTTGGAAAAATTACTTACAATTTTCCTTTGGCAAAAATATTTGTATTTTTATGTAAACTTCAAAAATAATATATTTTCAAGTCTAACTTGGAAAATATATATACAAACTTATTTTTCTCCAAAATATAATATATTTGGTGTTTGTTTGGGAAAATATATATTTCTTCAAAAAATAATATATCTTCTAATATTTCCAAGAAAATACATATTTTTATTCACCCAAAAATAATATATTTTCTTCTTGTAAAAAATATGATATAACTTTGTAATAATTGTGAAAATCATATTTTTGTTCTTTTGGTGCCCAACATATTATTTACCAAAATATACACATGAATAGTATTTCCGGAATATTTTGTAAGTTATATTCCTTTGTTCGGTTTGTCGAATATTTTGGGTATAATTTATATGTTCATTCTCTTGTAATTTTGGTAATATTTTGGATTGTAATTTCTTGGTATTTTGATGAGTTATATTATTTCATGTCCTAAAATAATATAACTAATACACAAAATATACAAATAATCACACACATGGTGTCATCTAAATATATATTTTCCTAAATATATATTTAGTCACTTTTATTTATAAAAACCAACCTCCAATATTTATAATTTTTGTAACAAAAATTATGGCAAACTTTATGTGAAAATCCATGGTTTAAAATACACTTGTAAATTTTTGTTTAAAAATATTTTTCTAAGTGTTTACTTTTTAGAAATTTTTTGCCATAGTTTTCCCTAAAAATGGAGGTTTCCATACCTTGAAGGTATATCATTTTCTTTTGTAAATCAACACAATCAATCCACAATCAACAATAAACAATCTACACTTACCAATTTTGCAAAAAACAAGCATAATCTACCACTTCATGAACTTGAAAATTTATAAAAATTTGTAGTAACTTACTAGTGTATTTAGTAAGTCTTGTTACCCTTTAAAGTGTGGTTGATTCTTTAAAAACTTCATTTTTAAAGAATCTAGATCTTTACAACTTATAACCATATTTTCTAAAAATGTTTCTTCTTGGATTTTTCTTGTTACATAAGTGTTTCTACACCTTATTAACCACCAAAAATAAGGTTTATTTGTTTAAGAACCAAGTTTAAGTAAAACTTGTATTTTTAACTTGGTTTCTTGAAAAATCATCCATGAAATTTTAGATCTACAAGAGTTACAACTCACTTTGTTCATCACTTAACAAGAAAACAATTTATTCATTCAAGTTCATGACTTTTGTGAGGATGATCTATGAATCTTTAACACTTTCATCCTCTCATCTTGCTAGATTATGTTTTTAATCATGATCTAGCAAGATCATATGATGATCTACTTCGTTTTAATAAGCAAACAACAATCAACAAGTAAATCAACACATAAACAACATAGTTTCTTCATGATTTAAGGTTATGTTCAAGTTTCATTCTCTTGATTCTTAGTGTTCTTCAAGTTAATCATCATGTTTCATCTTTTAACCACTTAGATAAGATGTAAAATGGAGTGTATGATGTTCTTACCACTAGCTCAAGGCTAGGGATGATCAAGAGAAGAAATAAAGTGGATAAAAGCAAATGAATAAGGTCCTTGAACTTCCAAAAGCTCCTAGCTTCTTTGTGAACCTTCTAGCACCGTTGTATATGTATAGATTGTATAGAAGATGATTGATGATGGTGGGTGTATAGGGGTTGAGTTACGGCCGTGAGTAAGAGGGTAAGAAGGAGAAGAAATGATGTGTTGAATGTTTTAGGGAATGAATGATCATGTTCTAAAGGATGTCTCTTATAACCACCATAACCACAATATCTAATGTGTATTATGTAATTAAAAGTGTAGACAAGATCTAGTAATATAATCAAATAAAATCCCATATGTGGGGCCCTTGTTGGCCGATTGTAGGTGGGGGGGGGGGGGTAGTAGGATTAGGGTTTAACCATAAGTTAGTTTATAGTTGAAAATCAAGTATATAGTTAGGTGTTTAGTTATTAGATATTTATATAGTGTGTTATGATGTTCGACTATAACTAGCTTGGTAATGTTAAAACAATGCTTTTGGTGAAAATTTGGTGTTTTGGGTAGTGTCCGGTTGTTTGGTTGGTTACTGGTTCGTTAAGGTGCTAAACTATGCAGTTTAGTGTGCTTTAGGTTACCTTTTGTGACAGTTTTGATTCCCGACATTTAGGAAAGCATTCAGGACCATTTAACCATATTTCTGCATGATATTAGTTTGTTTAAAAGCTGAATTTGCTGATTTTCTGCAGAATTCTACAGTTTATGTATGTTTTAGGCACTTTTCGGCACTTAAACTAACTCTAGGAAGGCAGTTTTGTGATCCTTACTTTCCTACACACTATACTAGTGTAACTCTTGGTTTCTGGTCCATTCTGTGTCTCAATACAATGTCTGTCTATCTACTGAACTCTATCAACATTTTTCTGATTTGTCTGATAACTGTGCTAACTGTGTTTCGTGCATCATTTGAGTCAATAAAGTTCTCATGCAATAATAACATGACATTAAGCAATATATGATGCACATGTATGTATATGGTAATAATCAGAAGCAATTCAAGTAATTAATTGTAATTTAGCACAATCATTAAGAACTAATCATTATTTAATAATTGTATGGATGTATGCAAATTTGACAGTTGTCACATTCTCCCCCTGTTAAGAAATTTCATCCTCGAAATTTATACTACCTTAACTCCTTAGGGTTACATTATGCGTGTATGGATATGAATAATACTGAGGTATATAACCACGAAACCGAATCAAAACTTATTCGAATCAGGTGAATCCAAGGACATATTACAACAACAAGAACCCAATGGTTAAAAGGTATGTGTTTCAGAATTTGATGTCAAAAGATACGAGACGTATAGATGTATAATCTAGTGTAACTTAGTTAACAGGGGTTCAACAAAAGAGGAGTTTTGACCGATAGAATTCCAAACGATCGTTCACAGTAGGCAAATGAGTTCTAGGAACAATAACATCCGCTAGATGAACTCAAAATCAACAAGCTCAAATGTAATAGTGAAATGAAAATGACCCGTCAACTTCCAAACTAATAAGTGAATAAAATAGCGTGTTGACATTATTGAATTGGGAGGATACACCGAATGAAATACAACCGAATCTGGTGTATCATGGTCTCAATACATAGTTGCATTAAGAGTGTTTAAATGATGAGTTAGAAATAAAATGTACGTAGTTTCGTATGAAATGGTTGATCATGGTTAGCACAAGCTACAAGTTTGTACTGACACAACGAGGTGTCGTAATGACATAATCCAATAATAGCGGTGACCGAACAAGTTCACCGTGTTTGAAATCAAATTAAAGTGTAATGAAGCAATCCTGGAAATTTGATTCAAACGGCATCGTAGGATTTTTCAATTGAATATAGAACACCAAAGAACTATCGTTTCCGATCGAAGATGAAAAAGTAATAAATACTACAAGGTATTCGATCGATAATGAAAGGACCGTTAGGAGGTGCACTGGGATATAAATTGAATTTATGCACCATTGTCTTAGCACACGATTGTGTTAAGACTGCTTTAATTATGATAAAACAAAACGGATTTAGAGAAAGTCAATAAATAAACAATTAAATCCGTGCATGAGATGCGTAAACGAGATTTGCGCAAGCTTCAAATTTAGTGAAAGCATCACCACAAGGTGTCGAAACCAACAAACGATTTATTGGAGTTGTAGACCAAACAAGTTTACTATGACTCGGGACAAAAGAAACATTTTCAAAAATGAATTTTGAGTATGATGCTCTCAATACATCATATGGTGTCTTGAATTGAAGATGCGAAATGGACAAGTTCCAGCAATTGAACTTGGTTTTAGCGAAGTCTGACAATAAACGTAGGTATCGACAAGGGAATTTCGGCATGGTTACAAAGATAAACCATGAATGTAACTTAAAAGAAAAGAAGTTTCAAGAAAGTGTGTTGACTTAATAGCAAAGGAGCCAAAAATTACAATAATGTAGGTCATTCGAATCACAAATAAATAATTAGCTTTAGCAAATAATATTTGAACTTTGATGAAGCGCTTATTCGAAACGAAGCCACATGCATAACACATGGTGCATGCGTAACATATGAATTTCCAAGAAATGAAACAATGAGTATTTGCTAAAATGAAGAAATGATCAAGTACCAAAGCAAATGAGTGTTCGCTCTAGTGACGAAAATTGATGCGATGCAACTACCATTAAGAGGAGTAGAGATGCAAACATCTACTCGCTAGAAGCAAAAGTGGAAATTTCAATAAAAGAAATTCGAGTACTTTACCCGTTCGGTTAACTAAAATAGCTTGCATGACAAAATAATAGTGTTTGTCCGAGTTAATAGACGTGGTTTTTTTTCAAGATAATCTCTAATGGACTTTGACATAAGTCCCCGAGAGTCCTAAATACGCGTCTCCTAGATTCTCAAAGTTTTGTACTCTGTGTATAACTGTTTTGTGTATCGTGTATAAAACACAGTATTAGTGTACGTTTAAAACAAATTATTGACTCACTATTCCTTGGTATACTTTCTTCCTGAATTCACAGCTAATGATACTCGATCAACGATCAATCTTGGAATAGTAGTTGGATCCTTGCAGTTAGTTAAATAAATCGTTAAGCCTCAGCGGGGAATACCGGTTCTTAATGGTTGACTTGTTCAGCTCTTGGTAGTTGATGCTCATTCGAAAGTTACCACCCTTCTTTTCCGCGTGCAACACTGGAGCTCCCAAAGCGAGAAGCTTGGTCTTATAAATCCCTTATCTAACAATTCCGGAAGCTGCGTTGACTACTCTTGCATCTCTGAAGGCGCAAGTCGATAAGGTGTCTTAGCTACAGGCGTGACGCCTGGAACCTAGTCAATATGGAACTCGACTTGTCGTTGAGGGGGTAATCCTGGTAAGTCTTTAGGGAAGATTTCAGGATATTTCCTTACCACAGGGATATCTTCGAGTTTCGGTTCTTCGGCCTCCTTATCAACAACATGAGCCAAGAAGGCAACACATCCTTTGCGCGAAAACTTCCGTGCCTTCAAACGAATGATAATCCATAGGGGCGTATCCTGCTTCATGAATCACGATCGTTTCTTCGTTCGCCATCGGGATGCGGATAACAATCTCCGCTCGATTGCTCGACAACCAATCCATCCCAATTACAACATCGAAGCTTCCCATTAGCTAGTTCTATCGAGTATGGGATATCTAATTTACTTGCTACTAAACCAAGTATACTCTTAAACTCTAGAGATGCGAAGCTAAAATTGGCAACAATATCAAGCAGCACAGATGCATAACGTTGACTATTATGGGACGTCCCGATGACCACGTTTGGATCCTGGCGTGCTTCCCTAGCTCCGCTGTTGAGCTTTCATCCATGTGCCTGATTGTTTTTAGGGCAATATTTTCTGAAATGCTTTTTGTCTCCACAGTTAAAACAACCTTGACCACATCTTTGATCATCACCCTTTCTACCTTGATAGTCGATGTTCCTCCGTGATTCCCGCTACCATCTTGGCCTCCATTTCTACGTTCAGTACCTTGCCTACAAGTCTCCTTGACATGCCCCCTCTTGCCACAATTATCACATTTTCCATATTTACATCGCCCGACATGATAACGTAGACAATTGCCGCACTTAGGTAGGATACCCATGTACTCTTTTCCCTTTTTGGCCTTGTTCTTGTTATTCGCCCGAGTACCCTTCTTGAAATTTGCGAACTTCTTCTTGTTATCTCCAGACGGCTCCACATGAGTCTCCTTTTTCTCCTTCGAGGTGGAAAATTTTCCCAGTCTAATCGCTTCCTCAGTGAGCGTCACACTTAAATCGATAGCAACGGTAATTGTTGGAGGCTTTGATGTTGTCACCATGCTCAGAATCTGAGGTGCCAATCCCCAGATGAAACGTTCGATCCTCTTAAACTCTGGTTCTACCATGTAGGGGACAACACGAGACAAATCATGGAATCTCAGCACATACTCAGCTATCTTTGAACCTTCCATCTTCAAGTTCCAGAACTCAGTTTCCAGCTTCTGGATTTCTGCTCTCGAACAATACTTCTTATGCATCAGCTCTTTCAGTTCGTCCCACGTCAAAGCATACGCAGCAGCCTCGCCCAACGTCTGAACCTGAAGGTTCCACCATGACATAACCCCATCTAGAAATAGTCCAGATATGTACGTGACCTGATGCTCTGGGGCGCATTTGCTCAAACGCAAAACAGAATCCGTCTTCTCAACCCAACGCACAAGAGTTACGGCACCCCTAGTGTCATCGAATTCCAGGGGCTTGCAGCCCAAGAACTGCTTGTAGGTGCAGCCTGCTACAGAAGCAACATCATTCACATAAGGCATTAGCAAAGCACACTTTGAAATATCCAAACGTTTTGTAATGTGTCTTAAGTGACTAAACATAACCGTTGGGTGGGTTATTTCTTGAGGTACCTCCGTTGCGTTCGGAGCGAAGGGCCTCGTGATGTGCGATGGCCTGTGAGATGCGCTCTTGTAGTTCCGCCTCTGTAGTCGGCAGAGGGTTGTTGGTATCGGTGTTCCTTTGAAGCGACATCTTCTAAGAAGAAGATCGGTTGGGTCAGGTCTTATTAAGGACACAGGCACATAAGCATCTACTTAACGAATAAGACCTAGGAGGTGTGTATACTGTTGGGATTGAACCCTACCAGAGGAACAGATAATTAAAGCCAAAACTGGATCAGAGCAGTGGATCCAGAATAAGCAGATGTTACATACAAGTCTCTCCCCTTGATAGTGATTTCAACATCTGCTGACCTCCTATCTACTGATCGTGCAAACTGCTGACCTACAACTGCTGATCAAGTAAAGACCTGATGAAAGACTAAAGCTCTGCTGTTCAATCTACTGCCTTGAGTCAAGCACTGCTGATCCGGACAAGTACTGCTAGGTTCACAGCAGTGGAGGGATGCAGCAGTTGTTTATTCTGTCTTAATGTAATGTAATGTAATAGCAGTAGTTAGCATAGCAGTGTTTGTATTGATCAGAGGTTAGAGTTTGTTAGGAGGTTAGATGTCACTTTCATGGTGACGTCAGCATTAGATGCTCAGTGGTTTGCTAGTGCCTATAAATAGAACAATGTTCTGTACTGTTCTATTAGCTCTTTGCAAAACCGTCTTCTCTGCACGAACAAACACTGAGCTCTGGCTGAGGGGGAGTTTGTATTAAGCATTGCATTGTAATCGTTGTTGAAATTAAATTCAATCTTTCGGTTCTTTGTGAAAAGTGTTTAATCAAAGCAATACTCTCGTTTGATTGTATGCAAAGTTTGTTTCCATCTTAATTCCGCTGCACAACTCATCCATCTTCATTCTAATTCAAACGAAAAATACAATCAAAACCAAACTCAGATCCAACAATTGGTATCAGAGCTTGGTTTTAACAATCATTTTGACATAAATAGTTCAGCTCATAATCGTTGATATCGATAGTTTGTTCGGTTTGTTGAAAAACAGAGTAAGGTTTAATCACCATTAAAGTTAATTAATCAGTGCCTGTAAAACAACCAGGATGACGTCACAATCACAAGATGATAAGAATAACATTGGCTCGCTTTTTAAACCACCTATGCTTAAACGTAATGAATACAACATCTGGGAGAGAAGGATGGGTCACATCCTTGCTCAACAGAACACTGGATGTTGGAGGTCTGTTGTTTTTGGTCCCCATGTTCCTATGGTGCCAAGTGCTGAGGACGCAAAGAAGTTCGTTCCTAAACCAACTGAAAACTATACTGAAACTGATTTTCAAAAGTTCGAACTCGATGCCAAAGCATTTAGCATCATAGCATCCGCATTACCCAATGAGATCTATGCTGGACTGTTACACTGTAACAGTGCCAAAGAGCTATGGGATGCGTTGAAGGAACAGTTTGGGGGGGACAGAAGAAGTCATTGAGAACAATAGGAAAATCCTGAATCAGCAGTATGAAACATTTTGTCACATCAAGGGTGAATCACTGACTCAGCAATTTGAGCGATTCAGTTGTCTCATTAGTGAACTAAGGCTTGTTAAAGTAACTTTTCCAAATTCAACTCAAAATAGCAGGTTCCTTAGGTCACTACCAGAAAACCAACTAGAACTAATCACCATAGCAACAATACCTCTAAACCCCTTAACCGATTCAACCTGTTAAGTCCCAAGTCATACCCATCCCATAGACTGACACAATCAAGATTGACAGTCTGACAAGTAAATGATTCAATTTCAAAAACTTAAGACTTGTCTATCTACAACTAACATGTTTACAATTAATCACATGCTACACACCCTTCACAATGTACTCTCCTCTCGGTTTAATATCTGGACTAGCGTGAAATGTGCTAGTATATAAACACTCAAAAAGCAAACATGAAATCCTGCAATCATAGGCTTGTATGACAATCACACCTCCACCGTATCATCTAACATGGCACATATCAAAAGGACTTTTGGGTTTTGGGCTTAGGGTAAAGGTAGGAAAATAGTTTTAGGTTCTTTTTCTTTTCTAATTGGCTCACAAACAATAACCAAACCATGATACTTTATTCAAACACAACTTATACTATTGGGTTGAATTTTTACCCAAACAACTAAAGCACATTCAACACTTTGCTTTTTGTTATTTTCTTTTTCATTTTTCCATATATATTTTTTTCTTTTTTTTTCTCTTTTTTTTTAACAATATCATTCACGGTCGGTTTTTCACAATAAACAATGGGCGAACAAACGAAAGGTAGATAGGCTCAACAGGGCTACTAAGGGAAATTTGGTGAATAACACAAAAGAAACACAAACACAAAGGGTGTAACAGGAAATCCTAATGCCTTTATCTTATATGTGCACATGTCAAACCCATAGTCTCGGCGTGCATCGAATCATACAAGTTCTAACACAGAAAAACACGTAGCCTGCACTCAACAAATGAATTCATTATATAATGTATCCTATCCATCTACAGGCTCAAAATCTCACCAAGAAAAGGTAAAAAGGTTGATGACATGTAGCATATGCAATTAAAACATGTTACCCCTAGATAGACATCTCTTTTCAACTCGTTTCCTATAAAACACTTGTCAAACCTACTCTCATGAAACTTAAAGGGACAACCATGACAAGGGACTAATCTAGTCTACTATCGGTAAGAAGCCTATTAGTGATTGAAACTTTAGGTTTTCGTATCCAATTAGCTTGTTTAAGGCGATGAATTTTTTTTTTTAAATTTTCAAAATTTTCAATTGTTACCAAATTTCATCGATTTCAATCACATCTCAATCTCTTCAAAGCTTTATCCACAAATCCCTTCCCGGGCTCCCCCATCCCCACACTTGGGATACATTGTCCCCAATGTATGGTGCTTTTAAAATATAGCCCGGGAAAACAAACCAACTATCCTAAATGAGCGGCTAACTCAGAACAAAGCAAACAAAACACATCCCCTAAACAAAACAAAGGTTCACACCACCAAAAACAACAAAACAAACCAAAAACAAAGTAAGATAGATAAACACATGCACCTGATCATGTGTCTGTAGTGATGCGGCTGTTGTGCTTTAACCGGAATAGACGCATTCCATAGATTCTTTGATGTCTCACCGGGGATGTTGCAAAACATCCCCACACTTGAATTGTTGCATCGAATGCTTAGAAATTAAGGTTTAAATAAATGCAATTGTTTACAACCAATAAATCAAATCAAAGGTGAAAAGCATCGAATGCTTAGATCACCGAGTTATACGATTTTCACAAACACATAAAATTATCCAACTTACAAAAACCCTCCATCCGGAGGAAACCACAAAGAGTTTAGCCGCTCATGTTGGTTGAATGATCTTCGCAGGATTGAGTAATACTTAAAATCATCATCATCTTAATATAGTATATAAAAAATATGATGTTGAAATTAATAATACTCAATCTTTGAATTGATAGCTGCCAAGAGATCGCCCCAAAGTCAATGTGTTGGACGACGTGATGATGATCAATGGATTTAATGTTGTTGTCGGCTGCCCTATGTCCACGATATGATGATGTTGTTGACCTTGGCTACCACCAAAAGTGTGCGTATGATGATTGATGATGGAATTCCCCTTTTTTTTATTAGGGTTTTAAACCCATTTAAATCCTTCCACAATACTTCATGCGCTGCTTACATAACTACCGTAGGCTACGTTTTCAACCGTAGCTTACGGTTGAAACATTCTATTTCTTTGTACATGTTCTGGCCGTAGGTTACGAAACATACACCGTACGTTACGATGTAGGGTTGCTGTTTCCAATTGTCCACTCCTTTATGAAGTCCACATGATGATTCTTGTTGCTCCCAATGCCGCCAATATCAACCAATATCTACCTATATATGGCTGCCCTTTTCTTTTTGTTCCATGTTCAAGTATATTGGATGATGAGTACAATATTTCAATGATGCATAATGATGGTTCCCATGTGTGTGTATTCACCTCCATGTATACGTGTCTTTTTCTTTCAAACAATCCCCAAGTCCACATGCTCATAATCTGATGTTGATGGTGATCATTAATGTTGAACATAAACAAATCGTATTTCGCTGATCATAACTCCAAATTCAGCTTCCTTGCATCTTTGAACATATGACCGCCAAGCCCCTCAACTTCGCTATTTTACGTGTCTTGTGTTCCCAAACTATCTTGCAACCCGGAATACGTTCCGATCACTTCAATATGTCTCGATTATCATCCTTACTTGTTCCGTTTATCGCTAAGCATCCCAATTTATCCGAATTAAACAGTTAACCTTTAAAACCACAATCACACGTAGTTAATATATTCTAGGCGTATAATCACGTAAACGGAGATAAATCACATAAATTAAGCACGTTAACACCCGGATTTCACAACCTCCATCAGACACCATAGCCTTTGTCACTAGAAACTCTGCTGAGTTCAAAGATCTGACCCTGACCCAACTTCATGGTAGATTCCTGACCTATGAAAGGGAGTTGAACCAGAAAAAGAAGTTGCAAGAGTCTGGAAAAGTTGCTGATGATTATTCATTCGGTAGCACAACTCTTTTTGGTCAGGAAGAATCTGGTAGCAGTGGTAAGGATCAGGGTTATGATCACTTCATTGATATAACTGCTGGTGGAAATTTTAACAACCCTGATCCTCACTCTGCAAATTATGCTTTTACTGCAAACGGTGGAAACCAGATGTCAGATAATTTGTGCTTTGAACTCAATGATTTGCAACATTTTGATCCCACTGACTTAGAAGAGATGGACATTTTGCATCAGTTGGCTTTGCTTAGTGTAAGAACAAGCAAATTCTACAAAAGAACAGGGAGAAAATTCCCAGGGTTACATGGGAATCTAAGGGTTGGGTTGGATAAATCAAAAATCAAGTGTTACAAGTGCAATAGGCTAGGTCATTTCGCTAGGGAATGCAGGAGTCAAACTACTGGTCCTATAATCACTCATCCTAGCTCAAACCCTAGATCTCAAAATCAAAGCACTGTGCACTATACCCAATATACCCCTGCAGCTCATGTTAACACTGCTCACTATGCTGCTGCCCCTGTGCCTGTGCATTATGTCCAAACCACTGTTCCACAAATTCAGTACGTGCAAACCCCTGTCCCTCAGGCACAAGTGCAAACTGTTGCACCTCAAACAGCTGCTCCAGCAGCAGTACAACCAGATCAGCAAAGCTTCTTCACTCAAGGCTTTGTTGACTGGAGCAGTATGCCTGATGAGCTTGGTGATGAAAATTTTGCACTCTATGCCTTTAATGAACCTTCTAATGATGAATTTTGTTTGATGGCATTAGAGTCAATACCAGAGGGGATTGAAACTGAAGGTGAACAGCTAAGTGCTGAAACAGTGGATGAGGTGACTGAATCAGTGGTTACTGCTGTGGCTGGTGAACTACTGCTGGGAGAAAGTTCAGGAACCCTGATTGAACCACTGACAGATCCATGGTCCGAAGAGGATAAAGAAGAAGAGGAAGAGAAGAAAGCAGGTGAGAAAGAAGGTAGAGCTGATGATGAAGAAAATCATCAATGTGATTGTGCAATGATGGCTGCTGCCAAGGTATCTCCTCAAGTTCTTGAAAAACTGTGTTCTGACAATTGCATTATTGCTTTTGCTAACATTAAAGAGGTAAATGAAAACCTTCGGGATAAAATCTTAACTGATGAAGTCAAATTTGAAAGATCTTTAAAAGAACTTAAAAACAAATTGACTGAAAAGGAAAAAGAGATCAGCAGTCTGAAAGAATAGCAGAGCATAACCAAAACCCAACTCCAAACTATGGTAGAAAAATACCAAGTTTGCAAAAAGGAGTTGGAGTCCACCCAGATCACCTGTGAAAAATGGGTGGAATCATGCAAAGGGTATGAGGTTATGCTTGAAAAACAGATAAAAAGCAATGTGAAATTTGGTGTTGGTTATAGAAAACATGATGATGAAAACACTGCTTTTGAAAAATCTGTTCAAACCACTGATGAAACAACTGAGTTCATCCCCACAAACAAGAATGGCCAAGAAGTGAAAATCACTGATAAACTTGGTAACAAAATCACACTTGACAGACCAGTGGGATCCTCTACTTTCGAGGAGCTTGAGAAATACCAGTTTAAACCCACATGGTCTGATGAGTGTGACATTCTTGAAAATTTCAAGCCCATGGACTTTACAACCACTGATGGTGTTAAAGCTCCAAAAGCTAAAGTCATTCCACTCAAGGACATCCCAACAGAGGTTAAAAACTCTGTTGCAAAGGAGTCCGAAAAGAGAAAGAAGAAAGAAAATATCAATAACTTGTTTTGTGAGAAAAGGAATCATCTAACAAAAGACTGTTTCCATTTAAAAGCATATGATTTAAACAAAATAAGTGTCATTGTTCCTGCTGAAAGCTTCATTGTCTGTGGTAAAACAAACCACAAAACTCAAGCATGTGTATATCTCAAAAAATTTGATGTGAAAAAGAATGAGTACATTGCTAAAACATCCTTGAGTCCATCAACATCATCTGTCAAATTCACCAAAAATCAACCACTGTTTGTGCTAGTTCAAACAGCTGTCACAAAACAGCTGAACCAAACATCTGTCAAAAGAGATGTTCAGGTTACTGATGCACCCCCTGCCAATCAATACAGAAGAGGTAAGGAGAAACAGTCTTACCAAAGGATTCCACACGTTTATGAGACCTACAAAAGGCCCTCTAAACCTAAAGTGAACAGGCATCCTTTTGGGTACCAACAGGTGATTGGTCAAGACCCCCAACAGTGGTTAGCAAGAAACAGTCCTAAAACTGTCCAAACCCCTGACCTAACCACTGTCCATCAATGTGCATCCATCCCAGACACTGTTGAGACCCCATCCAAAGCCTTATTGGCTTTGGAAACCCTAATGAACTAATCCTTTTACTTCATGTGCAGGGAGCTTCTGCCTGCTTAGATAGCCTTAGGTATGTTGATAGTGGAGGCTCCAGGCACATGACTGGATGTAAAGCCCTACTCAAAGATTTCAAAATTCATGTAGGGGGTGATATATCCTTTGGGAATAACAGTAAAGGGAAAGTTCTGGGGTCTGGTACAGTACAGTCTGGCAATGTAAAATTTGAAAATGTCAATCTGATAGACAGTCTGAAATTCAACCTCCTGAGTGTTTCACAAATGAGTGACAAGGGGTATGGGTCATTCTTCATAAAGGAGTGTTGTAGGATTGTTGGACCAGAAATGGTCAAAAGGATTGAAGCAATAATAAACACTGGTCAAACAAAACTTGTTGTTCAAAGAAGTGGCAATGTTTATGTTGTTGATATGTCAAAAGAGTGTCCCAGAGCTGATGCCTGTCTGTTCTCAGCTGCCTCTAACAAAGAGACAGAACTTTGGCACAGAAGACTGGGGCAAACAAATCTTAAGACAATCACTGAAATTTCTAAAAATGGTTTGGTAAGAGGCCTACCACAAAAATTGTTTTCATGTCCTGAGCATTGTGTTTCCTGCTTAAAAGGAAAAAAACATAAAAGCTCCTTTAAGTCCATTGAAGAGTCCAAAACAACCCAGTGTTTACAAATGCTGCACATGGATTTGTTTGGCCCAGTTTAAGTCATGAGTCTCAAGAAGAAAATATATTGTTTGGTTATCGTTGATGACTTCTCTAGGTTTACATGGACTTTCTTTTTACACTCAAAAGATGAGACTGCAGGCATTTTGCAAGATTTTGTGACACAGGTTGAAAAGCAATTTGACCTTCCAGTAAAAGTCCTCAGGAGCGACAATGGCACAGAATTCAAAAATAAGGAGTTGGATGCCTTCTGTGTGAAGAAAGGGATTGTAAGGCAGTACAGCATCTCTAGAACACCAGAGCAAAATGGGGTAGTTGAAAGAAAGAACAGAACTTTGATTGAGGCTGCCAGAACCATGCTTGCTGATTCAGGTTTGCCATTAACTTTTTGGGCAGAGGCAGTAAACACTGCTTGCTATGTCCAAAACAGAGTTTTAATAAACCCTAGGCACAAAAAGACTGCTTGTGAAATTCCGTATAAAATCAAACCACTGATCTCTTACTTCAAGGTATTTGGCTGCCCATGCTTTATTTTGAACTTAAAAGACTCCATTTCAAAATTTGCAGCCAAAATTGATTGTGGTTATCATCTGGGATACTCAACCACTGCCAAGGCCTACAAAGTGTTTAATACACGGACCAAGGCAGTGGAGGAGACCTTGAATGTAAAGTTCAATGAACTTTCATCATTAAAAATCCCAGCAAATCCTGCAGATCTGTTTGATCTTGATAAATTCACTTTTGAAAATACTGCTGTCAAGACTAACAGTGCAGGTCCATCAGAGGATTCAACACCAGACTATGGGTATGAAATCATCATTCCTCAAAAGTCTGTCAGAATGGAAAGAGCATCAGATGTTCAAAACAGCTGTCAAAGCTCAACCACTGCTACCTCAACAGTTGTTGACCAAAGTAGCCCATCAACCACTGCTTCCACATCAACAAACACTGCTGACAAAAGTCCCCAAACAGTGGATAAAAGTCAGCATGTGTCCACTTCATTACCCCCCATTCCACCACCTTTTGAAGCCACTGCTGGATCATCAAAGTCCCCAGCAGTGGTTAGCTCAGATGATACACATTTGTAGCCTTCACCAACAAATGCCATCATTCCATACCAAGGAGATTTAATCTACTTGAGATCTCATCCACCTGATCAAATCATTGGCAACATTAATGAAGGGGTGCTCACAAGAAGCCAAACCCAAAACATTTGTCTTTTTGCTGGTTTTCTATCACTCCATCAGCCAGTCAAGTACCAAGAGGCACTGAAAGACAACAGCTGGGTAGAAGCCATGCAAGAGGAGCTCCAACAGTTTAAAAGACATCAAGTATGGGAGCTTGTACCACTGCCAGAGGAGGTTAGCCCCATTGGCACAAACTGGGTCTTCTCACAAAACCCGGCACCACAAATATCTTCAACTCCATCATTGATACCATCTCTGCATCGAAGTACAAAACTTTGTTAACAGCAGATGCACCAATATACTTGACAACCCAAAGAGAGTTCTGGAAGAATGCAACCCTTGAAAAACAAGGAGACACTGTAATAGCCATCAACTCTTCTCTAAAGGGTAAAGCCGTCAAGATTACATCACAATCCATCTCAGAGGTCTTTCAACTCGACGATCAGGAAGGTAAAATTACTTTTCCCAAAAACGAGTTAAAAATGATTTTCTGGAAAGAGGGTATAATGCAGAAGTGAAAAAGGACACCTTACAAAAAGGTTACTTCCCTTCTGCAACAAGGTTTTTATTTCATACCCTTCTAATGTGTGTTTCAAACAAAACCACTGCTTTTAATGAAATACCATTAAAAATTCAAAATCTGGGATATGCTATTCTTCAAGAAGAAAATTTTACTGATTCCCGGGAAATTTTTAATGATCTGGTTAAAAATGTTGAAACAAAATCATTCTTACTGTTTCCAAGATTTCTAAGCTATTATTTTGAAAAGAAATTCAGTAAGGTTGATATTGCTGCAATAAACCAAGGTGACTCTTTACAAATGCACAGCTTAACTGCTGAAACTTTTACAAGAATGTCAACACCTTGCAAAACACAAGCAGAGGTGCCTGAGCAGAATTTAGCAGCTATCACTGCTCCTCAGGTATCTGCTGCTGAGCCCACTGCTCAAGGTGATCAAAGTAGCTGTACAACTGCTTTGAAACCCACACCTAAAATCACCAAAAAGCCACAGAAAAAGAAAAATCAAAAACCCCCCAAACCCATCAAAAAGGCAACTCTGGAGGATGAGATACCAGAGCAACTGCCTGTGATAAAACAAAAGTCACAAGAAACCACTGCTGCTTCTTCCTCACAGCAGTTGGTACAAATATCTCAACCCATAACCGAAACTCCTCCTGCTTCTTCTCAAAAAGAACAGGTTGTACAAATAGGGACTCCACAATATGATGCTCTGGAAACACTCGTTTCCATCATCCACAGCCCAATGCCCGGGGAAAATTCTCTTTCTACACCAACCATCACATCCACAATTCCCCTACCAACTAAACTTCTGTTGGATGCAATCGATTTGAACCAGGCACTAACCAGTCCTTCTCAATCACCTATTAATGAGAATATACCTCAACAAATGACTGGGTCTGATGTATCAATCTTTGCTAACCCACCAACACAACCTGAGGAGGTTACACCCCTTGAGTTACAAGTAACTCTTGGTGGTATTCCAAGTGAAGCAGCCACTACAAATGTTGAACCCACTGGTTTACATTTGGACAGTGGTTACATCAATAAGACTTCCTTGGAGGCAATTCCTTACATAGCACCTCTGCCAACCACCAGTGGATTTATTTTTACCACTGGCAACATCAAAAGGTTGTCAAGTGTTGAAGGAAGAAGACCCCAGTACCAAGAAAAAGGGGCATCAGTGGTTAATGTTTGGAGTACACTCCCTACCTCAACCACTGATAAAACCACTGCTAGTGGGAAATCAGATGATCCCATTAAATTGGGTGATGGTTTAAAATATTTGGAATTGACGGAACGTGTTGATAAACTGGATACTTCAGTTGCAGATATCAAAGAAATGCTGCAACAGTTGTTGACAGTACAAAAGATGCAATCCAATGTTGTTCCACCTCAAGCACCTGCTCCATCACAAGCATCTGCTACAAATGAGCTCTGGAACCTCTTCCAACCTTTTCTCCAACAACAAAAAGAAATGGCAGACCAGCAACATGAAATACATGTCTAAAAGCGGAGAAACATCATGGAGTCTAGGTTCAAGAACACTCAAGCAGACATTAAGGCAATCAAGGCCCATTTATTGGAAACCACTGGCACTGCTCTTCCAACAGTTCTTTTCATTGATCAACTTCCCCCAGATAATGCCAAAAAGGGGGAGAAAATTCAGGAGTGGAAGAAGAAGGGAATAGATGATGGTCTTTACATTGAACCAGAAAAAGGATACTATGACCAGAAAAATTCCCTTACCAGATGGTAGCAAAAAGGTTGATGCTACCCAAGAAGCACTTGATGAAGGAGTAGCAAGTGTAAAAAGGGATAGAACGGCAAAGGATATTTCAAGGTGGAATGAGGAGAAGAGAGCTTACATGGAGCTGTATGAGCAGGGTTGTTCTGGGCTAAAGGATGTTCAAAATCCTGTGCCAAAAAGAAAACCCAAGTCCATCCCATCCAGAATTCCAAAGCATATTCCAAAACCACCATCCAAAAGCCATCAGCATCAAACCTCCACCCAAACAGCTGTTGTAACTCCTGCTGTATCAATTACTGCTGGTACTTCAGAGGTTTCAACATCTGTTATCACTTCAACACACACCACTTCAACACACACCACAACCACTGCTTTACCACCACCATCATCACCACCAAAAACAAACTCACCACCATCGCCTCCTGCCAAAAAGCAGAAGACAACAGATGTTACAACATCTGCTGTAATGACAACAGTGGTTGAAACACCAGTTGTTTCAACAGCTGTTAGTCAATCACAAACCACTGCCACTCAAACTACCACCACTGTTCCACCCAAAGCATCATCAGTCCCTCCTCAAACAAAAAGGAGAAGACTAATCCTAAAAGATGATGACACATCTCCACCACCAACATCTTCAAAATCTCTGTCACTTGTCACAATTCCAAAACCCATGCCTCTCTCTTCAGCTCAAATTCTAAAGCCATTACCTCCTGCTGGTGTCTCATTTCCTCTGGAACTCATTGCAGTTAGGGAAGAAATCAAATCCTTCTACTATAAGGATGACCCAGCTAAAAGGAGTTTGCCATCAGTTGAAGGATATCCCAGGCTTAAAAATATTGAAGAATATTTGAAACTCAAGGCCAAGCAAGCAGAGGATATCTCAATCAAAAATAAACAAGGGAAATCTGACAGAGAATTTCAGCAAAACTATCAGTTTCTACTCACACAGGTCAGAGCTATGGAGCAATTTGCCAAAAATGTATGTCAGCAAATCTCAGAAAGGGCAGATGAGTCCTTGAGAAAAGACTACATTGAGAACATCATGACCTACAAGAAATACAAGGGGGAGAAACACATGTACAAAAACTGGACCATTCCTGAGCTTGAAAAAGAGGCAGCCATGATTCAAGAAATGATAAAAAATAAGGTCAAGCAGACTCCTCCTGAAAAATTCAAACAATTTGAAGCTGATAAGATCTTAGAGTTGAAGAGAATGAAAGAGGAGCTGATAGCAGCTGATTATGGGTCAAAGAATTCTGTGACAAAGTGGGGAGAAGATAGGGTCAGGGCTACTTACAAAAAGTTAGAGGAACTTAAACGGTTCCAAAGAGGCCTGACTACTCCAAAGCAGAGGTCTCAAAAAGACCACCAAAGCTGCAAGTCAAAAGAACTACTGCTCCAGCTGGTGCTGCCATCTACAAAAGAAGAAGTCAAAACCAGTTAGGTGCTGAAACAGTTCAAGATCTAAATGCTGGAAATGCCGTTGTAAAAGAAGGCATTAAATTAATGATGAAAGAAGATCCTGAACTGGAACAATCTGCAAGTACTGCTCAGCCAGTCATGAATAGGCCAGCATCTCCAAACACCTCATCAAATAAAAATCTCCCAAGAAACCCAGCAGGCTCAAAAGTACTAAAGTGGGAAACTGACAAACAGACCCATGTACTGACTATGTTCAGGTCTGATGGAGAAGTGAAGAAAATATCAAGGGAACAAGCACTTGGCCTAAGTCTTGAAGATTTGCAGGATCTCCTTGATCTTCCACTTAGCAGGGATGATGATGATACAGATGCCTTAACCTTTGAACTACAACTTAAAGGGCAAATAAGGGAACTGTTGATGAGGCAATAAAGTTCCACAATAATGAAGAGTTTTGGCATTATCTGTTCCAGGGGGAGATTGTTGGGATTGAACCCTACCAGAGGAACAGATAATTAAAGCCAAAACTGGATCAGAGCAGTGGATCCAGAATAAGCAGATGTTACATACAAGTCTCTCCCCTTGATAGTGATTTCAACATCTGCTGACCTCCTATCTACTGATCGTGCAAACTGCTGACCTACAACTGCTGATCAAGTAAAGACCTGATGAAAGACTAAAGCTCTGCTGTTCAATCTACTGCCTTGAGTCAAGCACTGCTGATCCGGACAAGTACTGCTAGGTTCACAGCAGTGGAGGGATGCAGCAGTTGTTTATTCTGTCTTAATGTAATGTAATGTAATAGCAGTAGTTAGCATAGCAGTGTTTGTATTGATCAGAGGTTAGAGTTTGTTAGGAGGTTAGATGTCACTTTCATGGTGACGTCAGCATTAGATGCTCAGTGGTTTGCTAGTGCCTATAAATAGAACAGTGCTCTGTACTGTTCTATTAGCGCTTTGCAAAACCGTCTTCTCTGCACGAACAAACACTGAGCTCTGGCTGAGGGGGAGTTTGTATTAAGCATTGCATTGTAATCGTTGTTGAAATTAAATTCAATCTTTCGGTTCTTTGTGAAAAGTGTTTAATCAAAGCAATACTCTCGTTTGATTGTATGCAAAGTTTGTTTCCATCTTAATTCCGCTGCACAACTCATCCATCTTCATTCTAATTCAAACGAAAAATACAATCAAAACCAAGCTCAGATCCAACATATACATATGTATATAAGCAATCGCTATAGCAAGCAATCATATAACATCACAATTATAGCACAAACATGTAAATGGGAATATGTTTAATGAGAACAAGCACGTTGTTGATTTACATGTTTAATGAGTACATGACGATTGGGCTTTCATTAATCATCGACCACGAAGTATTGTTACATGTTTTACAAAGTGTATCGTATCAAAAGGGATCACAGGGTCACACTACCCTTGTCCAACAAGTCTATCAATATACCAAAATCACGTGGTCAAAAGTGGTCTTCAAAAGTCTTCCCAATCTCGGCTCAATAGTGGTGTCCTATCCAAAGGTAATTGACATGACCGTGTCGTCCCGATCAGTCAAAAACCCAATTAAACCTAGGTAGCTAGGGTAAGTCAGGTATCGTATCCACGAAGAGCATGTGGTCAGTATCACACGACCCGTTCGATTAGTTAGACTATTTACAAATAATGTACAAAGTGATTATGAAGATTGCTATTTTTATTTATTTGTTTGGTTTTTTAAAATAAATTGGAATGAACCGACAAATTGACGTTATCGAAATCAATTGAATATTAACTAAAACTGTAAACTAAACTAAAAAGTTGAAACAAGAAATTAGAATACGGATCACACCCGGTTTGATAATTGCAAGACCTCGGGTTCCTACATGTTTTAATTCAACTCAATTGCATAACGATTAACGGATTTAGTGTACCGTGACTTAGGTGCCAATAACTATCAACGTCCCGAAGAACGGACAAGAATGCACTTTGTAATCAACACAAGTAAATCCTAACCACGACAACGCATAATTACACATAACCATTTCGCAAAGTCATAACTTTATCATCGTTCGACAATTCACGAATACGAAACAAATGCATACAATTGTCTGTGGTTTACAAAATCAACACAAATTGTCACAAAGTCGAATCAAACTACAAATATATAAACCCTACAAAATCTTACAACAATCTACACCGGGGTGAATCCGACGAGACTAGCCGCTCATTGTTGAATGGACGCCATCACAAGCTTGAGGTAGTGATGAAGACATGATCGGTACCGTGTTATGCTTGATCGATGATGATGATGTGTCGTGACGTTTTTGGAGTTGAAAATTGTGATGTACGGCTGCCCCCAAGGATCGATATGATAATGATGGTCGGTTACAGGAGCCCAAAAGTCTCCTCCCCAAAAATCAATGATGATAAAGTAAGAGGGCCCAGAAACTCCATCATATGGCTGCAATAATTCGTGAATGAATATGATAATATTGGGCCGATTGGGAGCTGCCAATAAGTGTAATGTGGCCCAAAAATTGATGATGAGGATTGGTTATATCAGCCCAAAAAAATCACTCAATGTTGCTGCATATATTTCGATGGTTCAAGAAGTTGAGATCAAAGTATTAGAACCACACAATAATAATGATTGCTCAATAATTCCTCATGGTGGCTGCTCCACTTCGATGGTAATGATGTCTTCTTAATGACTTTTTGAGAACCAAAGATATAATATGGCTGCTACTAATCGAGATGTTATGTTTGCTATATTGTGATATATGATGATGAAATTAATTAAATAACCCTTCAACAATTTGCCAAGCCTCACGTGATGTTGATGATTGATTTCAATTAAGGCTCAAAGATTCCATTCACACTTGTGTTCACACTACCATTTACACTTTGCACCCTGAAACCCCGAGAATCACACGTAAGCCACAACTCAATCATTATGTTCTTTTTGCTATGCCATGCACGAAACCGTAAGACACGGTTTCAATCCGTAACCCCATGTCATTGTTCCTTTTGTTGTTTGCAATAAACCCATATGATATTTCATAAAGTCTTATATGTGCATGTCATTGACTGATAATGTCAGACTTCAACAACCAAATCCCACCCTTCCATTTGCTACATTCGCCAACATCGAACATTCCACATCAACTCTAACCGTGTTAACTTCCTCGAATTAAGCAATTAACCTGCACAAACCACAATTTCTCATAATTATCTTATTCGACACGTATAATCACTTAAAACCAAACGAAACACACAAAACAGACACCTTAAAGCTCGGGTTTCACCCGCTACATCACATCCCCACACTTGTCGTTTGCTTGCCCTTAAGCAAATATGTTTCTCACTTTCACGTGGGTCGAACAAGAAACACACATCCCATTCCTGAGACTAGGTTAAGATTTAATGTCATGCCCAAGTTCAAACTTTTTACAATTTCAACATATTTAGCAATAATTGGTTTAATTATATAAAAGTAGTTATCCAAGATTAACCCTCCCGTGAAACCAACAAATCATGCACATCCCTCACAATGTTCTCTCCACTCGGTTTATAAATTAGCTAATTTTCATAATGTATTAGCACTTCAAAGAATAATCGCTCAAAACCGATTAGAACACGTACCCGCATAGGTTTGCAACTCAATCATTCTCCACCACCGAACACGAATACTAAGCACAAGTCATAAGGTCTTTGTAAGGGTTGTAACGGGGCTAGGCTAAGGGTAGGAAATTGGATATTTTAAAGTGGCTAAGGTGATGAAAATTCGATTTTTATTACAAAACAACTATTCTAAACAAAACAAACTATACATCAATCTTCGAGGCAATGATGTTCGCCTTTTATTTCTCAAACTAAGAACATATATTTTTGTTCTTTTCTCAACAATTTTCTATTCTTTTTTTTCGTAACATTTTCTGATTTTTCTCTCTTTTTTTAGCATAAAAATAAGCAAACAAATAATTCACAACTATACAAACTTAACTCCTATAATCGAATTTTCATCACACGGGTTTAAAAGAAAAGGCTTAAGGTTATGGCTAAATGGGTTGTCAAACTAAAGGTTTAGGCTCAAAGTGGGCGACTAGGGGATTTATTTGGGTAAGGATGGATAAATGGTTTTAAAGGAAAATGTTTACCTAATGCCTTAATCATTCTCGTGCTTGTATTCGGTCTATGGTCTCAAACGTATCAAAAGTCGCAAGTTCTACAATACGTGAATAATGGTCCACTCAAACAAAGAAACATAAATATGTAATTCTATGATGTAAAAGTGGTTCAAAACCTCACATATATAAAGGGTATGGTATGTGACATGCATAATGTGCTAATTTCTTAGGCGAATTATTCCGAAATAACCACCCGCTTAATACTCGTCATGCTATTAATTCGAACTTGACCATGACAAAAGACCAAATGGGTTGTGTCATCCCTTGTTGACTTAGTTACTTGTGCTTTTTAGATCGCTTCAAACAAAGACATTTTTGAAATTTTTCCCCACATCCCCACACTTGAGGTCAACATTGTCCTCAATGTGTAGTGTTTAAATGAACGGGTCAAAAATCGGAAAACTTTTACTCCCCCATCCCCACACTTGAGGTACACATTGTCCTCAATGTGCAAGAATGGAGCCTTTAAACGCATAAGGGATGTGATACGGCTAACCTCCCCAAAATTTTACCCCGGAAAATAAAATACAAACTACATTCCACTTATTCGCTAACTAAAAATCAAAGATAAAAAGAAACGTATGCACCTGGTTTTTCGCTCGTTCCTCGTGTGCTCTTCATCTTCCAACAAAGTGGTCGTCTCACGAACATGGTGTACCTACAAATCTTAACCCTTGTGTAGAAGCATGCTTCTAACAACCATCAAAATTTGTTAGTGACCTAGTTCTACCACTTTTATGAAAATATTACCAAACCATACGTTATTTCTGTAACACCCCGCACTTTCGTGCGTTGTTACTACTCGTTATACTCGTTACGCCTAGCACCGGAGATTCGGATCATAATGTAACTATATCGTATATATCGCTATTCGAAGGATAATCGCATATTTTCGAAATACAATATCGCTATACTATACACTATTTTCACACTAACACTCACGGAGGCATTGAGTGAGGACCTATTCTACCCTCCTCAGTGGCCGTGATGTGTCGAACGTAAACAATTAACGCTAACAAAGACTCTCGGGTGAGTGCTATAACTCCAGTCGTCGTGACGATGATGACAAAACGAGTGAATGGTACCCCGTCGGTCATTGTGGCACAATACGCAATAACGTTCACGATGACGTCGAGAAAGGACCTATACTACCCTCCTTGATGGCCGTGAAACGTCGTTTATAATCGCTCACTCGAAACGGAAACCGACGGTTAATTATCGAAACTTTGGATTATGGATACGTAAATACGACCCTTAGTGATATATATACATATATAATAATAATATGAATTTACTATGTAAAGCGCGTGCTTCGAAAACTATCAAAACGATCAAAACGGAGAAGTCCAACGCGTCAGGATAGCTATCCGGACGGATGGGCATACGCACGGATGGGCATCCGCACGCATGGGCCATCCGCACGGATGGGCCATCCGCACGGATGGGCTATCCGGGCCAGAACTCTTTTCTTCTCCTCTGTGGCCTATAAATACCATGTCACATCACTTGAACAGTGATGTGACAGCTCCTACTCGACCAAACACGCTCCAAGACCCTTTTCTCTCGATTTCCTCGCGATTCCGGTAAGATTTCAACCTAAAACTTGTACTTTTACGATCTACACTCGATTCTACATCATCCTATCTTTCGAAACTCAAATTCTAACCGTGAAATCTGCGGATTTGAGGCGTTTTAAGGTGATGTCACCAAGAGTTCTTATGAACTTCAAGTTGGGGTCTCATTTCGCTATAAACGACTCAGATCCGGGTGATTTCCACATGTTTTAATGACAAATCTCACCTAAATTTGTGCGATTTCGAGTTAACCATGAAGAACCATCACGAACGGCCAGATCTGATGGAACGGGGTGATTCCCGGCCGTTAGAACGAGTCGGAATTGACGGAACTTCAAGTGTTAGTGCGAAATCACACTACCCTAGTAAAAACGAACGTATTCCTTCCGTTAAACACTCGGAAACAGTGTTCAGAGTGCGGAACAGACATGACAAGTCCGCACGGATGACATCAGTCCGCACGGATGACATCAGTCCGCACGGATGACATCAGTCCGCACGGATGACATCAGTCCGCACGGATGACATCAGTCCGCACGGATGACATCAGTCCGCACGGATGACATCAGTCCGCACGTATCACCACTTGTCCGCACGTATCACCACTTATCCGCACGGATGACACATCATCCGCACGGATGACACATCATCCGCACGGATCACATGTTATCCGCACGGATAACATGTCATCCGGACGGATGACTTGTCATCCGGACGGGTAACATGCCAATCCGCACGAATGAGAACCATTCGACCTAATAAGCAACTTTTCAAGGCTAATCTCGCTTAACCGTATATCGTTTACTCTATTCTTCAAGGATCAATACAGACATACTCGCAACCGACTCAATCAAGTTGTATTCTCGCTAAATACGCACTGTGAGTATACTTGACCCCTTTTTAATCGAATTTTGGGTGTAACATACGTTTCTAACAAATCGAACTTATCAAACGAAATATTTAATCAATCGAATTATCACTTGCGAATAACTGTTATGCATAGATATACGTGATGCTAGTTGCATATGTGCTAGGGCTTATACTCGCGACGTCCCACCACGACTAGTATAGTACTATTGCGCCCGACGGGGTCTAGTTATGCCATCGTACATTCGAGCATCGAGGACTTAGTTGGTAGTATCAGTTTCGTGAGTATATATGTCGTGTATTACGTTTATGCATGTGGAAATTCGCAGCACTTTTTATCTATTATGCTATACTTATCAAACCTGTATACTCGCCAATACTTTTGTATTGACAAACATTTTAACGTATGTTGCAGGTTAGATCGCAGACTATGTCAAACCAAGCTAGGAAGTCTAGAAACTCAACTAAAATCTAGGTTGTCGGATTTGTATTGTTCGAGAGGACAAGAAATCTGTGATAACTTATGTGATTGTATTCTTTGTTAGTATGGGATAACGAATGTATTAAATATTATCGCAATATAGTTGTTATGGATTCTCTTGAGCAATCTGATTCGCCTAGTGCCGCGCCCCGATGATTCCGCCATCGGTTGGGGTGTGACAGATTGGTATCAGAGCCATAACTATCGGGAATTAGGCGAGACTCGACCTAGTCCGGGTCGATGTCTTAGAAATTGACCTAGTCTATAGTCTAAGTACCAACAGGCCGACTCGTACGAACCCAGTAGGGTTTGTATCGGGCCTACTTGATACTCTCGATCGAAGTTGCTAAAAGCTACACTTCGTGTGAACATCGCGTACTACAACTTCACACGAAGAAGCCTTTCCTAAGGCTAAAATACAACTTAGCCTTTCCTAAGGCCGACACAATACACGTGTTTTCGAAGATACTCGCATGACGAAACCGAGCGATCCAGTCGAGATCAGGTGTGAAAACCAAGAACTCTCTATAGGATTACTCACTCAGCGCATTTTTCTAGCACGAGAACTTTTTATCGAGTTAGGAGTGACATCCACATCTCGACGAAAGACTCCATTTCGAAATCTAGTGGAACTCACGAATTTATTCGAAGAGCATAACCACAATTAGGAACGAAACTGTTAAGACAGGGGTGAAACCCGTACCTTAATAAGCCGTTCCACTCTCTATAAACTGGTTTTCAAAAGCTCTCACCAAGGACTCGACTATCATGATAACTCGAGCCACGTGATGACTAGGAAGATGAATGCCATGAGCTGCATCCCAGTGGAAGCATGGAGTCTTCTAGGTCAACGCGCGCGCACGAACTTGTTAAATATAGTTGGGTTACCTTGGGTAGTCGACGCCTAAACGCCCAAGGCACTCTACCATACGACCCGCCAATCTTACAACTGGTTGGAAACTTATTTACGTTTTGAAACCGTACGCTTTATCGATTTCTCGATTTAACGATTTTCACTCCCTACTTTATAAACGCACAATACGCACAGCCATCGCAACCTAAAACGAAACCCGAATGTTCGCAACAAAACTAATACATAATCTATCGCCTTCTCTATCGTTATCTTACTTCAACGCGACCTCGCATATCCTAAACCGACCTGTATATGTATAAATACCAATTACAGTTATATAAATACCTATATATGCGTACAAACAACAAGTCATTGTGTGAGAACTTAGGAATTTCGTGTTTCCTATGTGGCTCCTATGTGAATCGCATTACTATTATACTATTTGCATCAAGTTTGAACGCGCTCAAATCGCAACGCAAACTCAAAAATCATTATGATCGAATCTCACTCCAAGCCTCTTTCTGTCTAGATGCCTTCCTGTAACACCTGTGCCTTCACGACCATCAAACAAATACCAAAGCAATGAAATATTGTATTTCATACTTGGGATTTGTAAAAATATGTGTATCATTTGCACATATCAATTCTTGTTCAATTTCAAACTCTAAATTACTTTCTGGAAGGTTATACGCGCACAGATGCGTAAATATAACCAGTTTAATGCAACAAACACTCCGGAATAGTGACATTGGCTTAACATACCTTAAATAACCTTTACATAACTTAGAAATAAGTTTTGAAGGCTTTGGTATGGCAAAATCAAGTTAAATCGCTTACAGGGACTAAAGTTGACAAACTGCGAAAGTATGCCAATTTGAACTGTAACAGACATTCCGGAACATGACCATAAGTTAAACACACCTTAAATATCCTTTATATAGCTTAGAAATAGGCTTTGAGGGGTTCGGTGTGCTAAAATAAACTTTTGGGTCATTCAGGGACTAAAAGTGTCAAAAAGTGCACAAGTTTGCATTTTCGCGCATAACTCACGTTCTGCATACATTCGGACATCTAAAAATTTATGTAAGCATGACTACATTATATTTTAGTGTTCGCCTTAAGAAAAATCCATTCGTCGCGTCATTTGGATCGTTTTTCGCGCTTATGCGCATTCCGTCGTAATTAACCGAACATCGCGTTCGTACGGCCAAACGAACCGACATCCGAGATATTTTTGAGCATGTTTTAAGTTCCCTATACTTTAACTTCATTTTAGAGCTTTGAAATGGGGTTAACGGGCCTTAAACGTGTCAAAAATGGCCTAAATACAGTTCAGGGACCAAAACTGACTTTCTGCCAAACTTCACCCCTACGATGCGTAGCCACTTTTTGGCTACGATGCGTATGGGGTCTTCTGATCAGATTCAATGTTTTTAGCACAAGTTGCAACCTCCTTGATCCACAACCACATGTTCTCCTTTGCCTAGTCAGATGATAAGGATGGAATTAAGCTTCCATAACCTTGCAACAAGTGTACGGCCTTGATCGTTTCCCTTTTCCAAGAAACGATCTCAACGGTGGACCGAAAACTATAAATACCCCACCCCCCATTACTTCAAATGCACTAGAATTCTGATTTTAGAAACTCTAAGTTGAAACCATTGTTTCATACCTGAGATTCTCGAATCGGGATTAGCATTCGGGGACCCTGGGTAAGTATTCTTTCGTTCTTTTCCTTATTTTACTGCTTTTCGAGTCAGAAAGTCAAACTTTGTTTGACTTTCAGCGTTGACCAGTAATGGTCAATGCGAAGTTCGTTTGAACTTCGCAACGTGAGTGTAATCACGTTGGTCATAGTCCTTTGGGACTATGCCCACTGATTACCACGTTGTCTAGAGTCGTAGGGTAGGCGATCTAATAAATCGCCTATACCTTCGAACTCGACCCATTTGGTCGATCATTAGGATCCGACCAAATACTTTAGGTGACCATAGTAGGTAGGGAATAACCTTCCGAGGTTATACCCTATGGTCACATCGTTTAAATAGTTGTATGATAGGTAGTTTATATGCCTTAGGTAAATTACCAGAATACCCTTTTCATGTATAATTGGTAATTAAGCATATGTAACCTAAACTTTTGCCACATAACTGATTATGTAACATGTTTAGGCATATAACACTTGTCATAGGACTAGTTAGGCGTTCCGAACGCGTTTTACGCGAACGACGCGTTAAAGTAGCATAAGCTTCCTAAACGGGTCGTAATGGGTCGATAAGACTTAGGTTAAGTTTCATTTAGCATGTAGGCTTTGTTAAACCATATCATATGAGTTCCTACACTCATTTGGTTTACAAACCCTAATGCTACCCAATCTTCCGATTTAGGTCCGGTTAATTAACATAGTTACCTATATTAGGTGCCGTTTGATTTCCGTGATCTCTAGCATTGTTTGGTTGTTACTCAAGGACTACTGAGCAATCTCAAGTGAGTACATAGACCCCTCTTTTACTGTTTTCCAAACTGTTTTGGGGTGGAACACATGTGCCTACTTGTTACTTTCATGCTTCCTGTTTTCATATCATATACCTGCTATGTTTGTTAGTACATTATAGTACGTCGTTTTACATTGACATTTTATGCTATGTATGTATATAGCGTGCATACTTAGTACATCGTTTTACATGACATTTTATGCTATGTACGTTCATTTAGTTCATACTTAGTACATTGTTTTACATCACATCACATGCTATGTATGTTCATTTGTTGCATACTTAGTACAGATTCATTTCATCACATGCTTACATTTTGGTATGACATTTGGTTTGTTAAATGGGACAATACATTCATTAACATTAGCTACGCCGTTCGTTAGTAGGTAGTGGTACCATAGGAATTGACAACTCCCGTTCCGGACATCCCAGGGAAAGGGGACAGTAAAGGAATGACCGAATTCGATATTCATAAGCACAGATAATCCTTTAAGTGGTTTAAGGGTTTATCGCCTCAGTCTCAAGGCTTGGATGTATGCATTGGAACAACACCGCATAAATGTTCATTATCAGTACAGCATGCATTTACACAAAACATAACGTTGATTTAAACACAGTTTTACTTCAATACTATGTTCTTGTGCATATGGTTTAGTGATATTTATCACTAGCCATACAGATCAGTTTGGTTACACATTACATGATTTACATTGATCATGCATTTACACATTACATGATTTACATTGATCATGCATTTACACATTACATGATTTACATTGATCATGCATTTACACAAAACATAACGTTGATTTAAACACAGTTTTACTTCAATACTTTGTTTTTGTGCATTTCACCTATGGTTTAGTTGATGCGTTTTCACTAGCCATACATATCATTTAGGTTACACATTACATGATTTACATTGATCATGCATTTTGACATATTATTCAATACATTTGACAAATTCATTTATACATGGACAATTTACATTGTTGGTTTGGTTTGATTAAGTGATTAAGTAACGATGCGGGTGTAATATGATACAAGCATGGTGGATACGCCGCTGGTACTTCCTATATATAAGTGTTTGTATGGTATTACATATCGTAGCGTTATTTGAATCATTTCAGTTTGATACATATAACATTTTATACAAATAACATACTTTTCACAATACATTATTTTACAAGCAACTTATCTTATACAAACTCATTTTACTTGGTTATTCATTTAACCATACATTATTTATACATATCATCTGATCTTATTGTTTTTCAAATGATTTACAAAACAAAGCAAATAACAAGGTTCATGACTAAACATTTTCTCAAACATAAGTCATGAAACCTATTTTCACAAAACCTATGTATCTCACCGGCATTTTTATGCTGACGTACCATATTTTCACATGTGTTTTTCAGGAGCTGTTGCATAAGATGATCAAGTTACACTTAGGCGGACATGGGCCTTAGTGACAATAAAAGATGCAGACTAGTTAATTATGTTGTATTTCCATGTTTGTTTAGACATTGTAACACTTCAAATGAATAAAACGAAACTTCAATTGCCATGGATTTGAAACATTAATTCTGTTACAACACTCCCCGATGTTTCCGCCACGTTTTGTATGTTCCACGTGGTCGGGGTGTGACAGAAAAAGATGGTATCAGAGCCAATGGTTATAGGGAATTAGGTTATTAGTAATTAGTAATGCTTTGACCTAGTCTATAACCTTCTTAGGACCCTAACGCGAGTTTACTTGCGTTTAGTCATAAAACAATACTGTCACCTATCCTTAGGCGACTACCACAAAAAGAACATAAATTTCAAAACCACTTTGAAAACTAATCATCTGTTCTAGGATGATTAATTACTAGGTTTTGAACCCTCAGTTATAAGGTTTTGAATCCCTTTGAATTTTCAAAATCTCGTCAAGGTTTTGGGTTTTAAATAATGTGAACACGTGCAAACTGGAAGGGTGAATGCCTGTATTCTGGGTTTTCTGTCTAGGCAAGCACTTCGTATACATCTCATCAGACGCGAGACCAGTTGTGCTTACCTGGGAATTCTCGGGATGAGTGTTCACTTATAGGCGAGCATGTCTTCAGTGATACATTAATAAGACCTGTTTACCTTGATTAGTCACCGTCTCATTTGTTTGCCTTAGGTAACAAACAAATGATCGCAATTTTCATGCGTTATCATTCTGTATTGATTATCCAATAACCTTTCACTCGCTTCTTCCTCTGTCTTTCATTTTTCCTCTAGAATGTCTATTCCTCTTGGCACTGGTCAAATGCCCGAGCGAACAGCCAAATTTGTCCAGCAAATTGGCGAAGTGATTCAGAGGACTGTGGATTTAGGTATTGCCATGGCTCGTCTCAACAATGAAGCCTCTCGTCTCGACAATGAAGCCACTCAAGAGCCACTGAAGGAAGCAGAAGTCAAGCCAGCACCAAAGTCAAGGAAGCGTAAGGCTTCAAGGAAACCCGCAACGGTTACACCTAATCAAGCGGGACCTAGCCAAGTGACTGCACTACCAGTCAGGAAGCCATACAACGGAATTGAACCCTTGTGCAACCAATGTACCCTTCATCATCACCCTAGTGTGAAGTGCCGCAAATGCCAAATTTGTGGACGTAAAGGTCATACAGCAAAAGTTTGCGTTGCAGCAGTTGCACCGAATCAAGCCGACAACAAACCTGCTCGAGCTCGCTTTCCACCGGGTTCTTGCAACAAGTGTGGTAAGATGGGACATTTCCGAAGAAATTGCCCAAAGCTTGCTAATGCAAATCTGACCCACGGATGAGCAGTTGACTGAGTAGAAGATGTTGCTGTCTTATGCTTTTGTTTTTTTTGTTTCCTTATAATGTGAAACAATATGTCTCGTTCATAAATAAAAGTTGTTGTTCACAAGTCTGATATACAAGTATCATTACATGTGTTTATGGCTTTTCCCTATAATACCTGCACTAAGGAACTATGTTCCTTACAAACTACTCTTGTGATTCTCTCTTTCAAGTGATCGCTCATAATTTCCTCGAAAGTTCTAAGTACTCGTTTCATTCTAAGAAACGAAGTACAGGAAATAAAGTAAAATTTTGAGTAATCGTGCTTTTTGCACATCTGTACTCTTGAATCCTTGGTTAGATAACTAAGGGTATTTCCAAATCTCATACCCATTACGTTTTGATTTTTCAACATACACAGTACAAGTATTTCAAAACAATCCTCATGATCTCAAAACATTTCATATAGTTTGAAAACAATTTTTCTAGATACATTGTCTATGTTATTTCAAAAACATTGGCCATGTTATCAAAACCAACCTTCCTAATTTCAAAATATTTCATATAGTCTGAAGACAATATTAACACAATACATTTTCTTATCAAGTGCATGATTTCGAAAAGCATCATATAATCTTTTTCAAAAACCTTATACATAATTTCAAAATTCATCTCGCATGATTTTAAAACATTTTTATAAATATACTTACCTAGTACACCTACTTTATGATTTCAAAATATTATATATAAGGTTTCAAAAACATATTTTTCCCATGCATAGTTTTCCAAATATATTTTCCTCACACATTTACTTAACCTTCAAATTCTGCTTCATATGTCGCCTTGACATATCTAGCATCTCAACCTCATAAGCATTTTACTTATGTTTTGACTTAAGCACATCCAGTGCAAGATTTCAAAACATCTTCAACTTCTAAAATCCATATGGGATCTTTTTATCTTCACATTTAGATCCTTGTGGATGATCATCATTCAAATCAGAGTCCTTAATTGGATTCTTTATGTACCTTAATTCGAACATTTCGAGTTCTCGTAATCGAAATCGAATTTTCTTTTTGAATCTTTCTATCTTTATAGTTAGATTCTCGATAAATGTTTAAAGTGCCAAATGAAATCCACGAGATGGATTCCTAGTGTGCTTTAAATACATGTACTCTGTTAGCAGAACAAACTTCTAGTTAAACAATTTTGTGGTTATGTGTTTACATATTTGGTGTTTTTCATTTATACATTTTTGTGTTTTTATACTCTGGATAATTCGTTATCCAAATCCTCGCAGGATCTTTCATATCTTCATATGAGGGATTCGTAGCAGGATAGTCAAAAGGTACTATCTTAATTCCTTAATGGGCTTCTATGTAATAGTTAAGACCCTTGGATTTTATAGTACTACTCCATGATTCATAAGAGACCCTTTTTAGTGGTCTAGTCAAAAGATTGATTCGCAATCTGGTTAAAGAATGACATCTAGTGATGTAGCTGGACAGACTCCTTGATAGTCTATTTAGATCATTTAATGATTTAAGTAAAAGGACTCTACGGCGGTCTAGTCACACTCATCACAGGATTGTTCATTTGGTTTTACCCTACGCATTATAAAATAGACTGTGTGAACTGTGCAAGGAATTGTCTAATTATGGAGGCCTACATAATTATGAAATTTAGTGCATAGAAACCCAGTAAGGTTTATTATGTGTAAGAATCGATAGTGACAACAATAACAAAATGAGAACGATGTAATGGAGGTAAGGTGGACGCACCAATGACGCTTCATATACTTGTATATAAGTATCCCTCTTACGTTGCAATCATGATGATTATTAAAGTTACTAGAAGTTCAGAAACCTAGCCAATGTTGTTCGATCTTTTCACAAGTTTCCTCTAAATAAATTTCGGGACGAAATTTCCTAAAGTGGGGGAGACTGTAACACCTGTGCCTTCACGACCATCAAACAAATACCAAAGCAATGAAATATTGTATTTCATACTTGGGATTTGTAAAAATATGTGTATCATTTGCACATATCAATTCTTGTTCAATTTCAAACTCTAAATTACTTTCTGGAAGGTTATACGCGCACAGATGCGTAAATATAACCAGTTTAATGCAACAAACACTCCGGAATAGTGACATTGGCTTAACATACCTTAAATAACCTTTACATAACTTAGAAATAAGTTTTGAAGGCTTTGGTATGGCAAAATCAAGTTAAATCGCTTACAGGGACTAAAGTTGACAAACTGCGAAAGTATGCCAATTTGAACTGTAACAGACATTCCGGAACATGACCATAAGTTAAACACACCTTAAATATCCTTTATATAGCTTAGAAATAGGCTTTGAGGGGTTCGGTGTGCTAAAATAAACTTTTGGGTCATTCAGGGACTAAAAGTGTCAAAAAGTGCACAAGTTTGCATTTTCGCGCATAACTCACGTTCTGCATACATTCGGACATCTAAAAATTTATGTAAGCATGACTACATTATATTTTAGTGTTCGCCTTAAGAAAAATCCATTCGTCGCGTCATTTGGATCGTTTTTCGCGCTTATGCGCATTCCGTCGTAATTAACCGAACATCGCGTTCGTACGGCCAAACGAACCGACATCCGAGATATTTTTGAGCATGTTTTAAGTTCCCTATACTTTAACTTCATTTTAGAGCTTTGAAATGGGGTTAACGGGCCTTAAACGTGTCAAAAATGGCCTAAATACAGTTCAGGGACCAAAACTGACTTTCTGCCAAACTTCACCCCTACGATGCGTAGCCACTTTTTGGCTACGATGCGTATGGGGTCTTCTGATCAGATTCAATGTTTTTAGCACAAGTTGCAACCTCCTTGATCCACAACCACATGTTCTCCTTTGCCTAGTCAGATGATAAGGATGGAATTAAGCTTCCATAACCTTGCAACAAGTGTACGGCCTTGATCGTTTCCCTTTTCCAAGAAACGATCTCAACGGTGGACCGAAAACTATAAATACCCCACCCCCCATTACTTCAAATGCACTAGAATTCTGATTTTAGAAACTCTAAGTTGAAACCATTGTTTCATACCTGAGATTCTCGAATCGGGATTAGCATTCGGGGACCCTGGGTAAGTATTCTTTCGTTCTTTTCCTTATTTTACTGCTTTTCGAGTCAGAAAGTCAAACTTTGTTTGACTTTCAGCGTTGACCAGTAATGGTCAATGCGAAGTTCGTTTGAACTTCGCAACGTGAGTGTAATCACGTTGGTCATAGTCCTTTGGGACTATGCCCACTGATTACCACGTTGTCTAGAGTCGTAGGGTAGGCGATCTAATAAATCGCCTATACCTTCGAACTCGACCCATTTGGTCGATCATTAGGATCCGACCAAATACTTTAGGTGACCATAGTAGGTAGGGAATAACCTTCCGAGGTTATACCCTATGGTCACATCGTTTAAATAGTTGTATGATAGGTAGTTTATATGCCTTAGGTAAATTACCAGAATACCCTTTTCATGTATAATTGGTAATTAAGCATATGTAACCTAAACTTTTGCCACATAACTGATTATGTAACATGTTTAGGCATATAACACTTGTCATAGGACTAGTTAGGCGTTCCGAACGCGTTTTACGCGAACGACGCGTTAAAGTAGCATAAGCTTCCTAAACGGGTCGTAATGGGTCGATAAGACTTAGGTTAAGTTTCATTTAGCATGTAGGCTTTGTTAAACCATATCATATGAGTTCCTACACTCATTTGGTTTACAAACCCTAATGCTACCCAATCTTCCGATTTAGGTCCGGTTAATTAACATAGTTACCTATATTAGGTGCCGTTTGATTTCCGTGATCTCTAGCATTGTTTGGTTGTTACTCAAGGACTACTGAGCAATCTCAAGTGAGTACATAGACCCCTCTTTTACTGTTTTCCAAACTGTTTTGGGGTGGAACACATGTGCCTACTTGTTACTTTCATGCTTCCTGTTTTCATATCATATACCTGCTATGTTTGTTAGTACATTATAGTACGTCGTTTTACATTGACATTTTATGCTATGTATGTATATAGCGTGCATACTTAGTACATCGTTTTACATGACATTTTATGCTATGTACGTTCATTTAGTTCATACTTAGTACATTGTTTTACATCACATCACATGCTATGTATGTTCATTTGTTGCATACTTAGTACAGATTCATTTCATCACATGCTTACATTTTGGTATGACATTTGGTTTGTTAAATGGGACAATACATTCATTAACATTAGCTACGCCGTTCGTTAGTAGGTAGTGGTACCATAGGAATTGACAACTCCCGTTCCGGACATCCCAGGGAAAGGGGACAGTAAAGGAATGACCGAATTCGATATTCATAAGCACAGATAATCCTTTAAGTGGTTTAAGGGTTTATCGCCTCAGTCTCAAGGCTTGGATGTATGCATTGGAACAACACCGCATAAATGTTCATTATCAGTACAGCATGCATTTACACAAAACATAACGTTGATTTAAACACAGTTTTACTTCAATACTATGTTCTTGTGCATATGGTTTAGTGATATTTATCACTAGCCATACAGATCAGTTTGGTTACACATTACATGATTTACATTGATCATGCATTTACACATTACATGATTTACATTGATCATGCATTTACACATTACATGATTTACATTGATCATGCATTTACACAAAACATAACGTTGATTTAAACACAGTTTTACTTCAATACTTTGTTTTTGTGCATTTCACCTATGGTTTAGTTGATGCGTTTTCACTAGCCATACATATCATTTAGGTTACACATTACATGATTTACATTGATCATGCATTTTGACATATTATTCAATACATTTGACAAATTCATTTATACATGGACAATTTACATTGTTGGTTTGGTTTGATTAAGTGATTAAGTAACGATGCGGGTGTAATATGATACAAGCATGGTGGATACGCCGCTGGTACTTCCTATATATAAGTGTTTGTATGGTATTACATATCGTAGCGTTATTTGAATCATTTCAGTTTGATACATATAACATTTTATACAAATAACATACTTTTCACAATACATTATTTTACAAGCAACTTATCTTATACAAACTCATTTTACTTGGTTATTCATTTAACCATACATTATTTATACATATCATCTGATCTTATTGTTTTTCAAATGATTTACAAAACAAAGCAAATAACAAGGTTCATGACTAAACATTTTCTCAAACATAAGTCATGAAACCTATTTTCACAAAACCTATGTATCTCACCGGCATTTTTATGCTGACGTACCATATTTTCACATGTGTTTTTCAGGAGCTGTTGCATAAGATGATCAAGTTACACTTAGGCGGACATGGGCCTTAGTGACAATAAAAGATGCAGACTAGTTAATTATGTTGTATTTCCATGTTTGTTTAGACATTGTAACACTTCAAATGAATAAAACGAAACTTCAATTGCCATGGATTTGAAACATTAATTCTGTTACAACACTCCCCGATGTTTCCGCCACGTTTTGTATGTTCCACGTGGTCGGGGTGTGACACTTCCAACAACTCCACTTCGAGAATGTTAGCAAAGAGACGAGCCAAACGAAGGAGCGAAAAGAGGATTGCTTCACTTGTGACCCAGGAAGTGGTCAAATTCATTCCTCAGATTGCCACACGAGTTCACTCTCTTATCAACTCTCGAACTTCGGAAGACGTTAAGACAGAAGAGCCACAATCTGCATTTCTCTACAAACACTTCAAAGCCTGTGATCCGATGGTCTTCACGGGTGAAGGAGGTGTTTCTCAACTACTCCAGTGGTTCGACTCTATCGAAGTTACCCTTCATCAAAGTGGGTGTCCCGATAGTTTCCGTACTACTTGCGCTACTGGGGTATTCCAATCGCAAGCACTCGACTGGTGGACCGCCGAACGTAACAAACGTGGGATCTCCGCAGCATATGCTCTCTCTTGGGATGAGCTGAAAGAGCTCATGAAGAAAGAGTACTGTCCCCCTCACGAAACTCAGAAGCTGGAAAACGAATTTTGGGAAATCAAGCAAACCGAAGGTGACAATGCTGGCTACACCGCAAGGTTCAAACAGCTTAGCATAATCTGCCCAGGTCAGGTCAACACTTCAGAAAAGGCCATCGCGAAGTATCTTCGTGGCTTGCCTGAGTGTGTGGGTGATTTTGTCGAAGCTGCAAGACCTGCTACCATCGAAGAAGCCTACCGCTTAGCCGCAGAAATCAACAACAAACGACTCATGGAAGGGTTCTTCTCAAGGAATCCTGTCAAGCAAGCTTATCAAGCGATCGACATTAACCCCTCAGACGATCCTGTCAACGATTCTCCTGACGAATCTGCTAACGATTCTCCTGATGAATCTACTGACGATTCATCTGACGGATCCGCTAACGATTCTTCTGATGAATCTGCTGACGATTCATCTGACGAATCTGCTGCCGATTCTTCTGGCAAATCTACCGACGGATCTTCCGACAAATCAGCCAAAGACTCCGCAAGTGAGTCTTCAGACGAATCTTCCAACGACGACACCTCTTCGCAAGACACCGACAAACCCAGCCGCAAGCGAAAGACTTCAAGCCCGAGCTCATCAACCACCGAACTGCTGCAACCGAAACCTCTTCGAACAGTTCCGGTGTTCCCAAAACGGGCTTACACTGGAGCTCATCCTCAATGTTACTCATGTACCTATCATCATCCAGTTGGGGATGACTGTCGCTATTGCAATAACTGCAACCGTTACGGTCACTTCACCCGCAACTGCCGCATCGAACCGTGAACTTGAGTACAACAACAACAGCTCCAGCAAAAGCCTTCAGCATCAAGTATCTAGCAAAAGTAGGATAAAGTTGTAATGATACGATTTTCGACGTTATTTTTCTAAAGTTTCGAACCTATCCTATTAATCGATGTTGCCACTATGCGTAACATTAACTCTCGTCTTCGTTTTCTCTAGCACACTCTAGTCGTCTCACTTAGCCTAGATTCACACATATACTATATCACGAAATAATGTGTTTTACCCTCACTACACTCTTAGAACGAGGTACGATAAACGTGCAAGGAACGATTAATCACGGGTGCACACGGGATTACTTGGGTCAGTGCACGGAGATCGTAGTGAATTCTAAGGTGCCATAGCGTTTTGACAAAAGGTGACACCAAATCACGGGATGAAAGTAGTAGGGGTCAAGCAAGGTGTGCTTTATCATACTACCAAGGTTCCGTGAAGAAAGTGCCACGTGGAGTTGAACGTTATTAGACCTATTATACTATTGTGATTATTTTCAACACACTACACTCAATCGCAAGGCGTAACAAACCGTATCGTCGCAAGACTTGACGTAAGTCTGCGAACGCAATGCAATCGCCTCATCGATGGACTCTGGAGAGTCTGCCTCGCAGGACAATTGCATCAACGCAAGACTGGTCGTAAGTCTATAGCAATTAATCTCATCAAGCACATTAACGCCCACGACGTTGTCGGGGGAGGACCTATTCTACCCTCCTCGATACCCGTGATGCGTCAAAACGTAACGTAAAGCTTATTCGAAACAAAACTCGACTAATCGCAATCGTTTATCAAGCGTATCTCGTAATCTCTATCGCTTATTATGTGGGTCTATATCGTTGCTGTGTTTCAATCTATCGCCGTACCGTTAGCTGTGATATTCGTGTTAAGTTAGCACGCATGACCTCGCTTCACGAGAGGAAGCTCATATGGTTAAAGCAGGGTGATTTAGTCATATCAGCGACCTTTCGTGGAAAAAGACCATGTGGGGTCTAACGTTAGTTAAACTCTGTGGTGTTAATCAATCAAAATCGAACCGCATACCTCCATCGCTTGCAACGCAACAACTGCCGCTCATCGTAATTCGTTTATCGTCGCCGCCATTACTAGTTTTGTGTTATGTTATTCGCTTGATCACCTAATCGCTCATCGCATATCGTGTATAGTCTACCGCGTGTTCGCTCACTGGTGTTCATTACAGTCTGTATTAGTACGCATGACATCGCTTCACGAGGCAAAACTAACCTGGTTAAACATGACGTTTCGCCATGTTAGCAAACACTCGTGGAAACGTGCCATGTGGGTTCAATAAGGAATCTAATCGAAAACGCGTTATTCAACTCGCCGGATTAACCTATTCGATCCTATCTTATACTCGGTTCGACTTCCCATCGATTGGGCCGAGTAAGCGCAAATTCTATCCGTGTCATATCGGCACACCTGACACTGCCTCACGAAACGGAAGTAATATGGGCAAAGCATGGTGGATACACCGCTGGTACTTCCTATATATAAGTGTTCTAAACATATTAACAAACTTTCGTGGGAAAAAGTGCCAAGTGGGGCTCGGTGATTAACTACCTTTTGTACTGATTTAAAACGTCTTTTTACAAAATTTTTGATTTAAAACCGGTGGACAAGTGAAATTTTCTCACGACGAGGCGTTAACATCGAACCAACTTAACCCCATGTCCAAGAAAAGTTTCATAAGCCCAGTTTTCCTTAAGACTTTTACAACATCCAAACAAAATCCCTCTTAAGACATTGGTTCGACATCGAGTTCAGCTTGAACCCATGTCATAGGAGAGTTTTTCGTAACCCTTGTTTTCAGCTTCGAATTCCTTAAAACGTTTAAAACCTAAAACTTCCTTGCAACATTTGTTAACATCGACTCAGTTGACCTTATGTTAAAAGGAAAATTTTCAAAATTCCATCCTAAATTCCTCTTAAATGTCTAAAATGAACGTTTCTCGTAACGTTGGGTAACGATCGACTCAGTTAATCCTACGCCATGAGAGACCTTTTCAAGCCCTTTAAAGATTTCAATCGCACCGAACTAACGGATTCTTCACAACACGAGGTACTTTGGAACGCCAACTCGTGGGTTATTGCTTTTGTCTTACATCGCCTTCTCGCTATCGCAATCGATTTCTCTTATTCGCAACATTCTCGCTGTCAACTTACGATCAAATCGCTCGCTGTATCGCTATTCATACAAGATCAACTCTTAGAAGTCTACCTATTGGATTAATTTCGGGACGAAATTTCCTACAGTAGGGGAGACTATAACACCCCGCACTTTCGTGCGTTGTTACTACTCGTTATACTCGTTACGCCTAGCACCGGAGATTCGGATCATAATGTAACTATATCGTATATATCGCTATTCGAAGGATAATCGCATATTTTCGAAATACAATATCGCTATACTATACACTATTATCACACTAACAGTCACAGAGGCATTGAGTGAGGACCTATTCTACCCTCCTCAGTGGCCGTGATGTGTCGAACGTAAACAATTAACGCTAACAAAGACTCTCGGGTGAGTGCTATAACTCCAGTCGTCGTGACGATGATGACAAAACGAGTGAATGGTACCCCGTCGGTCATTGTGGCACAATACGCAATAACGTTCACGATGACGTCGAGAAAGGACCTATACTACCCTCCTTGATGGCCGTGAAACGTCGTTTATAATCGCTCACTCGAAACGGAAACCGACGGTTAATTATCGAAACTTTGGATTATGGATACGTAAATACGACCCTTAGTGATATATATACATATATAATAATATGAATTTACTATGTAAAGCGCGTGCTTCGAAAACTATCAAAACGATCAAAACGGAGAAGTCCAACGCGTCAGGATAGCTATCCGGACGGATGGGCATACGCACGGATGGGCATCCGCACGCATGGGCCATCCGCACGGATGGGCCATCCGCACGGATGGGCTATCCGGGCCAGAACTCTTTTCTTCTCCTCTGTGGCCTATAAATACCATGTCACATCACTTGAACAGTGATGTGACAGCTCCTACTCGACCAAACACGCTCCAAGACCCTTTTCTCTCGATTTCCTCGCGATTCCGGTAAGATTTCAACCTAAAACTTGTACTTTTACGATCTACACTCGATTCTACATCATCCTATCTTTCGAAACTCAAATTCTAACCGTGAAATCTGCGGATTTGAGGCGTTTTGAGGTGATGTCACCAAGAGTTCTTATGAACTTCAAGTTGGGGTCTCATTTCGCTATAAACGATTCAGATCCGGGTGATTTCCACATGTTTTAATGACAAATCTCACCTAAATTTGTGCGATTTCGAGTTAACCATGAAGAACCATCACGAACGGCCAGATCTGATGGAACGGGGTGATTCCCGGCCGTTAGAACGAGTCGGAATTGACGGAACTTCAAGTGTTAGTGCGAAATCACACTACCCTAGTAAAAACGAACGTATTCCTTCCGTTAAACACTCGGAAACAGTGTTCAGAGTGCGGAACAGACATGACAAGTCCGTACGGATGACACTTGTCCGCACGGACGACATCAGTCCGCACGGATGACATCAGTCCGCACGGATGACATCAGTCCGCACGGATGACATCAGTCCGCACGGATGACATCAGTCCGCATGGATGACATCAGTCTGCACGTATCACCACTTGTCCGCATGTATCACCACTTATCCGCACGGATGACACATTATCCGCACGGATGACACATCATCCGCACGGATCACATGTTATCCGCACGGATAACATGTCATCCGGACGGATGACTTGTCATCCGGACGGGTAACATGCCAATCCGCACGAATGAGAACCATTCGACCTAATAAGCAACTTTTCAAGGCTAATCTCGCTTAACCGTATATCGTTTACTCTATTCTTCAAGGATCAATACAGACATACTCGCAACCGACTCAATCAAGTTGTATTCTCGCTAAATACGCACTGTGAGTATACTTGACCCCTTTTTAATCGAATTTTGGGTGTAACATACGTTTCTAACAAATCGAACTTATCAAACGAAATATTTAATCAATCGAATTATCACTTGCGAATAACTGTTATGCATAGATATACGTGATGCTAGTTGCATATGTGCTAGGGCTTATACTCGCGACGTCCCACCACGACTAGTATAGTACTATTGCGCCCGACGGGGTCTAGTTATGCCATCGTACATTCGAGCATCGAGGACTTAGTTGGTAGTATCAGTTTCGTGAGTATATATGTCGTGTATTACGTTTATGCATGTGGAAATTCGCAGCACTTTTTATCTATTATGCTATACTTATCAAACCTGTATACTCGCCAATACTTTTGTATTGACAAACATTTTAACGTATGTTGCAGGTTAGATCGTAGACTATGTCAAACCAAGCTAGGAAGTCTAGAAACTCAACTAAAATCTAGGTTGTCGGATTTGTATTGTTCGAGAGGACAAGAAATCTGTGATAACTTATGTGATTGTATTCTTTGTTAGTATGGGATAACGAATGTATTAAATATTATCGCAATATAGTTGTTATGGATTCTCTTGAGCAATCTGATTCGCCTAGTGCCGCGCCCCGATGATTCCGCCATCGGTTGGGGTGTGACATTTCACTTTGATTTACTTGGAAAAAATAATGTACAATAACAACAAAACTAACTCACTTTCGTAGGAATCACGGTTGCATTTAGTGTATGCAACAAGCCCTTTTAAACCTCCCGATAGCTCGGGAGGACAAGTAGGTCTCGTGAGGGTTATATAGGGAACACACCCACAACGTTCATTTAACTAAGAAAATAAAATAAAACGAAAATAATACAAACTCTACAAAAATTATACCTGATTTGCCTCTCATGGTGGTCGAAGTGCACATTTGCCTACCGAGTTTCCAACATACGCTCGGTAGTTGGCATGCCGAATCCACTCTCTTTTTCTTCTATTCGGCATGCGTAATGTACAACTTCGGGGTCGCTTCTTACCAAACCGGTCAATGTCTTGCAACGCTACCCTTCGAATCCTTATACCCGAACCCTCATCCCCAACTTTGTTGGTTGGAGTGATAAGAATGGGAGAAGGATAGGCATGAACGTGGGCTTTTTTCGGTTCTGACCCGTTTTGTGGTGTTATGTCTTCCGCTCGGTTCAAACATTCAGTTTCTTGCTCCGGAAGATCTATAACCTCTTCCACCACATCACCATCCACCATTGTACCATTAGCCAAAACCTCCCGCTCGCGTTTAATTTGGGCTATTTCCTCGGTTAGTTGACCAACCTGAATAACCAAAGCCTCAAATGATTTGTGTCGCAACCCCCGATCCTTTATCTGTCCCGGGAACGGGCGGACGCGAACTCAGAATTTTGGTGGTATCAGTTGGTTAATTTGGCAGCGGAAAATTTCATCAGGACCGTAGTTAGGAAATGTTTATCAGAGTAAAACCACCTCATTTGATATTAATAATAACATGGGCAAAACCCAAGTTTCTTATTACAATATGTTTATAGGGATAAACCCTATTTTATTGAATTTAAAACATCGTCTTTTAGGTAACTTTTAAAGCCACATTTTTCCCAAGCCTTCAGTGCTCTCCAGCTGGCTTTTTACTAAATGGCTGTCACATTTTGTTACCTGAAACACGTTTTAAAAACATTTGTCAGTGGGAAATACTGGTGAGTGAATCCCAGTTTAATCAAGAAATATTTTATCAATTAACACAGTATTGAGAGCGACCACATTGTTTATTTCTACACAATTACTCATTCAGTACTGTCAATCCTGACTTGTGGGTCATATTACACATTGGCTAACTCGTTGTCCAATGGTAACGTACTGTCGTCCCGACTTACTACTCACAGTGTAGTAAATTTTGTATACAAAACCCCAACATACCGGCAGTAATTGAAGAACTACAAAGACTCAAACACCGCTTAATCACATTGTAAAACATTTAAGGTTTTGTAAAATATTACAAAAAGGTTAACAAAAATTGGATAAACTCACATTGCTATCTTAGACTTCGCGTAAGGGTTTCCTGGGATTAATCTATAGTTTACACAAATGTACATAGGTTAGTATAATAACCCTTTAATAATATTAATGATACCCTCCCCAAGACAGTATTCCAACAACTACATCAGGCAGAACCACGACAGTTGTTACGGAACCCTAAATCAATCGGGCAGCGTATCTATTACGAAACTGGGGTTATAATACTTACAACGGAGTCTTTTGTTAGGTCTCGACTTTTTCGCAGAACCTCGCTAATTAGGGGGTATAATACCAGCTTTCTATGCCTAATATTCAGATTTTGAGATTGAGAAACGAAAAATGAACGATTTCTGGTTGAACCCGATGGCTCCTTTATATAGTGCTGAATTCTGGGTCTCACGCGGCCCGCATAACACATAAGCGGGGCTTACGCGGCCCGCGTCAAAGCTGGGTCAACGCGTAGCTCGTCCGGATCACCAACTAGACTTGACACGATGATGACACGTGTCATCACCGGGCTGCGCCACTATTTTGATCTCACGCGGCCCGCGTAAGCTTCGGGGGGATCTTACGCGGCCCGCCTAAACTAAAGAAACTAACGAAATCAGTTTCCGACCTTGATACTGCCCGCGTAAGGGTTGGGGTGGGTCCTACGCGGCCCGCCTTAACTTAATATTTATTGTTTTTAATTTATTTTAAATACTATAACGTATTTCGGGCTCGGTTTTCACATATGGGGTGTATTCAAAGACATATTGGGACATTTTAAAATATACTAGGGTGTCGGAAATATTCAAGAGTGTCGGTTTTATTGAGGATTGTTACATCCTCCCCACCTTGTTTTAGAGCTCGTCCTCGAGATTTACTGGAACAAGTGCGGATATTTTCTTTGCATTTCAGATTCAAGCTCCCATGTGTACTCAGGTCCTCTTTTGGAGTCCCACTTCACTTGACCAGAACTAGTCTCTTATGCTTGAGGTTCTTGATTTTCCTGTCTTCAATTTGTAGAGGCCTTTCTACAAACTTGAGTTGTTCATTTACCTCTATATCCTTAAGAGGTACTATTAGTGATTCATCAGCTAAACACTTTTTGAGATTAGATACATGAAATACATCATGTATTCCTGCCATTTCCTCTGGTAGTTGTAGCTGATAGGCTACAGGTCCTATTCTTCTAATAATCTCAAAAGGTCCAATATACCTGGGACTTAGCTTCCCTCTTTTGATGAATCTTACCACTCCTTTCCAAGGAGAGACTTTCAATAATACTTTATCTCCTACTTGAAATTCCAATGGCTTGCGTCGGTTATCAGCATAGCTCTTCTGTCGATCACGTGCTGCTTTCAGTCGTTCCTTGACTTGAATAATCTTGTCGGTTGTTTCTTGCACTATCTCAGGTCCAGATCGTTGTTTTCCCCCAATTTCTGCCCAACAGACTGGGGTTCGGCACTTTCGTCCATAAAGTGCTTCGAATGGTGCAGCATTGATACTTGTGTGATAACTATTATTATAAGAAAATTCTATTAAAGGTAAGTGATTGTCCCAATTACCTCCAAAATCAATTACACAGGTTCTAAGCAGGTCTTCCATTGTCTGAATTGTTCTTTCGCTTTGTCCGTCCGTTTGAGGATGATAAGTTGTGCTTAGTTTTAACTTGGTTCCCATTGCCTTTTGGAAACCTGACAAAAAATGAGAGGTAATTCGGCTATCTCTATCAGAAATAATTGATAAAGGAATTCCATGTAATGAAACAATTTCATTTACATATAATTTATCTAGCTGTTCCATATTGAAAGTTTTTTTCATTGGTAGGAAATGAGCTGACTTGGTTAACCTATCTACAATCACCCAGATTGTATCATTGCCTTTCTTTGCTTTGGGTAATTTAGTAACAAAATCCATTGTTATCAATTCCCATTTCCACACTGGCATTTCTAATGGTTGTAGAAATCCTGAGGGTTTCTGGTGTTCAGCTTTGACTTGTGAACAGGTTAAACATTTAGAAACATAGGCTGCTATGTCCTTTTTCATTCCTATCCACCAGAAATTCTTTCTTAAATCTTGATACATCTTATCATTTCCTGGATGCATCGTATATTTGGACTTATGGGCTTCTTCTAATATACGATGACGTAGGTTTCCTAATTTAGGTATCCACATTCTCTTTGTATGGAATCTCCAAATTCCATCTGTTCCTTATTCTAATTCCTTTAACATACCTTTTAATTTTTCAGTATCATCCTTGATTACTGATTCTTGTGCTATTCTAATTTGCTCATTTAAATCTACTTGTAGATTTAATTTAAGAGAACGTACCCTTTTTGGCTTTTCATGATACTTTCAACTTAAAGCATCTGCCACTGCATTTGCTTTTCCTTCATGATACTGGATATCACAATCATAATCACTAAGCATTTCCATCCAGCGTCTTTGTCACATATTCAACTCCTTTTGCTTGAAAACATACTTTAAACTCTTATGATCAGTGAATATGGTAAACTTACTACCATAAAGGTAATGTCTCCAAATCTTAAGAGCAAAAATTATAGCTCCTAATTCTAGATCATGGGTTGAATAATTCTCTTCATGATTCTTAAGTTGTCTAGATGCGTAAGCTATAACCTTTTGACGTTGCATTAATACACATCCATAACCTAATTTGGAAGCATCACAATATACTACAAAATCTTCAGTTCCTTCTGGTAACGCTAGTATGGGTGTATGGGTTAATTTTTTCTTAAGGATTCTAAATGCTTCTTCTTGTTTTAATCCCCATTCAAACTTAACAGATTTACAGGTTAGCTTGGTTAAGGGAATGACTATTCTAGAAAAATCTTGAATAAATCTTCTATAATAACCAGCCAATCCTAAGAAACTTCTAACCTCGGTTGGTGACTCAGGGGTTTTCCATTTAGTAATCGCCTCTATTTTTGTTGGATCCACATGAATTCCTTCATGATTGACTAGGTGTCCGAGAAACTGTACCTGTTCTAACCAAAATTCGCACTTTGAAAATTTAGCATAAAGCTTTTCCTTTCTTAATAAACTTAAAAGTGCATGCAATTGCTTTGCATGATCCTCTTTATTCTTAGAGTAAATGAGAATATCATTTATAAAAACAATTATGAATTTATCCAAATATGGCTTACATATTCGGTTCATCATGTCCATAAATGCGGCTGGGGCATTGGTTAAACCAAATGGCATGACAGTAAATTCATAATGGCCATACCTTGTTCTGAATGCGGTTTTAGGAATGTCCTCTTCCTGTACCCTTAATTGATGATATCCTGACCTTAAATCGATTTTAGAGAAAAATCGAGCTCCTTGCAGTTGATCAAACATATCATCGATTCTTGGTAATGGGTACCGATTCTTAATCGTAACCTTGTTTAATTCACGGTAGTCAATGCACATACGCATCGATCCGTCTTTCTTTTTAACAAACAGTATCGGCGCTCCCCATGGCGACGAACTTGGTTGTATAAATCCTTTCTCTGACAATTCGTCTAATTGTTTCTTCAATTCTTGCATTTCTGCAGGTGTCAAACGGTAAGGTGCTTTGGCAATCGGTGCTGTTCCTGGTATTAAATGGATTCTGAATTCAACTTCTCTATCTGGAGGTTGCCCTGGCAATTCTTCTGGAAATACATCTGAAAACTGAGATACTACTGGAATATCTTTTAAATCCTTTCCTTTAGTGTTAGTGATTATAGAAATCAAATACACTAATGATCCTTTTCTTATATAACTTGCAGTTTTCATCACATAGATGAATTTTGTGGATCTAGATGGTTTATCTCCTTTAATTGTGATCGTTTTACCTTTTGGTGAATTTACTTGAATTGACTTTTGATCACATAAAATACTGGCTTTATTGGCTATTAACCAATCCATTCCTAAAACAATATCAAATCCTGCCAGATTCATGGGATAAAGGTTTGCAATAAACTTCTGATTTAAAATTTATATTCTTGCTCCCTGCAAGATTTCAGAAATCCTAACAGCTTCTCCATTAGCTGTCTCTACTGAGCATTCTTGTGGTAGTTTAGTTAATGACTGATTTAGAAATTTGCAAAATGATGTATTAATAAAACTTTGGTTTGCACCAGAGTCAAATAATACTTTAGCAAAGACATCATTAACTAAAAACGTACTAGCTATGACATCTGGAATCATCTTGGCTTCATCTGCAGTCAGAACAAATGCTCTAGCATTTTTAGTATTCTTGTTGTTTGTAGCTGGAGCTAATTTCGGGCAATTAGGCTTGATATGACCTTGTTCTCCGCAGTTGTAACATAACCTGTTGTTAGCTTTCTTCCTGCAATCTTCTTCCTTGTGTCTCGATATTTTGCAAAAGTTACAGTATATGGAGCATCTTCCTGAATGCTTTCTTTTGCAATTCTTACAGTAAGGTGTAGAGGTAGAACCTATATTTTTCCCACGATTAAAATTTCCAGAACGAAATTCTTGTGTGAGCTTTTGGGTTAGGTTCTTTCTTTGATCCTCTTCTCGGGTACGGACTAATTCATCTGTCAAGGTATTTGCTAGTTCTACAGCTTCTTCTATAGTTTGAGGTCTAGCTGCCTTGACTACGTGTCTTATCTCTCCAATTAATCCCCAGATATAACGGGAGATCAATACTGGTTCAGGTGAAGCAAGAGTTGGCACTATTCTAGCATATTCGAAGAATATTTTAGTGTATCCCTTACTATCCACACCAGTCATCCTAAGGTTTAGGAATTTGTTTGCTATCTGTTCCTTCTCATTGGGTGGGCAGAATTTCCTTTCTACCTTGTCCTTAAATTCCTCCCATTCCATATTGTAAGTTCTATCACTTCCTCTTGATTGGAGGATAGTGTTCCACCATTCTAGTGCTGAATTCTTAAACAGATTAGAAGCAAACAATATCTTATCTTCTTCAGCACACTTGCTTATTCTTAAGACTGCCTCAGTCTTCTCTATCCAGCGTAAGGTTGCAATGGCCCCTTCGTTGCCCGAGAATTTCATTGGTTTACAAGACCAGAATTCTTTATAAGAACAACCGTAAGACACCGTTCTTCTCCTTTTGGGAATGGGCATTTGAATTACCGGTCCATTTTTCACGCTATTTTCTGGTTCAATTGGTCGCTTACTACTATGCTTACTTTTATTATTCGCTTCTTGAATTGTTTGAATAATAAATGGCATGGCATCTATGATTCCTTGTGCCACTATATGTTGAACGGCACTATTATCCATTTGGTTTCCATTGTTATTGATGCTCGGATTCTCATTAACCACGTTAATGTTACTCAGGTTATCATTATTCAGATTTCCTTGATTTCCTTCGTCGGCCATCTGAATTTTAAACATTTACCAATCATTAATAGAATAATTAAATAGTTTAAGTAACAACCACATAATACACATATTGGTCAAAAACGTCGTGCATTGCGACTTTACTCTTTTTGCTATAGTAGGCGTCAAATACACACTAAAACAGAAATTAAAAATTACAATACTACTATGCCTCGTTAACCACATAGTGGTCTATACTACGATAGATTTATTATTATTACACACATTTTATTTATTTTATTATTATTACCAACTTTATCATCTCCTTCATGGATATGGATTTCCCCTGAAATCCATCTGGCGCTCATCGTATTTCCATACGAGTTGCTCTCCTACATACCTCATCCTCTCGCTACTTTCTATGATTTCTTCTCCAAAATTTCGGAGTTCTTGCAAATTCTCTACACTCATTGGGGGTGCAGGTACTGGTATTGGCTCTGGGTACTGAGGTACTGGATTCTCCTGAGGGTATGGATTCTCCAAAATCTCCCTAATGTATTCATCGTTGTCAAAATAGGGATCTAGAGGGTCCAGACCTGGATATGTTGCTAAGTTCAGCAAGGTTTCTTCGTTTAAGTGATAGCGTGGTACATAATCCCTAAGATCATCAAACCATGGATCATAATTTGGATCTAGAGGATTAGGGGCTGGTATTCTAGGTATCTCCTCAGGGTTAAAATCATGCATTTCTACCTCCATCGGTTGAGTCAAAGGTAAGGGTTGTGGGGCTACTAATTGTTCCAGACTTGGATCAGCAGCAGTTGTAGTTAGGATATGGAAATTAGCTAGGCTTCTATTAAGCATATCCTGTGTATGGGCATCTGTCTTTCTCTTAGCAGCCGCTAGAACTCTTTGCTGTTGCAACTTTCGCATTCTTTTCCTACGCGCAAATGTTTCCTTACTGAACCATCCTCGTTTCTTATGAGGGAATGGCTCTTCTGACTGAGCTTTAAAGGCAAACATCCCTTCTTCCTGATCAGCAGAATACCCAGAAAGGGCAGGCTATGAAGAGGTACCTTCACTCCTAGGTGAATCAGACAACTAACGACACATGTCTGAGGGTCCTTGATCACTCATACTGTAAAATAACAAATAGTCAAATAACACAAAACACATAATCATATAAATTATTTCCTAACACAAAATTTAAAATTTAAGTGTCAACAGAACACTTCTTTGGCTTAGACCAGTGGCTAGGCTCTGATACCACCTTCTGTCGCAACCCCCGATCCCTTATCTGTCCCGGGAACGGGCGGACGCGAACTCAGAATTTTGGTGGTATCAGTTGGTTAATTTAGCAGCGGAAAATTTCATCAGGACCGTAGTTAGGAAATGTTTATCAGAGTAAAACCACCTCATTTGATATTAATAATAACATGGGCAAAACCCAAGTTTCTTATTACAATATGTTTATAGGGATAAACCCTATTTTATTGAATTTAAAACATCGTCTTTTAGGTAACTTTTATAGCCACATTTTTCCCAAGCCTTCAATGCTCTCCAGCTGGCTTTTTACTAATTGGCTGTCACATTTTGTTACCTGAAACGCGTTTTAAAAACATTTGTCAGTGGGAAATACTGGTGAGTGAATCCCAGTTTAATCAAGAAATATTTTATCAATTAACACAGTATTGAGAGCGATCACATTGTTTATTTCTACACAATTACTCATTCAGTACTGACAATCCTGACTTGTGGGTCATATTACACATTGGCTAACTCGTTGTCCAATGGTAACGTACTGTCGTCCCGACTTACTACTCACAGTGTAGTAAATTTTGTATACAAAACCCCAACATACTGGCAGTAATTGAAGAACTACAAAGACTCAATCACCGCTTAATCACATTGTAAAACATTTAAGGTTTTGTAAAATATTACAAAAAGGTTAACAAAAATGGGATAAACTCACATTGCTATCTTAGACTTCGCGTAAGGGTTTCCTGGGATTAATCTATAGTTTACACAAATGTACATAGGTTAGTATAATAACCCTTTGATAATAATAATGATACCCTCCCCGAGACGGTATTCCAACAACTACGTCGGGCAGAACCACGACAGTTGTTACGGAACCCTAAATCAATCGGGCAGCGTATCTATTACGAAACTGGGGTTATAATACTTACAACGGAGCAGAACCTCGCTAATTAGGGGGTATAATACCAGCTTTCTATGCCTAATATTCAGATTTTGAGATTGAGAAACGAAAAATGAACGATTTCTGGTTGAACCCGATGGCTCCTTTATATAGTGCTGAATTCTGGGTCTCACGCGGCCTGCATAACACATAAGCGGGGCTTACGCGGCCCGCGTCAAAGCTGGGTCAACGCGTAGCTCATCCGGATCACCAACTAGACTTGACACGATGATGACACGTGTCATCACCGGGCTGCGCCACTATTTTGATCTCACGCGGCCCACGTAAGCTTAGGGGGGATCTTACGCGGCCCGCCTAAACTAAAGAAACCAACGAAATCAGTTTCCAACCTTGATACTGCCCGCGTAAGGGTTGGGGTGGGTCCTACGCGGCCCGCCTCAACTTAATATTTATTGTTTTTAATTTATTTTAAATACTATAACATATTTCGGGCTCGGTTTTCACATATGGGGTGTATTCAAAGACATATTGGGACATTTTAAAATATACTAGGGTGTCGGAAATATTCAAGAGTGTCGGTTTTATTGAGGATTGTTACAATTTGTCCCTCAGCTCGTCTTTCTTTTTCATTTCTATCATCATGTCCTTGATTGCATCGAGTGTAATGAATCTTGAGGCTCCTCGTATGTTGGCTGAGGGGAGTCATGATAATAGTCATCATACTCCTCCTGGTAACTTGGGAAATGTGGCAAGTCGGGTTCATAGTTGTTGTAACCCCGTTCTTGCTCATAATGGTAATCAATCTCCGGATAGTAGTAGTCTTGATAAGTTGGTGGTGGTGGTCTAGCGTATGGATAATGTGAAGATGGACCATTGCAATCTTCATAATCCGCCCTCCTATACTCATACAATCCGCCGAGGTAGTCTTCCCGATCCTTGTATGCTTGAACCTTCTCGTAGAAAACGGAGCAATCCTCTAAATAATGCTCTCCGCTTCCGCAACACTCACAGGGATCATCATCCACCCAATTCATATTGAAAAGTAATTCCTGCAAAACATGTACCTGCACACACAAGCTCGACCACCCAAAGTAAAATCACGAATATACAAGAAAGAAAAAAAACTAAACTAAAATCGAACAAGCAATGAAATACTAAGCGCACTAGCTCCCCGGCAACGGCGCCATTTTGATATGACTGTGTCGTCTCGATCAGTCAAAAACCCAATTAAACCTAGGTAGCTAGGGTAAGTCGGGTATCGTATCCACGAAGAGCATGTGGTCAGTATCGCACGACCCGTTCGATTAGTTAGACAATTTACAAATAATGTACAAAGTGATTATGAAGATTGCTATTTTTATTTATTTGCTTGGTTTTTTAAAATAAATCGGAATGAACCGACAAATTGATGTTATCGAAATCAATTGAATATTAACTAAAACTGTAAACTAAACTAAAAAGTTGAAACAAGAAATTAGAATACGGATCACACCCGGTTCGATAATTGCAAGACCTAGGGTTCCTACATGTTTTAATTCAACTCAATTGCATAACGATTAACGGATTTAGTGTACCGTGACTTAGGTGCCAATAACTATCAACGTCCCGAAGAACGGACAAGAATGCACTTTGTAATCAACACAAGTAAATCCTAACCACGACAACACATAATTACACATAACCATTTCGCAAAGTCATAACTTTATCATCGTTCGACAATTCACGAATACGAAACAAATGCAAACAATTGTCTATGGTTTACAAAATCAACACAAATTGTCACAAAGTCGAATCAAACTACAAATACATAAACCCTAGAAAATCTTACAACAATCTACACCGGGTTAATCCGACGAGACTAGCCGCTTATTGTTGAATGGACGCGATCACAAGCTTGAGGTAGTGATGAAGACATGATCGGTACCGTGTTATGCTTGATCGATGATGATGATGATGTGTCGTGACTTTTTTGGAGTTGAAAATTGTGATGTACGGCTGCCCCCAAGGATCGATATGATAATGATGGTCGGTTACAGGAGCCCAAAAGTCTCCTCCCCAAAAATCAATGATGATAAAGTAAGAGGGCCCAGAAACTCCATCCTATGGCTGCAATAATTCGTGAATGAATATGATAATATTGGGCCGATTGGGAGCTGCCAATAAGTGTAATGTGGCCCAAAAATTGATGATGAGGATTGGTTATATCAGCACAAAAAAATCACTCAATGTTGCTGCATATATTTCGATGGTTCAAGAAGTTGAGATCAAAGTATTAGAACCACACAATAATAATGATTGCTCAATAATTCCTCATGGTGGCTGCTCCACTTCGATGGTAATGATGTCTTCTTAATGACTTTTTGAGAACCAAAGATATAATAAGGCTGCTACTAATCGAGATGTTATGTTTGCTATATTGTGATGACATGATGATGAAATTAATTAAATAACTCTTCAACAATTTGCCAAGCCTCACGTGATGTTGATGATTAATTTCAATTAAGGCTCAAAGATTCCATTCACACTTGTGTTCACACTACCATTTACACTTTGCACCCTGGTAGTTGAGATATAAGCCGTAAACCCCTAGAATCACACGTAAGCCACAACTCAATCATTCTGTTCTTTTTGCTATACCATGCACGAAACCGTAAGACACGGTTTCAATCCGTAACCCCATGTCATTGTTCCTTTTGTTGTTTGCAATAAACCCACATGATATTTCATAAAGTCTTATATGTGCACGTCATTGACTGATAATGTCAGACTTCAACAACCAAATCCCACCCTTCCGTTTGCTACATTCGCCAACATCGAACATTCCACATCAACTCTAACCGTGTTAACTTCCTCGAATTAAGCAATTAACTTGCACAAACCACAATTTTTCATAGTTATCTTATTCGACACGTATAATCACTTAAAACCGAACGAAACACACAAAATAGACACCTTAAAGCTCGGGTTTCACCCGCTACATCAGTAATGCAATCTGTATAAAACCAAATACCAACCATACTGATGACTGAGGTGGAGGAGTGAAGAAAAGCAAACTGCCAACATGTGAGAGCTCCCCCCTCGAGCTTGTATACACGGCGAAGTAAGCAACTAATTTGCTGCTCGTTAGTAAGGGAACAAGCATCAAAACCCTGGATGGGTGTGGGAGCAGCAGGCGGATGTGCAAAAAGGGGATGATGATGCATGGGGGAGGTCAAAAGTATACTGACATAGACAGGGTGGAGGACGTGGTGCCAGTTCAAGTTCCTAAACTCTACGACTCAAAACCACAAATTGTAGCTGATGTGACAGGAGCAACTCATCCCGTGTGTAGCCTCCATAATGTGAGGGATGGTAGGGGTCTGAAAATTGTCATGGTGTGTGGTAGGAACCATCGGAATGGCTCGTTCAGCGGTGAAGAAGTGAAAGGAGCAAACGGTGTAGCCTAAGGGATCCGTGGAAAAGCTGCTGAAACAAAAGGATCGTCACACGGGTGCTGACCTGGAGTACCTTCTCCTGGACGGGGTGCAGGGATGTCCTGTAAGAAAGCGGTTGGTAAGTCGGTGTGATGGACATCGGACTCTACAGGAGGGAGAGGAGCAACATCAGCGGGTGCAGGTGGAGGAGTAAATGGCTCAACAAAAGGGGATCAATAGGTGCAGGGACTGGGTCAGGTATAAGGGGTGTAATGTCTGGTAAACCAAAAGAAGCATGGTCAGGATCAGGAATCGGCTCAAGATCAATAGGCGCAACATCAGGCTGACCCAAAAGCAATAGAAGCTAGCTCAGGAGCAGGCTTTGGGTCGTGTGGAGGTGTGGGATCTCGAGCAGGTGATAGTGCGGCAGCCATAGTGGTGTTGCCGTCTGAGTCAGTAGCAAAAAGTTGCAATCCAGTCGTCTGTAAAGCTGCAGATGTCACAGACTCAAAAGAGTCTGAAACCGAGTGCAAACTAGTATCAGAGGATAACTCAATAACAGGGATCTCAAGAAGTGGAATAGTAACAACGTTCTCGTCTAACTTTCCATCATCATGGGCGTCATCAGGAGGACCATCAACAAACAAATCAACGTCATCATCAAACTAATCGTCGAGAGGCCAATCCTCGGGGGGAATTACCACAGGAGGTACAACATCGAGGATCGGAGTCACGGTGTGCTCACCATCGGAATGACCAGTGATGAGGTGGTCATGGACTGAAATAGGAATGACAAAAGGATCCTTGTCAGGGAAGCCATCAGCAGGGGTAAATCATCACCAAAGTCTGATAGCGCGAACGGTTGGAAGTCGTCCTCATCCTCGGACAGCATGTCAGAATCACTCTCAGTGTCTGACGTATATATCTCTGGCGCGGCATGACCTCGTCGTCTGATGCGACTGCCTTCAGGTTGCGGCTATCCGACAACCCACTCTCTGAGGATAACATGTGTGCCTGCAACATTGTAATCCTAACATATGTACGTATAGTAACCACTAACACCCAATATATGCAAACAAAGGCAGTTTATCATGTAATCATGTTCCTTGTTATTCTTCATGAAATCTTTCTATCCTTCCTAGTCTCCCAGACTAAACCACCTAGTCTCCCAGACTAAATCAACCAGTCTCCCAGACTAAACCAACCAGTCTCCCAGACTAAACCACACATGCAAACCTTGCAATCGTGTTTCTTGTCTTTCCTTTTGTAAAAATGTTTGTTTCTCTGGATCTGGGCGTTTCATGTATGCAATGAAAACATGTCGTAAAAATATTTTCATGAGAGCCCTAATGATTGTGGTCTAGACTCGAGAAGGAATCCTAGTTCGCTACAATCGAAGCTCTGATACCAAACTGTCACACCCTGACTTTTGCGGAAGCGTGATTTGGTGTGACTTGCTTAATATCATTGCATTCAACCATAACAAACGACTATATGATACATCCAAGGTGTTCATCCATAGATAGTTTCAAAACGTTACAAGCAACATTGTTTTAAAATCCCAAAACACAGACTTCAAGTTCAAAATACAATACCAGCCAGTTTTAGATCCATAATGACTTCACAAAAGACACAAACAAACTAGGTTTCGAGCCATGTATCTTATTCAAGATAAAATACATAACCCAAACCCTTCGACTTCGGATGACGCATTTTATTAGAGACATGACTTGTAAACTTCAACGCCCGCCAGATCCATACTTAATTTCCTGAAATACATGTAGTTTGAAAACATCAACAAAGGTTGAGCGAGTTCATGTGTTTAGTATGTGTGCGCGAATAAACCTTGGAAACACTTGTAAGTATGTTTGTATGTACTTGAAAACCGGTATGAAAGCAACAAGGAAATAGATCAATTAATGTGTAGCTAATACATTAATATTTGTGACGTGATGCAGGAAGACTCAAACCTAGCAGACTTTGTCTCCGGCAATAAGACATAGTCACCACATGGTCAACTCGGCGGACGCATGGTGGGGCCCGCTACACCCAAATAGATCTATCACTCATGTCCCTCGGTCCTACAAAGAGGATTAATGGTCTTAAGCGTCATACCCACCACTCACATGATCTATCAGTACCCTTCCTTAGCTAACCATACCACGTATAAACGTTTGTAAACAGTTTGTAACATGTACTTCACCCCCGAAGTTTTAAAACCAAAAACAGTTAAAAGAAAAGGGGGAACATGAACTCACTGGTTTGCGTTCTTCGAATCCGCCTGTAACTCAAAGTTTCCTTTGGTGTACACGACTACCTACAACGTACTATGGTCTATTAAACGAGCGGGCCGTGCCTTGACTTAGTATTAATTAGTGTCTTTGAGTTACTTTTCAAAGTGTCTTCATTATTATTCCAAGTTATATAATTATTTGTTAAAATAATAAATATTTTAACTTAAAATATATTTACTAATTTTTTGGAATAATTGTTAAAACAATATAATTTAACTTGATACTTCTCAAGTATTTATACATGTATTTCCTTCCGAGGGATGGGTGTATTTGTATTCGTATTCTTATACTTGTATATTTTTGCCACGTATTGGTGTCGTATTCCGGATGTGTATTTATGCGTACGAGAATACGTATCCATATTGTGTTTATTAAGTATTCTTACACTTAGCTTTTCCGGAATATTATTTTTAATAAGAATACATTAATATATATTTCCAAAATATATATAATTTAAGAATATTACTTGGAAAAATTACTTACAATTTTTCTTTGGCAAAAATATTTGTGTTTTATGTAAACTTCAAAAATAATATATTTTCAAGTCTAACTTGGAAAATATATATACAAACTTATTTTTCTCCCAAATATAATATATTTGGTGTTTGTTTGGGAAAATATATATTTCTTCCAAAAATAATATATCTTCTAATATTTCCAAGAAAATACATATTTTTATTCACCAAAAAATAATATATTTTCTTCTTGTCAAAAATATGATATAACTTTGTAATAATTGTGAAAATCATATTTTTGTTCTTTTGGTGCCCAACATATTATTTACCAAAATATACACATGAATAGTATTTCCGGAATATTTTGTAAGTTATATTCCTTTGTTCGGTTTGTCCAATATTTTGGGTATAATTTATATGTTCATTCTCTTGTAATTTTGGTAATATTTTGGATTGTAATTTCTTGGTATTTTGATGAGTTATATTATTTCATGTCCTAAAATAATATAACTAATACACAAAATATACAAATAATCACACACATGGTGTCATCTAAATATATATTTTCCTAAATATATATTTAGTCACTTTTATTTATAAAAACCAACCTCCAATATTTATAATTTTTGTAACAAAAATTATGGCAAACTTTATGTGAAAATCCATGGTTTAAAATACACTTGTAAATTTTTGTTTAAAAATATTTTTCTAAGTGTTTACTTTTTAGAAAAATTTTGCCATAGTTTTCCCTAAAAATGGAGGTTTCCATACCTTGAAGGTATATCATTTTCTTTTGTAAATCAACACAATCAATCCACAATCAACAATAAACAATCTACACTTACCAATTTTGCCAAAAACAAGCATAATCTACCACTTCATGAACTTGAAAATTTATAAAAATTTGTAGTAACTTACTAGTGTATTTAGTAAATCTTGTTACCCTTTAAAGTGTGGTTGATTCTTTAAAAACATCATTTTTAAAGAATCTAGATCTTTACAACTTATAACCATATTTTCTAAAAATGTTTCTTCTTGGATTTTTCTTGTTACATAAGTGTTTCTACACCTTATTAACCACCAAAAATAAGGTTTATTTGTTTAAGAACCAAGTTTAAGTGAAACTTGTATTTTTAACTTGGTTTCTTGAAAAATGATCCATGAAATTTTAGATCTACAAGACTTACAACTCACTTTGTTCATCACTTAACAAGAAAACAATTTATTCATTCAAGTTCATGACTTTTTTTGAGGATGATCTATGAATCTTTAACACTTTCATCCTCTCATCTTGCTAGATTATGTTTTTAATCATGATCTAGCAAGATCATATGATGATCTATATCATTTTCATAAGCAAACAACAATCAACAAGTAAATCAACACATAAACAACATAGTTTCTTCATGATTTAAGCTTATGTTCAAGTTTCATTCTCTTGATTCTTAGTGTTCTTCAAGTTAATCATCATGTTTCATCTTTTAACCACTTAGATAAGATGTAAAATGGAGTGTATGATGTTCTTACCACTAGCTCAAGGCTAGGGATGATCAAGAGAAGAAATGAAGTGGATAAAAACAAATGAAGAAGGTCCTTGAACTTCCGAAAGCTCCTAGCTTCTTTGTGCACCTTCTAGCACCGTTGTATATGTATAGATTGTATAGAAGATGATTGATGATGGTGGGTGTATAGGGGTTGAGTTACGGCTATGAGTATGAGGGTAAGAAGGAGAAGAAATGGTGTGTTGAATGTTTTAGGGAATGAATGATCATGTTCTAAAGGATGTCTCTTATAACCACCATAACCACAATATCTAATGTGTATTATGTAATTAAAAGTGTAGACAAGATCTAGTAATATAATCAAATAAAATCCCATATGTGGGGCCCTTGTTGGCCGATTGTAGGTGTGGGGGGGGGGGGGTAGTAGGCTTAGGGTTTAACCATAAGTTAGTTTATAGTTGAAAATCAAGTATATAGTTAGGTGTTTAGTTATTAGATCTTTATATAGTGTGTTATGATGTTCGGGGACCATAACTAGCTTGGTAGTGTTAAAACAATGCTTTTGGTGAAAATTTGGTATTTCGGGTAGTGTCCGGTTGTTTGGTTGGTTACCGGTTCGTTAAGGTGCTAAACTATGCAGTTTAGTGTGCTTTATGTTACCTTTTGTGACAGTTTTGATTCCCGACACTTAGGAAAGCATGCAGGACCATTTAACCATATTTCTGTATGATATTAGTTTGCTTAAAAACTGAATTTGCTGATTTTCTGTAGAATTCTGTAGTTTATGTAAGTTTTAGCCACTTTCCGGCACTTAAACTATCTCTAGGAAGGCAGTTTTGTGATCCTTACTTTCCTACACACTATACTAGTGTAACTCTTGGTTTCTGGCCAATTCTGTGTCTCAATACAATGTATGTCTATCTACTGAACTCTGTCAGCATTTTTCTGATTTGTCTGATAACTGTGCTAACTGTGTTTCGTGCATCATTTGAGTCAATAAAGTTCTCATGCAATAATGACATGACATTAAGCAATATATGATGCACATGTATGTATATGGTAATAATCAGAAGCAATTCAAGTAATTAATTGTAATTTAGCACAGTCATTAAGCACTAATCATTATTTAATAACTGTACGAATGTATGCAAATTTGGCAGTTGTCACATATGTGACCAAGGAATTGAACCTCCTCGAGCCAGAATTCACACTTGGAGAACTTGACGTAGAGGTGATTCCCTTGGAGAAGCTCGAGAACTAAACGAAGGTGTTGTGCGTGTTCGGTTCCCGACTTCAAATAGATAAGGATATCATCGATAAACACGATAACTAAGCGATCGAGAAAGGGTTTACACACACGGTTCATCAAATCCATGAAAACCGTGGGTGCGTTGGTAAGACCAAAAGGCATGACCACGAATTCATAATGGCCATAACGGGTACGAAAAGCGGTTTTAGGAATATCTTCCTCCTGAATTCGTAGTTGATGGTAACCAGAACGTAGATCGATCTTAGAGAAACACGTAGCGCCTTGCAATTGATCAAAAAAATCGTCGATTCGGGGTAGAGGGTAGCGATTCTGGATAGTAAGCTTGTTGAGTTCCCTATAATCGATGCAAATTCGGAACTATCCATCCTTCTTTTTCACAAAAAGGACAGGTGCCCCATGGCGATGTGCTAGGGCGTATGAAGCCTTTATCAAGTAATTCCTGGAGTTGGCTAGAAATTTCTCGCATTTCGGACGGTGCGAGGCGATAAAGAGCTTTAGCGACAAGGTTAGCTCCAGGAATGAGGTCGATACGAAAGTCGATATCACGAGTCGGGGGTAGACCGGGTAAATCGTCAGGAAAGACATTAGAAAAATCACAAACCACAAGTACCTTTTCCATCGGTTTCTTTTCCTCCTCCGCTACTACAATGTGAGCTAAGAAAGCCAAGTATTCCTTGTGGAGATACTTGCTTGCTTGGATACACGAAATAAGCTTCAGTTCTTTTGAAGAGACTTCGCCATAAACACATAATTGATCACCGTTTGAAAGAGAGAAACGAATTATCTTTTCGAAACAAACAACTTCAGCACGATTTTCGCAAAGAAAATCTATGCCTACTATGACATCGAAACTACCAAGTTGCATTGGGATGAGATCGATCGGGAAAACTTGATTGTTGAGTTCGAGAGTACAATCACGGAGAACAGAACTGACGGTGACGGTTCTTCCGTTGGCGATTTCTACGTCGAACGTCGTTGGGAGGTTAGCGCATTTACGTTTCAGGAGCTTTTCGAATTCAAACGACACAAAACAGTTATCGGCTCCATTATCAAACAAACACGAAGCATAAATACCATTAACAAGGAACGTACCATTGACAACATTGTTGTTAGTTTGAGCCTGGCAGACGTTAATGTTGAAGGTTCTTCCGTGGACTGCCTTTTTGTGGCTGCTGCTGCTGTTGCTGCTGAGGGTACAGCTGCTGTGGTTGCTGTTGTTGTTGCTGCTGTGGTGGTTGTTGTGGCGGTTCTTGTTTCACAACGCGGAGCGGGTAGACATTAGCAAAATGATTCGGGTCACCACAAGAGTAGCAAGCTCGTACATGAACAGCAGGCACAGGAGCTGCTTGGTTGACCTAAGGAGCGGGAAGTGGAGCTGGTGGTGCTGGAAGAGATTGAGCTTGTTGGCGTGGGCCTGAACGGCAGTGAGCAATAAAGTGCCCATAGATATTGCAATTAGCGCATAAACAACAATTCATCCTTGCACGGTGATGGTAGGTGCAAGTAGGGCACAAAGGATGAACACCAGTATACGCTTAGCAGGTGGTGCATTGGTGATATGAGCTTGGCGATTCTGGTTGCTGGGTTGTACGGGGACAGCGTTGAGAGGAGCGGCGGTAGTAGCATAGTTCTTATTGTTGTTGCCTTTTCGCTTGCGGTTCTGACGTGAAGACTTCAAAACTTGTGATGCTGCAGTATCGGTAGCGGGAGTTGCGGTTGCTTGATTGAGGCTCTTGGTTGAGGTTTTGAAATAACCAGCCAAAACTCGCTTGTCATTGATCTCAGCTGCGAGTTGGTAAGTTTCCTCAATAGTAGCGGGTTTAGCTGCTTGAACAAAGGCAGCTACATAGTCGGAGAGAGCGCGAATGTACTTCTTGATTGTCATATAAGGCGTAGCCACCTGACTAGGACAAATGATACTGAGCTGCTTGAAGCGAGCGGTGAGACCAGCGTTGTCACCTCCATCTTGTTTGATATGCCAGAATTCATTCTCCAACTTTTGAACTTCATGAGGAGGACATAACTCCTTCATCATAAGCTCCATAAGTTCTTCCCATGAAAGGCCATAAGCTGAATCATTACCGTGCCTGTTGCGCTCAGCAGTCCACCAGTCAAGTGCCCTGGACTGAAAAACTCTGGTAGCATTCACAGTATGCAGATTTTCTGGGCATCCGCTTTGCCTGAAGGTGACTTCGATAGAGTCAAACCACTGAAACATAGCACTGGGTCCATCTTCACTAGTGAAGTTAGCAGGACCGCAGGCCTTGAATTGTTTAAAGTTGAAAGGCGCTTTTGGAGAGTCCCTCTTCGATTGAACAGAGGACTTGCTGCTGACCTCATTGATCTCACTGATGATTTGAGGTATGACTTTAGCCATTTCCTTGGCTACCAGTGAAGCGATGCGCTTGTCAGCATGGTTGCGTCGAGCAGCGCATTGAGTGTGAGAACCAAATGACGATATTGTTTGCAGCAGACATCGTCATATGATTTAGACGAGATTCGATTATATCGGGTCTTTGTATTGAAAAGCTTATCGTTTTACAGTCATCCTCCTTTATGTAAAGCTTAGGAACACGTAGGCACATAAACACATAGGCACATAGTCACGGAAGCACATAATCCACACATAAGCACGTATACACGTAGGCACATAAGCACGTATGAGCACATAATCCACATATTTTGCACGTATTCACCTATATTTTGCACGTATTCACCTACATATTTTGCACGTATTCACCTATCTTTCAAGGTTGTGTAGCGCGTTCGAGAGTTGCGAGCGATAGCGAGTAGCTATCGAGAGTTCTTAGTTTGAGTTGCGATTAGTTAGCGTTTTAGATTAAGAGACGGTGTGAGTTGTGCGCGTTTTTCAGAGCGGTAAAAGCGAAAAGCATAGAGTCTCCAAAATCGAAACATATAAACACATAAAATCGATTAATGCGTAAATCGGATCTTGCAGGCTTGAATCGAAAAAAGAGTGTGCGCCTTGGGTGTTAGGCATCGACTACCCAGAGTGATCCAACTATTCGCAATGGCCTCGAGTACACGCTTTGGCCTAATAGACTGTGTTCTCACCGAAACACGGTGAACGACACTCATCCTTCCAGTGACTACGTGAATCGAGTCATCGGAACAGTCGAGGCTCTGGTGAGATTTATAGAATCAAAGTAGAGAGTGGAACGTGTCATTAAGGTGCGGGTTTCACCCCTAACTTAACAACTTGCCCCAAGACACTCCTTTACCAAAAGGATTTGAGAGTTCCAATAAACAGAGAGAGAGGGAGATTTCCGTTGAGATGCGGATGTCACTCCTAACTCAATGAAGATTCTCGTGCTGAGGGTAAAAATATACTCGTAGAGTGAGCGATCTTATCGAGAGTTCTTGGTTTTCACACCTAATCTCGACACCATCACTCATTTGTGTTATGCGAGTGTTTTCGTAAACGTGTGTATTGTGTTAGCCTTAGGAAAGTCCAAAATAGTTTTCGACCTTAGGAAAGGTCGCCTTCATGCGAAGCTGTAGTATGTGGGTTCGCACAAAGATGTGGTTTTTGCGAGTTCGAACGAGAGTAACAATAGTAGGCTTGTACAAAACCCCTACTGGGTTCGCACAGAGCTGGTCTGTTGGTACTTAGACTATAGACTAGGTCAATCCTAAGACCCGACCTAATTCCCTATAGTTATGGCTCTGATACCAATCTGTCTCACCCAACCGATGGCGGAAACATCGGGGCGCGGAACTAGGCGAACCAGATTGCCCAAGAGAATCCATAACAACTATCAAATGGCAATATTTAAAAGGTTAATTGTCCCATACCAATCAACAAACATTCCACAAACAATTATTACAAACAGTGTGTTCTCAAAAGCAAAAGAAGTCCGACAACCTAGATTTCTATTAGTAGAGTTTCTAGACTGCCTATCTTGATTTCCAGCATAGTATAACATCAACCTGTCACATATGTTAAAATAAAGTCAATACATAAAATGTAAAGGTGAGTACACAAGTTTGCATAGCATATAGTATGAAAAGTGTTTACGCATAACCAGCATGTATCACGTAACGGGCGAAAGCAAGTAACTATCACACAATGATTACAACTTAACCACGAGACTGCGTTGTAGAGTATGCGCGACACATGTTCAGCGAACACGTGAAGTAAGAGATGTAATCCCTAGCAACCCTTGTCCACGACAGGTGCTGAGTCCAAACTATAGTACTATCATTGCTAGAGGCAGTATAGTGTAACACTGTATAAGCATAGTACAAGCATTCATAGATCACGTATAGCATGCGGGAACGGTTAGCGTTTAAAGTGTTTGCGTTGTGTGTTGTTGTGTTTTGATATAGAACGTATGTAACACCCAAAAGTGCGTAAAAGAAAATGGGTTCGAGTATACTCACAGTGCGTGTTTAACAAGTAAACACAATCTGATTGGATTGAAGGGAGCGCGTTGGAGTTAGCCTGAGCATAGAACAGTAGCGTGAGTCGTTGAACAGAGCGTAAACAAAATGTCGAATGGTTGAGTGTTCGTAAGAAGATCCGAACGGATGAGCCTTCATTCGAGCGGATGGTCATCCGAGCGGATGACCATTCGAACGGATGGCCATTCGAATGAGATGTGTTTGTTTGTAAAATTGTTAAAGTTCGAAGTTTACTCAAATCATTTTGAACATTGGAAATTTAAAAGGGACAGGTCGGATGGTCATTCGATCGGATGGGCATCCGATCGGATGGCCACTCGAGTGGGTGATCTGTTATTTGAAAACTTTGTAAAATTTTCTAAGTAAAAGTTTGAAGTTTAACGGAGACGGCGTGACGACGTGTCAAACTACGGAAATATACCAAATTCAGTTCATTCGATCGGATGGGAACCACCCCTTCGGACATACGACTGTTCTTGGTGAAATTTCATGTTTGACCTGTTAATCGGTCCATCTCTCCGGTGGAAATCCGTTTTCAAGCCGGCTCTCGACTAGGAAACGAGTAGAGAGTCTGAATGAGTCCAGATTCCATCGGTTTTGAGTAGAAAAGTGAAGGAAGGTTGAAAACAGTTGAAATCTTTTTGAGATTAAGTTAAAAGTGTGGAAATCCTTTAGATCTAGAACCAATCTTGATCAAATGGTGTTCCTTAGCTGTTTGCCGGAGCAAAACAGGTGGAAACCACCTTCAAGAGGTCTAAATCAGTGATTTCAGAGAAAAAGTAAGTGTTTGTGTGTGATTTTGATGGAGAAGATGATGTAGAAGTGATTAGAGATGAAGATTGTAAAGGATTTGAGGAGAAATACTTAGGAAATAGCCTTGAATCGCGAGTAAAAGTGACTGAGAGCGACTTGAGTGCGTGTGATCGGATGGAGATGTCAAATCAGTGAAAGGGAGGTGTACAGGTAGTATTTATAGGGTGAGAGAGGGAGTTAAGGCGGTGCGCGAAGTGGCGTTCGGTCGGATGGCCGTCCTGTCGAATGGCCATCCGATCGGATGGTCATCCGAGCGGATGTCAATTCGATCGGATGTCCATTCGGACAGCCGAGATGCGTTTGTTAGTTTTCCAACTTTTGTTTCGCGTGTTAAGCGTTGCATTGCGTTTAATCGAATTGTGAGTAAGCGTTTGAGCGTATAAGCGTTGCGTTGATAACCACATAACATTTAAACAAATAATTACACAAATAACACACATAACATAAATAAATCCGCATTTCGAGTTTGCGTTGCGATAACGTTTAGTCTAAACAAGCGATATAACATGCGATAAAATGCGTTTAATGCGTTGTAAGTAGCGTTTAAATGTGATAACTGCGTTTTGAATAAGCGTTGTAAATTGTGTTGTAATATGCGTTTAAAAAATATTAGTTTAAACCCTTTGCGATAATCGAAATCTCGGGAGTACAAGCGGTTGACGAATGAAACGACCTTGATAAGTAATGACCCGAAAAGTTGGGTTGTTACAGGCCGGCCAGAGTTGCGGCAGTGGGGGGTTGGGGTGGCTGGCCAGAGTTGCAGCGGTGGGTGCGGTGGGGTGGGTTTGTAGGGAAGAGGAGGGGCTAGGGGTGGTGTGGTGTGGGGTGGGGTGGATGGTTTGGTTTTATATTTCAAGAAAATAGTGGGCCCCACTTGTACTGGTTAATTAGATACTTTTTAATGTTTTAAATATTTTTTTAGTAACAAGGGTATTTTAGTCATTTCACACCCATATAATAACAAAAACTAACCTCCATCCGCTTTAGGGACTATCCGAGAACGAATTTACAAAACTTGGGGACTATAGCTTTAATTCTAAAAATGTAAGGAATATAAATGTAATCTGGACAAACCACATGGAGTATCTGAACATTTTTCTCTAAATTTAAATATGGAACATAAGAGGTATGTCTCTCTTAAGTTGGTTAGTCCAACATTGACAGGGAGGTATTATTCTTTTTCTCAATTTTTTCTTTGGTTCCTTTTAACAAAATTCAAATTATATTATATTATATATTAAATTACAACTCAAAATAACTGTAGCAGTGCTGCAGTACTACAATTAAAAGTAACATTTTTCTTTATATTTTTGGGAAATTCTAATCCCACACTTCATTATCTATCCGCACACCCTGGATTTTCAATACGCATCGTATAGGTCTATACGATGCGTATTGAAAAAGTTAAAAAACATTGCAGACTGACAGGTGCAGGTGTTGTCTGGCGGCTGGCATCATACGCATCGTATAGGCCTATACGAAGCGTATTGACGCCCTGAATTTTTGAAGTTTATTTTTTGTGTGTTGTGTTGGGATTTTGGTGTTTTGGGTTTGTTATTGGTGTTTATTATTGGTTATTTTTATTTTAATAAGTTTTAAAATTTTTATTATTTTTATATCATTAAGTATCGTATTATAGCGTATCGTATCGTGTCGTATCGTATCAAATCTCTATTATTTTTATATCGTTAATTATCGTATTATAGCGTATCGTGTCGTACCGTATCACATTTTTAACTTAATATCGTATTATAGATTATACGTAACCAAGCATACCAATCTAAACAGTTAAAATAAACAATCACAAATACAAATAAACTGAAACAGCAAATTTAATTACATAATAAGTTTGTACATACACAGGCTATTGTTCAAAATACATAAACCGTCAAAATACAAGAAAAGTACAACGATCCTAAACCTATGGATCCTAAGTGGTGCCTGAGGGCCCCGCCCCCGCAGTGGTTGAGGTCCCATTCATGCCTGCATCCGGTCCTCCAACTCATGTAACGCACGTTTCGCAGTTGGATCGAGCTCGTCGTTGAATACGTGCTGGGGGTACTGAGGCACCCCATGTGGCTGCGGCTGCTGTGCCGGAGCACCTAACATAAATGGAGGCGGCGACGGAGGTGGTGGTGGCTCAGCGGTATCACCATCTGCCGGCTGACCCTCACCCTGTGCCGGCTCTGGAAGCAACTCTGGTATCTCGTCTGGGAGAGAGACGGGGGCGAACACCTGCCCGTCCTCCCCTATAAGTCGCAGACCGAGCCCAAGGAAGTCACGCGTCACGTGCATGCCGATCAGGGTAGTACGGGTCAAAAAGCTCGGCTCCACCACGCCCCCCTGCGAGAATAATTGGTCCTGCTGGGGAACAAGGCCCAAGGAGACGGCAATACGTGTGATGTACGCCCCCCCCCCCCCCCCCCGCGTACAGCACAGACCTGTCCTGCCTGTGGTACGCCGCCGCGAACCACTGGGCTAGGCAGGGATGGATGGCGCACCTCTCCCCCCATATAAGGCAGTACAGGTAAAAGAGATCCCCCTTATTGCACCACTCGCGACCCTTCTCGCGTGGTGCTATAGATGTGGCAATAAGCTTGTGCAGGTAGCGGTAGAAGGGATCGGTGATAAAGGAAGCCCTCTGCTACGACGTCTTGCCGAAGCGATGCTCGCTGATCACCTGCCAGAACCTCATCAGAGTCGTACCCATCATGGGGGTGACTAACCCCTCCACCCTGTAAAGGCCGCAGTGCTGGGCAAACTGTCTGAGTGACATCAAATGCCACTGGTTTGCTAGACGAAAGCTGACCTCTATCCACGGGTCGTCCTCGTCGTCATCCTCCTCCGGACGGTCTGCAGGCCTGGGTGTTACTCCCGATAAACCCGTGATATCACTCGACGGTTCAATCGAACGCGGAATGTAAGATCGAACCGAAAGAACAAAAAGAAAATATTTCATTGCATAACTTAGTGACGCTGATTAGATCGCACACAGTCTCTAGAACTGTCTGGTACGATCTTCGAGAACCTTGCACACAATCTCTAGGATTGTCGGGTACAAGGTTCTCCTTTTGGGAGCTACATGATTTACAAATGGAGAGCTCTAACCAATATTCTAATAAGACTATATATAGGAGCCTCTACCCCATTGGCCCACATGGCCTAGCCCAAGCCCAAATCCTAATCTAAACCAAATAAACACAAATAAACGTAATAAAGATAAGCGTAAAACTCTGGACCTAACAATCTCCCCCTAGTTTTATGCTCTCTTTATTACGGTTTAGATAGTCTCCAATCTTTGGTCTTCTCCTTTAGTGGCCCAGCAGTAAACGAGCCCATCAACGTATCTCGGATGATATGAGGCTTTATCTCAGATGAAAAGGATATGAATGTGAAATATCTCGGATGCCGATCTTGAATGAAATGTGTAAGAATCTCGGATGGAGGATTATGATCATGAATGAAAACAAAGTGATCTCGAATGAAGTCGGATAGAAAGAAAGATAGTATCTCGGATGGAAATTATGAGACTCGGGTAATGCTGATGAAGATCTCGGATTAATGAAATGTATCTCGGATGATATACTGTTGTCCGTGATGATGAAATAATGATGAATGTTTGACAGATGATTGTATTTCCATGTGTGGCCCAATATCAAAAATGTTGTAGAAAATTAAGACCATTGTAGGGCCCAACATGTGCACTTGGACAACATGCAACACTAGTGGCCACATATCATCAGCCGCCATCAGCATCCTCTTTGCAAGTGGACCCAAAATTTTAGAAAATAAAATGATTTGCTAATCATTTGGCCAACCCTTGAACATGTGTATCGTAGCCCAAGAGACACACACATTTTCCAATCATGCAAATAAAACAAAAACATGTGGCCCAAATACCAATGAAGCCCATGCGGTTCAATTCTAAGGCTACTCGGTATGGTGATGGACCATCCTTGGAGGATGATCCGCCACGTAGGCGCCACTTCATATTCCTCCCAAGGATGGTCCATCCTCCAAAACTAGAGGGCATGGTAAGATGGTCCTAGTCATAGTCCTCCACCACTTTTTATGTTTTTTTTTTTGTTTTTTTTAGTCTTCTATTTTTTTTTAACATTTAACAAATATACTAACAAAATATTTTCATTAATATTAAAACCACATTACATAAACATAAAAAAAACATAAACTTAATAAAAAAAACATAAACTTAATAAAAAAAAACCAAAGACTTAAAAAAAAACATAGACTTAAATAATATTATGCTTCTTCATGATGTCGTTTTGAAGTTTTTTCAACATCGAACGTTTCGGCTCGGGATACTGATCGACATCCATCGTTATCATTTCCCATTCCTTTAGCCGAATTTTTTCATCCGAAATTCTTATTTTCTCATTCGACAATCGGACCTTCTCGCGTATCTTTTCTTCCGCTACACGAGCTTTTTCTTCGGCGGCCCGGTCCTTCGCCTTCGTCTTTTGGGCCGTGACGTCATTGTACATTTTTAAGTGTTCCATAAATATTACCGTTTGTTTGTTTGTTTAAATTGGAAGAAGATTTATAAAAATTATGTGAGAGAGAGATGAAATTTTGGGGTTAAATTGGTGAATGAAAGTGAAAATGGAATGGAAATATATAAAGTTTATAAATATTACCGTTTGTTTGTTTGTTTAAATTGGAAATTTAAATTTTTTTTTTGTTCAAACGGTAACTTTTGGTTGGGCCCCACCTTTTTTGGATCGTCGCAAACGGCAAGAAATGGACGGGGACGACGGGACGCGGGGGGGGGGGGGGGGGGGGGCGGTACGGTGTTCAGCCCGTCGCCGAAGCAAGACGGTCCGGGGATGAACCCCATACCGAGTAGCCTAACAAACCCTAGCTGCAACAAAGTCAGCCGCCATACGTCATCGGAGATACTTCGTACCAGAAAATCCGACCGTCATCCAAAAATGCCAACCATCAGCTACTATCCATCATGTTCACCGGCTGTCATCACCAACCATCCTACACCTTCTTATCTCCGATCATCTTCGACTGCCACCGTGCACTACCACCACAAACCACCATAGATCTCCGGCAACTGGACTCTCTTTCAAAATCACGACCTTCGATACACTCCGAAGTCCATCGAACATCGGTCATCGTCTCCGACGACCTCCGCCGATCATCATCTTCTCACCTCCGGCACCTCCGAATCCGAACACCATATCCTTCGTTCCATCCATTCTTCTCACCTCCGTCATCAACATCTTCGACCACGTTAAACCACCTTCATCCTCTCCGATCATCAACCACCTCCAACCACCGTACCTCCGACGACCACCACCCAGAAAACTCCATCACAAACAACATCCACTGCTTCGAATAATCATCATCTTTCTGTTTCCGAAGCAATATTCACCTTTACTGTTATCGTCGGCGACTGCACGTTTCACCTCCATAACCATCCTGATTCAAACCATCGTGAATCACTAAATTTTATCCTTCTTCAAACCGTCGTTCTCCATCTCCGTTCATCCTTCTCCTACCGTGCTCCTCTTTCTCACCTTACATCTTTCTGCTTCTCTCTCTCGTTCTCAAAAGGTGTTTTCTAACTAAATGAAGAACAAATTCCCAGATCTGAAACTACTCATAACACACAGATCTGGTCTCCGTTTTACGTCTCCGAAAATGAAAGTGAATCGGCGACACTGTGCAAATCTTCTTCTCGTTCTTTGAGTGATATCAAAACCGAGCCTTTGAAAGACTTTAATGGCTCTGATACCACTTGTTAGTCCTGATAAACCCGTGATATCATTCGACGGTTCAATCGAACGCGGAATGTAAGATCGAACCGAAAGAACAAAAAGAAAATATTTCATTGCATAACTTAGTGACGCTGATTAGATCGCACACAGTCTCTAGAACTGTCTCTCTCCGAAAATGAAAGTGAATCGGCGACACTGTGCAAATCTTCTTCTCGTTCTTTGAGTGATATCAAAACCGAGCCTTTGAAAGACTTCAATGGCTCTGATACCACTTGTTAGTCCCGAAAAACCCATGATATCACTCAACGGTTCGATCGAACGCAGAAAGTAAGATCAAACCGACAAGAACAAAAAGAAATATTTTATTAAAAAACTCAGTGTCGCTGCTTAGATCGCACACAGTCTCTAGGACTGTCTGGTACGATCTTCGAGAACCTTGCACACAATCTCTAGGATTGTCGGGTACAAGGTTCTCCTTTGGGGATTACATTTTTTCTAAAATGGAGAGCTCTAACCAATATTCTAATAAGACTATATATAGGAGCCTCTACCCCATTGGCCCACATGGCCTAGCCCAAGCCCAAATCCTAATCTAAACCAAATAAACGTAATAAAGATAAGCGTAAAACTCTGGACCTAACACTGGGAGCGAAGTCAAAACTCGACAAAAACTCGCACGCCATGACCCTGTAAGACGGCGTGTATGCAATATCGAACAACCTGTCACGCAGTGTGGTTAGTATGCATGTCGTATACAAAACAAAGGAAAAACAGTAACAAATAGTATACCTCGACCATGGAGTATCGTGTCCGATGAACTGTCGGGCTCTCGCCGACTCCTCGACCTCTTCTAGAGCTCCCCAATCGAGGGCGGCGTGGCCGCCGATCTCCATACGACGAAACTTTTCACATCTGTGATAAGCCTCGCTCCGCTCCTCGAATATCAGATAAGGATTCTCCAACAGGGGATCCTCTCCAGGGTCAGCGCCACGCCCACGCCCACGTCCATCGCCACGCCTGTAACACCCCGTGTTTCGAAAGTCAAAGTCAAGATTGAAGTCAAAGGAAGAAAAGATTGCTAATTGCGATCTGTCACTCCTTGCTCAACTACTATTTTGACTTCTTTGACTTTTAATCGAATCTTTTATTTTATTAAACTTTAGTTGTATTATGTGGAGTATCTATTAATAATCGAGGTTTAATCGCTATTTACCGCATGTTTATCGCTTTATCGCTAATCGCATTCGCAGCTCGATTTATGCGTTATGCATATCGTTTTACGTGTGTGTGTTATTTATGTGTTACTTGTGCATGTTTATTTATGTTTTGTGGTGATTAATCGAAATGCAATCGCAACTCTATCGCAACCGAATCGCAAACGCTAAACGCAAGTTATTTATAGTGATTGTATATCAGATATAGTAGTTAGGTTATTTGTGTAACTAATGGGTAATTCTATCGCATCACTCGCTTGAAACGCATCGCAACGCTCAACACGCGAATCGAAACAACAAAACTCAACACGCCGGACACCTGGATCGAATGGCCAACCGATTTAGTGGCCATCCGATCGGATTGCCATCCGATCGAGCCGCCATCCGATCGGTGACCAATCCAACCTTGCTCCCTTTCCTCTTTTGGAAACCCTATAAATACCCTCCTGTCACATCATTTGTGATGTGACAGTTCCTCCACTCGACCAGCCACGTTCCAGCCATCTTTCTTTCGATTTCTCGCGATTCTTGTAAGTTTTCAACCTAAATCTTGTACTTCTATGATCTACACGCACTTCTTCATCATTTTCTCTTTTAAATCTTAACTTTTAACCGTGAAATCAGTGGATTTGAGGTGTTCTAGGGTGATGTCATCATGGAGTTCTTATGAACTCCAAGTCTTGGCCTCATTCCACCAAGAACAACTCAGATCTGAGGGATTTCCACATGATTAATCAATGTTTTCGCATAGATCTACACATATTCATGGTTAAAAGGATTGAAAGATGGTTTTCTAACGTTCTTTCAACTCTTTTACACTCAATGCACTCAAAACCGACAGAACCGGAGCTCGTTCTGATTTTCCACTCCTTCTTAGTGATGTGTTGGTTCAGGATCTGGTTCCTATCAAAGGGACTACCGATTTCGGGTTAAACATGAACAACCGTCTTGAACAGTTAACTAATCGGACCAGGGTGATTCCTGTTCGATCGGATCACTTGGGACATGATGGGGTTTCTGTTGTTTAGCACGTTATCACACCGTCTCGATCAAAACCACAAAAATTTCAAATATAATCAAGTTCAAGACGAGTTGGTTCGTTGGGACGGATTGCCGCCCGATCGGATAGCCATCCGATCGAACGACTATCCTATCGGCTTGCACTTGGTTCCACACTTGAACTTTTATTCAAACTTTTCAAAGGTCTGAACGTTGAACGGGATGCCGCTCGATCGGATGGCCATCCGATCGAACGACCATCCGACCATGGGACATTTGGAACTTCGACACTTAACCATTTTCATAATTTTCAAACATCATCAGTAACTAACGGATTACCAACCGATCGGATTGCAATCTGATCGAGTGACAATCCTGCTGTGAACTTGTTCTCACTAAGTGTCTTGCCTATCGGATCGCTATCCGATCAAACGACCATTCGATCGATCGACCTGAAGGGTAGAAATACTTCTCTGTTTTTAAAATGCTACAACGAAAACTTCAAAGTCATCATACACAAACACATCCTTACCAACGAATGTCAATCCAATCGAATGGCCATCCGATCGGATGACCATCCGAATGGATTGACATCCGATCGACTGGCCATCCGATCGGATTGCCATTCGATCGGATTACCATCCGACACTTGGTACTTATGCACCGTTTAACGCTCCGCTCATCGTTTATGCTATCGCTAACTGTTCAGGCTAATCTCTCTCAGCGCTCCCTTCAATCCAAGAGAGTGTTTACTTATTAAGCACAATCCGTGAGTATACTCGAACCCTTTTTTCTTTACGCACTTTTGGGTGTTACATACGTTACTTATTCTAAATCACAATCGACACACTACGCAAACACTACTTATACGCTGACCGTTATTGCATGCTACGTGTTATTCGATGAATGCTTGTATGTTATGTTAACACAGTGATTGTTGTCTGACACCTTAGCAACGATAGTTGTAACACCTGTGCCTCCACGGCCATCAAACAAATACCAAACCAATGAAATATTATATTTCATACTTGGGATTTGTAAAAATATGTGTATCATTTGCACATATCAACTCTTGTTCGATTTCAAGCTCTAAATCGCTTTCTGGAAGGTTATACGCGCACTGATGCGTAAATATAACCAGTTTAATTCAATGAACACTCCGGAATAGTGAAATAGGCTTAACATACCTTAAATAACCTTTACATAACTTAGAAATAAGTTTTGAAGGCTTTGGTATGGCAAAATCAAAGTTAAATCGCTTACAGGGACTAAAGTTGACAAACTGCGAAAGTATGCCAATTTGAACTGTAACAGACCTTCCGGAACATGAACATAAGTTAAACATGCCATAAATATCCTTTGCATAGCTTAGAAATAGGCTTTGAGGGGTTCGGTGTGCTAAAATAAACTTTTGTGTCATTCAGGGACTAAAAGTGTCAAAAAGTGCACAAGTTTGCATTTTCGCGCATAACTTACGTTCTGAATACATCTGGACATCCAAAAATTTATGTAAGCATGACTACATTATATTTTAGTGTTCGCCTTGAGAAAAATCCATTCGTCGCGTCATTTGGATCGTTTTTCGCGCTTATGCGCATTCTGTCGTAATTAAGCGAACATCGCGACCGTACGGCCAAACGAACCGACATCCGAGATATTTTTGAACATGTTTTAAGTTCCCTATACTTTAACTTCATTTTAGAGCTTTGAAATGGGGTTAACGGGCCTTTAACGTGTCAGAAATGAGCTTTTTACACTACAGGGACCAAATCTGCCATTTTGCCAAACTTACTGGCTTACGGACCGTAAGCCATACCTTACGGTCCGTAAGGCACCTGCAGAACAGATAATATCGAACAGTCAGCACGATCCAGCTGTTTTAACCACAACCACATCTTTCCCACTTGCATATTCAGCTGATAAGGATGGTTTTTAGCCACCACAACTTTGCGACACTTGTACGGTTACGATTAAGGCACGTTATTCAACAAACGATCTTAACGGTTACCCGAAAACTATAAATACCCCACCCCCCATTGCTTAAAAACCACTAGAATTCTGATTTTAGGAACTCTAAGTTGAAACCATTGTTTCATACCTGAGATTCTTGAATCGGGATTAGCATTCGGGGACCCTTCGTAAGTATTCTTTCGTTCTTTTCCTTATTTTACTGCTTTTCGAGTCAGAAAGTCAAACTTTGTTTGACTTTCAGCGTTGACCAGTAATGGTCAATGCGAAGTTCGTTTGAACTTCGCAACGTGATTGTAATCACGATGGTCATAGTCCCTTAGGACTATGCCTACTGATTACCACGTTGTCTAGGGTCGTAGGGTAGGCGATCTAATAAATCGCCTATACCCTCGAACCCGACCCAGTTTGGTCGATCATTAGGATCCGACCAAATACATTAGGTGACCCTAGTATAGGGCATAACCTTCCGAGGTTATACCCTATGGTCACATCGTTTAAGTAGTTGTATGATAGGTAGTTTATATGCCTTAGGTAAATTACCAGAATACCCTTTTCATGTATAATTGGTAATTAAGCATATGTAACCTAAACTTTTGTCACATAACTGATTATGTAACATGTTTAGGCATATAACACTTGTCATAGGACTAGTTAGACGGTCCGAACGCGTTTCACGCGCACGACGCGTTAAAGTAGCATAAGCTTCCTAAACGGGTCGTAATGGGTCGTATACAATTAGGTTAAGTTTCATTTAGTATGTAGGCTTTGTTAAACCATATCACACGAGTCTCCACACTCGTTTGGTTTACAAACCCTAATGCTACCCAGTCTTCCGATTTAGGTCCGATTATTTAACATAGTTACCTATATTAGGTGCCGTTTGATTCCGTGATCTCTAGCTTTGCTTGGTGGTTATCCTAGGACTTCTGAGCAATCTCAAGTGAGTACATAGACCCCTCTTTTACTGTTTTCCAAACTGTTTTGGGGTGGAACACATGTGCCTACTTGTTACTTTCCTGCTTTCCTGTTTTCACATCATATACTGCTATGTTCGTTAGTACATTATAGTACATGATTTCATTACATTTTATGCTATGTATGTCCATTGCGTTCATACTTAGTACATCGTTTTACATTTACATTTTATGCTAATTATGTCCATTGCGTGCATACTTAGTACATTGTTTTTCATCACATGCTTACATTTTGGTATGACATTTGGTTTGTTTACATGGGACAATACATTCATTAACACCGATCATGCCGTTCGTTAGTAGGTAGTGGTACCATAGGAATTGACAACTCCCGTTCCGGACGTCCCAGGGAAAGGGGATGAAAGGAATGACCGAATTCGTTGTTATAAAGACAGATAGACCTTTAATTTGTTTAAAGGGTTTATCACCTCAGTCGCCAGGCTTGGATGTATGCATATTCACAATACCGCATAGATGTTCATATTAAATAGTTGCATGCATTTACACAAAACATAGCTTTGATTTAAACCAAGTTTTACTTCAATACTTTGTTTTTGTGCATATGGTTTAGTTTGAGACATTTCACTTGCCATACATGACATTTTGACATAGACATTTGACATGGATATTTGACATAGACATTTGACATGGATATTTGACATAGACATTTGACATGGATATTTGACATAGACATTTGACATGGATATTTGACATAGATATTTTGACATGATTTACATCTTGACATAAACATTTTACATTGTTTGGTTTGGTTTGATTAAGTGATTAAGTAACGATGCGTGTGTAATATGATACAAGCATGGTGGATACGCCGCTGGTACTTCCTATATATAAGTGTTTGTATGGTATTACATGTCGTAACGTTATTTGAATCATTTCAGTTTGAGACATAGAACATTTCATACAAATAACATACTTTTCACAAGACATTGATTCATAAACAACTTATCTTATGCAAACATATTTTACTGGGTTATTCATTTAACCTTACATTTATTTATACTTATCATCTGATCTTATCATTTTTCAAATGATTTAAAAGACAAAGCAAATAACAAGGTTCATGACTAAACATTTTCTCAAACATAAGTCATGAATCTTATTTTCACAAAACCTATGTATCTCACAGGCATTTTTATGCTGACGTACCTATTTTCACATGTGTTTTTCAGGAACTGTTGCATAAGATGATCAAGATACACATAGGCAGACTTGGGCTTTAGTGACAATAAAAGATGCAAGACTAGTTAATTATGTTGTATTTCTTGTTTGTTAAGACATAGTAACACTTTTAAATCAATAAAACGAAACTTCAATTGCCATGGATTTGACACAATTAATTCTGTTACAACACTCCCCGATGTTTCCGCCACGTTTTGTATGTTCTACGTGGTCGGGGTGTGACAGAAAAGATGGTATCAGAGCCAATGGTTATAGGGAATTAGGTTATTAGTAATGCTTTGACCTAGTCTATAACTTTCTTAGGACCCTAACGCGAGTTTACTTGCGTTTAGTCATAAAACAATACCGTCACCTATCCTTAGGCGACAACCGCAACAAGAACATAAATTTCAAAACCGCTTTGAAAACTAATCATCTGTTCTAGGATGATTGATTACTAGGTTTTGAACCCTCTATTGTAAGGTTTTGAACTCTCTATTATATGGTTTTGAACCCCTTTGAGTTTTCAAAACTTCGTCAAGGTTTTGGGTTTTAAATAATGTGAACACGTGCAAACTGGAAGGGTGAATGCCTGTATTCTGGGTTTTCTGTCTAGGCAAGCACTTCGTATACATCTCATCAGACGCGAGACCAGTTGTGCTTACCTGGGAATTCTTGGGATGAGTGTTCACTTATAGGCGAGCATGTCTTCGCGATACATTATTTTTGACCCATTTACTTTGATTAGTCACCGTCTCATTTGTTTGCCTTAGGTAACAAACAAATGATCGCGATTTTCATGCGTTATCATTCTGCTTTGATTGTCCAATAATCTTTCACCTGTTTCTCCCTATGCCTTTCTTTTTCTTCAAGAATGTCTCTTCATCACGATGACGCCCAGATATCTGAGCAAGCAGCCAAATTAGCTCAGCGAATAGGCGAAGTAGTCCTGAAGACTGTTGAATTAGCTACTGCCATGTATCATCTCCAGGATGAAGCCACTCAAGAGTCACCAAGACAGGCAGGACCTAGTCAGGCGACAACACCATCAGCCAATAAACCAATCGAGGAATCAAAGACCATGGATGAACGATCCCCTAAGAAGTCAAAGAAGCGAAAGGCTTCTCAGAACTTCGCCATGGTCGCTCACAATGGTAAAGCAGTCCCCAACCAACCAGCTCAACCCCCTGCTAGGTGAGTATGGCTTTTCCTATGATACCTACATCAAGGAGCTATGTACCTTACAAACTACTCTTGTGATTTCTCTCTTTTAAATGATTGCTCATGATTCCCTCGAAAATTTTAAGTACTCGTTTCACTCTAAGAAACAAAGTACAGAAAATTAAGTGAAATTATGAGTAATCGTGCTTTTTACACATCTGTATTTTTGAATCCTTGGTTAGATAACTAAGGATATTTTCAAATCTCATACCCATTACGTTTTGATTTTTTCAACATACACAGTACCAGTATTTCAAAACAATCTTCATGATCTCAAAACATTTCATATAGTTTGAAAACAATTTTTCTAGATGCATGGTCTATGTTATTTCAAAAACATTGGCCATGTTATCAAAACCAACCTTTCTAATTTCAAAATATTTCATATAGTCTGAAGACAATATTAACACAATACATTTTCTGATCAAGTGCATGATTTCGAAAAGCATCATTCATGTCTTTTAAAAACCTTATACATAAGTTCAAAAATTCATTTCGCATGATTTTAAAACATTTTTTTAAATATATCTATCTAATACACCTACTTTATGATTTCAAAAGTAGTATATATATAAGGTTTCAAAAACGTTAAACACCTTTTTCTTAAAAGAACCCCATGCATAGTTTTCAAAAATATTTTCCTCATACATTGACTTAACCTTCAAAATTCTGCTTCATATGTCGCCTTGGCATATCTAGCATCTCAATTTCATAAGCATTTTTACTTCATGTTTTGACATAAGCACGTCCAGTGCAATGTATCGAAACATCTTCAACTTCAAAAATCCATAAGGGATCTTTTTATCTTCACAATTAGATCCTTGTGGATGATCATCATTCAAATCAGAGTCCTTAATTGGATTCCTCATATACCTAAATTCGAACATTTCGGTTCCTTATAATCGAAATCGAATTTTTTTTCTTTTAAAGATCTTTCTATCTTTATAGTTAGATTCTTGATAATGTTTAAAGTACCAAATGAAATCCACGAGATGGATTCCTAGTGTGCTTTAAATACATGTACTCTGTTAGCAGAACAAACTTCTAGTTAAACAATTTTGTGGTTATGTGACTATGTGTTTATTCATCTCATGTTTTCTTTTATGCATTTTTGTGTTTTTAATACTCTGGATATTCGTTATCCAAATCCTCGCAGGATCTTTCATATCTTCATATGAGAGATTCGTAGTAGGATATTCAAAAAGGTACTACCCTAAATCCTAAATGGGCTTCTATGTAATAGTTAAGACCCTTGGATTATATAGTACTACTCCATGATTCATAAGAGACCCTTTAGTGGTCTAATCAAAAAGATTGATTCACCATTTGGTTAAAGAACAACATCTAGTGATGTAGCTGGACAGACTCCTTGATAGTCTATTTAGATCAATTATTGATTTAATTAAAAGGACTCTATGGCGGTCTAGTCACACTCATCACAGGATTGTTCATTTGGTTTTCCCCTGCACATTTTAAAATAGACTGTGTGGACTATGCATGGAATTGTCTAATTATGGACGCGTACATAATTATGAAATTTAGTGCACAGAAACCCAGTAAGATTTGTTATGTGAAGGAACCGATAGTGACAACAATAACAAAATGAGAACGATGTAATGGAGGCATGGTGGACGCACCAATGACGCTTTATATACTTGTATATAAGTGTCCCTCTTACATTGCAAGCATGATGTTATTAAAGTTACTAGAAGTTCAGAACCCTAACCAATGTTGTTTGATCTTTTCAACTTCATGTTTTAAACTCTCACAAGTTTCCTCTAAATAAATTTCGGGACGAAATTTCCTAAAGTAGGGGAGACTGTAACACCTGTGCCTCCACGGCCATCAAACAAATACCAAACCAATGAAATATTATATTTCATACTTGGGATTTGTAAAAATATGTGTATCATTTGCACATATCAACTCTTGTTCGATTTCAAGCTCTAAATCGCTTTCTGGAAGGTTATACGCGCACTGATGCGTAAATATAACCAGTTTAATTCAATGAACACTCCGGAATAGTGAAATAGGCTTAACATACCTTAAATAACCTTTACATAACTTAGAAATAAGTTTTGAAGGCTTTGGTATGGCAAAATCAAAGTTAAATCGCTTACAGGGACTAAAGTTGACAAACTGCGAAAGTATGCCAATTTGAACTGTAACAGACCTTCCGGAACATGAACATAAGTTAAACATGCCATAAATATCCTTTGCATAGCTTAGAAATAGGCTTTGAGGGGTTCGGTGTGCTAAAATAAACTTTTGTGTCATTCAGGGACTAAAAGTGTCAAAAAGTGCACAAGTTTGCATTTTCGCGCATAACTTACGTTCTGAATACATCTGGACATCCAAAAATTTATGTAAGCATGACTACATTATATTTTAGTGTTCGCCTTGAGAAAAATCCATTCGTCGCGTCATTTGGATCGTTTTTCGCGCTTATGCGCATTCTGTCGTAATTAAGCGAACATCGCGACCGTACGGCCAAACGAACCGACATCCGAGATATTTTTGAACATGTTTTAAGTTCCCTATACTTTAACTTCATTTTAGAGCTTTGAAATGGGGTTAACGGGCCTTAAACGTGTCAGAAATGAGCTTTTTACACTACAGGGACCGAATCTGCCATTTTGCCAAACTTACTGGCTTACGGACCGTAAGCCATACCTTACGGTCCGTAAGGCACCTGCAGAACAGATAATATCGAACAGTCAGCACGATCCAGCTGTTTTAACCACAACCACATCTTTCCCACTTGCATATTCAGCTGATAAGGATGGTTTTTAGCCACCATAACTTTGCGACACTTGTACGGTTACGATTAAGGCACGTTATTCAACAAACGATCTTAACGGTTACCCGAAAACTATAAATACCCCACCCCCCATTGCTTAAAAACCACTAGAATTCTGATTTTAGGAACTCTAAGTTGAAACCATTGTTTCATACCTGAGATTCTTGAATCGGGATTAGCATTCGGGGACCCTTCGTAAGTATTCTTTCGTTCTTTTCCTTATTTTACTGCTTTTCGAGTCAGAAAGTCAAACTTTGTTTGACTTTCAGCGTTGACCAGTAATGGTCAATGCGAAGTTCGTTTGAACTTCGCAACGTGATTGTAATCACGATGGTCATAGTCCCTTAGGACTATGCCTACTGATTACCACGTTGTCTAGGGTCGTAGGGTAGGCGATCTAATAAATCGCCTATACCCTCGAACCCGACCCAGTTTGGTCGATCATTAGGATCCGACCAAATACATTAGGTGACCCTAGTATAGGGCATAACCTTCCGAGGTTATACCCTATGGTCACATCGTTTAAGTAGTTGTATGATAGGTAGTTTATATGCCTTAGGTAAATTACCAGAATACCCTTTTCATGTATAATTGGTAATTAAGCATATGTAACCTAAACTTTTGTCACATAACTGATTATGTAACATGTTTAGGCATATAACACTTGTCATAGGACTAGTTAGACGGTCCGAACGCGTTTCACGCGCACGACGCGTTAAAGTAGCATAAGCTTCCTAAACGGGTCGTAATGGGTCGTATACAATTAGGTTAAGTTTCATTTAGTATGTAGGCTTTGTTAAACCATATCACACGAGTCTCCACACTCGTTTGGTTTACAAACCCTAATGCTACCCAGTCTTCCGATTTAGGTCCGATTATTTAACATAGTTACCTATATTAGGTGCCGTTTGATTCCGTGATCTCTAGCTTTGCTTGGTGGTTATCCTAGGACTTCTGAGCAATCTCAAGTGAGTACATAGACCCCTCTTTTACTGTTTTCCAAACTGTTTTGGGGTGGAACACATGTGCCTACTTGTTACTTTCCTGCTTTCCTGTTTTCACATCATATACTGCTATGTTCGTTAGTACATTATAGTACATGATTTCATTACATTTTATGCTATGTATGTCCATTGCGTTCATACTTAGTACATCGTTTTACATTTACATTTTATGCTAATTATGTCCATTGCGTGCATACTTAGTACATTGTTTTTCATCACATGCTTACATTTTGGTATGACATTTGGTTTGTTTACATGGGACAATACATTCATTAACACCGATCATGCCGTTCGTTAGTAGGTAGTGGTACCATAGGAATTGACAACTCCCGTTCCGGACGTCCCAGGGAAAGGGGATGAAAGGAATGACCGAATTCGTTGTTATAAAGACAGATAGACCTTTAATTTGTTTAAAGGGTTTATCACCTCAGTCGCCAGGCTTGGATGTATGCATATTCACAATACCGCATAGATGTTCATATTAAATAGTTGCATGCATTTACACAAAACATAGCTTTGATTTAAACCAAGTTTTACTTCAATACTTTGTTTTTGTGCATATGGTTTAGTTTGAGACATTTCACTTGCCATACATGACATTTTGACATAGACATTTGACATGGATATTTGACATAGACATTTGACATGGATATTTGACATAGACATTTGACATGGATATTTGACATAGATATTTTGACATGATTTACATCTTGACATAAACATTTTACATTGTTTGGTTTGGTTTGATTAAGTGATTAAGTAACGATGCGTGTGTAATATGATACAAGCATGGTGGATACGCCGCTGGTACTTCCTATATATAAGTGTTTGTATGGTATTACATGTCGTAACGTTATTTGAATCATTTCAGTTTGAGACATAGAACATTTCATACAAATAACATACTTTTCACAAGACATTGATTCATAAACAACTTATCTTATGCAAACATATTTTACTGGGTTATTCATTTAACCTTACATTTATTTATACTTATCATCTGATCTTATCATTTTTCAAATGATTTAAAAGACAAAGCAAATAACAAGGTTCATGACTAAACATTTTCTCAAACATAAGTCATGAATCTTATTTTCACAAAACCTATGTATCTCACAGGCATTTTTATGCTGACGTACCTATTTTCACATGTGTTTTTCAGGAACTGTTGCATAAGATGATCAAGATACACATAGGCAGACTTGGGCTTTAGTGACAATAAAAGATGCAAGACTAGTTAATTATGTTGTATTTCTTGTTTGTTAAGACATAGTAACACTTTTAAATCAATAAAACGAAACTTCAATTGCCATGGATTTGACACAATTAATTCTGTTACAACACTCCCCGATGTTTCCGCCACGTTTTGTATGTTCTACGTGGTCGGGGTGTGACAGAAAAGATGGTATCAGAGCCAATGGTTATAGGGAATTAGGTTATTAGTAATGCTTTGACCTAGTCTATAACTTTCTTAGGACCCTAACGCGAGTTTACTTGCGTTTAGTCATAAAACAATACCGTCACCTATCCTTAGGCGACAACCGCAACAAGAACATAAATTTCAAAACCGCTTTGAAAACTAATCATCTGTTCTAGGATGATTGATTACTAGGTTTTGAACCCTCTATTGTAAGGTTTTGAACTCTCTATTATATGGTTTTGAACCCCTTTGAGTTTTCAAAACTTCGTCAAGGTTTTGGGTTTTAAATAATGTGAACACGTGCAAACTGGAAGGGTGAATGCCTGTATTCTGGGTTTTCTGTCTAGGCAAGCACTTCGTATACATCTCATCAGACGCGAGACCAGTTGTGCTTACCTGGGAATTCTTGGGATGAGTGTTCACTTATAGGCGAGCATGTCTTCGCGATACATTATTTTTGACCCATTTACTTTGATTAGTCACCGTCTCATTTGTTTGCCTTAGGTAACAAACAAATGATCGCGATTTTCATGCGTTATCATTCTGCTTTGATTGTCCAATAATCTTTCACCTGTTTCTCCCTATGCCTTTCTTTTTCTTCAAGAATGTCTCTTCATCACGATGACGCCCAGATATCTGAGCAAGCAGCCAAATTAGCTCAGCGAATAGGCGAAGTAGTCCTGAAGACTGTTGAATTAGCTACTGCCATGTATCATCTCCAGGATGAAGCCACTCAAGAGTCACCAAGACAGGCAGGACCTAGTCAGGCGACAACACCATCAGCCAATAAACCAATCGAGGAATCAAAGACCATGGATGAACGATCCCCTAAGAAGTCAAAGAAGCGAAAGGCTTCTCAGAACTTCGCCATGGTCGCTCACAATGGTAAAGCAGTCCCCAACCAACCAGCTCAACCCCCTGCTAGGTGAGTATGGCTTTTCCTATGATACCTACATCAAGGAGCTATGTACCTTACAAACTACTCTTGTGATTTCTCTCTTTTAAATGATTGCTCATGATTCCCTCGAAAATTTTAAGTACTCGTTTCACTCTAAGAAACAAAGTACAGAAAATTAAGTGAAATTATGAGTAATCGTGCTTTTTACACATCTGTATTTTTGAATCCTTGGTTAGATAACTAAGGATATTTTCAAATCTCATACCCATTACGTTTTGATTTTTTCAACATACACAGTACCAGTATTTCAAAACAATCTTCATGATCTCAAAACATTTCATATAGTTTGAAAACAATTTTTCTAGATGCATGGTCTATGTTATTTCAAAAACATTGGCCATGTTATCAAAACCAACCTTTCTAATTTCAAAATATTTCATATAGTCTGAAGACAATATTAACACAATACATTTTCTGATCAAGTGCATGATTTCGAAAAGCATCATTCATGTCTTTTAAAAACCTTATACATAAGTTCAAAAATTCATTTCGCATGATTTTAAAACATTTTTTTAAATATATCTATCTAATACACCTACTTTATGATTTCAAAAGTAGTATATATATAAGGTTTCAAAAACGTTAAACACCTTTTTCTTAAAAGAACCCCATGCATAGTTTTCAAAAATATTTTCCTCATACATTGACTTAACCTTCAAAATTCTGCTTCATATGTCGCCTTGGCATATCTAGCATCTCAATTTCATAAGCATTTTTACTTCATGTTTTGACATAAGCACGTCCAGTGCAATGTATCGAAACATCTTCAACTTCAAAAATCCATAAGGGATCTTTTTATCTTCACAATTAGATCCTTGTGGATGATCATCATTCAAATCAGAGTCCTTAATTGGATTCCTCATATACCTAAATTCGAACATTTCGGTTCCTTATAATCGAAATCGAATTTTTTTTCTTTTAAAGATCTTTCTATCTTTATAGTTAGATTCTTGATAATGTTTAAAGTACCAAATGAAATCCACGAGATGGATTCCTAGTGTGCTTTAAATACATGTACTCTGTTAGCAGAACAAACTTCTAGTTAAACAATTTTGTGGTTATGTGACTATGTGTTTATTCATCTCATGTTTTCTTTTATGCATTTTTGTGTTTTTAATACTCTGGATATTCGTTATCCAAATCCTCGCAGGATCTTTCATATCTTCATATGAGAGATTCGTAGTAGGATATTCAAAAAGGTACTACCCTAAATCCTAAATGGGCTTCTATGTAATAGTTAAGACCCTTGGATTATATAGTACTACTCCATGATTCATAAGAGACCCTTTAGTGGTCTAATCAAAAAGATTGATTCACCATTTGGTTAAAGAACAACATCTAGTGATGTAGCTGGACAGACTCCTTGATAGTCTATTTAGATCAATTATTGATTTAATTAAAAGGACTCTATGGCGGTCTAGTCACACTCATCACAGGATTGTTCATTTGGTTTTCCCCTGCACATTTTAAAATAGACTGTGTGGACTATGCATGGAATTGTCTAATTATGGACGCGTACATAATTATGAAATTTAGTGCACAGAAACCCAGTAAGATTTGTTATGTGAAGGAACCGATAGTGACAACAATAACAAAATGAGAACGATGTAATGGAGGCATGGTGGACGCACCAATGACGCTTTATATACTTGTATATAAGTGTCCCTCTTACATTGCAAGCATGATGTTATTAAAGTTACTAGAAGTTCAGAACCCTAACCAATGTTGTTTGATCTTTTCAACTTCATGTTTTAAACTCTCACAAGTTTCCTCTAAATAAATTTCGGGACGAAATTTCCTAAAGTAGGGGAGACTGTAACACCTGTGCCTCCACGGCCATCAAACAAATACCAAACCAATGAAATATTATATTTCATACTTGGGATTTGTAAAAATATGTGTATCATTTGCACATATCAACTCTTGTTCGATTTCAAGCTCTAAATCGCTTTCTGGAAGGTTATACGCGCACTGATGCGTAAATATAACCAGTTTAATTCAATGAACACTCCGGAATAGTGAAATAGGCTTAACATACCTTAAATAACCTTTACATAACTTAGAAATAAGTTTTGAAGGCTTTGGTATGGCAAAATCAAAGTTAAATCGCTTACAGGGACTAAAGTTGACAAACTGTGAAAGTATGCCAATTTGAACTGTAACAGACCTTCCGGAACATGAACATAAGTTAAACATGCCATAAATATCCTTTGCATAGCTTAGAAATAGGCTTTGAGGGGTTCGGTGTGCTAAAATAAACTTTTGTGTCATTCAGGGACTAAAAGTGTCAAAAAGTGCACAAGTTTGCATTTTCGCGCATAACTTACGTTCTGAATACATCTGGACATCCAAAAATTTATGTAAGCATGACTACATTATATTTTAGTGTTCGCCTTGAGAAAAATCCATTCGTCGCGTCATTTGGATCGTTTTTCGCGCTTATGCGCATTCTGTCGTAATTAAGCGAACATCGCGACCGTACGGCCAAACGAACCGACATCCGAGATATTTTTGAACATGTTTTAAGTTCCCTATACTTTAACTTCATTTTAGAGCTTTGAAATGGGGTTAACGGGCCTTAAACGTGTCAGAAATGAGCTTTTTACACTACAGGGACCGAATCTGCCATTTTGCCAAACTTACTGGCTTACGGACCGTAAGCCATACCTTACGGTCCGTAAGGCACCTGCAGAACAGATAATATCGAACAGTCAGCACGATCCAGCTGTTTTAACCACAACCACATCTTTCCCACTTGCATATTCAGCTGATAAGGATGGTTTTTAGCCACCATAACTTTGCGACACTTGTACGGTTACGATTAAGGCACGTTATTCAACAAACGATCTTAACGGTTACCCGAAAACTATAAATACCCCACCCCCCATTGCTTAAAAACCACTAGAATTCTGATTTTAGGAACTCTAAGTTGAAACCATTGTTTCATACCTGAGATTCTTGAATCGGGATTAGCATTCGGGGACCCTTCGTAAGTATTCTTTCGTTCTTTTCCTTATTTTACTGCTTTTCGAGTCAGAAAGTCAAACTTTGTTTGACTTTCAGCGTTGACCAGTAATGGTCAATGCGAAGTTCGTTTGAACTTCGCAACGTGATTGTAATCACGATGGTCATAGTCCCTTAGGACTATGCCTACTGATTACCACGTTGTCTAGGGTCGTAGGGTAGGCGATCTAATAAATCGCCTATACCCTCGAACCCGACCCAGTTTGGTCGATCATTAGGATCCGACCAAATACATTAGGTGACCCTAGTATAGGGCATAACCTTCCGAGGTTATACCCTATGGTCACATCGTTTAAGTAGTTGTATGATAGGTAGTTTATATGCCTTAGGTAAATTACCAGAATACCCTTTTCATGTATAATTGGTAATTAAGCATATGTAACCTAAACTTTTGTCACATAACTGATTATGTAACATGTTTAGGCATATAACACTTGTCATAGGACTAGTTAGACGGTCCGAACGCGTTTCACGCGCACGACGCGTTAAAGTAGCATAAGCTTCCTAAACGGGTCGTAATGGGTCGTATACAATTAGGTTAAGTTTCATTTAGTATGTAGGCTTTGTTAAACCATATCACACGAGTCTCCACACTCGTTTGGTTTACAAACCCTAATGCTACCCAGTCTTCCGATTTAGGTCCGATTATTTAACATAGTTACCTATATTAGGTGCCGTTTGATTCCGTGATCTCTAGCTTTGCTTGGTGGTTATCCTAGGACTTCTGAGCAATCTCAAGTGAGTACATAGACCCCTCTTTTACTGTTTTCCAAACTGTTTTGGGGTGGAACACATGTGCCTACTTGTTACTTTCCTGCTTTCCTGTTTTCACATCATATACTGCTATGTTCGTTAGTACATTATAGTACATGATTTCATTACATTTTATGCTATGTATGTCCATTGCGTTCATACTTAGTACATCGTTTTACATTTACATTTTATGCTAATTATGTCCATTGCGTGCATACTTAGTACATTGTTTTTCATCACATGCTTACATTTTGGTATGACATTTGGTTTGTTTACATGGGACAATACATTCATTAACACCGATCATGCCGTTCGTTAGTAGGTAGTGGTACCATAGGAATTGACAACTCCCGTTCCGGACGTCCCAGGGAAAGGGGATGAAAGGAATGACCGAATTCGTTGTTATAAAGACAGATAGACCTTTAATTTGTTTAAAGGGTTTATCACCTCAGTCGCCAGGCTTGGATGTATGCATATTCACAATACCGCATAGATGTTCATATTAAATAGTTGCATGCATTTACACAAAACATAGCTTTGATTTAAACCAAGTTTTACTTCAATACTTTGTTTTTGTGCATATGGTTTAGTTTGAGACATTTCACTTGCCATACATGACATTTTGACATAGACATTTGACATGGATATTTGACATAGACATTTGACATGGATATTTGACATAGACATTTGACATGGATATTTGACATAGACATTTGACATGGATATTTGACATAGATATTTTGACATGATTTACATCTTGACATAAACATTTTACATTGTTTGGTTTGGTTTGATTAAGTGATTAAGTAACGATGCGTGTGTAATATGATACAAGCATGGTGGATACGCCGCTGGTACTTCCTATATATAAGTGTTTGTATGGTATTACATGTCGTAACGTTATTTGAATCATTTCAGTTTGAGACATAGAACATTTCATACAAATAACATACTTTTCACAAGACATTGATTCATAAACAACTTATCTTATGCAAACATATTTTACTGGGTTATTCATTTAACCTTACATTTATTTATACTTATCATCTGATCTTATCATTTTTCAAATGATTTAAAAGACAAAGCAAATAACAAGGTTCATGACTAAACATTTTCTCAAACATAAGTCATGAATCTTATTTTCACAAAACCTATGTATCTCACAGGCATTTTTATGCTGACGTACCTATTTTCACATGTGTTTTTCAGGAACTGTTGCATAAGATGATCAAGATACACATAGGCAGACTTGGGCTTTAGTGACAATAAAAGATGCAAGACTAGTTAATTATGTTGTATTTCTTGTTTGTTAAGACATAGTAACACTTTTAAATCAATAAAACGAAACTTCAATTGCCATGGATTTGACACAATTAATTCTGTTACAACACTCCCCGATGTTTCCGCCACGTTTTGTATGTTCTACGTGGTCGGGGTGTGACAATAGTACTATAGTTTGGACTCAGCACCTGTCGTGGACAGGGGTTGTTAAGGGCTTTACTTCACATGTCCCAGTGGGGATATGTGTTGCGCATTCTACAACTCGCATTCACGTCTGTGCATATTTCTCTGTCGATAACCTACTTGCCTTCACTTTGTACATGTTACATGCTGGTTATGCGTAAACGATTTCGAACTCTATTATTATTATCAAACTTGTGTGCTCACCCTTACACTATGTGTATTGACTTTATTTTAACGTATGTGACAGGTGCCTAGGATGCTTTGCTTGCTTTGATGGAATCAAGTTAGGGGTCTAGTTATGTCACGCTTAAACTTGAGTGGTCGAGACAGTATTTGTTTTTGAGACAATTATTTGTAATAACTGTTTTATTTGGATATGTTGTGGTATGGGACATGACGTTTTAATATCTGGTAATTAATAGTTGTTATGGATACTCATGGACAATCTGATAAGGATTCTCTAACAGGGGATCCTCTCCAGGGTCAGCGCCACTTCCGCGTCCACGTCCATTGCCACGCCCGCGCCCACGGCCACAGCCACGTCCACGCCCACCAGGCACCGCCACCGCGATCAACGCCCCCGCCGCTCCATGTGCGCGGCCACGTCCACGCCCACCGCCACCTCTACCGCCACTTCCACCGCCACCTCCCCGGCCTCTCCCTCTACCAATAGCGACTTCCATATCTGCATGATTAAACAATTTTAATCAATTTTTTTTCAAAATATAACAATTTTTAATTAATTTTAAAAAATTATAACACCGCCACCTCCCCGGACGACCCCGAATATTATAATTATTATCTATCTACGACGTATTAGGTTTCGACGCTCGTTACGGACCTACGCGCGATACGGACATTTCGACTAAAAAAATAAAAAAAACTATATATTTACGACGTCTTAGGTTTTGACGAGCGTTGTGTATGTCTTTCGGAACACATTTGTTCTCAGGGTTCTGTTCGGTTACGACCTTCCAGATTGTATGGGGTTGTATGTCTTGATCTGTCAGCTCTTGCACCAGCCTAAACTCATTAGGAGTAAGCCTCCTGGCATACGCGTAACCCTCCAGATGTTCAGCAGGGCCGTGGTTGTGCGTCTCGTTAAAATTTTTGTTTAGATAATCTATCTGCCAAGCCCGACGACTTTGGTCGAGACGACCTATCACCATAAAAGGGCACGTGCATTTTTTGCTGCCGGTTTTCCTAACCGTGGCCTTACTCTCATGCTCGCCGCTATGACAACATTGGAGCCACACCCGGCCCGGTGATCCTTGGACCGTCTGGTAACAATAACGTATCCGTTGGCTAAACCCCTTCGTTTTACCCAACCTTCCAAATCATCGCGGGATAAAAAAACCCTAAAAATATAACAAGTAATTTAAAAAAAAATACAACAATTTTGAATGTACTTTTTTAAAAATTCTTAAAAAATTATAACAATTTTAATTAATTTTATATAAACATAACATTTTAATTAATTTTATAAAAATATAACATTTTTTAATTTTTTATCCTATTTACAAAATATAACAATTTTGAATGTATTTTTTCTTTACAATTTTTTAATATTGTGCAAATTATTATTGTTTTTTATTGCGAGGAACGTGCGAATTGTGCATCGGTTTTGAAATGAACGAGGTAACAAGTATTAAAACACATAGAAATTGAGATAACGTAAAAGAGAGGCTTGATAAAACATCGGATTGTTTCGGGTTTAGAAACTTCGACTATTCCAAAGTAAATCGAAAGTCCTTTCAAATTAGGGAAACATGCTTTGGCCTGTAGGTAAAAAACTCTCGTCGAGAAGCGATTAACGGTACTTTACCCTTCCAGTTACTACACGTCCCTAATCGATTGAAAAATCAAAACTTTGGCGGGATTAAAAATCGAGGAACGGGACTAGTCGACAAGATGCGGGTTCACCCCTAACTTGACGATTTCGTACCATAAGTGTGGTTGGTATTCGTCGGGTCAAGAAAGTTAATTCCGACACTTTGACGAGGGTCAACTAGAGTTTGAATTGGAAACTTACCGTCAAGATGTGGATCTCACTCCTAACTTGATGGCGTAATTTCGTGCAAAATTGAATAAGCGGATTGAGAGTCATTCACTAAATTATGGGTTTCACGCCTATTTTCGTGAAATCATCTCGTTTGTATAATACAAGTGTCTTCAACTCTTCAACGAATATTTTAAAAAAATATAACAATTTTTAATGTATTTTTTTATAATATTTAAAAAAATATAACAGGTTTAATTAATTTTATAAAAATATTTCATATAACATTTATTAATTAATTTTTATCCTATTTGAAAAATATAACAATTTTAATGTATTTTGTATTAACAATTTTATAATAATTTTTTAACAGAAAAAATTATAACATTTAACAAAAATATATATATCGTCCGTACCTGATCAGTTTTGTACGAAACTTCAGGGTAAGCGGGTGTCTCGTCACCCAATGACTCTTGCACGGGTGGCTCGTCACCCAATGACTCTTGCACGGGTGGATCGTCACCCAATGACGCTTGCACGCAAGAAGGCTGACCAACGTCTTCTTGTACTCCCGAGGCACCACTAACGAAAACGTTATTGCCATATTCTTCCTGTCCGTACGAGGGAACGTAACCGGGTTCATAATACGGAGACCCATAACCTTGATCATGGCTACACGCGTTCAAATCTGGTAACAACGGTTGGCGAGGCATAGCAGACTAAAAAAACAACGGGTAAAAGGTAACGGTAAGTTTAACGCCGAATAGAAAAAAGTAAATATATATACTTACCTCGTTGAGGTCTGGCAACAACGATTCATTATGATGGGGACGATAGCCGGACACGACCTTATGCGCGTGATCATCATTTCCACTCCAATCGTAAGAATCGGGGACATTAGACCCCGCCTAATACAAACGGTGTGCTAAGTATTTCATAAAAAACATAATAAGTTAAAAAAAATGATATACCACACTGATATCCGAAACAAACGTGCTCGTGTTTGCCTCAGACGGCTCATCGAAAACATAGTTGTACCAAGACATGTTTGTTAGTGAATGTGAATACATAACGAAGACGATATATATATTGTCTTCTTCGTCGTTTAAATAGGGGAGGAAGAATTCAAATTCAGAACTCAATACGAGTTGTATATGTGACACCTCAGGAAAACCAGGAAACCAACGCAACTTAACTAGCTTCCTCAGTAACCACGCGCTAAATTTCGGGACGAAATTCTCTTAACAGGGGGAGAATGTGACAACCCTCAAATTTACATGTAACCGTACAATCTATTAATGTTAATTTAAGTACTTGATGACTGTGCTGAATCATTTAACTGCTCTCTGATTACTGTGTTATACTTACATGTACTTGTTAACATGCTAGTAGTATACAGAAAAGTTACTGAATAGTCCGGTATGCCTTCCTGAGTGTTGAAAATTAAAAACGTTACAAAAATATATATAAAAGACACTTTACGGATTAATTAAGCACTTTAACGGAACAACATCCAACCGAACAACCGGACTTTACCCGGAGCATAAAAATATTGCCAAAGACATTATTCTTACTTTTCTGAACTAGTTAGGGTCCCCGAACACCCTAACACCCTTTATATTATTATACACACATTAATACACTAACTTATCATTTGAAACTAACTAGATCCTAACCAAATCATCACCATCCAACCTTATACCCCCCCCTTTAAGAACCGGTTTGTGGAGTGGGGACACACCCCACAATTTTGTGATTATTTTATTCCTACATGTTGCATATCTAGAGAACATATTATATGATGGATAATAAGGAAATGGTTTATAAGTTAACCTTAAGGATCATCACCATCATTTCACTAAACACCCAACCAAGCAAGCTCTCTCTCTCTCTTTCTTTCCCTTGGTCACGGCCGAACCCCATCACCACCATCTCACCATCATCAACCTCCATTCCAACCATTTTTCATTCATCCATAGAAGCAAGAGATCATACAAGCAAGCCCGGTGCTCTCGAAAGTGCAAGAACCGCTCTAGATTTCTTTTATCCACCACATTTACACCTTGTTTCTTCCCTAGACTTGTGCTAGTAGTAAGTGCTACTAATCACCATCTTGTTCTTGATTTTAGTGGTTAATAGATGATTAAATGGCGAAATGTTAAAGAACACCAATGAACATAACTTAAAGTCTTGAACCTAAGGAATAAAAGATGGATAAAGAGAAGTTATGTGGGTAAATCATGTAGATCTTGTGTTGTTATGATTCTTGATTGATTTCCTGATGATTTTCTGGTTAATATTGATGTTTGATGTTGTTGTGATCACTAAACATGCCAACGGAATCAATCGAACGCACTTTAGAAGGTTAAAGACTGAAAACAGAAAGCTGTTTAGTGATTACAGCCAACTTCAGTTGGCTGTAAAAGGACCGTAACTTAACGAAAAATGTATTTTCTGAAGTCTAGGTTTATGTATTATGAAATACGGTTCTAATGGCACCGGAATCATAATTTTTGGACTTCGTTTACTATTTTTAAAATGTCACTTCGTAACAGCAGCTAGAGCTGTAATTTTTCTGCTGAAAATATGCGTTCTGTTTTCTGTCATAACTTGAATTCTGTGTAGAGTTAGATCATCAAATTTGTACTGTAGATGACCACCGATGTATTTGTAATTCTCCCACTAGAATTTCGTAAATCGGACTCTCGAAGAATTTTTAATAAATTATTCCGTGGACTGCAGTCAGAAAAAGATAAATCTGATTTTAGTCCGGAGAATGAATTTTTATAAAATATTGGTAATGAACTGGACCCCGATATTTTTACAAAATAATATTTGGATCGTTTAAGACATTCTGTAAAAATTTGGGAATTTTTGGAATAAGTTAACTATTTTATTAAAATGTCCGAAAACAGCCCGGTTTTGAATATTTAAGCTGAAACGACATAAGTTGTAATTTGCGTGTCTAAATGTCGAGTATGCTATCTGTGAATGATCTAACATGTTATATGTGTTATGTGCATTATCGTATGTTTGTTTATGAGTGGGGAATGGATGGGAAGTTTATATGGGCATGAACCGTTAAAGTAATGCACGTTATGTGTTAGATACGTGTAGGAACTTTGTGCTCTATTTGAAAACCACTAAATGACTAACTGGTAATCATATTAGGACGTGATTGACCGACCTTGACTGTTAGCTATATTTGAGAATCTAACCGAGGAAACCGAGGTGAGTTCACACTCCTAAGGCATGGGATTCCCGGTGGGTTGGGAATGGGATTGAATAACTATTTATATTATCAACACTACTAGACTACCTACTACTGTCCTCGGATTAAGAAGGGCACGTACGTAAAACCTACATACACTCATACTTACTACTGTCCTCGGATTGAGAAGGGCACGTACGTAAAACCTACGTACACTCATACTTACTACTGTCCTCGGATTGAGAAGGGCACGTACGTAAACCCTACGTACACTCATACTTACTGTTGTCCTCAGATTGAGAAGGGCACGTACGTAAAACCTACGTACACTCATACTTAACACTGTCCTCTGATTGGGAAGGACACTTATGGATACGACTAGTCTAGTAACATACAAAATGGGAAGCCCCCACTAAATATCGTAAAGGTTTGGGAATCAAGGATAATGGGTAATACATGGTTATGAAACGAACTTACGATCTCTGCTATGAACTCATTAACTGAACAATCAACTGTGAACTCGCTCAACTTTGTTGTTGATTTGTTGTTACATGCCTTGCAGGTCGTTAGGTACTATGGAGCTTGCGCGAGGAGGAGGTCGTTGTGGAACAGGGACTGTTATGTCCCGTGCCTAATAAATAAACTTTATGAACTTATGGATCTTATGTTTGGTCGTTAAACTTATGAACTATGAACTTATGATTTGGACTTATGTTTTATGCTTCCGCTGTTAACCTAAAGTCGGTTACTTATCTTTTGGTCACCAATTGTATTGTGATTGGCTTTATTAACTTAAATTACGTTGTTCAATATGATTGGTGGCTCGATTCTGGTCATGTCACGCCTCCAAGCGGTGACGCTCCGCATGGTGGATTTTGGGGGTGTGACAGATTGGTATCAGAGCCATTGGTTATAGTGAACTTGGTTTTAAAAAGGGGAAAAGCTTTTTGATAAAACCAGACTATAACCTGTACAGTGCTCAACGATCCACAACGACGCTTCACTCCACGCGCAAGGCTCAACACTATAGGTAATATGGTTTATGTTTATATTACCCACTTGCTAGTTACATAGAACCTTGCATATGGTATGCTTAGATGAACGTAGCAACTATTGATTGAAAACACATGTGTGCTTACTCTCTTCTGTCATCGCACTTTCGCGAACCCCTCTCACTCATGTTTTCCTTTGATATGAAGATCATGAGTGGACGCGTTAACCTAACTCAAGCCTAGTTGGCGGCTTTGATCACTGAACAAGTTACTGCAGCGCTCGCAGCTGCCTAGGCAGGAGGTCAGAACGCTCAGCCACCAGTATGCACGTTCAAGACTTTTATGGACTGTCGTCCTAGTACTTTCAGTGGCCTGAAGGGGCCGTCGGACTCCTCCACTGGTTCGAGAAGCTCGAATCGGTCTTCGAGATGTGTGAATGCCCTGAGGCTCGTAGGGTGAAGTATGCCACTGGTACTCTCGAAGGCGTTGCGTTGACTTGGTGGAACGCGCAAGTTCAAATGTTAGGGCTGGCAGCTGCTAATGCCACCCCATGGAACGACTTCAAGGAGCTGATCAAGCGAGAATACTGTAATCGTGATGACATCCACAAGTTGGAAGTAGAGTTCTTTAACCTGAAGATGACGGGGTCAGAGATAGAGGCGTATACGAAGCGATCCAACGAACTGGCAGTGTTATGTCCAACTATGGTGGATCCTCCCATCAAGCGCATTGAGCTGTACCTCAAAGGCTTAGTACCAGAGATACAAAGCCATGTGACTGCTGCTAACCTTGCTACCATCCAGGATGTTACTCGTCTCGCTCATCGTCTCACAGACCAGGCAGTGGAACAGAACAGGCTGCCTAAGCGTATAAGTGCTACTGTTACTGCTACTTCTGCTATTCCCAGTGACAACAAACGAAAATGGGATGGAGCCAACAACAAGGGTTCGACTACAGTTCAGTCCCAGGTGCAGCAGCGAAAGATTGATGGCTACCAGAGTCCTGGTCAGCACTCTTCTGGTAGTCAAGGGCAGGGTGGATATCGAGGAAACCACCCAAAGTGCAACAAATGCAACAGACACCACAGTGGTCAGTGCAACAAGGGACGCTGTCAGAGGTGTCTCAAGATGGGTCATGAAGCCAAGGATTGTAGGAGCTCACGGCCTACAAATCAGAATCGTCAGGAGCAACAGCAAGCACCGCAAAATCAGCAACAACAACAGGGCAACAAGGGATGCTTTCAGTGTGGTGCTGAAGGTCACTTCAAGAGACACTGCCCGCAGTTAAATCAGAATCAAAATCAGAATCACAACCAAGGAAACGGGAACAATAATGGGGGCAACAATGGAGGAAACAATGATGGCAACGGTGCCCGGGGTCGAGTGTTCGTGATTGGTCAGGGTGACGCAAGGAACGATCCCAACGTTGTAATGGGTAAGTTTCTTCTGGACGACTTCTTTGTTACTGTTTTATTTGATTCGGGTGCCTATACCAGTTATGTGTCTCTAAAAGTTAGTCAAATGCTTAAGCGCACCCCAACACTTTTGACCACCAAACACACGGTAGAACTAGCAAACGGTAAAAGTCTCGAGGCCACGCACATAGTTAAGGGTTGTAACCTCGTCTTAGCTGGTCAGACCTTCTCTATCGATCTTATTCCCATTGTACTGGGTAGTTTTGACGTCGTTATTGGGATGGATTGGCTATCTTATCATCAAGCAGAGATTGTTTGCAAGGAGAAAATCGTCCGCATTCCTCGTTCTGGTAAAGAACCTCTCGTGATTCATGGCGACAAGAGTGGTGCTGTCGAAGGCATCATCTCTTTCCTTAAGGCCCATAAGTGTTTGCGAAAGGGCCACACCGCTATTCTAGCCCTCGTTACTGACACATCAACGGAAGAGAAGAGAATTGAAGACATTCCTATTGTACGTGATTTTCCTGAGGTATTTCCTGAGGAATTACCTGGTCTTCCGCCTCATCGTCAAGTTGAGTTTCAAATCGAGCTAACTCCTGGAGCAGCACCAGTAGCTCGAGCACCTTATCGTCTAGCTCCATCAGAACTTGAAGAACTGTCCACGCAATTACAAGAACTCTTGGAAAAGGGTTTTATACGTCCTAGCTCATCGCCCTGGGGAGCTCCAGTCTTGTTTATGAAGAAGAAAGACGGTACGTTTAGAATGTGTAGTGACTATCGCTGATGTGTGCAAAATGCAACATATAAATTACATCAATTATGGCATAAAACAAACCCTTTTTTAGTACTAATGTTGGAAAAAGTGTGCGTTTGTCTTCCTTTTGTATTTTCAGGATTAAATGAGCTCAAATTAACAAAAGAAGCAAAAAGACATCAAAATCTAACATAAATACAAGAAAAGGAACAAGACGTGACATGCCCGACCCCACGACAGCATCTTCCCAAGCAAAACAAGATAACAGAAGACTGAACACGCCCCGTGCTCAGCCAGCACGGGGGCGTGCCCAAGTGTCAGCAGAAAAGACAAAGTGGTAGAAGCTTCTATTGCCCACCACGGGGCCGTGCTCAGCGGACACGGGGCCGTGGTCAACTATAAGATTCGCACAATCCAGGCAAATCTTCATAGTACAAAGATTCTTCTGCACCACGGGGTCGTGCTCAGCGGACACGGGGGCGTGGTCAACTAATAAGACAAGCTGCATTAAATGAAGAAAGAGAAGGATGTGGACACGGGGCCGTGCCCACTGGACACGGGGCCGTGCCCGAGCTTCTGTTCAGCCTATAAATAGGAGTGCTTGGCTCAAGCTCAAACCATCCCTTGGCACACCACCTCTCTCACACTTCACCCACCACCAACCACCACCATAACACCATCATCCACCACCATCATCCATTGTCCATCATAGAGTGTGTGAGTCGTCTCGGGATCCAAGATTGATCGTAAGAGTTCTTGACAATCAAGGCCATGTTTGCCTAAGTCTCTTACATCACTTGGTGAAGACAAGTGTCTAGTGTAATACTTTTTATTTCTAATCTTTTCGCACTTTTTATTTGGTTTTGTATTAATGACTTTAATAACTAGTTTCTTATGTTGAAGGTGATTCTTCCTTATCGTTTGTCCGTGGTGTCTTGACATTATTTTACTATCTATATAAAATAAAAGATTTTCACCATTCATATCTCCACGGTCTATATAGAGGTATGTTGGCTACCTGGTCGGGGGTTAAGGGAACGGTTTGGTAAGAGTCTTGCCATTGTTCAGCATTTAGAGGTCCTGCAATGGACCTGGGTCAAATTTAGTAGGGCCTCCTTCAATACTTAACGGTGTTGGATGGCGGGGGTCCAAACTCTTTGATCCCCTCATAAGTTAACTACTATTAATACTATAACCCGGCTATTTAGGACTGTATCCCTGCTGACTCAGACTACTTAGTCGAGGGTAACGTCACCTCCAAAAGAGGGGCCTACCATAATTTGCATTAATAACTTAATTAATTATCTTTCAATAATCCGACCCTTTAGGATTGTATCCTTGCTGACTCAAACTACTGGGTTGAGGGTAACGTCACCTTCAAAAGAGGGGCCTACTACAATAACTAAGATAATCTCTTAAATAAGTGCAAAAGTGCGGAAATAATCAAAGGTTACACTATACACGAGTCGGAACCAAGTGATTCATCTTGTCTATCTGTTTTTTCTTTTATTTTTATTTTCAGCATTTTAGTTAGTTTTTATTTTTCTTAGTTTAAAACATTTTTCTAAACTTTTTGATTTGATTAGACGTTGAGGATAAACCGGTACTAAAAGCTCATGTGTCCTTGGACGACCTCGGTATCTTACCAACACTATACTACACTCACGATGGGTGCACTTGCCCATATGTGTGTTTAGTGTTAGTAAATATCGTGTTTTATAAATTTAAAACTTGACTAAAAAGTGTTAAAGGGGCTTAAAATATACACCTAATATATATAACACTTCACACGCATCAAGTTTTTGGCGCCGTTGCCGGGGACACAAGGATTTTACGAAAGTTAGGAATCAACGGCCTAATTTTTTTTCTTATTTTTCAATTTTTTTAGGATTTTTCCTAGTTTTTTCTGCAGAGCTCAGCACGGGTCGTGCCTGGTCAGACACGGGTCGTATCCAGCACTATCACTGGCAGTTTTTATTTTCCGAGTTACAGAGAGCTGAGCACGGGGCCGTGTCGGTGCAACACGGGGCCGTGTCCAACTCCCAGTAACAGGGATCCGGAGAACAATTACTGTAAATCTGACCACGGGCCGTGTTCACTGAGCACGGGGCCGTGGTGAACCTTCTGACCAACATTCTTTTCTGTTTTTATCGCAGGACTTGGAACCTTGGCGCCACATTTGAACTTCCTACGTAGTGCATGAGCTCCAGTTCTAGTAGAGACATAAAAGAACCTCTAGAAGAACCCGAACGCTTTCTCAGAAAAAAAACTTAAAGCTAAAAATCAAGAGAAAGTTTCGGGGGATCCACTTCCAATGGCGGACCAACGTACCCTCATGGATTACCTACGGCCCACCATAGGTAATCTCGGCGCCGCTATCAATGCACCGAATGTCGAAGCCAACAACTTTGAACTTCGGCCGCATTTGATACAAATGCTTCAAAACTCCGCAACCTTCCATGGGCTTGCGGACGAGGATCCCCATCTACATATTACTAATTTCTTGGAAATATGTGATACCTTTCGGATCAATGGAGCATCAAATGACGCCATCCGCCTTCGAATGTTTCCATTTTCACTAAAAGACCGAGCTAAGGCTTGGCTTAACACCCTCCCAGTTGGCTCGGTAAACACCTGGGATGAACTAGCCCAAAAGTTTCTATATAAGTATTTCCCTCCTGCTAAAACGGCTAAATTAATGACTGAAATTAATACATATTCACAAGAAGATGGGGAATCCTTATATGAAACTTGGGAAAGGTTCAAGGAGCTACTAAGAAAGTGTCCTCATCACGGTCTTGCGGTATGGCAACAAGTATCCACTTTCTACAATGGGTTGTTGCCACACACAAGACAAACACTTGATTCTAGCTCCGGGGGACTTTTAGGTAATCGTCGCCCAAATGAAATATATAATCAAATTGAGGAAATTGCTCAAACCAATTTTCAATGGCACACTCCCCGAGGTAATAAATCTATTGCCCCGGGCGCCCATAAGGTTGATGAAAGCACCTCTTTACAAGCCCAAATCGAGGCCCTCTCTTCAAAAATCAAAAAGCTAGAAATGACAAAAACGGCCTCGGTTATGGCTTGTGAAGGGTGTGGTGGGCCACATGAAAATTGGAGTTGTATGAAAGAATTAGATGAACAAACAGAAATGGTAAACTACATTGATAACAGACCTAGGCCGTCGGGTCCTCCAACGGGTACCTACAACCAAGGATGGCGTAACCACCCAAATCTTGGTTGGAGAGATCCCGGCAATAGTAGTAACCAACAAAACCAACGAACTAACTTTCAACAACCACAAAATTTCTCTCAGCAACAAGGTGGAAGAGAAAGGCTTGAAGATACTGTATCTCGCCTCATCTCCGACACCGAAAAGAAAAACTCGGATCGATTTCAACAATTGGAATCGAATTTTAGAAATCAACAAGCTAGCATTCAAAACATTGAAAAACAATTAAATCAAATAGCTCAAAATTTCTCCGAGAGACCACAAGGCGCGTTACCTAGCAATACCGAAACCAACCCGAAAGCACAAGTACATCTCATCACATTGAGAAATCGAACCGTGGGTCCCGATGAGGCTCCATTACCGCCAGATGAAAGAAGCCAGTCGGGCCAAACCACGACTCCACCCACACCAGAAAAGGCTTCTCTACCAAATCAAGAGCCCAGCAAGACTCCTCCAATTCCGTACCCCGGTAGGTTAAATCGTCAAAAGACCGATGAGCAATTCGCAAAGTTCGAAAATTTACTAAAACAATTGCATGTTAATATTCCTTTTATTGAGGTCCTAACCCAAATGCCTAAATATGCAAAATTCATGAGGGATTTCCTCACTCACAAAAGGAAAATTGAATCATTGCAATTAGTTAACTTAGGCGAAGAATGCTCCGCCTTAGTACTCAACAAACTTCCACAAAAGAAAATCGATCCCGGAAGCTTCACAATTCCTTGCTCGATTGGGGAATCCCCCGTTCGTAATGCATTAGCCGATCTTGGGGCTAGCATTAACCTCATGCCCACATCAATGTTCAAACGACTCGGCCTAGGAACAACAAGCCCTACAAAGATGAGCATACAACTCGCCGACAGATCCGTCAAATTTCCACAAGGTGTCGCTGAAAATCTATTGGTCAAAGTTGACAACTTCGTTTTCCCAACTGACTTTGTCATCCTAGACATGGAAGAAGACACCGATGTCCCTCTCATCCTCGGGATGCCATTTCTAGCCACCGCCCAAGCGGTGGTGGATATGAATGACGGAACGTTAACATTGAAGTTTGGGGACAAGGAAGTGAAGTTTGAATGTGGAAAAAGAGTAGAGGACGAAGACCCGGTCAACTACATGAAGGTCATAGACTCAAGCTTGGATGACGCTCTCCGACAATGTAACATGGGATGCAATACATCCCACTTGGGTAACATATGACCAGGCTTTGGGTCTAGCCAAGGACCCTTATAAACGTGGCGCACCACGGAGGCATTCCGCGGAACTATCCTTAGTTTAGTTTAGATTAATTTTCATGTTTTCTAGTTAGTTTTAATTTTCAGGAATAAAACACACTTGAGATGGCAAAGGATACAAGGGAAACTTAAACCAGCACCCCATGCAGGAAAACAGGACCGTCCGACAAAATTCTTCGTTTACAGTAAGCTCGGCACGGGCCGTGTCCGCCCAACACGGCCCCGTGCTGCACAGTCTGCAGAAAAGACCCAGTTCAGGTAACTGGACACGGGCCGTGTTCACCCAACACGCCCCCGTGTCCAGGCTTCTGTTTCTCTTGATTTAATTTTGTTACTGGCACTTGAACACGGGGCCGTGCCCGGACAACACGGGGCCGTGTTCAGCGCCCAGTAACACAAAATTTTTGCTTTTTACACCTTTTTACACATCCAATCAACCTAAAAACTTATTTTTGGGACACATTGAGGACAATGTGTAATTTAAGTGTGGGGGGATGCTAAAACCTTGAATCTTGCAAGTCCTAAACACAAGCCTTATACAAAACTCTATTGGAACCGCTAATCACCCCAAATTTTTTGAAAAATTTTCATTTTTTTTTTTACTTGTCTAGGTTTAACTCGGGAATTTCAAGTTCTAAAAATGTTATATTTTTACGAATTTACAACCGATAGCGTCGTGATAAAAAGAACCAACATAAGAAAATTATAAAAAGGCATGGCAAACTTAATTAAAATTTGATTATATATACTTGATCACATAAAAACCCATTCCCACAAAAGTGAGTTTTGAGCCTTTATTGAGCATACAAATACATATCATTAGACTAAATGCTCATTTTTCGTTTCTTGTGTGAATAGCCGCTTGGTTCTTACGACTCTAAAACTTGCCATGACGATACATTCCCGGTCCTTACCAACTTAAACCCAAGTAAGTAAATGATGGAGGCATTAGGACTAACCCTTTTTTATTTCTACACCATTATTTTTCTTTTTTTTACCACCTACCCAAAATCCCCCTAGTTAGCCCCTTTGAGCCTAAACCTTTTCATTTCATAACCCAAACCAAACACCCTTTTAACCACCAAAACCTTTTTCATTTTTAACCCTTTGTTTTAGTAACTAGCTCGGTTTTTCGTATGACTTTTCAAAAAAAAAATGTGTTGATGATGAAGCAAAAGAAAATAAACAAACAAGTTCATCAAAAAATAACTTTGTTTGAATAATAGCTTCATCAAAATAAAAGTTACAACAATAAAAAGTCTTACGAAAACCGACGCTTGTTACGCTTTTCGCCCTTTTTCTACTAACCACTAACCCAACCACCTACCTTTAACCCAAGCCTAACCCTTCACCCAAAAGTCCTCTTGATATTTACAAAGGTATATAAGTTAAAAAGGAGGAGGATTGATTGCTTGGCAAGCCTATGGTAGAAGTAAGTTCCATGCCGCTCTCGAGTGATCCACAAAAATACATTTTCGGCCGAGTGTTGAGTGATCCCCGTGAGGTATGTGAACTTGTATATAATTAGAATTTTAAAGAGGCATGTTATGCCCTAATAAGTAATTTATCTTATGAAAAGTTTTAAATAAATCATGACGAATAAGATTGTAAATAAATAAAAATAAAACTAAATAAAGAATCTTGGAAATCCCGACACTCTATGACAAGCCCAAAAACCTTCTTCTCTACCCATTCCATTTGGGAGTGTAATAGCCACATATTAAAGAGTTTTGCTTGAGGACAAGCAAAGATTCAAGTGTGGGGGTATTTGATGTGTGCAAAATGCAACATATAAATTACATCAATTATGGCATAAAACTAACCCTTTTTTAGTAGTAATGTTGGAAAAAGTGTGCGTTTGTCTTCCTTTTGTGTTTTCAGGATTAAATGAGCTCAAATTAACAAAAGAAGCAAAAAGACATCAAAATCTAACATAAATACAAGAAAAGGAACAAGACGTGACATGCCCGACCCCACGACAGCATCTTCCCAAGCAAAACAAGATAACAGAAGACTGAACATGCCCCGTGCTCAGCCAGCACGGGGGCGTGCCCAAGTGCCAGCAGAAAAGACAAAGTGGTAGAAGCTTCTATTGCCCACCACGGGGCCGTGCTCAGTGGACACGGGGCCGTGGTCAACTATAAGATTCGCACAATCCAGGAAAATCTTCATAGTACAAAGATTCTTCTGCACCACGGGGTCGTGCTCAGCGGACACAGGGGCGTGGTCAACTAATAAGACAAGCTGCATTAAATGAAGAAAGAGAAGGATGTGGACACGGGGCCGTGCCCACTGGACACGGGGCCGTGCCCGAGCTTCTGTTCAGCCTATAAATAGGAGTGCTTGGCTCAAGCTCAAACCATCCCTTGGCACACCACCTCTCTCACACTTCACCCACCACCCACCACCACCATAACACCATCATCCACCACCATCATCCGTTGTCCATCATAGAGTGTGTGAGTCGTCTCGGGATCCAAGATTGATCGTAAGAGTTCTTGACAATCAAGGCCATGTTTTCCTAAGTCTCTTACATCACTTGGTGAAGACAAGTGTCTAGTGTAATATTTTTTATTTCTAATCTTTTCGCACTTTTTATTTGGTTTTGTATTAATGACTTTAATAACTAGTTTCTTATGTTGAAGGTGATTCTTCCTTATCGTTTGTCCATGGTGTCTTGACATTATTTTACTGTCTATATAAAATAAAAGATTTTCACCATTCATATCTCCACGGTCTATATGGAGGTATGTTGGCTACCTGGTCGGGGGTTAAGGGAACGGTTTGGTAAGAGTCTTGCCATTGTTCAGCGTTTAGAGGTCCTGCAATGGACCTGGGTCAAATTTAGTAGGGCCTCCTTCAATACTTAACGGTATTGGATGGCGGGGGTCCAAACTCTTTGATCCCCTCATAAGTTAACTACTATTAATACTATAACCCGGCTATTTAGGACTGTATCCCTGCTGACTCAGACTACTTAGTCGAGGGTAACGTCACCTCCAAAAGAGGGGCCTACCATAATTTGCATTAATAACTTAATTAATTATCTTTCAATAATCCGACCCTTTAGGATTGTATCCTTGCTGACTCAAACTACTGGGTTGAGGGTAACGTCACCTTCAAAAGAGGGGCCTACTACAATAACTAAGATAATCTCTTAAATAAGTGCAAAAGTGCGGAAATAATCAAAGGTTACACTATACACGAGTCGGAACCAAGTGATTCATCTTGTCTATCTGTTTTTTCTTTTATTTTTATTTTCAGCATTTTAGTTAGTTTTTATTTTTCTTAGTTTAAAACATTTTTCTAAACTTTTTGATTTGATTAGACGTTGAGGATAAACCGGTACTAAAAGCTCTTGTGTCCTTGGACGACCTCGGTATCTTACCAACACTATACTACGCTCACGATGGGTGCACTTGCCCATATGTGTGTTTAGTGTTAGTAAATATCGTGTTTTATAAATTTAAAACTTGACTAAAAAGTGTTAAAGGGGCTTAAAATATACACCTAATATATATAACACTTCACACGCATCAATCGCGAACTTAACAAGGTGACTGTGAAGAATCGTTATCCTCTTCCACGTATTGACGACTTGTTCGACCAGTTGCAAGGGTCGAGTTATTACTCTAAGATTGACCTAAGGTCAGGCTACCATCAGCTGAGAGTCCGAGATGAGGATGTCTCCAAAACGGCATTCAGAACTCGTTACGGCCATTACGAGTTTCTGGTCATGCCTTTCGGATTAACGAATGTACCTGCTGTCTTCATGGATCTCATGAACCGAGTGTGCAAGCCTTACCTGGATAAGTTTGTCATTGTATTCATCGACGATATCCTGATCTATTCGAAGAGTCAGGAGGAACACGAGCAACATCTGAGGCTTATTCTGGAACTTCTTCGAAAAGAGCAGTTGTATGCCAAGTTTTCGAAATGTGACTTCTGGCTTCGCGAAGTCCACTTTCTAGGCTATGTGGTGAACAAGGATGGAATCCATGTGGATCCATCTAAGGTTGACTCGATCAAGAACTCGCCTGCACCCCGTACACCGACAGAAATCCGCCAATTCTTGGGTTTGGCGGGATATTACAGAAGGTTCATCAAGGATTTCTACAAGATTGCGCAACCTCTCACTTCACTGACTCAGAAAGGTGTCATCTATCGTTGGGGTGATGCACAGGAGTCCGCATTTCAGCATTTAAAGGATAGACTTTGTAGCGCGCCTATCCTCTCATTGCCCGAAGGCACAGATGATTTTGTGGTTTATTGCGACGCTTCAATCCAAGGACTTGGTTGCGTGTTGATGCAACGAGACAAGGTCATTGCCTACGCATCACGCCAACTTAAGGTTCACGAAAGGAACTACACTACACACGACCTGGAATTGGGAGCAGTTGTTTTCGCGCTTAAGATATGGAGACATTACCTGTACGGTACCAAGTGCACCATTTACACCGACCACGTGAGTCTCGAGCATATCTTCAAGCAAAAGGAATTAAACATGCGACAACGTCGATGGGTCGAGCTCTTGAATGATTACGAATGCGCTATCAAATACCATCCGGGCAAGGCCAATGTGGTGGCCGACGCCCTCAGTCGAAAGGATACTATACCTAAGCGTGTACGTGCTTTACAGCTTACCATCCAATCCAACCTTCCCGCTCAGATTCGTGATGCTCAGGTTGAAGCATTGAAAGCAGAGAACATCAGGACTGAGTCCTTACGAGGATCGAGGCAGCGGCTAGAACAAAAGGAAGACGGTGCCTACTATGTTAACGGACGCATCTGGGTTCCACTTTATGGAAACTTACGCGAGCTTGTGATGGATGAAGCGCGTAAGTCTCGTTATTCGGTACATCCTGGTTCGGATAAAATGTACCACGACCTCAAGACTACGTATTGGTGGCCTGGCATGAAAGCCCACATAGCAACCTACGTCAGTAAATGTTTGACTTGTGCGAGAGTCAAGACTGAATACCAGAAACCATCAGGCCTACTCCAACAACCAGAGATACCTAAATGGAAATGGGAGCAAATTTCCATGGATTTCATTACTGGCCTGCCTAGATCTCAGCGCGGAAAGGATACCATTTGGGTGATCGTGGATCGACTGACCAAGTCTGCACATTTTCTGGCTATCAAGGAAACCGACAAGTTTTCTACTCTGGCAGACATCTACCTAAAGGAAGTAGTATCAAGGCACGGAGTGGCAACCTCCATCATTTCTGATCGTGACGCGCGTTTTACTTTTGAACTGTGGCAAGCTATGCACAAGTCTTTTGGCTCACGTTTAGATATGAGCACCGCTTATCACCCACAGACGGATGGGCAATCTGAACGCACCATCCAGACCCTTGAAGACATGCTTAGGGCGTGTGTAATCAATTTTGGTAATGGCTGGGAAAAGCACCTCCCGCTAGTGGAGTTTTCGTATAACAACAGCTACCACACCAGCATCCAGGCCGCTCCGTTCGAGGCATTGTACGGACGCAAATGCCGATCACCTCTCTATTGGGCAGAAGTTGGTGACAGCCAAATCACTGGCCCAGAACTTGTGGTAGATACCACCGAGAGAATTGCTCAGATACGACAACGAATGGCAGCAGCTCGTGACCGTCAGAAAAGCTATGCTGATAAGGGAAGAAAACCACTCGAGTTCCAGGTTGGGGATCGAGTGCTACTCAAAGTCTCACCTTGGAAAGGTGTAGTCCGTTTTGGCAAACGAGGCAAGCTCAATCCGCGTTATGTCGGACCGTTCGAAATCATTGAGAAAATTGGCAAGGTCGCCTACAAGTTGAATCTACCTGAAGAACTCAGCGGAGTTCACAACGTATTCCACGTGTCAAATCTGAAGAAGTGTCTGTCAGATGAGACCCTCATAGTTCCTCTCAAGGAACTCACAATCGACGACCAGCTGCGATTCGTCGAGGAACCAGTAGAAATTACGGATCGAGATGTTAAGATCCTCAAGCGTACCAGGATACCTCTTGTCCGAGTTCGTTGGGATTCCCGTCGTGGTCCAGAGTATACCTGGGAACGAGAAGACCAAATGAAACTCAAGTATCCCCAGCTGTTTAAGAAAAACGCAACCACTACTGAGGCTGAAGCTACTGCAGAATTTCAGGACGAAATTCCAAATCAACGGGGGGATGATGTGACACCCCAGGAAAACCAGGAAACCAACGCAACTTAACTAGCTTCCTCAGTAACCACGCGCTAAATTTCGGGACGAAATTCTCTTAACAGGGGGAGAATGTGACAACCCTCAAATTTACATGTAACCGTACAATCTATTAATGTTAATTTAAGTACTTGATGACTGTGCTGAATCATTTAACTGCTCTCTGATTACTGTGTTATACTTACATGTACTTGTTAACATGCTAGTAGTATACAGAAAAGTTACTAAATAGTCCGGTATGCCTTCCTGAGTGTTGAAAATTAAAAACGTTACAAAAATATATATAAAAGACACTTTACGGATTAATTAAGCACTTTAACGGAACAACATCCAACCGAACAACCGGACTTTACCCGGAGCATAAAAATATTGCCAAAGACATTATTCTTACTTTTCTGAACTAGTTAGGGTCCCCGAACACCCTAACACCCTTTATATTATTATACACACATTAATACACTAACTTCTCATTTGAAACTAACTAGATCCTAACCAAATCATCACCATCCAACCTTATACCCCCCCCCCCCCCCTTAAGAACCGGTTTGTGGAGTGGGGACACACCCCACAATTTTGTGATTATTTTATTCCTACATGTTGCATATCTAGAGAACATATTATATGATGGATAATAAGGAAATGGTTTATAAGTTAACCTTAAGGATCATCACCATCATTTCACTAAACACCCAACCAAGCAAGCTCTCTCTCTCTTTCTTTCCCTTGGTCATGGCCGAACCCCATCACCACCATCTCACCATCATCAACCTCCATTCCAACCATTTTTCATTCATCCATAGAAGCAAGAGATCATACAAGCAAGCCCGGTGCTCTCGAAAGTGCAAGAACCGCTCTAGATTTCTTTTATCCACCACCTTTACACCTTGCTTCTTCCCTAGCCTTGTGCTAGTAGTAAGTGCTTCTAATCACCATCTTGTTCTTGATTTTAGTGGTTAATAGATGATTAAATGGTGAAATGTTAAAGAACACCAATGAACATAACTTAAAGTCTTGAACATAAGGAATAAAAGATGGATAAAGAGAAGTTATGTGTGTAAATCATGTAGATCTTGTGTTGTTATGATTCTTGATTGATTTCCTGATGATTTGCTGGTTAATATTGATGTTTGATGTTGTTGTGATCACTAAACATGCCAACGGAATCAATCGAACGCACTTTAGAAGGTTAAAGACTGAAAACAGAAAGCTGTTTAGTGATTACAGCCAATTTCAGTTGGCTGTAACAGGACCGTAACTTAACGAAAAATGTATTTTCTGAAGTCTAGGTTTATGTATTATGAAATACGGTTCTAATGGCACTGGAATCATAATTTTTGGACTTCGTTTACTATTTTTAAAATGTCACTTCGTAACAGCAGCTAGAGCTGCAATTTTTCTGCTGAAAATATGCGTTCTGTTTTCTGTCATAACTTGAATTCTGTGTAGAGTTAGATCATGAAATTTGTACTGTAGATGACCACAGATGTATTTGTAATTCTCCCACCGTAATTTCGTAAATAGGACTCTTGACGAATTTTTAATAAATTATTCGGTGGACTGCAGTCAGAAAAAGATAAATCTGATTTTAGTCCGGAGAATGAATTTTTATAAAATATTGGTAATGAACTGGACCCCGATATTTTTACACAATAATATTTGGAACGTTTAAGACATTCTGTAAAAATTTGGAAATTTTTGGAATAAGGTAACTATTTTATTAAAATGTCCGAAAACAGCCCAGTTTTGAATATTTAAGCTGAAACGACATAAGTTGTAATTTGCGTGTCTAAATGTCGAGTATGCTATCTGTGAATGATCTAACATGTTATATGTGTTATGTGCATTATCGTATGTTTGTTTATGAGTGGGGAATGGATGGGAAGTTTATATGGGCATGAACCGTTAAAGTAATGCACGTTATGTGTTAGATACGTGTAGGAACTTTGTGCTCTATTTGAAAACCACTAAATGACTAACTGGTAATCATATTAGGACGTGATTGACCGACCTTGACTGTTAGCTATATTTGAGAATCTAACCGAGCAAACCGAGGTGAGTTCACACTCCTAAGGCATGGGATTCCCGGTGGGTTGGGAATGGGATTGAATAACTATTTATATTATCAACACTACTAGACTACCTACTACTGTCCTCGGATTAAGAAGAGCACGTACGTAAAACCTACGTACACTCATACTTACTACTGTCCTCGGATTGAGAAGGGCACGTACGTAAAACCTACGTACACTCATACTTACTACCGTCCTCGGATTGAGAAGGGCACGTACGTAAAACCTACGTACACTCATACTTACTGCTGTCCTCAGATTGAGAAGGGCACGTACGTAAAACCTACGTACACTCATACTTAACACTGTCCTCTGATTGGGAAGGACACTTATGGATACAACTAGTCTAGTAACATACAAAATGAGAAGCCCCCACTAAATATCGTAAAGGTTTGGGAATCAAGGATAATGGGTAATACATGGTTATGAAACGAACTTACGATCTCTGATATGAACTCATTAACTGAACAATCAACTATGAACTCGCTCAACTTTGTTGTTGATTTGTTGTTACATGCCTTGCAGGTCGTTAGGTACTATGGAGCTTGCGCGAGGAGGAGGTCGTTGTGGAACAGGGACTGTTATGTCCCGTGCCTAATAAATAAACTTTATGAACTTATGGATCTTATGTTTGGTCGTTAAACTTATGAACTATGAACTTATGATTTGGACTTATGTTTTATGCTTCCGCTGTTAACCTAAAGTCGGTTACTTATCTTTTGGTCACCAATTGTATTGTGATTGGCTTTATTAACTTAAATTACGTTGTTCAATATGATTGGTGGCTCGATCCTGGTCATGTCACGCCTCCAAGCGGTGACGCTCCGCATGGTGGATTTTGGGGGTGTGACAGTATAGCCCTATACGATGCGTATAGAGCTTACGTCAATCACTTTACGTTACTCAACAGTGACAGAAAGCTGATCGTACTTTCTTAAAAAAGTAATACGCATCGTATAGGCCTATACGATGCGTATTACTTTTACCCCGTGAGACAGTGTCAGCCTTTGACTGACACATAATTAATTAACCAACTCAATACGCATCGTATAGGCCTATACGATGCGTATTGAGGGTGTCGATTTAATAAGCCAGGGTGTGCCAATAATACGACCCTTATTTTCTTTTTTACTTTTTCAATATTCAAATTCACTTTTATACTATAAATAATATACGCATTTAACCAGTACTTTTATTTTTCTCTTATAACGTTCGTACATTAGTTCTTTTTACAAAAACTAAATACGTGTATAAAAATGATATCAGTATCGGTCCTATTAGAACCATCACTGGTATTTTTTACTATTGTTTCCGATCGATGTAAAACACGTGTCGACATAGGGGTACCGTGCATTACCCTTTTTTTTTTTTTTTTGTACTTACCACGACTTTATTTTATAAGTTTTCTATTTCGATTGCTATATCGAATAAAAAATCAGGTCGCCCCGCCGCGAAGCGCGGATGTAACCCCTAGTTTATCATTATTTATGGTTTTGAAACTCAAATCACTAAATTCAATTTGATGGTTTGATATGGACATGCACCGCTAACAATAAAAACGAAAACGCTACTCCTCCCTCCTTCCCTCATATCAAAACCCTTGGAATTCAAAATCCTGCAATTTCAATCGGAATGAATCCGGATCAATCAACCAACCCATCACAAGATCCTAATGTAGATCGCATTCATCCGGGTTCCGGTAATAACTACACATCAACGACACCGCATGGTCCAATCCCCATTTCCGCCTCCAATCCCTACGTGTCGGCTGCTCCCGTGCAGGATTCTTCAACCACGAGTGAGTTTACATATTATTAATAATAATAATAATTCCATCCCATCATGTTAAGCCATTATATGTTTTGTTTGTTTGGCAGATACCATGGATTCGGTAAAGGTTGTGGTTGGGAGATGGGCGAAGAAGGCCGCTGAAGCAACCAAGAAGGGGCAAGAATATGCTGGAGATATGTGGCAACATTGTATGTTTCATTAATTGAATTTTATATATCTGTAGTGGTACTGGTCGCATTACATTAACTAAAACATAAAAATGGCTATGGTAAGTAAAATTCCACTTGATATGTTTGCATACATACAATTTAACTCAAAGGATGGTTACCATGCAAGTTAGACCCCATAGTTTTCATCATTTTTGGTATAATTCTCTGAACAATTTAGTAAAGAGGTTTAATCTTTGTCATCGTAAGCGTAAGTTGAAGTTTTGGCATCATCATTCGTTACATATGCATCATCATTGTCTGAGCATGTGAATAAAGATGTTTGTCATCTCAAGTGTAAATACATCATGATTTAAAATCATAGGGTTTGGAGCAATAATGTTTACTGGACTCTTAATATTTATACATAGTTATTCATTCGATAAACTCTTCATTTAAATTTGTTGGCAGTGAAAACGGGTCCCAGCATTGCTGATGCTGCTGTTGGAAGAATTGCTCAAGGAACCAAAGTTCTCGCAGAAGGTGGATACGATAAAATCTTTAGAACAACATTCCAAACCATTCCTGAGGAACGGCTTCTCAAGTCGTATGCATGCTACCTGTCAACTTCTGCAGGGCCCGTCATGGGATTACTCTACATCTCAACTGCAAAGCTTGCATTCTGCAGTGATAATCCACTTCCATATAAAGTTGGCGACGACAAGAAATGGAGCTATTACAAGGTCAACTCCCTTCTTCAGTTATGCCTTATTTCATTTCAATATATTCAATTACCATGTTTTATGAAACTACAAATAGGTTATCATCCCATTGCATCAACTGAAAGCAGTCCAGCCTTCCAGAAGTAAATCAAATCCTGCTGAAAAGTACATCCGAGCTATATCTGTTGATGATCATGAGTTCTGGTTCATGGGTTTTGTATATTATGACAGTGCTGTGAAGAATCTTCAAGGTGCACACCAATATCCACTCAGCATTGCTACTTCAAATTGTTAAACCATCAGTTGGTATGTCATTCATTACGACATTTATAAAGTTTCAATAATTTCATGTCATGGGTCCCAACTGTAAAAGTCTGGATACTTGCTTTAAATTTTTTTTTCTATAAACACTGATTGTTTTTGTGGTTGGGTATTTTCTTGAATGAAATCGTATACAAAGAAAAAAAGAAAACTAGACTACTGCTTTGTATTCTAAGCAATGGTGGGAATCTCAAACTTGTGATCATTTGTAAGACCACACAGAGTGGGCTTGGTGGCCCCTCCACACCGGGAACACCGCCCCGTGGGGTGGCGTGGTGGCAATGTCAATGACAATGGCATGAGGTTCTTCACCGGCGTGGGGGCAATTTTGTTGGTGATGTGGAGCGAGTTGATTGGCGAGTTTTTATTTTTACTTTTTTTAACGCTAACAAAAAAAGGTGGGGCCCTTTCCACACCCAACACCATCCCGTGTTTTTTTTACCACACCCCCTTGCTGACGTGGCAGTCACATGACGTTTAATGCTTTCTCTTCATGCCCTCCCACTCTGTATAGTCTAATCTGATGCCGTGATAAATAATTAGAAAACAAAAAGGATATAAAAAGTTATTAGACAGAACTCAATTTGCCCTTTAAATTTGATACAGGGAAAATGAAAACTAATAAAATTTGAATACACATATCAGAAAGCATGTGAAGAACAAAATAATTCTTTGTGTATTCATTTATATGCGTATATTTGCTAAAATATAAGTAATCTAAATTACTTTAGATCAAAACCCAAGTTAAATACATACATGGAATTTAAATTGCTTTAGTGTTTTACCGGTTATAACAATTTATTCAATCCACCACTTGTGGCCTAGTGGCAGTGGAGACCCAAGTTTGATTCCCACTTGTGTCACTTTTGGTTGATTAAGGCAACAAGCGATTTGATCTTAGGCCTTGTGCGAAGTTGTCCAAACCCACTGTGACAAATGACAAAATAACAGGTAATTCCGTAATTGAGTCTCATAAGTCTAGCAATCATATTCTTGTGATCGTAATTGAGACCTTGAAGACAGACCTTGCAGAACACTCTCGAGATCGTTCTGATTCTTTCTCGAGTGTTTAGCGTAGATTTGAGTCGAAACTCTGTCCGGTTGTCGTTTGTTACGTAATAAACAAACAACGTTTATATTTACGATTACGTGTTCACGATTACGCGTCGTTTTACGGATTCAGCATGTAAAAACCAAGTTAAACGCAGATCTTGTGATCGTATTGATCCGATCCTGAACTCACAAGTGGTATCAGAGCACGGAAAGCTCTGCGTGTAATCGTGATCGAAATCGGACGAGTTTCGGTGTAATCGAATCGGATTTCGGTTGATTTCGGATTGTTTCAGTGAAATCGGATGTGTTTCGGTTGATCTTCGTCGTATTTCGAACTAGTCTCAATCTGATTTCGATTTGTTTTGATCGAATATTGTTTATTTCGATTTGTTTCTGTGTGTCGATTGAGAATTTTGAACTGTTTCGATCAATTTCAGCTAAAACTTGGTTTGTTTTGAACATGTCCGATGGAAGTTTCATCATTTTCAAACTGATTCGAGATTGTTTAGGTGATTTTCAGTTGAGGTTTTAAAGTTTGTGATCATTTCAGTCATATTACAACTGATTTCAGTTTAAATTTTGTTTCGAGATTATGCAAACTGATTCGATTGATTTTAGAACTGATTTAATCACATTCAGCGAATTTCAGTCGAAATTTTGAACTTCTAGGGTGAGTTTACGGCTGAAAGTGGATTATACATTACAACGAATCATCATTTTGAATGTTCAAATGCATGCATCATGTTGTTTCAGATCTGAGTTTTGTCATTAAATCTGCAATTGTGGTGTATTTCGAGTTCAGATCTGATATTACATCCAAGTAATGGGTTTGAGTTGCAGGTTGTTGTTGATTTGTTTGTTCAAGATCTGAGATAAATCCGAAAGATACAGGTTTTTTTTTTTTAAATTGAGATCTGAACTGGTCTTCAAATCTGAATTAAACGTTTTAGATCGTTTTTGTTTTGATCAGCTTAAAACGGAGCTGATTCGAAACTATCGGAGTTGTTGTTTGAGAATTTCGACATTTTCGATTCAATAAGTGCACAAGAAAATGAAGGATTGTTGGCTGAAGTGTTGTTATAAGGATTGAGTATAAGAGACGGATTTGTATTGTTAGTAAAAGAGAAGTAGCGGCTGGTTTTGCAGATTATTGTTTCAGATTAAGAAGAAGAAGTAGAAGTTTTTATTAGGAGCAGAGCAGCTGATTGGTATTCTTGATAAACAAAGAAGTAAGACTTTAAGCTATAGCTGAGAAAAACATTTTCAAGTTGATTTCAAAATATTTAGAAAGGATTCCACTGTTTTACATATATAGGTACATGACTTAGGCCATGTGTAGTCATAACGCCCCTTTGTGGGCGTTATGCGACACGTGGCGCGCCACGTCAGCGTGGGGCGTTATGGGGCCTTATGCATTTTAAGCCCGTAGTCATAAAGCCCCCGTCTAATCATTACTCAATTATTACTTTCTAATTTTTTATAATTATTTTCTAACTTTATAAAATTAAAATTCATTTCATTAAATTAAAAAACATTACACTAAAATAAAAATAAAAACATTACACTAAAAAAAAAAAAAAAAAAAAACGGTTCCACTAAAAAAAAAAAGTTGACTAAAAAAAAAAAAAAAAAAACGGTTGTGGGGAGCCGAAAGCTTGAGCCGACCCGAACGCTTGAGACGACCCCATTCCGTCGGTGTTTTGATTCGGGTTCCACCCATAGAGATTCGGGTCCCATGATAGCGGTTGGTTCAAAAGATTTATGAACGAAGAATTTTGTTGATTGTAGTCGACAAAACCGGAGCCGAAAGGGTTGGGTCGAGTGGGAACCGGCGACACGGGGCGAGTAGGATTACCACTTTGGTTTGGGTCCGCACTTGATCGGGGAGGAATGAAGCCACGATTGAATGGATGCATTGTATAAAATATAAGGTTTTCTAAAAAAAAGTGGAAGAGATGAAGGGTTGGGTTGAGTGTGTATGGTAAAAAATTAGGAAAGGAGGTATTTATTAAGAAAGTTTTGGAAAAAAATTGAATTTTTTTTTTTTTTTTTTAAGGAATTGACCGTTGTAAACGGTCAAAAAATACAAAATTCAATTTGATAGCGCCGTTACTCACATCGCGCGGCTTCAAAAATTTCCAAACATGGCGCCGCTTGTTTTGGTGTTCATGGCGCCATAGCGGCGCTATGAGGGCATACCGCCCAGCCATGCCGCCCACTACGCATTGCCTTATGTACACAAACATATTATTATAAATTATAATTACACATTTCAAGGTATAAAACCCTAGTGTTTGGAGTTTTACGCGTGAACTACCCATGCTTAGACATACATAGAGACAAATAAGGGATACAAGCAAACTTGGTCATGATATATTAACATCGTCTCTTTGACTTTTATTACCATTGGAACACGTAAGATGATAAAATTGTCACCATCTCAAGCATGGTTGTTATGGACATCGTTATAGAAGCTACAGCAGGCCACATGCTGCCAGAGAGGGTGTTGGTTGTGGTGAACCGTGGTTCACGGTGAAAACACATGCCATTAAGAGAAATATTATTATTAATTTCATTTAAATCTTGATTTTTTTTTTTTTTGATAATTTAATATTATAATGTTTTGTTTGTATCTTTAAACTATGAGTTGTAATCAGAAAGGACGGCATAGGTTATTTATAGTCAAAATGCATAATAAGGTAGGTTTTAACTTAATCAGTGGAAAGACAACGCCTAAGACAAGAATGAATATAGGGTTTGGTGTTTCCACCTACCATTACAATAAACAGTTTTTTAATTGCCTTCATTTTTTTTAATATTAGTTATATGTTTAAGTATAAATTATATTCTCTAGGTTGTGTTCTGAGAAAAAAAGAGTACTTTTTTAATGTTTGATAATAAACACACAAAGTTCTGAATATTCCTCATAAAGATTATTTATTTCAATTACATTTTACTATTTTAGTTGATTAATGATATGAGATACAAATATCAGAGATCAAACAAATTTTCGTTGATTAATGATACGATTAATGAACCTTGTTGGGTACTTAGAACAAAACCAAATTAAAGTTAAACTAAGACACTTCTAAACTAAATCAGTTTTGATCATTTACCTAAATTTTTTAGTCGGATAAAACTCAAAATCAAAGTTGTTCAAGAACAAGTATGTAATATGTGTATAAAATCTTAACCAGATCTAAGTCTACAAAGTGAGTCATGTCACACCTAGGGGTGTGCAGAATTCGTTTCGAATTCGAAAAATTCGAAATTCGTTTAAATTCGATTCGATTATCAAGAATTCGTTTCGATTATAAGAATTCGAATTCGATTCAATTCGAGTCAAGCAAATCGAATACGAATCGAATACGAATTTATAATTTCAAATTCGATTCGATTCGAAATTCGAATAAAAATTATACATTTTTATTTATTATTTTTATATTTAATACATATATAACTTTTATTAGGCTATGCTATAAATTATTTTCAATTTTTTTTCCAAGTATTAAAATTACCCATTACCAAACCCAGTACATGGCCCATAAGTAAAATCTAAGTAACAAATCTATCAATAGATTTCTAAGCGTAAAAATATTAACTTGTAATGTGGAGTGGTTATTCCCGACTTCTCGTTTTGAATTTTAGACTTGTGCTACTTTATTTAGAACTTTTTAATTTGATATCGTGTTTTATGACTGCTTTAAAATTTATGTTTCATTTTGAAAGTTTTTTTACATGTTTTTAAAGAATCTGAATTAAATCGAATTTATTCGAATTCGATTCGAATTCGAATTTTTTAATCGAATACGAATCGAATACGAATTGGGTTTTTTATTCGAATACGAATTCGAATTCGGTAGGTTTTAATTGAATTCGAATCGAATACTGTAACACCCCAAAACCCGAATATTTATATTCGTTAAATGTTATAATGTGACACGTCATGAAATAAATGACTAGGCTATTTAACCTAGTTAAGCGTGTGTTTAGAAGTATGAAAAGACAAGAGTGTTGCCAATATTATGAGTAAGTAATAAACATGAGGGGCCAAAGTTGAAAAAGGGGAAAGTTATGTTTTAAAAACAAAACAAACACACACATAACACACACATCGTGTGTGTTCTAGCTCGATCAGGGGAACACCCCCATGAACCAAACCCTAGTTCTAACATAATCATCAAATTGAGGAGTCAAACGAAGCTCAAATTCATAACCGAGCATAGATTAATGATCACCTTCACAAGGGGATCGCAAGGTATGTCTTAAAAGCTAGTTTGGTGATTATGCATAAAGCGGGTTATGATGTAATTCACGAAATTGTATGAAATTGATGATGGATATGTGTTAGAATCATCATATATAACATGGATTATGCATGGTTTAGGTTAATTTGATGTTTAAGGGTGAAACCCATTTCTAGTAGTAATGTTATGAAGATGATGATGTTGCATGTGATTAATCAAGTATGGTTTTGATGTATATGAAGTGAATATTGTGGATTATTGTTAATGACCTTGATTTAGGATGAAAGTTATGTGAGGATTAGTGGGAATTTGATGATCTTGATATGAACTAGTAAGAAGATGCAAAGAATGCGTGTACTTTATGCTTAGGAAGTAGTATGCACACCAAGTGTATGATGAAATGTCTAAGTGAAGTTAAGATGTGAGATTTTAGGAAGTGGCTTGATATATGTGAATGACATATGATAATGATGTAAATAGTGGTATACTAACTTAAAGAGTGTGCTTTGGATGGAACTAGTACAAGAATTCGGGTTGAATGTATGTGTTGTTAAGATTACGCATTAGAGGCTTGTACATTATGCTTGAATGGGCAATGCTCGCCATGTGTTTCTATTAATCACTTAATTGCGATTTAGAAGTGAATGCATAATTAAATGTATAACATATGACCATACTAGTAAAGGGGTGATGTTATGAATTACGTTAAGTTGTCTAACTTGGCTATGTGATTGTCAAATGTAGAATCATGAAAGCATAAGTATGTGTATATGGGGTATGTGAATAAGCGATCATGTAGTCGTTTGTGTCAAACAACATTATGTATGAAATGAATATCATGTCATTAATATGGTCTACTATATCAACATGAATGCGTGTTCATAAGTTGGGAGTTATATGCTAAAAGGTTGACTTTCTGAAAGTCAACCGAGAGTTTATAACATGATTAAGTATTTTGACCCAATATAAGAATCGAGAGATCATGGAATACGTGTTAGAACAACTATGTGTTATGTGTGATAACGAATTAGGAATTCGAAGATAATGAACTATGTGGTTGACAAGTCATGTCATATGCGTGTTAGTGAAAGTCAAATAGATAAAAATTGGAAGATATGTGTTAATATGAATAAGCATGAATACTAACATAATCATGGCATGACGGCATGAAAGAATAGGAACCACACTAGCACGGACCAAGCATGGAAGGCTAACGGGTCAAGATGAGGCAAGGAAGATGTTACGAACGCGGATGCACAAGGTAAGTGATTCTTGTAATCACTTCTTAGTACGAGTAAGTAATATACTGTTTAAATTAATTGAACATCATGTTTGAGGTCATATATGTGATGAAGTCTTTCGTTGTAGGTAATTGAATGAAAGTTGACCAAAATGCCCTTGATGGGTATTTTGGGCAAACGATAGTATAAGGGGTTTAGAACCAAGTTGTTTGATCAATGCAATGTCTTAGACAAATATGGAAGTGAGAAGTATGGTCTTTGTAAGCCATAGACCTTACAATGCGTAAATACCCTTTTACGGGACAAAATGAGCTTTTGAGCGAAAAAAATGGGATAAGAGAACGCTAGACATTCGGGAAATTAATCTTTATGATAGGCGTCAATGAAATTATTAAATTCTTATGAGATTAAGGTCAATTAAACAGTTTATGTTGAATAATGCACTAACGGGTCAAATAATTAGAAGATCTTAATAAGCCGAATGCATGCAAGCTAAGAATTTCCTTAATCCGGATGTGGGATTTTAAGTTCATAAGATAGAATGTGAATTTACAAGCGTGTAGGAAGAAACGGGAGGTTAAACGGGTAAACGGTTCAAAAGTTACGCGCGTTTTAGTGCGTTCGGACGGCGAAACGGATCTGCAGAAAAGGAACGTTTCTAGAGGCCGTCGCCGACGGGTTCCCACCCCGTCGCCGACGGGCTCCCAAAAGTGCCAAAGTGGCCGAAGCCTTAAGTTCCTGCCGACGGGATGATTTGTGAGACGGGCATTTCCCGAGCCCGTCGCCGACGGGTATAGAGCCCGTCGCCGACGGCTTGTTCTGCTTGTTTCCCGGTTTTACGCGCTATGCATTCCCGGTTGACCCGTAACGCTCCCGAAAGCCTCCTTAATTTTAGTACGAGTTGATATGTATGTATGAATGTAATTAGGTAATTACGTAAGCATATGTAAGTGTGATTGAAAGCATGTGTATGTACAGGTACATTCATTTTACGAATGTATATAAGCTTGTAGTTATGTATGCGAGTAGGTATGTATGCGGATGTGTATGAATGCATGTGAAAAGATACGTAAGATCGTATGCACGTATGTAGATAAGCGAGTATGTATGTTTGTACGTATTTGTATACGTAGGTAGAAGTTACGTAAGTATGTATGTAGGTAAGTATAGGCGTATGCATGTATGCAAAGATGAAGGAAGGGTATGTACGTAAGTAGTGGTGTACGTAGGTATGTATAATGATATGTATGAGTGTATGTACGTATGTATAGTTGTAGAAAGGGTATGTACGGATGTAGATGTGTATATGTGTATGTATAAGGATATGTATGATCGTATGCATGTACGTAAAGCTGTGGGAAGGGTATGTAAGTAGGTAGTTGTGTACGTAGGTACGTATAAAGGTATGTATGAGTGTATGCACGTATGTAGATGCATATGTAAGCTTAATGTATGTACGTATGTAAGCATGATTAAGATACATTGAGGATTAACGCTACTAACGGTGTACCTTGAGAATGATAAGTAATGCAGGTACATCCATGAAGCCTCACCAGTAAATGGATACGCAGATGAAATGTTTGAAGTTTATTTAAAGAACGAAACGTGAAGTGTACGCGAATGATCTCATTTATACAATGTGTGCTAATGTTTGAATGTATGTGGTGAGTGCAGGTAGTACGGATCAGGTGATTATCAAGGAATGGAGATCGAAGATCGAGTCACTAGAGAGATTGTACGGGGACGTTGAATGTAAAATGTAGTAAATGAAAGCTATGTTTTTAGTTAACAAATAAGAGGATGACAGATTTTTGATTAAGAATCAAGTTAAAGTTAAAAGTTTAAATAAGTTGAGATATTTTTAATGCAAGAAATTTTATGGTTAGAGTTTCCGCTGCGACTTTTTGTCATGTACGATTTAGGGCGTAACAAGTTGGTATCAGAGCCCTGGTTTGAGAGAATCAAGTATAAGAAGGTACGCGCTTGAACTCAAACCTGTGTGCTCTGTGATAAGAAACCCGTACAATTCAAGACTCGGTCAAGATCCAAAGGTAAAAGAGAATGTAAGTATGTACTTATGTATACGTATAAAGAAACTGATGGTTTTGGTATATGCAAGGCAAGTATAAGTGTTTGAAGAGGATGATCTGCGAGTGCGGTCAAGTACCGACACCAAGGCATGAAGTAAGATGAAGTTGAACCCAGGTACGTAAATTCAATATGTGGGTATATGTAATGGTAAAATGCATTAAGGGAAGAAAAATGCTAAATGAAGGACCATGAAGGTATAGTAAACATGTTTTGAAAATGATACACGTGCCGAACCCTAATTCTTCGGACATAAGGTGACAATTACACGAAGACACGAAACTAGTATGTGGATTGTGTACCTGGCCAGTACACGAGAAGCATATGACGTTCGTGGGACCGTGATAATTGATACAGGTATGTCCGATAGAATTAAGTAGTAGGTGGACGTGAGGGTGAAGAGAAATGTAAGACTCTCAAGAATGAGAGTATGTTATGCTATGTTAGAATCCGCGAGACGGATTCGAAACATGTTATGCTATGTTAGAATCCGCGAGACGGATTCGAAACATGTTATGCTATGTTAGAATCCTCGAGACGGATTCGAAACATGTTATGCTATGTTAGAATCCGCGAGACGGATTCGAAACATGTTATGCTATGTTAGAATCCGCGAGACGGATTCGAAACATGTTATGCTATGTTAGAATCCGCGAGACGGATTCGAAACATGTTATGCTATGTTAGAATCCGCGAGACGGATTCAAGGAATGAAAGATAAGAATGATGCAAATTCCTTGTGGATTTGGTTATGATAAGCGAAAGCTGTAACAAGCTATGCACGTCGACCAGTTCAAGTTGAACAAGTCGAGTGAGGATAAGGTACCATCCGTTTAGAACAAATGGTCGTGAATGCAGTAACGAATGTATGAAGTTCAATCCGTTATACGGATAGAACGGAAGAATTATGTTGAAAGCAATTAACCCGATGTTGCCGGGTCGTAAGTGGTATGCTTGAATCTCATTATGAGAGTATATGCTATTACCCAATTAGGTGGATAATCGAATGCGTGAAAGAAATGAAAGTATATAAGCGGATGAAACCAAAAATGTTGGAATGGGCATGGCGTAATATGAAAAGCTTGGTTCTAATAGTTGACGTAGGAATGAAAACTATGTCATTAAGAGGTGAAATTTTAATGTTTTGAGTAAAATGTACGAGTACTAGTTAAACTCTCGTATGATGAATAAGCATGACACGTATACCTATGTAACTTAAGTAAATGCGCGAAATGAGAGGAATAGTAATGTAGAAAGATGTTAACCATGGAGTTAAGCAGGTAGAAGTGATTATGGAATGAATGAATAAACATGTGGTGATGATCATCATTAAGAAACTATCATGAGGCAAGAAATTGAGGTCTAAAGATATATATGTTTTAGAAGCATGTTATTTAGGAGGGATGGTAGTAACCGGTAAGTAAAGGATTATGGTCCCGTAGATATGAGCAAGGTTTCGGGGACGAAACCTCTTTTAAGGGGGGTAGACTTGTAACACCCCAAAACCCGAATATTTATATTCGTTAAATGTTATAATGTGACACGTCATGAAATAAATGACTAGGCTATTTAACCTAGTTAAGCGTGTGTTTAGAAGTATGAAAAGACAAGAGTGTTGCCAATATTATGAGTAAGTAATAAACATGAGGGGCCAAAGTTGAAAAAGGGGAAAGTTATGTTTTAAAAACAAAACAAACACACACATAACACACACATCGTGTGTGTTCTAGCTCGATCAGGGGAACACCCCCATGAACCAAACCCTAGTTCTAACATAATCATCAAATTGAGGAGTCAAACGAAGCTCAAATTCATAACCGAGCATAGATTAATGATCACCTTCACAAGGGGATCGCAAGGTATGTCTTAAAAGCTAGTTTGGTGATTATGCATAAAGCGGGTTATGATGTAATTCACGAAATTGTATGAAATTGATGATGGATATGTGTTAGAATCATCATATATAACATGGATTATGCATGGTTTAGGTTAATTTGATGTTTAAGGGTGAAACCCATTTCTAGTAGTAATGTTATGAAGATGATGATGTTGCATGTGATTAATCAAGTATGGTTTTGATGTATATGAAGTGAATATTGTGGATTATTGTTAATGACCTTGATTTAGGATGAAAGTTATGTGAGGATTAGTGGGAATTTGATGATCTTGATATGAACTAGTAAGAAGATGCAAAGAATGCGTGTACTTTATGCTTAGGAAGTAGTATGCACACCAAGTGTATGATGAAATGTCTAAGTGAAGTTAAGATGTGAGATTTTAGGAAGTGGCTTGATATATGTGAATGACATATGATAATGATGTAAATAGTGGTATACTAACTTAAAGAGTGTGCTTTGGATGGAACTAGTACAAGAATTCGGGTTGAATGTATGTGTTGTTAAGATTACGCATTAGAGGCTTGTACATTATGCTTGAATGGGCAATGCTCGCCATGTGTTTCTATTAATCACTTAATTGCGATTTAGAAGTGAATGCATAATTAAATGTATAACATATGACCATACTAGTAAAGGGGTGATGTTATGAATTACGTTAAGTTGTCTAACTTGGCTATGTGATTGTCAAATGTAGAATCATGAAAGCATAAGTATGTGTATATGGGGTATGTGAATAAGCGATCATGTAGTCGTTTGTGTCAAACAACATTATGTATGAAATGAATATCATGTCATTAATATGGTCTACTATATCAACATGAATGCGTGTTCATAAGTTGGGAGTTATATGCTAAAAGGTTGACTTTCTGAAAGTCAACCGAGAGTTTATAACATGATTAAGTATTTTGACCCAATATAAGAATCGAGAGATCATGGAATACGTGTTAGAACAACTATGTGTTATGTGTGATAACGAATTAGGAATTCGAAGATAATGAACTATGTGGTTGACAAGTCATGTCATATGCGTGTTAGTGAAAGTCAAATAGATAAAAATTGGAAGATATGTGTTAATATGAATAAGCATGAATACTAACATAATCATGGCATGACGGCATGAAAGAATAGGAACCACACTAGCACGGACCAAGCATGGAAGGCTAACGGGTCAAGATGAGGCAAGGAAGATGTTACGAACGCGGATGCACAAGGTAAGTGATTCTTGTAATCACTTCTTAGTACGAGTAAGTAATATACTGTTTAAATTAATTGAACATCATGTTTGAGGTCATATATGTGATGAAGTCTTTCGTTGTAGGTAATTGAATGAAAGTTGACCAAAATGCCCTTGATGGGTATTTTGGGCAAACGATAGTATAAAGGGTTTAGAACCAAGTTGTTTGATCAATGCAATGTCTTAGACAAATATGGAAGTGAGAAGTATGGTCTTTGTAAGCCATAGACCTTACAATGCGTAAATACCCTTTTACGGGACAAAATGAGCTTTTGAGCGAAAAAAATGGGATAAGAGAACGCTAGACATTCGGGAAATTAATCTTTATGATAGGCGTCAATGAAATTATTAAATTCTTATGAGATTAAGGTCAATTAAACAGTTTATGTTGAATAATGCACTAACGGGTCAAATAATTAGAAGATCTTAATAAGCCGAATGCATGCAAGCTAAGAATTTCCTTAATCCGGATGTGGGATTTTAAGTTCATAAGATAGAATGTGAATTTACAAGCGTGTAGGAAGAAACGGGAGGTTAAACGGGTAAACGGTTCAAAAGTTACGCGCGTTTTAGTGCGTTCGGACGGCGAAACGGATCTGCAGAAAAGGAACGTTTCTAGAGGCCGTCGCCGACGGGTTCCCACCCCGTCGCCGACGGGCTCCCAAAAGTGCCAAAGTGGCCGACGCCTTAAGTTCCTGCCGACGGGATGATTTGTGAGACGGGCATTTCCCGAGCCCGTCGCCGACGGGTATAGAGCCCGTCGCCGACGGCTTGTTCTGCTTGTTTCCCGGTTTTACGCGCTATGCATTCCCGGTTGACCCGTAACGCTCCCGAAAGCCTCCTTAATTTTAGTACGAGTTGATATGTATGTATGAATGTAATTAGGTAATTACGTAAGCATATGTAAGTGTGATTGAAAGCATGTGTATGTACAGGTACATTCATTTTACGAATGTATATAAGCTTGTAGTTATGTATGCGAGTAGGTATGTATGCGGATGTGTATGAATGCATGTGAAAAGATACGTAAGATCGTATGCACGTATGTAGATAAGCGAGTATGTATGTTTGTACGTATTTGTATACGTAGGTAGAAGTTACGTAAGTATGTATGTAGGTAAGTATAGGCGTATGCATGTATGCAAAGATGAAGGAAGGGTATGTACGTAAGTAGTGGTGTACGTAGGTATGTATAATGATATGTATGAGTGTATGTACGTATGTATAGTTGTAGAAAGGGTATGTACGGATGTAGATGTGTATATGTGTATGTATAAGGATATGTATGATCGTATGCATGTACGTAAAGCTGTGGGAAGGGTATGTAAGTAGGTAGTTGTGTACGTAGGTACGTATAAAGGTATGTATGAGTGTATGCACGTATGTAGATGCATATGTAAGCTTAATGTATGTACGTATGTAAGCATGATTAAGATACATTGAGGATTAACGCTACTAACGGTGTACCTTGAGAATGATAAGTAATGCAGGTACATCCATGAAGCCTCACCAGTAAATGGATACGCAGATGAAATGTTTGAAGTTTATTTAAAGAACGAAACGTGAAGTGTACGCGAATGATCTCATTTATACAATGTGTGCTAATGTTTGAATGTATGTGGTGAGTGCAGGTAGTACGGATCAGGTGATTATCAAGGAATGGAGATCGAAGATCGAGTCACTAGAGAGATTGTACGGGGACGTTGAATGTAAAATGTAGTAAATGAAAGCTATGTTTTTAGTTAACAAATAAGAGGATGACAGATTTTTGATTAAGAATCAAGTTAAAGTTAAAAGTTTAAATAAGTTGAGATATTTTTAATGCAAGAAATTTTATGGTTAGAGTTTCCGCTGCGACTTTTTGTCATGTACGATTTAGGGCGTAACAAATACGAATTCAAGGAAAAATAAAAATTATTCGAACAATTCGATTTGAATAATTTGAAAATTCGATATTCGATTCGATGAACACCCCTAGTCACACCCCCAAAATCCACAAGCGGAGTATTACCGCGAGGCGTGTGACTGACCAGAATCATACCACCAATCATATTGAACATTAAGTAAAGTAAAGTAAAACCATCGCAAACAAAACGTTTAGTGTTCACAAAACCAAAGTCCAAAACCAAATTTAAAAGTTAGCGGAAGCATAAAGTCTAAAACCTATTAATAGTTTAAAAATATAAAGTTTAATGTTAGGAACCCAACAGTTGGTTCCTTGCCACAACGTCCACTCCTCGTGCAAGCTCCAGCCATGTACCTAACGACCTGCAAAGCATGCAGTAGTGTGTCAACAAAAAGTTGGCGAGTTCACAATTGGTTGTCCGTTTTAATGTTTGTCACACCCCAACCGATGGCGGAATCATCGGGGTGCGGCACTAGGCGAATCAGATTGCTCAAGAGAATCCATAACGACTATATTGCGATAATATTTAATACATTCGTTATCCCATACTAACAAATAATACAATCACATAAGTTATCACAGATTTCTTGTCCTCTCGAACAATACAAATCCGACAACCTAGATTTTAGTTGAGTTTCTAGACTTCCTAGCTTGATTTGAAATAGCCTGCGATCTAACCTGCAACATACGTTAAAATATTTGTCAATACAAAAGTATTGGCGAGTATACATGTTTGATATGTATAGCGTAATAGATAAAAAGTGTTGCGAATTTCCACATGCATAAACGTAACACACGACATATATACTCACAAGACTGATACTACCAACTAAGTCCTCGATGCTCGAATATGCGATGGCAAACTAGACCCCGTCGGGCGCAATAGTACTATACTAGTCGTGGTGGGACGTCACGAGTATAAGTCCTAGCACATATGCAACTAGCATCACGTATATCTATGCATAACAGTTATTCGCAAGTGATGATTCGATTGATAGAATAATTTGTTTGATAATTTCGAATTGTTAGAAACGTATGTTACACCCAAAATGCGATTAAAAAGGGTTCAAGTATACTCACAGTGCGTGTTTAGCGAGAGTACAACTTGATTGGAGTGGTTGCGAGTACGTCTGAGTTAGCCTGAACATCGGATGATATCGTAAGCGTGCTAAACGCGAAGAGTCAAATGATCGGCCTAAATGGTGATTCGATCGGATGTAAATCCGGTCGGATGAGCTGATCCGGTCGGATAACCATTCTTGGTCGGATGAGTATATCCGATCGGATGACCATTTCCTGGTCGGATGAGGCTGTCCGATCGGATGAGACCATCTCCGTTCGGATGACCAGTTCAGTGGATCGGATGGCATGTTGATTGGGTCGGATGACAGTCATCAGGTCGGATGACATGCTATCCGATCGGATGACATGCTATCCGATCGGATGACATGTTATCCGATCGGATGGCATGTGGTCCGTTCGGATGACATGTTATCCGGTCGGATAACACGTCTGTTTTTGCGTCCCGATTAACTGTTTTCGAGTGTTTTCGGAAGAAATGCATGTGGTTTCACTGAGGTGTTGCGATATCGTTTTAAACAATGATATTTTATCAGTTTCGACCCGTTCTAACGGCCGGGAACCACCCCGTTCCATCAGATCTGGCCGTTCTTGACGGTTTCTCATGTTTAATCCTGAAATCGTTCAGTTCTTGATTAAATACATATATTTTTAGGTGAGATTGTTATAAAAACATGTGGAAATCACCCAGATCTGAGTCGTTTATGGTGGGATGAGGTCACACTTTGAAGTTCATATGAACTCTTGGTGACATCACCTTAAAACACCTCAAATCAGTAGATTTCACGGTTAGAAATTGAGTTTTAAAAGACAGAATGATGTAGAATCGAGTGTAGATCATAGAAGTACAAGTTTTAGGTTGAAATCTTACCGGAATCACGAGGAATCGAGAAAAAAGGGTCCTAGAGCGTGTTTGGTCGAGTGAGAGCTGTCACATCACTGTTCAAGTGATGTGACACGCTATTTATAGGCAACAGAATGAGCTGGAGGGTACTGGGTCGGATGGCCCATCCGTTCGGATGGCCCATCCGTTCGGATGGCCTGTCCATTCGGATGGCCACTCCGGCGCGGGGAATTTCTCCGTTTTCGAGCGTTGCGATAGTTTTTGGGGGTACGCGCTTTCTATAGTTAATTTATATTATATATATATATATGTCACTAGGGGTCGTATTTACGTATCCACATTTCAAAGGTTCGATATAACAATCGGTTTTCGTTTCGAGTGTGCGATTACTAGCGACGTTTCACGGCCACCGAGGAGGGTAGAATAGGTCCTTTCTCGATGTCATCGTGAACGTTATTGTGTGTTGTGCCACAATGACTGACGGGGTACCACTCACTCGTATTGTCATCATCGTCACGACGACTGGAGCTATAGCACTCACCCGAGAGTCTTTGTTAGCGTTAGTTGTCTGTGTTTCGACACATCACGGCCACCGAGGAGGGTAGAATAGGTCCTCGCTGTGACAACCCGAGTATTCAAGGTCTCTATTTGACTTAACCTTGTACTTATTGGCAAAGTGTTATATATATATATATATATATGGTGTGCATTACATTTGAGTATATGTTAATAATATGTTTCATGTTAATATTGTGTTATGTGAAATTAAAAGTTGAACTTTGACCGAACACCCTCTAGCCGAAAACCCCCACCCACGAAATCATCCCCACCCGAAAACACCCCTGTGGTGAAAACATCTTAGTGTTTTCGTCCACTACTAGTCGACGAAATCAAATGGGCTTTGGCCCAGTAGCGATTAGATATAGGGTCTTGTTCATAACCTTTACACGAAGTCTGTAACTAGCAAACCCTAAATCACTTCTCACCTCCTCTCGCTACCCATTGAAAACCCGACGGCAATCTTGTGTTAGAGCGATCAAGTTACTGTCTCGATTATCACGGTTAGTATTAATCCTTATTCGATTATATGATTAAAAACACTTTTGACTGTTATTTAGCTTTATGAGGTAACTGTTATCATGCGATGCTTATCATCATATGAATTGATAGTGATTATTAAGGGTGCAACGTTTTAATGATCTGGGAAACACATGATTTGTATGCTGATGGGTTTATGTGTCTAAGTCTGAACTACCATGATCAATGCATGATTTCAAATATTAGAGTTCTGATGAATTAGATTGTATGTTTTTGATTGGGGTTTGTTAGTTGAGATCTCTAGGATTGAATTTTTGATTCATGACTCATGATTATATTTACTGTTAAATGGTTAAGTGATATTGCATGCTGTGTATATGTATGTGTTACAAGAACGGATGAGGCAATGATTAAATAATTAGGATCTGATAATCGTATGATCATTGGGTTGATGAAACTGCTGATAATGATGATGATTAGGGTTTTTCATTTGTTGATGCGTAACTGTTACATTTATCGACGAAATCAGGTACCAACGAAAACACGGGGACCGACGAAAACACAGGGAACAAGACGAAAACACTTTAGTGTTTTCGCCATCCAACAACTCGGCGAAAACCCATGGATTTCGTTGCCTAGGGTTTTCGTCCAAAGGCGATTTCGTCCCTAGTGTTTTCGCCATGTTGATTTCGTCGAGTGATTTGGACACTAACTCTGTTAGCTTATTAAACCTGTTAAGTTTACTTACACTGTTAAGCATGTCAATCATGTTAATATGTTAACTGGGTTATGTTAACTAGGTTATGTATGTTAAGCTCATTATGTATGATAACTTTGTTAAGTTTGATCTAACTTGATATGAAACAGTAACTACATTAAGTGTGTTAACTTTATTATGTATACTAATTCTGATAATCCTGATTAACACTGTTAAGCTTACCAAGACTGTTAACGAACAACCATGTTAGAATAAACTGTGAAAGACATTTATGAGAAGCATGAATTGCATGATAATGATTTACTGCTTACGTGATATATGATGTTAACTGCCAAGCACACTTTGTGTCATAGATTGCATGCGAAACTTTACGAACTTGAACTGATTGAGAATACGTGCATACTATAGGACTTGACTGATTTCTTGTGAGCACATAGTTTAGCATACCGAGCAAACCAAGGTGAGTTCACACTCCTTCCAAGGCATGGGATTCCCAAGGGTTGGGAATGGGTTAATGATTTAAATGGTAACTACAACCATCCTCCGTGGGTAGGATGCCAAGATTACACACTGGACCAAAACTCTATCATGAAGTCCCTCATTTATATCGACTTAATCGCCGAGGCTTATGGCGAGCGGGTCATTAGTTAAAAGCGCTATTAGGTTTAACAAACCTCACACCGTGCCAGTCGGACGGACGTGTACTAATGGACTATGGGCAAAGGGTCAATGCTGATAGACATTGACTTAGGGCACCACTTACATTTTCGTAGTAGTCGATACGCACGGTCTAGTAACACAAGGGAAGCCCCCACTAATCTTCGCAAACATGTCTGGGAGACCGCGATACGAATTAATATGATACATGGTTTACAAAACGAACATATGATTTACGAAACGAATGATATAACTAAACAACCAATTGTGAACTCGCTCAACTTTGTTGTTGATTCGTTGTTACATGCCTTGCAGGTCGTTAGGTACTCATGGGGCTTGCACAGGGAGGCGCGGTCGTTGTGGGACATGGCAGTGTGTGCCATGCTAAAAAAAACATTACTTTATTTCGTACTTAATACTTACATTGGGTTTTACAATTATGCTTCCGCTAAACACTTAACTACGTTTTTTATTTGAAACACCTTTCATATTGTGTGGTTGAATTTTACTTATTACTTGTTATGTTCAATATGATTGGTGGCTTGATCCTGGTCAGTCACGCCTCCAAGCGGCGATACTCCGCATGTGGATTTTGGGGGTGTGACAGATTGGTATCAGAGCCATTGGTTATAGTGAACTTGGTTTTAATAAAGGGAAAAAGTTTTTGTTAAAACCAGACTATAACCTGAACAGTGCTCAACGATCCACAACGACGCTTCACTCCACGTGCAAGACTCGACATTCTAGGTGATATGATTTATGTTTACATTGCCTACTTGCTAGATTACATAGAACTTTGCTCATGGTATGTTTAGATAAACGTAACAACTATTGTTTGAAAACACGTGTGTTCTTACTCTCTTCTGTCATCGCACTTTCGCGAACCCCTCTCACTCATGTTTCCTTTGATATGAAGATCATGGCTGGACGCGTTAACATGACTCAAGCCCAGTTGACGGCTCTGATTAACCAACAAGTTGCTGCGGCACTTGCAGCCGCCCAAGCAGGAGGTATATCCTGCAGTCGCAACTCACTCTAGGATCTTTAGATCCTACACTCCTAAACCAACTCTTGTGTTTAACTTTGTCCCCTTCAGTGCGCGTTCAAAACTTCCATGGACTGTCGTCCTAGTACTTTTAGTGGCATTGAAGGGGCCGTTGGACTCCTCCACTGGTTTGAGAAGCTCGAGTCAGTCTTCGAAATGTGTGAATGCCCTGAGGCTCGTAGGGTGAAGTATGCCACTGGTACTCTCGAAGGCGTTGCGTTGACTTGGTGGAACGCACAAGTCCAAATGTTGGGACTGGTAGCTGCCAATGCCACCCCATGGAACGACTTTAAGGAACTGATCAAGCGGGAATACTGTAGCCGTGATGACATCCACAAGTTGGAAGTGGAGTTCTTTAACCTGAAGATGACAGGGTCAGAAATAGAGGCGTATACGAAAAGGTCAAACGAGCTGGCCATCTTGTGTCCAACTATGGTGGATCCTCCCATCAAGTGTATTGAGCTGTATCTCAGGGGTCTTGTACCAGAAATTCAAAGCCATGTGACTTCGGCTAACCTTGCTACCATCCAGGATGTTACTCGTCTTGCTCATCGTCTCACAAACCAGGCAGTGGAACAGAACAGGCTGCCTAAGCGCATCGGTGCTACTACTGCTACCACTTCTGCTACTCCCAGTGACAACAGGCGAAAATGGGATGGAGCCTCCAGCAAGGGTTCAACTACAGTTCAGTCTCAGGCACAACAGCGAAAGATCGATGATTACCAAAGCCCCAGTCAGCAGTCTTCTGGTAGTCAAGGGCAGGGTGGATATCGAGGAAACCTTCCAAAGTGCAACAAATGCAACAGACACCACAATGGTCAGTGCAACAGGGGTCGTTGTCAGAGGTGTCTCAAGATGGGTCATGAAGCTAAGGATTACAGGAGCTCACGACCTACGAATCAGAACCAACAACAACAACCACCAGCTCCACAGAACCAGCAGCGACAGCGAGGTAACAGGGGATGCTTTCAGTGTGGTGCTGAAGGCCACTTCAAGCGGGACTGCCCCCAGTTAAATCAAAATCCGAACAACAACAACAACAATAATCAGGGTAATGGGAATAACAACGGGGGAAACAATGATGGCAACGGTGCCAGGGGTCGAGCGTTCGTGCTGGGTCAGGGTGACGCAAGGAATGATCCTAACGTGGTGATGGGTAAGTTCCTTCTCGACGACTTTTATGTTACTGTTTTATTTGATTCGGGTGCCGATACCAGTTATGTGTCTCTAAAAGTTAGTCAAATGTTAAAACGCACACCAACTCCCTTAAACACCAAGCATGTCGTAGAGTTAGCAAACGGTAAGAGTGTAGAAGCCACACACGTAGTTAAAGATTGTAAGCTCGTCCTAGCTGGTCAGACATTCTCCATCAATCTTATTCCTATAGTCTTGGGTAGTTTCGACATTGTCATTGGGATGGATTGGTTATCCCAACAGCAAGCAGAGATCCTATGCAAAGAGAAGATTGTTCGTATTCCCCGTTCTGGAAAAGAACCTCTCGAAATTCAAGGCGATAAGAGTGGTGCTGTAGTGGGCATCATCTCCTTCCTTAAGGCCCAGAAGTGTTTGCGAAAGGGCCACACCGCTATCTTAGCACTTGTTACTGATGCATCAACGAAAGAGAAGAGAATTGAGAATATTCCCGTAGTACGTGATTTTCCTCAAGTGTTCCCTGAAGATTTACCTGGGCTACCACCTCATCGCCAGGTCGAATTCCAAATTGAGCTAGCTCCTGGAGCAGCACCCATAGCTCGAGCACCTTATCGCTTAGCTCCAACCGAACTGGAAGAACTGTCCAAGCAATTGCAAGAACTCTTGAATAAGGGTTTCATTCGTCCTAGCTCTTTGCCCTGGGGAGCTCCTGTGTTGTTTGTGAAGAAGAAAGACGGTACCTTCCGTATGTGCATAGATTACCGCGAACTAAACAAGGTGATCGTAAAGAATCGCTATCCTCTTCCGCGTATTGACGACTTGTTCGACCAGCTGCAAGGGTCGAGCTACTATTCAAAGATTGATCTGAGGTCAGGCTACCATCAACTGAGAGTCCGGGACGAGGACGTCTCCAAAACATCATTCAGAACACGCTACGGCCATTTCGAGTTTCTGGTCATGCCATTCTGGTTAACAAACGCGCCTGCAGTCTTCATGGATCTTATGAACAGAGTGTGCAAGCCTTACTTGGATAAGTTTATGATTGTATTCATCGACGACATTCTGATCTACTCTAAGAGTCGGGAGGAACACGAGCAGCATTTACGACTCATTTTGGAACTCCTTCGAGCAGAACAGCTGTACGCCAAGTTTTCAAAATGCGACTTCTGGCTTCGTGAAGTCCACTTTCTAGGCCACGTGGTAAACAAGGATGGGATTCATGTTGATCCATCCAAGGTAGACTCGATCAAGAACTGGCCTGCACCCCGTACACCAACAGAAATCTGTCAATTCTTGGGTTTGGTGGGCTACTACAGAAGGTTTATCAAAGACTTTTCCAAGATTGCGCAGCCGCTTACTTCACTAACTCAGAAAGGCGTTATCTATCGTTGGGGAAATGCACAGGAATTAGCATTTCAACACTTAAAGGATAGACTTTGTAGCACACCTATTCTCTCATTGCCTGAAGGCACAGATGATTTTGTGGTCTATTGCGACGCGTCAATTCAGGGGCTTGGCTGCGTGTTGATGCAACGGGATAAAGTCATTGCTTATGCCTCACGCCAACTTAAGATTCATGAAAGAAATTACACTACACACGATCTGGAGCTGGGAGCTGTTGTTTTCGCACTCAAGATATGGAGACATTACCTGTACGGTACCAAGTGCACCATCTACACCGATCACAGGAGTCTCGAGCATATCTTCAAGAAGAAGGAGTTGAACATGCGACAACGTCGATGGGTCGAGCTAATGAATGATTATGAATGTGCAATCAAGTACCATCCGGGCAAAGCTAATGTTGTGGCCGACGCCCTCAGTCGAAAAGATACTACACCTAAACGCGTGCGAGCATTACAACTTACCATCCAGTCTAGTCTTCCTACACAGATACGAGATGCTCAGGTTGAAGCATTGAAACCAGAAAACGTCAGGGCTGAAGCCCTACGCGGCTCAAGGCAACGGTTAGAAGAAAAGGCAGACGGCGCCTACTATGTAACAGGACGCATCTGGGTCCCACTCTATGGCAATTTACGAGAACTTGTAATGGATGAAGCACATAAGTCTTGCTACTCAGTACATCCTGGTTCAGATAAGATGTACCACGATCTTAGAACTACGTATTGGTGGCCTAGCATGAAAGCTCACATAGCAACTTACGTTAGCAAATGTTTGACTTGTGCGAGAGTCAAAACTGAATATCAGAAACCATCAGGCCTACTCCAACAACCAGAGATTCCACAATGGAAATGGGAGCAAATTTCCATGGATTTTGTAACTGGCCTGCCTAGATCTCAACGTGGGAATGATACTATTTGGGTGATCGTGGATCGACTCACAAAATCTGCACACTTTTTGGCTATCAAGGAAACGGATAAGTTCTTCACTCTAGCAGATGTCTACCTTAAAGAAGTGGTTTCGAGGCACGGGGTGCCCATCTCTATTATTTCCGATCGTGATGCACGTTTTACTTCTGAACTGTGGCAAGCGATGCACAAGTACTTTGGCTCACGATTAGACATGAGCACAGCTTACCACCCGTAAACGGATGGGCAGTCTGAACGCACCATCCAAACCCTAGAAGACATGCTTCGTGCATGTGTAATCGATTTCGGCAATGGCTGGGAAAAACACCTCCCTTTGGTGGAGTTTTCGTATAACAACAGTTACCACACCAGCATTCAAGCCGCTCCATTTGAGGCACTGTACGGGCGTAAGTGCCGATCACCTCTCTGTTGGGCAGAAGTTGGCGACAGCCAAATCACTGGCCCAGAACTGGTAGTAGACACAACGGAAAGAATTGCTCAGATACGACAACGCATGGCGGCAGCTCACGACCGTCAGAAAGCCTACGCTGATAAGCGCAGGAAACCACTCGAGTTCCAAGTTGGGGATCGAGTGCTACTCAAAGTTTCACCCTGGAAGGGTGTGGTTCGCTTTGGAAAAAGGGGCAAACTTAATCCGCGATACGTCGGACCATTTGAAATCATAGAGAAAATAGGCAAAGTGGCCAACAAACTAAACCTGCCCGCAGAACTCAGTGCAGTTCACAACGTTTTTCACGTGTCGAATCTGAAGAAGTGTCTGTCAGATGAGGCCCTAATAGTTCCTTTGAAGGAGCTCACTATCGACGATCAGTTGCGATTCGTCGAGGAACCAGTTGAAATCACGGACCGAGACGTTAAGGTCCTCAAGCACACCAGAATACCTCTTGTTAGAGTTCGTTGGAACTCCCGTCGTGGCCCAGAGTTTACCTGGGAACGAGAAGATCAAATGAAACTCAAGTATCCCCAGTTGTTCGGAAACAGTGCAACCACTACTGAGATTGAAGCTACTGCAGAATTTCGGGACGAAATTCCAAATCAACGGGGGGATGATGTGACACCCCAGGAAAACCAGGAAACAACACAACACAACTAGCTTCCTCAGTAACCACGTGCTAAATTTCGGGACGAAATTTCTTTCAAGTTGGGGATAATGTGGCAACCCGAGTTTTCAAGGTCTCTATTTGACTTAACCTTGTACTTATTGGCAAAGTGTGTTATATATATATATATATATATATATATATGGTGTGCATTACATTTGAGTATATGTTAATAATATGTTTCATGTTAATATTGTGTTATGTGAAATTAAAAGTTGAACTTTGACCGAACACCCTCTAGCCGAAAACCCCCACCCACGAAATCATCCCCACCCGAAAACACCCCTGTGGTGAAAACATCTTAGTGTTTTCGTCCACTACTAGTCGACGAAATCAAATGGGCTTTGGCCCAGTAGCGATTAGATATAGGGTCTTGTTCATAACCTTTACACGAATTCTGTAACTAGCAAACCCTAAATCACTTCTCACCTCCTCTCGCTACCCTTTGAAAACCCGACGTCAATCTTGTGTTAGAGCGATCATGTTACTGTCTCGATCATTACGGTTAGTATTAATCCTTATTCGATTATATGATTGAAAACACTTTTGACTGTTATTTAGCTTTATGAGGTAACTGTTATCATGCGATGCTTATCATCATATGAATTGATAGTGATTATTAAGGGTGCAACGTTTTAATGATCTGGGAAACACATGATTTGTATGCTGATGGGTTTATGTGTCTAAGTCTGAACTACCATGATCAATGCATGATTTCAAATATTAGAGTTCTGATGAATTAGATTGTATGTTTTTGATTGGGGTTTGTTATTTGAGATCTCTAGGATTGAATTTGTGATTCATGACTCATGATTATATTTACTGTTAAATGGTTAAGTGATATTGCATGCTGTGTATATGTATGTGTTACAAGAACGGATGAGGCAATGATTAAATAATTAGGATCTGATAATCGTATGATCATTGGGTTGATGAAACTGCTGATAATGATGATGATTAGGTTTTTCATTTGTTGATGCGTAACTGTTACATTTATCGACGAAATCAGGTGCCAACGAAAACACGGGGACCGACGAAAACACAGGGAACAAGACGAAAACACTTTAGTGTTTTCGCCATCCAACAACTCGACGAAAACCCATGGATTTCGTCGCCTAGGGTTTTCGTCCAAAGGCGATTTCGTCCCTAGTGTTTTCGCCATGTTGATTTCGTCGAGTGATTTGGACACTAACTCTGTTAGCTTATTAAACCTGTTAAGTTTACTTACACTGTTAAGCATGTCAATCATGTTAATATGTTAACTGGGTTATGTTAACTAGGTTATGTATGTTAAGCTCATTATGTATGATAACTTTGTTAAGTTTGATCTAACTTGATATGAAACAGTAACTACATTAAGTGTGTTAACTTTATTATGTATACTAATTCTGATAATCCTGATTAACACTGTTAAGCTTACTAAGACTGTTAACGAACAACCATGTTAGAATAAACTGTGAAAGACATTTATGAGAAGCATGAATTGCATGATAATGATTTACTGCTTACGTGATATATGATGTTAACTGCCAAGCACACTTTGTGTCATAGATTGCATGCGAAACTTTACGAACTTGAACTGATTGAGAATACGTGCATACTATAGGACTTGACTGATTTCTTGTGAGCACATAGTTTAGCATACCGAGCAAACCAAGGTGAGTCCACACTCCTTCCAAGGCATGGGATTCCCAAGGGTTGGGAATGGGTTAATGATTTAAATGGTAACTACAACCATCCTCCGTGGGTAGGATGCCAAGATTACACACTGGACCAAAACTCTATCATGAAGTCCCTCATTTATATCGACTTAATCTCCGAGGCCTATGGCGAGCGGGTCATTAGTTAATAGCGCTATTAGGTTTAACAAACCTCACACTGTGCCAGTCGGACGGGCGTGTACTAATGGACTATGGGCAAAGGGTCAATGCGGATAGACATTGACTTAGGGCACCACTTACATTTTCGTAGTAGTCGATACGCACGGTCTAGTAACACAAGGGAAGCCCCCACTAATCTTCGCAAACATGTCTTGGAGACCGCGATACGAATTAATACGATACATGGTTTACAAAACGAACATAAGATTTACGAAACGAATGATATAACTAAACAACCAATTGTGAACTCGCTCAACTTTGTTGTTGATTCGTTGTTACATGCCTTGTAGGTCGTTAGGTACTCATGGGGCTTGCACAGGGAGGCGCGGTCGTTGTGGGACATGGCAGTGTGTGCCATGCTAAAAAAAAACATTACTTTATTTCGTACTTAATACTTACATTGGGTTTTACAATTATGCTTCCGCTAAACACTTAACTACGTTTTTGATTTGAAACACCTTTCATATTGTGTGGTTGAATTTTACTTATTACTTGTTATGTTCAATATGATTGGTGGCTTGATCCTGGTCAGTCACGCCTCCAAGCGGCGATACTCCGCATGTGGATTTTGGGGGTGTGACACTCGCTCAATGTCATCGTGAGTGTTAGTGTTTGCGATGTGATGTAGTGATAATGTATTGCGAAAATATGCGATTATCCTTCGAATAGCGATGTATGCGATATAGTTACATTATGATCTGAATCTCTGGTGCTAGGCGTAACGAGTATATCGGGTAGTAACAACGCATGAAAGTGCGGGTTGTTACAATGTTGTTCCAAAAACCATAAGTTGTTAAGTTCCTTGTTCTTTATAAAAACATGCCATGGGGAGCTACCCCACTGTTTTAAACCACTAGACCCGTTACCATATCGACTACTGACTTAAGTTATGTTGAGTGCCCCGAGTCAATGTCTATCATCATTGACTAAGTGCCCAAGTGTATTAGGCCACGCCCGTCCTCTGCGCTACGGTGTGAGTCTTGTCAAACCTAATAGCGCTATTTAACTAATAACCCGTTCGCCATTGGCCCGGTGATTAAGTCGATATAAAATGATAAGGGACTTTAAGATAGAGTTATTGTCTAGTAAGCTTAAGACATGTATTATACGGTTGTCGTCCTTCCCAAGGAGGATGGTAGTACGTATTCTACCCAAGGAGAATACGCAGGTTGCATCCCACCCAAAGGGAATAGTTGTTGTTTAACCCATTCCCAAACCACCAGGAATCCCATGCATTGAAGAAAAGTGTGAACTCACCTTCGATTGTTCGGTTGGTCTCTTAAAATGGTTAGGAGTCAAGGTAGGTCAATCACGTCCTATTACGATTACCATTTAGTTTATTAGCGTGTTCAAGTAAGGCACAAAGCTCCTACACGTATCTAACACATACCATGCACTTACTTTGACAACTTACGTACATACACATATTCCACATATAATTTCTCGTGATCAAAGCACACAATAATTCACATAACACTTTCGTTGACATTAAAAAACTTTGATCATTCTCAGATAGCATAAACAATATTTAGATACGCAAATAACAACTTATTACGTTTCAGCTTTGACGTCCAGAACTAGGTTGTTTTCGGGTATTTTTATAAAATAGTTATCTTATTCCAAAAATTCTAAATAATTTACAGAAGGTTCTAAGTGGTCCACGTCACCTTGTGTAAAATATCAAGACCTAACTCATTACCAATTATTTATTAAAAATCATCTAATAGGTTGCAGTCAGATTCGTCGCTTTCTGACTGCAGTCCACGGAAAAATTTATTTAAAATTCATCATCTGTCCGAATGACAAAATTCCAGTAGGAGATTTTCGGCAACATCCGTGCCCAGTTACTGTACGAAATTTACAGCCTTACTCTATCCAGTTTACAAGTTATAACGAAAAGCGTACATGAAATTCTGCAAAAAAACGCAGCTTCTGCTGCTGTGTTAAACAGCTCTTTAAAAATAGCAAACGACCTCAGAAAAATGTGATTCCAGTGCCATTTGAAGCGTTTTTCGAAAACGTATGATTTAGACTTCAGAAAATCAGTTTTTCAATATATAACGACCTGTTTACAGCCAACTGAAGTTGGCTGTAAATGTTAATCAGCTTCCTGTTTTCAGCTTTTAACGACACAAAATGAGTCTCTATCTACTTAAACACAAACTCAATGAGCAACAACAACATTTAAACATCACTTACAACAGGTTATCGATCTAGCTCAGATTATTTATCACTTAAAACTCTTAGAATATCACAAGGTTCAACCCATAAACAAAACCCTAATGACATACGAACGCAAATATGATCACAATATCAATCAAGCATGAGTTCTAGTCGCTAGTACTACCCGAAATCATCATATCATCACAAGTATCAAGCCAAGCAAAAGAAACGCAGCCAAGACACTTCACATTATCTCAAGGATCAAAACCCTAATGAACCTATACATGTCTATACATACATAAGTAGTAATACGAATCATTATATTCGATTTTCATGAACTCTAAACTACAGTTTAACATCATAACCATCAAGATCATCAAGAATATACACAACACAGCCATGTATACACCAAAAACATCATGAATCGTAATCTAACATGTGCACTAACCTTGGAGAGGAGAGAAGGAACTAGGGGAAAGGAGCTGCGAACAAGAGAAAGGATTTGCGAGGGGGGGGGGTGCTGCACTCTGCCGTCACACACACCAGGAAGGATGGAATAGGGTTTGGTTTCCTCATGCACAAACTTACGTATATAATAAATTAGAGGGGTGTTTGGGCGGTTTGGGCTCAATGGGCCGCAAGGAACAAGGGGTGCGGGTTGGGCTTTGTGTCGTAAGGGGAAGGGGTTGCGGGTTGGGTTAGTTTGTTTTGGGCCGAGAAAGGATTGGGCCAAGAGCCAAAAAGATCTAAACGGGAGAGGGTTGAGCTGAGATCACGTGTACGACTCGAGTGTAGTGTACGGTGACGAGTGAAGTGTGCGGCCCGAGGTTTTGTACGACAAGACTTAGACTATTCATACATACTTACAACATCTGCGGCCTATAAACATATAACATCCTCACAATCATACAAATACATAGCGAGATTTGGGTAAACATATATCATTCAATCAAGCAACGCATAACAATTATTCACATAATCGTGCTCGTAAGTTATATCAAGGTACAAAGCGTGAAAAGAAAACCACCAAGAAAAGGTTCTTAAAATATGAGTTGTCACATCATCCCCAAGTTGAAAGAAATTTCGTCCCGAAATTTAGCACGTAGACACTGAAGAAGCTAGTTGTGTTGTGTGTTTTCCTGGGGTATCACATCATCCCCCCGTTGGTTTGGAATTTAGTCCCGAAATTCCATAGTAGCTTCAGTATTGGACTCACCTTTGTTAAACAACTGGGGATTCTCGCGTTTCATTTGGTCTTCTCGTTCCCAGGTAAACTCTGGGCCACGACAGGAGTTCCAACGAACTCGAGTGATGGGTATCTTGCTACGTTTGAGAGTCTTAACTTCCCGATCCATCATTTCCACTGGTTCCTCGACGAAGCGCAACTGGTCATCGATAGTGAGTTCCTTGAAAGGAACGATGAGGGTCTCATCTGACAAACACTTCTTCAGATTCGACACGTGAAAGACGTTAGGAACACCGCTGAGTTCTTCGGGTAAATTCAGTCTGTACGCCACTGTTGGGATTGAACCCTACCAAAGGAACAGTTGATAAAGCCAAAACTGGATCAGATCAGTTGATTCACAATAAGCAGTTGTTTGCATCAGATCTTTCCCCTTGAAAGTGATCCTAACATCTGATGACCTCAAGTACTGCTCTCCACAAACAACTGCTGTTCACTAAAGACTGTTGAAGATAAAGCACTGATGCTTAATCTACTGATATGGTTCAAGTACTGTTGAAGACACAAAGCACTGCTGGAGTTATAATAGTGGAATGATGAAGCAGTAGTTTACTTTATTTCTTGTATTATATTGTAATCAGTAGTTTAGTCAGCAGTGTTTGTATTGATCAGTGGTTATAGGTTGTTAGGAGGTTAGATGTCACTTTCATGGTGACGTCAGCCAAAAGATGCTCAGTGGTTTGTTCTGTACTATAAATAGAACAGTACCCTGTACTGTTCTATTAGCTCTCTTCATCACCAAGTCATTCTGTATGAATAATCACTGTGAGCTTAGGCTGAGGGGGAGACTTTGTGCATTCATGCATTGTGAATTGATTATTGTAACAAATACAATCTTTCGATTTCAATATAAACATGTTTGCTTAAACTTATTCTCTCTTTGATTGTGTGTTGAAAGTTTATTCCATCTATTTCCGCTGCAACTATCTCTGTTTCATCTTCATTTTGTTAAACAAACACAATCATAAGAAACTCAGATCCTAACAGCCACCTTGCCGATTTTCTCAGTGATTTCGAAGGGTCCGACATAATGCGGATTAAGTTTGCCCCGTTTGCCAAAGCGAACCACACCTTTCCATGGTGAGACTTTAAGTAGCACTCGATCCCCAACCTAGAACTCGAGAGGTTTCCTATGCTTATCAGCGTAGCTTTTCTGACGGTCACGAGCTACCGCCATTCGTTGTCTGATTTGGGTAATCTTTTCCATTATGTCGATAACGAGTTCTGGGCCAGTGATTTGACTGTCGCCAATTTCTGCCCAGCATAGAGGTGATCGGCATTTCCACCCGTACAAAGCCTCAAACTGAGCAGCCTTGATGCTGGTGTGGTAACTATTGTTGTATGAAAACTCCACTAAAGGTAGATGCCTTTCCTAGCCGTTATCAAAGTCGATAACACATGCTCGAAGCATGTCTTCAAGAGTCTGGATGGTGCGTTCAGTCTGCCCATCCGTCTACGGGTGATAAGTTGTGCTCATGTTTAGACGTGAGCCAAAGGATTTGTGCATCGCCTGCCACAAATCAGATGCAAAGCGTGGGTCTCGATCAGAAATGATGGAAGTTGGCACTCCGTGCCTGGCGACTATCTCCTTCAGATAGATTTCTGCGAGTGTAGAAAACTTATCAGTTTCCTTGATTGCCAGAAAGTGTGCAGACTTGGTTAGTCGATCCACGATCACCCAGATGGTGTCGTTTCCTTGCTAAGATCTAGGTAAGCCAGTGACGAAATCCATGGAAATTTGCTCCCATTTCCATGTTTGGATCTCTGGTTGTTGGAGTAGTCCTGATGGCTTCTTGTATTCAACCTTAACCCTAGCACAGGTCAAGCATTTACTAACATAGGTCGCTATGTTAACTTTCATGTCTGGCCACCAGTACAGAGTCTTGAGATCTTGGTATATCTTGTCAGAACCAGGTTGCACCAAGTAACGAGACTTGTGTGCTTCATCCATCACTAGCTCTCGTAGGTTTCCCTAGGACGGAACCCAAATACGTTCCATGAAGTAATAGGTACCGTCTTCCTTGTGTACAAGTTTCTTTTCCATGCCCCGCAGGGACTCAGCTTTGAGGTTTTCTTCCTTCAGTGCTTCAATCTGAGCGTCACGAATTTGGGTAGGAAGACTGGAGTGAATTGTAAGCTGCAACGCGCGTACACGCTTAGGTTTGGTTTCCTTGCGACTGAGGGCATCGACCACAACGTTGGCCTTACCTGGATGATACTTGATTGCGCACTCGTAGTCATTTAGGAGTTCGACCCACCGATGCTGTCACATGCTTAACTCCTTCTGATCGAAGATATGCTGGAGACTTTTGTGATCGGTGTAGATGGTGCACTTGGTACCGTACAAGTAATGTCTCCATATCTTGAGTGCAAACACTACTGCCCCCAACTCCAAATCATGGGTAGTGTAGTTCTTTTCGTGAACCTTGAGTTGGCGTGATGCGTAAACAATAACTTTCTCACGTTGCATCAACACCCAACCAAGTCCTTGGATTGACGCGTCACAATAAACAACGAAGTCTTCTGCGCCATTAAGTAACGAAAGAATGGGTGCGCTACAAATTTTCACATTCAATTATCGAAACACGCATTTCTGAGCATCACCCCATCGGTAGGTGACACCCTTCTGAGTTAGGATAGTGAGAGGCTGATCTTCGAGAAATCCTTGATAAATCTTCGGTAGTAACCCGCCAGACCCAAGAATTGACGGATTTCAGTTGGAGTTCAAGGTGCAGGCCAGTTATTGATTTAGTCAATCTTGGATGGATCAACGTGAATCCCATCTTCATTGACTACGTGGCCTAGGAAATGGACTTCACGAAGCCAAAAGTCACATTTCGAAAACTTAGCGTAGAGCTGCTCTGTTCGAAGAAGTTCAAGAATAAGTCGCAGATGATGCTCGTGTTCCTCCTGACTCTTAGAATAGATCAGGATGTCATCAATGAAAACAATAACGAACTTATCCAAGTATGGTTTTCACACTCGGTTCATGAGATCCATGAAAACCGCAGGTGCGTTAGTCAACCCGAACGGCATAACCAGAAACTCGTAGTGTCCGTAACGCGTCCTGAATGCTGTCTTGGGGATGTCTTCGTCTTGAACTCTCAGCTGATGATAACCCGATCTCAGATCAATCTTAGAATAGAAGCTCGACCCTTGCAACTGGTCGAACAGGTCATCGATACGCGGAAGGGGATAACGATTCTTCACGGTCACCCTGTTAAGTTCGCAGTAGTCTATGCACATACGGAAGGTATCGTCTTTCTTCTTAACAAAAAAGGCTGGGGCTCCCCAGGGCGAACAACTAGGATGAATAAAAGCCTTGTCCAATAGTTCCTGTAACTGCTTGGACAATTCTTCCAATTCTGACGGGGCTAAACGATAAGGCGAACGAGTTATAGGCGCTGCTCCAGGGGCTAATTCAATTTTAAACTCGACTTGACGATGAGGCGGAAGACCAGGTAATTCCTCAGGGAATACCTCAGGAAAGTCGTGTACGATCGGGATCTCTTCAATCTTCTTCTCTTTCATTGAAGTATCGGTAACACGGGCTAGAATGGCGGTGTGGCCCTTTCGCAGACACTTCTGGGCCTTAAGGAACGAGATGTTGCCCACAACAACACCACTCTTATCACCATGAATAGTGAGAGGTTCATCGTTAGGACGAGACATTCCATTGACTTACGCATGATTATACGAGACAAGGTATCATACAGTCATTGTACAAGCATTCAAAACATGCAATTTAGGGTAGGGTAACAACTTAGCACAAAAAAAAAAACATTTTTAAAATAAATAAAAAACTTTTGCCCAAAATAATTCATAAAAGTCGCTACAATGTATTTCCGCAAACATTTAAAACATCACGGTTGTTTACACAAAACAAAAGAAATAGATAGATAAACAAGTGGAAAGGGGGTCAGTCGTCGACTCCGCTGTCTCCCCCGTCCGAGTCTTCATCCGCCGGTGCCTCCTCCGGCTCCTCTTCTGGTTCTTCCTCAGATTCTTCTTCAAGATCCTCTTCAGGTTCTTCTACCGGTATTCCTTCCGGCTCCTCATCGGGATCTTCCTCCGGCTCGAGAGGTGCCCAGGCTGGAGCTGGCTCTGGTGCAGGTGATGGTGGCATTGGCCCTGGGTCCTTTAATTGATGAACCCTTCATGCTAACATATTTAACCTATCGTCATGCGAGTCAATCCTTTCCCTATCCATACGAGCGTCTCCCATTATTAGACCTCGTACTTCACGCTCCTTTAAGGCTTCTTGCTTCAAATCACCGGTTCTCTCAAAGAGCACCTGTATCTGTTTTCCTTGGGATTCTACCCGCCCTTCTAGGGTAGTAACTTGTTTCAGCAAGAAATGATTCTATTCTAATAAGGTCTGGTTTTGCTCTATCAAAAATTGGTTATATTCCCTAAGAGCCTTCATCACTGCAGACTCGGTCTGGGCGCTAATTGGGTTAGCTGTTAACACATGTGTAGTTTGGGAGGACGACTCCCCGCCCTGAGCGAGTCTCTTACGATAAGCCAAACGCGTCTCCACTTGACGAGGGGGTGAGCGTCTAACAGCAGGTGCCTTCCCTGGCGCCCGGGGCTGATCGGATGATGCGGATGATGTAGACATGCCTGTCGAGTTAGTGACGTAACATACACGTTAAAAAAAAGAATACTCATTCACAAAACACTATATAAGAACGTCGACGCAGGAGTGTGGAAAAGAATAACAAAAGAGGGTTTGACATAAGCATATAAAGTTCCAAGTAACTCTAAGAACTAACCATATCATAAGCAACACACCATGCAAAAGTAAACTATCAAGTAGGCAGTATTAACATAAATCATACCACCTAAAGTGTTAAGCCTTGCACGTGGAGCGAAGCATCGTTGTGGATCATTGAGCACTGAGCAGGTTATAGTCCGGTTATGTCAAAAAGATTTTTCCCTTTTTTTTTAAAAGCAAGTTCACTATAAGTCTATAACCAATGGCTCTGATACTATCACACCCCGACATTTCCACGTATTACCAGTGGGCCCGGTGGGGAGTATCGTGACGTAGTTGATATCATCATGGTCAATTAATCACAGTTTAATGCGCAGCGGAAGTCTAAAAGTAATATATACAAACCGAGTTGAAAGTAACATAAAATATTACACAACGGATTGTAAGATGGATCCACAGGCGGATCTAAAACAAAAAGAAACATTGTTCAACAGATTTAAGTATCAAAAGCTTGCAAGACTCTTTATTTGATACTCAGAGTAGCCAGTCCATTACGCGTAGTACCTGCACTTAATCTTTTTGAAAAATACGTTAGTTTACACTGGTAAATACAATTAACTGACTCTTTTTGAAAACTGTTTATAAAAATTGATTTGGATGCACGAGGCATAAAATCTTTTATAACTTGGGACAATTATTTTAAATATAATCTTGTATACAGTTTTACATGTTTGTCGTCCATTCAGGACCCGGTTAGAAGAGCCGGATAAGATTAATAGACACGCCACAAGTATAGGCCCACAAGAGAGTGAGATACCGTTTATACATACGCAACTGTTAGGTGTATGCCTACACCTCGTGCTTAAGCCGTGGCCATTTCTAATTAATGAGCCGAGGATATCCCGGACATGGTCATTAACCCCCCAAAGGCATTGCATCAAACAAAACAGATTAAAACGGGTTATGTAAATGTATTAATCACAATCCGATTTAAATAACTACAAACCCTACCAAGCGTTATTATTATAATACCGTATCCCAAGCCCGTATAACGGAAAATAAGTCATAAGTATTTACCTGAGCTAAAATATAATTTTATTCCCAGCCGTATATCAATCAGCAAGTACACGTAGCTTTTACTGGGCTCCTAATCTGGAACGAAGGTTTTAATAACCTATTAGATTCCTAACGGGTCTTATTTAAGTCTTAACTTAGACCGGTTAGTTTTAAAGAAAGGTTTATGGTTCAAAACGCATGATTAAGCGAAGACCGGATTAGAATGTGATTTAGACCCGAAAAGTATGAAGACTTGTATAAAATGGGTAAACTAAACACATTCTGGATTTTGAAGTAAAAATGATAAGGTTTGACACGTTTCGGTTAATTTATGCAAAGTAGTTACATAAACCGTACCGAACGCGAATATGCATAACGGGTAATCAAATGAGTCATGTACAGGTTCCATAAGTTAATATGCTTAAAATATGTTATGATATCAGTAGGATACCTTCCATTATGCCCAAAACGAATTTAAAACCAATTTAAGCCCCGTAGGGGTATTTTGGTCATTTTAAAGTTTATAAAAGAGGTTAAATAGTAATCTGAGGTTCTGGTCTAAAATAATCAGAAAAAATATTTATTTTAACAAGTTATATCAGTAAGATATCTTATATATGTGAAATTTATCATTTATGACCAAACTATGCACCGTAAGGGCATTTTGGTCATTTCACATATGCTTTAAGGGTTAAATTCGGAAATCTGAGTTCAGAACTTGAACTTACTGTTAAAGTATAAAAATTTATTCATAACATCAGTAGGTAATAAGTCTTAGGTGCCAAATATGGTTTTAAACCATACTATGCGCCTAAATCGCATAAAAGTCAGTATTTGACGATATTCGGGTTGATTAAGGAAATCTGAGATTTTGATCAGCCTTTTCTATTTAAAATAACTTATTTAATGTATAAAATCAGTAGAAAAAGGTTTGATATGTAAAGGATGTGTAAAACTCATTTTATTAGCAAAAATGGCATTATCGTCAATTACCGATCCTATGCAAGAACTCTATGTTATGATCAGTTTAAAATTTAATAAAAATCCCTAAATATTATATTATATCAGTGGGTAGAAAGTTTGGTGTCAAAATTTGGATTTAAATGTGATTCATACTAAAAATGCCATTTAATTAATAAAAAGCTTTTGTTTTACGATATTGAGCATAACTCTTATTTCAGACCATTAAATGATGTCAAATTTTTAGAACATACTTAAATATCAGTAATAAAGGTTTTTGTCCACTCACATTTTCAAAAATCTTGTTTTATTGATAAAAAGGCATAATGGTCAACATTTAAGCATTTAACGTAAACATGCAAATGATTCAGATTTCTAAGGAACCATATAGTATAATCTCAGAGGGTTATACTAGCATGTAATATGGTCCTAAAGGAACCCTAAGGCATAACTAAACTAAGCTAAATCGGGTCAGAACTGAAAGTTAAAGCAAAAGTCTATTTTTGCGACTTTAGGTTGCGAACCGAGCCTAAACTCATAATTGTCGGGTTGAACATGACTAAACATGTTCTTATATTATTTACCAAGTTATTTAAGTGTTAAAACATGTTCCATAACCTCTGCATTATCAGTTATGAATTAATTTGTAAAAACTGACCCGTTTGACTTTTTATTAATAAGTTTGACCGGACAATTGACCAAGTAAAAGTGATAATCAGTAGGTGCCCTTTTAAGGGTTTATTACCTATATAATTACCAACTCATAGCCACCTTCAATTCGAATAATGGCTGGACCGTTAGTGATTAATCACCAAGTCAAAGCTTAATTACGATAGCTTTGACCTTCGGTCATTAAACTAAGAAAACTTAACTAGAGAAGCTAAGAATGCTTACAAGAACTCTTAGCACGAAATTTGAACTGAGGAAAGCTTCCTAGAGCTCCAAGAGACTTCAGAGAGTGAGCTTTGAATGAAAACTCAAATGTACAAGTTCTAAGTGACCAAAATGTGGGCTATATATAGGATATTTGAAGTTGCCAAGATCATTACACCTGTTTAGGGAGGCTCCCAGATGTTTACAAGTGTTGTGGTGGCAGAAGAAACCATCAAACAAGCCCCTAGAATCGAGAACTAGCATGCAAAGGCGGTGGAACTGACTGAACCTGCAGCTGTGTAGGTTTTTCAGTCGCTGGCACTCTACGGGCATCCCATTTTACCTTCACTATCGGCACATGCTTCCTTCGAAGCTTCTTGACCTGTCGATCCTCGATCGACAAAGGTTTTTCAACGAATTTCAAACTCTCGTCAATCTGCACGTCCTTATGTGACATTGCTAGCGACTCATCGGCTAGACATTTCTTTAGATTGCAGATGTGGAACACATTATGAATTCCACTGAGCTCTTCTGGCAGATTTAGCATGTAGGCTACACTTCCGACACATTCAATGATCTCGAATGGTCGTATGTATCTCGGGCTAAGCTTGCCCTTTTTGCCAAAACGCATCACTCATTTCCAAGGTGACACCTTGAGTAGCACTTTATCACCTACCTCGAATCTCAGAGGTTTACACCTTTTATCCGCGTAGCTTTTCTGCCTATCCCTGGCAGTTTTAAGACGATCACGGATCTGAACAATCTTATCCGTCGTCTCCAGGACTATATCAGGTCCTGATAGTTGGACATCTCCAACTTCCGCCCAACAAACTGGCGTTCTACACTTTCTTCCGTACAAAGCATCGAAAGGCACTGCTTGAATACTCGAATGATAGCTATTATTGTACGAAAATTCAATCAACGGAAGATGGTCATCCCAACTTCCACCTAAGTCAATAACACAAGCTCGTAACATATCCTCAAGTGTTTGAATCGTACGCTCGCTTTGCCCATCTGTCTGAGGATGATAAGCAGTGCTAAAATTTAATCGAGTGCCTAAGGATTGCTGAAAGCTTTTCCAAAAATGCGATGTGAATCTTGTATCCCTATCAGAGATATTAGACATTGGCACTCCATGGAGAGATACAATACGTAGATGAGATTGTATCTCTCCATGGAGTGCCAATGTCTAATATCTCTGATAGGGATACAAGATTCACATCGCATTTTTGGAAAAGCTTTCAGCAATCCTTAGGCACTCGATTAAATTTTAGCACTGCTTATCATCCTCAGACAGATGGGCAAAGCGAGCGTACGATTCAAACACTTGAGGATATGTTACGAGCTTGTGTTATTGACTTAGGTGGAAGTTGGGATGACCATCTTCCGTTGATTGAATTTTCGTACAATATACAATCTCATCTACGTATAGCTGGGCTAGCTTGTCAGAGATGTGAGTTTCTTTAATAGGCAAGAAGTGGGCTGACTTGGTCAGTCTATCGACTATAACCCAAATAGTATCATTCCCATGCTTTGTCTTTGGTAACTTAGTGATAAAATCCATATTTACCATTTCCCATTTCCAAGTGGGAAGTTCAGGCTGTTGTAGCAAACCTGACGGCTTTTGATGCTCTGCTTTAACTTGTGCGCATGTCAGACATTTAGCCACATAAGTGGCTATAGATCTCTTCAAACCTATCCACCAATAATTTGCCTTCAAATCCTGGTACATCTTATCACTGCCAGGATGAACTGAATATTTGGAGCTATGAGCTTCTTGAAGAATCACATCTCGAAGTCCTCCATAAATTGGAACCCATATTCAACCATTCAATCTTAGGATTCCATCCTTGCCATATGATAATTGCTCAGCAGTTACACCTAACTTCTCGTTCGGATAGTTACCTTCTAATACAACTTCCTTTTGAGCGGCTAACAACCTTTCATTCAAACTGTTCTTTAATTCAATGCTCTTGGCGTTGATCCTGATGGGCTTAACCCTTTCCTTTCTGCTCAAGGCATCAGCGACTACATTCACTTTGCCTGGATGATATCAGATTTCATAGTCATAGTCATTCAGTGTCTCCATCCATCGACGCTGTCTCATGTTAAGGTCCTTCTGGTTAAACAGATGTTGAAGGCTCTTGTGATCAGAATAGATCACACACTTTGTTTCATATAAGTAATGCCTCCAAAGCTTTAGTGCAAATACAATGGCACCCAACTCTAAATCATGGGTGGTGTAGTTCTTTTCGTGTACCTTTAACTGACGTGAGGCATAGGCAATAACCTTGCCCTTCTGCATAAGCACACAACCCATGCCGGTGTGCGATGCGTCGCAATAAACCACAAATTCTTCAATTCCTTCTGGCAACGTCAACATAGGAGCGTTGCTTAATTTCTGCTTAAGAATATCAAAGGATTCTTGCTGCTTGGGACCCCAGTCAAACTTGACATTCTTGCGGGTTAACGACGTTAGAGGTGCGGCAATCCTTGAAAAGTTTTCGATGAAACGCCTGTAGTATCCTGCTAGACCCAAGAAACTGCGTATCTCTGTAGGAGTCTTAGGCTCTTGCCAATTCATGATCGCTTCAATCTTAGCGGGATCCACCTGGATACCACACTCGTTTACTACGTGTCCAGGGAATTGGACTTCACAAAGCCAAAACTCACATTTTGAAAACTTAGCGTAGAGCTTCTCATGCTGTAGAAGTTTAAGGATACACCGAAGATGTTTTTCATAATCGGCTTGATTCTTTGAATAAATAAGAATGTCATCAATGAAGACAATGACAAACTTGTCTAAATACGGCTTGCAAACGCGATTCATGAGATCCATGAATGCTGCAGGTGCATTAGTGAGCCCAAAAGGCATCACTAAGAACTCATAGTGGCTGTAGCGCGTTCTGAATGCAGTCTTGTGCACGTCTTCGTCTCTGACCTTTAGTTGATGGTAACCTGACCTTAAATCAATCTTGGAGAAATAACTTGCCCCTTGCAGTTGATCGAACAAATCATCGATCATAGGTAATGAATATCTGTTCTTGATTGTAACCTTGTTCAGCTCGCGATAATCAATGCATAAACGCATCGATCCATCCTTCTTCTTCACAAATAGAATCGGAGCTCCCCAAGGGGACGAGCTAGGTCGAATAAAACCCTTTGCCAACAAATCATCCAACTGAGTCCTTAACTCTTTCATCTCAGTTGGTGCCAACCGATAAGGTGCTCTTGCAATTCGTGCTGCTCCAGGAATGATATCGATTCTGAACTCCACTTGCCTATTTGGAGGTAAACCAGGTAGTTCTTCAGGAAAAACGTCTGGATATTCAGAAATAACGGGGATGTCTTCAATCTTGGGCTTTGGTTCATCAATGGTTACCTGTGCCATATAAATGACACAACCTTTCTTCAAACATCTTGATGCCTTAAGCATAGATACTTGCTTAGGCAATCCATACTGAGTATCTCCTTGAATCGTAAGTGGCTCACCATAAGGAGTCTTGATAACCACTTGCTTCTTATCACATACAATTTGGGCTTGGTTATGAGATAACCAATCCATGCCTATCACTATGTCGAATCCTGCCAATTTCAATGGAAGCAAGGATAGCGGAAAAGAGTGATTCCTAATGGATATAAAACATCCATCTAGAACTGTTGAGGCAGTTTCTATGGTACCATCGGCCAATTCTTCTTCATACTTTATGCTTAGAGTTTTAACAGACAGATTTAATAACTTACAAAATTTATTGTCTACAAAAGACTTGTCTGCACCCGAATCAAACAACACTCTAGCATAGACATCATTGATAAGAAAAGTACCTGTTATCACGTTGTCATTCTGAATGGCCTCCTGAGCATTCATCTGAAAGACCCGAGCGTTGGTCTTTTTAGCCTCCTTAGGCTTCTTAGCAAATTTTGGGCAATTAGTCTTGATATGCCCCTTTTCGTTGCAACCATAACATGTTGCATCTTTCAATTTCTTGCAATCCAAGGTCTTATGCTCTTTGGACTTGCAGATCCCACATCCAAATGGCTTTAACTGCTACTGCGACTGTGATTTCGATTCCAACCTACATTTTCCAAAATGATGTTTCTGGCAGGTCTTAGATTTGGGTTTCTCACCCGACTGCTGGTTGTCTTTCTTAAACCCGGAACTCTTCCTATGATCCGAGTTCCCTTTTCGTTTCTTGTCGGAGCGATGAGAACTCTCATCCTCCCGCTTTCGCTTTCCTTCATCAGAAACCTTGACAGATTTGTTTCTGATAGCATCCAGTGTGAGAGATAGAGACAGATCTACCACTGACCTGAATGTGGTAGGTCTTGATGCTTTCACATTTGCCTTGATTTCTGGAGCTAAACCTCCAATAAAACGAGCTATGCGTTTCGGTTCCGGTGTGACCAAGTAAGGAACCAATCGGGACATAGTGTTGAAACTTGTAAGGTATGCTTGACAGTCTAAATTCTTCATGACCAAGGTCAAGAAGTCAGTTTCAATCCTTTCCACCTCATGCTGGGGACATAAATTATCCTTGATCAACGTAACAAACTAATCCCAAGACATGTTATACAACGTGATCTTTCCTGTAGCTTGGATTAGGGGCCTCCACCAAGCTAAAGCTTCACCTTTAAAAGATTGTGAAACAAACTTCACATTGTCCTGTTCTGCACAACCACTAATATCAACCACTGTATCCATCTCATCGAGCCAAGTCATACAATCAATGGCTCCTTTCTCCCCTGTGAAGTCCCTAGGCTTGCAGGAGATGAAATATTTATAAGAACAGGTCTTAGCACGTGGCTCTTGATTGAACACAGTTTGTTTGGATGGAACACTTCTTTGATTCGATGAGTGACGAGCATCATCCTTCTTTGACTCATGAGTTTTAGAAGGGGGCTTACTATGAGCCACATATTGAGTCTTAGTGTGAGTACCACTTGATTCCTTGAACTGTCTATCAAGAGCTCTAGTAACAGCATTGTATATCAATGCTTGAAGATCTGCACCAGCTACGTTTACTCTGGTGGTATCATTTCTCTCCCTGGGGTGACTGTTAACCTCTTCTGATTCAGCCATGTAGCTTGATTGCTACATAAAAATAATGACAATAATTCATTCAGAAATCTTATTATGGAATTGTCATTTTGGCAATTCATTAACCATGGTAAATACAAACCATATTGGTTATTTTGTTAGTCATATATGTTTAGGGTTTTCATTTATAATTTACCCCTAGTTATAAATCTTTGAAGATATTAGAGTGGCACAAAAGGCCTAGTCACAAGGACAGTTTTAAAATTTAATAGCCATGATTTTATAAAATCGAGGCATTTAGGTTTGAACATAGTTCATTACCTTTCTTGACAGGGAGTCATAGACTACAACTGCCTTTTGTCTTATTAGACATTGAATATGGCCCGTAGGCACTTCATCACTAATGGATGTCTAATATATGATAATCTTAATTGATGATTTGAACCCATGATTTCTAGATCATTAGGCTAGATAAGGGATTGGAAAATCCCAATATAAGGATGACAAGTGTGATTTTATCGTATCACTGTTGTCAGGAGTGCTAACATGTTTTCAGATGTTAACAAAGATTTGAATCTTATAAAGGTTTTACCATTAGGGCCATGTCTAAAATGACATATAGGCTAGGTTATACCTTCAAGATTTTCTTTCAATATATATATTGGCAGATTAATTACAAAAAGGAATGATATTTTGATTTATTTCATATAATATATTCATACATATGATGACAAATAAAATTTTAAATAAAACATTCCAATAAATTTAAATGAAGTACATAATTGCCCTAAACGGGACTTTAAAGAAATAACATTGTCCACACAGGGACCAAAATAAGAAATACTAGTCCTCGCAGGTAGGGGTGTAAACAGACCGGACCGGACCGGACGGGACCTTGTTCATGTTCGTCCGCCAAGGTTTTACCGGACAAACGGACGGTTCGCGGACAGAGGACCGAACGAGTTTTCTTGTTCGTGTTCGTTCATTAAGGATATGAATTTGTTCATGTCCGTTTATGTTCGTTCATTAAGATCATTAACGGACACAAACGAACTGGTTCACGGACGTTATCAAACGAATTGTTCATGAACATAAACGAATTGTTCATGAACATAAACGAAGAGTTTATGAACAAAAACGAACGGTTCATGAACACAAACAAACAAATATTAATGTAATTAAAACAACATCAATTAAAGTTTGATAGTACCTAACTATCAAGGATTACATTACACAAGTAACTAATAGATAAAAACAGTGCATATATATGCTTATATGCTGATTATTAATCATTTTAAACACATTATAATGATCTAATATCTATAATTATTATTATCATCAATATACATATATATGAATATGACAAATATAAAAAGAAAAGATAATATAATTTAAATAGAATATATAAAAAAAATTATTCTTTAATGAATAATATAAACAAACAAACATGGACGGACGTAAACGAACGAACATAAACGAACGTAATCGAACGAACGTTCGCGGACACATTATCGAACGTTCACGAACATAAATGAACGAACGAGACCTTTGTTCATGTTCGTTCATTTAAATTATCGGACGAAAATTTTTGTTCATGTTCGTTCATTTACTAAACGAACGAACATGAACGAACTTCCCGCCGAACGGTTCATGAACTTTTCGTTGAACGTTCAGTTCGTTTACAGCCCTACTCGCAGGGACCTATTACATAAATAAAAATGTCCACGCAGGGACTTGATTGAAATTTAAAAATTACAAAACAATCAATAAAGAATTTTCAATAATCCCTCTTCTTCTTCCCCTTTATTAGGTCTGCCAAACCCTTAAGTAGCCCCCGGCGGCTTCTACGCTCCTCCTGTACCTCTCGTTCCACCTGGTTCAACCTCTGAAGAATTTCCTGCTGCTGCGGTGGTTGGATCAGTGGCGGCTGCTGCTGCGGAGGTTGAGGAGGTGGTGGGTATTGACACCCATATGCTTGGTACCCAGACTGGTATGAAGCTGCGAAGGGTACCTCAGGGTGGAGAGCATTGTAGTTGGCCGCCTCGAGGTACGGGTCAACGGCAGGGGCATTGTAGTAGTTGTAGCCAGGATAAGCTGGCTGCTCAAAAGGGTTATACGCCGCTGTACCAGCGTAAGAAGGAATTAGGTTATCATAACCCATGTGCGGCGGTGGTGCGACTGGCGCAGAGTCAACTTCTGAAACTGGGTTTGAAGGCCCACCCATTTGCGGGTCTTCATACAGTAGCGGGTAGTGGCTGCCGCTGGAGTGTTGGGGGGTGCTGAAGTGGAAATCCCCCCTTTGCACGGACAACCGTGCACCTTTTCTTCTTCGCCTCGGTGGTTCTAGAGGCAGCTGTTGCTCTAGCGGCGGCGTTGGCGGTGGAGTAACCGCCTGGAAACGCGAATCCTCAGAGGGATCCTACTGCTGTTGTTGAGGTGGGTTGAAAGAGGGAGTGTACTCCCAGTTGTATGTGGCCCATCTTTCAGCAAAACTGTCTGGGCCCCCGTATGGCGAACCATGAAAAGATGATCCGTTAGAAATCTCTATGGGATGCGTCGGCGTCCCAGATGGCGGCATTTCTGGATCTGGATCCTCGTCCAAATCCATATCCTGGGCTTCAGGAAAGTTGTCCTCTGGTCCCAATGGGTTATGGCCCATTGGTTCTTCATTCACGTTCGCCGGGTTGAACCGGCTCTGAAAGTATGGGGTCGGGTCCTGGAAAGCCCGGTGTGAACTCGGCCGCTGCAACGGGATGAAGGAGTGGTGTGAGGGGTCGGACTCGTTGTTCTGATGGAGCCCGAATGAATCGTGATATGACGGTGAGGAACTGAGTGAGTCAGAGCGTCTCGCAGGCTCTAGGTAAGTTCTCCAATCCTCTTGGGGACTAGAGCTTAAGGTTACTGAAGGAGTTCGCCGGTGTGACGGCCCGGCCTCACTGTCGTTCCTTGCTGTCATTGGTGCCTTGCCTCTTCCACCTCTTCCTCTGAAACGTGGAGGCATTTTGTCTTGTTCCTGACAAAACAAACAAAAGAAACGAGCAAAAAGAAAACAATAAGATTAGGATTAGTCCTAAGTCATTAGCCTAGACTCGGAGGTCAAGGAATGTGCAAACTGTGTCATTGAGATTAAACACAAAAGCCTAGTGTTTAATTCACTCAATGTTGGCTCTGATACCAACCTGTCACACCCCGACATTTCCACGTATTACCGGTGGGCCCGGTGGGGAGTATCGTGACGTAGTTGATATCATCATGGTCAATTAATCACAGTTTAATGCACAGCGGAAGTCTGAAAGTAATTTATACAAACCGAGTTGAAAGTAACATAAAATATTACACAACGGATTGTAAGATGGATCCACAGGCGGATCTAAAACAAAAAGAAACATTGTTCAACAGATTTAAGTATCAAAAGCTTGCAAGACTCTTTATTTGATACTCGGAGTAGCCAACCCATTACGCGTAGTACCTGCACTTAATCTTTTTGAAAAATACGTCAGTTTACACTAGTAAATACAATTAACTGACTCTTTTTGAAAAGTGTTTGTAAAAATTGATTTGGATGCACGAGGCATAAAATCTTTTATAACTTGGGACAATTATTTTAAATATAATCTTGTATACAGTTTTACATGTTTGTCGTCCATTCAGGACCCGGTAAGAAGAACCGGATAAGATTAATAGACACACCACAAGTATAGGCCCACAAGAGAGTGAGATACCGTTTATACATACGCAACTGTCAGGTGTATGCCTACACCCCGTGCTTAAGCCGTGGCCATTTCTAATGAATGAGCCGAGGATATCCAGGACATGGTCATTAACCCCCCAAAGGCATTGCATCAAACAGAACAGATTAAAACGGGTTATGTAAATGTATTAATCATAATACTATTTAAATAACTACATACCCGACCAAGCGGTATTATTATAATACCGTATCCCAAGCCCGTATAACGAAAAATAAGTCAAAAGTATTTACCTGAGCTAAAATATAATTTTATTCCCAGCCGTATATCAATCAGCAAGTACAAGTAGCTTTTACTGGGCTCCTAATCTGGAACGAAGGTTTTAATAACCTATTAGATTCCTAACGGGTCTTATTTAAGTCTTAACTTATACCGGTTAGTTTTAAAGAAAGGTTTATGGTTCAAAACGCATGATCAAGCGAAGACCGGATTAGAATGTGATTTAGACCCGACAAGTATGAAGACTTGTATAAAATGGGTAAACTAAACACATTCTGGATTTTGAAGTAAAAATGATAAGGTTTGACCCGTTTCGGTTAATTTATGCAAACTAGCTACATAAACCGTACCGAACGCGAATATGAATAATGGGTAACCAAATGAGTCATGTACAGGTTCCATAAGTTAATATGCTTAAAATATGTTATGATATCAGTAGGATACCTTCCATTATGCCCAAAACGAATTTAAAACCAATTTAAGCCCCCGTAGGGGTATTTTGGTCATTTTAAAGTTTATAAAAGAGGTTAAATAGTAATCTGAGGTTCTGGTCTAAAATAATCAGTAAAAATATTTATTTTAACAAGTTATATCAGTAAGATATCTTGTATATGTGAAATTTATCATTTATGACCAAACTATGCACCGTAAGGGCATTTTGGTCATTTCACATATGCTTTAAGGGTTAAATTCGGAAATCTGAGTTCAGAACTTGAACTTACTGTTAAAGTATAAAAATTTATTCATAACATCAGTAGGTAATAAGTCTTAGGTGCCAAATATGGTTTTAAACCATACTATGCGCCTAAATCGCATAAAAGTCGGTATTTGACGATATTCGAGTTGATTAAGGAAATCTGAGATTTTGATCAGCCTTTACTATTTAAAATAACTTATTTAATGTACAAAATCAGTAGAAAAAGGTTTGATATGTAAAGGATGTGTAAAACTCATTTTATTAGCAAAAAGGGCATTATCGTCAATTACCGAGCCTATGCAAGAACTCTATGTTATGATCAGTTTAAAATTTAATAAAAATTTGAAAAAATCCCTAAATATTGTATTACATCAGTGGGTAGAAAGTTTGGTGTCAAAATTTGGGTTTAAATGTGATTCATACTAAAAATGCCATTTAATTAATAAAAAGCTTTTGTTTTACGATATTGAGCATAACTCTTATTTCGGACCATAAAATGATGTCAAATTTTTAGAACATACTTAAATATCAGTAATAAAGGTTTTTGTCCACTCACATTTTCAAAAATCTTGTTTGATTGATAAAAGGGCATAATGGTCAACATTTAAGCATTTAACGGAAACTTGCAAATGATTCAGATTTCTAAGGAACCATATAGTATAATCTCAGAGGGTTATACTAGCATGTAATATGGTCCTAAAGGAACCCTAAGGCTTAACTAAACTAAGCTAAATCTAGTCAGAACTGAAAGTCAAAGCAAAAGTCTATTTTTGCAACTTTCGGTTGCGAACCGAGCCTAAACTCAGAATTGTCGGGTTGAACATGCCTAAACATGTTTTTATATTATTTACCAAGTTATTTAAGTTTTAAAACATGTTCCATAACCTCTGCATTATCAGTTATGAATTAATTTGTAAAAACTGACCCGTTTGACTTTTTATTAATAAGTTTGACCCGACAATTGACCAAGTAAAACTGATAATCAGTAGGTGCCATTTTAAGGGTTTATTACCTACATAATTACCAACTCACTGTGACATCTGTGCTTGTAATCATTGTAAACGGTTCAGTTACCAATGAAATAAAGTTATTTGATCCCAATGTTTGTTTGTTTATGTTTTACATTTTTCATGTTTTGACTTCTATTCAACTTTAAACTCTATATCGCTTTCTGGAGAGTTATACGCAAACTGGTGTGTAAACGTAATTAGTTTAACACGACAAATACTCCGGAACATCAACATATACTTAACATACCTTAAATAACCTTTACATAACTTAGAAATAAGTTTTGAAGGCTTTGGTATGGTAAAAACAAGTTAATTCGCCTACAGGGACTAAAATTGACAAACTGCGAAAGTATGCCAATTTGAACAGTAACAGACATTCCGGAACATGGCCATAAGTTAAACACACCCTAAATATCCTTTACATAGCTTAGAAATAGGCTTTGAGAGGTTCGGTGTGTTAAAATAAACTTTATGCTCATTCAGGGACTAAAAGCGTTAAAAAGTGCATAAGTTTGCATTTTCACGCATAACTTACACTCTGAATACATCCGGACATCCAAAAATTTATGTAAGCACTAAAATATTTTATTTTAGTGTTTGGCATAAGAAAAATCCATTCGTCGCGCAATTTGGATCGTTTTTCGCGCTTATGCGCATTCCGTCGTAATTAAGCAAACATCGCGATCATACGACCAAACGAACCGACATCCGGCATATTTTTGAGCATGTTTCATATCCACAATGTTTAGGCATCATTTTAGGGCCTTAAAGTTGGCTTAACGGGCCTTAGAAGTGTCAGAAATGGCCTTAAAACACAACAGGGACTGAAACTGACATTCTGCAAACATCTTTCTGATCTGTGCTGCCCAGGCGGGCCGCGTAAGTTTCTGATGTCTCTTACGCAGGCCACTAGGCCCTCCCAGATCTGCTGAATTGTTGCAAACAGCCTGTTCCAGCTGTTATACCATCACTTTCCACTTGCAAACGGTTTTTACAACACCATGGGCCATTTCTATGGGCTCTAATGGTTTAGTAAAACAAGGGGCACACTTGGACGGCCTAGATCGAAACTCGTTTCCCGATAAACGATCCTAACGGTTCTAGCTTTCCTATAAATACCCCTCACCCATTTCACTTGCAACCCACTTGATATCTGAGATTTTCTCTAAGTTGAAGTGTGCAACACTTCATACCTGAGAAATACTTGGATAATCAATCTTGCGGGGACCCTTTGTAAGTGTTCTTTCGTTCTTTTATGCGTTTTTATGCTTAAAAGTCAAACTGCGTTTGACTTTCTGCATTGACCAGTTTATGGTCAATGCGAAGTTCGTTTGAACTTCATAACGTGAGCGTAATCACGATGGTCATAGTCCCTAGTGAGTATACCTACTGATTACCACGTTATCTAGGCTCCGTGACGAGTCGTAGTTTCGGGCAAAATGCGTGCTCTTGCATATTTTGTAACCAAACTACTCTAGGGTATCAAAACCGTTTGTTTTGATACCAAAACCTGTTTTCCAACTTGACTAAACATGTTCTAGCATGTTTAGCTCGTCACTTTTATATTTGTGCTTGTTTAGGGTCGTAAGGGTAAGCGATCAAATAAATCGCTTATGCTTTCGAACCCGACCCATTTGGTCGATCATTAGGATCCGACCAGACACTTTAGGTGACCATAGTAGTATAGGGAATAACCTTCCGGGGTATATACCTTATGGTCACATCGTTTGAGTAGTTGTATGATAGGTGATATATATGCCTTAGGTAAATTACCAAAATGCCCTTTTTACGTTAAAATTCATTTTAAGCCTATGTAACATAACTTTTGCCATATAAACTGAATTCACAAGGCATATCTTACTTGTCATAGGGCTAGTTAGACGGTCCGAACGCGTTTTACGCGAACGACGCGTTAAAGTAGCATAAGCTACCTAAACGGGTCGTAATGGGTCAAAAGCACTTAGGCTAGGTTTCGTTTTAGTATGTAGGCTTTGTTAAACCATATTACATGAGTTCCTACACTCATATGGTTTACGAACCCTCGTACTACCCGATCCTCCGAATAGGTTCGTTTATTAATGTAGTTGCATATATTAGGTGCCGTTTGATTCCGTAACCTTCTAGCTTTGCTTGGTGGATATCTAAAGTCTATTGAGCAATCTCAAGTGAGTACATAGACCCCTCTTTTACTGTTTTCCAAACTGTTTTGGGGTGAAACACATGTGCCTACTTGTTACTTTCATGCTTTCCTGTTTTCATATCATATACTTGCTATGTTCATTAGTACACTATTAGTACATGATTTCCATTGTGTTTTTGCTATGTATGTCCTTTGTAGCATACTTAGTACATCGTTTTACATGACATTTTATGCTATGTATGTTCATTCAGTGCATACTTAGTGCATTGTTTTACATTACCTTTTATGCTAGGTATGTTCATCATGCTTAGTACATTTTCATTTCATCACATGCTTACATTTTGATATGACATTTGGTTTGTTAAGTGGGACCATATACATTCATTAACTTTGATCACGCCGCTCGTTAGTAGGTAATGGTACCATAGGAATTGACAACTCCCGTTCCTGACATCCTAGGTATGTTTGGATGAAAGGAATGACCGAATCCGATAAACCATAACACAGATAGACCTTTAATTTGTTTAAGGGCTTATCACCGCAGTCACAAGGCTTGGATGTATGCATTTTAACAATACCGCATAAATGTTTGTATTCAGTATAGCATGCATTTCCACAAGACATAACGTTGATTTAAACCATGTTTTACTTCAATACATTGTCTGGTGCATTTTATCTGTGGCTTAGTAGATATATATATATATATATATATATATATTTTCTTGCCATACATGACATTTTGTTTACACATTTCATATTTGACATTTGACATTTGACATAGACATTTTGATACTGATATACATATCTACATTTTGACATAGACATTTTGACATGATTTACACAAAGACATTTGACAAATGGTTTAGACATGGGCAATTTACATTGGTGGTTTGTTTGGGTAAAATGATTTGAATAACGAGGCGTGTGTAATACGATACAAGCATGGTGGATACGCCGCTGGTACTTCTTATATATAAGTGCTTGTATGGTATTACATATCGTAGCGTTATTTAGACCATTTCAATTTAGACATATAACATTTTATACAAATAACATATTTTTTAAGTCATTGTTTTACAAACAACTTATTTTATACAAAATTCATTTTTACTTGGTTATTTATTTAACCTCACATTACTCTTTACATATCATCGCTTTTCGAAAGATTTATAAGACAAAACAATTAACAAGGTTCATGACTGACTTTTGTTAAACAACTTTTTTCTAAACTTATAAGTCATGAATCCTATTTTCACAAAACTTATGTGTCTCACATGCATTTTTATGCTGACGTACCTATTTTCATATGTGTTTCAGGAGCTGTTGCTTAGGATGATGATCGTGACACTAGGGCGGACCTGTGCCTTAGAGGCTTAAAATAAAGATAGTCTTAGTTTAATTATGTTGTGTACCCTTTGGTTCTTGTTTTGAGACAATGTAACTCTTTGTTTGGTGAATAAAACATAACTTTTAAATGCCATGGTTGTGAAACAATAATTCTGTTACAACACTCCCCGACGTTTTCGCCACGATTTGATGTTTTACGTGGTCGGGGTGTGACAGAAGAGTTGGTATCAGAGCCAATGGTTATAGGGAATTAGGTTATTAGTAATGCTTTGACCTAGACTATAACCTTTCTTGGACCCCAACACAAGTTGACTTGTGTTTAGATCTTAAAACATGCACTTCACCTATCCTTAGGTGATCACCAAAACGAGAACCCAATTTCCTAAAACGATTTTTGAAAATGCAATCTCTGTTTTTAAATAAATTATTTTATGGTTTTGAACCCTTTTTGATTTTTCAAGATTGATTTTGAAAATTTATCATTTGTTTTTGAATGATTCTTTTGGCCTTGTGCCTTCCAAGTTTTCAAAATCTCGTCAAAGTTTTGGGTTCTAAATAGTGTGAACACGTGCAAACTGGAAGGGTGAATGCCTGTACCCTGGGTTTTCTGTCTAAGGCTAGAGTGTTCGTACAAATCCACATAATCGGACCAGTCACTCTTACCTGGGAACTCTTGGGGTGAGTGTTAACTTATAGGCGAGCATGTCTTCGCTAAGCATTGTTTTTGACCCATTTACTTTGATTAGTCATTGTGTGTCGTTTGTTTGCTTTGTGATACGGACAAATGACCACCGTCCTTGCTTTTGTCGATTTTTGTTTCACCTCATTCTTTTCACCTAATCATCTCACTCGTTTCCTTTCATGTTTCCTCTTTTAGAATGCCTCCTCTACGCGAAAATCCGCTACCAAATGCCGAACTGGCAGAAATCATTGCGCAGCAAATGGCTGCTCAATTCCCAAACCTTTTTGCTCAATGGAACCAAGCCAACAACAACAACAATGCTCCATGCAATTTCAAGAGTTTTAACTCGGCTAAACCTCTCAAGTTTAGTGGTACGGAGGGAGCAACTGGGCTTCTTCAATGGTTCGAGAGCATTGAGAATACTTTCCGTCACGTTCAGTGTCCTGATAATCGCAAAGTCGAGTTTGCTTCAAGCGTATTTCAGAAGAGGGCTTTGACATGGTGGAACGGGGTTATGAGAGATCGTGGTGTTGAGGTTGCCTTGGCACAATCATGGGCTGAACTTAGGAATCTTATGATGAGGGAGTTCTGTCCTCGTCATGAGCTGCGAGCTTTAGAAAGGGAGTTTGATGATCTAGAACAGGATAGTGGCGAGCACCGGGCGTATACTGATAGATTTGAGGAGCTGAGTTTGTTATGCCCAATAATGGTTACCCCACTCGACAAGGCTATCGAAAGGTACATCGATGGTCTACCTGACTCCATACAAGACACCATTACTGGTAGTAATCCTACCACACTCCGTCAGGCAATCGAGCTATCTGCAACATTGACCGAGTCGCAGATTCGAAGGGGTAAGCTGCATAGAAAGGGTGACAAGGGTAAGAAGCAGTCGTCTGATAAAGAGGATAGCAAGAAAGGTAAAAACAAAAAGGGTAAGGATTCTGGATCCTCAAAGAATTCAAGGAAGCGTAAGGCTTCCCAAAACTACGCCGTTACTTCACAGGCAAATCAAGCTGCACCAAATCAGCCAGCGCAACCTCCAGCAAAGAAGCGGTATGAAGGGAATGCACCTTTGTGCAATAGGTGCAATAGTCATCATCAACAGCAACTTCCGTGCCGTTTCTGTACGAACTGTGGGAAGTCTGGACACCTTGCAGAAGTTTGTCGTTCTGCTCGTAATCAAGCAGCTCAGAACCCGGCTCAACAAGTTGCTCAGCCTCCTGCTCAGCAACAGGGTCAAGCTGCACGACCTCACTATCCTCCTGGCTTGTGTTATAATTATGGAGACCTGACCCATTATCGAAACCAGTGTCCAAAACTGGTTAATGCGAATCCGAATCAGGCTCCAGCTCGAGGTCGAGTTTTTAACATGAATGCACAAGAAGCGCAAGCAGACAATGAACTGGTGAACGGTACGTTCTCTGTTAATAATCAACTTGCATCTGTTCTTTTTGATTCTGGTGCCGATAAGAGTTTTGTGTCATTATCTTTTGAGCCAATGCTTCGCGTGTCTAGAACGAAACTAGGTAAACCTTTGACAGTAGAGGTTGCCAGTGGTGAACCTATTGTTCTGGATTCTGTTCTTCGCAACTGCCAATTGAACCTTAATAACCATCTTTTCCCCATCGACCTCACACCAATGCAACTTGGGAGTTTCGACATTATAGTGGGTATGGATTGGTTAGCCAAGTATCGCGTAGAGGTAGTTTGTTTTGAGAAGATCGTTCGTGTGCCGCTTTCGTCGGGTGAGATCCTTCAGGTTCGTGGTGAGAAACCTGCTAGTAGCCTCAAGCTTATGTCTTGTTTTCAAGCTCGGAAATATCTGCGAAAGAACTATGTGGCCTTTTTGGCACATGTTACAGCAGATAAAGGCAAAGGTAAGTCCATTCGAGATATCCCGGTCGTTCGGGATTATCCGGAGCTATTTCCTGAGGAGTTACCCGGATTACCCCCAGCGCGCCAAGTCGAGTTCCGTATTGATCTCGTACCAGGTGCAAATCCCATTGCCAGAGCTCCATATCGTCTTGCACCGTCTGAGATGCAAGAGCTGTCCAAGCAGCTTCAGGAGCTTTCAGATAAAGGTTTTATCCGTCCTAGCTTTTCACCTTGGGGTGCTCCTGTTCTTTTTGTCAAGAAGAAGGATGGATCCTTCAGGATGTGCATCATCGATGACCTCTTTGATCAGTTACAGGGCGCTTCTTATTTCTCGAAGATTGATCTTCGTTCGGGGTATCATCAACTTCGTGTGCATGAAGAAGATATTCCCAAGACAGCGTTCCGTACTCGTTATGGGCATTATGAGTTCACAGTTATGCCATTCGATTTGACTAATGCTCCTGCTGTTTTTATGGACCTGATGAATAGGGTCTGCAAGCCTTATTTAGATAAGTTCATCATCGTTTTTATTGATGACATTTTGATATACTCTAAGACGCAAGCTGATCACGAGCAACATCTTCGTCTTACTCTGGAACTCCTAAAGAAAGAGCAACTTTTCGCCAAATTCTCCAAGTGTGAATTTTGGCTTAAAGAAGTTCAATTCTTGGGACATATTGTCAACGAACAAGGTATTCATGTAGATCCCTCCAAAATCAGTGCGATTAAGGATTGGGATACGCCTACTACTCATACTGAGGTTCGTTCATTTCTTGGTCTTGCGGGGTATTACCGCTGCTTCATAGAGAACTTCTCGAAGATTGCAGTTCCTCTAACTGCTCTAACTCAGAAGAACAAGCCCTTTGAATGGGGTTCTAAACAAGAAGAAGCATTTAAGACCTTGAAACAGAAGCTTTGTGATGCACCTATTCTATCTTTGCCCGAAGGCAATGATGATTTTGTCGTGTACTGCGATGCATCCAAATTAGGTCTTGGCTGTGTTCTGATGCAAAGGAACAAAGTCATAGCATATGCATCGAGGCAGTTGAAGGTGCATGAGAAAAACTACACCACTCATGATCTTGAATTGGGTGCAGTTGTGTTCGCTCTTAAGATCTGGAGACACTATTTGTATGGAACAAAATGTGTGGTTTTCACTGACCACAAAAGTCTTTAGCATATCTTCAATCAGAAAGAACTCAACATGAGGCAAAGACGTTGGGTAGAGCTTCTGAACGACTATGACTGTGAAATTCGCTACCATCCTGGTAAGGCGAATGTCGTAGCTGATGCTTTGAGTCGTAAGGAACATGTCAAGCTTCATTGTGTTCGTGTTCAATCTGATATTCAAGCTCGAGCTGATATTCAAGCCCGCATTTCTCAGGCTCAACATGCTTGTGTTTCACAAGACTTGATGGGTAAGGAATTACCCTATCACGTTAAGCCTGATCTTGTTTTGAAAGACAATGGATCTTATTATTTCATGGACCGTCTGTGGGTCCCAAGCCAAGATGGTCTTCGCACTCTGCTTATGGATGAAGCTCATAAGTCTCGTTATTCTGTCCATCCTGGCTCAGATAAAATGTATAAGGATCTTCGTACTCAGTATTGGTGGCCTGGTATGAAGAAAGACATTGCCTTGTATGTTTCAAAATGCCTTACTTGTCTTAAGGTCAAGGCTGAACACCAACATCCTTCTGGTCTTTTGGAGCAACCAGAGATCCCATTTTGGAAATGGGAAAACATTGCTATGGATCTCGTTACCAAACTTCCGCGCACTAAGAAAGGTCATGATGCCATTTGGGTAGTTGTTGATCGTCTTACAAAATCAGCGCATTTCTTGCTAATCCGTGAGGATTTTTCTGCTGAAGTACTAGCTAAAATCTACGTGGATGAAATTGTAGCTCGACATGGTGTTCCTTTGAACATCATTTCTGACAGAGATGCTCGTTTCACTTCTCATTTTTGGAGAACCATGCAATCTGCTATGGGGACCCAACTTAATCTGAGCACAGCTTATCATCCGCAAACGGATGGTCAATCTGAAAGAACAATCCAGACTCTGGAGGATATGCTTAGAGCTTGTGTGATCGATTTTGGTGGTAGTTGGGATTCACATCTTCCGTTGATTGAATTCTCCTACAACAACAATTATCACTCCAGCATCAACATGGCTCCTTTCGAGGCTCTCTATGGTCTAAAATGTCGTTCACCAGTCTGCTGGAATGAGATCGGTGAGGCTCAGCTTACTGGACCTGCCCTCATTTTAGAGACAACTGATAAGATTAAGAAAGTTCGTGATAACCTTCAGACAGCTAGAAGCCGTAAAAAGAGTTACGCGGACCCAAAACGCAAGCCCTTGGATTTTCAAGTCGGTGATCGAGTCTTACTTAAGGTCTCACCTTGGAAAGGTGTGATCAGATTTGGAAAGACAGGAAAACTTGCACCTAGATATGTTGGACCATTCAAGATCGTCGAAAGAATCAGTAAGGTAGCCTATAGACTTGAGTTACCTCCTGAACTTGGAAATGTTCATCCAACCTTCCATGTGTCCAATCTCAGGAAGTGTTTAGCTGATGAGAACCTCCACATACCACTTGACGAAATTCGTGTTGATAAAACACTACATTTTGTTGAGAAACCTGTGAAAATCATGGACCGTATGGTCAAATAGCTTAAACGCAAGCGCATTCCGTTGGTTAAAGTTCGCTGGGAATCTAAGCGTGGACCTGAGTTTACTTGGGAACGTGAAGATCAAATGAAGGCGAAATATCCACATCTTTTCCCACGAGTTTCCTCTAAATAAATTTCGGGACGAAATTTCCACAAGTAGGGGAGACTGTGACATCTGTGCTTGTAATCATTGTAAACGGTTCAGTTACCAATGAAATAAAGTTATTTGATCCCAATGTTTGTTTGTTTATGTTTTACATTTTTCATGTTTTGACTTCTATTCAACTTTAAACTCTATATCGCTTTCTGGAGAGTTATACGCAAACTGGTGCGTAAACGTAATCAGTTTAACGTGACAAATACTCCGGAACATCAACATATACTTAACATACCTTAAATAACCTTTACATAACTTAGAAATAAGTTTTGAAGGCTTTGGTATGGCAAAAACAAGTTAATTCGCCTACAGGGACTAAAATTGACAAACTGCGAAAGTATGCCAATTTGAACTGTAACAGACATTCCAGAACATGGCCATAAGTTAAACACACCCTAAATATCCTTTACATAGCTTAGAAATAGGATTTGAGGGGTTCGGTGTGTTAAAATAAACTTTATGCTCATTCATGGACTAAAAGCATTAAAAAGTGCATAAGTTTGCATTTTCACGCATAACTTACACTCTGAATACATCCGGACATCCAAAAATTTATGTAAGCACTAAAATATTTTATTTTAGTGTTTGGCATAAGAAAAATCCATTCGTCGCGCAATTTGGATCGTTTTTCGCGCTTATGCGCATTCCGTCGTAATTAAGCAAACATCGCGATCATACGACCAAACGAACCGACATCCGGCATATTTTTGAGCATGTTTCATGTCTACAATGTTTAGGCATCATTTTAGGGCCTTAGAGTTGGCTTAATGGGCCTTAGAAGTGTCGGAAATGGCCTTAAAACACAACAGGGACTGAAACTGACATTCTGCAAACATCTTTCTGATCTGTGCTGCCCAGGCGGGCCGCGTAAGTTTCTGATGTCTCTTACGCGGGCCGCTAGGGCCTCCCAGATCTGTTGAATTGTTGCAAACAGCCTGTTCCAGCTGTTATACCATCACTTTCCACTTGCAAACGGTTTTTACAACACCATGGGCCATTTCTATGGGCTCTAATGGTTTAGTAAAACAAGGGGCACACTTGGACGGCCTAGATCGAAGCTCGTTTCCCGATAAACGATCCTAACGGTTCTAGCTTTCCTATAAATACCCCTCACCCATTTCACTTGCAACCCACTTGATATCTGAGATTTTCTCTAAGTTGAAGTGTGCAACACTTCATACCTGAGAAATACTTGGATAATCAATCTTGCGGGGACCCTTTGTAAGTGTTCTTTCGTTCTTTTATGCGTTTTTATGCTTGAAAGTCAAACTGTGTTTGACTTTCTGCATTGACCAGTTCATGGTCAATGCGAAGTTCGTTTGAACTTCATAACGTGAGCGTAATCACGATGGTCATAGTCCCTAGTGACTATACCTACTGATTACCACGTTATCTAGGCTCCGTGACGGGTCGTAGTTTCGGGCAAAATGCGTGCTCTTGCGTATTTTGTAACCAAACTACTCTAGGGTATCAAAACCGTTTGTTTTGATACCAAAACCTGTTTTCCAACTTGACTAAACATGTTCTAGCATGTTTAGCTCGTCACTTTTATATTTGTGCTTGTTTAGGGTCGTAAGGGTAAGCGATCAAATAAATCGCTTATGCTTTCGAACCCGACCCATTTGGTCGATCATTAGGATCTGACCAGACACTTTAGGTGACCATAGTAGTATAGGGAATAACCTTCCGGGGTATATACCTTATGGTCACATCGTTTGAGTAGTTGTATGATAGGTGATATATATGCCTTAGGTAAATTACCAAAATGCCCTTTTTACGTTAAAATTCATTTTAAGCCTATGTAACATAACTTTTTCCATATAAACTGAATTCACAAGGCATATCTTACTTGTCATAGGGCTAGTTAGACGGTCCGAACGCGTTTTACGCGAACGACGCGTTAAAGTAGCATAAGCTACCTAAACGGGTCGTAACGGGTCAAAAGCACTTAGGCTAGGTTTCGTTTTAGTATGTAGGCTTTGTTAAACCATATTACATGAGTTCCTACACTCATATGGTTTACGAACCCTCGTACTACCCGATCCTCCGAATAGGTTCGTTTATTAATGTAGTTGCCTATATTAGGTGCCGTTTGATTCCGTAACCTTCTAGCTTTGCTTGGTGGATATCTAAAGTCTATTGAGCAATCTCAAGTGAGTACATAGACTCCTCTTTTACTGTTTTCCAAACTGTTTTGGGGTGAAACACATGTGCCTACTTGTTACTTTCATGCTTTCCTGTTTTCATATCATATACTTGCTATGTTCATTAGTACACTATTAGTACATGATTTCCATTGTGTTTTTGCTATGTATGTCCTTTGTAGCATACTTAGTACATCGTTTTACATGACATTTTATGCTATGTATGTTCATTCAGTGCATACTTAGTGCATTGTTTTACATTACCTTTTATGCTAGGTATGTTCATCATGCTTAGTACATTTTCATTTCATCACATGCTTACATTTTGATATGACATTTGGTTTGTTAAGTGGGACCATATACATTCATTAACTTTGATCACGCCGCTCGTTAGTAGGTAATGGTACCATAGGAATTGACAACTCCCGTTCCTGACATCCTAGGTATGTTTGGATGAAAGGAATGACCGAATCCGATAAACCATAACACAGATAGACCTTTAATTTGTTTAAGGGCTTATCACCGCAGTCACAAGGCTTGGATGTATGCATTTTAACAATACCGCATAAATGTTTGTATTCAGTATAGCATGCATTTCCACAAGACATAACGTTGATTTAAACCATGTTTTACTTCAATACATTGTCTGGTGCATTTTATCTGTGGCTCAGTAGATATATATATATATTCTTGCCATACATGACATTTTGTTTACACATTTCATATTTGACATTTGACATAGACATTTTGATACTGATATACATATCTACATTTTGACATAGACATTTTGACATGATTTACACAAAGACATTTGACAAATGGTTTAGACATGGGCAATTTACATTGGTGGTTTGTTTGGGTAAAATGATTTGAATGACGAGGCGTGTGTAATACGATACAAGCATGGTGGATACGGCGCTGGTACTTCCTATATATAAGTGCTTGTATGGTATTACATATCGTAGCGTTATTTAGACCATTTCAATTTAGACATATAACATTTTATACAAATAACATATTTTTTAAGTCATTGTTTTACAAACAACTTATTTTATACAAAATTCATTTTTACTTGGTTATTTATTTAACCTCACATTACTCTTTACATATCATCGCTTTTCGAAAGATTTATAAGACAAAACAATTAACAAGGTTCATGACTGACTTTTGTTAAACAACTTTTTTCTAAACTTATAAGTCATGAATCCTATTTTCACAAAACTTATGTGTCTCACATGCATTTTTATGCTGACGTACCTATTTTCACATGTGTTTCAGGAGCTGTTGCTTAGGATGATGATCGTGACACTAGGGCGGACCTGTGCCTTAGAGACTTAAAATAAAGATAGTCTTAGTTTAATTATGTTGTGTACCCTTTGGTTCTTGTTTTGAGACAATGTAACTCTTTGTTTGGTGAATAAAACATAACTTTTAAATGCCATTGTTGTGAAACAATAATTCTGTTACAACACTCCCCGACGTTTCCGCCACGATTTGATGTTTTACGTGGTCGGGGTGTGACAGAAGAGTTGGTTTCAGAGCCAATGGTTATAGGGAATTAGGTTATTAGTAATGCTTTGACCTAGACTATAACCTTTCTAGGACCCCAACACAAGTTGACTTGTGTTTAGATCTTAAAACATGCACTTCACCTATCCTTAGGTGATCACCAAAACGAGAACCCAATTTCCTAAAACGATTTTTGAAAATGCAATCTCTGTTTTTAAATAAATTATTTTATGGTTTTGAACCCTTTTTGATTTTTCAAGATTGATTTTGAAAATTTATCATTTGTTTTTGAATGATTCTTTTGGCCTTGTGCCTTCCAAGTTTTCAAAATCTCGTCAAAGTTTTGGGTTCTAAATAGTGTGAACACGTGCAAACTGGAAGGGTGAATGCCTGTACCCTGGGTTTTCTGTCTAAGGCTAGAGTGTTCGTACAAATCCACATAATCGGACCAGTCACTCTTACCTGGGAACTCTTGGGGTGAGTGTTCACTTATAGGCGAGCATGTCTTCCCTAAGCATTGTTTTTGACCCATTTACTTTGATTAGTCATTGTGTGTCGTTTGTTTGCTTTGTGATACGGACAAATGACCACCGTCCTTGCTTTTGTCGATTTTTGTTTCACCTCATTCTTTTCACCTAATCATCTCACTCGTTTCCTCTTTTAGAATGCCTCCTCGACGCGAAAATCCGCTACCAAATGCCGAACTGGCAGAAATCATTGCGCAGCAAATGGCTGCTCAATTCCCAAACCTCTTTGCTCAATGGAACCAAGCCAACAACAACAACAATGCTCCATGCAATTTCAAGAGTTTTAACTCGGCTAAACCTCTCAAGTTTAGTGGTACGGAGGGAGCAACTGGGCTTCTTCAATGGTTCGAGAGCATTGAGAATACTTTCCGTCACGTTCAGTGTCCTGATAATCGTAAAGTCGAGTTTGCTTCAAGCGTATTTCAGAAGAGGGCTTTGACATGGTGGAACGGGGTTATGAGAGATCGTGGTGCTGAGGTTGCCTTGGCACAATCATGGGCTGAACTTAGGAATCTTATGATGAGGGAGTTCTGTCCTCGTCATGAGCTGCGAGCTTTAGAAAGGGAGTTTGATGATCTAGAACAGGATAGTGGCGAGCACCGGGCGTATACTGATAGATTTGAGGAGCTGAGTTTGTTATGCCCAATAATGGTTACCCCACTCGACAAGGCTATCGAAAGGTACATCGATGGTCTACCTGACTCCATACAAGACACCGTTACTGGTAGTAATCCTACCACACTCCGTCAGGCAATCGAGCTATCTGCAACATTGACCGAGTCGCAGATTCGAAGGGGTAAGCTGCATAGAAAGGGTGACAAGGGTAAGAAGCAGTCGTCTGATAAAGAGGATAGCAAGAAAGGTAGAGACGCTAAGAATGCTTACAAGAACTCTTAGCACGAAATTTGAACTGAGGAAATCTTCCTAGAGCTCCAAGATACTTCAGAGAGTGAGCTTTGAATGAAAACTCAAATGTGCAAGTTCTAAGTGACCAAAATGTGGGCTATATATAGCAGATTTGAAGTTGCCAAGATCATTACACCTGTTTAGGGAGGCTCCCAGATGTTTACAAGTGTTGTGGTGGCAGAAGAAACCATCAAACAAGCCCCTAGAATCGAAAACTAGCATGCAAAGGCGGTGGAACTGACTGAACCTGCAGCTGTGTAGGTTTTTTAGTCGCTGGCACTTTTACGCGGGCCGCGTAAGACTCATAAGGAGTCTACGCGGGCCCGCGACAATGGGGAAATCCAGTAAAAAGTTTGCAAACTTTGCAATTTTAGTCCCTGGTCCATTTTAACTTTATTTAACTTCCATTTATTGCACTTATGACCCCCATAGTTAACTATTAAGGGCCTTGGGTCACAAATTAACTCCGTTAGGCTCCCGGTTAGTTATGAGATCACCCGAAAAGTCTTGTTTTCAACGAAACTCCATGAGATTACTATCCAATATTCTTGAGAGCAAAATATACAATCATTACAATGTTTTTGGGATCGTTAAAAGGTCACTCAGAGGTAACTTTTAGCATGTTGACACTTTTAACCCCTATGCTTCGTAAAATTCTTAATTTAAGCATAAACGACTTTCTATGTCCGACAATTTATTCATTTAAAGAATACGAACATCTTATGAGGTCATTCAGGGGCACGAGTTTGGCATGATGACACATTTGATCCTTTTACTTACATATTTACATTGTTTGACAATTTAAGTCCCTCGGAATCAATTCATCACGCGATAAATCTTCATGACACGTGTCTTTATTATATTGGTCGTGATTTTGCGAGGTGTTACAGATACCAATCTGTCACACCCCCAAAATCCACAAGCAGAGTATTACCGCGAGGCGGGTGACTAACCAGGATCATACCACCAATCATACTGAACATTAAGTATAGTAAAGTAAAACCATCGCAAACAAAACGTTTAGTGTTCACAAAACCAAAATCCAAAACCAAGTTTAAAAGTTAGCGGAAGCATAAAGTCTAAAACCCATTAATAGTCTAAAAACATAAAGTTTAATGTTAGGAACCCAACAGTTGGTTCTTTACCACAACGTACACTCCTTGTGCAAGCTCCAGCCATGTACCTAACGACCTGCAAAGCATGCAGTAGTGTGTCAACAAAAAGTTGGCGAGTTCACAGTTGGTTGTCCGTTTTAATGTTGTTCCCAAAACCATAAGTTGTTAAGTTCCTTGTTCTTTATAAAAACATGCCATGGGGAGCTACCCCACTGTATTAAACCACTAGACCCGTTACCATATCGACTACTGACTAGTTATGTTGAGTGCCCCGAGTCAATATCTATCATCATTGACTAAGTGCCCAAGTGTATTAGTCCACGCCCGTCCTCTACGGCACGGCGTGAGGCTTGTCAAACCTAATAGCGCTATTTAACTAATAACTCGTTCGCCATTGGCCCGGCGATTAAGTCGATATAAAATGATGGGGGACTTTAAGAAAGAGTTGTTGTCTAGTAAGCATAAGACATTTATTATACGGTTGTCGTCCTTCCCAAGGAGGACGGTAGTACGTATTCTACCCATGGAGAATACGCAGGTTGCATCCCACCCAAGGGGGATAGTTGTTGTTTAACCCATTCCTAAACCACCGGGAATCCCATGCTTTGAAGAAAAGTGTGAACTCACCTTCGATTGCTTGGTTGGTCTCTTAAAATGGTTAGGAGTCAAGGTAGGTCAATCACATCCTATTATGATTACCATTTAGTTTATTAGTGTGTTCAAGTAACGCACAAAGCTCCTACACGTATCTAACACGTACCTTGCACTTACTTTGACAACTTACGTACATACACATAGTCCACATATAATTTCTCGTGATCAAAGCACACAATAATTCACAAAGCTCCTACACGTATCTAACACGTACTGGGCTGTTTTCGGGTATTATTATAAAATTGTTTTCTTATTCCAAAAATTCTAAATAATTTATAGAACGTTCTAAGTGGTCCACGTCACCTAGTGTAAAAATCTCAAGACCTAATTCATAACCAATTATTTAATAAAAATCATCTAATAGGCTGCAGTCAGATTCGTCGCTTTCTGACTGCAGTCCACGGAAAAAATTATTTAAAATTCATCGTCTGTCCGATTGACAAAATTCCAGTGGGAGATTTTCGGCAACATCCGTTCCCAGTCACTATACGAAATTTACAGCCTAACTCTATCCAATTTACAAGTTATAACGAAAAGCGTAACATGAAATTCTGCAGAAAAAAACGCAGCTTCTGCTGCTGTGTAAAACGGCTCTTTAAAAATAGTAAACGACCTCAGAAAAATGTGATTCCAGTGCCATTTGAAGCGTTTTTAGAAAACGTATGATTTAGACTTCAGAAAATTAGTTTTTCAATAAATAACCACCTGTTTACAGCCAACTGAAGTTGGCTGTAAATGTTAATCAGCTTCCTGTTTTCAGCTTTTAACGACACAAAACGAGTCTCTATCGACTTAAACACAAACTCAACGAACAACAACGACATTTAAACATCACTTACAATAGGTTATCGTTCTAGCTCAGATTATTTATCACTTAAAACTCCTAGAATATCACAAGGTTCAACCCATAAACAAAACCATAATAACTACAGTTTAACATCATAACCATCAAGATCATCAAGAATATACACAACACAGCCATGTATACACCAAAAACATCATGAACCGTAATCTAACATGTGAACTAACCTTGGAGCGGAGAGAAGGAACTAGGGGAAAGGAGCTGCGAACAAGAGAAAGGATTTGCGAGGGGGGGGGGGGGCTGCTGCACTCTGCCGTCACACACACCAGGAAGAATGGAATAGGGTTTGGTTGGGTTTGAGCTCAATGGGCCGCAAGGAACAAGGGGTGCGGGTTGGGCTTTGTGTCGCAAGGGGAAGGGGTTGCGGGTTGGGTTAGTTTGTTTTGGGCTGAGAATGGGCCGGGCCGATAGCCAAAAAGATCTAAACACGAGAGGGTTGAGCCGAGATCACGTGTACGACTCGGGTGTAGTGTACAGTGACACGTGAAGTGTGCGGCCCGAGGTTTTGTGCGACAAGACTTAGACTATTCATACATACTTACAACATCCGCAGCCTATAAACATATAACATCCTCACAATCATACAAATACATAGCGAGATTTGGGTAAACTTATATCATTCAATCAATCAATGCATAACAATTATTCACATAATCGTGCTCGTAAGTTATATCATGGTACAAAGCGTGAAAAGAAAACCACCAAGAAAAGGTTCTTAAAATACGAGTTGTCACAAGTCATTCTCTTTTTCTACCAAACTGTTTTACCAAAACCTCAAATATTTTCAGTTATACTTATAGTGACTGAGTCTTTGTATTCTACAATTGCTGCCGGTATGTGGGATTTTGTATACACTACTAGTAAAACGTTACTATTGGACAACGAGTTAGCCAATGAATAATATGACCACAGTCATTGTGACAACTGTCAAATTTGCATGTATATGCACAATTATTAGACAGTAGTTATGACTTAATGACTGTGTCGATTTAACAATTAATGACATGAACTGCTTCTTGAATATTTTTATCATACATACATGTGCATCATATATTGCATAACGTCATATCATTATTACATGCAAACACTTATTGATTCAAATGATGCACGAAACGAAGATAGCACAGTTATCAGATAAATCAGAAAAATGTTGACGGAGTTCAGTACATAGACAGATATGGTATAGAGACACAGAATGAGTCAGAAACCAAGAGTTACACTAGTATAGTGTGTAGAAAAGTAAGGATCATAAAAATTGCCTTGCTAGTGATAGTTTAAGTGCCAGAAAGTGCCTAAAACTCACACAAATTGCTGAATTCAGCAAAAATCAGCATTTAAACAACCTAATATCATGCAGAAATATGGTTAAATGGTCCAGAATGCTTTCCTAAGTGTCGGGAATCAAAACTGTCACAAAAGGTAACATAAAGCACACTAAACTGCATAGTTTAGCACCTTAACGAACCGGTAACCAACCGAACAACCGGACACTACCCGAAACACCAAATTTTCACTAGAAGCATTGTTTTATCATTTCCAAGCTAGTTATGGTCCCCGAACATCATAACACACTATATAACATCCTAATAACTAAACACCTAACAAACTCATTTGAAATCTAACTAGATAACCAAATTAACATTACACCCTAATCTAGACCCCCCACCTATTTACGTCCAACAAGCATGGCCCACCTCTTGATTTTATTTTGTTATTTTATTGGATCATGTTTCATCTTTATGGACATATTACACATTAGAGAAAGCATGGTTGGAGTGTTATAAGTTAACCCACAAGACCTTAACCTTCATTCTTTCATAAACAAACCAACACCATCTTTTTCTCCTCTCCCCCTTACCTTCGGCCGTAACCCGCACCACACACCACCAACTTCATCCTTAATCTTCAACCATTCTTCAAGCATACAAAGGTGTAAGAAGCTATACAAAGAATCTAGGAGCTCTTGGAAGTTGAAGGACCTCTCATACAAGCTTTTAACCACCTCATCTTCATCTTGTGATCATCCCTAGCCTTGAGCTAGTAGTAAGATCATCTACACTCCATTTTACATCTTATTTAGTTGGTTAATGAATGATACAAGTAACTTAACATGAAGAACACTAATGATCAAGAACATGAAACTTAAACATAAGCTTAAAAATCATAAGAAATCATGTTGATTAAGTGTTGTTATGCTTCTTAATTGATGATTGTTTGTGTTTATGATGTTAAACACCATATGATCTTGCTAGATGGTGATTAAAGACATAATCTAGCAAGATGAGAGGATGATTATGTTGTAAGAGCAAAGTGATCATCCCTATGTGAAACATGAACTTGAAAGATTAAATGTTTTTCTTGAAGTATGATGATTAAAGTGTAATGTGAGTCTTGTAAATATGTGATTTCAAGAATGATTTTTCAAGAAACTAAGTTAAAAATACAAGATTTACATAAACTTGGTTCTTAAAGAAATTAACCACATTTTTAGTGGTTAATCAAGTGTAGGATCATGTGTTTAACAAGAAAAACTCAAGAAGAAATATTTTTAGGAAAATGATTTACAAGTTGTAAACATCTAAATCCTTCAAAAATGATGTTTTTAAATAAACAACCACACTTTAAAGGGTAACTAAGCCTACTAAACACACTAGTAAGTAACTACAAATTTTTATAAATTTTCAAGTTCATGAAGTAGTGATTATGGCTTGATTTTGGCAAATTGGTAAGTGTTAGTTGATTTGTTGTTGATTGTGATGATTTATAAAAGAAAATGATATGCTTTGAAAGCATGGAAACCTCCATTTTTAAGGGGAAACTATGGCAAAATTTTTCTAAAAATTAAACACTTAGAAAAATATTTTTAAACAAATATTTACAAGTATATTTTAAACCATGAATTTTCATATAAAGTTTGCCATAATTTTTGTTACAAAATTACAAAATATTGGAGGTTGGTTTTTGATATTAAAAGTGACTAAATATGTATTTAGGAGAATATATATTTAGATGTCACCATGTGTGTGATTATTTGTATATTATGTGTATTAGTTATATTATTTTAGGACTTGAAATAATATAACTCACCAAAATACCAAAAATTACAATACAAAATATTACCCAAATTCCCAGAATTAAATATACAATTTATACCCAAAATATTGGAGAAACCGAACAAGGAATACAACTCACATAAATATTCCGGAATTTAATTCATGAGTATATTTTGGTAAATGGTATTTTGGACACCAAGAGAACAAAAATATGATTTCTACAATTATTATAAAAATATATTATATTTTTGACAAGAAGAGAATGTATTATTTTTGGGTAAATAAAAATATATATGTTTTCTTGAATTACTAGAAAATATATTATTTTTGAAAGAAAATATATATTTTCTCAAATAAATATGGAATACATTATTTTTGAGTGAAAAATGGATTTATATATATTTTCTAAGTTAAACTTGAAAATATATTATTTTTGAGGTTTAAATAAAAATACAATTGTTTTTGCCAAAGGAAAAATTATAAATAATTTTTCTATGTAAGTTTACTTAAAATATATATCTTGAGAATACATATTTATTAGAAATATTATTCCAGAAAAATAAATACAAAAATTAAGTATAAGAATAAACACAATAAGAATACGTATTCTCGTACGTATAAATACACCGGAATACGCCACCGATACTTGGCAAAAATACACAAGGTTAAGAATACGAGTATGAATACACCCATCCTTGGGAAGTTATACATGTACAAATACATAAATGTGACAAGTTAAAATATATTATTTTAACCAATATTTCAAAATTTAATAAATATAATTTAAGTTAAAATATTTATTATTTTAACAAATAATTATATACTTGGGATAATATCAATGACACAATGAAACGTAACTCAGAGACACTAATTAAGACTAAGGTCAAGGCACAACCCACCCGTCTAATAAACCGTAGTACGTTGTAGGTAGTCGTGCACACAAGTAGCAGCTTTGGGTTACATTGGATTCAAGACGCAAAACTGTGAGTTCATGTCCCCCTTTTCTTTTAACTGTTTTCGGTTTTATAACTTCGGGGGTGAAGTACATGTTACAAATTGATTACAAACGTTTACATATGGTATGGTTAGCTAAGGAATGTACTGCTAGATCATGTGAGTGGTGGGTACAACGCTTAAAACCATTAATCCTCGTAGTAGGACCGAGGGACATGAGTGATAGATCTATTTGGGTGTTGCGAGACCCACCCATGAGGACCGGGATTTGGCCCATGAGGTGACTATGTCTTCCAGCCGAAATCCCGGTACAAAATCCGCTAGGATTGAGCCTTCCTGCATCACGTCACACATATTAATGGCCTTGCAAACCATTATTGATCTGTTTTCCTTGTTGCTTTCATACCGGTTTACAAAACATACATACTTACAATGATTACAAAGTTTATTCGAGATCACATACAAAACACATGAACTCGCTCAACTTTTGTTGATGTTTTCAAACTACATGTATTTCAGGAAACTAAATATGGATCTGGCGGGCGTTGGAAGTTTTCAAGTGTTGTCTAAAATAAAAGATGTCATCCGGTGTCTAAGGGTTTGGATTGTGTATCTTACCCTGGATAAGATACATAGTTCAAAGCCTGGTTTTTATTAGTGTCTTTTCTCGAGTCCTTATGGAACTCTAAACAAATTGAATGGTTTGTAATATGGATTTGAAGTCTGTGTTTGGGATTTAAAACAATGTTGTTTGTAATGTTTTAAAACTATCTATGGATGATTATCTTGGGTTTTATCACATAGCTATTTGTTATGGTTGAATGCAATGATATTAAGCAAGTCACACATAATCACGCTTCCGCAAAAGTCAGGGTGTGACAGTTTGGTATCAGAGCTTCTTCGATTGTAGCGAACTAGGATTCTTTCTCGAGTCTAGACTACAATCATTAGGGCTCTCACGAAAATATTTTTACAACATGTTTTCATTGCATACACGAAACTCCCAGATGCATGGAAGAAACGTTTTACAAAGGAAAGACAAGAAACACAATGCAAGGTTACATTGGTGGTTTAGTCTGGGGTAGACTAGGAAAGATAGAAAAAGTTTCATGAAAGATAATGTGAATACATGATTGAGTGATAACGGTCTTGATTGCATACTAAGTGTTAGTGGTTAATATATGTACATACGTTATGATTGTTATGTTACAGGCATCATGTCTTCTTCAGAGAGCAGATTATCAGACGTTGATGATCCTATGGCCATCGTCTCAGATGATGAGATTGCACCTGAGCCAGAGATACTTACGTCAGACACGGAGAGTGATCCTGACATGCTATCAGATGACGAGGATAACTTCCAGCCGTTCGCGTTGCCCGACTTTGGCGATGATTTACCGCTTGCTGATGGTATCCCCGACGAGGATCCTTTTGTCATTCCTGTTCCTGTCCAAGATCATCTCATCATTGGTCATCCCGATGGTGAGCACATCGTGGCTCCGATCCTCGATCCTGTTCCTCTCATGGTCATTCCTCCCGAGGATTGGCCTTTCGACGATCTGTTTGATGATGACGTTGATTTGTTTGTTGATGGTCCTCCTGTTGATGCCTAGGGTGATGGAGAGATAGACGAGGATGTTATTGCTGTCCCACCTCCTGAGATTCCTGTCATTGAGTTATCCTCTGATTTTAGTTTGCACTCCATTTCAGATTCCTTTGAGTCTGTGACGTCTTCAGCTTTTCAGGCGATCGGATTACAGCGTTACGCTACTGATTCTGGCGATGACACGGCTATGTCTGCTGCACCATCTCCTCCACACGACCCTGAGCCTGGTCCTGAGCCAGATCTTGATCCTCTTGGTCAGCCTGATGCTGCACCTGCTGATCCCGAGCTGATACCTGAGCCTGACCATGTTCCTTTTGGTTTACCAGACATTGCACCTCTTATTCCTGACCCAGTTCCTGCACCTGTTGACCCTCCAGTTGTTGAGCCATTTATTCCTCCACCCGCACCCGCTGATGTTGCTCCTCTCCCTCCTGTAGAGTCAGATGTCCATCGCACTGATTTGCCGATTGTTTTCTTACAGGACATCCCTGCACCCCGTCCAGGGGAAGGTACTTCAGGCCAGCACCCACGTGACGATCCTTTTGCTTCGGCAGCTTTTCCTCAGATCCCTCAGGCTGCACCATTTGCTCCCTTCACTTCTTCACCGCTTGATGAGCTGTTTCGATGGTTCCCACCGTACTCTATGCCGATCTCCGATCCCTATCATCCCTCCCATTTTGTTGGCTACACATGGGATGAGTTGCTTATATCACTTCAGCTTCAGTTTGAGATTATGAGCCATAGAGTTTTGGAGCTTGAGCTGACTCCGCGTTCCCTACCGTGTCCTTGTCAGCCTACTTTTGTTCCCTCACATTCATCACCGTCTCCTTTTGCACAACCACCTGCTCCTCTTACTCCTTTTCCAGATTTTGATGCTCGTTTCCTTACTGTCAAGCAGCAGACCAGTTACTTGCTTCGATGTGTCTACGAGCTCGAGGAGGAGCTTGCGCATGTTTGCAGCTTGCTTTTCATCCCTCCTCCTCCACCTCCACCATCAGCATAGTTGGTTTTTGGTCTTATGCAGATTGCATTACTTTTGGTGAGAGCACCACTATTGAGCCGAGATTGTGAAGCCTTTTGGAGACCACCTTTTGATCATGTGATTTTTGTATATTGATAGACTTATTGGACAAGGGTAGTGTGACCACATGTCCCTTTTGATATGATACACTTTGTAAACAATGTAACTGTGTTCGGTAATTAATGAAAGCTCAATCGTCATGTTCTCACTAAACACATTGATGGATTACTTGCTTATGTTGTGATTGTGTTGTTGTATGATTTCTTGCTATGATAAATGATACTATATATACGTACTATATATTTATTTAACGAATAAGACCTGACCTATCCGATCTTCTTTCTAGAAGATGCCTCCTCGAAGGAACAATCAACTGCCAAAGACCGAGGCAGAATTACAGGAACGCATCTCACAGGAAATCGTACAACATGAGGCCCTTCGCTCCGAACACAGCGGAGGCACCTCAGGGAATAACCCACCTAACGGTAATGTTTAAGTCACCTAAGACACATTACAATACGTTTGGACATTTCCAAGTGCATTTTGCTAATGCTTTCTGTGAATGATGTTGCTTCTGTACAGGCTGTACTTACAAGCAGTTTTTGGACTGAAAGCCTCTGAACTTTGACGGCACTGGAGGTGCCGTAGCTTTTGTGAGATGGGTTGAGAAGACGGATTCTGTGTTGCGGATGAGTAAATGTGCGCCAGAGCATCAAGTCACGTACATTTCTGGACTATTTCTAGATGGGGCTCTGTCATGGTGGAACCTTCAGGTTCAAACTTTGGGTGAGGCTGCGACGTATGCTTTGTGATGGGATGAGTTGAAAGAGCTGATGAGATAGAAGTATTGTTCGAGGGCAGAAATTCTGAAGTCGGAGACTGAATTTTGGAATTTGAAATGGATGGTCCTAAGATAGCTGAGTATGTGCAGAGGTTTCATGACCTATCAAGAGTGGTTCCTTACTTGGTGGAGCCAGAATTTAAGAGGATCGAACGTTGCATTTGGGGATTGGCGCCCCAAATACTGAGCATGGTAACTGCTTCTAAGCCTCCAACAATTACTAAGGCCATTGACTTGAGTGTGGCATTGACTGAAGAAGTGATTCCTCTGGGAAAGTTCTCAATTTCCGAGACCAAGAAGAAAGAGACTTATGTAGAGTCGTCTGGAGAAAACAAAAGGAAGTTTTTGAATTTCAAGAAGGGTACCTAAGGGAACAACAACAGTGCTAGCAAGCAGAGAGATGCTAACCCACCAGCCGAGGTCAGGACTGGTGCTGCAAATGCTGAGAACAAAGGGAAAGGGTACATGGGCACTCTGCCTAAGTGTGATGTATGTCAGTTTCATCATGCCAGCCAGTGCAGGTTTAGGAAGTGTGGTAATTGTGGAAGGAATGGTCATTCAAAGGAAACATGCTGGGTTGGAACCGGTCGTGGAAATGGTGGTCAAGGCGGAAATGGAAATGGAAACCGTGGTGGAAACGGTTATGGGAACCGAAATCAAGGAGGAAACAATATAATCAGGGAGGTAATGGAAACCGGAATGGAAATGGAAACCAGGCGGGAAATGGAAACCGCAGGGGAAATAATAACAACAATCAAGGTGGAAATGGGAATGAACGCGGTCAAGGTTGCTTTGGTTGCGGTGATGTAGGGCACTTCAAGCGGGATTACCCAAAGAACAACCAAGCTCGCGGAAGAGTGTTCAACATTGGAGCTAGGGAAGCTCGCCAGGATCCGAACGTAGTCATAGTAAGTTCCCTATTAATCAACACTTTGCATCTGTGCTATTTGATACCGGTGCCGACTATAGCTTCATATCTCTAGAGTTTAAGAACATACGTGGTTTAGTAGCAAGTAAGCTAGATATCCCATACTCGATAGAACTAGCTAATGGGAAGCTAGTGGAAGCCAATGAAGTGATTAGAGGTTGTGTTATAGAACTTGGAGAGCGTGAGTTTTCGTTAGATCTTCTGCCCGTTGAAATGGGATTCTTTGACGTTGTAGTTGGGATGGATTGGTTGTCGAGTAATCGAGCTGAGATTGTATGCCATGAGAAGGTTATCTGCATCCCGATGGAGAATGAAGAGACGATCGTGATTCATGGGGAGAAGCATGATACGCCTCTACGGATTATTAGTTGTCTGAAGGCACGGAAGTTTTTGCGTAAAGGATGTATTGCCTTCTTGGCTCACGTTGTTGACAAGGAAGCTGAAGAACCGAAGCTCGAAGATATCCCTGTGGTAAGGGAATATCCTGAAGTCTTCCCTGAGGACTTGCCAGGATTAGCTCCTCAACGACAAGTCGAATTTCACATTGACTTGGTTTCAGGTGCCGCGCCTGCAGCCAAGGCAGCTTATCGGCTTGCGCCTTCAGAGATGCAAGAGTTGTCAACGCAGCTTCAGGAGCTACTGGACAAAGGATTTATAAGGCCGAGTTTCTCGCCTTGGGGAGCTCCAATACTGTTCGTCAAGAAGAAGGATGGTAGTTTTCGTATGTGTATCGAATACCGGGAGCTGAACAAGTTAACCATCAAGAATCGGTATCCCTTGCCGAGGATTGATGATTTATTCGACCAACTTCAGGGATCAAGTTACTATTCCAAGATCGATCTTCGATCAGGTTATCACCAGCTGCGGATTCAAGAAGAGAGTATACCGAAGACTGCCTTCAGAACTCGTTATGGACATTACGAGTTTCTAGTGATGCCGTTTGGGTTAATGAATGCGCCGGCAGTGTTTATGGATTTGATGAATCGGGTTTGCAAGCCATATCTTGATAAATTCGTGATTGTATTTATCTATGATATTTTGATCTATTCGCAGACAAAGGAAGACCATGAGCAACACCTCAGAGCCATCTTAGAGCTGCTAAAGAAGGAGAAGCTCTACGCCAAGTTTTCGAAGTGCGAGTTTTGGATACGTGAGGTACAGTTCCTCGGTCACGTGGTAAACGGGAATGAAATTCATGTGGATCCCACCAAGATCAAGGTGATTAAGAATTGGGAAACTCCGAAGACGCTAACCGAGATCCGACAGTTTCTGGGTTTAGCAGGCTACTATCGCAGATTCATTGAGGATTTCTCTAAGATCGCTCAACTGCTGACCTCCCTTACTCAAAAGGATAAGAAGTACAAATGGGGAGATAAACAAGAAGAAGCTTTTCAGCAGCTCAAGAATAAGCTTTGCGATGCACCTATATTATCCCTACCCGAAGGCACCGACGACTTCGTGGTCTACTGTGACGCCTCGCGTCAGGGATTGGGTTGCATGCTCATGCAACGCCAGAAGGTTATCGCTTATGATTCGCGCCAATTGAAGGTTCATGAGAAGAACTACACCACGCATGATTTGGAATTAGGCGCATTGGTGTTTGCTTTGAAGATTTGGCGACATTACCAATATGGTACTTGATGTACGATTTTTACGGATCACAAGAGCTTTCAGCACATATTTGATCAGAAAGAGCTTAACATGAGACAGCGACGATGGGTTGAGTTATTAAACGATTATGATTGCGAAATCAAGTATCATCCAGGAAAGGAGAATGTGGTGGCAGACGCCTTAAGTCAAAAGGAAAGGATCAAGCCCATAAGGGTTAGGGCTTTAGAGATGATTATTCAGACAGATCTCTCGTTGCGTATTCGTGCTGTACAGAAAGAAGCTCTTAAGAAATGGAATATTAAGGATGAATGTCTTAGAGGAATGGAGAAAAAGCTGATACCCAACGAGGAAGGAACCTTGTATTTTATGGGACGTATTTGGGTTCCGCTTTTTGGTGGTCTTAGAGAGGTCATTTTTTATGAAGCTCATAAATCGAGGTACTCGATCGATCCAGGACCGGACAAGATGTACCAAGATTTGAAGGATTACTATTGGTGGCCAAGACTTAAAGCTGATGTTGCTACTTATGTTGGGAATTGTTTAACTTGTGCCAAGGTGAAGGCCGAGTATCAGAAGCCTTCAGGTCTCCTTCAACAGCCAGAAATACCCATGTGGAAGTGAGAGCAGATTTCTATGGACTTCATAACCAAGTTACCCAGGACTCCCAGAGATCATGATACGATTTGGGTAATCGTGGACCGATTGACAAAGTCTGCGCACTTCTTGCCGATTAGAGAAAAGGATAACACTGGTAAGCAAGCTGAGCTTTACCTAAGGGAGATAGTTGCACGTCATGGAGTGCCTATCTCGATAATATCGGACAAAGATGGACCGTTTGTGTCAAGGATTTGGCAATCATTTCAAGAAGCTTTTGGTTCTCAGTTGAATCTAAGTACAACTTTTCACCCGCAGACGGACGGGCTGAGCGAGAGAACTATTCAGATGCTTGAAGATGTGCTACGTGCTTGTGTAATGGATTTAGGTGGCAGTTGGGACACTCACCTGCCTTTGGTTGAGTTCTCCTACAACAACAGCTACCATACAAGCATCCAAGCTGCACCGTTCGAGGCTCTTTATGGACGCAAGTGTCGATCGCCGTTATGCTGGGCAGATGCAGGTGATAGACAGATGGTTGGTCCCAAACTGGTCTAAGAAACAACTAATAAGATCATGCAGATCCGAGAGCGCATCAAGGCGGCTCGTGATCGACAGAAGAGTTATGCGGACCAAAGACGGAAACCCTTGGAATTTGAAGTGGGTGATATGATGTTGTTAAAAGTTTCACCTTGGAAAGGTGTGGAACGCTTTGGGAAGCGTGGTAAGTTAAACCCACGATATATCGGGCCATTCAGAATTTTGGAAAGGGTTGGTACTGTAGCATACAAGTTGAAGCTACTAGCGGAACTATATGGTGATGATACATTTCAAATATCTAATCTGAAGAAAATTCCAACTCAAGAGACAGTGGTCATCCCTGCGGATGAAGTTCACATTGACGACACGCTCCACTTTACAGAAGAACTCGTTGAGGTTACAGACTGGAAGGTTAACAAGACTCGGAGGAGTAGTGTTAAGCTTGTCAAGGTTCGATGGAACGCACGTCACGGCCCAGAGTTTACTTGGGAGCGTGAAGACCGTATGAAAGCAAAATACCCACATTTGTTCCCTAACTCCCATGCAGCTAATAGTAAAGCTTAAAATTTCGGGACGAAATTTTCTTAACAGGGGGAGAATGTGACAACTGTCAAATTTGCATGTATCCGTACAATTATTTGACAATAGTTATGACTTAATGACTGTGCTGATTTAACAATTAATGACATGAACTGCTTCCTGAATATTGCTATCATACATACAAGTGCATCATATATTGCATAATGTCATATCATTATTACATGCAAAAACTTATTGATTCAAATGATGCACGAAACGAAGATAGCACAGTTATCAGATAAATCAGAAAAATGCTGACGAAGTTCAGTACATAGACAGATATGGTATTGAGACACAGAATGAGTCAGAAACCAAGAGTTATACTAGTATAGTGTGTAGGAAAGTAAGGATCATAAAACTGCCTTCCTAGTGATAGTTTAAGTGCCAGAAAGTGCCTAAAACTCAAACAAATTGCTGAATTCAGCAAAATTCAGCATTTAAACAACCTAATATCATGCAGAAATATGGTTAAATGGTTCAGAATGCTTTCCTAAGTGTCGGGAATCAAAACTATCCTGTCACGGCCCCCGTCCCGGTTTGACCCGTTTCAGAGGCCGCGAGACAGGAAATCCCGTGGTATTTATTTAATTGAGTTAACAGCGGAAGATTTTAGCAGGATCTTTTTAAAACTGAAAATGCCTGATTATTCTATTTCATAATTCGGGATAAAACCCCGGTAGTTTACAATAAGGTAATTTCATTGGGAAATCTTTATTTATAAAACATGTTTCTTTATTTATATTGAGCCACTTCCTTAAGCTTGTAGTGCGTCGCGACACTTTTCCTGGATCACAACAGATTACCTGAAACATGTTTGAAAAAGGTTTTTGTCAATGGGGAAATACTGGTGAATCATTCTTTTTTACTAAAACGACACGTTGTTATAATTTACAGTATTAAGAGCGATTACAATGTTTATACATATCAACCATCTACCCACAGTATTTATCACTCGACCACCTATTGGCTATCTCGTTATCCAATGGTGTCTGTGATTATGGTCATATCACCCCTTGGCTAACCCATTATCCAATGGTGACGGTTATCAAGTATTGTATACAAAACCCCACATACCGGCTGTAATTTGGTGACTACAAAGACTTAATCCCTGTAATTATAACTTTGAAAGCAAACATGATTTTAAAATCAAATTTGATAAAAAGAGAATGACTCACTTTGCAGATTTAACGGGCAGAGTTTAAGCCTACTGTTTAGCCTTGTAACCTAAATTAATAGCATGCACACGAATTAGGTCAGTAACTAATACAGCATTTACGATAACTCTACGATAACTCACGAGATTAAACCCTCACAATAAATGACAAAGTGCGATACTTAAACATCCATCGAATTCACGATGAATGACAAAGCATAACCCTAATGTGGGCAGCACTTAAACATCCATTGGATAGCTTCAATTGATCGGACATTGAATCGTAGCAGCGATCGAGTTAATACCCTGTATCGTAGCAGCGCCTTGCTATAATAATTGAAATTTCGACTTCAGAGTAGTAGAAATTCGTTTTTGAGAATTTTGATCGACACAGAATGAAAGCCCCTGAGCTAAGCTATTTATAGGTGAAATTCAGGCCTGTCGCGGCCCGCGTGAACTCCCGGCCAAGCTTTACGCGACCCACGTAACCACCTAGTCTAGGCGTAGGTTTGATTGGTCACGAGTAGGTTCGACAGCTGGTCAATACGTGGCTCAGGAATGCTTATCCGGTCAACCATACATTGACGCGGCCCGCGTAAGATTAAACTAACCCTTACGCGGCCCGCCTGAACACCATACTTCTTGATTTCTTGATCTTTAATGCACAGTATGGTTTCAGGGGTCCGCTTTTTCTCTTGTGGGTCAGTTTAAGACATTTTTGAGAGTCCTTACATCCTCCCTACCTTATTTAAAATCTCGTCTGCGAGATTTATTGAAATAAGTGAGGATACTTTCGTTTCATCTCTGATTCCAGCTCCCAAGTGTATTCGGGTGCTCTTCTTGAATCCCACTTGACTTTGACCAGCACTAACCGCTTGTGCTTGAGAAACTTGATTTTTCTATCTTCTATTTGTAATGGCTTCTCAACAAACTTTAACTTTTCATTTACCTCTATATCTTGAAGAGGTACTATCAGGGACTCATCAGATAGACATTTCTTGAGATTGGATACATGAAATACGTCATGTACTCCAGCTAGTTCTTCTGGTAGTTGTAAGCGATAAGCAACTGGTCCTATACGTTGGATCACTGAAAATGGTCCTACGTATCGTGGACTTAGTTTTCCTTTCTTACCAAATCGAACTACTCCTTTCCAAGGAGAAACTTTCAATAGTACTTTGTCTCCTACTTGAAATTCCAACGACTTCCGTCTATTGTCTGCATAACTCTTCTGACGATCTCGAGCCGTCTTTAGTCTTTCTTTGATTTGAGTGATCTTGTCGGTAGTTTCTTGTACAATTTCAGGACCTGATAATTGACTTTCTCCTATTTCTGCCCAGCATACTGGAGTTCTACACTTACATCCGTATAGTGCTTCGAATGGGGCAGATTCGATACTTGAATGATAACTATTATTATAGGAGAATTCTATTAAGGGTAGGTGGTCATCCCAGTTTCCACCAAAATCTATCACACATGCCCGAAGCATGTCTTCCAGGGTTTGTATCGTCCTTTCACTTTGTCCGTCTGTTTGTGGATGATATGCAGTACTCAAATTTAATCGGGTTCCCATTGCTTCCTGGAAACTAGTCCAGAAATGGGAAGTGAAACGACTATCCCTATCCGATACAATGGAGAGTGGAACTCCATGTAAGGATACAACTTCATCTACATACAACTTTGCCAACCTTTCCATGCTAAAGGTTTCTTTCATGGGTAGAAAATGAGCTGATTTGGTTAATCGATCCACAATTACCCAAATCACATCATTACCTTTTCTGGTTTTGGGTAACTTAGTAACAAAATCCATTGTTATGAGTTCCCATTTCCATACTGGCATTTCTAATTGTTGTAGTAGACCTGAAGGTTTCTGGTGTTCTGCCTTAACTTGTGAACAAGTAAGACACTTAGAAACATATCTGGCTATGTCCTTTTTCATTCCTATCCACCAGAAATTATTTCTTAAATCTTGGTACATTTTATTATTACCAGGATGCATGGTATATCTAGATTTATGAGCTTCTTCTAAAATCTTATCTCTTAATTCTCCTTGTTTAGGTACCCAAATTCTTTTCTTATGGAATCTCCAAATTCCATCCTTTCCTTGATCTAATTCTTTTATTCGTCCTTTCATTCCTTCAGCATTGTCCTGGATTGCTGTTTCTTGAACCTTCTTTAATTGTTCCATTAAATCTAACTGTAGATTTAATCTAAGAGTACGAACCCGTCGTTGTTTCTCATGATACTTATGACTTAAGGCATCTGCAACTACATTTGCTTTTCCTTCGTGATATTGAATATCACAGTCATAGTCGCTTAGGATTTCCATCCATCTCCTTTGTCTCATATTTAATTCTTTTTGCCCAAATATGTATCTTAAACTCTTATGATCTATATAGATAATAAACTTACCTCCATACAGGTAATGTCTCCAAATTTTAAGGGCAAAAATTGTGGCTCCTAATTCTAAATCATGAGTCAAATAGTTCTCCTCGTGCTTTTTCAATTGCCTTGATGCATACGCAATTACTTTTCTGCGTTGCATTAGCACACATCCTAATCCTTGTTTTGAAGCATCACATTATACTTCAAAATCTTCAGTTCCTTCAGGTAAGGCTAGGATTGGGGCATTTGTTAACTTTTGCTTTAAAATCTTAAAAGCTTCTTCTTGCCTAGGTCCCCATTCAAACTTAACTGATTTACAGGTTAGCTTAGTTAATGGTACAGCTATCTTGGAAAAATCCTTAATAAACCGTCTATAGTATCCGGCTAATCCTAGAAAACTTCTAATTTCCATGGCTGATTGCGGAACCTTCCATTTAATGATTGCTTCTACGTTAGAAGGATCTACGTAAATGCCTTCATGATTCACCATGTGACCTAAAAATTGCACTTCCTGTAGCCAAAATTCACATTTCGAGAATTTGGCGTAGAGCTTTTCTTTTCTTAACAAAGTTAAGAGTGCATGCAGGTGTTGACAATGCTCATCCTGGCTTTTGGAATAAATAAGTATATCATCGATGAAGACAATTACAAATTTTTCCAAATACGGTTTACAGATCCTATTCATCATGTCCATGAATGTTGCGGGAGCATTTGTTAACCCGAAGGGCATGACTGTAAACTCGTAATGACCATACCTAGTTCTGAAAGCAGTTTTAGGTATGTCTTCTCCCTGTACCTTCAATTGATGATATCCGGAGCGTAAATCTATCTTAGAAAAGTATCTAGTTCCTTGAAGTTGATCAAAAAGATCATCAATCCTAGGTAATGGGTATCGATTCTTAATTGTAACCTTATTTAATTCCCTATAATCAATACACATTCTCATTGACCCATCTTTCTTCTTTACAAACAACACTGGTGCTCCCCAAGGGGATGAACTAGGTTGTATGAATCCTTTACTTAGTAATTCATCTAATTGCTTTTTCAATTCTAGCATTTCAGTGGGTGCTAACCGATAAGGTGCTTTGGCTATCGGTGTAGTTTCGGGAATTAGATGAATTCTAAATTCTACTACCCTGTCGGGTGGTAATCTAGGTAGTTCTTCTGGGAATACATCTGGGTATTCTGATACTACTGGAATTTCCTTAAGTTCCTTTCCCTTAGTGTTAATGATTACTGAAATCATATACACTATTCCTTGCTTTCGTTTATAACTAGCAACTTTCATTACTGAAATGAACTTTAATGGCTTGCGTGGCTTATTTCCTGTAACCATAATTACTTCTCCGGTGGGTGCACGAATCTCTATAGAGTTCTTATCACAGAGGATTCGAGCATGGTTGGCTACTAACCAATCCATTCCTAACACAACATCGAACCCAGCTAAATTCATTGGTAATAGGTTTGCATGAAATTTATGACCTGAAAGTTCTATATTTTCTTTTTGCAAAACCTTATCTATTTTAACAGAATTCCCATCTGCGGTTTCGACTGTAAAATCTGCCTAAGGTTGGTTAAGGGTAAGTTAAGAGCTTGGCAGAATGTAGTATTTATAAAACTTTGGTTTGCACCAGAGTCAAATAATACTTTTGCATAAACGTTGTGAACTAGGAACGTACCAGCTATCACGTCAGGGATTAGCTCGGCTTCCTGAGTAGTTAACTGAAATGCTCGAACATTCTTCTTGGTAGCTCCGTCTGCTGGCTTGGCTTTATTGTCTGCTGGTTTAACCAATTTAGGGCATTCTGGTTTAAAATGTCCTACTTCTCCATAGTTATAGCAGATCTTTGTTTTCTTTCTGCAGTCTTCTTCGCGATGTCCTACAACTTTGCAAAAGTTACAGGTTACATTACATCTTCCATAATGTTTCTTTCTGCAATTCCTGCAGAACGGTGGATTTAAGGATTGCCCTGTTCCTCTTTTCTTGAAGTTGCTATTATTACCCACACGAAATCCTTGGGTAATTTTCTGAGCCAGTTCCTTTTTCCTGTTTTCATCTCTTGTGCATATTAGCTCGTCAGTTAGGGTGTTAGCTAATTCTACCGCATCGTCAATAGTGCGAGGTCTCGCAGCTTTAACGATATTACGGATTTCGCCAATCAATCCCCAAATATAACGAGAAATGGGCACCGGCTCTGGCGAAGCCAAGGTTGGTACTACTCTCGCATATTCGAAGAATGTTGAAGTATACCCTCGACAGTCTACATTCACCATCCGGTGGTTCAGAAATTTATTCGCCATTTGTTCCTTTTCATATTCGGGACAGAATTTTCTTTCTATCAGACTTTTAAATTCTTCCCAATTCATGGCATAGGCCACATTTCTTCCTTTGGCTTGAAGTACTGTATTCCACCATTCTAGCGCCCCTTCTTTGAAAAGATTCGACGCGTACATGACTTTGTCGTTTTCGGCACATTTACTTATTATGATCACTGCCTCGGTTTTCTCTAACCAACGCAGTGCCGCAGTCGCTCCTTCATTGCCTGCAAATTAAGCTGGTTTACAAGCAAGAAATTCTTTGTAAGTGCAACCAGGCGTTGCAGCTTTCATTTTCTTAGGGAGCGGGGCCTGTCGTGGATCATTATTGTTATTGGTATGATTACCGCCTCCGTTTACGCTATTACTGAAGTTATCTTCAGAAGTACGTTTGCTAGGAATGATTTGTTGAGGTTCAACAGGTTTCTGGGCAGCAGCAAGGATTGCTGGAATAGCATTGGCTATCCCTTGAGCAACGATATTTTCTATATCTTGCTTAGTCATAAAGTGATCCTCCTGGTGTTGCTCAGATTGGTTAACCTCGTTAACTGGTTCATTATTAGCATTTTCCATCTGATAATTAATATATATAATTTATTAGTACAGAATAAATAACAATTATGCACAAAATAATCATACACATTTCACAACACAAATATATATCCAAAATTATCGATTTCTCGATTCCCTTTTTATATATCCTATTATGCATCCGTACACACTGTTATCTTACAAAGTTTTATTTGTAGGTTATTTTACAGACTTATTTTATTATTACTTTTATTATTATACAATCACAACTTTATCACCATCCTCTCCCTAGGTATTTTAGAAGTGACGTTCCCTCTCGTCGTATTTCCAGGAGATCTGTTCTCCTACCTCCCGAATCCTATTCCCTGCACCTATCAGCTCCTCGCCAAAATGGCGGAGTTCAGCTAAGTTTTCATTACTCATTGGTGGATTTGGTATAGGTTCTGGGTCGAACTGAGGGAAAAACGTATAAGGGTTATTTAGGAGGTTTTGAAACTGCCAATCGTTAGTCCACCACTCGTCCATTTCTCCTAAAGGTTGAGTTTGGATCAGAGGGTCTAGAATGGCCGGTTCTAAGTTTATTGGAAGTTGAGTTTCGGCAGAATAAGGGTAGAGGTTGTTATTTATGGGCCTGAGAATATCACAGCTTGCCAGTACGCGATCCAATTCCTCCTGTAATGGTAATTCCTCGACTTGCTTAGAACTTTCCCCAATTTCCATTTCTACTTGCCTGGAATCTTCCCCGATTGCAATTCCTTTTCCTTTATCTATGGGATTCTCTATTTTGGGAATTCTCCTAGTTGCTGGTTTCCTCCTGCGTACACGTCTCCAACCTACAATTCTTCTCCTTTTCTTAGGCTTTGGTTTCTCTGGAGGTGGAGCGTTGAATTCCATAGGTTATTCTATATCGGGTATATAACCAGTAAAGTCTCTGGAAACTTCTATTTTCACCGGATAAAGATTGAGATTCTGAAGGGCTTCAGATAACTCATTCATGCTGTTTAGCATATATGCAAAAATGCACACAAAATGCTAAGTTAAAATTTTATAACAAAATTTCACAGATAAACATTCAAATATTATTGCATACCGTGTGACTAATTTAATACAAAGGACAACTGACAATTAAACATACTAGGGTTTATTGTAAACTTATTTATTTACTGGGTAAAGTTTCTGGTTTGTAGATGATATGGGTGCAAGGACTGGGTTAGGGTATTTAAATATTAGCATTTACTGCTACCGTAGCTAACATATAGAGATCTGCCCATTTTTCATCTAATTTGTCTTCCCATGGTGGATTATTGCTTGTTTCCTGAGTCTTTTTAATTTGAAATTTCCTTATTTTCTCTTGACTTTTCCTAATAATCAAACTTCTTTTATTAGGAGAAAGTGGTTCCTCATAATGGGCTTTACGAACAAATATTCCCTTCTCAGTATCTACTGAGTATCTTGAGGATTTTGATTGGGATGAACTTCCCTTCTCTTTTGGTGAACTATCTAATTTAAGATAGATGTTCGAAAGCTTTTGCTTACCCATACTGTAAACAAATATTCAAACAATAAAACACTAAATCACAAAATGGCAATTAGTAAAATTAAGTATTTTCTAAATACTTAATTGGCTTAAATCAGTGGCTCTGATACCACCTTTTCCTGTCACGGCCCCCGTCCCGGTTTGACCCGTTTCAGAGGCCGCGGGACAGGAAATCCCGTGGTATTTATTTAATTGATTTGACAGCGGAAGATTTTAGTAGGATCTTTTTAAAACTGAAAATGCCCGATTATTCTATTTCATAATTCGGGATAAAACCCCGGTAGTTTACAATAAGGTAATTTCACTGGGAAATCTTTATTTATAAAACATGTTTCTTTATTTATATTAAGCCACTTCCTTAAGCTTGTAGTGCGTCGCGGCACTTTTCCTGGATCACAACAGATCACCTGAAACATGTTTGAAAAAGGTTTTTGTCAGCGGGGAAATACTGGTGAATCATTCTTTTTACTAAAACGATACGTTGTTATAATTTATAGTATTAAGAGCGATTACAATGTTTATACATATCAACCATCTACCCACGGTATTTATCACTCGACCACCTATTGGCTATCTCGTTGTCCAGTGGTGTCTGTGATTATGGTCATATCACCCCTTGGCTAACCCGTTGTCCAATGGTGGCGGTTATCAAGTATTGTATACAAAACCCCACATACCGGCTGTAATTTGGTGACTACAAAGACTTAATCCCTGTAATTATAACTTTGAAAGAAAACATGATTTTAAAATCAAATTTGATAAAAAGAGAATGACTCACTTTGCAGATTTAACGGGCAGAGTTTAAGCCTACTGTTTAGCCTTGTAACCTAAATTAATAGCATGCACACGAATTAGGTCAGTAACTAATACAACATTTACGATAACTCACGAGATTAAACCCTCACAATAAATGACAAAGTGCGATACTTAAACATCCATCGAATTCACGACGAATGACAAAGCATAACCCTAATGTGGGCAGCACTTAAACATCCATTGGATAGTTTCAATCGATCGGACATTGAATCGTAGCAGCGATCGAGTTAATACCCTGTATCGTAGCAGTGCCTTGCTATAATAATTGAAATTTCGACTTCAGAGTAGTAGAAATTCGTTTTTGAGAATTTTGATCGACACAGAATGAAAGCCCCTGAGCTAAGCTATTTATAGGTGAAATTCAGGCCTGTCGCGGCCCGCGTGAACTCCCGGCCAAGCTTTACGCGGCCCGCGTAACCACCTAGTCTAGGCGTAGGTTTGATTGGTCACGAGTAGGTTCGACAGCTGGTCAATACGTGGCTCGGGAATGCTTATCCGGTCAACCATACATTGACGCAGCCCGCGTAAGATTAAACTAACCCTTACGCGGCCTGCCTGAACACCATACTTCTTGATTTCTTGATCTTTGATGCACAGTATGGTTTCAGGGGTCCGGTTTTTCTCTTGTGGGTCAGTTTAAGACATTTTTGAGAGTCCTTACAACTGTCACAAAAGGCAACATAAAGCACACTAAACTGCATAGTTTAGCACCTTTAACGAACCGGTAACCAACCGAACAACCGGACACTACCCGAAACACCAAATTTTTACTAGAAGCATTGTTTTATCATTTCTAAGCTAGTTATGGTCCCCGAACAACATAACACACTATATAACATCCTAATAACTAAACACCTAACTAAATCATTTGAAATCTAACTAGATAACCAACTTAACATTACACCCTAATCTAGACCCCTACCTATTTACGGCCAACAAGCATGGCCCACCTCTTGATTTTATTTTGTTGTTTTATTGGATCATGTTTCATCTTTATGGACATATTACACATTAGAGAAAGCATGGTTGGAGTGTTTTAAGTTAACCCACAAGACCTTAACCTTCATCCTTTCATAAACAAACCAACACCATCTTTCTTCTCCCCTCCCCCTTACCTTCGGCCGTAACCCACACCATACACCACCACCTTCATCCTTCAATCTTCAACCATTCTTCAAGCATACAAAAGGTGTAAGAAGCTATACAAAGAAGCTAGAAGCTCTTGGAAGTTGAAGGACCTCTCAGACAAGCTTTTAACCACCTCATCTTCATCTTGTGATCATCCCTAGCCTTGAGCTAGTAGTAAGATCATCTACACTCCATTTTACATCTTATTTAGTTGGTTAAAGAATGATACAAGTAACTTAACATGAAGAACACTAATGATCAAGAACATGAAACTTAAACCTAAGCTTAAAAATCATAAGAAATCTTGTTGATTAAGTGTTGTTATGCTTCTTGATTGATGATTATTTGTGCTTATGATGTTAAACATCATATGATCTTGCAAGATGGTGATTAAAGACATAATCTAGCAAGATGAGAGGATGATTATGTTGTAAGAGCAAAGTGATCATCCTTATGTGGAACATGAACTTGAAAGATTAAATGTTTTTCTTGAAGTATGATGATTAAAGTGTAATATGAGTCTTGTAAATATGTGATTTCAAGAATGATTTTTCATGAAACTAAGTTAAAAATACAAGATTTACATAAACTTGGTTCTTAAAGAAATTAACCACATTTTTAGTGGTTAATCAAGTGTAGGATCATGTGTTTAACAAGAAAAACTCAAGAAGAAAATTTTTTAGGAAAATGATTTACAAGTTGTAAACATCTAAATCCTTCAAAATTGATGTTTTTAAATAAACAACCACACTTTAAAGGGTATCTAAGCCTACTAAACACACTAGTAAGTTACTACAAATTTTTATAAATTTTCAAGTTCATAAAGTAATGATTATGGCTTGATTTTGGCAAATTGGTAAGTGTTAGTTGATTTGTTGTTGATTGTGATGATTTATAAAAGAAAATGATATGCTTTGAAAGCATGGAAACCTCCATTTTTAACGGGAAACTATGGCAATTTTTTTCTAAAAATTAAACACTTAGAAAAATATTTTTAAACAAATATTTACAAGTATATTTTAAACCATGAATTTTCATATAAAGTTTGCCATAATTTTTGTTACAAAATTACAAAATATTGGAGGTTGGTTTTTGATATTAAAAGTGACTAAATATGTATTTAGGAGAATATATATTTAGATGTCACCATGTGTGTGATTATTTGTATATTATGTGTATTAGTTATATTATTTTAGGACTTGAAATAATATAACTCACCAAAATACCAAAAACTACAATACAAAATATTACCAAAATTCCAAGAATTAAATATACAATTTATACCCAAAATATTGGAGAAACCAAACAAGGAATATAACTCACATAAATATTCCAGAATTTAATTCATGAGTATATTTTGGTAAATGGTATTTTGGACACCAAGAGAACAAAAATATGATTTTTACGATTATTACAAAAATATATTATATTTTTTACAAGAAGAGAATGTATTATTTTTGGGTAAATAAAAATATATATATTTTCTTAAATTACTAGAAAATATATTATTTTTGGAAGAAAATATATATTTTCTCAAATAAATATGGAATACATTATTTTTGAGTGAAAAATGGATTTATATATATTTTCTAAGTTAAACTTGAGAATATATTATTTTTGAGGTTTAAATAAAAATACAATTGTTTTTGCCAAAGGAAAAATTATAAATAATTATTCTATGTAAGTTGACTTAAAATATATATCTTGAGAATATATATTTATTAGAAATATTATTCTAGAAAAATAAATACAAAAATTAAGTATAAGAATAAACACAATAAGAATACGTATTCTCGTACGTATAAATACACCGGAATACGCCACCGATACTTGGCAAAAATACACAAGGTTAAGAATACGAGTATGAATACACCCATCCTTGGGAAGTTATACATGTACAAATACATAAATGTGACAAGTTAAAATATATTATTTTAACTAATATTTCAAAATTTAATAAATATAATTTAAGTTAAAATATTTATTATTTTAACAAATAATTATATACTTGGGATAATATCAATGACACAATGAAACGTAACTCAGAGACACTAATTAAGACTAAGGTTAAGGCACACAAGTAGCAGCTTTGGGTTACATTGGATTCAAGACGCAAAACTGTGAGTTCATGTCCCCTTTTTCTTTTAACTGTTTTCGGTTTTATAACTTCGGGGGTGAAGTACATGTTACAAATTGATTACAAACGTTTACATATGGTATGGTTAGCTAAGGAATGTACTGCTAGATCATGTGAGTGGTGGGTACAACGCTTAAGACCATTAATCCTCGTAGTAAGACCGGGGGACATGAGTGATAGATCTATTTGGGTGTTGCGAGCCCCACCCATGAGGACCGGGATTTGGCCCATGAGGTGACTATGTCTTCCAGCCGGAAGCCCGGTACAAAATCCGTTAGGATTGAGCCTTCCTGCATCACGTCACACATATTAATGGCCTTGCAAACCATTAATCGATCTGTTTTCCTTGTTGCTTTCATACCGGTTTACAAAACATACATACTTACAATGATTACAAAGTTTATTCGAGCTCACATACAAAACACATGAACTCGCTCAACTTTTGTTGATGTTTTCAAACTACATGTATTTCAGGAAACTAAATATGGATCTGGCGGGCGTTGGAAGTTTTCAAGTGTTGTCTGAAATAAAAGATGTCATCCGGTGTCTAAGGGTTTGGATTATGTATCTTACCCTGGATAAGATACATAGTTCAAAGCCTGGTTTTTATTAGTGTCTTTTGTCGAGCCCTTATGGAACTCTAAACAATTTGAATGGTTTGTAATATGGATTTGAAGTCTGTGTTTGGGATTTAAAACAATATTGTTTGTAATGTTTTAAAACTATCTATGGATGAACATCTTGGGTTTTATCACATAGCTGATTGTTATGGTTGAATGCAATGATATTAAGCAAGTCACACATAATAACGCTTCCGCAAAAGTCAGGGTGTGACAGTCATGGAACTGCCAACATGACAAATTCTGAATGAGTATATTGGTAGATATAAACATTGTAATCGCTCTCAATACTGTAAAGTTATAAAAACTTGTTTTGATTAAACTGGGATGAACTCGCAAGTATTCCTTGCTGATAAAATCTTTTTAAAACGCGTTTCAGGTAACTTAATGTGAAGCTATAAGAAGCCAGCTATGGAGCACTGAAGGCTTAAAGAAGTGGCTATAAAAGTTACCAAAATAAAAGTTTTTGTTTTCAATAATTAGGGTTTATCCCTATAAATGTATTGTGAATGAAACATGGGTTTTATCCCATTTATTTATTACAAAAGTTTGGTGTAAACTCTGAGATTTATTTCCTAACTACGATCCTGATGTTTTAATTCCGCTGCCAAATTTAACAAACACCGATACCACTTGACTGGCTAGCGGCTCCCGCTCCCGGGGTAGGGGTTGGGGGCTGCGATAGAAGGTGGTATCAGAGCCAAGGCCACTGGTTTAAGCCATTTAGGTGTTCTCCTAATACCTAAATTTTAACAAATTGTGTTAGGAAATAACTTATGTGATTCTGTGTAAATATGTATAATATTATTTTGTGTTATTTGACAATTTCTAGTTTACAATATCAGTAAGCAAGGTACCTCTGACGGCTACCGTCAATTACCTCATTCTCCTAAGAATGAAGGAACTTCCCAATCCACCCCAGGATATACTTCTGATTCTGAGGATGTCTTTGTTTTCAAAGCAAAATCTGAGGAACCATTTTCTCCTAAAAAGAGAGATTGGTTTAGTAAAGGAGCTCATGAAAGGAGGAAAAGAATGGAAAAACTCCAACAACGTAGGATAGCAAATAGGAGAGAAATACCCAGAATCTGGAGGCTAGACCCTTATGGGAGGAAGAGTTAGATAGACAACTAGCTGATTTTCACATGGTTGGAAATGTAGAATTTGGAAATGTAGAAGGAGAAATCAATCTCAACCAAGTAGCTGACCCACAACTTCTACCCTTATTTCCTAATCAACCCATGGAATTAGAACAGAACCAGGAAGAACAATTCCCAAACCCAGCTTTTGACCCAAACGAGATCCCTAGAATTCCAGCACCTGGCCCTTTAGACTATGATCCGTGGTGGGATGACCACAGGTCATTTCAAGAAATATTGAACAACCCATACCCTTACGGAGAACCCATACCACGTTACCCCGAACCAGTACCAGCCCCACTACCACCCATGAACCAAGAAAATGTAGAGGAACTTCGCCAATATGGTGAAGAGTTAGTTGAAGAGGGAAATCGGATTCGTCAGATAGGAGAGAAACTCGTCTAGAAGTATGACGAGCGTGAGATGCAGTTCTAGAAAAGCCAGCACCTAATATAATATATATGTATGTAGTTTGTTTACTTTGATAATATATATATATATATATATATATCAACTAAAATAGATATAACCTAATATATATATATCACCTATATATATATATATATTGATGCATAGTTACTAGTTTTAAATTCCAGTTGAAGCTTGTAATAGATGCATAGATAGATATATAAAAAGAGTAAGTCGCAATGCTCGACGTTTTTGATTCAATCTGCTTGAATGGTTGTTTGTATTAATTTTATTCTGTGATATTAATATCTAATAAATGTTTACAATTCAGATGCCGAACGAAGTAAATCAGGAAAACCAGAATAACAATAATAACGGGAACCAAGTGAATAAAAGTGCCATCGAACATGTAGTAGATAGATGATATGCCATATATTATGGATACTATTAAAAAGGCAGACACTAATAATTCTGTAATTGGAAGTAAACGTCAAACCACTGAACCAAGTCACAGCGGGAACGAAAATCATGGACCACTTATCCAAGCTCCAATTCCAAAAAGAAGAAGAACCATCTCATATGGTTGTTCTTATAAAGAATTCTTGGCCTGCAAACCAATAGAATTTTCAGGCAATGAAGGAGCCATTTCAGCCTTGCGCTGAATAGAAAAGACAGAAGCAGTTTTGAAAATAAGCAAATGTGCAGATGAAGATAAGATCATGTTTGCTTCTAATCTTTTTAAGAATGCAACCCTAGAATGGTGGAATACCATTCTCCAGTCTAGAGGAAGTGACAGAGTTTATAATATGGAATGGAACAACTTTAAGGAGATAGTTGAAAGAAAATTATGTCCTACTCATGAAAAGGAACAGATTGCTAATAAGTTCCTAAATCATAAAATGATTGGAATAGACTGTAGGGAGTACGCTACCATATTCTTTGAATATGCTAGGATAGTACCAACCTTGGCCTCACTAGAGCCAATATTAATCTCCAGTTACATCCGGGGATTAATCAGTGAGATCAGACATTTAGTCAAGGCAGCTAGATCCCAAACCATAGAAGAAGCAGTAGAACTGGCCAACACCCTGACTGATGAGTTGGTACGTACACAAGAGGAAAACCAGAGAAAGAACCTAGCTCAAAAGCTTACCCAATAATTACATTATGGTAATTCCTATCGTGGAAAAGGGAAAGGTTCTTCCTCTTCACCCAACTGCAAGTATTGCAAAAGGAAGCACTCAGGAAGGTGCTTAATATACTTCAACTTCTGCAAAATGTCTGGACATAAGGAAGAAGACTGCAACAAGAAAGCTAGCAATAGATTATGCTACAATTGTGGAGAAGCTGGTCATATCAAACTGAACTGCCCGAAACTAGCTCTAGCGACAACCAGCAAAGCTAAGACAACCGAAGGACCCAAGAAGAATGCTAGAGCATTTGTTCTAACAGCTAAAGAAGCCAAGATGATTCCGGATGTGATTTTCGGTACGTTTTTAGTTAATGATGTTTATGCTAAAGTATTATTTGACTCTGGTGCAAATCAAAGTTTTATCAATACTTCTTTCTACAAACTTCTCAATCAACCATTAACTAAATTTCAACAAGACAGTCTGGTGGAGATGGCAAATGGAGATTCTATCAAGATAAGCGAAATCCTGTAAGGAGCCAGGATAGAAATTCTAAACCATAATTTTACTGCTAATCTCTTTCCAATGAATCTAGCCGGATTTGATGTCGTATTAGGAATGGACTGGTTGGTAGCCAATCATGCCAGTATTTTATGTGATCAAAACTCGGTACAAGTAAGTACATCAAGTGGTGAAAAGATCACAATTAAAGGAGAAAAGCCAACCATGTCAAAAAAATTCATCTCTGTGATGAAAGCTGTAAGTTATGCAAGGAAATGAGGAATGGTGTATATGATTTCTATAATCATTAACACTAAAGGAACATAGTTAAAAGATATTCCCGTAGTATCTAAATTCTCAGACGTTTTTCCAGAAGAGTTACCTGGAATACCGTCGGATCGAGAGGTTAAATTTAGAGTTCACCTACTACCAGGAACGACACCGATTGCCAAAGCACCATATCGACTAGCACCTACGTAGATGCAAGAACTGAAGAAACAGTTGGACGAACTACTTGAAAACGGTTTTATACAACCTAGTCCATCCCCATGGGGAGCACCTGTGTTATTTGTCAAAAAGAAAGACGGATCGATGCGTATGTACATTGATTATAGGGAGTTGAATAAGGTTACGATTAAAAATCGGTACCCACTACCAAGAATCGATGACCTGTTCGATCAACTTCAAGGTTCTTTTCTAAGATATATTTACGCTCAGGATATCATCAATTGAAAGTACAGGAAAAGGACATTCCTAAAACTGCTTTTAGAACAACGTACGGTCACTATGAATTTACAGTTATGCCATTTGGTTTAACCAATGCCCTAGTCCCATTTATGGACATGATGAACAAGATATGTAAGCCATACCTGGATAAATTCATAATTGTTTTTATAGATGATATTCTAATTTACTCTAAGAGTAAAGAGGATCATGCAGAGCATTTGCATAAACTTCTGACATTGTTGAGAAAAGAAAAGCTTTATGCTAAATTCTCAAAATGCGAATTCTGGTTGCAAGAAGTGCAATTCCTTGGACATCTGGTTAATCATGAAGGAATTCATGTGGATCCCACAAAGATCGAGGCAATTACCAAATGGAAAGTCCCTGAGTCACCAACGGAAGTAAGAAGTTTTCCTGGACTGGCAGGATATTATAGACGTTTTATTCAGGATTTCTCTAGAATAGCCATTCCATTAACCAAACTGACCTGCAAATCAGTTAAGTTTGAATGGGGACCAAAACAAGAGGAAGCATTTAGGATTTTGAAGTAAAAGTTAACCAACACACCCATACTCGCTTTGCCAGAAGGAACTGAAGATTTTATAGTCTATTGTGATGCCTCTAAATTAGGATTTGGATGTGTGCTGATGCAACGTCAAAAGGCTATAGCTTACGCATCTAGACAGCTTAGGAAACATGAAGAAAATTATACAACCCACGATCTAGAGTTAGGAGCCATAGTTTTTGCCCTTAAGATTTGGAGACACTATCTTTATGGTAGTAAGTTCATTGTATTTACAGATCATAAGAGCTTAAGATATGTTTTTGGGCAAAAGGAATTAAATATGAGACAGAGACATTGGATGGAAATTCTTAGTGATTATGATTGTGATATCCATTATCATGCAAGAAAAGCTAATATAGTAGCTGATGCCTTAAGTCGAAAGTATCCTGAAAAGTCAAAACGAGTACGCTCTCTCAGACTAAATTTGCAAATAGATTTAAATGAGCAAATTAGAGAGGTATAGCAAGCAGCAATCAATGATGATGTTGAAGGTTTAAAAGGAATGATTAAGGAATTAGAACAAGGATCAGATGGAATTTGGAGATTCCATAAGAATAGGATTTGGATACCTCTTCAAGGAAACCTACGAGATCAAATTTTAGAAGAAGCCCATAAGTCTAAGTATACGATACATCCCGGTAGTGAGAAGATGTATGAAGACTTAAGAAAGAATTTCTGGTGGATAGTAATGAAAAAGGATATAACAAACTATGTTGCTCAATGTCTAACTTGTTCACAGGTTAAAGCTGAGCATCAGAAATCTTCAGGATTACTACATCAATTAGAGATGCCAATATAGAAATGGGAATTGATAACAATGGACTTTGTAACTAAATTACCCAACCAAGACACGAAAGGTAATGATACAATCTGGGTGATTGTAGACAGATTGACCAAATCTGCTCATTTCTTACCAATGAAGGAAACTTTCAGTATGGAACAGCTAGCCAAGTTATATGTAAATGAAATAGTTTCATTACATGGAATTCCTTTATCCATTGTGTCTGACAGAGATAGCTGTTTTACATCTCATTTTTGGACAAGTTTCCAAAAAAAATGGGAACCAGGTTAAATCTAAGCACAACTTATCATCCTCAAATGGACGGACAAAGCGAAAGGATAATTCAAACAATGGAAGATATGCTTAGAGCCTGTATAATTGACTTTGGAGGAAATTGGGACGATCATTTACCATTAATAGAATTTTGTTACAAAAACAGTTATCATACCAGCATCAATGCTGCACCATTTGAAGCACTTTATGGACGAAAATGCAGAACTCCAGTCTGATTGGACAGAGATTGGAGAAAAGCAACTCTCTGGACCCGAGATAGTGCAAGAAACAACGGACAACATTATTCAAGTCAAGGAAAGACTAAAAGCAGCACGAGATCATCAAAAGAGTTAAGCAGATAACAGATGAAAGCCATTGGAATTTCAAGTTGGAGATAAGGTATTATTAAAAGTTTCTCCATGGAAAGGAGTAGTCAGATTCGTTAAAAGAGGAAAGCTAAGCCCAAGGTATGTTGGACCTTTTGAGATTTTCAAAAGAATAGGACCAGTAGCTTATCAGCAACAATTGCCAGAGGAAATGGCAGGAATACATGTTGTATTTCATGTATGTAACCTCAAGAAGTGCTTAGCAGACGAATAACGGGTAGTACCTCTTCAGGATATAGAGGTAAATGAGAAGCTTAAGTTTGTAGAGAAACCACTATAAATTGAAGATAATCGAAAACGCAATCGCAACTCTATCGCAACGTAGTGTCATCGCGAACTGGAAACGCAAGTCTATTATGTTGTTTTATGTTAGTTATGTTATTTGTGTAACTATTAATTAAACCTATCGCATCGCTTAATCGACCCTCGCTTAAACGCATCGCAACGCTCAATGCACGAAACGAAACGCCAAAATCTAACTCACTCAAACCATCTAATCGAAGGACCATTCGATCGAATGGTCATCCGTCCGGATGACCATCCGATCGGATTGCCCTCCGATCGCACCATTACACCGCCTCTTCTCTCCTCTCACCTATGAATAACACCTGTCACATCATTGTTCATGATGTGACAGCTCTCTCGTTCGACCAGCACGCTCTTGGCCTATTTTCTCTCGATTCCTCGTGATTCTTGTAAGTTTCCAACTCAAATCTTGTACTTTCTTGATCTACACACACTTCTTCATCATTTTCACCAACAAATCTTAACCTTTCACCATGAAATCGGCTGATTTGGGTTGTTCTAGGATGATATCATCATGGGTTCTCATGAACTTCAAAGTGTGGCCTCATTCCACCAAGAACAACTCAGATCTAAGAGATTTCAACATGTTTAAACACTGATTTTGTCATAATCTAAACATTTTCCAACTGATTTCCACTTTTCTTCAAAACTCTTAACTTTCGACTCAAAACCGATAGAATCCGAGCTTATTCAGGACTTCTTCTCATTCTTTAGTGAAGTGCCGGTTTGAGAACGGGTTTCTATCAAGGAGACAACCGATTCACGGGTTGAACATGAACAACCATCAAGAACAGGTAACTGATCGGACGGGGTGATTCCCATCCGATCGGATGACTTGGACTTGGTGGAGTTTCCGTTGTTTAACACGTTGTCATACCGTCTCGGTCAAACCGTAAACTTTTCAGACTTAACAAAATTTTTCAGATTTCAAAACAAACAGGTTACCAAACGGATTGCCGTCCGATCAGATTGCCATCCGATCGAACGACAATCCGATTGGATGACTTGTGGTCTCCAACACTTAAACATTTTTGCTAAACTTCAAAGAATTATCAGTTTCCAACGAATAGTCTTCCGATTGGATGACCATCCGATAGAATGACTATTCTAGTAGGGGACTTGGATCTTTGAAATGTCTCGCTGGAACGGATCACCATCCGATCGAACGACCATCCGTCCGGATGATCGTTTGACCTGAAAGGTAGAGATACTTCTCTGTTTTTAAAATGATACAATGAAAACTTCAAAATCACATCATACACAAACACGTCCATCCCAAGCGAATGACCATCCGTCTGGATGACCATCCGTCCAGATTGTCATCCGATCGGATGACCCTTCATCACTCAGTTCATGCGACACTGTTTTTACGCACCGTTCATCGATTAAGCTATCATTCTGTAATCAGGCTAACTTTCCAGCGCTCCCTTCAATCCAATCCAAGACTGTATTTATTCATTTAAACACGATCTATGAGTATAGTCGAACCCTTTTTGCTTTACGCACTTTTGGGTGTTACATACGTTATCTATTTCAAATCACAATCGACACACAACGCAAACACTTTATACGCTGACCATTATTGCATGTTATACGTGTTACTCGATGAATGCTTGTATGTTATGTTTACACAGTGATTGTTGCCTGACAGCTTAGCAACGATAGTACTATAGTTTGGACTCAGCACCTGTCGTGGACAGGGGTTGTTAAGGGTTTTACTTCACGTGTCACAATGGTGATATGTGTTGCGCATTCTACAACTCGCAGTCATGTCTGTGCATACTTCATTGTCGATAACCTGCTAGCTTCACTTTTCAACATGTTACATGCTGGTTATGCGTAAACCGATTTCTCTATGTATTATACTATTAAACTTGTATGCTCACCTTTACACTATGTGTATTGACCTCTATTTTAACTTATGTGACAGGTGTTTAGGATGCTGTAGTATGCTTGCTATGTGGAATCAAGCTTAGGAGAGTCTAGAAACAAACAATTAATATTTTGAGTTGTCGGAACTATGTTTTATCTTTGAGATAACAATGTCTGTAATAACTGCTTTATTTGATAAGTTATGGTATAGGACATAATGTTAATTATCTGGTAATTTAGTTATTATGGATTTCTCCTGGACAATCTGTTTCGCTCAGTGCCTCACCCCGATGTTTCCGCCATCGGTTGGGGTGTGATACCCTGTGCGTGTGAAACCTACTGTGGTGACTAACCAGACCTATCCCTAGCAAAGTATGGCTCGTGGGCCACGAAAGAGAGAGGAAGAGGGCTCGCGGGGGGTGAGCGAGTGCGGTTCCAGCCTATAAAAGGAGGCCTTCGGCCTCAGTCTCAAATCGTTCAATTCTTTTCCTCTCTCAGCCCCTATAATAGCTAAAAGCTGCTTGGTATTATACCCCTAAAACACGAAACTCTGCCTCGTTGTAAGTATTTTAATCCCCAATCACTAATTCGTTACCCTACCCAATTGATCTAGGGCTCCGTAACGCATGTCGAGGCTTTGCCTGACTAAGTTTGTTGGAGTTGTGTCTCGTGTTGTATGGCTAAGTGATTTGGGTTATCTTACTAACACATGTACATTGTTTATTTTTAATAGAAAATAATCAGGAAAAGCAACAGGAAGCTATAGAATTACCTAAATCTACAAAGTGAGTCATTCTCTTTTTCAACCAAACTGTTTCACCAAAACCTCAAATATTTTCAGTTATACTTACAGTGATTGAGTCTTTGTATTCTATAATTCCTGCCGGTATGAGGGGTTTTGTATACACTATTAGTAAATTGTTACTATTGGACAACGAGTTAGCCAATGAGTAATGTGACCACAGTCATGGAACTGCCAACATGACAAATACTGATGAGTATATTGGTAGATATAAAGATTGAAATCGCTCTCAATACTGTAAAGTTATAAAAGCTTGTTTTGATTAAACTAGGATGTACTCGCCAGTATTTCTTGCTAATAAAATCTTTTTAGAACGTGTTTCAGGTAACTTAATGTGAAGCTATAAGAAGCCATCTATGGAGCACTGAAGGCTTAAAGAAGTGGCTATAAAAGTTACCTAAATAAAAGTTTATGTTTTCAATAATTAGGGTTTATCCCTATTAATGTATTGTGAATGAAACATGGGTTTTATCCCATTTATTTATTTCAAAAGTTTGGTGTTTTGAAACTCTGAGATTTATTTCCTAACTACGATCCTGATGTTTTAGTTCCACTGCCAAATTTAACAAACACCGATACCACTTGACTGGCTCGCGGCTCCCGCTCCCGGGGTAGGGGAAGGGGTCGGGGGCTGCGACAATATTTATCTCTCTCACACTACTTTATATCATCTTGTATTCACTATTTACAAATCTATTATGTCATTACAAAGGTTCTTAATACATACTGGTGGTTTTCGGGTCCCTGATTTTCGGTATGAAGTCAACGGGGCTCGTCAACGTTGTAACGGACTTCTCTTGTCAACCTACAAAACAAAACAAAACATTGTTAGCCTAACCACAGAGGACCCCTGGGGGGGGGGGGAATCCATGACCAAGCTCCAGCGTGAGAATACAAAAGCTTGCAGGAGAAGATGGAGTTTATTCCGACGAGTATACAGTCGCCAGAATATCCCTTGGTGTGAATTCTAGGTGAAGAGCCTTAAATGTAACTCGAAGAATGTCCGGATTAAATGTGGTGTGTGAGTGTAATCAATGTAATCGGTATTGAATGCTTACATAGGACGATATTGAGCTTGCCTTATATAATAGAGATGGCTTATCTCTTCGACAGGAACTCCCATGCCATCTAACGGTATTGTGATGCCTTCGGAAGACTCAGACACGTGTCTAATCCCCACCGGCTCGATGCCTCGAGCATTTATTGAGAGTTCTCTGTTCCTCGTACAATTTCCGGCGATGTCAACATCTTCCTTGCAAGCATTTAATTCCCTCTGCAAGGGATATGACCGTCCCCTTTCACGGGATTTCTCTTATTCTTTTTTATGTGAGACAATAATAAGCTTTGGGCCAGCTATACAAGCCCAACAGAAAGAGCTCAAGACGAGACGCCCCCAATCAAAATGGGTCTCGTCGACAAGTTATCTCTAGTCCAGGGCTACAGGGCTCAAGACATGTGGGCCTGCACTAAAGCACAACGGAGCTTCAACTGTTGGGGTGGGGCCCCCAACGATGATGATGGTGTCTGACGGTTCCCAATATTGATTAAACTCCTTGATCCGACGGTCAAGGTTCACGATCTATGTCCACGTGCTTCTGATCAAGGGCTACACTTGAATCCTTGATTAGACGGTTACCGCCTTGATCAGAGAAGCTCTTTTAAAACCTTGGAATGGTTTTCAATGTCGTCATTTCACATTTCTCTCCATTTATCATTTCTCTCTGATCATCTTCCCCATATTCCGATCATGAGTATAAAGGGTCGATCGTCAATTCGCTCCAAGCCTTCCTGGTCCAAACGATCCGGCCACCTATTCACCGGAGAGGATGATCATCTACACTTTGTCTTTTTTCCTTTTGTGGTGTTTGACATCCACTCACACCTTTCAAAATGGCTCTTTTACTGCATTACGGTATTCATTTTTCTCAGTTGCACCCTTTGGCTTTCTTAAGGATTGTTCACTTTAAACTTTCCTATGCTGCATTTGTTGCTGAACTTTCTTTGCCGCTGTTTCATCGGTTTTACCGACTCCGATCAGATGGGGACTGGTTTACACTCGAAAAGAGGAAGGATAGTGTTTCCCTTCCCTGCTATTCCTTCATGCCTACCTCTACATACCCTAAGGAACAGAAGAATAGGTTTATTATTGTCTCTTCTTCCATGATTCCCGAGTCCCTTCCCCTAAGGGACCCTACTGCGATGATAGATGATGGTGTTCCTCCCCTCTTGGCGGTTGAGGACGTTTTGTGGCAAAAAAATGTATGAACATCCTACCCAGGCTTTCAACTTTCCTGAATGGATCCTTGCCGTGGGAGGTCTGAGCCCCTTCTACCCAATCCATCCTAAAGCCCTCTACGAAGGTAAAGGTGAGTTCTTGCTTCTATGATGATTTTGACCATGCCTTAGTTTGAGGCCTTTATTTTTATCTGTCCAGGCATCTCTTGTGTCTGTTTTTCTTTGCGGAGATGACGTTGTGGAGTTTGTTGTAGGATGATTGCAAGGGGGTTTCATTTGTGGCTGAAGGCATGGTGAACCTGAAAATGGGTGGTGTCCTTGGAGGAAATACTTCGGATGTTGGGGGCTCTAATACTGAAGTGGTTCCGGGAGAAGGAACTCCTTCTCCCGAGGGGGATTTGTCACACCCCAACTGATGGCGGAAACATCGGGGTGCGAGCTCTAAGCGTTCAGATTGCTCATGAGATTCCGTAACTCTAATAATTTCATTATAGATTAAATAAGCTTCATGCAAAATTTGTCTAAAACATCAACACAACCACAAACGTCGAATACAACCACAATAGTCTTTGATTTAAACTCTAGAGTTAAACTAGGTGGGTTTCTAAGCATCAACCCTAGCGTGTTTTCCATAGTTCCAGCATCTATCAGCCTGCAACATGTATTAAAATAGAGTCAGTACAAAATGTACCGGCGAGTATACAAGTTTGGATACTAACGTAAATAGATTAAACAACTCATATCCGTGTGTATAATGTAAAAATAGTTTCAGCCATGCTAGTGTTCACAGTCCAACAAGTGATAGCCCAAGTATCCCGATGCTTTGTTGTTTTCCCAAGTCTCAAGGAAAACTAGAATCCTCCTAACAATACCCCTGAGAATAATGGTGAGGTGCATCTCCTATAGCGCTACTATTGTTAAGGCGGAACTACACACCCTGGATTAAACGTCCACATAGCACAAATAGAATACAAGAATCACAAGTTTCACATACATATAGGATAGAGTTTAGTTTGGAAAAGCCTCAAGTTTCGTAGTTTAATGGAATACATGTTACATCCCAAAGTTTAAAACAAAAAGGGATCGAGTATACTCACAGTTATTGCTTAACAGATCAATTGTTATTGGATCAAAGGGAGTTCTTTGGAATTAGCATGGTTAGATTATAATAGATAAGAATCGGGCATAATAACGAGATTCAACCAAGTATCGGATTAGTCATGTTGATCGGATGGTGGATCGGTCGGATGGCTATCCGATCGGATTGCCATCCGATTGGATGACTGTTGTGAGTGAGTGACGGATTGCCACTCGGTCGGATGGTCATTTGATCGAATGGCCATTCGATCCAAGTGTCCAGTTTCCAAATGTTCCAGTTTCTGAAAAAGTTTCTAAGTGTTAAGGATTTAAAGATTCAAGGTCACTTTGATCGGATGGCAGTTCGATCGGATGGCTATCCGATCGGATTGCCATTCGACGATCAGTATCCAAGTGTTAGGGTTAATGAGGCAAGTGTCACTCGATCGGATGGAGATTCGATCAGATGGCTATCCGATCGGATTGCCACTCGATCGGGTTGTCCTTGTCCCGTTCCTAAACTTGTAAAGTTTCTAAGTTTATGTTTTTAAGCAACGACGACGTGGTACGCATTAAGACAACTATAAACCCATTAGTGTACGGCCGATCTGATCGGGTGCGAATCACCCCAGTCCGTTCAGCCACTCGTTCGTGACGGTGTTCATGTCAGAATTCATACTCCGGTCATCTTTTCCGGCAACAATCCTTCTCCAAACCAACCTCAGACTAATCTTTAAGTCTTCAGTCCGTTTGAATCCAGATCTCACCGTTTTTGATAAAAGTCTTAAGAAAAGATGAAGATAAACATGAGTTTTAGTTGCAAAGTAAATATTTAGTAAAGATTTAGTGTAAAAACTTATGAAATTCCTTAGATCTGAGCTAGATCTTGAACAGAATGACATCACTCAACAGTTTGTACAAACCGCCATGATGACGTCACCCTCAAGAGCTCAAATCTTAGAGATTTCATGGTGAAAAGTGAGATTTCAAAGGAGAATCATGTAGAGAATAGTATGTAGATCAAGGATGTACAAGAATCTAGTGTAAAACATACCGAAATCGTCAAGAAATGGAAGAAAAGAGGAGTGCGTGCGTCTGGGTCGAGTAAGTCTGTCACATCAGTGAGAATGATGTGACAGGCCTATTTATAGTGTGAGAGTGAGGGAGTGAGGCGGTGTGCACGGGTCAGATGTCAACTCGGTCGAATGGCCATCCGATCGGTTGGTCATCCGATCGGATTGCCACTCGACCAATCCATCCTTTCCGCATTTCCGTCTTTGATTCGTTTCGCGCGTTAGGTCAAGCGTTGCATTGCGTATTATTGGGTAATAGGATCACATAACTAGATTACATTATTAACACCAAAGTTTCTATAGTTTCCGCCAGTGACAAGACTCCAGTCCCTCGTTTAACCAAGTCTGAAGTTTCACGAGCCTCAAGAGTCAAGCACCAAAGTATCAAGAGTCAAGAGTCTAGTCTTCCAAGTATCAAGTGTCAAGAATCAAGCATCAAGTATCTAGTTTTAAGTGCCAAGCCTCATAGTATTAAGTATCAAGAATCAAGATTTTAGACATCACAAGAATCTAGTATATAGCATAAGATTCACCAAGTATCAAAAGTATCAATGACCAGATAGTTCAGGGACTAAAATTGACAATATTTAAAAGTCTAGGGATGTAAGTGTTACAGTCTCCCCTCCTTTAGGAGATTTCGTCCCCGAAATCTAGGAAGAAGACTGCTCGAAGAGCTGCGGATACTTGGCCTTCATCTCACTTTTCAGTTCCCAAGTGAATTCGGCGCCATGCTTTCCTTCCCATTGAACCTTGACTATGGGAATTTTGCTGCGCCTCAGTCGCTTGACGCCCTGATCCATGATTTCAACTGGTTTCTCCACAAAGTGTACAACTTCGTTTATTTGCAAGTATTCAAGGGGAACCTGTAGTTCCTCGTCGGCTAGGCATTTACGTAGGTTGGATACGTGGAACACTGGTTCACATTGTTTAGTTCCTGTGGCAGGTCGAGTCTGTACGCCACCTTGCCAATCCTTTCGAGTATCTTGAAAGGACCCACATAGCGAGGATCGAGCTTTCCCTTCTTACCAAAACGAACTACCCCCTTCCAGGGAGATATCTTGAGAAGGACTCGGTCACCAACATCAAATTCCAGAGTCTTATGCCTATTATCAGCATAGCTCTTTTGTCTGCTCCTAGCCTTGATCAAGTTATCACGGATCTGAAGAATCTTATCCGTTGTCTCTTGAATGATTTCATGGCCAGTGAACTGCTTGTCACCAATCTCATGCCAGCTGAGAGGAGATCGGCACTTGCAGCCAAACAAAGCTTCGAAAGGAGCCATCTGAATACTGGAATGATAGCTGTTGTTGTACGAGAACTCAATCAATGGTAAATGTACATCCCAGTTACCACCAAAGTCGATGACACAAGAACGGAGCATATCCTCTAGGGTCTGAATAGTACGCTCGGTCTGTCCATCCGTTTGAGGATGAAAGGTCGCGCTAAGATTCAAATGAGAACCCATAGTGGATTGAAAGGTTTGCCAAAGACGTGAAGTAAAATGACCATCACGGTCAGAGATTATGTCGAGATGTATCCCATGACGGCATATGACCTCATCAGTATAGATTCGGGCAAGTTTCTCCACTTTATAATCTTCGCGAATAGGAAGAAAGTGGGCTGATTTGGTCAAACGATCAATTATCACCCAGATACTATCGTGACCAGAAGGTGTTCGTGGTAGCTTGGTAATAAAGTCCATAGCGATGCTATCCCATTTCCAAATTGGGATTTTGGGTTGTTCTAAGAGTCCTAAAGGACGTTGATGTTCAGCCTTAACTTTCATACAAGTAAGGCATTTAGAAACATATACAGCAATGTCCCTCTTCATGCCAGGCCACCAATAAGTTGCACGCAAATCATGGTACATCTTATTGGCGCCCAGGTGAATAGAGTAACGGCATTTGTGAGCTTCATTCATAATGAGCTCAGGGAGATTATCGCGATCCGGCACCCAAATAGGATTGAGGTAGTATTGGAGCCCATTAGGTTTAGTTTCAAGCTGTTCAATCTTAGCGCCTTGGATTTCCACTTCTAGATTTCCTTTATTTGCTGACGAATACTGAGCATCACGAATAAACGCATGGAGATCACTAGATATACGAATAGCATTCACATGATTTTTACGACTAAGAGCATCGGCTACTACATTCGCCTTGCCAGGATGATAGCGAATTTTGCAGTCATAGTCGTTAAGCAATTCCACCCAACGTCTATGTCGCATGTTCAGCTCTTTTTGGTCAAAGATATGTTGAAGGCTCCTATGGTCAGTGAAAACCACACACTTAGTACCATATAGGTAGTGTCGCCATATCTTTAATGCAAATACAACTGCGCTAAGCTCCAGATCGTGAGTAGTATAGTTTTTCTCATGCACCTTGAGTTGACGAGAGGCATAAGCAATAACCTTGTCTCACTGCATGAGCACACAGCCCAAGCCACGGTTCGAGGCATCGCAATATACCACGAAATCATCATTCCCATCAGGGAGAGTAAGAACAGGAGCGTTACACAGAAGAGTCTTAAGAGTCTGAAAAGATTCCTCTTGCTCGGGACCCCAAGCAAAAGGTCTCTCTTTCTGAGTCAACGTAGTAAGAGGGACAGCGATCTTGGAGAAGTCCGAGATGAATCGGCGGTAATAACCCGTCAATCCTAGAAAGGAACGAATCTCAGATGCTGATTTAGGCGTACTCCAATTCTTCACCGCTTCGATTTTGGATGGGTCGACATGAATACCTTGCTTACTAACGACGTGACCAAGAAATTGCACTTCATTAATCCAAAACTCACACATAGAAAATTTAGCATACAAACGTTCACCACGTAAGAGTTCAAGCATTAAGCGTAAATGACGAGCATGATCAGCTTTAGTTTTAGAATAAATGAGGATGTCATGAATAAAGACTATCACAAAATGATCCAAATAGGGTTTACAAACATGATTCATGAGATCCATGAACACAGCGGGTGCGTTGGTCAATCCAAAAGGCATGACCACAAACTCGTAGTGTCCATAATGAGTACGAAAATCGGTTTTGGGTACATCATATTCGAGTACACGAAGCTGATGATAGCCAGAACGAAGATCGATTTTTGAGAAACAGGACGCGCCTTGTAGTTGGTCAAATAGATCATCGATGCGGGGAAGAGGATAACGATTTTTAATTGTAAGCTTATTGAGTTCACGGTAGTCGATACACATACGGAACAAGCCATCTTTCTTCTTGACGAATAGCACGGGAGCACCCCACGGGGAGGTACTTGGACGAATAAATCCCTTGTCGAGTAGTTCTTGAAGTTGGCTGGATAATTCTTACATCTCGGAAGGTGCAAGACGGTAGCGAGCCTTGGCGACAGGAGTCACACCAGGTACGAGATCAATACGAAAATCAACAGATCTAGGAGGAGGAAGACCAGGAAGATCTTCAAGAAAGACATCAGGGAAATCACACACTACGGGAACATTGCTTATGTCCTTCCCCTTGCCTTTTTGTTCCACCACGTGGGCCAAGAAGGAAAAGTTTTGTTTACGTAAGCATCTATTCGCTTGAGTGCATGACATCAGCCTTAGTCCTTTCGAAGGTCGGTCTCCATAAACATGCAAGATATCACTGGACGGAAGAGGTAAACGAACAAGCTTCTCGTGATAAGCAATCTCGGCATGATTCTTACGCAACCAATCCATACTGATTATGACATCAAAACTACCCAGTCGCATGGGTATGAGATCAATAAAGAAGACGTGATCGTTAAGAGTCAGGGAACAATCATGCAAAATAGAATCGACGAGAATCGACTTACCGTTGGCGATCTCGACAGAGAACGACTCAAGTAACTTGGAGCATGTACAGTTTATCAAAGACTCAAATTCCACAGACACAAAACTTATATCGGCACCAGTATCAAATAGAATCGAAGCATAAAGGTTATTGACGAGAAACATACCATTCACCACATCTTTGTTGTTGCGAGCCTGGTTAGCGTTGAGGTTGAATGCTCGTCCACGAGCGGCTGCTTGTTGCTCTTGGTTCAGGTGGGGACAATGATTACGGAGATGAGTAGTGTCTCCACACTGAAAGCACGCTCATACAGCATTGACTGGTCCTGGATTCTGCAGAGGAGCGGGAAGAGCTGGTTGAGCTGCTTGAGCTGGAGCTTGCTGAGCGGGTTGAGCAGGATTAGTTTGACGACAGTAAGGAGTCGTGTGACCATAGCGATTGCAGTTTGTACACAAACGACATGCTGAGGTAGCAGGGTGATGAAAATTGCAAGTCGTACACTTGGGATAAGACCCAGAGTACTGCTTTTTGACTTCAGGAGCAGCAGTGATTGGAGCAGCAGCAGCAGGTTTAGCAGCAGGAACAATAGCATTGCATCCTGAACCCTAAGATTTTCGCCTCTTGTTCTTGCTGCCACTTGACTGTTGGATAACTTGGTGTGCAGACTTGGCGGGAGCAGGGTTAGCAAACTGCTTATCACGAACGCGGTTGTTGTTGAGATGAGCTGCAAGACGGTAGACTTCCTCAATAGCTTTGAGCTGGGCCGCTTCAATAGAATCACGCATAGCAGGAGGTAGACCATTTATGTACTTGGTTATCATGCGCTTGGTAGTAGAAACCAAGTGAGGAACGATCAAGCTGAGCTGCTTAAAACGGGTAGTATAAGCCAGATTATCATCGCCAATCTGCTTCAAGTGCCAAAATTCTTCTTCGAGCTTCAATTGTTCATGAGGAGGGCAGAATTCAAGCATCATCAATTCTCGCACCTCAGCGTATGGAAGAGCATAGGCTTCTTCATTCGATCGGATGTTTCTCTCATTTGTCCACCACTCTAATGCTCTGCCTTGAAACATTCCCGTTGCACTCATAGTCTTTAGCTGTTCTGGGCATTCGCTGTTAATGAAGGTAACTTCGATGCTGTCAAACCATTCGAGCATATCAGTCACCCCATCACTGCCCGTGAAAGACTTAGGGTTGCAAGAGACAAAATGTTTGTAACTGAACTTTGAAGGCTTTTCTTTTTCCGTCTTAGAGTCAACAGAAGAGGGCGGAGTATTCAATCCTTGGATCTCAGAGACGATCTTTGGCACGACTCGAGCAATCTGGTCGGCCATGAAGGACATCATCTTTTTCTGAGACTTTTCCCTGGATCTCTTGAGAGTGTCGGAGAGCTTTCGAGAAGACATCCTAATGATCCAACAAGAGGATCATATAAGTCTAGGTTCACAAAGTTTCACAATATAGATTCACACACGATAGATTTAAAGACTCAAGATTCAACAAGATTCACGTAGATTAAAGACTCAAGTTTCACATAGACTTCAATAGATATCAACACCGCAGAATCCACGACCTTCACCTGGCACGTTGTACGAAGCTTGGCAACATGTCAGAAACGCTTATATATAGGAAGTACCAGCGGCGTATCCACCATGCTTCGGGCACAATCGTTTCTACCTCGTACTCGGTGTCATGTTACGTGTCGCAAAACACACTCATCATCATTATCATAGTTTCACATAGACTTCAATAGATTCGATAGATTCCCATAGACTTCATTAGATTTCCATAGATTCAATAGATTTCCATAGACTTCAAATAGTTTCACATAGATTAGTGTTAACAATCCACAAACAACGAAACCCCGCATGGCACGTGCTACGAAAGTTTGGCAACATGACGAAAACACTTATATATAGGAAGTACCAGCGGCGTATCCACCATGCTTCAATCATGCCACGTCTGTCTCGTCATCGGTGCCATGCTTCGTTAACCACAACATTAGAATTCACCACAAGCTCTTCACGTAGATTGACCAAATAGATTCATCAACATAGATTAACCCAAATAGATTTCACAACTCCAACCCGAGCCTACAAAACTACGAACTTTACTTAGCGTGTGGTACGAAGGTTCGGTAACATGCCAGAAACACTTATATATAGGAAGTACCTGCGGCGTATCCACCATGCTTCAGACATGCCACTTCCGCCTCGTCTTTGGCGCTAAGCTAAGCTACGTTTCGTATTTTGTTTTCAAAAACGACACATACATAGATTACACATAGATTTCGCTTAGAGTACACAATAGATTTCACACAGGTTTCGCATAGATTACACAAACAGTTCTTCCATAGTTTTAGAATTCAACAACATAATCACCGATCAAAACACTAAGTTTCGCATGGCACTTGGTACGAAAGTTGGTAACATGTCAGAAACACTTATATATAGGAAGTACCAGCGGCGTATCCACCATGTTTCGGACACGTCACTTCTCCCTCGTATTCTATGCCATGTTACAACTAGTGCCGCACAACCACATTAGCACGTAGATTCACCAACCAGATTAACATCATAGATAAGCTTCTTAATTTTTAGTTTGATCCTGAGAGATTAGAATTTAGGCTTTAGATTGCGAACATACGTGCGACTTGTGGAAAAAGTCTTAAAATAAACGAAGAATCAAGTTTAAAACCATAAATAAAAATCGAGATAACGTAGAAGATAGGCTTATAAAACATAGAGTGTTCCGGGTAGAGGAACGGTGACTAACCAAAGTGAATCGAACCCCTTTCGAATTGAGGCAACGTGTCTTGACTTACTTGGACAATTACGTCATCGATGTTAGGCTTACGATATTCATCCTTTTGGTCATTTCACATTCCTAATTGAATGGAAGTTTCGAGGCCTTTGTGAGATATCAAAACATTAAGGAGTGGGACTAGTTATCAAGGTCTGAGTTTCACCTCTAACTTGACAACTGTTGGTGCATAGATGTCTGTTAACTTCGTCTTTATAGAGTCTTGTGTCTAGATAGGATAAACTAGTGCTCAGCAGGTTAGAAAACAGGGTTTGTGTGTGATTGAGTAATTTCGCACGAAATAGCATTTAGCTATTTCGTATGAAATTAGGTCATTGCTATTTTGCACGAAATAGCATGTGCCAATTTCGTGCGAAATTACCACACCTATATATAGCTGAGTGGTCTAGTCATTTGTAACTTTTCCGATTCAGAGCCGAGGTGCTGCCAGTTTGTCAATCGATCTGTAAAAGCTTTGAAATCATTAATAAAGAGATAATTAAGAGGAATCAAGCTGTTTCAAGTCTATTTCTCTGATTCCGCCTTTGAAATAGATCGTAAAATCTTCTGATTGACTCGTTTGGGTCACACATCGATCCAACAAGTGGTATCAGAGCTCAGGTGTCACACCCCGATATTTCCACGTATTACCGGTGGGCCCGGTGGGGGGTATCGTGACGTAGTTGATATCATCATAAGTCAAACAACACAATATATAAATGCACAGCGGAAGCAAAGATAGATTCATTTCAACTTTAATAAATTGTAATATTAAATATCACGAAATAATTGAAACGGATCCACAGGCGGATCAAAATAATAGAAGATATTGTTCCACAGTTTTATTGAGATCCAAGCTTGCGAGACTTATTGAGGACGCTAGAAGACAGCCAGCCTAGTACGAGTAGTACTTGCACTTAACCTTTTTTGGAAAATACGTCAGTTTACACTGGTAAATACAATTTAACTGACTCATTTTGAAAAGGTTTGAAAATTGATTTGAATGCACGTGGCACAAAACATTTTATAACTTGGGATAATTATGTGAATATAATCTTGTAAGTGAATTACATGTTACTTATGCGTTCAGTAGCCCGATCCGTAGACCGGGTTAAAGATTAATAGACACACCACATTATTTGATTAGGCACTGACGGGTGTACGCCTACAAGTGATTAAGCGAAGACCGGACAGAATGTGATTTAGACCCGACAAGTTTGAAGATTTGTAGAATATGGGTATACTAAATACATTCTGGATTTTGAGACAAGGATGATAAGGTTTGACCCGTTTCGGTCAATTTATGCATACTGGTTACATAAACCGAACCGAACGTGAAAAGGGCGTCACGGGTAACCATAAGAGTCATATGCAAGTTCCCTGAGTTAATATGCCTTAAACATGTTGTGATATCAGTAAAGTATCTTCTATTATGCCCCAAACGAATTTAAACTCGACTTATGCCTCATAAGGGCATTTTGGTCATTTAAAGGATTATGAAAGAGTTTAATGAGTAATCTGAGTTACAGGTCTGATTTATTCAGTAAATACACTTAATTTAATATGTTATAACAGTAAGGTATGACCTATGTGTGAAATTTATCATTTAAAACCAAACTATGCATTCTAGGGGTATTTTGGTAATTTCACAAAGGCTAAAAGGTCAAAACTGGAAACCTGAGTTTAAGAAAAACTTTTACTAACTGTTATTATATAAAAATATACTAAAAATATCAGTAGGTATCAACCTTATATGTTTAATATAGTTTTAGTATATACTATGTGTTAAAAACGCTTAAAAAGCGATTTGGAGCCATTTCTGGGTTTTCAAAGGAAAGCTGATATTTTTATAATTCCAGAAGGCTCAAAATATTTTATTCATCAAAATAAATCAGTAGAAAAAGGTTTGGGGTCAAAAGGATTTGTAAAACTCATTTTATGGCTAAAAAGGGCAAAACCGGCATTAACCGAATTAAACTTAGAGACCTATGTTATGCTCAGCCAAAAATTAAATAAAAATCTTCAAAAATCCCAAAATATTATATTACATCAGTGGGTAAAAAGTTTGATATCAAAAAGTTGGTTTAAATAGGTTATACGCTAATTACGCCGTTTAAGTAACATAAAGCTTTCAAATTACGCTAATGACCATAACTACTAATCTAGACCTCAAACTGATGTCAAATTTTAGGTGCAAGTTTATAAATCAGTAACTAAGGTTTCTACTCTTTTACTTTTTCAAAAATCACGTTTTATAGTCAAAAGGGCATAAAAGTCAACATTTAAGCATTAATCGGAAACATGCATATGAATCGGATAAGTAATGAACCAAGTTGTATAATCTCAGAGAGTTATACTTATGTGAAACCTGGTCCAAAATAAGCTCTAAGGCAGATCTTAAACATGCATAAACGGGTCAGAACTGAAAGTCAAAGCAGAAGTCAATTTATGCGACTTTCGGTTCCGATCCGGGTTTAAACTGAAAATTGTCGAGTTGAACATGTTGGGACATGTTCTTACATTAGTTACCAAGTTATTTTAATGATCAAACAGGTTGCATGTATCCGACATTGCTAATTATGCTTAAATTTGAAAATAAACATTCTGTTGACTTTTTAAAGTAAGCTTTGACTCGACAATTAACATAGTTAGAGTGGGAATCTGAAAGTACCCTTTTAAGGGTTTATTACCCACATAAATACCTACTTATAGGTACTTTCAATTCGAGAAATGACTGAGTAAATTTCATTTAATCTTGAAGTCAAACTCAAATTACGATGGTTTGACCTATAGCTAATTAACTAAGCTAAAACGAATTAGAAAGGGTTAAGAATACTTACAAGAGTCCTAATCACGACTAGGGAGCCTAATGAATCCTTGTTGCTGACCAGAGAGCTCCAGAATTGAGAATGCAAGTGAATGTGCAATTGTTGCAACAATGGGTGTTCTTATATATCAAATTTGATCTCACAAGATGATGCCACAAGGGTCTACAATTGTTACCAGATGTGTCCAAGTGCCCCTATTGCATGATAAACCATTGGAGCAGCCTCTGGTATAAGAAGACAGCTGTTTACAATTGATTCAGACCTGATAACTGGCACCTGCGCATTTTCTGTCGCTGGCAGGTTGTACGCGGGGCACGAGAACCCCCTCGCGGGGCGCGTACAAGTGCGCAACCAGCCAAACAAGTTTCCATGTTTTACAATTCAGTCCTTGGTCCTTTGAAACGTGGTTTTGCTTATTTTTCTTGCACTTTTGACCCTCATACTTGATTTTTAAGGACCTTAGGACTTTTACAAACTTGGTTAAGTCCTTGGTTAACTTTGTGCTTACCCGAAAAGTCACAAAGTTCAACGTAGACACATTTAACCCTTCGTACACGGTTTTGGTCATAACTTTCTCATACGATAACGAAACTTTATGAAATTTTTACCACATATTCTAGTGAGTATATTTTATCATTACAAAGCTTCGGGTTTGCTAAAAGGTCACTCAGAGGTATACTTTCAACATGTTGACACATTTAGCCCCTGTAGTTTGTAATTCCTCACTTTCTTTCATTTTCAGCTTCGTATGATCCATGATTTATTCGTTTAAGATTATAAACACCATGTAGGGTTATTGTAGGGCCTATTTATCCATTGTTGACACTTTGGACCCTTATATTCACATAGTTTCACTGTTTGTCAACTTTAGTCCTTCTAAAGTACTTTTTCACATATCCAAAGCTTATGACACGTGTCAATACATTATTGGACATAAATTTTCGAGGTGTTACATCCTCACCCCCTTAAAAGAAATCTCGACCTCGAGATTTACTGAAACAGATGAGGGTATTTTTCTTTCATCGTGGATTCTACCTCCCATGTGTATTCGGGACCTCTACGGGCATCCCATTTGACTTTTACAATAGGCACATACTTCCTTCGGAGCTTCTTTACCTTTCGATCCTCAATCGACAATGGTTTTTCCACAAATTTCAAGCTCTCATCTATATGTACATCCGTATGTGGTATGACCAGTGATTCATCAGCGAAACACTTCTTCAGGTTACAGATGTGGAACACATTATGTATACTACTGAGCTCTTCAGGTAAGTTTAACTTATAGGCAACTGACCCGACACGTTCGATAACCTCGAAAGGTCCTATGTATCTCGGGCTTAGCTTGCCTTTCTTACCAAATCGCATCACTCCCTTCCAGGGTGATACTTTAAGCAATACTTTGTCACCTACTTCGAAGTGAAAGGACTTACGCTTTGGATCGGCGTAGCTCTTCTGCCTATCTCGGGCAGCTTTGAGACGGTCACGAATCTGGACAATCTTGTCCGTCGTTTCAAAGACTAACTCCGGTCCTGATAATTGAACTTTTCCTACTTCCGCCCAACATATAGGGGTTCTGCATTTTCTACCATATAATGCCTCAAAAGGCGCAGCCTTAATACTAGTATGGTAGCTATTATTATAGGAAAACTCGATCAATGGTAGGTGGTTATCCCAACTGCCACCTAAATCAATCACACATGCTCGAAGCATGTCTTCCAGCGTTTGGATGGTACGCTCACTCTGTCCGTCCGTCTGTGGATGGTAAGCCGTACTAAAGTTTAAGCGCGTGCCCAAAGACTGTTGGAAACTCTTCCAAAAATGAGAGGTGTATCTCGTATCTCGGTCAGAGATAATCGACACTGGTACACCATGCAGAGCTACAATCTTATCTACGTACAATTGAGCTAACATGTCGGAGCTGTAAGTTTCCTTAATGGGAAGAAAATGTGCTGACTTGGTCAGTCTATCTACTATGACCCATATAGTATCGTTTCCCTTTCTTGTCTTTGGCAACTTGGTGATGAAATCCATTGTCACCATCTCCCACTTCCATGTGGGAAGTTCAGGCTGTTGTAGCAAACCTGACGGCTTCTGATGCTCAGCTTTGACTTGCGCACACGTCAAGCATTTAGCTACATAGGCGGCTACAGACTTTTTCAAGCCTATCCACCAGTAGTTTGCCTTTAGATCCTGGTACATCTTATCAGCTCCAGGATGAACGGAATATTTGGAACTGTGGGCTTCCTGGAGGATAACATCCCGAAGTCCTCCATAAACTGGAACCCATATTCGTCCATTCAATCTCAGCATTCCGTCCTTGTCATAGGATAACTGCTCCTCAGTTACTCCTAGCTTTTCTTCAGGATAGTTAGCTTCTAACACAGCTTCCTTCTGTGCAGCTAACAACCTCTCATTCAAACTATTCTTTATTTCAATGCTCTTGGCATTGATTCTTATCGGCTTCACTCTTTCCTTCCTGCTTAAGGCGTCAGCAACTACATTTGCCTTGCCTGGATGATATCTTATCTCACAATCATAATCATTTAAAGTTTCCATCCAGCGTCGCTGCCTCATGTTCAAGTCCTTCTGATTGAACAAGTGTTGAAGGCTTTTGTGATCTGAATAGATCACACACTTGGTTCCATACAAGTAATGCCTCCATAGTGTTAATGCAAATACAACGGCACCCAGCTCCAAGTCGTGGGTGGTGTAGTTCTTCTCGTGCACCTTTAGCTGTCGTGAAGCGTAGGCAATAACTTTGCCTTTCTGCATGAGTACACAGCCCATACCAGTGTGTGATGCATCACAATACACCATGAATTCTTCTATACCATCGGGCAATGTTAACACTGGTGCATTGCTCAACTTTTTCTTAAGAATGTCAAACGATTCCTGCTGCTTAAGGCCCCAATCAAACTTAACCTTCTTTCGTGTCAACGAAGTTAGGGGCGCAACAATCCTTGAGAAGTTTTCAATGAATCGCCTATAGTATCCTGCTAAACCCAGAAAGCTGTGAATCTCAGTAGGCGTCTTTGGCTCTTGCCAATTCATAACTGCTTCTACCTTAGCGGGATCCACTTGGATACCACGCTCACTTACCACATGTCCAAGGAATTGGACTTCTCGAAGCCAAAATTCGCACTTTGAAAATTTGGCGTAGAGTTTCTCATGATGTAGAAGTTTAAGAATACAGCGAAGATGTTTCTCGTGGTCAGCTTGGCTCTTCGAGTAGATGAGAATGTCGTCAATGAAGACGATGACAAATTTATCTAAGTAAGGCTTGCAGACGCGATTCATGAGATCCATGAATGCGGCCGGTGCATTAGTGAGCCCAAAAGGCATCACTAGGAACTCGTAATGACCATAACGAGTCCCAAATGCAGTCTTGTGCACATCTTCATCTTTAACCTTCAACTGATGATAGCCTGACCTCAAATCGATCTTAGAGAAGTAGCTTGCCCCTTGTAACTGGTCGAACAGATCGTCGATCCTGGGCAAAGGATACCTATTCTTGATAGTGACCTTATTAAGCTCACGGTAATCGATGCAGAGACGCATCGATCCATCCTTCTTCTTGACAAACAAGATCGGCGCTCCCCAAGGAGACGAACTAGGTCTAATGAAACCTTTGGCTAGTAGATCATCTAACTGCGTCCTTAACTCCTTCATCTCTGTAGGTGCCAACCTATAAGGCGCTCTCGCTACTGGTGCTGCACCCGGGATGATGTCAATTCGGAATTCCACTTGCCTATCTGGTGGTAAACCAGGTAGTTCTTCAGGAAAAACTTCAGGATATTCCGAAATGACAGGGATGTCTTCAATCTTGGGTTTCTGCTCATCAATAGTAACCTGTGCCATATAAATAACACAACCCTTCTTCAAGCATCTAGATGCCTTGAGCATGGACACTTGCTTAGGCAATCCATGCTGGGTATCCCCCTGAATGGTAAGTGACTCACCAGACGGAGTTTTGACTACCACTTGCTTTCTGTTGCATACAATCTGGGCTTGGTTATGCGATAACCAATCCATACCTATAACTATATCAAAACCGGCTAGCTTAAAGGGGAGTAAGGACAAAGGAAAAGAGTGATTCCTAATGGATATAACACATCCATCTAACACAGTTGAGGCGGTTTCTATGGTTCCATCAGCTAATTCCACTTCATATTTCACACTTAAGGCTTTTACAGGCAATTTCAACAACTCACAAAACTTATTATCCACAAAAGACTTATCTGCTCTAGAATCAAACAATACTCTAGCATAAACATCATTTATGAGAAAAGTACCTGTAATCACGTTGTCATCCTGAACAGCTTCCTTTGCATCCATCTTGAAGACCCTCGCATTGGTCTTTTTCCCATCCTCGGTTTTCTTGGTGATCTTTGGGCAATTGGACTTAATGTGCCCTTTTTCATTGCAACCGTAGCAGGTTGCGTCCTTTAGCTTCTTGCACTCCAGAGTCTTATGTTCTGAAGATTTGCAAATCCCACAGGGCCTTGGCTGAGACTGGGATTTTGACTCAAGTCGACACCTCCCAAAATGGTTCTTCTTACAAACCTTACATTTGGGCTTATCCCCAGATTGTTGCCCGTCCTTCTTAGGTCCCGACCCTTTCTTGTGGTCGTTACTTCCTCGGTGCTTTTTATCTGATCTTCGTGAGGTATCATCCTCACGCTTCCTCTTACCTTCGTCTGAATTCCTGAGTGATCTCAACCTGACTAAGTCTAAGGTAAGATATAGAGATAGATCAGCTGCTGATCTGAAGGTAGCAGGCCTTGATGCCTTGACACTGGCTTTAATTTCTAGGGCTAAACCCCCGATGAAACGAGCAATCCTTTTAGGTTCCGAGGTTACCAAGTACGGAACCAGCCTAGATAGGGTATTGAAACTGGTGAGGTAAGCCTGACAATCTAAATTTTTCATCACCAATGATAAGAAATCTGATTCGATTCTTTCAACTTCGTGCTGTGGGCAATAATTCTCCTTAATGAGAGCAACGAACTGATCCCATGACAAGTTGTAGAGTGGGATCTTTCCGGCAGCTTGAATGAGAGACTTCCACCATGCCAGTGCCTCTCCCTTAAACGATTGGGATACATATTTTACTACGTCCCTCTCAGCACAACCGCTGATGTCTACAACCGTGTCCATTTCATCCAACCAAGTCATACAATCTATTGCTCCTTTCTCCCCGGTGAAGTCCTGGGGTTTGCAAGAAACGAAGTACTTGTAAGTACAGGACTTGGTATGTGGTTTGGCATCAAACACCATCCTTTTTGAGGGAACACTGTCGTGATTAGATGAATGTCGATCATCATCCTTCTTGGGCTCATCTTTCTTAGAGGGCGGTTTGCTATGAGCCTCCGAGTGTGTCTTTGGCTTGGAATGTGGTGCGGATCGGGTCCTACTTCGGGTCCCGCTTGATTCACTATACTGCCTATTTATTGCTCTGGTAACAGCATTTTCTACTAATGCTTGTAGCTCCGCACCAGTTACCAGTATTTTAGCATTTTCAGGGTTTTCAGCCGAATGACTGTTTATTTCTTCTGACTTGGCCATGTAGTTCTAATTGCTACATAAAGAATAAGGACAAGGTTTATTTATAAGCCTAAACAGTACTATCGTTCTTGACGATTTATTAACCATGGTTCTAATAGCCATTTTAGTTAATTTGTTAATTATTCAGGATCTTTATCATAATCCATAATCATAATTTAATAATAACACAATTGGTCAAGTCACGTAGGCAAATTTATCTCGTAAGCCTAGATTTTATAGCAACAAGATATTAAGGTTTGAATCAAAGTTCATCACCTTTTCTTGACAGGGAGTTGTAGGCTACCCCTGCCTTTTGTCTTATATGACAATAATTGTAGCCCGTAGGCATCACATCACAACTGGATGTTTAAATAATAATAAGGAATTTGGATAATTTATAAAAAGGGTGACATGTGTGATTTTGCGGATCACATTAGTCAGGAATGTTAACATGTTTGCAGATGTTAACAGAGATTTGAATCTTTTTAAACTGGTTTTACCATATTGGCCAGGTCTTATGATGACATACAAGCTAGGTTTTACCTTTTAAGATTCTCATTATTTTATTAAAATGGTAAATCAAGAAAAATGTTATTTTTCATTTATTCATATATTATATTCATGCACATAATTTTAAAAATGAAAAATTTGAACTAACCATTCCAATTAAAATTAAACTAGTACAAGTTTGCCCTAAACGGGACTTTTACATAAATAACATGCCCACGCAGGGGCCAAACTAACAAACAAACCCACGCAGGGGTCAAATAGAAAGACATGCCCACGCAGGGGCAAAACATAAAAATATGCCCACGCAGGGGCAGAGTACAGAAACAAATGTCCTCGCAGGGACATGATTACAACACTAAAATAAACAAACAAACAAAGGATTTAGTGATCCTTCTTGCTTTTTCCCTTGATCAAATCCACCATTTTCTTGAACATCCCTCGGTTATGCCTACGGTCTTCCCACAGTTCATGCTGCACCTCCTGCCGCACCTCATTTATACCTTGAAGGATTTCTTGAAACTGTGGCGGTGACATCACCGGCGTCTGCGGTGGTTGCTGATAATGCGGAGGTTGAGGGGGCGGTGGTTGCTGATACCCATATGGTGGGTATCCATAAGTCGGGTGTCCCGTAGTCTAGGGACCTCCATAGGGACCTTCCGGATGGAGAGCGTTGTAGTTCGCAGCTACCCAGTAGGGATCCTCTGCATAGTTGTAATTTGTGTGGATCGGCTGCTCGAAGGGATTGTATGCCGCCGCGCCAGTGTAAGCAGGGATTGGGTCTCCAAAACCCAGTGGTGGTGGTGGCGCAACTGGCGCAGAGTTTACTTCTGAGACGGGGTGTGAAGATTCTCCCATCTCTGGTTCCTCGTGAAGTGGCGAGTATCGGCTGCCACTTGAAAGTGGAGGGGTGCTGATGCGCACTCCCCCTCGCGAGGATATCCTTGCGTTCGTTCTTCTTCGCCTCGGGGGCGAGGGAGGCTGAAGCTGAGGTGGTGGTGGCGGTGGAGTGACCGCGACAAATCGGGAATCCTCGGAAGGATTCTGCTGCTGCTGTGGCTGCTACTGGTGGTGCAGGGGAGAGTTGTTGTAACTGGGGGTATACGCCCAGTCAATCTGTCGGAATCTCTCCTCGTAGCTGTCGGGACCATTATACGGTGATCCCATAAAAGGTGACCCATCTGATATTTCAATGGGATGGTTAGGAGTTCCGGATGGTGGCGGTGCAGGATCGGTGTCCTCATCAATATCCATCGCGTTGCCACCGGAAAAATGATCTTCAGGTCCGAGTGGGTTAAAACCCACTGGTTCGCCAAGGTAGTCGGCAGGGTTGAACTGGCCCTGGAAAACAGGTGGTCGAAGGGTGAGTTATGTCCTTGAAGAGGAATGTAGGACTGGTGGGAGTAGTGGGGCTCATTTTCAGAATGAGGCCCGAAAGAGTGTGGGATAGTGTAACACCCCTAAAACGGGTTTGGTAATCATACTCCGTTAATACCGAAAGACGAGTAAAGTACCGTTAGCAGTAAAGTTAACCCGGTAAATATTTGGATTTAATAAGAAATCCTAATAATTTAAATACAAGCGAATCAAAGAATTAAGGAATTGAGTTTATAAGAACCCGAGTCAACGGGACTTAAAATAAAACGGGTTTTTAGCTCCCGGAACCCACCAAGTTAACTAGGTAAAATTAACCTAGTTAGTAATGGGTAATTAAATAATAAACTATGAGTTATAGTTTCATTTATGAATCTCTAAACTTGAGGGACTAAACATGGGCAACTAGGATAGTGTTTTATTAAAACACTTATAAAAAAAATATATATAGAAATCAATACACACACATACGTATGCGACCAGGGGAAAGCTCCATGGGAGCTCAAACCCTAACTTCAACAAATCAACAAAATTGAAGGATCAAACCAAGTCCAAATCGAAAATTGAGCATAGATTAGTGATCCTCATCACAAGGGGGTAACAAGGTATGTAAAATTTGGTGTTAATTCTCTGTTAGAAATTCTCTTGAAATTGGGAAATCTGAAAATTGATGTTGCATGTTTGCTATTTGAGTAGATTAGGGTTGATATGGTGTCTAGGAGTAAAACCTAGACAATAACATGTGAAATCATGGCTAAATTCTGAAAAAAGTTCATGAACACATTGAAGGTGATTCATGGGTTTTATGAGAAAATGATGAACACTAGGATGTAGAATGCTAATCTAGTGTAAATTGATGCATAGAAACTGATTTCTGAAAATATGATGTGTGGTTCATGAACACTAGACATAGAGGTTTGATTTGTGGTGTAAATCTTGGTAAAAATAACTAGTTATGAACTAGTTAGTAAATATGTAAAATTTTGCCCGCTAGGTGTTTGTTAAAATGCCTAAACGAAGCTAAAATGTTGAAATTCCATGTGAAGTGTGCATTTTAGTATGTTGATAGATCAATTGACTTCTAGGAAGTCAAACTAACCAATGATTTAATCAAGTGATAAAGTCGACATAAGACCCGTTAGATGGAATAGTCATAATTGATAATGACTAATCTAACCATCTTATGAATTATGATGATAGTTTGACGCCTAACGAGCTAGGTGGAAGCTTGAAGAGTGAGCGGGTCAAACGAATCAAGTGTGAAGTAAAAGCGTGTTTCGGATGCAAGGTAAGCGACGCTTACATCCTTTTGTAGAATATGCATTATTTTGTAAACTATAAATGCGATTAGTGTAATATCCGAATTAAGGGTACCGATGCTATTAACATGAGTCGGAACAAAAATAAATGATAAAAACCATGGGTCATGGTGAAAAGAGGCGAAACGGTAATTTAGTCATATAATGACTAATAACTAAGGAGTTTGCGTTAAGATCATTTTAAAGTGCAACTAATAACGAGAAAATGAGTAAAATGGAAATTTAGTCAAGCATCGACTAAAGCAAATTGTAGTTAAAAAGGGGCACCCGTGGCGTAAGCCGAATGGGTAAAAGTATAAGAAAATAATTTAAGAGAAAAAGGGGTCTAGTGGCAAAAATCCGAAATGGGTCGGACGAACAAATTGGTAACAATTAACCATGTTTTTGCTACTTATGAAAATGCTTGGTTTTATAGGTCAAACGGGTCAAATGGTGTGATAACACCATTTGACAATATCGACTAATGTGGTTGTCAAGCTTTGTGTTAACAGGAGCGATTAGCGATTCGGACAATTGCGTCGCCATAGAATATGTGATAATAAAAGCGAGGTATAAATCGGGTCTATTTGTTGACCCGAGTCAGGTACGCCATTATAAGGATGTAGTTAGAAGTGATATTTTGGTCAACTATTAGTGAAAGTCCTTCGTTACAAAAAGAAGGACTAAAATCGACCAAAAAGCCCTTGATGGGTCAATACGGGCAAACGACCCTTAGAGGTTGTTTAGAAATTTATATTATGACCATTCAACCCTCGGATGCGCATAAAAGTTGTAGGAATAAACTTCCTAGGGTTAAGCGCCTTAAAATGCGTCTTGCCGTAAAATGACATATCCGAGGGATAAAATTTGGAATAAGTATTTAAGTTCGATAAATCCACCACAATTATAATTGTGGCGGAAGACTATTCAATATAAATGGGTGGACTTATGTTGCATACAAGGGACGAGCGTAAATTAAGCTTAAAAGTACATAAATACCCTTAACGGGTCAAAACAAGCATTTAAGCGTAAATAGGCTTTTATTATGTAAGAAACCCGTGATTTGAGATTAACAAGATAGGCGACATTGAAACTATGAATTTCATAAGTTTAAAGATCAAGTAAACATGTTTGATGATAAAAACATGAACGGGTCAAAAGTTGGTAAAAAGGGCATTTATCCGAAGACATAAAAGTCTGAATTTTTGTTAAACCGGATGTTGGAATTTAACCTCATAAGGTGGGAAATCAAATTACAAACACGTAGGAAGAAACGGTAGGTCAAACGGACAAGAGGTTTGAAAGATACGCAAGTTTTCGTGTCATAAAGCGGTAAAATGGAAAGCTGGAATGCAGGAGCCACCGTAACTTACGGTGCCACCGTAACTTACGGTGGAGCCAAAAGTGTTACGGTAGGATACCCCTGATTTACGGTAGGGGAAATTAACAATCAGAGGCCACCGTAACTTACGGTGCCACCGTAAGTTACGGTGGAGGCCAATTTGAAATAAATATATTTGGATCATGAGATTTTCATTGGGGTTTCCTTCCATTATCATTTATCTTGTCTTCTACCGTTATTTGGATTATCAAAACTAATTGTTAAGTTGGTTTTGAACACAGGTATACGTCGAGAGCCCGGATGAAGATAAAGCGTCGAGCAAGAACCGAACACATGTTAAATAAAGCTTCCGCAAGTTGTTTCGTTCGTTATTCTAAAAACTGCGAATTAAATCGCATTATGTTATATGCCTATAAATTGTAAAAAAAAGTTGTTAACAAAACCGTATTTTCAGTATAATCGTGATTGTAATTACATGATTATGAGTTTAAATTATACTATAAACGTTAAATAATAACACGGGTGTTACAAGTTGGTATCAGAGCCTTGGTTTAAGAGATTCAAGTATGGTGGGAAAACTATGCTTGGACTTAAACCTTATGCTCTTAATAAAGATTGGTGTTCGGTTCGTGGCTTGATCGCAAATCCGGTAAGTACATGTATACTAAAGTGTTGTAAACAGCACATAGGGCCATCGTGTGATACACGATACCCCAATTAGAAGGATTAATATGGTTGATGAAAACACGCGCGTCGACACGTATGGTAGAAAAGCCTAGTATTATGATACGGGCATTTAGTAAAGTTGACATTACTAACTTTTGTGAATGTCTTGATTGAAGGACACTTGCACTTAAAGATGACAAGAGTTGAACAAATTAAGGATATGATAGAAGAACGGTCCGAAGTATGACAAGAGGAGCATGCTCACCAAGGACTAAATCGCGTAACGACCGCGAACAAGGTTAATGGCAAGGAACGCCCGTCGGGGCAAGCATTACCAGGTGCACACTTTAAATTTAATTGCACAAATAGTAATATGCAACAAATATGTAGAAATTGAAAGTTGCATATGTAGATTAAAAACTTGGAAAAACCCGAATAGAAAATGTATTCGGGATATTGTTTCCAAGAGAAACAAATAGAGGCATTACTTACATAGGGCGTGATGTGAAAACTATAAAAAGGTCATGCGTGTCATATGTTAATCGCTTACTCTGGCCAAGTAAGTAGTGGCATATGATACCATGAACTTCTTATGGCGGACACGTTTACATCCGATGTAGTAAGGGCGGGGTGAATGGGACTAATTAAAAAGTACCCAAATGAATCAGATAAGCAAAATATTTGATAATAATGTAAACGCACAACCGAGTGACGGAAGCGTATTACATTAGGATAATGAGCCCGAGTGAAGGGACAAAGAAGCATGTAAAATGATTTAGACAAGTATTGGGAGGGAGTGTACTTACACTCGAACCCAGAAAACGCAAGCATGTAAAATGATTTAGACAAGTATTGGGAGGGAGTGTACTTACACTCGAACCCAGAAAACGCAAGCATGTAAAATGATTTAGACAAGTATTGGGAGGGAGTGTACTTACACTCGAACCCAGAAAATGCAAGCATGTAAAATGATTTAGACAAGTATTGGGAGGGAGTGTACTTACACTCGAACCCAGAAAACGCAAACATGTAAAATGATTTAGACAAGTATTGGGAGGGAGTGTACTTACACTCGAACCCGGAAAATGCAAATATGTCCCTTAACGGGTCGTTTTTGTAAAACGTCAAACTTAAGGACAAAGTAGGAATATAAAAAGCGAAACGAAGTCATAATGCATACCGTAAGGGTTGCAATAATAACGACTTCGGTAAAACACCCGGTTGGGGGGTAAGGATTGAAACACATGCGTAGACCGAGAAACGGGAACTCGGATGGAAAGTTAAAAGACTTGGGTTTTGAGTCATGACTAAAAGATGACAAGATAAAGTAAATAGAAGTTTTGGATAAATCATGTTCAACTATTTTAAAGTTGAACGGGTCGAACAAATATTGAAGTTTGACATTCATAAGTGACGAATTTTCACACGAACAAGTTAAACGGGTCAGATAAAACGTAACATTGGAAGGGATAATGAGCCCGGTAATGGGACGAGATTGAATACAAATATGGGAGCAAACCAAATAAAGGAAAGAGCGAGTTATTAATGAACCCATGTAATGGGTCGGAATTTAAATATGAATTGATTGCAGACGCGAATCACAGTCGGAGTGAACAAAATTTTGATGCAAATTAAACATGACGTGACACGATCACGGTTAAGAAATGCAATGTGAAGTGGAATCACATTATAACCAAGCGAGTGGTAAAAAGTAACTGGACTAATAAGCCTAGTTAGTGAGACCGGTTAAGGTCATTTAAATAAAATTGGTCGCTTGTAAGCGGTGGATTCAATATAACTGAATCGAATAAATGAGAATGAAAAGAAAAGAAATTTTTGCTAAAAGTGAAAGATTTCACTAAAGGCCTTTAAACGGTTCAAAGTAACGGATTCATAAGGAATTCGATAGTATATGAAAGCGACGGATATCGCTAAGTTAACTAAACTAATGGAAATAACGAGATTACGTTATTTCGAAGTTACACTATGTCGTAGGAGATATGTAGACAATTAGTAACCAAAAAGATGTTACCATACTTTTCGGGTAATACTAACAATTGGTTAAAAAGTATAATTAATGTTTAAAATATTTCTCGGATAGAATACATTGAGTTTAAACTCAATGAATTATGTAAGAAAAGGTTTCGAGGACGAAACCTCTTTAAGGGGGGTAGACTTGTAACACCCCTAAAACGGGTTTGGTAATCATACTCCGTTAATACCGAAAGACGGGTAAAGTACCGTTAGCAGTAAAGTTAACCCGGTAAATATTTGGATTTAATAAGAAATCCTAATAATTTAAATACAAGCGAATCAAAGAATTAAGGAATTGAGTTTATAAGAACCCGAGTCAACGGGACTTAAAATAAAACGGGTTTTTAGCTCCCGGAACCCACCAAGTTAACTAGGTAAAATTAACCTAGTTAGTAATGGGTAATTAAATAATAAACTATGAGTTATAGTTTCATTTATGAATCTCTAAACTTGAGGGACTAAACATGGGCAACTAGGATAGTGTTTTATTAAAACACTTATAAAAAAAATATATATAGAAATCAATACACACACATACGTATGCGACCAGGGGAAAGCTCCATGGGAGCTCAAACCCTAACTTCAACAAATCAACAAAATTGAAGGATCAAACCAAGTCCAAATCGAAAATTGAGCATAGATTAGTGATCCTCATCACAAGGGGGTTACAAGGTATGTAAAATTTGGTGTTAATTCTCTGTTAGAAATTCTCATGAAATTGGGAAATCTGAAAATTGATGTTGCATGTTTGCTATTTGAGTAGATTAGGGTTGATATGGTGTCTAGGAGTAAAACCTAGACAATAACATGTGAAATCATGGCTAAATTATGAAAAAGTTCATGAACACATTGAAGGTGATTCATGGGTTTTATGAGAAAATGATGAACACTAGGATGTAGAATGCTAATCTAGTGTAAATTGATGCATAGAAACTGATTTCTGAAAATATGATGTGTGGTTCATGAACACTAGACATAGAGGTTTGATTTGTGGTGTAAATCTTGGTAAAAATAACTAGTTATGAACTAGTTAGTAAATATGTAAAATTTTGCCCGCTAGGTGTTTGTTAAAATGCCTAAACGAAGCTAAAATGTTGAAATTCCATGTGAAGTGTGCATTTTAGTATGTTGATAGATCAATTGACTTCTAGGAAGTCAAACTAACCAATGATTTAATCAAGTGATAAAGTCGACATAAGACCCGTTAGATGGAATAGTCATAATTGATAATGACTAATCTAACCATCTTATGAATTATGATGATAGTTTGACGCCTAACGAGCTAGGTGGAAGCTTGAAGAGTGAGCGGGTCAAACGAATCAAGTGTGAAGTAAAAGCGTGTTTCGGATGCAAGGTAAGCGACGCTTACATCCTTTTGTAGAATATGCATTATTTTGTAAACTATAAATGCGATTAGTGTAATATCCGAATTAAGGGTACCGATGCTATTAACATGAGTCGGAACAAAAATAAATGATAAAAACCATGGGTCATGGTGAAAAGAGGCGAAACGGTAATTTAGTCATATAATGACTAATAACTAAGGAGTTTGCGTTAAGATCATTTTAAAGTGCAACTAATAACGAGAAAATGAGTAAAATGGAAATTTAGTCAAGCATCGACTAAAGCAAATTGTAGTTAAAAAGGGGCACCCGTGGCGTAAGCCGAATGGGTAAAAGTATAAGAAAATAATTTAAGAGAAAAAGGGGTCTAGTGGCAAAAATCCGAAATGGGTCGGACGAACAAATTGGTAACTATTAACCATGTTTTGCTACTTATGAAAATGCTTGGTTTTATAGGTCAAACGGGTCAAATGGTGTGATAACACCATTTGACAATATCGACTAATGTGGTTGTCAAGCTTTTTGTTAACAGAAGCGATTAGCGATTCGGACAATTGCGTCGCCATAGAATATGTGATAATAAAAGCGAGGTATAAATCGGGTCTATTTGTTGACCCGAGTCAGGTACGCCATTATAAGGATGTAGTTAGAAGTGATATTTTGGTCAACTATTAGTGAAAGTCCTTCGTTACAAAAAGAAGGACTAAAATCGACCAAAAAGCCCTTGATGGGTCAATACGGGCAAACGACCCTTAGAGGTTGTTTAGAAATTTATATTATGACCATTCAACCCTCGGATGCGCATAAAAGTTGTAGGAATAAACTTCCTAGGGTTAAGCGCCTTAAAATGCGTCTTGCCGTAAAATGACATATCAGAGGGATAAAATTTGGAATAAGTATTTAAGTTCGATAAATCCACCACAATTATAATTGTGGCGGAAGACTATTCAATATAAATGGGTGGACTTATGTTGCATACAAGGGACGAGCGTAAATTAAGCTTAAAAGTACATAAATACCCTTAACGGGTCAAAACAAGCATTTAAGCGTAAATGGGCTTTTATTATGTAAGAAACCCGTGATTTGAGATTAACAAGATAGGCGACATTGAAACTATGAATTTCATAAGTTTAAAGATCAAGTAAACATGTTTGATGATAAAAACATGAACGGGTCAAAAGTTGGTAAAAAAGGCATTTATCCGAAGACATAAAAGTCTGAATTTTTGTTAAACCGGATGTTGGAATTTAACCTCATAAGGTGGGAAATCAAATTACAAACACGTAGGAAGAAACGGTAGGTCAAACGGACAAGCGGTTTGAAAGATACGCAAGTTTTCGTGTCATAAAGCGGTAAAATGGAAAGCTGGAATGCAGGAGCCACCGTAACTTACGGTGCCACCGTAACTTACGGTGGAGCCAAAAGTGTTACGGTAGGATACCCCTGATTTACGGTAGGGGAAATTAACAATCAGAGGCCACCGTAACTTACGGTGCCACCGTAAGTTACTGTGGAGGCCAATTTGAAATAAATATTTTTGGATCATGAGATTTTCATTGGGGTTTCCTTCCATTATCATTTATCTTGTCTTCTACCGTTATTTGGATTATCAAAACTAATTGTTAAGTTGGTTTTGAACACAGGTATACGTCGAGAGCCCGGATGAAGATAAAGCGTCGAGCAAGAACCGAACACATGTTAAATAAAGCTTCCGCAAGTTGTTTCGTTCGTTATTCTAAAAACGGCGAATTAAATCGCATTATGTTATATGCCTATAAATTGTAAAAAAAAGTTTTTAACAAAACCGTATTTTCAGTATAATCGTGATTGTAATTACATGATTATGAGTTTAAATTATACTATAAACGTTAAATAATAACACGGGTGTTACAGATAGAAGGGGAGGTACTCAGTGAAACTGAGCGCCTAGCTGGCTCGATGTAGGTCCTCCATGGCTCTTGAGGACCCGGGTTGTTGGGATCCGATGGTGTTCGCCGGTGTGACGGTCCGGCCTCGTGGTCATTTGGGGCGACAAGTGGCCCTCTTCCTCTGCCTCTTCCCCTCATCCTTGGTGGCATTTTGTCAATCTGTCAAAAACAAACAAGTGATACAACAAGAAAAATATATAAGACAAAATTAGAAATAAAACAAATTTGGATAATTCCTAAGTTCTTTGTCTAGACTCGAGAATCGAGGAAATGTGCAATTGTGTAACTGAGATTAAACACAAAAGGCTAGTGTTTAATTCACTCAGTGTTGGCTCTGATACCAACCTGTCACACCCCGATATTTCCACGTATTACCGGTGGGCCCGGTGGGGGGTATCGTGACGTAGTTGATATCATCATAAGTCAAACAACACAATATATAAATGCACAGCGGAAGCAAAGATAGATTCATTTCAACTTTAATAAATTGTAATATTAAATATCACGAAATAGTTGAAACGGATCCACAGGCGGATCAAAATAAAAGAAGATATTGTTCCACAGTTTTATTGGCATCCAAGCTTGCGAGACTTATTGAGGACGCTAGAAGACAGCCAGCCTAGTACGAGTAGTACCTGCACTTAACCTTTTTTGGAAAATACGTCAGTTTACACTGGTAAATACAATTTAACTGACTCATTTTGAAAAGGTTTGAAAATTGATTTGAATGCACGTGGCACAAAACATTTTATAACTTGGGATAATTATGTGAATAAAATCTTGTAAGTGAATTACATGTTACTTATGCGTTCAGTAGCCCGATCCCTAGACCGGGTTAAAGATTAATAGACACACCACATTATTTGGTTAGGCACTGACGGGTGTACGCCTACACCCCGTGCTTAGGTCGTGGCCATCTCGTAAGATGATGCCAAGGATATCCGGGACATGGTCATTAACCCCCCAAAGGCTTTAAGCAAACAAAACATTTCAAAACGTAGCATGTCAATGATTTAACCTCTATTCGATTAAAGATTCAATGCCGGACCAAGCGGTATTTTATGTACCGTACCCCAAGCCCGTATAGGGAAAATAAGTTAAAAGTATTTACCTTTGTAAGTATAAATCACAATTAGCGAGTGAAGGTAGCTTTTACTGGTTCTTCTATTCTGGAACAAAGGTTTATAATAACCTATTAGATTTCTAACGGGTCTTTATTTAAGCCTAAGCTTAGACCGGTTAGCTTTTAAGGAAGATATGGTTCAAACGCACGATTAAGCGAAGACCGGACAGAATGTGATTTAGACCCGACAAGTTTGAAGATTTGTATAATATGGGTATACTAAATACATTCTGGATTTTGAGACAAGGATGATAAGGTTTGACCCGTTTCAGTCAATTTATGCATACTAGTTACATAAACCGAACCGAACGTGAAAAGGGCGTCACGGGTAACCATAAGAGTCATATGCAAGTTCCCTGAGTTAATATGCCTTAAACATGTTGTGATATCAGTAAAGTATCTTCTATTATGCCCCAAACGAATTTAAACTCGACTTATGCCTCATAAGGGCATTTTGGTCATTTAAAGGATTATAAAAGAGTTTAATGAGTAATCTGAGTTACAGGTCTGATTTATTCAGTAAATACACTTAATTTAATATGTTATAACAGTAAGGTATGACCTATGTGTGAAATTTATCATTTAAAACCAAACTATGCATTCTAGGGGTATTTTGGTAATTTCACAAAGGCTAAAAGGTCAAAACTGGAAACCTGAGTTTAAGAAAAACTTTTACTTACTGTTATTATATAAAAATATACTAAAAATATCAGTAGGTATCAACCTTATATGTTTAATATAGTTTTAGTATATACTATGCGTTAAAAACGCTTAAAAAGAGATTTGGAGCCATTTCCGGGTTTTCAAAGGAAAGCTGATATTTTTATAATTCCAAAAGGCTCAAAATATTTTATTCATCAAATAAAATTAGTAGAAAAAGGTTTGGGGTCAAAAGGATTTGTAAAACTCATTTTATGGCTAAAAAGGGCAAAACCGACATTAACCGAATTAAACTTAGAGACCTATGTTATGCTCAGCCAAAAATTAAATAAAAATCTTCAAAAATCCCAAAATATTATATTACATCAGTGGGTAAAAAGTTTGATATCAAAAAAGTGGGTTTAAATAGGTTATACGCTAATTACGCCGTTTAAGTAACATAAAGCTTTCAAATTACGCTAATGAGCATAACTACTAATCTAGACCTCAAACTGATGTCAAATTTTAGGTGCAAGTTTATAAATCAGTAACTAAGGTTTCTACTCTTTTACTTTTTCAAAAATCATGTTTTATAGTCAAAAGGGCATAATAGTCAACATTTAAGCATTAATCGGAAACATGCATATGAATCGGATAAGTAATGAACCAAGTTGTATAATCTCAGAGAGTTATACTTATGTGAAACCTGGTCCAAAATAAGCTCTAAGGCAGATCTTAAACATGCATAAACGGGTCAGAACTGAAAGTCAAAGCAGAAGTCAATTTATGCGACTTTCGGTTCCGATCCGGGTTTAAACTGAAAATTGTCGAGTTGAACCTGTTGGGACATGTTCTTACATTAGTTACCAAGTTATTTTAATGATCAAACAGGTTGCATGTATCCTACATTGCTAATTATGCTTAAATTTGAAAATAAACATTCTGTTGACTTTTTAAAGTAAGCTTTGACTCGACAATTAACATAGTTAGAGTGGGAATCTGAAAGTACCCTTTTAAGGGTTTATTACCCACATAAATACCTACTTATAGGTACTTTCAATTCGAGAAATGACTGAGTAAATTTCATTTAATCTCGAAGTCAAACTCAAATTACGACGGTTTGACCAATAGCTAATTAACTAAGCTAAAACGAATTAGAAAGGGTTAAGAATACTTACAAGAGTCCTAATCACGACTAGGGAGCCTAATGAATCCTTGTTGCTGACCAGAGAGCTCCAGAATTGAGAATGCAAGTGAATGTGCAATTGTTGCAACATTGGGTGTTCTTATATATCAAATTTGATCTCACAAGATGATGCCACAAGGGTCTACAATTGTTACCAGATGTGTCCAAGTGCCCCTATTGCATGATAAACCATTGGAGCAGCCTCTGGTATAAGAAGACAGCTGTTTACAATCGATTCAGACCTGATAACTGGCACCTGCGCATTTTCTGTCGCTGGCAGGTTGTACGCGGGGCGCGAGAACCCCCTCGCGGGGCGCGTACAAGTGCGCAACCAGCCAAACAAGTTTCCATGTTTTACAATTCAGTCCTTGGTCCTTTGAAACGTGGTTTTGCTTATTTTTCTTGCACTTTTGACCCTCATACTTGATTTTTAAGGACCTTAGGACTTTTACAAACTTGGTTAAGTCCTTGGTTAACTTTGTGCTTACCCGAAAAGTCACAAAGTTCAACGTTGACGCATTTAACCCTTCGTACACGGTTTTGGTCATAACTTTCTCATACGATAACGAAACTTTATGAAATTTTTACCACATATTCTAGTGAGTATATTTTAGCGTTACAAAGCTTCGGGTTTGCTAAAAGGTCACTCAGAGGTATACTTTCAACATGTTGACACATTTAGCCCCTGTAGTTTGTAATTCCTCACTTTCTTTCATTTTCAGCTTCGTATGATCCATGATTTATTCGTTTAAGATTATAAACACCATGTAGGGTTATTGTAGGGCCTATTTATCCATTGTTGACACTTTGGACCCTTATATTCACATAGTTTCACTGTTTGTCAACTTTAGTCCTTCTAAAGTACTTTTTCACATATCCAAAGCTTATGACACGTGTCAATACATTATTGGACATAAATTTTCGAGGTGTTACATCAGGAAGAAGAGTTTATACCAATTCAGCTTGTTTTCATCACTTCTACTCCTTCTTTTCAAAATTAAACGAGATTTTACGGTTAAAATGGCTTAATTTTCTCACATTACACGTGAAACATCGTTTTATTGAATCCTTGAAAGAATTGGACCAAAATTCGAACAAAAACCGGATCAATTTGACAAAATGGTGGCCGACATGCTGATGTCATCCTGATTTCGCATGAAATAGCTTCATAATTTCGCACGAAATTACAGTTTGGGATTAATTTCGTTTGAAATTGCTGATTAATTTCGTATGAAATTAGATTTTGTTTGAGGATTTCATACGAAATTACTATTTCGTTTCAAAGAGGCTATTTTCGTTTGAATTCAAGCTAATTTCGCACGAAATCATATTTCGTTTGGTCAGTTCGAACGAAATTACTATTTCGTTTAAAAACTCTATTTTCGTTTGAGTTGGTATTTCGTGTGAAAGCTTATTCCGTTTGAAGGCTGTTATTTCGCGTGAACTAATTTCGTTTGAAGTCATTTCGTGTGAAGTGATTTCGTTTGAGATTGTTGTTAAAAATTCAAAAATTTTTCTAAGTGTTTGATTGATTGTTTCAGATACTTGAAGATGGATGAGTTTATGAATCCGTTCAGTGATATGTTTGCTTTCACGGGAAACGCCAGAGATGATACATCAAACAACACAAATGAAAATGTTCCTAATCCGAGTTTGAAGAAAACTCTGTTTGATACTTTGAGTGTGGAGAGTGCATATGGCACATACAATAAACCTCCCAAACTGATGGCGATTGAAGAATACAATAGATGGGCTAAAAGGTTTGAAGAATGGCTAAAAGCGTTTGCATATCCAAGTTGGAAGAGCTTGAAGAATGGTTACAATATGGGAAGATCGGATTATGAAAATATAACAGAGACTGAAGATGTAGATAGTTTTGTTGCTGAACAAAAGTGCATTGCATTGCTTCATCAGTCTGTGAGAGATGACATAATATCGTTGATTGAGTACACAAATGCGAAAGATCTATGGGAGAAACTAAAAGTAAAATGTGTGGGTAGTGCTGAGATAGTTAAAAACAAAAAGAAGTTGTTAAGAAAAGAATTTGATTTGTTTGGATGTTTGAAAAACGAATCTGTATCTAAGATGATTGAAAGATTTGGGCATTTGAAGCTGGAACTTGCAAGACATGGAATCGTGTACACTCAAGAAGAGTTGGTTGACAAACTATTTGACTCACTGCCGGATGATAAAGACTGGAAATACTTTGCTTTGATGCTGAAGAACACAATCAAGTCAGAGGATCTGACGGTTGATCTGTTAATTGAAAGATTGGAGAGTCATGAGCTGGAGATCAAGAAATCAAACAAAGTCAATCATTCCTCATATCAGCAGAATGTTGAGCTGTATTATCGAGGTAGTATGATTCCGAAGACTGTGTCTTCTAAGACAGCTTTCTCAGCTGAAAGTTCTAACACGTAAAATCAAGAGAGTCCAAGCAGTGGTTATCATGGAGGTTCATCTTCAACTGCTCAAAGTCAATCAGTTCCAAAGAATCTGTTTCAATGCAACATTGCTGTGGATCTAAAGAATGCTCAAAATTTTAGTGAAGAATCCGCAAAGCAGCAAATGGTGTTCTTAGCGTCTGTGTTAGAATCATACGAAAGCCTTGTTGCAGGCAAGATTGGAAACACTAACCTCACCAAGGAGGATTATGACCAGATCAATCCAGAGGAGATGGAGTTGATCGATATCAGGTGGTGTATGGCTAGTGTAGTCAGACGAGCACAAAGGTTCATGGAGATTACAGGCAGACATTCTATCGGTGGACCTTCCACAAAACTTGGTTTTGATAAATCAAAGGTCACGTGCTTCAGATGTAAACAAAAGGGACATTTTAAACGTGAATGTCGAAATGCACATGCTGATGATACTGCAAATCCATTTCGTGAAGATTACTATAAAAGAGCAATCTATCATTAGAACAAATCTGAACCGCCCAGAATGAAGCAGATAGAAGAAAATCCCAAAGAAACATCCAGAGCACTTGCTGTTATTCATGATGACGAAGGTTTTGATTGGAGTGAACTGCTACCAGAAGAGGATGCAGTGGGCCATGCGTTTGTGACAAAGATTGTTCCTTTCAAAGACAACAGAACAGAAGAAGAAAAATTCGTCAACAGAAGAATGAAGCCCAAAACAGGATGAGCAGAATCTAGCATACATACAAAGAAGCTAAAAAAGCAAAGAGATGGGATGCTGATAGAGAATGTTACCTTGATCCCAAAGGAAACATTGATGTTGATCCAGACACTGTTGATGTTGAAACTCTCATCAAACAAATTGCTGAAGAAGAAGAAGCCAGACAGAGAGAGTGGTGGGGAGGAGGAGAAGCTGATGAGAATGAGAAAGAGAAAGAAAAAGAGAAGGAGCTGCAGACAAAGAAAATTGATGACGGGATTATTGATACGTCACAAGAATTCACGGCTGAAAATTTGAAGAAGATGGCTGACAAAGTGTTTGCTGCGAAAGAGCTAGAGGTAGTTTCTGGTTCTGGCACTGAGTCTAAAACCAAGGTTAGTCAGATTGATGCAACCAATGAAACAGGTAAGAAAGCTAAAACTGAGAGCGACTGCAAAAATTGCATGAAAGACTGCAAGGTTTGTAGTACAGTTGCTTACCTCAACGTTAAAAAGGTTGAAGAACTGACAGGAAGAGTCAGAGACGTTGAAAGTCAGATTCTAAACCGTGACAAAATGTTAAAGGCTTCAAATGATAGAGTAAAAGAATTAACTGAAAAAATTGAAAATGATAAAATTGACGTAGAAAGAATTAGGAAAGAAAATGAAAAATTGATTCATGAAAATCGTCAACTTTTAGAAAATTTTGAGAAGCTAAAACGAACGGTAAAAGATTCTGATGAGAGAAATGGTAAGACAAACAAAGAAAATGTTCAATTGTCAGGTGTTCTTAGGGTAAAAGAAGAGCTAATCAATCAACAACTGGATGAAATTGCTAAGTTGAAGCTTCAGTTTCAAGAAGCTAAAATTGAAAATGAACGCATCCAGTTAAAACTGAACAGTTACAACTCCGCAAGTTGTGTTCTTCAACATATCGTTCCTAAACCAATTGGGAAGAACAAAGCAGGCGAAGATGTTTATTCGGATGGAACCGGGGTTGGGTTTCATCAGGTTCCACCACCGGTGTTAAACAATTTTTCAAAGAAAAAGTCTGGGTTGGTTAATGATGAAGAAGAAAATGAAGTTAAGCTTCCAGACACGATTGATGTCACATTTACCAAATCATCTGATGAAGATAGTGTCCAATCTGAAGTTGTGAAAAGCATGGTTGAAAATGTTTTAAAGTCTGAAAGTGACACTACTGAGGATGATGAATGCTTTTTGGACAAATATATTCCAAAATCAAAATCCAAAAACAACATAAGTGAAGAACCAAATCTTGTGATGTACAAGATGGCGGGATCTGATAAGTTGTATTCGGATCGTGATTTTCCTTTGGAGAATGTGAATGTTGGTAAATTGAGAAATGTGTTCAAGTTGATTGAGATTGATGTGTCTGAAATTGAAGGTTTGAAACATTCCAAAAGGCAATTAAATTTTGTAAAAGATAAGTCTTATTATAAGAAACCTGTTGTACCGCCGCGTTTTTCTAACAATAAACAAAACAAATGGTCGGGTGGTTATAAGGGTGGTAAGAATTATCAAAGAAGGAATTTTCAAAACAACAAGTTTGTTGAGAAAAAGGTGTTTGTAAAAAGCTCGAGTTCTCATTCCGAGCAGGAATCTGAAATTTTTTCAAAATCAAATGAAGAGTTTTTTGAAGAAAAGGCCTCACAACCTCAGACCGAAGGCACAAGTCGGGTAGTTGATACTCGTACATGCTTTAAGTGCAACAAAGTTGGACACATTGCACGAAAGTGCACCAACTTAAAGCCTAAGTCTGAAGTTGTTGAGAGTCAGAAAAAGAAAGTTGATGCAAAAGGCAAAGCACCAATTGTTGTTGAGAAGAAAGTTTTGAAAAATGAAAACATCAAAATTAAAACTGAACCCGTAAAGAATGTGGTAACTAAAACTGATAAGTTTTACAAACGGGTTGCTTCGCCTCAACAAGCATGGAAACCAAAATCACTTGAAAAGAGTTCAAGTTCTCCAAAACCAAAGATTTCTGAAAAAGAAAAACAATCGTCTTCTACCAGTCCGGTAAAGATGAATGTTCCTGTGGATTACTATGAGAAACTTGTACCACAAGAGGCTACAACTTCTGAAAAGAAGGATGTATCAAAGAAAGACCAATCATCTGGTCAACCTCTTAAAAATGATTTCTTTCTATACAAAGAGGTTGAGATTGGATCTGAGGAGAGCTTAAAGATGAATGACAAGAATTTTCCGCCACTTTACACTGCTAAAACTCACATCAATGTCAAGTTACCTGAGTCAAAAGAGGCTTGGGTGGCTTCAAAATCTAACTAAAGTGTTTGTGATATGTGCAAGAGCTACCAAGATCCGTTTCACGTTGGATTATGGATAGTGGAGCTTCTCGGCACATGACGGGGAAGAAGACCCTATTGTATGATGTTCGAGGGTTTAATGGAGGTTATGTCGGTTTTGCAGGCAATCAAGGAGGTCGAATAGTAGGTGAAGGAACTTTATCAAATGGAATTGTCACGTTTGAAAGAGTAAACTACATCGCCGAGCTTGAAAACAATCTTCTAAGCATCTCTCAAATTTGTGATCGTATGTATACAACGCACTTTACAGACAAAGAATGTTTGATCTTGAAACCAGGATTTGTTGTTCCCGAAGAGTGGGTTATCATGAGAGCACCCAGAGTCAATGATCTGTATGTGTTGGACATGAGTATATCAACTACTACCACGGGTCAAGCTCACTGTTTTATATCAAGAGCAACGGAAAAAGAATCACAATTGTGGCATCGAAAGATGGGCCACATTCACCTGCGAAAAATGAATCACCTGGTGCATAATGACTTAGTTATTGGTGTTCATGTAAAAGGTTTTCATCTTGAGGGGGAGTGCATTAGATGTGTCAAAGGCAAGCAAAAGAAGAAATCTCACCCTGGGAAGAAAGTTAACTCAGTCTCGAGACCGTTAGAGAGACTTCATATGGATCTGTTTGGTCCAGTAAATGTCAAAAGCATAACTGGAGATCTCTACTGTCTAGTAGTAACAGATGACTACTCGAGATTTTCGTGGGTATCATTTCTGAAAACAAAAGATGAGGCGTTTGAAAGTTTGATGACGTTGTTCAGAAAGATTGAAAACTTGTACCAAACTCGAATCAGAAGAATCAGGAGTGACAACGGTACTGAGTTTAAGAACAACAAGATGGAAGAATATTGTGATGAGAGAGGTATATTGCAAGAATTTAGTGTTCCTTACACTCCGCAGCAAAATGGAGTAGCTGAAAGAAAGAATAGGACACTAATTGAAACGGCTAGGACGATGCTTGCTGATTCCAAACTACCAGTAAACTTTTGGGCAGAAGCAGTATCAGCTGCTTGCTATATACTCAACCGGGTTCTAACAGTGAAAAAATTCAACAAGACATGTTTCGAGCTGATCAATAACCGCAAACCAAACCTGAAGTATCTGGAACCGTTTGGGTCTCCCTGTACAGTTCTAGAACCTTTTGGTAAATTTGGTGCAAAGAGCATTGAAGGAATTTTCGTGGATTATGCAAGTCCATTGAAACGAGTCTTTGTTCCAAGCTTGAAGCGGATTATCGAAGCACATAATGTTGAGTGTCAAGGTTATACCATGCCACCGCAGAATCCAGGCGAGTCATGGCGTTTTAATTACGATACACTGTGGGATTCGTTTGACATAGAAGAAGAACCAGATTTCTTTGACGAATTGGATATTCTGAGAGAGTATGAAGAATCACAAGAAAGATTCCCAGCTGAGTATTCTAGATGTCAAAATCGAGCTTCCAATGACGATGAAGCCGGTCCAAGTAATGCTGGAGAACATGATGATATTCAGCAAAATCTTGACAATCAGACGGCAGTCAACGATAATCAAGAATATGATGATAGACCTATATTCGATCGTGGTGATTCAGATTCTGAGGGGGAGCAGATCCGGATATCAAGTCAAACAATTCCAGTCAGTGAACAATGTGCAAATCAGAATGTTAGAAATTTGGAAGGCGAGGTAGATGTTCCAGGCGAGGTCATGCCGAGAACTCTTTCGTACCATCCAGAAGAACTGATTATTGGAGTATTACAATCAGGCGTTCGCACTAGACGTCAAATTGACCAAGGCCTTACTTGTTTTTATTCTACAGTTGCTTCGTTACAAACTGAGTTTTCACTTAGTTGTTTTATTTCGCAGATTGAGCCGCGAACATACAAGGAAGCACTAACTGAAGATTATTGGGTCAACGCGATGCAAGAGGAGCTGAGTCAGTTTGAGAAGTTGGGAGTGTGGAAATTGGTAGACTTGCCTGATGGTCACAGGAAGATAAACACCAAGTGGGTGTTCAGGTGTAAGAGAGACGATCGAGGGGTTATTATTCGTAACAAAGCTCGACTCGTAGTTCAGGGTTTCAGTCAGCAGGAGGGGATAGATTTCACTGAAGTATATGCTCCGGTTGCTAGACTTGAAGCGATCAGAATTTTTCTAGCATTTGCATCTTGGAAAAGTTTTAAAGTTTATCAGCTAGATGTTAAATCGGCGTTTCTCTATGGGAAGGTAAAAGAGGAGGTATATGTCGGACAGCCACCGGGCTTCACCGATCCAATCCACAAAGACAAGGTCTATTTACTGGATAAAGCGCTGCATGGTTTACACCAGGCCCACATGTGAAGCTGAGTATGTATCTGCTAGCAACTGCTGCTCTCAGATCTTGTGGATCCAGCAACAGATGAGAGACTACGGTTTGCAATTTCTTAACACCCCTATCTTTGTTGATAATGAGGCAGCGATAAACATCACTAAAAATCCTGTTCATCACGCTAAAACGAAACACGTTGAAATTCGTCATCACTTCATCCGAGACTGTTTCGAGAAGAAGTTGATACGAATTGAGAAAATCCACACTGACGAACAAAAAGCTGATTTACATACCAAAGCGTTTGATAAAACTCGTTTTCAATATCTTTTAAAATTGAATGGTATGAAGCTTTTATCGGTGTCGGAGGAGATTCTTGGCGTTGATGAAGGTACCACTGTAGATGATGTTGAGAAGCAATCTGCAATGGTTTGTCAATTTTTTACTTGTTTTGGTATTTAGGGGGAGTAGATTAATATTTTCAGAAAAGACAAAAACAGTAAAAAATTTCAAAAATCCAAAAACATGAGATATTTTCAAAATACAAAAACAACAGAAAACCAGAAAAGAGCTTGTGTAAAAAGGGAAAATGATAGTACATTGGCTTGACAGTTACAGTATGCTAAAGATATGGAAAGTTTAAAAGTCTTAAGCAGTCTCGCTGATGATATGCCGGTAGATTTTTACACATTTAGTAGGTTTGTTCAGGATATAAACCTAAATCTTTACTTGCTTATTTCGTGGGGAACCCTACTTGGATATATAGGTAACCCCTGAAATCTTGTTTGAAAGATCCCTCTTTCTGAAATACTAGGTCTTTATACTCAGTGATATCTGGGGTATTATCCCGGGACTTCTGATATTGCGGAAGCAATGGCCTAGTCCCCGTATAATACTTTACCGCTTGCTTGAAATATAGCACCACCCTCAGTACAAAAAATGATGAAACATTGCAAAATGCTAATCATGTGCTGTTGAAGAAAAGATCCTCTAAAGGGGACACACCTAAAGTCGAAGCCGTCATCTCTCTGATTTTGCGGAAGCAATAGCCTGAGCTCTCACGGCCTTCGCATTTTAACCCCTTACAGATATCATCTGTGGTATACTCACCGGTAAGACTGAATATTGGGTTCTGGATACGGGAGTATATTCAAGAGGTGGGACACATGAATGAGTTTAAGTTCTTAATACACCTAATTCGTATCCTGAACAGATTGAAAATTGTGTGAGAATTTAAGTGGATCAGTATATCGACAATCTAAGCGAATTGTTTAATTCTGAGTATGAAATTAAAGCTTAATGGTACTTGTGACTTGTCTAATAGCTGATATGATTCCCTAACACGCTCATCAAAAATATGTTTGTAAATAGTTTACATTTACTGCATTTCATTTCTGTTTAGCATTCTAGTTTAGAAACTTTATTCAAAATCCAAAAAGATTTTACATTTCTGCTTTATTTTCCAACAAACCAAAGTGGAAAGTTGATCTTCAGATTCGAAGTTTGAAGCAGATGCAGGAAGTTTCTGAGCTGGACAAAAGAGTTGTGAGCTTATCATGATAAACCTGTGAAGATGGAAAGTCAAAAACGAGTTCATTAAGTTGAAACTTGTAATTTTCAGAATAATGTTTTGAAATTGTTTAAAAAAAAGTCAGTTGTGTGTCATTCAAGTCAACCAAGGTCATTAAGTTGGACTTGGTAGATAAATTGAGTACTTAGAGTCATTAACTTGGACCTAGATACTTAAGTGGATTTCTAAAAGCTGATAAAAACAAGAAATGTTGTTAAAAGAAGAATAGATTGTAATGTTATATTCTTGAGAAGCAGGAAACAAAATCCCCATGGCAAAGAAAAGTGTAAAGATTGAACCAGAATTTGAGCTCTAGCATATTGAAAGGGGGAGTCTACATTCTGGATCAACATTCAAAGGGGAGTTTTGAAGATAGAGATTGAAGGATGCTTACAATGTTAGACAAATTGGACAGAGAAGAAGATAGATCAAGACTAAAGACTGAAGATTTGATGCTAAAGAGTTCGTCAACATCCAGGGGGAGTCTGTTGATGCATAGATGTCTGTTAACTTCGTCTTTATAGAGTCTTGTGTCTAGATAGGATAAACTAGTGCTCAGCAGGTTAGAAAACAGGGTTTGTGTGTGATTGAGTAATTTCGCACGAAATAGCATTTAGTTATTTCGTACGAAATTAGGTCATTGCTATTTTGCACGAAATAGCATGTGCCAATTTCGTGCGAAATTACCACACCTATATATAGCTGAGTGGTCTAGTCATTTGTAACTTTTCTGATTCAGAGCCGAGGTGCTGCCAGTTTGTCAATCGATCTGTAAAAGCTTTGAAATCGTTAATAAAGAGATAATTAAGAGGAATCAAGCTATTTCAAGTCTATTTCTCTGATTCCGCCTTTGAAATAGATCGTAAACTCTTCTGATTGACTCGTTTGGGTCACACATCGATCCAACAACAACATCGTACCCTAACAACGTTGGTACTCATCCGCAGACAAGACCTTCTAGAGTGATATGGAGATTTTCCATCAAGGTTTGGATGTCACTCCTGTCTTGAGGGAAAATCTCGTGCAAAATATAAACACCGATTTACAGTGTTTTCAAAGTATCAAGTGTATATTGTATCAGCCTTAGGAAAGGCATTGTAAACTTAGTAGGAAAGTGTGCCGCTAGGAAGCAGATACGGTAGAATGCATAAGTCTTAAACAACAGATAAGAGTCAAGATTCCTAGAACTATAGACTAGGGAAAGTATTCCTACATATCCTAATTCCCTATAGTTATGGCTCTGATACCAATCGGTCACACCCCAACCGATGGCGGAAACATCAGGGTGCGAGCTCTAAGCGTTCAGATTGCTCATGAGATTCCATAACTCTAATAATTTCATTATAGATTAAATAAGTTTCATGCAAAATTTGTCTAAAACATCAACACAACCACAAGCGTCGAATACAACCACAATAGTCTTTGATTCAAATTCTAGAGTTAAACTAGGTGGGTTTCTAAGCATCAACCCTAGCTTGTTTTCCATAGTTCCAACATCTATCAGCCTGCAACATGTATTAAAATAGAGTCAATACAAAATGTACCAGCGAGTATACAAGTTTGGATACTAACGTAAACATATTAAAACAACTCATATCTGTATGTATAATGTAAAAATAGTTTCAGCCATGCTAGTGTTCGCAGTCCAACAAGTGATAGCCCAAGTATCCCGATGCTTTGTTATTTTCCCAAGTCTCAAGGAAAACTAGAATCCTCCTAACAACACCCCCGAGAATAATGGGGATGTGCATCTCCTGTAGTGCTACTATTATTAAGGCGGAACTACACACCCTGGATTAAACGTCCACATAGCACAAATAGAATACAAGAATCACAAGTTTCACATACACATAGGATAGAGTTTAGTTAGCAAAAGCCTCAAGTTTCGTAGTTTAATGGAATACATGTTACATCCCAAAGTTTAAAACAAAAAGGGATCGAGTATACTCACAGTGATTGCTTAACAGATCAACTGTTATTGGATCAAAGGGAGCTCTTTGGAATTAGCCTGGTTAGATTATAATAGATAAGAATCGGGCAGAATAACGAGATTCAACCAAGTGTCGGATTAGTCATCTTGATCGGATGGCGGATTGATCGGATGGCTATCCGATCGGATTGCCATCCGATTGGATAACTGTTGTGAGTGAGTGACGGATTACCACTCGTCGGATAGTCATTCGATCGAATGGCCATTCGATCCAAGTGTCCAGTTTCCAAATGTTCCAGTTTCTGAAAAAGTTTCTAAGTGTTAAGGATTTCAAGATTCAAGGTCACTTTGATCGGATGACAGTTCGATCGGATGGCTATCCGATCGGATTGCCATTCGACGATTAGTATCCAAGTGTTAGGGTTAATGAGGCAAGTGTCACTCGATTGGCTGGCGATTCGATCGGATGGCTATCTGATCGGATTACCACTCGATCGGGTTATCCTTGTCCCGTTCCTAAACTTGTAAAGTTTCTAAGTTTCTATTTTTAAGCAACTACGACGTGGTACACATTAAGACAACGATAAACCCATTAGTGTATGGCCGATCTGATCGGGTGGGAATCACCCCAGTCCGTTCAGCCACTCGTTCGTGACGGTGTTCATGTCAGAATTCATACTCCGGTCATCTTTTCCTGCAACAATCCTTCTCCAAACCAACCTCAGACTAATCTTTAAGTCTTCAGTCCGTTTGAATCCAGATCTCACCGTTTTTTATAAAAGTCTTAAGAAAAGATGAAGATAAACATGAGTTTTAGTTGCAATGTAAAGATTTAGTGTAAAAACTTATGAAATTCCTTAGATCTGAGCTAGATCTTGAACAGAATGACATCACTCAACAGTTTGTACAAACCGCCATGATGACGTCACCCTCAAGAGCTCAAATCTTAGAGATTTCATGGTGAAAAGTGAGATTTCAAAGGAGAATCATGTAGAGAATAGTGTGTAGATCAAGGATGTACAAGAATCTAGTGTAAAACGTACCGAAATAGTTAAGAAATGGAAGAAAAGAGTAGTGCGTGCGTCTGGGTCGAGTGAGGCTGTCACATCAGTGAGAATGATGTGACAGGCCTATTTATAGTGTGAGAGTGAGGGAGTGAGGCGGTGTGCACGGGTCGGATGGCAACTCTGTCGAATGGCCATCCGATCGGTTGGTCATCCGATCGGATTGCCACTCGGCCAATCCATCCTTTCCGCGTTTCCGTCTTTGATTCGTTTCGCACGTTAGGTCAAGCGTTGTGTTGCGTATTATTGGGTAATAGGATCACATAACTAGATTACATTATTAACACCAAAGTTTCCATAGTTTTCGCCAGTGACAAGACTCCAGTCCCTCGTTTAACCAAGTCTCAAGTTTCACGAGCCTCAAGAGTCAAGCACCAAAGTATCAAGAGTCAAGAGTCTAGTCTTCCAAGTATCAAGTATCAAGTGTCAAGAATCAAGCATCAAGTATCTGGTTTTAAGTGCCAAGCCTCATAGTATTAAGTATCAAGAATCTAGATTTTAGACATCACAAGAATCTAGTATATAGCATAAGATTCACCAAGTATCAAAAGTATCAATGACCACATAGTTCAGGGACTAAAATTGACAATATTTAAAAGTCTAGAGGCGTAGGTGTAACAACTCGTATCAAAAGTCCTAATTATTATTTTATTTTGTCCAAAAGGAAACCCTAATTGAGACACCCAAGTGATTCTGCACAAACCCTAAAATTTTCAGAATAATCAGAATCAGGATCAGGGCCCCTAAAACTCAGGGGGGGGTAAAACCCTAGTTACGATTATCTAAATAACTTGTTGTCAGTATCGAATTTTAAGAATCCGTCAAGTCAGCAAGGCTAGTTAGGAACGTGGCTACCCTATGGTAGGATAGGACCCGTCGCGCCACGCGACGCCCCTAAGGGTACCAATCGCGTCACGCGAGGGGGGTCAAATTTTATGTATAAATAGGGGTGTTTGGGACTTGAATTCTGGAGTTGAAACGACGTAAAAACTCGTTATATACACTGAGTTACGCTCTGTTTACTATCAAAACACACACGAACAACAAATCGTTGCCGCAATACAGGGTAATAACTCGATCGCTGATACGATTCAATGTCCGATCGATTAAACTATCCAATGGATGTTTAAGTGCTGCCCACATTAGGGTTTATTCTTTGTCATTCGTTGTTAATTCAATGGATGTTTAAGTATCGCACTTTGTCATTCGATGTGAGGGTTTAATCTCATGAGTTATCGTAAATGCTGTATTAAGTTACTAACCGAGTTGTGTGCATGTTATTAATTTAGGTTAAAAGGCTAATCAGTAGGCTAGGCTCTGCTCAATTAAATCTGCAATGTGAGTCATTCTCTTTTTATAAAAATTGATTTCAAAAGCATGTTTATTTTCAAAGTTATAATTACAGGGATTAAGTCTTTGTAATCACCAAATTACAGCCGGTATATGGGGTTTTGTATACATTACTTGATAATCTTCACCATTGGGGCAGCCAAGGGGTGATATGACCATAGTCACAGACACCATTGGACAACTAGAGGGCCAATGGGTCGAGTGACAAAATACCGTGGGTAGTTGGTTTGATATCAGAAACATTGTAATCGCTCTTAATACTGTAAATTATAACAAACGAGTCGTTTTCGCAAAATGAATGATTCACCAGTATTTCCCGCTGACCAAACCTTTTTCAAACATGTTTCAGGTGATCTGTTGTGATCCAGGAAAAGTGCCGCGTAGCACTACAAGCTTAAGGAAGTGGCTCAATATAAAATAAAGAAACATGTTTTGTAAAAAAAAAATAATGATTTCTCAGTGAAATCTTATGATTGTAAATCACCGTGGTTTTATCCCAAGTTGTGAAATAAAATAATCGGGAAAATTGCAGTTTTAAAAAGATCCTGAAGAAAACTTCCGCTGTCAACTTAATTAAATAAATACCACGGGATTTTCTGTCCCACGGCTTCTGAAACGGGTCAAACCAGGTCGGGGGCCGTGACAGAAAAAGGTGGTATCAGAGCCACTGATTTAAGCCAATTACGTATTTAGAAATACTTAATTTTACTGATTGCCAATTATGTGATTATGTGTTTTATTCATTGAATATTTGTGTACAGTATGGGTAAGCAAAAGTTGTCAAACATCTATCTTAAATTAGATAGGTCATCCAACGAGAAAGGAAGTTCATCCCAAACCAAATCCTCAAATCAATCTGTAATTCCTGAAGAAGGAATATTTGTGCGAAAGGCACAATATGAGGAACCACTTTCTCCTAATAAAAGAAGTTTAATTTTTAAGAAAAGTCAGGAGAAAATAAAGAAATTCCGAGAAAAGAAGATTAAACAGGAAACCCAGGAATTAACCAGTAAAACACCTTGGGAAGACAAGTTAGATGAAAAATGGGCAGATCTTTATATGCTAGCCACTGTAGCAGTTAATGCAAATCTTTAAATAATCTGACTCAAGTCTTAGCACCCTTATCACCTACAGTCCAGAAACCTTATCCAGTAAATAAATAAATTTACAATAAAACCTAGTATAATTTAATTTCGGTTAATTTGTAGTTACCCAATATGAAATAATATTTAAAGATTTTCTATGAAATTTTGTTATAAAATTTTAACTTAGTAATTGTGTGTATTTTGCATAACAGCATGAGTGACTTGTCTGACGTCCTTCAGAATTTAAATCTCTATCCGGTAAAAATAGAGGTTTCCAGAGATTTCAATAGGTATATACCAGATATAGAAGAACCTATTGAATTCAATGCTCCACCTCCAGAGAAACCCAAGCCCAAGAAAAGGAGAAGATTCGTGGGATGGAGGCGTGTGCGTAGGAGGAAACCCGTCACTAGAAAGATTCCCAAAATAGAAAATCCCTTAGATAAAGGGAAGGGAATTGAAGTCAGGGAAGAATCTAGGCAAATGGGAATACAGTTTGAAGAATATTCTAAGCAAATAGAAATGGAGATTAGAGGAGGTTCTAAACAAACCCAGATAGAAATTGGAGAAAGCTCTAAACAAACCCAGGAAATGACATTACAGGAGGAGCTAGATTTTATATTGTCAAGCTGTGATACTATTAAGCCTATCAATGAAAATGTTTTTACTCGTCCTATTGAAATATAAACTTTGAACCAGCAATCCCAGAACCTGTAATCCACACCCAACCTCTAGGAATGGACGAATGGTGGACGAATGATTGGCAGTTCCAAAACCTGCTCAACAGTCCTTATTCCTTTCTCCCTCAGTTTGACCCTGAACCAATACCTAACCCACCTATGAGCAATGAGAATTTAGCTGAACTCCGCCACTTTGGTGAAGAACTGGTGGATGCAGGAAATAGGATCAGGGAAGTAGGAGAACAGATCTCCTGGAAGTACGATGAGAGGGAACGCCATTACTGAAATAACAAATGACGAAGGATAGTAGGTTGTGAAACTATGGTAGTAAATAAACAAGTCAAATATAGCTTGTGAAATAACCTAAAATAAAACTTGTGTAAGATAATGGTGTGTATTGATGCATACTATAAAATATATAAAATGGGAATCGAGAAATCGATAGTTTTGGATATATGTGCTTTGTGAAATTTATTGTATAATTGTTATTTATTCGATACTAATAAAATTATATATATTAATTAGCAGATGGAAAACGCTAATAACGAACCAGTTAATGAGGTTAATCAATCTGAGCAACACCCGGAGGATCAATTTTTAAATAGGCAGGATATAGAAAATATCGTTGCTCAAGGAATAGCCAATGCTATTCCAGCAATAGTTGCTGCTGTTAGAAATCCAATTGAACCTCAACAAATCATTCCTAGCAAACGTATTTCTGAAGATAACTTCAGTAATAGCGTAAATGGAGGCGGTAATCATACTAATCACGATAATAATCCACGGCAGGCTCCGCTCCCTAAGAAAATGAAAGCTGCAACTCCTGGTTGCACTTACAAAGAATTTCTTGCTTGCAAACCCACTGAATTTGCAGGCAATGAAGGAGCGACTGCGGCATTGCGTTGGTTAGAAAAAACCGAGGCCGTAATTACAATAAGTAAATGTGCCAAAGACGATCAGGTCATGTACGCGTCAAATCTTTTTAAGGAAGGGGCGCTAGAATGGTGGAACACGGTGTTACAAGCAAAAGGAAGGATGATGGCGTATGCTATGAATTGGGAAGAATTTAAGGGTCTTGTAGAAAGAAAATTCGGTCCCGAATATGAAAAAGATCAAATGGCAAATAAGTTCTTAAACCATCGAATGATGGGTGTAGATTGTCGCGGTTATACTTCGACATTCTTTGAATATGCTAGAGTGGTACCAACACTGGCTTCGCCAGAACCGGTACTCATTTCTCGCTATATTTGGGGACTAATTAGTGAAATCCGTAACATCGTTAAAGCTGCGAGACCTCGTACTATTGACGATGCAGTGGAGTTAGCTAATACCCTAACTAACGAACTAGAACGCACACGAGATGAAAACAGGAAGAAGGAATTGGCTCAGAAAATTACCCAAGGATTTCGTACGGGTAATAACAGCAGTTTCAGGAAAAGAGGAATAGGACAATCCTCCAATCCGCCTTACTGCAAGAATTGCAAAAGGAAACATTTTGGAAAATGTAATATAACCTGCAATTTTTGCAAGGTTGTAGGACATCGTGAAGAAAATTGCAGGAAGAAATCCATAATTTGTTACAATTGTGGAGAAGCAGGACATTTCAAAACAGAATGTCCTAAAGTGGTTAAACCAGCAGACAACAAAGCCAAGACAGCCGACGGAGCTACTAAAAAGAATGTCAGAGCATTCCAGCTGACCACTCAAGAAGCAGAACTCATTCCAGATGTGATAGCTGGTACGTTCTTAGTTCACAACGTATATGCAAAAGTATTATTTGACTCTGGTGCAAACCAAAGTTTTATCAATACTTCATTCTGTCAAGCTCTTAAGTTACCTTTAACCAACCTTAGTAAAATTTTTACAGTCGAAACGGCAGATGGAAATTCTGTTAGCATAGATAAAGTTTTGCAAAAAGAAAATATAGAACTCTTAGGTCATAAATTCTTTGCAAACCTGCTACCTATGAAATTAGCCGAATTCGATGTTGTATTAGGAATGGATTGGTTAGTAGCCAACCATGCTCGAATTCTTTGTGATAAGAACTCTATAGAAATTCAGGCACCCACTGGAGAAGTAATTATGATTACAGGAGATAAACCACGTAAACCCATGAAGTTCATATCAGTAATGAAAGTTGCGAATTATGAACGGAAGCAAGGAATAGTATATATGATTTCAATAATCATTAGTACTAAGGGTAAAGAACTTAAGGAAATTCCTGTAGTCTCAGAATACCCAGATGTATTTCCTAAAGAATTACCAGGATTACCACCAGATAGAGAAGTAGAATTTAGAATTCATTTAATTCCAGGAACTATACCGATAGCCAAGGCACCTTATTGGTTAGCACCCACAGAAATGTTAGAACTGAAAACGCAATTAGATGAATTACTAAGTAAAGGATTCATACAACCTAGTTCATCCCCGTGGGGAGCACCAGTGTTGTTTGTAAAGAAAAAAGATGGTTCAATGAGAATGTGTATTGATTATAGAGAATTAAATAAGGTTACAATTAAGAATCGATACCCATTACCTAGGATTGATGATCTATTCGATCAACTTCAAGGAGCTAGATATTTTTCTAAGATAGATTTACGCTCCGTATATCATCAATTGAAGGTACAAGAAGAAGACATACCTAAAACTGCTTTTAGAACTAGGTATGGTCATTACGAGTTTACAGTCATGCCCTTCGGATTAACGAATGCACCTGCCGCATTCATGGACATGATGAATAGGATCTGTAAACCGTATTTGGATAAATTTGTAATTGTTTTCATCGACGATATACTTATTTATTCCAAAAGTCAGGATGAACATTGTCAGCACTTGCATGCACTCTTAACTTTGTTAAGAAAAGAAAAGTTGTACGCCAAATTCTCAAAATGTGAATTTTGGTTGCAAGAAGTGCAATTCTTAGGTCACATGGTGAATCATGAAGGCATTCATGTAGATCCTGCTAAGATAGAGGCAATTACTAAATGGAAGGTTCCGCAATCCGCAATGGAAATTAGAAGTTTTATAGGATTAGCTGGATACTATAGACGGTTTATTAAGGATTTTTCCAAGATAGCTGTACCATTAACTAAGCTAACCTGTAAAGCAGTTAAGTTTGAATGGGGACCTAAGCAAGAAGAAGCCTTTAGGATCTTGAAGCAGAAATTAACAAATGCTCCAATCCTAGCCTTGCCGGAAGGAACAGAAGATTTTGAAGTTTACTGTGATGCTTCAAAACTAGGATTTGGATGTGTGCTGATGCAACGGAAGAAAGTAATTGCGTATGCTTCAAGACAATTGAAAAAGCACGAAGAAAACTATACAACTCATGATTTAGAATTAGGAGCCGTAATTTTTGCCCTTAAAATTTGGAGACATTATCTGTATGGAAGTAGGTTTACTGTCTATACATATCATAAAAGTTTAAGATATATATTTGGGCAAAAAGAGTTAAACATGAGGCAAAGGAGATGGATGGAAATCCTAAGTGACTACGACTGTGATATTCAATATCATGAAGGAAAGGCAAATGTAGTTGCAGATGCCTTAAGTCGTAAGTACCATGAAAAACAACGAAGAGTTCGTACTCTCAGATTAAATCTACAGTTAGATTTAATAGAACAAATAAAGAATGTTCAGGAAACAGCAATCAAGGATGATGCTGAAGGAATGAAAGGACGAATAAAAGAATTAGAGCAAGGAGCTGATGGAATTTGGAGATTCCACAAAAGATGAATTTGGGTACCTAAGCAAGGAGAATTAAGAAATCAAATTTTAGAAGAAGCCCATAAATCTAGGTATACTATGCATCCAGGAAACAATAAGATGTACCAAGATTTAAGAAATAACTTTTGGTGGATAGGAATGAAAAAGGATATAGCTCGATATGTTTCTAAGTGTCTTACTTGTTCACAAGTTAAGGCAGAACATCAGAAACCTTCAGGTCTACTACAACAACTAGAAATGCCTGTATGGAAATGGGAACTCATAACAATGGACTTTGTTACTAAGTTACCCAAAACCAGAAAAGGTAATGATGCGATTTGGGTAATTGTGGATCGATTAACCAAATCAGCTCACTTTCTACCTATGAAAGAAACCTTTAGCATGGAAAGATTGGCAAAGATGTATGTAGATGAAGTAGTATCCTTACATGGAGTTCCACTCTCCATTGTTTCGGATAGGGATAGTCGTTTTACTTCTCATTTCTGGACTAGTTTCCAAGAAGCAATGGGAACTCGACTAAACCTAAGCACTGCATATCATCCTCAAACAGATGGGCAAAGTGAAAGGACGGTCCAAACTCTAGAAGACATGCTCCGAGCATGTGTGATAGATTTTGGTGGAAATTGGGACGATCACTTACCTCTGATCGAGTTCTCCTATAACAATAGTTATCATTCAAGTATTGAAACTGCCCCATTCGAGGCACTGTATGGAAGAAAGTGCAGAACTCCAGTTTGTTGGGCAGAAATAGGAGAAAGTCAATTGTCAGGTCCTGAAATAGTGCAAGAGACGACCGACAAGATTACACAAATCAAGGAAAGACTGAAGACAGCTCGAGATCGTCAAAAGAGCTATGCCGACAATCGACGTAAGCCGTTAGAATTTCAAGTTGGAGACAGAGTACTGTTGAAAGTTTCTCCTTGGAAAGGAGTTGTTCGATTCGGTAAGAAAGGAAAGCTATGTCCAAGATACGTAGGACCATTTCCAGTGATCCAACGTATAGGACCAGTTGCTTATCGTTCACAACTACCGGAGGAGTTAGCTGGAGTACATGATGTATTTCATGTATCCAACCTCAAGAAATGCCTATCAGACGAATCCCTGGTAATACCTCTTCAAGATATAAAGGTAAATGAAAAACTAAAATTTGTTGAGAAACCAATCCAAATAGAAGACCGAAAGATCAAATTTCTCAAACACAAACGGTTAGTACTTGTCAAAGTAAAGTGGGATTCAAAGAGAGGAGCTGAATACACTTGGGAACTGGAATCAGGAATGAAGCGAAAGTATCCTCAATTATTCCAATAAATCTCGAGGACGAGATTTTTATTAAGGTGGGGAGGATGTAACAACTCGTATCAAAAGTCCAAATTATTATTTTATTTTGTCCAAAAGGAAACCCTAATTGAGACACCCAAGTGATTCTGCACAAACCCTAAAATTTTCAGAATAATCAGAATCAGGATCAGGGCCCCTAAAACTCAGGGGGGGGGGGGGGTAAAACCCTAGTTACGATTATCTAAATAACTTGTTGTCAGTATCGAATTTTAAGAATCCGTCAAGTCAGCAAGGCTAGTTAGGAACGTGGCTACCCTATGGTAGGATAGGACCCGTCGCGCCACGCGACGCCCCTAGGGGTACCCCTCGCGTCACGCGAGGGGGGTCAAATTTTATGTATAAATAGGGGTGTTTGGGACTTGAATTCTGGAGTTGAAACGACGTAAAAACTCGTTATATACACTGAGTTACGCTCTGTTTACTATCAAAACACACACGAATCACAAATCGTTGCCGCAATACAGGGTAATAACTTGATCACTGATACGATTCAATGTCCGATCGATTAAACTATTGATGTGTGCAAAATGCAACATATAAATTACATCAATTGAGGCATAAAACTAACCCTTTTTTAGTACTAATGTTGGAAAAGTGTGCTTTTGTCTTCCTTTTGTATTTTTAGGATTAAATGAGCTCAAATTAACAAAAGAAGCAAAAAGACATCAAAATCTAACATAAATACAAGAAAAGGAACAAGACGTGACATGCCCGACCCCACGACAGCATCTTCCCAAGCAAAACAAGATAACAGAAGACTGAACACGCCCCGTGCTCAGCCAGCACGGGGGCGTGCCCAAGTGTCAGCAGAAAAGACAAAGTGGTAGAAGCTTCTATTGCCCACCACGGGGCCGTGCTCAGCGGACACGGGGCCGTGGTTAACTATAAGATTCGCACAATCTAGGCAAATCTTCATAGTACAAAGATTCTTCTGCACACGGGGTCGTGCTCAGCGGACACGGGGGCGTGGTCAACTAATAAGACAAAGCTGCATTAAATGAAGATAGAGAAGGATGTGGACACGGGGCCGTGCCCACTGGACACGGGGCCATGCCCGAGCTTCTGTTCAGCCTATAAATAGGAGTGCTTGGCTTAAGCTCAAACCATCCCTTGGCACACCACCTCTCTCACACTTCACCCACCACCCACCACCACCATAACACCATCATCCACCACCATCATCCATTGTCCATCGTAGAGTGTGTGAGTCGTCTCGGGATCCAAGATTGATCGTAAGAGTTCTTGACAATCAAGGCCATGTTTGCCTAAGTCTCTTACATCACTTGGTGAAGACAAAGTGTCTAGTGCAATACTTTTTATTTCTAATCTTTTGCACTTTTTACTTGGTTTTGTATTAATGACTTTAATAACTAGTTGCTTATGTTGAAGGTGATCTTTCCTTATCGTTTGTCCGTGGTGTCTTGGCATTATTTTACTGTCTATATAAAATAAAAGATTTTCACCATTCATATCTCCACGGTCTATATGGAGGTATGTTGGCTACCTGGTCGGGGGTTAAGGGAACGGTTTGGTAAAGGTCTTGCCATTGTTCAGCGTTTAGAGGTCCTGCAATGGACCTGGGTCAAATTTAGTAGGACCTCCTTCAATACTTAACGGTATTGGATGGTGGGGGTCCAAACTCTTTGATCCCCTCATAAGTTAACTACTATTAATACTATAACCCGGCTATTTAGGACTGTATCCCTGCTGACTCAGACTACTTAGTCGAGGGTAACGTCACCTCCAAAAGAGGGGCCTACCATAATTTGCATTAATAACTTAATTAATTATCTTCCAATAATCCACCCTTTTAGGATTGTATCCTTGCTGACTCAAACTACTGGGGTGAGGGTAACGTCACCTTCAAAAGAGGGGCCTACTACAATAACTAAGATAATCTCTTAAACAAGTGCAAAAGTGCGGAAATAATCAAAGGTTACACTCGATACGAATCGGAACCAAGTGATTCATCTTGTCTATCTGTTTTTCTTTTTTATTTTATTTTCAGCATTTTAGTTAGTTTTTATTTTTCTTAGTTTAAAACATTTTTCTAACTTTTTATTTTGATTAGACGTTGAGGATAAACCGGTACTAAAAGCTCTTGTGTCCTTGGACGACCTCGGTATCTTACCAACACTATACTACGCTCACGATGGGTGCACTTGCCCATATGTGTGTTTAGTGTTAGTGAAATATCGTGTTTATAAATTTAAAACTTGGCTAAAAATAAGTGTTAAAGGGGATTAAAATATACACCTAATATATATAACAATTCACACGCATCAACTATCTAATGGATGTTTAAGTGCTGCCCACATTAGGGTTTATGCTTTGTCATTCGTTGTTAATTCAATGGATGTTTAAGTATCGCACTTTGTCATTCGATGTGAGGGTTTAATCTCGTGAGTTATCGTAAATGCTGTATTAAGTTACTAACCGAGTTGTGTGCATGTTATTAATTTAGGTTAAAAGGCTAATCAGTAGGCTAGGCTCTGCTCAATTAAATCTGCAATGTGAGTCATTCTCTTTTTATAAAAATTGATTTCAAAAGCATGTTTATTTTCAAAGTTATAATTACAGGGATTAAGTCTTTGTAATCACCAAATTACAGCCGGTATATGGGGTTTTGTATACATTACTTGATAATCTTCACCATTGGGGCAGCCAAGGGGTGATATGACCATAGTCACAGACACCATTGGACAACTGGAGGGCCAATGGGTCGAGTGACAAAATACCGTGGGTAGTTGGTTTGATATCAGAAACATTGTAATCGCTCTTAATACTGTAAATTATAACAAACGAGTCGTTTTAGCAAAATGAATGATTCACCAGTATTTCCCGCTGACAAAACCTTTTTCAAACATGTTTCAGGTGATCTGTTGTGATCCAGGAAAAGTGTCGTGTAGCACTACAAGCTTAAGGAAGTGGCTCAATATAAAATAAAGAAACATGTTTTGTAAAAAAAATAATAATGATTTCTCAGTGAAATCTTATGATTGTAAATCATCGGGGTTTTATCCCAAGTTGTGAAATAAAATAATCGGGAAAATTGCAGTTTTAAAAAGATCCTGAAGAAAACTTCCGCTGTCAACTTAATTAAATAAATACCATGGGATTTTCTGTCCCACGGCTTCTGAAACGGGTCAAACCGGGTCGGGGGCCGTGACAGTAGGTGTTACAGGATTCCCCCAAAGGATCAGAGGACTCTCAGAATTCCCCTCCGGTAGAGAATGTGAGCAGTGGAGATGAGGATTTGGCTACACGTTTATATCGAAAACGCAAGCCTGACTCATGGTGTTGTAGTTCTGGAGCCCCGAAACATCCGTCATAGGCTAAGGAGTGCTAGCAACCAAAAATCACAGCCCATTTCTCGAGCTATGTCCGAAGCTCCCCCAGCCAAAACCAAGGGCTCTTTATCGAAGCATTTGAAGAATCTACGACCATCCTCCGGCCTTGTTACTGGACCTTTCCCTATAACTTAATTATAATTCCATGCCTTGTTTTTTCTTTGCAGTTCCCAGTTCCTTGCTTTTCTTATTTCTTTTCCCCCCTCCTTCCTTCTTTTTTTGTACATGGGAGTTCCAAGGCTCCTATTGTGATCCCGATAGTTTCTGCATTGTTACAAGCAAAGGGAAAAGGTTCGGAGAGGAGTACGAACCCTGTTGAGCCAGTTGTTGCAGCTTCCCCTGTCCAGGCTACAAGTCAAAGCAGGTTTAAGCTCCCAGGGTGCTTTCATGATCGTACTCCTTTGGATCCTCTGTTTGCTGAGGGCCTTCCTACTCCATACATTCCTCGGTGGAAGATAACTCCTTCCACAGTTGTTAGCACCCCCGAGATTGCTCAGGACTTTATGGCCCATGCTCTCCCTCCTGCACACAGATTTATGAATTTTGCACTGGATCCGGAGATCTTCGATGATCAATACAATTTATCTATTTGTGAAGGATTCTTTAGGGGTGTAGGCATGTTGCGAAAGGTCAATGCTTTGAGGGATGAGAATAAAGGGTTAATGTATGAGCTGAAGACTTACCAAACCGTTGCTGCTGAGATCCGGTGCCGGGTTATGAGTGCTCAAGAGCTTTTATCTCCACTGCATGAGAGGGTTCATATGATTGGAGCATTCATCTGGAAGGTGATGAAGATGTTACACGGGCTTTCATGGCAAAGTTTGCCACAATTGATGATGCTGAAGTAAAGGTAGATGTTGAGGTTAAGAAGAAGGTTGAAGCTGAAAAAGTTGATACTGATCAGACAAAGGAAGGTCAAGTGGAAGAGTTAAAGTGTGATGAAGAGAGATATGTTGCAGTTAAGAAGATGGTTGCTGACCTTGCTGCTCTCATGGCCGACTTAGGCAAATCAACAGGAGAGGTAAATTGTAATCATGTTAATTCAGTTTGTTTAAGATGTCATGAACTACAGGGTGAGGTTGATAAATAATTAACTCAAAATCAAAGTCTGACAAATGATATGTCAAGCATAAAATAATCAAACTTTTTCATAAAACGAAATCTGTCTTTATATTTGAAGAAAATAAAAGGTTATGAAAATGAAATCGACATTTTAACCTGCGAATTAAATGAAAAACTTTAAAGTATAGACTTAGCTCATGATACGATGAGTGAGAAGACAAAAGAGGTTTCTGGAAAATGCAAAGAGTTGTCAGATGCATAATTCAAAATTGTTTAACTTGAAAAGAAAGTAAATCAATTCAGAGATTCTACTTTTGTTATGAAACACCCGATTGGTGGCTTGAAGAAAAGTAATGACAAGACAAGTGTGGGCTTCCAGGGATTCAATGAAGTTCCACCACCTCTTGGTCATGACTATTCTTTCTTGCCAGATGAAGACGACTTAACAGATTTTGTGTCAACTGCACCAAGTAGTTCCACATCAGAACAGTTTAATGTTTCTGAAAATGATGATGTCAGTGTCAAGAAGGAAAATAACAGGGAACCCATTTGGAAAACAAAAAATGCACCTCCTAAAAATGAAAAGCAGACCTTCATTAAAAAGGTTAATCTTGTTCAAGGAAATGATATGAGAAATGAAACCACTGTTATTGAAAGTGAATCAAATGTGAAGTTTGCTAAAAATAAAACATAGAGAAATCTGAAATTGAGCAAACTAAACAAAATCCTTCTAAGACATCATCATCATCAGATGAAGGATCTAGTTCAAAGGCTTCTGCAAAGAAGCTTTCAAGAAAAAGATCGTGCTTCAAATGTCACACCAAGGGACATGTAGCAAGCTGTTGTCCTAAAAAAAAGAGTAAAGCACAAGTTAGTGCGAAAGAGAAAAGAATCACCAGAAGAAAATAGTGATGGTGAGCAGAGATTGTCTAACTCTTTAAAGAAATCTGCTCCTAAGCAACAAAAGGGTGTTGTAGTTGATGTAGATAAGGCTGAAAAAGGAACTCAACAAGTTCCGTGTTTTCAAAGAAATCAACAAAAGTTTCGGCCTGAATCTACATCAGGAAGATATGAGAGACCTAGGAATAGTTCACCAAGAATGAATAATTTTAATGGTCAATCACGTAATTTCAGAAGTCAAGGTCAATATCAAACTCAATACCAAAACAATGGTGGTTGATATTTTTATGACAATGGCTTTAGAAATTATAACAATCAAAGTTCTTGGAAACAATCTAAAGTTCAATCATAGTCGGGTTATTTGTATCGAAACTCAAGGTTCCAAAACCAAAATTTCCAAAGGTCAACAGGTCCTAGATCCAAGACTCAAGTCAGGAGTGATGGATCTTGGATGAATGTTCAAGTGGTTAATGAATTTGGAAGACCCAAGACCATTAAGGCTTGGGTCCCCCATCTAACTAATTTTTGTTGGTTTGTGTAGGAGCTGCTAAGGAGGATTATCAACTTGTGGTATGTTGATAATAGCTGCTCCAGGAACATGATGGGGGATGCGAGATTGTTGACTGAATTTGAAAGTTTTGACGAAGGTTATGTGAATTTTGCTGGTGCTAAAGGAGGTCACATTACAGGTCGAGGAAAAGTGACCAACTGGAAGATTACATTGGGCAAAGTGAACTATGTCGAGAAACTTAAACACAATCCGATGAGCCTGTCACAAGTCTGCGATAAGGCTCACTCGGTCCATTTTACTAAGTCTGAAGCATTGGTGTTGAAACCGAGTTTGGTGATTCTGGACAATTGGATAGTGATGCGAGCACTGAGGAGGAATACACTTATGTCATGGACATGGGTGCTAAGGATTCTTTTGTTGTGGTGGATTGTTTACTGTCAAAAGCATCTGTGGCTGAGTCTATGTTGTGGCACACACGCACGGCCCTCATCCATTACCAAAAAATGAATTACATAATTAAAAATGGTCTAGTGGAAGGGGTGCCAGTGTAGAGGTTTCATGTGGAAGATAAATGTCTCCTGTGTCAAAAGGGGAAACAAAACATGAAACCTCATAAATCAAAATTAGTAAATTCCATAGATGCCCCTTATGAATTACTTCACATGGATTTATTCGGTTCAGTGAACGTAAGGAGCATAGGTGGAATGTACTATTGTTTAGTTGTCACAGATGATTACTCACGTTATTCATGGGTTTTCTTTTTAGGTACAAAAGATGAGACAGCGGAGCTGCTGATAGATCTTTTTACAAAATTAGAAAAAATATATGATGCACGGATCAAGAGGATAAGGAGCGATAACGGCATGGAGTTCAAGAATCAAATTCTGGATCTCTATTGTCTTCGCAAGGGAATAGAACATCAATATTCTGCTCCTGATACACCTCAACAGAATGGAGTCGCTGAGAGGAAACACAGGACGTTGATTGAAGCCGCTAGGACTATGCATTTTAATTCAAAGCTTCGATTTCTGTTCTAGGGAGAAGCTGTGAATACAACTTGTTATGTCCTAAATAAAGTTTTAATTGTTAAACGTTTTTACAAAACATGTCATGAACTTATGTTTAACAAGAAACCAAACTTAAAAGGCTTTAACCAATTGGATTACCCTACACAGTTGTTAGAAACAAAGATAAATAAAAATTCGGTGAGGTAGCTGACGAAGGTTACTTTCTAGGTTATGTACCTGGAACACCGAATAAAAGGGTTTTTAATCTGAAAACTGGTAAAATTGAGGTCGTGTTAAATGTTGAAATTACCACTTATAAACCTCAACAATCAACTAGTGGTCCAGCTATATTATATGATTATGAGAGTGTCTTTAAATAATTTAATATTCCTGAGTTTTCAAACGCATGTGACTCTTAGTTGATTCAAACTGTGATCAGTGAGGATGAAGAGGGTGACTTCATGCTAAGATCGAGTATTTCGATGACAGATGCTCTAGGAACTTCCTCCAGTGCAGCTGATTATGATTCAAGCGATAGTGGGTCTAAACCTAATTAGGGGGAGGACTTCACTAATCTGTTTGCGAATCAGAATATTCAGGGGGAGGTTGGATCAAACCTGGGTGACAATATAGAAGTTGATACCATTGCTACTACTCGAACAAACAGAGATAATACAGTTAACATGATTCTTGAAGATCCTGATGTAGGTGTTCAGACTAGGAGAAGTATATCAGAAAGTTTAGGCTTGTATGCTACCATTGAAAAGACTGGTGTTATGAATGAGTGCTTGAATAGATGCTTTATTGCCCAAGAGGAGCCGAAGAATGTGCACATGGCTCTGAAAGACAATTCATGGGTTGAAGCTATGCAAGAGGAATTAGCTCAGATCAAGAAGTTGAAGGTTTGGGAGCTAGTTGAACTTCCTGAAGGTGAAAAGGAAATTGACACTAACTGGGTGTTTAAGTGCAAAAGAGATGACCGAGGGATTATGATGAGAAACAAGGCTCGGTTAGTCATTAAGGGGTTCAATTAACAAGAAGGGATTGATTATAATGAAGTGTTTGCACCAGTGGCAAGGTTGGAAGCAATTCGTTTGTTCCTAGCATTCGCACCTTTCAAGGGCTTCAAAGTTTACCAACTTGACATGAAGAGTGCGTTTCTTTATAAAAAAGTCTAAGAAGTGGTGTATGTCTCACAACCAGATGGGTTTATTGATCCAGACTATCCAGATCGAGTGTATAAACTGGATAAGGCTTTGTATGGATTGCCTCAAGCACCCATGGCGTGGTATGAGACACTGTCAACAGATTTGTTGAAGAATGGCTTTGAAAGAGGTCAGATTGACAAGTACACTATTCACTATGTGAAAGAAGGAAGACTTTCTGTTGGTACAGGTATACGTAGATGATATCGTTTTTGGTCATCTGATGAAAACATGTGTCAAAAGTTCGAGCGGGTAATGAAAAGCACTTATGTATCTTACGAATTGAACAAGACCTGACATTTCTTTTGCAGTGAACTTGTTAGCAAGATTAAGTTCAGCTCCTACTAAAAGGCACTGGAACGGGATTTAACATATTTTTCGATATCTTCGAGATACCGTTGATTTAGGCTTGTTTTATCCTAATGATTCAAAAGAAGGGTTAGTTGGTTATGCAGATGCAGGTTATTTGTCTGATCCCCATAAAGCAAAATCTTAAACGGGATATGTATTTTTGAACGAAGGAACTGCGATCATGGCATTCTCAGAAACAAACACTTGTCGCAACATCCTTAAACCATGGTGAAGTCATTGCATTACATGAAGCTTCAAGAGAATATGTATGGCTAAGATCTATGTCACAACACATATTGACTTCTTGTGGGATAGAGAAAGATCGAAGTTCAACTCCTATCCACGAAGATAATGCCGATTGTGTCTCTCAAATGAAAGAAGGGTATACCAAAAGTGTCAGAACAAAACATATACCACCAAGATTCTTTGCATATACTCAAGACCTTATTAAACACAATTAGGTCGAGATGAGATATGTCCAATCCAGCAACAATTCAGCCGATCTTTTCACAAAAGCACTACCTACAACTACTTTCAGGAAGCACGTTCATGGCATTGGCATGTGTCACGTAGAGAGAATGTGATTCCTTAAAAATTGCAACTTGAGGGGGAACTATAGACTGCACTCTTTTTCCCTTAGCCAAGGTTTTTCCCACTGAGTTTTTCTTTAGCAAGGTTTTTAATGAGGCAGTATTTAAACACCCCGAAGTTTGCAAAGTGTCATCCAAGTGGGAGTGTTATGAATACTATATGTGATACGTATTATATCACATTTACCATGCAGTTCAAGATTTACCTCTAGTTTTACCAAGCAAGTGGATGAACCCTTTGTCAAATTTATAGATAATGTACCATACTACTTATCCATCAAATAGTTAACCTTGTCTACTAAGTAGTTAATCTTTTTGTACTATAAATACTAGCTCAAGGTAGAAGAGAAAATGCATCTCATGTATACACTTTCATAAGTTATAAATTTCTCTACTTCTTACTCTTATAATCTTTCTAAAGTTCTTAAAGTTTTAGCACTAATCTTGTGTTAATTCTTGTTAAATTATAAAAGTGACAACACATATATAATAGTTTTGTTTTTATTTTTTACCTCCGATTTAATGATTTTCAATTTTTAATATTATATCTATCCTCTGAACGATATTAGTAACGATGCCGTATAACATCGGTTTATATTGTTATATAAAATAACAATGATTACTGTTACCTTTTTTATTAATATAATATAGCATTTTATAAAAGTCTGAATATACCGTCATCATGTGTGTTAGGGTCTTAATTTTTAATACTATGGATCACATATCCTTAGATCTAGCCTGGATCACTGATCCTTAACGGATGGTGCAGGAAGTCTGAGGATCAAGGATCCTTATTATTACTTATATTTACTAACAATTGTATCCTATGTTTAAACTTGTATTCACAAGTGTTTAACGAATTGGACTTGGTCTATGCTGGAATATCGCGGAATATGCTCTCAATTGGCACATGCATGTATGAGTGTAACCGTTATGGAGAACATGGGGATACTTGCACTATTTTCGCTTTGTTTGTTATCTTGTTATTTCTATTTTTATAGGGGATAATGAGGCTCATTTGAGGCATAATACACAACATTCATGTACACGACAACACTGTCACACCCTGCTAGTAGCGGAAGCGTGTTGCGTGTGACATAAGAAAGGTAATCATTGCATCCAATCATGTAAACAAGTAATAATAGACAACGATGCCACATACATTGATTTGCAACCAAAACTTTACAAGTTCCCAAAAGTAGTTTCAGGTTTCATACACGTTCACAACGTTATCCAAAACATAGTTATCAAATTACATTACACATCAAACAAAAGATTGTTTTCACCATAAACATATTGAGGTTTTGTCGCCTATATACCCATACGAGGTTGGGATATAAAATAAAAATCCTCCAAAATAGCATTCGTTGTCATGTCTTTCCCATTTCCCGTAGTCTATCACCGGCTCAAGTCTTGTTTTCTGAAATACATGTAATTTTAAAAAGTCAACAAAAGTTGGCAAGTTCATGTAGTTAATGTTTTCATAAGAAATATCATATATCTAATCCAGTAATGAAATCTTGGTATGTCATTAGCATTCATGGAGTTTAAGGATCTATCAGTGTGTCGCGAACACCTTGACATATGTACCATAAGTAAGTAACCAAACCGAGACAACTTTGACATCATTGGGATCACAAAAGCACTCCTAATGGTATACCAACCAGGAGTGGAACACGTCTCAAACTCTATAGATCTATACCTTTTGCACCTGGGTTACTAAGTGATTAATGGTTACTATTGTTATCATCCTACTTACGCACATTGATCGTGTTATCATCTAAACCCATAGCTAACATACCATTTGTTATGATATGTATTTCCCCTCGATTGTTTTAAAAATAAAACTTTGAAATCATAGAAAGGAGGGACATGAACTCAAAGGTTTGCGTTCCGTGAACCGTACTACTAAAATTTGAGCATTCGTACGCGTGGGTAACGTACATGTGTACTAACTTTATTAAACACTTAGGTCTTATTGGATCTTGTACAAGTTGTTGATCTTGAATTCTTGTTATGTTTAAACTTGTCATAATTAGAACAACTTGGTGTTATTGTAGTGTTGGTAGTTTGATTGTTCGACCGTTACATATATATATATATATATATAAAATTATTTCACAATTTTGTATATATATATATATATATATATATTTGGAATTTATTAAATCGTGTATGCACGGGCCTCGCCCTTCACATGTCCTCGTGCCTTGCGCGCGTGTCCTTGGGCCTAGCCCATGTATTTTATGTAATTGGGACCTGTCCATGTCTTTTATGTTATTGGGCCTTACCCATGTCTTTTATGTTATTGGGCCCCATGTATTTATGTTATTGGGCCTTGCCCATGTATTTATGTTACTGGGCCTAGCCCATGTATTTATGTTATTAGGCCTTGCCCATGTCTTTTATGTTATTGGGTCTAGCTGATGTGTGTAAAATGCAACATATAAATTACATCAAATGAGGCATAAAACTAACCCTTTTTTAGTACTAATGTTGGAAAAAGTGTGCTTTTGTCTTCCTTGTATTTTCAGGACCAAATGAGCGTAAATGAATAAAAGGAACAAATATGCAGCAAAAACTAACATAAATGCAAAGAAAAGGAATAAACGTGGCATGCCCGACCCCTCGACAACATCTACCCAAGCAAAAACAGGAAACAGAAGGCTGACCATGGCCCGTGCCCAGCGGACACGGGGGCGTGGCCAGGTGTCTGCAGAAATGGACAAAGTAATGGAAGCTTCTATTCCTACCACGGGGGCATGCCCAGCTCAGCACGGGGAGTGGTCAACGCTAAGATTCGCAGAATCTTGCAAATCTTGATAGTACAGATACGCTTCTGCACACGGGGTCGTGCCCAGCGAACACGGGGCCGTGTGGAGCCTAATGCAGACAATTTCAATTAATGAAGAAAGAGAAAGAGCATGGCTACGGGGGCGTGTCCAGCGGACACGGGGCTGTGGCCGGGCTTCTATTTAGGCTATAAATAGGGGTGCTTGGTTCACTTCAAAGGCATCCCTTGGCAAACCACCTCTCTCCCACTTTGCCACCATTCCACCACCACTACAACACCCACATCCACCACCATCATCCATCATCCACCTTAGAGTGTGTGTAGTAGTCACGGGATCCAAGATTGATCGTAAGAGTTCTTGTCAATCAAAGGCCATGTTTGGCTAAGTCTCTTACATCACTTGGTGAAGACAAGCATTTAATATAATACTTTTGATTTTTAATCTTTTCGCACTTTTTATTTGGTTTTGTATTAATGACTTTAATAACTAGTTTTTCTTATGTTGAAGGTGAAACTTCTTTATCATTTGTCCGTGGTGTCTTGGCATTACTTTACTGTCTATATAAAGTAAAAGATTTTCACCATTCATATCTCTACGGTCTATATAGAGATATGTTGGCTACCTGGTCGGGGGTTAAGGGAATGGTTTGGTAAGGTTCTTGCCTTGTTCAGCGTATAGATCCTGTAAGGACCTGGGTCAAGCTTACTAGGAGCTCCTTCAATACCCACTGGTATTGGATGGCGGGGGTGTGAATGGCTTGATCCCCTCATATGTAAACTACTATTAATACATTAAACCGACTACTTGGGATTGTATCCCTGCTGACTCAAACCACTTAGCCGAGGGTAACGTCGCCTTCAAAAGAGGGGGCTACCACTTTACGCATTAATAACTTAATTAATTATCTTTCAATATTCCGACCCCTTGGGATTGTATCCTTGCTGACTCAAACCACTGGGTCGAGGGTAACGTCACCTTCAAAAGAGGGGCCTACTACTATAACTAAGATAATCTCTTAAAAAGTGCAAAAGTGCGGAAATCATCAAAGGTTACATTAAAGGCGTGTCGGATCCAAGTGATTCATCTTGTCTATCTGTTTTATGTTATTTTTATTTTTCAGCATTTTAGTTTTTATTTTTCATGTTTAAAACCTTTTCTAAAAATTTTGATTTGATTAGACGTTGAGGATAAACCGGTACTAAAAGCTCTTGTGTCCTTGGACGACCTCGGTATCTTACCAACGCTATACTACGCTCACGATGGGTGCACTTGCCCATGTGTGTGTTTAGTGTTAGTAAAATATCTTGTTTTATAAATTTAAAACTTGACTAATGTGTAAAATGGGCTTAAAATATCAATAAAAACATATTACACTCGACACGCATCAAGTGTTTGGCGCCGTTGCCCGGGACACAAGGATTTTAAGAAAGTTAGGAATCAACGGCCTAATCGTTTTTCCTGTTTTTTTATTTTTTTAGGATTATTTTAGATTTTCCAGCTTCTGCAGACTTCAGCATGGGGCCATGCCTGGTCGGACACGGGCCGTGCCCAGCATCCTTACTAGCATTTTTTGATTTCTGAGTTACAGAAGGGTGACCATGGGGCCGTGGTGGTGCAGCACGGGGTTGTGTTGAACCTTCCAGTAACTGGGATTCAGGAAACAATCACTGTAACCACGACCACGGGCCGTGGTAAGACTTCTAACCAACAATCTTTTTGTTTTTATCGCAGGACTTGGAACCCAGGCGCAGCACCTGAACTTCCTACGCAGTGCATGAGCTCCAGTTCCAATAAAGACATAAAAGAACCTCTAGACGAACCCGAACGCTTTCTGAGAAAAAGACTTAAAGCTAAAATCCAAGAGAAAGTTTCGGAGGACCCACTTCCAATGGCGGATCAACGTACCCTAATGGATTACCTACGGCCCACGGTAGGTAATCTTGGCGCCGCTATCAATGCACCGAATGTCGATGCCAACAACTTCGAACTTCGGCCGCATTTGATTCAGATGCTCCAAAACTCCGCAACTTTCCATGGGCTTGCGGACAAAGATCCCCATTTACATATTACCAACTTTTTGGAAATATGTGATGTTTTCGGATCAATGGGGTATCAAACGACGCCATCCGCCTCCGAATGTTCCCGTTTTCACTAAAAGACCGAGCTAAGGCTTGGCTTAACACCCTCCCAAGTGGTTCGGTAAACACTTGGGATGAACTAGCCCAAAATTTTGTATATAAGTATTATCCACCTTCTAAAACAGCTAAATTAATGACTGAAATTAATACATACTCACAAGAGGATGGGGAATCCTTATATGAAACTTGGGAAAGGTTCAAGGAGCTACTAAGAAAATGCCCTCATCATGGTCTTGCAGTATGGCAACATGTATCCACTTTCTATAATGCGTTGTTGCCACACACAAGACAAACACTCGCGTCTAGCTCCGGGGGACTTCTAGGTAATCGTCGCCCAAATGAAATTTATAATCAAATTGAGGAAATTGCTCAAAACAATTTTCAATGGCACACTCCCCGAGGCACAAAATCTATTGCCCCGACGCCAATAAGGTTGATGAAAGCACTTCTTTACAAGCCCAAATCGAGCCCTCTTTTCAAAAATCAAAAAGTTAGAAATGGCAAAAACGGCCTCGGTTATGGCTTGCGAAGGGTGTGGTGTGCCACATGAAAATTGAAGTTGTATGAAAGAAATGGATAATCAAACGAAAACGGTAAACTACATTGATAATAGACCTAGGCCGTCGGGTCCTCCAACGGGTACCTACAACCAAGGATGGCGTAACCACCCTAACCTTGGCTGGAGAGAACCCGACAATAGTAGTAATCAACAAAACCAAAACCAACGAACAAACTTTCAACAACCAAGAAATGAGTCACAAAATTTCTCTCAACAACAACAAGGGGGACGAGAGAGGCTTGAAGATACTATCTCACGCCTCATCTCCGACACCGAAAAGAAAAACTCGGATCGATTCCAACAAATGGAATCAAATTTTAGAAATCAACAAGCTAGCATTCAAAACATTGACAAACAACTAAATTAACTAGCTCAAAATTTCTCCGAGAGACCACAAGGCGCGTTACCCAGCAATACCGAGACCAACCCAAAGGCGCAAGTGCATCTCATAACATTGAGAAATCATACCGTAGGTCCCGAGGAGGCTCCGCTACCTCCATCCAACAAAAGTCCACCTATTCAAACCAAGAACTCATCAACACCTGAAAAAGAAACAACTCCTCTGCCAAATCACGAACCTATTAAGAACCCCCCGGTGCCCTACCCCGGTCAGTTATTTCGCCAAAAGACCGATGAGCAATTCACAAAATTCGTAAACTTACTTAAACAATTGCACATCAATCTTCTATTTGTGGAAGTTCTCACTCAAATTCCTAAATACTCAAAATTTATGAGAGACTTTCTCACTCATAAAAGGAAAATTGAAACATTGCAATTAGTAAATTTAACTGAAGAATGCTCCGCCGTGCTACCCAACGAACTCCCATAAAAGAAAATCGACCCCGGAAGTTTCACCATCCCTTGTTCCATTGGGGGATCACCTATACTGTAAAACCTCGTAAAATCACGTCCAATGATGTATTGACACGTGTAATAAACCCTAATGAAGTCAAACATGGACTATGAAGGACTAATTCTGCGAAAAATCAAAAACTTTGATTATGGAAGGACTGGAAGTGATAACATACTTAACATAAGCCTCTGAATAACGTTACACGGTAATCATATTCATAAATGAGCCACTTGTTGATCGAGTGTAGCCGTTTGCGTAATTAATTGAAAGTTTGCGCGATGGAGGGTTAAAAGCGTCAACATGTTAATTCTTACCTCTGAGTGACCTTTTAACAAATCAGGAGCTTCATTTCAATTGATTATACTCTCAAGAATGCCAAGTATTGGCCGTCTAAGGCTTTTATGCCTTTAAGTGACGTTACGCGCAACTTTGCAAGTTTAAGGGGTTAAAAGCGTCAATATGTTTAATTATACCTCTGAATTGTGACACCTGGGTCACTTCGACCATCAAACAAATACCAAGCCAATGAAATATTGTATTTCATACTTGGGATCTGTATAATTATGTGTGTCTTTTGCACATATCAATTCTTGTTCGATTACAAGCTCTAAATCGCTTTCTGGAAGGTTATACGCGCACTGATGCGTAAATATAACCAGTTTAATACAACGAACACTCCGGAATAGTGAAATAGGCTTAACATACCTTAAATAACCTTTACATAACTTAGAAATAAGTTTTGAAGGCTTTGGTATGGTAAAATCAAGTTTAATCGTCTACAGGGACTAAACTTGACAAACTGCGAAAGTAGGCCAATTTGAACTGTAACAGACATTCTGGAACATGGCCATAAGTTAAACATACCATAAATATCCTTTAAATAGCTTAGAAATAGGCTTTGAGGGGTTCGGTGTGCTAAAATAAACTTTTGGGTCATTCAGGGACTAAAAGCGTCAAAAAGTGCACAAGTTTGCACTTTCGCGCATAACTTACGTTCTGAATACCTCCGGACATCCAAAAATTTATGTAAGCACTAAAATATTTTATTTTAGTGTTTGGCATAAGAAAAATCCATTCGTCGCGCAATTTGGATCGTTTTTCGCGCTTATGCGCATTCCGTCGTAATTAAGCGAACATCGCGATCGTACGACCAAACGAACCAACATCCGGCATATTTTTGAGCATGTTTCATGTCCACAATGTTTAGGCATCATTTTAGGGCCTTAAAGTTGACTTAACGAGCCTTAAACATGTTGGAAATGGCCTTATTACACAACGGGGACTGAAATGGAAACTTTGGAAACTGGTTGCTGATCAGAAGGACCTAGGCGTGACACCTAGCCCCCTAGGAATCACGCGAGGCCCCTTCAGAACAGCAAAAGCTGTTTTAACAGCTCTTAAACACTCCAAAGGCCAATGCCACATGTTAATCCCTGATGTTGGGGGGCCAATGTGATGCACATGAGGTTACCAACAAGTGTAGGGACAAGATCAAAGCACGGTATTCGAGGAACGATCCTAACCGTGGTCCAAATCCTATAAATACCCCTTTGATTCATTTGCAAAACCCACTTGAAATCTGAGAATTCTCTAAGTTGGGGTGTTTCATCACCTCATACCTGAGAATACTTGGATTATCAATCTTGCGGGGACCCTTTGTAAGTGTTCTTTCATTCTTTTCATTCGTTTTAGCGTTAAAGTCAAACTTTGTTTGACTTTCTGCGTTGACCATTTTATGGTCAATGCGAAGTTCGTTTGAACTTCATAACGTGAGCGTAATCACGATGGTTATAGTCCCTAGTGACTATACCTACTGATTTCCACGTTATCTAGGCTCAGTGACGAGTCGTAGTTTCGGCCAAAATGCGTGTTATTGCGTATTTTGTAACCAAACTACTTATAGGTATCAAAACCGTTTGTTTTGATACCAAACTTGTTTTCTAACTTAGTTAAGCATGTTTTAACATGCTTAGCTCGTCACTTTTAGTTTAGTGCTTATATAGGGTCGTAAGGTAAGCGATCTAAACAATCGCTTATACTTTCGAACCCGACCCGTTTGGTCGATCATTAGGATCCGACCAAACACATTAGGTGACCATAGCTGTACAGGGAATAACCTTCCGAGGTTATACCTTATGGTCACATCGTTTGAGTAGTTGTATGATAGGTAGTATATATGCCTTAGGTAAATTACCAAAATGCCCTTTTGACGCCAAAATTCATTTTTAGCATATGTAACATAACTTTTGGTATCTAAACTGATTTGGTAACAATATTAGACATGTTAAGGCATATTTTACTTATCATAGGACAAGTTAGGCATTCCGAACGCATTTTACGCGAACGACGTGTTAAAGTAGCATAAGCTACCTAAACGGGTCGTAATGGGTCGTAAGCACTTAGGTTAGGTTTCATTGTAGTATGTAGGCCTTGTTAAACCATATTACATGAGTTCCCCTACTCATTTGGTTTACGAGCCCTCATTCTATTCAATCCTCTGATTTTAGGTCCGGTATATTAACATAGATACCTATATTAGGTGTCGTTTGATATCCGTGATCTCTAGCATTGTTTGGTTGTTACTCAAGGACTACTAAGAAATCTCAAGTGAGTACATAGACCACTCTTTTACTGTTTTTCAAACTGTTTTGGGGTGAAACACATGTGCCTACTTGTTACTTTCATGTTTCCATGTTTTCATATCACATACTTGCTATGTTCATTAGTACACTATTAGTACATTGTTTTACATTACATTTCATGCTATGTATGTCCATTGTGTGCATACTTAGTACATTGTTTTACATTACATTTCATGCTACGTATGTCCATTGTGTGCATACTTAGTACATTGTTTTACATTACATTTCATGCTACGTATGTCCATTGTGTGCATACTTAGTACATTGTTTTACATTACATTTTGTTGCATATGCTCATCCAGCATATGAACACATTATATCACATTTTGAACCGTTGTAACCATTTGACTATGTGAACCGTCGTAACCATTTGATTATATGAACCGTTTGTAACTGTTGAACCGTGTGAACCATTTGCATATGTTGACATGATTTACATTTGACAATAGACTTTGGACTATACATAAACATTTCTACAATTGTTAAACATTACATCTTGATGGTTTGGTTTGAGTAAGTGATTTAAGTAACGAGGCGTGTGAAATATGATACAAGCATGGTGGATACGCCGCTGGTACTTCCTATATATAAGTGTTTGTATGGTATTACATATCGTAGCGTTATTTGAATCATTTCGATTTGAGACATATAACATTTTATACAAATAACATACTTTTCACAAGACATTGTTTTACAAACAACTTATCGTATACAAACTCATTTTACATGGTTATTCATTTAACCATACATTATTCTCTTATTTATACATATCATCTGAACTTATTGTTTTCAAACGATTTTCAAAACAAAACAATTTACAAGGTTCATGACTAAACTTTATTAAACATTTCTTAAACTTACAAGTCATGAATCCTATTTTCACAAAACCTATGTATCTCACAGGCATTTTTATGTTGACGTACCTATTTTCACATGTGTTTTCAGGAGTTGATGCATAGGACTTATCAAGACAAGAACTAGTTAATTTTTGTTACGTACTCTTTGTTTCTTGTTTAAAACAATGTAACTCTCTTATTTGATTAATAAAACGAAACTTTAATTCCCATGGTTGTGAAACAATTAATTCTGTTACAACACTCCCCGAAAAGGGTGTGACAGAAAAGTTGGTATCAGAGCCAATGGTTATAGGGAATTAGGTTATTAGTAATGCTTTGACCTAGTCTATAACCTTCCTAGGACCCTAACGCGAGTTTACTTGCGTTTAGTCATAAGACAATACCGTCACCTATCCTTAGGCGACGACCACAACAAGAACATAAATTTCAAAACCGCTTTGAAAACTAATCATCTGTTCTAGGATGATTGATTACTAGGTTTTGAACCCTCTATTGTAAGGTTTTGAACCCTCTATTGTAAGGTTTTGAACCCTCTGTTAAAAGGTTTTGAACCCCTTTGAGTTTTCAAAATCTCGTCAAAGTTTTGGGTCCTAAATAGTGTGAACACGTGCAAACTGGAAGAGTGAATGCCTGTACCCTGAGTTTTCTGTCTAAGGCTAGAGTGTTCGTACAAATCCACATAATCGGACCAGTCACTCTTACCTGGGAACTCTTGGGGTGAGTGTCCACTTATAGGCGAGCATGTCTTCGCGATACATTATGAGGATCTAATTGCTTTGATTCAGCCTTTGTGTGTCGTTTGTTTGCTTCGTGGTTCAAACAAATGACCATCACCCATGATTTTGGTAGGAAATTGTAACATCCTATTCTTACCCAATGCCATTTCATTTGTTTTCTCTCTTGTTTCCCCTTTTAGAATGCCTCCACGATGCGAAAATCCGGTATCTATTGAAGAGCTGGCAGCTGTCATTACACAACAAATAACTGCTGCAATCCCGAACATCGTTGCCCAATGTAACCAAGCCCTCAACAACAATAATGCCCCCTGCAACTTCAAGACGTTCAACTCGGCTAAGCCATCAAAGTTTTCTGGGTCTCAAGGAGCGACTGCACTTCTGCAATGGTTTGAGAGTCTAGAGAGCACCTTCAGACATGTTCAATGTCCAAATGAGCGAAAGGTAGAATTCGCATCTAGTGTCTTTGAGAAACGAGCTTTGACATGGTGGAATGGTGTGATGAGAGATAGGGGTGCCGATGTGGCACTGGCTCAAACGTGGCAAGAGCTTCGAGCTCTGATGATGAAGGAATTCTATCCTCGTCACGAGATCAGGGCCTTGGAAAGGGAGTTCGACGATCTTAAGCAAGATAGCGGTGAGCATCGAGCCTACACGGATCGTTATGAGGAGTTAAGTTTGTTATGCCCGAATATGGTTACGCCTTTGGACAAGGAAATCGAAAAGTACATTGATGGCCTCCCTGACTCAGTACAAGACATTATAACTGGTAGTAAACCCACTACAGTTAGACAGGCCATTGAGCTATCTGCAACCTTGACTGAATCTCAAATCAGGAAAGGTAAACTTTTTCGAAAAAGTGACAAGAAACCAATCGAGGAATCAAAGACCATGGATGAACAGACTGGATCCCCTAAGAAGTCAAAGAAGCGAAAGGCTTCCCAGAACTTCGCCATGGTTACTCACAATGATCAAGCTGTCCCCAACCAACCAGCTCAACCCCCTGCTAGGAAGCCATACAATGAAACTGCACCCTTGTGCAACCAATGTAGCCTCCATCATCATGCCAATGTAAAGTGCCGCAAATGCCAAACTTGTGGACTTATAGGCCATACAGCAAGAGTCTGCCCAGCTGCAGCTGCACCAAACCAAGCTGGCAATAATCCCGCTCAAGGTCGTTTTCTACCAGGTTCTTGTTTCAACTGTGGCGAGATGGGTCATTTCAGAAGAAATTGCCCAAAGCTTGCTAATGCAAATCCAGCACAAGGATGAGCATCTGACCGACCAGAAGACAACATCGTTTAGAAATAATCACGTCTTATGTATTATTTTCTTTTGTTGTCAAGGTCCATGAAACAGTTGTTATCATTGTTCATAAATAAATCTTTTATTTACATTGCAATGTATTTATGTGGTTGTATGTATAAAGAACATATCCCCTACAATACCGACAAGCAAGGAATCGTATTCCTTGAAAAGCAAACTACCCCCAAAAATTATTTTTCCATCTTATGATCTCTTGCGTTTTCCACGAAATTCCTAAGTACCCGTTTATTCTAAGGAAACGAAGTACAAGGCGCAAGTTACAACACGAGACGAATACCCAAAGTACCACTATAAATCCTTAATAAGGGTACCTAAGGATATTTCTGTAAATCCTAAAATTGTTGTGTTCCTTAATTCGAATATTACGTTTCTTTGAAAACAAAATCGAATTTTTGGGAGATCATCCTATCTTTTCAGATAGATCCCAGAGGACATTGAAGTCCAACGACTGGTTTCCTGGTGTACCTTGAATATCCATATTCAATCACTAACAAGTGAATAACAAATTAATAACCGAGTTAAACAACTATGTGATTATGTGCTTATGTGTTCCCTTTTATGTTTTTGGTGTAATCCAAGTTTTTGTTATCCAAATCCTCGTAGAATCTTCCATATCATGCGTATAAGGGATTCATAGTAGGATACCCAAAGGTACTATCTAAAATCCTTAATGGACTTCTACGTTGTAGTTAAGTCCCTTGGATTATAAAGTACTACTCCATAATTAGACCCCTTGAGTGGTCTAGTTAGACAGATTGATCCAAAAATCTGGTTAGGAACATCATGTGATGATATAGCTGAAAGGACTCCTTGGTGGCCTAATTAAAAAGATCATCTGTCGATCTGATTAAAAAGGACCCTATGGTAGTCTAGTCACCCTCATCACAGGTTTGATTTTCTTCCCCTAAACATTACAAGACAAACTGTGCGGACTGTGCAAGGAATTACGTAATTATGGATGCATACATAATTATGGAATTTAGTGCACAGAAACCACAGCAAGTTTTGTCATGTTCCTAGAAGTTAACTCTATTCATTTCCATTTTTGAGGAAGCACCCGTTGAAAATGACTCTGTTTGTTCATTTTCGTTTCTAAAGATTGTCCGTTGAGGAAATGAATATCCGTTTGATTATCCTTTTCATTTCCATTTCTGAGGAAGCACCCGTTGAAAATGACTCCGTTTGTTCATTTTCGTTTCTGAAGATTGTCCGTTGAGGAAATGAATATCCGTTTGATTATCCTTTTCATTTCCATTTCTAAGGAAGCAACCGTTGAAAATGACTCCGTTTGTTCATTTTCATTTCTGAAGATTGTCCGTTGAGGAAATGAATATCCGTTTGATTATCCTTTTCATTTCCATTTCTGAGGAATCACCCATTGAAAATGACTCCGTTTGTTCATTTTCGTTTCTAAAGATTTTCCGTTGAGGAAATGAATATCCGTTTGATTATCCTTTTCATTTCCATTTCTGAGGAAGCACCCGTTGAAAATGACTCCGTTTGTTCATTTTCGTTTCTGAAGATTTTCCGTTGAGGAAATGAATATCCGTTTGATTATCCTTTTCATTTCCGTTTCTGAGGAAGCAACCGTTGAAAATGACTCCGTCTGTTCATTTTCTTTTCTACAGATTGGCCGTTGAGGAAATGAATCCCCGTTTGTTTATTCCTTCATTTCCGCTTCTGAAGAATACTTGTTGAGGAAAATGACTCCGTTTATTCATTTTCGTTTCTAAAGAATGTCCGTTAAGGAGATGACAGGATTATGCCTTGCTTATCTTTGATGGTTATAAACACAAAGTCATAGACAGAGCCCTACGAATAAATTTCGGGATGAAATTTCCTAAAGTAGGGGAGACTGTGACACCTGGGTCACTGCGACCATCAAACAAATACCAAGCCAATGAAATATTGTATTTCATACTTTTGATCTGTATAATTATGTGTGTCTTTTGCACATATCAATTCTTGTTCGATTACAAGCTCTAAATCGCTTTCTGGAAGGTTATACGCGCACTGATGCGTAAATATAACCAGTTTAATACAACGAACACTACGGAATAGTGAAACAGGCTTAACATACCTTAAATAACCTTTACATAACTTAGAAATAAGTTTTGAAGGCTTTGGTATGGTAAAATCAAGTTTAATCGTCTACAGGGACTAAACTTGACAAACTGCGAAAGTATGCCAATTTGAACTGTAACAGACATTCCGGAACATGGCCATAAGTTAAACATACCATAAATATCCTTTAAATAGCTTAGAAATAGGCTTTGAGGGGTTCGGTGTGCTAAAATAAACTTTTGGGTCATTCAGGGACTAAAAGCGTCAAAAAGTGCACAAGTTTGCACTTTCGCGCATAACTTACGTTCTGAATACCTCCGGACATCCAAAAATTTATGTAAGCACTAAAATATTTTATTTTATTGTTTGGCATAAGAAAAATCCATTCGTCGCGCAATTTGGATCGTTTTTCGCGCTTATGCGCATTCCGTCGTAATTAAGCGAACATCGCGATCGTACGACCAAACGAACCAACATCCGGCATATTTTTGAGCATGTTTCATGTCCACAATGTTTAGGCGTCATTTTAGGGCCTTAAATTTGACTTAACGAGCCTTAAACATGTCAGAAATGGCCTTATTACACAACGGGGACTGAAATGGAAACTTTGGAAACTGTTTGCTGATCAGAAGGACCTAGGCATGACACCTAGCCCCCTAGGCGTCACGCGAGGCCCCTTCAGAACAGCAAAAGCTGTTTTAACAGCTGTTAACAGCTCTTAAACACTCCAAAGGCCAATGCCACATGTTAATCCCTGATGTTGGGGGGCCAATGTGATGCACATGAGGTTACCAACAAGTGTAGGGACAAGATCAAAGCACAGTATTCGAGGAACGATCCTAACGGTGGTCCAAATCCTATAAATACCCCTTTGATTCATTTGCAAAACCCACTTGAAATCTGAGAATTCTCTAAGTTGGGGTGTTTCATCACCTCATACCTGAGAATACTTGGATTATCAATCTTGCGGGGACCCTTTGTAAGTGTTCTTTCATTCTTTTCATTCGTTTTAGCGTTAAAGTCAAACTTTGTTTGACTTTCTGCATTGTCCAGTTTATGTTCAATGCAAAGTTCGTTTGAACTTCATAACGTGAGCGTAATCACGATGGTTATAGTCCCTAGTGACTATACCTACTGATTTCCACGTTATCTAGGCTCAGTGACGAGTCGTAGTTTCGGCCAAAATGCGTGTTATTGCGTATTTTGTAACCAAACTACTTATAGGTATCAAAACCGTTTGTTTTGATACCAAACTTATTTTCTAACTTAGTTAAGCATGTTTTAACATACTTAGCTCGTCACTTTTAGTTTAGTGCTTATATAGGGTCGTAAGGTAAGCGATCTAAACAATCGCTTATACTTTTGAACCCGACCCGTTTGGTCGATCATTAGGATCCGACCAAACACATTAGGTGACCATAGTTGTACAGGGAATAACCTTCCGAGGTTATACCTTATGGTCACATCGTTTGAGTAGTTGTATGATAGGTAGTATATATGTCTTAGTTAAATTACCAAAATGCCCTTTTGACGCCAAAATTCATTTTTAGCATATGTAACATAAATTTTGGTATCTAAACTGATTTGGTAACAATATTAGACATGTTAAGGCATATTTTACTTATCATAGGACTAGTTAGGCATTCCGAACGCGTTTTACGCGAACGACGCGTTAAAGTTGCATAAGCTACCTAAACGGGTCGTAATGGGTCGTAAGCACTTAGGTTAGGTTTCATTATAGTATGTAGGCCTTGTTAAACCATATTACATGAGTTCCCCTACTCATTTGGTTTACGAGCCCTCATTCTATCCAATCCTCCGATTTTAGGTCCGGTATATTAACATAGATACCTATATTAGGTGCCGTTTGATATCCGTGATCTCTAGCATTGTTTGGTTGTTACTCAAGGACTACTAAGCAATCTCAAGAGAGTACATAGACCCCTCTTTTACTGTTTTTCAAACTGTTTTGGGGTGAAACACATGTGCCTACTTGTTACTTTCATGTTTCCATGTTTTCATATCACATACTTGCTATGTTCATTAGTACACTATTAGTACATTGTTTTACATTACATTTCATGCTATGTATGTCCATTGTGTGCATACTTAGTACATTGTTTTACATTACATTTCATGCTACGTATGTCCATTGTGTGCATACTTAGTACATTGTTTTACATTACATTTCATGCTACGTATGTCCATTGTGTGCATACTTAGTACATTGTTTTACATTACATTTCATGCTACGTATGTCCATTGTGTGCATACTTAGTACATTGTTTTACATTACATTTTGTTGCATATGCTCATCCAGCATATGAACACATTATATCACATTTTGAACCGTTGTAACCATTTGACTATGTGAACCGTCGTAACCATTTGATTATATGAACCGTTTGTAACTGTTGAACCGTGTGAACCATTTGCATATGTTCACATGATTTACATTTGACAATAGACTTTGGACTATACATAAACATTTCTACAATTGTTAAACATTACATCTTGATGGTTTGGTTTGAGTAAGTGATTTAAGTAACGAGGCGTGTGTAATATGATACAAGCATGGTGGATACGCCGCTGGTACTTCCTATATATAAGTGTTTGTATGGTATTACATATCGTAGCGTTATTTGAATCATTTCGATTTGAGACATATAAAATTTTATACAAATAACATACTTTTCACAAGACATTGTTTTACAAACAACTTATCGTATACAAACTCATTTTACATGGTTATTCATTTAACCATACATTATTCTCTTATTTATACATATCATCTGAACTTATTGTTTTCAAACGATTTACAAAACAAAACAATTTACAAGGTTCATGACTAAACTTTATTAAACATTTCTTAAACTTACAAGTCATGAATCCTATTTTCACAAAACCTATGTATCTCACACGCATTTTTATGCTGACGTACCTATTTTCACATGTGTTTTCAGGAGTTGATGCATAGGACTTATCGAGACATACTTAGGCGGACCTGCGCCTTAGTGACTTAAAACGAGACAAGAACTAGTTAATTTTTGTTATGTACTCTTTGTTTCTTGTTTAAAACAATGTAACTCTCTTATTTGATTAATAAAATGAAACTTTAATTCCCATGGTTGTGAAACAATTAATTCTGTTACAACACTCCCCGACGTTTCCGCCACGTTTCGTTGTCTCACCTGGTCGGGGTGTGACATGAATGACCTTTCTATGAACCCGAATCATTATGATGTTTTATAATACTCTCTAGAATGCCTAATATGGATTAGATAAGGCTTCGATGCTATTAAACGATGATATGCGCAAGTTTACGCATTAGAGGGACTATTTGCGTCAAACTGTAAAAGTTTACCGATTCGTATGGTATCAAACCTTCCGGAATATGATCATAAGTTAAACATGCCCTAAATATCCTTTATGTAGCTTAGAAATAGGCTTTGAGGTGTTTGGTGCGAAAAAATAGACTTATTTGATCAACATGGACTAAAAGCATCAAAAAGTGCATAAGTTTGCATTTTCGCGCATATCTTACGTTCTGAATATATCCGGACATCCAAAAATTTATGTAATCATTAAAATATTTTATTTTAGTGATTGGCATGATAAAATTCCATTCGTCGTGTATTTTGGATCGTTTTTCGCGTCCGTTCGTGTTTCGTCGTAATTAGCCGAACAACGCAACCGTACGACCAAACGAACCGACATCCGACATATTTTTGAGCATGTTTTATGTTCCCTATGTTTAGGAATCTTTGTAGAGCCTTGAAAATGGCTTAACGGGCCTTAAAAGTGTCAGAAATGGCTTTTAACATGTGCAGGGACTAATTATGTACATTCTGCCAAACTTTTGATTTGGGCCGGATGCCAGGCGGGCCGCGTAAGCCACCTGGGCTTCTTACGCGGGCCGTGAAGACTGCACAACATCAGAATTCTTGTTTTGTTGCTGGTTTTTGCCAAATCTGGTTTCCATACTCACATAACTCAATCTAGGGGCTTTCTACCTGATTTGTAAAACCACATTACACTTGTTTTAATCTTGTTATCCCTTCCGACACTTGGCAATCATCCGTGGCTTCCCGAAAACTATATATAGAGGTGGGTTTCACTTGTTCATTTCACACCTTTATTGCAATTCTGCTCTTGCTCTCTGATTTGAGAGGATCCTAACCAATTTGGGAACCTCCTTCAATCCTAAGGACCACTCGTAAGTGTTCCTTTCGTGCTTAGTTCAATTGTTTGGCTCTTAAAGCCGAAAAGTCAAGCATTTGCGATAAACGCTTTGACTTTTAAATGATCGAGCCATTGTTTGCAACGAACATGGCTACGTGATCGTAATTAGGTAGGTGTTAAACCCTCAAAAGGACACCTCCTAATTACCACGTTTGCTTAGTTAATTGTCAGGTCAAAGTAATTAAAATAAAAAGTCAACGAGTCGGTTTTTAAATAAAATACATAACTAATGATGTAAAGGCAATAAAATCAATTTTGTCACTTTAATAAGTTGGTAAATATTAATTGAACATGTCTAGGCATGTTCAACCCGACAATTCTAAGTTTAGGCTCGGTTCGAAACCGAAAGTCGCAAAAGTTGACTTTTGCTTTGACTTTCAGTTCTGACCCGATTTAGCTTAGTTTAGTTATGCCTTAGGATTCCTCTAGGACCATAATATAGGTTAGTATAACCCTCTGAGGTTATATAACTTGGTTCCATAGAAATCCTAGTTCATTGCATGTTTCTGTTAATTGCTTAAATGTTGACCATAATGCCCTTTTGATATTAAAACGAGATTTTTGAAAATGTGAGAGGACAAAAACCTTTATTACTGATATTTAAGTATGTCCTAAAAGTTTGACATCAGTTTATGGTCTAAAATAAGAGTTATGCTTGATATCGTAAATGAAGGTCTTTTTATTAATTAAACGGCATATTTGATATAAATCCTATTTAAACTCAAATTTTGACATCAAACCTTTTACCTATTGACGTAATACAATATTTTGGGATTTTTGGAAATTTTTATTAAATTTTAAGATGATCATAACATAGAGTTCTCGCATAGGCTCGGTAAATGACGATAACGCCCTTTTTGCTAATAAAATGAGTTTTTGTACATCCTTTACATGTCAAACCTTTTTCTATTGATTTTATATAATAAATAAGTTATTTTAAACTATAAAGGCTGGTCAAAATCTCAGATTTCCCTATTTAAACCGAATATCGTCAAATACCGACTTTTATGCGATTTAGGCGCATAGTATGGTTTAAAATCATATTAAGCATCTAAATCTTGATACCTACTGATGTTATGAATAAGTTTTTATAATTTAACAGTAAATAAAAGTTTTGAACTCAGATTTCCAAAATTAACCCTTAAAGAATATGTGAAATGACTAAAATGCCCCTACGGTGCATAGTTTGGCCATGAATGATAAATTTCACATATGTGAGATATCTTACTAATATGACTTGATAAAATAAATATTTTTACTGATTATTTTAAACCAAAACCTCAGGTTGCTATTTAAACCTCTTTTATAAACTATAAAATGACCAAAATACCCCTATGGGGCTTAAATTGATTTTAAATTCGTTTTGGGCATAATGGAAGGTATCCTACTGATATCACAACATATTTAAGGCATATTAACTTGTGAAATATGTTCATGACTCATTTGGTTACCCGTTATGCATCTTACGCGTTCGGTATGGTTTATGTAACTAGTTCACATGAATTAACCAAAACGGGTCAAACCTTATCATTTTCACTTCAAATTTCGGAATGTGTTTAGTTTACCCATATTATACAAGTCTCCATAATTGTCGGGTCTAAATCACATTCTAATCCGGTCTTCGCTTAATCTTGCGTTTTGAACCGTAAACCTTTCGTTAAAACTAACCGGTCTAAGTTTAAACTTAAGTAAGACCCGTTAGGAATCTAATAGGTTAATAAAACCTTCGTTCCAGATTGAGAGCCCCAGTAAAGGTACTTGTGCTTGCTGATTTGAATATATGGCTGAGAATAATATTACATTTTAGCTTAGGTAAATACTTTTAACTTATTTTCTGTTATACGGGCTTGGGATACGGTATTATAAAAATACCGCTTGGTCGGGTGTAGAAACCTTTTAATCGGAGATGATTAAATTGCATAATCTCATTTTAATCAGTATTGATTGATAACAAATAACATTGGGGGTTAATGAGCGTGTCCTGGATATCCTTGGCTCATTTAAAAAGTGTAAATGGCCACAACTTAAGCACAAGGTGTAGGCATAACACCTCCTGTTGCGTATGTAAAAGATATACTCACTCGTGAGGTAACTTCTTGTGAGTTATATTTGTGGTGTGTCGATTAATCTTGATCGGTTTGTATAATCACCGGCCCTAAATGTTGGACAAACTTGTAAATCTGATACAAGATTGTTATTAATATAATTGTCCCAAGTTATAAAAGAATTTTTGTGCCTTGCGCATTTAAATCAATTTTCATAAAGATTTTCAAAAGAGTCAGTTAATTGTATTTACCAGTGTAAACTGACATATTTTCCAAAAAGGTTAAGTGACAGGTACTGTACGTAAATTGGCTGGGAGCTCAGGGCGTTAATAGGGAATCTTGCAAGTTCTAAACATCTAAAGTCTGTTGAACAATGTCTATATTTCTGTTTTAAGATCCGCTTGTGGATCCTCTTACATTCCGTTTGTAATATTTATGATACTTTCACTCGGTTTGTAATATATTTTACTTTAGACTTCCGCTGTGCATTGAACTGTGATTATTTGACTATGATGATATCAACTACGTCACGATACTCCCCACCGGGCCCACCGGTAATACGTGGAAATATCGGGGTATGACATATACGCAATGCACTAGCCGATCTTGGGGCTAGCATCAATCTCATGCTCGCATCAATGTTCGACCGACTCGGACTAGGTAAAACAAGTCCCACAAAGATGAGCATACAACTCGCCGATAGGTCAATCAAATATCCGCAAGGTGTCACCGAAAATCTATTGGTAAAAGTCGGAGACTTTGTCTTCCCGGCCGACTTTGTCATACTTGATATGGAGGAAGACACCGAAGTGCCGCTTATTCTAGGAAGACCATTCCTCGCCACCGCTCACGCAATGGTAGATATGAGTGGTGGGAAATTAACATTGAGGGTCGGGGACAAAGAGATGGAGTTCGGGGTTGGAAAAAGAGTAGAAGACGACGACCCGATCAACTACCTGGATGTCATAGACTCAAGCTTGGATGATGCTCTCCGACGGTGCAACATGGGATGCAAAACATCCCACTTGGGTAACATATGACTGAATTTGGGTCTAGCCAAGGACCTTATAAACGTGGCGCACCTTGGAGGCATTCCACGGAACTATCTTTAGTTTTAGTTTAGATTAACTTTTATGTTTTCTAGTTTAGATTTACTTTCAGGAATAAATCACACTCAAAATGGTGGAGGTTACTAAGGTAACCTTGAACCCACACCCCATGCACAAAAACAGAGCCTCCCGACAATTTTCCTTCATTACAGCAAGTTCAGCACGGGGCCGTGCTCAGCCCAACACGCCCCCGTGCCCGAGGTTCTGCAGAAAACGCCCAGTTCAGGTAACTGGACATGGGGCCGTGTTCACTGAACACGCCCCCGTGCCCAGCCTTCTGTTTAATATGATACTGGCGATCTGAGCACGTGGCCGTGCCTGGATCAACACGGGCCCGTGTCCAGGCGCACAGTAACATAAAATTTTGTTTTTCAACACCTTTTTACACATTCAATCAACCTAAAAACTTATTTTTGGGACACATTGAGGACAATGTGTAATTTAAGTGTGGGGGGATGCTAAAACCTTGAATTTTGCAAGTCCTAATAACAAGCCTTACACAAAACTCCATTGGAACCGCTAATCACCCTAAATTTTTTCGAAAACTTTTCATTTTTTTTACTTGTCTTGGTTTAATTTGGGAATAACAAGTTCTAAATGGTTATATTTGTTTACAAATTTACAACCGATAGCGTCGTGATAAAAAAAACAACATAAGAAAATTATGAAACGGCATGACAAATCTAGTTAAAATTTGATTATATATACTTGATCACATTATAAACCCATTCCCACAATAAGTAAGTTTTGAGCCTTTATTGAGCACACAAGCATACATCTTTAAACTAAATGCTCATTTTTCGTTTCTTGTGTGAATAGCCGCTTGGTTCTTACGACTCTAGAACTTGCCACGACGATACATTCCCGGTCCTTACCAACTAAACCCAAGTAAGTAAATGATAGAGGCATTAGGACTAACCCATTTTTCTTTCAACACCATTATTTTTTATTTTTTTATCACCTACCCAAAATCCCCCTAGTTAACCCCTTTGAGCCTAAACATTTTCATTTCTAAACCCACAAAACAAACACCCTTTACCCACCAAAACCTTTTTCTTTTAAACCCTTTATTTTAGTAAAAAGCTCGGTTTTCTCGTGACGTTCCTTATAAAAAAATGAAGTCTAGCAATGAACAAACAAGTTCCTCAAAGAAACTTTGTTTGAAAATGCTTAGTTTGAATAAAAGTCACAAAAACAAAAAGTTTTACGACGACCGACGCTTTTTACGCTTTTAGCCCTTTTTACTAACCACTAACCCCAAACCACCTACCTTTAACCCAAGCCTAACCCTTCCCCAAGTCCTCTTGATATTTACCAAGGTTTATAGTTAAAAAGGAGGAGGATTGATTGCTTGGCAAGCATATGGTAGAAGTAAGTTCCATGCCGGTCTCGAGTGTTTCACAAAAATACATCTTCGGCTGAGTGTTAAGTGATCTCCCGTGAAGTATGTGAACTTGTATATAAATGGAATTTTAAAGAGGCATGTTATGCCCAAATAAATAATTTCTCTTTTGAAAAGTTCTAAATAAATCATAACGAATAGGATTGTAAATAGTATAAAAATAAAACCTAATAAAGATCTTGGATTCCCGACACTCAAGACAAGCCCAAAACTTCTCTTCTACCCATTCCATTTGGGTGTGTAAGCCACATAGTAAAGAGTTTTGCTTGAGGACAAGCAAAGATTCAAGTGTGGGGGTATTTGATGTGTGTAAAATGCAACATATAAATTACATCAAATGAGACATAAAACTAACCCTTTTTAGTACTAATGTTGGAAAAAGTGTGCTTTTGTCTTCCTTTTGTATTTTCAGGACCAAATGAGCTTAAATGAATAAAAGGAACAAATATGCAGCAAAAACTAAGATAAATGCAAAGAAAAGGAATAAATGTGGCATGCCCGACCCCTCGACAGCATCTCCCCAAGCAAAAACAAGAAATAGAAGGCTGACCATGGCCAGTGCCCAGCGGACACAGGGGAGTGGTCAGCTGTCTGTAGAAATGGACAAAGCTGTGGAAGCTTCTATTCCCACCACGGGGGCGTGCCCAGCTCAGCACGGGGCGTGTTCAACGCTAAGATTCACATAATCTTGCAAATCTTGATAGTACAGATACGCTTCTGCACACGGGGCCGTTCCCAGCGAACACGGGGCCGTGTGGAGCCTAATGCAGAAAATTGCAATTAATGAAGAAAGAGAAAGAGGATGGCCACGGGGGCATGTCCAGCAGACACGGGGCCATGGCCGGGCTTCTGTTCAGGCTATAAATAGGGGTGCTTGGTTCACTTCAAAGGCATCCCTTGGCAAACCACCTCTCTCCCACTTTGCCACCATTCCACCACCACTACAACACCCACATACACCACCACCATCCATCATCCACCTTAGAGTGTGTGTAGTAGTCTCGAGATCCAAGATTGATCGTAAGAGTTCTTGTCAATCAAAGGCCATGTTTGGCTAAGTCTCTTACATCACCTGGTGAAGACAAGCATTTAATGTAATACTTTTGATTTTTAATCTTTTCGCAGTTTTTATTTGGTTTTGTATTAATGACTTTAATAACTAGTTTCTTATGTTGAAGATGAAACTTCTTTATCATTTGTTCGCGGTGTCTTGCATTACTTTACTGTCTATATAAAGTAAAAGATTTTCACCATTCATATCTCTACGGTCTATATAGAGATATGTTGGCTACCTGGTCGGGGGTTAAGGGAATGGTTTGGTAAGGTTCTTGCCTTGTTCAGTGTATAGATCCTGCAAGGACCTGGGTCAAGCTTACTAGGACCTCCTTCAATACCCACTGGTATTGGATGGCGGGGGTGTGAATGGCTTGATCCCCTCATATGTAAACTACTATTAATACATTAAACCGGCTACTTGGGATTGTATCCCTGCTGACTCAAACCACTTGGCTGCGGGTAACGTCGCCTTCAAAAGCGAGGGCCTACAACTTTACGCATTAATAACTTAATTAATTATCTTTTAATATTCCAACCCTTTGGGATTGTATCCTTGCTGACTCAAACCACTGGGTCGAGGGTAACGTCACCTTTAAAAGAGGGGCCTACTACTATAACTAAGATAATCTCTTAAAAAGTGCAAAAGTGCGGAAATCATCATAGGTTACATTAAAGGAGAATCAGATCCAAGTGATTCATCTTGTCTATCTGTTTATTTTATTTTTATTTTTCAGCATTTTAGTTTTTATTTTTCATGTTTAAAACCTTTTCTAAAAATTTTGATTTGATTAGACGTTGAGGATAAACCGGTACTAAAAGCTCTTGTGTCCTTGGACGACCTCGGTATCTAACCAACGCTATACTACGCTCACGATGGGTGCACTTGCCCATGTGTGTGTTTAGTGTTAGTAGAATATCGTGTTTTATAAATTTAAAACTTGACTAATGTGTAAAATGGGTTTAAAATATCAATAAAAACATATTACACTCGACACGCATCACTAGCCCATGTATTTTTGTTATTGGGCCTAGCCCATGTATTTATGTTATTGAGCCTAGCATATTGATGTTATTGGGCCTAGCCCACTTGTTTTTTCATGAGTCCATAATATTAATATTCTTGCACTTTGTACATTACTAAGTATAGAGTTTTTAAGCATGTTTATCTTCTTATAAGAAAACACTTAGTAATTTTTATATGTTTCAACTTCCCGGATTTTGTTATCGGTAATATATCTATCCGTTATGTGTCTAAAAATATATTATTTTAAGATGCGTCATCGCAGTCGTTTTTATATATATTTTCGTGTCAAATAATCGCCCAAGTTTCATAGTAGCTCCTTGTGATGTCAATATGCTCGTTTGCCGTCTGTGATCATTATATATCCCTTTATTGAGCGTTTGATTTATATGTCTTATTTGGTCGGATTGAAATATGTTTTACTTCTTAGGAATATATTTTATAGATTCGTCCGTCATCCGAATTGTCCGCTCGTCTGTTTATTCGCTTAGGGATATAATATAAGTAAGGTTTATATATATCCATGATATTAGCATTTCCTCGGTAATTTGAGGATATTAGTGTATATGTATTCATGTGGTATTTTATACTTGTTTTCTTACAAGTATTTTCTTGGTCGGTAATTTGAGGATATTAGTGTATATGTATTCATGTGGTATTTGATACTTGTTTTTGTAGGATCGTATTCTGACCCGAACGAGTCTATCAGAGGAGTCTCGATCAGTTACAGGTGCGGAAAACAAGTAACCAACGTAGAAACAGCTAGATCTTCACTTAAATCACCTTGTTGATTGATATAGCACTGTTTACAGTCAAATCTCATACCGGCAGCACCTCGGTATGGAAAACAAGAAGTGTTCTATTGATTTCGCTCATGCAACATATATATAGGGCAGGGGATTTCGCTCATATGGACATGATGTCCATATAAGCGAAACCTATCAAGTTCAAATAAGCGAAACCCCTTCCTAAAACCCTATGAGCGAAATCAGTTGTCTAACTACATACATTCTCCTATTTTCTCGTAAAACGCGCCCTAATCTAAAATTCTAAGACTAAGACTCGATACAAGACGAAGTCGACAGATGTAGTGCACCAACAGACTCCCCCTTAGATGTTGACGAGTCTTAAGTGTCGAGTCTTCGCATCTTCAGTCTTGATCTGTCTCTGGGCTTCTTTCTCTCTGTCTTCATCAACAGACTCCCTTTAACAGTATCTGCTAGAATATCTTTAGACTCCCCCTCTCGATTTGCTGGCATTTCTTTGTTCTTCAGCAATATCTGATACAGAATCGTTTTCTGGCTTTCACAGGTTCAAGATAAAAACCTGGCTAAACCTGCACATTCTTAACCTAGAAATAAATTTTCTAAATTTAACATTTAACAAATTTATCAATCCAAATTCTCTCTCAAATTAAACCAGAATGATTTATCAATGATAAATTCTGATGAACCATTTGTAAAAATTAATCATTTTTCTTTTCAAAACACATTCTCCCAAACCATTTGTTCATCATGTTTAGCACTTAGGATTTTGAAAATCAGCTCTCCAACATCAGTTGTCGAAAATCTTTTTGAATTTTTCAAAATTTATGCTAAAACACACTGAAAATCTTTTTGGACTTAGAGATATAAAGAAATGCAGTAAAGAAATATTTACAGACAATATTTTTGTGAGTTTGTGCAAGAGGATCATATCAGTTTTTGACAAGTCACAAGTACCGTTGAGCTTAGTTACACATTAAGAATTAAACAATTCACTTAGATTGCCGATATACTTATCCACTTAAATTCTCACACATATTTCAACTGATTCAGGATATGAGTTAGATGTTTTAAGAACTTAAACTCATTCATGTGTCCCACCTCTTGAATATACTCCCGTATCCAGATCCCAATATTCAGTCTTACAGGTGAGTATACCACAGATGATATATGTAAGGGGTTAAATTGCGAGGGCCGTGAGAGCTCAGGTCGATACTTCCGTATACGCAGAGAGATGACGGCTTTGACTTTTGGTGGGTCCCCTTTAGAGGATCTTTTGATTACAACAACAATGACTATCAATTTTATTGTTTAATCAATTTGCGGAGGGTGGCGCTATATTTCAAGCAAGCAGTAAAGTATTCTCCGGGGACTAGGTCATTGCTTCCGCAAAATCAGAAGTCCCGGGATAATACCCCAGATATCACTGAGCATAAAGACCTAGTATCTCAGAAAGAGGGACCTTTCAAACGAGATTTCAGGGGTTACCTATATATCCAAGTAGTGTTCCCCACGAAACAAGCAAGTTTGAATTTTAGTTTATATCCCGAAAAAGCTTACTAAATGTGTAAAAACCTACCGGCATATCATCAGTGAGACTGTTTAACGCTATTTAAACATTACATTTCTTTAGCATACTGTAACTGTCTACTGATGTACTATCATTTCCTCTTCATTGATACCAAAACTCATTTTTGAATTTATCATGTTTTTTAATTTTTCAAATTTTCTAATGTTTTTGTATTTTATAGAAATTTTCTACTCCCCCTAAAATGCAAACACATTTTAGAAAAATTGAAAACAAACTATACAGAAAGTAACAACTGATATCAAATCACCTCAATTCGCCATCCACTTGGCATAAACAATCAGAACTCCCCCTTACACAAAATATTTTCTCATTATGATTTCAAAACACTTAAGTTTGTTTTAACCAAAATGATTTTTCCGGAAAATAAGTTTTGTTAAATTTATCACTTGTAAAGTTAGGGGTTTGGTTCATCACATTTTCTTCAATCATTTTTAGAAAATCAGATACAACTTAATGTCCCTGATTTACCACTTGGAAGTGAAAATTTCCATCAACCACTTGTAGGAATAAAACCTCTACACAAACCATTTTACCAATCAAGATGCCGATTCCTGCTTCACACTTACCAACCTGGTCCGGCAAGTCACACTTATCCTGGAAAAATTCAACTATTTTTAAGATTCAATAACACAATCAATTACTAAGAAAGATGCCGATTCCTGATCCGCAATTACAAACTTGGGATCTCCGGCATGTCAGGTTTTTTTTAATGAAAGAAAATATCCACCCAAGCCTGACCAGCCTTGGGTGTTTTCAATTCAGATTCAGTTGGGGTGTAAGTAGCTTTCTTTGTAGCGTAAAAATCTTTTACCCCTTTCACTTTTCCTTCAACCATTTTTCCAAAAATGTTTTTAACATTTTCATTAAAAGCTTTTTCGACATCAAATTCTTTCTTCTCAGAATAGAATTGATTCAAAATTTCAAACTTTCCAACCTTTGATTTAAAATTCTCAGCTCTTAATGGTGGAAAATGAACATCATCCATTAGAGGCACTGAGTTTTCACTTTTTACCTCAACCTGTGGCTCCTCTGATTTTGTGGAATCAGATTCATCGCCAGATTTTACATCAGATTTCTTAACAACCCATTTTTGGTTGTCAAGTTTAACACTTCGCCTGTAAAATCTCTTCGAACACTCACCAACTTCAAATGTTGAATTTTTGAAAACTTTAAATTTTTCAGTTGGTGGTTTGGTTTTATCAACAATAACTTCTTTCAGTTTTCCATAAACTCCCTGTTTTGTGTTTGTCGCTTTCGGACAGTTCCATGCAATGTGACCAGCTTCATTGCATCGGAAACAGGTTCTTGTCTCTTTCTTCACATAAGCTCCATTCTTTCTCTTTTCGGCAAGAAATTCTTGGTTAGATTGTTTCCAGAATGGGCTTTTTGCTTCTTCTTCATGGCTAGTTCCTGCAACATATGTCATTTTTGATTTATAATCTCGAACATATTTTCATTTTTATAGTTTTCAGGTGGAATAAAACCAAGTCCTTTCTTTTTGTAGCTACGATTGTGGTTTGGTTTCTTTTGAAAACCAGAACCAGAATTGTAACCCTTTTTCTTGTTTAAACGTTGTTGTACTCTTGAGGTGTAAGGTTTAAGTTTTACATTAAGATTTTCATCTTTTATTTCAGAAATATTAATTTCTGTTAGTTTGAAAACCTTTTTTATCAAATCAGTTTTGACACCTCTTATTGGAAACTCTTTATCAAAATATAATTTGTCAGAATCATTCAAAGTATATGCAACTTCAAACGTTTCATCATTCAAATTAGATTTTGACAACAAAAACTCTTTACTGTAAACCCGTTTTCCCGATGATTTTGAACTCTTTTCGGACGAACTCGAACTCCTGACTGACTGACACGAACTTTCGGACTCGGACTTTGACTCTGACTCCTCATCCTTATCCAACACCTGATCGACCACTCGTTTTATCAGTTCGGACTCATGATCTGTGTCGGATGCTGTGAACGTGACATCAATATTGTCTGGTAAAACATCGGTTATCTCGGATTCTAGCTTAATATTGACCGCCTGTTTTAGTTCTTCCTTGTTAGGTTTTCTAGGTGAGTACCTTTCCCAAATTGGAGGCGGACACTTATTATAACAGACACCCTGTTTCTTACCAGTATCCTTTTTCTTCTTTGGCTTTGTTTCTTCACCTTTAAACGCTTCAAATCCTTCAACTGTTGGATAAATTCTATCAATTATGTAGTCACAACCTTTGTAACTTCGCAGCAATCTTCTGATTCTTTCATTCTCAGTTGCTTCACTATCCAACTCTTTCTTCCACTTTGCACATTCTTCTATGTACAAGTTGATCTCTTTCTGCTTTGTCATCATAGTAGCATTCAACATCTTCAAAGCTTTCTCTCTTTCAGAGTTAGTCTTTTCCAAACTATTCACAGTTCTGTTCAATACATCATATGACTGTTTCAAATTTTTTACATCAAACAACAACTTTTCTTTCAACTTTTCTAACTCACTAAACCTCTCATCTTTTTCTATACATTGTTTACATGACTCTAAACAAGTAAGACAAGGTTTTGTGATTTCAACGATCTTTTCAACTTCCATAATTTTCTCAATCACTTTGACCTCTTTCATTTCCTTTGCAGCTTTCCTTTCTTTCAGTTTCTTCAATTTTTCTGCAAAATAAAATTCAAAAGTGTCAGAAGATAAATGAGTTTTTCCCAAATTTATCTGTTCCATCTCTTCATCACTATCACTTGTTTCTGATGAACTGTTTTCAGATGAAACAGATCTTTCATCTTCATTTTTCTCTTCATCAGATAATACTTCCATCCATTCCTTCAACATTTCTGGCTTTTGAACAATATGTGCAATAAAAGCTTTAACATTTGGATCAGCAGGAATAAACTTGTCCCAACTAAAACCTTCAGCCATTTTCTCATCATCTTGATCAACGATGCCATAATAAGCTTTCCTGTTTGCATCTTCAATCATTTTTCCATGTGTCGTTTGAACTTCTTTTTGTTGATGCGGTTGATGAGTGATTTGCTGATAAATGGTTTTCCTATAATAATCATCTTTCCCAGACGACTCCTTTGCTCCTCTCGGCTCCTGATTCTTGCACTCTCTTTTAAAGTGGCCTTTCTCCCTACAACGAAAACATACAACTTTAGATTTATCAAATCCTAGATTAGAAAGGTTTGCATCCAAGAAATCATTTCTTCCTGTAACCAATCTAAATTTTTCTGCTCTCCTCAAAACACTAGCTAAGGCCCATTTAATATCCATCAGTTCCAGCTCCTCTGCATCGATTTGGTCATAATCTTCCTTTGTGAGCATTGGATTGCCAATTTTTCTGGCAATCAACCCTTCATAAGACTCTAATGCAGTGACCAATAATCCCATATGATTCTTTACAATCTCTTCAGAATAATTTTGTCCATTTTGAAGATGTAAAGCCACATTGCACTGAATTAGATGACCATTTCCAGCAGATGAACTTTGAACACTTGGAGGATTCACCGTTGAGAACCCACTAGTGTTGACTGATTTTTGACTGCTTGGTGTAGATTGATTTCCAGCACTAAATGCAGTTTGTATCTTTGGACTGGCTTCAGCAGTTTGAACATTTCCTTTATAGTACAATTTAATATCTTGTTGATGAGTTGAACTGTTCATTCTAGCAATTTTTTGCTGCTCCAGATCCTGTGCCTCCAGCTTCTCGATAAACTGTGCAATTGATAACCTGCTAAACTGTCCGGAATTCTTCAATATCATCAGATATGTACCCCATTCCTGTTGCGGTAACGCATCAGCAAGCTTTTCAACGCATTCTGCTGGAGTTTTTGTAATTTTCAACTGTGACATAGTGCGAACAAGATGACAGTATCTTTCAATAAGAGTCTTGGTTGTCTCACCAGGCATGCACGTAAACAGTTCAAATTCCTTTTTCAACAAAGCTGCTTGACTTTGTAGCATTTCAGTACTTCCCTCAAATTTCTTTCTTTCCAAATAGAATAAGCGTTTTCATCATGTTGAAGCAACACAAATATATCTTCTTTAACAGCTTGTTGTAACAAATTGATCATCATCTTTTCTCCTTTGTAACTCTCTCTTTCTTGCTCTGTGAATTCTGAAATGATTTTACCGACTCCCACTGAATTCTTTGGCCTCTCATATTCAGTTTCGATGCTCTCCCAAGCTTTTAGATGATTCGCCTGAACCCAATTCTCAAACCGTTTCTTCCACCCGTGATAATCTTCAATTCCCATAAGTTTCGGGGGGTTTTGCATTGTTCCGGTTTCATTTTCCATTGTCATGGCCTTAGTAATGTCGGATGGACTAGTCGGAGTTGTAGCAAATGCGTTGTAAAACTCAGTATCCATTTTTCAATGTACGTAAATCAAACACAGGCACTTATGAGCGAAATTAGGGTTTGGATGACCTTAAGAACGAAATCAGAGGTTAAGGTGTACTTAAAAGCGAAATCAGGGTTATGATATGTCCTTAAAAGCGAAATCAGGGACCTGTATGTGCCTTATGAGCGAAACTAGGTGTCTTGGGTTGACACAAAAGCGAAATAGGTCATATTGGAGTCCTTATGAGCGAAACCAGAGTTATAATGTACACAAGAGCGAAACCAGGTGGTCCAAATGAGCGAAACCTATGATGTTCAAATGAGCGAAACTACTTGATGTCCTTATAAGCGAAATTACTGATGTTCAAATGAGCGAAACTAGTCACTTGGGAGGTCCTTTGGAGCGAAACTAGCCACTTAGGAGTGACACATAAGCGAAACCTGATGTATGTAAAAGCGAAATCACTGGTTGTTCGTATGGGTGAAACCAACTCGAGGGTTATTTTGGACCATTTTAGTTCGCATTTTAGGATCAAACTTTCAGGGATTTGTCTATGATCAATTATCTACAATCTGTGAAATTTTGAGCGGATTCCGACCGTTAAATCTCGTTCTGATGAAGAAAGAAAGTGTAGAAGTAAGAATTTATGATGAAATCCAGCAAATCTCTGTAGAACTCCTCCTCCTGAAGCTCTGATACCACTTGTAGGATCGTATTCTGACCCGAACGAGTCTATCAGAGGAGTCTCGATCAGTTACAGGTGCGGAAAACAAGTAACCAACGTAGAAACAGCTAGATCTTCACTTAAATCACCTTGTTGATTGATATAGCACTGTTTACAGTCAAATCTCACACCGGCAGCACCTCGGTATGGAAAACAAGAAGTGTTCTACTGATTTCGCTCATGCAACATATATATAGGGCAGGGGATTTCGCTCATATGGACATGATGTCCATATAAGCGAAACCTATCAAGTTCAAATAAGCGAAACCCCTTCCTAAAACCCTATGAGCGAAATCAGTTGTCTAACTACATACATTCTCCTATTTTCTCGTAAAACGCGCCCTAATCTAACATTCTAAGACTAAGACTCGATACAAGACGAAGTCGACAGATGTAGTGCACCAACAGTTTTCTTACAAGTATTTTCTTAGTATGATTTGGTGCATTATTTAGATTATCCTACCATCTAAATACATACACTTAAGACAATATATATACACCTTGGTAAATTGTCTAAGTATATATATATATTATCCATATATATATATATATAAGTTTCCATGTTTACTTATAAAAATTATTATAAGTATTTAGAAAGTTGCTTAGGAGTTCCATACTTAAACTTTTTACCAAAAAAAATATCTAACCATGATTAAGATCCTTCAGTGGAATTAACCATTTTAATCACACTTTAACCCCCACTTAATCATGATTATAATTTTAGAAAATTTTGCCATAGTTTCCCCTAAACTATGGCGTTTCCCATGTTTTTAAAAACGCGTTTAGATCACCAATCAATTTCCAAATCATCATCAAGTTATCAAGTTTCACCAAAAACCATTTTACAATGAATAATCACATATGTCTTCAAGTTTCACCAAAAACCATTTTACAATGAATAATCACATATGTCTTCAATCCTTCATGAGCCTCACATAATTTTCAAGACGTTAAAGTTAACCCATTTCTCAAGTTCATCTTTTATATGAACATAATTACGTTTATTTTTATATTTTTAGAAATCCTTAAAGTCCTACATCTTTCAAGTTTATCAAAAATATCAAGACTTTTAGTATACTGCTTTTTATAACAAATTTCATATAACTTGTTTTATACAAAAACCAAGTTTACTAGTGTTTAAAGTCAAGTTTCAAGTCCATTACATGTTCTATCTTTCAAGAACAATAATCAAAGTTATATATATGTAAAGCTCATGATCTTGAAGATGATGATCTTGTATGATTTAAATATTAACTTGTTTAAATCATAATTTTCAAGTCTAACATGGCAAGATCAACATACTTATGAAATACTACAACAAGATCATCATAAACTCATCTTTAAACAACTTACTTTAACATAATCAACATAATCAACAAGATTATACTAACTAGTTATCACTAATCTACATAATCAACACATAATAAGTTATGTTTAGTGGATTATTATGTTTGAGATTAGGGTTTTTGGTTTGATTTTTCTTTAATTTCAAGATAATCAACTCGTAATTCTATAATCTACACATAACAAGAAGCATACAAATGAGTAAATGATGGCTTACAACTTTGCACAAGCTTATAAGGTGATTAAGAAGAAGATTAAGCTCCAAAGAAGACCCTAATGCTCCTCCATGCTTTCTTCTTGTTTATATGATCTTGAAAAGGCTTAAAAGTGTGTAGAATGTGGTGATTAATGGTGAAAGAAAGTGGTGTTTGGGTGGTTCTTGTTGGCCGAGTCCAAGAGGGAGGATGAGAGGTGATAGGAAGGAATGCTATAAGAAACGGTGTAAGTGATTTTTGTCAAGAACAAATCTTCTAGTCATCCATTCTTCGTATATTCACCATACATGTAATCTTAGAATTTTCAACGGCACTTTTAATTCATACCTGCGAATGTTTTCCGCAAATTGTAATTTCGCAACCAAGAGTTGTATGAAGTGATTTCGGATTCCAAATAATGCTTAACTAGCTCGCCAAGTTATTCGTTTGGTTGTTATGGCGACAAAAATGTTGTATACTAGCTCGTCGGGTAAAAAACGGACGAGTTATGTAGGTTGCGACGTAGCACCGAAAGCTTATGTTTCAGGCACCCTATTGATATCCTCAAAGTGTTTTAATGTGCGTGTCATCATTTATCATAATTCTGGAGTCTCAGAAATTCTGAATTGTTAGTTCAGACGAGTTAAATTGTTATATTTTTAGCCGAACGAACGATTTTGTGATTAGGGCGTTATACCCTAACACTGTTCTCTAATGTACGACCCAGTTACGTAATTAAATTACGCTAAATGTATGGGATTATGAAATAAAATCGTGATTAGATTGTACGGAATTACCGATTATTTGCCATTTGTCACAAACACACACTCTCTCTCTCTCTCGCAAACACACAAACTGCAAACACTAGTTCTTATTTTATTGAGCTCATTATCTTCTGAAGTTGTACTTGATTACTTGTTATTTTTCTATATAGTTGGTGATCGGTAGTTTCCATCACCCGAGTGTTTTTATGCCGGGGATCTTTCAAGGATCAAGGGCTTTTTCTCGTACAAATATCAGTGCTCATTGTCATTTTCATTTTGCAAATTGATCACATTGTTGTTCATACACATTAGCACTCTACCTCACAATCAAATTTTGGTTACATTATCCTTAAACTGATTTTTGACCAAAACAATGTGCTTATTATTATGTACGATTCGATAAATATTCTTTTGAACATGTCAAATATGGTTGATTTTTTATCGTCCCAAACCGAACATATACTTAAGAAACAAATCGGTACTGAAACCGTATTCATTTCTATAGTCTTCTCTACTTGGCGGCATAAAATTCGTTGAACATGGAGTTATATTCAGAATAAAGTCTTTTTTGGTATCCAAAGCTATATTGAGCGAACCGAACCAATACATACCACATAACATCAGCACCGATATGGGTATTCATTTTTATGTTTTTCAATCGATGTAAAATACATGTTGATTGTTATGCCGAGTGTCGGTATCATACTGGTACTGTAATGAATCAGATCGATAATGACCTAAGACACGCAACGAAGCCCGTGAAAATCCCACTAGTGTAAATAAAAGATGTTAAGGGTCATTTTAGTCCATGTGGTTTAGGTCATTTTGCTAGTTTATTCCAAAGGTTTCATTTTTCGCCTGTGGGTCCAAAAAGATTTCACCATTCCCATTTTAGTTCACTTGGTTAAATTCATCCATTTTTTTGTTAACGAAAAAGACAATTCGGTCATTTTATATGGCCAAATTGTCCTTCTAGTTAACAAAATTACATATATAAAATGACCGAATTGACCTTTTCGTTAATAGAAAAAATGAATGAAGTTATCTCAGTGGACTAAAATGAAAACGCTAAAACCTTTTTGGACCCACTGATGAAAAATGAAATCTTTTGACTAAACTGTCAACATGACTAAGACCACAGGGACTAAAATAACATTTAACTCTCTAAATAAAAGTGTATTCTTAAACGACATGTTTTTTTTTTTCTTTTCTAATATCTCTAAATAAAAGTGTATTCTTAAACAACATTTTTTTGTCTAATATAGATTTGTAATTTCACATACCACAACCCTAATCGCTTTCCTTGGATCCCTCATACATAAAATTATCATCGATAGAGTGATTGACACACGTCCACCAAACACATAATTCATGTTTGACGTGTAAGTTTCAAATAAGATTTTGTTTCGTTATTCTTGAGGTTTAAATTGATTAAGCTAAGTTGATCATATGTATATAACCAAGTTACGCGTTATTTTGTCACAAACACCAATTTGATAATAAACAACATTTTCGGCAAATATGATGGCATGAATTATATTGGATTTTATACGTATTTTAAACCATCATGTACATAAAAATATAGCCTAGTAGCCAATTGGGTTCTAGGTATTGTATATAAGAACGACCTACTTGCAGAAATTATTCTTCTCCGTTCTCTATATTTCAAGCATATATTATTTTATAAAATTTGTCCAAAATATATTATTGATTCTCAAATAAATAATGTAGAGATTATGCCAAATTCACCGAACGTATATAGTTGAAATAAAAAAATATTATTAAAATATAACCAAATATTAACAACTTAGAAATCAAGGGTGCAATTTTCGGAGACACGATCTTCAAACGTAACATCGACCTGGATACCATCTATAAACAAATGTTTATTATTCGCAAGGAATAATTTATAACCTAGTATAAAATTCTTAAAATAAGGCAGGTTTTGTTTCCATAAAGAACAAAAAAAGTCTTGATTATATTAATCAACTTGCCAAGTTGGGTGTTTGCGTATCGATCTCGTAATACATTCAACGTTTTCCACTTTGTGTTTGGAGTTTTGTTTTTTATTTTTTTCTAGTTGGGTCAGGATATACTAGGAATTTTTTGACTAGAAATGTTAGAAAATAATCTTAACTATCAATTAATTAATCAATGACATTGATTTAATGGGTATAACTGATAAAAAAAAAAAAAAAAAAAAAAAAAAGAACGTGAGTTTGCGTAAGTGTATTCTAGCAAATCCAAAGCAATAATTTCTCTCTCCTCCAATTTCCCCCCGTTTTTTAAACATTAATAACTCTTTTACACGACATTATTTTTGTTATAAAAATTGCAAAAAAACGAGCGTTTTTTTATCTTTAAAACGAGTATACTATTGCTATATTTTTGAAAAAAAAAAATCAAAAACCAAGATGCGTAAAACGCAATGGACAAAAAACATAAAAATGATTTTTTTTCTAAAACGCAATTGACAAAAAACAAAAAAAATGTCTTGTTTCTAAAACGGAATAGACAAAAAACACAATAGAAATGTGTTATTTCTAAAACACAATAACTGAAAAACACAATTTTTTTTTTTTGTAAAACGCAACGGCCTAAAACACAAATAAATGTCTTATTTCTAAAATGCAATTGCTAGAAAACACAAATAAATGTTTTTTTCTAAAACGCAATAGCCATAAAACACAAAAAATGTTTTTTTTTTTCTAAAACGCAGTGGCAAGAAAACACAAAAAAAATGACTTTTTTTTCTAAAACGCAATTGCCAGAAACCACAAAAAAAATGTCTCTATTCTAAAACAGAATGGACTAAAAACACATAAAATGTGTTTTACCTAAACGCAATGGACTAAAAACACAATAAAATGTGTTGTTTCTAAAACGTAATGGACTGAAAATACAAAAAACAAGTGTTTTTTCATTGTTTTGTAAAATGCAATGACTCAATTAAAAAACCCAGATTGTAGAAATGCAATTCAAAATTTTCTTACATAGATCGAAGTCGATTTCTTCAAGGATTGACAAAATTTGAATGCTAGTGTGACATCTGTGTGACACTTCGGGTTTTCCTGTACGTTTCTTGGATGCTATAGTTAAGTTTGTGAAAATCCGTACTATGTGAGATACGTACAACTTTGTGAATCTAATGCTATGTGAATTTACGTGCTATGTGACTGTATGTGCTATGTGGCTTGCATGTTCGTTTTGTGGACTTTCGTGAAACTGCTTGTATTTACGTATGGTAATGGAGTCTATGTATACAAATAGAGCGAATCGTATGACTTTTACTTAAATTTCGAGGACGAAATTCCTGTAACATGGGGAGAATGTAACACCCCGCACTCTCGTTGTCAAGAGAAGGGCATTTTGGTAAAAACGTGCGCCTAATAATTACTATTATTATTAGTATTATATTTGTCATTACTATTATTATTTCGGAAATAATAATCCATGACGAGGGATCCTATCATTTAGTATTAGTTAACAAGACCGGGCCAGTCCGTTGAGCAAGGAGCCTAATCGTGTGACGAATTCACGCACTTGGGCTAGGCCCAACCCAACTAACCTAAAACCCTACCCTTTAAATATAAGCTTAACCCCCCCCCCCCCCTCCTTCATTCTTTCTAAAACCCTAACAACCCTCACAACAGCCGCACACTATCCTCTCCCTTTTTCCCTCTCGATAAATCTGACCGGCCACCAGAGCTTTTCCGGCGAACCCTCCGGCACTCCGTTCCTGTTCCGTCGCACACCCACAACACCCCTGAAAACCCCCCTCCTCCCTCTTCGTTTTAAGCTACCCCACAACCCCCTGTCTCCCCTTGGTTCACAAGCTGACCACCACCAACCGGTGGTGGTGTACGATAGCAATTATTCACAGACAGAAAAGAGAAGGTGAGAGAGAGAGACCGTTTTCCGACGGTCCGAGCATCGGCGACAGTTCCGTGATGGCGCCGTCCGGAGAAGCGATGACCATCATGGCGGTGGTTCTGGTTGTCCGATGAGTTTCACGGAGTTGGAGCAGCTGGAGCGTCGACGCGGACGGCTGAGGAGTAGCGACGACAGCCGTGGCGCCACCGGAGAGCCCCGGCCAGTGGACGTAACAACAACAGCCATGTTTGAAAACCCTCACGGTCAGTGTAATGCCACTGCTGGTACCTTGTGTTTCCTGATTTTACATAAGATTGATAAACATTTGTTTGTGAGATATGTATAAAGACAGAGATTAGAAGTTTAATTGTTTTAAAAGCTGATTAAGTTATGTTTCCTTGTGATTTGATGACTTTAAATGATAATAAAATGCTAAGATACTGTTTTTGTTAGTTAAGGTTAAACACAAATGTCTGTTGAATGGATTAATCTATTGAAATGGTGACTTTGTGTGAATATTGGGTTTGTCATAATTAGTCAAGATTTGTCTGAGATTGTATTGGTATTTGCTTGTGTACACTATTATATGTTGCTGTTGGAGTGTAAGCATATGTTGAGATAAATGGTGATTTTTATCATGAAACCTACCTGTTGAAGATGATTTCATAATAGGATTGTTGCCACTCGATTGGCGACTAAGTCAAAATGAATGAGTTTTATTGAATAATAATTGAAGATGAGTCTAGGAATATTCATGAGATTGATGAAATAGCGATAGGGTCATAATGTCTAGAATGAATTTGGATGTGAAAACCATACATGATGAACAGTTTGAATATGTGATGAATATTTGAAAAACCGGTTGATTGATCTAATTTGATTAGAATAGAATGTTGAAAACATGTTAGTGAATTTTGATTGGATAGTACATACTCGTGAAATCTGATTGGTTAGTACAAAAGTTGGAGAATGTTCTAGAAGGCTTCCACCTGTGCTTACATTAGTGGTTGCGAGTCGAGAACATGTGGTTTCGACTCAAGACCACTCGGTGACTACTCGAGACCAGGCATGCATATCAGGGGACTCGAGACCAACTTGGTTGCGACTCGAGATCTCCTGGTCTCGACTCGAGGCCTGACTCGAGATCTCAAGGTTTCGACTCGCGCATGCATCACTCGAGACCTCCTGTTGGCAACCCGAGACCCCTTGGTTGCGACTCGAGACCACATGTTCTCGAGTCGAGACCACCTGGTCTCGATTGGGCTGCTTGACTTGGTTATTGGGCCACAATGTGCAGTGACGTGCTTGGACTGTGTGTTTAACTTTACTACATGCTGCTGCCGGTTGACTGTTTATATGATTAGGACAGGCCCAATAACATTGGTGTGCCTTATGTACTATGTGTTAACTGATGTTTTGGACTGTGTGCTAGTGTTAATGTCTAACTGTTACTGTTTAACTGTTTACATGATAAGATAGGCCCAATATCGTGTATGCTTGTAAGACATGCATGCTATGTGTTAGATACGTGTAGGATTATACGTGAAGTTACTTGCATACGAACCTAATGGATATTAATAACCATAATAGGGTATGGTTGACCAACATAACACAAGTAAATTGACTACCGAGCAAAGCAAAGGTGAGTTCACTACTTTTTACTTAAAGCATGCGTTCCCGGTGGTTGGGAAACGGAACGAAACACTTTTCCTGGTTTGGGATTGCTTACTATCTCCTTGTGCGGGATACGGTATTTCTATCTCCTTGTGTGGGATACGGGTAACAACGCTATCCCCTTGTGAGGGATACAAACTACCTTTCTCCCCTTATGCGGGACTCTTAGTTAATTACTGTTTGTACGGAAATGCAACGAGCAACACTAAACGAAACTCTATCACTCAAGTCCCTACTACTTAATACCGATTAATCGCCGGGGCCAGGCGAACGGGTTATTAGTTGATAGCGCTATTTAGGTTCGACCAGCCTCACACCGACCCTTGTTACTGGGAACGGGCGTGAACTAATAGACTCAGGCAAACCGTCAATGATGATAGAACATTGACAAACGGGGCACTGCGGAAACGTACGGTTAAGTAAGTATTCGGTATTGGAAAAACAGTTTAGTCGCTCACTTATGGGGTAGCTCCCCATGGCATGTATAAACGGATAAATTAACTGGTTAAAACAAGTTTTTGGAATTAAAACTGAAAAACTACAAACACGTGAACTCGCCAATGTTATGTTGACACTCTACTGCATGCTTTGCAGGTTGCTCGATACAGTTTAGGACGGACGTTGCAATCGGATGGAGTGCGTGGTTTGTAAGTTTCATGATAACAAACTTGTGGTTTTAAATTACGATATGTTCTACTTTCCCTTCCGCTGCAGACTAGAACCATGTTTTATGAAATTTTAAATTAGGTCACTAATTATGCTAATGTTTATAACAATAACTAATCCGTTCAAAATAATTAGTGGCTAAGATCCTGGTCGTCACATGCCTCGCGGTAATACTCCGCGTGTGGATTTTGAAGGTGTGACAGATTGGTATCAGAGCCATTGGTTATAGTGAACTAGGTTTAAAATATAAAATGTTTTGGACTTAAAATATTTTCATATGAAAACCAGACTATAACCGTTCTTTAACGAAAACCACAACGACACCACACTCCGGATTGCAAGGTTCGTCAACCTCAGATACTCACCTGGTAATGGTAGGTTAACGGCATTTACTTGTGCATAACTTATGTGTGTGAACACGCATGTGTGTATGTGTATAATTAGCATATATGTGTTAGTATGTATGCGTTTATTTAGTATTTAACACAGTGGATCATACGAAGGCTAGGCAAGCGTGTTACGTGCTAAACAGGAGCGAGTCCTCCTAAACCTGGTTCGAAACCACGATACACTAAGGGCAAGGAACCAGTTATTCCAAGCCCTCGTCCACGTATTTCCTGATATCATCCCTGGATTGCAAATCAACGCAAGGGACGTCCACTCGATAGACCTGCCCAGGAAAGGCCTGCTACGAAGCACATAGAGAAGTTACGAGAACGAATCGACGAAGGGGAGCCACCCCTATATCATAGGATATTAGAAGGAATGACGACGCCATTCGCATCCTTTTTACCTGCGTATTTCCTTTCCCGACTTTAGTAGTGAGACTTGTTCCCTCACCCGACTGATCACCTGGATTCTTGAAGCGTTCTAGTAAGTCTACACTTTTCGGGTTCCTGTTTGCCCGTCTCGAACACAAAAAGCATACGCGGTGTATGCTTCTCATTGTAGTGCCAGCAATCGAATCACCCTTCCATCGACCACAAAGTTATTTCCCCTAATTCCTCGTTACATGGTAAATCCTTATTCAAGTTCAACCTTATTCCTTAGCACGCCCCAAAACCCAACAAAGTGATATATTTCTTACAAACCGGCGTATTTGGAGGCGTGGCGAGATGAAGATACGAGCCATTCAACCCACCTACGAGTACGGTGACCTAGATACTTACCGTATCCTTCATTCGCCAGAACCGTCATTCTTTGACGACTTTTCTGATTCCGTGGATCCTTTCGCTAGCTTTTGTACGAATTCGCGCTTCTTGCTCAAGATGGTATCCCCGCTTCTATCGTTTCCTTATCACGACATCCACGTTTCTTCGTACAGAAACCTTGACCAGATCTCTCTTTAGTTTGGTGAATTCAACAAACTCGACCTTTAGTCAACAAACTTTTTAGCCCTTGAAATTCAACAACGTGTTACTTCAATCGTACCTTCTCGAAAACCTGTTTTCGCAGTTTCATATCGAAACCCCTGTAACAACTCTTATCAAAAGTCCTAATTATTATTTTAATTTGACCAATAGGAAACCCTAATTGAGAAACCCAAGTAATTCTGCACTAACCCTAAAATTTTCAGAATTTTCAGAATCAGGATTAGGGCCCCTAAAACTCAAGGGGGGTAAACCCTAGTTAACGATTATCAACAATTACTCGCTGTCAAAATGTTAAATTAAGAAACTGTCAAGTCAGCATAGCTAGTCCCAACCGTGGCTACTCTATGAAAAATAGGCAACCCTTACGGACCGTAAGGGTTATTTGTTACGATCCGTAAGGGGTGGCAAATTTTGACTATAAATAGCAGACATTGGGACTTGAAATTTGGCATATGTTCGACGAAGAAATTCGTTTCAGAAATCGAATTACTTTCTGTTTACCACAAATTAACACACACTAATCACGAAGTGTTGCTGCAATCAGGGTAATAACTCGATCGCTATTACGATTCAATGTCCGATCGATTATAACTATCCAACGATTGTTTAAGTGCCGCTCAAATTGAGTTTATACTTTGTTAATTCATCGTGATTTCGACTTGAATGTTTGAGTACTGCTCGAATTCGGACTATACTCTGTCATTCGTTGTGAATCCGCTGAATTGTTAAGTATTGCACTAATAACTCGTTGTGAGGGTTTAAATCTCGTGAATTGTCGTAACTGCTGTATTAGTTACTAACCTGTTTGTGTGTGCATTATTATTTAAATTAGGTTAATCAAGGCTAATCAGTAGGGTTATATTCTGCTCGTTAAATCTACAATGTGAGTCATTCTCTTTTTATCAAATTGCTTTATAAATTCTTAAAATATTTTCAAAGTTATAATTACAGTGATTAAGTTTATGTAATCACCAAATTACAGCCGGTATGTGGGGTATTGTGCACAGTATTGCAGTTTTATCACTTTAGGTGGGCGAACCTAAATTTAGTGATAACCGTCATTCATTGGGGCAGCCAATGGTGATATGACCACAGTCACAGAAAAGAGTCGAGTGACAAATACTGTGGGTAGTTGGTTTGATATCAGAAACATTGTAATCTCTTAATACTGTGAATTATAACAAACGAGTCGTTTTAGTAAAACTGAATGATTCACTCAGTATTTCCCTGCTGACAAAACCTTTTTCAAACATGTTTCAGGTGATCTGTTGTGAGCACAAGAAAAGTGCATTGGAGCACTGCAAGCTTAGAAAAGTGGCTCAATGTAAATAAATAAAGAAACATGTTTTAAGAAATAAAGATTTCTCAGTGAAATCACTTTATTGTAAATTATGGGATTTATCCCTATATTATATATAAACGAGCAGTTTTAATATTAATCGATCCTGTTTAAAAAGACTTCCGCTGTCACTAAATTAGATACCATCAGATTTCCTGCCTCGCGGCTCTGGACCGGGTCAAACCGGGGCCAAGGGCCGTGACAGGAAAAGGTGGTATCAGAGCCACTGATTTAAGCTTACTATTGATTTTAGCCTATTAAAATAATTGAGAGATACTTAGGAAATTTAATTGCTATTCTGTGAAAACATGTTTTATTAACTGATTAATTGTTGAGTTACAGTATGGGTAAAAACAAGCTTTCTGCTATCTACCACAAATTAGATACTGCAACCACAGAAAAAGGAACCTCTTCCTCCAAACACCCAGCAGATCTGGAAGAAGGGATTTTTGTCCGTAAAGCAAATTATGAAAATCCTCTCACCCAAGATAAAAGAAATTTTATTCTTAGAAAGGGACAGGAGAAAATAAACAAACCCCAAGTCAAGAAAGTGAGGTTTAATTCAGAAATCCAGGAATTAGACAATAGGCCACCTTGGGAAGACATATTAGATGAAAAATGGGCAAACCTTTATATGCTAGCTACCGTAGCAGAGAATGCAAACCTTTAAAATACTAATAAGCCTGGTTTAGTAGAAAATTAATCTCCAGTAAATAAATAAAGTATAGTGTGTTCTCTTTCCTGTAGTTTTTGTACAAATCCGTATGCAATAAAACTTTAATGTTTATTGTAAAACTTTGTTCCAAAGTTTTAACTTAGCATTTTTGTGCATTTTTGCATATAAGCTATCCAGCATGAGTGAGATATCGGAAGCATTTCAGAATCTCAACCTCTACCCGGTACCAATTGAAGTCTCCCACGACTTTACTGGTTATATTGCTGACATAGAGGAACCTCTGGAATTCCAAGCTCCACCGCTGGAAAAAGCAAAACTTAAAAAGAAAAGAAGATATGTAGGATGGAGGAAAGTGCGCAGGAGAAAGCCAGTTACTAGGAAACTCCCTAAAATAGAAAATCCTATAGACAAAGGAAAAGGAATAGAAATCGGAGAGAGTTCTAATCTGGCAGAGATAGAAATCAGGGAAGATTCTAAACAAAAAGGAATAGAAATTGGAGAGAGTTCTAGACAAACTGAAGAAATCACATTTCAAGAGGAAATAGACCGTCTACTGGCAAATTGTGATGTCATTAGCCCTATCCATAATAATCTATATCCTTACCTAGAAACCCAACTTCCTGTAAACCTGGACCCAGCTATTCCAGACCCACTAATCCACACTCGACCTTTAGGCCAAATGGAAGAATGGTGGACAAATGACTGGCAATTCGAAAATATCATCAACAGTCCTTATTCTTTTCTTCCACAGTTTGATCCAGAACCTATCCCCAATCCTCCAATGAGCAACGAAAACTTAGCCAAACTCCGTCAGTTCGGTGAAGAGCTGATAGGTACAGGGAATAGGATCCGGGAAATAGGGGAACAAATTTCCTGGAAATACGACGAAAGGGAGCGTCGCTACTAAACTGTCAATTGACCAAAGAATAGTGGGGTTGGGAAGAATGTCTGTATATTAATAATAATAGTTAAATATAACTCTGTAAAATGGGAAATAAAACATTGTAAGATAAACAGTGTGTATGGATGCCTATATAATATATAAAGCAAAATAGAAGTCGAAACATCGACAATTTTGGATACATATATTTGTGTTGTAAGATTTTATGTGCTTTTGTGAAATTGTTTTATTTACAATTATTTGATACTAATAGTTATATTTATAATAATTATCAGATGGAAAACGCTAATAACGAACCAGTAAATGAGGTTAATCAGTCAGAGCAACATCCAGGAGATCAATATATGACTAGACAAGATATCGAAAATATTGTTGCTCAGGGGATAGCTAATGCTATTCCAGCATTCGTTGCTGCTATAAAGAATCCAATTGAACCGCAACACATCGTTCCTAGTAAACGTATTTCTGAAGATAACTTCAGTAATAGTGTAAACATGGGCAATGATCATGTTAATCATAATGCAGAACCACATCAAGCTCCGTTTACTAAGAAAATGAAAGCCGCAACGCCTGGTTGCACTTTCAAAGAATTCCTTGCTTGTAAACCCACTGAATTTGCAGGCAATGAAGGAGCAACTGCATCACTGCGTTGGTTAGAGAAAACCGAAGCAGTAATTGCAATAAGTAAATGTGCTAAAGATGATCAGGTCATGTACGCATCAAATCTCTTCAAAGAAGGGGCGCTCGAATGGTGGAACGCGGTACTACAAGCCAAAGGAAGAAATAGGGCTTATGCCATGAACTGGGAAGAATTTAAAAGTCTTGTAGAAAGGAAATTCTGTCCTGAATATGAAAAGGAACAAATGGCAAGTAAGTTCCTAAACCATCGTATGGTAGGCGTAGAGTGTCGCGGTTATACTTCGACATTCTTTGAATATGCTAGAGTGGTACCAACACTGGCTTCGCCAGAACCGGTACTCATTTCTCGCTACATTTGGGGATTGATTAGTGAAATCCGCAATATCGTTAAAGCTGCGAGACCTCGCACTATTGACGATGCTGTGGAACTAGCTAATACCCTAACTGATGAACTAGTGCGAACAAGAGAAGAAGATCGAAAGAAGGAATTGGCTCAAAAGATTACCCAAGGATTTCGTGTGGGTAATGATAATAGGTTCAAGAAAAGAGGAAGAAGACAATCTGCACAACCGCCTTTTTGCAGCAATTGCAAAAAGAATCATTTTGGAAAATGCAATATAATTTGCAACTTCTGCAAAATGGCAGGACATCGTGAAGAAAATTGCAAAAAGAAAACCATAGTTTGCTATAACTGTGGAGAAACAGGACATTACAAAACAGAATGTCCCAAATTGATTAAAACCGCAGACAATAAAGGCAAACCAGCTGATGGAACAACAAAGAAGAATGCCCGAGCATTTCAGCTAACCACTCAAGAAGCTGAACTAATCCCTGACGTCATAGCTAGTACGTTCTTGGTCCATGACGTTTATGCAAAAGTATTATTTGACTCTGGTGCAAACCAAAGTTTTATCAATACTTCATTTTGCCAAGCCCTTAACTTACCCTTAACCACCCTTAGGCAAATTTTTACAGTTGAAACGGCAGACGGGAATTCTGTTAACATAAATAAGATTTTGCAAGAAGGAAAGATAGAACTGTTAGGCCATAAGTTTTCTGCAGACTTGTTACCTATGAAATTAGCCGAATTCGATGTTGTGTTAGGAATGGATTGGTTAGTAGCCAACCATGCTAGAATTCTCTGTGATAAGAATTCCATAGAAATTCAGGCACCTACCGGAGAAGTGATTAGGATTACAGGAGATAAACCACGTAAGCCTATGAAGTTCATATCAGTAATGAAAGTTGCTAATTATGAACGAAAACAAGGAATAGTATATATGATTTCAGTAATCATTAGTACTAAGGGAAAAGAACTTAAGGAAATTCCTGTAGTCTCAGGGTATCCGGATGTATTCCCAGAAGAATTACCGGGATTACCTCCGGATAGGGAAGTAGAATTTAGGATTCATCTAATTCCAGGAACTACACCGATAGCTAAGGCACCTTATCGGTTAGCACCCACCGAAATGCTAGAATTGAAAAAGCAATTAGATGAATTACTAAGTAAAGGTTTCATACAACCTAGTTCATCCCCTTGGGGAGCCCCAGTGTTGTTTGTGAAAAAGAAAGATGGATCGATGAGAATGTGTATCGATTATAGAGAATTGAATAAGGTTACAATTAAGAATCGATACCCATTACCTAGGATTGACGATCTTTTTGATCAACTTCAAGGTGCTAGGTATTTTTCTAAGATAGATCTAAGATCTGGATATCACCAGTTGAAAGTACAAGAAGAAGACATACCTAAAACTGCTTTCAGAACTAGGTATGGCCATTATGAGTTTACAGTCATGCCCTTTGGACTAACAAATGCCCCAGCAGCATTTATGGACATGATGAATCGGATCTGTAAACCATACTTGGATAAATTTGTAATCGTATTCATCGACGATATACTTATTTATTCCAAAAGTCAGGAAGAACATTGCAACCACTTGCATGCACTCTTAACTTTGTTAAGAAAAGAAAAGCTTTATGCCAAATTCTCGAAGTGTGAATTCTGGCTACAAGAAGTACAATTTTTAGGGCATATGGTGAATCACGAAGGTATTCACGTAGATCCTGCTAAGATAGAAGCAATTATCAAATGGAAGGTCCCACAAACAGCTATGGAAATTAGAAGTTTTCTAGGCTTAGCTGGATACTACAGACGATTTATTAAGGATTTCTCTAAGATAGCTGTACCTTTGACTAAGTTAACCTGTAAAGCCACTAAGTTTGAATGGGGACATAGGCAAGAAGAAGCTTTTAAGATTTTAAAGCACCGATTGACGAATGCTCCAATTTTAGCATTGCCCGAAGGAACAGAAGATTTTGAAGTATATTGTGATGCTTCAAAATTAGGATTCGGATGTGTATTGATGCAACGCAAAAAGGTAATTGCGTATGCCTCCCGGCAGTTGAAAAAGCACGAGGAAAATTATACGACTCATGACTTAGAATTAGGAGCCATAATTTTTGCCTTGAAAATTTGGAGACATTATCTGTATGGAAGTAAGTTTACTGTTTATACAGATCATAAAAGTTTAAGGTATATATTTGGGCAAAAAGAATTAAATATGAGGCAAAGAAGATGGATGGAAGTTCTAAGCGATTACGACTGTGATATTCAATATCACGAAGGAAAGGCAAACGTAGTTGCAGATGCCTTAAGTCGTAAGTATCAGGAAAAACAAAAGCGAGTTCGTGCTCTTAGATTAAATCTACAAGTAGATTTAATGGAACAATTAAAGAAAGTTCAGGAAACAGCAATCAAGGACGATGCTGAAGGAATGAAAGGTTATATAAAAGAACTAGAGCAAGGAAATGATGGAATTTGGAGATTCCATAAGAAACGAATTTGGGTACCTAAGCAAGGAGAATTAAGAAATAAGATTTTAGAAGAAGCCCATAAATCTAGGTATACTATGCACCCTGGAAACAATAAGATGTACCAAGATTTAAGAAAGAATTTTTGGTGGATAGGCATGAAGAAAGATATAGCAGGATATGTTTCTAAATGTCTTACTTGTTCACAAGTAAAGGCTGAACACCAGAAACCTTCAGGACTACTACAACAATTGGAAATGCCGGTGTGGAAATGGGAACTTATAACAATGGAATTTGTTACTAAGTTACCTAAAACAAGAAAAGGTAATGATGCGATTTGGGTAATTGTGGATCGATTAACCAAATCAGCTCATTTTCTACCAATGAAAGAAACCTTTAGCATGGAAAGGCTAGCCAAGTTGTACGTAGACGAAGTGGTATCGTTACATGGAGTCCCACTCTCCATTGTATTAGATAGAGATAGTCGTTTCACTTCTCATTTCTGGAAAAGTTTCCAGCAAGCTATGGGAACTCGACTAAATTTGAGTACGGCATATCATCCTCAAACAGACGGACAAAGTGAAAGGACGATACAAACCCTGGAAGACATGCTCCGAGCATGTGTGATTGATTTTGGTGGTAATTGGGATAACCATCTACCCTTAATTGAATTCTCCTATAATAATAGTTACCATTCAAGCATTGAAACTGCTCCATTTGAAGCACTATATGGACGTAAGTGCAGAACTCCAGTTTGTTGGGCAGAAATAGGAGAAAGTCAATTATCAGGTCCAGAAATTGTGCAAGAAACTACTGACAAAATAACTCAAATCAAGGAAAGACTGAAAACAGCTCGAGATCATCAGAAGAGCTATGCAGATAATCGCCGCAAGCCATTAGAATTCCAAGTTGGAGATAAAGTAATGTTGAAAGTTTCTCCTTGGAAAGGAGTTGTTAGATTTGGTAAGAAAGGAAAGCTAAGTCCAAGATACGTAGGACCATTTTCAGTGATCCAACGTATAGGACCAGTTGCTTATCGGTTACAACTACCAGAAGAATTAGCTGGAGTACATGATGTATTTCATGTATCCAATCTCAAGAAATGCTTATCAGATGAATCACTGGTAGTACCTCTTCAAGATATCGAGGTAAACTAAAAACTAAAATTTGTTGAGAAACCTCTTCAAATTGAGGATCGAAAGATCAAGTTTCTCAAACATAAACGACTAGTGTTAGTCAAAGTTAAATGGAATTCAAAGAGAGGAGCTGAATACACTTGGGAGCTGGAATCAGAAATGAAGCGAAAGTATCCTCATTTATTCCAATAAATCTCGAGGACGAGATTTTTTTTAAGGTGGGGAGGATGTAACAACTCTTATCAAAGTCCTAATTATTATTTTAATTTGACCAATAGGAAACCCTAATTGAGAAACCCAAGTAATTCTGCACTAACCCTAAAATTTTCAGAATTTTCAGAATCAGGATTAGGGCCCCTAAAACTCAAAGGGGGTAAACCCTAGTTAACGATTATCAACAATTACTCGCTGTCAAAATGTTAAATTAAGAAACTGTCAAGTCAGCATAGCTAGTCCCAACCGTGGCTACTCTATGAAAAATAGGCAACCCTTACGGACCGTAAGGGTTATTTGTTACGGTCCGTAAGGGGTGGCAAATTTTGACTATAAATAGCAGACATTGGGACTTGAAATTTGGCATATGTTCGACGAAGAAATTCGTTTCAGAAATCGAATTACTTTCTGTTTACCACAAATTAACACACACTAATCACGAAGTGCTGCCGCAATCAGGGTAATAACTCGATCGCTATTACGATTCAACGTCCGATCGATTATAACTATCCAACGATTGTTTAAGTGCCGCTCAAATTGAGTTTATACTTTGTTAATTCATCGTGATTTCGACTTGAATGTTTGAGTACTGCTCGAATTCGGACTATACTCTGTCATTCGTTGTGAATCCGCTGAATTGTTAAGTATTGCACTAATAACTCGTTGTGAGGGTTTAAATCTCGTGAATTGTCGTAACTGCTGTATTAGTTACTAACCTGTTTGTGTGTGCATTATTATTTAAATTAGGTTAATCAAGGCTAATCAGTAGGCTTATATTCTGCTCGTTAAATCTACAATGTGAGTCATTCTCTTTTTATCAAATTGCTTTATAAATTCTTAAAATATTTTCAAAGTTATAATTACAGTGATTAAGTTTATGTAATCACCAAATTACAGCCGGTATGTGGGGTATTGTGCACAGTATTGCAGTTTTATCACTTTAGGTGGGCGAACCTAAATTTAGTGATAACCGTCATTCATTGGGGCAGCCAATGGTGATATGACCACAGTCACAGAAAAGAGTCGAGTGACAAATACTGTGGGTAGTTGGTTTGATATCAGAAACATTGTAATCTCTTAATACTGTGAATTATAACAAACGAGTCATTTTAGTAAAACTGAATGATTCACTCAGTATTTCCCTGCTGACAAAACCTTTTTCAAACATGTTTCAGGTGATCTGTTGTGAGCACAAGAAAAGTGCATTGGAGCACTGCAAGCTTAGAAAAGTGGCTCAATGTAAATAAATAAAGAAACATGTTTTAAGAAATAAAGATTTCTCAGTGAAATCACTTTATTGTAAATTATGGGATTTATCCCTATATTATATATAAACGAGCAGTTTTAATATTAATCGATCCTGTTTAAAAAGACTTCCGCTGTCACTAAATTAGATACCATCAGATTTCCTGCCTCGCGGCTCTGGACCGGGTCAAACCGGGGCCAAGGGCCGTGACAACCCCCCCCCTCGACGACGCAAGCGCTACTCCGAACTCATTCGCACGACTTAGAACCCTCCACTCGAGCTTGATTTCCTACCCGTTTGAGGAATCACATCCTGTGAGACATCTTTGTAAATCCTAAAACCTACAAACCCGCACGACGGCCATCCCTCTCTAGCTGCTTCTTATGGTGCTAACCACATCGATGAAACACTCCTTATCGACAAGCAACGTTCTTTAATTCTAACTGCATACAACGTGTGTACGACCCGCTACCTCGTCGACATCAGATGAATCCTTATCTGCCGATCCCAAAGCCCTCATGTTTTGCCTCAAGTTTGAACGCATTGATTGCGACTATCCTTCTTGCAATATCTCACTACTCGTTATGTTTCACGGATTTCACGATCTTTATCCTACTCTACTCTGCACAAATCTCCGTTTGGACGAATTACTTCCTACGAATGTTACTCGTTGGGGCAACGAGCCAAGGATACCCCGGGGGTAACGGGTATCGCAAGCACTGTTCTTCGAACTCGATATGATCAACACCTAGTTACGACACTCGAATTTATTCCATCCTGTCAATATTCGACACTTGTTTCTTTCGGCGACGCCCGAACCTATTCCAAAAACCAGTAGGAATCAGGACGACCCCTACGCTCCATTCTGGTACTTCTACGACGCAAAACCGCCTTGCGCTAAGTTTTCAGTACACGACTTTTAACGTTGCAAAGCCCGCATTTCTCGACCATATACGCAACCCCTCACGATTTAAACTCGAAAGAACATCACCTAGCATTCGAGAGATGCTCAAATATCCGCAACTCCAGCAATTGGAAGATGATCTAAAAAGTGCTTCTATCTCATTCTATCATGTCCAAGGCATTGCTGAAATGTCTGCTAGTAGCGACACGCGACCAAAGGAACTGGTAAGTTTTCGAATTTGCAATCCTCTACTTGACAGAAGTAGATGTTGGGCACGGAGTGCCAACTTCTATCACTTTTGATCGAAACCCACGTTTTGCATCCGATTCGTCACTAGCTGCGAACAAGGACCTTTGGCTCACAGTTAGGCATGAGCACCGTTTATCACCCACAAACTGGTGGTTAGACCAAACGCACTCTCTGAAACCCTTAGAGGCATGCTTAGAGCATGTGTTATCGACTATGGAAAACGAGTGACACTTCACTTTTGTAGAAATCTCCTCCAGCAACAGTTACCATGCTAGCAATCAGGCAGCACCATTTGGGGCATTGCACGGATGCAAATGCCGGACACCTCTGTATTGGGCAGAAGTTGGCAGAAGCCAAATTTCCGGCCCGAGACTTGTACTAGACACAACGCATAAGATTGCCCAGATCAGACAACGCATGGCGGCAGCTCGTGACCGTCAGAAAAGCTACGTAAAATTCCTAGTCGGAGACTGGGTTCTACTAAAAGTTTCACCCTGGAAGGGTGGGGTACGTTTTGGCAGACAAGGCAAGTTTAATCCACGATAAGTTGAACCATTCGAAGTTACCGAAAGGATCGGTAAGGTAGCTTTGTAGACTAAACCTGCCTAAAGAGCTGAGTGCGATACACGTCTTTCACGTGCCTAATCTGAAGAAGCGTCTGTCAGATGAAACATTCACTGTTCTTTTTTTAGAAACTCGTGATCAGCAACACACTATGCTTTGTTGAGGAACCGGTTGAGATCAAGGATCCAGAAATCAAAACCCTCGAGCGTAGTGTAACCAACAGACAGAGTTCGTTGGAACTCACGCTGTGGCCCAGAGTTTACCTGGGAACGGGAAAACCAGCTGATGCGCACGTATCCCGAGTTGTCTACAAACATTACTTCCAGCAGTGAAGCTACAACTGAAATTTCAGGAAGAAATTTCAAGCCAACAAGGGGATGATGTGACACCCCACGAAAATGTTTAAACACACTAGCTTGTCAGTGGCTGCGTGCTAAATTTCGGGACGGAATTTCTTGAACTTGGAGATAATGTGACACTTCGGGTTTTCCTATACGTTTCTTGGATGCTATAGTTAAGTTTGTGAAAATCCGTACTATGTGAGATACGTACAACTTTGTGAATCTAATGCTATGTGAATTTACGTGCTATGTGACTGTATGTGCTATGTGGCTTGCATGTTCGTTTTGTGGACTTTCGTGAAACTGCTTGTATTTACGTATGGTAATGGAGTCTATGTATACAAATAGAGCGAATCGTATGACTTTTACTTAAATTTCGAGGACGAAATTCCTGTAACATGGGGAGAATGTAACACCCCGCACTCTCGTTGTCAAGAGAAGAGCATTTTGGTAAAAACGTGCGCCTAATAATTACTATTATTATTAGTATTATATTTGTCATTACTATTATTATTTCGGAAATAATAATCCATGACGAGGGATCCTATCATTTACGTATTAGTTAACAAGACCGGGCCAGTCCGTTGAGCAAGGAGCCTAATCGTGTGACGAATTCATGCACTTGGGCTAGGCCCAACCCAACTAACCTAAAACCCTACCCTTTAAATATAAGCTTAAACCCCCCCCCCATCTCCTTCATTCTTTCTAAAACCCTAACAACCCTCACAACAGCCGCACACTATCCTCTCCCTTTTTCCCTCTCGATAAATCTGACCGGCCACCAGAGCTTTTCCGGCGAACCCTCCGGCACTCCGTTCCTGTTCCGTCGCACACCCACAACACCCCTGAAAACCCCCCTCCTCCCTCTTCGTTTTAAGCTACCCCACAACCCCCTGTCTCCCCTTGGTTCACCAGCTGACCACCACCAACCGGTGGTGGTGTACGATAGCAATTATTCACAGACAGAAAAGAGAAGGTGAGAGAGAGAGACCATTTTCCGACGGTCCGAGCATCGGCGACAGTTCCGTGATGGCGCCGTCCGGAGAAGCGATGACCATCATGGCGGTGGTTCTGGTTGTCCGATGAGTTTCACGGAGTTGGAGCAGCTGGAGCGTCGACGCGGACGGCTGAGGAGTAGCGACGACAGCCGTGGCGCCACCGGAGAGCCCCGGCCAGTGGACGTAACAACAACAGCCTTGTTTGAAAACCCTCACGGTCAGTGTAATGCCACTGCTGGTACCTTGTGTTTCCTGATTTTACATAAGATTGATAAACATTTGTTTGTGAGATATGTATAAAGATAGAGATTAGAAGTTTAATTGTTTTAAAAGCTGATTAAGTTATGTTTCCTTGTGATTTGATGACTTTAAATGATAATAAAATGCTAAGATACTGTTTTTGTTAGTTAAGGTTAAACACAAATGTCTGTTGAATGGATTAATTTATTGAAATGGTGACTTTGTGTGAATATTGGGTTTGTCATAATTAGTCAAGATTTGTCTGAGATTGTATTGGTATTTGCTTGTGTACACTATTATATGTTGCTGTTGGAGTGTAAGCATATGTTGAGATAAATGGTGATTTTTATCATGAAACCTACCTGTTGAAGATGATTTCATAATAGGATTGTTGCCACTCGATTGGCGACTAAGTCAAAATGAATGAGTTTTATTGAATAATAATTGAAGATGAGTCTAGGAATATTCATGAGATTGATGAAATAGCGATAGGGTCATAATGTCTAGAATGAATTTGGATGTGAAAACCATACATGATGAACAGTTTGAATATGTGATGAATATTTAAAAAAACGGTTGATTGATCTAATTTGATTAGAATAGAATGTTGAAAACATGTTAGTGAATTTTGATTGGACAGTACATACTCGTGAAATCTGATTGGTTAGTACAAAAGTTGGAGAATGTTCTAGAAGGCTTCCACCTGTGCTTACATTAGTGGTTGCGAGTCGAGAACATGTGGTTTCGACTCAAGACCACTCGGTGACTACTCGAGACCAGGCATGCATATCAGGGGACTCGAGACCAACTTGGGTGCGACTCGAGATCTCCTGGTCTCGACTCGAGGCCTGACTCAAGATCTCAAGGTTTCGACTCGCGCATGCATCACTCGAGACCTCCTGTTGGCAACCCGAGACCCCTTGGTTGCGACTCGAGACCACATGTTCTCGAGTCGAGACCACCTGGTCTCGATTGGGCTGCTTGACTTGGTTATTGGGCCACAATGTGCAGTGACGTGCTTGGACTGTGTGTTTAACTTTACTACATGCTGCTGCCGGTTGACTGTTTATATGATTAGGACAGGCCTAATAACATTGGTGTGCCTTATGTACTATGTGTTAACTGATGTTTTGGACTGTGTGCTAGTGTTAATGTCTAACTGTTACTGTTTAACTGTTTACATGATAGGATAGGCCCAATATCGTGTATGCTTGTAAGACATGCATGCTATGTGTTAGATACGTGTAGGATTATACGTGACGTTACTTGCATACGAACCTAATGGATATTAATAACCATAATAGGGTATGGTTGACCAACATAACACAAGTAAATTGACTACCGAGCAAAGCAAAGGTGAGTTCACTACTTTTTACTTAAAGCATGCGTTCCCGGTGGTTGGGAAACGGAACGAAACACTTTTCCTGGTTTGGGATTGCTTACTATCTCCTTGTGCGGGATACAGTATTTCTATCTCCATGTGTGGGATACGGGTAACAACGCTATCCCCTTGTGAGGGATACAAACTACTTTTCTCCCCTTATGCGGGACTCTTAGTTAATTACTGTTTGTACGGAAATGCAACGAGCAACACTAAACGAAACTCTATCACTCAAGTCCCTACTACTTAATACCGATTAATCGCCGGGGCCAGGCGAACGGGTTATTAGTTGATAGCGCTATTTAGGTTCGACCAGCCTCACACCGACCCTTGTTACTGGGAACGGGCGTGAACTAATAGACTCAGGCAAACCGTCAATGATGATAGAACATTGACAAACGGGGCACTGCGGAAACGTACGGTTAAGTAAGTATTCGGTATTGGAAAAATAGTTTAGTCGCTCACTTATGGGGTAGCTCCCCATGGCATGTATAAATGGATAAATTAACTGGTTAAAACAAGTTTTTGGAATTAAAACTGAAAAACAACAAACACGTGAACTCGCCAACGTTATGTTGACACTCTACTGCATGCTTTGCAGGTTGCTCGATACAGTTTAGGACGGACGTTGCAATCGGATGGAGTGCGTGGTTTGTAAGTTTCATGATAACAAACTTGTGGTTTTAAATTACGATATGTTCTACTTTCCCTTCCGCTGCAAACTAGAACCATGTTTTATGAAATTTTAAATTAGGTCACTAATTATGCTAATGTTTATAACAATAACTAATCCGTTCAAAATAATTAGTGGCTAAGATCCTGGTCGTCACATGCCTCGCGGTAATACTCCGCGTGTGGATTTTGAGGGTGTGACAATCTGTGCTTATGTAATCAATGTATAACTCCGAACAATTTAATCATCAATAAAACAATGTGTTTTGATCCCAAGATTTGTTTATTTATGTTTGACATTTATAACAACCCTCATAGAACACTTAACGTGACCCTAAAATGTTCCTTATATACCTCGTATACGAGAAACGAGCCCGAAATACCCTTATACTTATAAAAAAACAAGAAAAAACAAAGTTTGGGAGTCACTCGCGAGGTGCAACCCCCTTAGCCATGTGTGTTGCGGGGGCCGAGGCCCAGTAACTTGCCGGACAAACCAAAGCGCCATGTGTCGACACGTGGCAAAGCTATACTCGGTGACCCATCAACCCTAAACCCTAGCCTACTCTCTCGCGGGCCGCGAGAGAGTTAGCAGAAGTCTTTGCGGGCCGCGAGCTGCCATACGACAAGCCTATAAATAGGATTGATCGAGTTCATTTCAAATCGTTCAAAATTTCTAATTCTCTCTCAAATTTTGATAGTTGTTAATATACTCGGGTATTATACCCCTATAAAGCGAAGCTCTGCCTCATTGTAAGTATTATAACCCTGTTGTAACTCAACACGATCGATCTAGGGCTCCGTAACGCATGTCAAGGCTCTGCCTGACTCAATCGTTGGAGTTCTGTCTCGTGTTACACCCAATTGATCTAGGACTCCATAATGCATGTCAAGGCTCTGCCTGACTCAGTCATTAAAGTTCTGTCTCGAGTTGTACGGTTAATGTGATTTGGGTTATTTTACTAACACGTGTGCATTGTTTAATTTTAATAGATATTAACCAAAAGATACAACATGAAGCCTTAGTATTACCTAAGTAAACAAAGTGAGTACATTCTCTTTTTATCACCTTTTTGTAAACTACTTTTGTGAGTCAAAATGTTTTATTAAAGCCTCAAATATTTTGAATTACACTTAAACAGTATATTGAGTATTTGTGATTCTACCATTACTACCGGTAGGTTGGGGTTTTGTATACATTACTTGAAACTCGTTATTATTGGAATAGTAGCATGACCAACCAGTCAGGATAGACAATACCAGGAAAGGGGTAATTGTATAGATATAAGCAAATGTAATTTAAGATGCCCTCAATACTGTAAAAGTGATAAAACTGTTTTGATTAAACTGGGATGCACTCGCCAGTATTTCTTGCTGATAAAACTTTTTAAAACGCGTTTCAGGTAACAAAATATGAAAGCCAATAGAAGCGAGCTGGAGTGCACTGAAGGCTCGGAAAAGTAGCTATAAAAATACCTAAATAAAAAGGAGTTTTGTCCTTTGATAAATTAGGGTTTATCCCTATAAAGATATTGAAATGAAAACTTGGGTTTTATCCTATTTGTTTATTATACAAAGTTTGGTGTTTTAACTCTAATAAAATATTTCCCAACTACGGTCCTGATGAAAGTTTTGCGCTGCAAATTAATAAACACCGATACCACCAGCTCTGAATCTCGCGGCACCCGCTCCCGGGCAGGGGTCGGGGGTTGCGACAGAAGGTGGTATCCGAGCTACAGCCACTGGTTTTAGCCAACGAAGTGTTCTGCTGACACTTAAATTCTGTGTTAGGAAATAATTATGTGTAAATATGTATATTATGTGTTTTGTGTTATTTGACTATTTGTTAGTTTACAATATGAGTGAGTAAGGTACGTCAGACACTTATCGTCATATAGCTAGTTCACCAAAAGATGAAGGAACATCATCTCAGCCGAATCCCTCAGGATACTCAGCCGATACTGAGGAACAGATATTTATATTTAAGGCACATTCTGAGGAATCCTTCATTTCTAAGAAAAGATGATGGTTTAATAGGGAGCACATGAGAGAAGAAAAAAAATGAAGAAATTAAAACAACAGAGAGCGATATTGAGAGCCAATAGGGAAGTAAATGCACAAAATCAGGAAGTAGTCATTAGACCACCGTGGGAAGAGGAACTAGATAGACAGTTGGCAGATTTCCATATGCTAGCCACTACAGCAGTAGACTCTAACCTAAACCAAATAACCGAACCGTCACTGTTACCCTTATTCCCAGACCAACAAATGCTAGAACCAAACCATGATAACCAATTCCCAATACCTGCATTCGACCCTAACGAATTACCTAGAATGCCAACCCCAATCTCTTCAGAATATGATCCATGGTAAGATGACAATAGGCCGTACTCGACACTATATAATCCCGAAGAACTAGTGCCATAACCACCGTTAGACCCACCCATGAGTCGAAAATGTGTGCAAGAACTCCGTCAGTATGGTGAAAAATTAGTGGACGAAGGGAATAGAATTCGACAGATAGGAGAGAAGCTAGTTTGGAAGTATGATGAGAACGAAATGAAATACTGGATACATGATACCTTGGATAATACCTAAATATATGTGTAATTTTGTATTTTGAAAAAAAAATATAGATAGACTAAAATAGATATCAATGCATAACTATTAGTGTGTTTAATTTCCAATTATAGTTTGTAATAGATGCATATATATAGGTATATGAAAAAGAGTAAAAGTCGCAATGTTCACCGATTTTGATCAATCTGTTTGTGTGATGTGTATAAATATTTGTACTAAATTTTATTCTGTGATAATTAATACCTGATAAATGTTCACAATTCAGATGTCGAACGAAGTAAATCAGGAAAACCAGAATAATGAGAATAACGGAAACCAATTAGATAATAGTGTCATCCAACACATAGTAGCACAAGGAATTATAGATGTTATGCCTTATATTATCAAGACTGTTAAAGAAGCAGGAAATAATAAATCTGCAAATGGAAGTAAACGCCAACACACTGAACCAAGTCATAATGTAAACAATAACGGACCTATAATCCAAGCTCCATTTCCTAATAGAAGAAGAACCGTTTCTTACGGTTGCTCTTATAAAGAATTCTTGGCCTGCAAAGCAATAGAATTCTCAGGCAATGAAGGAGCCATTTCAGCCTTACGCTGGATAGAAAAACATAAGCAGTCATAAAATAAGTAAATGTGCAGATGAAGATAAGATTATGTTTGCTTCTAATCTTTTAAAAAATGCAGCCTTAGAATGGTGGAATACTATTCTCCAGTCTAGGGGAAGTGATAGAGTTTATAGAATGGGATGGACTAATTTTAAAGAAATCGTTGAAAGAAAATTCTGTCATCCTCATGAGAAGGAACAAATTGCCAATAAGTTCCTAAATCATAAAATGACTGGAATAGACTGCAAAGGTTACACTACCATAACAAATCTCCCGTTATGTTTGGGGATTAATTAGCGAGATTAGACATGTAGTTAAGGCAGCTAGGCTGCAAACCATAGAAGAAGCAGTAGAATTAGCCAATACCCTGACTGATATATTGGTACGCACTCAAGAAGAAAACCAGAGAAAGAACCTAGCTCAGAAACTTACCCAAAAATTTCAATACCATGGAACAAGTACAGGTTCTTCCTCTGCACCTTACTGCAAGACTTGTGCAAGGTTTTGCAATTTTTGCAAGAAGCTAGGACATAAGGAAGAAGAATGTCGATCGAAACCTAGCAATAGGATATGCTACAATTGTGGAGAAATTGGGCACATTAGACCGAACTGTCTGAAACTAGCTCTAGCAGCAACCAACAAAGCTAAGACAGCTGAAGGACCCAAGAAGAATGCCAGAGCATTTGTTCTAACAACTGAAGAAGCCAATATGATTCCAGATGCGATTGCCGGTACGTTTTTAGTTAACAACATTTTTGCCAAAGTATCATTTGACTCTGGTGCAAACCAAAGTTTTATTAATACTTCTTTCTACAAACTTCTCGACCAACCCTTAACCAAACTTCCACAAGATTGTCTGGTAGAAACGGCCAACGGAGAATCCATTAAGATTAGTGAAATCTTGTAGGGAGTAAGAATAGAAATCTTGAACCATCATTTCTTTGCTAACCTTTATCCAATGAATCTAGCCGGATTCGATGTTGTATTAGGAATGGATTGGTTGGTAGCCAATCATGCCAGTATGTTATGTGATCAAAAGTCAGTACAAGTAAGTACACCAAGAGGTGAAAAGATCACAATCAAAGGAGATAAGCCAACCAGGTCGACAAAGCTCATCTCTGTGATGAAAGTTGCAAATTATGAAAGGAAAGGAGGAATAGTATATACGATTTCTATAATCATTAATACTAAAGGAAAAGAATTAAAAGATATTCCCATATTATCTAAATTCTCAGATGTTTTTCCAGAAGAGTTACCTGGATTATCGCCTGATAGAGAGGTTGAATTTAGAATTCACCTAATCCGAGGGACGGCACCGATTGCCAAAGCACCATATCGATTAGCACCAATGGAGATGCAGGAACTGAAGGAACAATTGGACGAACTTCTTGACAAAGGTTTTATACAACCAAGTTCATCACCGTGGGGAGCACCGGTGTTGTTTGTTAAGAAGAAAGACGGATCGATGCGTATGTGCATTGATTACCGAGAATTGAACAAGGTTACGATTAAGAATCGGTACCCACTACCGAGAATCGATGATCTGTTCGATCAAATTCAAGGAGCTTGATTCTTTTCTAAGATCGATTTACGCTCAGGATATCATCAACTGAAACTACAGGAAGAGGACATTCCTAAAACTGCTTTCAGAACAAGGTACGGTCATTATGAATTTACCGTCATGCCATTTGGTTTAACCAATGCCCCAGCCGCATTTATGGACATGATGAACAAGATATGTAAACCATACCTGGATAAATTCATAATTGTCTTTATAAATGATATTTTAATTTACTCTAAGAGTAAAGAGGAACATGCAGCGTATCTACATACACTTTTGACATTGTTGAGAAAAGAAAAGCTTTATGCTAAATTATCAAAATGTGAATTTTGGTTACAAGAAGTGCAATTCCTTGGATATTTGGTTAATCATGAAGGAATTCATGTGGATCCCAAAAAAATCAAAGCGATTACTAAATGGAAAGTCCCTGAATCGCCAACAGAAGTAAGAAGTTTTCTTGGACTGGCAGGATATTATAGACGGTTTATCCGAGATTTCTCTAGAATAGCAATTCCATTAACCAAACTGACCTACAAATCAGTTAAGTTTGAATGGGGACCAAAACAGGAAGAAGCTTTTAAGATTCTTAAGAAAAAGTTAACCAACGCACCCATACTCACATTACCAGAAGGAAGTGAAGACTTTATAGTCTATTGTGATGCGTCTAAGTTAGGATATGGATGTGTGTTGATGCAACGTCAAAAGGTTATAACTTATGCCTCTAGACAACTTAAGAAACATGAAGAAAATTATACAACTCACAATCTAGAGTTAGGAGCCATAGTTTTTGCCCTTAAGATTTGGAGACAGTATTTATATGGAAATAAATTTGTTGTCTTCACGGATCATAAGAGTCTAAGATATATTTTTGGACAAAAAGAATTAAATATGAGACAGAGACGCTGGATGTAAATCCTTAGTGATTATGATTGTAATATCCAGTATCATGCTGGAAAAGCTAACGTAGTAGCTGATGCTTTAAGTCGAAAGTATCATGAAAAGCTAAAACGAGTACATTCTCTTAAATTAAATCTAGAGATACATTTAAATGAGCAAATTAGAGAGGTATAGGAAACAGCATTCAAGGACGATGCTGAAGGTTTAAAAGGAATGATTAAGGAATTAGAACAAGGATCAGATGGAATTTGGAAGTTCCATAAGAAAAGGATGTGGATACCTAAACAAGGAAACCTACGCCACAAAATTCTAGAAGAAGCTCATAAGTCTAAGTATACGATACATCCCGGAAATGATAAGATGTATCAAGATTAAGAAAGAATTTATGGTGGATAGGAATGAAAAAGGATATAGCAAACTACGTTGCTAAATGTCTAACTTATTCACAAGTTAAAGCTGAACATCAAAAACCTTCAGGGTTATTACAGCAACTAGAAATACCAATATGGAAATGGGAATTGATAACAATGGACTTTGTTACCAAATTACCCAAGACTCGAAAAGGAAATGATACAATCTGGGTGATTGTAGATAGATTGACCAAATCTGCTCATTTCTTACCAATGAAGGAAACTTCCAGTATGGAACAGTTAGCTAAGTTATATGTAAATGAAATAGTTTCATTACATGGAATTCCTTTATCTATTGTATCTGATAGAGATAACCGTTTTACTTCTCATTTTTGGACAAGTTTCCAAAAAGCAGTGAGAACCAGGTTAAATCTAAGCACAACTTATCATCCTCAAACGGATGGAAAAGCAAAAGGACAATACAAACAATGGAAGATATGCTTAGAGTCTGTGTAATTGATTTTGGAGGAAATTGGGATGACCATTTACCATTAATAGAATTTTCCTACAATAACAGCTATCATACTAGCATTAATGTTGCACCATTTGAAGCACTTTATGGACGAAAGTGCCGAACTCCAGTCTGTTGGGCAGAAATTGGAGAAAAGCAATTATCTGGACCAGAGATAGTGCAAGAAACAACAGACAAGATAATCCAAGTAAAGGAAAGACTAAAAGCAGCACTAGATCGTCAAAAGAGTTATGCAGATTACAGACGAAAACCTTTAGAATTTCAAGTAGGAGATATGGTATTATTAAAAGTTTCTCCATGGAAAGGAGTAGTCAGATTCATTAAAAAAGGAAAGCTAAGCCCCAGGTACGTTGGACCTTTTGAGATTATTCGGAGAATAGGACCTGTAGCTTATCAGCTACAACTGCCAGAGGAAATGGCAGGAATACATGATGTGTTTCATGTATGTAATCTCAAAAAGTGTTTAGCAGATGGATCATTAGTGATACCTCTTAAGGACATAGAGGTAAATGAGAAACTTAAGTTTATCGAGAAACCTAGTCAGATTGAAGATAGAAAGATTAAGAATCTCAAACACAAGAGACTATTTCTAGTCAAAGTGAAATGGGATTCCAAGAGAGGACCAGAGTACACTTGGGAGATCGAGTCAGAGATGCAGAAGAAATACCCACACCTATTCCAGTAGGCCTCAAGGACGAGATCTAAAACAAGGTGGGGATGATATAACAACCCTCCTAGAACCCTTAACGTGACCCTAAAACGTTCCTTATATACCTCGTACGCGAGAAACGAGCCCAAAATACCCTTATACTTATAAAAACAAGAAAAAACAAAGTTTGGGAGTCGCTCGCGGGGCACGGCCCCCTTAGCCATGCGTGTCGCTGGGTGCGAGGCCCAGTAACTTGCCGGACAAACCAAAGCGCCACGTGTCGACAAGTGGTAAAGCTATACTCGGTGACCCATCAACCCTAGTCTACTCTCTCGCGGACCGCGAGAGAGTTAGCTGAAGTCTTCGCGGGCCGCGAGCTACCATATGATAAGCCTATAAATAGGATCGATCGAGTTCATTTCAAATCGTTCAAAATTTCTAATTCTCTCTCAAATTCTGATAGTTATTATTATACTCGGGTATTATACCCCTATAAAGCGAAGCTCTGCCTCGTTGTAAGTATTATAACCCTGCTGTTACCCTACAAGATTGATCTAGGGCTCCGTAACGCATGTCAAGGCCCTGCCAAACTCAGTCGTTGGAGTTCTGTCTCGTGTTACACCAGATTGATCTAGGACTTCATAATGCATGTCAAGGCTCTGCCTGACTCAGTCATTGGAGTTCTGTCTCGAGTTGTACAGTTAATGTGATTTGGATTATTTTATTAACATGTGTGCATTGTTTAATTTTAATAGATATTAACCAGAAGATATAACAGGAATCCTTAGTATTACCTAAGTAAACAAATTGAGTACATTCTCTTTTTGTCACCTTTTTGTAAACTACTTTTGTGAGTCAAAATGTTTTATTAAAGCCTCAAATATTTTGAATTACACTTAAACAGTAAATTGAGTATTTGTGATTCTACCATTACTACTGGTAGGTTGGGGTTTTGTATACATTACTTGAAACTCGTTACTATTGGAATAGTAGCATGACCAACCAGTCAGGATAGACAATACCAGGAAAGGGGTAATTTGCTAGATATAAGCAAATGTAATTGCGGATGCCCTCAATACTGTAAAAGTGATAAAACTGTTTTGATTAAATTGGGATGCACTCGAAAGTATTTCTTGCTGATAAAACTTTTTAAAACGCGTTTCAGGTAACAAAATGTGAAAGCCAATAGAAGCCAGCTAAAGAGCACTGAAGGCTTGGAAAAGTGGCTATAAAAGTTACCTAAATAAAAAGGAGTTTTGTCTTTTGATAAATTAGGGTTTATCCCTATAAAGATATTGAAATGAAAACTTGGGTTTTATCCCATTTGCTTATTATACAAAGTTTGGTGTTTTAACTCTGATAAAATATTTCCTAACTACGGTCCTGATGAAAGTTTTACGCTGCAAATTAATAAACATCGATACCACCTGCTCTGAGTCTCACGGCAACGGCTCCCAGGCAGGGGTCGGGGGTTGCGACAACATTTTCGCACATTTTGATTTTTGTTCGATTTCAAACTCTTAAACACTTTCTGGAAAGTTATACGCGAACTATTACGTAAACGTGATCAGGTTAACGCGACATACACTCTGGAACAGTGACATAAGCTTAACATACCTTAAATAACCTCTACATAACTTAGAAATAAGTTTTGAAGGGTTTGGTATGGCAAAAACAAGTTTATTCGATCACAGGGAGTATTTGCAACAAACTGCAAAAGTCTGCCAATTCGTATAACAACGTACACTTCGGAATAATATTATAAGCTAAATATACCCTAAATACCCTTTACATAGCTTAGAAATAAGTTTTGAGGGGTTCGGTATGCGAAAATACGCTTATTTGATCACAGGGACTAAAAGCGTCAAAACTGTGAAAGTATGCAAATGCGTGCATATCTTGCGTTCTGACCATATCCGGACATCCAAAAATTCTTGTAATAATTAAAATATTATATTTTAGAGATGGGAATCCAAAAATAGAATTCGTCGCGTAATTTGGATTGTTTTTCACGTCCGTTCGAGTTTCGTCGTAATTAACAGAAAAACGCTATCGTACCACCAAACGAACCAACATCTATGATATTTCTAAGCATATTTCAAGTCCCCTATGCTTTAACATCTTTGTGAAGCCTTAAAAATTGGTTAACGAGGGTTAAACGCGTCAAAAACTAGCTTAAATGTGTGCAGGGACTAAAACGGTCAAAACAGAAAGACTGATACATGTCCTCGCGTCGCGCAACACCATGGGGTGTCTCTGTCGCGTCATGCGACCCCCTTGTGTCGACAGTGTCACACCCCTTTCTAAGGCGGAAGCACGAGGTGTGATCATGAAAGGTTTTCATTGCATACGATTGGTAAACATACTACATGCTCATAAAATAACTTCAAATGCCAAGCATTACATAACCAAAGTCATAGTTTTAGTGTTTACATCACAAGACAGCATATTGTCTGAAAGTTTACATCTTTATTTAAGGATAAACATAAACGACATCCAGGAGCATGAGTAAGACCGCGCGCACATCCACTAGTTACCTGAAATACATGTGAGTTTTGGAAAAACGTCAACATAATGTTGATGTGAATTCATGCAGTTTTTGTATTGCATGTTTGTATACTTTGTATGAAAACATAGTTTGTATCTTGTATAAATAAAGTATCTTATGTACACCACGTACTCATGTATAAATCAAGTGTTCTTGTGTACACCACGTACTCATGTATAAATCAAGTATTCATATGTAACTCAAATATTCATGTATAAATCAAGTATTCTTGTGTACACCACGTACTCATGTATAAATCAAGTGTTCTTGTGGTATGAATCTTGTATAAATAAGGTGTTCTTGTATGTATTAGGGTTGTTAATGGGTTGCAAGGCCATTAACATGTGACACGACATAGGAAGTCACCAAACCATAGGCATTTATCAAGTTGGCATATTCTGAGACACAAAAGCACTGCTTGGTACTCGTTCTCACCAAGAGTGTGGCTGCCCGACACCCGTTAGATCTAACCTTTTGTTCTGCGGTCTAGGTATATTGTTGACTAATGGTGCTTATGGTACCCTATTCGTGACACGATTTCTCGTATCATTCCTCAAAACGCATCATACTTGGTACTCGTTCTCACCAAGGGTGCTTCTTGTATTATTATATTCTCAAAACGCATCATACTTGGTACTCGTTCTCACCAAGAGTGCTACTTGTTTTTGTATCATACCATTTATAAACATTGTAACATTTGTAACATGTATTTCACCCCCGAAGTTATAAAACTGAAAACAGTTAAAAGAAAAGGGGGAGCATGAACTCACAACTTTGCGTTCCTTGCGTCGTAAACTTCACCGGATTTGCTTAATTAACGTCGTGACCTGTACGTGTTTTATTAACGTTAGTCACTAGACTTGTATCGCACAAGTTCAAGTCACCATCTTTTGTATGTGTGTTCTTGTGTTAAAAATAATTTATATTTTTAACTATGTGTCTTACTCATATTATTTTCTCAAAAATAAATATAAGTATCTTGTTTTTGTCTAAGTATGTTGTATGTGTATTTTTGTATCTTCACTCCTTAACAGTTTTTAGTATATCTTCAAGTCCTAATACACTATCAAGTATAGTACATACTACATACACTTAGCACAAAAGTTTGTGATCAATAAATATATATATTTTTCTCCAAAAATATACATACTTAGTATCAATTTTATTCTTGAAGAAATCATCATTTCTTAACACAAAAATTAGGGAAACCTTGGTAACAGTTTTTAGATACATTTTTAGGGAATAAGTTTCTCAAAAACTTATATTTTTCTAAGTGTCAAAATTTTATAGAAATTTTGACAGAGTTTCCCCTAAAAATGGAGGTTTCCCATGTTTTCGAAACATGTGTTTATTTTCTTTTAAATCATCAACAAGCATCAACAACTCATTCAGGTCTTACTACAAGCCACAATCATGTAAATCACACTATATCATGAACTTGTTATATCCCGAAAATGCTTAGTAACTTGGTAAGGCTCTTAGTGGACTTAGTTACCTTCCGAAGCGTATTTATTTCTTTAAAAATCACCTTCTTGCAAAAGTTTAGTGTTCACAACTTGTAAACAATTTTCACCAAATTTAACCCCTTTGAACTCTTCTTGTAAATAAAATATTCTCATACTTGTCTTATTTCTAAAATAGCGTAAGTGTTTGTAATAGTCATGATTTTCCAAAAACCTCTTCTCTAACTTGGCTTTCTTTACAAAAACCTTTTGTAACTCTTGTATTTACAAAATCGTCAACTCACTAGTTTAGTTGCATTTCATGGACAAATCATTTTTATCAAGTTCATTTTTAGCTAGAAGGTGGTTATTTTATGTAACACTTAACCATCTTCTAATCTTGTTAAATCTTGTTTCTAAATATTATTTAACAAGATTCTCATGGTGATTAACATCACACAACCAAAAATCATCACAAATTTGACAACATGTTTACTACAACATCATACTTCCACATTTCATCTTCAAGTAAACTTTTTATGTAAAGTTTTATGCAAAGTTTCATGTCCATCTTCTTAGTGTTCTAGTTCTTGTTACTTTAGTGTTTTGAACATACTCAACACTCTACATCTTTTAACCAAGAAACAAGATGAACAAGGGTGTAACAAGGAACTTACTACTAGCACAAAGGCTAGGGATGAATCTCTAGTGAAAAGATGAAGAAGATGAATGTGACAACTCGAGTTTACAAGATTCTATCTTCGCATTTAGTGCACGTTAATTTTTTTTTATTTTTAGTTGTTTGTTAATACGACTCGTTGTTTCACAACGCTTACTTTTGTAATACGTTGTAACGTATTTCGACTGATATTTTATACTTGGAAATCCATAATGTTTATTATGTGTGATTGTATGTTAATAAGGTTTGTGTTAATTAACATGTTAAAGAAAGATGGAACCTTTACTGTAAATGAAAACAATATCATGAAATCACCTAAGTGGTGAAAACACTTTAATGTGTTTTCGTCCACTGATATCCACGAAATCAGAAATGGGCTTGGCCCATGGCCCAGTGATTAAGATATTTTGCATTAATCATTTTATAAACAAACCTTCTCTGATAAGCTTCACAATTTCCAAACATAATCTTATCACTTTCTCTCTCTACATCTGATAAACCCACAAAGGGAGTTCATCCTCTTGAAGCAAACCTCTGCTTAAAACTTGGTTAGTGATTCCATGATTCAAGTTGTTTAGATGCTCATCGTATGATTATTGGATGTTTGTTCTTGATGTATGTATACATTTATATATGTGATTGATCATTGTGTACTTGTTAGATAATTATCATACATGAAACTGGGTATATATTTGAAATATGATCAACAGTGGGTAATTTGTGTTGGATGATAAACTGATTAAACTGGGATTCTGGTATCATACGATGTTGGCAAATCATATATTATATATTCATGATTTATTATATGACTTATAGATGTTTAAAATCATGAAACTGTGAGATTTAGTTGCTGGGTTTTTAACCAGTGAGTTTGGAGAAGATGATGATGTTCACGAAATCACCCCCCCATAATAAACAAGTGGACGAAATCACTTAAAGTGATTTCGGCCCAAATAGTTCCAAGCCCAAGGGTTTTCGGCCCACATGTTTTGTTTTCGGCACTATTTGGTTTTCGGCCCATATATGTGTTTTCGGCCCAGGATTGGATTTCGGCTCTTATGGTGTTTTCGGCTATAGGGTGTTTTCGGCACCTTTGTGTTTTGGCAACATGTTAACTGTTAATAATTAATGTTATTACTTATGTTATTTAACTTAACTAATCATTGAAATAACTTAGTTAGTTTATTTAACCTTGTTAATTATGTAAGTTTATAACCTCATTGGTTGAATAACTCTGTTAGATGACAATTCTGTTAAGTTGTTAACTGGGTTAACTAACTTACTCTGTTTGTTTATTATTTCAAATAATGTGGATTAATTCTATTATTTCCTGAAATCTGTTAACTTTATTTACTTAGTTAATTTGCTAGATATCAACTCTGTTAAACGTATGGATACGATTAACTGCTTATGTTGTATGATATGAACTGTCAAACACACTCTGTGTTATTACTGTGATGCTAGTTACATGTGAAACATTACGAACATATTCTGACTGAACATACGTGCACTATAGGATTTGATTGATTAATTGTGAGCACTTAGCTTAGCATACCGAGCAAACAAGGTGAGTTCACACTTCTACCAAGGCATGGGATTCCTGGGGTTGGGAATGGGTTGATTGATTGATTATGCTTAAGAGTTATTGGAATTACATACTACTAGACTAGTGATACTTATACACCTCTTCGCAAACATGCCGGGATCGGCCGCGATACTAGAACGAATCTTCGCAAACATGCCTGGAATGGCCGCGAACTATACTTTAATCTTCGCAAACATGCCTGGAATGGCCGCGAACTATACTTTAATCTTCGCAAACATGCCTGGAGGGCCGCGATACAAATATAACTAGTCTAGAAAACATGGGAAACCCCCACTAAACTTCGCAAACATGCCTTGAGGGCCGCGATGCTATTACATACGATACATGATTACTAAACGCACATATGATTCACGAAATGAACATTATAACTAATTAACCAACTGTGAACTCGCTCAACTTTTTGTTGACTCTCTGTTACATGCCTTGCAGGACCTTAGGTACTTATGGAGCTTGCACGAGAGGCAAGGTCGTTGTGGACATGGATCGTGAACGTGTTGTTAAACATAAATGACATTTTGTACTTAAAACTTATGTTGGGTTTACATTAATGCTTCCGCTACACACTTGTTTATATTTGGTTTTGTAAACACCTATCGTATTGATGAATGACTTTTGATATACATACTTATGTTCAATATGATTGGTGGCTTGATCCTGGTCATGTCACGCCTCCAAGCGGTAGTACTCCGCGAGTGGATTTTGGGGGTGTGACAATGAAGGTGAAAAGCAATGTATGAAGCTTCTTGAGGTTCCACAAGTTGCAAGCTTCTTTGAATGACCTTCTAACCTTGAACAAAGCTTGAAAAATGGAAGATGATGGTGGTTTAGTGGTGGTGATGGGGGCGGTCAAGGGAGCCGAGAGAGGGAGAGAAGAGAGTGAAGGAGAGAGTGTGTTAATGTGAAGTATGGTTGTGATCTTTGGCCATGATTTTAAAGAGTACTTCACATATTTTGGTCATCCTCACAAGTAAACAATCCAATAAACAAAGGAGATATAATCTACACAAGATATGGGAGCATGGTGTATGATTTTTGTGGGTCCATGTGGACCGAATTCGGTTGAAGGGGGGGGGGGTTGGTTGTAACATTTGCAACTAATGTGTAATGGTTAGTTAGTTTCCAAGTAATATGTTTATATATGTTAGCTATTTGATTTTTAGTGGGTGTTAGGGTGTTCAGGGATCACGACTAGCCAAGAAATAAATAAACAATGTGTTTGGCAAAAAATTGGTGTCCCGGGTAACGTCCGGTTGTTCGGTTAAATACCGGTACGTTAAGTGTTTAATTACACCATTTAGTGCCTTTTATGTACCCTCTTGTAACCCTTTCGATTCCCAACACTTAGGGAAATATTCTGGACGATAACACGTAAATTCTGCATAATATTTTGGGGTTAAAAAGCTGATTATAGCTGAATTTAATAAAATTACGCACTTAAAGTGCGTTTCGGGTGCTTTTTAGTGCATAATTTAGCTTCTGGAGAGTCTATATATATAAACCCTTCTATGTACTCTTGGGTTTTAATGTATTCTTGTCATTGAACCTACACCTAGGTTCCAATTCTATTGTCTGACTGCTTTCTGCAGAGTTGTTGGCATATTGTGTTTTACCGGTGAGTTTACTAGTATTTTCCGACGCAACGCTCTCGTTAACGCATAAAGCAATATTTTGTAGTATAAAACGTGCATGAATTCACTTGTATAGTATGAAATCAGACAGTGTTGACATTTAAGCACATAATTGCAGTCATTAAATAATAATTAAAGTGTACGGAAATTACCGGTTTCGTGCCAGTTGTCACAGTCTCCCCCCGTTAAAAGAATTTCGTCCCGAAATTCAGGCTGAACTAACTCTCGCAAGAGTCTTCTTGAACAGGTGGGGGTACTTTTCTTTAAACTGGTTTTCACGTTCCCACGTGTACTCGGGTCCGTGTTTAGAGTTCCAACGTACTTTGACAAGTTTGACTGTACTCCTCCTGGTCTTGTTGACTTTCTAGTCGGTAACCTCAATGGGTCATTCTGTAAATCGGAGGGTGTCATCGATATGCACTTCATCCGCAGGGATGATCACGTCTTCTTTTGTTGGACTCTTCTTGAGGTTGGATACATGGAACGTATCATGTACTCCATCAAGTTCTTCCGGTAATTCCAACTTGTATGCCACGGTACCAATTCTTTCCAAAATTTTGAATGGTCCGATGTATCGTGGGTTCAACTTCCCACGTTTTCCAAATCTTACTACGCCCTTCCAAGGTGAGACTTTTAACAACACTTTGTCTCCCACCTCGAATTCTAGTGGTTTTCTTCTTCGATCAGCGTAGCTCTTTTGTCGATCTCGAGCCGCCTTAATGCGCTCTCGGATCTGTATAATCTTGTCGGTTGTCTCTTGTACAAGTTCAGGACCAACCATACGTTTATCTCCAGCGTCTGCCCAACATAAGGGCGATCGGCACTTGCGGCCATACAAAGCTTCGAACGGTGCGACTTTTATGCTTGTATGATAACTGTTATTGTAGGAAAACTCAACTAAAGGTAGATGAGTATCCCAGCTGCCGCCTAGGTCCATGACACATGTGCGAAGCATATCCTCTAACGTTTGTATAGTCCGTTAGCTCTAGCCGTCTGTTTGTGGATGGAATGTCGTGCTTAGATCTAGCTGAGATCCAAAGGCTTCCTGAAAGGATTGCCAGATTCTTGAGATAAAGCGTCTATCTCTGTCTGAAATAATTGAGATTGGCACTCCATGACGTGCCACGATTTCTTTTAAGTATATCTCAGCAAGCTTTCCAGTGCTGTCTTTTTTTCGGATCGGTAGGAAATGCGCAGATTTTGTCAATCGATCAACTATCACCCATATCATATCGTGACCTTTCGGGGTCCTGGGTAATTTCGTTATAAAGTCCATCGAGATTTGCTCCCACTTCCACATGGGTATCTTTGGTTGTTGTAGTAGGTCGGACGGTTTCTGATATTCAGCCTTAACCTTAGCATAGGTTAGGCATTTTCCAACATAAACAGCAACATTGCTCTTGAGTCTCGGCCACCAATAGTATTCTTTTAGGTCTTGATACATCTTGTCCGATCCTGGATGGATCGAGTATCTTGACATGTGTGCTTCATCAAGGATGAATTCTCGTATGCCACCATAGAGCGGAACCCAAATGCGCTTCTTAAAGTACAAGGTTCCCTCTTCATTTGGCACCATATATTTCAATGTACCCCGGAGGTATTCAGCTCTACGGTTTTCTCCCTTGAGAGCTTCTTGTTTTGCTTCACGAATGCGTGCAGAGAGGTTCGTTTGAATAGTCATTACTAACGCCCGAACCCTTAAGGTCTTAACCCTTTCTTTTCGACTCAGCGCGTCTGCTACAACGTTTGCCTTTCCAGGATGGTACTTAATCTCACAGTCATAGTCGTTTAGTAGCTCGACACATCGTCGCTGACGCATGTTTAATTCTTTCTGATCGAATATGTGTTGTAAACTTTTGTGATCTGTGAAGATTGTACATCGAGTACCATATAGATAGTGTCGCCAGATCTTCAAGGCGAATACCACTGCGCCCAGCTCCAGGTCGTGAGTAGTATAGTTTCTTTCATGTACCTTCAATTGTCTGGAAGCGTAAGCGATGACTTTTTGGCGTTGCATGAGCACGCAACCCAAACCTTGTCGTGAAGCGTCGCTGTATACCACGAAGTCTTCAGTGCCTTCGGGTAATGATAGTATCGGTGCATCGCATAGCTTGTTTTTAAGTAGTTGGAAGGCTTCTTCTTGTTTGTAACCCTAGTCGTATTTCTTGTCTTTCTGTGTAAGGGTCGTTAGCGGTTGAGCTATCTTTGAGAAATTCTCAATAAACCGTCGATAATAACCTGCTAAGCCCAAAAATTGTCGAACTTCAGTTGGGGTTTTGGGGGCTTCCCAATTCTTTATTGCTTCTATCTTGGACGGGTCTACATGAATGCCCTTCTCGTTCACAACGTGACCAAGAAATTGTACTTCGCGAATCCAGAATTCGCATTTCGAGAACTTTGCATAAAGTTTCTCTTTCTTTAGTAGTTCTAGAATGGTTCTGAGGTGTTGCTCATGTTCTTCTTTCGTTTGCGAGTAAATCAGGATATCATCGATAAATACAATCACGAATTTATCGAGATATGGTTTGCATACGTGGTTCATCAGATCCATAAATACCGTTGGCGCGTTCGTAAGTCCGAATGGCATCACCAGAAATTCGTAATGCCCCTAGCGTGTTCTGAATGCAGTCTTGGGTATGCTTTCCTCTTGTATCCTTAACTGATGGTATCCAGATCGAAGGTCGATCTTGGAATAGTAGCTTGATCCTTGCAATTGATCAAATAAGTCATCAATCCTCGGTAGCGGGTACCGATTCTTGATTGTGAGCTTGTTCAGTTCTCTGTAATAGATACACATCCGCAGTGTTCTATCTTTCTTCTTCACGAACAATACTGGAGCTCCCCAGGGTGAGAAGCTTGGCCTTATGAATCCTTTATCCAACAACTCCTGGAGTTGTGTAGACAATTCCTGCATTTCGGATGGTGCAAGCCGACAGGGTGCCTTGGCTACAGGAGCGGCTCCTGGTACCAAGTCTATATGGAAATCGACTTGTCGTTGCGGAGGTAGTCCTGGCAAATCTTCGGGAAAAACATCAGAGAATTCCTTCACCACAGGAATGTCTTCGAGTTTCGGCTCCTCAGCCTTCTTGTCTACAACATGCGCTAGGAAAGCAACACATCCTTTCCTTAAGCACTTCTGTGCCTTCATACAACTGATGATTCGCAGAGGCGCGTCTCGTTTTTCTCCATGTACGATGAGAGTTTCATCATTCGCCAAAGGGATGCGAATGATTTTCTCATGACAAATAACTTCAGCTTTGTTCTTGGACAACCAGTCCATTCCAACCACTACATCGAAGCTACCCAGTTGAATAGGTAAAAGGTCGATGCTAAATCTTCGTTCACCAAGTTCTAATGTGCAGCCTCTAACAACCTCACCCGATTCTACAAGTTTACCATTGGCTAGTTCTATGGAGTAAGGAATATCCAATCTACTAGGCTCTATCCCAAGCATACGTTTAAATTCCACAGACATGAAGCTATAATCGGCGCCAGTGTTATTTTGAGAAACGAAGCAAAGCAAACAACGACAGACCACAGGCGAAGAAGATGAATCCAGGTATCGATTGACATTTGCGATATTATAATGGGATATACAGGGACTTAATGACATATGCGATTTTGTTTGTTTATTAAGGTTTTGGACTGAAACCTATAGTTTTATAAGATTACTTATTGTTCATCACTACGATTTGGTTAGGGTTTATGTCTGGTATGGTTTTTTATTAGGTTTTGTATGATTTTGCAGTTTTGTTAGTGGTTAGCTAATATATGTGCGATATTATAGAGGGTTTTGTAAGGGTTTTGTATTACAAATGCGATTTTATATGTTAAGTTTTGTTTGTTGAAGGTTTTTGTCTTATGTTAGGTTGTGCATGCGAATTTATAAAAACTCCATGTGATTTTATATGATTAGTTAGTTTTGTTATATGCTTAAATTATACATGCGATTTATATTTTTTTTTGCCTAAAACATGCGATTTATAAGATTAGCTAGTTTTGGTAATGCTTAACCAATACATGTGAATTGATAACTGATTCATGCGATTTTAACAACTTAATGAGTTTTTGTACATGATTATCTGATACATGCGATTTCGTAATGTTTTTGACTGATATCATGCGATTTTGTAGAAATAGATTCTGATGATGACTTTGAAGACACAATATCAACATTGAAAAAAGTTAACAAAAATAGAAACAGAAGGATTGTTGAAGAAAGTTCTGAGGAGGATGACTTTGTTAAGCCACTACCGAAAAAAAGAATGATGACAGGAAATCTATGATACAAACAAAAAAGCCTTCAAAAAAGGTGGAACCACCTAGAACAGAACATAGGGATTTCTTCGAATACAGCCACGAAGCAATACTGTTAAGATGCCAACCTAACTCGTATATGGATACTGTGAATTTTTTTTCAAAAAAAAAAACAGGTTGATGAGGTGAAGAATATGGGATTTGGAGCTATTATAGATATGAATATCAACCATATTTCAACACGTTTGGCATATTGGCTAGCAAGAAACTTTGACGAGATGTTCGATACACTAAACGTAGGTAGACACCAAATAAAAATTACATCGGACACAGTTTATGTGGTATTTGGAATACCAAAGGGGCCAAAGCAAGTTGAAATAATAGTCGATAAGAGAAAAGTTAAAAAGGAGGAGAAAATTGAAAAGAGTAAAGAACCGGGAAATGCTGTCAGGGATACATTCATCAGCCAATGGGGCGAAAACACGAGAATTACCCATGGCTTAATTGCAACTGCAATGGATAATCAAAGAGATGGGGGCAACCTGTTTAGATTAAATTTCCTGGTGTACTGGATGACGTTCTTTGCGGAGATTACAAAGGCAACAACTACAAATGATAGATGTTTGCTTGGTGTAGAGGCTGTTGAGGACATACAAAATCTAGATTGGTGCTCATATCTACTTGACACTTTGCGTCGTACACGAGCAGGCTGGAAGAACTATAAAATACAGTTCGTGGGACCTGTTGCCTTTCTTACGGTATGCATTACTAAATTTGATAACATATTTAAAAGACTAGTTTGTTTTGTTATATAATTAAATGATACATGCTATTTTAAAAATAATTTTGTTTGATCTTGCGATTTATACAGCTTCTGTACACGCATGAGTACAACAAGAGGCTTAAACTGTTTGAGAAAGTCGTAGAGATACCAGTTATTCGTTATATCACATCTTCGGAGATTGATAAAGTCGAAGAGCATATTTCGGATAACGGACCTGTGTGGACAGCAAGTGAGAGTGAAAATGAAAAAGAAGAGGGTTGTTCAACGGAGGAGTATACACTACGACCACCCGTTGACACCACAATAAGCTAAAAAAGAAGGACTGTACGTGCAGTACAAAACATAGAAACCGAGGAAGACCCAAACGATAACGAGAACATTGATGATATGATGGATTTCAGTTTTGAAATCCATGAAATGTCTCAGTTGAACCTTGAGATGGGAGTTGGAACACAGACACAGAAAATAATGGACTATTGCAACACTCTTGTTCCACTTTCACCATCGGTAATCTACGATACAGCCCATGAACGAGATCGAGAGGCTTCGAAAATCAACAAAAAGGTAAGCGCAAAAAATATTAATTTCACTTAATCCACCTATTTTTAACATCTGGATTGATAGTATCTTAACTCAAAAAATATTACAGAACCTGTTGAAAAAAATGAAAGCCAATGTCAAAAAATACATTAAAATGGTTCAAGATGTTCAAGGGATGAACAACTTAGTTTCAGAAGTAAGAACCAAGTGTTTTTGGGATCCGGAGATTATGGAGGCCTGTAAGCAGTGGGATGAGACACTTAGGAATAATCCCATTTGTGTGCCGCCTGATTCCGTTGAAGAACATGAAACTGCACCCTCTGATGTTCATCAACAGCATGAAAATGCAGCTTCTGAAGTTCAGCATGGAGATACTACAAACGAAGAAAGTAGAAAGAATGAAGAAGCTCAACAAGTAATATCCAATGTTTTGGAACAAATGGCAACAGAAGGTAAAACATGCAATTTCAAATTAACACATGCGATTTTATGTAAAAATCACCATTTCCTATACACATGCAATACCTTAAAAATACACATGCGATTTCATGCATACACTTCAACATTTGATTACGCATACGATGTCATGTATGCCATGCGATTTTGATTATGATGTATTAAAATTCAAAAATTTCTATCTATAGGGGTACTGCAGCCAGATGATGAAGGATTGACAAATGAAGATGATGGAGGAGTGACAGACACCCTTATTGTAAATATTCAAACTGTCGAAACGGGTGTATACGCTTACAAACCACCTTTCAAAGGTAAAAAACTCTTTATATTAGGAAAAAAAAACAAAATATTATATTTTTTAACTTACTCTGGCCTGCAGAAAGTGGTGAAAACGAAACTGTTATCGAAGAAACAGTGAACTTGGCAGAATCTACACAAAACATTCAAGAAAAAGTTCAAGAAAAAGAGCCAGAAGTGGAAGCAGTTTCTTTAGGAGAAACTAGAAACTACACAAAAAGACCCTCAACAAACCGATTCGGGTATCGGAGTTGAGAAGGAACTAGAAGTTGAATGCCCTCAGGTGACGGCTGAGGAATTGCAATCAGTTGTGTCGCTTTTGAGCCTGGGACCCAGCCTGGAAGAAAATAAGGGAAAAAAACCAGCTAGGGGGAGAAAAAACTCAAAGCCAAAACAAGTTCCAAAAAAAGTTATACCAAAGGGGTTAAATGAACTCCTTTATAAGACAATAGAAGCAGCCAAAATTCAAGGTGAGAAAAGATGTGCAGAGCTTGGAGACGCATTTTGTTCCCCTTTCTGCAACAGAGTGGTAAACATTCACGAAGCACTCTTGAATCAAGAATTGAGTGTGATCCGATATACATTTGCTACATTTGCAAACATAGAGTAAGTAAAATGGTTATATCAACTAACAAACATCTAAATATATACACTCAAAATATTAATTATTTAATTTTTGCCTGGCAGGGATGAACTTTACCGATCAAAAACTGGGGTTCACACGGTCAAAGGTATCTTTGAAAGCTTCTACAGGGGTCAGTACGTAGCATCAAACGGAATAGATGCATTTGTGGATGTTCTAAACCTTGAGGAGAAGAAGAGGGAAAGAAAATCATCACCATACAGACTCTACTTGTTTAGCACAATGATGGTATGATTTTCTAAACATATTGGCATTTGAAATTAATAGAGAAAATGAATATTCAATGATTTCGCATACTATTGTCATTTCGCATATGGTATACATACAATTCGCATGTGAAAAAATTTCACACATTATTTTACATGTACTAATTTCGCATGTTTAAATACCTTTTAATACATTACTTAACTTTGATTCTAATTACATAACATACAGCCGGATATCTTTTACGACGAGGAGAAATACACAGACGACAGACGTCTAAACGTATTTGGCTCAAATTTTTAAGACATCATACTAAAATATGAGGTAAAAAAACTTGATTCGGTTGACCTGGTGTTTATTCCAGTACTTCAAGGTGACCACTTCTATGTCTTGTGCTTCCACTAGAAAACCGGCAAAATTGAGCTGATTGACAATTCAGCCGCCGAACAAGAGTTTAAGGATAGATACAAGGGGCTTCCAGACACACTGGTAATACAAAAACTTCTTCATATACATGTTATATTTTATATAAAAGCTACTGACACAATGTTGCTATGTTACAGAGAAGGGTATTGGTTTTATACCTACAAAAGGCTTTAAAACCAACACCAGCTATAAAAGAACTTGAAACATCAGAGATAGAAAGAAAAGAGATGGATTGGAGGACGAAGAATAACGGCGTAGACTGTGGAGTGTTTACGATGCGTCACATGGAAACATACAAAGGAGAGAAAACACCATGGGTGACTGGGTTTGTGGAAGAAAATGAAGTAAACAACAGACAGAATTCACAACTTCATCTCTTGAGGCACAAATATCTAAGTAAAATCATTCTATCCGACCACAATGTGCATCATGAAAAAGTAATTAAATTGGCAAATGCTTTCGATAAAAGGCCAGACAAAGAAAAGTATATGAAAGATTTGGAGAAAATAATCCCGGATAGGTTGAGAGCATTTATTGGAAAGGACTAGTAAACTTGTTTGATGTTGGATTTCTGTCGAATATTTAGACTTGTTAGCTAACATTAATGTTTTTAATTTCGCATATATTATGTATAAAATCGTATGTTTGACGCTGAATTGCTTAATATATGCAAAATGGGGAATATAAAGATGCGAAATCAAAAATCCATTCCATAACACAACATGCGAATTTAATGAAACATGCAAAACTTGAATGTTTTATTAAAATAAACCACTAAAATAAACAAAGTTCATTCAAAAGATGAAAGAAACTTCATTTTCATCTTCATCGAGCATCTTAAGATAGTTATTGCATCCGCCAACTCTTTCAACTGCTTCTCATCCCTTTCACCCAGATCAACCATGAACATAACAGCAATTTCTTGAAGACTACTCACTTCCATATGAGATAGCAAGTTCATAATTTCTTGTCTTCTCTTCATGTTTTCAGTTACACGAGAAATGTTGGTTTCCAACATCTCTTGACATGATCGATCCTCTTGAATTTGTTCCTGAATCCTTTTTCTCAAAGATTGCTTGATACTTGATTCAGAAGAAGAGGATGTTGGTAGGTCTGCCATTTTTAATAGGATGTTTGAAATGGTGATAAAAAGATAAACTATATACTAAAATAAAAAAGCAATGAAAAATTATTGATATGAATTATTGAAATCAATTATTGAACTGAATTATAAAACACACTGTGCGAACATACATATAAGAACTTTTAAAGCGTGCGAAAATATAGAGCTAAATATGTTAAATACTTTCTAGTCTGCGAAATGTCAAACTTAAAAATGCGAAATTAAATATTAAACTTCATTGTGTGCGAAATGTCCAACTTAAACATGCGAAACTATTCATATGATTCATTCTTTAATACCTGCTACATGTTAAAAACAACACATGCGATATTTAAAAACAAAACATGCGATATGTTAAACTCACCAAATAAACCCAGAAACATCTTATCTTCAACCTCATTACAATCTAATAATAGGAAAACACCTTCAAATCAAATAAAACCCAAACCTTAACCGTAACCCTATGATGAAAAACCCAAAACAAACATCCTAAATGACAAATCCAACATTTTCGGAATCGCCAATCTGTGATCGGTAAAGGAATCAATCAAAAAACTTACAAATTGAATTGATACGAACAATAATTAGATGGACGGTTATGAATTGATGGAATTCCCTGATTAGCCCTCAGATGTTTGAACGAAATGTCTGATATACCCTTATCTAATTAAATTGAATCAGGACACGTGTATGGCTGTGGGCATCGCGTACATAATGTACGATTAGGGGATTTGTATCCTACACTTTGCCTATATATATATAGGGGAAGGTTCAAATGAAAACCACTTTTATTGTGAAAACTCGAAAACTAACTAAAAAAAGCCTAAAAACACACCAAATTTTTTTTTTCAATTTTTTTTATAAAAATCGCAGGTTTTTTTATATAAAAAAAAAACTTTTTTAAAAAAAAAAAATTTTTTTTTGTAGTACAGATCTGTAATAATACACATGTGCACTACAAAAAAAAATTTGAAAATTTTTTTATATATAAAAAATTGCGAAAAATGGTATGCAAAAAAAATTGGTATGTTTTTTTGGCTTTTTTAATTAGTTTTCGAGTTTTCACAATAACTAGTGGTTTTCATTTGAACCTTCCCCTATATATATATATATATAGGGTTAGGTTCATTTGTGAACACTTCCCTATTTGTGAACAAAAAGAACAAATTCTAGCCATTGATCTTCTTTACTAAATATAAGGGTAGGATTGTCATTATACATATATAATTTTAATTTAATTTTCGTTTTTATTAACCATAATCAGTTAGGAGATATATCTAACCGCCCCTAAAATCTTGCTACAACTTCCTAATTTCGAATTCAATCAGCCACAAGATAAAAAAAAAAAAAACTTGTCCATATTCATTGTAATCGTTCATCATCATCTTCCATATCAACAAACTGCATATCATAACCATAATCGTATCTGTGTTTTTGTATCGCTATAATTTTTTAATTTATGATAGACATGAACGACCAAGCTGGTGTTTCAGCAAATTTAGCGATTCCTCAAAGCCCCGAACGAGTAGGAGAAAATGATCTGCTTGTAACATCCATTGATCTACAACGTATATTTTTAACATCTAAGTATATACGATAATGGATGTGTATTCAGGTACGTTGTTTCATGAATAAGTAGTTGTATTATTTTTTTCTAATTTTGTTACTGGTTTATGCTACAATTTTTTTCAATCGGATCAGTTTGTTCATCAATGTTCGAGTTAAAACCTTAAGTCTCTGTCATAATTTTATTCATCTGAATTCATGAAGTGGTTCGGTAAGTTGATTTATCAAATTAGGGGATGTTTCTCTGTTTTTTTTTTTCGAGTCTAGGCATGTTTGTTTGGTTTAGATAACCTAAAATCGTTTATGTACACCTGTGTACAGCGTGATTAATTAGCGTGTGACTTTGTAAAATCGTTTGGTGCCTTTTTTGATTTTTTTGAATAATAAGGTTGAGTTAACAGAATAGTCAGTGGGTTGTGCTCTGTTTTTTAAGGGATTTTAGGCTGTTTATTTGGGTGAGTTGTTGTAAAGTCGTTTATGTACACATGTGTATTGCGTCCATAAGTGTATAGTTAACAAATTAGCGGATTGTGCTCGGTAGACAATTGTATTGTAGAAGCTTTTTTGACATTTCAGAAGTGTATATTTGTTAGGTGTTAATTTTATGAATGCGAAGTTATAAAATGTGTACACATGTGTATGATTACGTTACAACATGTTTTGCAAAAGTTTGTATAATTATTTTCAAGTATATGGTTGATTTTAAAAATTAGTTGTTCTTGTTTTGTTTTTATGTGAACTGGTTCGGTATACACATGTGTACATTAGAATTACCAGTGTACACATGTGTATGTTCAAGTTGTACACATGTGTATTGTGTACCGTACACAGGCTAACACAAGCACCATACAATGTAACATACTTTATATTTTTTATTTTTCTACAGAAAGACATTTGCGCATACAGGGCTTTGTTGTTTGAAATCTCTAAATGAGAACCAGTATGTAAAACGAGACGTGTGCAAAAGAGACAAAGTTCGAGTGTTGCTTAACCCAAAACTATACGCGAAAAAGTTGATAAAGAAGGTATTATCTGACATAAATTGTTATTGTTTGGTATGTGCTTTAAATGATTGAATAAATTCTTGTTTGTGTACAGAAATGTTGTACCGAGGAAAAGGAAGGGTAAGAACGATATTACAAACGATGGCAGGTATGTATTGGATAACTTTTATGTTGTTAAAGTTGGTTCTATTATTTTGAGTATAACACGTAATTATCTTGGTAGGGTGTTAACAATTAGGAAAGGAAGTCTAGTCTTTTGAAACACTAGGATTAAAACGAACAAGATGAAGTTGCAAACTCAAACGTGTCAGAAACGTTAACTAGGTGTACATGAGACACTTGTATGTCTGTATGATAGATAACTGTACACTAGTGTGCTGGTCTCTTTTTAATGATACACTTGTGTATAACCTGTGAACAGTGATTAGATTAACCGCATCAATACAGATACTGTTTTTTTTCCTCTATAGACCACTGTTTAAAAGTTTAGACATTCAGGAATCGACAGCAATACACTTGTGTATAATCAGCCATAAAAATGTGTAACTCATAAATACTTTTATTAAAACAAGCAATGTTAGTGCATACATCTGTCGACTTCGTCTTGTATCGAGTCTAGTGCTAGATATGTTAGATCAGGGCACGTTGTTCGAGAAAATAGGTTGTTTTAAGGTGTTTTAGACCTGATTCCGCTTGAACAGGAGATTCCACTTGAAATGTCATGAGACACTTTCAAGCGAAATCAGAAGTTTAGTGATTCCGCTCGAAATGTCTTATGTCATTTCAAGCGGAACCCCATTCCCTATATAAACCTTTCGAGCGTAATCATTTGGAACGATCTTGTTTTCCAGTACAGAACTGCTGCTGAAGTGCCGTTTGTTTGTAATCGCTGTGAAATCAATATACAAGGCAGAATTAAGTGAAACAAGCTGTTTTTCAAGTACGTTTCTTAGTTTCCGCCTCTGAAACGGATTAGAGCTCTTCTATTTGACTCGTTTGGGTCACGAATTCGATCCTACAATTGGTATCAGAGCTCAGGAGGAGGAGTTCTGCATATATCAGCCTGTTTTCATTGTGTTTTCTCACTTCTACACCTTCTTTCTTCAACTGAACAAGTTTTCACGTTTAAAATCGGCCAAATTTTTCACAGATTGTATAAAATTGCATATTAACAAAGCCTTGAAAAAACCAGAACAAAATTCGAATTAAAAGTAGCAGAAATGGGCTCGAGAAGTGATTCCGCTCGAAAGAACATAGTCTGATTCCGCTCGAGGAGATCTTATTCAACTCGAAAGTGCACTGGTTCCGCTCCAAATTAGTGATTCCGCTCCAAATTCAACTGGTTCCGCTCCAAATTACTGATTCCGCTCCAAAATTGTTATTTGGATATTCCGCTTGAAACAGAAAACTGTGATTTCACTCCAATTTACTTGTGATTCCGCTCAAATTGCTAATTCCGCTTGAAGTTGTGAATTGGGATTTCGCTTGAAAGGAATTTTGATATTCCGCTTGAACTTGAAGATCTTATTTCGCTTGAAGTTGACTATTTTTAAAAAACGTGTTACCGAATCATGGCTGAAGAATTCTACAATGCGTTTGCGACACCTGTTGCACCTGTTACTGCTGCTGAAACATTGTACAATGAGAATGAGACGGGAACTCATCAGAAACCACCAAAACTGATGTACATTGAGGATTTTCAGGGATGGAAAAGTCGATTTGAGAACTGGGTTCACGCATACAAATTTGATGCATGGTGTTCATTGCTGAAAGATTACGAGAGACCAAAGAATGAACGTGGACTTGAAAAGGGTTTTAATGATTTTTTAGAACTGACAAGTTGAAATACACAAGTGAAAAGATGATGATCAGCATTCTTCAGCAAGCAGTTAAAGAAGATATTTTTGTTTTGCTTCAACATAATGGTACAGCTAGATCAATTTGGGAAGCTTTGATTCAGAAGTTCAGAGGGAGTGCAGATATGATCAAAAACAAAAAGGCTTTATTGAAGAAATCGTTTGATATGTTTACTGCTTTTGAGCATGAAACAACAAAGCAGACCATTGATAGATACTGTCATCTGGTTCTGCAAATGGGAAGGTTGGACATTAAGAAAGAGGATGATGAGTGGGTCGATAAGCTAGCTGAGGCTTTACCCCAGCAGAAATGGGGAACTTATTTGATGATTGTAAAACTCATGAGGAAGTCCGAGAGCATGAATTTGGCACAATTCATTCAGAAAATTGAAGAGCAGGAGCTGGATATTCAAAAGACAGCTATTATGACAAATCCAAATGCTAAACAGGATGTCATTCTGTACTACCGAGGGAACAAGTTTGAGGCTACCCCCAGCCAAAGTCCAAAAATTAGTACTGCTTTTAGTGCAGATGGTTCTTCAAGTCCAAATGCTAGCACTACAACTCAAAGTGGTGGATATTCTTCATCATTTTGAAGTTTTGATCCAAACAGCACAACATCAACTCCTCAACAGCAGAATTCTACAAATCTTCAATGCAATGTGACATTGAACAATCAGAATGGTCAACATTTTTCTCCAGAGCTGGCTAAACAACACATGGCATCTCTTGTCGCCATGTTAGAGTCATATGAAAGCTTAGTTGCAGGAAGAATTGGAAATCCGATGCTTACGAAAGAAGATTATGACCAAATCGATGCAGAAGAACTTGAGTTGATGGATGTAAAATGGTGTTTGGCTAGTGCATGTAGGAGAGCAGAAAAATTTCAACAAATTACTGGCAGAGATGAGTTTCGAGGAATGGCTGCCTCTCCATTAGGATTTGACAAATCAAAAGTTACCTGTTTCCGTTGCAAAGGAAAAGGTCATTTTAAACGAGAGTGTAAAAATCAAGAAGCAACCGGGAATCAAGAAAAGAACAATTATTATCAGAAATCGATTTTTTCATCAGATTGAGCAACAACCATCATCGTCTAGCGCCACTGACAATGGAAAGAAGAAAGCTTTAATCATTCATCAAGATGATGAAAAGGTTGCAGAGGGTTTTAGTTGGGACAAATACATACCTGGTTCAGCTTTAGTTGCTCGAGTTCTGGGTGAAGATGAGACTAATCAGAAAAGAATCCCGATTTTTCCAGATCTTGGAAATGATGTTGATACTGATGATGAGGAAGAATATCTTAACAAATGTAGAAAAAGCATTGATCCTGACAGTTTTAATTTTTTCTATGCAGATAAAGTTGAGATGCTGAATCAGAAGAAGATTGCCCGCTTAAAGAGGGAGCTGGAAGAAGCAAAGTTACTCGCTGATGAAAAGGCGAAGACAGAAGCTGGAGAAACAAAAGTTGAAGCAGTGACTGAAAATGCAATAGAAAAAATTGTTGAAGTGGAGAAAGTGGTAGAGAAAATAGTCGAAGTTGAGAAACTTGTCGAAGTTGAGAAAATTGTTGAAAAGATAGTTGAAGTTGAAAAAGTTGTTGAAGTAGAAAAGATTGTCGAAATAGAAAAAAATTGTTGAAATCGAGAAACTTGTTGAAGTAGAAAAGACTATCGAAGTTGAGAAGATAGTTGAAAAAGTGGTTGAAGTTGAAAAACCATGTTTGAAATGTTCAGAATCTTGCACAGCTTGTGAAGAAAAAGACAGGAAGATTGCTAAATTAGAAAAGATTAAAGAAGATTTACTGTCTGATGTGATGTATGTGAAGGAGTCGTATGATGTGCTGAACAGGACAGTTGATAGTCTAAAAAAGACAAATTCAGAAATTGAAAAAGCTATGGAAAAAATGAGCGCAACATTAATGACAAAGCAGAGCGTCATCAATGAGTATATCGAAGACTGTGCTAAGCTGAAGCAAGACTTGGAATTAGAAAAGATTGAGAATGAAAGGATTAAACGATTACTGTTGAGTTACACTACTTGTGATTATTTGATTGATCGTGTTTATCCTACTGTTGCAGGTCTTGAGGCATTCATGGAGAAAAAAGACTGAAGATACTGATACTGGTAAGAAACCAAGTGTCAAGTATAACAGATGTCCGCCCCCGATCCATGAAAGTTATTCACCCAGGAATCCAAACGAAGAGCGTCTAAAAAAGGCAGTCAACATCAAGTTAAAGTCTGAAATGATTGATGAATTACCAGATAATATTGATGTTACATTCACAGCGTCTGACACTGATCATGAGTCCGAGTTATTAAAGAAAGTGGTCGATCATGTGTTAGATATGGATGAAGAGTCAAAACCGGAGTCTGAGTCTGATAGTTCGAGTTCGTCAGAAAAGAGTCCTAGTTCACCGGTCAAAAGGGTTTACAATAAGGAATTCTTGTTATCAAAATCTAATTTGAGTGATGGTTCAATCAAAGTAGCTTATACTTTGAATGATTCAGACAAATTATATTCTGATAATGAATTTCCAATAATAAGTGTAAAAACTGAAATGATCAAACAGGTTTTCAAACTGACAGAAATTAATATTTCTGAAATAAAAGATTTAAATCTTAATGGAAAACCTAACAAGTACACTTCTTCAAGAATTCAACAGAGAGTAAACTAGAAAATGGGTTATAATTGTGGTTATGGTTTTCAAAAGAAATCAAACCATAATGGTAATCTCAAAAAAGAAAGGTCTTGGCTTCAATTCATCAGAAAATTATAAAAATCAGAAAATTTATAAACCAAATACAAAATTTGTTTCAGGAGGAAGTTCAGAAGAAGAACAAAAGAAACTGTTCTGGAAACAATCGAATCAAGAGTTTCTTGCTGAAGTGAAGAAGAATGTGAGAAAGTTTGCTCAAAGAGTTGATAGAAGAACCTGTTTCAAATGCCAAGAAGTTGGACACATAGCTTGGAATTGTCCCAAGTCCAACTACAAAGAACAGGGAGTCTCTTCTAACTTTGATTCGAGAAGAAAATTTGTTGATAAGAAAGAACTATCTTTGAAAAAGGATAAAATGTTTGAAAATTCTAGTTCTGAAAAAAATGAAAGTTCAAAACGGTTTTACAAAAGAAAAGGTGATATGAACAAGCAAAAGTGGGTGGTTAAATCTGAGGGTAATTCTGACAATGAATCTGATTCCATAAAATCAGAGGAGTCTTTGGTTGATAAAAAGGTTGTGAATTCCGTTCCAGAGGTGAACGATGAGGATTTTCCTCCATTGTCAAAGGAAAATTTGATGAAGAAAGTGGGAAAGGTAGAGATCTCAAATCAATTCTTCGCTGATAAGTTAGAATTTGATGTTGAGAAGGCTTTCAATGGAAAAGTCAAGCATATTTTTAGTAAGATGGTTGACAGAAAGGTAAAAGGTGCCAAAGAGTTTTATAAATCAAAATGTTGGTAGGACAGATGTGTACCAAAATCACCCAAGGCTGGTCAGGCTTGGGTGGATATAATGTTTGAGTAAAAACCTGACTTGCCGGAGCTCCCAGGTTGGTAAGTGTGGAGCAGGAATCGGCATCATTCTTGGATAGATTGGTTGGCAAATCTACAGGTGATATCTTTATATTGTTATATTTTGATGTACAAGTGATCTTGATTGGTGAGTGAACCTACTAGTGGTTGAAGAAGGTTTTCACTTACAAGTGGTAAATCAAGGACATTAATTTGTACTTGTTTTTCCTACATTTGATTGAGAAACAATGTGATGAACCCCAATTTTACAAATGATAAAATCAACGAAACTTATTTTCCAGAAAAACCATTTGATTAAAACAAACTTAAGTGTTTTGAAATCACAATGGGAAAATAGTTTGTTGTGAGGGGGAGTTCTGATTGTTTATGCCAAGTGGATGGTGAATTGAAGCGATTTGATATCGGTTGTCACTTTATTGTATAGTTTGTTTTCAAATTTCCTAAAATGTGTTTGCATTTTAGGGGGAGTAAATTTGAAAATGTCAAAAACATGATAAAATCAAAAATGAGTTTTGTTGAACAAAAGAGGAAATGATAGTACATCAGTGGATGATCATGGCATGCTAAAGAAATGGAAAGTTAAATAGTGATAAATGGTCTCACTAATGATGTGTCAATAGGTTTTTGCACATTTAGTAGATTGTGACGAGATATAAACCTAAATTCAAACTTGCTTATATCGTGGGTAACATCTCTCGGATATATGGGTAACCCCCGAAATCTTGTTTGAAGGACCCCTCTTTCTGAGATACTAGGTCTTTATGCTTAGTGATATCTGGGGTATTATCCCGGGACTTCTGATAACGCGGAAGCAATGGCCTAGTCCCCGGACAATACTTTCTGCTTGCTTGAAATATAGCGCCGCCCTCAGCATAAATGATGAGACAATAAAATTGCTAATCAATGCTGTTGTAAAAAAGATCCTCTAAAGGGGACCCACCTAAAGTCGAGCCGTCATCTCTCTGCTGAACGGAAGTTCTGACCTGAGCTCTCACGGTTTCGCAATTTAACCCTTTACAAATATTATCTAGGTATACTCACCTGTAAGACTGAATATTAGGATCTGAATACGGGAGTATATTCTGAGGTGGGACACGCGATTGAGTTTAAGTACTTAAGACATTAATCTCGTATCTCGAAACAGTTGAACTTTGTGTGAAAATTTAAGTGGATCGGTATACTGACAATCTAAGTGAATCGTTTAGAACTTAAAATGATTAAAGCTTAACGGTGTTGGTGATTTGTCTCATAAACTGATATGATCCTCTTACACAAACTCACAAAAATATTGTATGTAAATATTTCTTTATTGTATTTCATTTTTGTTATATAAAAAATTCAAAAAGATTTTCGGTGTGTTTTAGCATAAATTTTGAAAAATTCAAAAAGATTTTAGACAACTGATGTTGGATAGCTGATTTTCAAAATTCCGAGTGCTAAACATGACGAACAGGTTTGGGAAAGTTTGTTTGAAGATGTGTGAAATGAAAATGATATATATTTAAGTGGTTCATCAGAAATTGACATGATAAATCATCTTGTTTGATACTTGAAAATGATGTATTCAGGGTTGTGTCTTCAAGTGATTAGCAAAGTTTCTAAATTTTGTTATATCTTATCTTTTAAGAAACTTATGTTTTGGGTAGAGAATATGCAGGTGAGTCAGGTAACGATCCTGATCCTGTGAAAGCCAGACTACGATCCCAGCACAAGTTGAGGGGGAGTCTGTTAGAGAAAGAATTTGAAGATGCAATAGCTAGAAGTTTAATCCTGAAGATGCAAGAGTTTTAAAGCTTCATCCGAGGGGAGATTATCTGTTGGTGCTGTTATTCAGGAGAAGATAGAGTGAGACAAGAATCAGATCGAGATTCTGGAAGCCCGAAGACTGATAAAGACTGAAGATGAGAAGACTCGACACTTAAGACTCGTCAACATCTGAGGGGGAGTCTGTTAGTGCATACATCTGTCGACTTCGTCTTGTATCGAGTCTAGTGCTAGATATGTTAGATCAGGGCACGTTGTTCGAGAAAATAGGTTGTTTTAAGGTGTTTTAGACCTGATTCCGCTTAAACAGGAGATTCCACTTGAAATGTCATGAGACACTTTCAAGCGAAATCAGAAGTTTAGTGATTCCACTCGAAATGTCTTATCTCATTTCAAGCGGAACCCCCTTCCCTATATAAACCTTTTGAGCGTAATCATTTTGAACGATCTTGTTTTCCGGTACAGAACTGCTGCTGAAGTGCCGTTTATTTGTAATCGCTGTGAAATCAATATACAAGGCAGAATTAAGTGAAACAAGCTGTTTTTCAAGTCCGTTTCTTTGTTTCCGCCTCTGAAACGGATTAGAGCTCTTCTATTTGACTCGTTTGGGTCACGAATTCGAAGAGCTCTAATCCGTTTCACATGCGGAAACTAAGAAACGGACAAGAAAAACAGCTTGTTTCACTTAATTCTGCCTTGTATATTGATTTCACAGCGATTACAAACAAACGGCACTTCAGCAGCAATTTGGTACCGGAAGAATGAACAACTTGCCCTGATCTAACATATCTAGCACTAGACTCGATACAAGACGAAGTCGACAGATGTATGCACTAACAGACTCCCCCTCAGATGTTGACGAGTCTTAAGTTTCGAGTCTTCTCATATTCAGTCTTTATCAGTCTTCGGGCTTCCAGAATCTCGATCTGATTCTTGTCTCACTCTATCTTCTCCTGAATAACAGCACCAACAGATAATCTCCCCTCGGATGAAGCTTTAAAACTCTTGCATCTTTAGGATTAAACTTCTAGCTATTGCATCTTCAAATTCTTTCTCTAACAGACTCCCCCTCAACTTGTGCTGGGATCGTAGTCTGGCTTTCACAGGATCAGGATCGTGACCTGACTCACCTGCATATTCTCTACCCAAAACATAAGTTTTATAAAAGATAAGATATAACAAAATTTAGAAACTTTGCTAATCACTTGAAGACACAACCCTGAATACATCATTTTCAAGTATCAAACAAAATGATTTATCATGTCAATTTCTGATGAACCACTTAAATATATCATTTTCATTTCACACATCTTCAAACAAACTTTCCCAAACCTGTTCGTCATGATTAGCACTCGGAATTTTGAAAATCAGCTTTCCAACATCAGTTGTCTAAAATCTTTTTGAATTTTTCAAAATTTATGCTAAAACACACCGAAAATCTTTTTGGATTTTTTTTTTTTAACATAACAGAAATGAAATGCAGTAAAGAAATATTTACATACAATATTTTTGTGAGTTTGTGTAAGAGGATCATATCAGTTTATGAGGCAAATCACCAACACCGTTAAGCTTTAAACATTTTACGTTCTAAACGATTCACTTAGATTGTCAGTATACTGATCCAATTAAATTTTCACACAAAGTTCAACTATTTCGAGATACGAGATTAATGTTTTAGAGACTTAAACTTATTTGCGTGTCCCACCTCAGAATATACTCCCGTATCCAGATCCCAATATTCAGTCTTACAGGTGAGTATACCTAGATGATATCTGTAAGGGGTTAAATTGCGAAACCGTGAGAGCTCAGGTCAGAACTTCCGTTCAGCAGAGAGATGACGGTTCGACTTTTGGTGGTCCCCTTTAGAGGATCTTTTTTACAACAGCATTGATTAGCAATTTTATTGTCTCATCATTTATGCTGAGGGCGGCGCTATTTTTCAAACAAGCGTAAAGTATTCTCCGGGTACTAGGCCATTGCTTCCGCATTATCAGAAGTCCCGGGATAATACCCCAGATATCACTAAGCATAAAGACCTAGTATCTCAGAAAGAGGGGTCCTTCAAACAAGATTTCGGGGGTTACCCATATATCCGAGAGATGTTACCCACGAATTAAGCAAGTTTGAATTTAGGTTTATATCTCATCACAATTTACTAAATGTGCAAAAACCTACTGGCACATCATCAGTGAGACCGTTTATCACATTTAACTTTCCATTTCTTTAGCATGCCGTGATCGTCCACTGATGTACTATCATTTCCTCTTTTATACGACAAAAACTCATTTTTTTAATTTTATCATGTTTTTGACTTTTTCAAATTTTCAAATGTTTTTGGATTTTCTGAAATTTTTACTCCCCCTAAAATGCAAACACATTTTAGGAAAATTGAAAACAAACTATACAATAAAGTGACAACTGATATCAAATCACTTCAAATCGCCATCCACTTGGCATAAACAATCAGAACTCCCCCTCACAACAAACTATTTTCCCATAGATTTCAAAACACTTAAGTTTGTTTTAATCAAATGGTTTTTCCTGAAAATAAGTTTTGTTGATTTTCAAACCACTTGTACAATAGGGGATAAACTCATCATTTTGTTCTCCAAACTACCACTTGTAAGTATGGTCCGATCAAGTTCAACTTAATGACCTTGATTAACCATTTGAAGATGAAAACCTTCTTCAACCACTTACAGGTTCACTCACCAACCATTCCATTTGTAAATCAAAATATAACAATATAAAGATATCACCTGTAGATTTACCAACAAACATTTCAAGAATGATGCCGATTCCTGCTCCACGCTTACCAACCTGGGAGCTCCGGCAAGTCAGGAATTTATGGTGAAAATGCTGTCACCCAAGCCTGACCAGCCTTGGGTGATTTTGGTGTCAAACATCTGTCCCACCAACATTTTGATTTGTAAAATTCTTTAGCATCCTTCACTTTCCTGTCAACCATCTTTCCAAAAATATGCTTGACTTTTCCATTGAAAGCCTTCTCAACATCAAATTCTCCCTTATCAGCGAAGAATTCACAACCTTTTTCTCAACCAAAGACTCCTATGATTTTATGGAATCAGATTCATTGTCAGAATTACCCTCAGATTTAACCACCCACTTTTGCTTGTTCATATCACCTTTTCTTTTGTAAAACCGTTTTGAACTTTCATTTTTTTCAGAACTAGAATTTTCAAACATTTTATCCTTTTTCAAAGATAGTTCTTTCTTATCAACAAATTTTCTTCTCGAATCAAAGTTAGAAGAAACTTCCTGTTCTTTGTAGTTGGACTTGGGACAATTCCAAGCTATGTGTCCAACTTCTTGGCATTTGAAACAGGTTCTTCTATCAACTCTTTGAGCAAACTTTCTCACATTCTTCTTTACTTCAGCAAGAAACTCTTGATTCGATTGTTTCCAGAACGGTTTCTTTTGTTCTTCTTCTGAACTTCCTCCTGAAACAAATTTTGTATTTGGTTTATAAATTTTCTGATTTTTATAATTTTCTGATGAATTGAAGCCAAGACCTTTCTTTTTGAGATTACCATTATGGTTTGATTTCTTTTGAAAACCATAACCACAATTATAACCCATTTTCTTGTTTACTCTCTATTGAATTCTTGAAGAAGTGTACTTGTTAGATTTTCCATCAAGATTTAAATCTTTTATTTCAGAAATATTAATTTCTGTCAGTTTGAAAACCTGTTTGATCATTTCAGTTTTTACACTTCTTATTGGAAATTCATTATCAGAATATAATTTGTTTGAATCATTCAAAGTATAAGCTACTTTGATTGAACCATCACTCAAATTAGATTTTGATAACAAGAATTCCTTATTGTAAACCCTCTTGACCGGTGAACTAGGACTCTTTTCTGACGAACTCGAACTATCAGACTCAGACTCCGGTTTTGACTCTTCATCCATATCTAACACCTGATCGACCACTTTCTTTAATAACTCGGACTCATGATCAGTGTCAGACGCTGTGAATGTAACATCAATATTATCTGGTAATTCATCAATCATTTCAGACTTTAACTTGATGTTGACTGCCTTTTTTAGACGCTCTTCGTTTGGATTCCTGGGAGAATAACTTTCATGGATTGGGGGCGGACATCTGTTATACTTGACACTTTGTTTCTTACCAGTATCAATATCTTCAGTCTTTTTCTCCATGAATGCTTCAAGACCTGCAACAGTAGGATAAACACGATCAATCAAATAATCACAAGTAGTGTAACTCAACAGTAATCGTTTAATCCTTTCACTCTCAATCTTCTCAAGTTCCAATTCCTGCTTCAGCTTCGCACAATCTTCGATGTACTCATTGATGACGCTCTGCTTTGTCATTAATGTTGCGCTCATCTTTTCCATTGCTTTTTCAATCTCTGTATTCGTCCTCTTTAGACTATCAACTGTCCTGTTCAGCACATCGTATAACTCTTTCACATACTTCAAATCAGACAGTAAATCTTCTTTAACTTTCTCTAATTCAGCAATCTTCTTGTCTTTCTCCTCACAATCTTTGCAAGATTCTAAACATTTTAAACATGGTTTTTCAACTTCAACCACTTTTTCAACTATCTTCTCAACTTCGATAGTCTTTTCTACTTCAACAAGTTTCTCGACTTCAACAATTTTTTCTATTTCGACAATCTTTTCTACTTCAACAACTTTTTCAACTTCAACTATCTTCTCAACAATTTTCTCAACTTCGACAAGTTTCTCAACTTCGACTATTTTCTCTACCATTTTCTCCACTTCAACAATTTTTTCTATTGCATTTTCAGTCACTGCTTCAACTTTTGTTTCTCCAGCTTCTGTCTTCGCCTTTTCATCAGCAAGTAACTTTGCTTCTTCCATCTCCCTCTTTAAGCGGGCAATCTTCTTCTGATTCAGCATCTCAACTTTATCTGCATAGAAAAAATTAAAACTGTCAGGATCAATGCTTTTTCTACATTTGTTAAGATATTCTTCCTCATCATCAGTATCAACATCACTTCCAAGATCTGGAAAAATCAGGATTCTTTTCTGATTAGTCTCATCTTCACCCAGAACTCGAGCAACTAGAGCTGAACCAGGTATGTATTTGTCCCAACTAAAACCCTCTGCAACCTTTTCATCATCTTGATGAATGATTAAAGCTTTCTTCTTTCCATTGTCAGTGGCACTAGACGATGATGGTTGTTGCACAATCTGATGAAAAATCGATTTCTGATAATAATTGTTCTTTTCTTGATTCCCGGTTGCTTCTTGATTTTTACACTCTCGTTTAAAATGACCTTTTCCTTTACAACGGAAACAGGTGACTTTTGATTTGTCAAATCCTAAAGCAGAATTTGCCAGATCACGAAAACCATCTCTGCCTGTAATTTGTTGAAACTTCTCAGCTCTTCTACAAGTACTAGCTAAACACCATTTCACATCCATCAATTCAAGTTCCTCGGCATCAATTTGGTCATAGTCTTCTTTCGTAAGCATAGGATTACCAATTCTTCCTGCAACTAAGCTTTCATACGACTCTAACATGGCCACAAGAGATGTCATGTGTTGCTTAGCCAATTCAGGAGACAGGTTGTGACCATTCTGAATGTGCAAAGTCACATTGCATTATAGATTTGTAGCATTCTGCTGTTGAGGACTTGATGTTGTGCTATTTGGATCAAAACTTGAAAATGATGAAGAATATCCACCACTTTGAGTTGTAGTGCTAGCATTTGGACTTGAAGAACCATCTGCACTAAAAGCAGTACTAATTTTTGGACTTTGGCTGGGGGTAGCCTCAAACTTGTTCCCTCGGTAATACAGACTGACATCTTGTTTGGCATTTGGATTTGTCATGATAGCAGTTTTTTGAATATCCAATTCCTGTTCTTCAATTTTCTGAATGAACTGTGCCAAATTCATACTCTCGGACTTCCTCATGAGTTTCACAATCATCAAATAAGTTCCCCATTTCTGCTGGGGTAAAGCCTCAGCTAGCTTATCGACCCACTCATCATCCTCTTTCTTAATGTCCAACCTTCCCATTTCCAGAACCAGATGACAGTATCTATCAATGGTCTGCTTTGTTATTTCATGCTCAAAAGCAGTAAACATATCAAACGATTTCTTCAATAAAGCCTTTTTGTTTTTGATCATATCTGCACTCCCTCTGAATTTCTGAATCAAAGCCTCCCCAATTGATCTAGCTGTACCATTATGTTGAAGCAAAACAAAGATATCTTCTTTAACTGCCTGCTGGAGAATGCTGATCATCATCTTTTCACTTGTGTATTTCAACTTGTCAGCTTCTGAAAAATCATTAAAACCCTTTTCAAGCCCACGTTCATTCTTTGGTCTCTCGTAATCTTTCAGCAATGAACACCATGCATCAAATTTATATGCCTGAACCCAGTTTTCAAATCGACTTTTCCATCCCTGAAAATCCTCAATGTACATCAGCTTCGGTGGTTTCTGATGAGTTCCTGTCTCATTTTCACTGTACAATGTTTCAGCAGCAGTCACAGGAGCAACCGGTGTTACGAATGCATTGTAAAACTCGTCAGCCATGGTTCGGTAACACGTTTTTCAAAAACAGACAGATCCAAGCGAAATAACCACAATACTATTTGGAGCAGAATCACTACACAACAATTTCAAGCGAGATAACACGTTGGAGCGGAATCACAAGCAACTTGGAGCGGAATCACCCAACTCAGTTTCAAGCGGAATAGTTCAACACCGTTTTAAGCGGAATAACTGATCTCGTGTGGAATCACAGAATTCTGTTTCAAGCGGAATCACAGATTTATATTTCAACACGGTTTCAAGCGGAATCTCTGGTAAATCTCAAGCGGAATCAGCCAGATAATGTCAATCTCAGGCGGAATAAGACACCCTCGAGCGGAATCAGAATGTGTATTTTCGAGCGGAATCACTTCTCGAGTCCATTTTTGTCATTTTTAGGTTGAATTTTGCTGTGAAACTTTCAAGGGTTTGTTAATATTGAATCTTGTATAATCTGTGAAAAATTCAGGACCTTTTGACCGTTAAATCTTGTGCAAATGAAGAAAGAAGGTGTAGAAGTAGAAAAACTGTTGGTGCACTACATCTGTCGACTTCGTCTTGTATCGAGTCTTACATTGTATTGTATAGATTAGGGCGCGTTTTACGAGAAAATAGGAGATTATATGTGTTTAGTGAGCAGGTTTCGCTCATATGGTCTTAGAGAGGAGGTTTCGCTTATTTGGACAAGTTGGGGTTTCGCTTATGTGTACCTGTACATAAGAGCGAAACCACTAGGTCTATATATAGGGGTTCATTTGAGCGAAACCAGAGAGATCCAAGTCTTGTATTCCACACCGAAGCTCTGCCGGTGTGAAGATCAAGTTGTAATTGTTTCCAAATCAATACAATCCGTGATATTAGTGAAGAATCAGCTGTTTCTACCTTCGTTTCTTGTTATTCCACACCTGAAACGAAGTTGAACACCTCTGAACGACTCGTTCGGGTCAGATCACGATCCTACAAGTGGTATCAGAGCTTAGGAGGAGGAGTTCTGCAGAGATTAGCTGGATTTCATCGAAATTTCTTACTTCTACACCTTCTTTCATCATTTCAGAAAGTTTTACCGGTCGAAATTCGCTCAAATTTTCACAGATCATAGACAATTGGACATAAACAAACCCTGGAAAGTTTCGGACTGAAATTCGGACTAAAAATGGACCAAATTACCTTCGAACATGATTTCGCTCTTACGGACAGTTCATGATTTCGCTTATTTGACACTCTGATTTCGCTCCAAAGGTCATTAGATTTCGCTCTTGCGTACATCATATTTCGCTCTTGTGACACATAATTGATGGGTTTCGCTGATAAGTACACCTAAGTTCGCTCTTGTGTCACCATTATTTGAGGTTTCGTTCATAAGACATATCTGGTTTCGCTCTTGTGTCAATATCCAAGGTTTCGCTCATTTGAACTTAGAGGTTTCGCTTTTAAGGTTCATCTGGGTTCGCTTATCTGGTCATCTGGAACACTATTTCGCTTTTAAGGTCATCTGGGATTTCGCTCTTAGGGCTCAAACACTTGATTTCGCTTATTTGTCACTTTTTTTGGAAAACGTACTAAGTCATCATGGATACCGAGTTCTATAACGCGTTTGCAACACCGTCTGGTCCAGCTACCATTGCTTAGAACATGAATTTGGAAAATGAGACGGGAACCACCCAAAAGCCCCCGAAATTGACGAGTATTGAAGAATACTATGGGTGGAAAGACAGATTTGAGAACTGGGTTCAGGCAAACCATCTTAGGTCATGGGAATGTATTTTGAAGAAATATGTTTTGCCACAGACTGATTTGAAAGTTGAAAAAAGAATATCTTAATTTAGTGATCAAGAACGTGATATGAATAGAGCTGAAAATATGATGATTAGTCTACTTCAGCAAGCTATCAAAGAAGACATTTTCATACTGCTTCAGCATGACAAAACTTCAAAGTCAATCTGGGATGCTTTACGTGTTAAGTTTGAGGGTAGTGAGAAAATGATTAAAAGCAAGAAGGCGTTGCTCAAGAAAGAGTTTGATCTGTTCAGTAGTCTACTGGGTGAAGATACGAAGAAGCTGATTGAACGTTATTGCCACTTGGTGCGATCTATGTCAATGCTTAGTATAAAAAAGGATCCTGAAGAATGGGTAGACAAATTAGCTGATGCGTTACCACAAAAAGAGTGGGGAACTTATTTGATGATCCTGAAAAACACAGGGGTTTATGATGGGTTAACAATTGGTCAGTTTATCGAAAAGATTGAGCGTCAAGATTTGGAACAGCAGAAGATCGCGAGGATGAACAGTCCAAGTGGTCAACAGGATGTAAAAATGTATTACAAAGGTAGTGTTTCGGTTCCAGAAGCTGAGAGAAGTCCGAAAATCCAGACTACGTTTAGTGCTGGGGATTCTACAGAAAAGACTGATCAAAGTTCAAACAAAAGCAGTAGTGGTTTCTCATTATATCCGAGTGTAAATCCAAAGAGTTCATCAGAAAGCTTTCAGTCTCAAAGCACAAAGACAGGAAATGGTTATGTGATTCAGTGCAACATCGCTCTAAATCTTCCAGAAGGTCAAAGTTTTTCAGAAGACACTGCTAAAGACCACATGGCTCTACTTGGTTCTGTGTTATTATCTTATGAGGGTCTAGTGGCTGGTCGAATCGGAAATCCTATGCTCACAAAGGAGGATTACGATCAAATAGACGCCGAAGAGATGGAACTGATGGATATCAAATGGTGTCTAGCGAGTGTTCTTAGACGTGCTGAAAAGTTCAAAACGATTACCGGAAGAAATGACTTTCTTGATGCTCATGTATCTACTTTAGGTTTTGATAAATCTAAAGTTACTTGTTTTCGATGCAGGGAGAAAGTCCATTTCAAACGGGAATGTAAGAACAGAGAAGCTAGTGGCGCTCAGAATCCGTTTGGAAAAGATGATTACTACCGGAAAGCCATTTATCAGCAAGTTGGTCAATCACAAGACTCACAGATGGCTCATGGTAGAAGAATCGAGGATTCAAAAAGAGCGTGTGTGGTGGATTTTGACTGGAACAATTATATCTCTCCTGATAGCAAAGCATGCATAGTCGATCAAGATGATGAGAGGCTACCTGAAGGCTTCAGCTGGGATACGTTTGTAGATGAAAAAGGAGATTTTAAAGCTTTCATTGCAAAAATAGTGAAAGAACCTGATATGTTTACTGCATGGATGAAATCTATTGGTGAGACTGTGAAGAATGTGGAGAAAAAGTCTGTTGCATCTGAAGAAAGCTCACAGAGTTCAGATGAAAGTTCACAAAGTGATGAAAGTTCAGAAAGTGCTGATGAAAAATCACAAAGTTCAGATGAGAGTGTACAAAATGATGTTAGCTCAGAAAATAAAATTGTATTTGATCAAACACCGTTAGATTCTGATGTATCAGATGCTGATTCTGAAAAATCTGTACAGTTCGATCAGTCATCAGTTGATAGTAGCAGTGATGATGAGGAAGAGAAACATATAAATTTTGCAAAATCTCATCTTTCTCCTGAAAGTTTTCATTTTTATTTTGCAGATCGTATGGAGAAACTGAAGGAGAAACGAGCTGCTAAAGAACAACAACAAATGAAATCTGAAGATGTTGTTCAGAAAGAGAATGTTGAAGGTGTTGTTGAGAAGATGATTGAAACTGAGAAGGTGAAAGAAGAAGAAAAAGTGATTGAAGTGATAAAGACAATTGAGATTGAGAAGATTGTTGAAGTTGTAAACCTTGCATAAAGTGTTTGGAAGCTTGCAAGGAATGTGCTGCAAAAGACGACATCATTGCTGAATATGAGAAGAAGAAAGAGCAGTTACTGTTCAACCTCAATTATGTGAAAGAATCTTATGATGTCTTGAACAAAACAGTAACTGGTCTCCAAAAGACAAATTCAGAAAGAGAACAAGCACTAACTATGATGAATGCTGTGATGATGACAAAGCAGAAAGCCATAAATTTTTACATCGAAGAGAGTGCTAAATGGAAGCAAGAGTTGGAGACAGAAAAGATCGAGAATGAGAGAATTAGACGTTTATTGCAAAGTTATTCTAGTTCTGATTATCTCATTGATCGCATTTACCCAACTGTTGCAGGTATGGAAGCTTTTCAAGACGAGAAGCCGAAGAAAAAGAAAGATAGTGGTAAGAAACCGACTGTTAGCTATAACAAGTGTCCGCCTCCGATCTGGGAAGGGTATTCTCCTAGAAAACCAAATGAGGAGCAACTTGAAAATGCAGTCAATATAAAGCTAAAAACCGACACAACTGAAGTATTACCAGATAACATTGATGTCACGTTTACCTCGTCCGATACTGATCATGAGTCTGAGTTAATCAAAAAGGTGGTCGATCAGGTGTTGGATACTGATGAGGAGTCTGAGTCAAAGTCTGAGTCTGGAGGGTCAAATTCATCAGTCAACAGTCAAAAGTCGTCGGTTAAACGGTCTTATAGTAAAGAATTTTTGTTATCAAAAGCAAATTTGGATGATGAAACATTTGAAGTTGCATACACTTTAAATGATTCGGACAAATTATATTATGACAAAGAATTTCCAATAAGAAGTGTTCGCTTTGACATGATCAAAAAGGTTTTCAAAATGACAGAAATTAATATTTCTGAAATAAAAGATTTAAATCTTACTGAAAAACCTAAAAAGTACACTTCAAGAGTTCAACAACGTCTAAACAAGAAAAAGGGTTACAATTCTGGTTCTGGTTTTCAAAAGAAACCTAACCAAAATCGTAGCTACAAAAAGAAAGGTTTAGGATTTATTCCACCAGAAAATCATAAAAATTTGAAAAATTCTAAAACAAAAACAGAATTTGTGTCAGGTGGAAGTGCAGAAGAGGAACAGAAGAAACCATTCTGGAGACAGTCAAATCAAGAGTTTCTTGCTGAAAAGAAGAAGAATGGAACTGAAGTTTGTCACTCAACATAAACTAGAACCTGTTACAAATGCAATGAAGCTGGTCACATTGCATGGAACTGTTCGAAAAATGTCAAGTCAAACAGGGAGTTTCTAACAAGTTGAAAGGAAAAGTTGTTGATATTGAACCACAAACCGAAAAATTTAAAATTTTTGAAAACTCAACTTATGAGGTTGGTGAGTGTTCTAAAAAGAATTTTTATAAAAAGAAAGAGAAAGACAACCAAGTGTGGGTTGTTAAGAGAGTTGATGAGAAAGTCGGCGATGAATCTGGTTCCACAAAGCCAGAAGAGCCACAGGTTGAGATGAAAATTTCAGTGAATGATGATGAGTTTCCATCACTGAAATTTGAAGAAGTTAAACAGAAAGTTGGAAAGATTGATATCTCGAATCAGTTTTATAAAAAGAGTACTAAGTTTGATGTCGAGAAAACATTCAATGGAAGTGTTAAGAAAATTTTTGGGAAAATGTTGAATGGGAAAGCTAAAGGGGTTAAAGATTTTTATGCAAATAAAAAGGCAACTTACAACCCTACTGTGCAAGAATTGAAAGCCATCAAGTCTGAGAAGACTTGGATGGAAGTTTGTTTCCCTTGAAGTCTTAGGACTATGCCAGAGATCCCAAGTTTATATTGTGGATCAAGAATCGGCATCATTCATATTTTAAAATGTTTGTATGAAAGTCGTTAAAATTGTTAAAATTTTACAGGATAAGTGTGAATTGCCGGAGCTTCCAGGTTGGTAAGTGTGAAGCAGGAATCGGCATCTTGATTAGTAAAATGGTTTGTGTAGATGTTTTATTCCTACATGTGGTTATATGTTTTGGATATTCTTACAAGTGGTGAGAGGTTGATTCTGACAAAGTGATTACTCAAGGTCATTAGTTTGAACTTGATGTAATCCTGATACAAGAGATTGAATGGACAAAATGATGAACCATACCCCTAATCTACAAGTGGTAAACTTAACAAAACTTATTTTCCGGAAAAATCATTTTGGTTGAAACAAACTTAAGTGTTTTGAAATCATAATGAGAAAAGAGTTTTGTAAAAGGGGGAGTTCTGATTGTTTATGCTAAGTGGATGGCAATTTGAAACGATTCGATATCGGTTGTCAAGTTTTTGTACAGTTCATTTTATGTTTCAAGTGGGTCAAGAGTCTAGTAGTTTTCATACTTTCTTTAATGTGTTTGCATTTTAGGGGGAGTAGAAATTTTCAGAAAATCCAAAAACATTAGAAAATTTGAAAAAGACAAAAACATGATAAAATGAAAAATGAGTTTTGGTGTCTAAAAGAGGAAATGATAGTACATCAGTAGACAGTCACAGTATGCTAAAGAATTGTATTGTTTAAATAGTATTAAATGGTCTCACTGATGATATGCCGATAGGTTTTTACACATTTAGTAAACTTTTTCGGGATATAAACTTAAATTCAAACTTACTTATTTCGTGGGGAACACTACTTGGATATATAGGTAACCCTTGAAATCTCGTTTGAAAGGTCCCTCTTTCTGAGATACTAGGTCTTTATGCTCAATGATATCTGGGGTATTATCCCGGGACTTCTGATTTTGCGGAAGCAATGGCCTAGTCCCCTGAGAATACTTTTCGCATGCTTGAAATATAGCGCAGCCCTCAGCAAATTGATGAAACAATAAAATTGATAGTCATTGCTGTTGTAACAAAAGATCCTCTAAAGGGGACACACCAAAAGTCGAAGCCGTCATCTCTCTGCGTATATGGGAGTATCGACCTGAGCTCTCACGGCCCTCGCAATTTAACCCCTTACAGATATCATCTGTGGTATACTCACCTGTAAGACTGAATATTGGGATCTGGATACGGGAGTATATTCAAGAGGTGGGACACATGAATGAGTTTAAGTTCTTAAAATACCTAATTCATATCCTGAATCAGTTGAAATTTGTGTGAGAATTTAAGTGGATCAGTATATCGGCAATCTAAGTGAATTGTTTAATTCTTAATGTGTAACTAAGCTCAACGGTACTTGTGACTTGTCAGAAACTGATATGATTCTCTTACACAAACTCACAAAAAATATTGTCTGTAAATATTTCTTTATTGCATTTCTTTACATTCAAAATTCCAAAAAGGTTTTCAGCGTGTTTTAGCATAGCTTTTGAAAAAGTCAAAAAGATTTTCGACAACTGATGTTGGAAAGCTGATTTTCAAAGTTCCGAGTGCTAAACATGATGACATTGTTGTGAGGGGGAGTGTGTCTTAATCATCAAATGTGTTTTGATAATCAACAAGTGGTTCATCATAAAGAAAGTAGTTAGAGGGAGAGTTGTTGTTGATGCACATGTTTATGAAAGAGAATTAGTGTTGGCGCACTTAATTTGTTAAATTCATAAAACTTATTTCTGGGTTAAGAATGTGCAGGAATAGCCAAGTTTCAATTCTGAATCTGAAGATAGAGTGCCAGGTTTCAGATTCTGAAGACAAAGAAAGCCAGACAAAGATCCTGAAGCAGATGTTGCTGAAGAACAAAGGAATGCCAGCAAATCGAGAAGGGGAGTCTGTTGATGAAGATAGAGAAAGAGAAAAGCCCAGAGACTGATCAAGACTGAAGAAGTGAAGACACAGCATTGTTGTGACTCGATAGTCGACTCGTCAACATCTGAGGGGGAGTCTGTTGGTGCACTACATCTGTCGACTTCGTCTTGTATCGAGTCTTACATTGTATTGTATAGATTAGGGCGCGTTTTACGAGAAAATAGGAGATTATATGTGTTTAGTGAGCAGGTTTCGCTCATATGGTCTTAGAGAGGAGGTTTCGCTTATTTGGACAAGTTGGGGTTTCGCTTATGTGTACCTGTACATAAGAGCGAAACCACTAGGTCTATATATAGGGGTTCATTTGAGCGAAACCAGAGAGACCAAGTCTTGTATTCCACGCCGAAGCTCTGCCGGTGTGAAGATCAAGTTGTAATTGTTTCCAAATCAATACAATCAGTGATATTAGTGAAGAATCAGCTGTTTCTACCTTCGTTTCTTGTTATCCGCATCTGAAACGAAGTTGAACACCTCTGAACGACTCGTTCGGGTCAGATCACGATCCTACAAAAACACAATGAAATCCAGCTGTAAACTGCAGAACTCCTCCTCCTGAGCTCTGATACCAATTGTATGATCGGATTCGTGACCCAAACGAGTCAATTAGAAGAGCTCTAATCCGTTTCAGATGCGGAAACTAAGAAACGGACAAGAAAAACAGCTTGTTTCACTTAATTCTGCCTTGTATATTGATTTCACGGCGATTACAAACAAACGGCACTTCAGCAGCAATTTGGTACCGGAAGAATGAACAACTTGCCCTGATCTAACATATCTAGCACTAGACTCGATACAAGACGAAGTCGACAGATGTATGCACTAACAGGCAAATACAATTGTGTATTGCAACCATACACTTGTGTGTTAACGCAAATACACCAACAGAACCAGAACGTGTGCGTTTTTACTTCATCGTACATTCAACGCTATACACATTTGTACAGAATACCCAAAACAGAGTACAACCAAAACCAGGTTTTTTAATCGGTCATTCAAAGCTATTAGTTTCTTAATAAGTACAATAAACTTGGAGATTTAATCGTTTGCATAGTAGGGAAATAGTGTTCGTCAACATAACACGCGGGACTACAAAACTGGTTAAACTTGGGGTAAAATTTGGTATCTTTAATGGTATCGACTGCAAGCTTTCGGTTGGTTTCGAACAATTGAGACCCTTTTCTCCGTTGACTAATGTTGACTTCTGGTAACATGTTGATGTCGTACCGACCCCTGCCATACGGGCCGAGCTCATCAACTGCGCCCGTGAAACAGTTACAGTAACAACAAAAATAAAAAAATGTAGTAACAAAACAGTTACAGTAACAACAAAAATAAAAAAAATGTAGCAACAAATCCCCATAATAATGGTTTATATAATAACCTGGAGAAAGAACGCCCATCCTCCTGGCGTAAGTGAGTAACCGCTAGATTTTTAACCTTGGAAGTTTGCGATTTACCAGGCCCTGTAGCGTCTGTTGACCCCGACCCTCTCCGGGGTTGACCGCTTGAGTTAAGGGGTCTAGACTTGATGAGCCCTGTGGTTGGGATAACTGGAGTCACTCCACTTTGCGGTCCAAAGTTGTGTCGAGAACTGGGCATCCCTCCACTTTGCGGTCCAGATGACTTCCTAATAGGATCACCGTGTTTATTCAATGGACCAGAACTAGCTTTCTTCATCGACAACGAACCAGGACCCGCCCCTGATGAACCCATTCGATTACCCGAGTTTGATGACGTTTGGTTGGAATGAGACGAATTACCAAACGAACCGGTTCTTAAAGGGGCATTAGCTATAGGTCCAGACTTTCTTTGTCGGGAACTAACGTTATCCACATCAAACATTTTTCTGAGTTCGCCGGATTTTTTATGTCACTGCCAGTGTACTGCACTGCAGTGGATGACATGGTTGGTGTCCTTTCTTTCGGCTGTTCAGGCAACCATTACTCAACTGTAAGAAACAAACACACAATAATTAGACCAATTTACACACAATGACTAATATATATATATGTACAAACATCACACAACTGAATATACATACGTGTACCCTTCATAAAATCCAAACAAATCAACTACTGTACAAACAATTAATTTCTACACACAAGGTGTTTATACACATAAGAAGAACAAAATAATATACATATGTGTATAATTGAATAAACCCAAAAAAACAGAGTGTTCTTGTGTATAGTCGAATCAGCAACATTCCAACAACAAAATCCAAACATATCAGCAACATCAGATGAGATTATACATATTTGTAGAACCAAATATTACTCCAATACGAAACAAAACACCCAAACTATTGTATAACAGTTTATACGCATGTGTATCCGTGATTTTTATAACGTAATTTATACACCTGTGTATAGTGATATCTTATCAGTTATGAACCAGTACAACCAAGTAGCAGCTAATGAACAATATCTTCAACACAAGCATACGTATGTGTATAACAGAGTATTAATTTGTTTATTAGCCCTATCAAACACAAACCACAAATCAAAGAAGAAATCGGATGAACCCTATAATAAAAAACAAAATTGACAAAATCAGAACAAAACTATCACAAATCAAATGTAAATCAAGCAGCTTGAACCAAACCTAGTTGAATAAAAAAGCTTCTTATATGCACAATCATCTAAAACCCTAGCTTTAATAGGAACAAATGTTGAACTATACACTATCGGATGAAACGGAGAATTACAAAAACCAAAATACACTTGAAATTGGTACCTTGATATATCACCTGAATATGTAATAACTGGGAAAGATGGAGGTGTAGAACAATTCACCAGAAGAAAAAATGGCCATCGCTTTTAACTTCTAGAGAGAGAAGAAGATGGGGTTTAATTTGAATTGTGATTTTATTTCCTAATAACTGAAAGAATGGGATTACCATTTTGCCCTTATGCAGTTATTTAGATAAGTTTTTTTTGTTTTAATAATTTATTAAATTCATTTAATTCCTAAATTCATGATCTCCTCATCCAACGACCAAGATCTGTTCGTTTTTGTTCACAAAATCAACATTGTTCACTCTTGATCCCCACCCTATATATATATATATATATATATATACATACAGGGGATGGATCATGAGAAAACTAATTTAAATGAGAAAACCAAAAAACTAACTAAAAAAACCTAAAAAACATACCAATTTTTTTACATTTTTTTTATAAAAAATCGCTATTTTTTATGAATGGGAAAAAATTTTCAAAAAAAAAAAAAATTGTTGTATTGCACATGTGCACTATTACGGATATAATGCACATGTGTATTACACATATAATTCACATGTGCAATACAACATTTTTTTTTTTTTTTGAAAATTTTTTTTATATATAAAAACTAGCGATTTTTTTATAAAAATTTGTAAAAAAAAAATTGGTATGTTTTTTAGCTTTTTTTAAGCTTTTTTTAGTTAGTTTTCTAGTTTTCTCATTTAGATTTAGTTTTCTCATGATCCTCTCCCTATATATATATATACTAGTCACTTACCCGCGCGATGCGGCGGGAGTGGCAATTTATATTAGTATAATTGTTTACCGTTAGTTTATCCATCGTCTCATGAAATATTGTATAGTACTTAAGTTAGTTTTCTTATTCGTGATATAATGGCACTGGTTTTTCTGTTAGTTTATCGATTATTTGGTGATCTTCTACAAGAATAGTACAAAACAAGGAAGTAGATGTAATTAAAAACAAGAAGAGTTCAAAACAGTCAAGTAGCTGGACAAAACAATAAAAACACCATGCGGGGAGTCTCTTGTATCTCTTCCTGTTTTACCAATACATCCGTTCGCTTATGACTTTCTTGTATCTTCTCCTCTACTGTACCAGATTTCGACACATAAAAAAATGTTAGACGCCTACAGGTGGTTTAAAATAGTAATTAAAAGGTAATTTCTGGAAGCAAATAAGGCACAAAATCTACTAACTTACCTTCTTTTTTATACGGATGCGATTAATTAATCACGCAACACTTCCTGGTAGACAACATTTGATGTGTAAACTCCGCGTTGTTTGAATTCGTTGCTTGAATCTCGAGTGAGCCGTTTTACCTCCTGGCATATTATTAGCCGCTGCACCTGATGAAGCTGTTGCGAGAGCAATAAGACCACGTGACCGAATTTCAGCAAGCAAGGCAATGTACAAAAATGTTTTTCCAGTTCCACCTGGACCATCAATAAAGAACACGCCTGGAAGATCATTATCAACATGCATCATGATCTCATCAAACACATTTTTTTGGTCTGGATTAAGTGAATCTTTGGCACTCAAGTGTTCAGGTTCCAAAACAATCCCATACTCTTCTTGTAACTCACGATAACCTGCATCTTGTAAGTTAACATCGTCTGTTATCTTAGGAAGGTCGAACTCATTGAAATTTTTACCCATGGTTTGTACCAAGACACTAATTTCGGTAAGAACCATATTTTGAACTCGTTCTATACTTTGACAGTGTAACCGATGATCTTCAGACAGTGAATCAAAGTGGTCATTCCATAACTTTCGAATATCTCCAGGTTGGCAAAAAATCATTATGGTCGCAAATAACCTTCTAAGAGCATTGGGAAACTGAAACGTAGAGGCTTCTTCGAGACATTGTGATAGATATTCATCGTCTTCTATTAAGCCTAACTCAAGAGCTGCTTTCCGAAATGTCGCACACCGTTGACCATTAACTGTGCAAAGATGTTCAAAAGAAGTAGGCCCTCTGACATTTAACAAAAGTAGGCGTAAGTAGTACCTTTCTCCTTCGGCTGGATTAGCGGAAACGATACGACCTCTTTGTTTTTTACCGAAACGACGACTCCAACGACGTGTGCTTCCATTCCACGTAAAGTGTTTTGGAAAATCTTTATACAAATGTACCCTTGCTGTTTCATCGTTTCTATTTATCTCAAAAAATGTTGTTAGCATGGTTCTCTTATCCCTTTCCCTATCAACAATATTAGGCATCAAGTCATCATCTCTAAATCTGACCATCTGATTATTTGGGAGATGAAGTTGTAAGGCTAGAACAGCAGGAAAGATTTGAGAAAGAGAGAAGGAAAAAATGCGCCACATAGCCTCTGGGGGTGATATGTAGCGTGCATCTTGAAATCTTTTTATCTCATTAATAACAACCCCTGGCTCACTTTGATCGACTTGAATAACCTGTTTGTCATGTCCTTTATAAACATATTTGAAAAGATATTTCACAGATTTTATACTTGAGCAAACTTCAACATTCATGTGGCAGTTAAACATCATCAAAAGCCTTGGGTTATATGGGACCACCCATCTATTATCAAGTGTTTGTCCTCGTAGGTCCACTTCTATCCCGGTGTCTCTCCTTCGATAAAACGGATACGAATCTTCTCCTTGTGTCGTCTGTTCGTTAAATTGTCTAGGATAGCGAAAACGACAAATTTTAGGATCACCCTGCATACAAGGACTGCTTAATCGTAAATTTCCGCAAGGACCGTGAATCATGTGCTTGACAACCATCTCATGCAATCTGGGATGTGTTAGTTTGTTAGGAATTTCAGCACACACAACCTTATCATAATGGTCCGCGTTATTGATCTTGTGTTGCGGGTACATGATTAGGAGAAAATGTGCGTGCGGCAAACCCCGATTTTGAAATTCAATGACATAGACGTATGCCTTAACTTCCCCGAGGACATGTTTCTTGAAGAGTTGATCCTTAAGATCTTCTAATTTAGCCCGGAACACTCTTGAAACAAGGTCTGGACGATCTGTAGCAGTTTGACCAACATGTAAATTATCACATATCTCAGGCCACTTAGGATTACATGTCATTGTAAGGAATACATCAGGCTTGCCGTCATCTTGAACTAACGTCATCGCATCTAGAAACCGACGTCGCATGTCGCGAGGCCCCCCGATGAAAGATGCAGGCAACACAATTCTTTTCCCGACTCTGTTTGCATGAACCTCACCAGTATTGACGCAATCCACAATACCTTGGTACAATTCGGCCCAAATCTTAGCCTGGTTTCTCTCACAAAATTATAAGCGTGACGTCTCAATTTTGATGTAAACATCAACCACAAACTGCTGTAGCAGCCTACCACCGAACAAAAGCACATTATCGGTAGATCGAATCTGGAACTTGTAACAGTAGTACTCTCGCATAGCCACGGTTGTTCTACCACTTCGTGTGTTTGCCTCTGAACGATGAAGATGTATTAAAAACAAACAGTTAATAAAAATAAAACGCATTACGCTATTTTTATGATCTTCACTTAAAAAAGGATAACAAATTGTTGGTACCTTCCATTTCTCCTTCGATGTTGTCATTGTTGCGAACCTCATTGATTGATACTCCGTGACGTGGTATGTTACCATGCCAACCCGACTCACCATTAGGAAAAAATAGAGGATACGACAATGGATCGTAACAACTGAAGTACGGCTGAATAGTTTGACTATATTCAGACCTACTGTACACAACAATACTTCGTTTATACGAAGTGATATTGTCATTACCTTCAACCCAAATACCAGCAACCTATATAATTGTGAACTATAAGTAAGTAAAATAAGCAATACTATTAAATAATTGCAATTAATATAATATTATATATACCTCCGATGTCGTTGGTCGGTTGTACACCCTTTGGTCAAGTTCAACCGAAGTATTCAAAGTGACTCTATAGTTGTCCAGAGGTCCTAGTTCCGCAAGTCTTCTAAATGTATCGACATATGGGTTTGTAGAAAGAACACGTGTTAAAATCTGAGTAATACGCCGATCAAGATTTGGCCATCGGAGTCTGTGATCTAACTCAGTATCAGGATCGTAAAAATACAACTGCAAGTACCTAGGGGTCCCATCCCTCGGAACTAATTGGTCGATTCTGTGATATATTCCTTTATGTGCACGAAAAGTATATACGCCGTCTCTCATATTGTTCAATGTATCATCCAATGTCACACCCATTGAGGCAAAAGAAAAATTGGTGTTATAAGCACGGATGTTTTTCCTAAACATATCTCCAATTTCATCTTGAGACGTGAAAAGTCGGTATAATTCCTCTGGAATTTCTAAGTTTGCTAACACAGTTTTCCCACTCATACAACAAAAGGTATCAAATTCATACTGAAATCGTTTTGCTCCACAATTAGGACATGCACCTCGTTCCTTTAAAACACGATGCTCTCCAGGTACACCATTGTAAACAAAATTATAAGGATCATCTTGTACGCTCCCATCTTGGAAGGAAGGTTGATCAACTACTTCAGCAAATTGGGGTAATAAAGTACGCGGATGAATTCGAATACCTAAAAAAATTGGTGTATTAAGTAATGAAGGTTGTAAAAGATGTCAAGTTCGAAAAAGAAATCATTGTTAAATAAATAGAAACCTCGTGATGTTCTATGCCTGACTACGTCAATTACAGATGGGAATGTGGTTGTCGGCGTAACATCATCTATCGGGGTTTGGTTGACTTGACTGCCATTTGAAATACGCATTCCATTATCGTTTCGTGTATTAGAACATCCTTTATTGTACTCCTTGCGTTTTATAGTAGAAACACTTGAGGCGTTCTCATTTATTGTTTGTGTAAATTGAGTAATATTAGTTTGTAAACTTCTTAACGGTGTCCTTTCTGTTGACCTATTACTCATTAAAGATATTGATGAAGCACTTTGGGAGGCATCACCACTCCCAAATTTAGATACTTTGTTATTTTCTTTGCGTGCAACATAGTATCTTTTTTGATACTCTTTTCGTTTTTCAGCTTTAGTAGATGCACTCGAGCTAGAAGCATTATTACGAGGGTTTGGTTGTCCATTAGTCATTGTAAATTGATAAAATGACAAATACCTTGCAAATTAAATAAAAGAGAGTTATCATAGATGATGAAATTCTCAAATCATTACAACATTCCAACACATAACTTACAGAAAAACAAACCGAATGATAACATTGAAATACATAATGATAACATTAAAATACATGACTTAAACCGAATATCGTGACTTAGAGAAAAAAAAACACAAATCCTTAAAACATTGACATACATAATGATAACATTAAGTGAAAGCCAATCTAAATACTTGGTGAAACAATGGTCTCCACAAACACCGCACCCTTAAAACCTCGAAACCAAGAAACGGGATAAAAACATTTGAAGGGCTTCATATCCATTTCAATTGTAAACAACTTCCCTAATTTTGTCATCACAAACCAATTACCATTTGTCACATAATGTGTTATATCGCACCACAATGACAATGATATCGAGGGGATCGGAGGACACGATAAGACCTTAATCCAGTAATCCCCTTGTAGTGTCCATAGGTTAATTGTCATCTCAAACATGCCAGTGCTAGCAAACATGTGAAGCTCATTTTTTACATTCACTAAAACACCTTGAACCATTCCTATAGAAGGAACGGGTGGAAAGCTTATCTCCTTGAACTGCTCCGAATTAACATCAAAACAAATCACCCTTTTCGTACCTCCAAGTCAACATTCGCAAACAGTGAAATATAGAGTACCACCACAAAATGTGCCAGCTGACCAATTGAAATGAGGGCTTAGGTACTCTTGTTTTGTTATGAAAGGAATATTTCTCCAAGAGTCTACTTCCCTAGAATAAACATAGACACCAAGTACACCACTCCTACGCTTTATATGCAAGACCTTGTAATCATCGTCAGCGTCAATGTACAAACCAACGGCATCAAGGTTATTTATATAGAATCCATGAGAATCGGGAGTTGACAAACGCTTGAAAGCAGTAGTTGTTGGATTCCAAAGAAGCAGCTCGTATGTATGATTCAAGCAAACACACAACAATCCATTCAAATGTGAAAGTATTGAGACATCATTATTTTGGTGATGGAATGGAAATGTAACTATGGAGCTTGGCCCATAGTCATTGGATTTAGAGATGATCGGACGAACAGAGCATGTTAGGTCGTCAATTAGTAGAACTCTCTGGTTAGATGAAACTAATGAGCGAGAACAATGTATATCCTTACGAAATCTTGTGTTAACAGTAACGCATACCATTGCTTACATACACTCTTAGAACGACCTACATCCTTCGCTGGCACCCTCGTTAATATCTCAAACACGATTGTATGAACAGGAAGGTCAGCCATGGTTATACCTTTGTTTAACACAGATAATGATTATTTAGTTGTCCAATCTAAGAAGATTATAGTTTGGTGAAACATAGGTGTAACCATTACATGTAAATCAAGTAATATAACATACTTGTAATAACAAAGTAAAGCATACTTCTACAATTACTTCAATATGAGGGAAACAAAAAGCAAAACACGAAACACCAAGAGAGACTTTAATATTCAACAACTAAACATAAAACAACACCAAATGTTTCTAACTTAAACACAAACTTGGATAACGATCCATAATTTAAATATCCCGTGCCTCGACCATATCTGGTTCGTACGTAATCGTACTCAACTCCGTAGACTTCAAAATATTAACTGAAATAACAAATAAAATATAATTTTTATTAAATTACATGAGCCATTAAATCTAACTAATTTTTAGAATGTTCATGTGTAAAGCATAACATACTATCTAGTAGATGAACCAACTTGACACGTGATACATATATGATAGACCTTTGTTGCACGGCTCGAATGGAACGTATAACATCGGAAGGCTTCAGGGCAGACAAAAACAATTGTATTGTGTGACCACTGTATATTACGATTTTGGGTTAAAGTTCTTCTAATAATAATATTTTCTTACATATAATGTAAATATTATGTTTGTAATATGTTAATAATAAATAATAACTTACATCTTGTCTTGAAGAGAAAGTTCAAAACAACATCGATCACGTTTGCCTTCTATTATTCTCCCAACCACATCTATAACAAAATCAGCCAAATCGTATACACCATATATTATACATACATATATAAAGTTTTACATATTTAATAAAAAATATAGATAGAGAATTTATATGTACCAACAATATCCATTTGAGGTCTCCTGTCATGCTTCAATTCTATAATGGAAGGGACCAATGGATATAAAGAAGCACCCCTTGGAATCGTAAGCATAAGTGAAGAAAGCTTTGTATATTCGTTGATGACAATTTTTTTCTCGGACCAAACTAACACGTAATTCTGGTATTTTGGGCACTCATGATAGTTGAGATTCTCAATTTGGAAATGATTCAAGGAAAAAAAACCACCCATCAATGCCGCGTCATTATATATGTGTATCAAATGTTGTGGGACGAACGCAACAATTTTTTGTCTCTAAAAAGAAAAGAAATTTAGTGGTGGAAAAACGCTTACTCGTACAACACAAAGTAAATTAAAATAATGTTCTTACGTGTTGATCAAGAAAAATAACCACTAATCTCTTTTCATCGATGTCATGCCAAATAAACTCCACCTTAACAAAGATTATATTATACCATGCTCTATCATTTCTCAATGATGAAAATTCTTCAACGGAAAAATGATCAGACATATCCTATTAAGTGTTCAATGTTAGTTAACTAAAAAAATAAAAACTCCAGAAACTTAAACTTAAACTAAAACATGATTAAAATTAAACAACAAATTTAAAATTAAACTAATACATAATTAAAATTTACATAATTAAGATTCAAACTAATTCGAGAAAAAAAAAAAACTACAGTCATCATCAAAGTTGTTCTAAGGTTCCCAAACCATTTCTTCATCCAATGGTGGTTCGTAAACCGCCCCAGGGTCAGTTTCATACCCTTCAGCCCAGCTCGGTAGTTCTTGTGTTTGACTGTGGTTTTCCACATAAGGGGGGTTTGAAGGTGGAGGATGCATAGGCAGTATAGGAGTGTTTGCCACCGGACGATGATGCCCCTCCTCAATTTGTAGTCCACCAAATTGTAGTTGAGCGAATGTATAGTCATACGCCCAATTCAACTCTTCATCCGTCCAACCAAATGGATCATCATGTTCAGGGTTTGTCACCGGATGAGGGTTTGCCACCGGAGGTGGGTTTGACACCGGAGGTGGGTTTGCCATCGGACAAAAAGGGTTTCTAACTTCAGGGTTTGAAGTTAGAGGGTTTGAATCAGGAAGGTTTAAATGGCGACGGGATGATCGTCCATGGTTTGTTGACCCTTGTGGTTCAACGGGAATTGGATAACCACCACCCATACCTCTCAATTGATATTTGTTTGGAGTGATTTATAAACTGAAAAATACAATTTTGATTGGATATAAAGATCAATTTTAAAGCAAATAAAAATAGTTTGGTTAAATATAAAAAAAAAGGATTGTGTAAACTGAAACATACAATTTTTATAATTCTATTTATCTCCAAACAACTACTCTTTATATTTTATTTACTTTTTAACTAACCAAAATATAATTCTTTTTTTCTTAACGCCTTTTTCTTTTATTTGTTTTTACATTTATATAAGCTAAATCACTCTAATATAAAGTTTACTTCTATAATTTTAGAGATGCAAACGCACACTAAAGTAACACCTTCATATTCATTTATTTAACTTTAATCGAACCAATCAATCTTCGTAAATATTTTGCCCATTGGTTGTTAATAAAATTTATGTAACTTTAGGAAACACTGTATTATGGGTTTTCTTGAATTGGTAATAAACCACGCAGACAATAGTAAATGAAAAATTACCCAGAAAACATATGAAATTAAAACAGTAAATAAGAGGTATTAGTATTTAAAAATTAATGTGCAACTTGAGGAACATTATATGCACACAATGTAACAGATTTTTATCAAATTGTTAATGGTAATTTTGTTATGTAATTTATCAGTTTAGTTACTTCTAATCGTTTGAATTTTATTTTTGTATGTTTATGAAAATACTGGGTCAATTGTAAGAAACTCTATGAATGGATGCAGTTCTAGTTCTAATTGTTAAAGATTGAAGAAAAAACGTGCTTTGGAATTGTCATATTATCTGTGTTTGAAAACCTTGTGTGCATTGTTCAAATTGATAAATGGACATGAATCCTATAAAATTGTTGAACATTTTTAGAATCCTCGGAATTGATATTACATGATGCTAATCATATTTTTTTTTAATGAAGTGATGGTGGAACTGTTTTTGATATCAAAGGCCAACAATTTAATATGTAATCCATCAAACTAATATGTACAAACTGGAATGAAAGGTGTTGTCTATAACACTATAACCAACTTGATAAATGTATATGTAGTATAATAAATATAATATAAGAGGTATTAGTATTTAAAAATTAATGTGCAAATCGAAAAATATTAACACTAATTTGAGTGAATATTTGCATACTAAATTTAATGTTAACATCGGAAAAAATCTGGAAAGCCACAAACCAAATCAGTTGCCGACCTATAGTTTACATGTATGGTAATTTAAGGGTTATGTTTTCTTAGTTTAAACTTATTTTTATAAATATCTTTTAAATCATTAGTTCGTATAAAAAAATTAATGATAAAAAGATCAAACAATCGGTTCATCTTAGATGATCAGTTTTAAGTTTCAACCCGAATCGACCCGAATCGTTAAATGGTAAAAACCGAATGGTTATATCAAACAGTTATATCAAACAATCAGGAAACAGTTATATCAAACAATCAACCTTCAACCGATAAAATTTTGACAGGATTTCAACAACAAAAACTAATTAATAAAAAGAGGCAGTTAAACAATACATCTAGATTCAACAACAAAAACTAATTAATAAAAAAAACAAAGAGGCAGTTAAACAATACAGATCCAAAAACCACAGTTATTTCAACATTTACAACCTTCTAAAGTTTAAAGACACAGTTAAAAGTTACAAAAAAAATCAAGAAATTTGGAAGAACTTACAACAATGCAAGAGGCAGATGTAAAAAGCCGACAAAAAATGTGAAACCTTGATGTGAGAGCCGAGAAACAACGTAAGATCCAGATGCAAAGAGTCAATATATTCTGAAATCGAAGTAAAGTAGAAGTTGTTAGGTTGATGTTTTGAAGGTTTAATTGATGCAAGATTTAAAAGTAGGATTTAGTTGAACTGAGATAAACTTACAATTTGAAAGTTCAATTCGTCTCAGTTGAGTGTAGTTGAGTGTTTGTAGAGTGTTGAGCTTGATGAAGTATTTATAGAGACTGAAGCAAGCATGCTCTATTTCAGACAACAGTAAAATCTTGCTTTACAGCTGTAGATGTAAAAGCAGTACGTCAGTTGAGTGTAGTTGAGTGTAGAGTGTTGAGCTTGATGAAGTATTTATAGAGACTGAAGCAAGCAAGCTCTCTTTCAGACAACAGTAAAATAGTAAAATCTTGCTTTACAGATGACATGACTATTTCTGATAAGTAGTAAAAAAAACAAAAGGACAAAAGTCAAACAGACATTTCTGACATGACTTGGTTTCTGAAAAGGTTGAGATATATTAGAAGATATTAATCTAACTAAAGACTTATTAAGAATATGAAAGGGGTAATAGTTGACTGATAACTAAAAAGGGTTATATGATTTAAGAAATAATCCTTTTAGGACACGATAACTAAAAAGGTGAAACCAGTTATATGATTTAAGAAAGGGTTATATGATTTAAGTTCTTTTAGGACATGATTTAAGAAAGGGTTATATGATTTAAGAAATAATCCTTTTAGGACATGATTTAAGAAATAATCCTTTTAGGACATGATTTAAGGGTTTTAGGACACGATAACTAAAAAGGGTTATATGATTTAATCTAACTAAAGACTTATTAAGAATATGAAAGGGGTAAGAGTTGACTGGTTTTAATTGTTTTCATAAAAAAACTTCTCTATTTGTAAATTATTGTTTTAGTAATAAAACCAATATTGTTAATCTTGCTTTAGAAACATGCTCTCTTTCAGACTAATAGTAAAATATTGCTTTACAGGTGACATGACTATTTCTGATAAGTAGTAAAAAAACAAAAAGGACAAAAGTCAAACAGACCATTTCTGACTTGACTTGGTTTCTAAAAAGGTTGAGATATATTAAAAGATATTATTCTAACTAAAGACTTATTAAGAATATGAAAAAAGTCTTTGGATTATAACTTGAAGTTGGATTCTAAGTAAACAATAAGTTTATTCAAAAAGTTGCTGATCTAATCTGTCAAACAATAAGTTTATTCAAAAAGTTTATTAAAAAGAGTTATCATTTGATGCAAGTGCAAAGCTGTTTAGAGTTTTTACCTGATTCATTGTCGGTTTCGACTTGCGGCAGGTTGAATCGCCAAAGGTTTTCTATGCTTTTTAGGGGGGAAATGGGCGCGTCTCTCCACAGGGCATACAAAACACAGATTATTGGCGGAAGCCCGCCAAATTTAACATATAAAGTTTTTTTTATATGTTAAATATGGCGAGCTGCTGCCAATAACCTGTGTTTTGTATGCCCTGGGAGAGAAGCACCCATGTTCCCCCTAAAATGCAAAGAAAACATCAGGGTCAACCCCAGTGGATCTTGTGTCGAATAGAGAGAAAATCATTAATTCGGTGTCATTGAACCCTATCCAAACACTGTATAAGTATTAAACAGATCAGACTCAAATAGCGAACAAAAACGTATGAAAATACAGATTTAGACTTCATATACCGTTTCATAAAAAAAAACTTCTCTATTTGTAAATTATTGTTTTAGTAATAAAAACAATATTGTTAATGATAATTTTTGACCCAAAAATTGAGTTTAAGAACAAGAAATGAATTCAAGAACAAAAATTGGATCTAAGAACGTCTTCTATCTATGAATCTAAGAACAAAAACTGAATTTCACAGTTCATACCTTCTGCTGCGTTTGCAGGCTTCTGCTACAGCTTCGACTTCTACTATGGCTCTTGCTTCTGCTGCAACTCCTGCTCGCCTGTGTTTGTACATCCATCCGTTGCTGATCTAATCTGTCAAACAATAAGTTTATTCAAAAGAGTTATCATTTGATGCAAGTGCAAAGCTGTTTAGAGTTTTTACCTGATTCATTGTCGGTTTCGACTTGCGGCAGGTTGAATCGCCTAAGGTTTTCTATGCTTTTTAGGGGGAAAATGGGCGCATCTCTCCACAGGGCATACAGAACACAGGTTATTGGCGGCAGCCCGCCAAATTTAACATATAAAGTTTTTTTATATGTTAAATATGGTGAGCTGTCGCCAATTAACCTGTGTTTTGTATGCCCTGGGAGAGAAGCACCCATGTTCCCCCTAAAATGCAAAGAAAACATCAGGGTTTGCTTGAGTTGCTGGTAGTTTTCCCACTGCATTTAGAAACCATAAATAACAATCTAAACTTTACGCATTCAAGTACAAAAACTGATGAATTCAAGTACAAAAACTGATCAGACTCAAATAACAAACAAAAAACATTAGATGTGGTTTATAACGATACCTAGAGGTTAACCCAGTGGATCTTGTGTCGAATAGAGAGAAAATCATCGATTCGGTGTCATTGAACCCTATCCAAACACTGTATAAATATTAAACAGATCAGACTCAAATAGCGAACAAAAACGTATGAAAATACAGATTTAGACTTCATATACCGTTCAGCTCGTCGACGTTGTTAGGGTTTCGCTCCGGACCTCTTGCTTCTGCTGCAACTCCTGCTCGCCTGCTCGGATAAAGTAAATCTTGAATGTCTTATATTTACACATTGGTCAATATATGATTAGTGATTACAAAATCTCAATAAAATATTTTACTGAATCTTTTTAGTTGGTAATGAACTAATAATATTTATTTTCTATTAAAAAACCATTAATATGATTGCTCAAGTCAATAAATATAACTCTTGTCGCAAACATAAAGTTAACCAAATCCAAACACATATGTAGAAGTTATAAACAGATCAGACTCAAATAATAACTTTGTCTCTCTCTCTCACACATATATATAGTTTCATAGTTTAAGTCATACAGACACCTATAGATAAAGAGTAAACCCATAACCACCTATAGCAAGCTATCCAACAGATTTATTCCACTTTTCATGGCATGCAGTCAACATTGATTAGTCCATCCGAATAAGCATACAAAACTTTTCTTAATTCATAATGTGAGCAAAGCAAACACTCATTCTGTCACGACTTCTGAGATGTAACACATATACCAATCACTCAATCTTCATATCTCAAATATGCCCTATGTTGATAATAATTTTGAATCTACACAAATCAAGCCAAACAGACCTCCATTTCTAAACAGATGCACCAAAACAACACATAATAGAGCAAATATTCATAACCAAAACCTAACAAAATCAAACACGTTCAAAATGAATTAAGGAACTCGAATCAATCAGTATACATTGACTAACACTTGATCTGATCAGATCAGATCAAAACAACACGTAAACGAAAAATACAACTATTCATTACCAAATTTGTTTTGACCCAAATTTGTTTTCACATGTTTCTCAACCCGCCCATTTTGCCACTACTAATCTCAAGGAAAGTCTGTATTGAGAAAAACTGCAGTACCTGTTGGACGAAATATAACAGGACAACCAGGGGTATTTGTGAAAACAAATGTATCATTTGATCCCTGTATAGTATTCACCAACCAGTGAAAGAATGATTAAAAAATACAAAGAAGTTAATCAATATATATTTCATATCTTTTCTTGGTTGGAGGTCTCAAATAAGCATACCTAATATCTTTTCTTAGTTGACGGTTTCAAGGGTGCCTCAACTAAACCACCAAACACCGCCTCTTTATGATCTCCGACAACCTGAAATTTGTTAATCAAGTTTCAGTTTAAAGATAATTTAGAAGGTTTTATGTCTAAAATATACACTTTGGACGCCTTGCGACCAGTTTGACCCAAAGATATAAACAGGTTGAATTCGGACTTACCAGCAGACTTAGCCCGGGGGAAAGATTACTTCTTCTTTACAAAGTTGACAAAGATATACCATGCCTCCATGTACTGCATATGAAAACCAAATACAAAATAAAAATAACATAACACTACAAATTCTTCCATACAACACAATCAAAATCAAATGCAATACCTGTACAGCAGGACCCATTTCTTTCCTCGACTAAGAACCGGGAGTGCAACATAAAGAGCAGCCCGTGTGTCTTCAGTCATAAGCTGCGATGGTTCCGACATATTCGGTAGTTTAGGCCCGCTCAGTTTATCCAGATTTGTCATACACAAGAGCCCAACCCTCCTCTTCTAGAACCTCACTGGGCATATCCCTTAGTTTTGGCTGCAGCCACCAAATCACCAAGCCAAAAAATTAGGTTAATACAAATAAAGATAGGAAAACAGATGTGTCGCAGGGTCAAGTTGGGTAACAGTAATATGCCAATTAACTTACCTTAACATGAATTTAAATGAAACCAAATAACAGCACCAAGTTCACTAATATGTAGATTTCTTATAATGTGTAGATTTATGTTGTTTTTTTCTTTTCTTTTCTAGCATTTTTGCAAGACTGGTGATTTAAACCTCATATACTGTTCTTCACTTTAGCAGCCTTGATGAAACAGTGAATTCGGGTTTCATATACAAATTACCTAAAAAGTAAAAACTATAAACTAAGAAAAAAATATCAATAATGATATAATTTACCTTGAGAGAGGCTCCACCAACTATGAAACATCAACATTTCTTAGCCCTCCCAATTCCTTGCAGTTGGAACCATTCACAGACCCTGCATATAAATACATTAAAACTCAATTTTAAACTCAAGACCACCCACACAAATATATAATTACTTATTTGTATTACATAATAGCAAAGTTGTTATAATTATGCATGAGCAACTCCTGATCCGTTTCCTTTTTTAGCTAATTTCTTTTAAAATTCTTAACAATTTAACACATTAGCATGACCTGGAGCGAGAAGCAACCAACACACAAGTGAATGGGTCAAAATTGTTATTGTTAACTATATTAAAAACATATTTAAGGAGCTGAGAAGGCTAGCCGGTTATACCAAGCTGCAAATCAAAAGTTAAAACACCAGCTTCCACATATTTAGACATAAAAACCCTAGAAACCATGAAAATCTCACCAATATCCGAGTAGCCAATGTATTCGACAGACCACGATTCGCGAGTGCATCCAGCAAACAGCCAACATGATGCTCACAAAAGAATGAAGACCCCACGGTCTTCATCTTCAACTGTATTCACATTTCAAGAAAACAAAAACCGTAATCAATACAAAAATATATACTCTCTCCGTAGATCCATTCACAAAACATTAAAAAAAACACAAAACCAGCACAGATCTGAAAGTATTATAACAGATCTGATAAAGATGTTTATAAAAAACTTAAATGATATAAAATTTAACAAACAAAACTATAGATAGGGTAAAAAACGGTACCACTAAGGCTGAATTTGAAGGTTCTTGAACCAAGCCGTAGTGTTCTCTCTTTCACCTGTTCATCGGTCTTCGTCTTCAACTATATTCAAATTTCCAGAAAACAAAAACCCTAATCAATACAAAAATATATACTCTCTCCGTTGATCCATTCACAGAACATTAAAAAAAATCACAAAACCAACACAGATCTAAAAGTATTATCACAGATCTGACAAAGATTTAAAAAAAAACGTACAAGATAGGGTAAAAAACGGTACCGGTTCCATGGATGAAAGGGGAGAAGACGGTGATGGCGACGACCGGTTCCATGGATGAAAGGTGGAGGTGCGGTGGAGGATCTAGGGTTTGTAGAGAAAGGTGGAGCGGCGGATGAAACAATTGTGGTTTAGAGAGTGATAGAAAGAATATATTGGATCCATCAAACTAAAAACGGGTCAAGTTGATCCGGCTAAGATCCGCGTGGGTATCAGGTGTTGAAAACAAGTTTTCAACACTTTGTGCTTAACAGGTTTGTACAATGGGCTTCAAAGACTTGTAAAGTGGCAAATGACCATTTCTATCCTTCCTATATGCTTTATAAAGTAGTATAGATATATATATATATATATATATATATATATATGCGAGAACCGCGAGAACAATGTGAACATAACCAAAAATACCTAAAAAAACCTACCCCCCACCCCTCCCCCCCCCCCCCCAAAAAAAAAAAAAAACGCTAACCCCCCCCCCCCCCACCCCCAAAAACCTAACCCCCCCCCCCCCAAGCTAAAATGCTAAAATCTAAACCCCCAAAAAATCTAAAAAAAATAAAAAAACACACACAAATTTTTTTTAATATTTTTTACATTAAAATCGCTACTTTTAGTAGCAAAAAAATCGCTACTAAAAGTAGAAGTAGCGATTTTTTTATAAATTTTTTTTGTGTGTTTTTTAGCTACTTTTAGGTATTTTTTGTTGTGTTCACATTGGTTCTCGCGGTTCTCACAATAAAGGGTGGTTCCTAACGGAACCTTCTCCTATATATATATATATATAGGATTAGGTTCAAGAGTGAACAACTTCTTAAGAGTGAACTGAGTGAACTAATCTTAGCCCTTGATCATTCTTTTAGATTAAAAGGGTAAGATTGACATTAGCCAAGTATATTTAATTAAAATCCCTTAATTTTCTCATCTCTTAACTCTCACACTCTCTCATTTTTAATTATTTCTCCATTATTTTAATTATAAGAAATTGAAGGGCTTTAAATTTTGGTAAACCATCATGGATTATGACATTATCTTTCGACATCTTCAGCTCATATGTTGAAGTTGATTAATGAATATTGCAAGTATTATTATCACTCAAGAAGATGATAAAGACAAAACTATTATTTTTTTCAAATGTTTTTTTTTTTGGAAATATTATGTTTACAAATTATTTAATTTCCAAATATTTGTAGCAGTCATTTCTTTATCCATAGATTTTGTTTTAATTTTAACTTAAATATTATTTTTCTTTTATTATCCATATATATATATGTATATATATATATATATATATATATATCGATATCATAATATATTGTTTTCAACTTTTTATAATTTTCAATAAATATTGAAAAATTTCACTGAGATTAAAATTGTAATTATTTTTGGGCATTAACTTTTTTTTGAATATGTTATAAAGTTATTTATTTTTGCATACATGTGACTTGTTTCATTTTCATTAATTTTATAATTTTTATATGAATCTACTCGTGTGCATGCATAATGTACTATATGTTGTTAATATACACATATGTAACCATTTCTGAATATAATGCACAGATGTATAAAAGTTTGTACATATGTGTATAAACTAACAGTTGTGTATCTTGTATAAACTAATTGTTAGCGAGAGTTTACACATGTGTATAAACTAACAGTTATGCGTCTCGTATAAACTGATAGTTTGCGAGATTGTACACATGTGTATAAACAAACATCTGTGTATCTTGTATAAACTGATACTAGCGAGACTATACACATACGTATACACTAACAGCTGAGTATCTTGTATATGCGGAAACTAGCAAGATTTTAGGGATTTTGATTAATTGTTTAATAAATGCAATTTACAAAAGACACAAACACCCTTATGTCATTTATTTTAAAGGGAAGTTACAACATTATAATTACAATCTTGCCATTGTTTAAAAATCTCTAGATGATGTAATCCAATGGCCCAGATTAGTTCACACAGTTCACTCTCAACCTAGTGTTCACTCTAGAACCACCCTACCCTATATATATATATATATATATATATATATATATATATATATATATACATACGAATTCTGGAGAAAACACCTAAAAATATGAAAACGGTGAGAACAACTTTGGTGTTGACATGTGGCGTTGGTGCTAACATACACTAGCGGTAATATTGTCAAAAACCCATGCACATGTCCCTCTCATGTCAAAGACCATGCTCATGCAAGTCACATGCATATTACACAATCTTTTTTTAAACTTCGGTAAGTTTTTTATACGTGATTATTTTTTTATAAATTACACAATAAAATCGAGTGTTTTATTATCTTTCAAATGAGTATACTATTGTTATACTTTTAAAAATAAAAAAAAAGCCATAAAAACACAAAGTTCAGAAAAACGTCATGAAAATAACCAGTTGAAAACGCCATAAAACACCAATTTCAGAGAAAACACCATGAAAAACCCAGTTAAAAACGCTATACAAACACCTATTTCAAAAAAAAAAAAACGCCACAAAAAACATAGTTGAAAATGCCATAAAAACACCTAGTTCAGAAAAAACATCATAAAAAATCTAGTTGAAAACAGAAAAACACCATACAAACCCAATTGTAAACGCCATAAAAACATTAAGTTGAAAATGTCATAAAGAAAACTCAGTTCATTTTTTTTCAAAAATTATATCGATAGTATACTCATTGGAATGATAAGAAAACGCTAGATTTTATATAAATATATGTGTATTGTCAAATCTTAAATTATACACATATGTATATAGTCGATTTTAAACTATACATATGTGTATATTACGAAAAACTTAGAGAAAATGTGTTGTCTAGAATGCTTCTCAAGTTTCTCAATTAGCCTTGTGTTTCTCACACAATCCTAATCGTATAGATAGATATATATAGGGAGATGATCATGAGAAAACTAAATATAAATAAGAAAACTAAAAAATAACAAAAAAAGCCTAAAAACATGGCAATTTTTTTTACATTTTTTTATAAAAATTCGCTACTTTTAATGTATAAAAAACTTTTTTTTTCAAAAAAAAAAAAAAAACTTGTACAGCATTATATGTATATGCTGCACATCTGCATTATATGCTTAAAATTAGCTTTTGAGTTTAGTTTAGCTTTTAGGGTTAGGTATTTTGGAGGTTTAGGATTAGATTAGGTTTTTGGGTGTGGGGGGAGGGGGTTTAGGTTTTTGGGGAGTGCGGGTAGGGGGGGTTAGGTTTTTTGAGGGGTGCGGGTGTGACAACTGCCACTTTCCGTTAACTTTCATACACTTAAAATTACTCATTTTTAGCTATACATTTATATGTTTTGAACGTCCGAACTGCATATTTCATGACATACACTTAGAATACTCATGGAATACTTATTTATGATACACATGATTCATTTTTATTGATTACATATGAAACAGTTTAAACAATGCATCGAAACAACTAGAATAGCACTTAGTGAACTAGTGTGCTGACAAAAACGCAGGATCCGCATAAACCATCTTAATGACATCTTTAGGACTCAGACGAAAGTCCAACATCTAATATATATTTAACCCTAACTAGGAATGCAAGGGTTTGGTTTAATACCTTCCCGAAGTCCGATAACACTAAAAACTGCCCGAAAAGCACTAAAAGTCACAATTTCAACACTATTCCGCAGAAATTCTGCAGAAATCAGCATTGTAAGTTATATGCAATGTACAAAAGTGTCGTTTAACCTAAAATTCATATTAGAATACCTTTGGGTATCATCTAAACCAAGAATCAAATCAATTCACACAACTTACACAAGCTTAGAGTTCAAATAACGACTAACGGAAACAACGCCAAACGAATATCCGAACGATATCTAATCTTTTTTTAGTGACCATGTAACATTACTGGTCACTTAACACCTTGAAACACTTAAATCCATTAAACATCTAAAGCTTCCAAACATTTTTTTCTAAGAAATCTAACACTTGAAAACACTTGAAACAATTCACAACATACACCCCATGTGGGACCCACCCCCTTGCCCACTTGGTAAAAGATCTTGATATTTTCACCACTTGTGCAAGTGGTGAAACTTGGTGAAAGACTACAACAAGTTACCTTGAATTCACTAAGCACAATACATTACATTTTCACCTTTCATTACACACACTTAAAAAACTCTCTCAATCTTCATCTTTTTAGCCAAGAACACCCACCAAAAACTTTCACTTTTTAGCATTTCTTTGATGATCAAGATGGAGTTACATGGATCTTAGGAGGATCTAAAGAAACCACAACTTGAAGAAGTGATTTCCTTCCATTCAAGAGCTTTCAAGCATCAAGATCAACATTTTTCTTTGCTTTTATCATCGTCTAGATCATCCCTAGCCACAAGAGCTAGAAGTGAGCCTTCTAAATCTCTTTTTCATACTTATTTATGTATTTATTGTTTAAAAAACAAGTTATAACTAAAACAATCATACAAAATAAGATGAAAATACAAAGAAGCAAAATAAAAATCATGAATAAGAAATTGTTTATGGTGTGATTTAAAGCTTATAACTTGCATATTTGATCAAGTTATGATGAATATCATATGAATAACTTGTTAGATGATGTTTAAAAACATGATGTAACAAGTGTACATGAAAATGTTAAAAGGGTTATGTTAAACATAATGTTTAAATGGATGATCATAATCTTTGATATTATTAAGGTGAATAATGTTTTTCACTAAAAATAATGCTTTTACAAGATTTATAAAAAAGAAACATACAAGATGGGTTTTGTATAAAGGTTCAACAAACTAGAAGTAAAGTATGGTTTTTGAACTAGTAAACATATGTAAAGTGTGACACCTGTGTCACTTCAACCATCAAACAAATACCAAACCAATGAACTATTGCATTTCATACTTGGTATTTGTATAAATATGTGTACCGTTTGAACATATCAAATCTTGTTCGATTTCGAGCTCTAAATCGCTTTCTGGAAAGTTATACGCGAACTGATGCGTAAACGGAGTCAGATTAACGCGACAAATACTCCGGAATAGTGAAATAGGCTTAACATACCTTAAATAACCTTTACATAACTTAGAAATAAGTTTTGGAGGGTTTGGTGTGTCGAAATCAAGTTTATTCGCTTATAGGGACTAATTTCGACAAACTGCGAAAGTATGCCGATTCATACTGTAACGAATACTCCGGAACTTGATCATAAGTTAAATATGCCCTAAATATCCTTTATATAGCTTAGAAATAGGCTTTGAGGTGTTTGGTGCGCAAAAATAAACTTTTTGATCAATAGGGACTAAAAGCGTCAAAAAGTGCATAAGTTTGCATTTTCGCGCATATCTTACGTTCTGAATATATCCGGACATCCAAAAATTTATGTAAGCATTAAAATATTTTATTTTAGTGTTTGGCATGATAAAATTCCATTCGTCGCGTAATTTGGATCGTTTTTCGCGTCCATTCGTGTTTCGTCGTAATTAACAGAACAACGCAACCTTACGACCAAACGAGCCGACATCCGAGATATTTTTGAGCATATTTTAAGTTCCCTATACTTTAAATTCATTTTAGAGCCTTGAAATGGGGTTAGCGGGGCTTAAACGTGTCAAAAATGCATTAAAAACCAAGTTTCAGCAGTGCAGGGGCCAAATCTGACATTTCTGGAAAGTTTGGCCAGGCGGGCCGCGTAGCCCAGAGAGTCATCTTACGCAGGGCGCGTAGACTTCCCAGTTCAGCAAACTGATTTTCTGGTTTTGCAGCTGGTTTCAGGCTTATTCCCATGGTTTTCCTCAACCTATGTGCTTGTTTTAAGTGCCCATTGTATTTCAAATCAGTGGGTGCACTTGTACGGTTGAGATTGAAGCTCGGGAATCGAGGAACGATCTTAACGGTGGACCGAAATCTATAAATACCCACCAAGAATTCATTTGTTCCTCACACTTTGATCTGAATATTCTCTAAGTTGAAGCTCAAAGCTTCATACCTGAGAATTCTTAGATCAAACCTCCATAGCTTGGACCTTTTGTAAGTATTATTTCGTGCTTTTATGCGTTTTTAGCACGAAAGTCAAACAGTTTTTGACTTTTTGATTTGACCAGTCAATGGTCAACATGAAGTTCGTTTGAATTTCGTAACGTTAGCGTAATCACGATGGTTATAGTCTCTCGTGACTATACCTACTGATTACCACGTTAATTAGGCATACTGACGAGTCATAGTTTCGGTCAAAATACGCGTTTAAGCGTATTTTGCAACTAAACTATTCTTGGGTATCAAAACCGTTTGTTTTGATATCAAACTTGTTTTCTAACTTCGTTAAACATGTTTTAACATGTTTAGCTCGTCACTTTAGGTTTAGTGCTTATATAGGGTCGTAAGATAAGCGGTCTAAACAACCGCTTAGACTTTCGAACCCGACCAGTTTGGTCGATCATTAGGATCCAACCAAACACATTAGGTGACCATAATTGTATAGGGAATAACCTTCCGAGGTTATACCTTATGGTCACTTCGTTTAGTTAGTTGTATGATAGGTAGTTTATATGCCTTAGGAAAATGACCAAAATGCCCTTTTTGCGTGAAAATTCATTTTAAGCATATGTAACCTAAAATTTTGACATCTAAACTTATTAGGAAACATTATTAGACTTGTTAAGGCATATAATACTTGTCATAGGACTAGTTAGGCGGTCCGAACGCGTTTTACGCGAACGACGCGTTAAAGTAGCGTAAGCTACCTAAACGGGTCGTAATGGGTCGTAAGCACTTAGGTTAGGTTTCGATTTAGTATGTAGACTTTGTTAAACCATATTACATGAGTTCCCATACTCATTTGGTTTACGAAACCACATCCTATCCGATCTTCCGATTTAGGTCCGGTTATTAACATAGTTACCTATATTAGGTGCCGTTTGATTTCCGTGATCCCTCTAGCTTTGCTTGGTAGTTGTTCAAGACTTTTAAGCACTCTCAAGTGAGTACATAGTCCCCTCTTTTACTATTTTCAATGTTTTGGGGTGAAACATGTGTACCTATTTGTTATGTTCATGATTTCAAAGTATAAATTAATTATACTTGTTAGTACTTATCTTTTGACAAACTGAATGATTATTTATGGTTTAAATACTAGTTTTTCAAAGATTATAAAATTATTTGTTGGATTGTACTTGTTTTATACATTCACCAGACCGATTGGTAGTATAATATAGCGCTATAGGATTAGACACCCCATTCCTGTTGTATGGAATGTCAGAAACCGATTTTTATCCAAATAAAGATTGCCTTTGTGGTACTTCTATAGTCTCCAATGGTGTAGTTTGATACACTAAGGTTTGAATGAATTCCAAATCACATTTTTTTGTATATTTTGTTATACTTCCAAGGTATAGTTTGATATACTCTCATATGTGATATTGTACAAAACAACAAATATTTTGTTAATTACTAAAACATAGTTTAATATGTTATTTATAAAACCAAAGCATAGTTTAATATGTTATTTATAAAACCAAAGCATAGTTTAATATGTTATTTATAAAACCAAAGTATAGTTTAATATGTTATTTATAAAACCAAAGTATACTTTTGATATACTACTAAAAACTATTATTTTGACAACTAAAGTATATCTAATATACTATCTGTTTAACTATTTTGGAACTAAAATATATTTTTAATATATTACTTATTTGACTTTCTTAAAACCAAAGTGTATTTTTATATATACTACAAACCTTATTATCAAAACATTGTTTTACAAACAACATATTTTATACAAACTCATTTTACTTAGTTAATTATTTATGCATCTTTCTTTTATATCATCTGATTTTTTATTACTTGTTATGTGATTTATAAAAGAAAACATTTTTAAGTTCATGACTATTTTTTTTAAAACATTCTTTTAAACTTATAAGTCATGAATCCTGCATTAATAAAACCTATGTATCTCACAGGCATTTTTATGCTGACGTACCTATTTTTACACATGTTTCAGGTGCTGCTATGTGATGATTGTTGATACATGCTATACATAGGATGGACTTGTGCCTTAGCGACTTTAAAACTTGAAAGACAATATTGTATTTATCTGATTTGTAATAAAACAATGAGTTCAATAATTCAATAAAACAAAATTATTTAATCCATGGTTGTGAAACAATGATTCTGTTACGACACTCCCCGACGTTTCCGCCACGATTTGTTGTTTTACGTGGTCAGGGTGTGACAGAAAAGTTGGTATCAGAGCCAATGGTTATAGGGAAGAGGTTATTAGTAATGCTTTGACCTAGACTATAACCTTTCTAGGACCCTAACACAAGTTATCTTGTGTTTAGTCTTAAAACAATACCGTCGCCTATCTTTAGGTGACAACCAAAATAAGAACACAAATTCCGAATCCGCTTTGAAAACCAATCATCTGTTCTAGGATGATTTATTATAAGGTTTTGAACATTCAAAGTTTTCAAAATCCCGTCAAAGTTGGGTCTTATAATGTGAACACGTGCAATCTGGAAGGGTGGATGCCTGTACTCTGAGCTTTCTGTCTAAGGCTAGAGTGTTCGTACAAATCCACATAATCGGACCAGTCACTCTTACCTGGGAACTCTTGGGGTGAGTGTCCACTTATAGGCTAAAGCATGTCTTCGCGATACATTAATATGACCCACTTACTTTGATTAGTCACCGTCTCATTTGTTTGCCTTAGGTAACAAATAAATGATCGCAATTTTTATGCGTTGTCATTCTGTTTTCATTTCCCTTGTTTCCTCCCATGTCTTCCATTATCTTCATGATGCCTCTTCATCGCAACAACATTCAAATGTCCGAACTAGGTGTTACAATTGCCCAACAAACAGGCGTCGTACTCCAGAGGACCGTTGATTTAGCTATCACAATGATTCACCTCAGGGATGAAGCCGTACAAGGGAACCGCTTCTTGGTGCAATCAATGCGACCGTCATCATCCGAATCAAATACCATGTTTCAAATGTACCCACTGTGGACGATGGGGACATCTGGTTAACATGTGCCGCTTTGCTATACAAAACAAAGCTGTTGTAAATCCTGATGCTGCTCAACCTCCTGCAAGGAAACCTTATGCCGGTACTGCGCCGATGTGCAACAAATGTAATGCACCTCACCGAGCTTACTTGCAGTGTCGTCTGTGTGCATCATGTGGACGACTCGGTCACCTGGCAAATGCTTGTTAATTCAACCCCAAGCCAAGGTGGTCCAAACCAACCAAGTCAACCCTGCTCGTATGATTGATGTCACACCCCTTTCTGCGGCGGAAGCACGAGGTGTGATCATGAAAGGTTCTCATTGCATACGAAAGGTAAACATACTACATGCTCATAAAATAACTTCAAAATGCCAAACATTACATAACCGAAAACATGGTTTAAGTGTTTACATCACAAGACAGCATTTTATCTGATAAGTTTACAACTTTATTCAAAGATAAACAAAAGCGACATCCAAGAGCATGAGTAAAACCGCGCGCACATCCACTAGTTACCTGAAATACATGTGAGTTTTGGAAAAACGTCAACATAATGTTGGTGTGAATTCATGCAATTTTTGTATTTCACGTTTGTATACTTTGTATGAAAACATAATTTGTATCTTGTATAAATCAAGTCTTTTGTGTACACCACGTACTCATGTATAAATCAAGTATTCTTGTATAAATCATGTATTTCTGTATGTATCAAGTGTTAATGGGTTGCAAAGCCATTAACATGTGACACGACATAGGAAGTCACCAAACCATAGGCATTTTTCTAGTAGTCGATTCACGACTGAGACACAAAAACAGTACTCGGTTCTAGTGGTCACCAAGAGTGGGGCTGCCCTGAAACCCATTAGATCTAACCTTTTGTTCTGCGGTCTTAGTATGTACATGATTAATGGTGCTTATGGTACCCTATTCGTGACACGATTTCTCGTATCATTCCTCAATTCTTGTATCCATCATACCATTTGTAAACATTGTAATATTTGTAACATGTATTTCACCCCCGAAGTTATAAAACTGAAAACAGTTAAAAGAAAAGGGGGAGCATAAACTCACAACTTTGCATTCCTTGCGTCGTAAACTTCACCGGATTTGCTTAATTAACGTCATGACCTATACGTGTTTTCTTAACGTTAGTCACTAGACTTGTATCGCACAAGTACAAGTCACTGTCTTTTATGTATATGTTTTCTTGTGTTAAAAATAATTCATATTTTTAACTAAGTGTCTTACTTATATTATTTTCTCAAAAATAAATATAAGTTTCTTGTATTTTGCACTTTGCACCCGAGTTATGTATCTTGTATGTTGTATGTGTATTTTTGTTACAAAAATTATGGCGAGATTTATATTCGAAAAGCATAGTTTAGAACACACTAGCAAACATTTGTCTAGAAAATATTTACTAAGTGTTAGGATTTTCAGAAAATTTCGCCATAGTCTCCTTTGTAAATGGAGGTGTCCATGCTAAGTAGCATATCATTTTCTTTAAAATAACACGTTAGATCGTTCTCAAATAATCAACCCGACATTCTGACATGCAAGATACTACTTTTGTCGTTTCAGTTTTAATATATAAAACTGGACTGTTTTCGGACATTTTAATAAAATGGTTATCTTATTCTAATAATTCCTAATTTTTTATAGAATGTCTTATACGAATCAAATATTATTGTGTAAAAATATCGGGGTCCAGTTCATTATCAGTATTTTATAGAAAATCATTTACCGAACTGCGATCAGATTTGTTACTTTCTGACCGCAGCCTACGGAATAATTCATTTAAAATTCATCGTAAGTCCGATTTACGAAATTACAGGGGGAGAATTACTATGACAACAGTGGTCATCTACAGTACAATTTTTATGAGCTGATTCAACATGGGTTTCAAGTTATGACTAAAAACATATCACTCATTTACTGCAGTAAAAACTCAGCTTTAGCTGCTGTTACAAAACGGGTCTTTAAAAATAGTAAACGACCTCAAAAAAATATGATTCCAGTTCCATTTGCTTCGTTTTTCGAAAATACATAATTTAGACTTCAGAAAATCAGTTTTTCGAATTATAATGATCAGTTTACAGCCCGTTGAAGTTGGCTGAAAATGCAAATCAGCATGTTTCTTTATAGTTTAAACGCTACTAAAAGGTACCCATACGATCACCATTCCGTCTAATAATGATTTATATCATATCATAAGTCCTTTACAGCAGGTTGTTGCTTGTTTAACTTAGATTTATCATGTATCATCATCTCTCAACTCATGCTTCTTTATGTAGAGATTTATGTTTAAATCTTTTATGTTCAAGTTTCTTGTTTAAATTCTTCTAGTGTTCATACATCATACTACAACTTGTAACTACAAAAACAAGATGATCAAGGGTGTATAAGTAACTTACTACTAGCACAAGGCTAGGGTAGAATCTAGTGAAGATGATGAGAAAAAAATGATGAAGAAGCAAGAAACAAGGCTCCTTTGAAGCTCCACAAGTAGCAAGCCTTCCTGTATCAAACTTTAAGCTTAAATAGGACTTGAAAATGGAGGATGATGGTGGACTTGGGGTGGCGATGGTGGCGGATTTGGGGTGAACCAAAAGAGGGAGAGAGAGTGAAGATTGAGGGTGAACTTGTGAAATGATGAAGCAATCTAACATGCCATACTTATAAGATCACTTCACATATTATGTTCACTTCTACAAGCATAAATCTATTATAAAAATGCAATAAAATCTAGTTAGGAGATTGGAAGTATGGTGTAAAATATGTGGGTCCACATGGGGACCGAAAATCGGTTCAAGGGGGGGGGGTTGGGTGTAACATTTTGCAACTAATAGGTAACCATAAGTTAGAATTCAAGTAACTAGTTTACATATGTTAGTTTGATGATTTTTAGTGGGTATTATGGTAAACGGGGATCACAACTAGTCAAAAATAATAAAACTATGTATGTGGCAAAAATTTAGTGTTCCGGGTAATGTCCGGTTGTTCGGTTAAATACCGGTTCGTTAAGTGTTAAATTGCACCGTTTAGTGCCTTTTATGTACCCTTTTGTATCCCTTTCAATTCCCGACACTTAGGGAAATATTTTGGATGATAAAACGTAAATTCTGCATGATATTTATATGTTTAAAAGCTGGTTATAGCTGAATTTAGAAAAATTCTGCACTTAAAGTGCGTTTCGGGTGCTTTTTAGTGCGTATTTTAGCTTTCGGACTGTCTATATGTATTAACCCTTGTATGTACTCTCGGGTTTTAATGTATTCTTGTCATTGGACCTACACCTAGGCTCCAATTCTATCGTCTGACTGCTTTCTGCAGAGTCGTTGGCATATTGTGTTTTACCGGTGAGTTTACTAGTATTTTTGACGCAACGCTCTAGTTAATGCATAAAGCAATATTTTGTAGTAATAAACGTGCATGAATTCACTTGTATAGTATGTAATTAGACAATGTTGACATTTAAGCACATAATTGCAGTCACTAACTAATAATTAAAGTGTACGGAAATTACCGGTTTGGTGCCAGTTGTCACAGTCTCCCCCCGTTAAAAGAATTTTGTCCCGAAATTCAGGCTGAGCTAACTCTCGCAGGAGTCTTCTTGAACAGGTGGGGATACTTTTCTTTGAACTGTTCTTCATGTTCCCACGTGCACTCGGGTCCGTGCTTAGAGTTCCAATGTACTTTGACAAGTTTAACAGTGCTCCTCCTGGTCTTGTTGACTTTCCAGTCGGTAACCTCAACAGGTTGTTCTGTAAATCGGAGGGCGTCATCAATATGTACTTCATCCGCAGGGATGATCACGTCTTCTTGTGTTGGACTCTTCTTGAGGTTGGATACATGAAACGTATAATGTACTCCATTAAGTTCTTCCGGTAATTCCAATTTGTACGCCACAGTACCAATTCTTTCCAAAATCTTGAATGGTCCGATGTATCGGGGATTCAGCTTCCCACGTTTTCCAAATTTGACTACGCCCTTCCAAGGTGAGACTTTTAACAACACTTTGTCTCCCACCTCGAATTCTAATGGCTTTTGTCTTTGATCAGCGTAGCTCTTTTGTCGATCTCGAGCCGCCTTAATGCGCTCTCGGATCTGCGTGATCTTGTCGGTTGTCTCTTGTACAAGTTCAGGACCAACCATACGTTTATCTCCAGCGTCTGCCCAACATAAGGGCGATCGGCACTTGCGGCCATACAGAGCTTCGAACGGTGCGGCTTTTATACTCGTATGGTAACTGTTATTGTAGGAAAACTCAACTAAAGGTAGATGAGTATCCCAGCAGCCGCCTAGATCCATGACACATGCACGAAGCATATCTTCTAACGTTTGTATGGTTCGTTCGCTCTGGCCGTCTGTTTGAGGATGGAATGCCGTGCTTAGATCTAACTGCGATCCAAAGGCTTCCTGAAAGGATTGCCAGATTCTTGAGACAAAGCGTCCATCTCTGTCTGAAATAATTGAGATAGGCACTACATGACGTGCCACAATTTCCTTTAGGTATATCCCAGCAAGCTTTCCAGTGCTATCCTTCTCTCGGATTGGCAGGAAATGCGCAGACTTCGTTAGCCGATCGACTATCACCCATATCATGTCGTGCCCTCTAGGGGTCCTAGGTAATTTCGTTATGAAGTCCGTCGAGATTTGCTCCCACTTCCACATGGGAATCTCTGGTTGTTGTAGTAGGCCAGACGGTTTTTGATATTCAGCCTTAACCTTAGCACAGGTTAGGCACTTTCCAACGTAGACAGCAACATCGCTTTTAAGTCTCGGCCACTAATAGTATTCTTTTAAGTCTTGATACATCTTGTCCGATCCTGGATGGATCGAGTATCTTGACTTGTGCGCTTCATCAAGGATGACTTCTCGTAAGCCACCATAGAGTGGAACCCAAATACGTTTCTTAAAGTATAAGGCTCCCTCTTCATTTGGCACCATATATTTCAATGCACCCCGGAGGTATCTAGCTCTACGGTTTTCTTCCTTAAGAGCTCCTTGTTGTGCGTCACGAATACGTGCAGTGAGGTTCGTTCGAATCATCATTTCCAATGCTCGAACCCTTAGGGTCTTAACCCTTTCTTTTCGGCTCAAGGCGTCCGCTACAACGTTCGCCTTTCCAGGATGGTACTTAATCTCACAGTCGTAATCATTTAGCAGCTCGACCCATCGCCGCTGGCGCATATTCAATTCCTTCTGATCAAGTATGTGTTGTAGGCTTTAGTGATCTGTGAAGATTGTACATCGAGTACCATATAAATAATGTCGCCAAATCTTCAAGGCGAATACCACCGCACCAAGTTCCAAGTCGTGAGTGGTATAGTTTCTTTCGTGAACCTTCAATTGTCTTGAAGCATAAGTGATGACTTTTTGGCGTTGCATGAGCACGCAACCCAGACCTTGTCGTGAAGCGTCACAGTATACCACGAAGTCTTCAGTGCCTTCGGGTAATGTTAGTATTGGTGCATCGCATAGCTTATTTTTGAGTAGCTGAAAGGCTTCTTCCTGTTTGTCACCCCAGTCGTACTTCTTGTCTTTTTGCGTAAGGGTCGTCAGCGGTTGAGATATCTTTGAGAAATTCTCAATGAATCGCCGATAATAGCCCGCTAAGCCCAAAAATTGACGAACTTCAGTTGGGGTTTTGGGAGCTTCCCAATTCTTTATTGCTTCAATCTTGGATGGGTCTACATGAATACCCTTCTCATTCACAACATGACCCAGAAATTGTACTTCGCGAATCCAGAATTCGCATTTCGAGAACTTTGCATAAAGTTTCTCTTTCTTTAGTAGTTCTAGAATAGTTCTAAGGTGTTGCTCGTGTTCTTCTTTCGTTTGTAAGTAAATCAGGATATCATCGATAAATACAATCACGAATTTATCGAGATATGGTTTGCAAACGCGGTTCATCAGATCCATGAAGACCGCTGGTGCGTTTGTCAGTCCGAATGGCATCACAAGAACCCATATTGTGTTCTGAATGCAGTCTTTGGGACGCTTTCTTCTTGTATCCTTGCAACTGATCAAATAAGTCATCAATCCTCGGTAGTGGATACCGATTCTTGATAGTGAGCTTGTTTAATTCTCTGTAATCAATGCACATCCGCAGTGTCCCGTCCTTCTTCTTCACGAACAATACTGGAGCTCCCCAAGGAGAGAAGCTTGGCCTTATGAATCCTTTATCCAACAACTCTTGGAGTTGTGTAGATAATTCTTGCATTTCGGATGGTGCAAGCCGATAGGGTGCCTTGGCTATAGGAGCGGCTCCTGGAACCAAGTCTATACGGAATTCGACTTGTCGTTGCGGAGGTAGTCCTGGCAGGTCTTCGGGAAAAACATCGGGGAATTCCTTCACCACAGGAATGTCTTCGAGTTTCGGCTCCTCAGCTTTCTTATCTACCACGTGAGCTAGGAAGGCAACACATCCTTTCCTTAAGCACTTCTGTGCCTTCATGCAACTGATGATTCGCAGAGGCGCGTCTCGCTTTTCCCCATGTACGATGAGAGTTTCATCATTCGCTAAAGGGATGCGAATGATTTTCTCATGACAAATAACTTCAGCTTTGTTTTTGGACAACCAGTCCATTTCGACCACTACATCGAAGCTACCCAATTGAATAGGTAAGAGGTCGATGCTAGACCTTCGTTCACCAAGTTCTAACGTGCAACCTCTAACAACTTCGCCTGATTCAACAATTTTACCATCGGCTAGTTCTATAGAATAAGGAATATCTAATCTACTAGATTCTATTCCAACATACATTTAAATTCCACAGACATGAAACTATAGTCGGCACCAGTGTCAAAAAGTATGGATGCAAAGTGATTGTTAATGAGAGACGTACCGGTGACCACATTAGGGTCCTCGCGTGCTTTCCTTGCCCCAATCACAAACGCTCGAGTCTGAACGTTGTTTCCCCTTGGGCAATTTTTCTTGAAATGATCCGTGCTTCCACAACCAAAGCATCCTTGGTTTTGCCCAGCTCCATTGCCATTCCGGTTACCATTGCCATTTCCATTTCTACCATTGTTTCCAGTTCCAGCACCGTTGCGGTTTCCATTCCCGTTCTTTCCTTTTCCCCAACAGTCCTCAGTATGGTGACCCAGGTTTCCACACTTGTCGCATTTTGGAATGCGACAAACTCCTCCGTGATGACGCTTGCACTGGTTGCAGAAACGCATAGTGCCCAGGTACCTTTTGGTATGAGCGTCATTCATGGTTGAAAGAGTTTCCGCTTCCTGAGGCGGTTTAGGGTCGCGCTTCTTGTTGTTGAAGCCCTTGTTGTTGTTGCGAGTTGCTTAATTCAGATTCGAATGCTTCCTCTTCTTGTCACCAGACGACTTAGCATGCGTCTCGGTCCTTTCAGTTGAGTTTAGTAATAACCTCTTCCTACGAACACAATCTTCAGTAAGGTTGGCAGCCAGAGTTACCGCCTCAGTGATGGTTTGAGGTTTGGCCGAAGTTACCATGCCGCGGAATTCTGATGCCAGTCCCCAAATGTAGCGTTCCACACGCTTAAATTCAGGAGTCACCATGAAGGGAAGCACTCTAGACAGATCGTGAAACCTTCGAGTGTAACCAGTGATGTCAGCACCTTCCATGGTCAAGTGCCAAAACTCAGTCTCCAATCTTTGGAGTTCGGCACGAGAGCAATACTTCTCTCTCATTTTCTCCTTCAACTCATCCCAAGACATGCCATACGCGTCATCATCACCCATAGTTTGGACTTGCAAGTTCCACCAAGTCAGAGCTTCGTCGACAAACAACCCAGTAGCAAAAGTAACTTGTTGGTCCGCGGTACACTTGCTCATGCAGATGGTGGACTCAGTCTTCTCCGTCCAGCGTACAAACGCCACTGTTCCTCTGGTGCCATCGTAGTTCAGTGGTTTGCAGTCGAGGAACTGCTTGAAGGTGCAGCCTTGAGTTGTGTTTCCTCCAGACGAATCTCCATGTCCGTTACGTCTAGCATTGCTTGGTCCTGCACTGTCTTGAGTACGGTTCGCCTCGTAATGGGCAATAGCAGTGGAGATCCTTTCTTCCAGTAGAGCTTCCAGCTCTTCGGCAATTCTTGGCAGTGGGGGAGGAGGAGGTTGGTCACGAGCGTTCACAGCACTTCTGGGTGCCATGTTCTGAAGAACACAACCCAATAGGGTTAGACATCTGTTTGATATCGTCATACGAGACAGTAGTAGTATATATATATACACAAGCATATACCACATAGTGACATCAAACAATCCGCCAAATGTATAAATCAATTCATACAGCAGCAAGCATGTATAGTTAGGTAAACACCTTAGTTTACATTGGCGGTTCTTGTCTTTATACCCTAAATCATTACTGTTGGACCGATTTACGACCTTGAAACGTTAGTTAAGGCAGTTCATCTTTGAGTACGAAGGCGGAATCAACGTAAACAAAGTCATAACAGCTAGTTTCCTTTTAATCTTTCTTTTCTGATTGATTTTTGTGCTTTTACAATATATTCTGAAGCAAATCCGACAGCACCTTGTCTCACACACAATGACCAAGTTTCCTTCAAATGAACAACACACACTACTATATATAGACCTAGGATTTCGCTTGAACTTGTAACAGGCTACTTCAAGCGAAATCTCCTGTCTTGATTTCGCTTGAACCAAACACTAACACTTTCAAGCGAAATCTTCTAGTTAAACATGTAAAACCCTAATTTAAACCCTATTGTATGCTCGTTCATTCTATCTAGACCTAAGACTCGATTAAGACGTAATCAGCAGACATTTAGTGCACCAACAGACTCCCCCTTGGATGTTGATGAAGTCTTTGGCTTCAAGTCTTTGTCTTTATCAATCTCCAACTCTCTGTCTTTTCATCATAAACATTCTTTCTTCACATGTTCACAATCTTATCCTGACTCCATCTTCATACTTCCCTTTGACCGTTGATCCAGACTCCCCCTTTCACAGACTCTCCCTCTCAGTATGCTAGAATCTGAGGTCTTTATCTGGTTCAAGCTTTGACATTTTGCTTCCATGGGAATAATGAAGTCCAAAACCTGTTACCCTGCACATCCTCTACCTCAACATAAGTTTTACAAATTTATAACACTATGATTTAAGAAACTTACTGGTAGAAATCAATAATTCAACAAACATACTAGTTACATCAAGTTCAAATGAATGACCTTGATTAACTAAACACACAATCTTTCAAAACATTTGTATATGACATTCAAAGTTTTCAACAAACTCTCCCAAACCTGTTCATCATGTTTAGCACTCGAATTTTGAATATCAGCTCTTCAACATCAGTTGTCGAAAATCTTTTTAGATTTTTGTTTTTGAATGAAATGCAGTAAACAAATATATACAAACAATATTTTTGTGAGTTTGTGTAAGAGGATCATATCAGTTTTTGAGACAAATCACTAGCACCGTTAAGCTTTAATCATTTTAAGTTCTAAACGATTCACTTAGATTGTCAGTATACTGGTCTACTTAAATTTTCACACAAAGTTCAACTGCTTCTAGATACAAGTTTAATGTCTTAGATACTTAAACTTAATCGCGTATCCCACCTCAGAATATACTCCCGTATCCAGATCCCAATATTCAGTCTTACAGGAAATTATAACACAAATGATATCTGTAAGGGGTAATAAATTATGAAGAATCATGAGAGCTCAGGTCAGAACTACCGTTCAGCAGAGAGATCATGACTCAACTTGAGGGTGTGTCCCCTTTAGAGGATCTTTTTTACAACAGCATTGCTAAGCAATTTTATTGTCTTATCATTGATGCTGAGGGTGATGCTGTGTTTCAAGCATTGCGGAAAGTATTATTCGAGGACTAGGTCAGAACTTCCATTCAGCAGAAGTCCCGGAATAATACCCCAGATATCACTGAGTATAAAAACCTAGTATATCAGAAAAAGGAATCTTTCAAACAAGATTTCGGGGGTTACCCATATATCCGAGAGATGTTACCCACGATATAAGCAAGTTTGAATTTAGGTTTATATCTCGTCACAATCTACTGAATGTGCAAAAACCTACTGACATATCATCAGTGAGACCATTTATCACATTTGACATTTCATATCATTAGCATGCTGTGATCGTCCACTGATTTACTATCATTTCCTCTTTTTCACAACAAAACTCATTTTTGCTTTTTCAATGCTTTTGGCATTTTCAAATTTTCTATTTTTTTTAAAAAAATTTCTCCCCCTAAAATCAAAATATGTTTCAATTTTGATTTTCTGAGAAAATTTGAAAACAAACTATACAAGAAACGTGACAAACTGATATTAAATCGCTTCAATTCGCCATTCACTTGGCATAAACAATCAGAACTCCCCCTGTCAACAAACTATTTTCCCATTGTGTTTTCAAAACACTTAAGTTTGTTTTAATCAAATGTTTCTTTCGGAAAATTAGTTTTGTTGAATTAACAAACCACTTGTTGGTTAGGGGATTACTTCATCACTTTGTTCTCCTTTAACCATTTTGAAAGATTTAACAGTTCAAGATTCTATCAACACAAACACTTGTAGGAAATCAAGTACAACTTAATGTCCCTGATTTACCACATGTAAGGCGAAATATCACCAGAGTGAAATTTCTCAAGAAATGTGCCGATTCATGTTCCACACTTACCAACCTGGGAACTCCGGCAAGTCAGGTTTTTCTATTTGAAAAGATTTACCCAAGCCTGACCAGCCTTGGGTTTGACAGTTTTTACCTCAATATATGGCTCTTCTGGTTTTGACAAACCAGAATCATTGCCTGAATGTGGCTTGTCTGACTTTGATGAGCCAGATTCATCGCCGACAACTTTCTTTTTCTCCTTTTTCTCTTTTGTCCTCAGATTTGCATCTGAAGAATTCAATTTACTTGGCTTTGCAGTCGAGTGAGTTGATTCATCAGAACTTTTATTCAATCTGTCCGGTGAACCCGAAGACAAAATTTTCTCCAGATACTCTCTTGCCTTTTTCCTTTTCTTTCGCAGTCTGTCTTTCTGCCCCTGTGAAAGTTTAACTTTCTTTTCTTGAATTATCTGATCTTGAACTTTAGGTTTAAGAACCTTCTGTTCATGGGGCTTGACGTTGACTGGTTTCTTTGCCATTCTTTGAGATTCAACCCTCGATCTTCCCATCGATCTCTTCGAGCAATGTCTGGCAATATGTCCTCTGATATGACAATTATAGCATCTTCTTGTTTCATAATTCCAATTCTGGCAGTTAACAGCAATGTGTCCTCTCACACCACAGGTGTAGCACACTCTGTTATCGTACCATTCACCACTTTCACACCATATACTTAGATCATAACATTGTTTGGCTTTGTGGTAATCATCACTCTTCTTGAAAACTGGTTTTGGCTTTGAAGCACTGTGGTCAAACCTGCACCACTTATTACCAACATTTTGTAAGTTTTCATTTTTAGATTTTTGTGATTTTTGATAATGATTGGATGACTTATCTGATGAGCTTTTATTTTCATTTTTAAAATTTTTCAAATTTTTAACTTTTTGTTTTTGTTCTACACTCTTCTTAACAGGTTTTTGTTTAGAACATTCACCTGTTTCAGTAGATTGCAAAACAATATTTTTAAATTTTTCTTGTAAATCTAAAAATATTTTTCTTTTCTTTTCTTTTTCATCATCAGATATTTCATCACAATTTTCAATTTTGACTTTGTCAAAATTTGTGACATTGTCACTTATTGGAACAGAATTGATCGGTTTTGGACACTCATATGGTGCCGAAGTCACAAAACCTTTCAATTTATTCTCAAACTCGTTAATTTTATTTCGAGCAATTTCAGCTTCATTTTCAAGCCGAATGATTTTCTGAAGATGAGAATTTATTTCAATTTGTTTTTCAAGATTATTCTGAAAAATAACAGATTTTTCATCTTCTAAAACCTTCATTTGACTTTGACAATCTTTTTCAATCTTTAATTTTTCATTTTCAAAAACATTTTCTTTTTCTTTAAAATTTTTGTTTTCTAATGACAAACTCTCAACATTCTTCAAAAGTTTGTCATTTTCAGATTTTAGTTTTTCGCAGTTCAAGCGCAAATCCAAAATCTGTTCATCATCAGCTGTCTTCTCGTCTTTCAAAGCTTTGTTTTCCAATGTCAAATTCTCCATATCTTTCAAGAGATTGACATTTTCTGCTTCGGATTTTTCGCATTTTGAGCACACAACTTCACTTTTTGAAGTTTCATCCTTCTTTGATTCTTCATTCTTTGTCATTCCTTCTCTAATCTTTTTGATTAATTCAAGAAATTCAACCAAACTCATATTTTCTGAGTTTCTTTCTATTTCATCTATTAACTCTTTCTTTTTCTTTTTCTCTTCTTCATCTCCCCACCATTTCTTTTGCCAATAATCATCCTCTTATTTGTACTCCTTGATTATGGCTTCGATATCAAGCGTTTTGTCATCGATTGCAATATTTCCATATGGGTTAAGATAACACTCTCTGTTCGGATCCCATCTATTTGCTCTCCTTGCTTCCAGATAGATACCAGAAATTCTAATGATTTTGTTTTCAGCAATCATTTTTCTGTATCTATACTTCTGTTCTTCAGTTCTGTTGTCTTTCCAAGGTTTAGGTTCAGAATTTGCCATCTTGTACGTTCCTGAAAAATAATCAGCAAAACACTTAGACAAATTTTAAGTTTTGAAATAACAGCAAGTTCAAGCGAAATCACTTGAAGCGTAAACAGCTTCAAGCGAAATCAACAACTTTCAAACGAAATCAGATAATAATCTGATTCAAGCGAAATCTATTGAAACAAACTGTTTTCAAGCGAAAGGTCTGGTTTCGCTTGAGATTTCAAGCAAAAGGCTCAATCAAGTACAAATGGTTCAAGCGAAATCCCAAATATCCTGGTTCCCTTGAACTTTTCAAGCGAAATCTAAGACCAGTTCTGTTACAAGCGAAATCAACAGACAAACTCAAGCGAAATCAGACAAATAAGCATATTTCAAGCGAAATCATCAATATATTTCAAGCGAAATATGCTGATGTCATCTTTTTCGAACAGTTTTCAAGCGAAAAGTTAATTTTTTATATGAATTCGATCGATTTTAAGTCCAAATCTTTCAAGGATTAGTTATCACACTAATTCGCTTGTTATATGTCAAAATCAGGTCATTTTCACCGCTGAAATATGTTCAAATCAGAAAAGTATGAGAAGAAGTGAGTAGAAATAAGAAAATCCGGTAGAATCAAGCTGTAATGGTATGAACTCCTCGTCCTGAGCTCTGATACCACTTGTTGGACCGATTTACGACCTCGAAACGTCAGTTAAGGCAGTTCATCTTTGAGTACGAAGGCGGAATCAACGTAAACAAAGTCATAACAGCTAGTTTCCTTTTAATCTTTCTTTTCTGATTGATTTTTGTGCTTTTACAATATATTCTGAAGCAAATCCGACAGCACCTTGTCTCACACACAATGACCAAGTTTCCTTCAAATGAACAACACACACTACTATATATAGACCTAGGATTTCGCTTGAACTTGTAACAGGCTACTTCAAGCGAAATCTCCTGTCTTGATTTCGCTTGAACCAAACACTAACACTTTCAAGCGAAATCTTCTAGTTAAACATGTAAAACCCTAATTTAAACCCTATTGTATGCTCGTTCATTCTATCTAGACCTAAGACTCGATTAAGACGTAATCAGCAGACATTTAGTGCACCAACAATTACTCTTAAAAGAGTGTTTAATAGGCTCGGGGAGGGGTGTTCACATTTGACCCTTTTCTTGCACTGAGGGAAGCTATACGTGACAAGACTTGCTGTGGTTTCTATGCACTAAATTCCATAATTATGTATGCATCCATAATTACGTAACTCCTTGCACAGTCCGCACAGTTCGTTTCATCCTCGTATTTCTTCCTTCAGATAGGCCATTGTTTTCAGGTAAAGTCACGTATACCTGTGGCATTCTACTTCTAGTATATGTGTATGTCAATTATCACACATAATTGCAAGTAATTCTTAATCACAGACAAGTGCTACGCCAGTGCACCCTAAGTCTCGTAGTGTCTTTTCTAGACTCCTGTAAACAGTTTCAGGTAGTGGATGTCGCGGGAAGTTTTATGCAATGAAAACTTTTTGAAAAATCATTTTCGTGAAAGGATCCTAGAGATTGTAGTCTAGACTCGAGAAGGAATCCTGGTTCACTACAATCACAGCTCTGATACCAATCTGTCACACCCCTTTCTGCGGCGTAAGCACGAGGTGTGATCATGAAAGGTTCTCATTGCATACGAAAGGTAAACATACTACATGCTCATAAAATAACTTCAAAATGCCAAACATTACATAACCGAAAACATGGTTTAAGTGTTTACATCACAAGATAGCATTTTGTCTGATAAGTTTACAACTTTATTCAAAGATAAACAAAAGCGACATCCAAGAGCATGAGTAAAACCGCGCGCACATCCACTAGTTACCTGAAATACATGTGAGTTTTGGAAAAACGTCAACATAATGTTGGTGTGAATTCATGCAATTTTTGTATTTCACGTTTGTATACTTTGTATGAAAACATAATTTGTATCTTGTATAAATCAAGTCTTTTGTGTACACCACGTACTCATGTATAAATCAAGTATTCTTGTATAAATCATGTATTTCTGTATGTATCAAGTGTTAATGGGTTGCAAAGCCATTAACATGTGACACGACATAGGAAGTCACCAAACCATAGGCATTTTTCTAGTAGTCGATTCACGACTGAGACACAAAAACACTACTCGGTTCTAGTGGTCACCAAGAGTGGGGCTGCCCTGAAACCCATTAGATCTAACCTTTTGTTCTGCGGTCTTAGTATATACACGATTAATGGTGCTTATGGTACCCTATTTGTGACACGATTTCTCGTATCATTCCTCAATTCTTGTATCCATCATACCATTTGTAAACATTGTAATATTTGTAACATGTATTTCACCCCCGAAGTTATAAAACTGAAAACAGTTAAAAGAAAAGGGGGAGCATGAACTCATAACTTTGCATTCCTTGCATCGTAAACTTCATCGGATTTGCTTAATTAACGTCATGACCTATACGTGTTTTCTTAACGTTAGTCACTTGACTTGTATCGCACAAGTACAAGTCACTGTCTTTTATGTATATGTTTTCTTGTGTTAAAAATAATTCATATTTTTAACTAAGTGTCTTACTTATATTATTTTCTCAAAAATAAATATAAGTTTCTTGTATTTTGCACTTTGCACCCGAGTTATGTATCTTGTATGTCGTATGTGTATTTTTGTTACAAAAATTATGGAGAGGTTTATATTCGAAAAGCATAGTTTAGAACACACTAGCAAACATTTGTCTAGAAAATATTTACTAAGTGTTAGGATTTTCAGAAAATTTCGCCATAGTCTCCTTTGTAAATGGAGGTGTCCATGCTAAGTAGCATATCATTTTCTTTAACATAACACGTTAGATCGTTCTCAAATAATCAACCCGACATTCTGACATGCAAGATACTACTTTTGTCGTTTCAGTTTTAATATATAAAACTGGACTGTTTTCGGACATTTTAATAAAATGGTTATCTTATTCCAATAATTCCCAAATTTTTATAGAATGTCTTATACGAATCAAATATTATTGTGTAAAAATATCGGGGTCCAGTTCATTATCAGGATTTTATAGAAAATCATTTACCGAACTGCGATCAGATTTGTTACTTTCGGACCGCAGCCTACGGAATAATTCGTTTAAAATTCATCGTAAGTCTGATTCCAGTGGGAGAATTACTACGACAACAGTGGTCATCTACAGTACATTTTTTATGAGCTGATTCAACATGGGTTTTAAGTTATGACTAAAAACATATCACTCATTTACTGCAGTAAAAACTCAGCTTTAGATACTGTTACAAAACGGGTCTTTAAAAATAGTAAACGACCACAAAAAAATATGATTCCAGTGCCATTTGCTTCGTTTTTCGAAAATACATAATTTAGACTTCAGAAAATCAGTTTTTCGAATTATAATGATCAGTTTACAGCCCGTTGAAGTTGGCTGAAAATGCAAATCAGCATGTTTCTTTATAGTTTAAATGCCACTAAAAGGTACCCATACGATCACCATTCCGTCTAATAATGATTTATATCATATCATAAGTCCTTTACAGCAGGTTGTTGCTTGTTTAACTTAGATTTATCATGTATCATCATCTCTCAACTCATGCTTCTTTATGTAGAGATTTATGTTTAAATCTTTTATGTTCAAGTTTCTTGTTTAAATTCTTCTAGTGTTCATACATCATACTACAACTTGTAACTACAAAAACAAGATGATCAAGGGTGTATAAGTAACTTACTACTAGCACAAGGCTAGGGTGGAATCTAGTGAAGATGATGAGAAAAAGATGATGAAGAAGCAAGGAACAAGGCTCCTTTGAAGCTCTACAAGTAGCAAGCCTTCTTGTATCAACCTTTAAGCTTAAATGGGACTTGAAAATGGAGGATGATGGTGGACTTGGGGTGGTGATGGTGGCGGATTTGGGGTGAGCCGAAAGAGGGAGAGAGAGTGAAGATTGAGGGTGAACTTGTGAAATGATGAAGCAATCTAACATGCCATACTTATAAGATCACTTCACATATTATGTTCACTTCTACAAGCATAAATCTATTATAAAAATGCAATAAAATCTAGTTAGGAGATTGGAAGTATGGTGTAAAATATGTGGGTCCACATGGGGACCGAAAATCGGTTCAAGGGGGGGGGGGGGGGGGTTGGGTGTAACATTTTGCGACTAATAGGTAACCATAAGTTAGAATTCAAGTAACTAGTTTACATATGTTAGTTTGATGATTTTTAGTGGGTATTATGGTAAACGAGGATCACAACTAGTCAAAAATAATAAAACTATGTATGTGGCAAAAATTTAGTGTTCCGGGTAATGTCCGATTGTTCGGTTAAATACCGGTTCGTTAAGTGTTAAATTGCACCGTTTAGTGCCTTTTATGTACCCTTTTGTATCCCTTTCAATTCCCGACACTTAGGGAAATATTTTGGATGATAAAACGTAAATTCTGCATGATATTTATACGTTTAAAAGCTGGTTATAGCTGAATTTAGAAAAATTCTGCACTTAAAGTGCGTTTCGGGTGCTTTTTAGTGCGTATTTTAGCTTTCGGACTGTCTATATGTATTAACCCTTGTATGTACTCTCGGGTTTTAATGTATTCTTGTCATTGGACCTACAACTAGGCTCCAATTCTATCGTCTGACTGCTTTCTGCAGAGTCCTTGGCATATTGTGTTTTACCGGTGAGTTTACTAGTATTTTTGACGCAACGCTCTAGTTAATGCATAAAGCAATATTTTGTAGTAATAAACGTGCATGAATTCACTTGTATAGTATGTAATCAGACAATGTTGACATTTAAGCACATAATTGCAATCACTAACTAATAATTAAAGTGTACGGAAATTACCGGTTTGGTGCCAGTTGTCACAATTGGCTTAACATACGTAGTACCCAACCTCCAAACTCTGCTTCATATGTCGCCCTGGCATATCTAGCACCTAAAACTCATGAACATTCTACCTCGTGTATCGACTTAAGCACGTCTAGTGCAAGATTTCGAAACGTCTCCTGTTATTCAAATTCCAAAATCCATATAGGATCTTCTTATCTTCACAATTAGATCTTTGTGGATAATTATCGCTCAAATCGGAGCCCTTAATTGAATTATTTATATGCCTTAATACGTACATTACGATTCAATAAGAAACAAAGCCGAATTCCTATTAAGATCTTCCTATCTTCATAGTAAGATTCTTGAAAATGTTTAAAGTGCCAAATGAAATCCACGGATTGGATTCCTGATGTGCTTTAAATATCCATGTCCAAAATGATAACAAATTGAAGATCAAGTTAAACAATTATGTGATTATGTGCTTATGTGCTTATGTGACTTCCTTATGTCTTGTGTTTTTGTGTGATCCAAATTTTCGTTGTCCAAATCCTCGTAGAATCTTCCATATCTTCGTATAAGGGATTCATAGTAGGATATCCAAAGGTACTATCTTAAATCCTTAATAGGCTTCTACGTTATAGTTAAGTCCCCTGGATTATGAAGTACTATTCTATAATTGGACCCCTTGAGTGGTCTAGTTAAACAGATTGATTCAAAAATCTGGTTAGGAATATCATGTGATGATATAATTGAAAAGATCCCTTAAGTGGTCTATTAAAGGAGATCGTACGACGGTCTAGTTAAGAAGATCATGTGTTGATCTAGTTAAAAAGATAGTTCGTTGATCTAGTTAAAAAGATCCTTTGGTGGTCTAGTCAAGTCACTTCATGTTTATTCGATTGATTTTTCCACTACGCATTATGAAATGAATTGTGCGGACTGTGCAAGGAATTACGTAATTATGGATGCATACATAATTATGAAATTCAGTGCACAGAAACCACAGCAAGTTTTGTCATGTGTTAAGACCTATAGTGATAAGAATAACCAAACGGGAACAATGTAGAAAGGGGCATGGTGGATACGCCGCTGGTACTTCCTATATATAAGTGTTCCTTATTACATTGCGAACGAAGCGTTATTTAAGTTACTAGAAGTCCTGGACCTTGACCAATGTCATTTTATCTTACACTCTCCTACTCTGATTTCGAGAACACACAAGTTTCCTATGATAGTTTTCATAAGAAACGTTCTTCTGTCCGTAGTTCGAAACTCCATGTTTCGTTACTACAAGGACTTCACTTTGACAGTTGACAATTTCACTAAGAATCCAAACATGGCCCAGAGTTTTACTTAGGGTTCGAGGGATTCATTCGAAAGCGACTAAAGTATATCTAATATACTATCTGTTTAACTATTTTGGAACTAAAATATATTTTTAATATATTACTTATTCGACTTTCTTAAAACCAAAGTGTATTTTTATATATACTACAAACCTTATTATCAAAACATTGTTTTACAAACAACATATTTTATACAAACTCATTTTATTTAGTTAATTGTTTATGCATCTTTTTTTTATATCATCTGATTTCTTATTACTTGTTATATGATTTATAAAAGAAAACATTTTTAAGTTCATGACTATTTTTTTTAAAACATTCTTTTAAACTTATAAGTCATGAATCATGCATTAATAAAACCTATGTATCTCACAGACATTTTTATGCTGACGTACCTATTTTTACACATGTTTCAGGTGCTGCTATGTGATGATTGTTGATACATGCTATACATAGGATGGACTTGTGCCTTAGCGACTTTAAAACTTGAAAGACAATATTTGTATTTATCTGATTTGTAATAAAACAATGAGTTCAATAATTCAATAAAACAAAATTATTTAATCCATGGTTGTGAAACAATGATTCTGTTACGACACTCCCCGACGTTTCCGCCACGATTTGTTGTTTTACGTGGTCGGGGTGTGACATAAAGATCATACCAAAACCCTACATGATTATGAGTTCATCTTGTTAAGTTTATGTTATAAATCTCATGTGCGTTTTCTTAGAAATAAGATGAGTAAATTATTAGTGATTTTGAAAAGAAAAAGACATGTTTTATTAAACATGGCAAAGCTTATATTTCAAAGGAAATATGGCCAATTTTTCTTAGAAATCATATGTTATAAAAATTATCATTTTTGACAAAATCTTTACTAGAATGAAAGATCTGAAAGAATAGTTTTTATAAAAACAAAACTAGATATAAATATATATTTTTGAGAAAATATATATTTAGAGATCCTAACAACTTACGTGCTATGTGTTATTTGATTGTATTAGTTATATACATGAAAGTTAGGAACTTGAATACAATGATACAAATAAACACAAGACACATTACAACTAAAGTATTACAAGACTACACATAAATACATCTTAAAAGCAAATTACGGATGATCCGAGTATTCGGACACAACTTATGGACAAATCGGACTTACGGACAAATAAACGGACTATATAAGTATTTTGGACTACAATTTATACTATATCAAAGACTTGGTAAACTACGTTTTCTAAACCGAACAAGTAACCATATATTGTTCTACAAGTATACAAAATATATTACTTATGGTTTAACTTAAAAAGGTATTGTTTTTAAAATATATAAATGTATATATATATATATATTATCCTAACATCTAAAATATATTATTTTAGTGAAAGACTAAAATTATATTTTTAGAACAAATCTTAAAAATAGATTATTTTTAAGATGATTTTTATACCTTTCTACCAAGTATAGATTATATATTTTTACGGAATATATCTTAGAATATATAAGTATATACATTCTAAGAATACAAGATCACGTATAATAAACACGAGAACATACGTATTCCTATACGTGCAACTATATATTCGCTCACATAACCTAACACTTGGTGAAAGTACAATTATACAAGTCTGATACTTAATCAAAGATACATAGTTATGTATAGAAGTACTCATAATACAAGTATGCCCATACATGGGAATTATTCATACACATATAGATCACTCAAACAAGACACATTCATACATATACAATTTATTCATACGAAACACGAAGTCAAGAAAACTTGATCCGGTGATACAACTCACAAAATACAAGAATATATATATTTGGCGAAATATATATACACTGAACAGTTATCCGTTAATACATCTAAGACACAGTTCAACGAATAACAAAGACATACAAGTCTTACCACATATTCAAGATAAAAGACTTGTACTCAAGTCATTACAAAGACCGAAGTGTCTAACAAATATAGAAAGTTTGTAGGTCATGACACTATTCAGGACGACCGCACGTGAGATCACAGTTATCTACTATTCACAGACGCAGTTCTGTGAGTTCATGTCCCCTATTCATTTTAAATGCTTTACAACTTTACAACTATCGGGGAAAATACATGTTCAATTGTATGTTAAGTCATGGAATGAAACACCTTAGATCATGTGCGATTAGGGTCATACATCTAAGAACCATTAATCCAGTTTGGACCTAGGTACAAGGGGTTAGAACTAATGGGTTTTGGCGAGCCCCACTCTTGGTCGTGGACCCATACAGAAGAGTGCGTTTGTGTCCCAGCCGATGGTAGTCGACACGAAATCGTCTAGGTTTGGATTGCTTCCTAATTCTTCACACATATTAATGTCCTCGCGAAACATTAATGATCAATGATTTCATTGATGCTTTACATACTACATCTTTACATACTTGCTCTCATCTTACACAACTCACATTTTACAGATACATTTTATACAACTCACATTTTACAGATACATTTTATACAACTCACATTTTACAGATACATCTTATACAACTAAACTGCATGAACTCGCCAACTTTTGTTGATGTTTTCAACTTAACATGTATTTCAGGGAATTGGTGGACCATGAAAATGTTCAGACAAGAAAGCAATTATCAAGACTCCATGCCACCATTTGAAGGGTTTGCCCGTTATATACCGCCTCTTTGCGGTGATATAGTGGTCAAAGCCTTAACATTTTAGAACTTACATTTTGATATATGAAGCTATGACACCTTACCTTTCATGTTAATGGTTTGTAACCGATACACTCAACACTTGTGTGTTCTTTTGAAACAACTATGTAATGGCATTGGAGCATGTTTTTATTCATTTAGTATTTTCACTTATATTGTTATGAAATGAGAACCAATCAGATCACACCTCGCGCTTTCGCTACGAGCGGGTGTGACAGGTTGGTATCAGAGCATCGATTGTAGTGAACCAGGATTCTTTCTCGAGTCTTAGTCTACAATCACTAGGGACCTCTCACGAAAACAATTTATACAAGAACAAGAGGTTTTCATTGCATAAACATTTTTCAAGGTCCATTACAACAAAATTCATTTCAAATAAACCAAGCGAGGACATTTCCATGGGTGAAGTCTATGAGAAATAGACACATTACATTAAAAGACTATGTGCCTACAACACATTACATTATCAGTTTACGCATTTTAAACAGTTTACAAGTTAAGCTTATACTAGATAGAAATCCTTGTTAGATAGGATTTTACATGATTATATATATAAATGATTTATATATGTGTTGTATGAAATATTTGGCAAGAACGAAATGCCTTCGACTTCGAATTCTATTGTTATTCTTGATTCGCATGACATGGTTAAGACACGACATCTTTTACCCAATATATGATACTCTCTATTTTTACAAGTTCTCTCTATTTCTATTCCATCTAACGTCATGCCGTTCCGCTAGTAATGACAACGGACGTTGACACATGAACTATCATGAAGTTCCCTCCTTTGTTAAACATAGACAATAGTGTCCTCTCTCTGACTGATCGTCTGCTCTGAACGAGATAATGTTGGAGTGACCATTCATGTGTGCTAAACAGACTACTAAAATTAACTACTTTAGACTCTCTAAGCTAGACACTAAAAAGCTTTAAATCTAGACTCGACCTAAACCACACAATCGGCAAGTGTACCGATCGTAGTATGACCTAAGGAAGTCCAGATATCGAACCACGAGACTCTACTAATCACGCTAACTAAACTCTAACAGACACGACTCAAACTGTTGAATTGTTTTTTTTTGGGGGGGGGGGGTTACTGAAAATCTAAGGAAATCTATTAAACTAATTATTAACTAGAACTATGCTAATACGAACTAATATGAAGACTGTTCCTAGATGATGATGAAGACCACCTAGACTAGAATCCTGGATTGATTTTAAGAATTTACCAATTAAGTTAACCGCATGTTTTATGGAACCGGGATCTTGTGATACTAAACCTATTAAGACACCAACTAAGCCCCTCAACCCTTCTCGAGGTGAAACTTATGGCACTACCTAGGCCGTTAATTCTACCGGTTATTAGACTTCCTTCCGGTTATCTAATTATTGTGTAAGTACCCTAATATTGACCTACTCTTTTCCAATTATAGATCTACGGTAGTTTGGGTTTCTTAATTTGACTTGATAGACTAATAAACTGACGGGGCAACTAAGGCATGACTTTTTCCAAAGACTGTCTAAAGCAATTCGCCGGGTAAGACCTACCAATAGCCCGGCACCTTCTAGCTATTAGGACTAGTAGAATAATGAAATCTAGCAAATTATTAACTATCACTTTTAAGGTTTATTGGCCAATTCACCCTAAAGGTCAAAGACACAAGGTCAAAGATCTAGCATGAACCTATTCCGTAGCAGACAACCACCTAGATTCACACGAAGCAATTGAAAATAATTAACCAAATCAAAGTACTCATACACACCAAATAAGTAAACCAAACCTCTTACAAAACACAATTAATCCATAAACACATGCAATTAATAAAAAAGGTTCAAACTTTATTCAAATCCATTCATCGTAGTCTAGCAGTTTAAGCATTTAGCCAAGCATGTTAATCAATGAAAATAAAACAAAGTTGTTCAAACAAGAATTCATGGTTACAAGTTTTGAAACAGAGAAATCAAACAAACAAGGAACTAAAGAACCCGTGAAAGTCTTCAATCTTCAAACCAAACTCGAACCAATGATTCCCGTGATCCAAGCTCTTCAAACGCAGCACTTCAATCTCCAAACTAAGTTTTCGGACTCCACAAATTCGTAACCCTTCTGACAGCAGCTTCGTTTTGTATATATACACGAACATCTCATCAAAAACCTAACCAAAACCAACTTTTCTGTGTATTTGGGCCCTAGGTGCTACGTGACGGGTATAGACCCCAGGCGTCACGTACGGCGGCGCCCCCATATCTGCTGTTTTATTTTTTCCTTGTTTATTCAGCTATCCAACTCGCATTCGAATCCCGTTTTTCCTCTAAACTGCTCGTTTTGACTCGTTTTTCATCACTTTAAGCAACGGGACCTGAAATCACAGCTTAACGTCAGCAGTATCGAAATTCTAACCTAAACTAGACCAAAATAACCAAAAAAACTGACCAAAATATACACTATAAACATATGTACTTTGCAGTACATCAACCATGCAAGACAATTTATTATTACGGGGGCCCACGTAATAACAACTTGTAGTGCATGGGAATTCTGGTGGACTCTGCGGGCAAAGCTAGTGATCACTATCCATTCAAAATTCTTAAGTTGTTCAAGTTTCTATCCACTAGAACACTAACCGAGATGGTTAATATAACACCCTACAATACAATACAGGAAGACGATACGTATTGTTCGCACCTAACATTCGATCTATAACACGAGTTGTTCGAGACTAGTCGTCTAAACAAGCAAAACTTCTTAGCCACTCATGGAGGATTTTTCCTCAACATTCTCGGAATTCTTGAACATGGGCTGGTTCTTTGGTGCCCATGGCACCTTACCTTGTCTCCGTCATTTGACATTTGTCTTGTCCCAATGGATGGTATGACACAAGTCATGCTGCAACTCTCTCATTGCACTCTATTCGACATCTATGGAGATTTTAATAATCTTGTTGGAGCTCGTGAAGCTCAAGCACTATTACCATATTCGTCACACGGGTTAGTGCAGTGAGGGATTTTACCTACTTTGGACGATTGAGATCCATGAAGTATGGAATACATAATTGTAATATTGGAGACGACTGTTTGGTTTCTCTTTCTTAACGAATTATTTCATTTTCCACTTAGACATATGACCATTACACGCAAGAGGCGCTACGTATTTTGGTTGCGGTTATCCACATTATCATCTATTCAAACATGTATGAACAATACGATCTTGAGGATCCTATGACTGATTTCCTTCTTCATTCTTGGGCCCATGATAAACTATATTTATCTAAAATGTATGTCTAGATTCTGTTAATGTTGAATATTAAAAAGATTAGTGCGTCAGGAGGAAGGTCTACACCCAAAAATGGGTTAACTAATCAGCATCTTACTGATTAAGTCGAGCAAGAGTTCTTATGGAACAACATGAGGGTGCAGAAATTGCACAACATGAGGTTAATCGAGATGACACTAGTGACAGTACTGGTGGTACTGGTAGTTCAAGTGGTTTAAATCCCGATGGATCGGGAACGAGTGGCAATGCCACCCCGGAATATGCGACAGCACAAGGTTTTAAGTCTAAGACTTTTCCGGAATGTAACCCATAAGACCTCGTTAATATGAGAGGCGCGGTAGGTTCTGTCCGCTGAACAAAGACAATGGAGTCAGTTAGTCGTACTAATAAACGTACTACTGAGTAAACAATTAGGTAAACGGAGAGTCTCCTGCTGAATGCAACATTAACTTGGTGGAATCTCCAAGTACAAATGCTAGGAAGTGATACTGTGATGAGGTTGTCGGGGGAAGAACTCAAGGATCTTATGCGAGAAGAGTATTGCTCGCTGATTGAAATTCAAAGGTTGGAAACAAATTCTAGAACTCGATCATGACTAGAGCCAATGTTGTTGGTTACACTCGAGGCTTTCACGATCTCTCAAGGGTTGTTCCATACTGGGTAACACCCGAATTCAAACGCATTGACCGTTACATTAGGGATTTAGCTTCTGAGATCCTAGACATGACCACATCATCCCACCCTACCCCGATCACTCAAACAGTATTTCTTGCAATTAGTCTCATCGCAGAGACTAATAAGTCGGTAATACTCAAGAAAGAACAAGGATGTTTAAGTGTGTCACAGAGGCCACTTCAAGCATGAAAGATTCTATGAATGAATCAAACTAGTAAACAATTGGGTGTGTGATTAGAACTATGGACACTCCACAAGATCCAAATGTCGTCATGAGTATGTTGTACTCTACAAGCATTATGTGTCAATTCTTTTGATACTAGCGCTGAGCCTAGCTTAGTGTCTTTAGGTGTCAAGCATATACTCTAATTAGAGTCATGTTAGTGAGACACACATTACCACATCAAGTTAGCTATTGAGGAATTAGCTAAGTCATGTGGAATCAGTAAGGGTCATCGACACGTTTCCTATTAACCAACATTTCATGTCCATGTTATTTGATACCGATGCCGATTTTAGCTTCATCTCAACATTTCACATGCATGAGTTTCATGGCTAGTGACTGGATCATCCTAGCTATAATTAGGGACTGGATTATCCTACATCTAAACATAGGGATTGGGTTATCCTACATCTAAACATAAGGATTGGGTTATCCTACATCTAAACATGGGGATTGGGTTGTCCTACATCTAAACATAGGGATTGGGTTATCCTACATCTAAACATAGGGATTGGGTTATCCTACATCTAAACATGGGGATTCGGTTGTCCTACATCTAAACATAGGATTCCTAAAACTGTACAGTGAAGTCCTCGCTACATAGAATCCAAAATGTACTTGGCCTAGAGTCAAGTAAACTAGACGTCCCCTCATTCTATAGAATTGGCAAACGGTAAACTTGTCGAGTCATGTGAAGTTGTTAAAGGATGTTCCTTGGAACTTGGTGAGCGAAAATTCAATATCAATCTCTTACCCATTGAGTTGGGTAGTTTTGACGTAGTGGTCGGCATGGATTGGTTATACGATAACCGAGCCGAAGTCGGTTGTCACGAGAAAATCATTCGCCTACCACTATCAAATGAAGAGACACTTGTTATTCATGGAGAGAAGCGCGACACCCCATTGCGGATCATCAATTACAAGAAGGCACAGAAGTGCTTACGGAAAGGTTGTATTGCCTTTCTAGCACATATTGTCGACAAGAAGGCCGTTGAGCCACAGCTGACAGATATTCCCGTGGTAAAAATAATTTCCTGAAGTCTTTCCTGAAGACTTGCCGGGACTACCACCATATCGACAAGTCTAGTTTCACATCGACTCGGTGCCGGGAGCTGCACCCATAGCCAGATCTCCATATCGATTAGCACCTTCTGAAATGCAAGAGTTATCCACACAACTTCAAGAGTTGATGGATAAAGTATTCACTAGACCAAGCTACTCACCTTGGGGAGCTCCAGTCCTATTTGTGAAGAAGAAGGACGGAACTTTCAGAATGTGCATAGATTACCGAGAGTTGAATAAACTCACCATCAAGAATCGGTATCCACTACCGAGGATCGATGACTTATTCGATCAACTACAAGGTTCGAGCTTCTACACCAAGATAGACTTACGATTTGGGTATCACCAGTTACAAATTCAAGAGGAAAGCACACCGAAAGCAGCTTTTCGGACTCGTTATGGTCATTACGAGTTTCTCGTTATGCCTTTTGGTTTAACGAACGCACCAGCGGTCTTCATGGATTTAATGAACCACGTGTGCAAGCCGTATCTTGACAAATTCGTCATAGTGTTCATTGACGACTGACGGGTGGTCCGTAGGACAACCCTTAAGTGCCTTAAAATTATTAAAATCCCATGCTTTACACGGTTAATTGCTTGAACATGGTAACTACTAGTTGTTTGGATTTGCAGGTGCTAAAGTGCATAAGGAGTGGGTATTATGAAGGTTGGATGGAAGCTCAATGTTGGTGGAAGCAAGATTGGAGGAATCAAGTTGTAACAAAAAAAACAAGGAAAAGCACTCCAGTCGGCGCCGTAGCCTACGGCTCTGGCCGTAGGTTACGGCCCCCACTTTTGCCAAATTGTCCTGCCGTAGCCCAGTCTTCATCCGCCGTAAAGGAATAATAGGTGTCGTAGCCTACGGCTGGCACCGTAGGTTACGGCGCCCTGTTGACCGCCCTTTGACCGATGATCGCCGTAAGCTACAGTAAACAGCGTAGCTTACGGCGCCATATGGAGCACTTTTGTAACTTATGCATTAAATGAGCTTTTGATGATGTTTTTATGGACCTATCATGGGAATTCAGTTATCATTCACTTTGGAGACGATTTTGGCTTGTTCTTGGAGCTTGAAGACAATAGTAATCTTTAGTTTGATGTTTGCAACTTGTTTGAAGATCAAGACTTTGTTTATGATGTTTGGTCAAGCCATGAGTGGCTAATCTTATTATGACTATCTTTAGTTGAAGGTTTGTAAGACTTTATGCTTTGATTTCCTTATTTCTAGAATAACAAACTTTATCTTTATGTTTTGTTTGTTATGATGTGTGATTGGCTGTTAGTAAATTATTGATTCCTATGTTAATCTAGTTTGAAACCATACGTTCTTGGGTAAGGGTTAATTGATCATCGGTTAACAACCTCACGTTCTAGGAATCTGAGTACTTAGTTCCCTTTCATCACTACAAGTAATCACACATGAACTATGTCTATGTAGTTCTCTCTAGTGGAATGATAGCATAAATGTTAAAGCAAACCGGAAACTGAAGATGGTCATTTGTCTCTAAATTGTTTACAACCCAAAACTTTATTTTGCAATTAGAATAGAAATTTTAGTTTTATAACTCAAATCAATCAAATCAACTCTTGAATTTTACTTTCATTGCAATTAGTTTAATTTTAGTTAACTTAGTTAAACTTTTAAATAACACATATTCCACAAACTCCCTGTGTTCGATACCCACTTGCCACTAACTATTTAGTAGTAATTGGATTAAATTTGATTGTGACCACGACCTCACGTCAAATTTTGGCGCCGTTGCCAAGGAGTAGTGCGCAACGTGTGTTATTTTCGATATTTTTAAGTTTGTTATTTTTCTGGTTTACACTGGGTGTGTTAGAGTGCAGGTATTTACAGGTGCATGCGTACTAGAAGCTCTCACAAGCTATTACCATTGGCATTTGATCCAAAAATTAAACGGGCTTTGAGAGGAAACAAAATTTTGATAAGAGAAAACAAAATCAACGGTTCACCAACAACACCTACTTCACCAGTTCACCAATTAGATACATGGATCCACCACCACCACCCACTACGGGTGAGCTTATACCACCTTTTGTACCATCTTCCACACAACCTTCACCAAATACCACCATGCCTAATCCAACTATCGATCTTACTCCACCACATGATGTTACACCAACCAACACTACACCACCTAATACTACCCAAGTTGACCCTACCCTTACCTTTAGCCTTGCTTCAACAATCCCACCATTCTCACATTTTTTTCCTACTACGGGTCAATCATCTTCTACTTATCCATTACCACAAAGCTCAACTGTCATTCATGCTACTTCTACCTATCGACCACCTAACCAAACAGGTTTTCAATATTCATCTTTTCCATTTGGGTAATCTTCGGGTATAGGAGGAGATGGATACGATGAAGGGTATGAAGAAGAGTACGAGGGTTATGAAGAGGATGGATTTTACTATGGGAGTGATGGAGTTAATTTGGGACCTCAAGGAGGAGTGGGTCAACAAAGTCAACCATTGCAACGAATTCAAGACATGGGTAGACTACCAGTTGGGGTACAACATATTCGGCTACAAGGGTCACAATTGCAACGTCCTACACCTTTGCAACAAGTTCGTCCACAAAATGCACAACCTCAGTTCCAAAGGCCAATTCAACACCCACTGATGCAACAACATCAATTTCATCAACCAATTGCACCTCAAGGGCCTATGCAAAGACCAATGGGGCCTATACGTCCAAGAGCTCGTTTCGGTGTACCAAGGGTAATAATAAGTGATGGTGGTTCACACTTTAAAAATTTTAATTTTGGGAAATTGTTGAAAAGATACAATGTGAACCACCAAGTTTCTACACCATACCATCCTCAAACAAGTGGACAAGTTGAAGTGCCCAACCGTCAAATTAAAGAAATTCTCATGAAGACGGTGCGAACGGATAGGAAGGATTGGTTAAGTAAACTTGACGATGCGTTGTGGGCATATCGGACGGCCTACAAACTCCAATTGGTACCACCCCTTACCGGATGGTGTATGGGAAGGGATGTCATCTACCAATGGAGTTAGCACATCGAGCACATTAGGCAATCAAAACGGTAAATGCGGATTATGACGAAGTGGGTCGAGTGAGAAAGCTTCAACTAAGCGAAATTGAGGAGATTCGAGATGAAGCATACGAATGTGCATCCGCATATAAAGACAAACTTAAGAAGGTTCATGATGCAAAGCTAAGAAAGAAGAACTTTGAAGTGGCTCAAAAAGTGTGGTTGTATAATTCGAGGTTGAAGATGTTTGCGGGTAAACTCAAGAGTAAATGGATGGGTCCTTATGTCATCCGGAGAGTGGGAAGATTTGGTGATGTTGACATTCAAGATGAGCAAACCAATAAGCAACAAACGGTGAACGGGCATCGGCTTAAACCGTACTTGGAAGGCAACGACATCAACAATCTCGAGCTCGACAAAGTGGGTTACATTCTACGCCCACTGGATGACGAGGAAGCTTGAAAGAGGCTCAGGTTTGGTTGTGTAAATATTTAGTTTAGTTTAGTTTATTTTGTTTTGAATAAAGTACCGTCTCCGTTTAAAACTTGTGTTCGAGACAAGTGTGGGGAAATTCTTACGAATTGCCCGAACATTGTGTTGAGGACAACACGGGTTTTTAAAGGGGGTAGGGTATAATTTTGCACGCTTTTGAAAAATTATAAAAACCATAAAATTATAAATTTAGAAAAGATAAAAAAAAATAAATAAAATAAAATAAATAAACTAAAACAAATGTTTGCAAGTAAAAAATAAAGCCCCAAATTCGCCCAGATGCCGCCGTAAGCTACGGTGGGGGCGTAGCTTACGGTGGCTCACAAACAAAAATTTTCCTTACGGCGCCAATCAACTGTCTTACGGTAATATTTTTTTCCCAGTTACCACCGTAACCTACAGCAAGCGCCGTAGGCTACGGCGCCGAGTGGTCAATGGGGGCCCCAAAAGTCGCTGTCGGAAGTTGTTTTTATAAAAAAAAACGAAAATTAATAAAAATAATAATCATTTAACATCTGATTTGTAACTCCCCCATTCACATATCCCATTCATCGGTCCCCATCCACTCATCTCCTTCTTCTCCATCTTTCTTCTCTAGAACCCACTTCCATCTTCAAACCTCCATATCTTCTTCATCTTTTATCCAAATCAAGTGATTTTTGAGTCTATTTTGACTAAAATTTCATGAACATTCTGATTGTTGGTAAAGATTTGGAAGAATATTACATTTTCTTGGTCGAATTTCGAACCCTAGGGCCAAAAATTTGGGGATTTTTTGTGGTTTTTTGCTTAAAAGTGAAGTGCTTGTTATTCTTATCCTCTACAAGGTCAAGGTATGCAATTTCCTTTCATTCTTTTAAGTACATTGCGGTTTGTAAGTTTCCATTCTTGTTTTTGCTTACACACTTGCTTGTAGAAGATAGATGATAGGATTTTGTTGAGTTATTGAATGTATGGTTATAGATGTATATGATGTCTTGATTTAAAACTTTTGGGAAACTCTAATTTGTAGAGACATCATGCCGAATTTTTTTTTGAAAGAATAAATCTTTGGTGTTTGTACATCTATACCCATAATATAAAGCAAGTGTGGGGAAGTTGGTGAAGTTGAACTTACATGATTTTTGTGTGTGGTTTGTGAATGTGTGTAGGATATGGTGAGAACAAAAGAAAAAGCGGGGGCAAGTTCCTCAAGTCAACCTCCACCGGAGTCACAACAAGAAAAAGAAGAAGATTGGTTCGGGTTGGTGACCCGGATTCGGAAGAAGATGCACCTCCAAGGGGTCCAAAATCGGAGTGGACATCCAGTTCTCTACTTGATCAACCTGAGGAATGGCGAGCCGATTTGTTTCATGAACAAATGAATAAGTTGCAACAATGGAAGGAGACTTTTATTTGTGTGAAAGAGATTCGGGAAGTGGATTTCGGGCCTTTTGGGATAATGGATAAGTTCAAAGCTTTGGGTTGGGAGGCGGCGCTTAAATGTTATGACAATGAGATCAAGACAATGTATGATCAACAAATTCAAGAATGGCTGGCCACGCTTGAATGTCCTCCGTTCAAGGCCCCAAATAAGATGAAACTCATTGGAACGTGTAACGGGGTGAAGGTAGAGATGTCATATGATTCCTTGCGCCGCATTGCAAAGTTTGATAGTAAATCGTCGAATCAATACATTTATCCAAGCCTTAAAGATCTTTACCACAAGCCCGAAAAACACCCCCAATGGCAACACATGCTCGATTACCTCTTTATTCCGGGTACTACACACGGGAAATTGTTGAGAAGGAACTTGAGAATGGAAGCGAAGTTGTTGTTAGTGTTGTGTACACACAATGTCATCCTGCGGCGGGGTGATAAAATGGAGGTGAGATTTCAGGAGGTGCCGGTTTTATACAAGTTGATGCATGGGTCGCCCATGGTTCCCTTTCAGTTCTTACTATTGAACAATATCTGGCTCAGCCGAAATAGTGGCGAGAGAAAGATTGTGCCCCATTCCCGGTTGATTACGGCGTTGTTGAAAAAGTATGGGGCGATTGGAGCCGAAGACAAAGGCTCGTATAAGAGGTTCAAGCCATTTGATATAAAGAATTTGGGACCAGGATGGGAGTATAAGGAGTCAGAAAGGTACCATAAGTTGAAGACCGATGGGAGACGGTGGAGAGTATTGAAAGCGGATGCTCGTCCACTACAACCGGGCGAGGACGATGAGCCTGAGGTGAGTGATGAGGAAGTTAGTGGTAACGATGATTACCGTGAGGATACATTCACGGTTGATGTTGAGATGTGGGGCACTGGCCCAAGTGGTGTTCATGGAGTAGGAGTACAGTTGGGGTATGTGGGTAGTGCATTTGATTATGCACAACAGCCTTATGATCCTTATTGGGCTCACACGGGGAACATGGGGCAGGTTATTGAGCAAAGGTGACCGCCTACTTTTGGTGATTGGTCCGAACCCAATCAAATGCTTTATGATCAACAGACTTACATGGGAGCTAGCATGGAGGGAGCTCTTAAACAAAGCTATGATAGACAGGAGTCATGGAACCGTGCACATGATTTTTCCTTTGAGCAAGAGATGAACAACAGGTACAACGATGATCAAGCCCGTCGAATGCATGAGGATTGGCATGCGGGGCGGCCGGTGGTTGTGGATCCGCCTCCGGTGGATTATGCATCTCTCTACCACCTTATGATGGTAGTGTTTCGTATCCGACACCGCCGCTCCATCATTCGCAATGGGTGGACCCCCGTCAAGATCAACAACGTGAAGCCTCACAACAAAGCGAAAGTGGTAGTGGTTCGTTTGCTTTTGGAGAATGGAATGACATGATGACTTCCATTTTCGGGCCTCCTCAGCCACGTTACTATTAACCAGGTCGTATTACGCTCCATCTTGTATATTTGTGTATATTTCATGTCTTATGTTTATGGTTGGGAGGTAGGGTGGTGTTTATGTGTTTTATGTGATTTATGGGATGTGCTAGTCGGTGGTGTGTTTTCAATTTTCATAAGAAAAAAAAATACAAAAAGAAATTTGTGGTTTGAGAGTATTAGCGAAAGCTAATGTTTTTGGTTAAAAGCGATCTTCCCTTCAAAACCATACATTGGGGCAATGTATCCCAAGTGTGGGGATTGGGGAAATTTTTTAGAAATTAAAAAAAAAATTGTGAAACCAAGCGAAAAGTTGTTGAAATTTGAACACTTGATATTGTTCCGCATGACACACCGACAACCCTTTCTAGTCATTTCTTGGTGAGTTTTTGAGCCACACAAGATTATTAAAGATGCTTTCTTTGTTTTGAGTGGCGGTGTGTGTATTGTGTTAATAGAACTTGTGTACGAATGCTTGTTGAAGCCTAGGATTAGCATGCTTGTGAAAATGATAGGGACTTTTAGGTAGCCTCATCTGGATGTGTGAGAGTGTGGGATTGGTGGGTTGGACCTCATACGTTACATATATGAGCTTGGTATTGTGAGGGGTGGGGGTCTGGTCTTTAGAAAGCCATGTTTGAGCCTTATACCATTCGGTTATGACCCAAACCTACTTCTTACAAAAACTTTACCTATTGAGATGACCCGGTTTAGGAATTTAGTTTGTGATTGTTGATGTTCTTGTATATATTGTTGAGTTCTATGTTTAAAAAAAAGAGAAAAAAATATGGGAAACATACAAAAAGAAGGATTTAGTTGTGTTAGTAGTTGAAAAGTTGATGAAGTTGTGTATATAGTTGATGTTGATTTGTTTAGTAGTAGAAATAAAAACCGGGTCAGATCAATGAGCTACTTTCACAATCCTACTATTTCCTACCTTTACACATAGCCTCGTTACAACCCGTAAGTCCTTTTGATTCATAAGCATGCTAAATATTTGACAGGCGGAAACTTGGATTTTATACAAGCTTATTGTCGCACAATCACACACTTGCATTGAGTGTTTTAGCATAATGTTGCTAATATTTCTTGTCACCGAGAGTTGTTGTGAGGGGTGTGACTTGTGGAATGATAAAAAGTTAGTAAAAGGACGATACATTGTAGCTTGGTTTGCATGATTGATCGCTTGTGGTTTTGAAATGGTTTTTGAATGGGTTGCTTGGGACAAGCAACCAGTAAGTGTGGGGATGTGACGTATGGTCCGTAGGACAACCCTTAAGTGCCTTAAAAAGATTAAAATCCCATGCTTTACACGGTTAATTGCTTGAACATGGTAACTACTAGTTGTTTGGATCTGCAGGTGCTAAAGTGCATAAGGAGTGGGTATTATGAAGGTTGGATGGAAGCTCAATGTTGGTGGAAGCAAGATTGGAGGAATCAAGTTCTAATAAAGAAAACAAGGAAAAGCACTCCAGTCAGCGCCGTAGCCTACGGCTCTGGCCGTAGGTTACAGCCCCCACTTTTGCCAAATTGGGTCCTGCCGTAGCCCAGTCTTCATCCGCCGTAAAGGAATAATTGGTGTCGTAGCCTACGGCTGGTACCATAGGTTACGGCACCCTGTTGACCGCCCTTTGACCGATGATCGCCGTAAGCTACGGTAAACGGCGTAGCTTACGGCGCCGTATGGAGCACTTTTGTAACTTATGCATTAAATGAGCTTTTAATGATGTTTTTATGGACCTATCATGGGAATTCGGTTATCATTCACTTTGGAGACGATTTTGGCTTGTTCTTGGAGCTTGAAGACAATAGTAATCTTTAGTTTGATGTTTGCAACTTGTTTGAAGATCAAGACTTTGTTTATGATGTTTGTTCAAGCCATGAGTGGCTAAACTTATTATGACTATCTTTAGTTGAAGGTTTGTAAGACTTTATGCTTTGATTTCCTTATTTCTAGAATAACAAACTTTATCTTTATGTTTTGTTTTTTATGATGTGTGATTGCTTGTTAGTAAATTATTGATTCCTATGTTAATCTAGTTTGAAACCATACGTTCTTGGTGCCGTTGGAAATCGAGATATCATGGGTAGAATTAGGCTTGGGTAAGGGTTAATTGATCATCGGGTAACAACCTCACGTTCTAGGAATCTAAGTACTTAGTTCCCTTTCATCACTACAAGTAATCACACATGAACTATGTCTATGTAGTTCTTTCTAGTGGAATGATAGCATAAATGTCAAAGCAAACTGGAAACTGAAGATGGTCATTTGTCTCTAAATTGTTTACAACCCAAAACTTTCATTTTGCAATTAGAATAGAAATTTTAGTTTTAAAACTCAAATCAATCAAATCAACTCTTGAATTTTACTTTCATTGCAATTAGTTTAATTTTAGTTAACTTAGTTAAACTTTTAAATAACACATATTCCACAAACTCCCTGTGTTCGATACCCACTTGCCACTAACTATTTAGTAGTAATTGGATTAAATTTGATTGTGACCACGACCTCACGTCAACGACATTTTGATATACTCACGATCGGCCGACGAGCACGAACAACATTTGAGAACCATCTTAGAACTACTCAAGAAGGAGAAACTATATGATGTGTGTAAAATGCAACATATAAATTACATCAAATGAGGCATAAAACTAACCCTTTTTTAGTACTAATGTTGGAAAAAGTGTGTTTTTGTCTTCCTTTTGTATTTTTGGGATTAAATGAGCGTAAATGAACAAAAGGAGCAAATACGCAGCAAAATCTAACATAATTACAAGAAAGGGAATAAACGTGGCATGCCCGACCCCTCGACAGCATCTTCCCAAGTAAAAACAAGAAAACAACAGGCTAACCACGGCCCCGTGCCCAGCGGACACGGGGGCGTGGCCAGATGTCTGCAGAAAAGACAAAGCTATAGAAGCTTCTATTCCCGACATGGGGACGTGCCCAGCTCGACACGGGGCGTGGTCAACTCTAAGATTCGCAGAATCTAAGCAAATCTTGATAGTACAGATACGCTTCTACACATGGGGTCGTGCCCATCGGACACGGGGGCATGTGGAGCTAATGCAGACAAATTGCAATTAATGAAGAAAGAGAAAATGGATGGACACGGGGCCGTGCCCAATGGACACGGGGCCGTGTCCGGGCTTCTCTGCAGGCTATAAATAGAGGTGCTTGGTTCACTTCAAAAGCATCCCTTGGCAAACCACCTCTCTCCCACATCACCCACACTCCACCACCACTACAACCCACATCCACCACCATCATCCATCATCCATCATAGAGTGTGTGTAGTAGTCTCAGGATCCAAGATTGATAGTGAGAGTTCTTGACAATAAAAGGCCATGTTTACCTAAGTCTCTTACATCACTTGGTGAAGACAAGCATTTAGTGTAATACTTTTGATTTTTAATCTTTTCGCACTTATTATTTGGTTTTGTATTAATGACTTTAATAACTAGTTTCTTATGTTGAAGGTGAAACTTCCTTATCATTTGTCCGTGGTGTCTTGACATTATTTTACTGTCTATATAAAATAAAAGATTTACACCATTCATATCTCTACGGTCTATATAGAGATATGTTGGCTACCTGGTCGGGGGTTATGGGAATGGTTTGGTAAGGTTCTTGCCTTGTTCAGTGTATAGATCCTGCAAGGACCTGGGTCAAGCTTTCTAGGACCTCCTTCAATACCCATTGGTATTGGATGGCAGGGGTGCGAATGGCTTGATCCCCTCATAGGTAAACTACTATTAATACATTAACCCAGCTACTTGGGATTGTATCCCTGCTGACTCAAACCACTTAGCCGAGGGTAACGTCACCTTCAAAAGAGGGGCCTACCACATTACGCATTAATAACTTAATTAATTATCTTTCAATATTCCAACCCTTTAGGATTGTATCCTTGCTGACTCAAACTACTGGGTTGAGGGTAGCGTCACCTTCAAAAGAGGGGCCTACTACTATAACTAAGATAATCTCTTAAAAAGTGCAAAAGTGTGGAAATCATCAAAGGTTACACTAAAGGCGAGTCGGATCCAAGTGATTCATCTTGTCTATTTGTTTTTATTTTATTTTTATTTTCAGCATTTTTAGTTTTTATTTTCATGTTTAAAACTTTTTCTAAATTTTTGATTTGATTAGACGTTGAGGATAAACCGGTACTAAAAGCTCTTGTGTCCTTGGACAACCTCGGTATCTTACCAACGCTATACTACGTTCACGATGGGTGCACTTGCCCATATGTGTGTTTAGTGTTAGTAAAATATCGTGTTTTATATATTTAAAACTTGACTAAAGTGTTAAAAAGGGCTTAAAATATAACTAAAAACTTATAACACACCGCACACATCAAGTTTTTGGCGCCGCTGCCGGGGACACACAGATTTTAAGAAAGTTTAAAATTGTCGGCCTAATCAGTTTTTCAAAACCTTTTTAAATCGCCCGCACATTTTCTTCATTTTAGTTAGTTTTTGAATTTATAGTAGACTGAACACGGGGTCGTGTTCACTGAACACGGGCCCGTGCTGGATATTTTTAAACAAACACCCAGATACAGAGTCTGAACACGGGGTCGTGCTCGCTGAACACGCCCCCGTGCTGCACAAAACCAGTCACTTTTATTAAAATGCCCAGATACAGAACCTGAACACGGGGCCGTGCTCACTGAACACGGGGCCGTGTCCAGCTTCTGTTTCCATTTTTATTTTTGTTTTCTTGTCCCGAGACTCTGTTGTGGTCTGCTGAGTGATTCTTATGGATCAATACTCAGGAGATTACAACTACCACTATGAGGAGGATGATTATAGGGAAGACTATTGCACCATTTGTGGTAACCCTCACTCGGTACAATATTGTGACCTTTTTCAACCATTCCCTTCATACAACCATTATGAGGAGCCCAGGTACGAGCCATCCACTTCAAATACATCCTATGAAGACCCAAGTTATGAACCTTCTCCCTCATACTCATATTTTGATGAACCAAGGTATGAGCCTTCATACTCATACTTTGAGGAACCAAGATATGAGACTCCACCTTCATATGCTTACTATGAGGAACCATGGCATGAACAACTTACCTCATATGAGTATTATGAAGAAAAAAGTTACGACCCTTCTCCATCATATACTTACAATGAGGAACAATGGTGTGAACCATCTACCTCATATGAGTATCATGAGGAATCAAGGATCGAACTTCCGAATTCAAGCTTTGAAGATCCTTATTCTATCACACCCATAGCCGATAAGATAATTGAACACCTTAAAACTATAGAGCGCTACATAAAAGAAGCCCGCGCAAGGGAAGAGGAATCCCGCGCAAGGGAAGAATTAACTTGTAATAAAGAAAAGATAGTTGAAAACGTAAAAATGGAAGAACAAGTAAGTGAAAAACCGACACATGAGTTAAACAACGAAAAAGGTGAGTCCGACATCGTTAAAATCCAAGAAGAGTCTAATTTTAAAGAAATTAATCTCTTGTCACCATCTTTCGAAAATCATTGTTTAGTACCCACTCATGCTAAGTTTTTAAAAGAGTTAAACACTAACACTAAAATTGACGAAACGGTAAGCATTAAGTTAACAAATGATCAAACTACGCTAATAAAAGAAGATCCATTTGAAATTAACAGTACACCGGCTCCATGTTTCTTTCAAAATGCCTTTATTAGTAATATTACAATTGATAAAGATCTTTTATGCCAAACTACATTTTCGAAAAATTAAGTATTAGTGATTTTTCTCCACTTCAAATACCCATTTTTCTATCTAATCGGAAAACGGTAAAATCAATAGGGATAGTTGAAGATGTGTTGGTCCAAACCAATCAAATGGTAATCCCAACCGACTTCATCATCCTCGATGACGCTCCACTAGTGTTGGGATGACCTTTTGTAAAGACCCACCAAGCTTTGAAAAATCGGAAGTATAACAATCTACCCATTCAATTAGGGGCATTCAAAAAAAGTGTCGATCTTGAGCGTTCAACGAAATATCCATTCGGCAATGATGACCCCCTAATTGAAGATGAAGATAAACCACCCGATACAAGAGAAGAAATTGACTACTTTGTTGAAGAATAGGTCGCCATAGAACAAAACTTTTTGGTTCTTGACCAAAATGAGCAACCAAATAAGGAGTCTTCTAAAGACCCACCTCTTGAGCTCAAAGTACTTCCAAAAGGTTTGAAATATGCTTTTCTAGACAAAGATGGTAAATTACCTGTAATTATTTCGTCAAAATTAACTAGTTTAGAAAAAGAAAAATTAATTACGCTTTTGAAAAAACACAAAAATGCGATCGCTTGGAAGCTGGTAGATATTAAAGGAATAAGTCCTTCCATGTGCACGCACAAAATTTTAATGAATGATGACTATAAATCGGTAATACAACCACAACGTAGAGTAAATCCAAACGTCCAAGAAGTGGTCAAAAACGAAGTCATCAAATTACTTGACGCCGGACTCATTTACCCAATCTCCGATAGTCCTTGGGTAAGTCCCGTTCAAGTAGTTCCTAAGAAAGGAGGTATGACGGTAGTAACTAACGAGAAGAATGAATTAATACCAACAAGAACCGTCACAGGATGGAGAGTATGTATAGATTATCGTCGATTAAATGAAGCAACAAGGAAATATCACTTTCCTTTACCTTTTATTGATCAAATGTTAGAAAGATTATCCGGTCACAAATTTTATTGTTTCTTAGATGGTTTTTCAGGTTACTTTCAAATACCGATAGCACCCGAAGACCAAGAAAAAACAACATTCACATGTCCCTACAGAACTTTTGCTTATCGACGCATGCCTTTTGGTCTATGTAGTACCCCTGCAACCTTTCAACGTTGCATGGTGGCCATCTTCCATGACATGATAGAAAAGACAATGGAAGTCTTCATGGATGACTTTTCTATCTTTGGAGATTCATACGACCAATGCCTCGATAACCTTGAACGAATGCTATCCCGATGTGAGGAAACTAACCTCACCCTTAACTGGGAAAAATGCCATTTCATGGTAACAGAGGGAATAGTACTCGGTCACAAAATCTCAAGCGAAGGAATGGAGGTTGATCGAGCAAAAATAGACACTATTTCTCGATTACCACCCCCATCCTCCGTTAGAGCTATCAGAAGTTTCCTTGGGCATGCCGGATTTTATAGACGATTTATCAAAGATTTTTCAAAAATCTCAAGACCTCTAACAAAATTACTTGAAAAAGATGCCCCTTTCATCTTTGACAAGGATTGCAACCAAGCATTTCTAACACTAAAGGAAATGCTAGTCAATACACCTATCATGATAGCACCTGATTGGAAATTACCCTTCGAAATCATGTGTGATGCAAGTGACTTTGCAGTTGGAGTTGTCTTGGGACAGTGAAAAGATAAGCATTTTCACCCAATTTATTACGCTAGTAAAACACTTAATGATGCACAAGAAAATTACACAACAACAGAAAAAAGAATTACTAGCTGTGGTATTTGCTTTTGATAAATTTTGTTCTTATCTTTTTCTTTCTAAAACGATAGTTTATACAGACCATGCAGCCATTCGGTATCTCTTTAAGAAACAGGATGCTAAACCGCGTTTAATTAGATGGATTCTAATTCTCCAAGAATTCGACATTGGAATAAAAGACAAAAGAGGAGCAGAAAACACCGCTGCAGATCATCTTTCCCGCTTGGAAGACCCAGCTTTGGAGGCAACTAGGGACGAGCAAATCAATGAAAAATTCTCAACGGAATCCCTAGAAATGGTGGAATACCGAGAAGAGCCATGGTACGCCGACTATGCTAACTACTTAGCTAGCGGTATAATTGCAAAAGGATGGTCACATCATCAAAGAAAAAAATTCTTTGCCGATGTAAAGCATTATTTTTGGGAAGATCCTTATCTTTTCAAAATGTGTGCCGACCAACTCATCCGTCGATGCGTGCATGGTAGTGAAGCAAGGAGAATTCTCCGCCATTGTCATGAAGGTCCATAAGGAGGACATCATGGTGCCGCTAGTACCGCACGAAAGGTATTTGATTCAGGATTTTATTGGCCAACCATCTACAAAGACACCCAAAGTCTTATCAAGACATGTGACGCTTGCCAAAGATCAGGTAATATTTCTTCCAAAAACGAAATGCCACAAAATGGCATTCTTGTTTGTGAAATTTTTGATGTGTGGGGACTCGACTTTATGGGACCTTTCCCACCGTCAAAAGGAAACAAATATATACTTGTGGCGGTAGATTACTTGTCTAAATGGGCCGAGGTCGAAGCACTTCCAACAAACGATGGAAGGGTGGTGGTAAGATTTCTGAAACGCTTATTCTCTCGTTTTGGAACTCCAAAAGCATTAATAAGTGATAGAGGCACCCATTTTTGTAACCATCAACTTAATTTTTTTTAACAAGGTATGGGGTCTATCACTGGGTCTCAACAGCATATCACCCTCAAACAAACGGACAAGCCGAAGTGACTAATCGAGGTTTAAAAAGAATACTTGAAAAAACCGTAGGATTAAATAAAAAGGAATGGGCTGATAAATTAGATGACGCTTTATGGGATTTTCGAACTGCATATAAAACAACAATAGGAACAACCCCATATAAGCTTATCTATGGAAAAAGCTGTCATTTGCCGGTAGAAATAGCACATAAAGCCTACTGGGCAATTAAAAACGTAAAGTTAGATTTAGAAATAGCCGGTAAAAATCGATTTTGCCAATTAAATGAATTAGACGAATTAAGGAACCACGCATATTATAACTCCGAAATTTATAAGGAAAGAATGAAAAATTCGCATGATAAACACATTAAACCAAATGAATTTCGGGTAGGAGATAAAGTTCTATTGTTTAATTCATGACTTCGATTATTTCCTGGTAAATTAAAGTCTAGGTGGTCGGGACCTTTTTCCATCACCCACATTTTTCCACACGGTGCAATCGAAATTAAATCTCGAAATGGAATCCCTTTCAAAGTCAATGGCCAACGGCTAAAGCTTTATCAAGGATTTATTGAGGATGAAGAGGAAGAAATCTCGCTACAAGCGGCCGAAGAATAAAACGAAGGTTTGAGCACCAACATCATATCTTGTAAGTTACGAACATCGGGAAAGCATCTAAATCGGTAAGATTTCTAAAACCAAGCTTCGGGAAACAGGGCCCTCACACAAGCGCTTAAAAAAATAAAAAAAATAAAATAAAATAATAATATTTTTGCCCGCCCATGGGGCCGTGTCCGCGCAACTATCGGGGATAAAACCCCTTTTTCCTTCATTTCTTCATTTCAACACGCCCCGTTTCCCCAAGAACTCTCTGGTTCCGGCGAAATTTTCTGCAGATTTTAACGTTCCCCCGACTTCTAACAACGTCAAGGTATGATTCTATCACTATAATTAGTTAGATTAATCACTTGCATGTAGTTTAACATCAAAAATTTGGGGAAAAATCTAGGGTTCTTCAATTTGAATCGAATCAAACCTCAAATTTTTTTCTTAGATCCGTTAGTATTAGTATAGATGCATGTTATAGGAAGTAAATCAACTTGAATTGTTTGTAGATTTGCCCGATTTCTCATAGAAACCTCAAACCCTTGTTTTTGAATCGAAAAAGATGAAATTGAAGGGGTAAATGGTTTGTTTTGAGAAAAACGGCACTTGGGGTTTCATTTTCGGGGAAAACCGGCTCTACTGGACCAAAAATTTTCAAGTTTTCGAAACCGGGACGAAAAATCAAATTTTTGGGAAACAGACGCCTGAGCACGGGGTCGTGCTCAGCGAGCATGGGGGCGTGTCCAGCTATTTTTCGGCGAACATGGGGCGTGTCCACTGAACACGGGGTCGTATTCAGCTGACTATTTTCAGTTTTCTTATAGAATTTTACTGTTTCATGCTAATTGTTTGGTGTTTTCTTTCAGATGGCCAAGAAGTTTACTAGGTTCAACCCGAATGAGTATGTTTCTCAAGCACGGTTTGAAGTTCTCAAGACAAGGCCCGAGGAAAACCCCCGACAAGTATGCTCGGATACTCTAGAAACAGTAGGCCAAATCGACCGCTTCAACAACCTTGTTATTGGTCCACTACGAGCAGCTCTTTGCACCCGGCTTCATTCTGTGCACGAATATAACATGGAATTTTACAGCACGTTTGCCTTCAAGGCAAGAGCGGAGCCATTTGACAATGAGGGGGTGGAATTCTGTTGTGCAGGGGCTATGTACTCAATCTCAATTGCACAATTTGGGGGAAATCGTCGGGTTGTATTCAGAAGAAGATGCTGGAGAGGAAGAGAACACTGGTGGGCTCCACGAACTCCCAGAAGATCAACGCCAAGCTGCGTGGGCTCAGATTGGGGAGGGACACTATAACCCGAGCCGAACCAAGAGCACACTGCTGAGGGACCCCCTCTACCGCTACATCCACAGGGTCCTCAGCTACTATCTTTGCCAGAGACATGACAGTGGTGGTGTTGTAGGGTTGCGCAATCTGATAGTCCTTCATTGCATTCACAACCGTATCAACCTCGATGTTCCCTACCTGCTACTTCGCAACATGCACTTGAACCAACTAGCCACTCCCCCGACTCCTATCCTTTTTGGAGGGTGGATCTACCGCCTCTTCAAGCATTTTGTGCAAAGGATGCCAAGGTCCTTCCAGAAGGGCCCATGGTCGGGAAAGGTGGACCTTGTCATATGTCGCTCCATGAACTTAATCAACAAAGCAGATGACGGGACGGTCAGATTTCAGACGGTTCAAAGGAATGTGTGGAACCCTCAAGAAGCTCTCGTCCTACACGCTCCACATATCCGTCCTCCTCCCCAGTACCAGTATCATCACCATGGTGATCCGGGTCAATCCTCCTCTCAAGTAGGTGGTTTTCCTAACTTTCAAAGTTTACATGATTTATTACAGGAAAACTTCATGTGCACCCGTAACACCTACAACATGGCCAGCAACACATACGCCCGAGTTGGAGTTATAGAAAGAAACATCTCCGGCATGCAGGATGACATCAGCAACATCCGGGAGTACATGGCGGGCCAAGGAGGGGATGATGACGAGGACGACGACATGGATTGAGGTGGAGGCGGTGGAAGGTGATGTAACATGGTTGACGGTCCTAACATGTTAACCCTTTATCTCTCACAAACAATTTCATGGCATGCGTGCCACTTGTTGAACAATTTACTTTTCTTAACACTTTTAATTTCCTGCATTTTTTTAGTTTGTGATGTGAATGATGAACTTATGGTTAAGTAGGATGTTGGTTATTTTGTTTGGTGTGGCATTTATAAGAAAAACAGGTACCTACGAGGCTTGAAGCACTAAATCTTAGTGCTACAAAAGCCGGGAAAGCAGAACCGAAAGCCGAAACCTGTTTTCCATGATTGCAGACTGTCAACACGGGGCCGTATCTATCCAACACGCCCCCGTGTCCACCGCCCAGTACCTGCTGTTTAATTTCTGCCCAACATGGGGTCGTGTTCACCAGGCATACCCCCGTGTCCACCTTCTGTAAGTTTTCGTTACTGGCATTCTGACCACGGGGCCGTGTTCATCCAACACGTGGCCGTGTCCAAATACCCAGTAACACCAAAACCTTGTTTTTAACACCTTTTTATACATTCAATCAACCTAAAAACTTATTTTTGGGACACATTGAGGACAATGTGTAATTTAAGTGTGTGGGGGGGGGGGGGATGCTAAAACCTTGAATTTTGCATGTCCTAATAACAAGCCTTACAACAAACTCTATTGGAACCGCTAATCACCCAAAATTTTTTCAAAAACTTTTCATTTTTTTTACTTTTCTTGGTTTAATTTGGGAATAACAAGTTCTAAAAAGGTTATATTTTTACAAATTTACAACCGATAGCATCGTGATAAAAAGAACCAACATAAGAAAATTACGAAACGACATTACAAATCTAGTTAAAATTTGATTATATATACTTGATCACATTAAAAACCCATTCCCACAAAAAATGAGTTTTGAGCCTTTATTGAGCATACAAGCATATATCTTTAAATTAAATGCTCATTTTTCGTTTCTTGTGTCAATAGCCGCTTGGTTTCTTACGACTCTAGAACAGCCAAGACAATACATTTCTGGTCCTTACCAACTTAAACCCAAGTAAGTAAATGATGGAGGCATTAAGACTAACCCTTTTTCTTTTCTACACCATTATTTTTCATATTTTTTTACCACCTACCCAAAATCCCCCTAGTTAACCCCTTTGAGCCTAAACCTTTTCGTTTCTAAACCCACAAAACAAACACCCTTTACCCACCAAAACCTTTTTATTTTTAACCCATTATTTTAGTAAAAAGCTCGGCTTCATGTGACATTCCTTATAAAAAAAATGAAGTATAGCAATAAACAAACAAGTTCCTCAAAAGAAACTTTATTTGAAAATGCTTCGTTTGAATAAAAGTCACAAAAACAAAAAGTTTTACGACGACCGACGCTTTTTACGCTTTTTACCCTTTTCACTAACTACTAACCCAAAACCACCTACCTTTAACCCAAGCCTAACCCTTCCCCAAGTCCTCTTGATATTTACAAAGGTGTATAGTTAAAAAGGAGGAGGATTGATTGCTTGGCAAGCATATGGTAGAAGTAAGTTCCATGCCGGTCTCGAGTGTTTCACAAAAATACATCTTCGGCCGAGTGTTAAGTGATCTCCTGTGAGGTATGTGAACTTGTATATAAATGGAATTTTAAAAAGGTATGTTATGCCCAAATAAGTAATTTCTCTTATGAAATGTTGTAGATAAATCATAACGAATAGGATTGTAAATAACATAAAAATAAAGCCTAATAAAGATCTTGGATTCCCGACACTCAAGACAAGCCCAAAACTTCTCTTCTATCCATTCCATTTAGGAGTGTAAGCCACATTATAAAGAGTTTTTCTTGAGGACAAGCAAAGATTCAAGTGTGGGGGTATTTGATATATGTAAAATGCAACATATAAATTACATCAAATGAGGCATAAAACTAACCCTTTTTAAGTACTAATGTTGGAAAAAGTGTGTTTTTGTCTTCCTTTTGTATTTTCAGGATTAAATGAGCGTAAATGAACAAAAGGAGCAAATATGCAGCAAAATCTAACATAATTAAAAGAAAAGGAATAAACGTGGCATGCCCGACCCCTAGACAGCATCTTCCCAAGCAAAAACAAGAAAACAGAAGGCTGACCACGACCCCGTGCCCAGCGGACACGGGGGCTTGGCCAGATGTCTGCAGAAAAGACAAAGCTATAGAGGCTTCTATTCCCGACATGGGGGCATGCCCAGCTCGACACGGGGCGTGGTCAACGCTAAGATTCACAGAATCCAAGCAAATCTTGATAGTGCAGATACACTTCTGCACACGGGGCCGTGCCCAGCGGACACGGGGGCGTGTGGAGCTATTGCAGAAAAATTGCAATTAATGAAGAAAGAGAAAGTGGATAGACACGGGGCCGTGCCCAATGGACACGGGGCCGTGTCTGGGCTTCTGTGCAGGCTATATATAGAGGTGCTTGGTTCACTTCAAAAGCATCCCTTGGCAAACCACCTCTCTCCCACATCACCCACACTCCACCACCACTACAACCCACATCCACCACCATCATCCATCATCCATCATAGAGTGTGTGTAGTAGTCTCGGGATCCAAGATTGATAGTAAGAGTTCTTGACAATCAAAGGCCATGTTTGCCTAAGTCTCTTACATCACTTGGTGACGACAAGCATTTAGTGTAATACTTTTGATTTTTAATCTTTTAAAACTTTTTATTTGGTTTTGTATTAATGACTTTAATAACTAGTTTCTTATGTTGAAGGCGAAACTTCCTTATCATTTGTCCGTGGTGTCTTGGCATTATTTTACTGTCTATATAAAATAAAAGATTTACACCATTCATATCTTTACGGTCTATATAGAGATATGTTGGCTACCTGGTGGGGGGTTAAGGGAATGGTTTGGTAAGGTTCTTGCCTTGTTCAATGTATAGATCCTGCAAGGACCTGGGTCAAGCTTACTAGGACCTCCTTCAATACCCACTGGTATTGGATGGCGGGGGTGCGAATGGCTTGATCCCCTCATATGTAAACTACTATTAATACATTAACTTGGCTACTTGGGATTGTATCCCTGCTGACTCAAACCACTTAGCCGAGGGTAACGTCACCTTCAAAAGAAGGGCCTACCACTTTACGCATTAATAACTTAATTAATTATCTTTCAATATTCCAACCCTTTAGGATTGTATCCTTGCTGACTCAAACTACTAGGTTGAGGGTAGCGTCACCTTCAAAAGAGGGGCCTACTACTATAACTAAGATAATCTCTTAAAAAGTGCAAAAGTGCGGAAATCATCAAAGGTTACACTAAAGGCGAGTCGGATCCAAGTGATTCATCTTGTCTATCTGTTTTTATTTTATTTTTATTTTCAGCATTTTTAGTTTTTATTTTCATGTTTAAAACTTTTTCTAAATTTTTGATTTGATTAGACGTTGAGGATAAACCGGTACTAAAAGCTCTTGTGTCCTTGGACGACCTCGGTATCTTACCAACGCTATACTACACTCACGATGGGTGCACTTGCCTATATGTGTGTTCAGTGTTAGTAAAATATCGTGTTTTATAAATTTAAAACTTACCTAAAGTGTTAAAAAGGGCTTAAAATATAACTAAAAACTTATAACACACCGCACACATCACTATACGCGAAATTTTCCCAATGCGAGTTTTGGATTCGCGAAGTATAATTTCTCGGAAATGTAGTGAACGAGAAAGGCATTCAAGTAGACCCATCAAAGATCGAAGCAATTAAAGATTGGGAAGCGCCCATGTCACCAACTGAAGTCCGACAGTTTTTGGGATTAGCAGGATATTATCAAAGATTTATTGAGAATTTTTCTAAGATTGCTCAACCGCTAACCTCCCTCACCCAATCGAGAAACAAGAAGAATCATTTCAACTTCTCAAGGATAAGTTGTGCGATGCACCAATATTATCACTACCCAACGGTACCGATGACTTTGTAGTATATTGTGATACTTCGCATCAAGGATTGGGTTGTGTACTCATGCAACGAGAAAAAGTTATCGCGTACGTGTCACATCAACTAAAAGTTCACGAGAAGAACTATACCACTCACGACTTCGAGTTAGGCGTGGTGGTATTCGCTTTGAAAATATGGCGACATTATTTATATGGTACTCAATGTATAATTTTCACGGATCATAAAAGTCTTCAACATATATTCAATCAAAGAGAATTAAATATGCGTCAACGACGTTGGATTGAATTGTTGAACAACTATGATTGTGAAATAAAGTACCATCTGGGCAAGGCGAACGTTGTAGCGGACGCCTTGAGCCGCAAGGAACGAGTTAGAACTTTGAGAGTTCCAGCATTAGAGATGACGATTCACACAGATCTTACCACACGAATTCATAACGCACAACAAAAAGCGCTCAAGGAAGAACACATTCAAGCAGAAACAATTTAAGGCACAGGAAAACAGCTAGTGCCAAAAGAAGATGGAACTTTATACTTTATGGGTAGAATTTGGGTTCCACTCTTTGGCGGCCTTAGAGATGTTATTTTTTAGGAAGCACATAGGCCTAAGTATTGAAGGAATACTATTGGTGGCCTAACCTCAAAAGTGAGATCGCGACTTATGTCGGAAAATGCTTGACTTGTGTGAAAGTCAAGGCCGAATATCAGAAACCCTCGGGCTTGCTACGACAACCCGAGATTCCTGTCTGGAAATGGGAACAAATATCAATGGACTTCATTACGAAGTTACCCAGGACCTCAAGAGGCCACGACATGGTATGGGTAATCGTTGATAGTTTGACAAATTCCGCACACTTCTTGCCGATTCAGGAGAAGGATAGTACAGAGAAACTAGCGGAGCTCTATCTCAATGAAATAGTGGCTCGTCATGGAGTGCTTATTTCAATCATCTCAGACCGAGACAGTCGCTTTATTTCAAGAATTTAGAAGTCATTTCAAGAGGCCTTTGGATCTCATTTAAATCTAAGCACGGCCTTTCATCCACAAACTGACGTCCAGAGCAAACTGACAATCCAAACACTCGAAGATATGCTTCGTGCGTGTGTTATGGATTTAGGCGGCAACTGGGATACTCACTTACCATTGGTTGAGTTTTCCTACAACAACAGCTACCACACAAGTATACAAGCTGCACCGTTTGTGTCACACCCCAACCGATGGCGGAAACATCGGAGTGAGACGAAACTAGATTGCAAGAGACTTCATAACGCTATTTTGTGTCAAGTATTTAATAATTACATTTTACATGGTTTGAACTAGAATACCACAATTTAAAATAAATAATGCACAATAAGTATTCAAATAATTAAATTTTATTTCATTGATAATTAATTATTACAAGTATTGGAAACAGAATACAACATGTTTGAAAATAAAGTACAGTACAACAAGTATTAGAGTCTAAACGTGTTTCTAGGCAATCCTACTAGATTCCTTGCATCGTCCAAATCCTGCAATACATGTTAAAGCATAGATCAATACAAATAGTATTGGCGAGCATACAAGTTTGAGTATAAGTATAAAAATGTTTTAAACAGATTTTTTTCATGGCAATAACTAAGTATAAGCATATAAATTTAAACACGTATGATTACAAGTATAACACGTATGTTTGCAAGTATAACACGTATGAGCATATATAGAGATCATTTGTATAAAATTCTAGCATGTATGTGTATTTGATTCAAAGTACATGTATTGCATCCCAAAGGTAATAAAGCGTAAAAAGGAATCGAGTATGCTCACAGTTTTGCGTAGGAAATACACGTAAACCGCGAGCGGAGTTGATGGAGTCTTGAGATTACCATCTTTGCGTATGAAGATTCCGAAAGATTATGAGGTTCCCGTCGCGTCCCTGGTGCGTCTCTGGTCGTCTTCTCGATCTCTCCACGCGTCTCTCTCCTCTGCCGCGTCTCTCTCTCTTGTCACCACGCCGCCACAGACGGCAGTGGTGATGGTGTTCACCGTTCATTGTCAGTTAACAGGGGTATGTAAGAGGGGAGGGGTGTTCGGGTGAGCTTGCTGGAATTACACATCGCCGGCCGCTGGTTGCACGGCTCCGTTGCCGGTCAGATATAGGGAGGGAGGGAGAGGAGCGGAGGTGAAGTTGATAGGGAGGTTATAAGCTTTGAAAGAGATGGAGTCTCTGATCTCCATTTGTATGTGTGTGTTGTGTGATGTAGAGTGCTTTGTTTCAAATAAAGAAGATGAAGGGGGTGTGGAGGTGAACGGCTGCAACATGAAAAGAAAGAGATGGAATTTGTTTTGTTTTATTAGGATTTTAACCCTATTCACCAACCATATACAAGTATAGTTTGTATAGTTTAATAATGGGCTGGGGCCCAAGGCCCACAAGCCCAATCCCCGTGTTTTAGGTGGCCCACTCACTTTCCCGAAGTCAGTTTCCGAACCCGGGCGTCGTAGAAATGTCGTAAAATATAGTTTTAGGATTGAAAATATGTCGAGTAGGGTCATTCATTGACGTTTGCACGCGTAATTACAAACCAGAAATGTATCGTTTTGTGCATAATTATCTATTTAAATGGTCGATCCTATGAAAAAACGAATATGTAAGTACATATATATATATATATATATATATATATATTTTATTATGATTAACGCCTCGAATTATGGTACAAAAATGATTTTTTTTTAAATTAAATTACGAGGCGTTACAGTCTCCCATCCTTTAGGAAATTTCGTCCCGAAATTTATTCAAGAGGAAGACTTTTTGGGAAAAGATGGCATTCTCGAAGTGTGTTTGGGTACAACCGAAAAATAGATTGTTAGTGATCAAAGTTTGCATTCGATAAGGTCTAAGGAAACACCGAATTTCTCATGGCACGTTTTTACGAAAGTTTGGTAATATGGTAGGAACACTTATATATAGGAAGTACCAGCGGCGTATCCACCATGTTCGTATCATGTTACGTCCGTTTCGCGACTCGATGTCATGTTATGTTCTGTGTTATGATACACAGTAGAACCTACTATGGTTCTCATGCATCTACCAATATAATCACGTATGCATCCGCGATTATTTTGGTATGTGCATGATCCGCGTAGTTTGTACTAGTAGTGTACGGGTCAGGGTGCATTATCGTATTACGAGTAATAATGATAGCGTATAGAATTTTAAGTATGCATGCATGATTGTATTTAAGTATAAGAGATGTTATAAGTATGAGTATGATTAAGTCTTTGAATAGTCCACACGAGATATTTAGTTAACTAGATTAACGCATTACTGGCATGTGATCTCACTGGTCAAACCATCGTGTCCGCAAGTATGTATAAATGTCTTAACATGACCGCAAGTCCATGCGGCGGGTACTCCTATAGCGCTACACAAGCACTATATATGTTAAGGTGAGGCTTCATCCGAAGTTAATGACAAAATGTCAACCCAACATTTAACGCAGGCGTCATCTAATCATAGCACATGTCATCATTTCGTTGCTATGAAAAGATCCGTAAAAGTTTAACTTAACATGACCCCAAGTCCATGAGGCGGTGCGCTACTCCTATAGTGCTTCACAAGCACTATATATGTTAAGGTGAGGCTCGAACAAATCGAACCAACGTGTCCGCTAGTATCATCTCTATAGCACATGTCATCATTTCGTTGCTATAAAGACTGTAAAACTTTAACTTAACGTAACCACAAATCCATGTGGCGGTGCGCTACTCCTATAGTGCTTCACAAGCACTATATACGTTAAGGTGTGGCTTCTTACGAAGCTAATGACCAGTTCATCACATAAAGAATGTCCAGTAATCCCGAATCAAGTATAACGTATCAGTATGCGTGTATTAATTTATTGTGTAAAAACGATGATTAGGTAACAAGTATTAAATTGCATTAATATAAAAGAGAGGCTTGAGAAGTATTGGAGTGCTTCGGGTTTAGAAACTTCGACTATTCCAAAGTGAATCACAAGTCCTTCCGAATTTGGGAGACATGCTTTGGCCTAACAGGTATAATACTCTCGTCGCCAGGCGATTAACGGTATTTTACCCTTCCAGTTAGTACATGTCCCTAAATTGATTGAAAATACGAAACTTTGGCGAGATTGAAAATCGTAGGGCGGGACCAGTCACCAAGGTGTAGATATCAATCCTAGCTTGACAATTTCGTCCCCAAAATGTGGTTTATTGAACGAAACAAGATAAAATCTTGACTCGTCAATAAGGAACCACTAGAGTATGAAATGGAAATTCCCATCAAGATACGGATATCACTCCTGACTTGATGGTGTAATTTCGTGCAAAATAACATGTAAGGTGGATTGAAATTCGTCACCAAAGGCGGGAATCACCCCTATTCTGGTGAGTCGTTTCGATTGTGGGATATGAGTATCTTCAAGTATGTACTGTGTGAAATGTTTTAGAAAAGACACATTGTATATTTAGACAAAAGAAGAGGTAGAAGCAAATAGGAAGAATCACATATTAAGCAAGAATAAGGAATGGTCAAGTTTTGGTACTTAGACTATAGACTAGGTCGAACAAGACAATTCTACCTAATTCTCTATAGTTATGGCTCTGATACCAATCTGTCACACCCAAACCGATGGCGGAAACATCGGAGTGAGACGAAAACTAGATTGCAAGAGACTTCATAACGCTATTTTGTGTCAAGTATTTAATAATTACATTTTACATGGGTTGAACTAGAATACCACAGGATTAAAATAAATAATGCACAATAAGTATTCAAATAATTAAATTTCATTTCATTGATAATTAATTATTACAAGTATTGGAAACAGAATACAACATGTTTGAAAATAAAGTACAGTACAACAAATATTAGAGTCTAAATGCGTTTCTAGGCAATCCTACTAGATTCCTTGCATCGTCCAAATCCTGCAATACATGTTAAAGCATAGATCAATATAAATAGTATTGGCGAGCATACAAGTTTGAGTATAAGTATAAAAATGTTTTAAACAGATTTTTTCATGGCAATAACTAAGTATAAGCATATAAATTTAAACACGTATGATTACAAGTATAACACGTATGTTTGCAAGTATAACACGTATGAGCATATATAGAGATCATTTGTATAAAATTCTAGCATGTATGTGTATTTGATTCAAAGTACATGTATTGCATCCCAAAGGTAATAAAGCGTAAAAAGGGATCGAGTATGCTCACAGTTTTGCGTAGGAAATACACGTAAACCGCGAGCGGAGTTGATGGAGTGTTGAGATTACCAACTTTGCGTATGAAGATTCTGAAAGATTATGAGGTTCCCGTCGCGTCCCTGGTGCGTCTCCGGTCGTCTTCTCGATCTCTCCACGCGTCTCTCTCCTCTGCCGCGTCTCTCTCTCTTGTCACCATGCCGCCACAGACAGCGGTGGTGATGGTGTTCACCGTTCATTGTCGGTTAACAGGGTATGTAAGAGGGGAGGGGTGTTCGGGTGAGCTTGCTGAAATTACACATCGCCGGCCGCTGGTTGCATGGCTCCGGCGCCGGTCAGATATAGGGAGGGAGGGAGAGGAGTGGAGGTGAAGTTGATGGGGAGGTTATAAGCTTTGAAAGAGATGGAGTCTCTGATCTCCATTTGTATGTGTGTGTTGTGTGATGCAGAGTGCTTTGTTTCAAATAAAGAAGATGAAGGGGGTGTGGAGGTGAACGGCTGCAACATGAAAAGAAAGAGATGGAATTTATTTTGTTTTATTAGGGTTTTAACCCTATTCACCAACCATATACAAGTATAGTTTGTATAGTTTAATAATGGGCTGGGGCCCAAGGCCCACAAGCCCAATCCCCGTGTTTTAGGTGGCCCACTCACTTTCCCGAAGTCCGTTTCCGAACCCGGGCGTCGTAGAAATGTCGTAAAATATAGTTTTAGGATTGAAAATATGTCGAGTAGGGTCGTTAATTGACGTTTGCATGCGTAATTGCAAACCAAAAAAGTATCGTTTTGTGCATAATTATCTATTTAAATGGTCGATCCTACGAAAAAACGAATATGTAAGTACACATATATATATATATTTTTATTATGATTAACGCCTCGAATTATGGTACAAAAATGATTTTTTTTTAAATTAAATTACGAGGCGTTACAGTTTGAAGCTCTCTATAGTCGAAAGTGTCGCTCTCCGCTATGTTGGGCGGAAGCGGGCGATAAACAACTAATCGGTCCGGAGTTAGTCCAAGAGACTACAGATAAAATATTTCAGAGCAGAGACAGTATCAAGGCAGCTCGCGATCGACAAAAGAGCTACGCAGACAAGAAACGGAAGCCATTATCTTTCGAGGTCGGAGACAAGGTCTTGTTAAAAGTCTCGCCTTGGAATGGCGTAGTGAGGTTCGGTAAAGCGTGGAAAGCTTAACCCACGATATGTAGGACCATTTGAAATCTTAGAGAAGATTGGCACCGTTGCCTACAAGCTAAAGTTACCAGAAGAACTTAGTAGCGTACACGACACATTTCTTGTGTCGAATCTTAAGAAGAGCCCAACACAAGAAATGGTTATCATCCCAGCGGATGAGATTCACATAGACGACAAACTCCAATACACTGAAGAACCTGTCGAGGTCATGGATTGGAAGATCCAGAAAACAAGGAGAAGTCGTATCAAGTTAGTAAAAGTCCGTTGGAACTCTCGACACGGACCCGTGTATACTTGGGAATGTGAAGATCAAATCAAGGCAAAATATCCTCACATGTTAGCGAAGACTCCTACAAAGGATGACTAATCTTGAATTTCGGGACGAAATTCTCTATAACAGGGGGAGAATGTGACAACTGCCACTTTCCGTTAACTTTTGTACACTTAAAATTACTCATTTTTAGCTATACATTTATATGTTTTGAACGTCCGAACTGCATATTTCATGACATACACTTAGAATACTCATGGAATACTTATTTATGATGCACATGAATCATTTTTATTGATTACATATGAAACAGTTTAAACAATGCATCGAAACAACTAGAATAGCACTTAGTGAACTAGTGTGCTGACAAAAACACAGGATCCGCAGAAACCATCTTAATGACATCTTTAGGACTCAGACGAAAGTCCAACATCTAATATACATTAAACCCTAACTAGGAATGCAAGGGTTTGGTTTAATACCTTCCCGAAGTCCGATAACACTAAAAACTGCCCGAAAAGCACTAAAAGTCACAATTTCAACACTTTTCTGTAGAAATTCTGCAGAAATCAGCATTGTAAGTTATATGCAATGTACAAAAGTGTCGTTTAACCTAGAATTCATATTAGAATACATTGGGGTATCATCTAAACCAAGAACCACATCAATTCACACAACTTACACAAGCTTAGCGTTCAAATAACGACTAACGGAAACAACGCCAAACGAATATCCGAACGATTTCTAATCTTTTTTTAGTGACCATCTAACATTATTTGGATCATTTTGGTCAAGTAATGGTCACTTAACACCTTGAAACCCTTAAATCCCTTAAACATCTAAAGCTTTCTAACATTTTTTTCTAAGAAATCTAACACTTGAAACAATTCACAACAATCACCCCATGTGGGACCCACCCCCCTTGCCCACTTGGTAAAAGATCTTGATATTTTCACCACTTGTGCAAGTGGTGAAACTTGGTGAAAGACTACAACAAGTTACCTTGAATTCACTAAGCACATTACATTACATTTTCAACTTTCATTACACACACTTAAAAAACTCTCTCAATCTTCATCTTTTTAGCCAAGAACACCCACCAAAAACCTTCACTTTTTAGCATTTCTTTGATGATCAAGATGGAGTTACATGGAAGTTAGGAGGATCTAAAGCAACCACAACTTGAAGAAGTGATTTCCTTCCATTCAAGATCTTTCAAGCATCAAGATCAACATTTTTCTTTGCTTTTATCATCATCTAGATCATCCCTAGCCACAAGAGCTAGAAGTGAGCCTTCTAAATCCATTTTTCATACTTATTTATGTATTTATTGTTTAACGAACTAGTTATAACTAAAACAATCATACAAAATAAGATGAAAATACAAAGAAGCAAAATAAAAATCATGAGTAAGATTGTTTATGTCGTGATTTAAAGCTTATAACTTGCATATTTGATCTAGTTATGATGAATATCATATGAATAACTTGTTAGATGATGTTTAAAAACATGACCTAACAAGTGTACATGAAAATGTTAAAAGGGTTATGTTAAACATAATGTTTAAATGGATGATCATAATCTTTGATATTATTAAGGTGAATAAGGTTTTTCACTAAAAATAATGCTTTTACAAGATTTATAAAAAAGAAACATACAAAATGGGTTTTGTATAAAGGTTCAACAAACTAGAAGTAAAGTATGGTTTTTGAACTACTAAACATATGTAAAGATCATACCAAAACCCTACATGATTATGAGTTCATCTTGTTAAGTTTATGTTATAAATCTCATGTGCTTTTTCTTAGAAATAAGATGAGTAAATTGTTGGTGATTTTGAAAAGAAAAAGACATGTTTTATTAAACATGGCAAAGCTTATATTTCAAAGGAAATATGGCCAATTTTTCTTGGAAATCATATGTTATAAAAACTATCATTTTTGACAAAGTCTTTACTAGAATGAAAGATTTGAAAGAATAGTTAAACAAAACTAGATATAAATATATATATTTTTGAGAAAATATATATTTAGAGATCCTAACAACTTACGTGCTATGTGTTATTTGATTGTATGAGTTATATACATGAAAGTTAGGAACTTGAATACAATGATACAAATAAACACAAGACACATTACAACTAAAGTATTACAAGACTACACATAAATACATCTTAAAAGCAAATTACAGATGATCCGAGTATTCGGACACAACTTATGGACAAATCGGACTTACGGACAAATAAACGGACTATATAAGTATTTCGGACTACAATTTATACTATATCAAAGACTTGGTAAACTACGTTTTCTAAACCGAACAAGTAACCATATATTTTTCTACAAGTATACAAAATATATTACTTATGGTTTAACTTAAAAAGGTATTGTTTTTAAAATATATAAAGATATATGTATATATATATATATATATATATAGGGTCAGAATTTAGAGAGAACGGTGAGAACGATTTTGGTGGTGACATGTGACATTGATGTTAAATTACACTAAGGGGTAATATTGTCAAAAAAACCCACTCGCATGAACTGGGTGTTCAAATAAAACGCCATAAAAACACCCAATTTAGAAAAACGCCAAACACTCAAAAGCTATTTTTTAAGCTATAATTTACAACAGCTCAAAAAAAACCATTTTTTGAACGCCATAAAACACTCAAAAGCTATTTTTTGAGCTATAATTTACAACAGCTCAAAAATACCATTTTTTTGAGCCAGCTCCTAGTTAAAACGCCATAACAAAAAAAGCTATATTTTCAGGGTCCAAAGTGTAACTTATAGTGTGAATAAGTGTAAACAAGTGTGAACACAAGTATTTAATTAGTTTCATCATACACGCAGCTTTGATTGGAAATAAAAGAATTCATACTAGTTAAAACGCCATAACAAAAAAAGCTATATTTTCAGGGTCCAAAGTGTAACTTATAGTGTGAACAAGTGTAAACAAGTGTTAACACAAGTATTTAATTAGTATTTAATTAGTATTTAATTAAAACGCCATAACAAAAAACCCATTTTTTTGAGCCATCCGCCTAAATTAATATTTTTTGAGTTCAGAAAAATCATAATTTGTACTGTAAAAACACCGTAAAACACGCAATTCAGAAAAACGCCATGAAAAACTCAGTTGAAAACGCCATAAAACACTCAGTTCAGAAAAACGCCATGAAAATACCTAGTTAAAATGCCATAAAAACACCTAGTTCAGAAAAACGCCATGAAAATACCTAGTCTAAAACGCCATAAAACACCCAGTTCAGAAAAACGCCATAAAACCCAGTTAATTTTTTTTCGAAAAGTATATCAATAGTATACTCATTGGAAAGATAAAAAAACGCTGAGTTTTATGGTGTAATTTTTTTTGAAAAATAATCATGTATAAAAAAGTTATTGTCATTTAAATATGATGGGGGAAAATAGCATGTGATTAGCATGTGCACCTTTGATTGGATCTTCCTATTTTACCCCTCCTGGTAGTTCCAAGACCCCTATTATTTACAAAAATGTCACCGCATCAATCTCAGCCACAAACCACTAAGATCTTGTGGTTGAGAATCGTTCTCACCGTTCTCACACTTTGAGGCGTTCTCTCCGGATCCTGTTCCTATATATATATATATATATATATATTTCCTAACATCTAAAATATATTATTTTAGTGAAAGACTAAAATTATATTTTTAGAACAAATTTTAAAAATGGATTATTTTTAAGATGATTTTTATACCTTTTTACCAAGTATAGATTATATATTTTTATGGAATATATCTTAGAATATATAAGTATATATATTCTAAGAATACAAGATCACGTATAATAAACACGAGAACATACGTATTCCTATACGTGCAACTATATATTCGCTCACATCACCTAACACTTGGTGAAAGTACAATTATACAAGTATGATACTTAATCAAAGATACATAGTTATGTATACAAGTACTCATAATACAAGTATGCCCATACAGGGGAATTATTCATACACATATAGATCACTCAAACGAGACACATTCATACATATACAATTTATTCATACGAAACACGAAGTCAAGAAGACTTGATCCGGTAAGACAACTCACAAAATACAAGAATATATATATTTGGTGAAATATATATACACTGAACAGTTATCCGTTAATACATCTAAGACACAGTTCAACGAATAACAAAGACATACAAGTCTTAACACATATTCAAGATAAAAGACTTGAACTCAAGTCATTACAAAGACCGAAGTGTCTAACAAATATAGAACGTTTGTAGGTCATGACACTATTCAGGACGACCGCACGTAAGATCACAGTTATCTACTATTCACGGACGCAGTTCTGTGAGTTCATGTCCCCTATTCATTTTAAATGCTTTACAACTTTACAACTATCAGGGAAAATACATGTTCAATTGTATGTTAAGTCATGGAATGAAACACCTTAGATCATGTGCGATTAGGGTTATACATCTAAGCACCATTAATCCAGTTTGGACCTAGGTACAAGGGGTTAGATCTAATGGGTTTTGGCGAGTCCCACTCTTGGTCGTGGACCCATACAGAAGAGTGCGTTTGTGTCCCAGTCGATGGTACTCGACACGAAATCGTCTAGGTTTGGATTGCTTCCTAATTCGTCAAACATATTAATGTCCTCGCGAAACATTAATGATCAACGATTTCATTGACGCTTTACATACTACATCTTTAGATACTGGCTCTCATCTTACACAACTCACATTTTACAGATACATTTTAGACGACTCACATTTTACAGATACATTTTAAACAACTCACATTTTACAGATACATCTTATAAAATTAAACTGCATGAACTCGCCAACTTTTGTTGATGTTTTCAACTTAACATGTATTTCAGGGAATTAGTGGACCATGCAAATGTTCAGACAAGAAACAATTATCAAGACTCCATGCCACCATTTGAAGGGTTTGCCCGTTATATACCGCCTCTTTGCGGTGATATAGTGGTCAAAGCCTTAACATTTTAGAACTTACATTTTGATGTATGAAGCTACGACACTTTACTTTTCATGTTAATGGTTTGTAACCGATACACTCAACACTTGTGTGTTCTTTTGAAACAACTATGTAATGGCATTGGAGCATGTTTTTATTCATTTAGTATGTTCACTTATATTGTTATGCAATTAGAACCGATCAGATCACACCTCGCGCTTCCGCTACGAGCGGGTGTGATAATGGGTGGGGGGGTTTAGGTTTTTTTGGGGTTTATGTTTAGGGTTTAGTTTTAGGTTTTTTTATTTTTTGGAGGGGTAGGGTGGGGGGTTAGGTTTTTGGGGTGGGGGTTTAGGCTTATGCAATGAGGGAGTTGCAGCATGACTTATGCCATACCACCCCTTGGAATAAGACAAATATCAAACGACGGAGTTTATTGTAACCATTTCCAATAAATAAGATAGGGTGCCATAGACTCCAAGGAGCCGACCCATGTCCAAGAATCCTAGAATGTTGAGGGACAATCCTCCCTGGGTGGCTAACCAGTTTTGCTTGTTTAGATGACTAGTCTCAACCTAATCGTGATATAGATTGAATGCTAGGTACGAACAAATACGTGTGGTTTTCCTTTATTGTAAGGTATTATAGTAGCCACCCCGGTTAGTGTTCTACTAGATAGAAACTTGAACAACTTAAGAATTTCGAATGGATAGTGATCATTAGCTTGACCCGCAGAGCCCACCAAGATTCCCATGCACTACAAGTTGTTATTACGTGGGCCCCCATAATAATAAATTGCCTAGCATGGTCACCCTAGCGTTCTCTCGTTCAAAGCAGACGATCAGTCAGAGAGGGCACACTACTGTCTACCTACCTTTGATATGAAAGGGACCTTTGTGATAGTCCACGCTCTAACGTCCATTGTCATTACTCATGGAATGGCATGGCGTTAGACGAAATAGAAATATAGAGAATACGTAACAATAACAACTGGAGGGGCACCTTCAAGATGAGTACTTCATCCTCCTTGTCTGGACAAGAGTGTCATCAATCATGATTCGTATGAGTCACAGGGACCTCGTCCCACTAATAGAGTTGTTGTCTAAGGTTACCACCTCCACCTCGTCGTCATTACCGAAGGCAGGTGTCACACCCCAAAAATGTCGCAGCGGAAATACAAACGTAGTGGTGACGAAAGTTGGTGCCCATAAATATCTTGGTGAACGATGCATCATTAATTTTGGACATTCAACTTAATTAAAACATATTTTAAAACTTAAAGTTTAAAAGCAAACCACAACCATAACATAGTTAAGTTGTCTTGATCCTTATGGATCTTAATACATTTGGTCCCAAACAGTTTTAAAAGTTGTCCAAAACATTATTTAATACGATATGCATCAACAACCACAAGATTCGGCAAAATTACCGAAGCCGAACTCAAGTACCTAAAGAACACGTTAAAATCAAGTGTCAACACAAAGGAGAGTGAGTTCAAATATCCAAATTATAAACAATTTGATCCAAGGAAATTTTTCTGATTATGTGTTTAAAAATAAAACATCCATATAATTTAAGAAAGTCAAATTTTATTTCATTTACAAAAATCCGAGGGTCAGTCATCGCAAGCGTTTTCCGAAAACCTTCGATATAAAAGCATCTTCCCAAGGTTTACATATTACATTGATAGCATCAAATGTTCAGATTCGTAAGTTTGCAAGACATTACGAGCTATATGTTAACAATGAAGGTATAATCAAAGCTAGACAATAACAAAATATAAATTCGTCGCTTGACTTGACACGGAGCTACCGGTCACGCCGGGGTGGTCAACCCGATAGATCTATCAACAATTCCACGCATACAGTAATAATGATTAAATGGGAAAATTTGCGCATGTGCCCACAATGGGCCACTTATAGTGGCTACCTCATGAACAATATATATATCCTACTAATAATGATAAATTTAATATTTTGTGTTGTACGAATTCCCCGAAGTCCCCACCGAAACATAAGCCAATACCGATACGTATTCTCTTGAGATCAAGCGAATTCGTCACAACTTTAGATTTAAGCATTTTTAAATCTATATGGTCGTTTTATCCGAAACACCGTAATAATCTCCGTTTCTCCCCGAAACGTATACATATTCAATCATATTTCCAAAAACCACGTTTTTCCTCAAAAACATAACATGTCATTTCCAAAACTATATTTTCCACGAAAATATATTCATAATTTGATCAAAGGCATGTTTTATAAAAAAACATATTTCATCCTTTTTAAGATGTGTTCTTCCCCCGAAACGTTATATAAAACAGTAAAATAGGGGGGTTTAGTGACACCCACCTTTGGGTGCGTAATTATATTAGCGCAATCCCTCAATTTGATCTACACGTCCTAATTTCCATAGGAACGATTTAACAATCAATATTTCACGAAGTACCTAAGTTTCTCCAATACTTAGAATTTTCACATAACTATGAGACTTTCTCGAAAAGTCTTTATTTTTTATTATGTTGGCATATTTATATATATGTGTTTTCATATATATATATTAAGAACTTTGTGAATTGAACAATTTTATTGGTGACCCTCATTATGTTATATCCGTTATCACACCTATTTATAAGCAATATATCTACGATTTGTGCTTCGTAGTATATATACATAAACGTGAAAACATTATCAATATCGTAATACATGTATCTCGTCAACTTATATATTTTATCATTTAAAGCATTTATACATGAAATAACTCATCAGGTTAACCTATGTATTATTTTCATGCTCGACAAATAAGTTACATACTTAACGTGACTTTACCGATATTGCCGTTTTAAACATACAAGTGTACATGCATAGTCTTAATTCCCACTATCATGTCAACAGTTAACATATCATCTTGCACATACATATAATCATATAACACATAATATCACATAAGGTTCACCCATGAACAACCCATTTTCATGTACATTGAAATATGCGTATTTTTAGCGTTTCGGTAACGTTTTCGGGCGTCGGAAGTCACGTATGACTAGCCAAACACCTAGGATACTTAATATAAGTTAAATTACTCATTTTTATATCAAAAATATCAGTTTATATTCTGATCTAAAATAGTTTTGTAAAAATCACTTAAAAAGCCGATTTTTACCGTTTTTAACGTATAGTCTTGTACCGAACTTTACTATAACATCCCAAATCGTAATGACTTGATATTTTAACATAATACATGTTATTTACTTAATAAAATGGTGCTTATACTTATGTTAGTGAAGATTTCATGTAAGTCAAATAAATCATGCAATTTCATCCATTTTACTACTTTTTAAGCTACATGTACAACATGCATAGCTATCTAACTTATGACAAAGTTTCATGCCATCATAACACATCAAATAATATTATTTTTAGTGTTTATAATCTGATTTAACTCATTTTTGTCATACCATAACAATTTCATCATCTCATGATCATCTAATCAACATGCATGCTTATGTACAAGCATCTAATGCATGGTTATCACAACATCATCATCCTTCATGAACTTAAATCCATCTAACATGTATTTAATTCATGTTCAAATAATCCAAAACATATTCATCAAATCATCATTCAATCATGTTGACATAAATGCAAGAACATTCTTATATTTATGAACATCCAACAAAACCCACATGCATATATACATATACATACATACACGACACACATGTGCACATATACATCCAAAAAATCCACTTTTACATGATCATCTTTAATCATATAGACTTTTATAAAATCCCCTTTTTGATCATGCATGCATCAATTTTTCATGAATCACACCAACATAAATCAACTAAATATCAAAACACAATCTCTAACCCATGTAAGTTCATATTTTCGGCCATATTCTCACACACACAAGCTTCCATTTTAATTTTGTTTAAAAACCCATTTATTTTTAGTTTCAAGTTTGTGAAATATTCCAAGATTAAGAGAAACCTTTCAACATCAACATCAACATCGTCACCAAGAATCAAGAGTATATTTTTTTAAAAAGTAAGATTTCAAGATTTTGGTAGGTTTTGACAAATTTTGATGCTATGGAGCTTGTTTCCTCGTGAAATCACCTTGGAAACCTTCTTGGATCTTCAAAAAAAAACTTGGAAACTTCTTGAAATGAGCTTGGTTCTTCAAGGAAAGCTTCAAATTTTCGAAAGTGGTGGTGTGTGTGGATATGTTCGGCCGAGAAAGAAAGATGGGAAGGAGATGAAGTTTGTTTGGATGTTGGAATGTGTATAAGTTAGAGTGTGGAAGGGTTTTAATCATGAGGTTTCTTCCCAATGCAACACTTGTCACAAAGAGGGAAAAGGTGGGCTTCCAAGCCGCCACCTCTCACATGCACATTCATATTATATTTGCATATATATATATAAATAAATATATATATATATATAATGTATTTAGTTAAAAACAAGTATTTTACTAATCACCGGGTATTTTATCTCGCGTTTTAAAGCGTTTAAAATTATTTTTATCATTCTATAAAAATAAACCCACCAAAATATTGCTGAATTAAATATCAGTTGCCTAGACTGGCTGCGTTGACTGTATTTTGTCATATACGCGCGGTATTGCGCGGTACACGCTTAAACTCGCAAAATAGAGTGTTTAGGCGTTTTAATTTATTTTTCCTCACGAATATGATTAAAAATAGAATTTTAATCATAATGGGATATTTTTAGGATTTTAACATTAATCGGGCGGTCACCGACGTTCGTTTCGCATTTTGTTCGTTACGCGATAAGCGTTTATCTTATTATTGCCAACATAATTTTAACCAAGTTTGGTTTTTCCAACACATCAAATATAACATATTAACACCAATTTCAATAAAATATAGCCTTTATTTATTCATGACACGTGCTACACTTGTACGGTATAGCTCAAAATAGCCGAGTGTCACATCAGGCATCTCCGGATCCGCGGGAAGAGCAACCTTCTTTTATGGAATCGAGCTTAAGGTCTCACTTAGGAACCATGTCCGCCATAAGCTCCATAATAGACGCGAGGTCGATATTCTCATCATGCGAGTCAAGAATAACAATAGAATTCGAAGTCGAAGGTATTTCGTTCTTGGCAAAATATTCTGTACAACACATATATAAATAAATTATATAGATATAATCACATAAAATCCCATCTAACCAGGATTTCTATCTTGTATAGGCTGAACATGTAAACTGCTTATAACGCGTAGAAATGTAATGTGTCTACAATACATAGTCTGTTAATGTAATGTGTCCTTGACACGCAGTCTGATAATGTAATGTGTCTATTTCTCATAGAATTCACCCATGGGCAAAGTGGTCATTTTTATATGAAAACCTAATATCCAAAGGAGGCTAGGACCGTCCTCCTCATTTGTATCAAACCTTACCCAAGATTAGATATAGAAACTAGAAAGAGGAACCGTGAATCAAGCTCTATATCTCATGGATTGTGTGTTTCACCTTGTGGATCGACAATATCGGTTTAGTTTGTTCGTTTAGGATCATATATAGCTTGTTTTTTCGATGTCCTCACCGGTTTTGGCGGGTTTTGAAGCTCCAATTCAGTTTCACCACAAAGGAGATAAGAATCACAATAAATGTTATATGTTATTGATGTTTAAAGCTTGTAATAATGCTATGAAAGGATTATAATGAATATACAACGAAAAACTATGATCTTGACATCAAACAAAGCAAGATCTGATCAGAGTCGCCATTGTTGCATCACTTGGGTTTTTAGGTACACCACCGGCTCCGCCTCCTTCTTCATTAACCATGATCTCGATCTTGTCTCACGTAACCTTGGTTTGTTTAAATAGGATATGTGATCCATCCACGCAGGCTCTATTAGGGGTTCTTGAATTCTGATCACACTAAGTTGGCTCTGATCTTAATTTCGTTTCTAGGTACAACACTGACTCCACCTCTGAGAGCCCCTCCTTCTTCATTAGCCATGATCTCGATCTTGTACCATGTATCCTTGGTTTGGTTTAATAGGAGATGTGATCCATCCAGACAGGCTCTATTAGGGTTCATGAATTTTGATCACACCAAGTTTGGCTCTGATAATAATTTCGTCTTTTTAGAAAGCCCTCCACTTAGGAAAACTAACTAAACGATTGTGCAATTTCATACTCTTTTTTATTTTTTTTTATTTTGAACGGAAAATTTCTTTTTAATTTATGTTGTCTGTGGCTCTTGAACCTAAGACCTCCCCCCAAGGTGTTTAAGGGGTTTGCCTCTGCTTATGGACTACCACCCCATTGGTATCTATTCCTTTGTATTTAAACTTGATAACTTGACAATTAAGAAACTAACTAAATTCGTATACAAACTAGAGAATATAGGAAATCACAAACTAATAATCATTAAACTAATGTTGGTCTTTGGTTTGGGCTTCCATCCGATCGACCCAATGAATCAAATTTTCTCAGCAATAGTGCAATACACGCTCTTATTGTGATGTTTATATCGACTATCAAACTTTTTAGTGATTTTAGTTTGTACCACATATCAAACAAAACCTTCAAACCTCCCACCTTACCTGAGTAAAGTTCCCGTACAAATAACTTTAACGTACTAAACGTACGAATAGCATGAAAAAGTCAAAAAAAAAAAAAAAAAAACGCGGTGGCATTATCGTAATCATTTGCTCGTAGGGTAATTAATAAAATTACTCTACAAATGATCCTGTAGAGTAATTTTGTTCTTGTAGAGTATTTTCGTAAAATGTTCTTATAAAGTAATTTTAATCTTGTAGAGTAATTTTGTAAAATGTTCTTGTGGAGTAATTTTGATCAAAAAACTATGTCTCACCAAAAAAACCCATAAAAAACCTACCCCCCCCCCCCCCCCCAAAAAAAAAAGAAAGAAAACTAACCCCTCCCTCTCCCACCCCACCCCCTAAAAACCTACAAGATCAAAATTACTCCACAGAACCATTTGTAGAGTAATTTTGAATTGTATATTATTTGATAAACTTGTAGAGTAATTTTGGTACACTTGTAGGGTAATTTTGATAATTATCCTATAAGATCAAAATTACTCTTAAGGAACATTTTACAAAATTACTCTACAAAGATCAAAATTACTATACAGGATCATTTGTAGAGTAATTTTGATAATTACTAATAATTATAAAAATATTATCGCGTTTTTCAACAAAACCTTAAGTTAATACGTTTATACTTTAAAATTATTTGTATTTGATGTTTTGTACACCCTATCCCACCCCTCCTTTAGTCACCAGAAACATTAGTGGTCCAGCTTACGTTATCACGTGCAACATAGTGGAGATTCTCTTGTGTCTTTATAAGTAGGAGAGAGAGATACGAACTCACACCACCATCTCCATCTGACCTCTCTATTATTCACCAACAAGAAAATAAGGAGGTCTATGGCTTATGTTTTGATCTTTTGAGTGTTGTCGTTCTTCTTCATATATATACGTCAAACTTAACAACCTTCGTGCATTTCTTCTGTTTCTTTCTCCTATAAGTTGAGAATCCAATCCACGTTTGAGGCTTGTCCACCTAATATCATAACTTAAAAAGCAAAAAAACATTCATATCAACTCAAGTTGGTCAACCATTGAGTTAATAAATAAAAAGATCAAGATCAAGACTAGGGAACATATTGTTCATGAGCAGATGGCGTTAGACACAATTATGTACCCACATGATCAAATTGGTATTTGGGGGTACGATTATTTGTTACAAGAAGATAAAACTTTGTGTGGGATTTTGGAAAGTGACAAGCTTTATCAAAATCATGAAATATTATTAGCTAGTGGCCTTGCAAATAATAATCTTGACTACTGTTCATCTTCTTCGGTAATGCATAATCACAACATATGTGATATGAAGGATCATTGGGGTACAAACTCTTCTCCGGAAGATTGCTTTGGCGGTGGCGCCAGAAGCGACGAGACGACAACAATGACCACCGCTAAGGTGGCAGCTGTGGGCAGGAGGAAGCGGAGGCGTACTAAGAGTGGCAAGAACAAAGAAGAATTGGAGAACCAAAGGATGACTCATATCACCGTAGAGCGCAACCGCCGGAAACAGATGAACCAGTATCTTGCTGTTATCCGATCATTGATGCCATCTTCATACGTACAAAGGGTAAAACTACTGTTTCTACTAATAAGTTATAACACCTTTCGAAATACCAATGATCTTAACTCTTATAATTTGTAACTAGCCATGAACAACATATATCATTATTCTGTATATTTTTCATGGAATTCTTTCTGTTTAAAACTTTTATTACAATTCCTATATAAGGGAATTAGTTATTACAAAACAATTAATTATTGTAAAAAAATAAAGGAAATAAATCGGCTGCTTTTATTTATTAATGATTTATATATATTAAAAGTATTTCATACATTATGTATGTAAAAGTTATATGTGTTTTTCTTTTAATTTTTGAATTTTAAATGCTTACGTTCAAGATAATCATCTACACATAACTTCAATATACATTGGTTCTATGGATATACTAAATATTTTTATGCAGATAGTAAACATTATAAACAACCATCTATACTATATTTAAATGCAGATAAGTAAACATTATAAACAACTATTTTTATTATATTTAAAAGAAGTTAATACTGAAAATTTTTGATTTTTTTTGCTTTTGTTTTTTGTTTTTTTAATCATAAAAAAGTTGTTCAAGAACCATCACATTGACCAGTGAGGTGATGGTCCATTAGGAAAAACAAAATTTTTAAATACTTTAGAATAGAGAGATCTCGAGTTCAAATCACACAGACATAAAGTAATAAAAGAAATTTGTCGTTAAAATAATAATAATAAATAAATAAATAAAGAAAAAAAAAACATCCCATTTTAACCAAGCATTTGTAGGTCCTGTACATAGAAAGTCACCCTTAAAAAAAAAATTGTAGCCACAAATACCATGAAGCTATCAGTTACAATAATTCATTACTCGAGTGTTTAGATTTTTTTTTAACGGAAAAGAGGATCATTTCATTGCTCAAAAAACAGTTACAAATATAGTTTCTAGCCAGGAGCTAGAAAGGCATACAAGTAACAGACATCTATCACCTATTTATAATTCCTTTCACACCCAAGCTAAACCAGAGATCTCTCCCAATATCCTTCATTTGGACTCTATGTTTAAGCCAAAGTAGTGAGCATTCTTTGATATCTTCCACAATTCTTGAGTATGACTTATAAGGGTACAAGGGGCACTCACCTAATAGGTGAGTCCCCTCTCTTACACACCACCAATCAGATAGTGCCACGTCAACTCCCCTCTTAAACTCCCCTAACACCACATTTTGATGGCGGCACTCCCCTAATAGGTGACTTGGGTTTTTTTTATTTTTTTATTTTTATTTTTATTTATGCATGTTTATAAATTAAAAAAATATTAATAAAAATAAAAATTAAATAAAAGACATTTCATTAAATTAAAAAAAAAAAAACAACCTAGAAAAATAAAAATTACATTCAAACTAGAAAAATAAAAATTACATTCAAACTAGAAAAATATAAAAACAAACTACTCGTCGTCGGAACTCACTTCAAGGTGAGGTAGATCTAAACGTCCGAGATGCTCAACGAGATCATGTTTTAGTCTCCAATGCGTGTCTTCGTCAATGAGCTCGCTATAAGCTGTTTCAGCGAAGACGGGTTCGACTGGAGGATCTTGAATGTGTACCGGTGCTATCGCCCTTCCGTCGTCTTTTATAATCATGTTATGTAAAATAATGCACGTATACACGAGTAACCTTATCTTTTTCACCGTTTTGGAACGCATTGGACGCTTTAGTATTCCCCACTTCGCCTTTAACACACCAAACGCCCGTTCCACATCTTTTCTTGCGGCCTCGTGTTGCCTCTTGAACTTTTTTTCATTCGGGATGTGAGGATATGGAAAAGACTTCACAAACACGGACCAGCTAGGGTAGATCCCATCAGTAAGATAATACCCGCGTTTGTATAAGTGGTCGTTCACCTGAAATGGACAATATGGCGCCGTTCCGTTTCGTTGAGTAAGAAATAACGGAGATTGTTGGAGCACGTTGATGTCGTTTTGTGCACCCGCCGGGCCACAAAAAGCATGCCAAATCCACAAATCTTGAGACGCCACCGCCTCTAACATAACCGTCGGGTATTGATGATCGCCTCTCATATATTGTCCACGCAATTCTGTGGGGCACATTCTCCAGACAAAGTGTGTACAATCCAGACTACCCAACATACCAGGTAGGTGATGTCTCTCCTCATGAGCCTGATACAATAGCGCAACGTCGTGGCTCGTTGGTCTACGTAAGAATTCACCGGCATACATTGCACAGACCGTCTGGCAGAAATATTCAAGGCACTCACGAGAGGTCCTTTCAGACATCTTTAAATACTCGTCGTTTTCGTCTGGTGGGTTACCGGTTGCAAGTTGTTTAATCGCAGAAGTAACCTTTTGCAACGGCGTGAAACTTTTCTTCATTCTCCCGTCCAAGCCCTCTTGAAACCACTCGTCGTACGCTTCGACGTCACTAACAATTTTTAGGAACAAAGACTTGGACATACGAAACCTCTGACGAAAAATATCGGCATTAAATTTTGGATTTTCTACAAAATAATCGGCCATTAGTGTTTCGTGGCCACCCTGACGATCTCGAGGGACAACTTTTTTTTTACCAGACGATGCCGTGTCTAGTAGCTCCGCTTGTTGGATGAGATTTTGGAAGAAAATTAAGCTACTATCGTTTGACGGTTCACCTTCATCGTCGGGAAAGTCGGGTAGGGGAGGAAAAATCGGGAACCTGGGATCCATTTAGTGAAGTGGGTGTTGTTTGAGAGTATAAAAAATAAGAAGTGGGTGTGGTTTGAGAGTATAAAAAATAAGAAGTGGGTGTGGTTTGAGAGTATAAAAAATAGTGAAGTGGGTGTGGTTATTTATATTTGTTTAAAAAGTGAATTTTTTTTTTTTTTTTTAAAAAAGTCGACCGTTAAAGGACCGTTCATCAAACTTTGTGCCATTTCAAAGCGGGGAAGAAGGGCCGAAACCACCCCCCGATTCGGGTCCCCGCGGTGATGGCGGCGGTGTTCCCGATCGGGGAAGGTGGTCACCGATGGGGTCACCGATGTACGCCCCGGACACCCTAAGTAAAATGGTTCTCTAGATTCTACATCTGCTTCTTACTTTAAATCTGTCTTAATTTTGTTTTGTTTTTCAAAGAAAAAGAGATGTTACATCACACAAACTTTTGAAATTAATTAAAAGAATATTGATGTTACTTTATATTGCAGAGCAGACAGAGTCACATCACTGAATTATATTGATGTTTCTTTTTAGTTTTTATTAAAACTATATTTTCGTTGACAAATATGTAATGTAAATTCATAAAAAAAAAATGTCTATTTTTTTAACTACATAAAAACTTATATTGTATGATAATAACTGTATGAGAATAATTATATAGTAATTGTAATATAAGTTTTCTGTATCAAAAAAGTTGATGCATGACCCTCTTTTGTACCTCTAGAGTTTAAAATCAGCAATTTTTTTTTTTGTTTTTCATCATAGAGAGATAACACAGATACTATTGACAAAAATTCATTTAAAACGTTTTTATGATGATAAATAGGAAAAGAAAGTTGTATCATTTCTATGTTATAAATATGAGCTGTGATCATGAATATGAGCAACTGACAATTTGTAATATAAATAGTGATACCGTAATTTACGTATGACTTTTTCTGATACAGGATAATATAATATGTTTTTTTTTTTTCGTTTTTAGCAATGCGTTTCATTTGTTGTATTTTTGCAATATTTTTTAGTAAAAGAACTAAAAATGATATATATTAGAATATAGTTATGATACATTGACGAAAATTATATAACGAATCCATAAAATATTTAATATAAACTTTTGGGTTATAATAAAAGAATATATATTATTGTGTTAATAATGAACAAAATATTTACCAAAAAGGCTTAATATTTAAACAACTTTTTGTTTACCAACGGGTAGGGGTGTAAACGAGCCGGGCCGAGCCCGAGCTCGACTGGGCTTGAGCTAGGCTCGTCATGTTTTTATGAAGCTCGAGCTCGGCTCGGTTCGAGCCTACTTATTTGAGCTCGAGCTCGGCTCACGAATTTAAACCAAAGCTCGAGCTATTTTGAAAACAACCTCAAACGAGCTAAAAGCTCGGCTCGAGCTCGCTTCAGTATCGTTTAAACGAGCCAAAACTCGGCTAAGTTAAACTCGCCAATGTTATCATTATTATTATTATATTATATAAAAAATAGATAAATTTTTGTTTGGACTCGTTTAGGCTTGAGCTTTGTATTTCAGGCTCGAGCTCGGGCTCGATAACTAAATGAGCTCTAATTCAGGCTCGAGCTCGGACTCGGGCTCGTTCGAGCTTTTAAACGAGTCGATACGAATAACTCTCGAGCTTCTGGGCTTGTTTACACCCCTACAATGGGGTGGTGATCCATTGGAAAAGGCAGAGTCTTTAAACACCTTTGGATGGGAAGGTCTTAAGTTCAAGTCACACATACAGATAACAAGGAATAAAAGAAATTTGTCTTTTGGCTTTTTAATAAAGATTGTAATTTAGAAATCGTGTATTATGTGTTTGCTTCATATTCTATTATATAAAATCAATAATTAATTTACAGGGGGATCAAGCATCAATAATAGGAGGAGCCATAAACTTTGTGAAGGAGCTGGAACAACAACTACAAACTCTAGAGGTACAAAAGAGGGCCATGGCAAACAACGGCGCCTATGCTCCAGCGCTACCATTTGGCGAGTTGTTCACATTCCCGCAATACTCTACTAGATCTACCAACGAAGGTTCGGCCACTGCTATGGCGGAGATTGAAGTAACAATGGTGGAGAGCCATGCAAACCTCAAAATACTATCAAAGAAACGCCACGGGCAGCTCTTGAGAATGGTGGGGGAGCTACGGTGTTTATGGCTCACCATTCTCCACCTTAATGTTACCACCGTTGATCACATGGTACTCTACAGTCTTAGTGTAAAGGTTAGTTTGACTTTTAGCATTAATATCTAAACAATGATCATATGTGTTATGTTTAGGTAGATAGTCGGGACCAATGATAGTTTTAGATCAAACTTGCAATATAGGAAACTCAAATGAACCATCCATGTAATTATGTTTTAGAATATTTGGGTTTTTTTATATTAATGGTTAGTAATATTTATTCTTTACATTGGACAGCTTGAGGACGGGTGCCAGCTAAGTACGGTGGATGAAATTGCAAACGCGGTTAATTGCATTCTGGGAAGAATTGAAGATGAACAAGTGCCTTAACCTACCACTAACCCATATATATAACCCTACTGTTTTTATAATAAATAAGGGTTTTAATTACTTTCTCTCTCTGTCTCTCTTCATGTTGAGTTTATACTGTCATTATTTCCTAATTTTATGAATCAGAGAGAATTAATGACAAGGTTGTACACTGTTTTTTTTTTTTGAAATAATTAAATATCTTTATTTTTTTTGAACGGCAAAATAACTTTATATATAAATATAAAGAGCCAGCAAAAACTGGGAACAGAACAAACAAACCGAAAAACAAAACAAGAAGAGAAACAATTACAAAATGTCGACAACATCGAAAGTTACCCATTTCTCCCACTTAGGATTCTTTAGCTTCGAACAGTTGCTTATCCAAAGAAAAGTGTCTTCCTTAACGAAATCCACTGTCTTCATTATTGGAATGAAACAATCTTCGAAAACCTTCACATTTCTCGCTCCCCAAATTCTTCAAACCTTAGCTATGACGATCGTATAAACTAACCGTTTCCAAATTCTACCACCCGGACTCCCCTTTATATAATTAATAAAGTCCAAAACCGTTGCACAATCATCCGGGAAGCGAATACGGACCCAGGCCAAAACATTCCACCAAATACATCTAGCCCACAAGCATTTTATGAAAATGTGATCTGGGCTTTCCGCTTCAAGCCCACAACGCGGGCAACCGATATCGGCCACCGCCACCCCCCTGCGAACCAGACCCTCCCTAGAAGCAATCTTGCCCAGAAGAGCTCTCCATAGGAGGAAATTACCTTTAGGCAGGGCCCAATTGTTCCAATTGAACTCCGGATCATTAGAGGAATCGGCCAATTTAGCACTCTCGATCTCTCTACGAACCTGTTTGGCAGAGTACAGGTCCTCCGAATCATTCCGCCATTTCCAATTCCCATTCTCCACAATCAGATTTTTATCTATTTTTATGCCCAACTTCCTCCGAATCCATTTTACCGATATCCTTCCACACCCCTGGGATCGAATTTTTTAAGGGAATTAACTAATTCACCGTGCTATTGTTATGAACCGAACTGATAACCTTAGCCCAAAGTTGGTTCGGTTCGATTTGAATGTCCACCACCATTTTGTTAACATCGCATAATTGAAATCAGTTATGCTCTGGACCCCTATGCCGCCTCTTTTCTTCAATTTCAGCAACACCTCCCAACGCACCCATCTTAGTTTTTTGCACGTGTCCGTAATACCCCAGATGAAATCCCTTCGAATCTTCTCAAGTTTGTTGAGAATACACTTAGGGGAAGCAAATAAAGAAAGGTAATACGATGGCAGGCTCCCTAGAACTGATTTGGCCAGCGTGACTCTGCCGGAGTAAGATAAATGCCTAGCTTTCCATTTAGATGTTCCTTCTTTTTAGAAAGGAGAATTTCTTTATTTCTATGTATTTGAACTCATGATTTCGAAACCTAGGTATTCCAAGAAGTTTTGCGTTTTCCATGTGACAACCGTCAAATTTGCATGCATCCGTACATTTAATTAATAATGATTAGTGCTTAATTACTGTGCTGAATTACAATTTTTTTTTTACTTAAACTGCTTTCTGATTTCTGTATCATACATACATGTGCATCACATTTCATACTGTCACACCATTTATTACAATACAAACTTTAGTGACATACATGATGCACAAAGCACAGTTAGCACCGTTAACGGATAAGACAGGAATATGCTGACGGGGTTCAGTACATAGACAGACAGTGTTTAAGACCCAGTATGAGCCAAAAGCAAAGTATCACACTAGGGTAGTGTGTAGGGAAGTGAGGATCATAAAACTGCGTCACTAGGTGATAGTTTAAGTGCCGGAAAGTGCCTAAAACTCACCCAAAGTGCAGAATTCTGCACTAATCAACAAAATTCAGCATTTTAACATGCTAGTAACATGCAAAAATATGACAAAATGGTCCTGTATGCTTTCCTAAGTGTCGGGAATTAAAAGTGTCACAGAAAGTTACATAAAAGACACTATACGGAATAACTTAGTACTTTATCGGAACGGTATCTAACCGAACAACCGGACATTACCCGGAACACTAAAATATTACCAGAAATATTGTTTCACTTTTTCTGAGCTAGTTATGGTTCCCGAATACCCTAACATATTATAAAATACATGATACATATTAAACACTAGCTTTTGCATTTAACACCCTACTACATTACCTACTTATCATCAAACTTTACACTTAACTTTTTTTTTTTATGTTCATGGTCAAGCATGGCCCCACCATGATCACAATAATCCTTCTAATATCCTCATGATCTTTCCTTGGATTTTGAGTTGATATTGTGTGTACTTAGTGGAACACAAAGACCCTTGGGTAATAACATTTTAAATTATAAATAACCACCTACACTTCACCAATTACACAACACCACAACTTTCACTCCGTTGTCCCTCCCTACCTCTCGGCCGACCACACCCCCTCACCTCACTATTTTTTTGTTGCAATTTCAACCAATCCAAGTGTACTTCAATGTGTTAGGAGGTGATTGAAGAAGCTCGGTGCTCACGGAATTTGAAGGACCACCTTAGTTTGCTATTATCCTCCACATTTTCATCTTGTTCTTCCCTAGCTTTAAGCTAGTAGTAAGACTTCTTTTGATCCTTGTTTACTTCATATTCTTGGTGGTTAATAGATATATTATGATGAAATAACTAGAACACTAAAAGACTTGAATCTTGAATCATGAAGCATAAGCTTACATAAGATGAAATATGATGAAATATGGTTGATATGATGTTGTTTAGTGAATGTATGATGTTTGCTTGATGATTACTAGAAATATGATGTTGAACATCATATGGAACTTGTTAGAGCATGGTTAGAAACACGGTTTAACAAGTTAGGATATGATTATGTGTTTTCATGAAATGATCATCTTCTAGACTAAACATGAACTTGGAAGTAAAAATGATTTTCTTACAAAGTAATAAACCAAGTGAACTAGTAAACTTGTGAACCCAAGACTTGTGTATGATTTTCCAAGAAAAACCAAGTTTAAAAGACGGTTTTTGAAAGATCATGATTCTTACATATACTTACACTATTTTTGGAAGTAAAATAAGTGTATGAAAGCTAGTAAAACAAGAAGATGTCGTAAATAATTTTTTTTGTAAAATGAGTTCACAAGTTGTAAACATCTAAAAATCCCGAGAATAAGATTTTAACAAAAGTAAATATACTTTGGGAAGTAACTAAGGCTACTAAACTCTTTACCAAGTTACTACGCGTTTTTGTGAAAGATCAAGTTCATGTTATTATGTAAAGTGTATTGTTTTTTTTTTCTTTTTACACTTGGTAAGCATAATATTGTTTAGAGTTGATTATTGATTATTATTTGGATGATTTTTGAAAAGAAAATAATAAGCTAAATAGCATGGACACCTCCATTTACAAAGGAAACTATGGCGAAATTTTCTAAAAATTCCAACACTTAGAAAATATTTTCTAAACAAGTGTTTACAAGCATGTTTTAAACTATGGTCTTCAATAAAACTTTGCCATAGGTTTTGTTACAAAAAAAAAAATACAAAGTACCGGAGGTTGGTTTTTGTAAACAAAGACGGATAAATATATATTTAGAATATATATTTTATATTAAGACACTTGTGTGAATATTTGTTTGTTTTGTGGAATAGTTATATTATTTTATGGTAAAATAATATAACATACAAATACCGAGAACTTACAACTCCAAAGTAATACCAAAAATCACAAGGAATGAAATATAAGTTACACACTTAATATTGTGAAACCGAACAATAAAACGTAACTTACTAAATATTCCGAGTAATACCGTTACAAATATATTTTTGGGTAAATATTGTTTTGGATACAAGGAGTGAAAATATATTATTTTTGGGAAAAATATATATTTTGGAATACATTATTTTTGACAAATAAGTTATATATATTTTCTAAGTGGGACTTAAAAATATATTATTCGGAGCTACAATATACATGTATAAATACCCCCATCATTGGGACGGAAATACGAAGTTAAAATACTTGTGAAGTATTGATACAAAAAAAATATTGTTTAAACAATTATTCAGAAATTAAATATAATTTAAAGTTAAAATAATTATTATTTTAACAAATAATTACACTTGGAATAATATTGGGGAAACACAAGAAACGCAACTCAAAAACATTAAACTCTAAGCCAAGGCACGACCCGTTCGTCTAATGGACGTTAGTACACTGTAGGTAGTCGTGATTAGCTGCGAAGACTTGAGTTGCTAGTGCTGAAGACGCAATACTGTGAGTTCATGTCCCCCTTTTCTTTTAACTGTTTTCAGTTTTATACTGCAGGGGTGAAATACATGTTACAATTATTACAGACATTTTATACATGGTATGGTTAGCTTAAGGAGGGTTACTACTTAGATCATGTGAGTGGTGGGTACGACACTTAAGGCCATTAATCCTCGTTGTAGGACCGAGGGACATGAGTGATAGATCTATTCGGGTGTAGCGATCCCCACTCCTGAGTCCGCTGAGTGGACCATGAGGTGACTTTGTCTTATCGACGAAATCTGCTAGGTTTGAGTACTTCCTGCATCACTTCACACATATCAATGGCCTTGCAAACCATTGGTGATCTCTTTTTCCTTATTGCTACATACCAGGGACTCTCATACATACTTACAACATTTTCAAAGGTTTATACATACACACAAACGAACACATGAACTCGCTCAACTTTTGTTGATGTTTTCAAACTACATGTATTTCAGGGAATTTATAAGTGGATCTGGCGGGCGTTGGAAGTTTTTTTGCTGCGTTAAGAATAAAGATGTCATCCATGGTCTTCGAGTTTGGTCAGTGTGTCCCTTTCCTGGACAAGACACGCCTTCCAAACCTTGGTGCTATTTAATATCTTTTGATGAGTCCTTAATGAACTCATAAACATTTTGTATGATTGTAAAACTTGAAATTGAAGTCTATGCTTTTTGAAACAAGGTTGTTATGTTTTAAACTCATTTTATGGATGACAAATCTATGGTTTTATCATATAGTTGATGTTATGATTGAATGCAATGATATTAAGAAAGTCACACCAATAACCCACGCTTCCGCAAAAGTCAGGGTGTGACAGCTTGGTATCAGAGCTTCGATCGTAGTGAACTAGGATTCTTTCTTGAGTCTAGACTACGATCATTAGGGCTCTCACGAAAACGTTTTTACGACATGTTTTCATTGCATACACAAAACGCCCAGATCCAGGAGACAAACATTTTTACAAACAAATCCACAAAACACATTTCAGGGTTATGCTTACAATTCAGTCTTAGAGACTGAGGGAGGATCAGTCTTAGAGACTGAGGGAGGATCAGTCTTAGAGACTGAGGGAGGATCCGTCTTAGAGACTGAGGGAGGATCAGTCTTAGAGACTGAGGGGGGATCAGTCTGAGAGACTGAGGGAGGATCAGTGTCAGAAACTGGGGAAAATTGAGTCTTAGAGACTGGGAAAATTGAGTCTTAGAGACTGGGAAAAATTGAGTCTTAGAGACTGGGAAAATTGAGTCTGAGAGACTGGGAGTTTAATCTGATAGATTCAGTCTGAGAGACTGGGAGTTTAATCTGAGAGATTCAGTCTGAGAGACTGGGAAGCTTAGTCTGAGAGGCTAGGGAGTTCAGTCTGAGAGACTGGGAGGCTTAGTCTGAGAGACTAGGAAGGATAGAAAGTTTCATGAAGAATAATGTGAATACGTGGTTACATGATGACTTGTCTTTGTTTGCAATATACTAAATGATTACTATGAATATACATGTTATGATTATCACGTACCAGCACACATGTCACCTTCTTTAGAAAGCGAATTATCAGACATTGACAACCCTACGGCCACCGCCACAGATAAGGAGACTGCATCGGCGCCAGAGATATTTACGTCAGACACTGAGAGTGATCCTGATATGCTGACCAAGGACGAGGACGATTTCCAACAGTCCGCGCTACTAGATTTTGGGTGATACTTTACCCTTGCCGATGGTTTCTCTGACAAGAATCCTTCTGTCACTCTTGTTTCCGCCCATGACCACTTCATCACTGGTCATCCCGATGGTGAGCACGCCATGACTCCGACCCTCGACAATGCGCCCCCTATGGACATTCCTTCCAAAGGCTGACTACTCGACGAATGGTTGATGATGACGTTGACATGTTTATTGACGGTCCTCCGGATGACGCCCATGATGATGGAAAGTTAGACGAGAACGTTATTACAAATTTCACTTCTGAGACCCCTGTTGTCAAGCCATCCTCTGATTTAGTATACACTCGATTTCAGACTCCTTTGAGTCTGTGACATCTGCAGCCTTATAGACGGCCGGATCACAACTTTCTACTACTGACCCAGACGATGACGACGACATTATGACTGCTGCACTATCACCTGCTCGAGGCACCACACCGTTACACGACCCAGAGCCTGCTCCTGAGCTAGCTTCTGCACATTTTTGGGACAGCTTGATGTCGCACCTGCTGATCCTGCACCCTTGATTAATCATGACCCTGTTTCTTTTGGCCTACCAGACATTGCACCCCTTATACCTGACCCAGTACCTGCACCTGATGACCTTCTCTTTTGTTGGGACACTTGTTCCTGCACCTGCATCCGCTGATGTTGCTCCTATGGAAACCGACGTCCATTGCGCCGACATGTCTACCGCTTTCTTTCAGGACATACCCGCAACCCTGGAAAGGCACTCCGGGTCAGCACCCGCATGACGATCCTTTTGCTACAGAAGCATTTTCCCCGACCTCACCGGCCGCACCGTTGCTACTTTCACCTCTACATCGCTGGATGAGCCGTTTCGATGGTTCCTATACTACACTATGCTGATTTTAGACCTTTACCATCTCTCACATTATGGAGGCTATACACAGAATGAGTTGCTCTTGTCACATCGACTACAGTTTGAAGATACAAGTCGCAGAGTTTTGGAGCTTGAGCTGACACCACGTTCCCCACACTGTCTATTGTCAGTATACTTTAATCCTCCACATTCATCAAGATTCCTTTTGGCGCTCTCACCTGCTGCTATTACACCTCTCCCAAGTTTTGATGCTCGTTTCTTTATTGTCGAGCGGCAGATCAGTTAATTACTTCGACGTATACACAAACTCGAGGAGGAGTTCACGCATGTAAGCAGCCTACTTTTCTTTCCTCCTCCACCTCAGTCACCAGTATAGTTGGTTTCTGGAATTATGCGGATTGCATTACATTTGGGAAAAGACACTAAAGATAAGCCGAGATTGTGGAGACTTTGGAAGACCACTTCTGACTACGTGATTTCGATACACTGATATACTTGTTGGACAAGGATAGGGTGACCCTGTGTCCCTTTTGATATGATACATTTTGTAAGACAATGCAATTGTGGTCGGAGAATAATGAGAACCCAAACACCATTAAACATGCGACAATACTTTGTGGCCAATAACCAATGAAAACTCAGACGCTGTGTCTTCATTAAGCACGTTGTTGATCTATATGTGTGTGCTATAATGCTACGTGCTTGCTTGCTATGCTCTCATTAAACATAATTCCCAAATTACTTGGTTATGCTATGATTATGCTATTGCTTGATTGGCTGATATAAAAATCAAATACGTGTATGTACATATGACCTCTAAACAACTATATGCATCCCCTGAACAAATATAACCTGATCTAACCAATCTTCTTCTTAGAAGATGTCGATACAAGGGAACATCACTACCAACAACCCTCCGCCGGCGACAGCGGCAGAACTACAAGAGCGCATCTCACAGGCCATTGCACAGCTCGAGGCTCTTCGCTCCGAACACAGCGAAGGCTGCACCTACAAGCAGTTCTTAGACCACAAACCTTGAGAATTCGACGGCATCGGGGGTGCCTTAGCCTTCGTGCGCTGGGTCGAGAAAACGGATTCTGTTTTACGATTGAGCAAATGTGCCCCAGAGCACCAGGTTACGTACGTAGCTGGGCTATTTGTAGATGAGGCTCTGTCGTGGTGGAACCTTCAGGTTCAGACAATGGGCGAGGCCGCTGCGTATGCTTTGACGTGGGACGAACTGATGCGTAAAAGATACTGCTCTAGGGCAGAAGTCCAGAAGTTGGAGACTGAACTATGGAACTTGAAAATGGAAGGCCCAAAGATAAACGAGTATGTGCAGAGATTTGACGATCTATCACAAGTTGCCTTGCGTTTGGAACCAGAATCTAGGAAGATCGAGCGCTTCATCGGGGGATTGGTACCTCAGATTTCAAGCCTGGTAACAACATCTAAACCCCTAACTGTCACCGAAGCTATCAGCATAAGCGTGGCACTCACTGAAGGAGCGGTTAGACTAGGAGAATTTTCCACTATATACGAGAAGAAGGAGACTCCTGTACAGTCATCTGGAGATAACAAGAGAAAGATCGCAAATTTCAAAATGGTTACTCGGGCGAGTAGCAAGAAGAAGGCCAAAAAGGGAAAAGACTACATGGGTATCCTACCTAAGTGCGACAATTGTTTACGTTACCATGTCGGGCGATGTAAATACGGAAAATGTGAGAACTGTGGCAAGAGGGGGCATCCTAAGGAAACTTGTAGGCAACATACTGAACGTAGTAATGAAGACCAAGATGGTAGCGAAACTCACGGAGAAAACAAAGACAACGGAAATTATCAAGGCAGGACGAGTGACAAACAAAAACGTGCTCAAGGATGTTTTAACTGTGGGAGCAAAAAGCATTTCAGGAAATATTGCCCTAAGAACAATCAAGCACAAGGATAAGAGCTCAGTAACAGAACTAGGGGAGCACGCCAGGAATCCAAGCGTGGATATCGGTACGTCCCATATTAGTCAACATTATGCATCTGTGCTGCTATATATTGTTGCAAATTTTAAGCTTCGCATCTCTAGAGTCTGAAAGTATACTTGGTTTAGTAGCAAGTAAGTTAGATAACCCGCACTCGATGGAACTAGCTAAGGGGAAGCTAGTGGAAGCCAACGCAGTAACTAGAAACGGCAAGATAGAACCCGGAGAGCGTAAGTTTACGCTTGATCTACTGCCAGTTGAGTTGGTAAGCTTCGACGAGGTAATTGGGATGGATTAATTGCCGAGTGATCAAGCGGAAATTGATATCCGCATCCCGATGGCAAACGAACGAACGATCGTGACTCACGAAGCAGGATACGCCTCTACAAATTACCGGTTGCTTGAAGGCACGAAAATTATTGCGTAAAGGATGGGTTGTTTTCTTGGCTCATGTCGGGGACAAGGGAGCCGAAGAACCAAAACACGAAGATATTCCTGTGATAAGGGAATACCCGGAAGTCTCCCCCAAAGACTTGTCAGAATTATCTCCTCGACGGCAAGTCAATTTCGCATCGCGTGCCTGCTAATAATGCACCTTAGCGACTTACACCTTCGAAGAGGCAATGATTGCCAGTGTAACCTCAGAAGTTGATAGAGAAGGGAGATAACAGACCAAGATTCCCTTTTGGGTAACCCTAGTTATGCTCGTCAATAAGAAGGACGATATCTTTCGTACGAACATCAAACTACCAGGAGCCGAACGAGTTAACCCACGAGAGTCGATGACTCTTGCTGAGGATTAACGAATTTCTTACTTAACTAACTGAGAGGATCCAACTACTATTACACGACTGATCGATGATCGAGTGTCATTAGCTGTGAATTCAGGAAGAAAGTATACCGGGGAAATTGTGGGAGAATAACTTGTCTTTAGATGTACACAAAAATGGTGTTTCCTATACGATGCACAAAACAATTTTACACAAAATACGAAACCTTGAGAATCTAGAAGATATAAACTTAGGACCTTTGGGGAACCCATGTCCAAACTCGTAAAGGTTGTTACTTAGAAACCACATCTGTTAACTCAAGCAAACACCATTATCCTGACATACATGCTATTTCAGTTAACTAAACATAAAGTACTTAAATTTCTTTTGCTGAAATCCTCACTTTCGCTTCTAGCAAGTAGATGTTTACATCTCTACTCCCCTTTTTGGTAGTTGCATCGTGTCGATTTTCTTCGCTGAGAGCGAAGGCATATTTGCTTCAAATACTTGGACATTTCTTCATTTTATCAGATACTCATTGTTTCATTACTGGGAAACTTATATGTTACACATGCACCCTTTTGCTACGCATGCGGTTTCACTTCGAATAAACGCTTCATTGAAGTTCAAATATTATTTTGGCTAAAGCTAACTATTGGTTTATGGTTCGAATAACCTACGTTATTGTAATTGTTGGCTCTTTTGCTACCAAGTCAACACACTTTCTTGAAACTTCTTTTACTTCAAGTTACATTCATGGTTTATCTTTGTAACCATGCCGAGATTTCCTTGCTAATACATACGTTTATTGTCGGGTTACGCTGAAACCAAGTTCAATTGCTTGAACTTATCCATTTCGCATGTTCATTTTGAGACGCTATATGATGTATTGAGAGCATCACATTCAAATACTCTTGTAAAGGTTCTTTTGTCTCGAGTCGTAGTGGATTTGGTTGGTCTACGGCTCCATTAAATCGTTTGTTGGTTTCGATACCTTGCGGTGATACTTTCACATAATTAAAGCTTGCGCTAATTTGGTTACTCACTTCATACACGGATTTAATTGTTTATTTACTAACTTGCTCTGAATCCGTCTTATTTATCATGATTAAAGCGGTCTCAACACAGTTGTGTGTTAAGGCAATGGTACATAGATTCATTTCATATCACAATGAACCTCCTAACGATTCTTTCGTTGTCAATCGAATGCCTTACGGTACTTAATACTTTTTCACCTTCGATCAAAAACAGTGGCTCTTTGATGTTCCATATTTAACTGAAAACTTTATGACATTGTGTAAATCAAATCTTCAGGCTTGTTTCGGTACACTTTCATTTGATTTCAAACACGGTGAACTTGTTCAGTCAGCACTATTATTGAATTACGTCATTACGACACCTTGTGGAGTCATTACAAACTTGTAGCTTGTGCTAATCATGGTCGACCGTTTCACACGAAACTACATATACTTCTGTTTGACCTGTCATTTAAACATTCCGATGCAACTACGAATTAAGACAATAATACACCAGATTCGCTTGTATTTCATTCGGCGTATTCTCGCAATTCAAGAATGTCAACACACTAAACCTTACCATTCATTTATTCGGAAGTTGACAGATCATCTTCATGTTACTATCACATTTGAGTTGTTGATTTTGAATTCATATAGCGGATGCTATGGTTTGTGAAAACTCGTTGCATATTGTGACCGATTGTTTGAGGATCCATCGGTCGAAACTCCTTTGTTGCACCCCTGTTAACTAAGTTATACGTCAATACGTCTCGTATCTTTGACAATAAAACCTGAAACACATACTTTTAACCGTTGGGTTCCGATTATAGTGAGATATCCTTGGACTCGCCTGATTTGAGTAAGTTTTTATTCTGCTTTGGGTAACTCACCTCAGTACTATTCATACACATACATGCACAATGTAACCCTAAAGAATTAAGGTAGTACAAATTTCGTGGACGAAATTTTCTTAACAGGGGGAGAATGTGACAACCGTCAAATTTGCATGCATCCGTACATTTAATTAATAATGATTAGTGCTTAATTACTGTGCTGAATTACAATTTTTTTGACTTAAACTGCTTTCTGATTTCTGTATCATACATACATGTGCATCACATTTCATACTGTCACACCATTTATTACAATACAAACTTTAGTGACATACATGATGCACAAAGCACAGTTAGCACCGTTAACGGATAAGACAGGAATATGCTGACGAGGTTCAGTACATAGACAGACAGTGTTTAAGACCCAGTATGAGCCAGAAGCAAAGTATCACACTAGGGTAGTGTGTAGGGAAGTGAGGATCATAAAACTGCGTCACTAGGTGATAGTTTAAGTGCCGAAAAGTGCCTAAAACTCACCCAAAGTGCAGAATTCTGCACTAATCAACAAAATTCAGCATTTTAACATGCTAGTAACATGCAAAAATATGGCAAAATGGTCCTGTATTCTTTCCTAAGTGTCGGGAATTAAAAGTGTCACAGAAAGTTACATAAAAGACACTATACGGAATAACTTAGCACTTTATCGGAACGGTATCTAACCGAACAACCGGACATTACCCGGAACACTAAAATATCACCAGAAACATTGTTTCACTTTTTCTGAGCTAGTTATGGTTCCCAAATACCCTAACATATTATAAAATACATGATACATATTAAACACTAGCTTTTGCACTTAACACCCTACTACATTACCTACTTATCATCAAACTTTACACTTAACCTTTGTTTTTTTTTTTTTTGATGTTCACGGTCAAGCATGGCCCCACCATGATCACAATAATCCTTCTAATATCCTCATGATATTTCCTTGGATTTTGAGTTGATATTGTGTGTACTTAGTGGAACACAAAGACCCTTGGGTAATAACATTTTAAATTATAAATAACCACCTACACTTCACCAATTACACAACACCACAACTTTCACTCCCTTGTCCCTCCCTACCTCTCGGCCGACCACACCCCCTCACCTCACTATTTTTTTGTTGCAATTTCAACCAATCCAAGTGTACTTCAAGGTGTTAGGAGGTGATTGAAGAAGCTCGGTGCTCACGGAACTTGAAGGACGACCTTAGTTTGCTATTATCCTCCACATTTTCATCTTGTTCTTCCCTAGCTTTAAGCTAGTAGTAAGACTTCTTTTGATCCTTGTTTACTTCATATTCTTGGTGGTTAATAGATATATTATGATGAAATAACTAGAACACTAAAAGACTTGAATCTTGAATCATGAAGCATAAGCTTACATAAGATGAAATATGATGAAATATAGTTGATATGATGTTGTTTAGTGAATGTATGATGTTTGCTTGATGATTACTAGAAATATGATGTTGAACATCATATGGAACTAGTTAGAGTATGGTTAGAAACACGGTTTAACAAGTTAGGAGATGATTATGTGTTTTCATGAAATGATCATCTTCTAGACTAAACATGAACTTGGAAGTAAAAATGATTTTCTTACAAAGTAATAAACCAAGTGAACTAGTAAACTTGTGAACCCAAGACTTGTGTATGATTTTCCAAGAAAAACCAAGTTTAAAAGACGGTTTTTGAAAGATCATGATTCTTACATATACTTACACTATTTTTGGAAGTAAAATAAGTGTAGGAAGGCTAGTAAAACAAGAAGATGTCGTAAATAAATATTTTTGTAAAATGAGTTCACAAGTTGTAAACATCTAGAAATCCCGAGAATGAGATTTTAACAAAAGTAAATATACTTTGGGAAGTAACTAAGGCTACTAAACACTTTACCAAGTTACTACGCGTTTTTGTGAAAGATCAAGTTCATGTTATTATGTAAAATGTATTGTTTTTTTTTTCTTTTTACACTTGGTAAGCATAATATTGTTTAGAGTTGATTATTCATTATTGTTTGGATGATTTTTGAAAAGAAAATGATATGATAAATAGCATGGACATCTCCATTTACAAAGGAAACTATGGTGAAATTTTCTAAAAATTCCAACACTTAGAAAATATTTTCTAAACAAGTGTTTACAAGCATGTTTTAAACTATGGTCTTCAATAAAACTTTGCCATAGGTTTTGTTACAAAAAAAATACAAAGTACCGGAGGTTGGTTTTTGTAAACAAAGACGGATAAATATATATTTAGAATATATATTTTATATTAAGACACTTGTGTGAATATTTGTTTGTTTTGTGGAATAGTTATATTATTTTATGGTAAAATAATATAACATACAAATACCGAGAACTTACAACTCCAAAGTAATACCAAAAATCACAAGGAATGAAATATAAGTTACACACTTAATATTGTGAAACCGAACAATAAAATGTAACTTACTAAATATTCCGAGGAATACCGTTACAAATATATTTTTGGGTAAATATTGTTTTGGATACAAGGAGTGAAAATATATTATTTTTGGGAAAAATATATATTTTGGAATACATTATTTTTTACAAATAAGCTATATATATTTTCTAAGTGGGACTTAAAAATATATTATTCGGAGCTACAATATACATGTATAAATACCCCCATCCTTGGGAAGGAAATACGAAGTTAAAATACTTGTGAAGCATTGATACAAAAAAAAATATTGTTTAAACAATTATTCCAAAATTAAATATAATTTAAAGTTAAAATAATTATTATTTTAACAAATAATTACACTTGGAATAATATTGGGGAAACACAAGAAACGCAACTCAAAAACATTAAACTCTAAGCCAAGGCACGGCCCGTTCGTCTAATGGACGTTAGTACACTGTAGGTAGTCGTGATTAGCTGCGAAGACTTGAGTTGCTAGTCCTGAAGACGCAATACTGTGAGTTCATGTCCCCCTTTTCTTTTAACTGTTTTCAGTTTTATACTGCGGGGGTGAAATACATGTTACAATTATTACAGACATTTTATACATGGTATGGTTAGCTTAAAGAGGGTTACTACTTAGATCATGTGAGTGGTGGGTATGACACTTAAGGCCATTAATCCTCGTTGTAGGACCGAGGGACATGAGTGATAGATCTATTCGGGTGTAGCGAGCCCCACTCCTGAGTCCGCTGAGTGGACCATGAGGTGACTATTTCTTATCGACGAAATCTGCTAGGTTTGAGTACTTCCTGCATCACTTCACACATATCAATGGCCTTGCAAACCATTGGTGATCTCTTTTTCCTTATTGCTACATACCAGGGACTCTCATACATACTTACAACTTTTTCAAAGGTTTATACATACACACAAACGAACACATGAACTCTCTCAACTTTTGTTTATGTTTTCAAACTACATGTATTTCAGGGAATTTATAAGTGGATCTGGCAGGCGTTGGAAGTTTTTATGCTGCGTTAAGAATAAATATGTCATCCATGGTCTTTGAGTTTGGTCAATGTGTCCCTTTCCTGGACAAGACACGCCTTCCAAACCTTGGTGCTATTTAATATCTTTTGATGAGTCCATAATGAACTCATAAACATTTTGTATGATTGTAAAACTTGAAATTGAAGTCTACGCTTTTTGAAACAAGGTTGTTATGTTTTAAACTCATTTTATGGATGACAAATCTATGGTTTTATCATATAGTTGATGTTATGATTGAATGCAATGATATTAAGAAAGTCACACCAATAACCCACGCTTCCGTAAAAGTCAGGGTGTGACATTCCACTGGGCCACCAACCCCAATGGTAATCCAGCATGTTCTACTCAGGAAACTTTACATGTGTATGAATTTAAATCGTTATATTTCAAAATAAATTATGATCAAATGTTGATCAAAATTAAAAGTAAAAAGGATTTAAATAAAACTCGATATTATGAGCTCTCAATGGTAACTAGAATTATGTATCAACCTGGTGATCGATATATGAGATACCCTACCTAGTTTAGCAGTACGAGTATAAGGAATTCTTCATTTTTTTGAACAAAAGTAAAGCTAACTGATATAACCACACCCATAAAGAGCAAAAAACAAAGTCAGCAAGCTGCTGAGTCCATAAAACAGCCGCAGCCAAAATACAAACAAAGCAAAAGAAGTAGAACAAAACGAAAAAGTACTCTGTGCTCTCCGGTCTTCGTGATATTTGCTCTGTTTGCTGACCATAGGAGAGTGAGCTCTTTAATATCATCCACGATATTAAGGTTAGTGGTAGCTTTACCATTAAAAACTATCTGCGATTCAACCAAAGTCTCCATATAGTAACATACGTCACAACACCAATCAGCTTTCTTACATTCGAGGACCCAGTCCATGATGACACTATCTGAAGGTGGTCTTTAATACCATCTCATGAATGAAGGCTTGAGTTTAGACCAAAGATAGACCTGAGAATACACTTCTCTGGCTAGAGAGCAAACAGCGAAAACAGTGGCGAAGCTTGACAATGAAGACGGGGGGGTCGAAAACGTATATACCCAAAATTTTCTATAGAACCGGGGGGTCGAAAACGTATATACCCAAAAATTTCTATTCGAAAACTACATATATAACACTACTGAGTGAAAAGTTCGGGGAGTCGGGCGCCCCTCCCGGCCCTTCTTAAGCTGAGCAAGGTGATCATCATCCTTATCTTCCAACCTGCAAATGGGACATAAAGTATCCAAAAGAGGCATCCCACGAGTAACAAAATTCTTCTTGGTCACTATTCTCCCGATTGCTGCCCTTCATATAAACAAATTTACCTTAGTTGGCACCCAGAATTCTAAAAAAGGAATTCTTCATACCTCACCTAATTTGGCATTTGCACCCCTTTTCACCATCAAAAACTGCCGATAGGAGTGTACCCTCTGTGTCCGATAATATTGAACTTCCGGTCAACTCTGACATTAAAAAAAGAGTAAACTGCAATTTTACACCCTGGGGTTTAGGCCAATTGGCACTCTGACCCCCTCTAACTAAATAATTGCAAATTTCCCCCTCAACGTTGTTGTTATGTCGCAAGATTACCCCCTGCTATCAAATAAGTTAACAGATCTGTTAACTGGGATGTGAAATGACTATCTTACCCTTTCATATTACCCCCTATGGTTTGTTCTACTCTGTAATATTACCCCCTGGTGTAAAATGACTAAATTGTCTTTTATAATTACCCCATGTGATTTGTTGTTCTCTGCAATATTACCCCCGGTGCGACACCTCCAAACAAAATCATTAACAAAATCATTAACTGGCCCTGAAATCAATCCAGTGAAAAAGTTGTGTGCCAGCTGTTTCAGTTTTGTTATGCTGTCCCCAATCGACCCGTTAAACCCGTTTCCGCTGAGATTCAATCGAGAAAGCATCTCAAGCCTTGAAACATAATTCAGAATTGGACCCTCAAATTTGTTGTTCATCAAGTAGAGTTCAGTGAGCTGTTTAAGCTCAAAGATTTTATCAGGAATCCGACCTTCAAGATTGTTATCACCAATCGAAAAGCGTTGAAGGGAAGAAATGTTTGAGATTTCTACAGGGATGGTGCCTGAAAATTGGTTTTGCCCAAGATCTAACAACAACAAACTAGTTAAGTTTCCAATTTCATGTGGGATTGGCCCAAACAAAGAATTTTGCTGCATTTGCAGCCTTTGGAGATTATTAAGGGACCCTATGCTTGAAGGAATTTGTCTTATGAGAAAGTTTGAGCTCAATGTCAAGGTATTCAAATTGACTAACCTAGATATGGATGCAGGAATTTCACCAGTAAGCTGGTTTTGACTAATGTCTAGAGCTTGGAGTTCCTTCAAATGACCAATCGAAGCTGGAATCAAACCTTCTAAAAGGTTATTAAAAGCTCCAATGACAGGAATGTTGCCAGTGAATAAATTATAAGATAAATCAAGAACCTAGAGACCGGAAAGGTTTCCAAGAAAGGGAGAGATTTGGCCTTTGAGGTATGTTTGTTGAATCGAAATAGAAACGGCACGTTTGGTCATATTGTGGCATTGGATTCCAGTCCAGTTGCAATGGTGGTTGGGATCGGCATTCCAATCCAGGAGTGCACCAGTTGGGTCATCAGTGATTGAACTTTTGAACTGTTTTAAAGCATCTGCTTCATCTTGCAAGGTGGAACCTGCAGATAGAACACCAAGTACCAGAAAAGGTAAAAGCATAAGGCTTTTGAGAGCCATTGTTAACTTTGAAGTGGTGATGATTGTATGAGCAAGCAGCTGCTTTAAAACAATTACCCCCTGAAGATCGCCGGAGATGAAGATCGCCAGAGATGTGGAGGAGCGGTGTGGGAAGGTGGGGGGGGGGGGGGGTAAGAGTGCTAGGAGTCTCAAATGTATAGGGGGTTGTAATGTGTAAGATATAAAAGTATAGTGGAAATGACCTATATACCCTTTGACCGTTACTTAATTATGTTGACTTTTAACAAAAGTTAACGGCAGGGGGTAATCTTGCGACATAACAACAACGTTGGGGGGGGGGGGGATTGCGATTATTTCGTTAGAGGGGGTCAGAGTGCCAATTGACCTAAACCCCAGGGGGTAAAATTACAGTTTACTCTTACAAAAAAAAAAAAACCCCAGCTTTTGTTTTAAAACCCAACATTTTGAATCCCTGCCTTTGGCTTAATAATTCCATATAACAATTGGAGTTTAAGCCTCCACATTTAATGCTTTAACCATGGCCGGCCCCTGAGGGTGGACTGGGAGGACCACCGGTCATGGCCCGATATTTTGAAGGGCACGTTATTATAAAAAAAAATCCGATATGTATATGTAAAAAAATAAATTAATAGGGTATACCCATACAAAACCAATATAGACCCACATACAAAACTATTTTTATGGTTTAGATTAGTTATTAGCCTATTGGAATTAGGTTTGGACCTTTAGTGAGCCCAATACCAATTTTATTAAGGCCTAAGTACACGTTTTTTTAAGCTCGAACAGGGTACAAGAATTCTCAGAGCTGACCCTGTCTTTGACTCAATGCACTATACAACAAAAAATAGATACAGCTAAAATAATAATATGCCTTCTTGTAGTCTTTAGAAACTTCAACATATGAGAAGACACTAAGAAAACAAATGATTATAAGCACTCCCATTCACGAGTTGACACAAACACACGTAAATTTTCAATTTGCATTAAAAAGGTAACTTTTTTATTAGATTAGTAGGGATCAAGATTTCAAAATTAACTACCTGCTTTAACAAAATGATAATGGAATCAAGCAGGGAATACTTAAAAATTATCCAAAATTAAACATGTCAAAAGGGTTTAACAATTTAAGGTCCAAAGTTGTCTAATGTATCTTTGAATGCTTACAACATCCTGTATCCTTTTATTTGAAGGGAAGTATATTGCTACTTAATTTAACTAGTACTTTATCCATTTTAAGCAACATAAATTGAACAATATAGTGTTGGGTGCTCAGCCAAACACAACTTCACCAAACCTGCAAATATATTTTTCGTCAAATTTGATTACAAAATGTGATCAATTTTAATAATAATATATTTTATTCGAAAAAACTATTTGAAATTCTTTTATGAATTGAATATATACTTTGAGAAATTTTTGGTTCATTTGACCCGCTTACTTTTTAGATATGTTTTTTAGGTTACCCCTTGGAGATAAAACAATCACTCAAACCAACCCCATTCATAAATACTCATTAACATTTCTATATCTTTTATCGTTGACCCCCTTAATTAAGAATTACATGGAACTTAAAAAGTGGAAATATACCATTAAAGTTTGCCGGTTGGTAGAAGTTTTCTTTGGAATTATATCTTCACTCGCTATCTTCTTGGCTTCTTGCCAATAGAAGCAAATCAACCAAAGAGCGCCCAAAATTCACTAGAGTGACGTTCTGATTATAGTTTAAGTTTTCCATCATCTTAAGCAGGCCAATAAAATGAAGGAAAAAAAAAACAGAGGTAATAAAAACATGTTTTAAGGGATACATTGTAAATTTACCATCAAAATCCATGTTTTTTTCTTTTAATCCATGTCTTTTCTCAATCTTATTTCCATTATTAATAAATAAGGGACAATATTATACATTAAACAAAAAAATATTTGACAATGTTTACTGCCTTAATGAATAACTATTCGGAGTCTTGACTCTTGATTATGTAGGAATATAAACAAAAAGCTAACAAAAACATTTTGTTTATATCTTCTAGTTTTATATGTGGAATCCTAAAATATCTAAAAGATATCAATTAGTAGGTTTTGTGTTTGATCACACAAAAGAGTTATCTTTCCTATATATAATTTGTTGGTAGCGTAGAAAAAGGTAAATAGTTGAAAATTATACATATATCACATCTCAATCATTTGTGGAGAAAAGAGAACTGTGATGAACTTATTAATAAAAAATATTTGTTAGAAAATAAGTTATGATCTTACTTGAAACCTGAAAGGAATAAGGAGGGGAGAACGCGTGGAACCTCCAGCAACTTCCCCTTCTGTATTGCAGCTTGGATCTGAACTCAGGAGCAGCTCAACCGAATAACAAAGCGCAATTTATATTATGATGCAACACAATTTACATGTTGATTGCTCCAAAATTGGTTCACAAATGTATATAAGCTACTGTATAACATAGAGATATTAAAAAGAGGGGCTCTCGAAGACTTACAATTGGCTTTTGGGAGAAGTCGATATACAAAGAGACGTTGCAACTCTGTAATGACTTCTGCTACCAGGAAATAAAGAAAGCTTTAATATTCCACTCCAACAGCCCATGAACGCTTGACCTGCAAGATGATATTATTATTATTGCTCAATTTACAGTTTTACAAATTCGTTGAATTAGTAAAGCAATCTTCCAATTTCAGTTTTTTGTTCTCTTATTACATCTTGAAAGCCTAAATTCAATAGCAACCAAGTGTCAAGTTCGTTGATTCATAAATGCTGATCATAAAAAGTGAAACAAACCCACATGATATCAAAACCTAACTACAAAAGGCTTATAAATCAACATATAAACAAGTGAGTATAATGTTATTAAACTCAAATTACTACTTACTCTCCCCTGATTGACATGAACAACTTCTAAAACCCAAATTTATCAATAATAATGAAAATTAGTAACAGTGAATTGTAAAATCCAGCGAAATTTTGTCAGATTGATTATAAAATCGATCACAATCAGTGCAAGTTTCAATTGGTTATAACAAATTGAAACAAAACTCTTAAACGTGGGCCCATTAAACCCTAGATCAGAGAAAAAAAATTGTGTGACAACTGGCACTCTTCCATGAATTCCATACAATAATAAACAGTAATATGTGCTTTAATGACGGTGTGTGATTGAATTAACAAGACGAATGAATATCTGATTACTGTCATATACATACAAAGGCATTTCATGTTGCAAGATTGTTCATCATTATTACATGCAACACAATATGGTACAATTAGTGCACGAAACAAAGTTAGTACAGTTATCAGACAAACTAGAAGTACGGACGGGAGTTCAGGGGGGGGATATTCCACGGTCCTCCCAACCGCCGAGGTGATCCCACCTCGCAGACCGCCACCCAGCAAGCCTGAGTCTGGGGGTAAATCCGCTACCGTAGGGGCATTGGGAACGAGCAAGACACGAACCCGCCACCTCCGGGTTAGAATGCGGGCTGGTGGCCATTGGGCTGACACCATTGGGCTGACGGGAGTTCAGTACTTAGACAGACGTGATGTTAAGACACAGAATGAACCCGAAACCAAGAGTTACACTAGAATGGTGTGTAGGAAAGTAGGGATTGTAAAACTGCTTACCTAGTGATGATTTAGGTGCCGGAAAGTGCCAGAAACACGCCAAAACTGCATAATTCTGCAGAAAACAGCACAAATCAGCAAAATTCAGCTTTTTAACACCTAAATATAATGCAGAACTATGGTTTAATGGTCCAGAATACCTTCCTAGGTGTCGGGAATCAAAACTGTTATAATAGACAACATAAGCACACTAAACTGCGCAAATTAGCACCTTAACGAACCGGTAACCAACCGAACAACCGGACACTACCCGAAACACTAAATTTTCATTAGAAGCATTGTTTTAGTGATACGAAGCTAGTTATGGTCACCGAACACCATAACACACCCTAAAACATTATAACACGTATAACGCTAACCGATACACTTATAACCTAACTATTTTTCCTAACTAAAGGTTACAACCCAACAATACACCCCCCCCCCCCATATTCACGGTTAGAGACATGGGGACCCACCCCATGATTTTATTCACTTGTTTAATGGATTTGCCTAATGCTTTTGGAACATAATGACCCCTAGGTAAAATAATGTTGGAAGATCACTACTTAAAGACCATAAATAACAACATAAGACTTACCACTTCAAACTTGCAACCTCTTCACTTCTCCCCTTCCCCTTTTGCTCTCGGCTCCAAACACACACCCACACACATTCATTTTCAAGCCATCTTCAAGCATTCTAAGGTTATTACAAGGTGCTTGGAGCATTGAAACTTGAAGGTCCTTCACATGGAGCTTTTACCCACCTAGTTTATCATCTTCATCATCTTGAGTTCTTCCCTAGCCTTGTGCTAGTAGTAAGCCCCTTTGTAACTTGATTTTACTTCTTATTTAGATGGTTAAAAGATTATGTGTATGGTTAAACATGAAGATCAGGAAGAAACAAGAAGATGAACTTTAACAAAAAGCTAAATAACATAAGAAACTAAGTTGTTTAAGTATATGTAGGAATCTTGATTATTGATTTCTTGTGTTTATGATGTTAAACATCATAAGAGACTTGCTAAATTGAGATTAAACACATGAACTAGCAAGTGAAAGGATGATCTTGTGAGAAATCAAAGTGATCATCCTTTATGTAAACATGAACTTGAAAGATGAAGTTGTTTATATCTATGATGAAGTATGAAACATGTTATAAGACTTGTAGGATGATGAATTTAAAGATAGTTTTCTCAAGAAACCAAGTTTAATTTCAAGATTTACATAACCATGATTTCTAAAGAAACTAATCATGTTTTTAGTGTTAAATCAAGCATTGAAACATGTTATTAACAAGAAAAATTCAAGAATAAATGTTTTGAAAAATCATGTTATAAGTTGTGAAAGACTAAATTTCTCAAGAATGATATTTATGAACAAATGACCACACTTTTAAGGGTAACTAAGTCTACTAATTATCATGGTAAGTTACTACAAGTTTTTACAAAATTCAAGTTCATGTCATAGTGTAAATTTCATATTTTGGCTTATGGTAAGTCTTGTTTATGTTGTTGATGATTGATGATGATTTTTAAAAGAAAATGATATGCTTGTAAAGCATGGAAACCTCCATTTTTAAGGAGAAAATATGGCGAAATTTTTGTAGAAATTAAACACTTAATTTTTTTTTAAATAAGTGTTTACAAATAAATTTTAACCATGGTATTCATATAAAAACTTGCCATAATTTTTGTTACAAAAATTACAAATATTGGAGGTTGATTTTTGATAAATAAAAGTGACTAAGTATATATTTAGGAAAATATATATTTAGATGTCACAATTTGTGTGATTACTTGTATATTATGTGTATTAGTTATATTATTTAAGGACTTGAAATAATATAACTTACCAAAATACCAAGAATTGTAATACAAAATATTACTAAAATTCCAAGAAAATAAATATATAAATTATAGCTAAAATTTGTCAAACCGAACGAGGAATATGAACTACATAAATATTCTGGAGTTAAAATCATATATATATATTTTGACAAATAAATTAAATGGTATTTTGGAAACCAAAGAAACGGAAATTATGATTTTTACAAGTGTTACAAAAATAATATCATATCTTTGTCAAGTAGAAAATACATTATTTTTGAGTGGAGGAAAAATAAATATATTTTCTTAAACAAATTAAGAATATATTATTTTGGGTGAAAAATGGATTTATAAGTATTTTCTAAGATGATCTTGAAAATATACTATTTTTGAGGTTTATATGAAAATATAATTATTTTTGCCAAGAAAAGTCTATAGATGAATTCTAGAAAGGTTTTCTTGAAATAAATATATTTTAAGAATATAAATTGGTAATTTTTATTGGTTAAAAATAATATTCCGGAAAATTTAATTACAAAAATTAAGTATAAGAATACTTAATAAATACAAGAAAATACGTATTCTCGTACGTATAAATACACACCGGAATACACCATGAATACTTGGCAAAATACACAAGTGTAATTATACCCATACTTGGGAAATGTTCATGAAAAGAGTTATAAAATGAACTAAGGCAAATATATTAATTTGACAATACTCCAACTAATTGGATGAATATAATTCAAGTTAGAATATTACTATTTTAACTAATAATTATATACTTTGGAATTATACAATGTACATCAAAGACGTAACTCAAAGGATACTAAGTCTTAACAAACAACTAAGACTAAAAGTCGCTACACAACCTAAACGTCTAATAAAACATGGCACGTGTGTAGGTAGTTGTACGACCCGTAGAAGGACCTTTGAGTACACGAGACAGCAGGACGCAAAATAGTGAGTTCATGTCCCCCATTTCTCTTACTGTTTTCGGATTTATAACTCTTGGGGGGGGGGGTGGAATACATGTTACGATTGTTCAAATGGTATGATTTGGCTATGTAATGAACTATTAGATCATGTGAGTATAGACGGAAATTGAAATGCCAATAACTCTCATAAGAATCATGGACAAAGGTTAGATCTAACGAGTACGGCCGAGCCCCACTCATGGTCCTTATGTGACCACTTAGAGAGCTTTAGTGTCCCAGTCGAGGTGATTCGACAACGGTCAAGGGAATTTGACACAGTCAAGGTGATTTGATACGATCAAAGGAATTTGACACAGTCAAGGTGAATTTGACACAATCGAGGGGGATTCGACACAGTCGAGGGGATTCGACACTAAAAATAGCCTACTCGAAATGAGTACTCCCTATGTCTTCACATACATTAATGTCCTTGCAAAACATTAATTGATCTGCTCATAGATGTGACAACTGGCACAAAACCGGTAATTTCCGTACAGTCTAATTATTATTAAATATCTGCAATTATGTGCTTAAATGTCAACATTGTCTAATTACATGATATACATGTGAATTCATGCACGTTTCAAACCTCAAATATTGCTTTATGCATTACTTTTAGCGTTGCGTCAGAAAGACTAGTAAACTCACCGGTAAGACACACTGTGTTAGCAGTTCTGCAGAAATCAGACAGATAATAGAATTAGGGCCTAGGAGTAGGTCAAACATCTAAAATACATTAAAACCCAAGTGTGGATACAAGGGTTAACATATCATGCAAAATTTATGTTTTATTGTCCAAAATAACTTACAAAGTGTTGGGAATTAAAACTGCCACAAAAGGTGCTTCATACCTAGTGAAACTACGCAATTCAGCACTTTAACGAACCGTAATGAACCGAACAACCGAACAATAACGGGGACATCAAAATTTGACTAGAAGTAATGATTTTATGATATTAAACTAGTATTGATGCTAGAACACCAAAAAAAATCATAAAAACCCCTAAACACACTTAAACATACTTAAACCTTACCGTTTGCACTTTAAACCTTCAACTTCTCAAAAATTACACTTTACCCCCTACCTCCTTGGACGGTTGGGACAAGGGTCCCACCATGGGGATTTTATTTGATTTTATTAGATTATATTAGATTTTATGCTAAAGAATATTCTAGCAAATATACCCTAAAGATTTAGAAGATCTTTATAAAAGCTTAAACTAATCACATACTCACATTCACTTCATCTTCCTCCCCTTTCTTCTTCCTTGCTCACGGCCCAACACACACCCACATACACATCCATTTTCACTACATTTCCTCACAATCCAAGCTTGCTAGAAGGAGTATGGAGGCCAATTAGGAAGGTGTATGGTGCTAGAACTTGAAGGACCACCTTGTGGAGCTTTTAACCACTCACTTTCTTCCTTGATCATCATCTCCATTTTTGTGCCACTTCCCTAGCCATTAGAGCTAGTAGTAAGCTTCTTGATCACTAATTTAAGTCATGTTTATGTCACCATCTAAACAACTTAACCTCTAATGTTAAAAATGAGAAGATCTAACATATTCATGAAGAAAATAAGTGATTACATGAATTTTTAGTGTATGGAATGATGTTGTTGGTGTTATATTTTGTGTGTATGATTAGATCAGGTATGCTAAAGCTTGGATCTACCAAGTTTAAGCATGGATCTTGAAGGATCCATGGTTAAACATCCATGCTTAAACTTGAAGATGAACATATGAAGCATGATGTGAACTAGAAATATGAATTTTTATGCATAAACTTGTAATAAAGTGTGTGTAGAACTAATTTTTGAAACTAAAACTCATGGAAAGTTAGTTAAAAATATAACATAAAGCTTGTTTTTGAAAGATCTAAAATTATTAAGCATGATCTTGAAAGATCCATGGTGAAACATGATGTTTAACATAATGATCTTTCTAATAAACATAAAAGTGGTTTTTAGAACATGATTTACAAACTTTGAAACCATTAAACTCATAAATAAGTTGGTTAATAAAATAAAGTCTTACAAAAGTTTGTTTAAAAACCACAAGAACACTTATTTTTGGAAAGATCATAATATGTTGAGTGTAGATCTAAAAGACTACACATTTTTAACAAGAATCAGGTTCACCATGATGTTTCATATGGAAGAATTAGTGTATGTTGTTGATGATTATTGTTGGAAAATTGTTTTGGTGTTAAAAAGAAAATAAACACATGTTTTGAAAACATGGGAAACCTCCATTTTTAGGGGAAACTATGTCAAAATTTTTATAAAATTTTGGCACTTAGAAAAATATAAGTTTTTGGTGAAGCTTATTCCCTAAAAATTCACCTAAAAATAATTACCAAGGTTTCCCTAAATTTTGTGTAAAATTACAAGTCAAGAAATGGTGATTTCTTCAAGTTAAAAATTTATATTAAGTATGTGTATTTTTGAGGAATATATATATATGGAGGGTTCATTGGGGAACACTAAAAAAGTGGGGAACAGGGGAACACTTTTAAAAATTATACTTAACATGTTAAAAAAAATATTTTTCTAATTTTTTTTCAGCGCTTTTTCTTATAAATACAAGTAGAAACATTTTTGATAAAAAAAATCAAAAAATAAAAATATAAAAAAATGTTTAAAAAACAGTTATATCTTATAGAATTAACTTAACATGTTAAAAATAATTTTTTAAAAAAAATTTTTCAGCGCTTTTCTTTATAAAAAGGAGGAGAATCTAGTCGAGTAAAAAAATATTTTTTCTAAAAAAATTTTTTTTTAGCCTTTTTTTAAAGTTTTTTTAATATTTTTAGTTTTTGATTTTTTTTATTAAAAATGCTTCTACAAGTATATATAAGGAGAAGCGCCGAAAAAGATGTTTAAAAAATTAATTTTTAACATGTTAAGTTAAATTTTTAAGAGTGTTCCCCACTTTTTTAGTGTTCCCCAATGAACCTCACACTATATATATATATATAGGGAGAATATCATGCGAGAAACACCTCTTATTGCGAGAACCGCGAGAACCAATGTGAACACAACCAAAAATGCCTAAAAATAGCTAAAAATCACACAATTTTTTTTTTTTATATTTTTTATAAAAAAATCGCTAGTTTTCGAAGCAAAAAAAAAAAAAAAAATTTTAAATTTTTTTTTTTAAATTTTTTTTTTTGCTTCTAAAAGTAGCGATTTTAACATAAAAAATATTAAAAAAAAAAAATTTAGATTTTTTTTTGATTTTTTTAGATTTTTTTTAGGTTTTTTGGGGGTTTAGTTTTTAGCATTTTAGCTTGGGGGTGGGGGGGGGGGTAGGTTTTTGGGGGGTGGGGGAGGGGGGTTTAGGTTTTGGGGGGGGGGGGGGGTTAGGTTTTTTGGGGGTTTTAGTTTTTAGCATTTAGCTTGGGGGGGGGGGGGGTTAGGTTTTTTGGGGGGGGGGGGGTTTAGGTTTTTTTTTGGGGGGGGGGGTGGGGGTTAGGTTTTTTTAGCTATTTTTGGTTGTGTTCACATTGGTTCTCGCGGTTCTCACAATAAGGGTGGTTCTCGCATGAGCTCCTCCCTATATATATATAGGATTAGGTTCAAACGTGAACAAAATCCCAAGAGTGAACTGCGTGAACTGATCTGGGCCCTTGATTTTTATGATCTTCAGATTAAAGTGAGTGGCATGATGGTAATTATTTGGTTAATTTTTTCCATTTAATTAAATACAAAAAGGGTATATGTGTAATTTCAATCTTAAATTGATTGCATAAATCTCTCACAAATTAAGTAATCAATTATCCTCTTAAATTGATGGCATAAATCTCTCACAAATCAAATCAAGGATTAGGAAAGATGTAACTTAATTCAATTATTAAAATAATTATTTGTTTAAATGCGATGTACACATGTGTATTCTGATTTTGCCCTCTTTTTAATGCGATGTACACATGTGTATATCGTCTGTTTTTGTGATATCTCAGATTTTTTTTGTATTGAATGTTGATGTACACCTGTGAATTACTGTACACATATGTACGATGCTGAGTACACATGTGTATTGTTCTATTTATATCCAAGTACACATGTGTATACCGTTGAAATATGAAGGTTACGTGGATCTTAAAAATCAAAATTTGAATTCTGGTGATGAAATCTGAAATAAAAATTAAAATTGAAATCTGGTGATTTGTTGTTTGTTTTGATAATTATCTTATTAATAAATAAACATAATGTGGATAATGAATTTAAATTAGGAAAGATGTAACTTAATTCAATTATTAAAATAATGATTTAAATCTAATTTTTTATATAATTACAATCCTACCCTTAACAACTAAAAAGGAAATCAAGGGTCCATATCTGTTCACGCAGTTCACTCTTGGGAGGTTGTTCACGCTGGAACCCTACCCTATATATATATATATATATATATATATATATATATATATATATATTGTGATCACCAAATTTTGTGCTAAGTGTATATTATGTGTATCATATGCAGTAGTGTATTAGGAACTTGAAAATACACATACAAATACATGAGAATACATAAGTATACGAGTATACAAATTCCTCACAACGAAATACATGGACAAATACAAGAAAATATATTTATGAAAATATATTTCTTAACATATTATTGAGAATATTATTTCACAAAATACTTATATTTATTTTTGAGGAAAATAATATAAGTAACATATATGAAAAGTTAAAAATATAAATTATTTTTAATAACTTATTACCTCGAAAAGTCTACATAAACAAATATATGTTTGAGGAGTAAAATATATATTTACAAGACACATTACAAACTCAAAGTGCAAGACACGACAAACGGGCAAGACCCGACAAACAAGGGCACGACCTTCACAAAGAATGAACATACAAAGAACATATACATAAACAAAAGATGGTGACTTGTAGTTGTGTAATACAAGTCTAGTGACTAACATACATAGAATGCGTATAGGTCACGACGCTACAAAACCAACCGGTGAAGTTTACGACGCAGGATACGCAAAGTTGTGAGTTCATGTCCCCACTTTTAAACTTTTACTTGTTTTCTAAACTTGGGGGAAAATACATGTGTTATGGTATGTTGAATACAAAAACTAAGGAATGATACTTTAGATCATGTCCCGAATAGGGTGCCATAAGCACCATTAATCAGTTACATACCAAGACCGCAGAACAAAAGGTTAGATCTAATGGGTTTCAGGCAACCACACCCTTGGCCACTCTTTTACCAAGTAGTGCTTTTGTGTCTCTAGTCGTGAATCGACAGTCGTGGATCGACAACTAAAAATGCCTATGGTTTGGATGCTTCCTATGTCGTTACACATGTTAGTGGCCTTGCAACCCACTAGCGATCTCGTATTCCTTACATTCACAATACTTAATTATAGATACGTTTTACGAGTTACATACCATGTTTTCATACAAGTATAAAACATTCTATACAAAACTGCATGAACTCACACCAACATTATGTTGACGATTTTCCAAAACTTACATGTATTTCAGGAAACAAGTTGGATCTTGGGCGCTGGTGTTGTTTTCAAGATGTAAATTTCAAGTTTAGATGTCATCCACTTTTGTTTGTATCATAACTTGAGGGTTTTGGTTGAAACTTAAATGGCTCGTGTTTGTAACATTTCAATCTTATGAATGGATGAACATCTTGTTTTAATCATATAGTTGTTTATTATAATTGAATGCAATGATATTGAGCAAGTCACACATCATACGCTTCCGCAAAAGTCAGGGTGTGACAGTCTGGTATTAGAGCTTCGATTGTAGTGAACTAGGATTCCTTCTCGAGTCTAGACTACAATCATTAGGACTCTCTCACGAAAACATTTTTACAAAAGGTTTTTCATTGCATTTACAAAAAGCGCCAAGATCCATGAATCCAACATTCTTCAAAGGAAAGAACAAACGAGAGTTATATGAGACATGTAGCATTTATTTGCTTGTGTATACTGAGTAACGTTATTATATATTAATATATATGCATATATGTATACGGAATGATTATTGATGGGAACGAGATACCTTCGACTTCGAATCCTATTATTGTTCTTGACTTGCGCAATGAGATTATCGACCTCGCGTACACTGCGGAGCTTATGGCTGATTACCAAATAAGGCCCCGAGCTTAATTCTGTAGAAAATGGTTGTTCTTCCCCCTTGAATGCGAAGGTGCCTAACTACGGCAGTGACGACGAGGCGGAGGAGGTAACCTTGGACAACGACCTTATCAGTGAAACGAGACCCCGATGGCTTTTACGAAGTGAGATTGACGACACTCCCGTCCAATCAAGGAAGATGAAGTACTCATCTTGAAGGTGACCCTCCAACTTCCAGGAATTCCCCTTATTCCCATTACGTCTAAGCATTGTACCTATACGCGCGTAGCGATAACGAATGATGGCGCGTGGACCACCATAATGGTCCTTTCCATGTCGGAGGTATAAGGACAGTAGTGTCCCCTCTGTAGTTGATCATCTACTTTGAACGGGGGAAAGTTGGGGCGACCGTGCAAGACAATTTATTATTACGGGGGCCCACGTAATAATGATTTGTAGTGCATGGAAATCCTGGTGGACTCTGCGGGTCAAGCTATTGATCACCACCCATCCAAAACTTTCTAAGTGTTCACACCTTCATATAGTAGGGCAATACCTAGATAATTGCTATAGCACCTTACAAGTAGGAAACATATCTTTGCCTACTTCGTGACTGGCACTTCTACCCATATTACAACACCAACGCACCCATCAGTACTTCCACCCTCTCTATCCTGTGGTGCACCCCATCGTTTGGGTAATGCATTCACACCCTGGAAACCTCTTTACGGTTGCTACAAGGTACAATTCGGTCCTGTGGAAGAAGTCATGTACCCTCACGACCTTATCTCTGCGTTTTCCCTATCACTTTCCCCTATACGTGGTAGTAATGCACAACCCCCCCAACTCCTGTGAAGCAAACCCGGTTATGTAAAGCTAAATACTATGGAAGAGTCTGAGACTTGAGGAATAAACAAGGAACATGGTGAAGGGAAGACCTCACCGTATTTTGTATAGCCCTGGATGACTTGCATCAATCGGAGTAAGGTGACTCCAAGGAGGTTTGCTACGCAAGACTAATTGCAACAAATTGATATGGTGTGTGTAAAAGTCGATGTACCCTTAGCAAGATCTTGACGTGATTCATTTTACCTCGCTACAATGATGAGATGATTACGGTGGGAAGATTTGCATAGGATCATTAGGAATTACCCTACCTTTATACTTATGGTGCACGACGAATAAGCATTGCTTTCACACAAAGACAATAACATTTATTCCAAAATAAATGTTTAATCTCGTCGATGTGTTTTATACATGAGAAGCACCTGGAACTACAGCAAAGGGAACGCTGGCCGAGTCTAATCAGAACCTTTGCCTGCAACAAGAGCTGAGCTTGAAGCTCTGTAGAACCAACAAGTTGCTGAAGCAATCATCCAATACGAAGCAGACAACAAACAATAGGAAACCGCTGCGACTAGGAAAGTCAAGGCATTTGTTGTCACGACTAAGATAGGCGATAGAAACTACCAAGGAGAACTACCAAAGTGTGATAGATGTGGTTATTATCACACAGGTCCGTGCAGGACTCGTAGGAGGGAAATTGGGGCAAGGCCAGGCATAGCAAGGAGGCATGCTGATCTGGTATGAGACATGTGAATGGAATTTAGGACAGTAATAGCAATGGCAAAGGCCAAGAGTTTCTACAGATGTGGCGACAAAGGACACTATCGGAAGGACTGCCCGAAGAAAAGTTCAAGTTTTTGGGAGCATTTTCATGAAGGGAATACGCTAGGCACGCTAGGACCCGAAAGTAGTTACAAGTACGTCCCTTATAAACCGACACGTTGCATCCGTTCTATTTGATACCAGCGCCGACTTTGGTATTAAGTCTATGGAACTTAAGGATATGCTTGGCTTAGGAACAAGTAAGCTAGACTCCCCACATACTATAGAGTTGGCAAATAGGAAATCAGTCGAAATGGATAAAGTTATTAAGGGTTGTATACTTGGACTTGGGGAAACAAAAATTCTCTATCAACCTTCTACCAGTTGGTTTAGTTAGTTTTGATGTGGTAGTCGTCATGGATTGGATATCCAAGGATAACGCTGAAGTGGTTTGTCATGAGAAAGTCATTCGCCTTCCTCTTGTGGATGATGAAGCACTTATAGTACACGGCCTTCATGCAGTTGATGTCGGGACGCTGGGCCCCAAAGGCGGTGGATTGCGACATCCCACATTGGTTATGAAGGCGCATAATTGCTTAAGGAAAGGATGTATTGCATTCTTGGCACACGTTGTAGATAAGAAGGCTGAGGAGCCGAAACTCGAAGACATTCTTGTGGTGAAGGAATTTCCTGATGTTTTTCCCGAAGATCTGCCAGGACTACCTCCGCAACGACAAGTCGAATTCCATATTGACTTGGTTCCAGGAGCCGCTCCTGTAGCCAAGGCACCCTATCGACTTGCGCCATCCGAGATGCAAGAATTACCTACACAACTCCAGGAGTTGTTGGATAAAGGATTCATAAGGCCGAGCTTCTCGCCTTTGGGAGCTCCAGTTCTTGTTCATGAAAAAGAAGGATGGAACATTGCGGATGTGTATCGATTATAGAGAGTTGAATAAGCTCATTATCAAGAATCGGTATCCACTACCGAAGATTGACGAATTATTCTATTAGTTGCAAGGATCGAGCTACTACTCCAAGATCGACCTTCGGTCTAGCTATCATCAGCTAAGGATCCAAGAAGAAAGCATACCGAATACTGCGTTCAGAACACGTTATAGGCATTACGAGTTCCTTGTGAGGCCATTTGGGCTGACAAACGCACCAGCAATATTTATGGATCTGATGAATCGTGTCTGCAAACTATATCTCAATAAATTCGTGATTGTATTTATCAATGATATTCTGATTTACTCACGAACAAAAGACGAGCACGAACAACACCCCAGGACCATTCTGGAATTACTGAAGAAAGAGAAGCTTTATGCAAAGTTCTCAAAGGGCGAATTCTGGATTCGCGAAGTAGAATTCCTTGGTCATGTTGTGAATGAGAAGGGCATTCATGTAGACCCAGCCAAGATAGAAGCGATAAAGAATTGGGAAGCTCCCAAGACACCAATCGAAGTTCGACAAATTTTGGGATTAGCGGACTATTACCGCCGGTTCATCGAGAACTTCTCCAAGATAGCTCAACCTGACTTCCCTTACGCAGAAGGATAAGAAGTATGACTGGGGTGATAAGCAGGAAGAAGCCTTCCAACTTCTCAAAAGTAAGCTATGCGATGCACCAATACTATCTTTACCCGAAGGCACTGGAGACTTCGTGGTATATTGTGACGCTTCGCGTCAAGGATTGGGTTGCGTGCTCATGCAATGCCAAAAGGTCATCGCTTACACTTCAAGGCAGTTGAAAGTTCATGAGAAGAACTACACCACACACGACCTGGAGCTAGGCACGGTGGTATTTGCCTTGAAGATCTGGCGACATTATTTATATGGTACTCGATGTACTATCTTCACTGATCACAAAAGCTTACAGCATATATTTGATCAGAAGGAATTAAATATGCGTCAATGACGCTGGGATGAGCTGCTAAACGATTATGACTGTGAGATTAAGTACCATCCTGGAAAAGCAAACGTAGTAGCAAACGCTCTAAGTCGAAAAGAAAGGGTTAAGACTTTAAGGGTTCGAGCATTGGAAATAACTATTCGAACGAATCTCACAGCACGCATTCATGACGCACAACAAGAAGCCCTTAAGAGAGAGAATATTAGAGCTGAATATCTCCGAGGTATGCAAAAGAAATTGGTGCCAAACGAAGAGGGAACCTTATACTTTATGGGCGCATTTGGGTTCCGCTCTATGTCGATATTCGAGAAGTCATCTTTGATGAAGCTCACAAGTCGAGATACTCGATCCACCCAGGATCGGACAAGATGTATCAAGACTTGAAAGAATACTACTGGTGGCCGAAGCTTAAAAGCGATGTTGCTGTTTATGTTGGGAAGTGCCTAACCTGTGCTAAGGTTAAGGCCGAATATCAGAAACCATCTGGTCTACTGCAACAACCCAAGATACCCATGTGGAAGTGGGAGCAAATCTTGAAGGACTTCATAACGAAATTACCCAGGACCCCTAGAGGGCATGACATGATATGGGTTACAGTTGATCGATTGACGAAGACTGTGCATTTTCTACCAATCCGAGAGAAGGATAGCACTGGAAAGCTTGCTGAGCTGTATCTTAAGGAAATTATGGCACGTCATGGAGTGCCTATTTCGATAATTTCAGACAGAGATGGACGTTTTATCTCAAGGATATGGCAATCCTTCCAGGAGGCCTTTGGATCTCAGCTAGATCTAAGCACGGCCTTCCATCTGCAAACTGACGGTGAACGCGAACGGACCATCCAAACACTAGAAGATATGCTTCACGCATGTGTTATGGATCTAGGCGGCAGCTGGGATACTCATCTACCTTTAGTTTAGTTTTCCTATAATAACAGCTACCACACGAGCATAAAATCCGCACCGTTCAAAGCTCTATATGGCAGCAAGTGCCGCTCGCCATTATGTTGGGCAGACGCTGGAGACAAGCAGTTGATTGGCCCTGAGCTTGTTCAAGAGACGACCGACAAGATCATGCATATCTGAGAGCGCATTAAGGCGGCTCGAGATCGACAAAAGAGCTACGCTGATCGCAGACGAAAACCCTTAGAATTCGAGGTGGGAGACAAAATTTTGTTGAAAGTCTCACCCTGGAAAGGCGTAGCAAGGTCCGGGAAACATGGAAAGTGGAATCCACGGTGAATGGTTCAATGTATCCAGCAAATTTGCGTCGTCAAACGTTCCAAAACCAAGAAGAGCATAAATTTACCATTCAAGATCTTGGAAATAATTGGTACCGTGGCGTACAAGTTGGAGTTACCGGAAGAACTTAACGGAGTAGAGGATACGTTTCATGTGTCCAACCTTAAGAAGAGTCCAACCCAAGAAACAGTGATCATCCCTGCGGATGAAGTGCATATCGACGACACGCTCCGATTTACAGAACAACCTGTTGAGGTAACGGATTGGAAGATCCATAAAACAAGGAGAAGTCGCTTTAAGCTTGTCAAAGTACGTTGGAACTCTAAGCACGGACCCGAGTACATGTGGGAATGTGAAGATCGGTTCAAAGCCAAGTACCCCTATTTGTCCGAGAAAGCTCCTGCGGGAGATAACTCAGCCTAAATTTCGGGACGAAATTCTTTTAACGGGGGGAGACTGTGACAACTGGCACAAAACTGGTAATTTCCGTACAGTCTAATTATTATTAAATATATGCAATTATGTGCTTAAATGTCAACATTGTCTAATTACATGCTATACATGTGAATTCATGCATGTTTCATACCTCAAATATTGCTTTATGCATTACTTTTAGCGTTGCATCAGAAAGACTAGTAAACTCACCGGTAAGACACACTGTGTTAGCAGTTCTACAGAAATCAGACAGATAATAGAATTAGGGCCTAGGAGTAGGTCCAACATCTAAAATACATTAAAACCCAAGTGTGGATACAAGGGTTAACATATAAACTTTCCGGAACCTAAACTATGCACTAAAAAGCACACGAAACTTATCTAAAATGTTGAAATCAGCATAATTGAGCTATAATCAGCTTTTAAGCACATTAATATCATGCAAAATTTATGTTTTATTGTCCAAAATAACTTACAAAGTGTTGGGAATTAAAACTACCATGTGGCTGCTTCTGCTTATCTTATATGGCGAGAAAGAAACCATCGATTATTCAAGAATCATGCAAGGCCGCCAGAGAGTATATGTGCTTCGATCTTTGACACTATCCGATACAAATTGATGGGCTTAAAGTTCAAGAATACTTCTAAAGTGAGGATACTTCTTGAGAAGTGGGAGATACATGGTCGTACACTCGCAGATGATGGAGGCTGAGTGATTGTTTTTTGTCAATTTTTTCTAGATGCTAGTCTAGTAGTGGTTCTCATTTAGTTGTGATAGTCTCTTTTGTTTTGATTGTTTCCACTTTCATGAGGCATGTCTCATGATTGAACTAGTAAGGGTTTTTCCTTACTACTTGTTCTGTTTTGTTTGTGAATATATAAAATCACCGGGGTAACCCTTTACCCAAAAAAAAAAAAAAAAAAAAAAAAAAAAAAAAAACTGCGCAATTTAGCACTTTAACAAACCGTAACGAACCGAACAACCGGACAATAACCGGGACATCAAAATTTGACTAGAAGTAATGTTTTTATGATATTAAACTAGTATTAATGCTAGAACACCAAAAAAAAATCATAAAAACCCCTAAACACACTTAAACATACTTAAACCTTACCGTTTGCACTTTAAACCTTCAACTTCTCAAAAATTACACTTTACCCCTACCTCCTTGGACGGTTGGGACAAGGGTCCCACCATGGGGATTTTATTTGATTTTATTAGATTATATTATATTAGATTTTATGCTAAAGAATATTCTAGCAAATATACCCTAAAGATTTGGAAGATCTTTATAAAAGCTTAAACTAATCACATACTCACATTCACTTCATCTTCCTCCCCTTTCTTCTTCCTTGCTCATGGCCCAACACACACCCACATACACATCCATTTTCACTACATTTCCTCACAATCCAAGCTTGCTAGAAGGAGTATGGAGGCCAATTAGGAAGGTGTATGGTGCTAGAACTTAAAGTACCACCTTGTGGAGCTTTTAACCACTCACTTTCTTCCTTGATCATCATCTCCATTTTTGTGCCACTTCCCTAGCCATTAGAGCTAGTAGTAAGCTTCTTGATCACTAATTTAAGTCATGTTTATGTTATGTACAAGTTTCACCATCTAAACAACTTAACCTCTAATGTTAAAAATGAGAAGATCTAACATATTCATGAAGAAAATAAGTGATTACATGAATTTTTAGTGTATGGAATGATGTTGTTGGTGTTATATTTTGTGTGTATGATTAGATCAGGTATGCTAAAGCTTGGATCTACCAAGTTTAAGCATGGATCTTGAAGGATCTGTTAGTGCATATGTCTGTTGACTTCGTCTTGTATCGAGTCGTATAACTAGAATAGATAGACAAGGACACGTTCTGCGAAAGAAACGGGAAACAGACCTGAACCGGCCACCCCTCATGAAGTAGCTAGGCCACCTCGCACGAGGTGGCCAAGTTCGTGCTTTCTGGCAAGTTCGTGCTTTCTGGCAAGTTCATGCTTTCTGGCAAGTTCGTGCTTTCTGGAAAGTTCGTGCTTTCTTGCAAGTTCATGCTTTCTGGTCAGTTCGTGCTTTCTGGCAAGTTCGTGCTTTCTGGCCAGGTCGTGCGACCTGGGCCAGGTCATGTGGACTGGTTCGTGGGGTCTGGCGATTCCTATAAATAGGTGAGTCCAGGTCTTCATTTGTAACTTTGTGATTCCGGAGACGAAGTGCTGCCGAAGTGTCGTACGATCTGTAAACACTATCAAATCAATACAATCGACAGTTAAAGTGATTCTACGTGTGAATCTAGCTGCTATAACATCAATACGTCTGATTCCGCCTTTCGTATTGATCGAGAACTCTTTTGAACGACTCGTTTGATCGAATCCCGATCCTACAAGTGGTATCAGAGCTCAGGAGGAAGAGTTCTTACCATTTTAGCTTGTTTTCACGGATAAAACTGATTTCTACTCATTTCTACTCATCTTTCTACACTTTCTCATCAAATTTACCGAGATTCCATGGTTAAAATGACCTGATTTTGACAAATAACACTTAAAACATTGTTTTAAACAATCTTTGAACAAATTTGACCGTAAAATCAATCTAAAAACTGATCAAATTTGACAAAATGATGAACTATTAGACTTAGAATTCTCAAACGGTGTGAATTTTTACTCAAATCGTTTGAGAAACACCCAGGTCGTTTGAAAGAACTCCAGGTCGCAAGAGTTGACTCCAGGTCGCACCAAATTCAGATTGTGTCAACTTCCAGGTCGCTTGAACTTCAGATCGTGTGAATTACCAGATCGTTTGATCTCAGCTCATTTGAAACTTCAGCTCGCTTGAACATTCTGTTTTTGTATACCTTTTCACCGAAACATGGACAACGAATTTTACAATGCGTTTGCTACTGCTCCGGCTGCTCCAGTTATAGTTGCCAGATAAAAAATTGGTCTGGTAGACCAAGAAGATGAAAGGATTCTGAAAGATTTCAATTGGGATGATTATGATCCTTCTAGACTTTCAGTTTCTAAATCATTTGTTGTTCGACTCTTTGAAGATTCATCCTTGGAAGAAGAATCAATCAAATCTAAGAACTGTCCTAGAAGACAACCAATTTTTAAATCTTCAGGAAGTGATGAAGACACTGATGATGAGGAAGAGTATATTAATAAAGCTAAAAAACAATTGGATCCTTATAGTTTTGATTTGTTTTTTGCAGATAAAATCGAGATATTGAAAGAGAAAAGGGCTGCTAGACTGAAGAGAGAAATGGAAGCAAGAAGGGTTGCTGAAGAAAAGACTGAAGTTAAGATAGAAGCTGATAAGGCAAAAGTTGAAGAAAAGCCGACAGAGAAGGTTGAGGTTGAAGAGAGTGAAGTGAAGATAGAAGTTGAGAAAGAACCGATTGTGATTGAAAAGGTGGTGGGGAAAATAGTTGAAAAAATTGTCGAAGTTGAAAAAATTGTTGAAGTTGAAAAAATTGTTGAAGTTGAAAAGATTGTAGAGGTTGAAAAACCTTGTGCAAAGTGTTTAGTACCTTGCAAAAATTGTGCTGAAAAAGATACAAAATATGCTGAATTAGAAAAGCTTAAAGAAAATTTGCTACACAATGTGAGAAGCATAAAGGAATCATATGATCTCCTAAGCAGCAAAGTGAACTTGTACAAAGGAGCTAGTGATGAGGATATCCAGATGAAGAATCTTCTGAAAGCAACAGTTCTTCAAAAGCAAACTGCAATCAACAAATACATTGAGATTATTGCAGGGCTTAAACAAGAATTGGCAGCAATGACGATCGAAACAGAAAGAGTGAATACTTTACTTCGAAGTTATCAAAGTTCGGAGTATGTTATTGATCGCATCTATCCTACCGTTGCAGCTCATAAGTATGCAGAAGATGAAGAAAATTCTGGTAAGAAAACTGGTTTGAAGTATAACAAAGTACCAAATCCAATGTGGGATGGCTATACCCCCGACATTTTGAAAAGGTGGCTGAAGCACTCAATCTGAATCTGAAATCCGAGTCTATCGATGGATTACCAGATGATATTGATGTCACCTTCATAGCATCTGACACTGATCATGAGTCCGAGTTAATTAAGAAACTGGTCGATCAGGTGTTGGATAAAGATGAAGAGTCAAAGTCAGAGTCTAAATCTGAAAATTCGAGTTCATCAGACAGAAGTTCGAGTTTACCGGTCAAAAGGGTTTACAATAAAGATTTTCTGATATCACAAAATAACTTGAATGACGAAACATTCAAAGTAGCATATACTTTGAATGATTCCGACAAATTATATTCTGATGAAGAATTTCCAATAAGAGGTGTTAAAACTGAAATGATTAACAAGGTTTTCAAATTAACAGAAATTAATATTTCTGAAATAAAAGATGTAAATCTTACTGAAAAACCTAAAAAGTACACTTCAAGAGTTCAACAAAGATTGAACAAGAAAAAAGGTTACAGTTCTGGTTCTGGTTATCGAAGGAAACCAAACCATAACAGTAATTTCAAAAAGAAAGGATTAGGCTTTATTCCACCCGAAAATCATAAAAATGAGAATTTATAAACCAAAAACTAAATTTGTTTCAGGAGCAAGTTCTGAAGAGGAGAAGGAGAAACCTTTCTGGAAACAGTCAAACATGGAATTTCTCGCCGAAAAGCAAAAGAATATGTTGAAGGAATCTGAACCGAGAGTTGGAAGAAGAACCTATTTCAGATGCCGTGAGGTTGGACATATTGCTTGGAATTGCCCAAAGCTCACCAACACAAAACATGGAGTTTCTTCTAACTCTAAATTGAAAGAGAAATGTGTTGATAAAAAGGAACAACCAACAAAGAAATTTAAGGAGTTCAAAAATTCGACTTTCAAAGTTGGTGAAAGTTCGAAACATTTTTACAAAAGAAGAGCCAATTTAAACAAACATAAATGGGTTGTTAAGAAATCAGAGGTTGTTTCTGGCAATGAATCTGATTCGTCAAAGTCAGAGGAGCCATCTGTTGTGCTAAATGATGAGAATTCCGTTCCAACAATGGATGATGAAAATTTTCCACCATTGTCAAACGGAAACTTGAAATCAAAAATTGGTAAGATTGAGATTTCAGATCAATTCTTCTCTGATAAGAAAGAATTTGATGCTGAAAAAGCATTTAATGGCAAAGTGTTACATATTTTTGGTAAGATGGCTGATGGGAAGGTGAAGGGAGTGAAAGAATTTTATGAATTGAAAGTTGTTAAACCAAATGAGGATGGTTCACCCATGATTGATCAGGCATGGGTGAGATTCTTTAAAAAGTAAAATCCTGACTTGCCGGAGCTCCCAAGTTGGTAATCGTGGAGCATGAATCGGCATCATTCTTGAAAAATGTTTTTGTGAAAACCTACAAGTGATAGTTTTTACAAGTGGTTGAAAAAAAAAACAAAGTGATGAATGAATCCCCATGATGTGTGAAATCAACAAAACTAATTTTCTGGAAAAACCATTTTGATTAAAACAAACTTAAGTGTTTTGAAATCATAATAGGAAAATAGTTTGTTGTCAGGGGGAGTTCTGATTGTTTAAGCCAAGTGAATGGAGAATTGAAGCAATTCACATCAGTTTGTCATTTTATTTGCACAGTTTATTGCTTTTACTTTAAATTTTCCCGGAAAATCGAAAATTGAAACATATTTTTGATTTTAGGGGGAGTAAAAAATTAAAATTTTGAAAATTTGAAAAATCCAAAAACATGATAAAATCTAAAAACCAAAAACATCGAAAATCAAAATGAGTTTTGTTGTGAAATAGAGGAAATGATAGTACATCAGTAGACAATCACAGTACGCTAAAGAATTGGAAAGTTAAAATGTGATAAACGGTCTCACTGATGATATGCCAGTAGGTTTTTACACGCTTAGTAGATTGCTTTCGAGATATAAACCTAAATATCAAATACTTACTTATCACGTGGGGAACATCTCTCGGATATATAGGTAACCCCTGAAATCTTGTTTGAAGGGCTTTCTATTTATGACATACTAGGTCTTTGGGCGTGATGATATCTGGGGTATTATACCAGGACTTTTGATTTTGCGGGAGCAATAGCCTAGTCCTCGTATAATACTCTGCACTGCTTTAATCATAAAGCCACCCTCAGCATAAAAAATGATGAAACATTGAAACAATTCTAATCATGTGCTGTTGAAGAAAAGATCCCCAAATGGGACACACCTAAAGTCGAGCCATCATCTCTTTGTCTGAACGGAAGTTCTAACCTGAGTTCTCAAGGCCTCGCATTACCCGTTTACAGATATCATTAGTGTACATTCACCTGTAAGACTGAATATAGGAGTCTGGACACGGGAGTATATTCTGAGGTGGGACACACGAATAAGTTAAGTCCATTAAAACTCTAATCTCGTATCTCGAATCAATTGAACTTTGTGTGAAAATTTAAGTGGATCAGTATACTGACAATCTAAGTGAATCGTTTAGATCTTAAAGTGTTTAAAGCTCAATGGTACTAGTGATTTGTCAAAAACTGATATGATCCTCTTACACAAACTCACAAAAAGATGTCTGTATATAGTTTATTTCCCAAAATCCAAAAAGATTTTCAGTGTGTTTTAGCATAAAATTTTGAAAAATCAAAAAGATTTTATTTCATCTTATTTTCGACAATTGATGTTGAAAAGCTGATTTTCAAAATTCCAAGTGCTAAACATGATGAACGACAGTGGGTTGGGAGAGTGTGTTAGTTAATCAAGGTCATTAATTTGAACTTAATATAACTATTGTTGATGATTGAATGATATCTACAAGTGGTTTCTAAATTTGTTAAATTTTAACAATTGTGAAATTTACTTTTGGGTAGAGATTTGTGCAGGTTACCAGGTTCCTGATCCTGTTGCTACGGAGAGCCAGGAGACGTTCCTGAACATGTGAAAGCCTGTAGATAGAAGATTCCAGACTGCGATCCCAGTTGCATTCAAGGGGGAGTCTGAATGATAGAGAGCAAGTTTACATTTCTAGAACTGATCTAGATACTGTAGAAGATGATGTTGATACTGATGAGCTTAAGGAATCAAGAGATCTGATCAAGATAATTTGAAGAGTCAGGTTGAGATTCTGGGATTGAAAGATAAAGATTGAAGGATGCTTACAGAGAAAGATACTTTGGAGAGAGTGAGAAGAACGATCAAGACTGAAGACTCAATACACTGAAGACTCGTCATCATCCAAGGGGGAGTTTGTTAGTACATATGTCTGTTGACTTCGTCTTGTATCGAGTCGTATAACTAGAATAGATAGACTAGGACACGTTCTGTGAAAGAAACAGGAAACAGACCTGAACCGGCCACCCCTCACGAAGTAGCTAGGCCACCTCGCATGAGGTGACCAAGTTCGTGCTTTCTGGCAAGTTCGTGCTTTCTGGCAAGTTCATGCTTTCTGGCAAGTTCGTGCTTTCTGGCAAGTTCGTGCTTTCTGGCCAGTTCGTGCTTTCTGGCAAGTTTGTGCTTTCTGGCCAGGTCGTGCGACCTGGGCCAAGTCGTGTGGACTGGTTCGTGGGGTCTGGCGATTCCTATAAATAGGTGAGTCCAGGTCTTCATTTGTAACTTTGTGATTCCGGAGACGAAGTGCTGCTGAAGTGTCGTACGATCTGTAAACACTATCAAATCAATACAATCGACAGTTAAAGTGATTCTACGTATGAATCTAGCTGCTATAACATCAATACGTCTGATTCCGCCTTTCGTATTGATCGAGAACTCTTCTGAACAACTTGTTTGATCGAATCCCGATCCTACAGGATCCATGGATAAACTTGAAGATGAACATATGAAGCATGATGTGAACTAGAAATATGAATTTTTATGCATAAACTTGTAATAAAGTGGGTGTAGAACTAATTTTTGAAACTAAAACTCATGGAAAGTTAGTTAAAAATATAACATAAAGCTTGTTTTTGAAAGATCTAAAATTATTAAGCATGGATCTTGAAAGATCCATGGTGAAACATGATGTTAAACATAATGATCTTTCTAATAAACATAAAAGTGGTTTTTAGAACATGATTTACAAACTTTGAAACAATTAAACTCATAAATAAGTTGGTTAAAAAAATAAAGTCTTACAAAAGTTTGTTTAAAAACCACAAGAACACTTATTTTTGGAAAGATCATAATATGTTGAGTGTAGATATAAAAGACTACACATTTTTAACAAGAATCAAGTTCACCATGATGTTTCATATGGAAGAATTAGTGTATGTTGTTGATGATTATTGTTGGAAAATTGTTTTGGTGTTAAAAAGAAAATAAACACATGTTTTGAAAACATGGGAAACCTCCATTTTTAGGGGAAACTATGTCAAAAATTTTATAAAATTTTTACACTTAGAAAAATATAAGTTTTTGATGAAGCTTATTCCCTAAAAATTCACCGAAAATTAATTACCAAGGTTTCCCTAAATTTTGTGTAAAATTACAAGTCAAGAAATGGTGATTTCTTCAAGTTAAAAATTTATATTAAGTATGTATATTTTTGAGGAAAATATATACATACATATATATATATATATATATATATATATAGGACAAAGATCCGTTAGGAACCACCCCTTATTGCGAGAACCGCGAGAACCAATGTGAACACAACCAAAAATGCCTAAAAATAGCTAAAAAACACACAAATTTTTTTTAAAAAATTTTTTTTGGCTACTAAAAGTAGCGATTTTAACATAAAAAATATTAAAAAAAAATTTAGATTTTTTTTTATTTTTTAGATTTTTTAAAGATTTTTTTAGGTTTTTTGGGGGTTTAGTTTTTAGCATTTTAGCTTGGGGATGGGGGGGGGGGGTTTAGGTTTTTGGGGGGTGGGGGAGGGGGGTTTAGGTTTTTGGGGGGTGGGGGAGGGGGGTTTAGGTTTTTTTTTTTTTGGGGGGGGGGGGGTGGGGGTTAGGTTTTTTAGGTTTTTTTAGCTATTTTAGGTTGTGTTCACATTGGTTCTCGCGGTTCTCGCAATAAAGGTGGTTCTCGCATGAACCTTACCCTATATATATATATATATATATTTTTTTTTTGTGATCACCAAATTTTGTGCTAAGTGTATATTATGTGTATCATATGTAGTAGTGTATTAGGAACTTGAAAATACACATACAAATACATGAGAATACATAAGTATACGAGTATACAAATTCCTCACAAGGAAATACATGGACAAATACAAGAAAATATATTTATGAAAATATATTTCTTAACATATTATTGAGAATATTATTTCACAAAATACTTATATTTATTTTTGAGGAAAATAATATAAGTAACATATATGAAAAGTTAAAAATATAAATTATTTTTAACAACTTATTACCTCGAAAAGTCTACATAAACAAATATATATTTGAGGAGTAAAATATATATTTACAAGACACATTACAAACTCAAAGTGCAAGACACGACAAACGGGCAAGACCCGACAAACAAGGGCACGACCCTCACAAAGAATGAACATACAAAGAACATATACATAAACAAAAGATGGTGACTTGTAGTTGTGTAATGCAAGTCTAGTGACTAACATACATAGAATACGTATAGGTCACGACGCTACAAAACCAACCGGTGAAGTTTACGGCGCAGGATACGCATAGTTGTGAGTTCATGTCCCCACTTTTAAACTTTTACTTGTTTTCTAAACTTGGGGGAAAATACATGTGTTATGGTATGTTGAATACAAAAACTAAGGAATGATACTTTAGATAATGTCACGAAAAGGGTGCCATAAGCACCATTAATCAGTTACATACCAAGACCGCGGAACAAAAGGTTACATCTAATGGGTTTCAGGCAACCACACTCTTGGCCATTCTTTTACCAAGTAGTGCTTTTGTTTCTCTAGTCGTGAATCGTCAGTCTTGGATCGACAACTAAAAATGCCTATGGTTTGGATGCTTCCTATGTCGTTACACATGTTAGTGGCCTTGCAACCCAATAGCGATCTCGTATTCCTTACATTCACAATACTTAATTACAGATACGTTTTACAAGTTACATACCATGTTTTCATACAAGTATAAAACATTCTATACAAAACTACATGAACTCACACCAACATTATGTTGATGATTTTCTAAAACTTACATGTATTTCAGGAAACAAGTTGGATCTTGGGCGCTGGTGTTGTTTTCAAGATGTAAATTTCAAGTTTAGATGTCATCCACTTTTGTTTGTATCATAACTTGAGGGTTTTGGTTGAAACTTAAATGGCTCGTGTTTGTAACATTTCAATCTTATGAATGGATGAACATCATGTTTTAATCATATAGTTGTTTATTATAATTGAATGCAATGATATTGAGCAAGTCACACATCATACGCTTCAGCAAAATTCAGGGTGTGACAATAGACGCTTTTCATACCTGTTTTCAAAGGAGTCTCTCAAGTGTTTACAAGCTTATCAGTACTCATACAAAACGCATGAACTCGCTCAACTTTTGTTGATGTTTTCAAAATTACATGTATTTCAGGAAACAAGTTGGATCTTGGGCGCTGGTGTCATTACTGGATGTAAATTTCAAGTTTAGATGTCATCCACTTTTGTTGGGTTGTAACTTAATCAAAGGTTGTGTTGTTTGAAACTTAAATGAATGGTTTTGTAATGTTTTGAACTTTATGAATGGATGAACATCATTTTGATCATATAGTTGTTTATTATAATCGAATGCAATGAGAACCAATTAAGTCACACGCATACGCGTCCGCAAAAGTCAGGGTGTGACAGTTTGGTCTTCGATTGTAGTGAACTAGGATTCCTTCTCGAGTCTAGACTACAATCACTAGGACTCTCTCACGAAAACATTTTTACAAAAGGGTTTTTCATTGCATTTATGAAAGCGCCAAGATCCATGAGTCAAACACTTTCCAAAGAAAAGACAAGGCAAGGACATTAGTAGGGAGGAGAATACCCCAAATTAAAGTGCCAATTAAGGCATAGTCTACGTGAGATAGACTTGCCAAAGACAAAATGACCCCCCCCCGAAAGGACAAACGAGAGTTATATGTGACATGATGCATTTATTTGCCTGTTTATACTAAGTAACATATTTATTCATTGATATATATGCGTATAAGTGTACGGAATAATTATTGACGTGAATGAGATACCTTCGACTTCGAATTCCATTATCGTTCTTAACTCGCACAATGAGACTATCGACCTCGCGTTTATTGCGAAGCTCATGGCAGAAGTGATTACCAAACGAGATGTAGGTCCCCTATTCGTATGGATCGTCACAGAATTGTCAATCCAATCAAGAGTGCGAAATCCTCTTGATCAGAATATCACAGAATTGAGTAGAAACAGAAATTCCAATTAAACCTGATCTTTATTGATTATCAATCAACTGAATTACAATCAATCAAGATCCCTCACACACTCAAATTTGTTCAAGCCCTAATGCTCTCACGAATTCTCACTCTAAAACTATTTTGGCTGATTAACCTAAACCCTAAAGCAAAGCCTTGTTTATATAACACAAGGTTGCAACATTAGGCTAGGGTTTACTACATGGGCTTGGCCCAATTCATCCCCCATCACCCAATGTGGGTTTTGTTTAGCTCAAACTCTATTAATTAACTATTACAAAGCTAAACCAGCTAACTATTTATCGTTTAACTAATTACAAGATATCCAAAGACCAAATCTAAGCTGTTGTCACAAATATGCACCAACACGAGATCCTGAGCTTGTTTCCGTAGAAGATGGCTGTTCTCCCCTCTCGAATGCTAAGGTGCCTGACTACGGTAGTGACAGCGAGGCGAAGGAGGCAACCTTGGACAACGCCCTCATCAGTGGGACGAGGTTCCTGTGGCTTTTACGAAACAAGATTGAAGACGCTCTTGTCCAGACTAGGAAGATGAGGTACTCATCTTGAAGGTGCCCCTCCAACTACTAGGAATTCCCTTTATTCCTATTACGTCTAAGCATTGTGCCTATACGCGCGTAACAATAACGAATGATAGCGCCTGGACCACCATAATGGTCCTTTCCATGTTGAAGGTATGTGGACAGTAGTGTCCCCTCTCTGGTTGACCATCTGCTTTGAACAAGGGAAAGTTAGGGTGACCATGCAAGACAATTTATTATTACAGGGGCCCACGTAATAACGACTTGTAGTGCATGGGAATCCTGGTGGACTCTGCGGGTCAAGCTAATGACCACCACCCATCCAAAAAAATTTCTAAGTGTTCACACCTTCATCTAGTAGGGCAATACCTAGACAGTTGCTATAACACTCTACAAAGTAGGAAACCTGTCTTTGCCTACTTCGTGTCTGACACTTCTACCCGTATACGAGTCGTTTGGGAACCGGTATCTAAGCAAGTGATGATGGCTAACACTCGGGAAAGATTCAGCAACTTTACACTCTCTATCACCCCTATATGTGGTAGAAATGCACAACCCCCATCTCTTGGGAAGTATACCCGTCTTTGTGAAACTAAAGACCTAAGGAAACCAATGTAAAAGGAAAATAACTACTACTTTCATATTATGGAACTTGTATGACCGAGGTGATCTAACCTCGAGTTCATTTTGTTTTCCTCTGATAAAAACAATAAGTCAAGTTGTCAAGCATATATGAAAACTCAGTAGTTGTTTTCTTACTTATACATTGTTGATTATATATGTATGTGCTATTAGGTGATTACATGTTTGCTTATACCTCATAGAAAATTATTGAATGTTGTCTAACCTACCCCATACTTTTTGCCAGAAGAAAATGCCACCCAGACGTGACACAGACACCAATACATTACCAAGGACAGAAGCCGAACTACAAGAGCGCATCTCACAACCCATCGCTCAGCACGAGGCCCTCCGCCCCGAACATAGCGGTGGTACCTCTAGGAATAACCCCCCAATTGGCTGTACCTATAAACAATTCTTGGACTGCAAGCCCCTAAATTTCGATGGCACTGGGGGTACTGTCGCCTTCGTACACTGGGTGGAGAAAACGGACTCCGTATATAGAATGAGCAAATGTGCTCTGGAACAAAGAGTTACGTACATTTCTGGGCTGTTTCTTGATGGAGCGCTCTCGTGGTGGAACCTCCAGGTGTAGACATTGGGTGAAGCTGCTACATATGCATTAACGTGGGATGAACTGAAGGAGTTAATGCACAAAAAATATTGTTCTATAGCAGAGATTCAGAAATTGGAAATGGAATTCTGGAACTTAAAGATGGATGGTCCGAGGATAGCCGAGTATATCCAGCGTTTCCATGATTTATCAAGGGTCGTCCCCTATCTTGTCGAGCCGGAATTCAAGAGAATCGAGCGGTTCATTTGGAGACTTGCGCCTCGAATCCTAAGCATGGTTACCGCCGCAAAGCCTCCAACCATCACGGAGGCTATCGATTTGAGTGTTACGCTTACTGAAGAAACCCTTCGTATGGGAAAGATTTCGGAATTTGAGGCAAACAAGAAGGAGACTCACGCGGAGTCTTCGGGCAATAACAAAAGAAAGTTTTCAAACCTGATGGTAGGCACCCAAGCCAGTTATGACAACTCTAATGCAAATAAAAGAAGGGAAGTGAACCCGTCTCGTGGCATGAAAGCTTATAGAGCCACTAATAAGGCCGGTGGTAAAGTTTATTTAGGGACAAATCCGATATGCGATGAATGCAAGTTTCACCATGAAGGTCGATGTTTGAGGCCTAATTGCGATAGGTGTGGAAAAGAAGGACAATGCAAGGATGCCTGTTAGGCGAAGTATCCCAAACAAGGAGGAAATGATTACGGCAACCAAGACGGAAACGATAATAGTAGAGTTCCAGGTTGCTTCAAATGTGGGGACGTGGAGCACTTTAGGAAAGATTTCCCTAGGAAGAACCAAGCGAGGAAGGGTCTTCACGATCGGAGCTCGTGAAGCATGCCAGGATTCAGATGCGATTACGGGTACGTTCCCTATTAACCAGCACTATGCATCCATTTTGATTGATACTGGCGCCGACTTTAACCTTGTATCCTTAGGAATTAAGAACCTACTTGGCCTAGTTTCAAGTAGGATAGACGCCCCGTATTCTTTAGAATTGGCAAATAGAAGGTTAGTTAAAGCAAAGGAGTTGATTAAAGATTTTATTTTGGAATTTAGAGAGCAGGAACCTTCTATTACCGTTGACTTGGGAAGTCATGATATTGTAGTCAGCATGGATTGGATATCCAAGGATAGAGCTGAAGTTGTTCGTCATAAGGAAAATCATTCGCATCCCTCTTGCGAATGATGAGACACTTATAGTACACAACCTTCTTGCAATAGATGCGAGGGCACTAGGCCCCATAAGGCGGTGGATTTGTGACATATCACATTGGTCATAGAGACACAGAAGCGCCTTCGAATAGGCTGCATAGCCTTCCTTACTCATGATGTCGATAAAGAGACCAAGAAGCCAAAGCCAGAAGACATCCCCGTTGTGAAGGAATTTCCAGAAGCCTTTCCCGAAGACATGCCTGGGTTACCTCCACAACAACAAGAGGAGTTTAGGATAAACCTAGTGCCAGGAGCAGCACCACTGATGGATGGCGCCTTACCGACTAGCTCCGTCCAAGATATAGGTGCCTTCGATGCAACTGCAAGAGCTGCTAGGCAGGCGAAATCTACCAGGCCGAGCTTCTCACCTTGGGAAGCTCTAGTGATATTCGTTAGGAAGAAGCACGACAGTTTTTATACTTGTACACAGCCTAATCTAAGACGAACTCAGAAGAATTAATGTGGAAAAAGTATTACGCATAGGTTGCAGGGAGATATACAACTAACCATCAAGAATCGGTACCCCTTACCGAGAATTGATGACTTGTCGACCAACTACAAGGTCCCAGCTACTATTCCAAGATGGACTTAAGGACATGATATCACTAGTTGAGGACACGAGAAGAAAGTATCCCTAAAACGACCTTTAGGACTCGCTTTGAGCATTAAGGGTTCCTCGTCATACTGTTTGGCTTAACAAATGCACCGACAGTATTCATGGAGTGTAAGCCGTACCTGGCTAAGATCGTGATTTTATGTGGAAGTGGGAACGAATCTCAACGGATGTCGTTACAAATCTACCGAGAACCCAAGGAGGGCATGTTATGATTTGGGTGATTATTGATCAACTCACTAAGTCTGCACATTTCCTACCGATCAGTGGGGAAGACAGCATAAGGGAATTAGCAGAGATTTATCTTAGAGAGATTGTGGCACGTTATGGAGTGCCTGTTTCTATCTTGTCCGACCGAGATGGTCGTGTTGTGCCAAGGATATGGCAGACGTTTCAGAAAGCGTTTGGGGTCACGATTGAACCTTAGTACTGCCTCTCACCCTCAGATGGACGGGCCAAGTGATCGGACGATACAAACTTTGGAAGACATGCTACGCGCTTGTGTGATGAACCTTGATGAAAAGTTGGAATACTCACTTGCCCTTAGTGGAGTTTTCCTACAATAATATTTATCACACTGATGTGTGCAAAATGCAACATATAAATTACATCAATTGTGGCATAAAACTAACCCTTTTTTAGTACTAATGTTGGAAAAAGTGTGCTTTTGTCTTCCTTTTGTATTTTCAGGATTAAATGAGCTCAAATTAACAAAAGAAGCAAAAAGGCAGCTAAATCTAACATAAATACAAGAAAAGGAACAAACGTGGCATGCCCGACCTCCCCAAAAGCATCTTCCCAAGCAAAACAAGATAACAGAAGGCTGAACATGCCCCGTGCTCAGTGAGCACGGGGGCGTGCCCAAGTGTCAGCATAAAAGACAAAGTTGTAGAAGCTTCCATCGTCCACCACGGGGCCATGCTCAGCGGACACGGGGCAGTGGTCAATTATAAGATTCGCAGAATCCAGGCAAATCTTGATAGTACAGATATGCTTCTGCACACGGGGTCGTGCCTAGCGGACACGGGGCCGTGGTCAACTAATACAGACAAGAGCAATTAATGAAGACAGAGAAGGATGTGGACACGGGGCCGTGCCCACTAGACACGGGGCCGTGCCCGAGCTTCTATTCAGCCAATAAATATGAGTGCTTGGCTCAAGCTCAAACCATCCCTTGGCACACCACCTCTCTCACACTTCACCCACCACCCACCACCACCATAACACCATCATCCACCACCATCATCCATTGTCCATCATAGAGTGTGTGAGTCATCTCGGGATCCAAGATTGATCGTAAGAGTTCTTGACAATCAAGGCCATGTTTGCCTAAGTCTCTTACATCACTTGGTGAAGACAAAGTGTCTAGTGTAATACTTTTTATTTTTAATCTTTTCGCACTTTTTAATTGGTTATGTATTAATGACTTTAATAACTAGTTTCTTATGTTGAAGGTGATTCTTCCTTATCGTTTGTCCGTGGTGTCTTGGCATTATTTTACTGTCTATATAAAATAAAAGATTTTCACCATTCATATCTCCACGGTCTATATGGAGGTATGTTGGCTACCTGGTCGGGGGTTAAGGGAACGGTTTGGTAAGAGTTTTGCCATTGTTCAGTGTATAGATCCTGCAAAGGACCTGGGTCAAATTTAGTAGGACCTCCTTCAATACTTAACGGTATTGGATGGCGGGGGTCCAAATTCTTTGATCCCCTCATAAGTTAAACTGCTATTAAAACTTTAACCCGGCTACTTAGGACTGTATCCCTGCCGACTCAGACTACTTAGCCGAGGGTAACGTCGCCTTCAAAAGAGGGGCCTACCACATTATGCATTAATAACTTAATTAATTATCTTTCAATAATCTGACCCTTTAGGATTGTATCCTTGCTGACTCAAACTACTGGGTTGAGGGTAACGTCACCTTCAAAAGAGGGGCCTACTACAATAACTAAGATAATCTCTTAAATAGTGCAAAAGTGCGGAAATAATCAAAGGTTACACTAAACACGAGTCGGAGCCAAGTGATTCATCTTGTCTATCTGTTTTTATTTTTATTTTTATTTTCAGCATTTTAGTTAGTTTTTATTTTTCTTAGTTTAAAAACCTTTTTCTAAACTTTTTTATTTGATTAGACGTTGAGGATAAACCGGTACTAAAAGCTCTTGTGTCCTTGGACGACCTCGGTATCTTACCAACACTATACTACGCTCACGATGGGTGCACTTGCCCATATGTGTGTTTATTGTTAGTAAATATCGTGTTTTATAAATTTAAAACTTGGCTAAAGAAAGTGTAAAAGGGCTTAAAATATACTTAAACTTATATACACACCTCACACGCATCAAGTTTTTGGCGCTGTTGCCGGGGACACAAGGATTTTAAGAAAGTTAGGAATCAACGGCCTAATCATTTTTTTTCTATTTTTTTAGGATTTTTCTTAATTTTTCAGCTTCTGCAGAACTCAGCACGGGCCGTGCCCGCTGAACACGCCTCGTGCCCAATCATTGGAACTGGAAATCTTGTTTTAAGTCAGACAGTAAACTGAACACGGGGCCGTGCCCACTCAACACGCCCCGTGCCCAAGATTCAGTTACTGAAAACAGAACCGTGAGATCCCGACGGTTGGTAATTTATGACACAAACATGAGTGATACTGATTTTTTTTACTTTCGGCACTCTTATGGTGCGTGGTGTCAAATATGTGGTGGTTCCCATAAGGAATTAGGATGTTATTTTCTAAATTATAAGCCCCACTATATAGACCCATCGTTTCCTTGTATCCTTAAGAGGGGCGAAAGTAAAAATAATCCCTATCTCTCCCTCGAATGCTCTCAACCGGATTTTCTAGGAGAAATGCTTCTTGATGAACTATTTCAATTAGAAGATCTAATTCTTAATTGGCTAAAAGAACTTAGGATATATTTCAATAATTTATCTCAAGACGATAACCAAGAAGAAGTGTTGGGATCGCATTCAAACAACTTCGTTGTTCCCGACGATACCCCTAAATCTAGCAAGGACTTGAGCGATAGTCGTCCCTTTGTCGATTGTGCCGTGAAGGACTCCCCATCGACTTCGTTCGATGCATACATAGACCTGAGCGATTCAGCATACACCTTCTTTAACGAGAGCCCGGAAAAGGGTTGGACTTGTCCACCTACATATAGCTTAGGAATCACCCTCACCGACAACCTCTTGCGTTCTCGTCTTAATCTAGAGCAATTAAGGTATCTTAGGCACTTTGGGGTTGTTCCATCCAGTAAGGAACCGCTCGATCCAGAAAAGTTCCTTAAAAATAGACAACTTCATAAACAGCCCTTCGACACGGGGCCGTGCCCAGGTCAACACGCCCCCGTGTCCACCAAAAGATTCCCTTCTGACTTTTTGTCAGAATACGGACAAAACGTGTCAGGATCTTGCCTGCATACGGGGCCGTGTCCAGCCGACACGGGGCCGTGTCCAGCATGCTGTCGTTTTCTATAAATGCAGCCAATAATCCTGCACATTTAAACCATCCAGGGACAGAGATTTGAAAGGATTTTCTAACCTACCATCCTAGGTATGTTCTAAAAGAAGGTTCTAACAAACATCTTGTCCTTTCCTCTTTTATCCATTACCTTCTTCTTCATCTTTCTTGCAACAACACCTCCATTGAAGCTTGATTCCAAGCTTTATTGTGATGTTTGTTAAACTTTTGTTCAAGGGATCTTGTTAAAAATAAGTTACACAACATTGTTTTAAGTTATTTCTGTTCAAAAATGCTTCATAAGTTGGGAAAATAATTTGAAACTCCAAGATTCTTTGTTCTAAAAAACTGCAGAAAGGTGAACACGGGGCCGTGCTCATCGAGCACGGGGCCGTGTCCGATGTACTGTTTCATTTAAAATGAACTATTTCTGGTTTGTTTTCGTAGAATGTCTAGTCAAAACAGTGGAACCTCTTCTGCGCACTCCAGAAATAGTCGAAGGGAGAGAAGGTCATCAATCGAAGCGACTCTCGTACGTTACGTGATGGCATTACGTGAAGCTCTTGACGAGATGACTTCGGTAGAGGAGGTCCTAATAGACCGTATAAATTATCTTACGGTGGGGTTGGAAAACAGTTTTCAAGAAATAAACCTCTTGCACCAGAGGTTAAACATTCTTGTAACACCTCCCATGGAACCAATCCTCCCTCAAGAGGATTGGAACCTAGCACTTGGAATCAACAATCATACCGGTTGGGACGACATTCCAGCGGAACCTCCTCTTGAAGATCTACAAGAAGTCCCGGTGGAGGTTGCACCTCCTCAAACCAATGCCAATGAGCCCGCTTTTCTTCTCCCTAGGGAGATAGAAGAATGGCTCTCCGACGTGTGAGGAACCCATGCCCGGAGAAAGAAGTTTTTCAAGCCACATCTAACCGAGGGATTTACCTTTTCGGAAATTTTGCTAATAGAATAAGTAGTAGGCTAGAACTTCTTGGTTTAGATTTCTTGTGTTTCTTTGACCTAACTATCTAGTATTTTAACTTTTAAACTATTATGTAATTCTCTCTATGACTTAATGAATGACTGTTTTAGATAATTTGGTGTTTGGATGATGTTATAATAAGTAAAACACACTCGGGATGACAAAGGATGCAAGGGAAACTTGAACCAGCACCCCATGCAGGAAAACAGGGCCATCCGACGAAAACTTTCTTCGTTAACAGTAAGTTCAGCACGGGCCGTGTCCGCCCAACACGGCCCCGTGCTGCACAGTCTGCAGAAATGACCCAGTTCAGGTAAACTGGACACGGGCCGTGTTCACCCAACACGCCCCCATGTCCAGGCTTCTGTTTCTTTTGTTCATCTTTTTGTTACTGGCACTTGAACACGGGGCCGTGCCCGGACAACACGGGGCCGTGTCCAGGCGCCCAGTAACACAAATTTTTGCTTTTTCACACCTTTTACACATTCAATCAACCTAAAAACTTATTTTTGGGACACATTGAGGACAATGTGTAATTTAAGTGTGGGGGGGATGCTAAAACCTTGAATCTTGCAAGTCCTAATAACAAGCCTTACACAAAACTCTATTGGAACCGCTAATCACCCCAAATTTTTTTTCAAAAATTTTCATTTTTTTTACTTGTCTAGGTTTAATTTGGGAATTTCAAAATTCTAAAAAGGTTATATTTTTACAAATTTACAACCGATAGCGTCGTGATAAAAAGAACCAACATAAGAAAATTATGAAAATGCATGACAAGCTTAGTTAAAATTTAATTATATATACTTGATCACATAAAAACCCATTCCCACAAAAGTGAGTTTTGAGCCTTTATTGAGCATACAAATACATATATTTAAATTAAATGCTCATTTTTCGTTTCTTGTGTGAATAGCCGCTTGGTTCTTACAACTCTAGAACTTGTCACGACGATACATTCCAGGTCCTTACCAACTTAAACCCGAGTAAGTAAATGATGGAGGCATTAGGAGTAACCCTTTTTATTTCTACACCATTATTTTTTTTACCACCTACCCAAAATCCCCCTAGTTAACCCCTTTGAGCCTAAACCTTTTCATTTCTTAACCCAAACCAAACACCCTTTCACCCACCAAAACATTTTTATTTTTAACCCTTTGTTTTAGTAACAAGCTCGGTTTTTCGTATGACTTTCAAAAAAAAAATGTTGATGATGAAGCAAAAGAAGTAAAAACAAGCAAGTTCATCAAAAATAACTTTGTTTGAATTATGGCTTCATAAAAAAAAAGTCTTACGAAAACCGATGCTTTTTACGCTTTTCGCCCTTTCTACTAACCACTAACCCAACCACCTACCTTTAACCCAAGCCTAACCCTTCACCCAAAAGTCCTCCTGATATTTACAAATGTATATAGTTAAAAAGGAGGAGGATTGATTGCCTGGCAAGCTTATGGTAGGAGTAAGTTCCATGCCGCTCTCGAGTGATTCACTAAAATACATCTTCGGCCGAGTGTTGAGTGATCCCCCGTGAGGTTGTGAACTTGTATATAAATAGAATTTTAAAGAGGCATGTTATGTCCTAATAAGTAATTTATCTTATGAAAAGTTTTAAATAAATCATGACGAATAGGATTGTAAATAAATAAAAATAAAACTTAATAAAGAATCTTGGAAATCCCGACACTCTATGACAAGCCCAAAAACCTTCTTTTCTACCAATTCCATTTGGGAGTGTAAAGCCACATTATAAAGAGTTTTGCTTGAGGACAAGCAAAGATTCAAGTGTGGGGGTATTTGATGTGTGCAAAATGCAACATATAAATTACATCAATTGTGGCATAAAACTAACCCTTTTTAGTACTAATGTTGGAAAAAGTGTGCTTTTGTCTTCCTTTTGTATTTTCAGGATTAAATGAGCTTAAATTAACAAAAGAAGCAAAAAGGTAGCTAAATCTAACATAAATACAAGAAAAGGAACAAACGTGGCATGCCCGACCTCCCCAAAAGCATCTTCCCAAGCAAAACAAGAGAACAGAAGGCTGAACACGCCCCATGCTCAGTGAGCACGGGGGCGTGCCCAAGTGTCAGCATAAAAGAAAAAGTTGTAGAAGCTTCCATCGCCCACCACGGGGCCGTGCTCAGCGGACACGGGGCCGTGGTCAACCATAAGATTCGCAGAATCCAGGCAAATCTTGATAGTACAGATATGCTTCTGCACACGGGGTCGTGCCCAGCGGACACGGGGCCGTGGTCAACTAATACAGACAAGAGCAATTAATGAAGACAGAGAAGGATGTGGACACGGGGTCGTGCCCACTAGACACGGGGCTGTGCCCGAGCTTCTGTTCAACCTATAAATAGGAGTGCTTGGCTCAAGCTCAAACCATCCCTTGGCACACCACCTCTCTCACACTTCACCCACCACCCACCACCACCATAACACCATCATCCACCACCATCATCCATTGTCCATCATAGAGTGTGTGAGTCGTCTCGGGATCCAAGATTGATCGTAAGAGTTCTTGACAATCAAGGCCATGTTTGCCTAAGTCTCTTACATCACTTGGTGAAGACAAAGTGTCTAGTGTAATACTTTTTATTTTTAATCTTTTCGCACTTTTTAATTGGTTATGTATTAATGACTTTAATAACTAGTTTCTTATGTTGAAGGTGATTCTTCCTTATTGTTTGCCCGTGGTGTCTTGGCATTATTTTACTGTCTATATAACATAAAAGATTTTCACCATTCATATCTCCACGGTCTATATGGAGGTATGTTGGCTACCTGGTCGGGGGTTAAGGGAACGGTTTGGTAAGAGTCTTGCCATTGTTCAGTGTATAGATCCTGCAAAGGACCTGGGTCAAATTTAGTAGGACCTCCTTCAATACTTAACGGTATTGGATGGCGGGGGTCCAAACTCGTTGATCCCCTCATAAGTTAAACTACTATTAAAACTTTAACCCGGCTACTTAGGACTGTATCCCTGTTGACTCAGACTACTTAGCTGAGGGTAACGTCGCCTTCAAAAGAGGGGCCTACCACATTATGCATTAATAACTTAATTAATTATCTTTCAATAATCCGACCCTTTAGGATTGTATCCTTGCTGACTCAAACTACTGGGTTGAGGGTAACGTCACCTTCAAAAGAGGGGCCTACTACAATAACTAAGATAATCTCTTAAATAGTGCAAAAGTGCGGAAATAATCAAAGGTTACACTAAACACGAGTCGGAGCCAAGTGATTCATCTTGTCTATCTGTTTTTATTTTTATTTTTATTTTCAGCATTTTAGTTAGTTTTTATTTTTCTTAGTTTAAAAACCTTTTTCTAAACTTTTTGATTTGATTAGACGTTGAGGATAAACCGGTACTAAAAGCTCTTGTGTCCTTGGACGACCTCGGTATCTTACCAACACTATACTACGCTCACGATGGGTGCACTTGCCCATATGTGTGTTTAGTGTTAGTAAATATCGTGTTTTATAAATGTAAAACTTGGCTAAAGAAAGTGTAAAAGGGCTTAAAATATACTTAAACTTATATACACACATCACACACCATCGTTTAGGCCACCTCGTGTGAAGCCTTATGCGTACGTAAGCGTCAGTTTCCATTGTGTTTGGCGGAGACCGGAGATAAACGCTTTATTGGCCCGAGTTGGGTCAGGAAACCACAGACAAGACCGTTCAGATACGTGATCATATCAAGTCAGCACGTGATATACGAAAAGGCTACGCCGACAAGCGGCGGGAACCCTTGGAAATTAAGGTTGGACATATGGTGTTATTGAAAGTCTCGCCTTGGAAAGGCGTGGTATGATTAGAAAACATGGGGAGTGGAACCCACAGTACGTTAGACCTTTCGAGATCCTGGAAAGGATCAGAACCGTTGTTTTCAAAGCTAAAACTTCCAGAAGAAACTTAGTAGTGTCCATGACACGTTTCACGTGTCTAACCTCAGGAAGAGTCCTACTCTAGAAACAGTCGTTATTCCCGCAAACAAGATTCACATCAACGACAAACTTCAATTTTCTAAAGGACCTGTTAAGGTTACGGACTGGAAGTCCACAAAACATGGAGAAGTCGTATTAAAATTATTAAAGTTCGTTGGAATTCACATCATGGCCCAAAATTTACTTTGGAACATAAAGGCCAAATTAAGTCTAAGAATCCCCAATTGATTCACAACTCCCCTGCGACCGATGAGATAGCTTGAATTTCGGGACGAAATTCTTTTAACGGGGGGGGGGGGGGGGAGAATGTGACAACTGGCACTTTTCCATGAATTCCGTACAATAATAAACATTAATCTGTGCTTTAATGACGGTCTGTGATTGAATTAACAAGACGAATGAATATCTGATTACTGTCATATTGTTAGTACATTATATCTGTAGCTTCCGTCTGCATCGAGTCTTATGTATTTTGTCCTGTTTGTGTGTTTTTGTTTATGTATGTATTTGTATGTCTAGACAAATCAGGGAATGGCTCGTTAACTGTAAAGTGAAATCACTCGGATGACATGTATCATCCAAATGGATGGCCATCCAATCGGATGACCATCCGATCGGATGGTGATCCGAACAGATGACACTCCTCCATCCACGTTTGCCTATAAATAGTTGGATAGGCTCACTTGTTTATAACTTTTTGGAGAACTATCATAGCGAAGCTCTGTCTGACTTTCATCTGGATCTTCTGTACTTTCATTATCAATCAATGAAATCAGATATGTTAAGCGTTGATATTGTTGTTTGTGATTCTCAGACATTGTCGAGAGATTCCGCACCTCGCCACTGATCGATTCCGCTACATTCTTACACCATAACAGATCCTGAGTAGAGGCCTAACAAGTGGTATCAGTGCCACAGGAAGCCGGATCGGAGATAGAAACAACATTTCACCGAGATTTCAGTCTTTTTCTGCAGATTTCAGTCAAATCTTACCGGAGATTCTGATAATTTCTTCATCTTCTTCTACATTTCTTGCAGTTTTTACATTTTCACACCTTAAAATCAGAAAAACTCAAAATTAAGCTAGATTTTACGGACAAAATTGAGTAAATTTGATATCATTCTGATCGGAATTCATAGTAGAACAATCCTACAAAGTTTCATTCAAAAATTCAGACTAAAACTTCATTAAAATTGATCAAAAACCATGTCGTGTTCTTCGCACAAGATGACGTCACTCATCCGATCGGATTGGACTAGATTCTGTTCTTATCTCTTTGCTGACGTCATTGCTCATTCGATCGGATCACCATCCGATCGAATCAGCCTTGTGGTTTAGAGTTTAAAGGCCAAGTCACACCAATCGAACGACCATCCGATCGGATCACCATCCGTTCGGATAGCCATTCGACACTTGTGCCATCCGACACTTGTGCACTTGTTTCATTACTCATTTGTGTCATCCGATCGAATCGCCATTCGATCGGACGACCATTCGATCCAAGTGTTCAGTTCTTAAAATTTGTGAAATTTTTCTAAGTGTTTGAACTTTTCAGGTTTTCAAAGATGGGAGACGAATTCTTGAACCCTTTCAGTGAGGTTTTCGCATACAACACAGGAGATGCATCCACAAACACCAATTCCAACACAAACCAGAAAAAGGCGATAGCAGATTCTCTTAGCGTCGACAATGCCTACGGAACATATGACAAGCCACCAAAGTTAATGGCGATTGAAGACTACAACCGATGGGCCAATAGGTTTGATGGATGGTTGAAGGATTTTGTTTACCAGAGCTTGAGGTGTATGAAGAATGGTTACGATATTGCAAGACGAGATTATGAAAATTTGGCTGAAAATGAACAGGAGATGTTTATTGCTGAACAGAAGTGTATAGCCTTGCTTCATCAATCAGTCAGAGATGACATTATCTCTCTGATTAGATATGATAACTCAAAAGATTTGTGGTCTAAACTAGAAAAGAAATATATTAGGGGAGAGGAGATTGTGAAAAACAAGAAGAGATTATTGAAAAAGGAGTTTGACTTATTCGCATGTATGAAAAATGAAAGTGTATTAAAGATGATTGAACGGTTTTGCCATCAGAAGATAGAACTCGTCAGACATGGAATCACATTTACCGAAGAAGAGATGGTTGAAAAGCTGTTTGAATCTCTGCCAGATGAGAAAGATTGGCAATATTATGGCCTGGTTCTGAAAAACACCAAAGCAATGTCAGAAATGACAGTTGACTGGTTGATCGAGAGATTTGAAAGTCATGAGTTGGAAATCAAGAAAATGAACAAAGTAAACAGCGCCCCATATCAACAAAATTTCGATCTTTACTATCGAGGAAGTATGATTCCAAAAACCACATCTCCAAGAACCGCCTTTACTGCTGAAAGTATAAACACTGCAAATCAAGAAAGGAACAGTAGCAGTTCTTCCCCAAGCAACGGTTATCATGGAAGTGGTTTGTCCTCATCTGTTCCGAGCAATCAGCAACAACAAAATGTTCCCAAAAATGTCTTTCAATGCAACATCACTGTTAACCTGAACAATGCTCAAAACTTCAACGAGGAGACGCAGCAGGAAGACGACTTGAAGACTATGTAGGAAGGACGACTACAGCTACATCCAAGGGGGAGTCTGTTAGTATATTATGTCTGTAGCTTCCGTCTGCATCGAGTCTTATGTATTTTGTCCTGTTTGTGTGTTTTTGTATATGTATGTATTTGTATGTCTAGACAAATCAGGGAACGGCTCGCTAACTGTAAAGTGAAATCCGTCGGACGACATGTGTCATCCGAACGGATGACACTCCTCCATCCCTGTTTGCCTATAAATAGTTGGATAGGCTCATTTGTTTAGAACTTTTTGGAGAACTGTCATAGAGAAGCTCTATCTGACTTTCATCTGGATCTTCTGTACTTTCATTATCAATCAATGAAATCAGACATGTTAAGCGTTGAGATTGTCGTTTGTGATTCTCAGTCATTGTCGAGGGATTCCGCACCTCGCCACTGATCGATTCCGCTACGTTCTTACACCAGAACAGATCCTGAGTAGAGGCCTAACACATATACATACAAAGGCATTTCATGTTGCAAGATCGTTCATCATTATTACATGCAACACAATATGGTACAATTAGAGCACGAAACAAAGTTAGTACAGTTATCAGACAAACTAGAAGTACTGACGGGAGTTCAGTACTCAGACAGACATGATGTTAAGACACATAATGAACCCGAAACCAAGAGTTACACTAGAATGGTGTGTAGGAAAGTATAGATTGTAAAACTGCTTACCTAGTGATGATTTAGGAGCCGGAAAGTGCCAGAAACATGCCAAAACTGCAGAATTCTGCAGAAAACAGCACAAATCAGCAAAATTCAGCTTTTTAACACCTAAATATAATGCATAATTATGGTTTAATGGCCCAGAATACCTTCCTAGGTGTCGGGAATCAAAACTATCATAAAAGACAACATAAAGCACACTAAACTGCGCAAATTAGCACCTTTATGAACCTGTAACCAACCGAACAACCGGACACTACCCGAAACACCAAATTTTCACTAGAAGCATTGTTTTAGTGATATGAAGCTAGTTATGGTCACCGAACACCATAACACACCCTAAAACATTATAACACGTATAATGCTAACTGATACACTTATAACCTAACTATTTTTCCTAACTATAGGTTACAACCCAACAATACACCCCCCCATTCACGGTTAGAGACATGAGGACCCACCCCATGATTTTATTCACTTGTTTAATGGATTTGCCTAATGCTTTTGGAACATAATGATCCCTAGGTAAAATAATGTTGGAAGATCACTACTTAAAGACCATAAGTAACAACATAAGACTTACCACTTCAAACTTGCAACCTCTTCACTTCTCCCCTTCCCCTTTTGCTCTCGGCTCCAAACACACACCCACACACATTCATTTTCAAGCCATCTTCAAGCATTCTAAGGTTATTCCAAGGTGCTAGGAGCATTGAAACTTGAAGGACCTTCACATGGAGATTTTATCCACCTAGTTTATCATCTTCATCATCTTGAGTTCTTCCCTAGCCTTGTGCTAGTAGTAAGCCCCTTTGTAACTTGATTTTACTTCTTATTTAGATGGTTAAAAGATTATGTGTATGGTTAAACATGAAGATCATGAAGAAACAAGAAGATGAATGTTAACATAAAGCTAAATAACATAAGAAACTAAGTTGTTTAAGTATATGTATGAATCTTGATTATTGATTTCTTATGTTTATGATGTTAAACATCATAAGAGACTTACTAGATTGTGATTAAACACATGAACTAGCAAGTGAAAGGATGATCTTGTGAGAAATCAAAGTGATCATCCTTTATGTAAACATGAACTTGAAAGATGAAGTTGTTTATATGTATGATGAAGTATGAAACATGTTATAAGACTTGTAGGATTATGATTTTAAAGATAGTTTTCTCAAGAAACCAAGTTTAATTTCAAGATTTACATAACCATGATTTCTAAAGAAACTAATCATGTTTTTAGTGTTAAATCAAACATAGAAACATGTTATTAACAAGAAAAATTCAAGAAAAAATGTTTTTGAAAAATCATGTTATAAGTTGTGAAAGACTAAATTTCTCAAGAATGATGTTTATGAACAAATGACCACACTTTTAAGGGTAACTAAGTCTACTAATTATCATGGTAAGTTACTACAAGTTTTTACAAAATTCAAGTTCATGTCATAGTGTAAATTTCATATTTTGGCTTATGGTAAGTCTTGTTTATGTTGTTGATGATTGATGATGATTTTTAAAAGAAAACGATACGCTTGTAAAGCATGGAAACCTCCATTTTTAAGGGGAAACTATGGCGAAATTTTTGTAGAAATTAAACACTTAAAAAAATATTTTTAAACAAGTGTTTACAAATAAATTTTAACCATGGTTTTCATATAAAAACTTGCCATAATTTTTGTTACAAAAATTACAAATATTGGAGGTTGATTTTTGATAAATAAAAGTAACTAAGTATATATTTAGGAAAATATATATTTAGATGTCACAATTTGTGTGATTACTTGTATATTATGTGTATTAGTTATATTATTTTAGGATTTGAAATAATATAACTTACCAAAATACCAAGAATTGTAACACAAAATATTACTAAAATTCCAAGAAAATAAATATATAAATTATAGCCAAAATTTGTCAAACCGAACAAGGAATATGAACTACATAAATATTTCGGAGTTAAATTCATATATATATATATATATATTTATATTTTGACAAATAAATTAAACGGTATTTTGGAAACCAAAGAAACGAAAATTATGATTTTTAAAAGTGTTACAAAAATAATATCATATCTTTGTCAAGTGGAAAATATATTATTTTTGAGTGGAGGAAAAATAAATAAATTTTTTAAACAAATTAAGAATATATTATTTTTGGTGAAAAATGGATTTATAAGTATTTTCTAAGATAATGTTGAAAATATACTATTTTTGAGGTTTATATGAAAATATAATTATTTTTGCCAAGAAAAGTCTATAGATAAATTCTATAAAGGTTTTCTTAAAATAAATATATTTTAAGAATATAAATTGGTGATTTTTATTGGTTAAAAATAATATTCCGAAAAATTTAAATACAAAAATTAAGTATAAGAATACTTAATAAATACAAGAAAATATGTATCCTCGTACGTATAAATACACACCGAAATACACCACGAATACTTGACAAAATACACAGTGTAATTATACCCATACTTGGGAAATGTTCATGAAAAGAGTTACAAAATGAACTAAGGCAAATATATTAATTTGACAATACTCCAACTAATTGGATGAATATAATTCAAGTTAGAATATTACTATTTTGACTAATAATTATCTACTTTGGAATTATACAATGTACATCAAAGACGTAACTCAAAGGAAACTAAGTCTTAAAAAATAACTAAGACTAAAAGTCGCTACACGACCTAAATGTCTAATAAAACATGGCACGTGTGTAGGTAGTTGTACGACCCGTAGAAGGACCTTTGAGTACACGAGACAGCAGGACGCAAAATAGTGAGTTCATGTCCCCCTTTTCTCTTATTGTTTTCGGATTTATAATCTCGGGGGTGGAATACATGTTACGAATGTTCAAATGGTATGATTTGGCTATGTAATGAACTATTAGATCATGCGAGTATAGACGGAAATTGAAATGCCAATAACTCTCATAAGAATCATGGACAAAGGTTAGATCTAACGGGTACGGCCAAGCCCCACTCATGGTCCTTATGTGACCACTTAGAGTGCTTTAGTGTCCCAGTCCAGGTGTGTTGGGATTGAACCCTACCAAAGGAACAGTTGATAAAGCCAAAACTGGATCAGATCAGTGGATTCAGAATAAGCAGATGTTTGTATTCAATCTTTCCCCTTGAATAGTGACTCTAACATCTGATGGATTCAAAGCACTGCCCTACCTAACTACTGCTGACCAAAAGACTGATGAAGACTAAAGTGCTGATGCTTAATCAACTGTTTTGTCTTAAGTACTGCTGAAGACCAAAGCACTGCTAGAGCCTAAGCCGTGGAATGAAGGATCAGTTGTTTCATTTATGCTTTGTAGATTTATAATAAGTTGTTTGTAATCAGTAGTAGTAATAGGTCAGTAGTTTGAGTTTGTTAGGAGGTTAGATGTCACTTTCATGGTGACGTCAGCAAAGATGCTTCAGTGGTTTGCTCGTGCACTATAAATAGAACAGTACCCTGTACTGTTCTATTAGCTCTTTCAACACTTGTCATTCTGTACGAATAAACCAGTGTGAGCTCAGGCTGAGGGGGAGATTGTATTGCATGCATGCATTGTGATTGAATCTTTGTAATAAATATAATCATTCGATTTCATGTCAAAGATGTGTGTTGAAAACATTTCATCCATTTGATTGTGTTGAAAGTTTGTTTCCATTTACATTCTGCTGCAAGTTGTTTATCATTCATCTTCATTATAATTAAACAAACACAATCATAAGAAACTCAGATCCTAACAATTGGTATCAGAGTTAGGACAGTCAAACTTGATCTAACAATCATTTTGACGTAAAAGTTCAGCTCAAAATCGTTGATACTTTTAATTGTTCGTTTCGTTGAAAAACATAGTAAGGTTTAATCACGAGCAAAGTTGATTAATCAGTACCTGTAAAACAACCAGGATGACGTCACAATCACAATATGTTAACAATAGCATCGGTTCAGTCTTCAAACCACCCATGTTAATCTGGCAGAGAAGGATGGGTCACATCCTTGCTCAACAGAATACCGGATGTTGGAAGTCGGTTATCTTTGGACCACATGTTCCAATGGTGCCGAGTGCTGAGGATCTAAAGGTTTTTGTTCCTAAGAAAATTGAGAACTATACGGACCAGGATTTTCAGAAAATTGAACTAGATGCCAAGGCATTCAGCATCGTTGCATCCGCACTACCAAATGAAATTTATGCTGGGTTATTACACTGTAACAGTGCCATGGAATTGTGGGATGCACTGAAGGAACAGTTTGGGGGAACTGACGAAGTAATTGAAAATAATAAGGAAATTCTGAATCAACAGTATGAAACCTTTTGTCACATTAAGGGAGAAACATTAACACAACAGTTTGAGCGATTCAGTTGTCTCATTAGTGAGCTAAGACTTGTTATGTTGAATTTGCTAATTCAACACAAAATAACAGGTTTCTTAGATCACTGCCTAAAAAATGGGATACAATTGCTTTTGTGACCAGAAATTCAGTTGGGTTCAAAGATCTGACCCTGACCCAACTTCATGGTAGACTCCTGACCTATGAAAGGGATATAAACCAGAAAAAGAAGTTGCAAGAGTCTGGCAAAGTTGCAGATGACTACTCATTTGGCAACACAGCTCTTCTGGGTCAGGAAGAGTCTGGCAGTAGTAAGGATCAGAGTTATGATCATTTTATTGACATAACTGCTGGTGGAAACTTCAACTCTGATCCTCACTCATCCAATTATGCTTTCACAGCAAATGGAGAAAGCCAGAACTCTGATAATCTATGCTTTGAACTCAATGACCTTCAGCATTTTGATCCAACTGACTTAGAGGAGATGGACATTTTGCACCAACTTGCACTGCTGAGTGTTAGAACCAGCAAGTTTTACAAAAGGACAGGGAGAAAATTTCCAGGTTTACATGGGAACCTAAAAGTGGGGCTGGATAAGTCAAAGATTAAATGCTATAAGTGTAATAGGTTAGGTTATCTTGCTAGGGAATGCAGGAGTCAAACCGATGGACAAATTATTACACATCCTAGCTCAAACCCTAGACCACAAAATAACCAAAACACTGTGCACTATGCCCAATATGCCCCTGCTGCTCATGTAAACACTACTCATTATGCACACCCTGCAACCCCTGTGCCTGTGCATTATGTTCAAACCACTATTCCTCAGATACAGTATGTCCAGGCCCCTGCTCCTCAGGTTCAGGTACAACAAGCTTCACCTCAACAAACTGCACCAGCAGTGGTTCAACCAGATCAGTAAAGTTTTTTCACCCAAGGCTTTGTTGACTGGAGCAACTTACCTGTTGAGCTAGGTGATGAAAAGTTTGCACTCTATGCTACTAATGATGCTTCTAATGATGATTTTTGTTTTATGGCATTAGAGTCAATACAAGAAGGGCTGGAAACTGAAGAAGGACAGTCAAGTGATGAAGCAGTGGACAAAATTGCTGAAGCAGTGGTTACAGCTGTTGCTGGTGAAATACTGTTGGGAGAAAATTCAGAACCCCTCTTGGAACCACTGTCTAACCCCTGGTCTGAAGAAGAAGAGAAGAAACATGGTGAAAAAGGAAGAGAAGGTGGCTGATGAGAAAGAGCATGTTTGTGATTGTGCCATGATGGCTGCAGCTAAGGTATCACCTCAGGTTCTTAAAAATATGTGTTCAGAAAAATGCATCATAGCATTTGCTAACATTAAAGAGGTGAATGAAAACCTTAGGGATAGAGTGTTAAATGATGAAGTTCAATTTGAAAAGTCTTTAAAAGAACTAAAAATCAAATTGGCTGAAAAAGATAATGAAATATGCAGTCTCAAACAAGAGCATAGCATAACCAAGGACCAACTCCAGACTATGATAGAAAAATATCAAGCCTGCAAAAAGGAGTTGGAATCCACCCAAATCACTTGTGAAAAATGGGTGGAATCCTGCAAAGGTTATGAAGTTATGCTTGAAAAACAGATCAAAAGCAATGTAAAATTTGGTGTAGGTTTTAGAAAACATGACCAAGTTGAAAACAATGCTGTAAATGAATATGGTTTGTTGAAATCATTCCCACAAACAAGGATGGCCAAGAGGTTAAAATAACTGATAAACTTGGTAACAAGATCACTTTGGAAAGATCTGTGGAGACCTCAACTTTTGAGAAGATTGAGAAATACCAATTTAAACCCACATGGTCTGATGAGTGTGACATCCTTGAAAACTTCAAACCCATGGACTTCACAACCATTGATGGTGTCAAAGCTCCTAAGGCCAACAGTGGTTCAAAACTCTGTTGCAAAGGAGTCTGAAAAGAAGAAGAAAAGAGAAAAGATTAAAAACTTGTTTTGTGACTTTTGTGAAAAGAAAAATCACTTGACCAAAGATTGTTTTCACTTAAAAGCTTATGATCTTAACAAAACAAGTACTATTGTGCCTTCACAGAGTTGCACCATCTGTGGTAAATCAAATCATTCTACTCAACAGTGTGTGTACCTGAAATCCTTTGAGGTAAAAAAGGAAGAGTACATGTTAAAAACACCAATGAGTTCATCAAAACCACAAGTCAAACAACAACCACTGTTTGTGCTAGTTCAAACAGCTGTTACAAAACAGCTGAACCAAACCTCTGTTAAAAGAGAAGTTTAGGTGACTGATGCACCCCCTGCAAACCAATACCGAAGAGGTAAAGGTCAACCACCATACCCTAGGGTCCCACATGTTTATGAGGCTTACAAAAAGCCTTCTAAACCAAGAGTGAACAGGCATCCCTTTGGGTACCAGCAGATGATAGGGCAAGACCCCCAACAGTGGTTAGAGAAAACCAGTTCTAAAACTGTCCAAACCCCTGAGCTAACCACTGTCCATCCACCTGAGCTTAACATAGACACTGTTGAAACCCCATCCAAATCCTTATTAGCTTTGGAGACCCTCATGAACTAACCTTTTACTTGATGTGCAGGGAGCTTCTGCATGCTTAGATAGTCTTTGGTATGTAGATAGTGGAGGCTCCAGGCACATGACAGGATGTAGAGCCCTACTCAAAGAATTCGAAACTCATGGAGGGGGTGATATATCTTTTGGTAATAATAGTAAAGGGAAGGTGATGGGGTCTGGTACAGTTCAGTCTATAAATGTTAAGTTTGAAAATGTCAATCTGATAGACAATCTAAAATTCAACCTTCTTAGTGTCTCTCAAATGAGTGATAAGGGCTATGGCTCATTCTTTACTAAGGATTGTTGGACCAGAAATGGTTAAAAAGATTGAAGAAATAATAAAAGATGGAAAAACCCAACTTGTTGCTCAAAGGAGTGGCAATGTTTATGTAGTTGATTTGTCAAAAGAGAGCCCCAGGACTGATGCCTGTCTGTTCTCAGCTACCTCTAACAAAGAGACAGAACTTTGGCACAGGAGATTGGGGCACACAAATCTCAAGACAATCACTGCTTTGTCAAAACAGTTAGTAAGAGGTCTTCCTCAAAAACTGTTCACCTATCCTGAGCATTGTGTTTCCTGCCTAAAAGAAAAACAACATAAAAGCTCATTTAAGTCCATTGAAGAGTCCAAAACAACCAAGTGCCTGCAAATGCTGCACATGGATCTGATTGGCCCCAATAAAAGTCATGAGTGTTAAAAAGAAAAGATATTGTTTGGTGATTGTAGATGACTTTTCTAGGTTTACATGGACTTATTTCTTACATTCCAAAGATGAGACTGCAGGCATTCTGCAAGACTTTGTCAAACAGGTTGAAAAGCAGTTTGATTTGCCAGTAAAAATCTTCAGGAGTGACAATGGCACAGAGTTCAGAAATAGGGAGTTAGATGAGTTTTGTGTGTCAAAAGGAATTGTAAGGCAGTACAGCATTCCAAGGACACCAGAGCAAAATGGGGTTGTTGAGAGAAAGAACAGGACATTAATTGAGGCTGCCAGAACCATGCTTGCTGATTCAGGTTTGCCATTAACTTTCTGGGCAGAGGCAGTAAACACTGCTTGCTATGTCCAGAACAGAGTTTTAATCAACCCTAGGCATCAAAAGACTGCCTATGAACTTCTGTATAAAATCAAACCACTGATCTCATACTTCAAAGTATTTGGCTGCCCATGCTTTATTTTGAACTTAAAAGACTTAATTTCAAAATTTGCAGCCAAAGTAGACAGTGGATATCATTTGGGATACTCAACCACTGTTAAGGCCTACAAAGTGTTTAACACAAGGACCAAAACAGTGGAAGAGACTTTGAATGTAAAGTTCAATGAACTTTCTTCAATGAAAATCCCTGCAAAATCCTGCAGAATTGTTTGATCTTGATAAATTTACTTTTGAAAATGTTGTTGTCAAGACTAACAGTGCAGGCTCATCTCAAGATCCTCCATCAGACTATGGATATGAAGTCATCATTCCACAACAAAAGTCTGCATCAAATGTTAGAGTAGCAGGTGTTCAAAACAGTTGTCATAGCTCAACCACTGCTACCTCAACAGTTGTTGACTAAAGTAGCCAATTAACCCCTGCTTCTACATCATCAAATACTGTTGATAAAAGTCCTCAAACAGTGGATAAAAGTCAGCATGTTTTCACACCAATTCCACCTATTCCTCCACCTCCATTTCAAGCCACTGATGGATCATCAAAGTCACCATCAGTGGTTAGCTCAGATGATTCACATCTGCAGCCCTCACCCTTAAATGCCATAGTACCATACAAAGGAGATCTAATCTTCTTGAAGTCTCATCCACCTGACCAAATCATTGGCAACATCAGTGAAGGGGTGCTCACAAGAAAGCAATCCCAAAACATCTGTCTTTTTGCTGGTTTTCTATCTCTCCATCAGCCAGTCAAGTACAAAGAGCCACTAAAAGACAATAGCTGTGTAGAAGCCATGCAAGAGGAGCTCCAACAGTTTAAAAGTCAACAAGAATGGGAGCTTGTACCACTGCCAGAGGATGTAAGTCCTATTGGCACAAAGTGGGTCTTCAAAAACAAAACTGATGAAAGGGGCATTGTTGTCAAGAATAAAGCAAGGCTAGTGGTTCAAGGTTTCAGACAGGAAGAGGGCATTGACTATGATGAAACTTTTGCCCCTGTAGCAAGATTGGAAGCAATCAGACTGTTCCTGGCCTTTGCTGTCAACCACAACATAAAGGTGTATCAAATGGATATCAAATGTGCATTCCTCTATGGTAAAATTCAAGAAGAGGTATATGTTTGTCAACCTCCAGGTTTTGAGGATCCATTTTATCCAAATCATGTCTACAAGCTAAATAAAGCTTTGTATGGCTTGAAACAAGCACATAGAGCCTGGTATGAAACTGTATGAAACTCTTTCCACCTTTCTTTTTTCCATTGGGTTCACAAGAGGTAAAATTGACAAAACACTGTTTTTAAAATGGAGAGGGAAAGACTTGATGATTGTCCAAATTTATGTGGATGACATCATTTTTGGAAGAACATGTTCTAAAATGTGTGAAGAGTTCAGACAACTCATGACAGCTGAGTTTGAGATGAGTGCAATGGGTGAACTACAGTGTTTTCTTGGTCTCCAAGTAAAACAACTGCAAAATGGAACCTTCATCCATCAAGGCAAATATGCCAAAGAACTTTTAAAGAAATTTGAGATGGATGATTGCAAACCTTGTAGTACACCCATAGCAACCACAAAAATAGTCATGTCTGATGAAAAGGATGATTTGGTTAATCAAACACTTTATAGAAGCATGATTGGGTCTTTATTGTACCTAACTGCATCTAGGCCAGACATCATGTTTGCAACATGTGTTTGTGCAAGATCCCAATCAGCCCCTAGAAAGTCTAACCTTATTGCTGTAAAAAGGATATTCAGATACCTAAAAGGTGCTCCCACACTTGGTATCTGGTATCCAGCTGATGGAAATATCAAGCTTTCAGGTTTCTCAGATAGTGACTTTGCAGGATGTAATACAATAAGGAAGTCCACTTCAGGAGGGTGCCAATTCCTAGGCAATTGCTTAGTGTCTTGGCAAGGCAAAAAGCAAGCAGCTGTTTCAACATTCACTACTGAGGCAGAGTATACAGCTACTGCAAGCTGTATAGCCCAACTGCTTTGGCTTAAAAATCAATTGCTGGATTTTGGTATCACTGCCTTAAAGACACCTCTCATGTTGGACAGTCAGGCAGTAGAAAATATCATCAAAAATCCAGTTTCCCATTCAACCACCAAGCACATTGATATCAGACATCACTTTATGAGGGATTGCTATGAAAAAGGTTTGATTTCTCTGCACCATGTTCCAACTAAAGATCAGCTGGCAGATGTGCTAACAAAAGCATTAGACACATCCACCTTTGAAAGCTTGATCTCTAGAATTGACATGCTAAACATAGAATAACAGGCAAAATCCTGTTTTTCTATGAATAAAAGCATCAAAATGATTTCAGAAAATCAAAAATCCATCCTTAAAAATAGCTAAAAATGATAATTTTCATTAAATCCTTAAAAGTCTGTCATAACCACTGTTTGGTTCAAACATCTGTTCTGCTAAATGCTATCCACTGCTGAAAGTCAACCTCTGTTCTTTCATTTCATAGTTAATCACTGCTGATCAAACATCAGTGTTTTAATCCACTGATAGGCTATCCACTGATAGTTAAAAATCAACCACTGTTTTCATTGTTACCATTGCAAACCACTGATATTGCTCCATCAGTGGTTCCCTAACAACTGTCATCCATTATTCATCAGAGGTTGTCACGTGGGCAGTACTTGACCGTCAGATCTTTTGTAACCGCTGCCACGTCAGCATTCACTTTTTCCCTTTATAAAACCCTGATCAATACCCCAAACAGGGTTTTTCACTGTCGAATCGAATTCAAAATTCCTTTCTCAAAACAGTTACCATCCATTTCTCTCAAATCACTCACCGTCTTCTTCCACTCGCAATCATACTAAAATCGCCATGGCTCTTCCATTTAAAACTTCTCACAATTACTTGGGTCTACTTGTAAAACCAAGTCATACCACAACCTTCGACTCCATCATTGACTCTCTTTCTTCTTCAAAGTACAAAACTTTGTTGACTTATGATGCTACGATTTACTTGGAAACCCAGTAAGAATTTTGGAAAAATGCTAATCTTGAATCTAAGGATAAAAAGCCCTTAGCCATTAATTCTTCGATAAAGGGAGTTCCAGTTACCATTACACCTCAAACCATTTCGGAGGTATTTGAACTCGATGATCTTCAAGGTAAAAGCTTATTCCCAAAGTCTGAGTATCAAACTGATTTTCTTGAAAGAGGGTATGAAGAGGAAATGAAAAAAGATACTTTACAAAAGGGCAGTTTTCCTCCTGCCACAAGGTTTTTATTTCATACCCTCCTAATGTGTGTGTCCAATAAAACCACTGCTTTCAATGAAATACCATTGAAGATCCAATACATGGGTTATGCAATATTGAATGAAGAAAATTTTAACTACTCCCAGGAGATCTTCAATGACCTGGTTAAAAATGTTAATAAAAAATCATTTTTATTATTTCCAAGGTTTTTGAGCTACTATTTTCAAAAGAAATTTTCAAAAGATAATGCTCATGTCCTTATCCAAGAAGAACCTTGTCAAATAAACGGCCTAACTTCTGAAATATTCACAAGGCTGTCAAAACCTTCCAAAACACAAGCAGAGGTTCCTGAGCAGACTTTAGCAGCAACCACTGCTCCTCAGGCACCTGTTGTTGAGCCCACTGCTCAAGGTGATCACAGCAGCACAACCACTACTGTGAAACCCATACCTAAATCCACCAAAAAGCCCAAACAGAAAAAATCCAAAAAGCCCCCCAAACCCACAAAAAATGTAACTCTGGAAGATGAGATCCCAGAGCAACTACCAGTGACAACACAAAAGTCACCAGAAACCACTGCTGCTACTTCCTCATAGAAGTTGGAAGAAAGATCTCAACCCGAGCCTAAAACTCCTCCTGCATCTTCACAAAAAGATCAGGTTGTAAGCACAGGGACACCATGTTATGATGCTCTGGAATCACTTAATTCCATCATCCACAGCCCACCTCCCGAGGCAAATTCTCTTTCCACCCCTATCCTCACTGCACAAATTCCACCAACCATATTACCTCTATTGGATGCAGTTCTTCTCAATCACCTATCACTGAGAATATGCTACAACAAGTGACTGAGTCTGGTGTCTCAATCTCTATTAACCCACCAATAGTTGAGGAGGCTACACTGCAGGAATTACAAGTAATTCATGTCAGTAGTTCAAGTGGAGCAGCTACTACAAGTGTTGAACCCACTGGTTTACACTTGGACAGTAGTTTCATAAGTGTGACTCCCTTGAAGGCAATTTCCTCTTTGGGGACCAGGGTGTTTCCAGTATTCACTGGTACACTTAAAATGGTTACCCCTCCTAAGGAAAGAAGTCCCCAGTACCAAGAAAAAGGGGCATCAGTTGATGATTTTTGGGACACTTTCCCTAAGTCAACCACTGATACAACCACCACTGGTGGGAAATCAGATGATCCCATTCACTTGGGTGATGGTTTAATGTACCGAGAATTGACGAAGAGGGTTGACAAGATTGACACAACTGTTGCAGAGATCAAAACAATGCTGCAACAGTTGTTACAAGTACAAAAGTCAACACCCACTGCTGCAGCAGCTCAAACATCTGCTCCATCATCTGCTCCCACTGCCACTGAGATTTGGAGTTTATTTCAACCTATGCTTCACAAACAAAGAGAATATGCTGATCAGCAACATGAAATTCAAGTTCAAAAGATCAGAAATTTGATGGAAGCTAGGTTCAAGGACACACAAGCAGACATCAAGGCAATTAAGGCCCATATGTTACAAACCACTGGCACTGCTCCTCCTACTATAGTCTTTGTTGACAATCCTCCAAATGATGCCAAAAAGGGGGAGAAAAAGAAGAAGGGATGGAAAATGGTCTTTACATTGAACCAGATGCAAAATCCAGTTTGGTTGCTGAAATCCCTAGGCCAGATTGTTCCAAAAAGGTTGATGTAACCTTAAATGCTTTTGCTGATGAAAAACCAAGGATGAAAAAGGATATGGAGGCAAAGGGTAAATCAAGGTTTGAGCAGGAGAAGAAAGTTTTAATGGAGATGGAAGAACATGGTACTTCTGAGGCCAAGGATGAGAAGGAAAATCCTAAGCCCAAAAGAAAACAGCCTACTAGAAAAGTGAGGCAACCTAAATCTACACCTTCCAGAATCACAAAACATACTCCCCAAACTCCTAAAAACTCCTCACATCAAACCTCCAAACCAACAGATGTTAAAACACCTGTTGTATCAACAGCTGTTGGTACTTTAGTGGTTTCAACAGATGTTAACCCAACAACTGCCACCAATACATCAACACACACTTCAACCACTGCTCTCACCATACAATCCACTGCCACATTACAAACAAAACCATCATCACAAACACCACCTGCTAAAAAGCAGAAGACATCAGGTGACACATCATCTGTTGTAATGACAACAGTGGTTGAAACACCAGTTGTTTCAACAGCTGTTAGTCAACCACCTACCACTCAAATCACCACCACTCAACCCACCATAACACCACCAACCTCTCCTAAACCAAAAAGGAGAAGGATAATCCTAGATGATGACTCTTCACCACCTCCAACATCTTCACAACCACTGACCCTTGCAACCATTCCAAACCATGTTCCAATCTCTTCAGTATCAGCTCTTAATCCAAACACTGCCATTACTCCTGCAGGAGTCCAATACCCTTTAGATCTTCCAGCAGTGAGAGAGGAGATAAAATCCTTCTACTCTGTAGATGACCCTATAAAAAGGAGTCTTCCATCTCTTCAAGGTTATCCTAGGTCTAACAACATAGAAGAATATTTGAAGTTAAAAGCGCAACAGGCAGAGGATATCTCTAAAAGAAACACATAAGGAAAATCAGACAAAGAGATTCAAAGAAACTTTCAATATCTGCTCACTCAAGTCAGAACTTTGGAGCAGCTTGCAAAAGATCTTTGTTAGAAACTATCAGAAAGAGATGATGAAAGCCTGAGAAAAGATTACCTTGATCACATCATGGCATTCAAGGAATACAAGGCAGATAGAGCTCAATATAAAGAATGAACCATATCTGAGCTAAAGAGGAGTTAGAAAGAGTGCAAAAGATGAAGAAAGACAAAGTAAAACACACTCCTCCTGTTTGGACCAAATACAAGAAAAATGTACCTGAAAGGGTTTTAAGGCTGAAGAGAATGAAAGAAGAGCTTATTACAGCTGATTTTGGGTCAAGGAATCAGGTGACAAGATGGTCAGAAGATAAGGTCATAGCCTCTTATAAAAAGTTGGAAGAGTTGAGAACGAAAAATCCAAATATTCCTCAAAAGCCTGTTTACCCTGAAGCAGTGGTTCCAACCAAACCACAAAAGCTACAAATCAGGAGATCCACTGCTCCACCTGCTGCCCTCCTTTATCAAAGAAGGAAACAAAAGCAGATGGATAAAGAAACAGCAGAAGATATAGCACAAGGAGATTACATTATAAAAATGGTCCTTCAGCAAATAATAGCAGAAAATCCTGAATTGGTAAAAACTACAAACACTGCTTAACCAGTTATCACCAGGCCACAATCTCCAAACTCATCAACAAATAAACCTCTCCCAAGAAACCCAAAGGATTAAAAAATACTAAAGTGGAAGTCTGATAAACAGACCCACGTATTGACTTTGCTCAGATCCAATGGTGAGGTGAAGCACATATCAAGGGAACAAGCACTTGGCCTGGGTGAAAAGGATCTTCAAGATCTCCTTGAGATTCCACTGTGCAGGGATGAGGATGACACAAGTTCCATGGACTTTGAATTACAATTCAAAGGCCAAGTTAGGGAATTTTTGATGAGGCAATAAAAATCCATAATAATGAAGGGTTTTGGCATCATCTGTTCCAGGGGGAGATTGTTGGGATTGAACCATACCAAAGGAACAGTTGATAAAGCCAAAACTAGATCAGATCAGTGGATTCAGAATAAGCAGATGTTTGTATTCAATCTTTCCCCTTGAACAGTGGCTCTAACATCTGATGGATTCAAAGAACTGCCTTACCTAACTACTGCTGACCAAAAGACTGATGAAGACTAAAGTGCTGATGCTCAATCAATTGTTTTGTCTCAAGTACTGCTGAAGACCAAAGCACTGCTGGAGCCTAAGCAGTGGAATGAAGGACCAGTTGTTTCATTTATGCTTTGTATATTTGTAATCAGTTGTTTGTAATCAGTGGTAGTAATAGGTCAGTAGTTTGAGTTTGTTAGGAGGTTAGATGTCACTTTCATGGTGACGTCAGCAAAGATGCTTCAGTGGTTTGCTCGTGCACTATAAATAGAACAGTACCCTGTACTGGTCTATTAGCTCTTTCATCATTTGTCATTCTGTACGAACAAACCAGTGTGAGCTCAGGCTGAGGGGGAGATTGTATTGCATGCATGCATTGTGATTGAATCATTGAAATAAATATAATCATTCGATTTCATGTCAAACATGTGTGTTAAAAACATTTCTTCCATTTGATTGTGTTGAAAGTTTTTTTCCATTTACATTCCGCTGCAAGTTATTTATCATTCATCTTCATTATACTTAAACAAAAACAATCATAAGAAACTCAGATCCTAACAAGGTGATTCGACAACGGTCAAGGGAATTTGACACAGTTAAGGTGATTTGATACGGTCAAGGGAATTTGACACAGTCAAGGTGAATTTGACACAGTCGAGGGGGATTCGACACAGTCGAGGGGATTCGACACTAAAAATAGTCTACTCAGAATGAGTACTCCCTATGTCTTCACATACATTAATGTCCTTGCAAAACATTAATTGATCTGTTCATAGACGCTTTCCATACCTGTTTTCAAAGGAGTCTCTCAAGTGTTTACAAGCTTATCAGTACTCATACAAAATGCATGAACTCGCTCAACTTTTGTTGATGTTTTCAAAATTACATGTATTTCAGGAAACAAGTTGGATCTTGGGCGCTGGTGTCATTACTGGATGTAAATTTCAAGTTTAGATGTCATCCACTTTTGTTGGGTTGTAACCTAATCAAAGGTTGTGTTGTTTGAAACTTAAATGACTGGTGTTGTAATGTTTTGAACTTTATGAATGGATGAACATCATTTTGATCATATAGTTGTTTATTATAATCGAATGCAATGAGAACCAATTAAGTCACACACATACGCTTCCGCAAACGGTCAAGGGATAGATTATTACCAGAGCAGAGCCGTTTGAGCAAAAGACAGTCTTCGGTCTTCGTGATTTTCATCCATCACTTCTCCTTCTATCGATTCAGGTCGGGTCATTTAAAACAAAAGAACATCAAACTAAATTTATATAATCATCAAAAACACGTCAAACCTTGTTACAAACATAATTAAAACGTCGTCATACAGGTTTTCATTTTTTGAAATCCGTCCAAAACATCATATAAGGCTACTTTTTAAGCAAGTCTTTCTATATATAATATATACAACTATCACTTAACGTCCCTACTCATGGTTCCTATCAGAAACAAATTGACCCATAAGTTCTTCGCTCCATAACGTAATGTTTCAATTTTAATTTTCAACTATTCAAGCCCGAGTAATCATGTGTAATCACCCTAAAAATCATCTAAACAACATAATCACCCTAAAAATCATCTAAACAACCATAAATAACATCAAAACGCACGAAATTTCAAACCTATTTAAGAATTCTATTACTCTTTTCTCCTATAATATCAACTAAAATCATAAAAAAAAACATAAAAACTTACCCTTTATGGGATTCCAGTTGGTTTGGTGTCGGACGATGGCGGTTTAGTGTCGAACGGCGGTGGTTCATGGCTTCTGATGACGCGCTGTTGTGGCTGCTGTTGTGTTCGCTGATCGCTGGCTGGAGACGACGCAAGAGAGGGAGGGCGGGAGGAATTCTAAGGGACTATTGGGCTTATTTTAATTATTATAGTTTGAACTTAGATTGGGTTTGGTTAATGGGCTAGGAATTAGTGGGCTAGTTATTTTTAATAAAACAGTGGGTTAAGGTATTTGGTATTTGGATTAAGTTGGGTAGTATAAGTTTATATAATTTAGGTAGCTTTTTAAAAAAAATCAGAGTTTACTAAAAAAAGTTAAATATAAATCGGTAACATTTTTTACCTAAGGTGTGCGGACGAAAAATTCGCGGATGAAAAAATCCAAGGGTGCGGACGAAAAATTCCAAGGGTGCGGATGGAATTTTCGATGGAAAATAGTGTTAAATTTTTGTTTCCGGGGATGCGCCCGCCCACTTTGGGCTGGGGGTTGGTCCGCCCCCTGGTTGGAACTGTGATTGATCGATTGGGAGTTTTATGGGTGCGGGAGGTCTTGAATCACGGAGAGAGTTGGGATTGCTACGTAACTACTACTGTAAACTTCTACTTCTAGAACCTTTTAATGAATTTAAATGGTTGAACAATTGGAATGGCCATCATTAGCCTAAAGAGGAATTTAGATTAATAGAAAGGAAAAGTGAGTACGTAGCTGTTACACATTTAAGGTTAGGCGCGAAACCATCCAAAACTACGTAGTTTTGGTTAAAGTCAATTAAATCCCCTTTTATCTCTTATAAATTTAGGGTTAAATTCATGTACAAAGTGCCTTATCATACAAAACGTACGAAAGGCATGAAAAAACCAAAAAAATGCAATGGCATTTTCGTAATTATTTGCTCGTAAGGTAATATCAAAATTACTCTAGGGTAATTTTGATCTTATAGGGTAATTTTGTAAAATGATCTTGGAGGGTAATTATCAAAATTACTCTAAAAGTGTATCAAAATTACTCTGCAAGTTTATCAAACAACATAAAATTCAAAATTACTCTACAAGATCATTTGTTGAGTAACTATGATACTCTACAAAATTACCCTACAAGATCAAAATTACTCTACAAGATCATTTGTTGAGTAACTATGATACTCTACAAAATTACCCTACAAGATCAAAATTACTAAGAAGATCATTTGTAGAGTAATTATGATACTTTACAAAATTACTCTACAAGATCAAAATTATTCTGCAAGAACATTTTATAAACTTACCTAACAAGATCATTTGTAGGGTAATTTTCATAATTACTCTACGAGTAAATAATTACGAAAATTTCACCACTTTTTTTACCTTTTCACCCTATCGTACGTTTTGTATGATAAGGGTATTTGTATTTGATCTTTTGTTCATAAATTTATACTAAAAATTACCTAAATCTTTTAAATTTAGAAAATTATCATGGTTTCTAGTATATCCGTCAAAATTGTCCGTCCTTCTCCCGCCAATCTGATAAGCATACACCTGCAACTAATATCCATTGGAGTGAATTACAAATTTTGTCCTTTATCTTTATAGTGAATTTCAGGCGGTATCCTTTATCTTTCAAATTGACGAGTCTTGTACTTAATGTTTTAAAATCTTGCACGTTATGTCCTTTAGCCCTAACCTAGTTAGATTTTTCTGTTAAATCTGGTCATCTTACTTGCACATGAGGGTATTATTGTCATTTCACTTTTCAGGGACTAGTTGTGTAAATAAATTAAATACCTAACCATTAAAAAGTTAAAAATAAAAAATTAGATATATCTCTCACCTCTCTCTCTCCCATTTACCACCAACATCCACAATCTACCATCACCACTACCCCCACCACCATCCACCTCACATCACCTGCTGCCATCACCACCACCACCCACCGCACACCAACATTCTCCGGAGGTAGCCATCCTCAGTAAACGCAGACCTAAAACATCAATTTATGTTTGTTTTAAGAATGTGTTTTTCAAAAGTTTGGGCCCCAAAAATAATGGGCCCTCTGCGGACCCTGTTCGTGAGTTTTTACCATAAAACCATCCTCTATAAATTCAGACCTAAAACATCAATTTATTATTTTTTTCATCGTTTCAATCAAATTGTCCAAGGTATCGTATGTTTTTTGAATACTTTATTACTCTTTCAATCCCCATAGTTACATTTGCTGTTATTCGTGAGGGTTTAGTTTGTTTTTTTGAACATCCACAAACATATTGATTTTCTAATTATGTTGATTGGAGGTTTATTGAATTAGGTATAGATTTTGATTTTAGTTTGAATCTGTTTCATTGTTCTGTATATCGATTTGGTCTGATTTTTTTATTGAATATGATGATCGAAGGTTTACTGAATTAGGTATAGATTTTGATTTTGATTTCAGTTTTTGGAAATTGTGATATGTGTGAAGATATTGATGAATTCAACATCTGATTTTAGTTATTTGTTGTTGTTTCCCATGTTTTTTTTTAATTAGATATGGATTTTGGTGGTGATGGCAGCATGTGATGTGAGGTTGATGGTGGTGGTGATGGTAAATGGTGGATGTTGGTGGTAAATGGGAGAGAGAGAGAGAGGGAGAGGTGAGAGATATATCTAATTTTTTATTTTTAACTTTTTTAATGGTTAGGTATTTAATTTATTTACACAACTAGTCCCTGAAAAGTGAAATGACAATAATACCCTCATGTGCAAGTCACATGACCAGATTTAACAGAGGAATCTAACTAGGTTAGGGCTAAAGGACATAACGTGCAAGATTTTAAAACATTAAGTACAAGACTCGTCAATTTGAAAGATAAAGGACACCGCCTGAAATTCACTATAAAGATAAAGGACAAAATTTGAAATTCACTCTATCCATTGATTTTGATTGATTCAATCGTATTCTCTAAAATACTATACAATTAACAACGATCTTTTTTCTACCTGGTGGTTGAATCAGCTTGGGTGGTGGAAGTTGCTGAACGTACTGCTTCATTAATCGCCAAAACCAATCTATAGTATATAAAATTAAACCTATTAATTTTGATTCTCCCATTTGATTGGTTGATCATGTCACACCCGCATCAGAGGCGGAAGCGCGTAGTGTGACTTGATTGATTTCCATAGCATACGATGTAAGTAAACAAACTATATGATATAAAACATGCACGATTTTCATCCATTCCATAATATAAAGATACAAGTCATAAGTTGTTTTGTAGCAAAAGACGACATAAGTTAATAAGTTTTACAAGCTAGACTTGACCAAAATAAAGTTGGAAAATAACAAGGCTTCAAAATATGGATGACATCGTCTTCATAACAAACTTGTAACCACCCACACCAAGATCCACTTAATTTCCTGAAATACATGTAAGTTTAAAAACATCAACAAAAGTTGAGCGAGTTCATGTGTTTTAGTTTCGCATTGCATCAAATGATTCAAAAAACATTTGAAAGTTCGAGTATTGAAAACGGGTATGTAAAGAGTCTATGAATCTAATGATCATTAATGTTTTGCATGGACATTAATATGTGTGCCGACATAGGAAGCCACCAACCCGTAAGCGATTTAGTACTGGTCCACCCAGCGGGAACAATAAAGGAAACTCCATGTGGCCACACAAGGACCTATGAGTGTGGCTCGCCCTGTACCCGATAGATCTACCACTTTGCTCCTTGGTCTTAAACAAGATTAATGGTGCTTAAGTTTCAGCCTATTCGCACGTGATCTAATAATTCATTCCATAGCTTAACCATACCAAAGTAACATGTATTTCCCCCCGAGAGTTATAAAACCGAAAACGTTTAACATAAAAGGGGGACATGAACTCAAAAATTTGCGTCCGTATGTATGCTCACAATTCAGGTATCCACATTAGCTCGTAATAACCTATAAGTTCTCTAACTCATTAGACACTTGGGTTTATGTTAATTCATGTACACATTGCTCATCTTGAACGTTATTGTATTTGGAACCCTTGTGGGTTTTAAATATGTTGGCATTTGTTTCGTATGTTCGTTTTATTATTATATATATACTTCTTTATATATATATATATATATATTCTTGCATTCATAATGTGCATGAACGGGCCTCGCCCTTCGTGAGTCTCCGTGCCTCACACGAGTATATGTGGGTCTTGCCCATGTAAGTCCTTGTGTCTCGCACAAGTACAAGTGGACCGAGTCCGATAGCGTCTTCATGCCGCGCACGGCACAAGTTTGTTGTGTGAAATATATATTCTTCAAAATATATATTTTTAAGTTCGGTGAACCTCGTTCACATGTACACGTATGATCGGTTTGTTTTGTGTATATATTTGCTTCACAATTATATACATATGTATATCTTTTCAAGATATAGTTGTTAAAAATATTTATTTTTAACATCGTATATATGTTAATGTATGTGTACGGTATCCTTTGTGCGTGTAAGTGTATATGAGTACATCGTTATGTACTTGCGTATTTTATACATATACGTACACCGTATTTATACGTGTGGTATACCGTACTTATACGTGTGGTATATCGTATTTATATGTGTAGGTATACCATATTTATATGTGTAGGTATATTGTATTTATACGTGTAGGTATAAATGGGCCTAGCCCAAATGAATTATGTAAGTGGGCCTAGCCCAAAGTATTATATTATGATGGGCCTAGCCCAATTAATGTGTTAAAGTTACAAAATGATTCTAGCCCATTTTACATGTTAATGAGCTTAGCCCAACTTATTATATAAATGAGCTTTTACTAGCCCATTATAACTTGCAGTATTCTTGTATTTTCACAAGTTTATTTTGAGCGTATTTTATACGTATTCGTATACGTTCATATGCTTGTATATGTGCACACTTGGTGATTTTCGTTTTATACTTTCCAGAATTTTAAGCGTCGAAATATATTTATATTCAATGTCTAAAAATATATTTTTTTAGAGTTCGTCGTAGGAGTCGTTACTATGTATTTTCTCGTCGGGAACACCTGAGTGTCACCCGTGATAGTTATCCACCCCGTGTCGTGAGTATATGATGACCGTTGCCGATGGCGACGCGTTTATTCCGTTAGGACGTTTATTTAATATTTCGCGTCGGTTTATGGTTATGTTTATATATATTATTTTTTTTGTCCATAAGATATTATTTGTACGGTTCGCCTGTGACAACCGGTACTTTTCCATGTATTTCGTACAATGTTAAACAGTAATTTGTGCATTAATGATTGTGCCTCATTTAATTAATAACATGAATGATTTTCTGAATGTTGTCATACACATACAAGTGCATTTCATGTTGCAAGATTATTTATCATTACCGCATTCAACACAGTATGGTCCCATTAGTGCACAGAACAAAGTTGGCACAGTTATCAGGCACACTAGAAGTACTGACGGAAGTTCAGTACTCAGACAGACATGAGGTTAAGACACAGAATGAGCCCGAAAACCAAGAGTTACATTAGAATAATGTGTAGAAAACTAGGGATCATAAAACTGCCTTCCGAGTGATAGTTTAAGTGCCGGAAAGTCCCCCAAAACACACTAAAACTGCAGAATTCTACAGCAAACAGCAAATTTCAGCTTTTTAACATCAAAATATAATGCAAAATTATGGTTTAATGGTCCAGAATACTTTCCTAAGTGTCGGGAATCAAAACTGTCATAAAAGGGAACATAAAGCAAACTAAACTGCGCAATTTAGCACCTTAACGAACCGGTAACCAACCGAACAACCGGACACTACCCGAAACACCAAATTTTCACTAGAAGCATTGTTTTAGTGTTACAAAGCTAGTTATGGTCACCGAACATCATAACATATCCTATAAACACTAAACACTTATAACACTAACTAATATACTTTAAATCTAACCTTAATCTTCAACTTATCATTTCATCACAACTAGACCCCCCCCCCCCCCACAACTGGTTATGGACATGGGGACCCACCCCCATGATATCTTTTATTTGTTTATTAGATTTGTTGTTTAAACTTGAAACATAAAAACCAAAGGTTAACTATGTGTTGGAAGAATTCTACTTAAAACCACAAGATTAAACTCATTTCATTCATCACTTTCAAACTCACCATTTCACCTCTTCCTTCCTCCCTTGATCTCGGCCTAACACCACCACCATAACCTCCAACTTTCTAGCTTCTTTCAATGCATCCTAAGTGTTCTTTAAGGTGTCTTAAGCCCATCTAAGAAGCTTTCAAGCATCGGAATTGGAAGGACCTCATCAAGGAGCTATTAAACACACTATTTCATCATCATCTTCATCTTTGTTCTTCCCTAGCCTTAGAGCTAGTAATAAGATCATTTAGCCATGTTCTTACTTCTAATTTTAGTGGTTAAAGTGTTATGTAATTTGTTAGACTAAAGAATCTCAAAGGAACATGAAGATGATCACTAACATAAAGCTTAATAACATAAAAATCTAAGTTGTTTTAGTGTATGTATGATACTTGATTGTTGATTTCTTGTGTTCATGATGTTGATCTTCATAAGAGGCTTGCTAGATGATGATTAAACACATGATCTAGCAAGTATAAGGATGAATCTTGAGAAAATCATAATGATCATCCTTTATGTTAAACATGAACTTGAATATAAACTTGATTTAGTGTATGATGACTTTTGATACATGTTGTGAGTCTTGAAAATGGATGATTTCAAAAATAATCTTTTCAAGAAAACAAAGTTTATTACAAAATTTACATGGTCATGGTTTTTAAAGAAGTTAAACATGTTTTAAGTGCTAAATCAAGGCTAGAAAAATGTTTGTAGCAAGAAGAATACAAAAAGAATCATTTTTAGAAAACCTTCATACAAGTTGTAAAGAACTAAAAATTACAAGAATGAGTTTTATAAAATATAAACCATGTTTTTAGAGGTAACTAAACCTACTAAATAACATATGAAGTTACTACAAATTTTTACCAACTTTCAAGTTCATGTCTTAGTGTAAATTGCATATTTAAAGCATATGGTAAGTCTTGTTTATGTTGTTGATGATTGGTGATGATTTTTAAAAGAAAATGATATGCTTTAAAGCATGGGAACCTCCATTTTTAAGGGGAAACTATGGCAAAAATTTTGTAGAAATTAAACACTTAGAAAATTTTTTAAACAAGTGTTTACAAGTAAATTTTATCATGGTTTTCATATAAAAACTTGCCATAATTTTTATTACAAAAATTACAAATATTGGAGGTTGATTTTTTATAATAAAAATGACTAAGTATATATTTCGGAGAATATATATTTAGATGTCACAAATTGTGTGCTATTTGTATATTGATTGTATTAGTTATATTATTTTAGGAACTTGAAAATAATATAACACACCAAAATACCAAAAATTGGAATACAAAATACTACCAGAATTCCAAGAAAATAAATATATAATTTATACCCGAATAATGGACAATCGGACAAACGGACATAAGGACTATAAGTGTATACATTCCGGAAATAAATTCGTAACTTAACAAAGGTGTCAAACGGTATCCTTGGAACCGCAGAAACGGGAAATATGAATTTTTACAAGTGTTACAAAATATATCATATTTTGTCAAACAGAAAATATATTATTTTTTAGAGAAGAAAAATATATATTTTCCTAAACACTTTGAAGATATATTATTTTTGAGTGGAGAAAAATATATATTTTCTCAAACAAGTTAAAAATATATTATTTTGGATGAAAAATAGAAATATATATATTTTCTAAAGTTAATCTTAAAAATATATATTATTTTTGAGATATATATGAAGGTATATATTTATTTTTTTCCAAGTTAAGTATAATTGTTTTGCCAAGTAAAGTTTATAGATAACTTTCTATAAAAGTTTTCTTAGAATACATATATTTTAAGAATATAAATTGGTGATTTTTAGTTGATTAAAAATAATATTCCGGAAAATTAAATACAAGATTAAATATAAAATACTTAATAAATACAAGAAGATACGTATTCTCATACGTATAATTACACACCGGAATACGCCACCAATACTTGGCAAAATACACAAGTATAGAAATTCACAACCCATACTTGGGAAATCTTCATGAAGGAATTACAAAACGAAATAAGTCAAAAATGTATTACTTTAGCAAATATTTCAAATAATTGATGAATATAATTTAAGTTAAAATAATATTATTTAATCTAATAATTATATACTTTAGACTTATAAAATGTACATCAAAGATGTAACTCAAAGTACGCCAAGAAGTCCAAAATAGGTCTTAATAAACAACTAAAACTAAGAGTCGTCACATCGACCTAAGCGTCTAATAAAACATAACACATGTGTAGGTAGTGGTACGACATCAGGAAGAGATCTTTGAGTTACAGGAGACAGGTCGCAAATCAGTGAGTTCATGTCCCCCTTTTCTTTTAACTGTTTTCGATTTATAACTTCGGGGGTGAAATACATGTTACAAATGTTTCAAATGTTTACAAATGGTATGGTTAGCTACGGATTGAACTGTTAGATCATGTGAATGGGTAGGCGCACTCTTAAGACCATTAATCCTAGTATAAGGACCGAGGGACATGAGTGGTAGATCTATCTGGTTTTGCGAGCCCCACCCCTAGGCCGGAAGTGGCCGAAGGTGGTGACTATTTCTTCCAGCCGGCGGCCCGGTACAAAATCCGCTAGGTTTGAGCCTTCATATGCCATTACACACATATTAATGTATTAGCTACATATTAATTGATCTGTTCATAGATGCTTTCATACCGGATTACAAAGGCATACATACAAATGTTTACAAGATTTTTCGAACTCATACAGAAACACATGAACTCGCTCAACTTTTGTTGATGTTTTCAAAATTACATGTATTTCAAGAAACATGATGGATCTTGGGCGCTGATGTTGTTTTCGAGACGTAAATTTCAAGTTTAGATGTCATCCACTTTTGATTTGTAACATAACTTGAGGATTTGTTGGTTAAAACCTAAATGAATTGTGTTGTAACATTTTAAACTTATGGATGGATGAACATCATGTTTTAATCATATAGTTGGTTATTATAATTGTATGCAATGATATTGAGTAAGTCACACATCATACGCTTCCGCAAAAGTCTGGGTGTGACAGTTTAGTATCAAAGCCTCGATTGTAGTGAACTAGGATTCCTTCTCGAGTCTAGACTACAATCATTAGGATTCTCTCATGAAAAACGTTTTCACAAAATATTTTTCATTGCATTTACAAAAAGCGCCAAGATTCATGAGTCGAACATTTTTCAAAGGAAAGACAAAGCAAAGACAAAGCAGAGACAAAGCAAAGACAAAGCAAGGACATTAGTAGGAATAGAGAATACCCCGACTAATGTGCCAATAGAGGTATAGTCAGTCCACGTGGGATAGACTTACCAAAGACAAATGACCCCCCGAAAGAACAAAAGAAAGTTATATGTGACATGTTGCATTACTTGCTTGTATATACTAAGTAACATTACTATTCATTAATATATATGTGTATATATATACGTATGGGATAATTATTGACGGGAACGAGATACCTTCGACTTCCAATTCTATTACTATTCTTGACTCGCACAATGCGACTATCGACCTCGTGTTTAATGCGGAGCTCATGGCTGAAGTAGTTACCAAACGAGAGCCTGAGCATATTTCCGTAAGAAGATGGCTATTTTTCCCTCTCGAGTGCAAAGGCGTCTGACTACGATAGTGACGGCGAGGCGGAGGAGGTAACCTTGGACATCAACCTTATCAGTGGGACGAGGTCCCTGAGGCATTTACGAAGCATGATTGACGACAATCTCTTCCTGGCAAAGAAGATGAAGTACTCATCTTAAAGGTGCCCCTCCAGCTACTATTACTAGGAACCCTCCTTATTCCTATCCTGTCTAAGCATTGTGCTGCTTCAAGCGTAACAACAACGGACGTTGGCGCGTGGACCATCATAAAGGTCCTTTCCAGGTCGAAGGTATGAGGACAGTAGTGTCCCCTCTCTGACTGATCAGCTGCCTTGAACGAGGGAAAATTAGGGTGACCGTGCAAGACAATTTATTATTACCGGGGCCCACGTAATAACAACTTGTAGTGCATGGAAATCCTAGTGGACTCTGCGGAACAAGCTAATGATCACTATGCATTTGAAACTCCTAAGTTGTTCAAATCTCCAATCTAGTAGAACACTAACCGAGGTAGTTACTATAACACTCTACAAAGTAGGAAGCCTGCCTACGCCTTCTTTGTACTTAACACCTCTACCTATGGTACGAATCGTTTGAGACTCGGTATCTAAGCAAGAGAAGATGGCTAACGCTCGGGAAAGATTTACCTCAACACTGCAAGATTCTTATGTATGAATTTGTACGGTACTTACAACAACCCCAAACTTACCCATTGTAGTTGCTACGATAGACCCCTACATTTGATATCCGTAATACCCCAAGAAGGTAGCGTGGTGTGAATTGTAGTATAACCCATTTACCGCACTCTATTCGGCTTTCGTGGAAACCATATCAACCATATTGGGACTCGTGGAACCCAGGCAAAAATTCAATGTATGCGTCACACGGTCCAGTGTGGCGAAGGGGTCCTTCCTACATCGGACAATCAAGGTCCATGAAGTATGGGATATAACTTATAAGGATGAAAACGACCATTCCTTATTCTCAACAGATTCCCATTTCATTTAGGTACATGGACGACACATGCAAGAAGATTCTTCTCGATTTTCACCCCTATCAGTACCTCCACACTCTCTATCCCTTAATGCACCCCCATCATTTGGGTAGTGCACTCACACCCAGGAAACCACTTTACGGTTGCTATAAGGTACAGTTCGGTCCCGAGGAAGAAGTCATGTGCCCTCACGAGCTTACTTCTGTGTTTCCACTATCATCCCCCCCCCACACGTGGTAGTAATGCACAACCCCATCCTTTGGGAAGTATGCCCGTTTTTTGTAAAAGTAAAGACTATGGAAGAGTCAGAAACTTGAGGAATAAACAAGGTGAAGGGAAGGCCCCATCGTATTTTGTATAGCACTGGATGACTTGCATCAATCAGAGTAAGGTGACTCCGAGGAGGTTTTCTATGCAAGACTAATTGTAACAAGTTCATATGGTGTATGTAAAAGCCGATGTACCCTTAGCAAGATTGTGGTTGTGACTTATTACAATGATGAGACGATCATGGTGGGAAGATTTGCATAGACATCATTAGGGATTACCTTACCCTTATACTTATAGTGCATGACGAATAAGCTTTGCTTTCACTCATAGATGACAACATTTATTCCAAAATAAATGTCTAATTTCGTCGATATGTTTTATGCATGTGAAGCTCATGGAACCACAACAAATGGACATTGGTCAGACCCAACCGGAACCTTTGCCTGCAACAAGAGCTGAGCTCGAAGCTCTAGTAAACCAGCAAGTCGCTAAAGCAATCATCCAATACGAAGCAAGCAACATTGCAAACAGTGGCTGACTAAGAGGAACCATAATGGGAATTGCTCAGGCGATAACTCTTGCCCTAGGTCCTACTGAGGACGGAGTAACGGTGGAGAAGCCTAATAAAAGTCTAGTGAAGAGGAAGATGCATGTGGAGCCTTCGTGTGACAACAAAAGAAAGTTTTCATGCTTGAAGAAAGGAACCCAAGCAAGTTATGACAACTCAAACGCAAACAAAGGAAGGGAAGCAAACCCGCCTCGTGGCACGAAAGCTTTTGGAGCCACCAATGAGGCCAGAGGAAAGGTTTATTTGGGAAATAAGCCGAGATGTGACGAATGCAGGTTTCACCATGAAGGTCGATGCCCAAAACCTAAGTGTGATAGATGTGGAAAGAAGGGACATAGCAAGGATACCTATTGGGCAAGATACCCCAACCGAGGAGGAAGTGGTAACTACAACCAAGGGGATAACGACAACAACCAAAGTGGAAACGGTAATGATAGAGCTCCTGGTTGTTTCAAATGTGGTGACATGGGGCACTTTAGGAAAGATTGCCCTAAGAAGGACCAAGCACGAGGAAGAGCTTCACGAACGAAGCTCGTGAAGCGCGCCAGGATCTGAATAATGCGGCGGGTAGATTCCCTATTAACCAATACTATGCATTCATTTTGATTGATACTGGCACCGACTTCAGCCTTGTATCTATGGAATTTAAGAACCTACTTGGTTTAGAAACAAGTAAGCAAGACATCCCCCCCCCCCTATCCAGTAGAGTTGGCAAATGGGAAATTAGTCGAAGTGGATGAAGTTATTAAGGGTTGTATACTTGAACTTGGAGAGTGAAAATATTCTATCGACCTTCTACCAGTTGGTTTAGGTAGTTTTGATATGGAAGTCGACATGGATTGGATATCTAAGGATGGAGCTGACGTTGTTTGTCAAGAGAAAATCATTCGCATCCCTTTTGCGAATGATGAAATACCTATAGTACACAGCCTTCATACAGTCGATGCGAGGATGCTGGGCCTCATTAGGCAGAAGACTGTGGCATTTCACATTGGTTATGAGAGCGCAGAAGTGTCTCCGAAAAGGCTGCATAGCCTTCCTTGCTCTTATTGTCGACAAGGAGACCAAGGAGCCAAGATTAGAAGACATCCCCATTGTAAAGGAATTTCAACATGTATTTCCCTAAGATTTGTCTGGGCTACCTCCACAACAACGAGTGGAGTTCCGTATGAATCTAGTGCCAGGATCGGCACCAGTGGCGAAGGCACCATACCGGCTAGCTCCGTCCGAAATGCAGGAGCTTTCGACTCAACTGCAAGAGCCACTAGATAAGGGAACTTATCAGGCCGAGCTTCTTACCCTGAGGAGCTCTAGTATTGTTTGTTAGGAAGAAGGACGGTAGTTTTCATGTGTGCATACAGCCTAACCTGAGGAGAACTCAAAAGAATTAATAAGGAAAAGTATTATGCGTAGGTTACAGGAAGTTAAACAACTAACCATCAAGAATCGGTACCCCTTACCGAGAATTGATTATTTGTTTGACCAACTACAAGGTTTCAGCTACTATTCCAAGATTAACTTAAGGACAGGATATCATTAAGTAAGGACACAAGAAGAAAGTATCCCTAAGACGGCCTTTCGGACTCTCTACGGGCATTACGAGTCCCTTGCCATGCCGTTTGGCTTGACGAACGCACCGGCATTATTCATGGATTCCATGAACCGAGTGTGTAAACTATATCTTGATAAATTCGTGATTGTGTTTATTAATGACATCCTCATATACTCGGAAACCAAGAAAGAACATGACCAACATCTGCGAGCTATCTTAGAACCCTTAAAGAAGGAATAGTAGTGTGCAAAGCTGTCGAAGTGCGAATTTTGGATTCACGAGGTGCAATTCTTAGGTCACGTTGTGAATGAGAATAAAATTCATATATACCCTGCCAAGATCGAAGTGACTAAGAATTGAGGAGCCCTAAGACGCCAACTGAGATGCGACAATTTCTGGGGATAGCAGGCTAATACAGACGGTACATAGAGGATTTTTCCAAATATTACTATGCCGCTAACGTCCCTAACCCAAAAGGATAAGAAGTTTGATTTGGTAGAAAAACAAGAAACAGCTTTGCAGACATTGAAGGATAAACACTACGACGCACCTATCTTATCTTTACCCGACGGTACCGACGATTCTGTGGTCTGCTGTGATGCATCTCGACAAGGTCTCGATTACGTGTTGAGGCAACGGGACAAAGTCATCGCATACGCATCACATTAGTTTAAGGTGCAAGAGGAGTACTGCATGACGCACAACCTTAAACTAGGTGCTGTGATTTTCGCGATGAAAATCTGGCGTCATTACTTGCATGGTACTCACTGCACGGTCTTCATCGACCATAAGAGTTTGCAGCACGTTTTCGATCAGAAGGATTTGGATATGAGATAGCGTAGATGGGTTGAGATGTTGAATTATTATGATTGTGAGATCAAGTGTCACCCCGGGCAAGGCGAACGGTGTAGCCAACGCCTTGAGTCGCAAGGAATGCACAAAATGTCACACCCCGACCACGTAAAACAACAAATCATGGCGGAAACGTCGGGGAGTGTCGTAACAGAATCATTGTTTCACAACCATGGATTAAATAATTTCGTTTTATTGAATTATTGAACTCATTGTTTTATTACAAATCAGATAAATACAAATATTATATTTCTAGCTTTAAAGTCGCTAAGGCACGAGTCCATCCTATGTATAGCATGCATCAACAATCATCACATAACAGCACCTGAAACATGTGTAAAAATATGTACGTCAGCATAAAAATGCCTGTGATATACATAGGTTTTATTATAATAGGATTCATGACTTATAAGGTTTAGAAAAATATTTAATCAAAAATAGTCATGAACCTTAAAATATTTTCTTTTATAAATCATACTAAAATTTATAAGAAATCAGATGTTATAACAGAATAATACATAGGTAATTAAATAACTAAGTAAAATGAGTTTGTATAAACTATATTGTTTGTAAAACAATATTTTGATAAAAAGGTTTGTAGTACATATATAAAAATATACCTTGGTTTTAAGAAAGTCGAATAAGTAATATATTAAAATATATTTCAGTTCCAAAATCGTTAAATAAATAGTATATTAAATATACTTTAGTCGTCAAAATAATAATTTTCAGTAGTATATCAAAAGTATACTTTGGTTTTATTAATAACATATTAAACTATGCTTTGGTCTTATATATAACATATTAAACTATGTTTTGGTTTTATAAGTAACATATTAAACTATGTTTTGGTTTTATAAATAACATATCAAACTAGGTTTTAATAATTAACAAATTATATGTTGGTTTTGTACATTATCACACATGAGAGTATATCAAACTATACTTTTAGGAGTATAACAAAATATACAATAAAAAGGTGATTTAAGAATTCATTCAGACCTGATTGTATCAAAATACACATTTGAGACTATAGAAATACGACAAAGGCAATCCCTATTTGGATAAAATATCGGTTTCTAACATTCCATGACAACAGGAATGGGGTGTCAAATCCTATAGCGCTATATCATACTACCAACCGGTCTGGTGAACATAAAATAAGTACTATCCAACAATTTAATTTTATAATCTTTGGAAAAATTAGTGTTTAAACCATAAATAATCATTCAGTTTGTCAAAAGATAGGTACTAATACGTATAATAAATTATACTTTGAAATCATGAACATAACAAATAGGTACACATATTTCACCCCAAAACATTTGAAAACAGTAAAAGAGGGGACTATGTACTCACTTGAGAGTGCTTAGAAGTCTTGAACAACTACCAAGCAAGCTAGAGGGAACATGGAAACCAAACGGCAACTAATATAGGTAACTAAGTAAATAAACCAGACCTAAATCGGGAGATCGGGTAGGATGAGGTTTTGTAAACCAAATGAGTGTGGGAACTCATATGATATGGTTTAACAAAGCCTACATACTAAAACGAAACCTAACCTAAGTGCTTACGACCCATTATGACCCGTTTACGCGTTTGGAACGCCTAACTAATCCTATGACAAGTATTATATGCCTAAACATATTTAATTATGTTGCATAATCAGTTAAGTGACAAAAGTTTGGGTTACATATGCTTAAATATCCATTATGCATAAAAAGGGCATTTTGGTCATTTTCCTAAGGCATATAAACTACCTATCATACAACTATTTAAACGTAGTGACCATAAGGTATAACCACGAAAGGTTATTCCCTATACAACTATGGTCACAAAAACATGTTTGGTCGGATCCTAATGATTGACCAAACGGGTCTAGTTCGAAAGTCTAAGCGGTTGTTTAGACCGCTTGACTTACGACTCTACACAAGCACTAATCTAAAAGTGACGAGCTAAACATGTTTAACAAAGTTTGAAAACAAGTTAGATATCAAAAGAAACGGTTTTGATACCCAAGAATAGTTTGGTTACAAAATACGCTTAAATACGCATTTTGGCCGAAACTACGACTCGTCACTACACCTAATCAACGTGGTAATCAGTAGGTATAGTCACTTGGGACTATAACCATCGTGATTACGATCACGTTGCAAAGTTCAAACGAACTTCGTGTTGACCATAAACTGGTCAATGTAGAAAGTCAAACAAAGTTTGACTTTCACGCTAAAAACGCGAAAAAGAACGAAAGAATACTTACAAAAGGTCCAAGAATGGAAGTTTGATCCAATTATTCTCAGGTATGAAGTGAAATCACTTCAACTTAGAGAGCAATCAGATCAAGTGTGAGTTTTGAGTGCAAAAGGGGTGGGGTATTTATAGTTTTTGGAGAGCCGTTAAGATCGTTCCTTGTAAAACGAGCTTTAATCTCCATCGTACACATCATACTCAGTGATTTGAATATTATGGGCACCTCCAAAAGAGCCCATAGGATCATAAAAACCATTTGCAAGAGCTGGAAATGGCTGGAACAGGCTGTAAACAACCGGAAAATCATTTTTGAAGATCTGATCTTTTTACACGGCCCACGTAGATGACAGACAGGGGCTACGCGGCCCGCCTGGCTTCTGTAGATCAGCAAACAGTTTCAAAAGTTGTTGTTTCAGTCCCTGCATGTATTTAAGGCCCATTTTGACACGTTTGAGGCCCGTTAAGCCATTTTCAAGGCTCTACAATGATGCATAAACATAAGGGACATGAAACATGCTCAAAAATATGTCGGATGTCGGTTCGTTTGGCCGTACGATCACGTTATTCAGTTAATTACGACGAAACACGAATGGAAGTGAAAAACGATCCAAATTACGCGACGAATGGATTTTTATCATGCCAATCACTAAAATAAAATATTTTAGTGGTTACATAAATTTTTGGATGTCCGGATGTATTCAGAACGTAAAATATGAGCGAAAATGCAAACTTATGCACTTTTTGACGCTTTTACTCCCTATTGATCAATAAAGTTTATTTTAGCGCACAAAACACCTCAAAGCCTATTTCTAAGATATGTAAAGGATATTTAGGGCATATTTTACTTATGATCAAGTTTCAGGATGTTTGTTACAGTACGAATCGGCATACTTTCGCAGTTTGTCAAAATTAGTCCCTGTAAGCGAATAAACTTGATTTCGGCATACCAAACCCTCCAAAACTTATTTCTAAGTTATGTAAAGGTTATTTAAGGTATGTTAAGCCTATGTCACTATTACAGAGTGTTTGTTGCATTAAACTGGTTATATTTACGCATCAGTTTGCGTATAACCTTCCAGAAAGCGATTTAAAGCTCGAAACTGAACAAGAATTGATATGTGCAAATGATATACATACTTATACAAATCCCAAGTATGAAATACAATATTTCATTGGTTTGGTATTTGTTTGATGGTTGAAGTGACACAGGTGTCATAGTCTCCCTTACTTTAGGAAATTTCGTCCCGAAATTTAATTTTAGAGGAAACTTGTGAGGACAACTGTGATGGTTTCGCTTTCGAATGAATCCTTCGAACCCTAAGTAAAACTCTAGGCCATGTTCGGATTCTTAGCGAAATCGTCAACTATCAAAGTGGAGTCCTTGTAGTAACAAAACATGGAGTTTCGAACTACGGACAGAAGAACGTTTCTTATGAAGACTTATCATAGGAAACTCATGTGTGCTTGAAATCAGAATTGGAGAGTGTAAGATAAAATGACATTGGTCAAGGTCCAGGACTTCTAGTAACTTAAATAACGCTATGTTCGCAATGTAATAAGGAACACTTATATATAGGAAGTACCAGCGGCGTATCCACCATGCCCCTTTCTACATTGTTCTCGTTTCGTTATTCTCATCACTATAGGTCTTAACACATGACAAAACTTGTTGTGGTTTCTGTGCACTGAATTCCATAATTATATACGCATCCATAATTACGTAATTCCTTGCACAGTCCGCATAGTTCATTTCATAATGTGTAGGGGAAAATCAATTGAATAAACATGAAGCGATTTGACTAGACCACCAAAGGATCTTTTTAACTAGATCAACGAACGATCTTTTTAACTAGATCAACACATGATCTTCTTAACTAAATCGTCGTACAATCTCCTTAAATAGACCACTTAAGGGATCTTTTCAATTATATCATCACATGATATTGCTAACCAGATTTTCAAATTAATCTGTTTAACTAGACCACTCAAGGGTTCCGATTATAGAATAGTACTTTATAACCCAAGGGACTTAACTACAACGTAGAAGTCCATTAAGGATTAAGATAGTACCTACAGATATCCTTCTATGAATCCCTTATACAAAGATATGGAAGATTCTACGAGGATTTGGATATCAAAAATTCATATTACACAAAAACACAAGTCATAAAAGGAATCACATAAGCACACAATCACATAATTGTTTAACTTGATCTTCATTTTGTTAATTTTCTTGTTTAATTAAGCACACGAGTATTCAAAGCACACCGGGAATCCAATCCGTGAATTCCGTTTGGCAATTTAAACATCTTCAAGAATCTAACTATGAAGATAGGAAGATCTTAATAGGAATTCATCTTTGTTTCTTGAAAAGAAACGAGCATTTAAGATTTTTGGGGAGATCACAAGTGATCCTAAAAATGACAGAACCACACGAGTAGTTTGTCTTGGTGTCGGCATCAAAAGGTTGCATCAAACATTCACACAATCATATCAGTTTCGCAAAATAAAAATTGAAACAACAAATTTTATTTATATAACAACTGAGTCGATTCAAACATCAAAAGATAACAACCAAGGAATTTCAAAAGACTAATTGTTCACTGCTGCATCGTTGCCTGCGTTCGCCTCATTGATGTTAAACACTCGTCCACGCGCTGGATTTGCGTTAACAAGTCTTGGGCAATTGTTTCTGTAGTGAGTAAGATCACCACAGTTATAACATGACCCGGGTGGGAATCGCGCTTGGACAGCAGCAGGCTTTGCAGCAGCTTGGTTTGGATAACGGTAGGTATCGACCAAATGTCCCAATCGCCCACAGTGGGTACATTTGTGACACTGCACTTGCTCCAGATGATGATGGTTGCATTTGTTGCACAAAGGTGCGGTACTAACATAATTTTGCCTTTTACGAGGTTGGGCTGGCTGGTTTGGTGCAACCTGTTGTTCTGAACAGTTATGGCACAATTTTGAGAAGCCTTGCGCTTTTTCTTCTAGGGTGTCTCGGCCTATTTTTCCTTTGGTTCATCTTGAGCAGTCTTGTCAGATGGTCTTGGGTCGCCTTTTCGAGAAAGCTTACCCTTCCTGATATGGGATTCAGTCAGGGTGGCAGACAGTTCTATGGCCTGTCTGATGGTAGTAGGGTTGCTGCCAGTAACGATATCCTGAACTAAGTCAGGAAGACCATCAATGTACTTTTCAATCGCCTTCTCCACAGGCGTAACCATAGCAGGACATAACAGGCTCAGCTCCTCATAACGGTCAGTATAGGCTCGATGTTCACCACTGTCTTGCTTTAAATCATCGAATTCTCTTTCCAATGCTCTAAGCTCATGACGAGGACAAAACTCCTTCATCATTAGAGCTCGAAGCTCCTCCCAAGTTTGAGCTAGTGCCACATCGGCACCCCTATCACGCATCACCCTGTTCTACCATGTAAGAGCACGCTTCTCAAACATGCTGGATGCAAACTCAACTTTACGCTCATTCGGACATTGCACATGCCTGAATGTGTTCTCCAAACTTTAAAACCATTGCAGGAGCGCGGTTGCTCCTTGAGACCCAGAAAACTTCAAAGGTTTAGCAGAGTTGAAGGTCTTGAAATTACACGAAGCATTGTTGTTGTTGTTGTTGTATATCTGATGGATCTCGGTTACTAGGCTCGGAAGCACAGCAGCCATTTGCTGAGCGACAAGGGCTGCGACTTCTTCATTAGTTTGAGGCTGTGCTTCTCGTCGAGGAGGCATTGTCTAAAAATAACAAGAAATCATGAGGGAAAACAAGTGAAATGACATCGGGTAAGAATAGGATGTTACAATTACCGACCAAAAAGCATGGGTGACGGTCATTTGTTCGAACCACAAAGCAAACAAATGACACAAAAAAGCTGAATCAAAGTAAATAGGTCTTCATAATCTATCGCGAAGACATGCTCGCCTATAAGTGGACACTCACCCCAAGAGTTCCCAGGTAAGAGTGACTGGTCTGATACTGCGGATTTGTACGAACACTCTAGCCTTAGACAGAAGACTTAGGGTACAGGCACCCACCCTTCCAGTTTGCACGTGTTCAAATTATTTAGACCCAAACTTTGACGAGATTTTGAAAACTTAGAAGGTTCAAAACCTAGTAATCAATCATCCTAGAACAGATGATTAGTTTTCAAAGCGGAATCGAAATTTGTGTTCTCGTTGTGGTTGTCACCTAAGGATAGGCGACGGTATTGTTTTAAAACTAAACACAAGATAACTTATGTTAGGGTCCTAGGAAGGTTATAGTCTAGGTCAAAGCATTACTAATAACCTAATTCCCTATAACCATTGGCTCTGATACCAAGTTTTCTGTCACACCCCGACCACGTAAAACAACAAATCATGGCGGAAACGTCGGGGAGTGTCGTAACAGAATCATTGTTTCACAACCATGGATTAAATAATTTCGTTTTATTGAATTATTGAACTCATTGTTTTATTACAAATCAGATAAATAAAATATTATCTTTCTAGTTTTAAAGTCGCTAAGGCACGAGTCCATCCTATGTATAGCATGCATCAACAATCATCACATAACAGCACCTGAAACATGTGTAAAAATAGGTACGTCAGCATAAAAATGCATGTGAGATACATAGGTTTTATTATAATAGGATTCATGACTTATAAGTTTTAGAAAAATATTTAATCAAAAATAGTCATGAACCTTAAAATATTTTCTTTTATAAATCATACTAAAATTTATAAGAAATCAGATGTTATAACAGAATAATACATAGGTAATTAAATAACTAAGTAAAATGAGTTTGTATAAAATATATTGTTTGTAAAACAATATTTTGATAAAAAGGTTTGTAGTACATATATAAAAATATACTTTGGTTTTAAGAAAGTCGAATAAGTAATATATTAAAATATAGTTCAGTTCCAAAATCATTAAATAAATAGTATATTAAATATACTTTAGTCGTCAAAATAATAATTTTCAGTAGTATATCAAAAGTATACTTTGGTTTTATTAATAACATATTAAACTATGCTTTGGTCTTATATATAACATATTAAACTATGTTTTGGTTTTATGAGTAACATATTAAACTATGTTTTGGTTTTATAAATAACATATCAAACTATGTTTTAATAATTAACAAATTATATGTTGGTTTTGTACATTATCACACATGAGAGTATATCAAACTATACTTTTGGGAGTATAACAAAATATACAATAAAAAGGTGATTTAAGAATTCATTCAGACCTGAGTGTATCAAAATACACTTTTGAGACTATAGAAATAACACAAAGGCAATCCATATTTGGATAAAATATCGGTTTCTGACATTCCATGACAACATGAATGGGGTGTCAAATCCTATAGCGCTATATCATACTACCAACCGGTCTGGTGAACATAAAATAAGTACTATCCAACAATTTAATTTTATAATCTTTGGGAAAATTAGTGTTTAAACCATAAATAATCATTCAGTTTGTCAAAAGATAGGTACTAATACGTATAATAAATTATACTTTGAAATCATGAACATAACAAATAGGTACACATATTTCACCCCAAAACATTTGAAAACAGTAAAAGAGGGGACTATGTACTCACTTGAGAGTGCTTAGAAGTCTTGAACAACTACCAAGCAAGCTAGAGGGATCACGGAAATCAAACGGCACCTAATATAGGTAACTAAGTAAATAAACCGGACCTAAATCGGGAGATCGGATAGGCCGAGGTTTCGTAAACCAAATGAGTGTGGGAACTCATATGATATGGTTTAACAAAGCCTACATACTAAAACAAAACCTAACCTAAGTGCTTACGACCCATTATGACCCGTTTAGGTAGCTTACGCTACTTTAACGCGTCGTTCGCGTAAAATGCGTTTGGAACGCCTAACTAGTCCTATGACAAGTATTATATGCCTAAACTTATTTACTTATGTTGCATAATCAGTTAAGTGACAAAAGTTTGGGTTACATATGCTTAAATATCAATTATGCATAAAAAAGGCATTTTGGTCATTTTCCTAAGGCATATAAACTACCTATCATACAACTACTTAAACGTAGTGACCATAAGGTATAACCTCGAAAGGTTATTCCCTATACAACTATGGTCACAAAAACATGTTTGGTCGGATCCTAATGATCGACCAAACGGGTCTAGTTCGAAAGTCTAAGCGGTTGTTTAGACCGCTTGACTTACGACTCTACACAAGCACTAATCTAAAAGTGACGAGCTAAACATGTTTAACAAAGTTTGAAAACAAGTTAGATATCAAAATAAACGGTTTTGATACCCAAGAATAGTTTGGTTACAAAATACGCTTAAATACGCATTTTGGCCGAAACTACGACTCGTCACTACACCTAATCAACGTGGTAATCAGTAGGTATAGTCACTTGGGACTACAACCATCGTGATTACGCTCACGTTGCAAAGTTCAAACGAACTTCGTGTTGACCATAAACTGGTCAATGCAGAAAGTCAAACAAAGTTTGACTTTCACGCTAAAACGCGAAAAAGAACGAAAGAATACTTACAAAAGGTCCAAGAATGGAAGTTTGATCCAATTATTCTCAGGTATGAAGTGAAATCACTTCAACTTAGAGAGCAATCAGATCAAGTGTGAGTTTTGAGTGCAAAAGGGGTGGGGTATTTATAGTTTTTAGAGAGCCGTTAAGATCGTTCCTCGTAAAACGAGCTTTAATCTCCACCATACACATCATACCCACTAATTTGAATACCATGGGCACCTCCACAAGAGCCCATAGGATCATAAAAACCATTTGCAAGAGCTGGAAATGGCTGGAACAGGCTGTAAACAGCTGGAAAATCATTTTTGCAGATCTGATCTATTTACATGGCCCGCGTAGATGACAGACAGGGGCTACGCGGCCCGCCTGGCTTCTGCAGATCAGCAAACAGTTTCAAAATTTGCTGTTTCAATCCCTGCATGTATTTAAGGCCCATTTTGACACGTTTGAGGCCCGTTAAGCCATTTTCAAGGCTCTACAATGATGCCTAAACATAAGGGACATGAAAATGCTAAAAAATATGTCGGATGTCGGTTCGTTTGGCCGTACGATCATGTTATTCGGTTAATTACGACGAAACACGAATGGACGTGAAAAACGATATAAATTACGCGACGAATGGATTTTTATCATGCCAATCACTAAAATAAAATATTTTAGTGGTTACATAAATTTTTGGATGTCCGGATGTATTCAGAATGTAAGATATGCGCGAAAATGCAAACTTATGCACTTTTTGACGCTTTTAGTCCCTATTGATCAATAAAGTTTATTTTAGCGCACAAAACACCTCAAAGCCTATTTCTAAGCTATGTAAAGGATATTTAGGGCATATTTTACTTATGATCAAGTTCCGGAATGTTCGTTACAGTACGAATCGGCATACTTTCGCAGTTTGTCGAAATTAGTCCCTGTAAGCGAATAAACTTGATTTCGGTATACCAAACCCTCCAAAACTTATTTCTAAGGTATGTTAAGCCTATGTCACTGTTCTGGAGTGTTTGTTGCATTAAACTGGTTATATTTACGCATCAATTTGCGTATAACCTTCCAGAAAGCGATTTAAAGCTCGAAACTGAACAAGAATTGATATGTGAAAATGATACATATAATTATACAAATCCCAAGTATGAAATACAATATTTCATTGGTTTGGTATTTGTTTGATGGTTGAAGTGACACAGGTGTCACACAAAACCTCTAAGGGTGCGAGCCTTAGAGATGACGATACAAACTAGTCTCACAGTTCGGCTTCGTGAAGCCCAGCAGGAAGCACATAAACCAGAGAACTTACTAGCTAAATCACTGCGTGGTATGGAAGTGGAATTGGTTCCAATGGAAAACGGAACATTATACTTCATGGAACGAATTTGTGTACCAGTCTTCGGTAAACTACGAGCATTTATTCTGGTTGAGGCTCACAAGTTAAGGTACTCGATCCATCCTGGATCTGACAAGATATACCAAGAATTAAAGGATTTTATTGGCAGACCAAGATGAAAGTCGACATCGCTATATATGTGGGTAACTGCCTTACTTGCGCCAAAGTTAAGGCAGAATACCAGAAACCTTCAGTGCTACTGCAACAACCTGAGATTCCCGTTTGGAAGTGGAAACAGATCTTAATGGATTTTGTTACCAAGCTGCCAAGAACCCAAAAAGGACACGATATGATTTGGGTGGTTATTGATCGGCTCACGAAGTCTGCACACGTTTTGCCAATCTGTGAGAAAGTTAGCACATGGGAGCTAGCAGAAATTTACCTCGGGGAGATTGTGACACCTCATGGAGTGCCTGTATCTATCATATCTGACCGAGATGGTCACTTTATGTCAATAATTTGGCAGACATTTCAGAAAGGCTTTTGGATCATAGTTGAATCTTAAAACTGCCTTTCACCCCCAGACGGACGGCCAAAGTGAACGAACAATACAGACTTTGGAAGATATGTTACGTGCTTGTGTGATGGACTTTGGTGGAAGTTGGAATACTTGCTTGCCTTTAGTGGGGTTTTCCTACAACAATAGCATTCACATTAGCATTCAGGCCGCCCCGTTTGAAGCTCTAAATGGACGTAAGTGTCGATCCCCGCTGTGTTGGGCGGAGACCGGAGATACACAGGTTATTAGCCCCGAGATTGATTCAGAAAACTACGCACTAGATAGTTCAGATGTGTGATCGTATCAAGTCAGCACGTGATAGACAGAAGAGTTACGTCGACAAGTGGTAGAGGCCGTTGGAATTTGGAGTTGATAATATGGTCTTTTTAAAAGTCTCGCCTTGGAAAGGCGTGGTACGGTTCGGTAAGCATGAAAAGTTAAACCCACGGTACGTTGGACCCTTTGAGATCCTGGAAGGGATCGAAACCGTTGCATACAAGATAAAACTTCCAGAAGAACTTACCAGTGTCCATGACACGTTTCACGTGTCTAATCTTAAGAAGATTCCAACTCAGAAAACAGTTGTCAATCCCACAGACGAGATCCACGCCAACGACAAACTTCAATTTACTGATTAAACTGTCAAGGTTACGGACTGGGAAGTCCACCTGACACGAAGAAGTCGCATTAAGCATGTCAAAGTTCTTTAGAATTCGCGTCATGGCCCAGAGTTCACTTGGGAACACGAATACCAGATCAAGGCAAAGTACACACATTTATTTCACAACTCCCCTGCGACCGATAACACAACTTGAATTTCGGGGACGAAATTCTTTTAACGGGGGGAGAATGTGACAACCGGTACTTTTCAATGTATTCCGTACAATGTTAAACAGTAATTTGTGCATTAATGACTGTGCCTGATTTAATTAATAACATGAATGATTTTCTGAATGTTGTCATACACATACAAGTGCATTACATGTTGCAAGATTATTTATCATTACTGCATGCAACACAGTAAGGTCCCATTAGTGCACAGAACAAAGTTAACACAGTTATCAGGCACACTAGAAGTACTGACTGAAGTTCAGTACTCAGACAGACATGATGTTTAGACACAGAATGAGCCCGAAAACCAAGAGTTACACTAGAATAGTGTGTAGGAAACTAGGGATCATAAAACTGCCTTCCGAGTGATAGTTTAAGTGCCGGAAAGTACCCGAAACACAATAAAACTGCAGAATTCTACAGAAAACAGCAAAATTCAGCTTTTTAACATCAAAATATAATTCAAAATTATGGTTTAATGGTCCAGAATACTTTCCTAAGTGTCGGGAATCAAAACTGTCATAAAAGGGAACATAAAGCACACTAAACTGCGTAATTTAGCACCTTAACGAACCGGTAACCAACCGAACAACTGGACACTACCCGAAACACCAAATTTTCACTAGAAGCACTGTTTTAGTGTTACGAGGCTAGTTAGGGTCACCGAACATCATAACATATCCTATAAACACTAAACACTTATAACACTAACTAATATACTTGAAATCTAACCTTAATCTTCAACTTACCATTTCATCACAACTAGACCCCCCCCCCCTCACAACCGGTTATGGACATGGGGACCCACCCCATGATTTCTTTTATTTGTTTATTAGATTTGTTGTTTAAACTTGAAACATAAAAACCAAAGGTTAACTATGTGTTGGAAGAATTCTACTTAAAACCACGAGATTAAACTCATTTCATTCATCACTTTCAAACTCACCATTTCACATCTTCCTTCCTCCCTTGATCTCGGCCCAACACCACCACCATAACCTCCAACTTTCTAGCTTCTTTCAATGCATCCTAAGTGTTCTTTAAGGTGTCTTAAGCCCATCTAAGAAGGTTTCAAGCATCGAAATTGGAAGGACCTTATCAAGGAGCTATTAACCACACTATTTCATCATCATCTTCATCTTTGTTCTTCCCTAGCCTTAGAGCTAGTAATAAGATCATTTAGCCATGTTCTTACTTCTAATTTTAGTGGTTAAAGTGTTATGTAATTTGTTAAACTAAAGAATCTCAAAGGAACATGAAGATGATCACTAACATAAAGCTTAATAACATAAAAATCTAAGTTGTTTTAGTGTATGTATGATACTTGATTGTTGATTTCTTGTGTTCATGATGTTGATCATCATAAGAGGCTGGCTAGATGATGATTAAACACATGATCTCGCAAGTATAAGGATGAATCTTGAGAAAATCATAATGATCATCCTTTATGTTAAACATGAACTTGAATATAAACTTGATTTAGTGTATGATGACTTTTGATACATGTTGTGAGTCTTGAAAATGGATGATTTCAAACATATTCTTTTCTAGAAAACAAAGTTTATTACAAAATTTACATGGCCATGGTTTTTAAAGAAGTTAAACATGTTTTAAGTACTAATCAAGGCTAGAAAAATGTTTGTAGCAAGAAGAATACAAAAAAAAAACATTTTTAGAAAACCTTCATACAAGTTGTGAAGAACTAAAAATTACAAGAATGAGTTTTATAAAATATAAACCATGTTTTTAGAGGTAACTAAACCTACTAAATAACATATGAAGTTACTACAAATTGTTACCAACTTTCAAGTTCATGTCTTAGTGTAAATTGCATATTTAAAGCATATGGTAAGTCTTGTTTATGTTGTTGATGATTGGTGATGATTTTTTAAAGAAAATGATAAGCTTGAAAGCATGGAAATTTTAAAGAAACCTCCATTTTTAAGGGGAAACTATGGAAAAATTTTTGTAGAAATTAAACACTTAGAAATTTTTTTTTAAACAAGTGTTTACAAGTAAATTTTATCAAGGTTTTCATATAAAAACTAGCTATAATTTTTATTACAAAAATTACAATATTGGAGGTTGATTTTTTATAATAAAAATGACTAAGTATATATTTCGGAGAATATATATTTAGATGTCACAAATTGTGTGCTATTTGTATATTGATTGTATTAGTTATATTATTTTAGGAACTTGAAAATAATATAACACACCAAAATACCAAAAATTGGAATACGAAATACTACCAAAATTCCAAGAAAATAAATATATAATTTATACCCGAATAATGGACAAACGGACATAAGGACTATAAGTGTATACATTCCGGAAATAAATTCGTAACTTAACAAATGTGTCAAACGGTATCCTTGGAACCGAAGAAACGGGAAATATGAATTTTTAGAAGTGTTACAAAATATATCATATTTTGTCAAACAGAAAATATATTATTTTTTAGAGAAGAAAAATATATATTTTCCTAAACACTTTGAAGATATATTATTTTTGAGCGGAGAAAAATATATATTTTCTCAAACAAGTTAAAAATACATTATTTTGGGTGAAAAATAGAAATATATATATTTTCTAAAGTTAATCTTAAAAATATATATATATTATTTTTGAGATATATATGAAGGTATATATATTTTTTTTCCAAGTTAAGTATAATTGTTTTGCCAAGTAAAGTTTATAGATAACTTTCTATAAAAGTTTTCTTAGAATACATATATTTTAAGAATATAAATTGGTGATTTTTAGTTGATTAAAAATAATATTCTAGAAAATTAAATACAAGATTAAGTATAAAATACTTAATAAATACAAGAAGATATGTATTCTCATACGTATAATTACACACCGGAATACGCCGCCAATATTTGGCAAAATACATAAGTATAGAAAATACACAAGTGTAAGTATACCCATACTTGGGAAATCTTCATGAATGAATTACAAAACGAAATAAGTCAAAAATGTATTACTTTAACAAATATTTCAAATAATTGATGAATATAATTTAAGTTAAAATAATATTATTTTAACTAATAATTATATACTTTGGAATTATAAAATGTACATCAAAGATGTAACTCAAAGTATACCAAGAAGTCCAAAATAGGTCTTAATAAACAACTAAGACTAAGAGTCATCACATCGACCTAAGCGTCTAATAAAACATAACACATGTGTAGGTAGTGGTACGACATCAGGAAGAGATCTTTGAGTTACAGGAGACAGGACGCAAATCAGTGAGTTCCTGTCCCCCTTTTCTTTTAACTGTTTTCGGTTTATAACTTCGGGGGTGAAATACATGTTACAAATGTTTCAAATGTTTACAAATGGTATGGTTAGCTACAGAATGAACTGTTAGATCATGTGAATGGGTAGGCGCACTCTTAAGACCCTTAATCCTAGTATAAGGACCGAGGGACATGAGTGGTAGATCTATCTGGGTGTTGCGAGCCCCACCCCTGGGCCGGAAGTGGCCGAAGGTGGTGACTATGTCTTCCAGCCGGAGGCCCGGTACAAAATCCGCTAGGTTTGAGCCTTCCTATGCCATTGCACACATATTAATGTATTAGCTACACGTTAATTGATCTGTTCATAGACGCTTTCATACCGGATTACAAAGGCATACATACAAATGTTTACAAGATTTTTCGAACTCATACAGAAACACATGAACTCGCTCAACTTTTGTTGATGTTTTCAAAATTACATGTATTTCAGGAAACAAGATGGATCTTGGGCGCTGATGCTGTTTTCAAGACGTAAATTTCAAGTTTAAATGTCATCCACTTTTGATTTGTTACATAACTTGAGGATTTGTTGGTTGAAACCTAAATGAATTGTGTTGTAACATTTTAAACTTATGGATGGATGAACATCATGTTTTAATCATATAGTTGGTTATTATAATTGAATGCAATGATATTGAGCAAGTCACACATCATACGCTTCCGCAAAAGTCAGGGTGTGACATCGCCCAATATCCGATTGTCCGTTATCCACGTCTAGTCTAAGGGTAATATATAAGTGCACTTCATATGTGTATATTTTGTGTATCATTTTCCGACAAAGTTATACACGAAGTTTCTTGTCCGATTTATGCTTTTGTGTATTTAATACGATCTCATGTATGGTGTATTCTTTGTATTTAGTTAGTAGGATCCTAACTTTAATACATACACACAATATACATGCATTTATATACATATACATAGGATGGTGGCAAATTATATAAATATATTTTTGTCCCTAAAAATATATATAATAAATAACACCCCTTTTAACTTATGCAAATATATATAAGTTGTTTATTAAATCCTTGTAGATTAATGCTTAAACCTTTTCATTAAAACTTTCTTAATGACAATTATTGTCACTAATCGTGTTTAGCCTTGTTAATCACCCCGTTAATCATACTTTAATCGCGATTAGATTTTACAAAATTTTCCCATAGTTTTCCCTAAACTATGGTGTTTTCCACGTTTTAAAAATGCATTAGTTTCGTGTTTAAATCCATAATCACAATCGACTTCAATCAAGTTCCAAGAACACTACTTTTTCAAATAATAATTCACACATGATTATCCTCATAATCCTTGAACTTTATATATATTTCAACCATACTTTTTAATAAACATGATGTCACTTTTAATTCTTTTAACAAGATTTTCTAAACCATAATATTTAACACACTTTCTAACCTTGTTCTTCCATTTGAACTACTTTTTAAGATGTTCATAATGAAAATCATGGTACTTATTATTTATAAAAGTCACATATACGTAAGAATTCATTGTTAAGTTGTAGTAAAGTTCATGGATCATGAGGTTGATGATCTTGTTTAGATTTAAACACCACAATGTTTAAATCATCATTTATAATCTTAATCATACAAGATCATACACTTAAACAACTTACTTTAACATAATCAACAGCATCATAAGCATAATCTAACACAAAACAACATAATCTACACATAATATATCACATTAGTAGACTTTTTATGTAAAGATTAGTGTCTTAATCTTTGATTAATGTTTTGTTCAAGATGATTAACATGTACTTTAGTAATCTACATGTTATAACAAGCTTAGAATAAGTGAATTGAAGTCTTACAACTTTGCACAAGGTTTAGATGAAGATTAAGAGAAGATAAAAGCTCCAAAGTACTTCTTAATGATCCCTTAAGCTTGCAAGTTCCATGAACCACCTTGAAATGAGGTTTTATGGCTTAAAATTGGTTGTTGATGAAGTGAAAATGGATGTAGTATGTGTGTGTATGTTGCCCGATTACAAAGGTAGGCAAGAAGAAGGATTTTGAAGCTCTAAAGTAGGGTAAATGAGATGAAAAATGATAAAGATAAGAATGTTATAATTGTTGTAAATTATTTAGTCAAGATTCAAATCTTTAACACCATACTCAATCTTGAAAATTTTCAACATAAATCAAGTGGGTGGTGGGGGGGGGGGGGGTACAAGGTAGTATTTTATTAATTTATTTATTTACCATGTGTAAAAATTTGTTAATTATGCTAGATATTTTGGTCATTAGACGTAATTAGGTAATTAGGGGTTAAAGATAGTTTAGGGTTATAAATAAGGTCTAATTAGTTTACTAGTTTAGTGAGTATAAGTTTTGGATGGTAAAAATACTACTAGCTCGCTCATCGGTTCGATATCGGGTGATATACGAAAGTTATAGTTTAATACCGGGAGATATGGTTTTAATTTGACGTCGAAGTTATGGCGTCTATTCAAGGCGTTTACGACACCAAAATATCGTTCACTAGTTCGCTAGATGATTCTTTAGGCGTTAGGGTGATAAAAATATTGATTACTAGTCCGTTAGATAAAATGGACAAGCTGTGCCAGTAGCGGAGAAACACCGGTCGCTTGTGTTTCGGATATCCCATTGATATCCCCAAACTTATTTAAGGTGTAAAATATTATTTACAAGTTCTACGGACACTAAAATGATGTATTTTAGTGTTGCGGACAATTTATTTTTGTTACAGTTAGGCGCGGATCGGACACTAAAATACCACATCCGTGTGTCCTGATATTCAATAAACGGCTGAAACCTATCTTTCCACGTAAGGTAATTTTCTACCTTCATCATCTTTAGCGGTTGGCTAGTAGTGCCAACTTCATGCTCCATCCTCAATTCATTCAGATTTGACATATTCTAGATTTTTAACGCAACCGACTGGTTAGAAATGGTTAAAAATTATCCGAAACTTGTTTTTACTAAAATGTACCGTTAGACTCGTCTTAAAATTACGAATCCAATGATATACAATGTCAAAAACCTATTTCAGAATTTTCGTGCTTTTTCTTTCTTAAAAATCAAAGGAATCTAACCGTGTAGTCAGTTTATAAAGATTGTTCACAGAACAAGCTCTGCCCTTAAAAGCGTTTAAAACCGAATACGTCAGCTGGTTAAAGTTCCACTTTTGTGTAATAAGTGTTAAAATCGGAATGATTGAAACTAATCAAGTTCGGAACACTTCAACTTAACAAATTCGGAATACTACACCAAATTTAGGCAAGTATAACCTTAAATTCAGACAAGTTCAAATCCGTACAAGTTAACAAATCCGAAGCCTGATTTTGTTAAATTCGGATTGTGAGAAATCCTGGCAACTGATTAAATTTAAACAATTGTTAAGTATTGACAAGTGTAAATTCGGAATGGTCTTAGCAGCAAATTCAGAACACACCAACAAATTCGAAACCTAATATTAAATCTGGACTCTTTAAGGTTAAATTCGGATAAGGGTTGGGTTTGCAAATTCGGAATGTAATGCAAAATTCAAACCCAGAATTTAGATTCTGACTAGATAAAATCGGCCAACACAAATTCAGAACAACTGACAAATTCAGAAATGACAAATACGGACTAATGATAAATCCGGACTAATGTCAAACTCGGAATTGTCTTTGTAATTCCTAAATTTGTGTGGTTTTGGTAAATCGCAAAACTATGACTTCACGGTAATGCGAGTTTACCCACAAACTTAAGAAAACCCTAATGACCAAAGATGAATAACGGCAGAAAAAATTCTTCAACTAAAAACATGAATCCTATAGAATCAATCTCGAACCGTACAATAAGAGCAAAAGCTCTGATACCAATTATAGGTCCCTATCACGTGGATCGCTACGAGATTGACAATTAACCAAGGGTGCGGAATCCCCTTGATAGATCACTAACACATAAACAAGTAATATAATGAAGAACACACAAAACACTTTAAACCGATCTTATATGATTATCAAACTCAACATTTACAATCACTCAAGATCACAAGAAACTCACAGCCACTCTCTGTGTTTTCTCTCACTCTCTGTAACTTCTCTTAGACTGTCTAACCTAAACCCTAAAGCATAGAACTATTTATATAACACAACCATGCAAACTGGGCTAGGCCCATGTACACAATAACACAAATCCGGACATGATATCCTCTCAAATTCGAACTCCTTAAATAATCAACAAATTCGAATTCGAGTCATATTTCACAAATTCGGACTTCCCTTCATCTTCACAAACTTGGACTTCACTTAACCTTCACAAGTTCGGACTAGTCTTGTATATACAAACTCGGACTTGTCTTCATTACCGCATAAACTCAAAATCCCTTGAATTCTTCATATCCAAGTCTTGTTCAATATATCCAAAGACTAAACCAAAGTTGTTGTCACATAACATGCACCAACGGTTTGGGTCAACCCGCTTCGAGAAAAAAATGTTTATTTTATTTTATTTTATTTTATTTTATTGGTGAACCAGATGGGTTGCAAATAAAGCACACGAGGCGTAGATTCAAGTTCAAATTCGCCACTAAACGTTTCATCTCATGGAGGAGGAAATCCTAAGGATTTGTACAGACCGTTTGAGTCCAACGACGTGAGATCGGTTTCTGGTTCTAGCAGAAGTAAAAAAGTTTCTTAGTTTTTCATGATCCATGTAGGTTGCAACTTTTGGTTCATTAATGTTGTTATGGAATTGTATGATATCTGAATCATGTTTCATCTGGTTGTAGTGATTGGATTGTAAATGTGGACCCGGATTACCTATGGATATTTCTTATTTGATCATAGCTCAGATCCTTTCCTTTCAAACATATCTCGTGTTATAAATTCTAAATCAATAGAAGTCCAGTATTCGAATAATTTTATATGTTTCTTTTAAGTATAACCAAAATCCGCTCAATTCATTTTCAAACGAGCTATTTGAATAGTACTCACTACATGGATGTGATGTGGTTTGTAATCCACGCGATATTAATGATAGTTGTGATAAATTGATTATATAAGAATCATAAATGTCTGTTTAGCGATATATACACAATAAGATCCATGACAAAAAATACATTTTCTATAATCAAGAAATGAATGCACAAATATAACGTATAAAGTGAATACACAAGCATAAAAATAGAATTAAAACTTTATGTAAACTGTTATTATTATGAAATGAATTGAAGATACATAAATATAAAAAAATAAGAGGTAATGCTCTGTTATATAGGGGAAGGTTCATTGGGAACACTAAAAAAGTGAGAAACAGCGGGGAACCGACTCAAACGAACACCGATTGACTCATTCCAGCGGCGTTGGAACCGACTCGTCGAACCCTAAACCCTAACTCCTAAACTCTAAACCCTAAAGCTAAAAATAACGCTAAAACCTAAGTTAAACCGTAAAATCTAAACTATAAACCCTAAGAGCTAAACCCTAAAAGCTAAACCCTAAAAGCTAAACCCTAAAGCTAAACCCTAAAACTAAACCCTAAAGCTAGACCCTAAAGCTAAATGTTGGATCGTCGTGTGACCCTAACGAGTCAATCTGAGTAGTTCATCATCAAAAACAAAGGCGGAATCAATGTAAATGATGTCAACACAGCTTGATACTTTCTAATCTTTATCTATTACTGATTTCCTGAGCTTTTATAGATCTGATTACAATTCGGCAGCACCTCGGCTCTGAAACACACACTTCTAATTCCGTATGAAATGAATCAGGCACACAGGTATTTATAGAGGCTCTAATTCCGCATGAAACCAGTCCACATGAAATTACATGTTCAAGCGATATTACTAATTCCGTGCGAAATTACACTAGTATAATTTCATGCGGAATTACCCTAAAATACAGTTTCTCGATTTCCGTGCCCTGATCTATCTAGTATAATACAAGACTTAATAAAGACGAAGTTAACAGACATCAGTGCACCAACAGACCCCCCTTGGATGTTGACGAAGTCTTTAGCATCCTGTATTCAGTCTTTAGTCTTGATTGATCGTTCTCTTGCTCCAAATTGTTTTGCCATTGTAAAGCTCCCTCCAATATTCTATCTTCAAACTCCCCTTTGAATGTTGATCCAGAATTTTGACTCCCCCTTTCGAAGACTCCCCCTCACGATAAGCTAGGGCTCGAATTCTGATTCAAACTTTGACATTTTTTTTCCATGGAGAACCTAACTCCTGTTTTCTGCACAATCTCTACTTAAATATAAGATATATGACAATAACAGTTTCAATCCAAACTTACCATTTAACCTCATTTGTTGTTTTTGTCAGAATTAAAAAACCACTTAAGTATTCAGGTCCAAATTAATGACCCTGATTACTCAATTAGTCTACCAAGTCCAACTAAATGACCTTGGTTGATCTAAGACAATTCACACTGACATTTGTTCAACTTTTTCAAACAAATTTTCTGAAATTTACAAGTTTCAAATTAATGAACTTGCTTTAACTTTTCAACTTTCACAAACTTATCATGTTAAGCTCACAACTCATCCTCCAGCTCAGAAACTTCCTGCATCTGCTTCAAATTTTCGAATCTGAAGATCAGCTTTCCACTTTGGTTTGTCGGAAAATAAAGCAGAAATGTAAAATCTTTTTGGATTTTTAATAAAGTTTCTAAACTAGAAATGAAATGCAGAAATAAAATGCAGTAAAAATAAACTACATATAAACATATTTTTGGTGAGCGTGTTAGGGAATCATATCAGCTATTCGATAAATCACAAGTACCGTTAAGCTTTAATTACATACTCAGAATTAAACAATTCACTTAGATTGTCGATATACTGATCCACTTAAATTTTCACACAATTTTCAATCTGTCCAAGATACGGATTAGGTGAATTAAAGACTTAAACTCATTCATGTGTCCCACCTCTTGAATATACTCCCGTATCCAGATCCCAATATCCAGTCTTACAAGTGAGTATACCACAGATGATATCTGTAAGGGGTTAAATTGCGAAAAACCGTGAGAGCTCAGGTCAGAACTTCCGTTCAGCAGAGAGATGACGGCTTCGACTTTTGGTGTGTCCCCTTTAGAGGATCTTTTTTACAACAGCACATGATTAGCATTTTTCAATGTTTCATCATTTTTTATGCTGGGGGCGGTGCTATGTTTCAAGCAAGCGGTAAAGTATTATACGGGGACTAGGCCATTGCTTCCGCATTATCAGAAGTCCCGGGATAATACCCCAGATATCACTGAGTATAAAGACCTAGTATCTCAGAAAGAGGGATCCTTCAAACAAGATTTCAGGGGTTACCTATATATCCAAGTAGTGTTCCCCACGAAATAAGCAAGTAAGGATTTTAGGTTTATATCCCAAACAAACCTACTAAATGTGCAATAACCTAGCGGCACATCATCAGCGAGACTGTTTAAAACTTTTAAACTTTACATATCTTTAGCATACCGTAACCGTCAAGCCAATGTACTATCATTTTCCCTTTTTACACAAGCTCTTTTTCAGATTTTCTATTGTTTTTGGATTTTGAAAATATCTCATGTTTTTGGATTTTTGAAATTTTTACTGTTTTTGTATTTTCTGAAAATATTTACTCCCCCTAAATACCAAAACAAGTAAAAAATCGACAAACCATTCCAGATTGCTTTTCAACATCATCATCTACAATGTCTCCTTCATCAACGCCAAGAATCTCCTCCAACACCGATAAAAGCTTCATACCGTTCAATTTTAGCAAATATTGAACACGTGTTTTATCAAACGTGTTGGATCTGAGTTTCTTTTTTATTGTATTTTCGTTTGAAATTAAGATGGAAATGAAAGAGTTGTGCAGCGGAATTAAGATGAAAACAAACTTTGCATACAATCAAATGAGAGTAATACTTTAATCAAACATCTTTACACAATGAATCGAAAGATTGAATTTGTTTCAACAACGATTACAATGATTGATGAATGAATGCAAACTCCCCCTCAGCCAGAGCTCAGTAGTTTGTTCGTGCAAAGAAGACGATGTGGTGAAAGAGCTAATAGAACAGTACAAAGTACTGAACTATTTATAGGCACTTGCAAACCACTGAGCATCTTAGCTGACGTCACCATGAAAGTGACATCTAACCTCCTAACAAACTCTAACCTCTGATCTATACAAACTCTGATGTACTAACTACTGCTATTTCATTTCTTTACATAAAAGACACTTAAACAGCTGCTGTATCCTTCCACTGCTGTGAACCAAGCAGTGTCTGTCCGGATCAGCAGTACTTGACTTCAAGGCAGTAGATTGAGTCAGCAGAGCTTTGGTCTTCCATCAGTCTTTGACATTGGTCAGTAGATGCAAAGCAGCAGTTGTAGGTCAGCACTTAGTATGATCAGCAGATAAGAGGTCAGCAGATATAAAACCACTTTCAAGGGGAGAGATATGCATGAACAATCTGTAAACGTCTGCTTATTCTGGATCCACTACTCTGATCCAGTTTTGGCTTTAATTATCTGTTCCTCTGATAGGGTTCAATCCCAACAATCTCCCCCTGGAACAGATAATGCCAAAACTCTTCATTATTTGTGGACTTCTTTATTGCCTCTTCAACAGCTCCCTTATCTGACCTTTAAATTGTAATTCAAAGTCTAGGGCATCTGTATCTTCATCATCCCTGCTAAGTGGAAGATCAAGGAGATCCTGCAAATCTTCAAGACTCAGGCCAAGAGCTTGTTCCCTTGATATTTTCTCCACTTCTTCACCAAACCTGAGCAAAGTCAATACGCAGGTCTGTTTGTCAGTTTCCCACTTTTGTATTTTTGAGCCTGGTGGGTTTCTTGGGAGATGTTTATTTGCAGAAGTATTTGGAGAGGCTGGCCTGTTCATGACTGGCTGAGCAGTACTTGCAGTTTGATCCAAACCAAGAGTTTCCATGATCATTTTCTTTATACCCTCTTTTCCAAGGTCTTCACCTTCCATTAACTCTTTGATGGTTTCAGCAATCAGCTGTTTGTGTGGCCTTCTTTTGTAGATGGCAGCACCAACTGGAGCTGTGGATCTCCTGATTTGCAGCTTTGATGGTCTTTTTGAAACCGCTGCTTCAGGATAGTCAGGCTTTTGAGGAACTGTGGGATCTTTCTTTCTTAATTGTTCCAACTTTTTGTAAGTAGCCCTGACCACATCTTCTTTCCATCTAGCAACTTGTCTTTTGTTACCATAATCAGCTGCTACCAGTTCCTCTTTCATTCTCTTCAGCTCTTCCTGTTTGTCAGGTACATTCTTTCTAAACTTTGCCCAGTTAGGAGGAGTGTGAGTGACTTTCCTGTTTATCATGTCTTGAATTCTTGCTGCTTCATTTTCAAGTTCAGGAATAGTCCACTCTTTGTACATGTATATCTCTCCTTTGTACTCCTTGTGAGCCATAATGCTTTCAATGTAGTCTTTCTTCAGAGTTTCAGCAGCTCTTTCAGAAATTTGTTGACTAACATTTTTTGCAAATTGCTCTAGGGATCTGACTTGTGTGAGCAAATATTGACTTCTCTGTGCAATTTCTTTGTCAGATTTCCCTTGTGTGTTTTTCTTTGAGATATCCTCTGCTTGCTTGGCCTTGATTTCCAAATATTCATCAACATTTTTAGGCCAGGGATATCCTTTTATTGATGGCAAACTCCTTTTGGCAGGGTCATCCTCAAAGTAAAAAGATTTTATTTCTTCTCTAACAGCTGTTAATTCAAGAGGAAATTGAACACCTGCAGGAGGCAAGGGCTTGTACATTTTAACTGAAGAGAGAGGAACAGGTTTTGGAATTGTGACAAGAGCTAAGGATTTTGAAGATGTTTGTGGTGGTGAATTGTCATCATCTTTGAGAATTAGTCTTCTCCTTTTTGTAGGAGGGACTGATGATGTTTTGGATGGAACAGTGGTGGTAGATGTAGTGGCAGTGGATTGTGATTGACTAACAGCTGTTGAAACAACTGGTGTTTCAACCACTGTTGTCATTACAACAGATGTTATAACATCTGCTGTCTTCTGCTGTATGTCAGCAGGTGTTGTTTTTGGTGGATATGATGGTAAAGCAGTGGATGTTGTGTGTATTGAAGTGGTGTGTGTTGATGGAACAACTGTTTGGCAAGCAGTAGTTTTTGTAACTCCTGGTGCATCAGCTGTTTGGTATGGTGGTTTTTGAACAGACTTTAAATGTCTGGTTGGAATGAATTTGGGTTGCCTTACTTTTCTAGTAGGCTTCTTCTTTTTCTCAACAGGATTTTCATGATCCCTTGACCCAGAAGTACCCTGATCTGGATGATCCATTCTGTCCACCCTGGCTTTCCTTTTGGCCTCTCTATCCCTTTTTACACTTGCAACTGCTTCTGCTAGTGCATTTGTTGTCACATCAATTTTCTTGCTGCCATCTGGCAAAGGGATCTTTTTGGTCATGTTTGAATTTTCTGGTTCAAGATAGAGACCATCCTCTATACCCTTCTTTTTCCACTCCTTAATTTTCTCCCCCTTTTTGGCATTATCTTCTGGGAGTTGATAAATGTAGCGGACTTTTGGAGGAGCAGTGCCAGTGGTGTGCAAGATCTGAGTTTTGAGAGCCTTTAAATCAGCCTGAGTGTTCTTGAACCTTGACTCCATTTCAATTCTCAGCTGTTGAACATGTTTTTCATGTTGCTGATCGGTTAGTTTTGCTTGTTGATGGAGAAAAGGTTGAAATAAATTCCAGAGCTCATATGTAGCAGGTGCCCTTTGTGGAGTAGGTGCTTGAGGTGGAACAGCAGTTGTTTGTACCTTCTGAACTTGTAACACCTGTTGTAGCATAACTTTGAGTTCTGCAACAGAGTTATCAAGCTTTGCAATATGATTCGTCAATTTCTGGTACTTTAAACCATCACCCAAGTTAATGGGATCATCTGATTTCCCACTAGCAGTGGTTTTATCAATGGTAGATGTAGGGAGTATACTCCAAACATTAACCACTGATGCCCCTTTTTCTTGGTACTGGGGTCTTCTTCCTTCAACACTTGACAACCTTTTGATGTTGCCAGAAGGATAAATAAATCCACTGGTGGTTGGCAGAGGTGCTATAAAAGGAATTGCCTCCAAGGAAGTCTTATGAATGTAACCACTGTCCAAATGTAACCCAGTGGGTGTAACAGTTGTAGTGGCTGCTTCACTTGGACTACCACCAAGAGTTACTTGTAACTCAAGGGGTGTAACCTCCTCAGGTTGTGTTGGTGGGTTAGCAAAGATTGATACATCAGACCCAGTCAGTTGTTGAGGTATATTCTCATTAATAGGTGATGGAGAAGGACTGGATAATGCCTGGTTCAAATCAATTGCATCCAACAGCAGTTTTGTTGGTGGGGGAATTGTGGATGTGAAGGATGGTGTAGAAAGTGGAGTTGCCCCGGGTATTGAGCTGTGGATGATAGAAACGAGTGTTTCTAGAGCATCATGATGTGGAGACCCTATTTGTACAACCTGTTCTTTTTGTGAAGAAGCAGGAGGAGTTGTGGTTATGGGTTGAGATTTTTGTACCAACTGCTGTGAGGAAGTAGCAGCAGTGGTTTCTTGTGACTTTTGTGTTGTCACAGGCAGGAGCTCTGGTATCTCATCCTCCAGAGTTGCCTTTTTGATGGGTTTTGTGGGTTTTTGAGTTTTTCTTTTTGGCTTTTTGGAGATAGTAGGTGTGGGTTTCAAAGCAGTTGTGCTGCTGCTTTGATCACCTTGAGCAGTGGGCTCAGTAGCAGATACCTGAGGAGCAGTTGTAACTGCTAAAATCTGCTCAGGCACCTCTGCTTGTGTTTTGCAAGGTGTGGACATCCTTGTAAAAGTTTCAGCAGTTAAGCAATTTGTTTGAATGAAATCACCTTGTTTTATTGCAGCAGCATCCTTCTTTCCAAGTTTCATTTCAAAATAGTAACTTAAAAATCTTGGAAAAAGTAGGAATGCCTTTGTTTCAACATTTTTAACCAAATCATTAAAAATTTCCTGGGAGTAGTTAAAATTTTCATCTTGAAGAATTGCAAATCCCAGTTTCTGAATTTTTAATGGTATCTCATTGAAAGAAGTGGTTTTGTTTGAAACACATTTTAAGAGGGTGTGAAATAAAAATCTTGTTGCAGGAGGAAAGTAACCTTTTTCTAAGGTGTCCTTTTTGACCTCTGCATTGTACCCCCTTTCCAGAAAATCATTTTTTAACTCGTTTTTAGGGAAAGTAATTTTACCTTCTTGATCGTCGAGTTGAAAGACCTCTGAAATTGTTTGTGGTGTAATCTTGACTTCTTTTCCCTTTAAAGTAGAGTTAATGGCTATTACAGCTTCTCCTTGTGTTTCAAGGATTGCATTCTTCCAAAACTCCCTTTGGGTTGTCAAGTAAATTGGTGCATCCGCTGTCAACAAAGTTTTGTACTTTGAGGCGGTGATGATATCAATGATGGAATCGAAATCCTTTGTGGAACTGGGTTTTGTAAGAAGACCAAGAATATTGTGAGATGGTTTGTGTGGAATTTCAGTGGAGATTGCCTTTTGAGAGGCTGTTTTCGATGAAGATGTGGATGAGGGTTTTGCAGATTTCTTTGATTTAGTCATTTTGAGGATGATTGATCGAAGAAATTTGTGGAAAATGAGATGAAAAACTGTTTTGAGAAGAGAATTTTTGAGAATTCAATTCGACAGTAAAACCCTGTTTTGGTGGTGAATGGGGGATTTTATAGGGGAGAAAGTGAATGCTGAGGTGGCAGCCGTTACAAAAAGTCTGACCAGGATGTACTGCCCACGTGACAACCCCTGGTGAAAGTGAAGGACAGTACTTTTGTGAAAGTGACGGATGAAGGCAGTGGTATGAAAGCAGTGGATGATTTTTAACTATCAGTGGATAGCATATCAGTGGATAAGACACTGCTTTTGTACAACAGAGTTTATCAAAATAATGAGAGAGCAGGGGTTGACTTTCAGCAGTGGACAGACTTTTGAAGTAGAGCAGACTTTTGAACAATCAGTGGTTAATGGCAGACTTTTAAGGACTTTAATGAAAAATTTTCATTTTTAGCTATTTTTAAGGATGGAGTTGTGATTTTCTGAAAACATTTTGTTGCATTTATTCATAGAAAAACAAGATGTTGCTTGTTATTCCATGTTCAGCATCCCAATCCTAGAGACCAAACTTTCAAAAGTGGCTGTATCAAGTGCTTTTGTGAGCACATCAGCCAGCTGGTCTTTAGTTGGGACATGATGCAGAGAAATCAAACCTTTTTCATAGCAGTCCCTCACAAAGTGATGTCTGATGTCGATATGTTTGGTGGTTGAGTGGGAAACTGGATTTTTGATGATATTTTCTGCTGCCTGACTGTCCAACATGAGTGGTGTCTTCAAGGCAGTGATACCAAAATCCAGCAACTGATTTTGAAGCCACAGGAGTTGGGCTGTACAGCTTGCAGCAGCAATGTATTCAGCTTCAGCAGTGGATGTTGAAACAGCTGCTTGCTTTTTGCTTTGCCATGAAACTAAGCAATCACCTAGAAACTGGCACCCTCCTGATGTGGACTTCCTTGTGGTGTGACATCCAGCAAAGTCACTGTCTGAGAAACCTGAAAGCTTGATGTTCCCATTAGCTGGATACCAGATACCAAGTGTGGGAGCACCTTTTATGTATCTGAAGATCCTTTTTACAGCAATGAGATTTGATTTTCTGGGAGCTGATTGACTTCTTGCACAGACACATGTTGCAAACATGATGTCTGGTCTAGATGCAGTTAGGTACAATAAAGACCCAATCATGCTTCTATAAAGTGTTTGGTCAATCAGCTCATCCTTTTCATCAGACATGACCAGCTTATTTGTTGCCATGGGTGTGCTGCATGGTTTACAATCATTCATATCAAATTTGGTTAAAAGTTCTTTAGCATATTTGCTTTGATGAATGAAAGTTCCATTTTGCAATTGCTGTACTTGGAGACCAAGAAAGCATTGCAGCTCACCCATAGCACTCATTTCAAACTCAGCTGTCATGAGTTCTCTAAACTCTTCACACATTGAGTTACATGTGCTTCCAAAAATAATGTCATCCACATAAATCTGGACAATCATTAAATCCTTCCCTCTCCATTTTAAAAACAATGTCTTATCAATGGTACCTCTTTTGAAACCATTTGAGAGTAGGAAGTTGGAAAGAGTTTCATACCAGGCCCTTGGTGCTTGTTTCAAGCCATACAAGGCTTTGTTTAGCCTGTAGACATGATCTGGATAAAATGGATCCTCAAAACCTGGAGGTTGACAAACATACACCTCTTCTTGAATTGTACCATAGAGGAAAGCACTTTTGATATCCATTTGAAACACCTTCATATTGTGGTTGACAGCAAAGGCCAGGAACAGTCTAATGGCTTCCAATCTTGCAACAGGGGCAAATGTTTCATCATAATCAATCCCCTCTTCCTGTCTGTAACCTTGAACCACAAGCCTGGCTTTATTCTTGACAACAATACCCCTTTCATCAGTTTTGTTCTTGAAGACCCACTTTGTGCCAATGGGACTAACCTCTTCTGGCAGTGGTACAAGCTCCCATACTTGTTGTCTTTTAAACTGTTGGAGCTCCTCTTGCATGGCTTCTACCCAGCTGTTGTCTTTCAGTGCCTCTTGGTACTTGACTGGCTGATGGAGTGATAGAAAACCAGCAAAAAGACAAATGTTTTGGGTTTGACTTCTTGTGAGTACCCCTTCATTTATGTTGCCAATGATTTGATCAGGTGGATGAGATCTCAAGAAGATTAAATCTCCTTGATATGGTATGATGGCATTGGTTGGTGAAGGCTGCAGATGTGTATCATCTGAGCTAACCACTGCTGGGGACTTTGATGATCCAGCAGTGGCTTCAAAAGGTGGTGGTATAGGAGGTAATGAAGTGGACAACTGATGACTTTTATCCACTGTTTGAGGACTTTTGTCAGCAGTGTTTGAGGATGTGGAAGCAGTGGTTGATGGGCTACTTTGGTCAACAACTGTTGAGGTAGCAGCGGTAGAGCTTTGACAACTGTTTTGAACAGCTGGTGCTTTTCCCTTTGTGGCAGACCTTTGAGGGATGATGATTTCATACCCATAGTCTGGTGTTGTATCCTCTGATGGACCTGCACTGTTAGTCTTGACAGCAGTATTTTCAAAAGTGAATTTTTCAAGATCAAACAGATCTGCAGGGTTTGCTGGGATTTTCATTGATGAAAGTTCATTGAACTTAACATTCAAAGTCTCCTCCACTGCCTTGGTCCGTGTATTGAACACTTTGTAGGCCTTGGCAGTGGTTGAGTATCCCAGATGATAACCACAATCAATTTTGGCTGCAAATTTTGAAATGGAATCTTTTAAGTTCAAAATAAAGCATGGGCAGCCAAACACTTTGAAATATGAGATCAGTGGTTTAATTTTATACAGAATTTCATAGGCAGTCTTTTTGTGCCTGGGGTTTATTAAAACTCTGTTCTGAACATAGCAAGCAGTGTTTACTGCCTTTGCCCAGAAAGTTAATGGCAAACCTGAATCTGCAAGCATGGTTCTGGCAGCCTCAATCAGAGTTCTGTTCTTCCTTTCCACTACCCCATTCTGCTCTGGTGTTCTTGGGATGCTGTACTGCCTTACAATCCCTTTCTTCACACAGAAGGCATCCAACTCCCTATTTTTGAATTCTGTGCCAGTGTCACTCCTGAAGCTTTTCACTGGAAGGTCAAATTGCTTTTCGACCTGTATTACAAAGTCTTGCAAAATGCCTGCAGTTTCATCTTTTGAGTGCAAAAAGAAAGTCCATGTGAACCTAGAAAAGTCATCAACAATAACCAAACAATATCTTTTCTTTTTAAGGCTCATGACTTGAACTGGGCCAAACAAATCCATGTGTAGCATTTGCAAACACTGGGTTGTTTTGGACTCTTCAATGGACTTATAAGAACTTTTATGCTGTTTTCCTTTTAAACAGGAAATGCAATGTTCAGGACATGAAAACAATTTTTGTGGTAGGCCTCTCACCAAACCATTTTTTGAAATTTCTGTGATTGTTTTAAGATTTGTGTGTCCCAGCCTTCTGTGCCAAAGTTCTGTCTCTTTGTTAGAGGCAGCTGAGAACAGACAGGCATCAGCTCTGGGACACTCTTTTGACATGTCAACAACATAAACATTGCCACTTCTTTGAGCAACAAGTTTAGTTTGACCAGAGTTGATTATTGCTTCAATCTTTTTGACCATTTCTGGTCCAACAATCCTACAACAGTCTTTTGTGAAGAATGACCCAAATCCCTTGTCACTCATTTGGGACACACTCAGAAGGTTGAATTTTAGATTGTCTATTAGATTGACATTTTCAAATTTTACATTTCCAGATTGTACTGTTCCAGACCCCAAAACTTTCCCTTTACTATTATTCCCAAAGGATATATCACCCACACCATGGATTTTAAAGTCTTTGAGGAGGGCTTTACATCCTGTCATGTGCCTGGAGCCTCCACTATCTACATACCAAAGACTATCAAAGCATGCAGAAGCTCCCTGCACATGAAGTAAAAGGATTAGTTCATTAAGGTCTCCAAAGCCAACAAGGCTTTGGATGGGGTCTCAACAGTGTCTGGGATGGAGGCAGAATGATGGACAGTGGTTAGGTCAGGAGTTTGAACTGTTTTAGGACAGTGTTTCTCTAACCACTGTTGTGGGTCCTGACCAATCATCTGCTGGTAACCAAAAGGATGCTTGTTCACTTTGGGTTTAGAGGGCTATTTGTAGGCCTCATAAACGTGAGGGATCCTTTGGTAGGACAGTTTTTCTCTGCCTTTTCTGAACTGATTGGCAGGGGGTGCATCAGTAACCTGAACATCTCTTTTGACAGATGTTTGGTTCAGCTGTTTTGTAATAGCTGTTTGAACTGGCACAAACAGTGGTTGTTTCTTGGTGAATTTGACAGATGTTGATGATGATGGTGGACTCAAGGATGTTTTAGCCATGTACTCATTCTTTTTCACATCAAAGTTTTTGAGGTACACACATGCTTGAGTTTTGTGGTTTGTTTTACCACAAACAATGCAGCTTTCTGCTGAAACAATGACACTTGTTTTGTTTAAATCATAAGCTTTCAAGTGGAAACAATCTTTTGTTAGATGATTACTTTTTTCACAGAATTCACAAAACAGGTTATCAATTTTTTCTTTCTTCTTTCTTTTTTCAGACTCCTTTGCAGCAGAGGTTTTAACCACTGCTGGGATGTCCTTGAGAGGTATGACTTTAGCTTTTGGAGCTTTAACACCATCAGTTGATGTAAAGTCCATTGGCTTGAAATTTTCAAGAATATCACACTCGTCAGACCAGGTAGATTTAAACTGATATTTTTCAAGTTTGTGATTTTGTTACCATGTTTGTCAGTGATTTTCACTTCTTGGCCATTCTTGTTTGTGGGGATGAACTCAGTGGTTACATCAGTGTTTTGAACAGATTTTTCACAAGCAATGTGTTCATCATCATATTTTCTATACCCAACCCCAAATTTCACATTACTTTCAATCTGTTTAGCAAGCATCACCTCATATCCTCTGCAGGATTCCACCCATCTTTCACAAGTAATCTGGGTGGATTCTAACTCCTTTTTGCAACTTTGGTATTTTTCTACCATAGTTTGAAGTTGGGTTTTGGTGATGCTTTGCTCTTCTTTTAGACAGCTGATTTCTTTTTCCTTTTCAGTCAATTTGTTTTTAAGTTCTTTTAAAGAGCTTTCAAATTTGACCTCATCAGACAAGATTTTATCCCGAAGGTTTTCATTCACCTCTTTAATGTTTGCAAAAGCAATTATGCAATTTTCAGAACACAGTTTTTCAAGAACTTGAGGAGATACCTTGGCAGCTGCCATCATTGCACAATCACATTGATGATCTTCATCATCATCAGCTTTTACCTTCTTTTCACCACCCTTTTCTTCTTTCTCTTCTTCTTTGTCCTCTATGGACCATGGATCTGTCATTGGTTCAATCAGAGTACCTGAACTTTCTCCCAACAGTATTTCACCAGCCACAGCAGTAACCACTGCTTCAGTCACCACTTCCACTGTTTCTAAGCTCTGCTATTCCTCCTCAGTTTCAACCCCCTCCTGTATTGACTCTAATGCCATCAAACAAAACTCATCATGAGAAGAATCATTAGAAGCATAGAGTGCAAAATTTTCATCATTAAGGTCTTCAGGCATACTGCTCCAGTCAACAAACCCTTGAGTGAAAAAACTTTGTTGATCTGGTTGTGCTGCTGCTGGAGCAGTGGTTTGAGGTGCAACAGGTTGCACTTGTACCTGTGGAACAGGGGTTTGAACATATTGGATTTGTGGAACAGTAGTTTGGACATAATGTACTGGCACAGGGGCAGCAGCATAGTGAGCAGTGTTCACTTGAGCTGCTGGGGCATATTGGGCATAGTGCACAGTGTTTTGATTTTGAGGTCTAGGATTTGAGCTAGGATGAGTAATTATGGGACCAGTAGTTTGACTCCTACATTCCCTAGCGAAATGTCCCAACCTATTACACTTGTAGCACTTGATTTTCGATTTATCCAACCCAACCCTTAGATTCCCATGCAAACCTGGGAATTTTCGCCCTGTTCTTTTGTAGAACTTGCTAGTTCTAACACTTAGCAAAGCCAGTTGATGCAGGATGTCCATTTCTTCTAAATCAGTGGGATCAAAATGTTGCAAATCATTTAGTTCAAAACTTAAATTGTCTGACATCTGGTTTTCGTTAGCAGTGAATGCATAACTTGCAGAGTGAGGATCAGGGTTGTTAAAATTAGCACCAGCAGTTATGTCAATGAAGTGATCATAACCCTGATCCTTACCACTGCTCCCAGATTCTTCTTGACCCAGAAGAGCAGTATTACCGAAAGTGTAATCATCGGTAACTTTTCCTGACTCTTGTAACCTCCTTTTCTGGTTCAACTCCCTTTCGTAGGTCAGGAGTCGACCATGGAGTTGGGTCAAGGTCAGATCCTTGAATTCAGGTGAATTTCGGGTGACAAAAGCTATGGTGTCCCATTTTTCTGGCAGTGACCTGAGGAACCTGCTATTTTGAGTTGAGTTTGTAAAAGTGGTGTTAACAAGCCTCAGTTCACTGATGAGACAACTGAAACGCTCAAATTGTTGCGTTAGTGATTCGCCTTTAATATAGCAAAATGTTTCATACTGTTGGTTCAGGATTTCTCTATTGTTTTCTATGACTTCTTCAGTTCCCCCAAACTGTTCCTTAAGTGCGTCCCATAACTCTTTGGCACTGTTACAGTGTAACAGTCCAGCATATATCTCATTGGGCAGCGCTGATGCTATGATGCTAAAAGCTTTAGCATCTAGTTCGATCTTTTGAAAGTCGGTTTCGGTATAATTTTCAACTGGTTTTGGAACGAACTTTTTAGCATCTTCAGCGCTTGGCACTGAAGGAACATGGGGACCATAAATGACAGACCTCCAACAACCTGTGCTTTGTTGAGCAAGGATGTGACCCATCCTTCTCTGCCAGATGTTGTACTCATTTCTTTTTAGCATAGGTGGTTTAAAAAGTGAGCCGATGTTGTTTTTATCATCCTGAGATTGTGACGTCATTCTTGTTGTTTTACAGACACTGAGAAATCAACTTTAATGGTGATTAATCCTTGCTCTGTTTTTCAACGGACGAACAAACGATCAGTATCAATTGTAATGAGCTGAACTATTTACGTCAAAATGATTGTTAAATCAAATTTGACTGTCCAAGCTCTGATACCAATTGTTGGATCTGAGTTTCTTTTTGATTGTATTTTCGTTTGAAATTAAGATGGAAATGAAAGAGTTGTGCAGCGGAATTAAGATGAAAACAAACTTTGCATACAATCAAATGAGAGTAATACTTTAATCAAACATCTTTACACAATGAATCGAAAGATTGAATTTGTTTCAACAACGATTACAATGATTGATGAATGAATGCAAACTCCCCCTCAGCCAGAGCTCAGTAGTTTGTTCGTGCAAAGAAGACGATGTGGTGAAAGAGCTAATAGAACAGTACAAAGTACTGAACTATTTATAGGCACTTGCAAACCACTGAGCATCTTAGCTGACGTCACCATGAAAGTGACATCTAACCTCCTAACAAACTCTAACCTCTGATCTATACAAACTCTGATGTACTAACTACTGCTATTTCATTTCTTTACATAAAAGACACTTAAACAGCTGCTGTATCCTTCCACTGCTGTGAACCAAGCAGTGTCTGTCCGGATCAGCAGTACTTGACTTCAAGGCAGTAGATTGAGTCAGCAGAGCTTTGGTCTTCCATCAGTCTTTGACATTGGTCAGTAGATGCAAAGCAGCAGTTGTAGGTCAGCACTTAGTATGATCAGCAGATAAGAGGTCAGCAGATATAAAACCACTTTCAAGGGGAGAGATATGCATGAACAATCTGTAAACGTCTGCTTATTCTGGATCCACTGCTCTGATCCAGTTTTGGCTTTAATTATCTGTTCCTCTGATAGGGTTCAATCCCAACAAAACGCTTTGGTATGTAAATCAGCTTTTTGTTCGTCAGTGTGGATTTTCTCAATTCGTATCAACTTCTTCTCGAAACAATGTCGGATGAAGTGATGACGAATTTCAATGTGTTTCGTTTTAGCATGATGAACAGGATTTTTCGTAATGTTAATCGCTGCCTCATTATCAACAAAGATAGGGGTGTTAAGAAATTGCAAACCGTAGTCGCGCATCTGTTGCTGGATCCACAAGATCTGAGAACAGCAACTGCTAGCAGATACATATTCAGCTTCACATGTGGACAAAGCTACAGAGGTTTGCTTCTTACATTGCCAGGTGACCAATCGTGATCCGAAAAACTGGCACCCCGCTGTTGTTGATTTAGGGTTAACTTTGCAGCATCCGAAATCGGAATCGGAATACCCTTCGAGCGTGAAATCGCCTTCTCTTGGATACCACAACCCCAGTGATGGAGTTCCTTTCAGGTAGCGTAATATCCTTTTAATAATTACCATATGCGAAGCTCTCGGGTTAGATTGAAATCTTGCTGCGAGGCAGGTTGGGTACATAATATCGGGTCTTGAAGCAGTCAAGTACATCAGCGATCCGATCATGGAACGATACAACGTTTCATCTACCTTTTCTCCGGTGAGATCAGGATTTATCCCATGGTTCGTCGCTAACGGGGTGGAAGCTGGAGTAGAACCTGACATCCCAAATTTCTCTAAGATATCATGAACATATTTCGTTTGATGTATGAAAATTACCATAGGCAGTTGATCAACCTGAAGTCCCAAGAAAAATTTCATCTCACCCATCGATGACATTTCAAATTTTTGCTTCATAACTCGTTCAAAATCTTTGCACAAATTCTCATTTGTTGACCCAAATATGATGTCGTCCACGTATATCTGAACGATCAGAAGATGTCCGTCGACCTCTTTGGTGAAGAGAGTGGCATCCACTTTTCCTCAGATGAAGCTGTTGGCTAGCAGGTGTTGAGACAATGTCTCATACCAAGCTCTCGGGGCCTGGTGTAAACCATATAGCGCTTTGTCTAGCAAGTAGACCTTGTCTTTGTGGATTGGATCGGTGAAGCCCGGTGGCTGTCCGACATATACCTCCTCTTTTACCTTCCCATAGAGAAACACATATTTAACATCTAACTGATAAACTTTAAAAATTTTCCAAGATGCAAATGCTAGAAAGATTCTGATCGCTTCTAGTCTAGCAACCGGAGCATATACTTCAGTGAAATCTATCCCCTCTTGTTGACTGAAACCCTGGACTACGAGTCGAGATTTGTTACGAATAATCACCCCTCGATCGTCTCTCTTACACTTGAACACCCACTTGGTGTTTATCTTCCTTTGACCATCAGGCAAGTCTACTAACTTCCACACTCCTAACTTCTCAAACTGACTCAACTCTTCTTGCATAGCATTGACCCAAGAATCTTCAGTTAGCGCCTCTTTGTATGTTCGCGGTTCGATCTGCGAAATAAAACAACTTAGTGAAAACTCAGTTTGTAAAGGTGCTACTGTAGAATAAAAACAAGTAAGGCCTTGGTCAATTTGACGTCTAGTGCGAACGCCTGATTGTAACTCTCCAATTATCAACTCCTCTGGATGGTATGAAAGAGTTCTTGGCATCACCTCGCCTGGAACATGTACCTCGCCTTCCAGATTAGTAACATTCTGATTTGCACCTTCTTCATTGACTGGGTTTGTTTGACTTGAAATCTGAATTTGCTCCCCCTTATATCTGAATCACCACGATCAAATACTGGTCTGTTCTCAGATTCTTGATTATCATTTTCTGCCGTCTGATTATCATGAGCAACTTCATTTTGTTGGATATCATCATGTTCTCCAGCATTACTAGGACCTGCTTCATCATCATTGGAAGCTTTTTGACCTCTAGAATACTCAGCTGGGAACCTTTCCTGTGATTCTTCATACTCTCTCAAAATATCCAACTCATCAAATAAATCTTCTTCTTCTTCCTTTTCTTCTTCCATGTCAAACGAATCCCACAAAGTGTCATAATGAAAACGCCATGAATCTCCAGGATTCTGCGGTGGCATTGTGTGACCTTGGCATTCAACATTGTGTGCTTCAATAATCCGCTTCAAACTTGGAACAAAGACTCGTTTCAATGGACTTGAGTAACCCACAAAAATTCCTTCAATGCTCTTTGCACCAAATTTTCCAAAAGGCTCTAGAACAGTGCAGGGTGACTCGAACGGTTCTAAATACTTCCGATTCGGTTTGCGGTTATTGATCAGCTCAAAACATGTCTTGTTGAATTTATTTACAGTGAGAACCTGGTTGAGTGTATAGAAAGCGGCTGATACTGCTTCTGCCCAAAAATTGACTGGTAGCTTTGAATCAGCAAGCATCATCCTGGTCGTTTCAATTAGCGTCCTGTTCTTTCTTTCAGCTACTCCATTCTGTTGCGGAGTGTAAGGAGCACTAAATTCTTGCAATATACCTCTCTCATCACAATATTCTTCCATCTTGTTGTTCTTAAACTCAGTACCATTATCACTTCTGATTCTTTTGATACGCCTTTGGTACAAGTTTTCAATTTTTCTGAACAACGCCATCAAACTATCAAACGTCTCATCTTTCGATTTCAGAAATGAAACCCATGAAAACCTTGAAAAATCATCTGTGATAACCAAACAATAGTAATCACCAGTGATGCTTTTGACGTTCACTGGACCAAAAAGATCCATATGAAGTCTCTCTAAAGGTCGTGAGACTGAATTGACTTTCTTTTAAGGATGTGATTTCTTCTTTTGTTTGCCTTTGATGCAGCTAATGCACTCCCCTTCCAGATGAAAACCTTTGACATGAACACCAGTAACCAAGTCATTGTGCACCAAGTGATTCATTTTTCTAAGATGTATATGACCCATCTTCCGGTGCCACAATTGCGATTCCTTCTCAGTTGCTCTTGACACAAAACAATGAGCCTGACCCGTGGTTGTAGTTGCTACACTCTTGTGCAACACGTACAAATCATTGACTCTTGGTGCTCTCATGATAATCCATTCTTCAGGGATAACAAATCCTGGTTTCAAGATCAAACATTCTTTGTCAGTAAAGTGAGTTGTATACATGCGATCACAAATCTGAGATATGCTTAGAAGATTGTTCTCAAGCTCGGCGATGTAATTCACTCTTTCAAACGTAACAATCCCATTGGATAATGTTCCTTCACCAACTATTCTACCACCTTGATTGCCTGCAAAACCTACATAACCTCCATTGAAATTTCTAACATCGTACAGCAGGGCTGTTTTCCCCGTCATGTGCCGAGAAGCTCCACTATCCATAATCCATCGCGAAACGGATCTTGGAAGCTCCTGCACATATCACAAACACTTTAGTTAGATTTTGATGCTACCCAAGCCTCTTTTGACTCAGGTAGGTTGACTTTGATGTGAGATTTAACAGTGTAAAGTGGCGGCAAATTCTTGTCATTCATCTTTAAGCTCTCTGCAGACCCAATCTCAACCTCTTTATACAAGAAAAATTCGTCTTTTTGAGGTTGACCAGATGATTGGTCTTTCTTCAAAACAATCTTTTTCTTAGAAGTAACAGACTCTTGTTTTTCAAGTTTCTCATAATGATCCAAAGGAACATTCATCTTTACTGGTGTAGTAGAAGACGATTGTTTTTCTGACTCTGAAACCTTTGGTTTTGGAACACTTGATTTCTTTTCAACCACTTTTGGCTTCCATGTTTGTTGAGACGATGCAACCCATTTGTAAAACTTGTCATTTTTAGTTACCATATTCTTAACAGGTTCAGTTTTGATCTTGGTGTTGTCATTTTTCAAAACCTTTTTTCTCAACAACCAATGGAGCTTTTCCCTTCACATCATCTTTCTTTCTTGAATTCATCACAACTTCAGTCTTAGGCTTCAAGTTGGTACACTTTCGTGCAATATGTCCAACTTGATTGCGTTTGAAGCATGTTCGGGTGTCAACTACCCGACTTGTTCCTTGAGACTGAGGCTGCGATGCTTTCTTCTCAAAGAACTTTTTGTTTGATTTTGAAAAAATCTCAGATTCTTCATCAGAAAGTGAACTTGAACTGTTCACAAACACCTTTTTCTCAACAAACTTCTTGTTTTGAACATTCTTTTTCTGATAATTCTTACCACCCTGATAACCACCCGACCATCTGTTTCGATTGTTGTTATAAAAACGCGGTGGAACAACAGGTTTCTTGTAGTAAGCTTTATCTTTTTCAAAATTCATTTGCCTCTTCGTTTGTTTTAGACCTTCAATCTCAGACAGATCAATTTCAACCAATTTGAACACATTTGCCAATTTAGCAACATTAACATTTTCCAGTGGAAACTCAGAATCCGAATACAACTTATCCGATCCCGACATCTTGTACATGACAAGAGTAGGTTCTTCATTTAAGTTGTTTTTGGATTTTGGTTTCGGAATGTAATTGTTCAGAAAACACTCTTCATCCTCAACTGAATCACTATCAGGCTTCAAAACACTTTCAGCCATGCCTTTCACAATCTCAGTATGAACACTATCATCAGATGAAGAAAATGTAATATCAATTGACTCTGGAAGTTTTATTTCATTTGTTTCATCTTCATCATTAACCAACCCGGATGTTTTCTTTGAAAAATTGTTTAACACTGGCGGTGGAACCTGATGATACCCAACCCCAGTTCCATCCGAGTAAAACATCTTCACCTGCTTTGTTTTTCCCGATGGGTTTAGGAACAATGTGTTGTAAAACAAAGCTTGCGGAGTTGTAACTGGTTAATTTCAGATTGATACGTTCATTCTCAATCTTAGCTTCTTCAAACTGAAGCTTCAATTTAGCAATCTCATCCAATTGTTGGTTGATTTGCTCTTCTTTGTATCTAAGAACTACAGTTAAATGCCCATTTTCTTTATTGGTTTTACCGTTTCTTTCATCAGAATCTTTTACCGTTCGTTTTAGTTTGTCAAAATTTTCTGAGATTTGACGATTTTCGTGAATTAGCTTTTCATTCTCTTTCCTAATTTTTTCTACTTCAATTTTATCATTTTCAATTTTCTCAGTTAAATTTTTAGCTCGATCATTTGAAGCTTTTAGCATTTTATCACGGTCTAGAATCTGATCTTCAACATTTCTGACTCTTGTTGTCAGTTCTTCAACCTTTGTATCACTAAGGTAAGTGAGTGTACTACAAAACTTGCAGTTTTTCATGCAACTTTTGCAGTCACTATCACCTTTGACTTTCTTACCTGACTCTCTTGTTGAAATGTTTGGACTGACCTTGCTTTTAGACTTAGTTTCAGACTTAGAGTCTACCTCAAGTTCCTTTGCAGCAAGCACTTTGTCAGCCATCTTCCCCAAGTTTTTAGCGGTGAATTCTTGTGAAGTATCAATAATCCCATCATCAATCTTCTTAGACTGCGACTCATTCTCTTTCTCTTTTTCTTTTTCTTTCTCTTCTCCACCTCCCCACCATTCTCTCTGTAAGGCTTCTTCTTCTTCAGCAAATTCCTCAATGAAAGCTTCTAGACTAAAAGTTTTCGTATCAATAGCAATGTTTCCTTGAGGATCAAGGTAACATTCTCTATCAGCATCCCATCTCTTTGCTCTCTTGGCTTCACTGAACACCTTAGATAATCTGATCATCTTGTATTCTGCTCTACTCTTTCTACTGAGGTATTTTTGTTCTTCATTTCTGGTGTCTTTGTAAGGAATAATCTTTTCTGCTACGAAAGCGTATCCAACTGCATCTTCCTCTGGTAGCAGTTCACTCCAATCAAAACCTTCGTCATCATGAATAACAGCAAGAGCTCTTGATTTTTTCTTTGGGGGCATCCTCAAGCTGCTTCATTCTGGGCGGTTCTGATTTATTCTGATGATAGATCGCTCTTTTGTAGTAATCCTCGCGGAATGGATTTGCAGTATCATCAACAGGAGCGTTACGACATTCACGTTTGAAATGTCCTTTTTGTTTACACCTGAAGCACGTGACTTTTGATTTTTTAAAGCCAAGTTTTGTGGACGGTCCACCGATAGAATGTCTCCCAGTAATCTCCATGAACCGTTGCGCTCTCCGGACTGCACTGGCCATACACCACCTGATATCGATCAGTTCCATCTCTTCAGGATCTATTTGATCATAGTCCTCCTTAGTCAGGTTGGTGTTTCCAATCTTGCCCGCCACAAGACTCTCGTACGATTCTAACACCGACGCTAAGAACACCATCTGTTGTTTTGCTGACTCTTCACTGAAATTTTGAGCGTTCTTCAGATCCACAGCAATGTTACATTGGAACAGATTCTTTGATGCAGATTGGCTTGGAGTTGTTGAAGAATATCCACTATGAAAACCACTGTGAGGAGTTTCTTTCACATTATTTGAACTCTCTGCAGAAAATGCTGTTCTTGGAGAACCAGTCTTTGGTAGATTTCCTCTGTAGTACAACTCCACATTCTGCTGATAAGATGAGTTGTTGGCTTTGCTAGATTTCTTGATCTCCAACTCGTGACTCTCCAGTCTTTCGATAAGCAGATCCACTGTCAACTCTTCAGACTTGATTGTATTCTTTAGCATTAATGCAAAGTACTGCCAATCTTGTTCATTCGGCAGCGAGTCGAACAGTTTGTCAACCAACTCTTCTTGAGTATATACAATTTTGTGTCTTGCCAGCTCCAATTTCAGATGCCCGAATCTCTCAATCATCTTGGAAACAGACTCATTCTTTAAACAACCAAATAAATCAAACTCTTTTCTTAACAATTTCTTTTTGTTTTTTACTATCTCAGCAACTACCTACACATTTTACTCTCAGTTTCTCCCAAAGATCTTTTGAATTTTCATATTCAATTAACGAAATTATATCATCTCTCACAGACTGATGAATCAACGCGATGCACTTTTGTTCAGCAACATAACTTTCAATTTCATCAGTATCTGTCAAACTTTCACCAAACCGTCCTCCTCTAACGTAACCATTCTTTAAACTTTTCCAGGTTGGATATGCAAAAGCTTGAAGCCACTCATCAAATCTTGTAGCCCACCTATTATAATCTTCAATTGCCAACAGTTTTGGAGGTTTGTTGTATGTCCCATAGGCACTCTCTACACTCAAAGCATCATTCAGACTTTTCTTTGCATTCGGTGTTGGTGTAGTTTCATTCATGTTATTTGATGTAGCATCTCCAGAACCACCAGTAAAAGCAAACATATCACTGAAAGGATTCATGAAATCATCCATCTTTCAAGTACCTGAAACAGTCAACAAACACTTAGAGAAATTTTTGAATTAAAAAAAATGATTTTCAAACGAAATCACTTGGAGCGGAATTACTTCAAACGATATTACTAGTTACAAACGAAATTACCCACAATATCTAATTCCGTGCGGAATTAAACCAACAGAAACGGAATTAGGTACTCTGAAGCGGAATTAGTAATTTCGTTTGTACTTTCAAGCGAAATTAAGTGTTATCAAACGAAATTAGGTTATTTCGTGCGGAATTACGATCTGGTTCAAACGAGATTATGATGATGTCAGCATATTCGAACAACTTTTCAAGCGAAATTAGCAAATTTTATCAGATTTTGTTCGAATTTTAGTCCAATACTTTCAAGGATTAGTTAAAAGTATGTTTCGCTTGATATACGTCAAAATCAGGCCATTTCAACCGTTCAATTTTGTTCAAATCAGAAAAGAAAGAGTAGAAGTAAGAGAATCTGGTAAAATCAAGCTGAATTGGTATGAACTCCTCGTCCTGAGCTCTGATACCACTTGTTGGATCATCGTGTGACCCTAACGAGTCAATCTGAGTAGTTCATCATCAAAAACAAAGGCGGAATCAATGTAAATGATGTCAACACAGCTTGATACTTTCTAATCTTTATCTATTACTGATTTCCTGAGCTTTTATAGATCTGATTACAATTCGGCAGCACCTCGGCTCTGAAACACACACTTCTAATTCCGTATGAAATGAATCAGGCACACATGTATTTATAGAGGCTCTAATTCCGCATGAAACCAGTCCACATGAAATTACATGTTCAAGCGATATTACTAATTCCGTGCGAAATTAGTAATTTCGTATGAAACACTTAATTCCGTGCGAAATTACACTAGTATAATTTCGTGCGGAATTACCCTAAAATACAGTTTCTCGATTTCCGTGCCCTGATCTATCTAGTATAATACAAGACTTAATAAAGACGAAGTTAACAGACATCAGTGCACCAACACTAAACCCTAAAGTTAAACCCTAAAAGCCAAACCCTAATATATTTAGGGTTTAGGGGTTATGATTTAGGGTTTAGGGTTAAGAGATCATAGTTAGGGTTCGACGAGCCGGTTCCAACGCCGCTGGAATGAGTCCAATCGGAGTTCGTTTGAGTCGGCTCCCCACTGTTTTTCACTTTTTTAGTGTTCCCCAATGAACCTCACACCTGTTGTATAATAACAAATAAAATAAACTTTACACATTTAAGATATTGAAAAAAAATGAATTTTCATCCTTTTTTTAATAATGATTTCCAAAAGCAACCCGCCAGACACCACCCCATGACCTATGGTTGATACTTCATACTTGCATCTGGTTAGGATGATAAACTAAAAGAAAACGGGTGTCACATTATAAATTGTCTTTGCCGGTCGCATCACGCGAGTTTTCTACTAGTATATGTGTTGGATCGTTGTATGACCCTATTGAGTCTTTCGGAAGAGTTTTACATCCAGTTTAAAGGCGGAATCAGTAAACCGGACACATATACAGCTTGTACTCTTTAATCTGTTGCTTGTATTGCTAATAACAATGTTTACAACCTGAACAGAAATTGGCAGCACTTCGTTACACCTTCAGAAGTTGCGTACCAAGTGAAATGACAACAACCCTATATATAGGCATGTAGATTTCGCTTGAACTGGCCTGAAGCGAAATCATAAGTCTGAAGCGAACCTGTTGATTTCGCTTGAACTGGTTTCAAGCGAAACCTTCAAGCTAAACCTATACAAACCCTAATAAAGACCCTGTTGTGTGTACATTCACTCTATCTAGACACAAGACTTGATAATGACGTAATCAGCAGACATTTAGTGTACCAACAGACTCCCCCTTGGATGTTGATGAAGTCTTTGGCTTCAAGTCTTTGTCTTTAACATTCTTCAAACCTTGTAAACACTTTCCTCAATCTTTATCTTCAATTCTGACTCCCCCTTTCACAGACTCCCCCTCTCAATAAGCTAGAATCTGAGATATCTGAATCAAGCTTTATCATTTAGCTTCCGTGGGAATTCCTAAAACCTGTAATCACTCATCCAACTATAAGTAACAACATTTAGAATTCTCAATCCAATTCTCTAATCCACTCCCCCTTTCAATATACTTTACTGATATGGCAGTGTTAAAGAATCCAACTCCCTCACAGTTTATCATCCAAGTTCAAGCTAATGACCTTGGAGATATCACAAACTGTTTTTGATATTTTTGAATTTAAATCAAGTTTCAAATTAATGAACTTGTTTTATTTTTCAGAAACACAATCAGCTTACTTAGATTTTGAAACTCAACAATTCAGATATCGGTTGTCGAAAATAAAACAGAATCAAAATCTTTTTGTATTTTCTGAAAACATAAAATAGTAAAGAAATATGTACAAACATATTTACAGATAATATTTTTGTTTTGAGTAAGCGTCAGAGGATCATATCAGTTTATGACAAGTCACAAGTACCGTTAAGCTACATTTCATACTCAGACTTAAACAATTTACCTCGATTGTCGATATACTGATCCATCTTAAATTCTCACACAAATTTCAATTTACTCAGGATACGATTTAGATGAATTAAGAACATAGATCATTCATGTGTCCCACCTCTTGAATATACTCCCGTATCCAGAATCCCAATAATCAGTCTTACAGGTGAGAATACTACAATGATATCTGTATATAATTTAGGTATGCGAGGGCCGAGGGATCTCAGGTCGATACTTCCGTATACACAGAGAGATATCAGCTTCGACTTTTCAGTGTGTCCCCTTTAGAGGATCTTTTTGCTTACAACAGCAGCGACTATCAATTTTATTGTTTCATCGGCATGCTGAGGGTTTAATGCTGTGTTTCAAGCATTGCAGAAAGTATTAGCCAGGGACTAGGTCAGAACCACCGTTCAGCAAAAGTCCCGGAATAATACCCCAGATATCATAGAGTATAAAGACCTAGTATATCAGATTACGAGACCTTTCAAACGAGATTTCAGGGGTTACCTATATATCCAAGTAGTGTTCCCCACGAATTCACCAGTTTGAATTTTAGGTTTATATCCTGAATAAATCTACTAAATGTGTAAAAACCTATCGTCACATCATCAGTAAGATTGTTTAACTCTTTTATACTTTCCATTTCTTTAGCGTACTGTAACTGTCTACTGATGTACTATCATTTCCTCTTTTACACAAAAACTCAAATTTTTGAATTTTATCATGTTTTTGACTTTTTCAAATTTTTCAAATGTTTTTGTATTTTCTAATGACAATTTTTCTCCCCCTAAAATGCAAAAACATATAAAGAAAAATTTGACAACCAATATTGATAGCTTTGTCTCGCCATCCATTTTCTGCTTCAAGCGCTCTGATTGGCAGAAAATATAATGTACCCCCATGATTTACAACACATTGATTTTAACAGTTTGAAAACCGTTTTTCAATCTGATGAAACTAATCATGTTTGTTCAGCCGTGAGGGTTTCGGCGTATTCAATCAACATACATTCAAACTAAAATTAAAAACAACATATTTTTGGTTTTTCAAATTTTAACAAACTAAAAACATATTTTTGGTTTTTAATTTTTCAATTTTTAGGATTTTGAAAATATTGTTTATTTATGTACAGAAAATAAACTGAAACTAAACTCCCTGTTCAACCAAACCAGGGTCCTGCAACCTCTTCCTGTGCCAGGCTGCTCCAACTACCATTCTCACAATCTTCAGCTTCGTTGAGCACCTGCACATTCAACAATTTGATCATTTGAACAACGCAACCCAAGCCTGTTTAGACTCAGGTAGTTGAATATGAATCTTTCCAGGTAAAACTGGATAATTTCTTTCATTTTTCTCAAAAACATCATCAAGTTTAATCTCAACTTTTTCATCTTTTACCGAATTATCATTTTTCTTAACAAACCATGTGTGACCCGTTGGTGTTCCTCGTTTATAAAAATTTGTCTCTTTTTGAACCTTTTGATTTTGAACAACATTTTTAGGTTTCCAAAACTCTTGAGGTTTTGTCATATCAACAGATTTTCTCCAACTCTGTGTAGTTCTCAATCTGGGTGTGTGAGAATTCCAGGTCTGTCTTGAATCGAACCTGTTCGTGTTTGATTTCCAATTTTGATTTGAAGCAAACTTGTTTGTATTGAACCTCCAAGTTTGTTTCGAATCAAATCTGGTTGACCTTTGTCTCACATTCTCAGATTTCTGTTTTTCAACATCAACAGGCTTTGGATTTGGACACTTTCGTGCAACATGTCCAATTTGATCACATTTAAAACACACTTTCTTTGAAACATCCTTGGCCTGTTGTTGTTTCTTTTTCATAGCATCAAACTCATCATTAGACTGTTTCATTTTAAGTTCTTTTTCTTCTTCTAAACTGCCTCCTTCAACAAAAGTCATTTTTGCCTGAAACTTCGGCATTTCATGTTTGTTTCGATTCTGTTTCTTCTTAAAACCCAACCCAGCCTTCATGTTCTTCTTTTTGTAACCAGGTTTGTTATACGAACCTCTATGACTCTTACCAGCAAACTTTGAAATCTCGGATTTCTCAATCTCAACCATTTTGAAAACTTTGTCGACCTTTTCTGAAATCACATTCTGAATCGGGAAAACAACATCTATGAATAGTTTGTCCGATCCAATCATGGTATAAACCAATCCTTTTGAATCATCATTCAAATTTTTCTCTGATTTTGTGTTTTTCAGATAACCATCATAAAGATTTCCTTCATCTCCATCCTGTGATTCAGACTTACCTTTTGTAGACTCATCTTTCAAAACGCTTTCAACAACTTTACTTACCACCTCTGAATCATTAGCATCATCAGATTTGGAGTAAGTCACATCGATACTTTCAGGTAACTGGTCAGCTATATTCAAACCCTTTGCCACCTTTTCCTCATCATAAAAAGTATAGTTGTTTCTCAATGGTGGTAGTACCTGATGAAATTCTGAACCAATACCCTTTTTGCAATTTTCAGTATCTTTGTCCTCTGGTGTGATGTTGAAAATGCGTTCGAGAATGTACGAAGAGTTATGATAACTTTGAAGTTTTGTAACAATCTTTTCTTTTTCAGCCAAGACTTGCTTAAGATTAGCAATTTCATCAACACATTTGTTCAATTCAATTTGCTTTTCTTTAAACCTTCTTTCATACATTTCTTTAGTTATTAAAGTTTCAGACAATCTTTGATCAAAACTTTTGACTTGGCTCTTCAAAGTATCATAAGCTTCTTGTACTCTCTGACTCGACCACTTTAAAGAATCATACTGTTTTTGTAAATCTTGAAATTTAGATTCTTTTTCAACACAATCAACACATTTTGTAGAACACAGTTGTCTATAAACATCATTATCCTTTTCAAGACCTTGACATTTCTGTGTCAAATTTTCAACTTTTAATTTCAAAATTTCTTCTTTTTCAATCATTTCTTGAAATTTTATCATGAAACCATTTTCAAGTTTGTTTAAATCATTTTCTTTTGTTTTTATAATGTCATCTTTTTCAGTACAGGCTTTGCACATTTCTATGCAATTCCTGCACTTTTGTTCTTTTTCATCAACCAATTCAACATTCGATAGATCAGAAGATTTTCTAACCTCAGTCTCATTCAGCACCAATTCTTCTGTTTCAACTTTCTGATCTTCCTTCTTTTCTTCTTTCTGTGCTTCTTCATTCTTCTGTTCTTCTTCAGCTTTCTTTTCCTCTTCAGCAGCAATCTTCACAACAGTCTTTACTTCATCAATCATCTTCTTCAATTCCTCTTCTTTTCTCTTCTTCATCTCTACCACCTTCGGTAGACTTGCTTCACAAACTTCTCTAATCTTCTTTTCCAAATCAGGCAGATATGCTTTATCAGATAACCTTCGTGTGTTGAAAGTAGCCTGCCTTGGAACCAAATTTATTACAGCTTCAAAATCCACTTTTGATGGGTCAACAACTGGATTACCCCGTGGATCCATGTAACATTCCAACTCTTCATTCCATCTTTTAGCTCTCTGGGCTTCTTTGAATGGTTCATTTAATTTTCCAATTTCCCATCTTGCATAATCTGTTTTCCAATATCTATCAGGATCAACATCAGCCACAAATGCATAACCAACTGCATCTTCTTCAGGTAGAACTTCTTGACTCCAGTCATACCCTTCATCTTCGTATATAACTGCAAGAGCCCTTGATTTTTCTTCTGGTTGCTTTAATCTTGGTGGCTCAGACTTGTTCTGATGGTAAATCGCCTTTCTGTAGTAATCTTCATTGAATGGATTTTCAGAATCATCAGGAGCATACGCATTTCTACATTCGCGCTTAAAGTGACCTCTTTGTTTGCATTTGAAACATGTCACTTTGGATTTATCAAATCCCAATTTGGTAGACGGTCCACCAATTGACTTTCTCCCCGTGATCTCCATGAACCTCTGTGCCCTACGAACCGCACTGGCCATACACCATCTGATGTCCATTAGTTCCATTTCCTCGAGGTCTAATTGATCATAATCTTCTTTTGTCAAATTGGTATTCCCAATCTTCCCTGCAACGAGACTTTCATATGATTCAAGTACAGATGCCAAGAAAACCATCTGTTGTTTTGCTGACTCTTCACTGAAATTCTGCCCATTCTTCAGATCCACTGCGATATTACACTGAAACAAATTCTTTGAAGCAGATTGATCAGAAGTTGTTGAAGAAGATCCACTGTGAAAACCACTGTGAAGACTTTCATTGTTCACTGATCTTGAGCTTTCTGCGGAAAATGCTGTTTTTGGAGACCCAGCCTGTGGTACTCTGTAGTAAAGCTCTACATTCTGCTGATAGGCTGAATTGTTGACTTTAGATCTCTTTATCTCCAGCTCATGACTTTCAAATCTTTCAATCAGCAAATCTACTTTCAAATCTTCAGGCTTGATTGTATTTTTCAACATTAGAGCAAAGTATTTCCACTCTTGATCATCTGGTAATGAATCAAACAATTTATCCACCAGCTCCTCTTCAGAAGGTAAAATTTCATGTCTGACTAACTCCATTTTCAGATGCCCAAATCTTTCGATCATTCTACAGACAGATTCATTTTTCATACAACTGAATAAATCAAACTCTTTACGCAACAATTTCTTTTTGTTTTTGACAATTTCATTACTTCCTACACACTTTCTCCCTAATGCTTCCCACAAACTCTTTGAAGTTTTCTCTTGTTCAAGTAACGAGATAATATCTTCTCTCACTGACTGTTTGATTAATGTGATCATTTTATATTCAGCTACAAAATTTTTTGTGTCTATGTCTGTGAAATCTTTTGCTTCTATTAACTCTCCTCCCTCTTTGACTGGTTCAGTATATCCATTTGTCAGTTTTAACCAGCTTTCAGGAGCGAAAGCTTTTACCCAACCCTCAAATCTGTTTTTCCACCAATTATAATCTTCAACTTTCATTAGCTTTGGTGGCTTCTGTTGACTTCCATACATGTTCTCAAACTTCAAATTTTCCGAAATTTCTTTTGAATATTCTTTCATCTCAGATCTTCTATCTGATGATTCGGAAGTGAACGCGTACATGTCGCTAAACGGGTTTATGAAATTATCATCCATCTTGAACGTACCTGAAAGAAAAATCAGTCAAACACTTAGAAATTTTCAAAGTTTTGAAAAATCAGCAATTTCAAGCGAAATCCTTGAAGTATATACAGCTTCAAGCGAAATCAGATAACACCACTTAATTCAAGCGAAATCAACTAGCAATCTATTTCGCTTCAACTTCAAGCGAACCAATCTGATACAAGCGAAATCCACTATTTCGCTTCAACCGAATCAGAACCTCCAAGCGAAATCAACTATTTCGTTTCAGAAAGCTTTCAAGCGAAATCCAGCATAAACTATTTCGCTTCAGGAAGTCTTCAAGCGAAAACGACCAAAAAGTAGATCTGAAGCGAAATCAGTCAATTATCTTCGAAACCTTTGAAGCGAAATCATGTTTTAGGTCAATTTTAATGAGTTTTAATCTGATTTTAAGTCCGAAACTTTATAGGCTTTGTTAAAACTACGTTTTACACGTTATACTCGAAAATTAGTCCATTTCAACCGTTGGAACTAGCTCAGATCTGAAAAATACGAAAAAGAATGAGTAGAAATGAGAGAAATCGGTAGAATCAAGCTGTAGTAGTATGAACTCCTCGTCCTGAGCTCTGATACCACTTGTTGGATCGTTGTATGACCCTATTGAGTCTTTCGGAAGAGTTTTACATCCAGTTTAAAGGCGGAATCAGTAAACCGGACACATATACAGCTTGTACTCTTTAATCTATTGCTTGTATTGCTAATAACAATGTTTACAACCTGAACAGAAATTGGCAGCACTTCGTTACACCTTCAGAAGTTGCGTACCAAGTGAAATGACAACAACCCTATATATAGGCATGTAGATTTCGCTTGAACTGGCCTGAAGCGAAATCATAAGTCTGAAGCGAACCTGTTGATTTCGCTTGAACTGGTTTCAAGCGAAACCTTCAAGCTAAACCTATACAAACCCTAATAAAGACCCTGTTGTGTGTACATTCACTCTATCTAGACACAAGACTTGATAATGACGTAATCAGCAGACATTTAGTGTACCAACAATATGTATATATATATATATATATATATATATATATATATATATATAGGGTCAGAATTTAGAGAAAATGGTGGAAAGTGTGAGAATGGTGAGAACGGTTATGGACTGTCCGATCAAAACAATCTATGGACTAGATTGGCGCGGTGACGTTTTCGTAAATAACATCAATTTTATTACTTGGACGCGCTTCATTAAGGGTAAAAAAGGTAAAACATCATTTCTCATATAAAACGTCGTTGAAATATAAAACGCCAAATAAATACAAAACGCCAATTTTATCACTGCGTAGTTTTTCTGTGTTTTTATTTAAGCTCTCAGGCTACAAAAACGCCACAATGTGAAACGCCATAATATATAAACGCCAAGCCTCACATCCGGATAAATGCTAATTACATTTTTTGTTATAAAAATAATATCTCGCCTAAACTACGCGTAAAAAAATCCTATAAATATAAATGTCTCACTACCTTCCGTTTATCACACCAAAAAACACACAAAAACACAGTGGTTCCTAAAAAATACAACTTAATGTAAAACGCCAAAAAGTTGAGAGAAATCAACGATGGCAAACATCTTTTCTTTGATACTCCGTAATGTTCTGCATGAAGTTTCGCTGAATGATTTGTTAGATGAGGGGAGTAAGATTTTGCTGCATGAGATAGACAAAATTCAAGAAAGAGGGACTGATGACACCCATATTTCATTTTGTCTTCTTTGTTCTTGAAGAATGTTTGGATGAGTAGAAGAGACCTATCCTGGTGTAAATGTTACTTTGCCCTCGATAATTACAATGAAGACGACGGGCAGATAGCATCCACCCACACAAAGTCAATCTATGTCTCCAACATCCACAAAGACACTTCAACACATGAACAAAGAAAATAAACCACGCCAAACCCAAAACGCCATTTATTTGTGACAGTTCTTTTAGTTTCAAAAGAAGAAAGAGACTGATAACTCTGAAGATTTAGATCATAAATTGCTTCTATTTGTTTTTATTTTTTTTAATTTTCTTTTTATGTTGTTTGTTATGTAATTTCAGCTAAGAACAACAAATACATTAATCCTATAATGAAAAATATAATAAAACACCAAACGGGCAAATACTTGTAAAACGCCATCATGCCATAAAACGCCCTAAAACCTACCAAACTATAATAAAATTACTTTGAACAAGTACTATTACAATAAATCTAAAAAAAAAAGCTTAAAACAATGTGCAAAGAAAATAAAAACAAAAAGTCCCATCGTTATCTAAACGCCATTGGAAAACAAAACACCATAATTACAGCCGTCACGATTAGACGTGTTACACCATAAAAACTGATGAATCTAAAAACAAAACACGGTAACTGCAAACAGTAAAATGAAACGACGGAAACATAATTACTAACATTTATTATATTGAAAGCAAAATACTTGGGGAATTGAATTTATTTATCTTTTTCAAAACGCCATAATTACCTGTCATGCGCGGGAAAAAAAAAGTCATTATAAAAGTAGACCATGAGAACAAAACCTCAAACAAGCCAAAAATATTGACTAAAACGCCACATATTTTCCAAAACGCCAAAAACTTAAAAATGTCTAAGGTTATTGCATGGAGGTTTAAAGGGAAGGAGAGACGATTCATCATAAAGTTCTCTGATAGGAGAAGGGTGAAGGTAAGGACAATCAAAGCCATGTTTGGTATGGATGTAGGGGTTCAGAGGGATATCCTGGCCCTTGGGGTTCCAATGGCCAACGATTGTGAAAGAACCCGAACTGTAATAAGAAGATTGAAGAGAAAATTTCCTGCAGAAGATTATGAAGATGATGATGATATTGATGATACTCCTCTACCAACACTTAGCAGTTGGGTGATGTATGAAGAAGCAAGAACGGTTGAAGTGACGTATCAACACGGGGTGCAATATTCATTGCCAATGGAGGAAATGTTGAAGACAGAGAGGCTATTTCTCATTGAACAACTATGTGATTTAGCACCTTCGAATGATGTAAAATCTAGGGTTGCAATGATATTCAAAAATAGGTTGCAGCAAAGAAGAGACGAGCTAATGGTGTTATACGCCAATCTAAAATTTGATGATGATGAATCTGAAGAAAGTGATGAACAAAGCGATGGGTACATCTCTGATGTAATCCCATCCACAGAAGACTATTAGTTTATTTTGATTTCGTATTATTGTAATCTTATAAAATAGTAATCTATGGTAATCAATTACTAACAAAAGACCCAGAACGCCAAAAAAATGACCTGAAAACGCCATAACGCCAAAAAATTTAACTATGTGACACAAAAAAATTAATTCAACGAGAAGAAATCGGGGGAAAATAGTAAAATGCCAAGTAATTAAGGATTCTAATTAACACCAAAAATTATCTTGCACGCCAAAAATGAAGAAGCATGTCACACGCGAAAATCGAAAAAAAGAAGAATATTGAAAAGACAAAATGTAACAATCCTCAATAAAACCGACACCCTCGATTATTTTTCCGACACCCTAGTATATTTTAAAATATCCCAAAATGTCCCAAAATACACCCCATACGCGAAAAAGGGCCTCAAATACATTAAATAGTATTAAAAATAATTAAAAATCTGAAAGTTAAGTTGAGGCGGGCCGCGTTAGACCCACCCCAACCCTCACGCGGGCCGCGTGAGCTTAAAACATGGCGCAGCCCGGTGCGGCCACGTGGCCCAACACCCGGCGGAGCTAGTAGGTGACCCAGCTAAGCTACGCATTGACCGGAGGTCAACGCGGGCCGCGTAAGCCCTGGGCTTATGTTACGCGGGCCGCGAGAGACCCAGATTCAGCAACTATAAATAGATGGCCTCGGATCTTCAGTCTGTTCGTCCCATTTTCATTTCTCAATCACAATTTCTGAATAGTAGAGATAATACGCGGGTATTATGTGACAACTGTGTTATGTAAGCATCGTATATTTTAAAACAATGTGGATTATCAATAAAACAATGTGCTTTGGTGTTATTATGTGTGTATTTATGTTTGATGATTTTACAATTTGATTCGATTCCGATTTCAAGCTTTAAATCACTTTCTGGAGGGTCATACGCAAAACTGGTGCATGAACGCAATCAGTTTAACGCGACGTACACTCCGGAACTGTGACGTAAGCCAAACATACCCTAAATATCCTTTACATAACTTAGAAATAAGTTTCGAAGGATTCGGTATGGCAAAAACATGTTTATTTGAAATAAAGAACTATTTTCGACAAAACTGCGAAACGAACGTTGGTGACCGCCCGGATAATATTTAAATCCCAAAAAATATTCTGTTATGATTAAAATTTTATTTTAATCAGGTTCGTGTTGAAAAATAAATTAAAACACTTAAAAACGTTATTTTTCAAGTTTAAGCGCGTACCGCGTGTTTCTGCGCGACACGGTGCTTCTACTGCAAAACGCAGACAACGCAGCCAGTCCTGGCAACTGAAATTTATTTCAGTAATATTTTGGCGAGATTATTTTTATAGAATAATAAAAATAATTTAGAACTCCATAAACCGGGATTTAAACGCTAGATAAAATACCCGGTACCCAGTTAAACACCTACTTCTACCTTATTTACCAACAAAATTACATTTAACCCCCCCCCCCATATACAAACTTACGGTTGTAATATACAAGTGGCCCCACCAAGATTTTTGCTAAGATTTCTCAATATTTTCTTAGATCATATTTAACACTTGTCCTTGCATGCCCACTTCCTACATCTTTCATATCTTTTATAAATCTAAGCAAGATCACAACTTCTTACAACACTCAAACCCTTCCCTCCTCTCTCCTCCCAAACCGTCCCCATCTTCTCTCTCTATCTTCATCTTTTTGCAACTTTGTTCTTATGAATCAAGTTCCTTTCCAAGCATATTTCAAGTGATTGTGAAGAATCAAAGGTGATTCCAAGGTGTTCTCAAGTGATTCAAGCTTCCTATCATCAAAATCTCATCTCACAACCTACTTGAATCTTGAAGGTATAATATTTATGTTTAAATCATACTTTAGATTCTTGGTTGTTCTTGATGATTTGAAGTTTCTCTTGAATCTTGGAATTTTTCACTAAACTTGAAATCTAAAAGAAATGGGTCTTGAAACAAATGAAAAATGGTGGAGTATATATATGTATATAACCGTACATATATATGTGTGTGTATGAGTCTTGAAGTTTGATTTTTGGTAAGTACTTGTTTATGTTGTCACATGTTCTTGAATAATAGTTTAAATGCAAGTATTTGGTGATTTATGAATGATATGTTAAATGTAAAGTACATCAGCAAATAAACCTGAATATATCACATATTTGATGCATCTAAACCCATATAAAATGTTGATGTTATGATAGTATGCTTTAGGCACTTGTACATGTGAAAATATGTTGATTTAAAGCTCAAGAAATGATGAAAAATGGTTATATGACAAAAACTGTTTTAGATCAGGTTACAAACACTAAAAATAATATTATTTGATGTATTATAGTGGCATGAAACTTTAACATAGGTTTACTAGCTTTGCATGTTGTACATATAGCTTAAAAAGTGGTAAATTATGTGAAATTTGCATGATTTATGTGCTTTGTTTAAGACCTGCACTGTCATGAGTATAACCATTATTTTATTCAGTAAATAACATGGGTTGTGTCAAAATTTCAAGTCGTTTCGATTAGGGAAGGTTCGGGTAACGTTTGATGCAAAACTATGCGGTAAAACGGTCAAAAATCGCCTTTTCGGAGGATTTTTATTAAACTGTTTTAGATCAGTAACCAAATTGATATTTTTGCTATAAAAATAAGGAATTTAACTTATATTAAGTTTACTTGGTGTTTGGTTAGTCATACGTGACTTCCAACGCCCAAAAATGTTACCGAATCGCTAAAATAAGTGCTTTTCGACATAACTAGAATGGGTTGTTCATAAGTAAATTTTATGTGTTAGAATGTGCTATGTGTTTTACAATATGTGTATGATGATGTGCTAGTGTTGACGAGATTATGTGTATTACGCTTGAGTAAATGTATATATACAAATACACCAAAATAATCAAAAATAATAACTTTTCGAGAAAACTCAAAGTTATGTGAAAATTCTAAGTATCGGAGAAACTTCGGTATTTTTTTGTGAGTTTTTGATTATTAAATCATTCTTATTTAATTTAGGACGAATAAATTGAGGGATTGTGTTAACATATAAAAACGCACCCAAAGGTGAGTACATATATCCCCTCTTTTTACTATTTTCGATTGTTTTGGGGTGATTCATATGTATCAAAATGATTTCGATATTTTAACGATTATTTCAAAAACGATTACGATGGTTTATACTAAACTAATAACGATTTCGATAATGTGAACGAACTTGTTGGTTGTAGTTACGTAACGAATGACATTCATTAATTTTGGCCGAACCGACCAGTATTAGGTTATGGTACCATAGGATCCGACAAATCTCGTTATCAGACTGCACCCATGGTTATGTGTGGGTTAGGTGGGTAACGACTGAATCTGTGATTGTTAATTTACCCTTTGGTGGTATATTAATGCGAGAAGCGATAGGCGAGATAGTCGAGTCACGAAGGTTTGGATGTTATTAGCGAGACAATCAAAAGTAGTTTCACGATCTAAAACGAGAATGATTTAAACGACTAAAGCGATTTTTAACGAATTAAACGATTTGGGTAAACAATTGGTTTTCGGCTAGTGTTTAGATAACGGGACGGGTGTAATGTGATGAAAGCATGGTGGATACGCCGCTGGTACTTCCTATATATATATGTTTTCATCATATTACATACCGGGGCGTTATTTAGTTCACTTGGGTAAACAATTTGAAACGATGTCACACAAACGAGGTTTTCGAAATGATATAAACTATACGAGTTTTATTAACGAGATTTTATTAAATAAATGTTTTGGGTTAAGAATCATGGCTACGAGATTTTATACACTATAACCAACTTGATTTGAGTTAGTTAGTTATGCCGCAATAAAATACTTTTCAAAACAAGGTTTTTAATTAAGTATTGCAACATGTAAACTAGCCATGAATCCGACACTCTCAAAACCCTATGTACTCGCCAGCATTTCTTTGTTGACTTTGTTTTCACATATGTTTCAGGTGTTGTTGAACGATGTTGATTGCTAGGATGCATGCTCACATAGGACTTGACGTGGCCTTAGTGACTTAATAACAATGATAGACTATGTTTAACTTGCTTGTTTAACTTTAAGACAATGTTTAATATTAAATAAAACGAGACTCTTTTGTATCCATGGTTTCGAAACAATGATTCTGTTACAGCACTCCGCGACGTTTCCGCTACGATTTGTTGTTTTACGTGGTCGGGATGTGACAGAAAAGTTGGTATCAGAGCTCATGGTTATAGGGAATTAGGTTATTAGTAATGCTTTGACCTAGTCTATAACCTTCCTAGGACCCTAACGCGAGTTTACTTGCGTTTAGTCATAAAACAATACCGTCACCTATCCTTAGGTGATAACCACAACAAGAACACAAATTTCGAATCCGCTTTGAAAACCAATCATCTGTTCTAGGATGATTTATTGTAAGGTTTTGAACCCTTTAAGTTTTCAAATCTCGTCAAAGTTTGGGTCTAAATAGTGTGAACACGTGCAAACTGGAAGAGTGAGTGCCTGTACCCTGAGTTTTCTGTCTAAGGCTAGAGTGTTCGTACAAATCCACATAATCGGACCAGTCACTCTTACCTGGGAACTCTCGGGGTGAGTGTTCACTTTTAGGCGAGCATGTCTTCGGCGATACACTATATTGACCCATTTACTTTGATTAGTCACTCCGTGTCATTTGTTTGTTCGAGGTAACGAACAAATGATCGCCTTTCTGGTTTTTTGACGATATTTTCAATACCTATTTTGATTTTCAACCTCACTCGTTTCTTTTGTTTCCTTATTAGACAATGCCTCCTCGACGTGAAACACAATCTTTCACTATTGAAGAAATCGCAGCCCTAGTCTCTCAGCAAGTGGCTGCTGTGCTTCCAGGCGTTGTGAACCAAGTCCACGAGACATACAACAACAATAACAACAACAATGCGCCATGTAACTTCAAGAGCTTCAATTCTGCTAAGCCTCTAAAGTTTTCTGGGTCGCAAGGAGCAACTGCACTCCTGCAGTGGTTTGAGAGCATCGAGAGCACGTTCAGACATGTGCAGTGTCCGAATGCGCGTAAGGTTGAATTTGCTTCAAGCATGTTTGAGAAGCGAGCGCTTACCTGGTGGAATGGTATTATGCGCGATAGGGGTGCCGAAGTGGCGTTGGCACAAACATGGGAAGAGCCCCGGGCTCTCATGATGAAAGAATTTTGTCCCCGTCATGAAATTCGGGCTTTGGAGCGAGAGTTTGACGATCTAAAACAAGATGGGGGAGAACACCGTGCCTATACGGATCGTTTTGAGGAACTCAGTCTGTTGTGTCCCACTATGGTTACCCCTCTGGAGAAAGCAATCGAGAGATATATCGATGGTTTACCCGATTCCATTCAGGATATTGTGACCGGCGTTAATCCTACTACCGTCCGTCACGCAATTGAATTGTCTGCTACCCTGACTGAGTCGCAAGTCAGAAAGGGTAAACTTACCCGTAAGGGGGACAAGAAGAAGTCGGCTGATTCTGAGAAGACCAAGGATAAGGGCAAGGGTAAGAAAGGTGAGTCATCGAAGGAATCGAGGAAGCGAAAGGATGCTCAGAATTTTGCTGTTACAGCACAGACTGCTCAGAACCCGCAGAACCCACCAGCTCAGCCTCCTGCAAAGAAGGCATATGCTGGTACCACACCTCATTGTGCACGCTGCAACGGTCATCACGTTGCACAACAAGCTTGCAAGCAATGCACAACGTGTGGAAAACTTGGGCAGTTGGCCAATATTTGTCGTCTGGGACAAAATCAGGTTGCTCAGGTTCAAGCTCCGGTTCAGGGGAATGCTGCGAGATTCCCACCGGGTTCATGTTTCAACTGTGGAGAGTTTGGTCACTTCCGCAACAATTGTCCAAGACTGGTGAATGCAAACGCGAATGCTAATGCAAACCCGAATGCGAACGTCAACGTCAATGAGAATCCAGCACGTGGACGAGTGTTTAACATCAATGAGGTAATCAATGATGCAGCAGTGAACGATTAGTATTTTGTAATTTCCTCTGGTTGTTATCTTTTAACATTTAAGAACAATGCGGTTGTTATATAAATAAAAATTTGTGGTTTTTATTTTTAACTAATACAATTGTATGAATGTTTGATGCAACTTTATGATGTCAACACAAAGACAAACTACTCGTGTGGTTCTGTCATTTTTTTTATGATCACTTATGATCTCCCCAAGAACCTTAAACTCTCGTTTCTTTTAAGAAACAAAAACCCAAAGTTATTTAAGAAAAGGATATGTTGCTTTCCTAGCACGTGTAACCAAGGAGAAAGACAAGAATAAGAGTATTCAGGATATCCCGATTGTTCGGATTTATCCAGTGGTGTTTCCTGATGAACTTCCTGGTTTACCTCCAGTTCGTCAAGTTGAGTTTCATATTTATCTTGTACCCAATGCCAATCCGATTGCGAAAGCACCTTATCATCTTGCACCATCGGAGATGCAAGAGTTATCGAAACAACTTCAAGAGTTGTCTGATAAAGGATTCATCCGTCCGAGCTTTTCGCCTTGGGGAGCTCCTGTCCTCCTTGTGAAAAAGAAAGAAGGATCTTTTCGAATGTGTATCGATTATCGTGAGCTTAATAAGCTTACCATCAAAAATTGATATCCCCTACCTAGAATTGATGATCTCTTCGACCAGCTGCAAGGTGCTGCATGCTTTTTCAAGATCGGCCTACGATCTGGGTATCATCAACTTCGTGTACTCGAAGAAGATATTCCCAAAACTGCATTCCGTACAAGATATGGGCATTACGAGTTCACTGTCATGCCTTTTGGTTTGACGAATGCCCCAGCTATCTTCATGGACTTAATGAATAGGGTCTGTAAACCTTATTTAGACAAGTTCATCATTGTGTTCATCGATGATATTCTCATTTATTCAAAGTCTCGAGCCGATCACGAACAACACCTTCGTTTGACCTTGGAACTTCTGAAGAAGGAACAACTTTTCGCTAAATTCTCCAAGTGTGAATTCTGGCTTAAAGAAGTTCAGTTCTTGGGTCATATTGTCAATGAGCAGGGTATCCATGTGGATCCTTGCAAAATAGCTGCTATTAAGGATTGGAATACACCGACGACACCTACAGAGATTCGATCATTTCTTGGTCTTGCTGATTATTATCGTCGATTCATTTCTAATTTCTCAAAGATCGCGGTTCCACTCACTGCTTTGACTCGGAAGAATAAGCCTTTGGAGTGGGGATCTAAGCAAGAAGAAGCGTTCCAAACGCTGAAACGGGAGCTATGTGATGCTCCTGTTTTGTCCTTGCCCAATGGAAACGATGATTTCGTTATCTTTTGTGACGCGTCGAATCTAGGCTTTAGTTATGTTCTTATGCAACGAGGTAAAGTCATAGCCTATGCGTCTAGACAGCTAAAAATTCATGAGAAGAACTATACGACTCATGATCTTGAATTAGGAGCTGTGATTTTCGCACTCAAAATCTGGAGACACTACCTCTATGGAATGAAGTGTGTAGTTTTCACAAGACCACAAAAGTCTCCAGCACATTCTTAATCAGAAGGAGCTGAACATGAGGCAGCGACAATGGGTTGAGCTCTTGAACGATTACGATTTCGAGATTCGCTACCTTCCTGGTAAGGCGAATGTCGTAGCCGATGCGCTTGGTCGAAAGGAGCGAGTCAAGCTGCATTCTGTTCAAACTCTATCTGATATTCAATCTCGTGTCCTTCAAGAACAACGATTTTGTGTAAACGAAGGCTTATTGAAATATGAGCTACCATTTCAACACGAGCTTAAACTCGAAACGAAAGGGCGATGGGTTGCTCTATTTTAAGAATCCTTGTGGATGATTATCGCCCAAATCAGAGCCCTGATTGGATTCCTTATACACCTTAATATGTACATTACAACTCAATAAGGACAAACCGAATTCCTATTAAGACCTTCCTATCTTCATAGTTAGATTCTTGAAAATATTTAAAAGTGCCAAATGGAATCCACGGATTGGATTCCTGGTATGCTTTAAATACCCGTGTCCGAAGATAACAAATTAAAGGTCAAGTTAAACGATTAATGCGCTTATGTGTTTATGTGTTCTCTTTTATTATGTGATCCGATTTTTGTTATCCAAATCCTCATAGAATCTTCCATATCTTCATATGAGGGATTCATAGTAGGATATTCAAAAGGTACTACCTTAAATCCTTAATGGGCTTCTACATGGTAGTTAAGACCCTTGGGTTATATAGTACCATTCCATGATTCGAAAAGAGACCCTTGAGTTGTCTAGTTAAAGATTGATTCAAAATCTGGTTAAGAGTGGCATGTGACGATACAGCTGAAAGGACCCTATGGTGGTCCAGTCACAGTCATCACAGGTTCATTCATTTGTTTTTCCCCTACACATTATTAAATGCACTATGTGGACTATGCAAGGAATTAAGTAATTATGGACGCGTACATAATTATAAAAATTCAGTGCACGGAAACCACAGTAAGATTTATCATGTGTAAGAACCAATAGTGACAACAATAACGAAACGTGAACAATGTAATGGAGGTACGGTGGACGCACCAATGGCGCTTCATATACTTGTATATAAGTGTCCCTCTTACATTGCAAGCATAATGTTATTTGAAGTTACTAGAAGTTCGGAACTCTAACCAGTGTTGTTTTATCTTTTCGATTCCATGTTTCAAGCTTTCACAAGTTTCCTCTAAATAAAATTTCGGGACGAAATTTCCTAAAGTAGGGGAGACTGTGACAAATGTGTTCTGTAAGCATCGTATATTGTAAAACAATGTGGATTATCAATAAAACAATGTGCTTTGGTGTTATTATGTGTGTATTTATGTTTGATGATTTTACAATTTGATTCGATTCCGATTTCAAGCTTTAAATCACTTTCTGGAGCGTTATACGCAAAACTGGTGCATGAACGCAATCAGTTTAATGCGACGTACACTCCGGAACTGTGACGTAAGCCAAACATACCCTAAATATCCTTTACATAACTTAGAAATAAGTTTCGAAGGATTCGGTATGGCAAAAACATGTTTATTTGAACTAAAGAACTATTTACGACAAAACTGCGAAACGAACGTTGGTGACCGCCCGGATAATATTTAAATCCCAAAAAATATTCTGTTATGATTAAAATTTTATTTTAATCAGGTTCGTGTTGAAAAATAAATTAAAACACTTAAAAACGTTATTTTTCAAGTTTAAGCGCGTACCGCGTGTTTCTGCGCGACACAGTGCTTCTACTGCAAAACGCAGACAACGCAGCCAGTCCTGGCAACTGAAATTTATTTCAGTAATATTTTGGCGAGATTATTTTTATAGAATAATAAAAATAATTTAGAACGCCATAAACCGGGATTTAAACGCTAGATAAAATACCCGGTACCCAGTTAAACACCTACTTCTACCTTATTTACCAACAAAATTACATTTAACCCCCCCCCCCCCCCCCCCATATACAAACTTACGGTTGTAATATACAAGTGGCCCCACCAAGATTTTTGCTAAGATTTCTCAATATTTTCTTAGATCATATTTAACACTTGTCCTTGCATGCCCACTTCCTACATCTTTCATATCTTTTATAAATCTAAGCAAGATCACAACTTCTTACAACACTCAAACCCTTCCCTCCTCTCTCCTCCCAAACCGTCCCCATCTTCTCTCTCTATCTTCATCTTTTTGCAACTTTGTTCTTATGAATCAAGTTCCTTTCCAAGCATATTTCAAGTGATTGGGAAGAATCAAAGGTGATTCCAAGGTGTTCTCAAGTGATTCAAGCTTCCCATCATCAAAATCTCATTTCACAACCTACTTGAATCTTGAAGGTATAATATTTATGTTTAAATCATACTTTAGATTCTTGGTTGTTCTTGATGATTTGAAGTTTCTCTTGAATCTTGGAATTTTTCACTAAACTTGAAATCTAAAAGAAATGGGTCTTGAAACAAATGAAAAATGCTGGAGTATATATATATGTATATAACCGTACATATATATGTGTGTGTATGAGTCTTGAAGTTTGATTTTTGTTAAGTACTTGTTTATGTTGTCACATGTTCTTGAATAATAGTTTAAATGCAAGTATTTGGTGATTTATGAATGATATGTTAAATGTAAAGTACATCAGCAAATAAACCTGAATATATCACATATTTGATGCATCTAAACCCATATAAAATGTTGATGTTATGATAGTATGCTTTAGGCACTTGTACATGTGAAAATATGTTGATTTAAAGCTCAAGAAATGATGAAAATGGTTAAATGAAAAAAAACTGTTTTAGATCAGGTTACAAACACTAAAAATAATATTATTTGATGTATTATAGTGGCATGAAACTTTAACATAGGTTTACTAGCTTTGCATGTTGTACATATAGCTTAAAAAGTGGTAAATTATGTGAAATTTGCATGATTTATGTGCTTTGTTTAAGACCTGCACTATCATGAGTATAACCATTATTTTATTAATTAAATAACATGGGTTGTGTCAAAATTTCAAGTCGTTTCGATTTGGGAAGGTTCGGGTAACGTTTGATGCAAAACTATGCGGTAAAACGGTCAAAAATCGCCTTTTCGGAGGATTTTTATTAAACTGTTTTAGATCAGTAACCAAACTGATATTTTTGCTATAAAAATAAGTAATTTAACTTATATTAAGTTAACTTGGTGTTTGGTTAGTCATACGTGACTTCCGACGCCCAAAAATGTTACCGAATCGCTAAAATAAGTGCTTTTCGACATAACTAGAATGGGTTGTTCATAAGTAAATTTTATGTGTTACAATGTGCTATGTGTTTTACAATATGTGTATGATGATGTGCTAGTGTTGACGAGATTATGTGTATAACGCTTGAGTAAATGTATATATACAAATACACCAAAATAATCAAAAATAATAACTTTTCGAGAAAACTCAAAGTTATGTGAAAATTCTAAGTATCGGAGAAACTTCGGTATTCTTTTTGTGAGTTTTTGATTATCAAATCATTCTTATTTAATTTAGGACGAATAAATTGAGGGATTGTGTTAACATATAAAAACGCACCCAAAGGTGAGTACATAGATCCCCTCTTTTTACTATTTTCGATTGTTTTGGGGTGATTCATATGTATCAAAATGATTTCGATATTTTAACAATGATTTCAAAAATGATTACGATGGTTTATACTAAACTAATAACGATTTCGATAATGTGAACGAACTTGTTGGTTGTAGTTACATAACGAATGGCATTCATTAATTTTGGCCGAACCGACCAGTATTAGGTTATGGTACCATAGGATCCGACAAATCCCGTTATCAGACTGCACCCATGGTTATGTGTGGGTTAGGTGGGTAACGACTGAATATGTGATTGTTAATTTACCCTTTGGTGGTTTATTAATGCGAGAAGCGATAGGCGAGATAGTCGAGTCACGAAGGTTTGGATGTTATTAGCGAGACAATCAAAAGTAGTTTCACGATCTAAAATGAGAATGATTTAAACGACTAAAGCGATTTTTAACGAATTAAGCGATTTGAGTAAACGATTGGTTTTCGGTTAGTGTTTAGATAACGGGACGGGTGTAATGTGATGAAAGCATGGTGGATACGTCGCTGGTACTTCCTATATATATATGTTTTCATCATATTACATACCGTGGCGTTATTTAGTTCACTTGGGTAAACAATTTGAAACGATGTCACACAAACGAGGTTTTCGAAACAATATAAACTATACGTGTTTTATTAACGAGATTTTATTAAATAAATGTTTTGGGTTAAGAATCATGGCTACGAGATTTTATACACTATAACCAACTTGATTTGAGTTGGTTAGTTATGCCGCAATACAATACTTTTCAAAACAAGGTTTTTAATTAAGTATTGCAACATGTAAACTAGCCATGAATCCGACACTCTCAAAACCCTATGTACTCGCCAGCATTTCTTTGTTGACTTTGTTTTCACATATGTTTCAGGTGTTGTTGAACGATGTTGATTGCTAGGATGCATGCTCACATAGGACTTGACGAGGCCTTAGTGACTTAATAACAATGATAAACTATGTTTAACTTGCTTGTTTAACTTTAAGACAATGTTTAATATTAAATAAAACGAGACTCTTTTGTATCCATGGTTTCGAAACAATGATTCTGTTACAGCACTCCCTGACGTTTCCGCCACGATTTGTTGTTTTACGTGGTCGGGGTGTGACATATTATACCCCCCTAATTAGCGAAGTTCTGCTCCGTTGTAAGTATTATAACCCCTTGATACGTATTAGATACGCTACCCGATTGATCTAGGGTTCCGTAACGGCTGTCGTGGTTCTGCCCGACGTAGTCGTTGGAATGCCGTCTCGGGGAGGGTATTACTAATTTTAAAATGGGTTATTATACTAACGCGTGTGCATTTGTGTAAATTTTAGATTGTCACCAGGAAATCCTTACAGAAAATCTAAGACAGCAATGTGAGTTGATCCACTTTTTGTAAACCTTTTTGTTAACTGTTTTATAAAACCTTAACTACTTTTCCATGTGAATAACAGTTATTGAGTATTTGTAAGAATACAATTATGATGAGTATGTTGGGGTTTTGTATACAAAATTTGTTACCACATGGTCAAGGAGTAACATTTCCACAAGTCAGGTTCGACAGTACCATGGATGTTAATTGATATGTCTTGGAAACAAATATAATTTCGGGATCGCCCTCAATACTGTACACTGGGATTTGTTTTATTAAACTTGATTAAACTAGGATTCACTCACCAGTATTTCCCACTGACAAATGTTTTTAAAACGCGTTTCAGGTAACAAAATGTGAAAGCCAAATAGAAGGCAGCTGGACAGCACTGAAGGCTTGGAAAAGTGGCAATAAAGTTACCTAAAAATAAAATAGATGTTTTTATTAAATAAATAGGATTTATTCCTATGAAAACGTGTGTACAATGAACTTGGGTTTTAACCCATTTGTGTAATACTATGAAAATGTGGTATTTTACTCTGATCAAATATTTCCTAACTACGGTCCTGATGAAAAATTCGGCTGCCAAATTAGACAATACGAGATACCACCGAAACTGGCTCGCGGCCGCCCGTTCCCGGGGAAGTGGGATCGGGGGTTGCGACAGGAGGTGGTATCAGAGCTAAGCCACTGATTCAGCCACAGAGGTGTTCTGCTGACATCAAAATGTAAAGTGTTAGGAAATAAATTACGGAAGTACGTGCATAACTGTATTTATTGTTATGTGTTATTTGACTATCTGTTAGTTTACAGTATGAGCGACCAAGGACCATCTGACGCGTACCGTCAATTGTCTGGTTCGCCTGAAGGCACCTCCTCTTCTCAGCCTGCCCTCTCAGGGTATTCTGCTGATACGGAAGAAGGAATCTTTGTGTTTAAGGCTCAGTCAGAAGAGCCATTTGCTCAGAAAAAGAGGGGATGGTTCAGTCGAGGGGCACACGAGCATAGAAAACGTAAGAAAAAGTTACAAGACCAGAGGGTACTAGCAGCAGCCAAGAGAGAGACAGATGCCTATGCCCAGGATATGATAAATAGGGGTATAGCCAATATTCACATCTTAGCAACCACTGCAGCTGACCCTAATCTGGAACAAATAATAGCACCCCAACCACAGCCACCAATCCCTGACCAACCGATGGGGATAGAAAACCCTGAAAACCAAGTAGAGATGCATGACTTCAATCCAGAAGAAATCCCTAGGGTACCCGCACCAAACCCCCTAGACCCAAATTACGATCCCTGGTGGGATGAAGTTAGGGACTATGTGCAGCATTACCCGATACATGAAGACACACCCATGCAAAACATAGGAGCCTATCCAGGTATGGACCCTTTAGATCCCTATTACCACGATGAATACGTTAGGGAGATTTTAGAAGATCCTTACCGATTTCAGGCACCTACACCCCCATATCAAGAACCCGCATCCGAGATTTCAAACCCAGTCCTAGAACCTGCACCCCCAATGAGTGCAGAAAACGTACAAGAACTTAGGACATTTTGTGAGGAAATTTTAGAAAGCAGTGATAGAATGCGTCAGGTGGGAGAGCGACTCGTCTGGAAGTACGACGAGCGCAATATGGATTTTTGGATGAATCCATATCCGTGAATGTGATGGTAGGAGACGGTAATAGTAATAATAATAAAATAATAAAATAAAATATGTGTGTACGGATGCCTACTATTATTTATTTCAGTTGGTATTGTAATTTTATTTCAGTACTGGTGTGTAATAGATATATAGTAGATGAATAGAGTAAAGTCGCAATGATCGACGCTTTTGGCAAAAATGCGTGTCATGTGATTGACTATATTAGCTATTATTTTGTGATATTAATACGGGGTAAATGTTTAAAATTCAGATGGCCGATGAAGGAAATCAAGGAAATCTGAATAACGATAACCAGAGTAACATTAACGTGGTTAATGAGAATCCGAACATCAATAACAATGGAAACCAAATGGATAATAGTGCCGTTCAACATATAGTGGCACAAGGAATCATAGATGCAATGCCATTTATTATTCAAACGATTCCAGAAGCGAATAATAAAAGTAAGCATAGCAGTAAGCGACCAATCGAACCAGAAAACAGCGTGAACAATGGACCCGTACTTCAAGCGCCCATTCCTAAAAGAAGAAGAACCATGCCTTATAGTTGTTCTTACAAAGAATTCTGGTCCTGTAAACCAATAGAATTCTCGGGCAATGAAGGACCCATTGCAGCCCTACGCTGGATAGAGAAAACTGAGGCTGTTTTAAAAATAAGCAAATGTGCTGAAGAAGACAAAATAATGTTTGCTTCTAATCTGTTTAAAAACTCAGCCTTAGAATGGTGGAACACTATCCTCCAGTCAAGAGGAAGTGATAGGGTATACAACATGGAATGGGAGGAATTTAAAAATACGGTAGAAAGGAAATTATGCCCTCCTAATGAAAACGAACAAATAGCTAATAAGTTCCTAAATTTAAGAATGACCGGAGTAGATAGTAAGGGTTATACTACCACATTCTTTGAATATGCTAGAATAGTGCCAACCCTTGCATCACCTGAACCAGTGTTAATCTCTCGTTACATCTGGGGATTAATATGAGAGATTAGACATGTAGTCAAGGCAGCTAGACCTCAAACTATAGAAGAAGCTGTAGAACTAGCCAATACCTTGACAGATGAGTTAATCCGTACTAGAGAAGAAGATCAGAGGAGAAACCTAACCCAAAGGCTTACTCAAGAATTCCGTTCTGGGAATTACAACCGTAGGAATATGGGTTCTACCTCTGCACCATTCTGTAAGGTCTGCAAGAGAAAGCATTCGGGAAAATGCTCCACTCTTTGCAATTTCTGCAAGATGCCAGGACACAAGGAAGAAGATTGCAGGAGAAAATCCAGTAATGGACTATGCTACAACTGTGGAGAAAAAGGTCACATCAAGCTGAATTGTCCAAAATTGGCTCCAGCTGTGAACAACAGGAACACTAAAAATGCTAGAGCATTTGTTCTGACTGCAGATGAAGCCAAGATGATTCCAGACGTGATAGCTGGTACGTTTTTAGTTAATGATGTATTTGCTAAAGTATTATTTGACTCTGGTGCGAACCAAAGTTTTATTAATACTTCATTTTGCAAACTTCTAAATCAGTCATTAACTAAACTACCACAAGAATGTCTAGTAGAGACAGCTAATGGAGAAACTGTTAGGATATCTGAAATCTTGCAGGGAGCAAGAGTAGAAATTTTAAATCAGAAGTTTAGGGCAAACCTTTATCCCATGAATCTGGCAGGATTTGATGTTGTTTTAGGAATGGATTGGTTAATAGCCAATAAAGCCAGTATTGTATGTGATCAAAAGTCAATTCAAGTAAATTCACCAAAAGGTAAAACGATCACAATTAAAGGAGATAAACCATCTAGATCTACAAAATTCATCTCTGTGATGAAAACTGCAAGTTATATAAGAAAAGGTTCTATAGTGTATTTGATTTCTATAATCACTAACACTAAAGGAAAAGAACTAAAAGACATTCCAGTAGTATCTCAGTTTTCAGATGTATTTCCAGAAGAATTACCAGGACTACCGCCAGATAGAGAAGTGGAATTCAGAATCCATCTACTACCAGGAACAGCACCAATTGCCAAAGCACCCTACCGTTTGGCACCCGCAGAAATGCAGGAATTAAAGAAACAATTAGATGAATTGCTGGAAAAAGGATTCATACAACCAAGTTCGTCGCCATGGGGAGCGTCGATACTGTTCGTTAAAAAGAAGGACGGATCAATGCATATGTGCATTGACTACCGTGAATTGAACAAAGTCACGATTAAGAATCGGTACCCATTACCAATAATCGATGATCTGTTCGATCAACTGCAAGGAGCTTGATTTTTCTCTAAAATCGATTTAAGGTCAGGATATCATCAATTAAAGGTACAGGAAGAGTACATTCCTAAGACCGCATTCAGAACAAGGTATGGCCATTATGAATTTACTGTCATGCCATTTGTTTTAACAAATGCCCCAGCCGCATTTATGGACATGATGAACCGAATATGTAAGCCATATTTGGATAAATTCATAATTGTCTTCATAGATGATATTCTCATTCATTCTAAAAATAGGGAAGATCATGCAAAGCATTTACACGCACTTTTAAGTCTATTAAGAAAGGAAAAGCTTTATGCTAAATTTTCAAAGTGCGAGTTTTGGCTAGAACAGGTACAATTTCTTGGAAACTTAGTGAACCATGAAGGAATTCATGTGGATCCAACAAAGATCGAGGCGATTATCAAATGGAAAACCCCTGAGTCACCAACTGAGGTTAGAAGTTTCTTAGGATTGGCCGGTTATTATAGGAGATTTATTTGAGATTTTTCTAGAATAGCTATTCCTTTAACAAAGTTAACCTGTAAATCCATTAAGTTTAAATGGGGACCAAAACAAGAAGAAGCATTTAGAATTCTTAAGCATAAATTAACCCATACACCCATATTAGCGTTACTAGAAGGAACTGAAGACTTTGTAGTCTATTGTGACGCTTCTAAATTAGGTTATGGATGTGTATTGATGCAACGCCAAAGGTTATAGCTTATGCATCTAGACAACTTAAGAATCATGAAGAGAATTATTCAACCCATGACTTGGAATTAGGAGCTATAATTTTTGCCCTTAAGATTTGGAGACATTACCTTTATGGTAGTAAGTTTACCATATTCACCGATCATAAGAGTTTAAGGTATGTTTTCGGGCAAAAGGAGTTAAATATGAGACAAAGACGCTGGATGGAGATGCTTAGTGATTATGATTGTGATATCCAGTATCATGAAGGAAAAGCAAATGTAGTGGCAGATGCTTTAAGCCGAAAGTATCATGAAAATCCAAAAAGGGTACGTTCTCTTAAACTAAATCTACAAGTAGATTTAAATGAACAAATCAGAAAAGCACAAGAATCAGTAATCAAGGATGATACTGAAAAATTAAAAGGTATGCTAAAAGAATTAGAACAAGGAACACATGGAATTTAGAGATTCCATAAAAAGAGAATTTGGATACCTAAATTAGGAAACCTACGTTATCGTTTATTAGAAGAAGCCCATAAGTCTAAGTATACAATGCATCCAGGAAGTGATAAAATGTACCAGGATTTAAGGAAAAATTTTTGGTGGATAGGAATGAAAAAGGACATAGCAGCCTATGTTTCTAAATATTTAACTTGTTCACAAGTTAAAGCTGAACACCAGAAACCCTCAGGTTTGTTACAGCAACTAGAAATGCCAGTGTGGAAATGGGAATTGATAACAATTGATTTTGTTACTAAATTACCCAAAACAAAGAAAGGAAATGATACAATCTGGGTGATTGTAGACAGGCTAACCAAGTCAGCTCATTTCCTACCAATGAAGGAAACTTTCAGTATGGAACAGCTAGCTAAATTATATGTAAATGAAATAGTTTCTTTACATGGAATACCTTTATCAATCGTTTCTGATAGGGATAGCCGATTTACCTCTCATTTTTGGTCAAGTTTCCAAAAGGCAATGGGAACCAAGTTAAATCTAAGCACAGCTTATCATCCTCAAACAGACGGACAAAGCGAAAGAACAATCCAGACAATGGAGGACATGCTTAGAGCTTGTGTAATTGATTTCGGAGGTAATTGGGACGATCACTTACCTTTAATAGAATTTTCTTATAATAATAGTTATCACACAACTATAAATGCTGCACCATTCGAAGCACTTTATGGACGAAAGTGCCAAACCCCAGTCTGTTGGGCAGAAATTGGGGAAAAGCAACTATCTGGACCTGAGATAGTGCAAGAAACAACTGACAAAATTATTCAAGTCAAGGAACGACTGAAAGCAGCACGTGATCGACAAAAGAGCTATGCTGATAACCGACGCAAACCGTTGGAATTTCAAGTAAGAGATAAGGTATTATTAAAGGTCTCTCCTTGGAAAGGAGTAGTAAGATTCATCAAAAGAGGAAAGCTAAGTCCCAGGTATATTGGACCTTTTGAGATTATTAGAAGAATAGGACCTGTAGCCTATCAGCTACAACTGCCAGAGGAAATGGCAGGAATACATGATGTATTTCATGTATCTAATCTCATAAAGTGTTTAGCTGATGAATCACTAATGGTACATCTTAAGGATATAGAGGTAAATGAACAACTCAAGTTTGTAGAAAGGCCTCTACAGATTGAAGACAGGAAAGTCAAGAATCTCAAGCATAAGAGACTAGTTCTGGTCAAAGTGAAGTGGGACTCCAAAAGAGGACCTGAGTACACATGGGAGCTTGAATCTGAAATGCAAAGGAAATATCCACACTTGTTCTAGTAGATCTCGAGGACGAGCTCTAAAACAAGGTGGGGAGGATGTAACAATCCTCAATAAAATCGACACCCTCGATTATTTTTCCGACACCCTAGTATATTTTAAAATATCCCAAAATGTCCCAAAATACACCCCATACGCGAAAACGGGTCACAAATACATTAAATAGTAGTAAAAATAATTAAAAATCTGAAAGTTAAGTTGAGGCGGGCCGCGTAAGACCCACCCCAACCCTCACGCGGGCCGCGTGATCTTAAAACATGGCGCAGCCCGGTGCGGCCACATGGCCCAACACCCGGCGGAGCTAGTAGGTGACCCAGCTAAGCTACGCATTGACCGGAGGTCAACGCGGGCCGCGTAAGCCCTAGGCTTATGTTACGCGGGCCGCGAGAGACCCAGATTCAGCAACTATAAATAGATGGCCTCGGATCTTCAGTCTGTTCGTCCCATTTTCATTTCTCAATCACAATTTCTGAAAAGTAGAGATAATACGCGGGTATTATACCCCCTAATTAGCGAAGTTCTGCTCCGTTGTAAATATTATAACCCCTGGATACGTATCTGATGTATTTCATGTATCTAATCTCATAAAGTGTTTAGCTGATGAATCACTAATGGTACATCTTAAGGATATAGAGGTAAATGAACAACTCAAGTTTGTAGAAAGGCCTCTACAGATTGAAGACAGGAAAGTCAAGAATCTCAAGCATAAGAGACTAGTTCTGGTCAAAGTGAAGTGGGACTCCAAAAGAAGACCTGAGTACACATGGGAGCTTGAATCTGAAATGCAAAGGAAATATCCACACTTGTTCTAGTAGATCTCGAGGACGAGCTCTAAAACAAGGTAGGGAGGATGTAACAATACTCAATAAAACCGACACCCTCGATTATTTTTCCGACACCCTAGTATGTTTTAAAATATCCCAAAATGTCCCAAAATACACCCCATACGCGAAAACGGGTCTCAAATACATTAAATAGTAGTAAAAATAATTAAAAATCTGAAAGTTAAGTTGAGGCGGGCCGCGTAAGACCCACCCCAACCCTCACGCGGGCCGCGTGAGCTTAAAACATGGCGCAGCCCGGTGCGGCCACGTGGCCCAACACCCGGCGGAGCTAGTAGGTGACCCAGCTAAGCTACGCATTGACCGGAGGTCAACGCGGGCCGCGTAAGCCCTAGGTTTATGTTACGCGGGCCGCGAGAGACCCAGATTCAGCAACTATAAATAGATGGCCTCGGATCTTCAGTCTGTTCGTCCCATTTTCATTTCTCAATCACAATTTCTGAATAGTAGAGATAATACGCGGGTATTATACCCCCTAATTAGCGAAGTTCTGCTCCGTTGTAAATATTATAACCCCTGGATACGTATTAGATACGCTACCCGATTGATCTAGGGTTCCGTAACGGCTGTCGTGGTTCTGCCCGATGTAGTCGTTCGAATGCCGTCTCGGGGAGGGTATTACTAATGTTAAAATGGGTTATTATACTAACGCGTGTGCATTTGTGTAAATTTTAGATTGTCACCAGGAAATCCTTACGGAAAATGTTGGGATTGAACCCTACCAAAGGAACAGATAATTAAAGCCAAAACCGGATCAGAGCAGTGGATCCAGAATAAGTAGATGTTATGTATACAAGTCTCTCCCCTTGAAAGTGGTTTCAACATCTGCTGACCTCCTATCTACTGATCGTACAAATGCTGACCTTCAAACTACTGATCAAGTAAAAGACTGATGAAAGACTAAAGCTCTGCTGTTCAATCTACTGCCTTGAGTCAAGCTCTGCTGATCCGGACAAGTACTGCTGGGTTCACATCAGTGGAAGGATGCAGCAGTTGTTTAGATGTCTTAATGTAATGAAATGTAATAACAGTAGTTAGCATAGCAGAGGTTGTATAGATCAGAGGTTAGAGTTTGTTAGGAGGTTAGATGTCACTTTCATGGTGACGTCAGCTTAGATGCTTCAGTGGTTTGCTCATGCCTATAAATAGAACAGTGCTCTGTACTGTTCTATTAGCTCTTTGCAAAATCTTCTTCCTGCACGAACAAACACTGTGAGCTCAGGCTGAGGGGGAGTTTGTATTCATACATTGCATTGTAATCGTTATTGAAATAAATTCAATCTTTCGGTTCTTTGTGGAAAATGTTTGATTAAAGCAATACTCTCGTTTGATTGTGTGCAAAGTTTGTTTCCATCTTAATTTCGCTGCACACCTCATCCATCTTCATCTTAATTCAAACATAAAACACAATCGAAACCAAACTCAGATCCTAACAATTGGTATCAGAGCTTGGACAGTCAAATTTGATTTAACAATCATTTTGACGTAAATAGTTCAGCTCATAAAAGTTGATACTGATAGTTTGTTCGTTTGTGTTGAAAAACAGAGCAAGGTTTAATCACCATCAAAGTTGATTAATCAGTGCCTGTAAAACAACCAGGATGACGTCACAATCACAAGATGATAAGAATAACATTGGCTCGCTTTTTAAACCACCCATGCTTAAACGTAATGAATACAACATCTGGGAGAGAAGGATGGGTCACATCCTTGCTCAACAGAACACTGGATGTTGGAGGTCTGTTGTTTTTGGTCCCCATGTTCCTATGGTGCCAAGTGCTGAGGATGCAAAGAAGTTCGTTCCTAAACCAACTGAAAACTATACTGAAACTGATTTTCAAAAGTTCGAACTCGATGCCAAAGCATTTAGCATCATAGCATCTGCGTTACCCAATGAGATCTATGCTGGACTGTTACACTGTAACAGTGCCAAAGAACTATGGGATGCACTGAAGGAACAGTTTGGGGGAACAGAAGAAGTCATTGAAAATAATAGGGAAATTCTGAATCAGCAGTATGAAACATTTTGTCACATCAAGGGTGAATCACTGACTCAGCAATTTGAGCGATTCAGTTGTCTCATTAGTGAACTAAGGCTTGTTAAAGTAACATTTCCAAATTCAACTCAAAATAGCAGGTTCCTTAGGTCACTACCAGAAAAATGGGATACCATAGCTTTTGTCACTAGAAACTCTGCTGAGTTAAAGGATCTGACCCTGACCCAACTTCATGGTAGACTCCTGACCTATGAAAGGGAGTTGAACCAGAAAAAGAAGTTGCAAGAGTCTGGCAAAGTTGCTGATGATTATTCATTCGGTAGCACAGCTCTTTTTGGTCAGGAAGAATCTGGTAGCAGTGGTAAGGATCAGGGTTATGATCACTTCATTGATATAACTGCTGGTGGAAATTTTAACAACACTGATCCTCACTCTGCAAATTATGCTTTTACTGCAAATTGTGAAAACCAGATGTCAGATAATTTGTGCTTTGAACTAAATGATTTGTGATGCGTGTGGAGTGTTATATATATTAGGTGTATATTTTAAGCCGTTTAACACTTTTTTAGCCAAGTTTTAAATTTATAAAACACGATATTTACTAACACTAAACACACATATGGGCAAGTGCACCCATCGTGAGCGTAGTATAGTGTTGGTAAGATACCGAGGTCGTCCAAGGACACAAGAGCTTTTAGTACCGGTTTATCCTCAACGTCTAATCAAATCAAAAAGTTTAGAAAAATGTTTTAAGCTAAGAAAAATAAAAACTAACTAAAATGCTGAAAAATAAAAATAAAAACAGATAGACAAGATGAATCACTGGGTTCCGACTCGTGTATAGTGTAACCTTTGATTATTTCCGCACTTTTGCACTTATTTAAGAGATTATCTTAGTTATTGTAGTAGGCCCCTCTTTTGAAGGTGACGTTACCCTCAACCCAGTAGTTTGAGTCAGCAAGGATACAATCCTAAAGGGTCGGATTATTGAAAGATAATTAATTAAGTTATTAATGCAAATTATGGTAGGCCCCTCTTTTGGAGGTGACGTTACCCTCGACTAAGTAGTCTGAGTCAGCAGGGATACAGTCCTAAATAGCCGGGTTATAGTATTAATAGTAGTTAACTTATGAGGGGATCAAAGAGTTTGGACCCCCGCCATCCAATACCGTTAAGTATTGAAGGAGGTCCTACTAAATTTGACCCAGGTCCATTGCAGGACCTCTAAACGCTGAACAATGGCAAGACTCTTACCAAACCATTCACTTAACCCCCGACCAGGTAGCCAACATACCTCCATATAGACCGTGGAGATATGAATGGTGAAAATCTTTTATTTTATATAGACAGTAAAATAATGCCAAGACACCACGGACAAACGATAAGGAAGAATCACCTTCAACATAAGAAACTAGTTATTAAAGTCATTAATACAAAACCAAGTAAAAAGTGCGAAAAGATTAGAAATAAAAAGTATTACACTAGACACTTGTCTTCACCAAGTGATGTAAGAGACTTAGGCAAACATGGCCTTGATTGTCAAGAACTCTTACGATCAATCTTGGATCACGAGACGACTCACACACTCTATGATGGACAATGGATGATGGTGGTGGATGATGGTGTTATGGTGGTGGTGGGTGGTGGGTGGTGGGTGAGGTGTGAGAAAGGTGGTGTGCCAAGGGATGGTTTGAGCTTGAGCCAAGCACTCCTATTTATAGGCTGAACAGAAGCTCGGGCACGGCCCCGTGTCCAGTGGGCACGGCCCCGTGTCCACATACTCTCTTTCTTCATTTAATGCAGCTTGTCTTTATTAGTTGACCACGCCCCAGTGTCCGCTGAGCACGACCCCGTGTGCAGAAGAATCTTTGTACTATGAAGATTTGCCTAGATTGTGCGAATCTTATAGTTGACCACGGCCACGTGATGGGCAATAGAAGCTTCTACCACTTTGTCTTTTCTGCTGACACTTGGGCACGCCCCCGTACTGGCTGAGCACGGGGCGTGTTCAGTCTTCTGTCTTCTTGTTTTGCTTGGGAAGATGTTGTCGTGGGGTCGGGCATGCCACGTTTGTTCCTTTTCTTGTATTTATGTTAGATTTTGCTGTCTTTTTGCTTCTTTTGTTAATTTGAGCTCATTTAATCCTGAAAATACAAAAGGAATACAAAAGCACACTTTTTCCAACATTAGTACTAAAAAAGGGTTAGTTTTATGCCACAATTAATGTAATTTATATGTTGCATTTTGCACACATCAAATACCCCCACACTTGAATCTTTGCTTGTCCTCAAGCAAAACTCTTTATAATGTGGCTTTACACTCCCAAATGGAATGGGTAGAAAAGAAGGTTTTTGGGCTTGTCATAGAGTGTCGGGATTTCCAAGATTCTTTATTTAGTTTTATTTTTTATTTATTTACAATCCTATTCATCATGATTTATTTAAAACTTTTCATAAGAGAAATTACTTATTAGGGCAAAACATGCCTTTTTAAAATTCTATTTATATACAAGTTCACATACCTCACGGGGATCACTCAACACTCGGCCGAAAATGTATTTTTGTGGATCACTCGAGAGCGGCATGGAACTTACTCCTACCATAGGCTTGTCAAGCAATCAATCCTCCTCCTTTTTAACTATATACCTTTGTAAATATCAAGAGGACTTTTTGGGTGAAGGGTTAGGCTTGGGTTAAAGGTAGGTGGTTGGGTTAGTGGTTAGTAGAAAAAGGGCGAAAAGCGTAACAAGCGTCGGTTTTCGTAAGACTTTTTATTTTTGTAACTTTTATTTTGATGAAGCTATTATTCAAACAAAGTTATTTTTGATGAACTTGTTTGTTTATTTTCTTTTGCTTCATCATCAACACTTTTTTTTTTTGAAAAGTCATACGAAAAACCGAGCTAGTTACTAAAACAAAGGGTTAAAAATGAAAAAGGTTTTGGTGGGTAGAACGGTGTTTGGTTTGGGTTATGAAATGAAAAGGTTTAGGCTCAAAGGGGCTAACTAGGGGGATTTTGGGTAGGTGGTAAAAAAAATGGTGTAGAAATAAAAAGGGTTAGTCCTAATGCCTCCATCATTTACTTACTCGGGTTTAAGTTGATAAGGACCGGGAATGTATCGTCATGGCAAGTTCTAGAGTCGTAAGAACCAAGCGGCTATTCACACAAGAAACGAAAAATGAGCATTTAGTCTAATGATATGTAATTGTATGCTCAATAAAGGCTCAAAACTCACTTTTGTGGGAATGGGTTTTTTATGTAATCAAGTATATATAATCAAATTTTAACTAAGTTTGTCATGCCTTTTCATAATTTTCTTATGTTGGTTCTTTTTATCACGACGCTATCGGTTGTAAATTTGTAAAAATATAACCTTTTTAGAACTTGAAATTCCCAAGTTAAACCTAGACAAGTAAAAAAAAATTGAAAATTTTTGAAAAAATTTGGGGTGATTAGCGGTTCCAATAGAGTTTTGTGTAAGGCTTGTATTTAGGACTTGCAAGATTCAAGGTTTTAGCATCCCCTCCACACTTAAATTACACATTGTCCTCAATGTGTCCCCAAAAATAAGTTTTTAGGTTGATTGAATGTGTAAAAAGGTGTAAAAAGCAAAAATTTTGTGTTACTGGGTACTGGACATGGCCCCGTGCCTGGTGGGCACGACCCCGTGTTCAGGTGCCAGTAATGAAAACTTACAGAAGGTGGACACGGGGGCGTGTTGGGTGGACACGTCCTCGTGTCTGTCAAAGTCTGCAGAATTAAAACAAACAGCAGGTTCAGGAGAGTGGGCACGGGGGCGTGTCGGCTGGACACGGCCCCGTGTGGACAATCTGCAAGGTTGAAAAACAGGTTTCTTTCTTCGGTTTTCCTGTCCCGGCTTTAGTAGTACTAATGCTTAGTACTCTAAGCCTTGTATGTACCTGCTTAATCAATAAACACCATACCACACCATAGCAAACATCCTAATTTTTATCAAAGTCAACATCCATGTCAAAGTTAAAAGAAAAAATAAATGCAGAAAATAAAAGAAGTTAGGGAAAGTAAATTGTTCAACACTTGGCACGCAGGCCTCAAATTGTTCAAGATTAGAAAAGGTTAACCTGAGGAATCACCAACCACCCGCTTCTTCCTCCGCTCCTCCCGCCTACTCCATGGCATCGTCATCATCATCATCATCCCCACCATGGCCAGCTATGTACTCCCGGATATTTCCAATATCATCTTGGATATCGGATATGTTTCTCTCGATCGCCCAAACCCGGTTGTACGTGTTACTTGCCATATTGTAGGTGTTCCTGGTGCACATGAGGTTTTCCTGCAACAAATCATGTAAACTTTGAAAGTTAGGAAAACCACCTCCTGAGGAGGAGGATTGGCCCGGATCACCATGGGGCTGGTATTGGTACTGATGATGTTGTGGAGCGTGGAGGACAAGTGCTTCTTGCGGGTTCCATGCATGACCTTGCATCCTTTGAAAGCTTACCGTCCCATCTTCAGCTTCATAAATTAGGCTCATTGAGCGGCAGATGTGTATATCTACCCTACCCGACCATGGGCTCCTGTCAAATAACCTAGGTATGCGGGTGAAGTGCCTGAAAAGACGGTACACCCATCCCCCGAAGAAGATAGGGGTCGGTGCACTAGCAAGGCGGTTATGATGCATGTTTCGGAGCATGAGGAACGGAACATCAAGCGGCCTGCGGGTATGGATGCAGTGGAGGACAACCAAATTTCTTAACCCAACGACGCCACCGCTATCGTGTCTTTGACTAAGAGAGTAGCCGAGGAGCCTATGGATGTATCTGTAGAGCGGATCCCTCAACTTCGTACTCTTAGTGCTGCTCGGATTGTAATACCCTTCACCAATCTGAGCCCACGCGGCTTGGCGATCGTTTTCACCTATCTCTCGCATCCCTCCAGTATTTTCCTCGTTCCCTGCATCTTCTTCCGCATACAACCCGACAATCGATCCAAATTGTGCCATAGAGATCGAATACATAGTTCTGCCACATCGGAATACTACCCCATCATTGTCGAATGGGTCGCACCTTGAGTTGAACGTGAAGGTGGTGTAGAATTCCAAAGTGCATTCGTGGACGGAACGGAGTCGAGTTGTTAAAGCGACTCTTAATGGCCCGGTGACAATGTTGTTGAAGCGGTCGAGTTGGTTCACCAATGATAACAAATCCGTGCATGCTTGCCTTGGGTATTCCTCTGGCCTTGTCTGAAGTACTTCATATCTAGCCCTCTCATCGAGCTCATTTGCGTTAAATCTTGTGTACTTCCTTGCCATCTTGATGTTGTTAAAACAAAATGAGACGTTGAAAATCTGCAGAAAATCGCCTGGAACCAGAGCTTTTTCGGGAGAACGGGGCGTGTGGAATGTTGTAACTGTTATGAAAAAGGGGATATATCCCGACTGTAGCGCGGACACGACCCCATGCCGAGCAAAGTTTTGATTTTTTTTTTTTTTTGTGCTCGTGTGAGTGCCCTTGTTTCCCATAAGCTTTGGTTAGAAAACTTACCGCTTTAGACATCGTCCCGATCGTTCGTAACTTACCAGGTATGATGATGGTTTCATTCTTCAACCGTTTGAAGCGAGATCTCCTCCTCTTCATCCTCAATGAATCCTTGATAGAGTTTCAGCCGTTGGCCATTGACTTTGAATGGAGGCCCATTTCGAGATTTAATTTCTACTGCACCGTGTGGGAAAATATGGGTGATGGAAAAAGGTCCTGACCACCTAGACTTTAATTTACCAGGAAACAATCGAAGTCATGAATTAAACAAAAGAACTAGATCTCCTACTCGAAATTCATTAGGTTTAATATGTTTGTCATGCAAATTTTTCATTCTTTCCTTATAAATTTCAGAGTTTGAGTATGCATAATTCCTAAGTTCGTCTAATTCATTTAGTTGACAAAATCGATTTTTACCAGCAAATTCTAAATCTAAGTTTACATTTTTGATTGCCCAATAGGCTTTGTGTGCAATTTCTACTGGCAAGTGACAACTTTTTCCATAGACTTGCTTATATGGGGTTGTACCTATTGTTGTTTTATAAGCAGTTCGAAAAGCCCATAAAGCATCATCTAATTTATCTGCCCATTCCTTTTTATTTAACCCTACGGTTTTTTCGAGTATTCGTTTTAAACCTCTATTAGTCACTTCGGCTTGTCCGTTTGTTTGAGGGTGATATGCTGTTGAGACCCGGTGATAGACCCCATATCTTGTTAAAAAAAATTCAAGTTGATGGTTGCAAAAATGGGTACCTCTATCACTTATTAATGCTTTAGGTGTGCCAAAACGAGAGAATAGTTTTTTCAGAAATCTTACCACGACTCTTCCATCATTTGTTGGAAGTGCCTCGGCCTCGGCCCATTTAGACAAATAGTCTACTGCCACAAGTATATATTTGTTTCCTTTCAACGGTGGGAAAGGTCCATAAAGTCGAGTCCCCATACATCAAAAATTTCACAAACAAGAATGCCATTTTGTGGCATTTCGTTTTTGGAAGAAATATTACCTGTTCTTTGGCAAGCATCACATGTTTTGACAAGACTTTGGGCGTCTTTGTAAATGGTTGGCCAATAAAATCCTGAATCAAATACCTTTCGTGCGGTACTAGCGGCACCATGATGCCCTCCGTGTAGACCTTCATGACAATGGCGGAGAATTCTTCGTGCTTCGTTACCATGTACGCATCGTCGGACGAGTTGGTCGGCACACATTTTGAAAAGGTATGGATCTTCCCAAAAATAGTGTTTCACATTGGCAAAGAATTTTTTTCTTTGATGATGTGGCCAACCTTTTGCGACTATACCGCTAGCATGGTAGTTAGCATAGTCGGCGTACCATGGTTCTTCCTTATATTCCACCATTTCCAGGGACTCAGTTGGGAATTTTTCGTTGATTTGCTCGTCCCTGGTTGCCTCCAAAGTTGGGTCTTTGATGTGTTCAAAATGCAACATATAAATTTCATCAATTGAGGCATAAAACTAACCCTTTTTTAGTACTAATGTTGGAAAAAGTGTGCTTTTGTCTTCCTTTTGTATTTTCAGGATTAAATGAGCTCAAATTAACAAAAGAAGCAAAAAGACATCAAAATCTAACATAAATACAAGAAAAGGAACAAGACGTGACATGCCCGACCCCACGACAGCATCTTCCCAAGCAAAACAAGAGATCAGAAGCCTGAACACGCCCCGTGCTCAGCCAGCACGGGGGCGTGCCCAAGTGTCAGCAGAAAAGACAAAGTGATAGAAGCTTCTATTGCCCACCACGGGGCCGTGCTCAGCGGACACGGGGCCGTGGTCAACTATAAGATTCGCACAATCCAGCAAATCTGCATAGTACAAAGATTCTTCTTCACCACGGGGTCGTGCTCAGCGGACACGGGGGCGTGGTCAACTAAAAAGACAAAACTGCATTAAATGAAGAAAGAGAAGGATGTGGACACGGGGCCATGCCCACTGGACACGGGGCCGTGCCCGAGCTTCTGTTCAGCCTATAAATAGAAGTGCTTGGCTCAAGCTCAAACCATCCCTTGGCACACCACCTCTCTCACACTTCACCCACCACCCACCACCACCATAACACCATCATCCACCACCATCATCCATTGTCCATCGTAGAGTGTGTGAGTCGTCTCGGGATCCAAGATTGATCGTAAGAGTTCTTGACAATCAAGGCCATGTTTGCCTAAGTCTCTTACATCACTTGGTGAAGACAAAGTGTCTAGTTTAATACTTTTTATTTCTAATCTTTTGCACTTTTTACTTGGTTTTGTATTAATGACTTTAATAACTAGTTGCTTATGTTGAAGGTGATCTTTCCTTATCGTTTGTCCGTGGTGTCTTGGCATTATTTTACTGTCTATAAAAAATAAAAGATTTTCACCATTCATATCTCCACGGTCTATATGGAGGTATGTTGGCTACCTGGTCGGAGGTTAAGGGAATGGTTTGGTAAAGGTCTTGCCATTGTTCAGCGTTTAGAGGTCCTGCAATGGACCTGGGTCAAATTTAGTAGGACCTCCTTCAATACTTAACGGTATTGGATGGCGGGGGTCCAAACTCTTTGATCCCCTCATAAGTTAACTACTATTAATACTATAACCCGGCTATTTAGGACTGTATCCCTGCTGACTCAGACTACTTAGTCGAGGGTAACGTCACCTCCAAAAGAGGGGCCTACCATAATTTGCATTAATAACTTAATTAATTATCTTCCAATAATCCACCCTTTTAGGATTGTATCCTTGCTGACTCAAACTACTGGGGTGAGGGTAACGTCACCTTCAAAAGAGGGGCCTACTACAATGACTAAGATAATCTCTTAAAATAGTGCAAAAGTGCGGAAATAATCAAAGGTTACACTAGATACGAGTCGGAACCAAGTGATTCATCTTGTCTATCTGTTTTTTTTCTTTTTATTTTTATTTTCAGCATTTTAGTTAGTTTTTATTTTTCTTAGTTTAAAACATTTTTCTAAACTTTTTATTTTGATTAGACGTTGAGGATAAACCGGTACTAAAAGCTCTTGTGTCCTTGGACGACCTCGGTATCTTGCCAACACTATACTACGCTCACGATGGGTGCACTTGCCCATATGTGTGTTTAGTGTTAGTAAAATATCGTGTTTTATAAATTTAAAACTTGGCTAAAAATAAGTGTTAAAGGGGCTTAAAATATACACCTAATATATATAACACTTCACACGCATCAGTCTTCCAAGCGCGAAAGATGATCTGCTGCGGTATTTTCTGCTCCTCTTTTATCTTTGATTTCAATATCAAATTCTTGGAGGAGTAGAATCCACCGAATCAAACGTGGTTTTGCGTCTTGCTTTTTGAAGAGATATCGAATGGCTGCATGATCTGTATAGACTATAGTTTTAGAAAGAACACGATAAGAACGAAATTTATCAAAAGCAAATACCACAGCTAGTAATTCTTTTTCAGTTGTTGTGTAATTTTCTTGTGCATCGTTAAGTGTTTTACTAGCATAATAAATTGGGTGGAAATGCTTTTCTTTTCTTTGTCCCAAGACTGCTCCAACTGCAAAGTCACTAGCATCACACATGATTTCGAAAGGAAATTTCCAATCAGGCGCTATCATGATAGGTGCATTGACTAACATTTCCTTTAGGGTTAGAAATGCTTGATTGCAATCCTTGTCAAAGATGAAAGGGGCATCTTTTTCAAGTAATTTTGTTAGAGGCCTTGAGATTTTAGAAAAGTCTTTGATAAACCGCCTATAAAATTCGGCATGCCCTAGGAAACTTCTGATAGCTCTTACGGAGGATGGAGGTGGTAATCTAGAAATGGTATCTATTTTGGCTCGATCCACCTCCATTCCTTCGCTTGAGATCTTGTGACCGAGTACTATTCTGTAACACCTCGAAAATTCGTGTTAAATAATAAAACGACACGTGTCATGTAAGACAAAACGCGTTGTAAACTCGGATTTAATAAAAATGTTTGACAGGATTTAAAAGTGTCGTCATGTTAACTTTTGCACCTCTGAACGACCTCGTTATAAATCCCAAGACTCGAAACATATTAAAAACATCTAATATATGTTCAAAATTCAGTGAATTATAACATTGAATGATGCATGATTTAATTGGTGGACTCCTACGAAGAAATTCCAACGGTAAACCTTACAATTCGGTACTTTCTTTTGGAATACGAGCATACAATTCATAATGGTAGGGTAGGATACTGTACAAAGCACTTTTTGGAGGTCCCTAATTGATAAAACAAGTCCCAATTTCGAAACAAGTGGTTGCCCTTTCGAATGCATGAAGGAACAAGATTTTTGGCTGCTGATGATTTGTTGCGCACCGCAACAAATAATTGTTACGGTGCGCAACAAATGCTCAGCGACCAGAAAACTTGCTGCAGCCTGTTATGCGCGATTGTGACCATTCTAGCCAGTTTTTCTCACATGTGGACGACCCCTAGGCACCCCTAAGCACTAGGACAAGTGTTACTCAGTTGTGGATGGGTGCTAGACTAAGATGTCAAGCTTTTATGGTGTCTTGGATCACTATATAAAGCCTCTTTAGTTACAAACATTCCCACACCTTCTCCTGCATTGTTGGATCATTTCTGGAGCTATCAAGCAGCCTCAAGTGATCATATTTCGTGCATTGGACTCTTGTAAGTCTGCTAGTCCTTCTTTATTTGAGTTTAGCTTGTTTAATTAGCTAAAAGTCAAACCGTCGTAATTACGGTTTGACTTCGATATTAGTCAACAATGGCTCAGTCATATCTCGAATTAAAAGTAGTTATAGCTTGGTGTTTATGTGGGTAATAAAACCTCAAAAGGGTTTCCCCTGATCACCACTCTAACTAGTTCAAATGTCGGGTCAAACATGTACTTAGAAAAGTCAACAGGGAGCTTAAAATACCATTTATGCATAATTAGCAATGCAAATCATATACAACCTATTTGATCATTGTTATAACTTAGTAATAAGTGTAAGAACATGTCTAAACATGTTCAACCCGACAATTTCCTGTTTAGACCCGGTTCGGAACCGAAAGTCGCATAGTTTGACTTTCACTTTGACTTTCAGTTCTGACCCGTTAAGGCATGTTTTAGAAATTCCTCAGAGCTTTAATTAGACTAGGTTACATGTTAGAACAACCCTCTGTGATTATACACCTTGGTTCATTAGTTATCCAATTAATATGCGTGTTTCCGTTAATTGCTCATATGTTGACCATTATGCCCTTATTACCTTAAAACGTGATTTATGAAAATGTAAAAGTGTAGAAACCTTAGTTACTGATATATGAACTTGTATGCAAAGTTTGACATCAGTTTGACTTGTAGAATAAGAGTTATGCTCATTATCGAAAATTTAAAGCTTTATGTTAATAAAATGGCGTAATTAGCGTATAGCCTAGTTAAGCGTACTTTTTGGTATCAAACTTTATACCCACTGATGTAATATATTATTTTGGGATTTTTAAAGATTTTTAATTAATTTTAGGCTGAGCATAACTAGTAGTCGTAGGCTTAATCCGGTAATTGTCGGTTTTGCCCTTACGGGCCATAAAATGAGTTGTACATATCTAAACGACTCCAAACCTTTTGCTACTGATCACATATGATAAATAAATTATTTTAAGCCTTCTGGAAATATAAAAATATCAGATTTAAGTATCGGACCCGGAAATGGCCTTTAATCGCCTTATTTAGCGTTTTTAACGCATAGTATGTATTAAAATCATATTGGACATACCCGGGTTGATACCTACTGATATATGAGGCAAATTATAATATTTTAATAGTAAGCAAAGGTTGATAAACTCAGACTTCAGTTTTGAGCTTTTCGGCTTATGTGAAATTGCCAAAATACCCCTACAGGGCATAGTTTGGTTAAAAATGATAAGTTTCACATATATGCTTTAACTTGCTGATATAACTTAGCAAGTTGAGTATATTTACTGATTTCATCAGACCTGTAACTCAGTTAAACACTTAAACGCTTCTATAAACTTTTAAATGACCAAACTACCCCTACGGGGCCTAGTTTGTGTTTAAACACGTTTCGGGCATAACGAAAGACATCTTACTGATGTCACAACATATTTGAGGCATAATTAACTTAGGAAACCTGTATATAGCTCTCATGAACACCCGTCTCGCTTATTACGCGTACGGTTCGGTTTATGTAACAAGTTTACATAAATTAGCCGAAACGGGTCAAACCTTAACGGTTTTATCTCAAAATCCAGAATGTGAATAATAAACCCATATTAAACAAGTCTTCAAACTTGTCGGGTCTGAATCACATTCTATCCGGTCTTCGCTTAATCGTGCGTACGAACCGTATCTTGAAACTAGCCGGTCTAAGCTTAAGCTTAATAAAAAGGCCCGTTAGAATTCTAATAGGTTATTATAACCTTCGTTCCAGATTAGGAGGACCAGTAAAAGCTACGTGCATTTTGCTTATTGTGATTAATACTTACTCAGGTAAATACTTTTAACTTATTTTCCCTATACGGGCTTGGGTTACGGTATATAGCATACCGCTTGATCGGGCATCAAATCTCCACATTCAGTGGGTAGTTGAATAATTTGATCGGCTCGTTTAAACAGTCTTGTTTACTTTACAGCCTTTGGGGGGTTAATGACCATGTCCCGGATATCCTTGGCATCATCTTACGAGATGGCCACGACCTGAGCACGGGGTGTAGGCGTACACCTGTCAGTGTATAACTCAATTATGTGGTGTGTCTATTGATCTTTTACCCGGACAAGATCCGGGCTACTGAACGCATAAGTAACATGTAATTCGTTCACAAGATTATAATATTAAATAATTCTCCCAAGTTATAAAAATGTTTATGCCATGTGCATCCAAACCAATTTTCAATCATTTTCCAAAATGAGTCAGTTGATTGTATTTACCAGTGTAAACTGACGTATTTTCCCAAAAAGACTGAATGCAGGTACTAAACGAAATTGCCGGTGACACGTGGAAATCGGGGGTTTTCCCATATTTGCCGTATTTTCCCATAATATTGTGTTGTTTGACTATTACGTTGCCAACCACGTCACGATACTCCCCCACCGGGCCCACCGGTGACACGTGGAAATCGGGGTGTGACAGGTTGGTATCAGAGCCAACACTGAGTGAATTAAACACTAGCCTTTTGTGTTTAATCTCAGTTACACAATTGCACATTTCTAAACCTTCGAGTCTAGATATATAACATAGGACAAATTCCACCTTATTCGGATTTTGTTTTGTCCTTTAAAATTTTATATTTGTTATTGTTATCTTATACTTTATTGACAGGAATATCAAAATGCCTCCAAGATTCTTTAGGAGATGAGGACGAGGCAAGGGGCCAGTCACCGCCCCCAACGACCATGAAGCTGGACCTTCGCAACGGCGAGCTCCATCCACCACCGAGAGTGACGACCCTCGGGAGAACCGGAGAAACCTGTTCGAGCCGGCCAGACGGTCGATTTCGCATAGTTCAACACCTCCTGTTCTTAACCCTTATGAACCCAATAACCCTCAACCGTCCTACATACCACTTCAGCGATCCCTGTCTCATCATTCGTATGGTGACCCCACACCCATCTTTAGAGGCCAGTTTAATCCGGCCAATTACTTACCAGAACCCGTGGGTTTCAACCCACTAGGGCCAGACGATCACTTCTCTGGTGAACACGCTGACGACATGGACGAGGATACGGACCCCGTCATGCCGGCAAGTGGTACTCCGAACCACCCGATAGAGATCTCCGACAGATCATCTTTTCACGGATCACCCTATGGTGGTCCAGACAGTTTCCAAGCCCTGTTTAATCAGCACGAGTGGTACTATACACCTTCTCACCACTCGTCGCCTCATGAGCAGCAGCAGTCTGAGCAGCAGCCGTCTCAGCAGCAGCAGCCACAGCAGCAGCAGCATCATCAAGATTCTTCTAAGGATCACCGGTTTGTGGCAGTTACACCACCGCCTCCACCACCACCAGTTAATCAGGTGCCTCCGCCACCACCGAGGCGTAGGAGGTCAGGTGCACGTATGTCATCACGTGCGCGAGACTTTCATTTCAGCTCCCCACGTCAGTCAAGTGCCAGCCACTACCCGCCACATCAGGAGGACCCACATATGGGTGGACCTTCCAACCCCGCGATGCCGCAGCCGCCGCCAATGGGTTTTGACAACCCAATCCCAGCTTATACAGGTTCCATGGCATACAACCCGTTCGAGCCGCCAGTCCACCACAACTATGGGTACGCAGAGGCCGACCCCTACTTGGTGGCAGCAAACTACAATGCCCTGCAACCAGAAGGACCATACGGAGCTCCATGGGGAGTTGGGTACCCAACACAAGGGTACCAGATACCACCTAGGCCTATTATCAGGACGCAATCGCAGCCACCTATGTTCTCCCCACCTGAGCATGAAGAACTTCTTCAGAGGCTGGATCAGGTTGAACGGGAAGTGCACAGGGACCGTAGGGAGAGACAGACTTTCTTCCAAGGATTAGTAGGATTGATCAAAGGGAAGAACAAGAAGGATCATTGAACCCTTCCATTTTCTGTAAAAGCCCCTGCGTGGGTGTATTTGGTTGTTAAGCCCCTATGTGGGTATGTGTGTTGGTATGTTTGCTTTGAGCCCCTGCGTGGGCCTATTTTTCCATAAACCCCTACGAGGGTATATTGTTTGTGTAAGTCCCTGCGTGGACAATTATGTTATTAAGCCCCTGCGTGGGCATGTGTGTTATTAAGCCCCTGTGTGGGTAAGTACTTGTTTGACCCCTGCGAGGGTAAGTTTGTTATTTGAAAAGACCCGTTTAGGGCAGTGTATAATATTTTGAATAAATCAATGGAATGGTTGTTTATAAATTTCATGTTTGCCATTTTGCGCATAAATAATTTATATATGAAATAAATAAATCAAAATCATTCCTTTTGAAAATAATCTGCCTATGTAAATTTTTAAAATAAGAATCTTAAAGTGTGAAACCTAGTCTGAGTGTCCTTATAAAGACCTGACCATGATGGTAGGACCTGTTTAAAAGATTCAAATCCATGTTAACATCTGAAAACATGTTAACGCTCCCGGCAGATGTGATGCATTTAAAAATCACACGCATTATTATTATGTAAGGATCTTTCTAAAGATTCCAAACCCAAATTAATGATCTCTGAATCATGGGTTAAATCATCAATTAAGATGATCATATTTTACCATACGTGGTAATATGATGCCTACGGGCCCTGCTCACTTCCATATGAGCCAAAAGACAGTGGTAGCTATGACTCCCTGTCTGATAAGGGTAATGAACTAGGTTCAAACCTTAAAAGTCTTGGTTCTCTGAAATCATAGCTTATAATTTAAATTGTCCATGTGACTAAGCCTTATGTGCTAATATATATTGTTATTGTTTATAATTAGGATAAATTTTAATTGAAATCCTAAATTAATACGATTTATAAGTTAACCAAATATGGTCTCTGTTTACCATGGTTAACAAGTTACCCTAAGGGGTAATTCCATAATAAACTCCCAAATAAAATATTGTCCTTGTTTTCTGCAACAGTTCAATTCAAATGGCTGACTCAAATGAAATAAATAGCCATTCAGTGGAGCAAAATGAGAACGCCCAGATTACGTTAACGGGTGCTGAATTAAAAGCGATCATAGACGACGCTGTTACACAGGCTCTGGAGCGGCAGTATGATGAATATAGTGGTACTCGAAGTAGGACCCAATCTGCACCGCATTCAAAGCCCAAGACACATTCTGAGGCTCATAGCAAGACTCCTCCTAAAAAGAATGGACCCAAGAAAGATGGTGATGACCGTCAGTCTACTAACCATCAAAGTGTCCCATCTCAGCAGATAGTGCTGCATCAAGAGTCCCGTAACAAGGGTTGCTCCTATAAGTACTTCGTGTCTTGCAAGCCCAGGGATTTTACTGGGGAGAAGGGAGCCGTCGATTGTATGACATGGCTTGAGGAGATGGAAACGGTGGTAGATATCAGCGGATGCGCTGAAAGGGATGTGGTTAAGTTTGTGTCACAGTCCTTCAAGGGTGAAGCATTAGCATGGTGGAGATCTTTAGTTCAAGCCACCGGGAAAATCCCATTGTACAATATGTCATGGGATCAATTTGTCGCCCTGATCAAGGAAAATTTCTGCCCTCAACATGAGGTGGAAAAGATAGAATCTGACTTTCTATCGTTGGTGATGACGAACCTCGACTGCCAAGCTTATCTGACAAGCTTCAATATGCTGTCCCGGTTGGTACCTTATCTGGTAACCCCGGAGCCAAAAAGAATCGCTCGCTTTATTGGTGGTTTAGCCCCGGAAATCAAGGCAAGCGTAAAAGCTTCTCGGCCAGCTACCTTCAGGTCTGTAGCTGACATTTCCTTATCCCTCACCCTGGATGCGGTCAGGCAGAGATCGCTGAGGAATAAGGATGCCGAGAAGAGGAAGCGTGAAGATGATGGTTCACGAAAGTCGAACAAGAAGCACCGTGGGAGCGGTGACAACAAGAAAGGGTCGGAGTCGAGGAAGGATGGGCATAATTCTGGGGAAAAGCCCAAGTGTAAAATTTGCAAGAAGCAGCACTATGGAAAGTGCAGACTGGAGTCGAACTCTCAGACTCAGTCAAAACCCTTTGCTTGTGGAATTTGCAAGTCCACGGATCACAAAACCCTGGATTGCAAAAAGATAAAAGACGCAACGTGCTACCGTTGCAATGAAAAGGGGCACATCAAGACCAACTGCGCAAAGTACAACAAGAAGCCTGAAGAGGCTAAGAAGACTAACGCCAGAGTCTTCAGAATGGACGCGAAAGAGGCTGTGCAAGACGATAATGTCATAACAGGTACTTTCCTTGTAAATGATGTCTTTGCAAGAGTACTTTTTGATTCAGGCGCAGATAAGTCTTTCGTAGATCATAAGTTTAGTAAACTGTTGAATTTACCTGTCAAAACCTTAAACGTAAACTACGAGGTAGAGTTAGCAGATGGTACCATAGAAACCGTCTCTACTGTGTTAGATGGATGTGTTATATCCATTAAGAACCATTCTTTTCCTCTGTCTCTACTTCCCTTTAAGTTGGCCGGTTTTGACATAGTTCTGGGTATGGACTGGTTATCTCATAACCAGGCCCAAATTGTCTGTAACAAGAAACAAGTGGTAATAAAGACTCCGTCTGGTGAATCACTTACCATTCGGGGAGATACCCAGTATGGGCTGCCTGAGCAAGTGACTATGCTCAAGGCTTCCAAGTGTTTGAAGAAGGGGTGTGTCATTTACATGGCGCAAGTGATTATTGATGAGCCTAAACCGAAGTTAGAAGACATCCCTGTCATTTCTGAATACCCAGAAGTGTTTCCTGAAGATCTACCTGGTTTACCACCAGATAGACAAGTGGAATTCAGAATCGATATCATTCCCGGAGCAGCACCTGTGGCTAGAGCACCATACAGATTGGCACCCACAGAAATGAAGGAGTTGAGAACGCAGCTAGATGAATTGCTGGCTAAAGGTTTCATTAGAGCTAGTTCATCTCCTTGGGGAGCGCCAATCCTGTTTGTCAAGAAGAAGGATGGGTCAATGCGTCTGTGCATCGACTATCGCGAGCTTAATAAAGTCACGATCAAGAATAGGTATCCTTTGCCCAGGATCGACGATTTGTTCGATCAGCTTCAAGGGGCAAGTTATTTCTCGAAGATCGATTTGAGGTCAGGCTACCATCAGTTGAAGGTTAAGGATGAAGACGTTCACAAGACTGCATTTAGGACTCGTTACGGTCACTACGAGTTCCTAGTGATGCCTTTTGGGCTCACTAATGCACCAGCCGCGTTCATGGATCTCATGAATCGCGTCTGCAAGCCTTACTTAGATAAATTCGTTATCGTCTTCATCGACGACATTCTTATCTATTCGAAGAATAAGGCTGACCATGAGAAACACCTTCGTTGTATTCTCAAACTTCTACAACAGGAGAAGCTCTATGCCAAATTCTCCAAGTGTGAATTTTGGCTACGAGAAGTCCAATTTCTTGGACATGTGGTCAGTGAGCGTGGTATTCATGTGGATCCCGCCAAAGTTGAAGCAGTTATGAACTGGCAAGAGCCAAAGACGCCTACAGAGATTCGTAGCTTCCTGGGATTGGCAGGATATTACAGGCGTTTCATTGAAAATTTTTCAAGGATTGCTGCACCCCTAACCTCCTTAACTAAGAAGAAGGTTAAATTTGTTTGGGGCCCTAAGCAGCAAGAATCCTTTGATATTCTGAAGCAAAAGTTGAGCAACGCCCCAGTACTGACATTGCCAGATGGAATAGAAGAATTTGTGGTCTATTGTGATGCTTCGCACACTGGCATGGGGTGCGTGCTTATGCAGAAAGGCAAAGTTATTGCCTACGCTTCAAGACAATTGAAAGTGCATGAAAAGAATTACACCACCCATGACTTGGAGCTGGGTGCCGTTGTATTCGCACTAAAGCTTTGGAGGCACTATCTTTATGGTGTCAAATGTGTGATTTATTCTGATCACAAGAGCCTCCAACATCTGTTTAATCAGAAGGAATTAAACATGAGGCAACGCCGTTGGATGGAAACTTTAAATGATTATGATTGTGAAATCAAATACCATCCCGGCAAGGCGAATGTAGTCGCCGATGCCTTGAATCGGAAGGAAAGGGTTAAACCCATCCGAATTAACGCCAAGCGTATGGAGATAAAGAATAATTTGATTGAAAGGTTGTTAGCTGCACAGAAAGAAGCTGTGTTGGAAGCTAACTATCCTAATGAAAAGTTAGGAGTAACTGAGGAGCAGTTAACTCTTAGCAAGGACGGAATTTTATGATTAAACAGACGAATATGGGTTCCAATTTATTGAGGACTTCGAGATGTCATCCTCCAGGAAGCCCATAGTTCCAAATACTCCGTTCATCCTGGAGCTGATAAGATGTACCAGGATTTAAAGGCAAATTATTAGTGGATAGGCTTGAAAAAGTCTGTAGCCGCCCATGTAGCAAAATGCTTGACATGTGCGCAAGTCAAAGCCGAGCATCAGAAACCGTCAGGTTTGCTACAACAGCCTGAACTCCCTACGTGGAAGTGGGAAATGGTAACTATGGATTTTATTACCAAGTTACCCAAGACAAGGAAAGGAAATGATACGATATGGGTTATAGTTGACCGACTGACTAAGTCAGCTCATTTCTTACCCATCAAGGAGACTTATAGCTCCGACATGTTAGCCCAGTTATACGTTGATAAGATTGTAGCCCTACATGGCATACCTGTGGCTATTATCTCTGATAGAGATACTAGGTACACGTCGCATTTTTGGAAGAGTTTCCAACAATCTTTGGGCACACGTTTGAATTTTAGTACGGCTTATCATCCTCAGACTGACGGTCAGAGTGAGCGTACTATTCAAATGTTGGAAGACATGCTACGTGCATGTGCGATCGATTTAGGTGGTAATTGGGATAAGAACCTACCGTTAATCGAATTCTCCTACAACAATAGCTACCACACCAGCATAAAGGCTGCGCCTTTTGAGGCATTATACGGTAGAAAGTGTAGATCGCCTATTTGTTGGGCGGAAGTTGGAGATGTCCAGTTATCAGGACCAGAGATCGTGTTCAAAACGACGGACAAGATTGTCCAGATTCGTGACCGACTCAAAGCTGCCCGGGATAGGCAGAAAAGTTACGCTGATCCTAAGCGTAAGGATTTTCACTTCGAAGTAGGTGACAAAGTCCTACTTAAAGTGTCACCCTGGAAGGGAGTGATGCGGTTTGGTAAGAAAGGCAAGCTAAGCCCGAGATACATAGGACCTTTCGAGGTTATCGAACGGGTCGGGTCAGTTGCCTATAAGTTAAACTTACCAGAAGAGCTCAGTGGAATTCACAATGTGTTCCACATCTGCAATCTGAAAAAGTGTTTCCCTGACGAATCACTGGTTATACCACACACAGATGTGCATATAGACGAGAGCTTGAAGTTTGTGGAAAAACCTTTGTCGATTGAAGATCGACAGGTAAAGAAGCTTCGAAGGAAGCATGTACCTATTGTAAAGGTCAAATGGGACGCCCGTAGAGGTCCCGAATACACGTGGGAAGTTGAATCCACCATGAAAGAAAAGTACCCTTATTTGTTTCAGTAAATCTCGGGTCGAGATTTATTTTAAGGGGGTGAGGATGTAACACCTCGAAAATTCGTGTTAAATAATAAAACGACACGTGTCATGTAAGACAAAACGCGTTGTAAACTCGGATTTAATAAAAATGTTTGACAGGATTTAAAAGTGTCGTCATGTTAACTTTTGCACCTCTGAACGACCACGTTATAAATCCCAAGACTCAAAACATATTAAAAACATCTAATATATGTTCAAAATTCAGTGAATTATAACATTGAATGATGCATGATTTAATTGGTGGACTCCTACGAAGAAATTCCAACGGTAAACCTTACAATTCAGTACTTTCTTTTGGAATACGAGCATACAATTCATAATGGTAGGGTAGGATACTGTACAAAGCACTTTTTGGAGGTCCCTAATTGATAAAACAAGTCCCAATTTCGAAACAAGTGGTTGCCCTTTCGAATGCATGAAGGAACAAGATTTTTGGCTGCTGATGATTTGTTGCGCACCGCAACAAATAATTGTTACGGTGCGCAACAAATGCCCAGCGACCAGAAAACTTGCTACAGCCTGTTATGCGCGATTGTGACCATTATAGCCAGTTTTTCTCACATGTGGACGACCCCTAGGCACCCCTAAGCACTAGGACAAGTGTTACTCAGTTGTGGATGGGTGCTAGACTAAGATGTCAAGCTTTTATGGTGTCTTGGATCACTATATAAAGCCTCTTTAGTTACAAACATTCCCACACCTTCTCCTGCATTGTTGGATCATTTCTGGAGCTATCAAGCAGCCTCAAGTGATCATATTTCATGCATTGGACTCTTGTAAGTCTGCTAGTCCTTCTTTATTTGAGTTTAGCTTGTTTAATTAGCTAAAAGTCAAACCGTCGTAATTACGGTTTGACTTCGAGATTAGTCAACAATGGCTCAGTCATATCTCGAATTAAAAGTAGTTATAGCTTGGTGTTTATGTGGGTAATAAAACCTCAAAAGGGTTTCCCCTGATCACCACTCTAACTAGTTCAAATGTCGGGTCAAACATGTACTTAGAAAAGTCAACAGGGAGCTTAAAATACCATTTATGCATAATTAGCAATGCAAATCATATACAACCTGTTTGATCATTGTTATAACTTAGTAATAAGTGTAAGAACATGTCTAAACATGTTCAACCCGACAATTTCCTGTTTAGACCCGGTTCGGAACCGAAAGTCGCATAGTTTGACTTTCACTTTGACTTTCAGTTCTGACCCGTTAAGGCATGTTTTAGAAATGCCTCAGAGCTTTAATTGGACTAGGTTACATGTTAGAACAACCCTCTGTGATTATACACCTTGGTTCATTAGTTATCCAATTAATATGCGTGTTTCCGTTAATTGCTCATATGTTGACCATTATGCCCTTATTACCTTAAAACGTGATTTATGAAAATGTAAAAGTGTAGAAACCTTAGTTACTGATATATGAACTTGTATGCAAAGTTTGACATCAGTTTGACTTGTAGATTAAGAGTTATGCTCATTATCGAAAATTTAAAGCTTTATGTTAATAAAATGGCGTAATTAGCGTATAGCCTAGTTAAGCCTACTTTTTGGTATCAAACTTAATACCCACTGATGTAATATATTATTTTGGGATTTTTAAAGATTTTTAATTAATTTTAGGCTGAGCATAACTAGTAGTCGTAGGCTTAATCCGGTAATTGTCGGTTTTGCCCTTACGGGCCATAAAATGAGTTGTACATATCTAAACGACTCCAAACCTTTTGCTACTGATCACATATGATAAATAAATTATTTTAAGCCTTCTGGAAATATAAAAATATCAGATTTAAGTATCGGACCCAGAAATGGCCTTTAATCGCCTTATTTAGCGTTTTTAACGCATAGTATGTATTAAAATCATATTGGACATACCCGGGTTGATACCTACTGATATATGAGGCAAATTATAATATTTTAACAGTAAGCAAAGGTTGATAAACTCGGACTACAGTTTTGAGCTTTTCGGCTTATGTGAAATTACCAAAATACCCCTACGGGGCATAGTTTGGTTAAAAATGATAAGTTTCACATATATGCTTTAACTTGCTGATATAACTTAGCAAGTTGAGTATATTTACTGATTTCATCAGACCTGTAACTCAGTTAAACACTTAAACGCTTTTATAAACTTTTAAATGACCAAACTACCCCTACGGGGCCTAGTTTGTGTTTAAACACGTTTCGGGCATAACGAAAGACATCTTACTGATGTCACAACATATTTGAGGCATAATTAACTTAGGAAACCTGTATATAGCTCTCATGAACACCCGTCACGCTTATTACGCGTACGGTTCGGTTTATGTAACAAGTTTACATAAATTAGCCGAAACGAGTCAAACCTTAACGGTTTTATCTCAAAATCCAGAATGTGAATAATAAACCCATATTAAACAAGTCTTCAAACTTTTCGGGTCTGAATCACATTCTATCCGGTCTTCGCTTAATCGTGCGTTCGAACCGTATCTTGAAACTAGCCGGTCTAAGCTTAAGCTTAATAAAAAGGCCCGTTAGAATTCTAATAGGTTATTATAACCTTCGTTCCAGATTAGGAGGACCAGTAAAAGCTACGTGCATTTTGCTTATTGTGATTAATACTTACTCAGGTAAATAGTTTTAACTTATTTTCCCTATACGGGCTTGGGTTACGGTATATAGCATACCGCTTGATCGGGCATCAAATCTCCACATTCAGTGGGTAGTTGAATAATTTGATCGGCTCGTTTAAACAGTCTTGTTTACTTTACAGCCTTTGGGGGGTTAATGACCATGTCCCGGATATCCTTGGCATCATCTTACGAGATGGCCACGACCTGAGCACGGGGTGTAGGCGTACACCTGTCAGTGTATAACTGAATTATGTGGTGTGTCTATTGATCTTTAACCCGGACAAGATCCGGGCTACTGAACGCATAAGTAACATGTAATTCGTTCACAAGATTATAATATTAAATAATTCTCCCAAGTTATAAAAATGTTTATGCCATGTGCATCCAAACCAATTTTCAATCATTTTCCAAAATGAGTCAGTTGATTGTATTTACCAGTGTAAACTGACGTATTTTCCCAAAAAGACTGAATGCAGGTACTAAACGAAATTGGCTGGATTGTCTCCTAAGCATCAATAAAAAGTCTCGCAAGCTTAGGATGCCTGAAGTCTGTTGAACCATTAATATTATTTTGTTTCGATCCTACCGTGGATAAACTTCCGGATATTGTTACATTGATAAACAATATTAAATTCGGTTGTATCATATTTTAAATTTGCTTCCGCTGTGCATAATAATATTGTGTTGTTTGACTATTACGTTGCCAACCACGTCACGATACTCCCCCACCGGGCCCACCGGTGACACGTGGAAATCGGGGTGTGACATATTCCCTCCGTTACCATGAAATGGAATTTTTCCCAATTAAGGGCGAGGTTAGTTTCCTCACATCGGGATAGCATTCATTCAAGGTTATCGAGGCATTGGTCGTATGAATCCCCAAAGATAGAAAAGTCGTCCATGAAGACTTCCATTGTCTTTTCTATCATGTCGTGGAAAATGGCTACCATGCAACGTTGGAATGTTGCGGGGGCATTACATAGACCAAATGGCATGCGTCGATAAGCAAAAGTTCCATAGGGACATGTGAAAGTTGTCTTTTCTTGGTCTTCGGGTGCTATCGGGATTTGAAAGTACCCTGAAAAACCATCCAAGAAACAATAAAATTTATGACCGGATAATCTTTCTAACATTTGATCAATGAAGGGTAAAGGAAAGTGATCTTTTCTTGTTGCTTCATTTAATCGTCTATAATCTATACATACTCTCCATCCGGTGACGGTTCTCGTGGGTATTTGTCACACCCCGACCACGTGGAACATACAAAACGTGGCGGAAACATCGGGGAGTGTTGTAACAGAATTAATCGTTTCAAATCCATGGCAATTGAAGTTTGGTTTTATTGATAGAAGTGTTACAATGTCTTAACAAACAAGGAAATACAACATAATTAACTAGTCTTGCATCTTTTATTGTCACTAAAGCCCAAGTCTGCCTATGTGTATCTTGATCATCTTATGCAACAGCTCCTGAAAAACACATGTGAAAATAGGTACGTCAGCATAAAAATGCCTGTGAGATACATAGGTTTTGTGAAAATAGGTTCCATGACTTATGTTTGAGAAAATGTTTAGTCATGAACCTTGTAATTTGCTTTGTTTTGTAAATCATTTGAAAAACAATGAGTTCAGATGATATGTATACAATAAATGAATAATGTATGGTTAAATGAATAACCATAGTAAAATGGATTTGTATAAGATAGGTTGTTTGTAAAACAATGTCTTGTGAAAAGTATGTTATTTGTATAAAATGTCATATGTATCAAACTGAAATGATTCAAATAACGCTACGATATGTAATACCATACAAACACTTATATATAGGAAGTACCAGCGGCGTATCCACCATGCTTGTATCATATTACACACGCATCGCTACTTAATCACTTAATCAAACCAAAATACCAAAGTAATGTTTAACAGTTGTAGAAATGTTTATGTATGGTCAAAGACGGTTCACACGGTTCATAGATACAAACGGTTCACAGATACAAACGGTTCACAGATACAAACGGTTCACAGATACAAACGGTTCACAGATACAAACGGTTCACAGATACAAACGGTTCACAGATACAAACGGTTCACAGATACAAACGGTTCACAGATATCAACGGATCACATATTCAAATGATTACAACGGTTCACATAGTCAAATGTTTACAACGGTTCACATAGTCAAATGTTTACAACGGTTCAATATGTAGTATAATGTGTTCATATGCTGGATAAGCATATGCAACAGAGAAGCAATGTAAAACAATGTACTAAGTATGCACACAATGGACATACGTAGTATGAAAGGTAATGAAATCATGTACTATAATGTACTAATGAACATAGTAAGTATATGATGTCAAAACAGGAAAACATGAAAGTAACAAGTAGGCACATGTGTTCCACCCCAAAACAGTTTGGAAAACAGTAAAAGAGGGGTCTATGTACTCACTTGAGATTGCTCAGATGTCTAAAGATAACCACCAAGCAATGATATAGATCACGGAATCAAACGGCACCTAATATAGGTAACTATGTTAATAAATCGGACCTAAATCGGATGATTGGATAGAATGAGGGTTTGTAAACCAAATGAGTGTAGGAACTCATATGATATGGTTTAACAAAGCCTACATACTAAATGAAACTTAACCTAAGTGTTATCGACCCATTACGACCCGTTTAGGTAGCTTATGCTACTTTAACGCGTCGTTCGCGTAAAACGCGTTCGGAACGCCTAACTAGCCTTATGACAAGTGTTATATGCCTAAACATATTAAATAATCAGTTAGGTGACAAAAGTTTAGGTTACATATGCTAAATTACCAATTATGCATGAAAAGGGTATTCTGGTAATTTACCTAAGGCATATAAACTACCTATCATACAACTACTTAAACGAAGCGACCATAGGGTATAACCTCGGAAGGTTATTCCCTACCTACTATGGTCACCTAAAGTATTTGGTCGGATCCTAATGATCGACCAAATGGGTCGGGTTCGAGGTATAAGCGATTGTTTAGATCGCTTACCCTACGACCCTAGACAACGTGGTAATCAGTAGGCATAGTCCCAAGGGACTATGACCATCGTGATTACAATCACGTTGCGAAGTTCAACCGAACTTCGCATTGACCATTACTGGTCAACGCTGAAAGTCAAACAAAGTTTGACTTTCTGACTCGAAAAGCAGTAAAATAAGGAAAAGAACGAAAGAATACTAACCCAGGGTCCCCGAATGCTAATCTCAATTCAAAAATCTCAGGTATGAAACAAAGGTTTCAACTTAGAGTTTCTCAAATTGAAATTCTAGTGATTATGAACAATGGGGGGTGGGGTATTTATAGTTTTCGATGAACCGTTAAGATCGTTTCATGGAAAACGTGTTTCGATCATAACCGTACATGTGTCGGCAAGTTGTGGTGACAAAATGCCATCCTTATCAGCTGACTAGACTTATGAGAATGTGTGGTTGATAAACAAACAGCTGCAAACTGATGTTAAACACATTGAATCTGGTCAGAAGGGGCCATGCGGCCCGCTTTAGATTCAGGCAAACACAATGCGGGCCGCTTGGGGCCTCTGATCTGCATACAAGTTTCAAAAATGGCAGTTTAGGTCCCTGCACGTGTTTAAACCCATTTCCGGCACTTCCAAGGCCCGTAAAGCCAACTTTAAGGCCCTAAAATGATGCCTAAACATTGTGGACATGAAACATGCTCAAAAATATGTCGGATGTTGGTTCGTTTGGCCGTACGAACGCGACGTTCACTTAATTACGACGTAATGCGCATAAGCGCGTAAAACGATCCAAATGACGAAACGAATGGATTTTTCTTATGCCAAACACTAAAATAAAATATTTTAGTGCTTACATAAATTTTTGGATGCCCGGATGTATTCAGAACGTAAGTTATGCGCGAAAATGCAAACTTGTGCACTTTTTGACACTTTTAGTCCCTGAATGACCCAAAAGTTTATTTTAGCACACCGAACCCCTCAAAGCCTATTTCTAAGCTATGTAAAGGATATTTATGGTATGTTTAACTTATGGTCATGTTCCGGAAGGTCTGTTACAGTTCAAATTGGCATACTTTCGTAGTTTGTCAACTTTAGTCCCTGTAAGCGATTTAACTTTGATTTCACCACACCAAACCTTCCAAAACTTATATCTAAGTTATGTATAGGTTATTTAAGGTATGTTAAGCCTATTTCACTATTCCGGAGTGTTCGTTGCATTAAACTGGTTATATTTACGCATTAGTGCGCGTATAACCTTCCAGAAAGCGATTTAGAGCTTGAAATCGAACATGAGTCGATATGTGCAAAAGATACACATATTTATACAAGTCCAAAGTATGAAATACATTATTTCATTGGTTTGGCATTTGTTTGATGGTTGAAATGACACAAGTGTTACAGTATTAATTCATTTTTTTCGTTAGTTATTACCGTCATACCTCCTTTCTTTGGAACTACTTGCACGGGACTTACCCAAGGGCTATCGGAGATAGGATAGATAAGTCCGGCGTCAAGTAATTTGATGACTTCGTTTTTAACCACTTCTTGAACGTTTGGATTTACTCTTCGTTGTGGTTGTATTACCGATTTGTAGTCATCATTCATTAAAATTTTGTGCGTACACATGGAAGGGCTAATTCCTTTTATGTCTACAAGTTTCCAAGCGATCGCGTTTTTGTGTTTTTTCAAAAGACTAATTAATTTTTCTTTTTCTAAGCTATTTAATTTAGACGAAATAATTACAGGTAAATTACCATCTTTGTCTAGATAAGCATATTCCAAACCTTTTGGAAGTTCTTTGAGCTCAAGTGGTGGGTCTTTAGGAGACTCCTTATTTGGTTGCTCATTTTGATCAAGAACTTTAAAAGTTTGTTCTATGGCGACCTCTTCTTCAACAAAGTGGTCAATCTCTTCACTTGTATCGGGTGGTTCATCTTCATCTTCAATTAGGGGGTCATTATTGCCGAATGGATATTTCATTGACCGCTCAAGATCTACACTTCTTTTAAATGCCCCTAATTGAAGAGGTAGATTGTTGAACTTCCGGTTTTTCAAAGCTTCGTGAGTTTTTACAAATGGTCGTCCCAACACTAGAGGAACGTCATCGAGGATGACAAAGTCGGTCGGGATTACCATTTGATTTGTTTGAACCAATACATCCTCAACTATACCGATTGATTTTATTACTTTCCGATTGGATAGAAAACTGGGTATTTGAAGTGGAGAAAAATCACTAATACTTAATTTTTCGAAAATGTAGTTAGGCATTATGTTAACACAAAGATCTTTATCAATTGTGACATTACTAATAAACGAATTTTGAAAGAAACATGGAACCGGTGTAATGTTAATTTCAAATGGGTCTTCTTTTATTAGTGAGGTTTGATCATTAGTTAACTTAACACTTACCGTTTCGTCAATTTTAGTGTTAGTGTTTAACTCTTTTAAAAACTTAGCATGAGTGGGTATTAAACAATGATTTTCGAAAGAATGTGACAAGAGATTAATTTCTTCAAAATTAGACTCTTCTTGAATTTTAACGTTGTCGGACTCACCTTTTTCGTTGTTTAACTCATGTGTCGATTTTTCACTTATTTGTTCTTCCATTTTTACACTTTCAGTTATCTCTTCTTTTAATTCTTCTCTTGCGCGGGACTCCTCTTCCCTTGCGCGAGATTCTTTTATATAGCGATCGATAACTCTAAGGTGTTCTAATATCCTATCGGTCACTTCGGTTATAGAAAAAGAATCGGGATTTTCAAAGCTTGAATCCGGTTGTTCGATCCTTTGTTCCTCATAATACCCATATGAAGTAGATGGTTCACACCATTGTTCTTCATTGTAAGCATATGATGGATAAGGGTCGTAATTTTGTTCTTCATAATACTCATATGAGGTGGGTTGTTCACGCCAAGGTTCCTCATAATAAGCATACGAAGGTGGTGGCTCATATCTTGGTTCCTCAAAGTATGAGTACGAAGGCTCATACCTTGGTTCATCAAAATATGAGTATGAGGGAGGAGGTTCATACCTTTGGTCTTCATAAGATGTGTATGAAGTTGATGGTTCGTACCTGGGTTCCTCATAGTAGGTGTATGAAGTGGATGGTTGATATGAGTCACTATATTGAACCGAGTGCGGGTTACTACAATTAGTGCAATAATTACTCCTATAATCATCCTCCACATAGGTGTAGTTGTAACCTCCTGAGTATTGATCCATAAAAATCACACAGCAGACCACAACCAAGTCTCGAGATCAGAAAACAAAAATAAAAACGGAAACAGAGGCTGGACACGGCCCCGTGTTCAGTGGACACGGCCCCGTGTACAGAATCTGTATCTGGGCGTTTTAATTAAATTTACTGATCTAGTTGAGCACGGGGCGTGTTCAGTGAGCACGGCCCGTGTTCAAGCTACTGTTACTGGGTGTTTTTATGAAAATGTGCAGCACGGCCCCGTGTTCAGTGAGCACGGCCCCGTGTACAGGTTACTGTAAATGCAAAACTAAACTAAAATGCAGAAAAATGTGCGCGCGTTTTAAAAAGGTTTTGAAAAACTGATTAGGCCGTCGATTTTAAGCTTTCTTAAAATCCTTGTGGTCCCCGGCAGCGGCGCCAAAAACTTGATGCCTGTGGAGTGTTATATATATTAGGTGTATATTTTAAGCCCTTTAACACTTTTTTAGCCAAGTTTTAAATTTATAAAACACGATATTTACTAACACTAAACACACATATGGGCAAGTGCACCCATCGTGAGCGTAGTATAGTGTTGGTAAGATACCGAGGTCGTCCAAGGACACAAGAGCTTTTAGTACCGGTTTATCCTCAACGTCTAATCAAATCAAAAAGTTTAGAAAAATGTTTTAAGCTAAGAAAAATAAAAACTAACTAAAATGCTGAAAAATAAAAATAAAAACAGATACACAAGATGAATCACTTGGTTCCGACTCGTGTATAGTGTAACCTTTGATTATTTCCGCACTTTTGCACTTATTTAAGAGATTATCTTAGTTATTGTAGTAGGCCCCTCTTTTGAAGGTGATGTTACCCTCAACCCAGTAGTTTGAGTCAGCAAGGATACAATCCTAAAGGGTCGGATTATTGAAAGATAATTAATTAAGTTATTAATGCAAATTATGGTAGGCCCCTCTTTTGGAGGTGACGTTACCCTCGACTAAGTAGTCTGAGTCAGCAGGGATACAGTCCTAAATAGCCGGGTTATAGTATTAATAGTAGTTAACTTATGAGGGGATCAAAGAGTTTGGACCCCCGCCATCCAATACCGTTAAGTATTGAAGGAGGTCCTACTAAATTTGACCCAGGTCCATTGCAGGACCTCTAAACGCTGAACAATGGCAAGACTCTTACCAAACCATTCCCTTAACCCCCGACCAGGTAGCCAACATACCTCCATATAGACCGTGGAGATATGAATGGTGAAAATCTTTTATTTTATATAGACAGTAAAATAATGCCAAGACACCACGGACAAACGATAAGGAAGAATCACCTTCAACATAAGAAACTAGTTATTAAAGTCATTAATACAAAACCAAGTAAAAAATGCGAAAAGATTAGAAATAAAAAGTATTACACTAGACACTTGTCTTCACCAAGTGATGTAAGAGACTTAGGCAAACATGGCCTTGATTGTCAAGAACTCTTACGATCAATCTTGGATCCCGAGACGACTCACACACTCTATGATGGACAATGGATGATGGTGGTGGATGATGGTGTTATGGTGGTGGTGGGTGGTGGGTGAAGTGTGAGAGAGGTGGTGTGCTAAGGGATGGTTTGAGCTTGAGCCAAGCACTCCTATTTATAGGCTGAACAGAAGCTCGGGCACGGCCCCATGTCCAGTGGGCACGGCCCCGTGTCCACATCCTCTCTTTCTTCATTTAATGCAGCTTGTCTTTATTAGTTGACCACGCCCCCGTGTCCGCTGAGCACGACCCCGTGTGCAGAAGAATCTTTGTACTATGAAGATTTTCCTAGATTGTGAGAATCTTATAGTTGACCACGGCCCCGTGTCCGCTGAGCACGGCCCCGTGATGGGCAATAGAAGCTTCTACCACTTTGTCTTTTCTGCTGACACTTGGGCACGCCCCCGTGCTGGCTGAGCACGGGGCGTGTTCAGTCTTATGTCTTCTTGTTTTGTTTGGGAAGATGTTGTCGTGGGGTCGGGCATGCCACGTTTGTTCCTTTTCTTGTATTTATGTTAGATTTTGCTGTCTTTTTGCTTCTTTTGTTAATTTGAGCTCATTTAATCCTGAAAATACAAAAGGAATACAAAAGCACACTTTTTCCAACATTAGTACTAAAAAAGGGTTAGTTTTATGCCACAATTGATGTAATTTATATGTTGCATTTTGCACACATCAATTTGCAACACTTTGATCCCACTGACTTAGAAGAGATGGACATTTTGCATCAATTGGCTTTGCTTAGTGTAAAAACAAGCAAATTCTACAAAAGAACAGGGAGAAAACTCCCAGGGTTACATGGGAATTTATGGGTGGGGTTGGATAAATCAAAAATTAAGTGCTACAAGTGCAATAGGCTAGGACACTTTGCTAGGGAATGCAGAAGTCAAAACACTGGTCCAATAATCACTCATCCCAGCTCAAACCCTAGACCACAAAATCAAAGCACTGTGCACTATACCCAATATACCCCTGCAGCCCATGTCAACACTGCTCACTATGCTGCTACCCCTGTGCCTGTACATTATGTCCAAACCACTGTTCCACAAATTCAGTATGTTCAAACCCCTGTCCCTCAGGCACAAGTGCAACCTGTTGCACCTCAAAGAGCTGCTCCAGCAGTGGTACAACCAGATCAGCAAAGCTTCTTCACTCAAGGCTTTGTTGACTGGAGCAGCATGCCTGATGAGCTTGGTGATGAAAATTTTGCACTCTATGCTTTTAATGAACCTTCTAATGATGAATTTTGTTTGATGGCATTAGAGTCAATACCAGAGGGGGTAGAAACTGAAGGTGAACAGCTAAGTGCTGAAACAGTGGATGAGGTGACTGAAGCAGTGGTTACTGCAGTTGCTGGTGAACTTCTGCTGGGAGAAAATTCAGAAACCCTGATTGAACCATTGACAGACCCCTGGTCCAAAGAAGACAAGGAAGAAGAGGAAGAAAAAAGAGCAGGTGAGAAAGAAGTAAGAGCTGATGATGAAGAAACTCATCAATGTGATTGTGCCATGATGGCTGCTGCCAAGGTATCACCTCAAGTTCTTGAAAAACTGTGTTCAGACAAGTGCATTATTGCATTTGCTAACATCAAAGAGGTAAATGAAAACCTTAGGGATAAAATCTTAACTGATGAAGTCAAATTTGAAAAGTCATTAAAAGAGCTTAGAAACAAATTGGTTGAAAAGGATAAAGAGATCAGCAGTCTCAAAGAAGAGCAAAGCATAACCAAAACTCAACTCCAAACTATGGTAGAAAAATACCAAGTTTGCAAAAAGGAGTTAGAGTCCACCCAAATCACATGTGAAGAATGGGTGGAATCCTACAAAGGATATGAGGTAATGCTTGAAAAACAGATTAAAAGCAATGTGAAATTTGGTGTTAGTTATAGAAAACATGATGATGAAAACACTGCTTTTGAAAAATCTGTTCAAACCACTGATGTAACCACAGAATTCATTCCCACAAACAAGAATGGCCAAGAAGTGAAAATCACTGATAAACTTGGTAACAAAATCACACTTGACAGACCAGTGGGATCCTCTACTTTTGAGGAGATTGAGAAATACCAGTTTAAACCCACATGGTCTGGTGAGTGTGACATTCTTGAAAATTTCAAGCCCATGGACTTTACAACCACTGATGGTGTTAAAGCTCCAAAAGCAAAAGTCATTCCTCTTAAGGACATCCCAACAGAGGTTAAAAACTCTGTTGCAAAGGAGTCTGAAAAGAGAAAGAAGAGAGAAAAGATCAATAACTTGTTTTGTGAATTTTGTGAAAAGAGAAACCATCTAACAAAAGACTGTTTTCATCTAAAAGCATATGATCTAAACAAAACAAGTGTCATTGTTCCTGCTGAAAGCTGCACCATCTGTGGTAAAACAAACCACAAAACTCAAGCATGTGTGTATCTCAAAAACTTTGATATGAAAAAGAATGAATACACTGCTAAAACATCCTTGAGTCCATCAACATCATCTGTCAAATTCACCAAGAACCAATCACTGTTTGTGCCAGTCCAAACAGCTGAACCAAACATCTGTCAAAATAGATGTTCAGGTTACTGATGCACCCCCTGCCAATCAATACAGAAGAGGTAAGGGACAACCATCTTACCAAAGGATTCCACACGTTTATGAGACCTACAAAAGGCCCTCTAAACCTAAAGTGAACAGGCATCCTTTTGGGTACCAACAGGTGATTGGGCAAAACCCACAACAGTGGTTAGAAAGAAACAGTCCTAAAACTGTCCAAACCCCTGACCTAACCACTGTCCATCAATCTGCATCCATCCTAGACACACTTGAGACCCCATCCAAAGCCGTATTGGCTTTGGAAACCCTAATGAACTAATCCTTTTACTTCATGTGCAGGGAGCTTCTGCATGCTTAGATAGCCTTTGGTATGTAGATAGTGGAGGCTCCAGGCACATGACAGGATGTAAAGCCCTACTCAAATATTTCAAAATTCATGGAGGGGGTGATATATCCTTTGGGAATAATAGTAAAGGGAAAGTTCTGGGGTCTGGTACAGTGCAGTCTGGAAATGTAAAATTTGAAAATGTCAATCTGATAGGCAATCTGAAATTCAACCTCCTGGGTGTTTCACAAATGAGTGATAAGGGGTATGGGTCATTCTTCACAAAGGAGTGTTGTAGGATTGTTGGACCAGAAATGGTTGAAAAGATTGAAGCAATAATAAAAACTGGAAAAACAAAACTTGTTGCTCAAAGAAGTGGCAATGTTTATGTTGTTGATATGTCAAAAGAGTGTCCCAGAGCTGATGCCTGTCTGTTCTCAGCTGCCTCTAACAAAGAGACAGAACTTTGGCACAGGAGACTGGGGCACACAAATCTCAAGACAATCACTGAAATTTCAAAAAATGGCCTTGTAAGAGGCTTGCCACAAAAATTGTTTTCATGTCCTGAGCATTGTGTTTCCTGTTTAAAAGGAAAACAGCATAAAAGCTCCTTTAAGTCCATTGAAGAGTCCAAAACAACCCAGTGTTTGCAAATGCTGCACATGGATTTGTTTGGCCCAGTTCAAGTCATGAGTCTCAAAAAGAAGAGATATTGTTTGGTTATTATTGATGACTTCTCTAGGTTTACATGGACTTTCTTTTTACACTCAAAAGATGAGACTGCAGGCATTTTGCAAGACTTTGTGACACAGGTTGAAAAGCAATTTGACATTCCAGTAAAAGTCTTCAGGAGTGACAATGGCACAGAATTCAAAAATAAGGAGTTGGATGCCTTCTGTGTGAAGAAATGGATTGTAAGGCAGTACAGCATCCCTAGAACACCAGAGCAAAATGGGGTAGTTGAGAGAAAGAATAGGACACTGATTGAAGCTGCTAGGACCATGCTTGCTGACTCAGGTTTGCCTTTGACTTTTTGGGCAGAGGCAGTAAACACTGCTTGCTATTTCCAAAACAGAGTTTTAATAAACCCCAGGCACAAAAAGACTGCCTATGAAATTCTGTATAAAATCAAACCACTGATCTCATACTTCAAGGTATTTGGCTGCCCATGTTTTATTTTGAATTTAAAAGATTCCATCTCAAAATTTGCAACCAAAGTTGATTGTGGTTATCATCTGGGATACTCAACCACTGCCAAGGCCTACAAAGTGTTTAATACATGGACCAAAGCAGTGGAGGAGACCTTGAATGTAAAGTTCAATGAACTTTCATCAATGAAAATCCCAGCAAATCCTGCAGATTTGTTTGATCTTGATAAATTCACTTTTGAAAATACTGCTGTCAAGACTAATAGTGCAGGTCCATCAGAGGATTCAACACCAGACTATGGGTATGAAATCATCATCCCTCAAAAGTTTGTCAAATTGGGAAGAGCAGCAGATGTTCAAAACAGCTGTCAAAGCTCAACCACTGCTACATCAACAGTTGTTGACCAAAGTAGCCCATCAACCACTGCTTCCACATCATCAAACACCGCTGACAAAAGTCCCCAAACAGTGGATAAAAGTCAGCATGTGTCCACACCATTACCTCCTATTCCACCACCTTTTGAAGCCACTGCTGGATCATCAAAGTCACCAGCAGTGGTTAGCTCAGATGATACACATTTGCAGCCTTCACCAACAAATGTCATCATACCATACCAAGGAGATCTAATCTTCTTGAGATCTCATCCACCTGATCAAATCATTGGCAACATCAATGAAGGGGTGCTCACAAGAAGCCAAACCCAAAACATTTGTCTTTTTGCTGGTTTTCTATCACTCCATCAGCCAGTCAAGTACCAAGAGGCACTGAAAGACAACAGCTGGGTAGAAGCCATGCAAGAAGAGCTCCAACAGTTTAAAAGACAACAAGTATGGGAGCTTGTACCACTGCCAAAAGATGTAAGTCCCATCGGCACAAAGTGGGTCTTCAAAAACAAAACTGATGAAAGGGGCATTGTTGTCAAGAATAAAGCCAGGCTTGTGGTTCAAGGTTACAGACAGGAAGAGGGGATTGATTATGATGAAACATTCGCCCCTGTAGCAAGATTGGAAGCTATAAGACTGTTCCTGGCCTTTGCTGTCAACCACAACATGAAGGTGTTTCAAATGGATATCAAAAGTGCTTTCCTCTATGGAACAATTCAAGAAGAGGTGTATGTTTGTCAACCTCCAGGTTTTGAGGATCCATTTTATCCAGATCATGTCTACAAGCTAAACAAAGCTTTGTATGGCCTGAAACAAGCACCTAGAGCCTGGTATGAAACTCTTTCCACCTTTCTACTCTCAAATGGTTTCAAAAGAGGTACCATTGATAAAACATTGTTTCTAAAATTGAGAGGAAAGGATTTGATGATTGTCCAAATTTATGTGGATGACATTATTTTTGGAAGCACATGTAATAAAATGTGTGAAGAGTTTGGGGAACTCATGACAGCTGAGTTTGAAATGAGTGCAATGGGTGAGCTGCAATGCTTTCTTGGTCTCCAAGTTCAGCAAATGCAAAATGGAACTTTCATTCATCAAAGCAAATATGCTAAAGAACTTTTAAATAAATTTGATATGAATGATTGTAAACCATGCAGCACACCCATGGCAACAAATAAGCTTGTCATGTCTGATGAAAAGGATGAGCTGATTGACCAAACACTTTATAGAAGCATGATTGGGTCTTTACTGTATCTAACTGCATCTAAACCAGACATCATGTTTGCAACATGTGTCTGTGCAAGAAGTCAATCAGCTCCCAGAAAATCAAACCTCATTGTTGTAAAAAGGATCTTCAGATACATAAAAGGTGCTCCCACACTTGGTATCTGGTATCCAGCTAATGGGAATATCAAGCTTTCAGGATTTTCAGACAGTGACTTTGCTGGATGTAACACCACAAGGAAGTCCACTTCAGGAGGGTGCCAGTTTCTAGGTGATTGCTTAGTCTCTTGGCAAAGAAAAAAGCAAGCAGCTGTTTCAACATCCACTGCTGAAGCTGAATACATTGCTGCTGCAAGCTGTACAGCCCAACTCCTGTGGCTTCAAAATCAGTTGCTGGATTTTGGTATCACTGCCTTAAAGACACCACTCATGTTGGATAGCCAGGCAGCAGAAAATATCATCAAAATCCAGTTTCCCATTCAACCACCAAGCACATCGACATCAGACATCACTTTGTGAGGGATTGCTATGAAAAAGGTTTGATTTCTCTGCATCATGTTCCAACTAAAGACCAGCTGGCAGATGTGCTCACAAAAGCATTAGATACAGCCACCTTTGAAAGCTTGGTCTCTAGGATTGGCATGCTAAACATGGAATAACAAGCAACATCTTGTTTTTCTATGAATAAAAGCATTAAAATGTTTTCAGAAAATCAAAAATCCATCCTTAAAAATAGCTAAAAATGAAGTTTTCATTAAAATCCTTAAAAGTCTGCCATAACCACTGGTTGTTCAAAAGTCTGCTCTACTTCAAAGTCTGTCCACTGCTGAAAGTCAACCCCTGTTCTCTCATTTTCCTGATAAGCACTGATGCTCAAAATTAGTGTTTTATCCATTGATGTACTATCCACTGATAGTGAAAATCATCCACTGCTTCCATTTGTTACCGTTGTAACCACTGCTTTTCATCAGTAACTTTCATAAAAGTACTATCCTTCATTTCATCAGGGGTTGGCATGTGGGCCGTACATAGTGCTCAGTCCTTTTGTAACCGCTGCCACATCAGCAATCGCTTTTCTCCATAAAACCTCTTTCAAAACCCCAAACAGGGCTTTACTGTCGAATTGAATTCATAAAAATTCTCTTCTCAAAGCAGTTTTTCCTCAAATTCCTTCACAACCTTCTTCGATCATCATCTCCAAAATGACAAAATCGAAGTCATTTTCAAAACCCACTTCCAAATCATCTTCAAAAGAGGCCTCTCAAAAGGCAAAACCCACTGAAATTCCACACAAACCGTCTCACAATCTTATGGGTCTTCTCACAAAACCCGGCACTACAGATGCTTTCGACTCCATCCTTGATATCATATCTGCATCAAAGTACAAAACTTTGTTAACAGTAGATGCACCAATTTACTTGACAACCCAAAGAGAGTTTTGGAAGAATGCAACCCTTGAAAAACAAGGAGAAGCTGTAATAGCCATTAACTCTTCTCTAAAGGGTAAAACTGTCAAAATCACACCGCAATCCATCTCGGGGGTCTTTCAACTCGACGATCAGAAAGGTATAACTTCTTTCCCTAAAAACGAGTTAAAAATTGACTTCATTGAAAGAGGGTATGCAGATACAATGATGAAGAAGGATACCTTACAAAAAGGTTTCTTCCCTTCTGCAACAAGGTTTTTATTCCATACCCTCCTAATGTGTGTTTCAAACAAAACCACTGCTTTTAATGAAATACCTTTAAAGATTCAAAACCTGGGGTATGCTATTCTTCAAAAAGAAATTTTTAATTATTCTCAGGTAATCTTTAATGATTTGGTTAAAAATGTTGAAACAAAGGCATTCTTACTGTTTCCAAGATTTCTAAGTTATTATTTTGAAAAGAAACTTGGTAAGACTGATGCTTCTGCAATAAAACAAGGTGAATCTCTTTAAATGCACAACTTAACTGCTGAAACTTTTACAAGAATGTCAACACCTTGCAAAACACAAGCAGAGGTGCCTGAGCAGAATTTAGCAGCTACCACTGCTCCTCAGGTATCTGCTGCTGAGCCCACTGCTCAAGGTGATCAAAGTAGCAAAACAACTGCTTTGAAACCCACACCTTTAATCACCAAAAAGCCAAACAAAAAGAAAACTCAAAAACCCCCCAAACCTACCAAAAAGGCAACTCTGGAGGATGAGATACCAGAACAACTGCCAGTGACAACACAAAAGTCACAAGCAACCACTGCTGCTACTTCCTCACAGCAGTTGGTAAAAATATCTCAACCCATAACTGAAACTCCTCCTGCTTCTTCTAAAAAATAACATGTTGTACACATAGGGACTCCACAATATGATGCTCTGGAATCACTTGCTTCCATCATCCACAGCCCAATGCCTGGGGAAAATTCTCTTTCTACACCAAACCTCACATCCACAATTCCCCCACCAACTAAACTTTTGTTGGATGCAATTGATTTGAACCAGGCACAAACCAGTCCTTCTCAATCACCTATCAATGAGAACATGCCTCAACAAATGACTGGGTCTGATGTATCAATCTTTGCTAACCCACCAACACAACCTGAGGAGGTTACACCCCTTGAGTTACAAGTAACTCTTGGTGGTAATCCAAGTGAAGCAGCCACTACAAGTGCTGAACCCACTGGTTTGCATTTGGACAGTGGTTACATCAATAAGACTTCCTTGGAGGCAATTCCTTCCATAGCACCTCTGACATCCACCAGTGGATTTGTTTTGCCCACTGGCAACATCAAAAGGCTATCAAGTGTTGAAGGAAGAAGACCCCAGTACCAAGAAAAAGGGGTATCAGTGGTTAATGTTTGGAGTACACTCCCTACCTCAACCACTGATAAAAGCACTGCTAGTGGGAAATCAGATGATCCCATTAAATTGGGTGATGGTTTAAAATATCTGGATTTGACGGAACGAGTTGACAAACTGGATACAGCTGTTGCAGATATCAAATACATGCTACAACAGTTGTTGAAAGTACAAAAGATGCAATCCACTGTTGTTCCACCTCAAGCACCTGCTCCACCACAAGCACCTGCTGCAAATGAGCTCTGGAATCTATTTCAACCTTTTCTCCAACAACAAAAACAAATGGCTGATCAGCAACATGCAATACATGTACAAGAGCTGAGAAACACAATGGAGTCTAGGTTCAAGAACACACAAGCAGACATCAAGGCACTCAAGGCCCACATATTAAAAACCACTGGCACTGCTCCTCCAACTGTTCTCTTTATTGATCAATTACCCCCAGATAATGCCAAAAAGGGGGAGAAAATTCAAGAGTGGAAAAAGAAGGGAATAGATGATGGTCTTTACATTGAACTAGAAAGGGATGCTATGACCAGAAAAATTCCTTTGCCAGATGGTAGCAAAAAGGTTGATGTTACCCAAAATGCACTTGATGAAGCTATAGCAAGTGTAAAAAGGGAGAGAGAGGCAAAGGATATGTCAAGGTGGAATGAGGAGAAAAGAGCTTACATGGAGCTGTATGCCCAGGGTTGTTCTGAGTCAAAGGATGTTAAAAATCCTGTGCCAAAAAGAAATCTCACTAGAAAAGTGAGGGAACCCAAGTCCACACCATCCAGACTCACAAAGCATACTCCAAAACCACCATCCAAAAGCCCCCAATATCAAACCTCCACCCAAACAGTTGTTGTAACTCCTGCTGTATCAACATCTGATGGTACTCCAGTTGTTTTAACATCTACTATCACTTCAACACACACCACAACCACTGTCTTACCACCACCATCATCACCACCAAAAACAACATCACCACCATCGCCTCCTGCCAAAAAGCAGAAGACAGCAGATATTACAACATCTGTTGTAATGACAACAGTGGTTGAAACACCAGTTGTTTCAACAGCTGTTAGTCAATCACAAATCACTGCCACTCAAATCACCACCACTGATCCACCCAAAACATCATCTGCCTCTCCTACAATAAAAAGGAGAAGGATTTTCATACCAGATGATGATTCACCATCACCACCACCAACATCTTCAAAATCTCTATCACTTGTTACAATACCCAAACATGTTCCTCTCTCATCAACTCAAATTCAAAAGCCCTTAGCTCCTGCAGGTGTTAAATTTCCTCTTGAACTCATAGCAGTCATAGAAGAAATAAAATCTTTTTACTATGAGGATGATCCTGCTAAAAGGAGTTTGCCATATGTTGAAGGATATCCAAGGCCAAATAATATTGAAGAATATTTGAAAGTCAAAGCTAAACAAGCAGAGGATATCTCAAAAAGAAATTCACAAGGGAAATCTGATAGAGAAATTCAGCAGAACTATCAATACTTGCTCACACAAGTCAGATCTTTGGAACAATTTGCAAAGAATGTGTGCCAGCAAGTATCAGAAAAGGCAGATGAATCCCTGAGAAAAGATTATGTTGAAAACATCATGGCCCACAAGAAATACAAAGGAGAAAAACACATGTATAAGGACTGGACCATTCCTGAGCTGGAAAGTGAAGCAGCCAAGATTCAAGACATGATCAAGAATAAAGTGAAACATACTCCTCCAGTTTGGGCAAATTTCAAAAAGAATGTACCTGATAAAAAGGTAGAGCTGAGAAGAATGAAAGAGGAATTAGCTGTTGCTGATTATGGGTCTTTGAATCAAGTATTGAGATGGAAAGAAGATAGAGTCAGGGCTACCTACAAAAGCTTGGAGAAATTATGGAAGACAGATCCTACTGCTCCACAAAAGCCTGACTATCCTGAGGCAGAGGTTTCAAAAAGACCATCAAAACTGCAAATCAGGAGAGCCATTGCTCCAGCTGGTGCTGCTATCTACAAAAGAAAGCAACAAAAACAGTTGGTTACTGAAACAGTGGCAGAATTAATGGCAGGAGATGAGCTTGTAAAAGAAGGCATTAAGCAGATGATAGCTGATACTCTTGGCCTGAATCACCTGCAAGTACTGCTCAGACAGTCATCAATAGGCCTGCATCTCCAAACACCTCATCCAATAAAAATCTCCCAAGAAACCCACCAGGCTCAAAAGTACTAAAGTGGGAAACTGACAAACAGACCCATGTACTGACTATGTTCAGGTCTAGTGGAGAAGTGAAGAAAATATCAAGGGAACAAGCACTTGGCCTAAGTCTTGAAGATATGCAGGATCTCCTTGATCTTCCACTTAGTAGGGATGAAGATGACACAGATGCCCTAGACTTTGAGTTACAACTTAAAGGTCAGATAAGGGAACTGTTGATGAGGCAATAAAGTTCCACAATAATGAAGGGTTTTGGCATTATCTGTTCCAAGGGGAGATTGTTGGGATTGAACCCTACCAAAGGAACAGATAATTAAAGCCAAAACCGGATCAGAGCAGTGGATCCAGAATAAGCAGATGTTATGTATACAAGTCTCTCCCCTAGTAAGTGGTTTCAACATCTGCTGACCTCCTATCTACTGATCGTACAAACTGCTGACCTTCAAACTACTGATCAAGTAAAAGACTGATGAAAGACTAAAGCTCTGCTGTTCAATCTACTGCCTTGAGTCAACCTCTGCTGATCCGGACAAGTACTGCTGGGTTCACATCAGTGGAAGGATGCAGCAGTTGTTTAGATGTCTTAATGTAATGAAATGTAATAACAGTAGTTAGCATAGCAGAGGTTGTATATGTGACAACCCGCACTAAACCAGGTATCCGTACGACTTAATTAATGATTAATTACTGCTTAATTACTGTGCTCGTTTGAACTAGCTGTTGAACTGCTACTTGATATCTGATACATGTACTTGCTTGCATCATACTTTACTTATCGTCACTACATTATTTACATACGACACCTTAGTGACAAACATGATGCACAAAGAGCATAGTAGCACAATACACGGATAACCTATTGAACATGCTGATAAAGCCAGCATCAGGCAAACACTGCCTCCAAGGCCCATAAGAGCCTGAGATATTTGGCTACACTAGTAGTGAGTGTAGGGATACAAGGGTTGTGGAACTGCGTCTCTAGGGATAAGTCACAGTGACTGGATGTGCCTAAAACGTACTTAAAATACAAAACTCAGCACTTTACATAATATTTCAGCTTCTAGCTAACTAATAAAGTGCCAAAACATGAGGAAAATATTACTAGACACTTTCCAAAGTGTCGGAAATAAGTTGTGTCACTAAAGATAACAATAACGACACTTTAAAGCTTTATTAAGCGCTTTAACGGATTACTATCCAACCGAACAACCGGGCGTTACCCGAAACATGAAAATATTGTTATTTTCACTAGATATCTTTTTCTGAGCCAGTTAGGGTCCCCGTATACCCTAACACCCGCTAAAACACATAACATACTAATAACTAAGTTAAACACTTAACTTAACTAATTACTCCCTAACCATCTAGTTAGGATCGAACCAAGGGACCCCCCCCCCCCAACCGAATTCGGTCCCCTAGGGGACATACTTGTACCTTGCAAGATTTACTTGATCATCTTGGTTTAGTATCTAGGGTACATAATTACCATTGGGTAATAACACTAATCTTTGCCTATAAGTTAACCACTAAACACCTAAGATCATTCATCACATTACACTACAACTTCACAACTCTCTCTCTTTCTCTCTTGCTCATTCTCGGCCGAACACCCCCCCTCCCCTACATCCATTTTCGAGTTTGGTTCTTGCCATTCCAAGATCATTCAAGCATCAAGGGTTGCGTATTAGGAGCCTTGGAGCAAACGGAACACGAAGGACCTCGTTACTTAGCTTTTATCCACGCGTTTTTCATCAAGAATCTTCCCTAGCCTTGAGCTACAGGTATAATGTTTACAACTCATTTTTGAACTAATCTAAAGTGGTTAAAAGGATTTGTATCGGTTAAAACTCGTTAACATACAATATGATGAACAAAAGTCTACTAAAAACACTAGTAATGGTGGTTAATAGCATCTATGTTGTGTAAATGTTGTAGTACTTGAAATATGTGGTTATTTAGACCCGATCTATGTTGTGGTAGCTCGGATCACCATTTAACCCGGTTTGGTAAGATCATGGATCTTAACATAAGCATGTTTTAGTAGTAACAAGGGTTAAAAGGTGAAACTCTACCACACATGAGACATGAACTTGTGTAAAAATGTTTTACTTGTGTAAAAAATGTTTTAACTTGTACAACGGTGTTTAAAACTAGCGGATCTACGCATCTGCAAGTGGTATTCTCAAAGGACCAGGAGTTAAAGAAATCATGTATTCTAAAAGACGGATCTTACAATAACAAGTATGATTTTTATAAACCACAAGTGTGTAAACACTTGTGAAATGAAAAGTTTCGACAAAATAACAAACTTTGTAAAAGATGACGAGAAGTTGTAAAGACGGATTTCTCTAAAAACGAGGTTTTTACGAGATTAGAATTACTTTATATAAAGATCCACAAAATATAAGGTGATTCACACTATATTTTCGGAAAAACTACAAGTTCATGCGATTATGCGATTTACATACTTGTCGACTAGTTTGATGTGTCGGAAATTGTTTGGTTGAATAAGGAAGTTGTTGAAATTGATTTTGTAAAAGAAAATGATACGCTTGAAAGCGTGGCCACCTCCAGTTACAGAGGAAACTCTGGCGAAATTTTTCTAAAAACCTAACACTTAGAACTATATTACACTACAAGTGTTAGAATTATTTTTGACATGTTTTGGAAATATAAATCTCGCCATGACTTTGTTTACTAAATATTCGGAGGTGGGATTTTCACAAAATTTAACGTGATAAATATATATTTTTCACACTGTTTATGATTATTTTGTGAAAATACATAAATATTATTTTTAGAGTAAAAATAATATTTACGAACGTTAACGAATCCAAAACAATACGAACGCTTTCACCATAAACATATAAGTTACATCGGTAATTATATTACCACTCGATTGTTAAAACGTAACTTACGCACTTACGGAAATACTTTTGAACGCACATGTATTGAATCCCCCATCCTTGGGAAGGAAATTAACTACCAAGTATATATACTGAAAGTAAACACGAAATAGTTGTCTAACTATTTCCCAAAGACTTTAACTATAAAGCTAAGGCACGGCCGTCCGTCTAATAGAATTAGCACTTGTAGGTCGTCGCACAGCTTTCTGATTTGGAGATACTTGGTAGAGACGCTTCACTGTGAGTTCATGTCCCCCTTTTCTCTAACTGTTTTCAGTTTTCTTAACTGCGGGGGTGAAATACATGTTACTATGATTACGAGTACTTTATACACGGTATGGTTAGCGTAAGGAGGTTTATTACTCAGATCATGTGAGTGGGTAGGAGCAATATGAGGCCATTAGTCCTCATGTCGGGACCGAGGGACAGGAGCGGTAGATCTATCTGGGTGTAGCGAGCCCAGCCCCAGGCCAAACTAGAAACGGACCTTGGGGTGACTTTGTCCACATACAAATGCCGTGGCGAAATCTGCTAGGTTTGAGTCTCCCTATTTGCACTTCACATATATCAGTGGCCTTGCAAACCATTGGTGATCACAAGTCCCCTTATTTGCTACATACCAACGATTATTTTTATACTCACAAAGGTTTACTTACTCACTTACACATGAACTCGCTCAACATTATTGTTGATTTTTCAACTTACATGTATTTCAGGAAATTAACGAGATCTGGCACGGTATGGAACGTTTTCCGCTGCACTAGTTTCCGAGGTCATCCGGGGTTCAGGGGATGTGTCTCTTTCCTGGACAAGACACAATCCTTGAACCATGTTTATGTTATGTTTTAAGTTTGTAATGTCTGTTGAACAAGGTTATGGTTGTTAGGGTATGATCCCGTTAAAACAATGGTACTGTATTTGGTTTTCAAAACTTAATGGATGACCTTGCATGTTTTTAATTCATATAGCTTGGTTATGATTAAGCTATGGTATTAAGAAGTCACACCAAAATTAACCACGCTTCCGCAAAGCCAGGGCGTGACAGTATAGATCAGAGGTTAGATTTTGTTAGGAGGTTAGATGTCACTTTCATGGTGACGTCAGCTTAGATGCTTCAGTGGTTTGCTCGTGCCTATAAATAGAACAGTGCTCTGTACTGTTCTGTTAGCTCTTTGCAAAATCTTCTTCCTGCATGAACAAACACTGTGAGCTCAGGCTGAGGGGGAGTTTGTATTCATACATTGCATTGTAATCGTTATTGAAATAAATTCAATCTTTCGGTTCTTTGTGGAAAATGTTTTATTAAAGCAATACTCTCGTTTGATTGTGTGCAAAGTTTGTTTCCATCTTAATTCCGCTGCACAACTCATCCATCTTCATCTTAATTCAAACGCAAAACACAATCAAAACCAAACTCAGGTCCTAACAGAAAATCTAAGACAGCAATGTGAGTTGATCCACTTTTTGTAAACCTTTTTGTTAACTGTTTTACAAAACCTTAAATACTTTTCCATGCGAATAACAATTATTGAGTATTTGTAAGAATACAATTATGATGAGTATGTTGGGGTTTTGTATACAAAATTTGTTACCACCTGGTCAAGGAGTAACATTTCCACAAGTCGGGTTCGACAGTACCATGGATGTTAATTGATATGTCTTGGAAACAAATATAATTGCGGGATCACCCTCAATACTGTACACTGGGATTTGTTTTATTAAACTTGATTAAACTGCGATTCACTCACCAGTATTTCCCACTGACAAATGTTTTTAAAACGCGTTTCAGGTAACAAAATGTGAAAGCCGAATAGAAGCCAGCTGGACAGCACTGAAGGCTTGGAAAAGTGGCAATAAAGTTACCTAAAAATAAAATAGATGTTTTTATTAAATAAATAGGATTTATTCCTATGAAAACGTATGTACTATGAACTTGGGTTTTAACCCATTTGTGTAATACTATGAAAATGTGGTATTTTACTCTGATCAAATATTTCCTAACTATGGTCCTGATGAAAAATTCCGCTGCCAAATTAGACAATACGAGATACCACCGAAACTGGCTCGCGGCCGCCTGTTCCCGGGGAAGTGGGATCAGGGGTTGCGACACAAAAAACCCCTCAGACCCTGATCATGTCCAGCGCCACGTATTGGCCCAGGATGCGTTCTCACCGTTCTCACACTTTTGGGCGTTTTCTCCTGATCCCGTACCTATATATGTGAATTATAGAGAGAAATCTCATGTGTGTTAAAAAACTCTGAAAACCTAATGGATGGACATTATGCGGCCACGTGTTACACTTTTTCGCTGCAACATTTTTAGTGACACTTGTAATATTTTGACACTGACACATTTTTCGTAACAGTGGAGAGATGAGAGATAATGTGTTACATTTTTTCAGTTGTTCATATTTTTTGTAACTCCTCAGTAATATTTTTTTATTGTTTTTTACAACAGTTTTTTAGATTATATGAAGTGAATATATTTTAAAACATAAAATTTACGAGTTTTTTATTTTGTAATATGCATAGAAAACATGTTACATTTGTTTACAACAAAATTTTTATGTAATAATGCAGATGTCACACTTTTTTGTGTTAGATGAAAGAGGAGAGATGAAAGAGAAAAGTGTAAAGCTGTTACACTTTTTGTCAGCGTGTAACATTCTTTGAAAAAAGTAACTTTTTTACAATTTTTAATATATAACAACCATTGATCACATTAGATTGATAGTGAAGATGAAGTTTTCTGAATTTGTTTAACTCATATGAGTTTTTGATTTATCTTACACACACACATATGTGTGTGTGTGTGTGTGTGAAAGATAAAACAAAAATCCACTTGAGTTGAGAAAACTTAAGAAAACCCTATGTAACATTTTTATTTATTTCTTAAAAAAACAGGGAATGTAACATAAATGTAAAAAGCGCTTACTAGTGTTTTTTTTAAAACATGTTCAAAATTTGTATGTTACATTTTTTTGGACATATATATTATGTAACATGAAAATTTTAACATTTTTTAAAAAATAAACTACTCGGTGCTCTTTTGTTTTTCTTTTATAAAAATGTTAAAATACATATATGTTACATTTCCTCTTTTTAAAAAAAAAATAAAAATGTTATATGTGTTGTAAAATAAGTAAAAATATGAGAAGTGTATATCTTTCATTTATCAACCACATATATATATACACAATGATGTAGTCAAAATATAACTGATGTTGTTAAAATATAACTGAAACTTAACAACTTAGGAGGAGAATTAGGAGGGAATATATTTGTATTTATAACACTCCCCCTCAGATATATATTACTATTTATTATACACAGTTAATAACATACTTCAGGATGATCTTAAATAGATACTTCAGGACCTATAATAAACTAATACTACTGGATCAGTTGTACTGCCTCATTAAAAACCTCACTAAGAAAACCCATTGGGACAAAACTTAGTTAAGGGAAAAAGAGTACAGTGTGTATAATTCTCCCCCTGAATTCAACAAACATCTTTCAATCTACGGAGACCGATCTTGTGTGATAGTTGCTCGAAATTGTTTCTTGGTAAATATTTTGTGAATAGGTCAGCTAAATTTTCACTTGACTTTATTTGGCAAATGTCAATTTCCCCTTCTTTCTGCAAATCATATGTTGAGAAGAATTTTTGTGAAATGTGCTTTGTTCGATCACCCTTGATGTAACCTTCTTTGATCTGAGCTATGCAAGCAGCATTGTCTTCATAAATAATCGCCGGCTCCTTCTTGATCTGTTCTAATCCACATGCTTCTTGTATGTGAGTAATCATTGATCTCAACCACACGCATTCTCGACCAGCTTCATATAGTGCAATTAGTTCGGCATGATTTGATGACGTTGCTGTAAGTGTTTGCTTAGTTGACTTCCAAGAAATTGCTGTGCCACCATATGTGAATACATAACCTGTTTGAGATTTTGCTTTATGTGGATCTGATAGATATCCAGCATCAGCATACCCAACAAGCTGGGATTTTTGATCTTTCTGGTAGAAAAGACCTAAGTCTTGTGTCCCGCAAATATGTCGGAATATGTGTTTTATTCCATTCCAATGTCTACGTGTTGGGTTGGAACTATATCTTGCTAGTACATGTACTGAGAATGCAATATCAGGTCTCGTGTTATTTTCAAGATACATAAGAACACCGATCGCACTTAAGTACGGTACTTCTGGACCAAGTACTTCTTCGCCTTCTTCTTGAGGGCGGTAAGGATCCTTTTGAGGATCTAGCGGTCGGACAACCATGGGTATGTTAAACGGATGATCTTTGTCCATATTAAAACGTACTAACATCTTCTGGATGTAGTTTGACTGATGGACGAATGTACCGTTTCGTAAATGCTCAAACTGCAGGCCGAGACATAATTTTGTTGTGCCAAGGTCTTTCATCTCAAATTCTCTCTTTAATATATTAGCAGTTTTTTCTATCTCTTCAGGAGCCCCGATGATGTTTATATCATCAACGTAGACTGCTACTATAGTGAATTTTGAGAGTGATCTTTTTATAAAAACACATGGACTGATTACATCAGACTTGTATCCTTCTTTTTCGAGATATTCACTAAGCCGATTGTACCACATACGGCCAGATTGTTTAAGACCATATAAAGATCTTTTTAGCTTTATAGCACACATGTCTCGAGGTATTGATTTTAATGCTTCGGGCATTTTTAATCCTTTAGGGATTTTCATGTAGATGTCATTTTCTAGTGTCCCATACAAGTATGCGGTGATGACATCCATAAGTCTCATTTGAAGTCCTTCTGAGATTGCAAGGCCAATTAGAAATCTAAGGGTTATCGCGTCCACTACAGGGGAATACGTTTCCTCATAATCAACTCCTGGGATTTGGGAAAACCCTTGTGCTACAAGACGTGCCTTGTATCGTACAATCTAATTCATTTCATTTCTTTTTATAGCAAACACCCATTGATAACCTACTGGTTTGACATCTATGGGTGTTCGGACTACATGTTCGAAAACATTTCGCTTTTCAAGCGAACCTAACTCAGCCTTTATGGCCTCTTGCAATTTTGGCCAATCAACTCTATGCATGCACTCTTCTAGAGTTTTAGGTACATAATCATTTTCATTGATTACATCCGTTGCTATAGCATATGCAAATATATCATTAACACGTGTTTCATTTCGGTTCCATATTGTACTATTTTGTACATAATTGATAGAGATCTCGTCTTCGTTTGGTACCAGTGTGTCTTCTAGATTTTCATTTTCCTCTGGAGTTATATTTGCCTCTTCTGGGATATTTACCTCTTCTAGGGTTTCATATATTAAGTTTTCACCAACTGATTTATTCTGCTCTTTTCGTTTACGAGGGTTCTTATCTTTGGAACCTATTGGTCTCCCACTTTTTCTTTGTATAGTAATCGTTTCTGGGATTACTTCAACTCAAGCAGGTGCATTTGATGCTGGTATATCTGACTTTGTCACTCTATTTGTGTTTGTGAATGCATCTGGTAATTCATTTGCGATTCTTTGCAAATGTATAATCTTTTGGAATTCAGATTCACATTGACCACTTCGGGGGTCGAGATTTGATAATGATAATGCATTCCATGTTAACTCTTGTGTTACCAGTCTTTCTTTAGTCTTATCTCCCCCTAAGACTGGGAATACTGTCTCGTTAAAATGACAGTCGGCAAAGCGTGCTGTAAACATATCACCCGTTAATGGTTCTAAATATTTAATAAAAGACGGGGAGTTAAAACCAATGTAAATGCCCAGTCTTCTCTGTGGTCCCATAATGGTACGTTGTGGTGGCGATATCAGTACATATACCGCACAACCAAATATTTTGAGGTAGGACAGATTTGGTTCTCTCCCGGAGACCAGTTATAATGGTGAGTGTTCATGGTCGGCAGTTGGTCTTAATCGGATTAGTGCAGCAGCATGTAGAATAGCATGTCCCCATGCAGAAGATGGCAATTTGCATCTCATCAGGAGAGGTCTAGCGATTATTTGTAATTGTTTAATTAATGATTTAGCTAAACCATTTTGTGTATGAACATGAGCTACTGGATGTTGAACCTTTATCCCAATCGACATACAATAATCGTTAAAAGCTTGGGATGTGAATTCTCCTGCATTATCCACTCGTATGGTTTTAATTGGATTTTCAGGGAAATGAGCTCTCAACTGTATGATTTGCGCTAATAGTCGGGCAAACGCTACATTTCGGGTAGCTAAAAGACTCACGTGTGACCATCGCGATGAGGCATCAGTTAATACTAAGAAATAACGAAATGGACCACAAGGAGGATGTATAGGCCCACAGATGTCCCCTTGGATTCTTTCCAAAAATGAAGGGTTTTCTTGTGTCAATTTAGTTGGTGAGGGCCGAGTAATGAGTTTGCCTAGAGAGCATGCCGCATATGATAAATCTTTTGATTGTAAGACTTTTAAATTCTTAAGAGGGTGCCCATTTGCGTTTTTAATTATTCGCCTCATCATTATGTTACCTAGGTGACCTAGTCGGTCATGCCATATTGTGAATGTATCTTTATCTAGTAACATATGATTACTCACCACCATGTATGCTTCAATAGGAGTAATATTTGTACAATATAATCCAGAGGATAAAGCTTTTAGCTTTTCTACAATGGTATCTATGCCATTTTCATTTGAAGTAATTTGTAAATATTCAATATTATTTTCGGATGTTGTTTTGAGGTGGTAACCATTTTGTCGAATACTTTTAAAACTAAGTAAATTTCGTCTTGATTTACTAGAGTATAATGCATCATTTATAATTAGTTTAGTACCCGATGGTAATATGATGCTTGCTCTTCCAGAGCCTTCTATAAGATCACATACACCAGAAATAGTACCAACAAGTGTCTCTGCAGGAGACAACTCAGAGAAAAATTTCTTATGTTTGAGAATAGTGTTGGTAGTACCACTATCTACGAGACATTCATCACCAATGATAGCTTTATTGGAGCTTGTAAACATATTTCCTCTGGAAATAATAAAATAAATTAATATAACGAACTACTTGCTTGAGTATAAAAAAAATCACATCACACAAATATGAATCAAAGATTTTAAATGAAACCATAACAATAGTTCAAACATAAAATACCATAAGAGTTTAAACAAGATCCAAACAAAGAAGAAAAACCATAGTTTCAAAAAAAAACATCACATAAAGTTCAACCATAGGATGTCACTAATTTTCAATGAAGTCGGATGCGTCCAGATGAGTGTCTGATAGTGGTATAGGAGATGACAGATTAGGTGCATTCTCAATCAGATTTGTCTCAACATTTTTCCCTGTTTCTTTCATCATCTGTTGATAAGCTTCAACGAGATGTTTGGGGGTGCGACATGTGCGGGATCAATGATTTGACATTCCACATTTATAACATATATTGTTTTGGCTCCCGCTAGTTCTCCCTCTAGGAGGTCGTCCCGTGTTCTGTCGACTCGATTCGCCACTACTAGATTTTGAATTTTGAGATTCTCGTCGCCATGTATTGCTCCGTCCACGGCCACGGCCGCGACCGCGACCTCTCCCACGTCCGCTTTGATAATTTTCCGCATTGGCTTCTGGCAATGGGCTTGCACCGACGGGCCGCGCTTGATGATTTTGTAGTAGGAGCTTGTTGTTTTGCTCCGCGACCAAAAAACATGATATTAATTCAGAATATTTTGTAAATTTACGTTCCCTGTACTGCTGCGACAGGAGCATGTTTGATGCATGAAACGTTGAGAAATTTTTCTCAAGCATGTCTTCGTCGATTATTTTTTCACCACATAATTTAAGCTCAGAGGTGATGCGGAAAAGAGCAGAGTTGTACTCGCTAACACTTTTATAATCTTGTAGCCTCAAATAAAGCCATTCATAGCGAGCTTTAGGGAGCAAGACCAACTTATGGTGGTCAAATCTTTCTTTGATATTTTTCCACAACTCGAGAGGGTCCTCAACAGTAAGATACTCCCTCTTCAAGTCTTCGTGAAGATGGTGACGAAGGAATATCATGGCCTTAGCCTTATCTTGAGCGGAGGTTTGATTCTCATCATTGATTGTCGCCCTAGATTATTTGCTGTCAGATGAATTTTCGCATCAAGAGTCCATGGGAGGTAGTTATTTCCCGAGATGTCAAGTGCGACGAATTCGAGTTTTGATAACTTCGACATTTTGTCTACAAAGGAAAGAGACATGCGTTTAATAACAAGCATGTGTATATAATGGATACTATAGGAGAACTTCGGGTTCTTTATAATTAGAACTTCGGGCTCGATACAAGCAGACAGTTTTCATATGTAGTGATTTTTTTTTTGTTTAGAATAAGTATTTTATTCATACTTGTTAAGTTACATCAAAACAGAAGGTAGATGGGCAACAAGCTGCGCCGCCACCCCTTTCTGAATTGCAAACCCTAATCTACCAAAGACAAAACCCCGTCCCCCTGAGGCTGAGAAATTGTTGTGGATGACCCGTTGGACCCTGGTCAGGAATTGGATAGCTTCTGGGGCTAGGGAGCCAAATGTGTCAAAGGCAAAAGGGACAAAAACATGTTGGTTCTCTGCACAAGCTTTAGCGTGCTTATCAACTTTCTTCGATTCTGCCTTTGTTGCTGCTTGTCCAGCTACAAACCCGTTTTCCCTTAAACCAACCAGAGGGGAAACCCCCGTGAGGTCTACACAAGCATGTTTCCCCTAGCCCAACCAAAGACGAGGAGATCCGCTGGTCGCAGAGTAGATCTCCCTTCCATAGGGTCTGTAAGGAAATTCACAGGAGCCTCTTTCTTAGCCGAAATCCCAGCTCTTCTCAGGATGTCCCACAAAACATCTCGCACCCAGTCATGCCGATATTTGAACCCAGGGAGCTCTTTACAATGCACTGCGTGCTCTCCGTATTTATCCATACAAGCTTTACGACATATCGGGCAGGTTTCATCTTCTGGGTGCATAGGGATCATCAGCCGGTATTTAAGGATTGCTTTGTATTCTACTGCTGACATACATTGTCCCAGCCCCTCAATTGGCACAACAGTCAAAAAATCCTTAACATGGGGACCCTTCAGGCACTCCCACACTGCCTTCTGGCGAGATGACAAATCAAAATTTTCTCCCAGGCTTTGAGCGATTTTGCTAAACAGAGCATTCGCCAAAGTTTTTTGTGGCTTCGAGGGGGCGGTGTCCTTGTTAGAGAAACCGCCGATATCAAAGTCTGGGAGAGAGACATTTAAGCGATCGAGCGCCTGTAGTGATGAGTTTGTATTTTTTTTAATGAGTTTGTTATTCGCCAAAAAAACCGTTAAACAGAACGGTTATTATCGTTTATAAGACTAAAAGGGCAAAAAAAATGGATTAAAGTTTTTGAAAACGGATATACATGGATTTGAGGTGTTAGTCAAAATCTAAATTTCAAATATAATAAAACAACATTTATTGTTTGTGACTTGACCGAAAGTTTAAAACATAAACCTTAAATTTCATTTTTTTCCGAAAGTCAAAACCCATTTTTTTTTTCATTTTAAGTTACAAAACTTTATTTTTTATATAATCTGTTGTTTTTGTTATAAATGAAATATTGAATATTAAATAATAATAATAATAATAAAAGAGTGGATACAGCTGTAATCCATATTCCCAAAGAAACAGGATACAAGTTACCATGTTCCCACAGATACCAAAGAAAAAAATATGCAAGTATTTTGTGTATATATCGATTGAGTGAAACAAAGAAAGAGGGAGAAGGAGGAACCAAAATCTGCAAGTATATGGAAGAAAAACACAATTCGCCGAAAATCGTCGGTGAACAACCACCACCGTCGTCATCGGAGGCACCACCGTCACGGCGAAGAGGCGGATTGAAACGCCGGTTACAGTCACCGTTGAATATCCACTGACGTACGCAGTGTCGGTTAATCGGTGAGTTGAATCGCCGGAGGAAGGTTTTCGAGTAAGAGATTTTATGTATTATGGATTGAAACTTCTGTTTTGTTCGGTTGCTTATTTGGATCTTATTTCTATATGATAAGAACTATAAACCCTACTTGTGTTCTAAAAAGCACAAAAATAAGGCTATTTTGAGTATTCGAAAATCCAGATCTAAAAACATATGTCTTGTGTTCCAAAGGATGAAATCTATAATCTAATTTGAAAAAATATTTGGAAATTGTCGGTAAAATGCCGCTGTATAAAACAGAGGGGATGAAAAACCCTTTTTAATAACCAGTGTGTAAATTTCTTTTTTTTTATTTGTGATCCATCCTTTGGAGATACATTAATAACAGGGAAAATTGAACACTGAGTAGAGATTATGAATATGCGTACCAGGATTCAAAGTGCTGAATCTGTTTTTGTTCAAATCTGTCTGGTTGAAGATTGCCAGAAATTCCAGTGGAGAGTCAACGTACTGATAACGTGTTGTAAAATAAGTAAAAATATGAGAAGTGTATATCTTTCATTTATCAACCACATATATATACACAGTGATGTAGTCAAAATATAACTGAAACTTAACAACTTAGGAGGAGAATTAGGATGGAATATATTTGTATTTATAACAACTAGAAGGGTGTCCGCACGATGCGGCGGGTGACGCTTTGCATTGCGACACTCGTTTCTGGTAGTTTTCTCATTTGTATAAAATTTATGATAACATTATTGTGGTGGATATATGTTATATGTATTACACATATGTAAAGTTTTTTTTTTATGAAAACTAATTATCAAAAGACAAAAATTATTTTTTTATAAAAATTAATAATCAAAAAACAAAAATAAAAGATAAGTTGTTATATTTGTAAAGTATGTTTATTTTATTGGTTAAATTATAAAGATAAGTTGTTATAATTGTAAAGTATGTTTATTTTATTGGTTAAATTAAAAGATAAGTTGTTATCTATACGAGTCTACTTTTAACCATAGTTATCAAATGCGTTAGGCGCACTCTAGGCGCATAGGGCTCGCCTCTCGCCTAGGCGAGAAGCGCAAAAAAAGCGAGGGCCTGAGAAAACAAAGCGCAATCAAATAAAAACATTAAAAAAACAAAGTTATGAACCGAAAAAAGCCAAATCCTCAAATTCTAAAGGTTTTCAAATATCATAAACCTTAAAATAAAACCAACATTATTATGAATCATCAAAATATCCCAAAACCAAAACTGTTAAGACTTGAAAACAATAAAGTTCAGACTTCAAAAAGTAAATAAAATTCAAAACCAAATGTTCTTCAACTTTAAAAATCATCGGAGTCGGAGTCGGAGTCCACAGTAATTGCCTTGTCTTTTCCAGCGGCATACACATACCTGTATTATTTTTTGTCGGCAAATAACTGTGAATGCTGTGGATACGTCTTATTTGTTATATACAGAACATGAATGAATATAATATAAAGATAATATATATCTCTTAACTTTTTTGAAATTCAAAATATCTTTTTAAAATATATATAGATTTGATGAGATATGATTCTAAAAGATTTAAAATTAGCTGTAAATATAATCTGGGTTGTTTCCATAAGATAGGGTTTTTAAAAAAAAATAATAATAATAACGTTGCTTTTTTATCTAGGAGACAAAAGCGGTGTTTGGTCGCCTTGGTCGCCTAGGCGGACTAGGCGATCGCTTTTAACAACAGAGCTTTTAACTTATAATCCTAAAAATATGCAATACAAACTACTATGTATCTAGTCAAGTTGGTAAAGAATTCTTTTGAAAATTGACTAATATTATCTATAACAATATAGTTGAACTTATAATTCCTAAAAATTTGCAACACAATTTAGTATTTATCTAGTAAAGATTGTAAATTTTTGGAGTATTTTATTTATGTTACTTGTTACAAAAACGTTTATAAAAGAATTATGTTTTTTTTATAAAAACAAAATGTTTTGTTTATAAATAAAGTAAAAAAAATTGTTTTACTCATGTAAAGTTTCGTTTTTTAATAAAAAATAATAATCAGATGGCAAAAAATAAAAGATAAGTTGTTATAGTTGTAAAGTAAGTTTATTTTGTTGGTTAAATGATAAAGTTTATAATTTTATTCTTTAAAGTTCATAACTTTTTTTTAAATATCCACATGGTACTCATCCAATAAACTTTAAGTTTAAATTTTTTGTTTTTATAGAAATAAAAAATAGTAGTTGACTTGTAAGTACATCTTACACCTTTAACTTTAATTGTTAAATTTCGTTTTGATATATATAAAAAAATATATTCTTATAAAATTTTAAAATTAGTTATAAAAAATAGGATGTTAAGAGTTTATATCTTTATTAACTTTATATCATAGTAAGTTCAGCTTTTTTAGTTTAGCTTTAAAGATTATTACTTTATTATTTTTAATTAAGAAATACAAATTAATAGATTGATATCCAAAAATAACTGAATGTTTTATAATTTCAGCTTGATTATATCTAACTGTAATATCTATTTATTGCAACTTTTGGATATTAACTTATATAAGTTCAGTTGACTTGTAAATTTAGAATAGTAACTTTATTTTAAGCTTTATTAATATGGTCAATAATTGCATTATATTAACATCAAAAATAAAGTTCAAATATAAAATAAACTTTATTCATACGTTTGGATCAAATATAACAACTGAAAATGAAAAAAAAAAACATAAAAACATTTTATAGATTTCATATTAGACTGCATGAAACATGTTCAGCTTCTGAATTGACACTCGAGGTATTTTTAATCGGGTTTTCTGTTTTGTGCTTAAATGGGCAGTATCTTGTAATTCATCTTCTTTGTCATTCTCCTCAGAATCATCTAAATTAATAACCCCACTCCATTTCCATTCAGAGAGACTCTTGGATCTCTTCATTTGAGTCTCAAACTTCTAATCCTTAAAAGGACAAAAATTGAATACAGAAGTTAAGAAAAGATTAAATAAACCTTAAAATTATCTCTTCACTAAATTCACGTTGAAGATTAGACTTGTATGAATTAAACATTGTATCATAAGAAATAATATCAACACTTTTATCACCATCATCCTGCAATAAAAACACATATAATAACATAACGAGCATGTTAATATGGAAGATATACACAAAAATAATACTTAAAAACTAGCAAAATCAATACCTTAAAAGCTTGTTCGACAACTGGGTTGTTTAAATTGACATATTCATCATGCAACTGAATCTGAAAAATCAAATAAGTTAACATTCACATAAAAGTAAATAAAAGAAAACAATTATTTACTGCTGCGATATAACAGAACTGACCTCAGAATTTTCAATCTCGCATGCTTGGTTTTTCGCAACAATTGAATTCAGAACTGAATCTATTTTTTAACTTTGTTTAGCAATAGATATAGGGGTGTCATGCTATGTGTTTATAATAGTAACTATAGAAGTTCATTAGGGTTTAATTTTACATTTTGCCACTCCTTTGTTTAGGAAGTTTGTTGTGGTTAGTTTTAAGTTTTTATAAGATATATCTAAGTATAGATATTAGGCAGTTTTAATAAAATAAAACGTGACACATAATATCTTCATTTTATGTTACGGTACTTTTAATTATTATTTTTTTTTGTTTGAATAGATGGAACTCATCTTTGTAGATTAGGCGAATTAGATCACAAGTATTAATTATTTGTACATTAAAGCATTATCGACTTGTACCTTTTAACCATGTGTCAATATTGAACAAGACAACTACCGAAACGTCAACAAAAATGTGTAGGTCGTCATGCTATCTTTGGATTTTTCTTAAACAGTATGGTTTATAAGATATGTCAAGAATACGTAAAAAAATTATAAGTTTGTTGTGGAGAGGTGAATTGTAACTAATTATCTATAATTTTGTTAAAAACTCAAGGATTTAAATGTAATAAGTTTATGGGCTAAAAAATAAATAGTGTTTAAAAGACTAAACTACCCTCATTTTAGGGGTTTTTCTATAAATAAAGGGGAGGAAAAGTTCTTATTTTTTTGGGTATATTAAAATGCCTCTCACTCATACATTATAATATAGTATAATATGGTGTTTTTATAAAGGTTTTTTTCTCCATTCCTCCTTGTATATATTGGCACCGGTCAATTAAATAGCCAAGTGGAAGGAAGACTTACAAGCAGCCCCTAATTTAAGAAGATTGGTTGACCCAATGATTCTCTGGTACCGAATTATCTGTAAGCCATGATGGTAGAGGGAAGTAGCAAAGTAAGTTCAATAGAGATATTAAATTCAAAACCACATGGTAAAATAATAATAGCATGCTGCATGTGACAATTAAGAAACCTCCATGGTTGACCATAAGATAATTAACAGCGTGTAATTGGCTCCTATTCATTGACCCTTTCTTCAAATTCAATATCTTTGCGTGTCTCTCTCTGAACAAACGCACATATATATACACACACATATGACATACACACACATGCTAATATATTCAAAGTTTCAAACCCTACAACAACTCCATCAAAACAATTTTACTAGAAACCAGAAGAAAAGAAAGCCAAGAAATGTCAATGTCTATGTCGAGATTGATCGGCGGTTCATCCATATCAACAACACGGCCAAGTCTTAACTTTACAACTTTCTCATATAATCCAACATCCCAATCATCATTCTCGGATCATTCATCTTATAGCTGTCATGGCTTCAGTAGCAGAAGCTTGCAGTATGATCCAATGAAGACGATACCGCGAAAAAGCTTTATTATACGCAACAACATCACTCCACCTCCTGGGGTTCCTCTTCCTTCTGGATCGCCTTCCGGTTCCATGTAAGCATCCATAAATCTCCATTTTTCGACTATGCCTTGACATCAACCTTAGCATGTTTTTTTTTTTTTTTTTTTTTTTTGTTGTTTTTATTTTCAGAAGAAATTGGATTGTGGGTATCGTGTTCACATTTGTTTTACCCTTTTGCACGCATAAATGGGGGCCATTACTTCAAATAAAGAGTAAGAATAAATTGTTGTCTAATATTTCTTGCATCAGATAGTAGGTCTGGTTGGGGAAAAACTTGGTGTTTTTTGTGACCCAGGTTCGACTACCACTCTCTCCATTATTTTCTGTAGCATCCAGCTGAAGGACGAATTAGGGTGGCACCAGTTCGTCTTGGAGGACGAATACGGGTGGCCCCAGTTCGTCTTGGATGGGAGGCGAGGTTTTACTGATTATTCCACTGTCTTGCCTTCGGACGGGTGGAGTTCGGGTTTCCGCGCATCTTGGAGAGCCAAGGGGCTAGCGGCGGTCGAGTAGTCGACGTTGGCCACAACACCCGGTGTCACAGTGATTGGCTCGTTCCTTGCCGGTCAAAAAAAGATATTAGGTCTTTCATTAACTTCATAAAACGGTAAAACCGGTTAATTAAGTTGTTTATATCGAAGCAAATTGGTCGTGTAAATTGATTCGGCTGTCTATAACCTTTCAGTTTTTTTTTTTTTTTATTATTATTATTATTATTATTATTTTAATATTTATAATATTACTTAATCATTTTAAAAAATTCAAGACAAACATCCATATTTTAAAAGAAACAAAAATTAACTATTCAAACATCCAAAAGCAAACGGTTTCCTTTAACGTTGTGGTCACATGTTTCTATCAAAACCAGAGCATGAACATTATAGATAATTTTTGTTGTAACTAAAATTTTAAGCATTTCAATCTAAAAATCTGCAGATAAGGTGGACAACGTGGTCAACACGGCTGAGTATATAATGGAAACTATCGAGGCGGTGGCTGAAAAAGTAGATAACGTGATTGATAATATTACAGACGATCTTCCAGAAAATAGCAGCATTAGAAAAACTATGGAAGCTGTTGATGAACTTGTTGAAGGAGTTGCCAAGAGTGCTCATATCGCCAATGATATCATCGATAAGGTTTGATTACTAACCTTCGTACCTCCTCAATATTGTTTGAATAATCTAAATTTTCTTATTTATGCAAATTGCAAAAAAGTAAACTAAAAAAAATTGCAGAGAAAAAGTTTATTTTTATGTTATATATATATATAGGCTAAAGCTAGGTAGAAAACCCTCCATTTTGAGAAAACCCTATAAAACCCAACCTCCCGATATTTTTTTTTTTTTTTTTAAAATAACACATGTAATATAAATGTTTTTAAGAGTTTTGGGCCAAAAAAAACAAAAAAGCGCCGAAGGAATGTTTTTAAAAAAAAAAGCAAGTTTCAGCCTTTTTTGCCTAACACATGTTAGTCACCCGAAGTTTGCTGAAATTTGTTTATTTTTTTTTAAAACATCCCTTCGGCGCTTTTTTGTTTTTTTTTGCCCAAAACTCTTAAAAACATGTATATTACATGTGTTATTTTTTTCAAAAAAAAAATGTCGGGAGGTTGGGTAAAAATGGGGGGAGATTTGAGTTTCCAGAGTTTTCTAAAAACATAAGGGTTTTCTATATAGCCCTCCCCTATATATGTATATATATATATATATATATATATATATATATATTTTGTGATTATGGATGTTTTGCACAAATTGAACAAGCGATCTGTGCCGGTTTTTATAATTTATTATATATATGGATTAGAATCAAAATACACTAGGCAAAATATATAAAAAAATATATAAAAAGTGTAAGAAAGATTCTAGTTTATTGATCTTAGATTTGTGTAGTTGAAATTAGTTTAAGAGAAGAGAAAAATGTCCGGATAGTCTCTAAGGTTTGCTTATTTTTCATCTTTAGTCCCTAACTTTCTAAAATTACAGCTATAGTCCCAAACTTTTGCAATTTCGTTCCCGGATAGTCCCTGGCACGGATGAAGGTTAGTTTTGGGTGTTAAAAAGATGTGAAATTACTAAAATGCCCTTGTTATAAAAACCTAAATCCTCTTTATCTTCTTCTTCTAGATCAGAACCACCATCACCACCACCCAACATTAAAAAATAAAATAGAGCCCACCCCATCTTAGTTTTGGGTGTTAAAAAGATGTGAAATTACTAAAATGCCCTTGTTATAAAAACCTAAATCCTCTTTATCTTCTTCTTTTAGATCAGAACCACCATCACCACCACCCAACATTAAAAAATAAACAGAGCCCACCCCATCGTATTCTTGCCCTCTCCAAACTCATATTAAACCTAAACTAATCCAAAAACAGAGCAAGATGATAAAATTTTTAAAGAAACAGAGGATCTAACATTAAAACCGAGTAAAAACTAAGAATTGAAACGCACCATCTTTATGCAAATTCACAAGAAATCTATATCATATTGCATTCATTTTTCATCAAGAACATAAGAGCAATTAAGTGACTCCAAGATCAAAAACACAAGACTAGATGGTCAAATGTTTGGTGGGTATGAAATTGAAGAAGAACCCATCTCAGATTGTGCTCTGTTGTTGATAAAAACAAGATCTAATTGGGTTAAATGAGAGCACAATATCCACGACCATCTCAAATTCTCTAACCACCTGGTCCGAATCCAACGCCACCCCCTGCCACTGGTCTGGCATCACTTGCAACTCCGACAACTGCGTCACCAGAAAAACGAACCACATGTTCATGTTTTACGGTTTCTAGATCTCGATCTAGATTGGATGATACTTTGAATCCTTTTTAAACCACGGACCAGATTTGATCTCAACTATAGAGTGTCCGGTAACCGAGATAATAACCACCTGACCTCCGGCGACATCCACTAAGGACACTGCCACCACCGTACATTCATCAATAAAACCGGGAAACTGGAATCAGATCCACATTTCACACTTATAAACAACAAAATGGTTGATTTTTTATCACCAATTTCACAGTGGTGTTGGCGGTGGAGGTTGGGCTTGTGTTGTGTTGTGGTGGAGGTGCTGGTGGTGGGTTGAAGGCGGCGGTGGATGTGGTGGTGGTCGGTTAAAGGTGACTGTGACGGTGGAGGTAGTGGTGGTCGGATGACGGTGGATTTAGGTTGCTTATTGTTGATAAACCAATTGCAAGCAGAAGTTGCTGACGTCATCAATAGCAGCAGGAAACTATGATGACGAAGAAGATCATCCGCCATTGTTGCAGGCCTCAAATCACAACCTCACAGGTCTGCTATAGCTATAGTTTCACTTCTATTTCATTCCTGTTATTCGAATCTAATGATTAGGTTTACTGACTTAGGGTTTATAAAGAAGGGTTTAGGTTTTTAATAACAAGGGCATTTTAGTAATTTCACATTCATTTAACATCAAAAACTAACCCCCATCCGCGCCAGGGACTATCCGGGAACGAAATTGCAAAAGTTGGGGACTATAGCTGTAATTTTAGAAAGTTATGGACAAAAGGTGAAAAATAGGCAAACCACAATGACTATCCAGGCATTTTTCTCTTAAGAGAAAATAAAATAGTGTACGGACATAAAGTGAATCCTACATTTATGGAATTTCTCTCTCCACATGCAACGAATGCCCCCCCCCCCCCCCCCAAAAAAAAATCAATTTAAAACGTTCATAACTTTTTCATATGACATTTTTGTTAAAAACAAAATTAAGCATAATAACGAGCGTTTTTTTTATATTTATGATGAGCATGATATGCCATAGAAAAATAAAATAAAAAATCATTTTTACTACGTTTTGGGCACTTGCCAGATCCATCATCCATCCAAAATAAACATCATCATTTAACGTTAGTTTTTAATGGTGTTAAAAAAATGGATGGATCTGACAACTTTTGTGAAACCCAAGTGATACAGTCGAGAAAGAAAAAAAAAAATACCTTTTGGACGAAAATGGCAAAAGTGTTCAAATCTCATAGACGATTTTAGCCGTTTACTTCTTATTGTTATCATTACTACATATTTATTATGTAAAAGATAAAAAGGAGCAATTTATAAGAACATGCAAAACAAATAAAATATCTAGCCCTCGTATAAGCAATGAAATTAAGCCCGATTAAACGCGCTGTTAGATAACAGGTAAAAATGAGATTGAACGAAATAATTTCAGGTTAAGAAAGCCGTTTGAAATAGTGTCAACTTGGCCAAGGTGAAAAAGCATTTTAAAATAGTTAAATTATAAAAGAATGAAAGTGTCAAAATAAATATATATCTCTCTCTATTATATTATATTATATTATATTATATATATCGTTCTTAAGGACGATAAATAGTAATTTTAAATTTAAAATAATTTATAGTTTATTTAATATTTTATTATTTTAATATTATAATACCTTATTATTATATTTACTTTAAATATATTTCTTTTTTTTTAAATCATATTTTCTTTTTTCATTTACTTTTTGTTTTTCATAATTTTTTAATGATATTACCTTTATCAATCAATTTAATATTTTTTTTAAAAATGTCGTTTGTTAATTAAAAAAAGTTAAGTACGCAATTGTGTTAATTCCCTCCCGGAGATTCCGGTATAAGTGTTGTTAAACATTAAGTTGTATTCAAACTAAAGTATTTATTTGGGACCGTTTTACGGTACAATAATAAACTAAACTGATTCTACCGTTTTACTTTGGAAACAACATTCTTCATTTTCAAATATCGTTTTTTTAACATTTTATTTTATTTGCTCCGTTCAGTATATATTACAAGTGGAACCTGTAAGCCTATATATTTTATTATTTTTTATACAATTGGTTGTATGTGCATTGTAAGTTAATATACCTTTTCCCACTTGTAAGACGAGTTTAATAATATAACAAGATATTACCAAATTACGTTCATTATTTACGAAAATAAACAAATATTATATGATTTCTCCCTTGATTTTCAAATAACTATGACTTTTTAAAATGATAATACTAAAATAAAATTATACCGTATTAACGATCATTTCATTCTCTTCAATTCGAGCAGCCTATTGCTACATTTTTCTTAAAAGAAATTTACAGGATTTTGAATACTCATTAGTTCATTACGTGACTACGTGATTTTGAGTACTCATTATGTGATTACACATTTAACATAAACCATTACGTAATTACACATTCAACCTAAATCCATTACCTGATTACACATTCAATATGATTTGTTATAACTAATGTTATTACAATTATGCTTATTGTATGATTACACATTCAATAATAAGAACTTGATTGTTTATGCATTATTACGTAATTAAATATCTAATATACGACATTATGTGGTTACTATAGGTTGAGTTGGCTAATGTTGTGTATATAGTTTATCCTTAATACGCGATTAGACCTGAAATATCAGGTATTTCATATGAAATATTATGTATTACATGTTTTTTGTTTTTACGTAATTGCGTAATCACTCAGTATGATTTCACATAAAATACTATAATGAAATCACGTAATCACGAAATGGATATTTAAAATCACGTAGTCACGTAATAATCCACAGTCAACTATTGTTACTTAATTACGTAATCACTTAGCGAGGTTTTACATAAAATACTATAATGAAATCACGTAATGGTTGTTTAAAATCACGTAGTCATGTACTGGATATTCAAAATCACGTAATCATGTAATGGGGCAAGTAGTTCACTTGATAAAGGACCAGAATACCCTTTTCTCTATGTTTCTTCAGTTGTTTGTATCTTATAATTACGTAAATGCCGCCGTCTAATTTTAAGTCATTGATCTTGGAAGGTCAATGACCGATGAAATCGCCTACCCTTCGTACAAGTTATTTGTCTTGTACAGGAGTTAACCTCTATTATATCAATGAAACATCACTTTGTCTTTTATGTATTTGTTCTATTTTTGGGCTAATATTTGACTATGATTTATATACATTTACTAATAATTATTAGTACATATTTAAAAAAAAAGGTACTTCCATAAAAATACCATGGTTTAGGTATAAACTAGTTATAAAAATAATGAAATTAGCCGTATTAGCGAAAATGAAAATAAATAAATTTGGCACTATACAATTAAAGTTTTAGTATAAGCATTTAAAATGGGAAGTAAAAAATACAAACGAAATTAATTTAATAGATGCAATTCATTTAATTATACATATAGTTGGAACACATAAATATAAACCTCTTTAATTTAAATAAAAACAGTTCACTTAGTTATACAGTCAGAAGACGATTTGTTTTAAGTTAGAAAATAAAAGTTTAATATATATCATAATGGAGCAGGTGGAAGAAGTTGAAAATAAATTAGAGTCAATGATTCTGAAAGAAGCCAAAGAGAAGGAGGCTCCCAAACTAGTTGTAGATACGGAAGAAATGCCTACCCAGGAAGCAACAACGAAGTCGTTAAAAGCGGATTAAAATGGTTGAAATTAATAAAGTTGGTCAACTTTTTAATGTTTGACCTAAGATCATGTGAATCACTTGAAGTTTGGCAATGTAATCAACTAGTTCAATTTGTTTGTTTATTTAAATAAGTGATTGATTGTTCACATATTTTATATGAAAAAGTTAATTTATAGTATAAGTGGAAACATTTTATGTCATTGTTTAATTTTTTTTCTTGTGAACACTTCCAAAATAATTGCACAAATCGTTCACCAATATAATTTTGTCATGAACAAGAGAAAATAACAATGTTTTTATAACCGGACCGGACATTAAACTGGACGTCTTAGTGGTTCACTTGTTGAACTGGATTTAAAAACCGGATGCCTAAACATTTTATTTAAAATTATATTGATACCAGTGGGCCACTATACAACCCGTTTTATTAACCTTTTAACTCTTTATGTCTTCATAAAAAAGAGCCCATTATATATTATAGAGCCCATTTTAAACCTTTAGGTTACATAAAGTTTACCACTTTATTTCTTTCAAATAGAAACGTGATTTGTTCCGGATGCGACTGCACTTTGTCTTCTACATTTTGAAACCTGCTCTCATCCCAACTGCTGCATCAGTACCTACCAAATCTTTTCTACCTCTTTATCTTCTATTGTTCTAGATGTTATTGTCTCACGAAATCTGATTCGCAATCGAAGGCTTAGAAGTTGTTGGCAACTTTGTGCGGATTGAATGCTGATCTGGTTAATCAAAGCGTATGGTGTATTTCAGGGGTTTACTCAACTTAGAAAAGAAAAAAAAACTTGAACGGTCTGAACTTTTACCGAACATCCGGCCTAACCGCCGGCCACCGGCCGAACCGCCGGTCAACTACATAACCGGTTTGTTGATGAGAACCAGCCCGGTGTTAGCAGCTGACGTGTGCAGGTGAGTATATATATATATAGAGAGATAAAGTGTAAAATACATTACGGCTTAACATACATCACGTACGTGACCAAATTACGCAAGTTATGTTGAAAATCACGTACGTTATAAACTCAACAAAACCTAATCACGCATGTTGAAACAAATAATCACGCACGTTATCACGCATGCCCTACCTCCTAGTTCAAAAATCGCATCTCCTGTTTTACGATCTGAAACCGCTGTTACTGCCATCTGACTCTAATCGAATCAAAGCTTGGTCATGTTCATGCATCCTCTGTTCTACGGTCTGAATCAAAGCTTAGTCATGTTTCTTCATCCTCGGTTCTAAGGTCTGAATCAAAGATTGGTCATGTTTTGTTCATCCTCTGTTCTACGGTTTGATTTTGAGGGTCGATATTTTGATGAAACTTTTCAAAATCAACAATGAGTTTGAACCTAATTCGATGAAATTGACCGAACAATAGCCAATTTGAAGTGAAACGAAAAGAAATTTGAACCCAATTCGATGAAATTGGTCAAACCCAGGCTAAATGAAATTTTGATATAATCACGCATGTTATATGAAATAATCACGCATGTTGGTTTTTTGAGTTTATAACGTGCGTGATTTTCAAATGAACGTGCGTAATTTGGTCGCGTACGTGATGTACGTTAAGCCGTAATGTACGTTAACCTTCCTATATATATATATATATATATATATATATATATATATATATATATATATATATATATATATATATATATTAGTATATTTTTAGCTTTTTTATTCACTAATTCAAGTTTTAAATTTATAAAACATGATATTCTACTATCACTCTACACACACGTTAGGGTAAGTGCACCCATCGCGGACGTAGTATAGTGATGGCAAGATACCGAGTTCGTCCAAGTACACAAGAGCTTTTAATACCGGCTTTTCGTCAACGTCTAATCGAACCAAACTTTGAGAAAATATTTTTAAAACTATAAAAAGATAAACTAAAAACAGAATATAAAATAAAATAAAAACAAATAGACAAGAAAAAATCACTTGGTTCCGACTTTTCTTTCATGTACCCTTTCGATGATTTCCGCACTTTGGGCATTTTAAGATATTATCTTAGTTATAATAGTAGACCCCTCTTGTGAAGGCGACATTACCCTCAACCTAGTGGTTTGAGTCAGCAAGGATACAATCCCACTAGGTCGAATATTGAAAGATAATTAAATAAGTTATTAATGCAAAAAGTAGTGGGCCCCTTCCAGGCAGTGATCACCCTCAACCCGTTGGTCTGAGTCAGCAGGGATACAGTACTCGCGAGATTGGTTTAAAGTTTTAATAGTAGTTTATAGATAAGGGGTTCAAGCGTTTTGCCCCTCTCCCGTGGTAGGTAATGCCCGCTCCAACTCGTGAGGTGTTATTAAGCTTGAATCCGGTTCTCATAGGATCTATACGTTGAACGAGACATAAAATTTACCCAACCACCCTTCTAACCCCCTTCCAAGCAATTAACGTGCTTTATATAGACCGTAAAGACACGAATATGTGAATCAACGACATATGAAGAATGATTAGATAAATTTGCCTTCAATATAAAAAACTAGTTATTAAAGTCATTAATACATACCCAATTAAAAAGTTGCCAAAGATTGGAAATAATAAAAGAAAATACATAAAAGATATGTCTTTACCAAGTGATGTAAGAGTTTAGCCAAGCATGACCTTTGTTTGACAAAGACTCTTACTATCAATCTTGGAGCCCGAGACTACTACACACACTCTAAAATATGGAAAATGGATGATGGTGGTGGATGTTGGTGTTGTAGTGGTGGTGGAGTGGTGGCAAATGAAAGAGAAGTGGTTTACCAAGGGATGGTTTGGAATGGAACCAAACACATCTATTTATAGCTAAAATCAGAAACTCCACCACAGCCCGTGCCCGCTTGGCACGGCCCCGTGGTCGTTTCCCTCTCTCTCTCTCTTCCTCATTAACTGCTTGTCAGGTCTTGTACTAACACGGCCCCGTGTGTCAATGGCACGGCCCGTGACCAATGTACTTGTTGTACTATCGCAGATTCTGAAAATCTTTGAGTTGACCACGCCCCGTGTTGGCTTAACATGACCCCGTGTTGGCTGCCAGTTTTGTTCTTTGTTGTTTTCTTTTGTTCTACATAGCATCCACCCTTGGACACGACCCGTGTCTGGTGGACACGGCCCCGTGTCAAGTCTTATGATCTTGCTATTCTTGTGGTTTGGATGTGAATTGGGGCTTAGCGAGTTGTGTCAATTCCTCCTTCTTTGTATTTATGTTGGTTTTTGCTGTCTTTTCGCTACTTTTGCACATTTAAGCTCTTTTGACCCTGTAAATTAAAAAGGAACAGAAAACAAGCTTTTTCCAACATTAGTACTAAAAAGGGTTGATTTTACGTCGTATTTGATATAAGTTATATGTTGTATTTTAAGCACATCAAATACCCCCACACTTTAATCTTTGCTTGTCCTCAAGCAAAACTCTATTACGTGGCTTACACACCCAAACGGAATAGGTAGAAGAGAAGGTTTTGGTCTCATCTTTTGAGTGTCGGGAATCCAAGTTCTAAATTTATTTTGTTTTTATTTTATTTACAATCTTATTCCTCATGATTTATTTAAAACACAAGTTAAGAAAAAATATTTACTTTGGGCATAACATGCCTTTATAAAATTCTATTTAGTTATATACAAATTTACACTTCCTCACAAGTGGTCACTCAACACTCGGCCGAGGATGTATTAAGTGAAAACGCTCGTGCCCGTTTTTGAAACTTACTCCTACTATAGGCTTGACAATCGATCAAACCTCCTCCTTTTGACGTTAAATCTTTATAAATATCAAGAGGGCTTTTGAAGGGTAGGTGGTGGTTCGGGTTTGGTATGTTTTATTGAAAAGGTGAAAAGCGTAAAATATCGGTTTTTCTATTGCTTTGTGGCTTAGCAAAAAATACTTTGGCATATTTTTCTGATTTTTTTTGTTTGTGACTTGACCGAAAGGTTTAAAACATAAACCTTAAATTTCATTTTTTTCCGAAAGTCAAAACCCATTTTTTTTTTCATTTTAAGTTACAAAACTTTATTTTTTATATAATCTGTTGTTTTTGTTATAAATGAAATATTGAATATTAAATAATAATAAAAGAGTGGATACAGCTGTAATCCATATTCCCAAAGAAAGAGGATACAAGTTACCATGTTCCCACAGATACCAAAGAAAAAAAATATGCAAGTATTTTGTGTATATATCGATTGAGTGAAACAAAGAAAGAGGGAGAAGGAGGAACCAAAATCTGCAAGTATATGGAAGAAAAACACAATTCGCCGAAAATCGTCGGTGAACAACCACCACCGTCGTCATCGGAGGCACCACCGTCACGGCGAAGAGGCGGATTGAAACGCCGGTTACAGTCACCGTTGAATATCCACTGACGTACGCAGTGTCGGTTAATCGGTGAGTTGAATCGCCGGAGGAAGGTTTTCGAGTAAGAGATTTTATGTATTATGGATTGAAACTTCTGTTTTGTTCGGTTGCTTATTTGGATCTTATTTCTATATGATAAGAACTATAAACCCTACTTGTGTTCTAAAAAGCACAAAAATAAGGCTATTTTGAGTATTCGAAAATCCAGATCTAAAAACATATGTCTTGTGTTCCAAAGAATGAAATCTATAATCTAATTTGAAAAAATATTTGGAAATTGTCGGTAAAATGCCGCTGTATAAAACAGAGGGGATGAAAAACCCTTTTTAATAACCAGTGTGTAAATTTCTTTTTTTTTATTTGTGATCCATCCTTTGGAGATACATTAATAACAGGGAAAATTGAACACTGAGTAGAGATTATGAATATGCGTACCAGGATTCAAAGTGCTGAATCTGTTTTTGTTCAAATCTGTCTGGTTGAAGATTGCCAGAAATTCCAGTGGAGAGGCAACGTACTGATAACGTGTTGTAAAATAAGTAAAAATATGAGAAGTGTATATCTTTCATTTATCAACCACATATATATACACAGTGATGTAGTCAAAATATAACTGATATAGTCAAAATATAACTGAAACTTAACAACTTAGGAGGAGAATTAGGATGGAATATATTTGTATTTATAACAACTAGAAGGGTGCCCGCGCGATGCGGTGGGTGACGCTTTGCATTGCGACACTCGTTTCTGGTAGTTTTCTTATTTGTATAAAATTTATGATAACATTATTGTGGTGGATATATGTTATATGTATTACACATATGTAAAGTTTTTTTTTATGAAAACTAATTATCAAAAGACAAAAATTATTTTTTTATAAAAATTACTAATCAAAAAACAAAAATAAAAGATAAGTTGTTATAATTGTAAAGTATGTTTATTTTATTGGTTAAATTATAAAGATAAGTTGTTATAATTGTAAAGTATGTTTATTTTATTGGTTAAATTAAAAGATAAGTTGTTATCTATACGAGTCTACTTTTAACCATAGTTATCAAATGCGTTAGGCGCACTCTAGGCGCATAGGGCTCGCCTCTCGCCTAGGCGAGAAGCGCAAAAAAAGCGAGGGCCTGAGAAAACAAAGCGCAATCAAATAAAAACATTAAAAAAACAAAGTTATGAACCGAAAAAAGCCAAATCCTCAAATTCTAAAGGTTTTCAAATATCATAAACCTTAAAATAAAACCAACATTATTATGAATCATCAAAATATCCCAAAACCAAAACTGTTAAGACTTGAAAACAATAAAGTTCAGACTTCAAAAAGTAAATAAAATTCAAAACCAAATGTTCTTCAACTTTAAAAATCATCGGAGTCGGAGTCGGAGTCCACAGTAATTGCCATGTCTTTTCCAGCAGCATACACATACCTGTATTATTTTTTGTCGGCAAATAACTGTGACTGTTGTGGATACGTCTTATTTGTTATATACAGAACATGAATGAATATAATATAAAGATAATATATATCTCTTAACTTTTTTGAAATTCAAAATATCTTTTTAAAATATATACAAATTTGATGAGATATGATTCTAAAAGATTTAAAATTAGCTGTAAATATAATCTGGGTTGTTTCCATAAGATAGGGTTTTTAAAAAAAATAATAATAATAACGTTGCTTTTTTATCTAGGAGACAAAAGTGGTGTTTGGTCGCCTTGGTCGCCTAGGCGGACCAGGCGATCGCTTTTAACAACAGAGCTTTTAACTTATAATCCTAAAAATATGCAATACAATCTACTATGTATCTAGTCAAGTTGGTAAAGAATTCTTTTGAAAATTGACTAATATTATCTATAACAATATAGTTGAACTTATAATTCCTAAAAATTTGCAACACAATTTAGTATTTATCTAGTAAAGATTGTAAATTTTTGGAGTATTTTATTTATGTTACTTGTTACAAAAACGTTTATAAAAGAATTATGTTTTTTTATAAAAACAAAATGTTTTGTTTATAAATAAAGTAAAAAAAATTGTTTTACTCATGTAAAGTTTCGTTTTTTAATAAAAAATAATAATCAGATGACAAAAAATAAAAGATAAGTTGTTATAGTTGTAAAGTAAGTTTATTTTGTTGGTTAAATGATAAAGTTTATAATTTTATTCTTTAAAGTTCATAACTTTTTTTTAAATATCCACATGGTACTCATCCAATAAACTTTAAGTTTAAATTTTTTGTTTTTATAGAAATAAAAAATAGTAGTTGACTTGTAAGTACATCTTACACCTTTAACTTTAATTGTTAAATTTCGTTTTGATATATATAAAAAAATATATTCTTATAAAATTTTAAAATTAGTTATAAAAAATAGGATGTTAAGAGTTTATATCTTTATTAACTTTATATCATAGTAAGTTCAGTTTTTTAGTTTAGCTTTAAAGATTATTACTTTATTATTTTTAATTAAGAAATACAAATTAATAGATTGATATCCAAAAATAACTGAATGTTTTATAATTTCAGCTTGATTATATCTAACTGCAATATCTATTTATTGCAACTTTTGGATATTAACTTATATAAGTTCAGTTGACTTGTAAATTTAGGATAGTAACTTTATTTTAAGCTTTATTAATATGGTCAATAATTGCATTATATTAACATCAAAAATAAAGTTCAAATATAAAATAAACTTTATTCATACGTTTGGATCAAATATAACAACTGAAAATGAAAAAAAAAACATAAAAACATTTTATAGATTTCATATTAGACTGCATGAAACATGTGTAGGTCCCTCGGAGGTTGAGGTTAAACCTATTCCTTGTTATGTCTAACACACTAGCAAGTGCGGAATCCAAGCTAGCATGCAAACCGAGATAGAACAAGCACAAACACAACACACAAACTTCAACGATTAACACCTCTGTATTAACACGTATGAAAGGTCTGTTACAATGCAATGTTTACAAATCTATTTTGCAAACTCTCTCAGTGTGTGTGTGTTCCCTGTCTCACTCTTGTCTATATGAAGTGAACACAACACACGGGTATTTATACCCAACACAGCTCGTCTGGTCGAAGGATCAGATAGACTGATCGAAGGATCATCTATCGACCAGAAACCCATCGAAGGATCACATATACCTCGAAGGATAATATCCTTCGAGGTTCATCCATCGAAGGTTCATCTTTCGACCTCATCGAAGGATCTAAGCCATCCTTCGATGACACATCCTTCGACACAGACATATTACAACCATGTGTTTACTATTTTGCCAAGTCAAACCGGAGGATGGTTGACTTGGTCAAACTTACAAGACTAACAAAGACATCGTTTCGTATCATGACAATATACAGACAAAGTACAGACACAAGTGCACCAACAAACTCCCCCTTGGCTGTAGCTTTGTCTCGATCTTAATTCTTGTAGGTCCCTCGTGTCTTCAAGTCTTTGACGTCTTTTCAAGTCTTCAATGTCGGAGGATCTTTAAAGTCTTCACGTCTTGAAAGCAGAAAGTGTACCAACAAACTCCCCGTTTCATGTAGGAAGTGTGTTGACAAACTCCCCCTTGGCATAAGCTCCCCCTTGAGTTATGCTCGTGAAAGTCTTGATCTTTACAACTTGAGATCCTTGTGGTGTTGAGAATGGTCAGCGGCAACTCGATCATCTTCATCACTTGAGTGCCTTCACGTCGTGTCTTCATTCCGAAGCTTGTCATCGACTATGTTCTCCTTGCCTTTAGAATCTGCACATGCAAGTAATCTAAACGCGTAATGAGAACAACTGCCTGGAATATCATAAGCAAGCGACACACATGTGACCATTGTTTAATCAAACACCGTCCGACAGTTTGAAAGTTTAATGTATTTTATCAATTTCAATTTTAACTTTCAACACTTGCAAATTTCGACCGTTTATGAAGATTTAGTCATTTTCGGTTTTCGTTCAGGTTTCAGGTAACGAAGACTCGAGCTCCAACATCGTACGATCGAAAATAAAATAGAAATAAAATCTTTTTGGTCTTTTAAAAAGTTTACATTAAAACACACCTAAAATCTTTTTGGAATTTTTGAATGTTTCAAATTTAAAGACAGAAAGCAGTAAATAAATATATACAACGGTGCAGAAACTGAAGGCATTAAATAAATATTTACAGACATTCTTTTTGCGAGTTTCGAGGGTAAGAGAATCATATCAGTGTACGGTCATGTCAAAACGCTCTTGTTGTTCAATTAGTTAACATTAAGATAAGCATCCTATAACAATTATCGGTATTGTTGTCCACATAAGCTCAACTTATCAGATGTAATCATGGCGAGGGGATACGTTAAGGTATGATTTATACTTACCGACCGGTGTTCATCCACATCACGACACATTCCCGTATCAAGGTATGCACGAGGGTTCATCTTACCGGTGAGTATACCGATTATCATCTGTTTGACCGTATATGATGTGAGATTCTCACTTATTTTGATTTGAAAACAAGCCCTTTGTGATATAATCACTTATTGATGAGGAACTTGATTTTCTATGCATGAGGGCACAGGAGCAAGTCCGTGAACAGGTCAGTACTTTCGTACAGCAGAGAGACGAACTTGACTCCCGGATAAATGTGATATTTTATCACTTATTTGTGGACATGTGATTGTTGATCACTTATTGAGGTCGAATGCAGTATGTACACGTATGTATAGTATCATGGAAGATCTAGACTTGCGTCCCCGTTATTTTTCGGTAAAAGATACAACCATGATACCCAGATGATAAGCAGCATAAAGACCGAATATCTCAGAACCTCGGCAATCTCTCAAACGAAATTTCGGTACTAAGACCATATGCCAATGAATGGTTCCCACCTGGTCTTCAGTCGATTTAAGTTTATATCACCCTGCACACTTTAAAATGATTGTGAGCCTACCGATACATCTTATATAGAGCTGCTTATCGTTTTTCATTTAAGGTTTAAAGAGGTTTAGACAGACCACTGATGTACTATCATTTTCTCTTTTGCTCGCCAGGAAACTCATTTTTGCTTTTCTATTGTTTTTGTGTTTTTGAAATTTTTCGATGTTTTTGGATTTTCAAATTTTGGATTTACTCCTCCTAAAATCAATAAACTAAGATAAATTTAAAACACAAAGGTATTTACAAAAATGATTTTCTGATGTTGGTTTTACTCTTGCTTGACCTTAATGCCGTTTACCAGTAATAAATAGTCAAATCTTGATTTGTCAAATGCTTTGGTAAAAAGGTCGGCACGTTGGTCATCGGTGTGGACGTAAGCAACATCGATTAGCCTTTTCTCAAAGCAATCACGTATGAAGTGATACTTAATTTCGATGTGCTTAGTCTTTGAATGCTGCACAGGATTTCTAGTGATCTGTAAGGCAGCAGAATTATCAACGTAAATAGGAGTAGTTAGGAACTCAAAACCGTAGTCGCGCATTTGTTGTTGGATCCATAGAACTTGGGAGCAACAACTTGAGGCAGCAATGTATTCAGCTTCGCATGTTGATGTAGCGACGTACGTCTGCTTCTTGCACTGCCATGTGACTAGGCGATTTCCCAAAAACTGACATCCAGCCGTTGTGGATTTGCCGTCGATTTTGCATCCGCCAAAATCAGAATCACTGAATGCGATCAAGTCAAAGTCATTATCCCTAGGGTACCATAGACCGGTGTCAGGGTAACCCTTCAAATAACGAAAAATCCTTTTTACAGCTGCAAGATGTGAGGCCTTCGGGTTGACTTGATATCTGGCAAGCAGGCACGTTGGGTACATTATATCTGGTCTTGATGCTATGAGGTACATAAGAGATCCGATCATCGCGCGGTAGTATGAGGGGCTAGTAGCTTCACCCTTCAAGTCTGGAGTAATTCCGTGATTTTGCGGCAATGGGGTACCGATGGGCGTTGCATCAGACATCTGGAACCGGCTCAAGATGTCACCAACATATTTAGTCTGATGGATGAATATCCCAGACTCAGTTTGTTGCACTTGTAGGCCCAAAAAGAAAGTCATTTCCCCCATAGCACTCATCTCGAATTTATCCTGCATTACACGCTCGAAATCCCTACACAAAACATCATTAGTAGAACCAAAAATAATATCATCAACGTATACCTGTACCAGTAGAAGATCTCCATCTTGTTCTTTGATGAAAAGAGTACAATCGATAAGACCTCTGCGAAATCCATTCTCCAGCAGATAATTAGATAAGGTTGCGTACCAAGCTCGCGGTGCTTGATGTAGACCATATAGAGCTTTGTTGAGCAACCAAACCCGATCGGGATGGATAGGATCTTCAAAACCTGGAGGCTGTTCGACGTACACCTCTTCTTCCACCACACCATGTAAGAATGCACTTTTCACGTCCATCTGGTATACCTTGAAACCTTTGAATGAGGCATAAGCCAGAAAAATCCGAATTGCTTCTAGACGTGCAACAGGTGCATACACTTCGTTGTAGTCGATCCCTTCTATCTGACGAAAACCTTGAACGACTAGCCTTGCTTTGTTTCGAATAACGACTCCACGGTCATCCTTTTTGCATTTAAACACCCAACGGGTACCAATCTTCTTGTAACCAGCAGGTTTCTCTACGAGTTTCCAGACACCAAGCTTTTGGAATTGTTGCAGTTCTTCCTGCATTGCTTCAACCCATGAGTTATCTTTCAAAGCTTCTTTCCAAGTTCTTGGCTCTTCCTGTGAGACATAACACGCGAAAGACCAATCATTTTGTTGACCAGATTCTCGGATAGTTGCATACAAGCCTGCATTGTTGTTGTTTCGCAACATGTTTCTTGTTTGAACGCCACTTTGTACATTTCCGATGATGTTTTGTTGAGGATGGGTATTGTGAATCCTTGTTTCTGGATTATCTTGAACTGGAATGTTTGTACCCAGATTGTTGAGATTGAGATCAACAATCAACTCAAGGCCCGGAATTGACGAAGAGGATGATGCAGTAGCTTCAGCTGTTCTAGGGACATCCACTGGAGGTGTACCTTCTGAAGTACCATGTACTGCTGTTGCTGGAGCCTCTTGATCTGCATCTAGAAATTCATCATCCTCTGAAGATTCGTTCAATTCGGTAGCATCGTGAAAATCCTCATTATCGAGAGCATTATTATTCACTGAAGATGGTTCTTGATTGACAATAATGGGACGAACCAACGGTGAATCTATTGCATTGTCACTCTCGAAAAACATCCTTGCCGCAGCATTTTCTTCAACGGCTTCAACATTGATCGAATTGAAAAAGTCATCGTACTCAAACATCCAAGGCTGACCAGGACATTTGACTGGTAAAGTGTGCCTTTGTACTCTGACTTCAGACCATTCCTCAACCCTTTTAGTCTCTAGATTCCAGACTCTTAAGTTCGGGGTGGAATACCCAAGAAAGTATCCATCAATTGCTCTTGCCCCAAACTTTCCATTAGGATCGATTATTGTGCACGGAGCTCCAAACGGTTCAAGATATGACAAATCTGGTTTCCGTTTGTTAATAAGCTCAAAGCAGGTCTTGTTGTGCCTTTTGACTGTGAGGACTTGGTTCAACGTGTAACATGCAGATGCCACAGCTTCAGTCCAAAATGGAATCGGCAATTGTGACTCTACTAACATTGTCCTAGCAGTCTCGATCAATGTGCGGTTCTTACGTTCAGCGACGCCATTTTGTTGAGGAGTATAAGCTGCACTAAATTCGTGAAGAATACCTTTTGAAGTGCAAAACTCCGCCATGGCATGATTTTTAAATTCAGTACCATTGTCGCTACGTATCCGCCTAACCTTCAACTTATATAGATTCTCAATCTGAATGATCAAGTTTTTGATAATACCGAAGGTTTCACTCTTGTGTGCCATGAACGCCACCCAAGAAAATCTTGAATAATCATCAGTTATCACGAGGCAATATTGATCATTCCTAATACTTTTGTGCTTGACAGGACCGAACAAATCCATGTGCAAACGTTCAAGAGGAACAGCCACCGTGTTGATTTTCTTTGTAGGGTGTCGCTTCTTCGTTTGTTTTCCTTTCTGGCACGAGACACAGATGTCTTGAAGATGGAAGTTTTTAAGAGGAACACCATTCACTAATTCATTTGACACCAAATGATTCATTTTGCGTAAGTGAATGTGACCCATTCGTCTGTGCCAAGAGATTGAATCTTTTTCTGTGGCTTTGGAAACGAAACACGTTGCTTGTGCAGACGTTGTGATAGCTTGGCTCATATCAAGGACGTACAGATCATTTATCCTTGGAGCCGACAAGAGAATCCATTCTTTCGGAATATTGAAGCCAGGTTTCAGCACATAACATCCATTTGCATCAAAGTGTACTGAGAACTGCTTATCACAAATTTGAGAAACACTAAGAAGATTGTGATCAAGTTGTTGTATGAAGTTGATCTTATCAAAGCTAACAACCCCGTTGGAAATCATTCCTTCACCCGTAATATATCCGCCTTTATCTCCAGCAAAAGCAACATAACCTCCTCTGATAGATTTGACGTCGTAGAGAAGCTTCATGTCGCCTGTCATGTGCCTGGATGCCCCACTATCAACAATCCAATGACTACTGATAGTTCCTCCTGGAACACCCTGCACATGAACTCAATTGATTAGTTGGAGATGGGGACCCAAGCCATTGTGGTCTTGGGTCTTCCATTTTCATCAACAACAATAACTTCTATTCTTTGATGATTCATAAATTGTGATGGTCCCTCTGAACTTGTGGTCAATTTAGGTTTCCATGTCTGTTGAGTTTTACCAGTTTGATTGTTTGAAAATTTAACTTCGTGATTGTTTGAAGTTTTTGAAAATTTTGAACTTTCTGGTTTAACTGGAACCGATTGTTTTTGAACCACATCAGTTTTAAGTGCCTTTTCAATCACCTTGACTTGTTGGCTTTTCTGTTTCTTTTCCCTTTCTCTTACAAGTCGGGGATCTTGTTTTATAGAAACAGATCGCTTTTGGTGATTGCGTTCACGGGGATCATCTTCTTTGGCTTTCAACTTATGAAGATACGGACAATTTCGAATTATGTGTCCAATTGTGCCACATTCAAAACACGATCTTCGTTCAACAAACCCCGAAGAATCATGTGATCGTCTTGCCGATAATGATGAACTTTGTGATCCCGAGGTACTAGGTTTTGAACTATTTGGTTCATTCCTTTTCATCACGGTTGCTTTCTTGACAAAATCTAAGTTAGATTGATTTTCAAACGTTGCAATTTTGTCCGTTCCCTTAGATTTCACAAAGTTCACATTCTTGTTCTTCTTCTTATTCGGCTTCCTTTGACTTTCAGTCGGTGTTTTACCTCTTGGTTTGGTATGATTTTGCTGCCTTTTCTCTGTTGGTAATTTCTGATTGCCAAATTTTTTTCTAACTTCAGCCTTTGGGATAGGAGGGCACTGTGTTACCACAATGTGTGATCCTTTCTTACCCAAAAACTTACTTGTTGAATTTTCAAAGACTTTACTGATTAATGATTGATTAACATTCTTAATAGGAAAATCTTTGTCTGAATAAATTTTATTATCGCCAACAAGAGTATACAGCAAATCCACACTCTCCGACTCTTTTGCAGACGAGGACTCGATTTCAACAGTCTTAGCGGGTTTTGCAGGAGGATCACACAGAATATGATTCTCAAGAGGTATGTCCTCTTCTTTTATCACCGCATCAGACTTTTCTGAATTAGGATCATCAGATTCATCATCAGAAGAATCAGCATCCTCAATCACAACTGGAGGATCCTGATTCGGTTCGGCAGAAGACACACATGTATCTGCTGACACATCTGAATCTGACGATACTTCTTTCTTGTATCCGAGTCCTGCTGCAAATTCATTAACATCTAGAGGAACAGATGGTTCAAAGTGAGTTCTATACTCCTCATCAGGCATGGCATCATAATTGTTTCTCACGGGTGGTGGACATTTCTTGTAACCTATGCATGTGACATCCCGTTTCTCTTTCTGAACGTCAATGATGTGATCCAACACATAGCTAGAGCTCAAATAACTGTCTAACTTGAGTCGGATCGCCTCACTTTCAGTTTTAACACAGGCCATTTCCTTTTGCATTACCTCAAGACGAGTTATATACAAATTAATGTCAGTTTGTTTTCTGGAAACCATTTTTGTCAGCTCTGTTTTATCTTTCTTTAACGTTTCAATCATTGATTTAAATTCCTTTTCATGGTTTTCATAAAACATGTTGGCCTCAGTGCACTTCGAGAGATCCACGGTTAACTTCTGATTGTGGATGAATGTCACATCATATTTCTCTTGCAAAGCCTCGTGTTTGCTTTGCAATTCACACCACTTATCATTCAAAGAAACATGTTTGTCTTGCAAGTCAAACAAACTAGCTTGTAAAGCATCATGTTTGCCTTGCAACTCAGACATGTTTGTCTCTAAATCAGCACATCTAACATGCAAACTATCACAGTTATCACAAATAGCAGCAGTGGGTTCATCGACACATACCTGACTTGATGAACTGTCGACATTAGCCATAAAGGCTGAATGGAGAGAAGACGAAGAATAAGCAGCTTGATCCACCAAAATAGATCTTCTTTGAATTCCTGCTGCAGCTTCTTCCAAAAGCTCATCAATAACTGCATCAACTGACGCACTTGATGTGTCATCTTCCTGATCATTCCCTGAACTCGAGGACTCTTCATCTGAACCTCCACTGTAACCGGAGCTGTCTTCATCTTCAGAAGATTCACCACCATTGGTGGAAGATTCTCCACCACTGGCGTGTTTAAGATCCTTGACAACTTCAGCAAAACAAGCTGTTCCATCTGGAGCATCATTTCCCAACTGAATTGACCAATCACAACCTTCATCTACTTGAACCACAAGTGCCTGGTTGGCATTTGATGGTCCTGCTTGGCTTTGGTTGTTGACAGGTACCAATGTACGAACATTGTTCCTGTTCTGGTTCTGCTGGTTGCCTTGATTTCTGAAGGGATTCTTGTGACAACCCTCGAATTTACATGTAACCGTACAGTTTATTAATAATAATTAATGTGCTTGACGACTGTGTGGAATCACTTAACCGCTTTCTGATATCTATGTTATGCTTACACGTACTTGTTAATATACTAATAGTGTACAGAGAAGTTACTAAATAGTCCTGTGTAATTTCCTAAGTGTTAGAAATTAAAAACGTTACAAAAATATACATATAGGACGCTTTGCGGATTAATTAAGCAGTTTAGCGGAACAGTGTCAAACCGAACAACTAGACTTTACCCGGAACCTAAAAATATTGCCATTTACATTGTTTATCTTTTTCTGAGCCAGTTAGGGTCCCCGAATACCCTAACACACCTTATATTACATAACACACCATAACCATTAACTAAACATTTACTTCTCCTAACTAAATCCCTAACCATCCATTGAAACCCAACTAGACCATACCCCCCCCCCCCCAATCGGTTCCCCCATGAGGGACACACCCCACCATTTGTGATTATTTTAATCCTAATGGTGTAATATCTAGGCTACACATTACCCTATGGATATTAGTGGATGTTGGATTATAAGTTTACTTGGAAGGTTACCATTACATTTACACCAACACTTAGCAAATATTTCTTCCTTTCTCCCTCTTCCTCCCTACCAATCGGCTGAAACAAGGCAGCCCCACCACCACCATCATTTGATCTTGATCTTGCAATTCCATCTACATACAAGTGTGCTAGAGTTCACATAAGGAGGCTCGGTGCTTACGGAATCACAAGGACCTCTCTACAACGCTATTAACCTCCTAGTTTTCGTCTTGAATCTTCCCTAGCCTCGAGCTAGTAGTAAGTGACTCTAAACCTCTTCTTGATCTTGTCTAGAGTGGTTAATAAAAGTTTCGTCGGTTAAAAATTGCGAACATATAAGATCAAAGTCTAAAAGTTTACTAAAGTGATGAACAAGGTGGTTAATGGATGAATATGTGTGTAAATCATGTAGATCTTGTGTGGTTATGATGATTGGGTAATTATCTGATGCTTTACTGAATGATATTAGTATATGATGTTGTTGTGATCACTAAACTCGTTAACGGAATCGATCGAACATGATTTAGATGGTTAAACACTTTAAATCAGAATCTGTCTAACTTTTACAGCCCACTTCTGTTGGCTGTAAACAGGTCTTAACCTCAACGAAAAATTGATATTTTGAATCTAAAATATGTTATTATGAAATACGGTTCTAATGGCACCGGAATCGTAATTTTTGGACTCCGTTTACTATTTTTAAAGTGTTAATTTGTAACAGCTACTTAAGCTGAATTTTGACAGCAATAAATGGGCGTCGTACTTTCGGTCATAACCTGAGTTTTGTGATGAATCGGACCATGAAAATTTTACTGTAGATGATAATTGAAGTATTTGTAATTACCCCACTGGAATTTCGCAAATCGGACTTACGATGAATTTGTAATAAATTGTTTCGTGGACTGTGGTCAGAAATACATAAATCTGAGTTCAGTCCCGAATATGAATTTTTATAAAATATTGGTGATAAACCGGACCCCGATATTTTTACACAATAAAATATGGAATGTTTATGATGTTCTATAAAAATTTGGGAATTTTTGGAATAATCTAACTATTTTATTTAAATGTCCGAAAACAGCCGGTTTTGAGTATTAATGCTGAAACGACATAAGTAGTGATTTGCGTGTCTAAATGTCGAGTATGCTATCTGTGAATGATTTGACATGTTATATATGTTACGTGCATTATCGTATGTTTGATTTTGAGTGGGGAATGGACGGGAAACTTAGATGGGCATAAACCGTTACAGTGATGCATGTTGTGTGATAGATACGTGTAGGAACTTTGTGTTCTATTTGAAAGCCACTAAATGACTAACTGGTAAATCATACTAGGACGTGATTGACCGACCTTGACTGTTAGCTATATTGAGAATCTAACCGAGCAAACCGAGGTGAGTTCACACCCTTACTAAGGCATGGGATTCCCGGTGGTTGGGAATGGGATTGAATAACTACTCGTACTATCACTCTATTTATATTACCAACACTACTAGACTACCTACTACTGTCCTCGGATTGAGAAGGGCACGTACGTAAAACCTACGTACACTCACACTCACTACTGTCCTCGGATGAGAAGGGCACGTACGTAAAACCTACGTACACTCACACTCACTACTGTCCTCGGATGAGAAGGGCACGTACGTAAAACCTACGTACACTCACACTCACTACTGTCCTCGGATGAGAAGGGCACGTACGTAAAACCTACGTACACTCATACTTAACACCGTCCTCGGATTGGGAAGGACACTTATGGATACGCCTAGTCTAGTAACATACATAATGGGAAGCCCCCACTAAATATCGTAAAGGTTTGGGAATCAAGAATAAGGGGTAATACTTGGTTATGAAACGAACTTCCGATTCCTGATACGAACTCATTAACTAAACAACCAAACGTGAACTCACTCAACTTTGTTGTTGACTAGTTGTTACATGCCTTACAGGTCGCTAAATGCTTGGAGCTTGCACGGGGAAGGAGTCGTTGTGGAACATGGGTTGTTATATCCCATACTTAATAATTGAACTTTATAAACCTATGGAACTTATGTTTGAGACTTTAAACTTATGAACTGTGAACTTATGTTTTGAACTCACGTTTATGCTTCCGCTGTTTAAACCAAACAAGGTTAACTAGCTTTGGTCACCAATCGTATTATGTTTGGTTTTATTTACTTAATTGAATTGTTCAATATGATTGGTGGCTCGATCCTGGTCATGTCACGCCTCTAAGCGGTGATACTCCGCATGGTGGATTTTGGGGGTGTGACAGATTGGTATCAGAGCCATTGGTTATAGAGAACTTGGTTTTAATAAGGGAAAAGTTTTCATTAAAACCAGACTATAACCTGTACAGTGCTCAACGATCCACAACGACGCTTCGCTCCACGTGCAAGACTCGACACCATAAGTGGTATGATTTATGTTATATAGTCGGTTAGATAGTTCTCACTGTGCATTAGATAATGTGATAATTGCTCTTTGAACCTTGTATGCTTACTCTCTATTATCGTCCCACACTTACGCACTTTCGCGACACTTTTCTCACCTACGTTGCCTCGTTATGAAGATCATGAGCGGACGCGAAGGACGTATCAACCTCACTCAAGCCCAGTTGACGGCTTTGATCAACGAACGAGTTGCGGAGGCACTCGCAGCTAACCCTGCAGGAGGAATAACCTGCCATATCAACCTACCTTAGGACGTTTAGATCCTACCTTCACAAACCAACCCTCGTGCTTAACCATGCCTATTATTCTCGCACTACAGGTCAACATGCTCAACCTCCTGTGTGCACGTTCAAGACGTTCATGGACTGTCGACCTACCACTTTCAGTGGCACCGAAGGAGCAGTGGGCCTTCTTCACTGGTTTGAAAAGCTTGAGACAGTTTTCGAGATGTGCGAATGCCCCGAAGACCGTAGGGTGAAATATGCTACCGGAACACTTGAAGGAGCTGCGTTAACCTGGTGGAAGGCACAGGTTCAACTACTAGGACTGGCAGTTGCTAATGCCACGCCCTGGAATGGTTTCAAGGAACTGATCAAAGAGGAGTACTGTAGTCGGGATGACATCCACAAGCTAGAAGTGGAATTTTACAATCTGAAGATGACAGGATCTGAGATTGAGGCGTATACCAAGAGGTCGAATGAACTGGCCATCCTGTGCCCAACTATGGTGGACCCTCCCATCAAACGTATTGAGCTTTACCTCAAGGGCCTTGCACCAGCGATTCAAAGTCATGTGACTTCAGCCAACTTGGGTACCATCCAGCAAGTCTTCAAATTGGCTCATCGTCTCACCGACCAGGCAGTGGAACAAAACAGACTACCCAAGCGTATTGGTGCTGCTACTTCTGATGCACCTGCCGACCACAAACGAAAATGGGATGGGAATTCCGGCAAAGGCTCTGCCTCTGTTCAGTCTCAGTCTCAGCAACGAAGGACTGAGGACCATAGGAGCCCTGGTCAGCACTTTTCTGGTAGTCAAGGGCAGGGTGGATATCGAGGAAACCACCCAAAGTGCAACAAATGCAACAGACACCACAGTGGTCAGTGCAACAAGGGACACTGTCAGAGGTGTCTCAAGATGGGTCATGAAGCCAAGGATTGCAGGAGCCCACGGCCTACGAATCAGAATCGTCAGCAGCAACAGCAAGCACCGCAGAATCAGCAACAGCAACAGGGCAACAAGGGATGCTTTCAGTGTGGTGCTGAAGATCACTTCAAGAGACACTGCCCGCAGTTAAATCAGAATCAGAATCACAACCAAGGAAACGGGAACAATAATGGGGGCAACAATGGAGGAAACAATGATGGCAACGGTGCCAGGGGTCGTGTGTTCGTGATTGGTCAAGGAGAAGCAAGGAACGATCCCAACGTTGTGATGGGTAAGTTTCTTCTTGACGACTTCTTCGTTACTGTTTTATTCGATTCGGGTGCCGATACTAGTTATGTGTCCGTGAAAGTTAGCCAAATTCTTAAGCGCACCCCAACACTCCTGAACACCAAACACACGGTAGAACTAGCTAACGGTAAAAGTCTTGAAGCCACACACATAGTTAAAGGTTGTAACCTCGTCTTAGCTGGTCAGACTTTCCCTATCGATCTTGTTCCTATCACACTTGGTAGTTTCGACGTCGTTATTGGGATGGATTGGTTATCTCATCATCAAGCGGAGATTGTTTGCAAGGAGAAAATCATCCGCATTCCTCGTTCTGATAAAGAACCCCTCGTGATTCGTGGCGACAAGAGTGGTGCTGTCGAAGGCATCATCTCTTTCCTTAAGGCCCAGAAGTGTTTGCGAAAGGGCCACACTGCCATTTTAGCACTCGTTACTGACACATCCACGGAAGAGAAGAGAATTGAAGACATCCCTATTGTGCGCGAATTTCCCGAGGTATTTCCTGAGGAATTACCTGGTCTTCCTCCTCATCGCCAAGTTGAGTTTCAAATCGAGCTAGCTCCTGGAGCAGCGCCAGTAGCTCGAGCACCATATCGTCTAGCCCCATCAGAACTCGAAGAACTGTCCACGCAACTACAAGAACTCTTGGAAAAGGGTTTTATACGTCCTAGCTCTTCACCCTGGGGAGCTCCAGTCTTGTTCGTGAAGAAGAAAGACGGTACCTTCAGGATGTGTATTGACTATCGCGAGCTCAACAAGGTGACTGTGAAGAATCGTTATCCTCTTCCACGTATTGACGACTTGTTTGACCAGTTGCAAGGGTCGAGCTATTACTCCAAGATTGATTTGAGATCGGGATACCATCAGCTGAGAGTCCGAGATGAGGACGTCTCCAAAACAGCATTCAGAACTCGTTACGGCCATTACGAGTTTCTGGTTATGCCATTCGGGCTGACGAATGCACCGGCAGTCTTCATGGATCTCATGAACCGAGTGTGCAAGCCTTACCTGGATAAGTTCGTTATTGTGTTCATCGACGACATCCTGATCTATTCCAAGAGTCAGGAGGAACACGAGCAGCATCTACGACTTATGCTGGAACTTCTTCGAAAAGAACGGTTGTATGCCAAGTTTTCGAAATGTGATTTCTGGCTTCGCGAAGTCCACTTTCTAGGCCACGTGGTAAACAAGGATGGAATTCATGTGGATCCATCTAAGGTTGAATCGATCAAGAACTGGCCTGCACCCCGCACACCAACAGAAATCCGCCAATTCTTGGGTTTGGCCGGATATTACAGAAGGTTTATAAAAGATTTCTCCAAGATTGCGCAACCTCTCACTTCACTGACTCAGAAGGGTGTCATCTATCGTTGGGGTGATGCACAAGAGTCCGCATTTCAACATCTAAAGGATAGACTTTGTAGCGCGCCTATCCTCTCATTGCCAGAAGGCACCGATGATTTCGTGGTTTATTGCGACGCTTCCATCCAAGGACTTGGTTGCGTATTGATGCAACGTGACAAGGTCATTGCCTACGCATCGCGCCAACTTAAAGTTCACGAAAGAAACTACACTACTCACGATCTGGAACTGGGAGCAGTTGTATTCGCACTTAAGATATGGAGACATTACCTGTACGGTACCAAGTGCACCATTTACACCGACCACAGGAGTCTCGAGCATATCTTCAAGCAAAAAGAGTTAAACATGCGACAACGCCGATGGGTCGAACTCTTGAATGATTACGAATGCGCTATCAAGTATCATCCGGGCAAAGCCAATGTTGTGGCTGACGCCCTCAGTCGAAAGGATATTTTACCTAAGCGTGTACGAGCATTACAGCTTACCATCCAGTCTAACCTTCCTGCCCAAATTCGAGATGCCCAGGTCGAAGCATTGAAAGCAGAGAACATCAGGGCTGAATCCTTACGAGGATCAAGGCAGCGGCTGGAACTAAAGGAAAACGGTGCCTACTATGTTAACGGGCGCATCTGGGTTCCATTTTATGGAAACTTACGCGAGCTTGTGATGGATGAAGCACATAAGTCTCGTTGTTCGGTACATCCTGGTTCGGATAAAATGTACCACGACCTCAAGACTACGTATTGGTGGCCTGGCATGAAAGCCCACATAGCAACCTACGTCAGTAAGTGCTTGACTTGTGCGAGAGTCAAGTCTGAATATCAGAAACCATCAGGCCTACTTCAACAACCGGAGATCCCGAAATGGAAATGGGAGCAAATCTCCATGGATTTTGTTACTGGCCTGCCCAGATCTCAACGCGGGAACGATACCATTTGGGTGATCGTAGATCGACTAACCAAGTCTGCACATTTTCTGGCTATCAAAGAAACGGACAAGTTCTCTACTCTTGCAGACATTTACCTAAAGGAAGTGGTATCAAGGCACAGAGTGCCAATCTCTATTATATCTGATCGTGACGCACGTTTTACTTCTGAACTGTGGCAAGCAATGCACAAGTCCTTTGGCTCACGTTTAGATATGAGCACCGCTTATCACCCGCAGACGGATGGGCAATCTGAACGCACCATCCAAACCCTTGAAGACATGCTTAGGGCATGTGTAATCGATTTTGGTAACGGCTGGGAAAAGCACCTCCCGCTAGTGGAGTTCTCATATAACAACAGCTACCACACCAGCATCCAAGCCGCTCCGTTTGAGGCATTGTACGGACGCAAATGCCGATCGCCTCTCTGTTGGGCAGAAGTTGGTGACAGCCAAATCACTGGCCCAGAACATGTGGTAGATACCACCGAGAAAATTGCTCAGATACGACAGCGAATGGCGGCAGCTCGTGACCGTCAGAAACGCTATGCTGATGAGGGAAGAAAACCACTCGAGCTCCAGGTTGGGGATCGAGTGCTACTCAAAGTCTCACCTTGGAAAGGTGTAGTCCGCTTTGGCAAACGAGGCAAACTCAATCCGCGTTATATCGGACCATTCAAAGTTATTGAGAAAATTGGCCAAGTCGCCTACAGGTTGGATCTACCTGAAGAACTCAGCGGAGTTCACAACGTATTCCACGTATCAAATCTGAAGAAGTGTCTGTCAGATGAGCCCTTCATAGTTCCTCCCAAGGAACTCACAATCGACGACCAGCTGCGATTCGTCGAGGAACCAGTAGAGATTACTGATCGAGATGTTAAGATTCTCAAGCACACAAGAATACCTCTCGTTCGAGTTCGTTGGAATGCTCGTCGTGGCCCAGAGTATACCTGGGAACGAGAAGACCAAATGAAACTCAAGTATCCCCAACTGTTTAAGAAAAACGCAACCACTACTGAGGCTGAAGCTACCGCAGAATTTCGGGACGAAATTCCAAATCAACGGGGGGATGATGTGACACCCCAGGAAAATCTGGAAAACAATGCAACTTAACTAGCTTCCTCAGTAACCACGCGCTAAATTTCGGGACGAAATTCTCTTAACAGGGGGAGAATGTGACAACCCTCGAATTTACATGTAACCGTACAGTTTATTAATAATAATTAATGTGCTTGACGACTGTGTGGAATCACTTAACCGCTTTCTGATATCTATGTTATGCTTACACGTACTTGTTAATATACTAATAGTGTACAGAGAAGTTACTAAATAGTCCTGTGTAATTTCCTAAGTGTTAGAAATTAAAAACGTTACAAAAATATACATATAGGACGCTTTGCGGATTAATTAAGCAGTTTAGCGGAACAGTGTCAAACCGAACAACTAGACTTTACCCGGAACCTAAAAATATTGCCATTTACATTGTTTATCTTTTTCTGAGCCAGTTAGGGTCCCCGAATACCCTAACACACCTTATATTACATAACACACCATAACCATTAACTAAACATTTACTTCTCCTAACTAAATCCCTAACCATCCATTGAAACCCAACTAGACCATACCCCCCCCCCCCCAATCGGTTCCCCCATGAGGGACACACCCCACCATTTGTGATTATTTTAATCCTAATGGTGTAATATCTAGGCTACACATTACCCTATGGATATTAGTGGATGTTGGATTATAAGTTTACTTGGAAGGTTACCATTACATTTACACCAACACTTAGCAAATATTTCTTCCTTTCTCCCTCTTCCTCCCTACCAATCGGCTGAAACAAGGCAGCCCCACCACCACCATCATTTGATCTTGATCTTGCAATTCCATCTACATACAAGTGTGCTAGAGTTCACATAAGGAGGCTCGGTGCTTACGGAATCACAAGGACCTCTCTACAACGCTATTAACCTCCTAGTTTTCGTCTTGAATCTTCCCTAGCCTCGAGCTAGTAGTAAGTGACTCTAAACCTCTTCTTGATCTTGTCTAGAGTGGTTAATAAAAGTTTCGTCGGTTAAAAATTGCGAACATATAAGATCAAAGTCTAAAAGTTTACTAAAGTGATGAACAAGGTGGTTAATGGATGAATATGTGTGTAAATCATGTAGATCTTGTGTGGTTATGATGATTGGGTAATTATCTGATGCTTTACTGAATGATATTAGTATATGATGTTGTTGTGATCACTAAACTCGTTAACGGAATCGATCGAACATGATTTAGATGGTTAAACACTTTAAATCAGAATCTGTCTAACTTTTACAGCCCACTTCTGTTGGCTGTAAACAGGTCTTAACCTCAACGAAAAATTGATATTTTGAATCTAAAATATGTTATTATGAAATACGGTTCTAATGGCACCGGAATCGTAATTTTTGGACTCCGTTTACTATTTTTAAAGTGTTAATTTGTAACAGCTACTTAAGCTGAATTTTGACAGCAATAAATGGGCGTCGTACTTTCGGTCATAACCTGAGTTTTGTGATGAATCGGACCATGAAAATTTTACTGTAGATGATAATTGAAGTATTTGTAATTACCCCACTGGAATTTCGCAAATCGGACTTACGATGAATTTGTAATAAATTGTTTCGTGGACTGTGGTCAGAAATACATAAATCTGAGTTCAGTCCCGAATATGAATTTTTATAAAATATTGGTGATAAACCGGACCCCGATATTTTTACACAATAAAATATGGAATGTTTATGATGTTCTATAAAAATTTGGGAATTTTTGGAATAATCTAACTATTTTATTTAAATGTCCGAAAACAGCCGGTTTTGAGTATTAATGCTGAAACGACATAAGTAGTGATTTGCGTGTCTAAATGTCGAGTATGCTATCTGTGAATGATTTGACATGTTATATATGTTACGTGCATTATCGTATGTTTGATTTTGAGTGGGGAATGGACGGGAAACTTAGATGGGCATAAACCGTTACAGTGATGCATGTTGTGTGATAGATACGTGTAGGAACTTTGTGTTCTATTTGAAAGCCACTAAATGACTAACTGGTAAATCATACTAGGACGTGATTGACCGACCTTGACTGTTAGCTATATTGAGAATCTAACCGAGCAAACCGAGGTGAGTTCACACCCTTACTAAGGCATGGGATTCCCGGTGGTTGGGAATGGGATTGAATAACTACTCGTACTATCACTCTATTTATATTACCAACACTACTAGACTACCTACTACTGTCCTCGGATTGAGAAGGGCACGTACGTAAAACCTACGTACACTCACACTCACTACTGTCCTCGGATGAGAAGGGCACGTACGTAAAACCTACGTACACTCACACTCACTACTGTCCTCGGATGAGAAGGGCACGTACGTAAAACCTACGTACACTCACACTCACTACTGTCCTCGGATGAGAAGGGCACGTACGTAAAACCTACGTACACTCATACTTAACACCGTCCTCGGATTGGGAAGGACACTTATGGATACGCCTAGTCTAGTAACATACATAATGGGAAGCCCCCACTAAATATCGTAAAGGTTTGGGAATCAAGAATAAGGGGTAATACTTGGTTATGAAACGAACTTCCGATTCCTGATACGAACTCATTAACTAAACAACCAAACGTGAACTCACTCAACTTTGTTGTTGACTAGTTGTTACATGCCTTACAGGTCGCTAAATGCTTGGAGCTTGCACGGGGAAGGAGTCGTTGTGGAACATGGGTTGTTATATCCCATACTTAATAATTGAACTTTATAAACCTATGGAACTTATGTTTGAGACTTTAAACTTATGAACTGTGAACTTATGTTTTGAACTCACGTTTATGCTTCCGCTGTTTAAACCAAACAAGGTTAACTAGCTTTGGTCACCAATCGTATTATGTTTGGTTTTATTTACTTAATTGAATTGTTCAATATGATTGGTGGCTCGATCCTGGTCATGTCACGCCTCTAAGCGGTGATACTCCGCATGGTGGATTTTGGGGGTGTGACAATTCTGGTTTCCATGCTGAGATGGCCTTGTACATTCCCTTTTGAAATGACCCCGTTCACCACAGTTAAAGCACTTTACAGCTTGCTTGTCGAACCCATACTTGGTGTCTTTCTTGCTTTCCAAGCTGGTTCTGCCAGTTCTTTCCATGAAATCCTTTGCTCGCCTAACAGCACTGGCAAAGGCCCACTTGATGTCCATCATCTCCATCTCCTCTTTATCGATCTGCTGATAGTCTTCTTGTGTCAGATTAATGTTACCAATCTGACCTTCCACTAATCCACAGTATGCGCTCACCAAAGTGTTTAGCAGCTCCATGTGTTCCTTTGCTACTTCCACACTGACTTTAGAAAAGCTTGAGGTGTCGAGCCGTACTGTATTTGGCTTTGATTGTTGACCAGCAGATGATGTGCTTCCATAACACGCTTGCTGTTGAGGAGGAAGTGGATTCCCATACATGTCTGTTGGTCCGGTAGATTGAGGAGGAAGTGGATTCCCATACATGTCTGTTGGTCCGGTAGATCGAACAGGTAATGGATTTCCAAACATATCAGTTGCTCTGACAGGTCGTTGGCTTTGCTGCTGTGGTACTGGTTGAGGAACTGGTTCAAGCGGATTTCCATACATGTCTGTTGCAGGAGGCTTGACCGGAACTTGGATAGTATTGCCATACATGTCAGTGCTAGACACAAACGCTGTTTGAATTGGAGCGTGTGAAGAAGGTTTTGTAGAAGTGCTAGAAGTTCCATAATACATTTCAGGATTTTGTGGCACGGGAACTCTTTTTGCCTTGAGAGTTTCTTCCTGATTCTTGTTTTCCAGGAGTTGAACAAAGTCATTGAAGCTCGTTGTAGCTAAAGTACCATTGTACTTCATGATTTCCAAGAAAGTATTCCATTGAGGTGGCAACGCATCTGCAAACCTTTTTACAATCTCTGCTGAAGTTGTAACAACCCCAAAATTTGCTAATTCAGTCAGCAAATGATTAAATCGACTTGTCAAATCTCCTAAAGACTCATTCTCCATACAAGTAAAACCATCAAACTCTTTCTTTAGCAGGTCTTTTCTCAATTGACGTGTCGCTTCATTTCCTACGCCCCTTGTCTTCAATGCGTCCCACAACCTCTTCGTTGTCTTGTAACTGACAAATTGATGATAAATATCTTTACTTAACGCCTGAGTAAGAATGGCATATGCCTTCTTTTCCAAATCATATACCTTCTTCTGATCTTCCGTAAGATCTGCAAACGTAGCAGCAGATGATGCGGCAACTTCTATTGTTTGATCGAAATCTGTGATGAACCGCAACCACAATTCTGTATTTTGACCAAGAACGTATGTATGAAATCTATCAATCCATCCTGGATATTCGTATAAGTGCATCAACTTTGGAGGCCGGTTCAAACTTCCGGTTTCGCTCTCGCTTAAGAGAATGCTTTGAATACTTGGAGTTTGATTTGATACGAATGCCCATTGACCGGTAGAAGTTGCATTAGCTTGAGAAGATACCGGTGCGGGAGACGGAGTACCAAAATACATATCTGTATTTACCGGAGTACCCCATCTTGGATTCATTTTTGATCAAGAATAATAATGCCTGAAAATCACAAATTTGTTAAACATAAACAGACTAAAGTCGAAGGATCAAGACTTGTTCGAAGGATTAACAGTGTTCGAAAGATCACTGTTGAATTTCGAACAAAGATTTCGAAAGATTCTCCAAACGAAGGATCCTTATCTTTCGAAAAAGAACCGTAGACCGAAAGATGTATGCTTCGAAAAGATTCCTTGGAACGAAGGATAAGACACCGACTTCGAAGGATGCTCGAAGGATGATTATCTATCGAACCTCCCTTGATCGAAAGATGATCTTTCGACTTCGAAGGATATCCTTCGATCTGCACTGACACAGTTGACAAAAGTGACAGGTTGGTGAAAAGGTTGATGGGTTGGTAGAAACTTTCGGCAGAAGGCAGAAGGTATGGTCAGACCATACTTTCTACCAAAACAGATTTTGAATCAATAAAATATAATAAAAACCGAAGGATCAACCCAGAAACCGGTCACCGGAGCAAGCCGGAATTTGGCCGGAAAATACCAAATTTCTTAAAAACAAGTTTTTAAGTTACCCAAACCGCCCTTTAACACACCCGGAAAGTTTAGAACACGTTTTAACATCTGGAAACGCGAGAAAAACAGTAAAAACGGAAGCTAAACCAAGTGAGTTTTTTTCCAAAACACTCCAAAATCTTGTATAAAACCCGGTTTTTAACAAGGAAAAGAGCCACGGCTCTGATACCACTTGTAGGTCCCTCGGAGGTTGAGGTTAAACCTATTCCTTGTTATGTCTAACACACTAGCAAGTGCGGAATCCAAGCTAGCATGCAAACCGAGATAGAACAAGCACAAACACAACACACAAACTTCAACGATTAACACCTCTGTATTAACACGTATGAAAGGTCTGTTACAATGCAATGTTTACAAATCTATTTTGCAAACTCTCTCAGTGTGTGTGTGTTCCCTGTCTCACTCTTGTCTATATGAAGTGAACACAACACACGGGTATTTATACCCAACACAGCTCGTCTGGTCGAAGGATCAGATAGACTGATCGAAGGATCATCTATCGACCAGAAACCCATCGAAGGATCACATATACCTCGAAGGATAATATCCTTCGAGGTTCATCCATCGAAGGTTCATCTTTCGACCTCATCGAAGGATCTAAGCCATCCTTCGATGACACATCCTTCGACACAGACATATTACAACCATGTGTTTACTGTTTTGCCAAGTCAAACCGGAGGATGGTTGACTTGGTCAAACTTACAAGACTAACAAAGACATCGTTTCGTATCATGACAATATACAGACAAAGTACAGACACAAGTGCACCAACAACATGTTCAGCTTCTGAATTGACACTCGAGGTATTTTTAATCGGGTTTTCTGTTTTGTGCTTAAATGGGCAGTATCTTGTAATTCATCTTCTTTGTCATTCTCCTCAGAATCATCTAAATTAATAACCCCACTCCATTTCCATTCAGAGAGTCTCTTGGATCTCTTCATTTGAGTCTCAAACTTCTAATCCTTAAAAGGACAAAAATTGAATACAGAAGTTAAGAAAAGATTAAATAAACCTTAAAATTATCTCTTCACTAAATTCACGTTGAAGATTAGACTTGTATGAATTAAACATTGTATCATAAGAAATAATATCAACACTTTTATCACCATCATCCTGCAATAAAAACACATATAATAACATAACGAGCATGTTAATATGGAAGATATACACAAAAATAATACTTAAAAACTAGCAAAATCAATACCTTAAAAGCTTGTTCGACAACTGGGTTGTTTAAATTGACATATTCATCATGCAACTGAATCTGAAAAATCAAATAAGTTAACATTCACATAAAAGTAAATAAAAGAAAACAATTATTTACTGCTGCGATATAACAGAACTGACCTCAGAATTTTCAATCTCGCATGCTTGGTTTTTCGCAACAATTGAATTCAGAACTGAATCTATTTTTTAACTTTGTTTAGCAATAGATATAGGGGTGTCATGCTATGTGTTTATAATAGTAACTATAGAAGTTCATTAGGGTTTAATTTTACATTTTGCCACTCCTTTGTTTAGGAAGTTTGTTGTGGTTAGTTTTAAGTTTTTATAAGATATATCTAAGTATAGATATTAGGCAGTTTTAATAAAATAAAACGTGACACATAATATCTTCATTTTATGTTACGGTACTTTTAATTATTTTTTTTTTTGTTTGAATAGATGGAACTCATCTTTGTAGATTAGGCGAATTAGATCACAAGTATTAATTATTTATACATTAAAGCATTATCGACTTGTACCTTTTAATCCATGTGTCAATATTGAACAAGACAACTACCGAAACGTCAACAAAAATGTGTAGGTCGTCATGCTATCTTTGGATTTTTCTTAAACAGTATGGTTTATAAGATATGTCAAGAATACGTAAAAAAATTATAAGTTTGTTGTGGAGAGGTGAATTGTAACTAATTATCTATAATTTTGTTAAAAACTCAAGGATTTAAATGTAATAAGTTTATGGGCTAAAAAATAAATAGTGTTTAAAAGACTAAACTACCCTCATTTTAGGGGTTTTTCTATAAATAAAGGGGAGGAAAAGTTCTTATTTTTTTGGGTATATTAAAATGCCTCTCACTCATACATTATAATATAGTATAGATATGGTGTTTTTATAAAGGTTTTTTTCTCCATTCCTCCTTGTATATATTGGCACCGGTCAATTAAATAGCCAAGTGGAAGGAAGACTTACAAGCAGCCCCTAATTTAAGAAGATTGGTTGACCCAATGATTCTCTGGTACCGAATTATCTGTAAGCCATGATGGTAGAGGGAAGTAGCAAAGTAAGTTCAATAGAGATATTAAATTCAAAACCACATGGTAAAATAATAATAGCATGCTGCATGTGACAATTAAGAAACCTCCATGGTTGACCATAAGATAATTAACAGCGTGTAATTGGCTCCTATTCATTGACCCTTTCTTCAAATTCAATATCTTTGCGTGTCTCTCTCTGAACAAACGCACATATATATACACACACATATGACATACACACACATGCTAATATATTCAAAGTTTCAAACCCTACAACAACTCCATCAAAACAATTTTACTAGAAACCAGAAGAAAAGAAAGCCAAGAAATGTCAATGTCTATGTCGAGATTGATCGGCGGTTCATCCATATCAACAACACGGCCAAGTCTTAACTTTACAACTTTCTCATATAATCCAACATCCCAATCATCATTCTCGGATCATTCATCTTATAGCTGTCATGGCTTCAGTAGCAGAAGCTTGCAGTATGATCCAATGAAGACGATACCGCGAAAAAGCTTTATTATACGCAACAACATCACTCCACCTCCTGGGGTTCCTCTTCCTTCTGGATCGCCTTCCGGTTCCATGTAAGCATCCATAAATCTCCATTTTTCGACTATGCCTTGACATCAACCTTAGCATGTTTTTTTTTTTTTTTTTTTTTTTTGTTGTTTTTATTTTCAGAAGAAATTGGATTGTGGGTATCGTGTTCACATTTGTTTTACCCTTTTGCACGCATAAATGGGGGCCATTACTTCAAATAAAGAGTAAGAATAAATTGTTGTCTAATATTTCTTGCATCAGATAGTAGGTCTGGTTGGGGAAAAACTTGGTGTTTTTTGTGACCCAGGTTCGACTACCACTCTCTCCATTATTTTCTGTAGCATCCAGCTGAAGGACGAATTAGGGTGGCACCAGTTCGTCTTGGAGGACGAATACGGGTGGCCCCAGTTCGTCTTGGATGGGAGGCGAGGTTTTACTGATTATTCCACTGTCTTGCCTTCGGACGGGTGGAGTTCGGGTTTCCGCGCATCTTGGAGAGCCAAGGGGCTAGCGGCGGTCGAGTAGTCGACGTTGGCCACAACACCCGGTGTCACAGTGATTGGCTCGTTCCTTGCCGGTCAAAAAAAGATATTAGGTCTTTCATTAACTTCATAAAACGGTAAAACCGGTTAATTAAGTTGTTTATATCGAAGCAAATTGGTCGTGTAAATTGATTCGGCTGTCTATAACCTTTCAGTTTTTTTTTTTTTATTATTATTATTATTATTATTATTTTAATATTTATAATATTACTTAATCATTTTAAAAAATTCAAGACAAACATCCATATTTTAAAAGAAACAAAAATTAACTATTCAAACATCCAAAAGCAAACGGTTTCCTTTAACGTTGTGGTCACATGTTTCTATCAAAACCAGAGCATGAACATTATAGATAATTTTTGTTGTAACTAAAATTTTAAGCATTTCAATCTAAAAATCTGCAGATAAGGTGGACAACGTGGTCAACACGGCTGAGTATATAATGGAAACTATCGAGGCGGTGGCTGAAAAAGTAGATAACGTGATTGATAATATTACAGACGATCTTCCAGAAAATAGCAGCATTAGAAAAACTATGGAAGCTGTTGATGAACTTGTTGAAGGAGTTGCCAAGAGTGCTCATATCGCCAATGATATCATCGATAAGGTTTGATTACTAACCTTCGTACCTCCTCAATATTGTTTGAATAATCTAAATTTTCTTATTTATGCAAATTGCAAAAAAGTAAACTAAAAAAAATTGCAGAGAAAAAGTTTATTTTTATGTTATATATATATATAGGCTAAAGCTAGGTAGAAAACCCTCCATTTTGAGAAAACCCTATAAAACCCAACCTCCCGATATATTTTTTTTTTTTTTAAAAATAACACATGTAATATAAATGTTTTTAAGAGTTTTGGGCCAAAAAAAACAAAAAAGCGCCGAAGGAATGTTTTAAAAAAAAAAAGCAAGTTTCAGCCTTTTTTGCCTAACACATGTTAGTCACCCGAAGTTTGCTGAAATTTGTTTATTTTTTTTTAAACATCCCTTCGGCGCTTTTTTGTTTTTTTTTTTGCCCAAAACTCTTAAAAACATGTATATTACATGTGTTATTTTTTTCAAAAAAAAAAAATGTCGGGAGGTTGGGTAAAAATGGGGGGAGATTTGAGTTTCCAGAGTTTTCTAAAAACATAAGGGTTTTCTATATAGCCCTCCCCCTATATATATATATATATATATATATATATATATATATTTTGTGATTATGGATGTTTTGCACAAATTGAACAAGCGATCTGTGCCGGTTTTTATAATTTATTATATATATGGATTAGAATCAAAATACACTAGGCAAAATATATAAAAAAATATATAAAAAGTGTAAGAAAGATTCTAGTTTATTGATCTTAGATTTGTGTAGTTGAAATTAGTTTAAGAGAAGAGAAAAATGTCCGGATAGTCTCTAAGGTTTGCTTATTTTTCATCTTTAGTCCCTAACTTTCTAAAATTACAGCTATAGTCCCAAACTTTTGCAATTTCGTTCCCGGATAGTCCCTGGCACGGATGAAGGTTAGTTTTGGGTGTTAAAAAGATGTGAAATTACTAAAATGCCCTTGTTATAAAAACCTAAATCCTCTTTATCTTCTTCTTCTAGATCAGAACCACCATCACCACCACCCAACATTAAAAAATAAAATAGAGCCCACCCCATCTTAGTTTTGGGTGTTAAAAAGATGTGAAATTACTAAAATGCCCTTGTTATAAAAACCTAAATCCTCTTTATCTTCTTCTTTTAGATCAGAACCACCATCACCACCACCCAACATTAAAAAATAAACAGAGCCCACCCCATCGTATTCTTGCCCTCTCCAAACTCATATTAAACCTAAACTAATCCAAAAACAGAGCAAGATGATAAAATTTTTAAAGAAACAGAGGATCTAACATTAAAACCGAGTAAAAACTAAGAATTGAAACGCACCATCTTTATGCAAATTCACAAGAAATCTATATCATATTGCATTCATTTTTCATCAAGAACATAAGAGCAATTAAGTGACTCCAAGATCAAAAACACAAGACTAGATGGTCAAATGTTTGGTGGGTATGAAATTGAAGAAGAACCCATCTCAGATTGTGCTCTGTTGTTGATAAAAACAAGATCTAATTGGGTTAAATGAGAGCACAATATCCACGACCATCTCAAATTCTCTAACCACCTGGTCCGAATCCAACGCCACCCCCTGCCACTGGTCTGGCATCACTTGCAACTCCGACAACTGCGTCACCAGAAAAACGAACCACATGTTCATGTTTTACGGTTTCTAGATCTCGATCTAGATTGGATGATACTTTGAATCCTTTTTAAACCACGGACCAGATTTGATCTCAACTATAGAGTGTCCGGTAACCGAGATAATAACCACCTGACCTCCGGCGACATCCACTAAGGACACTGCCACCACCGTACATTCATCAATAAAACCGGGAAACTGGAATCAGATCCACATTTCACACTTATAAACAACAAAATGGTTGATTTTTTATCACCAATTTCACAGTGGTGTTGGCGGTGGAGGTTGGGCTTGTGTTGTGTTGTGGTGGAGGTGCTGGTGGTGGGTTGAAGGCGGCGGTGGATGTGGTGGTGGTCGGTTAAAGGTGACTGTGACGGTGGAGGTAGTGGTGGTCGGATGACGGTGGATTTAGGTTGCTTATTGTTGATAAACCAATTGCAAGCAGAAGTTGCTGACGTCATCAATAGCAGCAGGAAACTATGATGACGAAGAAGATCATCCGCCATTGTTGCAGGCCTCAAATCACAACCTCACAGGTCTGCTATAGCTATAGTTTCACTTCTATTTCATTCATGTTATTCGAATCTAATGATTAGGTTTACTGACTTAGGGTTTATAAAGAAGGGTTTAGGTTTTTAATAACAAGGGCATTTTAGTAATTTCACATTCATTTAACATCAAAAACTAACCCCCATCCGCGCCAGGGACTATCCGGGAACGAAATTGCAAAAGTTGGGGACTATAGCTGTAATTTTAGAAAGTTATGGACAAAAGGTGAAAAATAGGCAAACCACAATGACTATCCAGGCATTTTTCTCTTAAGAGAAAATAAAATAGTGTACGGACATAAAGTGAATCCTACATTTATGGAATTTCTCTCTCCACATGCAACGAATGCCCCCCCCCCCCCCAAAAAAAAATCAATTTAAAACGTTCATAACTTTTTCATATGACATTTTTGTTAAAAAAATTAAGCATAATAACGAGCGTTTTTTTTATATTTATGATGAGCATGATATGCCATAGAAAAATAAAATAAAAAATCATTTTTACTACGTTTTGGGCACTTGCTAGATCCATCATCCATCCAAAATAAACATCATCATTTAACGTTAGTTTTTAATGGTGTTAAAAAAATGGATGGATCTGACAACTTTTGTGAAACCCAAGTGATACAGTCGAGAAAGAAAAACAAAAAAAAATACCTTTTGGACGAAAATGGCAAAAGTGTTCAAATCTCATAGACGATTTTAGCCGTTTACTTCTTATTGTTATCATTACTACATATTTATTATGTAAAAGATAAAAAGGAGCAATTTATAAGAACATGCAAAACAAATAAAATATCTAGCCCTCGTATAAGCAATGAAATTAAGCCCGATTAAACGCGCTGTTAGATAACAGGTAAAAATGAGATTGAACGAAATAATTTCAGGTTAAGAAAGCCGTTTGAAATAGTGTCAACTTGGCCAAGGTGAAAAAGCATTTTAAAATAGTTAAATTATAAAAGAATGAAAGTGTCAAAATAAATATATATATCTCTCTCTATTATATTATATTATATATATCGTTCTTGAAGGACGATAAATAGTAATTTTAAATTTAAAATAATATATAGTTTATTTAATATTTTATTATTTTAATATTATAATACCTTATTATTATATTTACTTTAAATATATTTCTTTTTTTTTAAATCATATTTTCTTTTTTCATTTACTTTTTGTTTTTCATAATTTTTTAATGATATTACCTTTATCAATCAATTTAATATTTTTTTTAAAAATGTCGTTTGTTAATTAAAAAAAGTTAAGTACGCAATTGTGTTAATTCCCTCCCGGAGATTCCGGTATAAGTGTTGTTAAACATTAAGTTGTATTCAAACTAAAGTATTTATTTGGGACCGTTTTACGGTACAATAATAAACTAAACTGATTCTACCGTTTTACTTTGGAAACAACATTCTTCATTTTCAAATATCGTTTTTTTAACATTTTATTTTATTTGCTCCGTTTAGTATATATTACAAGTGGAACCTGTAAGCCTATATATTTTATTATTTTTTATACAATTGGTTGTATGTGCATTGTAAGTTAATATACCTTTTCCCACTTGTAAGACGAGTTAAATAATATAACAAGATATTACCAAATTACGTTTTCATTATTTACGAAAATAAACAAATATTATATGATTAGTGACTGGATCACGTGAGAAGAGGACAAGTATCATTCACTCGAATTTAGGTTTTTCTCATTTAAACAACTTTCTCCCTTGATTTTCAAATAACTATGACTTTTTAAAATGATAATACTAAAATAAAATTATACCGTATTAACGATCATTTCATTATCTTCAATTCGAGCAGCCTATTGCTACATTTTTCTTAAAAGAAATTTACAGGATTTTGAATACTCATTAGTTCATTACGTGACTACGTGATTTTGAGTACTCATTATGTGATTACACATTTAACATAAACCATTACGTAATTACACATTCAACCTAAATCCATTACCTGATTACACATTCAATATGATTTGTTATAACTAATGTTATTACAATTATGCTTATTGTATGATTACACATTCAATAATAAGAACTTGATTGTTTATGCATTATTACGTGATTAAATATCTAATATACGACATTATGTGGTTACTACAGGTTGAGTTGGCTAATGTTGTGTATATAGTTTATCCTTAATACGCGATTAGACCTGAAATATCAGGTATTTCATATGAAATATTATGTATTACATGTTTTTTGTTTTTACGTAATTGCGTAATCACTCAGTATGATTTCACATAAAATACTATAATGAAATCACGTAATCACGAAATGGATATTTAAAATCACGTAGTCACGTAATAATCCACAGTCAACTATTGTTACTTAATTACGTAATCACTTAGCGAGGTTTTACATAAAATACTATAATGAAATCACGTAATGGTTGTTTAAAATCACGTAGTCATGTACTGGATATTCAAAATCACGTAATCATGTAATGGGGCAAGTAGTTCACTTGATAAAGGACCAGAATACCCTTTTCTCTATGTTTCTTCAGTTGTTTGTATCTTATAATTACGTAAATGCCGCCGTCTAATTTTAAGTCTTTGATCTTGGAAGGTCAATGACTGATGAAATCGCCTACCCTTCGTACAAGTTATTTGTCTTGTACAGGAGTTAACCTCTATTATATCAATGAAACATCACTTTGTCTTTTATGTATTTGTTCTATTTTTGGGCTAATATTTGACTATGATTTATATACATTTACTAATAATTATTAGTACAGATTTAAAAAAAAAGGTACTTCCATAAAAATACCATGATTTAGGTATAAACTAGTTATAAAAATAATGAAATTAGCCGTATTAGCGAAAATGAAAATAAATAAATTTGGCACTATACAATTAAAGTTTTAGTATAAGCATTTAAAATGGGAAGTAAAAAATACAAACGAAATTAATTTAATAGATGCAATTCATTTAATTATACATATAGTTGGAACACATAAATATAAACCTCTTTAATTTAAATAAAAACAGTTCACTTAGTTATAAAGTCAGAAGACGATTTGTTTTAAGTTAGAAAATAAAAGTTTAATATATATCATAATGGAGCAGGTGGAAGAAGTTGAAAATAAATTAGAGTCAATGATCCTGAAAGAAGCCAAAGAGAAGGAGGCTCCCAAACTAGTTGTAGATACGGAAGAAATGCCTACCCAGGAAGCAACAACGAAGTCGTTAAAAGCGGATTAAAATGGTTGAAATTAATAAAGTTGGTCAACTTTTTAATGTTTGACCTAAGACCATGTGAATCACTTGAAGTTTGGCAATGTAATCAACTAGTTCAATTTGTTTGTTTATTTAAATAAGTGATTGATTGTTCACATATTTTATATGAAAAAGTTAATTTATAGTATAAGTGGAAACATTTTATGTCATTGTTTAATTTTTTTTCTTGTGAACACTTCCAAAATAATTGCACAAATCGTTCACCAATATAATTTTGTCATGAACAAGAGAAAATAACAATGTTTTTATAACCGGACCGGACATTAAACTGGACGTCTTAGTGGTTCACTTGTTGAACTGGATTTAAAAACCGGATGCCTAAACATTTTATTTAAAATTATATTGATACCAGTGGGCCACTATACAATCCGTTTTATTAACCTTTTAACTCTTTATGTCTTCATAAAAAAGAGCCCATTATATATTATAGAGCCCATTTTAAACATTTAGGTTACATAAAGTTTACCACTTTATTTCTTTCAAATAGAAACGTGATTTGTTCCGGATGCGACTGCACTTTGTCTTCTACATTTTGAAACCTGCTCTCATCCCAACTGCCAAGTGCTGCATCAGTACCTACCAAATCTTTTCTACCTCTTTATCTTCTATTGTTATAGATGTTATTGTCTCACGAAATCTGATTCGCAATCGAAGGCTTAGAAGTTGTTGGCAACTTTGTGCGGATTGAATGCTGATCTGGTTAATCAAAGCGTATGGTGTATTTCAGGGGTTTACTCAACTTAGAAAAGAAAAAAAATTTTGAACGGTCTGAACTTTTACCGAACATCCGGCCTAACCGCCGGCCACCGGCCGAACCGCCGGTCAACTACATAACCGGTTTGTTGATGAGAACCAGCCCGGTGTTAGCAGCTGACGTGTGCAGGTGAGTATATATATATAGAGAGAGATAAAGTGTAAAATACATTACGGCTTAACATACATCACGTACGTGACCAAATTACGCAAGTTATGTTGAAAATCACGTACGTTATAAACTCAACAAAACCTAATCACGCATGTTGAAACAAATAATCACGCACGTTATCACGCATGCCCTACCTCCTAGTTCAAAAATCGCATCTCCTGTTTTACGATCTGAAACCGCTGTTACTGCCATCTGACTCTAATCGAATCAAAGCTTGGTCATGTTCATGCATCCTCTGTTCTACGGTCTGAATCAAAGCTTAGTCATGTTTCTTCATCCTCGGTTCTAAAGTCTGAATCAAAGATTGGTCATGTTTTGTTCATCCTCTGTTCTACGGTTTGATTTTGAGGGTCGATATTTTGATGAAACTTTTCAAAATCAACAATGAGTTTGAACCTAATTCGATGAAATTGACCGAACAATAGCCAATTTGAAGTGAAACGAAAAGAAATTTGAACCCAATTCGATGAAATTGGTCAAACCCAGGCTAAATGAAATTTTGATATAATCACGCATGTTATATGAAATAATCACGCATGTTGGTTTTTTGAGTTTATAACGTGCGTGATTTTCAAATGAACGTGCGTAATTTGGTCGCGTACGTGATGTACGTTAAGCCGTAATGTACGTTAACCTTCCTCTCTCTCTATATATATATATATATATATATATATTAGTATATTTTTAGCTTTTTTATTCACTAATTCAAGTTTTAAATTTATAAAACATGATATTCTACTATCACTCTACACACACGTTAGGGTAAGTGCACCCATCGCGGACGTAGTATAGTGATGGCAAGATACCGAGTTCGTCCAAGTACACAAGTGCTTTTAATACCGGCTTTTCGTCAACGTCTAATCGAACCAAACTTTGAGAAAAGATTTTTAAAACTATAAAAAGATAAACTAAAAACAGAATATAAAATAAAATAAAAACAAATAGACAAGAAAAAATCACTTGGTTCCGACTTTTCTTTCATGTACCCTTTCGATGATTTCCGCACTTTGGGCATTTTAAGATATTATCTTAGTTATAATAGTAGACCCCTCTTGTGAAGGCGACATTACCCTCAACCTAGTGGTTTGAGTCAGCAAGGATACAATCCCACTAGGTCGAATATTGAAAGATAATTAAATAAGTTATTAATGCAAAAAGTGGTGGGCCCCTTCCAGGCAGTGATCACACTCAACCCGTTGGTCTGAGTCAGCAGGGATACAGTACTGGCGAGATTGGTTTAAAGTTTTAATAGTAGTTTATAGATAAGGGGTTCAAGCGTTTTGCCCCTCTCCCGTGGTAGGTAATGCCCGCTCCAACTCGTGAGGTGTTATTAAGCTTGAATCCGGTTCTCATAGGATCTATACGTTGAACGAGACATAAAATTTACCCAACCACCCTTCTAACCCCCTTCCAAGCAATTAACGTGCTTTATATAGACCGTAAAGACACGAATATGTGAATCAACGACATATGAAGAATGATTAGATAAATTTGCCTTCAATATAAAAAACTAGTTATTAAAGTCATTAATACATACCCAATTAAAAAGTTGCCAAAGAATGGAAATAATAAAAGAAAATACATAAAAGATATGTCTTTACCAAGTGATGTAAGAGTTTAGCCAAGCATGACCTTTGTTTGACAAAGACTCTTACTATCAATCTTGGAGCCCGAGACTACTACACACACTCTAAAATATGGAAAATGGATGATGGTGGTGGATGTTGGTGTTGTAGTGGTGGTGGAGTGGTGGCAAATGAAAGAGAAGTGGTTTACCAAGGGATGGTTTGGAATGGAACCAAACACATCTATTTATAGCTAAAATCAGAAACTCCACCACAGCCCGTGCCCGCTTGGCACGACCCCGTGGTCGTTTCCCTCTCTCTCTCTCTCTTCCTCATTAACTGCTTTTCAGGTCTTGTACTAACACGGCCCCGTGTGTCAATGGCACGGCCCGTGACCAATGTACTTGTTGTACTATCGCAGATTCTGAAAATCTTTGAGTTGACCACGCCCCGTGTTGGCTTAACATGACCCCGTGTTGGCTGCCAGTTTTGTTCTTTGTTGTTTTCTTTTGTTCTACATAGCATCCACCCTTGGACACGACCCGTGTCTGGTGGACACGGCCCCGTGTCAAGTCTTATGATCTTGCTATTCTTGTGGTTTGGATGTGAATTGGGGCTTAGCGAGTTGCGTCAATTCCTCCTTCTTTGTATTTATGTTGGTTTTTGCTGTCTTTTCGCTACTTTTGCACATTTAAGCTCTTTTGACCCTGTAAATTAAAAAGGAACAGAAAACAAGCTTTTTCCAACATTAGTACTAAAAAGGGTTGATTTTACGTCGTATTTGATATAAGTTATATGTTGTATTTTAAGCACATCAAATATCCCCACACTTTAATCTTTGCTTGTCCTCAAGCAAAACTCTATTACGTGGCTTACACACCCAAACGGAATAGGTAGAAGAGAAGGTTTTGGTTTCATCTTTTGAGTGTCGGGAATCCAAGTTCTAAATTTATTTTGTTTTTATTTGATTTACAATCTTATTCCTCATGATTTATTTAAAACACAAGTTAAGAAAAAATATTTACTTTGGGCATAACATGCCTTTATAAAATTCTATTTAGTTATATACAAATTTACACTTCCTCACAAGTGGTCACTCAACACTCGGCCGAGGATGTATTAAGTGAAAACGCTCGTGCCCGTTTTTGAAACTTACTCCTACTATAGGCTTGACAATCGATCAAACCTCCTCCTTTTGACGTTAAATCTTTATAAATATCAAGAGGGCTTTTGAAGGGTAGGTGGTGGTTCGGGTTTGGTATGTTTTATTGAAAAGGTGAAAAGCGTAAAATATCGGTTATTATATTGCTTTGTGGCTTAGCAAAAAATACTTTGGCATATTTTTCTGATTTTTTTTTGTTTCCAAAGTTGAAACTGAGCCGTAATCGTAATTTCATAACCGATAAGTTTACAAAAATGAAAGATGAAAAATGAAAAAAGGTTTGTTTTTGTGGGTTTGGAAATGAAAAGGTTTTAAGGTTCAAAATGTAAAACTAGAGGGATGTTTTTGGATAAAGTAAAGAAAAATAAAGGTTTTGTTTTGAAAAATGTGTTGATCCTAATGTCTCAATCATTTACTTACTTGGATTTTTGTCGGTAAGGACCTGGAACGTATCGTATTGTCAAGTTCTAGATTCGTGAGAACCAAACGAGCTATTCACACAAGAAACGAAAATTGAGCAATTAGTATAGATGTATATTTTTATGCTCGGTAATGGCTCAAAACTCACTTTTGTGGGAAAAGGGTTGTAGTGTAAAAATGTATATATATAATCAAATTTTACAAAGATTTGTCATGCCCGTTTTCGTAATTTTCTAAATTGGTTCTTTTTATCAAGACGCTATCAGTTGTAAATTCATAGAAACATAATTGTTTTGAATTTATTTTACCCAACTAAACCAAGATAAGCAAAAATAAAAAAAAGTTTTTGAAAAAGTTTGGGGTGATTAGCGGTTCCAATGTGAGTTTTGTGTAAGGCTTGATTTAAGACAAACGATTCAAGGTTTTACTGTCACACCCCAACCGATGGCGTAAACATCGGGGCGCGACACTAAGCGAAACAGATTGCAAGAGAAATTCCATAACAACTAAATTACCGGATAGTTAATATTATGTCCCATACCATAACCCATCAAGTAAAATCAATTATTACAGACATAGATATCTCTAGGCAAATCATTGTTCCGACAACTCAAAATAAATAATCTGTCTTTGTTTCTAGACTCCCCTACTCGATTTCCACGAAAGCAAGAGCACAACATCCTAAGCATTCAAACACCTGTCACATACGTTAAAATAGAGGTCAATACACATAGTGTAAAGGTAAGCATACAAGTTTAATAGTATAATAGATTGCGAAGGCGTTTATGCATAACCAGCATGGAACATGTATAGTGTGAAGCAAGTGGGTTATCGACAATGAAATATGCACAGACGTGACTGCGAGTTGTAGAATGCGCAACACATATCACCACCGTGACATACGAGAAAAGCCCTTAACAACCCCTGTCCACGACAGGTGCTGAGTCCAAACTATAGTACTATCGTTGCTAAGGTGTCAGGAAACAATCACTGTGTAAACATAACATACAAGAATTCATCGAGTAACACGTATAACACGCAGTAACGGTTAGCGTATAAAAGTGTTTGCGTTGTGTGATCGATGTGATTTGATATAGGTAACGTATGTAACACCCAAAAGTGCTTAAAGCAAAAAGGGATTGAGTATACTCACAAATTGTGTTTAATAACTAAACACTCTCTTGGATTGAAGGGAGCGCTGAGAGATTAGCCTGAACAGTTAACGATAGCATAAGCGAAATGAACGGCGCGTTAAATGGAGAAGTGGAACAAGTGACGAAAGGTCATCCGATCAGATGACAATCCGAACGGATGGTCATTCGATCGAATGACAATCCGTTCGGATGGTCATCCGTTCGGATGGTCATCCGTTCGGATGGCCATTCGGTCGGATTGATATTCGTTTGGGATGGATATGTTTGTGTATGATGTGACTTTGAAGTTTTCGTTGTAGCATTTTGAAAACAGAGAAGTATCTCTACCTTTCAAGTCGCTCGATCGAACGGTCGTTCGATCGGATGGCGATCCTTCGGTTAGACATTCTCAGAGAACAAGTTCACAGCAGGATTGTCATTCGATCGGATGGTCTTCCGATCGGATGGCAATCCATTAGAAACTGATGATCTTTGAAAATTATAAAAGTTCAAGTGTTGAAGATCTTGTGCAATCCGATCGGATTGTCGTTCGATCGGACGACAATCCGATCGGACGGCAATCCGATCGGACGGCAATCTGTCAACAATCTGATCGTTTGATACTTGAATATTTTTGTTAAGTTTTGAAAGTTTTGCGGTTTGATCGAGACGGTATGACTACGTATTGAACAACAGGAACCCCATCAGACCCAGGTTATCCGATCGAACGGGAATCACCCCAATCCGATCAGTTAACTGTTCGTGAAGGATGTTCATGCTCAACCGAAATCGGTTGTCTCATTGATAGGATTCAGATCTCAAACCAACACATCACTAGAGAAGAGTGGAAAGCCTAAATGAGCTCCGATTCTATCGGTTTTGAGTGCATTGAGTGTAAAAGAGTTGAAAGAAAGTTACAAAACCATCCTTCAATCCTTTTAACCTTGAGAATGTTTAGATCTAGATGAAAATAATGTTAAATCATGTGGAAATCATGTAGATCTGAGTTGTTCTTGGTGGAATGAGGCCAAGGCTTGAAGTTCATAAGAACTCCATGATGACATCACCCTAGAACACCTCAAATCCGCTGATTTCACGGTTAAAAGTTAAGATTCAAAGGTGAAAATGGTGAAGAAGTGTGTGTAGATCATATAAGTACAAGATTTGAGTTGAAAACTTACAAGAATCGCGAGAAATCGATGGAAAAGAGGGCTTGAGCGTGCTGTTCAAACGAGAGAGCTGTCACATCACTGTTGGTGATGTGACAGGGGGTATTTATAGGTTTCCAAAGGAGGAAAGAGGAGCACATGTGTCGGATCGGATGGCACCTCGATCGGATGGCCATCCGATCGGATGGTCATCCATTCGAATGACCCTTCAATCGAATGGTCATTCGATCGAGTGGTCCGGCGAGTTAGAATTTGGCGTTTTGTTTTGCGTGTAGAGCGTTGCAATGCGTTCCGAGTGAGCGATGCGATAGTATTACCCATTAGTTACACAAATAACCTAACTACTATATCTAACATACAATCACTATAAATAACTTGCGTTTAGTGTTTGCGATTAGATTGCGTTGCGTTTAGCATTTGTACTTTGACTTCAAAAAGTCGGGTTGTTACAGCCTCCCCTACTTTAGGAAATTTCGTCCCGAAATTTAAGAAGCAGGCGTAACAAACAGTTGCGGATACTTCGCCTTCATGTCACTTTCGAGTTCCCAGGTGAACTCGGTGCCGCGTTTGCCTTCCCAGCGAACCTTCACAATGGGAATGCGTGAGCGTCGGAGTACCTTGGTTTCTCGGTACATGATCTCGACAGGCTTCTCCACGAAGTGTAATGTTTCGTCCACTTGTAATCCTCAAGAGGGACATGTAATTCCTGGTCGGCTAGACACTTTCTGAGGTTCGAAACGTGGAAAGTCGGGTGGACATTACTAAGTTCCTCCGGTAGTTCGAGTCTGTAGGCCACTTTACCAATCCTTTCCAGAATTTTAAAGGGTCCAACATAACGACGTGTGATCGCCAACGTCAAATTCAAATGGCAACCTTTAGGAGTATGTGATCGCCAACGTCAAATTCAAATGGCTTGCGGCGTCTATCGGCGTAACTTTTCTGACGACTCCGAGCTTTCAGCAGATTGTCTCGAATTTGAAGGATTTTGTCGGTTGTTTCTTGCAACAGCTCAGGACCGGTAATTTGCGCGTCCCAGATCTCGTGCCATACAATAGGCGATCGACATTTTCTATGACAACCGTCAAAAATCCAGGTATCCGTACAAGTCATTACCCATGATTAGTGCTTAATGACTGTGCTGAATTTGCAATTAACTGCTTTCTGATTACTGTCATATATATGCATGTGAATCATACATTGTTTAATGTCATACCAATATTGCATGAAAGCTATATTGCCTCAAATGATGCATTAAGTACAGTTAGCACAGTTATCTGATAAATCAGGAAAATGCTGATAGAACTCAGCACATAGACAGACAGTGCATTGAGACACAGAATGAGCCAGAAACCAAGTATTACACTAGTGTAGTGTGTAGGAAAGTAAGGATCACAAAACTGCCTTGCTAGTGATAGTTTAAGTGCCGGAAAGTGCCTAAAACTCACCCAAAGTGCTGAATTCAGCAAAAAATCAGCATTTTAACACACTAATATTATGCAGAAACATGGTTAAATGGTCCTGAATGCTTTCCTAAGTGTCGGGAATCAAAAGTGTCACAAAAAGATACATAAAGCACACTAAACTGCAAGGTTTAGCACTTTAACGAACTAGTAACCAACCGAACACTACCTGAAACACCAAATTTACACTAGAAACACTGTTTTAACATTACCAAGCTAGTTATGGTCCCCGAACATCATAACACCCTATAAATATCAAGTAACAAACATAACTAACTAATACTTGAATTTTTACCTTAAACTAACTAAACTAGTTAAACCTAACCTACTACCCCCCCCCCCCCCCAACTAGTAATCGGCCATGCCCACCTCCATAGCCCCAATATTTTATTTCCATATTATATTGGATATGTAAGTGCTTTACTAAACATAAAATACAAAGGTTAAATACATGAAATGGGTTATAAGAAGACATGAGAGGATCTTGAGTTCATAAACTTCGCACACTAACACACACTACTCTCCTCTCTTCCCCTCTCTTGCTCTCGACCGAACATAGCACCACCATCATCATCATTTTTCATCCAACATACAACCATTCCAAGTATATACCAAGGTGCTAGAGGCAAGACTAAGGAGCTTGGTGGCCTGGAAGCTTGAAGAACCTCTCTTGTTTGCTTTTATCCATCTCATTTCTTCACTTGATCATCCCTAGCCTTGTGCTAGTGGTAAGAGTCTTGAACTTGCTAGTTTACTTCCATTTTTAGTGGTTAAAGTAGAATCATAATCAAAAACTTGAAGAACACAAAAGATCATAAGAATTAAACTTGAACATAAGCATGTTTAATGAAGTAATCTTGATGAATATGAGTTGTTATGCTTGCTGATCATTGATTGTTTGTAGAAATGATGTTGATCATCATAAGATCTTGCTAGATCATGATTAAAAACATATTCTAGCAAGATGAGAAAGTAGAAATGTTGTAGGATGATAGATCATCCACACATGAATCATGAACTTGAAAGAATACTTTGATTTCTTGAAAAATAATGATCAAAGTAAGTTATTAATCATGTAGATCAAAAGATTTATGAATGTTTTTTCAAAGAAACCAAGTTAAAAATATGAGTTCCATTTAATCTTGGTTCTTACATAAACAAATCTTATTTTTAGTGGTTAAACAAGTGTAGAAAAACTTGTGTAACAAGAAGAATGCATAAAGAAATATTTTTAGAAAATATGACAAGAAGTTGTAAACATCTAACTTCTTTAAAAATGAAGTTTTTAAGGAACTAATCACATTTTAAAGGGTCACAAGACTTACTAAGAACACTAGTAAGTTACAACAAATTTTACAAATATTCAAGTTCATGAATTAGTAGATTATTACTTGATTTTGGCAAAATTGGTAAGTGTAAGTTGTTTATTGTTGATTGATTGTGATGAGTTTTACAAAAGAAACTGATATGCTTGAAAGCATGGAAACCTCCATTTTTAGGGGAAACTATGGCAAAATTTTCTAAAAATCCAAACACTTAGAAAAATATTTATTAACCTACACTTACAAGTGTATTTCAAACCGTAAATTGTTACAAAAGCTTTGCCATAGATATTGTTACAAAAATATAAATATTGAAGGTTGTTTTTCATAAATAAAGTGACTAAATGTGTATTTATAAAATATATATTTAGAAGTCACGTGTGTATGATTATTTGTATACTTGGTGTATTAGTTATATTATTTTAGGATTTGAAATAATATAACTCACAAAAATACCAAGAATTACCATCCAAAATATTACCAAAATTCCAAGGAATAAATATACACATTTCACACAAAATATTGGTGAAACCGAACTATGGAATAAGACTTACAAAAATATTCCGGAATTTATTCACAAAGTATATTTTGGTAAATAATATTTTGGACACAAAGAAATGAAAATATGATTTTTACAATTCTACAAGAATATATCATATTTTTGACAAGAAGAAATATATTATTTTTGACAAGTATGAAATATATATTTTTCTTGAAATCTTAGAAGATATATTATTTTTAAGAAATATATATTTTCTTACGCAAACATGAAATACAATATTTTTGGGAGAAATGTTTATCTTCTCAAATAAATATGAAATATATCATTTTTGAAGAAAAATGAGTTTATATATATTTTCCAAGTTGGACTTGAAAATATATTATTTTTGGGAACTTATAAGAGAATACAATATTTTTTCCAAAGAAAAATTATAAATAATTTTTCTAAATGATATTGAATATATATTGGTGAACTTTTAATAAAGATAATATTCCGGAAAAGTTAATATGAAATTAAGTAAAAGAATACTTAACAGTTACAAGAAGATACGTATCCTCGTACGTATAAATACACACCGGAATACGACTCTAGTACATGGCAAACATATACAAGTGTAAGAATACGAATACAGATACCCCCATCCTTGGGAAGGAAATACAAGTATAAATACCTGGGAAGTATTATTACAATAATATTGTTTAACAATTATTCCAAAACTTATAAATATAATTTAAGTTTAAATATTTATTATTTTAACAAATAATTATATAACGTGGAATAATATCGAAGATACGGAGAAACGTAACTCAGAAACATTAATACTAAGTCAAGGCACGACCCGTTCGTCTAATAGACATTAGTACGTTGTAGGTAGCCGTGTTTACCCGAAGGAGCTTGAGTTACGATTGTTGAAGACGCAAGACTGTGAGTTTCGTGACCCCCTTTTCTTTTAAATGTTTTTAGTTTTATAACTTCGGGGGTGAAGTACATGTTACAACTGTTTACAAACATTACTAATTTGGTATGGTTAGCTAAGGAAGGGTACATCTAGTTCATGTGAGTGGTGGGTATAACGCTTAAGGCCATCAATCCTCGTTGTAGGACCGAGGGACATGAGTGATAGATCTATTTGGGTGTAGCGAGCCCCGCCCATGTTGGACCAGGGTTTGGCCCATGGGTAGACTATGTCTTACAACCGGAAGCCCGGTGCAAAGTCCGCTAGGTTTGAGCTTTCCTGCATCACTTCACACATATCCATGGCCTTGCAAACCATTGGTGATCTGTTTTTCCTTGTTGCTTACATACCGGGATTTATAAACTTACATACATACTTACAATGATTTCAAAGGTTTATTCATACACATAAACAAACACACGAACTCGCTCAACTTTTGTTGATGTTTTCAAACTACATGTATTTCAGGGAATTAGATGTGGATCTGGAGGGCGTTCGGAAGTTTCAAGTGTGGTTTAAAAATAAAAGATGGCATCCATGGTCTTAGGGTTTGGTCAGTGTGTCTTATCCTAGACGAGACACGTCTTCCAAATCCTGGTTTCATTTAATGTCTTTTGTCGAGTCCTTGTGAACTCTTAAACAAGTTGCATGGTTTGTACTCGAATTTGAATTTCTATGTCTTAAAACAATGATGTTGTTATGATTGAATGCAATGGTATTAAGAAAGTCACACCATAATCACGCTTCCGCAAAAGTCAGGGTGTGACAGCTTGGTATCAGAGCTTCGATTGTAGCGAACTAGGATTCTTCTTGAGTCTAGACTACAATCACTAGGGCTCTCACGAAAATGTTTTCACAACATGTTTTCATTACATACACAAAACGACCAGATCCAGGGAAACAAACATTTTTACAAACGGAAAGACACGAAACACATTTCAAGGGTTATGTTTATGTTTCAGTCTGAGAGACTGGGTAGTTCAGTCTGAGAGGCTGGGTAGTCTGAGAGACTAGGTAGTTTAGTCTGGGAGACTGGGAGGTTTAGTCTAGGAGACTAAGTGGTTTAGTCTGGGAGACTAGGAAGGATACACGAATACATGATTACATTTCTATCGAATTGCATGTTTAATGTGAGTAGTTGATATATATGCATATGCTGTGATTGTTATGTTACAGATACTATGTCATCTTCTGAGAGTGGATTGTCTGACACTGATGACCCCATGGCTGTTGTTTCTGACGTGAGATCGTCCCCGAGCTGGAGGTTTTTACTTCCGATACAGAGAGTGACCCGAAGATGATGTCCGACAATGACGACGACTTTCAGCCCTTTGCGCTGCCCGATTTCGGAGATGATTTACCGATTGCTGATGGTATCCCGGACGAGGATCCTTTTGTTATTCCTATCCCTGTGCACGATCATCTTATCATCGGTCACCCCGATGGTGAGCATGTTGTGGCACCGATCCTCGCTCCCGTTCCTCTCATGGTCATTCCCACTGAGGATTGGCCTTTTGACGATCTTTTTAATGATGATGTTGACCTGTCTGTCGATGGTCCTCCCGATGATGCTCAGGGTGATGGAGAGCTCGATGAGGACGTTGTTGCTATTCCACTTCTGGGTATTCCTGTTATTGAGATTTCTTCTGACTCTAGTCTACATTCTGTCCCCGATTCTTTTGAGTCTGTTTCATCATCAGCCTTACAAGCAGTTGGTTTGCGACGATACGCTACTGATTCTGATGACGATACGACTATGTCAGCTGCACCGTTACCCCCGCGTGACATTGAGCCTGGACTTGAGCCTGATTTTGTTCCTGATGATCAGCCTGTTGATGCACCCGCTGATCCTGAGCCGATACCTGCACCTGAGCATTTCCCTGATCTTGATCCTATTCCATTTGGCATACCTGATATTGCACCACTCATACCAGATCCAGTTCCTGCACCCGCTGACCCTCCTATTATTGAGCCAGTCACTCCCCCACTAGCACCTGTACCTGTTGACATTGCTCCTTTTCACCTAGTTGAGTCAGATGTTCACCGCACTGACTTACCTATCACTTTCTTGCAGGACATTCCTCCACCCCATCCAGGGGAAGGCCCTTCTAGCCAGCAGCCTAGCCATGACCCACATGTATCAGCCGCACTTCCTCACATGCCTCAGTATACACCTACTGCTCATTTTACTTCTTCACCACTGGATGAGCCACTTAGATGGTTCCCACCTTATACCATGCCGATTTCTGATCCCTACCATCCCTCACACTTTACTGGTTACACACGGGATGAGTTACTTCTATCATTACAACTCCAGTATGAGGTCATGAGTCGTATGATTTTAGAGCTAGAGATGACACCGCGAGCTTTGCCATGTCCGTGTTAGCCTACTTTTGTTCCCCCTCGTTCATCACCGTCCCCGTTTTCGCATCCTCCTGCACCGCTTACTCCGTTTCCCGAGTTTGACACTCGCTTTCTTACTGTTGAGTAGCAGATCAGCTATCTGTTGCGTCACGTTTATGATCTTGAGGAGGAGCTAGCGCATGTGCGCAGCTTGCTTTTTGTTCCTCCACCTCCTCCTCCACCACCATCAGCATAGACAGTTTTTGGTTTTATGTAGGTAGCTTACTTTTGATGAGAGCACCGTTATTGAGCTGAGCTAGTGAAGCCTTTTGGAGACCACCTTTTGACTGTATGACTTATGATAGATTGGTAGACATTTTGGACAAGGGTAGTGTAACCCTGTGTTCCCCTTTTTAAATGATATTTATGTAAAACATGTAACTGTAATTGTGGTCGATGATTAATGGAGAGCTCAATCGTAATGTTCTCATTAAATACATTGTCAACTTACTTATTTATACTATGATTGCATGCTTACTTGCTATGACAAATGCTACTAAATACATACTACTTATTATATACATAAGACCTGACCCATACAATCTTATTTATAGAAGATGCCTCCTCGAAGGAACAATCAGTTGCCCACAACAGAGGCTAAGCTGCAAGAACGGATTTCACAAGCAATCGCACAACATGAGGCCTTACGCTCTGAGCACAGCGGAGGTACCTCAGGAAATAACCCACCTCACGGTAATGTTTAAGTCATTTAAGACACATTACGATACATTTGGACATTCCATGTGTGTTTGCTAATGCATTCTGTGAATGATGTTGCTTGTACAGGCTGTACTTACAAGCAGTTCCTAGACTGCAAGCCTCTGAATTTTGACGGCACTGGAGGTGCTGTAGCTTTCGTTAGATGGGCTGAGAAAACAGAATATGTGCTAAGAATGAGCAAGTGTGCGCCTGAGCACCAGGTCACCTACATTTCTGGACTTTTCCTAGACGGAGCTCTATCCTGGTGGAACCTTCTGGTTCAGACTCTAGGAGAGGAGACTGCGTATGCTATGACTTGGGATGAGATGAAAGAACTAATGCACAAGAAGTACTGCTCGAGAGCTGAGATTTAGAAATTGGAAACCGAGTTCTGGAATCTAAAGATGGATGGTCCGAAGATTGCTGAGTATGTGCAGAGATTCCAAGACCTGTCTCGCGTTGTCCCCTACATGGTAGAACCAGAGTTCAAGCGAATCGAGCATTTCATTTGGGGATTGGCACCTCAAATCATGAGCATGGTGACGACATCCAAGCCTCCAACGATCGCCGAGGCCATTCATTTGAGCGTGGCATTGACTGAAGAGGCGATTAGGCTGAACAAGTTCTCGATCTCTGATGGAAAGAAGAAGGAGACTCACGTCGAGTCATCAGGAGAGAACAAGAGGAAGTTCTCGAATTTCAAGAATGGTACCCAAGGAAACAACAGTGGTAACAAGAAGAGAGATGAAAACCCACCAGCCGAGGTCAGGACTGGTGCTTCGAGTTCGGAGAATAAGGGAAAAGGCTACATGGGCACTTTGCCTAAGTGTGATGTGTGCCAGTTCCATCATGCCGGCCAGTGTAGGTTTAGGAAGTGTGAGAACTGTGGAAAGAATGGTCATTCGAAGGAGACATGCTGGGTTGGTACCGGTCATGGAAATGGCAGTCAGAGAGGTAGTGGCAGTGGAAATGGCAGTGGAAACCGTGGTGGAAACGGGAATGGGAACAGGAACAGTCAAGGAGGAAATGGTGGTAGTGTGAATCGTGGTGGTTCTGGAAACCAAGCTAGTAATGGAAACCGCAACCAAAACACCAATCAGGGTGGCACTGGAAACAAGCAAGGATGCTTTAGTTGCGGAGATGTTGGGCATTTCAAGAGAGATTTCCCAAAGAACAACCAAGCTCAGGCAAGAGTCTTTAACATTGGAGCTAGGGAAGCTCGCCAGGATCCGAACGTAGTTACGGGTACGTTCCCTATCAACCAACGCTTTGCATCTGTGTTATTTGATACTGGTGCCGATTATAGCTTTGTATCCCTAGAATTTAAGAAAATACTTGGGTTAGTTGTCAGTAAGTTAGATATATCATACTTGATAGAACTAGCTAATGCAAAGCTAGTAGAGGCAAACGAAGTAATTAGAGGTTGTGTAATAGAGCTTGGAGAGCATGAGTTTACGCTCGATCTTCTACCAGTTGAATTGGGAAGTTTTGACGTGGTAGTCGGAATGGATTGGTTGTCGAGCAACCGAGCTGAGATCGTATGCCATGAGAAGATCATTCGCATTCCGATGACGAATGGAGAGACGATTGTAGTGCACGGAGAAAAGCATGATACGCCTCTAAGGATTATCAGTTGTTGGCCCGGAAGTTTTTGCAGAAAGGATGTGTTGTCTTTTTGGCACACATAGTTGATAAAGATGCCGAAGAGCCAAAGCTAGAAAATATCCCGGTGGTAAGGGAATATCCTGAAGTCTTCCCTGAAGATCTGCCAGGATTGCCGCCGCAACGACAAGTCGAGTTCCATATTGACTTGGTTCCAGGCTCTGCGCCTGTAGCCAAGGCACCTTATCGACTTGCGCCTTCTGAGATGCAAGAGTTGTCAATGCAACTTCAAGAGCTTCTGGACGAGGGATTCATTCAACCAAGCTTCTCGCCTTGGGGAGCTCCAGTTCTGTTTGTGAAGAAGAAGGATGGTAGTATCCGCATGTGCATCGACTACCGAGAGCTAAACAAGTTGACCATCAAGAATCGGTATCCTTTGCCGAGGATTGATGATCTCTTCGATCAACTTCAAGGTTCAAGTTACTACTACAAGATCGATCTTCGATCAGGTTATCACCAACTGAGGATTCAAGAAGAGAGTATACCAAAGACTGCCTTCAGAACTCGTTATGGAGATTAGGAGTTTCTAGTAATGTCGTTTGGTTTGACAAACGCGCCGGCAGTATTTATGGATTTGATGAACCGAGTTTGCAAGCCATATCTCGATAAATTCGTGATTGTATTTATCGATGATATTTTGATTTATTCAAGAACAAAGGAAGAGCATGAACAACACCTTAGAGCCATTTTAGAGCTGCTCAAGAAGGAGAAACTGTACGCTAAGTTCTCGAAGTGCGAGTTCTGGTTGCGTGAGGTATAATTCCTCGGTCACGTAGTGAATGAGGATGGAATCCATGTGGATCCCACCAAGATCGAGGCGATTAAGAATTGGGAAACTCCAAAGATGCCAACCGGGATCCGTCAGTTACTAGGTTTAGCTGGGTATTATCGCCGATTCATTGAGGATTTTTCTAAAATCGCTCAACCGCTGACCTCCCTTACTCAGAAAGACAAGAAATATGAATGGGGAGATAAACAAGAAGAAGCTTTTCAGTTGCTTAAGAACAAGCTTTGCGATGCACCTATTTTATCCCTACCCGAAGGCACCAATGACTTCGTGGTATACTATGACGCCTCACGTCAGGGATTAGTTTGTGTGCTAATGCAGCGACAGAAGGTTATCGCTTATGCTTCGCGCCAGTTAAAAGTTCATGAGAAGAACTACACCACGCATGATTTGGAATTAGGTGCAGTGGTGTTTGCTTTAAAGATTTGGCGACATTATTTGTATGGCACCCGATGCACGATCTTTACTGATCATAAGAGCTTACAACACATATTCGATCAGAAAGAGCTTAATATGAGACAATGAAGATGGGTAGAGTTATTAAACGATTATGATTGTGAAATCAAATATCACCAAGGAAAGGCGAATGTGGTGGCAGACGCCTTAAGTCGAAAAGAGAGGATTAAGCCCATAAGGGTTAGGGCTTTGGAGATGATCATTCAAACAGACCTCTCATTGCACATTCGTGTTGCACAGAGAGAAGCTCTTAAGATGGAAAATCTTAAGGTTGAATATCTCCGTGGGATGGAGAACCAGTTGGTACCCAATGAGGAAGGAACATTGTGTTTCATGGGAAGAATTTGGGTTCCCCTCTTTGCTGGTCTTAGAGATATGATTTTTGATGAAGCTCATAAATCGAGGTACTCGATCCACCCGGGATCGGATAAGATGTACCAAGATTTGAAGGATTTCTACTAGTGGCCGAGACTGAAAGGTGATGTGGCTACTTACGTTGGGAAATTTTTAACCTGTGCCAAAGTAAAGGCCAAGTATCAGAAGCCTTCAGGACTTTTACAACAACCCGAGATACCCATGTGGAAGTAGGAGCAGATCACAATGGATTTCATAACCAAGTTTCCAAAGACACCCAGAGGTCATGATACGATTTGGGTAATCGTAGACCGTCTGACAAAGTCTGCGCACTTTTTGCCAATCAGAGAAAAGGATAACACAGGTAAGCTAGTTGAGCTGTACCTAAGGGAGATAGTTGCGCGTCATGGAGTGCCTATCTCGATTATATCTGACAGAGACGGAAGATTTGTGTCAAGGATTTGGCAATCTTTCCAAGAAGCATTTGGTTCACAGTTGAATTTGAGCACTGCATTTCACCCACAGACGGACGGCCAAAGTGAGAGAACGATTCAGACGCTCGAAGATATGTTACGAGCTTGTGTAATGGACTTGGGTGGCAGTTGGGACACTCACTTACCCTTGGTTGAGTTCTCTTATAACAACAGCTACCATACAAGCATTCAAGCTGCACCGTTTGAAGCTCTCTACGGACTAAAGTGTCGATCGCCGTTATGCTGGGCAGATGCAGGAGATAGACAACTCGTTGGTCCCGAATTGGTTCAAGAGACGACGAATAAGATCATACAGATCCGAGAGCGCATTAAGGCGGCTCGTGACCGACAAAAGAGCTATGCGGACCAAAGAAGGAAGCCTTTGGAATTCGAAGTAGGATATGGTTTTATTGAAAGTCTCATCTTGGGAAGGGTGTGGCACGCTTTGGGAAGCGTGGAAAGTTAAACCCACGATATATCGGACCGTTTAGAATCCTGGAAAGGATTGGTACGGTAGCATATAAGTTGGAACTACCAGCGGAATTAAATGGTGTTCATGATTCATTCCATGTTTCTAATCTGAAGAAGAGTCCAACACAAGAAACATTGATCATTCCTGCCGATTAAGTTCACATTGACGACACACTCCACTTTACCAAAGAACCTGTTGAGGTTACTGACTGGAAAGTTAACAAAACTCGGAGGAGTAGTGTTAAGCTTGTTAAGCTTAGATGGAACGCACGTCACAGCCCAGAGTTTACTTAGGATCGTGAGGACCGCATGAAAGCTAAATATCCGCATTTGTTCCCTAACACCCCTGCAGCTAGTAGTAAAGCTTAAAATTTCGGGATGAAATTTTCTTAACAGGGGGAGAATGTGACAACTGTAAAAAATCCAGGTATCCGTACAAGTCATTAACCATGATTAGTGCTTAATGACTGTGCTGAATTTGCAATTAACTGCTTTCTGATTACTGTCATATATATATGCATGTGAATCATACATTGTTTAATGTCATACCAATATTGCATGAAAGCTATATTGGCTCAAATGATGCATTAAGTACAGTTAGCACAGTTATCTGATAAATCAGGAAAATGCTGATAGAACTCAGCACATAGACAGACAGTGCATTGAGACACAGAATGAGCCAGAAACAAAGTATTACACTAGTGTAGTGTGTAGGAAAGTAAGGATCACAAAACTGCCTTGCTAGTGATAGTTTAAGTGCCGGAAAGTGCCTAAAACTCACCCAAAGTGCTGAATTCAGCAAAAATCAGCATTTTAACACAATAATATTATGCAGAAACATGGTTAAATGGTCCTGAATGCTTTCCTAAGTGTCGGGAATGTGACAACCCTCAAAAATTTTAGGTACTGTACAAATTAATTAATCTTAATTACGTGCTTAATGACTGTGCTTGATTAAAACTGATAGTTTAAACTGCTCTATGATTCTATATCATATATACATGCATCATATTTTATACAGTCACTCCATTCATTACACACCTACATTAGTGACATACTTGATGCACTCAGCACAGTTGACACACTGAACGGTTGATTCAGAAATAATGCTGACAATGCCAGCACTTAGACAGACAATATTATTATGGCCAGTATGAGCCAGGGATAGAGTACTACACTGGTTTGTAGTGTAGGAAAGTGAGGACCATAGGACTGCGTCATTAGGTGATACATATAATGCCGGGAAGTGCCTAAAACACCCTTTAAATACAGAATTCTGCTTTCTTTTATTAAATTCAGCATTTTATTATACCAGTAGAATACGCAAATATAGCAGAGTGGTCCTGTATATTTTCCTAAGTACCAGGAATATTTTCGTTACAAAAAGATGCATAAAAGACGCTATACAGTACAATTTAACACTTTAACAGAACGATACGTAACCGAACAACCGGACAGTACCCGGGACACCAAAATTTCGACAGAAACATTTTTATATTATTCTTAAATAATCATGGTCACAATATATCCCTACACACTATAGAAACATGTCATACACCCACTATTTTAGAAAATACCCTTAACCCCTTATTTACTTACCTACTAATAATCAAATTTTTCATATTACCCCCCCCCCTAACCGAATTCAGCCCCCATCATTTCAATATATTTTGTCTTGATTTTGTGATTATCCTCCTAATTGTGGATTGGCCAAAAGGATTTCAATCATAACCTTAGAGTAGGGTGGCTCTTTATTTTCCAAGAAATATCCATCATTTCTTCAAGATACACACTCCACCTCTCCCTCTCTCCCCTATTTCGGTTCTACATAACCGAAACCACACCCCCTCACTCTCATACATTCATCTCTCTCACTAACAAGCCCCATTCCAAGCTCCAAGATTGATCCATAGAGGTGCAAGTTGAAGTGCTCTCAAGGAAGCCTTGTTCAAGCCTTTCTTACCATCATTCTTCATCATCCTTACACTAAGATTTCTACCCTAGCTATGTGGGAACACTCTACGAGATATTTGTAAAAGAAAATAATATGCTTTTAAGCATGGACCCCTCTATTTACAAAGGAGGCTATGGCGAAATTTTCCGAAACTTCTAACACTTAGTAAATATTTGCTTTCTAGGACTAAAATTTACTAGAACATTGAACGAACAAATATTTATCACACGAATCAATATAAGTAACACAACTCCAAACATTAAACTCTAAGCCAAGGCACGGCACGGCCCGTTCGTCTAATAGACATTAGTACGTGTAGGTTGTCGTGTAGCAGACAGAGTTTGAGATTCGGTACAAGACGCACTACTGTGAGTTCATGTCCCCCTTTTCCCTTAACTATTTTTAGTTTTACTTTTCGGGGGTGAAATACATGTTACAGATATTTACAGACATTTACAGACTTTTATTATGGTATGGTTAGCTTAAGGAGGGTTTTTATTACGCGATCATGTGAGTGGTGGGCACAACACTTAAGGCCATTAATCCTCATAGAAGGACCAAGGGACATGAGTGATAGATCTATTTGGGTGTAGCAAGCCCACACCCATGAGGCCGGGGCGGCCCATAGTGGTGACTATGTCTTCATACCGGAGACAAATTTGCTAGGTTTGAGTCTTCCTGCATCATTTCACACATACTATTGGTTTTGCAACCCAATGGTGATCAGGATTTTCCTTAATTGCTACGTACCAGGGATTTTAACTTATGTAGACATTTTAAAGGCTTTTATATACTCACTTACACATGAACTCGCTCAACTTTTTGTTGACTTTTTCAAATCACATGTATATCAGGGAATGAATATGATCTGGCAAGTGGTGCATGTTAGCTGCGTACTAGATAAGGATGTCATCCAGGGTCATAGGGTTTTGGAAGTGCAACTCATTCCTGGACGGGTTGCATGTCTTAAATCCTCGTTTTGTTGGTAGTTCTTCGTTGAGTCTTATGAACTCATTTTAAGCAAGTCATGGTTTGTAACGTATTCAGTGGTTGATGTTTTTTTTTTTTAAAGACAATATGTTATGCATTTTCTAAAATATTTTAATGGATGAACATTCCGTATTTTATCATATAGCATTGTTGTGATTGTTGCTATGGTATTAAGAAGTCACACCAATTAAACCCACGCTTCCGCAAAAGCCAGGGTGTGACAGCTTGGTATCAGAGCCTCGATCATAGCGAACTAGGATTCATTCTCGAGTCTAGACTATGATCACTAGGGCTCTCACGAAAATGTTTTCAAACATTTTACATTGCATGCACTAAACGTCCAGATCCAGGGCACAAACGTTTTTACAAACAAAAAGGCACAAATACATTTTTCAAAAATTTATATATTTCGGTCTTAGAGACCGAGGGAGTTCAATCTTAGAGATTGGGAAGGAATTAGTCTTAGAGACTGGGAGGTTGGTCTTAGAGACCAGGGTAGTCTGAGAGACTAGGGAATTCAGTCTTAGAAATAGGGAGGGATAGCCTGGGAAAACTAGGATGCATACATGATTACATTGCTTTTGTTTACATGCTTACCTAATTTATGTGTATATGTTGTGGCTATGTTACAGACACCATGGCATCTTCTGGTAGTGGAGTATCCAACACCAGTGACCCGATGGCCATTACCTCAGACGACGAGTTCGCCACAGACCCGGAAGTTTACACTTCAGACTACACGAGCACCGATGAAGACGATTTTCAGCCTTTCGCCCTACCGGACTTCGGAGACGACATGCCCTTAGCTGATGGCCCGCCAGGAGAGGATCTACCCCTTGTTCCGATCCCTGCTCCTCTCCCATTTGCTGCAGTTCCCTTTGAGGAACAGCCTCTCGACGCGTTACCCGATGGTGACATCGATCTATTCATCGAGGGTCCCCCGGAGGGAGACCAGGATGGTGGGGCCCCGATGGAGGACGATGCTCCGCATGCTGATATCCCAGTTGTTGACCCCGTTATTCCCATGGTTGAGCTTCCTGACATGGAAGTTCATTCCGATTCGTCAGCCTCAGATTCCGTTGAGTCAGTAGCTTCCTCTTACCCACCCTTGGGATTCGGTAACTTCCCTCGTATTAACTACGATGAGGAGACGGATATGGAGGATGAGTTGGATCCCGAGGAGCAGCCTGCTGAGGCTCCTGTTCTCCTGGATGATCAGGATCCTGCTATGCCTGTTAATCGTCAGCCTGCTCCCGTCATTCCCGAGCCCGTTATTGCTCTTGACCCCATTCCTGAGGATGCACCAGTCGTTGCACCACCTGTCACTGATGCACCTGTTATTGCACCACCAGCTGCTGAGATCCCAGATGTAGCACCCATACCTGACCCCATTTTTGATGACCTGGCACCGTTTGCCACCCATATCGACCCGAGATACGCTGACACCCAGAATGGGTGGATCGAGGAGGATGGCTACCCTCCGTATGTGGTCCTAGTTACTCCCCCTACCGCACCTGTTACTGCACCACTCGACATCCCGTCTACCCACCCACATACATCTGGTACCCCACTTTTTCCCCCTCACACCACAGACACTCATCACACAGGCCCTCCTGTTTCGTTCCTACAGTTTGTTCCGCCCTCACGTCCGGGGGAGGGTTCTTCAGCACATCCCGTTGGTCAAGTACCGACATTTGTTCCAGTCTTACCTCAGTTTTCTTCTGTTGCATCCACTGTCGCACCAGTTGCCGTGCCATCCTTTGCTCCATCTGGTGAGCCTTTTCTCTGGACCACGCCACCTATTATGCCACCCACAGATCCATATCACCCCTATCATGTCGGGCCTTCTACCGAGGATGTTTTTGTTTCATTTATGATGCAGCAGGAGGCGCTGATCCGGCGCGTGCTAGAGCTGGAGAGAGCACATCGCGCTATGGAGGAGGATTGGCTGCATATGCGCCGTTTACTCTTCTCTCATTTTCCTGCACCTCCTCCGCCACCATCAGCTTAGCTACCCTTAGTCTTTTGCCGGTAGTGGGTACTTTTGAAGAGAAGACATCAATTGGGCCAGACTATGCGGTATTCTGAAGACCACATTTTGACAGGATGACTTTGGTTATGTGATTTTTGCTTGTTGTAATTGTCTAAACAGTTCAGACAAGGGCATTTTGACCCTTAGTCTCTTTTGGATGTATGTACATTTGAAAAACTTGTAAAACAGTGTATGGTGGTCTTGATTTTATAAAAGCCCAATTGCTGTATTCTCATTACATGCGTTGTTGAAGTTGTTTGTTTATGTTTATGAGATGTTATGTGATTGATTTATTTATAAGATGAGATGTTATGTGTGGATATTGCTGAATACATACGTATTTTTACCTATTATGACCTGACCAACGTGAACCATCTTTTAGAAGATGCCTCCAAGACGTCATACGAACATGCCTACCAACGAGGCGGAGCTCCAAGCGATCATCGCTGCCGCCATTGCGCAATATGCAGCATCCCAACCAGGATCGAGCGGGAGTATCAACAACAACCAGGGCAACAACCCACCACATGGTAATATTAAGCCATTTGAGACATATTACAATACATTGGATATTTATAGCACGTCTGCTAATACCAGTTGTATATTCTAACGTATGTGCAGGGCGCACTTACAAGCAGTTCCTAGACTGCAAGCCTGTGAGCTTTGACGGCACCGGAGGTGCTGTTGCTTTTGTAAGATGGGCTGAGAAGACGGAGTCTGCACTCCGAATGAGCAAGTGTGCCGCAGACCAGCAGGTGACCTACATTTCTGGGCTATTTTTGGACGGAGCCCTGTCCTGGTGGAACTTACAAGTGCAAACCCTTGGTGAAGCCGCTGCTTACGCGTTGACATGGGCTGAGTTAAAAGAATTGATGCAGAAGAAGTATTGTTCTCGTGCGGAGATACAGAGGTTAGAGACTGAGTTTTGGCATTTGAAGATGGATGGTCCCAAAATCGCGGAATATGTTCAGAGATTCCACGACTTGTCACATGTGGTACCTTATATGGTTACACCGGAATTCAAACGAATCGAGCGCTTTATCTGGGGATTGGCACCCCAAATCCTGAGTATGGTTACCACATCCAAGCCGACAACAATTACGGAAGCGATCGATGTTAGTGTGGCACTTACGGAGGAGGCCGTAAGATTGGGCAAGTTCTCAATTTCCGAAACAAAGAAGAAGGAGACTCATGCGGAGTCGGCTGGGGATAACAAACGGAAGTTTTCCAACTTCAAGCAGAGTACAAGCAATGTGAGCAAGAGGAGTGAGTCGAGCACACCGGCCAGAGCCAAAACCGGTGATGAAAACAGGGGAAAGGGCTACATGGGCACTTTGCCCAAGTGTGGTATTTGCCAGTTCCATCATCCCGGCCCATGCAGACTCAGAAAATGTGAATCCTGCGGGAGGACGGGTCATTCAAAGGAGACATGTTGGGTTGGATCAGGCCAAGGTGGCCAAAGGGGTTTCAATAACAACAACCGTGGTAATGGAAACCGGCCACAAGGGAATAATGGAGGAAGTGGTAATCGTGGGAATGTCGCAAGTCAAGCTGGAAATCGAGGAACCAACGGAAATCGAGGTGGGAATGGTAATGGAAATGGCCGAGGGCCAGGATGCTTCAACTGTGGTGACATTGGGCACTTCAAAAGAGAATGCCCAAAGCTAAATCAGGCGCAAGGCCAAATCTTTAACATTGGTGCGAGGGAGGCGCGCCAAGATCCAAACGTTGTCACCGGTACGTTCCTTATAAACCAACGCTTTGCATCTGTTCTTTTTGATACTGGTGCCGATTATAGTTTCATATCGTTAGAGTTTAAGAATATACTTGGGTTGGCCACTAGTAAATTAGACGTTCCATACTTGATCGAATTAGCAAATGGGAAACTAATCGAAACGGGAGAAGTCATCAGGGGATGTATGATAGAACTAGGAGGATACGAATTTAAGCTAGATCTACTACCAGTCGAGTTGGGAAGCTTCGACCTAGTAGTGGGAATGGATTGGTTATCGAGCAACAAGGCCGAGATCGTTTGTCACGAGAAGACCATCCGCATCCCAATGACGGATGAAGAGACGATCGTAGTACACGGAGAGAAGCGTGATACGCCGTTGAGAATCATTAGCTGTCTGAAAGCTAAAAAGTGTTTACGGAAGGGGTGTGTTGCCTTTTTGGCACACATCGTGGATAAAGAAGCTGCTGAGCCCAGGATTGAAGACATTCCGATCGTAAGAGAATATCCTGAAGTCTTTCCAGAAGACTTGCCAGGGTTGCCGCCACAAAGACAAGTCGAGTTCCACATCGACTTGGTTCCAGGCGCCTCGCCTGTAGCCAAGGCACCCTATAGACTTGCACCGTCGGAGATGCAGGAGTTGTCGACACAACTCCAAGAGCTATTGGATAAAGGATTCATCAGACCAACCTTCTCGCCCTGGGGAGCTCCGGTTCTGTTCGTTAAAAAGAAGGATGGTAGCTTTCGTATGTGTATAGACTACCGCGAGCTCAACAAGTTGACTATCAAGAACCGTTATCCTTTGCCAAGGATTGATGATTTATTTGATCAGCTGCAAGGTTCAAGCTTCTATTCGAAGATCGATCTTCGCTCAGGATACCATCAACTAAGAATACAAGAGGAAAGTATCCCGAAGACGGCCTTTAGGACTCGTTATGGACACTATGAGTTCTTGGTTATGCCGTTTGGATTGACAAACGCACCGGCAGTTTTCATGGACCTGATGAACCGAGTCTGCAAGCCGTACCTGGATAAGTTTGTGATCGTGTTTATTGATGACATTCTAATCTACTCAAAGACAAAGGACGAGCACGAACAACATTTAAGAGCTATACTAGAGCTACTTAAGAAGGAGAAGTTATACGCTAAGTTCTCAAAGTGTGAGTTTTGGCTACGCGAAGTCCAGTTTCTTGGTCACATGGTAAATGGAAATGGAATTCATGTTGACCCCACAAAGATCGAGGCGATCAAGGATTGGGAGACTCCAAGGATGCCAACGGAGATTCGACAGTTCTTAGGTTTGGCTGGCTATTATCGAAGGTTTATTGAGGATTTCTCAAAGATAGCTCAACCCCTGACCGCACTCACACAGAAGGACAAGAAGTTTGATTGGGGCGACAAGCAAGAAGAAGCGTTTCAGTTGTTGAAGAACAAGCTTTGTGACGCACCGATTCTATCTCTACCCGAAGGCACGGAAGACTTCGTGGTATATTGTGACGCCTCGCGTCAAGGTTTGGGCTGCGTGTTGATGTAACGCCAGAAAGTTATAGCCTATGCCTCACGCCAACTGAAGATACACGAGAAAAATTACACCACCCATGATTTGGAACTGGGTGCGGTGGTGTTTGCATTAAATATCTGGCGACATTATTTATATGGCACACGATGTACGATCTTCAATGATCATAAGAGCCTGCAGCACATATTCAATCAAAAGGAGCTTAACATGAGGCAAAGACGTTGGGTTGAACTGTTGAACGAGTATGATTGTGAAATCAAGTATCATCCAGGGAAGGCGAATGTGGTCGCCGATGCCCTAAGTCGAAAGGAGAGGATCAAGCCCATAAGGGTTAGGGCTTTGCAAATGATCATCCAGACGGACCTCTCCTTGCGCATTCGTGCCACGCAGAGAGAAGCTCTCAAAGAAAGGAATATCGAGGATGAATACCTCCGTGGGATGGAGAAGCAGTTGATACCAAACGAGGAAGGAACCTTGTGCTTCATGAAACGGATTTGGGTTCCTCTGTTTGGTGGATTGAGAAAGGTTATTTTTGATGAAGCTCACAAGTCACGGTACTCGATTCATCCAGGAGCGGATAAAATGTACCAAGATCTTAAGGATTTCTATTGGTGGCCAAGGATGAAAGGCGACGTTGCGGTATATGTTAGCAAATGCTTAACGTGCACCAAGGTAAAGGTCGAATACCAAAAACCTTCAGGTCTCCTGCAGCAACCTGAAATACCCAAATGGAAATGGGAACAAATTTCTATGGACTTCATAACGAAACTGCCGAAGACACCCAAGGGCCATGACACGATCTGGGTAATAGTAGACCGTCTAACAAAGTCTGCACACTTCTTGCCGATCAAAGAAAAAGACAACACGAGTAAACTTGCGGAGATTTACATGCGAGAGATCGTGGCACGTCATGGAGTGCCTCTCTCAATTATCTCAGATAGAGATGGGAGATTTGTATCGAGGGTTTGGCAATCCTTCCAAGAAGCTTTTGGATCGCAGTTGAATCTGAGCACTGCATTTCATCCGCAAACTGATGGCCAAAGTGAAAGAACTATTCAGACATTGGAGGACATGCTGAGAGCATGTGTAATGGATCTAGGTGGTAGCTGGGATAATCATTTACCATTGGTCGAATTTTCGTACAACAACAGCTACCGCACAAGTATTGGAGCCGCGCCATTTGAAGCTCTTTACGGACGCAAGTGTCGATCACCACTATGTTGGGCTGATGCAGGTGATAGGCAGCTCGCTGGTCCCGAAATCGTCCAAGAGACGACAGACAAGATTGCGCAAATTCGAAAACGCATCGAGGCGGCTCGCGACAGACAAAAAGCCTATGCAAATCCAAACAGGAAGTCCGTGGAATATCAAGTTGGGGATATGGTTTTGTTAAAGGTTTCACCCTGGAAGGGTGTGGCACGCTTTGGGAAGCGTGGGAAATTGAATCCGCGTTACATTGGCCCTTTCAAAATCCTACAAAGGATTGGGGTTGTAGCATATAAGTTGGACCTGCCTGCTGAACTCAATGGTGTTCATGATACATTCCATGTATCGAACCTGAAACGGAGTCCAACTCAACACACCGTTGTCATTCCTGCTGACGAAGTTCACATCGATGACACACTCCGCTTTGTTGAAGAACCTGCTGAGGTCACTCATTGGAAGATTAACAAGACACGCCGGAATAGTGTCAAGCTCGTCAAAGTGCGATGGAATGCTAGACATGGGCCAGAATTCACGTGGGAACGTGAGGATCGTATGAAGGCCAAGTACCCACATTTATTTCCTAAGACCCCTGCAACTAGGCGTAGGACCTTAAATTTCAGGACGAAATTTTCTTAACGGGGGGAGAATGTGACAACCCTAAAAAATTTCAGGTACTGTACAAATTAATTAATCTTAATTACGTGCTTAATGACTGTGCTTGATTACAACTGATAGTTTAAAGTGCTCTATGATTCTATATCATATATACATGCATCATATTTTATACAGTCACTCCATTCATTACACACCTACATTAGTGACATACTTGATGCACTCAGCACAGTTGACACACTGAACGGTTGATTCAGAAATAATGCTGACAATGCCAGCACTTAGACAGACAATATTATTATGGCCAGTATGAGCCAGGGATAGAGTACTACACTGGTTTGTAGTGTAGGAAAGTGAGGACCATAGGACTGCGTCATTAGGTGATACATATAATGCTGGGAAGTGCCTAAAACACCCTTTAAATACAGAATTCTGCTTTCTTTTATTAAATTCAGCATTTTATTATACCAGTAGAATACGCAAATATAGCAGAGTGGTCCTGTATACTTTCCTAAGTACCAGGAATATTTTCGTTACAAAAAGATGCATAAAAGACGCTATACAGTACAATTTAACACTTTAACAGAACGATACGTAACCGAACAACCGGACAGTACCCGGGACACCAAAATTTCGACAGAAACATTTTTATATTATTCTTAAATAATCATGGTCACAATATATCCCTACACACTATAGAAACATGTCATACACCCACTATTTTAGAAAATACCCTTAACCCTTATTTACTTACCTACTAATAATCAAAATTTTCATATTACCCCCCCTAACCGAATTCAGCCCCCATCATTTCAATATATTTTGTCTTGATTTTGTGATTATCCTCCTAATTGTGGATTGGCCAAAAGGATTTCAATCATAACCTTAGAGTAGGGTGGCTCTTTATTTTCCAAGAAATATCCATCATTTCTTCAAGATACACACTCCACCTCTCCCTCTCTCCCCCATTTCGGTTCTACATAACCGAAACCACACCCCCTCACTCTCATACATTCATCTCTCTCACTAACAAGCCCCATTCCAAGCTCCAAGATTGATCCATAGAGGTGCAAGTTAAAGTGCTCTCAAGGAAGCCTTGTTCAAGCCTTTCTCACCATCATTCTTCATCATCCTTACACTAAGATTTTTACCCTAGCCTTGTGCTAGTAGTAAGTCTCTTCACGCTCTTGTTTCCTCTTGTTATTTGTTATGATTCATAGTAGGATGATGTTGATAAATCACAAATGCTAAAACACTAAAAATATGAACTTGAAACTCTAAATAAAAACCCTACATAAAAAGTTTGTATGAAGTTGAAATCAGGCTGGTTTAGGGTTGGTTAAAGCATGATTGAGGTTTGAACATTAAATCATCGATAAACCATGGTTAGGACCTTTGTTGATGCGTTTTTAGTGACTTCTACAATGTAAACAGCTTGCTGATTGAAATTTCCAGCCAACTTCAACAGGCTGTAACTGGGTCATTTTTAATCGAAAAACTGAATTTCTGGAGTCTAAATTGTGTAATTTTGAATAACCGAACAAATGGCACTGGAATCGTAATTTTTTGAGGTCGTTTACTATTTTTAAAGAATTATTTTTAGACAGCAGCTAAAGCTGAAATATTTCTGCTGAAAAAGTGTGTTGTATTCAGAGTCAAAACCCGAAACCTGAGCAGAATCAGCTCATGGAATTTTTACTGTAGATGGTCACTGTTGTTTCCGTGACCCTCCAACTGGAATTTCGTCGATCCGACCTACGATTGATTTTTAGTGAATTTTTCCGTAAAACTGCAATCAGAAAGTAACAACTCTGATTGCAGTCGGGTAAAAGAATTTTTATATAAAATTTGTAATGAACTGGTCCCCGAAACTTTTACACAATAAATTTTGGATTATATATGACATTCTGTAAAAATTTGAGAATATTTGGAAAAGGATAACTATTTTATTTAAATACTCGAAAACAGTCCAGTTTTGTTTAATAAAGCTGAAAAGACGTAAGTGGTGTATTGCATGTATGTTTGTCGGGTTGGCTATGTGGGAACACTCTACGAGATATTTGTAAAAGAAAATAATATGCTTTTAAGCATGGACCCCTCTATTTACAAAGGAGGCTATGGCGAAATTTTCCGAAACTTCTAACACTTAGTAAATATTTGCTTTCTAAGACTAAAATTTACTAGAACATTGAACGAACAAATATTTATCACACGAATCAATATAAGTAACACAACTCCAAACATTAAACTCTAAGCCAAGGCACGGCCCATTCGTCTAATAGACATTAGTACGTGTAGGTTGTCGTGTAGCAGACAGAGTTTGAGATTCGGTACAAGACGCACTACTGTGAGTTCATGTCCCCCTTTTCCCTTAACTATTTTTAGTTTTACTTTTCGGGGGTGAAATACATGTTACAGATATTTACAGACATTTACAGACTTTTATTATGGTATGGTTAGCTTAAGGAGGGTTTTTATTACGCGATCATGTGAGTGGTGGGCACAACACTTAAGGCCATTAATCCTCATAGAAGGACCAAGGGACATGAGTGATAGATCTATTTGGGTGTAGCAAGCCCACACCCATGAGGTCGGGGCGGCCCATAGTGGTGACTATGTCTTCATACCGGAGACAAATTTGCTAGGTTTGAGTCTTCCTGCATCATTTCACACATACTATTGGTTTTGCAACCCAATGGTGATCAGGTTTTTCCTTAATTGCTACGTACCAGGGATTTTTACTTATGCAGACATTTTAAAGGCTTTTATATACTCACCTACACATGAACTCGCTCAACTTTTTGTTGACTTTTTCAAATCACATGTATTTCAGGGAATGAATAGGATCTGACAAGTGGTGCATGTTAGCTACGTACTAGATAAGGATGTCATCCAGGGTCATAGGGTTTTGGAAGTGCAACTCATTCCTGGACGGGTTGCATGTCTTAAATCCTCGTTTTGTTGGTAGTTCTTCGTTGAGTCTTATGAACTCATTTTAAGCAAGTCATGGTTTGTAACGTATTCAGTGGTTGATGTTTTTTTTTTAAAAGACAATATGTTATGCATTTTCTAAAATATTTTAATGGATGAACATTCCGTATTTTATCATATAGCATTGTTGTGATTGTTGCTATGGTATTAAGAAGTCACACCAATTAAACCCACGCTTCCGCAAAAGCCAGGGTGTGACAGGGAATCAAAAGTGTCACAAAAAGATACATAAAGCACACTAAACTGCAAGGTTTAGCACTTTAACGAACCAGTAACCAACCGAACAACCGGACACTACCCGAAACACAAAATTTACACTAGAAGCACTGTTTTAACATTACCAAGCTAGTTATGGTCCCCGAACATCATAACACCATATAAATATCAAGTAACTAACATAACTAACTAATACTTGAATTTTTTCCTTAAACTAACTAAACTAGTTAAACCTAACCTACTACCCCCCCCCCCCCCCACCTAGTAATCGCCCATACCCACCTCCATACCCCCAAGATTTTATTTCCATATTATATTGGATATGTAAGTTCTTTACTAAACATAAAATACAAAGGTTAAATACATGAAATGGGTTATAAGAAGACATGAGAGTATCTTGAGTTCATAAACTTCACACACTAACACACACTACTCTCATCTCTTCCCCTCTCTTGCTCTCGGCCGAACATAGCACCACGATCATCATCATTTTTCATCCAACATACAACCATTCCAAGTATATACCAAGGTGCTAGAGGCAAGACTAAGGAGCTTGGTGGCCTTGAAGCTTGAAGAACCTCTCTTGTTTGCTTTTATCCATCTCATTTCTTCACTTGATCATCCCTAGCCTTGTGCTAGTGGTAAGAGTCTTGAACTTGCTAGTTTACTTCCTTTTTTAGTGGTTAAAGAAGAATCATAATAAAAAACTTGAAGAACACTAAAGATCATAAGAAGTAAACTTGAACATAAGCATGTTTAATGAAGTAATCTTGATGAATATGAGTTGTTATGCTTGTTGATCATTGATTGTTTGTAGAAATGATGTTGATCATCATAAGATCTTGCTAGATCATGATTAAAAACATAATCTAGCAAGATGAGAAAGTAGAAATGTTGTAGGATGATAGATCATCCACACATGAATCATGAACTTGAAAGAATACTTTGATTTCTTGAAAAATAATGATCAAAGTAAGTTATTAATCATGTAGATCAAAAGATTTATGAATGGTTTTTCAAAGAAACCAAGTTAAAAATATGAGTTCCATTTAATCTTGGTTCTTACATAAACAAATCTTATTTTTAGTGGTTAAACAAGTGTAGAAACACTTGTGTAACAAGAAGAATGCATAAAGAAATATTTTTAGAAAATATGACAAGAAGTTGTAAACATCTAACTTCTTTAAAAATGGAGTTTTTAAGGAACTAATCACATTTTAAAGGGTAACAAGACTTATTAAGAACACTAGTAAGTTACTACAAATTTTTACAAATATTCAAGTTCATGAAGTAGTAGATTATTACTTGATTTTGGCAAAATTGGTAAGTGTAAGTGTAAGTTGTTTATTGTTGATTGTGGATTGATTGTGATGAGTTTTACAAAAGAAAATGATATGCTTGAAAGCATGGAAACCTCCATTTTTAGGGGAAACTATGGCAAAATTTTCTAAAAATCCAAACACTTAGAAAAATATTTATTAACTTACACTTACAAGTGTATTTCAAACTGTAAATTGTTACAAAAGCTTTGCCATAGATATTGTTACAAAAATATAAATATTGAAGGTTGGTTTTCATAAATAAAAGTGACTAAATGTGTATTTAGGAAATATATATTTAGAAGTCACATGTGTATGATTATTTGTATACTTGGTGTATTAGTTATATTATTTTAGGATTTGAAATAATATAACTCACAAAAATACCAAGAATTACCATCCAAAATATTACCAAAATTCCAATGAATAAATATACACATTTCACACAAAATATTGGTGAAACCGAACTATGAAATAAGACTTACAAAAATATTCTAGAATTTATTCACAAAGTATATTTTGGTAAATAATATTTTGTTCACAAAGAAATGAAAATATGATTTTTACAATTCTACAAGAATATATCATATTTTTGACAAGAAGAAATATATTATTTTTGACAAGTATGAAATATATATTTTCTTACGCAAACATGAAATACAATATTTTTGGGAGAAATGTTTATCTTCTCAAATAAATATGAAATATATCATTTTTGAAGAAAAAAGAGTTTATATATATTTTCCAAGTTGGACTTGAAAATATATTGTTTTTGGGAACTTATAAGAGAATACAATATTTTTGCTAAAGAAAAATTATAAATAATTTTTCTAAATGATATTTAATACAATATATATTTTGAGAATATATATTGGTGAACTTTTAATAAAGATAATATTCCGGAAAAGTTAATATGAAATTAAGTAAAAGAATACTTAATAGTTACAAGAAGATACGTATCCTCGTACGTATAAATACACACCGGAATACGACTCTAGTACATGGCAAAAATATACAAGTGTAAGAATACGAATACAGATACCCCCATCCTTGGGAAGGAAATACAAGTATAAATACCTGGGAAGTATTATGACAATAATATTGTTTAACAATTATTCCAAAACTTATAAATATAATTTAAGTTAAAATATTTATTATCTTAACAAATAATTATATAACGTGGAATAATATCGAAGATACGGAGAAACGTAACTCAGAAACATTAATACTAAGTCAAGGTACGGCCCGTTCATCTAATAGACATTAGTACGTTGTAGGTAGCCGTGTTTACCCGAAGGAGCTTGAGTTACGATTGTTGAAGACACAAGACTGTGAGTTTCGTGACCCCCTTTTCTTTTAACTGTTTTCAGTTTTATAACTTCGGGGGTGAAGTACATGTTACAACTGTTTACAAACATTACTAATTTGGTATGGTTAGCTAAGGAAGGGTATATCTAGATCATGTGAGTGGTGGGTATAACGCTTAAGGCCATCAATCCTCGTTGTAGGACCGAGGGACATGAGTGATAGATCTATTTGGTTGTAGCGAGCCCCACCCATGTTGGACCAGGGTTTGGCCCATGGGTAGACTATGTCTTACAGCCGAAAGCCCGGTGCAAAGTCTGCTAGGTTTGAGCTTTCCTGCATCACTTCACACATATCAATGGCCTTGCAAATCATTGGTGATCTGTTTTTCCTTGTTTCTTACATACCGGGATTTATAAACTTACATACATACTTACAATGATTTCAAAGGTTTATTCTAGGGGTGAGCAAAAGGAAAAACCCGACCGGACCCGACCATTACCCGACCCGACCCGAGAACCGATCAAACATGAAATACAAAACCGATTCACTACCCTAAATATAGGGTCGATTCCGGTTCATAGGTCCAAGTCGGGTTTCACCATGAAAAGAACCGAGAACCGACCCGACCCGACCCTATTTTATATGAAAAATTGGAACCGATCTAAATACCTAGGTACTTGGGTTCGGGTCGGGTTGGGTATATTTTCGGTTCGGTTCTCTGTTATTTTCGGTCCGGACCTAAACTTGCTCACCCCTAGTTTATTCATACACACAAACAAACACACGAACTCGCTCAACTTTTGTTGATGTTTTCAAACTACATGTATTTCAGGGAATTAGATGTGGATCTGGCGGGCGTTCAGAAGTTTCAAGTGTGGTTTAAAAATAAAAGATGTCATCCATGGTCTTAGGGTTTGGTCAGTGTGTCTTATCCTGGATGAGACACGTCTTCCAAATCCTGGTTTCATTTAATGTCTTTTGTCGAGTCCTTGTGAACTCTTAAACAAGTTGCATGGTTTGTACTCGAATTTGAATTTCTATGTCTTAAAACAATGATGTTATTATGTTGTTAAAACTTATTTAATGGATGAACATCTTCAGTTTCATCATATAGATGTTATTATGATTGAATGCAATGGTATTAAGAAAGTCACACCATAATCACGCTTCCGCAAAAGTCAGGGTGTGACATTTTCTTCCGTATAATGCCTCAAATGGTGCCATTTGGATGCTAGAGTGATAACTGTTATTGTACGAGAATTCGACTAAAGGTAAGTGCGCGTCCCAATTACCACCGAAATCTATGACACACGAGCGAAGCATGTCTTCGAGGGTACGAATATTTCTTTCAGTCTGACCGTCGATTTGGGGATGGAAAGCGGTACTTTGATTGAGAGTAGTACCGAGAGCAGATTGGAACGTTTCCCAAAGACGCGAGGTAAACCTACCATCGCGGTCAGAGATGATGTCACGAGGTGTCCCGTGTCGATAAATAACTTCGTTGGTATAGATTCGAGCTAATCGTTCTACCTTGTAGTCTTCTCGTATCGGCAGAAAGTGAGCGGATTTGCTAAGACGGTCAACGATAACCCAGATGCTGTCGTGACCTAATGGCTTGCGCGGGAGTTTCATTATAAATTCCATGGCTATACTCTCCCATTTCCACATGGGGATCTCGGGTTGTACGAGTAAGCCAGAGGGACGTTGATGCTCAGCCTTGACTTTGGAACAAGTCAGGCATTTCGAAACATAGATAGCGATATCCTTCTTCATGCCCGGCCACCAGTACTTGTAGCGCATGTCCTGGTACATTTTGTCAGCACCGGGATGAATAGAATACCGATATTTGTGGGCTTCGTCGAGCAGAATCTGTCGCAATTGGTACGCTTGGGAATCAAAATTCGGTCTAGATAATGGAATATACCATTCGATTTATTCACCACTTGTTCGCCATTATTGATGATCCTTTCTTTCTTCAAAGTACGTTCGGTAAAACAAGCATGTTGGGCGTCGTGGATGAGAGCTTCGAGATTATGCTGGGCTTGAGAATTACGAACGCTATGCAAATAGCTTCGTCGACTGAGAGCATCGGCAACGAAGTTTGCTTTTCCTGGATGGTAACGAATCTCACAGTCGTAATCGTTGAGGAGTTCAACCCATCGATGTTGGCGCATATTCAGCTCTTTCTGGTCAAAGATGTGTTGTAGGCTCCTATGATCGGTGAAGATCGTACACTTGGTACCGTAAAGGTAGTGTCGCCAAATCTTTAACGCAAAAATAACTGTACCTAGCTCGAGGTCGTGGGTTGTATAATTCTTCTCGTGGATCTTGAGCTGTAGAGAGGCGTACGCGATAACCTTGTCCAGTTGCATGAGAACACAACCAAGACCAATGTTAGAGGCATCGTAATAGACTACAAAATTGTCGTTTTCGTCGGGCAGTGAGAGCACGGGAGCATTACAAAGCATAGCTTTGAGAGTTTGAAAGGCCTCCTCTTGTTCGGTTCCCTAAACAAAAGGTTTATCCTTATGCGTAAGCGAGGTAAGCGGTACATCGATTTTTGAAAAGTCAGCGATGAATCGGCGATAGTAACCCGCCAATCCAAGAAAAGAACGAACTTCAGACGGGTTCTTTGGTGTAACCCAACTCTTAACAGCTTCGATCTTCGCAGGATCGACATGAATTCCTTGACTATTGACGATGTGACCGAGGAATTGAACCTCCTCAAGCCAAAATTCACACTTTGAGAACTTGGCATAGAGACGGTTTCCCTGGAGTAACTCAAGAACCAAATGTAGATGTTGCGAGTGTTCGGTTTTTGACTTGGAATAGATCAGGATATCATCGATGAATACGATGACAAAGCGGTCGAGAAAGGGTTCACACACGCGATTCATTAGATCCATAAAGACTGCGGGAGCGTTAGTCAAACCAAAAGGCATGACAACAAACTCGTAGTGACCATAGCGGGTTCAAAAAGCGGTTTTAGGTATATCTTCTTCCTGAATTCGTAACTGGTGATAGCCTGAGCGTAGATCGATCTTCGAGAAACACGTAGCACCTTGTAGCTGATCAAACAAATCATCGATTCGAGGCAAGGGATAGCGATTCTTGATAGTAAGCTTATTCAACTCCCTATAGTCGATGCACATCCGGAACGATCCATCATTCTTTTTGACGAAAAGGACAAGCGCGCCCCAAGGAGAGGTGCTAGGGCGAATGAAGCCTTTATCAAGCAGTTCCTGGAGCTGACTCGAGAGTTCACGCATTTCAGAGGGAGCGAGACGATAAGGTGCTCTAGCAACAGGATTTGCTCCAGGAATGAGGTCGATTCGGAAATCGATATCACGAGTGGGAGGTAAACCATCAGGAAAAACGTTAGGAAACTCACGAACCACGGGCACCTTGTCTATTGCCTGAACTTCCTTTTCTTCCGCTACTACGATATGTGCCAAGAAAGCTTGGTATTCCTTGTGGAGATACTTGCCAGCTTGGATACACGACATGAGTTGTAACTTATTCGAAGCGACTTCGCCATAAACACACAATTGATCACCGTTCGCGAGAGAGAAACAAATCATTTTATCGAAGCAAACAATTTCAGCATGATTTTCCCGAAGGAAATCCATACCTACTATGACATCAAAGCTACCAAGTTGCATCGGGATGAGATTGATCGGGAAAACGTGCCCGTTGAGATCGAGAGTACAGTCACGAAGGACAGCGCTAACTGTGACGGTTCTTCCGGTGGCAACTTCTACGTCGAATGTTGATGGGAGGTTAACGTGCTTACGATTTAGGAGCCTTTCGAGTTCGAACGATACAAAACAGTTATCGGCTCCAGTATAAAATTAACACGAAGTATATATACCATTTACAAGAAACGTACCATTAACCACGTTGTTGTCTGCCTGAGCCTGGCAGGCGTTGATGTTGAAGATACGCCCGCGGGTTATTTGCTGAGCTGGCTGCTACTGCTGCTGCTGCTGTTGGTGATGTTGTGGTGCTGGCTGCTGCTGCTGCTGTGGCTCTTGCCTAACCACTCTGTTAGGGCAGACATTTGCGAAGTGGTTGGGATCACCACACGCAAAGCAAGCTCTTGCGTGAGCAACGGGTTCAGGAGCTGCTTACTGTCCTTGCGGAGCTGGTAGAGCAGGAGCTGGAGCTTGAACTGGTGCTTGAGCTTGGCGTGGACCGGTACGGCAGTTAGCGGTGAAATGGCCGTACATGTTATAGTGAACACAGAACCGGCATGCGATTCCAACCAGGTGATGATAAGTACAAGTAGGGCAGAGCGGGTATGGTCCAGTGTATGCACGCTTGGCAGGCAGTGCATTGACCATAGGCGCCGCTACTTGGCGGTGTGGAGGTTTCGGTTGAGCCGATACAGCTTGAAGTGGTGCGGCAGTAACTGCACAGTTCTTGTTGCTGGAGCTGTTGTTCTTTCTCTTGCGACGTGAGAGCTTTGAAGATTGCGGTGCGGCGGTTTCAGCGGTGGTAGCAACGGTGACTTGATGCAGATTCTTGGAGGCTTTATCAAAGTAACCAGCCCTGACTCGCTTATCGTTAATCTCGGTGGCGAGCAGGTAGGTTTCCTCAATGGTTGTCCTCTTTGCAGCCTGAACAAAATCTATAACACAATCCGGCAGAGCACGGATATACTTCTTAATCGTAATCTCGGGGGTAGTAACTTGACCCTGACAGAGGATACTCAGCTGCTTGAAGCGAGCAGTTAAACCAGCGTTATCCCTGCCATCCTGCTTGATATGCCAGAATTCGTCCTCTAGCTTTTGGAGTTCATGGGGAGGGCAGAACTCTTGCATCATGATGTCCTTCAACTCGTCCCACGTCAGCCCAAAAGCTGCATCGTTCCCTCGTTTGTTTCTCTTGGCGGTCCACCAATCTAGAGCTCGGGATTGGAAGACGCCGGTGGCGTTAATAGTGCGAAGGTTTTCCCGACAGCCACTCTGGCGTAGGGTGACTTCGATTGAATCAAACCATTGGAACATGGCCGTAGGCCCATCTTCGCCGGTAAATTCTTTCAGACCGTAGGCTTTGAACTCCTTGAAGCTAAAAGTAGCCTTGGGAGTATCAGTCCTGGATTCTTCTGAAGACTTGCTAGTATTCTCATTCAATTCACTGACGATCTGAGGGATAACTTTCACCATTTGTTTAGTGACGAGAGCGGCGATTCGTTTATCCTCGCGATTACGTTGAGCGGAGCGAGCAGTGTGTGATCCGAATGATAACATTGTCTGCAACAGACACCGTCACAGGGCTCAAACACAATTTCGATTAACCCTAGTATAGTCTAGTGAATTCACAAAGAGCTACTTTATAAAGCACAGGAACACATCAAGGCACAAAATCACGTAGGCACAAAATCCACATAATCACATAAGGACAGAAGCACATAAGCACGTAGTCCACATAAGCACGAAAACATGTATTCAACTATATTTTGCCCGTATTGACCTACATATATTGCACGTATTCACCTATCCTTCATAGCAGCGATTTTGATTTGAGAGTTGCGAGCAGTAAGTACACATCGAGTATCATGCGATTTGTTAGCATATTGAGATGTGCGTGCAGTGCGAGTTGTGTGTGTTAGTCAAAGCGAACAGCGAAAAGCGAGTAAATCACCAAAATTGAAACACATAAACACATGAAATCACATAAAAACATACAAATTCACATAAAATCGATAGTTCTCAAAGTTGGAGATGGCGGATTTAAGAATCGAAACACATAAAATCGAGAAGAGATTGTCTGGGTGCGAGACATTGATTGCCCAAAGTGATTCGACTATTCTCAAGGACTTCGTATACACGCTTTGACCTAATAGACTGTACTCTATCACCGACACACAGAGAATGGCACGCATCCTTTTGGTTACTCACGCGAATCAAGTCGTCGGAATCCATCGAGACTTTGGTGAGAGTTTTGTAAAAAAAATTTATAATAAGGAGTAGGGCGTGTCGTCAAGATGCGGGTCTCACCCCTAACTTAACAACTCGGCCAAAACAATCTTAGATGGAGGGTGAGACTTCCGTTGAGGTATGGATTTCACTCCTAACTCAACGTAAATTCTCGTGTCGAACGAGTGATTTGGTTGAGAGTTTGCGGTTTTCACACCTAGTCTCAACCAGATCGCCCGTTTGTGTGTGCGCCCAGCCTTAGGAAAGGCTGATCTTACGCGGAACTGTAGTATGCGAGGTTCGTGCAAGAGTACAGTGTACAACGAGTTCGAGCGAGATATAGCGAGTAAGCTTGTACAAAACCTATACCGGGTATGCACGAGTCGGTCTATTGGCACTTAGACTATAGACTAGGTCATTTCTAAGACATCGACCTGGACTAGGTCGAGTCTTGCCTAATTCCCTATAGTTATGGCTCTGATACCAATCTGTCACACCTCAACCGATGGTGGAAACATCGGGGTGCGGCACTGAGCGAAACAGATTGTCCAAGAGAAATTCCATAACAACTAAATTACCGGATAGTTAATATTATGTCCCATACCATAATCCATCAAGTAAAATCAATTATTATAGACCTATCTCTAGGCAAATCATTGTTCCGACAACTCAAAATAAATAAATTGTCTTTGTTTCTAGACTCTCCTACTCGATTTCCACGAAAGCAAGAGCACAACATCCTAAGCATTCAAACACTTGTCACATACGTTAAAATAGAGGTCAATACACATAGTGTAAAGGTGAGCATACAAGTTTAATAGTATAATAGATTACGAAGGCGTTTACGCATAACCATCATGTAACATGTATAGTGTGAAGCAAGTAGGTTATCGACAATGAAATATGCACAGACGTGACTGTGAGTTGTAGAATGCGTAACACATATCACCACCGTGACATGCGAGAAAAGCCCTTAACAACCCCTGTCCACGACAGGTGCTGAGTCCAAACTATAGTACTATCGTTGCTAAGGTGTCAGGCAACAATCACTGTGTAAACATAACATACAAGCATTCATCGAGTAACACGTCTAACATGCAGTAACGGTTAGCATATAAAAGTGTTTGCGTTGTGTGATCGATGTGATTTGATATAGGTAACGTATGTAACACCCAAAAGTGCTTAAAGTAAAAAGGGATTGAGTATACTCACAAATTGTGTTTAATAACTAAACACTCTCTTGGATTGAAGGGAGCGCTGAGAGATTAGCCTAAATAGTTAACGATAGCATAAGCGAAATGAATGGCGCGTTAAACGGAGAAGTGGAACAAGTGACAAACGGTCATCCGATCGGATGACAATCCGAACGGATGGTCATTCGATCTAATGACAATCCGTTCGGATGGTCATCCTTTCGGATGGCCATTCAGTCGGATTGACATTCGTTTGGGATGGATGTGTATGTGTATGATGTGACTTCGAAGTTTACGTTGTAGCATTTTGAAAACAGAGAAGTATCTCTACCTTTCAGGTCACTCGATCGAACGGTCGTTCGATCGGATGGGGATCCGTCGGTTAGACATTCTCAGAGAACAAGTTCACAGCAGGATTGTCATTCGATCGGATGGTCTTCCGATCGGATGGCAATCCGTTAGAAACTGATGATCTTTGAAAATTATAAAAGTTCAGGTGTTGAAGATCTTGTGCAATCCGATCGGATTGTCATTCGATTGGATGGCAATCCAATCGGACGACAATCCGTCAACAATCTGATCGTTTGATACTTGAATATTTTTGTTAAGTTTTGAAAGTTTTTCAGTTTGATTGAGACGGGATGACTACGTATTGAACAACAGGAACCCCATCAGACCCAGGTTATTCGATCGAACGGGAATCACCCCAATCTGATCAGTTAACTGTTCGTGACGGATGTTCATGCTCAACCGAAATCGGTTGTCTCGTTGATAGGATTCAGATCTCAAACCGACACATCACTAGAGAAGAGTGGAAGGCCTGAACGAGCTCCGATTCTATCGGTTTTGAGTGCATTGAGTGTAAAAGAGTTGAAAGAAAGTTACAAAACCATCCTACAATCCTTTTAACCTTGAGAATGTTTAGATCTAGATGAAAATAGTGTTAAATCATGTGGAAATCATGTAGATTTGAGTTGTTCTTGGTGGAATGAGGCCAAGGCTTGAAGTTCATAAGAACTCCATGATGACATCACCCTAAAACACCTCAAATCCGCTGATTTCACGGTTAAAAGTTAGGATTCAAAGGTGAAAATGGTGAAGAAGTGTGTGTAAATCATAGAAGTACAAGATTTGAGTTGAAAACTTACAAGAATCGCGAGAAATCGAAGGAAAAGAGGGCTTGAGCGTGCTGTTCGAACGAGAGAGAGGTCACATCACTGTTGGTGATGTGACAGGGGGTATTTATAGGTTTCCAAAAGAGGAAAGAGGAGCATATGTGTCAGATCGGATGGCACCTCGATCGGATGGCCATCCGATCGGATGGTCATCCGTTCGGATGACCATTCGATCGAATGGTCATTCGATCGAGTGGTCCTGAGAGTTAGAATTTGGCGTTTTGTTTTGCGTCTAGAGCGTTGCGATGCGTTCTGAGTGAGCGATGCGATAGTATTACCCATTAGTTACACAAGCAACCTAACTACTATATCTAACATACAATCACTATAAATAACTTGCATTTAGCGTTTGCGATTAGATTACGTTGCGATAGAATAGCGATTGCGTTTGCGATTAAACACCTCATAAAACATAACATGCACAAGTAACACCTAGTAGCATACAAACGTAAAACAATATCCAGAACACATAATTCGAGCTGCGATGCGATTAGCGATAAGTTGATTAGCGATTAAACTGCGATTAAACCTTGATTTGTTATAGATACTTCACATAATACAACTAAAGCAAACGAATAATAGAATTTGGTTACAAGTCGAAAAGTACAATCAGCAGTTGAGCAAGGAGTGACAGATCGCAATTAGCAATCTTTTCTTCCTTTGACTTTGACTTTAACTTGTACTTTGACTTCAAAAAGTCAGGTTGTTACATTTACTATCCTCCCCCCACACTTAAATTACACATTGCCCTCAATGTGTCCCAAATAGAATTTATTTTGGTAAAATGTGTAAAAAGTGTGAAAATAGCAAAAATGTTTGGTTACTGGAACTTGCAGCACGGGGGCGTGCTATGGGGACACAACCCCGTGTCCAAAGTGCCAGTAACAAATTGAAATCAGAAGACTTACAGTGGGGTGGCCACGGGGGCGTGCTGGGTGAGCACGGCCCGTGCCACCTTCTGGACAAATTTTTTTTGACAACAGTAAGTTGGGCACGGTGCATGCTGGGTGAGCACGACCCCGTGCTGCAGCCACTGTTTTGCAGTATATGAGTTGGGAGGCCTCTGATTTACGTGCATGGGTTCCATTTTTCATCATCCATCTGGTGTTTTCGCTTTCCTTAACTCATTTATTTAAAATACCACCATCCAATCATCAATTTCATTTAAAAATAAAAACATTACAAGAAATTAAAAATTACAAACCTACATAAACATAAGATAGATAGATAGATAGATAAGACCTTGAGAAATGCCTCCCCGAGGTCATTTTTAAACAACCCTACAGCTACGAACCTAGATCTATGAATGTTAGATAATGGAGGACTTGAGCTTTTGTGGGAAATACTTAATTAGAGGCCATTGAGCATCTCTTCAATCTCCCATGGAAGGAAAATGTAGGATTCCTCTTCTACCTCCTCTTGAGGGGGGGGGGGGGATTTATCAGAACCTCAAAGGAGACATTGATAGGGGAGGCTCCAGAATCTCATCTTCCCATCCTGTATGTTGTATGACCTCATTAGCAAGGTTCCAATCTTCTTGCGGGAAGATTGGCTCTATCGGAGGCAAGGCCAAATATTCAACCGTTGATGTAAAAGGTTGATTTCTCTAAAACAATATTCTAGCCCCATGGTGAGATAGTTCACACGGTCTATTAGAACTTCCTCCACTAAGGTCATCTTGTCGAGACTCTCTCTCAAGGCACTCACATATCTTACGAGAGTGGCCTCGAGGGAGAGTCTCCTCCCCCTTCTGTGGTTTCTGAAGCTTGTTGATGATTTTCCACTTTTCTAGCTTGACATCTTGAGAGAAAATTACTGACCGTTAAAAAGATATGGAACATCAGAATGTTCAGCACGGCCCCGTGCCAAAGTGGCACGGCCCCATGCTGCTCCAACTGTTCGAGATTCTTAGCTCTAAAAATTTTATTTTACGTTAGATTTGATTGGTTTTTAATTTTCTGAATGCAAATAACTTAAAATAATGTTTTACTAAAGTAAATTTGCAAAACTTTGACCTAAGAATCAAGTGTATGACCCTCCTATTGAAGCTTTTTTAAGCTTCAAGCTTCAATGGAGTTCATGGAAGAATGAAGAAGGGGAAATGACCAAAAGAGGAAAGGACGAGAAGATCAAATGAGACCTTTTTAAGAACATACCTTTTGGGGTATGTGTGAAGAATCTCCAGGATCTTGCCCTTTTGGAATGGTTCCAAACATTCTCCCCAAAGACTGACTTTATAGACAGTGACAACACGCGGGCACGGCTCCGTGCCTGGGCAGCACGGCCCCGTGCCGTCTGCATGTGTCAGAAAATGTTTTCCGTTAGATGAACACGAGCTACGTCATCACTGACACGACCCCGTGCCGAAAAATACGAGGGGCACGGCCCCGTGTTTTATTCCGGCACGCCCCATGTTTTTAGAAGAATCTTGGGCATGACCCCGTGTTTAGAGTTTTTATGAAGATTTTCAAGGTTTTTAAGGAATTATCCGACATCGAGTGGTTCTTTACTGGTTGGAACAACACTGTATTGCCGGATATTGTGACACCCGACTTTTCAGGCCGTACCGTACAACTGTAACACGTGTTGTGAATAGACAAAAGGCTGTATTTGACTGATTATGACGTTTATATATGATAATTAATGAGTTGGTAAATTTAAACCTTGGTAAAAATTATGTTGGCAACGGTAAGACAAACGCTTATCGCGTAACGGTTAAAATGCGAAACGAACGTCGGTCACCACCCGATCAATGTTAAAATCCTAAAAATAGTCTGTTATGATTAGAATAGTAATTTTAATCTTATTTGTGAGGAAAAAAAATTAAAACGCTAAGAAACTCTATTTTTCGAGTTTGAGCGCGTACCGCGCGATACTGCGCGCATTAGACAAAATACCGTCAACGCAGCCCGTCAAGGCAAATGGTAATTATTTCAGTAATGATTTTGTGTGATTATTTTTATAGAATGATTAAAATAATTTAAAACACACTAAAACGGGATTAAAACGCTAGATAAAATACCCGGTATCCAGTAAAATACCTGTTTTTACACTATAATACATATATGTGTGTGTGGATGTTTGTAGTGTGTGAGAAGAGTGAAAGTTGGTGGCTAGGGGAGGTGCCACCTCTTCTTGGAATTGTGATTATTTGCCAAGTGTAGCCTCATGTCTAAACTAATCATTACAACTCTTATAATACTCCACTTAATGAAACTCAAAGATCAAAATTTCATTCTCTCATTCTCTCTCTCACTAAACTCGGCCGAACACCCCTTACACACACACATTCAAAATTTTCAAACTATTTCTTGAAGAATCAAAGGCATTTCAAGGTGATTCCAAGCTAATATGGATGTTTAGAGGTGATTTCAAGAAGATCCAAGCAAGAACAAAGCCTCATATCACCATCTTTTTCATAAACCCACTAAGAAATCTTGAAGGTATAAACTTACTTTTTTAAAACCACATTCTTGATTTTTAGTGATGATAGAGATGTTGGATGGTTTCTCTTGAACTTGGAATTAATCACAAACTTGAAACTAATAATGAATGAGATTTCAAACAAAGTAAAAATGAGTGTGTATGGCCGAAAATTTGTATGAGTATGTGTATTTAGTTGTGTTTTGATTTTGTTGAATGATTCTTGATTGATTTGATTTGATTCTTGAAAGATGGATTACATGTATGGTTTAAAAAGATGTCATAAAATAATGTTCTAAAAAGGGTTTTCTGATATGAGATGAATATGTTAAAAAGTGAACTTTTGGAAGTTCATATATGTATGTATATGTGTCATATATATATATATATATATATATATATGTATGTATGTATGCATGTATGTAAGTTTTTGTCACATGTTCATAAATGAAAGAATGTTTGCATTTATGTAAAAATGATTAGATGATAACGGAATGGACATGTTTTGATATATATGAACATGAAATAAATATGTTCTTTGATGCATTTAAGATCATGTTGGATGATGGTTTTATGATACGGGTGCATTAGATGCACATACTTAGACATGCATGATGATATGTGATCATAAAAGGATGATTTGAGTGTGATTTAATAAAAATCAGTTTTAAACAGATTATAAACACTAAAATAAAGTTATTTTAAAGTGTTTAGTGACATATAACTTTGTCATAATGTTTACTAGCTTTGCATGTTGTATTTGGTGCATTAGAAGTTTTAAAATACGTGAAATCGCATGATTTATGAGACTTACACAAAAACTGCACTAATCTGATTATAACCACTATTTTAATCAGTAAATAATATGTATTGTGTTAAAATATCAAGTCATTCCGAGTTGGGATGATTATAGAAACGTTTAACGCAAAACTATGCGTTAAAACGGTCAAAAATCGGCTTTTAGAACGATATTTATGAAACTGATTTAGATCTATAAGAAAAATGATGTTTTTAGTTTAAAAATAAGTATTTTAACTAATTTTAAGTTTACTTGGTGTTTGGTTAGTCATACGTGAGTTCTGACGCCCGAAAACGTTACCGAATCGCTAAAATACGTATTTTTCGATCAACATTAGTATGGGTAAATTTTGGGTGAACCTTATGTGTTAAGATGTGTTATGTGATTTAAACATGTGAATGTGAAAATATGTTAAGTTTTAACATGATATTGGAATTTTAGATTTTGCATGTATACTTGTGCGTTTTGTGCAGTAGAAACGGTAAAAATCGCGTTAAATGTGTGACTTGTTTGTCGAGCATGAAATTTGATTCATATAAGATATTTTATGTACATTTGTTTTAAAAATGACAAAATAGATAAGTTAACAACATTTCGCGTGTTTCGATAATAATTTATGTGAACGTTTATATATATATATTATGATGCGCAAATCGTAGATATATTGCGTATAAACAGGAGTGTTAACGGATTTACATGATAACGGTCACCAATAAATTCGTTTAAGTCGCAAGAATATTAAATATATATATATATATATATATATATATATATGGACTCATATATATATTAACGTGCCAACATATTAAAAAACGATGATTTTTCGAGAAAATCTCAAAGTAATGTGAAAATTCTAAGAAACAGAGAAACTTAGTATTTTTGCGATATATTGATTTATAAATCGTTCCTACATATAATAGGACGTGTAGAAATCAAATTGTGGGATTGCGCTATTTAAAAATACGCACCCAAAGGTATGTGTCACTAAACCCCTCTTTTACTGCTTTGTATATGTTTTGGGGGTAGAACACACCAAAAAGGGTTTAATAATGTTTTTGGATTAAAACATACCTTTTAATATAAATTATATATATATTTTCGTTGAAAATGTATGGAGTTTATAAATCATACGTTTCAAGATAAAACGTTTTTGATGAATGTATGTTTGGGGGAGAAGCTGGGATGGTACGGTGTTTCTGAGGAAAAACCGTCCGTGATGTTGGAACGAATATTGCTTGGTCTCAAGAGAGTAAGTAACAGCATAGGCTTACATTTCGGTGGGGATTTCAGGGGATTCGTACAACATCGTATATTAAATTTGTCATATTACTAGGATATATATATATATATATATATATATATATATTGTACATGAGGTAGACATCATATATGGTCCCAATATGGACCCTGCTCCAATGTTGTTGTTTAATCGATTAAGTGATTGCACGCGATGAATTGTTGGTAGATCTATCGGGTTGACAACCCCGTCGTGACCGGTCGCCCCGTGTCAAGTCAAACGACGAATTTAAATTCTTGTTATTGTCTAGCATTGATTATCCATGCATGGTAAATATCTAGTTCGTATTGTCTAGCTAACATACGAGTCTGAACGTTGGCGCTATGAATTTAATATACAAAACTTGGGAAAATGCCTTAATGTCGGGTTTTTAAACTTACGACGGATGACCCGTGGATTTTATTTAGGAAGTAAATGGACTTTCTAAAAATATTATATGGATGTTTTACAATAAACACATAACTATAAAGTTTTCCTTTAAATCAAATTGTTTAAATTGTGAACTCACATTCCTTTGTGTTGACACTTGATTTTAAACGTGTTCTACAGGTACCTGAGTTCGGCTTCGGGAATCATGGCATATGTTGTGGTTGTTGATGCAGGTTTTGTCACTTAAAATGTTGGACTAACTTTAAACTTTCTGGGACAAATGTAATAAGATCCATAAGGATCAAAACAACTTAATTATGTTGTGGTTGTGTCATGTTTGAAACGTAATCTTTAAAATTTATGTTTTAAGTAAGATAATATGTCCAAAAATTTAATGCATCGATCATCAAGATATAAATGGGCACCAACTTCTGTCACCACTACGTTTTATATTCCAATGCGACGTTTTTGGGGTGTGACAGAAGTTAGTATCAGAGCCAATGGTTGTTAGTGAACTAGATGTTTTCGGGAGAAAACACTAGACTTCAACCGAAGAATTTTGAGATTTAAAATCCAAAATTCTCGAAGCCAAGATTTTTAAATAAACATGGAAAGTTTTATCATGTATGAAAACCCATATGTGTTTATGTGCATACGTGATTTTCTGTTTATTTGGGCCTTATGTGTTACTATTCATATTGATCACACACTTACTTGTACGGTTACATATGTGTCATAGATGTCGCACGAGCACGAGGTCATCGAGATCAACGACTCAGGCAGCGAGCTAGATTTCGAGACTTCACCCAGATCCATTCTACCAGAGATACCTATCACGACCCCACAGATGGTTGGTATGGCTGAGTTTGCTTCATCATTCCACGTCGACCCTGCTGCTTTTGCCAGTCAGGTAGACCCCCGATATCCTTTCACTAGCAATGGGTGGATTGATGACCACGATGACGCTCCTCTCTCGATTCATGAGACGGGACAATCATCTGGCACAGTACCAGTTATCGATGACGTGATCAGAGGTGTCCCTGTTATTGGAGGATCTCTTAGTATTGCACCAGTGGTGGACGCCACTATTGTCACGGCTCGACCATTAGAGCCATCAGTTGCTCCACCTGCTACTGTGATTGAGTCTATCGCTGAGGTCCCTCCACCTGTTCTGTCAGAGTCATCTTTACCTGTCTTAGAGTCACGCACACCTACTACGCCTCTATTAGTGTATTATCGCCGTGGGAGTCTGCTGGGGAGGTTACATCTATATCACACGCTGAGATGGCATCTGCTTCTAAGAAGCAGAAAGGGGTTTAGGTAGATCGATGTTGCCACTGTGTCCGACAGTTTGCTACCTTGCGTGGAGAACTGGATACGACCAAGGGTAAGATGAAGGACCTCGAGGGGCAAATGGATTGGTACGATGAGTTGAAGGATCTGGATAACAGTGCGATGGACCGGATGCATTGGAGGATAGTGGATTTGGAGGAGTTGGTCAGGAAGATGCTTGATTTTCTAGGGATGAAGCGTTAGATGTTAGTTGTTGTTGTTTATTTGTGCTTGTTGTGTTAAGACAATTTTAGTACTTCTGTTTGGGGCCTGCGTGCCAGTTATACTTTTGTGATATTAGGTAGAAATTTTTGTGAAAAGTTGTTATGGGTGTCGATGTAGACATACCAAGGATAGTTGGGTTGTACCGAAAACAAGTTTGTTAATTTCTATGATAATATCAGATGGTTTACTTTTGGTTTAAAAGTTGTTCTCATTAATATGTGGATATTATACATGCCCAATGTTTGGTCCACTAACATTTAATGATTGAATTATTTTTGGTTATCGTCTTATGTGATTATTAATGTTGTAAATAATAGAAACGACGAAAATGCTGCCAAAAGCAAGACAGGGTACTGGACTACCTGCCACACTAGAAGAGTTGGCACAACTCATAGCCCAACACGTTAATACTGCCTTGGAACAGCGTAATGCTAACCAGAATGATGGCCAGGAACGTGGATGTGGTGCTCACGGGCATGGTTTTGGTGGGACGCAGATTGGAAACCCTCCAGGTAAAATAATGATCAGAAAGTTTTAGTAGTTCATGTGTTATGATCTCATTGGAACGTATTCCTGATTTTCTTTAACCATATGAACAGTACATAGAAGTATACACAAAACAATCCAGGGTTGCAACCCAAGATCATTTGATGGTGCCCTATGCAATGACGTGGCGACGATATGCGTGATATCAGGCTGCAGAATGAGACAAGCATTCGATTAGTTCATCGTTCTGAACCTAGAACTGGAGATTCGAAGAAGCGTAAACCTGAGAGCTCAAAGAAGAATCTCTAAGAGGAACGTGGGAAGAAACGTAGCTTAGAGAAAGCATGTGTAGCTAACCCTAGAGAATCGGGAAAAGATAATGACGGAGATGGTAGAAGTAGTCCTGAGAAGAAGACTCACGGTGATGGACAAGAGAAGTGCACCAGATGTGGCCGAACCAGACATTTGACTCCCAAGTGTTATGCTAAGAATACATTGGATGTAGTTATGCTCGAGGGATGCTTCGTGTGTGGTGAACAAGGACACTACAAAAGAGATTGCCCAAAACTGAAAGGACAGGATGTAAGGGGCAAAGCCATTGATGCGAGTGCAGGCACGTGAGAATCCTGCTACTGTTACTGGTATGTTTCGAATCAAAAACCAATCTATGTTCATACTTTTAATACCAAAGCTGACTTGAGTTTTGTTTCGAAAAACTCTGAACCATTTTTGTGTTCATCAACAAGTAAGCTGAGTATAAAGTGCCCAATAGAACTAGCAGTTGGTAAGTTGATGGAAACTAGTGAGGTCATTCGCAGTTGTAGAATTTAGTTAGGTGATCATAGTTCTAGTGTCGATTTATTTCCAGTGGAGCTGGGGAGCTTTGACGAAGATGTGAGAATGGATTGATTATCCAAGAACGAAGTGGGGACTATCGCATGAAGAAGCTAGCCAGGATACCTCATCCTGATGACAGTGGAGAGGCGGAAGTTGTTCACGAAGACCAACCGAGACGAGTGTCGAGTGTTGAGGGTTGAGAGTCGTCAGTGTTATAAGGATGCTCAAGTTGTTGCGAAAAGGCTATCCTGCGTTCTTTGTTAACGTAGTGAATATGAAGGCCAAATGTAGGAATATCGAAGAGATTACTATTGTTCGTGATCATCCAGAAGTTTTCCTAAAAAAACTTACCTAGATTACCCCCTGTGAGACAGATCGAATTCCGAATCGATCTGGTACCCGGTGCTGCACCAATTGCAAAATCTCTTTATAGATTAAGCACCATCTGAGATGAAGGAAATGCAGAATCAGCTTCAAGAGTTATTGGACAAGGGTTTCACTCGATCAAGCTTTTCACTTTGGGGTGCACCTGTTTTGTTGTGAGGATGAAGGATGGATCCTTTAGGGTGTGTATTGATTTTAGAGAGCTGAGTAAGTTGACTATCAAGAATCGGTACCCTTTTACCGAGGATTGACGAATTGTTCGATCAAGCTACAGGGATCCAGCTGCTACACGAAGATCGACCTACGATCAGGATATCATTAGTTGAAGGTTGCTGACGAAGATATGTTGAGGACTGCTTTTAAAACACGATATGGCCATTACGAGTTATTAGTTATGCCTTTTGACTAAATTAATGCGCCATTTATATTCATGGATCTCATGAACAGGGTATGGAAACCCTAAATGGATAAATTCATGATAATATTCATCGACGATATACTTGCTTATACGTGAGCCAAGGAGAATCATGAGTAACATCTGAAGTCGACTATGGAGTTGATGAGAAATAAGGAAGGAATGTATGTAGATCCGTCTAAGATCGGAGCAATCAAGTGTTAAGAAGCGCCTAAAACCCTGTCGGGAGTACGACAATTCATAAGACTAGCTGGGTGCTACCGGAGATTTATTAAGAATTTCTCTAAATTAGTGCAGTCTTCGACACTAATAACCCCAAAAAGGAGATAAAGGGGATTTATTGGACAGAGACGTAGTAGGAAGCTTTTCAAACCGCTGGAGGAAATGTTGAGAGCGTGTACGATGGATTTCGAAGGAAGTTAGGATACTCACATGCCTTTGGCAGAGTTATCCTACAATAATAGTTATCACGCTAGTATTTAGGTTGCTCAGTTTGAAGCCTTGTATGGATGGAAGTGTTGATCGCCACTTTAATAAGCTAATGTGGCAAAAGACGATTAACCAGACCCTAGTTTATCTAGGAAACCAGCGAAAGGATTTGCCTAGATCGAGGGAAGGTTAAAAGTCGCCAATTGATCGACGGAAGGATTACATGGACAATCAAAGGAAACTATTGCGATTTCAGATTGAAGATTTGGTTCTATTGAAGGAGTTACCTTAAAAGGGTGTTATTAAGTTAACAGAGAAAGAAAAGCTGAGCCACAATGATTAGGTTCCTTCAAGAGCCCATCTTGAGTTGGATCAGTCGCTTATAGGCTCAAGCTACCATAGGGATTGAGTGGTGTACATGATGTGTTGCATGTGTTCCGTTGAGAAAGTGTATAATGTATAATACACTGATTTTATTCTTTGTAGAGATTTATTTAGGTGATAAACGAAAGTTTATCGAAGTATCGTAGAAGCAGTATAAATGGCTAGAAGAGTTATGTTAATAACCGGAGAGGCGATTACAGAATTCTAGTACTATATGTGATTTATTGATTGTGCAATACGTGGATATCTGAAATTAATGCAAGGAGGAAAGAAAACGAGTTCATGAGATTAGATACTTTCGAGAGCCCATCTCGAGTTGGATCAATCGTGTGTAAACTCAGACTACCTCAGGTATAGGGTAACGTATATGTAAATATACGTATGTTAAACCTGAAATGATGGAACATTGATTTAAACCTTTCTTGATTTAGTGCTTGTAAATGTTGAACCTTGGAAAAGGTAGAAAGCGTTGAGACATGAGATTAGGAAGTGACAATATATGTAATATAGGTCTACGAAGATTCTTCGTAAGAATCAAAGTTTCTCGCAGAAACTACAAGCAAGCCTGTTCTTACTGTTTCCACCTAGTGCGAAAACAAAACCTGTAGAGTAAAATTTCGGGGACGAAATTTCCTAAACAGGGGGAGACTGTGACACCCGGCTTTCAGGCCGTACCGTACAACTGTAACACGTGTTGTGAATAGACAAAAGGTTGTATTTGACTGATTATGATGTTTATATATGATAATTAATGAGTTGGTAAATTTAAACCTTGGTAAAAATGATGTTGGCAACGGTAAGATAAACGCTTATCGCGTAACGGTTAAAATGCGAAACGAACGTCGGTGACCACCCGATCAGTGTTAAAATCCTAAAAATAGTCTGTTATGATTAGAATAGTAATTTTAATCATATTCGTGAGGAAAAATAATTTAAAATGCTAAGAAGCTCTATTTTTCGAGTTTGAGCGCGTACCGCGCGATACTTCACGCATTAGACAAAATACCGTCAACGCAGCCAGTCAAGGCAACTGGTAATTATTTCAGTAATAATTTTGTGTGATTATTTTTATAGAATGATAAAAATAATTTAAAACGCATTAAAACGGGATTAAAACGCTAGATAAAATACCCGATATCCAGTAAAATACTTGTTTTTACACTATAATACATATATGTGCATATATATAAATATATGTGTGTGGATGCGTGTAGTGTGTGAGAAGAGTGAAAGTTGGCGGCTAGGGGAGGTGCCACCTCTTCTTGGAATTGTGATTATTTGCCAAGTGTAGCCTCATGTCTAAACTAATCATTACAACTCTTATAACACTCCACTTAATGAAACTCAAAGATCAAAATTTCATTCTCTCATTCTCTCTCTCACTAAACTCGGCCGAACACCCCTTACACACACATTCAAAATTTTCAAACTATTTCTTGAAGAATCAAAGGCATTTCAAGGTGATTCCAAGCTAATATGGATGTTTAGAGGTGATTTCAAGAAGATCCAAGCAAGAACAAAGCCTCATATCACCATTTTTTTCAAAAACCCACTAAGAAATCTTGAAGGTATAAACTTATTTTTTTAAAACCACATTCTTGATTTTTAGTGATGATAGAGATGTTGGATGGTTTCTCTTGAACTTGGAATTAATCACAAACTTGAAACTAATAATGAATGAGATTTCAAAGAAAGTAAAAATGAGTGTGTATATGTATGTGTGTATGGCCGAAAATTTGTATCAGTATGTGTATTTAGTTGTGTTTTTATTTTGTTGAATGATTCTTGATTGATTTGATTTGATTCTTGAAAGATGGATTACATGCATGATTTAAAAAGATGTCATAAAAGAATGTTCTAAAAAGGGTTTTGTGATTTGAGATGAATATGTTAAAAAGTGAATTTTTGGAAGTTCATATATGTATGTGTATGTGTCGTATATATATATATATATATATATGCATGTATGTAAGTTTTTGTCATATGTTCATAAATGAAAGAATGTTTGCATTTATGTAAAAATGTTTAGATGATAATGGAATGGACATGTTTTGATATATATGAACATGAAATAAATATGTTCTTTGATGCATTTAAGATCATGTTGGATGATGGTTTTATGATATGGGTGCATTAGATGCACATACTTAGACATGCATGATGATATGTGATCATAAAAGGATGATTTGAGTGTGATTTAATAAAAATCAGTTTTAAACAGATTATAAACACTAAAATAAAGTTATTTTAAAGTGTTTAGTAACATATAACTTTGTCATAATGTTTACTAGCTTTGCATGTTGTATTTGGTGCATTAGAAGTTGTAAAATACGTGAAATCGCATGATTTATGTGACTTACACAAAAACTGCACTAATTTGATTATAACCACTATTTTAATCAGTAAATAATATGTATTGTGTTAAAATATCAAGTCATTCCGAGTTGGGATGATTATAGAAACGTTTAACGCAAAACTATGCGTTAAAACGGTCAAAAATCGGCTTTTCGAACGATATTCATGAAACTGATTTAAATCAGTAAGTAAACTGATGTTTTTAGTTTAAAAATAAGTATTTTAACTAATTTTAAGTTTACTTGGTGTTTGGTTAGTCATACGTGACTTCCGACGCCCGAAAACGTTACCGAATCGCTAAAATACGCATTTTTCGATGGACACTAGTATGGGTAAATTTTGGGTGAACCTTATGTGTTAAGATGTATTATGTGATTTAAACATGTGAATGTGAAAATAAGTTAAGTTTTAACATTTGGAAATTTAGATTTTGCATGTATACTTGTGCGTTTTGTGCGGTAGAAACGGTAAAATCGCGTTAAATGTGTAACTTGTTTGTCGAGCATGAAATTTGATACATATAAGATATTTTATGTACATTTGTTTTAAAAATGACAAAATAGATAAGTTAACAAGATTTCGCGTGTTTTGATAATAATTTATGTGAACGTTTATGTACATATATTACGACGCGCAAATCGTAGATAGGGAGTGTTAACGGATTTACATGATAACGATCACCAATAAAATTGTTCAAGTCGCAAGAATATTAAATATATATATATATATATATATATGGACTCATATATATATATATTAACATGCCAACATAATAAAAATGATGATTTTTCGAGAAAATCTCAAAGTTATGTGAGAATTCTAAGAAACAGAGAAACTTAGGATTTTTGTGATATATTGATTTATAAACCATTCCTACATATAATAGATCGTGTAGAAATCAAATTGTGGGAATTTAAAAATACGCACCCAAAGGTGAGTGTCACTAAACCCTCTTTTACTGCTTTGTATATGTTTTGGGGGTAGAACACACCAAAAAGGGTTTAATAATGTTTGTGGATTAAAACATACCTTTTAATATAAATTATATATATTTTCGTTGAAAATATATGGTGTTGATAAATCATACGTTTCGAGATAAAACATTTTTGATGAATGTATGTTTGGGGGAGAAGCTAGGATGGTACGGTGTTTCTGAGGAAAAACCGACCGTGATGTTGGAACGAATATTGCTTGGTCTCAAGAGAGTAAGTAACAGCATAGGCTTACATTTCAGTGGGGATTTCAGGGGATTTGTACAGCATAGTATATTGAATTTGTCATATTAGTAGGATTAATATATTGTAAGTGAGGCAGACATCATATATGGTGCCAAGATGGACCCTGCGCCAACGATGTCGTTTAATCAATTAAGTGATTGCACGCGATGAATTGTTGGTAGATCTATCGGGTTGACAACCCCGTCGTGACCTGTCGCCCCGTGTCAAGTCAAACGACGAATTTAAATTCTGGTTATTGTCTAGCATTGATTATCCCTGCATGGTAATTATATAGTTCGTATTGTCTAGCTAACATACGAGTCTGAACGTTGACGCTATGAATTTAATATACAAAACTTGGGAAAATTCCTTAATGTCGGGTTTTTAAACTTATGACGGATGACCCATGGATTTTATTAAGGAAGTAAATGGACTTTCTAAAAATATTATATGGATGTTTTACAATAAACACATAATTAGAAAGTTTTCCTTTGGATCAAATTGTTTAAATTTGAATACGTGAACTCACCTTCCTTTGTGTTGACACTTGATTTTAAACGTGTTCTACAGGTACTTGAGTTCGGTTTCGGGAATCATGGCATATCTTGTGGTTGTTGATGCATGTTTTGTCACTTAAAATGTTGGACTAACTTTAAACTTTCTGGGACAAATGTAATAAGATCCATAAGGATCAAAACAACTTAACTATGTTGTGGTTGTGTCATGTTTGAAACGTAATCTTTAAAATTTATGTTTTAAGTATGATAATATGTCCAACAATTTAATGTATCGATCATCAAGATATAAATGGGCACCAACTTCCGTCACCACTACGTTTTATATTCCGCTGCGATGTTTTTGGGGTGTGACAGATATAGCGCAGACTTAGGCGAGAGGTACGAAAATGCAAGAGGTTATACGAAAGGTAGAAGACTTTTTTAAAAATGGGAAAACGGGACCATCCCTTATTTACCTTTTCCGGGCTCTTGTTAAAGAAGGTATGAGTTTATTAGCTCTCGTCAATGCTGTTGGTGTGAAATTCACACTCGATAAGGTGGACCGTTATCGCAAAATTGTAACAGGGACAACTATCGCTTTCGCTTTCACGGTCGTCTATGGTAGAGGGTTGGTTGACCTCGGTGTTGTTGTATATACCTGATCTCTCCTCCATCGATTCTCCTTCGGATGGAATCCTTGATGAATATCGCGCCTTCACTAAGGATTCTAGTTCTTTGATCTTTAGGATAATTTTTTTTCTATTTGACTTATGTCTTCTAAGTTATCTAGGTGAGAGGTTTGATGGAGTTCAGGCGGAGGGATTTCATCATTATTTCCACTCCTGCTTGTTTCGAGGTTTTCATTACAGGAAAACGATGGGGCTAAATACTAGAGAGTGAAGTTTAGAATGCCACATTCCGATTCTTCATGATCCTCCCCACAATAATCGCACCATAGACCGTAAGAGTGGCGAGGATAGAAATAATCAAAGAAATCCATGTTTTTTAGACCGTTAGGATCAGGCGTTCACTACAAACTGTTGGTTTGACACGACCCCGTGTTAGGGTAACATGGCCCCGTGCTGCAGTCTGTATCTGGCAGAAAATAGTTTTTAAGATACTAGAGAGTTGACACGACCCCATGTTAGAACAGCACGGCCCCGTGTCAATTCTGTAGAAAGTGGAAAATTAAAAGAAAAAGAAGAAAAACCAAAAAAAAATAAAGAAAGGATTAGGCCGTTAATTTTAAGCTTTCTTAAAATTCTTGTGTCTCCGGCAACGACACCAAAAACTTGACGTGTGCGGGTGTATATATATTTTTTAGTATATTTTTAGCTCTTTTACTAGCCAATTCAAGTTTTAAATTTATAAAACACGATATTCTAGTATCACTCTACACACACGTTGGGGCAAGTGCACCCATCGCGGACGTAGTATAGTGATGGCAAGATACCGAGGTCGTCCAAGGACACAAGAGCTTTTAATATCGGCTTAGCGCTGACGTCTAATCGAACCAAACTTTAAGAAAAGATTTTTAAAACTATAAAAAGATAAACTAAAAACATAATATAAAATAAAATAGGCAAGAAAAATTCACTTGGTTCCGACTTGTCTTTCATGTACCCTTTTGATGATTTCCGCACTTTAGGCATTTTAAGAGATTCTCTTAGTTATAGTAGTAGGCCCCTCTTGTGAAGGCGACGTTACCCTCAACCTAATGGTTTGAGTCAGAGAAGATACAATCCCACTAGGTCAGAATATTGAAAGATAATTAAGTAAGTTATTAATGCAAAAAGTGGTGGCCCCCCTTCCAGGCAGTGATCACCCTCAACCCGTTGGTCTGAGTCAGCAGGGATACAGTCCTCGCGGGGTTGGTTTAAAGTTTTAATAATAGTTTATAGATAAGGGATTCAAGCGTTTTGCACGTCTCCCGTGGTGGGTAATGCCCGCTCCAACTTGTGAGGTGTTACTAAGCTTGAACCAGGTTCTCGTATGATCTATACACTGAACAAGACATAAAATTTACCGAACGACCCTTCTAACCCCCTTCCAGGAAATTAACATGCTTTATATAGACCGTAAAGACACGAATATGTGAATCAACGACATGTGAAGAATGATTAGATAAATTTGCCTTCAATATAAAAAAACTAGTTATTAAAGTCATTAATACCTCCATACTCACCTTGGGGATGCTAAGAATCCTTTTCTTTATCAAGCGACCAAATAACCATTAATCAATGACTGAGTAATATCGATGTAACATCTTCTAGATGTAATTGATTCATGAGCAAATATTACACATATACTCAAATCGTGTGTCGATGAAATAACTTAATTGTGAAAAAGTCTTTCAAAATTTTCTTTTTTAGTTCAATAGTTCATCTCAATGATGTACATCATTATCTGTGATTACATTGAACATTAAGAATGAAAACTTGATAAATAGATATAACTCATTTGATCAAAAGTTATAACCCTCTTTTTAGAGTATCAACTATGTCAACTATACGTCTATACCACATACAAACAGTTTCCTCTATAATTTATATAACACATATGGGATTATTGTTTAATCATGCTTCAGGTGTTTTTTTAATTCCTGAGGATTTTCATGTAGATACCATTTACAAGTGTCTCGTACATGTATGCGGTGACGACATCCATAATTTTTATCAAAAGTCATTCTAAGATTGCAAGGTCGCTTAAACATCTAAAGATTATCGCATCCACTACAAGGGTGATGTAGCGATAGGATTCGTAATATTCTAATGTTAAACGACCCGTTTTACAAGGGTAATTGTGGAAAATCTGAGAAGAATAGTTATAAATTAATGTTATGCTGAGATTTGTAGGTAAATACTGACAAGAGGGTGATTTGGAGGTAAAGGGTATAAATGGAACAACAAGTGAAAAGCAGAGAACGAATATGAAGACTCAGTGTGACAACCGGTAATTAACGCCTCTTAATTATGTGATTAACAAATATTTAAGTTGATAATAAATAGTGTTTAAGGCACGAATTAACTTAATAAGGCTGCTGGAATGCCTAGGAACGCCTATTCGACCTTATAGTGCGCGAATGGTGATTTTCGGGAAATCTGCTGAGCGTTAAACGATAACGAACTGACGCCGTAAAAAATACTGACAACTCCGACAAATACGAATACTATACGTATAATTTAAACATATGGATTTTGTTTTACAAAATTATCACATTTCCGAATGACACAAAAACGCATACGTGAACGAAAAACGCGACCGTAGAAACGCACCGACAATAAAACGGAAACATCGAACACACGATATTACCCACAAAACTGAAATATTATGACATATTTAGCACCTAATCAAATCTTAATATCAGCAGACGAAACCGGATCGAAAAACGGATTTAAAAACGACAAACGGAACATTTTACACGTTTTAACGCAACCAACAAAAGAATACGCGTCTAATAATGATATACGACACAATTTTAAGTGTTCCAACTCTAAAATTTTGTTTTACGACATATTACGAAGTTCAGGTGAGAAAACGGACTTTAGAAACGTATCGGGCCGCGCATATCACAAGAAGCGGGCTTGTGGGCCTGGGGCCCAAGCCCACTTAAAACCCTAAGTATAAATAAGTATACAAACCCTAATATCCCACCATTTTCTTCAAACAAAACCTTCACACACATACACAGTCCCTTCTCCCTTTTTCTCTCTCCGATGAACACCACCGGCGACGAGCCGGCATGTGCCGGCCGTTCACCGGCCACTTAGACACCCATCCTCCTCCCCCTTCTACATCTCTCTCACTCCTCTCTTCCTCGGGACAAACGACCGACCACCACTCGGTGGTGGCGATGCACCACTAGCAGCAACTCACCCATAACTCGTTTCACTAAAACCTCTCGGCGGAAGTTTCACCGGCGGCGTGAAAACCCCCTGATCGAAAAGTTTTTCCGGCGAAGGATCGTCCGATACTTGCTTCTGTTTATACTATTGTTTGTATCCGGTATGATCATGTTCATTTGTCCCTTGTTTGCAATGTTGTACCCTAATTATCCACCTAGCTCGATTTACCGGAGCTGTGAGGTTTTCTAGAATCTTCTGGAGGATATTCTGTCTGATCATTCTTCTGATATTCAGTTGTCTGATGTATGGAGATATAAAATAAAGATGAAAGAGCACAAGCCTGGCCTGTCACCAACTACTCGTCAGCATCTTGAGACAAGCATAGCTGATAAATACTTGATTATTGAGGCAAATGGTGGTCTAAATCAGCAACATGCATCGATATGTAGCGATGGGGCACGGTGGAGAACCGCCGTCGGCGACACCGCGGCCGGCCGGCGGCAGCAGCGGAAGTGAGGATGGTGGATGACTCAGGTTATTATATTTCCTGTTTCGGTTCAATTTCAAGTTATGTTTGAGGATCGATACGGTTCGGATAATTTCACTTTCGGGTCTCGGTTCGTTACGAGTTTGGTCAAGTTCAGCCAACAGAGGTCAAAGCTAGTCAGCGAAAGTCAACTGGTTACAACCTAGTCAACAGTTAGTTTGGGTCGGTTTCGGTGTTCGGGATAACGCAGTCAAACCCCGTCACGATTCCACCCGAGAATTGATAAAGTTTTAACATCGCGTTAAACTTTCACATAAAAATTAGTCTTTTTTTAACTTTACACGAACCGAGCTCGAACCATCGTACCATAGTTTATACGCTTAGTGACTTGTTAGATTTTTGGTGAATTTTGACGAAAATTACATATATATGTATATATATATATATATATTGTTGAATAATTGTTGAATTTTGATAAAGGACGACAACTTGAGTTGTTGGGTTATTCCAAAAATAGAGGAAACTCTGTCTGTTTTTCATTAAAAACCCAAAATACGAAACGTATTTATAACTCAAAAACGACACTTATCGAAATTCGAGTTTTATTATAAAATAAATATAAAGATATATTTATTTTGGCGACGTTTTACAAAATACAAGATGGAAACTTTAAACGTTTCGACAAACATGATTTCCTACGTAGCGAAACCCGATACTTATATAAAATAGATATACTTAATTATATTTATTTCAAACATCGACAAATCGAATAACTTCGTATACTTTCATAAAATAAATATAATTGTTTATATTTATTTCAAACGACGTTAATACGTATACATTTATAAAATAAATACAATGTTTCATATTTATTTGAAAACGTCAACGATTCGGAATTTATATTGGTAAGTAAAAAGAGCAAAAAAAATATATACACACACACGCACACGTCAAGTTTTTGGCGCCGTTGTCGGGGACACAAGTATTTTAAGAAAGCTTAAAATTAGCGGCCTAATCAAATTCTAACATTTTTTTCAAGACTGCGCGCCCGTTTTTAAAAAAAATTTATGTTTACAGTAGGTTTAACACGGGGCCGTGCTGCTGGGACACGCCCCCGTGTTGCAAACTTTTCTTAAAAACTTTTTTAACTCCCAGATACAGAACTGCGCACGGGGCCGTGGTCAATCTTCTGTTAAAATTTTAAATTATGTTTTTGATCCCGAGGCTCGTTATTCTTCTGGGTATCTTCCAATACAATGGATTACTACTCAGAAGACTACACCTATTATATTGAGGATGATTATGAGGAACGTTAATGTACCATTTGCGGAGAATACCTTTCGGCACAACATTGTTACCTTATTAAACCATCAACCTCATACACCACACCAAGTTCTTCATACACCACTTATGAAGAACCAAGGTTTAAGCTCCCAAAGTCAGAATTTTATTGGGATACCAATCCATTTGAAACTTAAGACACACCACCAACAATCACTCCCGAAGTCGAACGACTCATACAAGGTCTCAAAAATCTAGAACTCTTACTTAAGAGATCCCGTGAAAAAGAAGAGGCTATTTGTACTAAAGAGGTAATAATTGAAGAGGTAAAAATAGAAGAACAAAATGAAAAACTCTCGCATGAAACAACTAAAGAAGAAGGTAAGTCTAAAACTAACGATTCTAAACTAGATCAAACTTTTTCAGAAATTCACGTTTTGCAACCTTCTTTTGAAAATCATTGTTTGGTTTCTTCACGTGCAAAGTTTTTAAAAGAGTTGAACACTTCTACTAAAATTGAAGAATTAGTAAGCGTCACGTTAACAAATGATCAAACTTCACTAATAAAAGATGAGTATCATGAAATGAACATAAAACTGGTACCATGTTTTTTTCAAAACATCTTTGTTAGTAATGTGCTAATTGATAAAGATCTTTGCGTTAACATAATGCCAAACTATATTTTCAAAAAATTGGGTACTAGTGATTTTTCTCCCCTTAAAATTCCTATTTTACTCTCAAATCGCAAAACGATTAATACCATGGGAATGGTCGGAAATATCTTAATTCAAACAAGCCAAGAAGTAGTCCCAACCGACTTTGTCATCTTAGATGATGCCCCCCTCGTGTTGGGACAACCATTTCTAAAATCCTATCAAGCCTTGACCCAATGGAAGCAAAACAACCTACCACTTCGATTAGGGGCCGACAAAAGGTACGTCAATCTTCCAATCAATGAAATATCCAATTCATGATGACGACCCCCTAATTGAAGATGAAGCGGAACCACCCAATACGAAAGATCAAGAAGAATTCGTCGAAGAGGAAGTCGCCATAGAACAAACCTTTTCGGCCATCGACCTTAATAAAGAAGAAAATAAGAGGTCTCTTGAAGATCCACCGCTACTTGAACTCAAGGAACTACCTAAAGGTCTAGAATACGCATTTTTAGATGAACATGGTAAGTTCCCCGTCATCATTTCTTCTAAACTAACACTTTTTGAAAAAGAAAAATTAATAAAGCTTTTGAATAAAACATAAAAATGCAATCGCATTAAGGCTCATGGATATCAAAGGCATCAACCCATCTATGTGCACCCACAAAATTTTGATGAAAGATGACTATAAAATGGTAATACAACCACAACGTAAGGTAAATCCAAACGTACAAGAAGTGGTTAAAAATGAAGTCATCAAGCTACTAGACGTTGGGCTTATCTATCCCATTTCCGATAATCCATGGGTAAGTCCCGTTCAAGTATTTCCAAAGAAAGGAGGTATGACGGTAATAACAAATGATAAAAATGAACTAATACTAACGAGAACCATCACCGGATGGAGGGTTTGTATCGACTACGTAAGTTAAATGAAGCAACAAGGAAAGATCACTTTCCTTTACCATTCATTGACCAAATGTTAGAAAGATTATGTAGTCATAAATTCTATTTTTTTTCCTCGATGGTTTCTCCGGTTATTTTCAAATTCCAATAGCATCGGAGGACCAAGAAAAAACAACTTTTACATGTCCCTACGGAACTTTTGCTTATCAACGCATGCCTTTTGGTCTATGCAAAGCCCCCGCTACGTTTTAACATTGCATGGTGGCCATCTTCCACGATATGATAGAAAAAACTATGGAAGTTTTCATGGATGATTTTTCTATCTTTGGAGATACATATGACCAATGCCTCGATAACCTTGAACGAATGCTATCCTGATGTGAGAAAACTAACCTCGCCCTTAATTGGGAAAAATGCCATTTCATGGTAACGGAGGAAATAGTACTCGGTCATAAGATCTCAAACGAAGGAACGGAAGTGGATCGGGCCAATATAGACACTATTTCCCGATTACCTCCATCTTCCTCCGTTCGAGCCATTCGAAGTTTCTTAGGACATGCCGGATTTTATAGGCGATTTATCAAAGACTTCTCTAAAATCTCTAGACCTCTAACAAAATTACTTGAAAAAGACGCACCATTTGTCTTTGACGAGGAATGCAACAAAGCATTTCTAACCTTAAAAGAAATGTTAGTCAATGCACCAATCATGATAGCGCCCGATTGGAAATTACCTTTCGAAATCATGTGCGTTGTAAGTGACTTTGCAGTTGGAGCCGTCTTAGGACAACGAAAAGAAAAACATTTTCACCCAATATACTATGCAAGTAAAACTCTTAATGATGCTCAAGAAAATTATACAACAACCGAAAAAGAGTTACTAGCCGTAGTATTTGCTTTTGATTAATTTCGTTCCTATCTTGTTCTTTCTAAAACAATAGTCTTTACGGATCACGCTGCCATTCGATACCTCTTAAAAAAACAAGATGCCAAACCACGTTTGATCCAGTGGATTCTTCTCCTCCAAGAATTCGACATTGAAATAAAAGATAAAAGAGGAGCCGAAAGTACCGCCGCGACCATTTGTCACGCTTAGAAGATCACGCTTTGGATTGACTCGAGAAGAGCTCATCAATGAAAAGTTCCCCACCGAATCTTTAGAAATGGTTGAATACCAAGAAGAACCATGGTAAGCCGACTATGCTAACTACATCGCTAGTGGCATTTTAGTCAAAGGTTGGTCACATCAACAAAGAACAAAATTCTTTGCCGATGTGAAACACTACTTTTGGGAAGACCCATATCATTTTAAAATGTGTGCTGATCAACTTATTCGAAGATGCGTCCATGGTGAAGAAGCAATAAAAATTCTTTGCCATTTTCATGAAGGATCGTATGGAGGACATCATGGAGTCGCAAGCATCGCACGAAAGGTACTCGATTCAGGATTTTATTGGCCAACCACCCATAAGGATGCATACAATTTCATTAAAACTTGTGATGCATGCCAACGAACAGGTAATATCTTGACAAGAAATGAAATGCTCTTAAAAGGCATTCTTATTTGTGAAATTTTTTATGTTTGGAGTATGGATTTTATGGGACCTTTTCCACCATCAAAAGGTAATAAATACATTCTTGTAGCAGTTGATTACGTGTTCAAATGGGTCGAGGCCGAAGCTCTTCCAACCAACAATGGTAGAGTTGTGGTAAGATTCTTAAAACGACTTTTTTCTCGTTTTGGTGCTCCAAATGCACTAATTAGTGATAGAGGCACCCATTTTTGCAATCATCAATCATACAAAATTTTAACAAAATATGGGGTCTATCACCGTCTTTCAACCGTCTACCATCCTCAAACCAACGGTCAAGCCGAAGTAACAAATCGAGGGCTAAAAAGAATCTTAGAAAAAACCGTAGGTCAAAACAAGAAAGATTAGGCGGATAAGTTAGATGACGCGATATGGACCTTGCGAACCGCCTACAAAACACCAATAGGCACCACCCCATATAAGCTCATCTATGGGAAAAATTGTCACCTCCTGGTAGAAATTGCTCACAAGGCCTATTGGGCATTAAAAAAACGTAAACCTAGACCAAGATCTTGACAGTAAAAATTGATTCTATCAATTAAACGAACTAGATGAATTGAGAAATCAAGCATACTTTAATTTCGAAATTTATAAGGAAGGCATGAAAATATACATGATAAAATAAGCAAACCTAAAGAATTTCGGGAGGGGGATCAAGTGCTATTGTTTAATTCTAGTCTTTGATTATTTCCGGGTAAACTTAAGTCATGGTGGACGGGACCTTTTTCCATCACCCAAATCTTTCCATATGGAGAGGTAGAAATTAAGCCTCCAAACGGTGAACCTTTCAAGGCAAACGGACAAAGGCTTAAACTCTATCGAGGCTTCGTTGCGGAGGTGGAAATTGAAATGGATCTTCAAGAGGTAGATACATGATCGGTAAAACGATCAAATGTTTATTTTTTTATTTTCATACTTTTCTTTTTAATCATCTTGTGGGAACTATTGGAAAGCATCATCCATGAACACTTGGCGAAAAACAGGTAAGTACCAAAGGAACCACAGAAAAACGGTCACACACACGTGGACGGATAAAAAAAATAGGGTTACTGGAAGTCTGAACATGGGGTCGTGTCCATCTGACACGCCCCCGTGCCCAAACGCCCAGATACAAAAAAATAATAAAAACACGGCACAGGGTCGTGCTGCATTAGCACGGGGCCGTGGCCGACTGACTGTTGAGATATAAAACCCTCAGTCTTCACTTTTTCAAACACAACTTGACCCGTTTCTCTGGAGACACCGGTTCCTGCCGATTTTCCAACGGTCTTCGACGTTCGATCACTCCAATCCGACTACAAGGTATGATTCTAAGATCACGGTAGTTAGTTTAACGATTTGCATGTAGTTTAACACCAAAAATTCGTGTTTAATCTAGGGTTCTTGAACTAGACCCGTGCCAATCTTGAAGTTTTGTTTAGATCTTGTTAGTAGTAGTTAGCATTAGTGTTTATGGAAGTAAATATCTGAACATTGTTGAGGAAATCGAATTATTCACACTGTTTCAACCAAACCCTTGTTCTTGACGGAAAATCTTAAAATTGGAAGGGTAAACAGGTGTTTTCTGTAAAAATGATTATTGGGGTTTGTTAATCGGGGTAAACCTCTACTAATGAACCAAAAATTTTAAATTTTTCGAAGCCGGCTCGAAAGCCTTGATTTTTGGAGAAACAGACTGTTCGACATGGGGCCGGCGCCGTGCCCAACCTTAAACCTTAGACACGGAGTCGTGTCAGAAAGACACGGGGCCGTGTCCAGACCCTCTGATATCATATTTTTGCATATTTTTCAAACATATCAATCGTCTTACTAGTTCTTTCTTGCAGGATGGCACCACACAAATTCTTGAGGTTCAAAACCTCTGAATTGGAGAACCAAACACGATTCAAAACCTTGCAAGCACGACATGAAGAGCTCCCGAGGCAGGTTTGTTACGACATGCTCGAGACGGTTGGACAAAGGGAGAGATACGATGCACTTGTGACAGGTCCACTACGAATATTTTTGGAAACCCGACTCCGGTCCATACATCAATACAATATGGAGTTCTTAAGCACGCTCAAGTTAAAAAGGACCGAGTCAGATTTGTTTGATTCTGATGCAATCGAGTTCAGTTATGGGGCAGAATGTTATAGCATTTCGGTCGCCAATTTGGTATCAATATCAGGCTATATACCGAAGAGGATGCGGCAGAACCAGAGTTTACTAAAGCCATTCGAGAATTACTAGACAACCTCTGCCAAGCTACATGGGCATTGATTGGAGATGGCCACTACAACCCAAGCTCCACAAAGATCACTAAAATCAGGGACCCGCTCATCCACTACATTCATCGAGTCCTTAGTGGTTCTTTGTGCCAAAGTGATAACATTGGTAGGGTGGTGAATTTACGGAAACTTACTTGCCTCTATTGTCTCGTAACTCACCAACCCATTGACGTCGCCCACATCTTGCTTCAGAACATGGCTGCCAACGCCACCACGGACACCCGAATGCCAATCTTCTATATAGGATGGATCGCCAAGTTATTCAAGTATTTCATTCGGCGAACCCCATCGTCGTTCAACAAGGGTGTCGGTATTACAAAGGTTGATCTCGCGGTATACTGTAGCATGTATCTTATCATCGATTGCCCCGACGGTACCATGGGCTTCAAGAATGCAAGAGGTCGTGCTTGGAATCCAAATGACCCGGACATGATATTGGCAATCGAAGACATCCCGAACCGTCCTCGTCCCGGAAAATTCCCGGGGTCCTCGTCTCAAGGAGGGGGTGATTTTCCTAACCTTATGAATTTCTATAACATTATGCAGGAAACCCTCCAAGTCTCCAAGAACGCTATAGCTTAGGCCAAAGCTCAAGCACCCGGATCGGCGGCATGGAACGCAACATCCTCTCCATGCAAAATGATATCACCTACATCCGGGATCATATGGTTGTTCGAGACGAAGATGAGGAGGAGGAGGACGAGGACGAAGGACAGCGTATGGATTCTGACTAGGTGGCGGCGGTAGCGGGAGATGACGTGTGCAAAATGCAACATATAAATTACATCAATAGAGGCATAAAACTAACCCTTTTTTAGTACTATTGTTGGAAAAAATGTGTTTCTTTCTTCCTTTTGAATTTACAGGACTAAACAAGCTTAAAAGAACAAATAAGCAACCAAAACCAACATAAATACAAGAAGAAGGAATAAAGTGACGTGCCCGACCTCTCGGCATCATCCCGAAAACAAAAACAAGGAAACAGAACCTGACCACGGGGCCGTGCCCAGTCAGGCATGGGGCGTGGTCAGGCCCTGCACAACAAGACAAACCTGCAGAAACTTCTACGCCCACCACGGGGCCATGCCCAGCTCTACACGGGGCGTGGTCAACTGCTAGATTTTCAGAATCTTCACAGTACAGCAAAAAGTTGACAACGGGGCCGTGCCTAGAAGACACGGGGTCGTGTGGGACCCTCTGCTGACAAATGCAATTAATGAAGTAAGAGAAAAGGATGGCCACGGGTTGTGCCTAGTGGACACGGGGCCGTGGCCAGGGCTCTGTTTTGGCTATAAATAGGGGTGCTTGGTTCACTTCAAAGGCATCCCTTTGCAAACCACTTCTCTCCCACTTTGCCACCACTACAGCACCAACACCCACCACCATCATCCGTCATCCATCTTTAGGGTGTGTAGTAGTCTCGGGATCCAAGATTGATCGTAAGAGTTTTTGTCAATCAAAGGCCATGTTTGGCTAATCTCTTACATCACTTGGTAAAGACAAGTCTTTAATGTATTACTTTTAATTTTTAATCTTTCGGCACAGTTGGGTCTAAAACATGTAGTCCAAAGTTATCAATGAATCAAGTCAACAAAGTCAACACAAACAAGTCAAAGTCAATACGCAAGCCGACACGAGAAGATCGAAGAACGATATGGCGTGTGTAAGTTCGAGATTCGATAGTTATAATGCTTTGGATAATTAAATATATTTTGTTTAAACAAAATATATTTATTATCTTAGTTAATTAGTTTTCATGTTTAGTGTCCCTTTTAGTAAGTTATTATCTCTAGGGACTTAATTGTAATTAGCCTAAAATGGTAAAGGCTATAAATAGATAGAGATGTTTAGGGTTTTAGCAACACACATTTAGAGAAAGATTTGGGGGCTATATTGTATTCATACTTTGCGAATCATTTCAAGGGTTTTAAAGTTTTATTTTGTGTGTTCATCTTGATTTCTTTATCAAAATTAGATTTTTGGCTCGATTTGATCCTACAGGCACTTTTTAATTGGGTTTGTATTAATGACTTTAATAACTAGTTTCTTATGTTGAAAATGAATTTTCTTTACAATTTCTTCATGATGTCATTGATTTGCTCATTCGTGTCTTTACGGTCTATATAAAGCGCGTTAACTACCTGGAAGGGGGTTAGGAGAGTGGTTTGGTCAAGTTCTTGTCTCGTTCAGTGTATAGATCCTGCGAGGACTTGGTTCAAGCTTACTAGGACATCCTTTAATGCCCAACGGTATTGGATGGTGAGGGTGCGAATAGCTTGAACCCCTCATATGTAAACTATTATTAATACTTTAAACCGGCTTCTTGGGATTGTATCCTTGCTAACTCAAACCACTTAGCTGAGGGTAACGTCACCTTCAAAAGAGGGGCCTACCACTTTTCGCATTATTAACTAACTTAATTGTCTTTCAATATTCCGACCCTTTGGGATTGTATCCCTGCTGACTCAAACCACTGGGTTGAGGGTAACGTCATCTTCAAAAGAGGGGCCTACTACTATAACTAAGATAATCTCTTAAAAAGTCCGAAAGTGCGAAAATCATCTAAGGATACATTAAAGATAAGTTGGATCCAAGTGATTCTATCTTGTCTATTTGTTTTTCATTTTATTTATCTTTTCATTCTTAGTTTTATTTTCATATTTCAAAATTTTTCTCAAAAAAATTTGGATCGATTAAACGTTGAGAATAAACCGGTATTAAAAGACCATGTGTCCTTAGACGACCTCGGTATCTTACCAACACTATACTACGCTCGTGGTGGGTGCACTTTCCCAAGTGTGTGTTTAGTGTTAGTATAATATCGTGTTTTATAAATTTAAAACTTGACTATTGCGTAAAACGGGCCTAAAATATTAACAAAATCATATCACGCTTAACGCACACCAAGTTTTTGGCGCCGTTGCCGGGGACACAAGGATTTTAAGAAAGTTTAAAATCGACGACCCATTTTGTTTTAGCATTTTTTAATTTTTAGGATTTTTTTCTTAGTTTTTCAACTTCTGCTGAACTCAGCACGGGCCGTGCTCAGCCAGACACGGGGCTGTATCCATCTCCCTTACCGTCAATTATGTTTTAAGTCAGACAGTAGCTGACCACGGGGCCGTGTCCATTAAATACGTCCCCGTGTCCAATCTCCAGTTACTAAAAACAGGACCGTAAGATCCCGACGGTTGGTAATTTCTGACAAAAAGATGGATGATATTGATTATTTTTACTTTTGCCACTCTTACGGTGAGTGGTATCAAATATGTGGTGGATTTCATCAAGATTTAGAATGTTGCTTTCTAAATTATGAACCCCACTATTTAGACCCATCGTTTTCCTGTAGTCACCTTAAGATGGGCGAAAGTAAAAACGATCACTATTACCCGCCCGAATGCCCTCAACCATCTCTTTCAACCATCATAACCTTCGAAGAATTATGTCAAACCGAAGAAAGGATTCTCCTAAAAATAAAAGAAATAGAGCTTATGATGAAAATGAGGTATTCATCACAAGACAAAAATCAAGGAGAAATGTTGGGGCCACATTTAGAATCTACCAACATCAAAGATACCAAAAGTACCTCAACCTCTTATGAAAGCATGAGCGATAGTCGTCCCTGTGTCGATTGTGCCGTGAAGGACTCTCCATCGCCCCCCACCGATGCGCTCATAGACCTGAGCAATTCGATATACACCTTCTTTAACAAGAGCCCGGATACAGGGAATAAAGGTTGGTTTCGCCCACCGGTAAGTAGTTTAGGTTTTACCCTTTCCGATAACCTCTTGCGTTCTTGCATAAATCAAGAGCAATTAAGGTACCTTAGGCACTTCGGTGTTGTTCCCTCCAGTAAGGAACCGCCAAATCTGAATAAAAACCTTAAAATAAAGACGCCACTTCATAAAAACTCTAACTACGGGGCTGTGCTCAGGTCAACACGCCCCGTGCCCACCTCAAATTTCACCACGGGGTCGTGCTCAGGCCACCACGCCCCGTGCTCAGAGTACGGACAAAAGTGTCAGAATCTTGTCTGACCACGGGGCCGTGGTCAGTGTGTTATCTTTTTCTATAAAGTCAACATTGTTTCTACACATTTGGACCCATTCCAAAGACAAAGATTTGCTGGGATTTTCACACATACCTTAAAAGGTATATTCTCAAAAAGGTTTCTATCAAACCATCTTGTCTTTGCCACTTTTGTCACTTACCTTCTTCTCCAAAACTCTCCAACCTCCATTAGAGCTTGAAACTTCATAAACTTCAAGCTTTATTTTAGTATTTACAAGGTTTTTAACCAAGAAGTCTTATTAAACATAAGTTCTACAACACTGTTTTGAGTTATTTATGTTCAGAAATGTTTTAAAATACAGAAAAATAATTTTAAACAATGATGTTTCTTGGTTAAAAATCCTGCAGAGGTGTGCCAACGGGGCTATGCCCAGCTGGCACGGGGCCGTGGACGGGAGTTAATCTTCATCCTTTTGAAATTTTGGTCTTGTTTTCTTTGTATGTCGAGCCAGAACAGTGGAACATCATCAACCCACTCAAGAAACAGTCGAAGGGGAAGAAGACCATCAATCGAAGCTACCCTTGTCCGCTATGTGTATGCATTAAGGGAAGCCATCGACGAAATGACATCGGTGGAGGAGGTCCTCCTTAACCGTATCAACTACTTGATGGTGGGACTAGAGAATAGCTTCCAAGACATGAACCTTTTGCACCAAAGGTTGAACATTCTTGCTTTGCTACCCATGGAACCAATCTTCCCACAAGAAGATTGGAACTTGCGCAAGAAGTTGTTAACCCAACCGGATGGGATGACCTCCCTCCAGAACCTCCTCTGGACACTTCACACGAGGTTCCGGTGGTCGAAGCACCTCCTCCACAAAATGTTGTGGATAATGAGGCCGTCTTCCTTCTCCCTCGGGAGATTGAGGAGTGGCTTAACGACGTTTGAGGAGCACCCTTCAGATAGAAGTTCTAAGAGCCCTTAGTCACCGGAAAATCATTTTCGGGTTTTTGTTGTTCTTATCATGTAAACATCTAGGGTAGAACTTCATTATGGTTTAATTTTCTTGCATATTAGGACCTATCTATCTAATTTTATGAATTTGTAATTTTTAATTTTTAGGACCTATGTATCTTGCACTCTAATGAATGATGGTTTAAGTTATTGTGTGGTGTTTGGATCTTATATAATGTCTTAACAAACGAGAAAAGGTGAAAACTACCAAAGGGACGTTAAAACCGCACCCCATGCACGAAAACAGTGCCTCCCGACAACTTTTCCATCTGTCCAGCATGTGCAACACGGGGCCGAGCTCAGCCCAACACGCCCTGTGCCCAGGCTCAGCAGAAAAATCTACAGATCAGGTGACTGACCACGGCACGTGCTCACTAAACGCGCCCCATGGCCAGCCTTTTGTTGAATTCTGTTACTGGAAATCTGACCACGGGGCCGTGGCCAGATGCCCAGTAACACAAAAACTTATTTTTAAACACACTTTTACACATTCAAATAAACCTAAAAACTTATTTTGGGAAACATTGAGTACAATGGGTAATTTAAGTGGGGGGATGCTAAAACCTTGAATCTTACAAGTCCTAATAACAAGCCTTACACAAAACTCTATTGGAACCGCTAATCACCCCAAATTTTTTTCAAATTTTTTAATTTTTCTTACTTGTCTGGGTTTAAATTGGGAATAACAAGTTCTAAAAAAGTTATGTTTTTACAAATTTACATCCAATTGCGTCGTGATAAAAAGAACCGAATAAAAAAATTATGAAAAGGCATGACAAATCTTTTTAAGATTTGATTATATATACTTGATCACATTAGAAACCCATTCCCACAATAAGTGAGTTTTGAGCCTTTATTGAACATACATGCATACATCTTTAAACTAAATGCTCATTTTCGTTTCTTGTGTGAATAGCCGCTTGGTTCTTACGATTCTAGAACTTTCCAAGATAATACATTCCCGGTCCTTACCAACTTAAACCCAAGTAAGTAAATGATGGAGGCATTAGGACTAACCCATTTTTCCTTCAAAACCATTATTTTCATCCTTTTTACACCACTACCCAAAATCCCCCTAGTTAACCCCTTTGAGCCTAAACGTTTTCGTTTCAAAACCCATAAAACAAACACCCATTACCCACCAAAACCTTTTTCTTTCAAACCCATTTGTTTTAGTAAAAATCTCGGATATCTTGTGACATGAAAAAAAATGAAAGTGTTGCAATAACCAAACAAGTTCCTCAAAGAAAACTTGTTTGAATATGTTTAGTTTGATTAAATGTCACAAAAACAAAAAGTTTTACGACAACCGACGCTTTTTACGCTTTTCGCCATTTTACTAACCACTAGCCAAAAACCACCTACCCTTAGCCCAAGCCTAACCCTTCCCAAAGTCCTCTTAATATTTACAAAGGTTTATAGTTAAAAAGGAGGAGGTTTGATCGCTTGGCAAGCATATGGTAGAAATAAGTTCCATGCCGGTATCGAGTGTTTCACAAAAATACACAAATCGGCCGAGTGTTGAGTGATCTCCTATGAGGTATGCGAACTTGTATATAAATGGAATTTTAAAGAGGCATGTTATGCCTAAATTAATATATTTTTTAATAAGTGTTCTAAATAAATCATGACGAATAGGATTGTAAATAAAATAAAAATAAAACTTAACAAAGATCTTGGATTCCCGACACTCAAGATAAGCTATAAACTTCTCCTTTACCTTTTCCATTTGGGTGTGTAAGCCACATATTAAAGATTTTTGCTTGAGGACAATCAAAGATTCAAATGTGGGGGTATTTGATGTGTGCAAAATGCAACATATAAATTACATCAATAGAGGCATAAAACTAACCCTTTTTAGTACTAATGTTAGAAAAAGCGCGTTTCTTTCTTCCTTTTTGAATTTACATGACTAAACGAGCTTAAAAGAACAAAAGGAACAAATAAGCAGCCAAAACCAACATAAATACAAGAAGAAGGAATAAAGTGACATGCCCGACCCCTCGGCAGGATCCCCAAAACAAAAACAAGGAAACAGAACCTGACCACGGGGCCATGCCCAGCGAGGCATGGGGCGTGGTCAGTCCCTGCACAACAAGACAAACCTGCAGAAGCTTCTACGCCCACCACGGGGCCGTGCCCAGCTCAACACGGGGTGTGGTCAACTCTTAGATTTGCAGAATCTTGATAGTACAGCAAAGAGTTGACCACGGGGTCGTGCTCAGAAGACAAGGGGTCGTGTGGGACCCTCTGCTGACAAATGCAATTAATGAAGGAAAAGAAAAGGATGGCCATGGGTCGTGCCTAGTGGACACGGGGCCGTGGCCAGGGCTCTGTTTTTGCTATAAATAGGGGTGCTTGGTTCACTTCAAAGGCATCCCTTAACAAACCACTTCTCTCCCACTTCTCTCCCACTTTGCCACCACTCCACCACCACTACAACACCAACACCAACACCTACCACCATCATCCATTATCCATCTTTAGAGTGTGTAGTAGTCTCAGGATACAAGATTGAATATAAGAGTCTTTCTCAATCAAAGGCCATGTTTGGCTAATCTTTTACATCACTTGGTGAAGACAAGTCTTTAGTGTATTACTTTTGATTTTTAATCTTTCGGCATTTTTTAAATGGGTTTGTATTAATGACTTTAATAACTAGTTTCTTATGTTGAAAGTGAATTTTCTTTACCATTTCTTCATGATGTCATTGATTTTCTCATTCATGTCTTTACAGTCAATATAAAGCGCGTTAACTACCTGGAAGGGGGTTAGGAGGGTGGTTTGGTAAAGTTCTTGTATCGTCTGGTGTATAGATCCTGCGAGGACTTGGTTCAAGCTTACTAGGACCTCCTTCAATGTCCGACGGTATTGGATGGCGGCGGTGCGAATAGCTTAAACCCCTCATATGTAAACTACTATTAATACTTTAATCCGGCTTCTTGGGATTGTATCCTTGCTGACTCAAACCACTTAGCCGAGGGTAACGTCACCTTCAAAAGAGGGGCCTACCACTTTTCGCATTAATAACTAACTTAATTATCTTTCAATATTCCGACCCTTTGGCATTGTATCCATGCTGACTCAAACCACTGGGTTGAGGGTAATGTCACCTTCAAAAGAGGGGCCTACTACTATAACTAAGATAATCTCTTAAAAAGTCCGAAAGTGCGAAAATCATCAAAGGATACATTAAAGATAAGCTGGATCCAAGTGATCCTATCTTGTGTATTTGTTTTTCATTTTATTTATCTTCTCATTCTTAGTTTTATTTTCATATTTCAAAACTTTTCTCAAAAAAAATTTGGATCGATTAGACGTTGAGGATAAACCGGTATTAAAAGCTCTTGTGTCCTTGGACAACCTCGGTATCTTACCAACACTATACTACACTCGCGATGGGTGCACTTGCCCAAGTGTGTGTTTAGTGTTAGTATACTATCGTGTTTTATAAATTTAAAACTTGACTAATGCGCAAAACGGGCTTAAAATATTAATAAAATCATATCACGCTTAACGTACACCAGCGACGTGATTGTCGTGCAGGTTAAATCTCTCACCCTTTTGAACAATTTGATATTTCCTCTGGTCGCATCCCGTTAAGACAATTTACTTTCCGTTAGACAATTTTTATTTTCTACATTTAGTTTATGTTTGGATGATGTGGTGATGGTTAAACTTAAGTGTTGGTAATGTAGGTTTTATGATGGTTTTGTGGTATTATGTTGTGTTGTGGTAGTATTGTAGAACGCGGGTACCATGGGAGGCTTGGACACACTAAACATAGTGGTCCTTAAGCCCGGAAACCAGGAGCTAAATGTCAAAAACCTGCATTGTTAACTGAAATAGACAAACATCATGGGGTCGTGTTCACCCAACACGCCCCCGTGCCCAGTCCACTGATGTCAAAAAGTTTTTCTCCTTAAAGTGACACGGGTCGTGCTCACCAGGCACGACCACGTGCTCACTTCACTGTAAGTTTTCTGAAAACCCAGTTACTGGCACTTTGAGCACGGGCCGTGTTCATCCAACACGGCTCTGTGTTCAGTGCCTAGTAACTGTAAAATTTTGTTATTTTTCCGCACTTTTTACGCATTAAACCAAAATAAATCCTTTTTGGGACACATGGAGGGCAATGTGTAATTTAAGTGTGGGGGGTGGATAATAAAAACCTTGAATCGTTTGTCCTAAATCAAGCCTTACACAAAACTCGTTTTGGAACCGCTAAACACCCCAAACTTTTTCAAAACCCTTATTTTCTTTCTTTTACTTACGTAAGTCCCGAAAACCGGATCTATCAATGATATCAAACAATCACCAAGTTTGTGCGGAATCCAAACTTGGTGAGATTCAAGAAAATCTGAAAAACAATAAAAAACGAAGAACAATACCGAATCACTTTCAACACTTGCACACGATTCTATTACTTGAAAAAACAAAACCGTCTAGTACAAGTGTTCACAACTAAAATCACCTCCCACTCTAGTTTCTCTAGAACTTGTGTAACTTGGGGGTTCAAAACCTAAAACAAGTTGAAAACTTGTTTATATACTAACTCAATCCCACTTCCCTACATGGGCTCCCCTTGGGTCTGCTTGGCCCACATGGCCTAAAGCTTGGCCCAAGTGATCTATAAAGGTCCAAAACCTAAAATTAACTAACCCGGTCAGGCCCAGTTCGTAACCATAGTCCATTGTGTCAATTTGATGCATCAGTCTCACACTTTAGGGCCTAACAATCTCCCCCTAGACTGATGCCATCAGATTGTCTTCATAAAATGAATTCAGCAACGTCTTCAACAAAGTCTATGGTTGTCGCTATGTTACAGATGTTGTGGAAGTTTTTGACTTCTGAACTCTTAGCACTGGGTCTCTTTCTTCAGCTCTAGTGGTCAGCTTTATATCAGGATCACGATCAGCTTTGCTTGAAAATATTTGTCAAAAAGAATGTGAGAGGAGGATTCTCAGCAGCTCTTTTCTTCTTCAATCTTTCTCTTTCAAGCAGGTTCACGGTTTTTCTTTAAATGCACTTTCATTGTCAGATGGCGTTTCGTATCCGGTTCTTCTGACTCAGGTACATCTTGTTGTTGTGATGCTTCATGCTTTGTCAGCAGTTAACAGCATCTCAATCTTCATCAATATAACAACCCTCCAAAATTATTTAAAATGTCCCTATACGTCCTAAAAATACACCCCGTATACGAAAACCGAGCCTAAAATACCATATATAATTAAAAATAAAATAAAAACAATTTTTAATGGTTCCAGGCGGGCCGCGAAGACCACCTCTTCGTCTTACGCGGGCCGCGACAACTAGTCACCAGGGCGCATCCCAGTGCTGCCACGTGTCAACCGCGTGTCGAAGCTAGATCAGTGACTGGGCCAGGCTAGGGCCTACCCAGCCTACGTCGCGGGCTGCGAAGCCCGTGGCTGTTTCCTACGCGGGCCGCGAGAAACCCCAAATCAGCTCCTATAAATTGGGAGCATAGGCCTAAGTCCCAACTCGCTCAAACTTTTCGAATTCTCTCTCAATTCTGCATAGTATACCTAATTTCCGGGCATTATACCCCCCTAAATAACGAAGTTCTGCCTCGTTGTAAGTATTTTAACCCCCGATTACATATTAGATACGCTGCCCGATTGATCTAGGGTTCCGTAACGGCTGTCGTGGTTCTGCCCGACGTAGTCGTTGGAATTCTGTCTCGGGGAGGGTATTACTAATGTAAATATTGGGTTATTATACTAACGTGTGTGCATTCTGTAATTAATAGATAATCGCCAGGAAATCACAAAGGAAAACCCTAAGATAGCAATGTGAGTAATCCTCCTTTTTGCAAACTGTTTTTACAAACCCTCAAATGTTTTACATTATATTAAACAGTGATTAAGTATTTGTATTCTACAATTATCGTCGGTATGTTGGGGTTTTGTATACAAAATTTGTTACTACACTGTGAGTAGTAACATGACCACAAGTCAGGTTGATAGTACCGTGGGTGGTAATTAAGGTAGAAAAATAAACAAATGTAATTGCGTGACCGCCCTCAATGCTGTAAACGGTTTTACTTGTCTTGATTAAACTGGGATTCACACACCAGTATTTCCCAGTGACAAAATGTTTTTAAACGCGTTTCAGGTAACAAAATGTGAAAGCCAATTAGAAGCTAGCTGGACAGCACCGAAGGCTTGGAAAAGTGGCTATAAAAGTTACCTAAATAAAGAGATGTTTTTATTTAAATAAAATAGAGTTTATGCCTATGAAAATGTGTGTACTGGAAACTTGGGAATTTCCCATGTGTTTAATATTATAAAAATGTGGTATTTTACTCTGATCAAATATTTCCTAACTACAATCCTGATGTAGCCAAATTGATAAACACCGATACCACTGAAACTGGCCGCAGCCGCCCGTTCCTCGGTTAATAGGGGATGGGGGTTGCGACAGAAGGTGGTATCAGAGCTACAACCACTGATTCAGCCACAGAAGTGTTCTGCTGACACCAAAATATTATTCAATATGTTAGGAATTAATTTACATGAATACGTGCATATCTGTATATTATTGTTGTGTGTTATTTTACAATTTGTTAGTCTACAGCATGAGCGACCAAGGACCTTCAGACGCTTACCGTCAGTTGTCCAGCTCACCTAGGAACAACGGCACCTCTTCACAACCTACCCTCTCAGGGTATTCGGCTGATACTGAAGGCGGGATATTCATGTTCAAGGCCCAATCTAAAGAGCCATTCCCTCCCAAGAAGATAGGATGGTTCAGCAGAGGAGCGCATGAACGTAGAAAAAGGATGAAAAAGTTACAACAACAGCGAGCTTTAGCAGCCGCTAAGAGAGAAACAGATGCTCACACTCAGGATATGCTCAATACGAGTCTAGCAAATTTTCATATCTTAGCAACTACAGCTGCAGACCCGAATCTTGAGCAACTCATAGCACCCCAGCCCTTACCATTGTTTCCCACACAACCAATGGAAATTGAAGCCAACCCAGAAAACCAAATCGTAGCACCTGCTTTTGATCCAGCTGAGATCCCTAGAGTACCAGCACCCTATCCCTCAGACCCAGACTATGACCCATGGTTTGATGACCTTAGGGATTACCAACAACTCTACCCAATACCAGAGGAACCCATGCCAAACCTAGCGGCTTACCCAGACCTGGACCCTCTAGACCCCTATTACGATAATGATCAATACATTAGGGAAATTATAGAAAACCCTTACCCTTACGAAGAACCCATGCCCCAGTTCCCAAACCCAATACTAGCACCCGTACCACCCATGAGCACAGAGAATGTGCAAGAACTCCGAACCTTTGGTCAGGAGATTTTAGAAGGAAGTGAGAGGATGAGACAAATAGGGGAACGACTTGTCTGGAAATATGACGAGCGTAATATGGACTTTTGGATGAACCCCTATCAATAGTAGTAATAATAATAATAATAATAATAATAATAATATATAGGGTCAGGATTTAGAGAAAACGGTGGAAAGTGTGAGAACGGTGAGAATGCTTATGGATCGTCCGATCAAAACAATCTATGGACTAGATTGGCGCGGTGGCGTTTTCGTAAATAACATCAATTTTATTACGTGGACGCGCTTCATTAAGGGTAAAAGGGTCTTTTGACTTCTCCACACAAAACGCTATCTCATGAAATAAAACGCCAAAAACAAAAATCACACACCATTCTAAGTAAAAACGCCATTAGATATAAAATGCCAAACTTAATTATAGTAAAATCCCGCCTAAAAAACCGCCAAAAAAATCCTATATATACAACATCTCAGACCTTCAATTAAAAACACACACAAAAACCCAAACTCCATATTTAATATATCCCATACGCCTCCATCCAATTTATAACGCCAAAACATACAAAAACATTATTAAGGTTTGTTGTCAATAAAGTTTAGCTGTATGGGGTGGACAACATTGTCAGTTATCTTTCTTAACCAAGGATTAACAATGTTGTCCATCTCATACAGCAAAACATTATTGATTTTTGCATGATCAAATTTTGAGGTTTAAAGGTGCTTTTACTTGGTGGCGTTCTTTTTATCAATAAAACGCAAAAACAAAGTTAAAAAATCAAACATCGTTCATTGGATAATTCAAGATGTTGGCAGAAGGGTCTAAACTCAATAAAATTTTGCTGCATGAGATGGACAAATCTTCAAGAAAAAGATGTTGATGTCAGACTTTATTCTTCCAAACGGCGACAAAAAAGCTACTTCAAAAACAAAAAAAAAACAAAATGAATCATAAGAAAGTCGAACCAGCCAGTTAAGATGATTCAAAAAAGAAGAAAGAGACTGGTGACAGTGAAGATTTGAAAGATCAATTGTTTATATATTCTTTTTTTATTTTCTTTTTCAGTTGATTGTTATATAATAAAAACGCCAAAACAGCCAAAATGCTTGTTTAAACGCTATCATGCCATAAAACGCCCCCAAAAACTCCCAAACTATAATAAAATTACTTGGAAAAAGTATTATAAAAAACCCAAAAAAAAATAAAAAATAAAAAGCAAACTTGAAAATGTTACTAGAAACAGTAATTACAAAACCGTAAAACTGAAGAGACGGAAAATTTATTATATTAGAATCTAAAACGCCAAACTTGAAAGACGGGACGTGTTACAGACTTCAGAGAAAAAAGCTTATCAAAAACAATAATTACAAACAGTAGCTGAAACGACGAATACTTTATTATAATAATGCACCGCCTAACCTACGCCGCCAAAAGAAATCCTATAAAATAATAACACTCAGCAACTATCATTTAATCAAACCAAAAAAACAAACGCCAAAAATACTACTAAATACCACTCACTGCAAAATGGCAAAAAATCAAAAAAAATCAAAGATGGCTAATATGCTATCTTGGATATTCAGTATTGTTCTTCGTGAAGTTTCACTGAATGGATTGTTAGCTGAGAGGAGTAACTAGAAAAAACCCCTTGAAAAAACGCCATTCAGACAGATTCCTGACCACCCTGGGGTTCCAAAGGCATATGATTTGAAAAACGTCATAAACTCCATAAACGAAAAAAATGTTAATACTATGAAACCATTAAACGTCATTAATTATTGAATTTGGTTAACGCCAAAAATCTTAAACCTCAAAAATTAAAACAATATTAGGGAAAGCGGAACTAGAAAAGCAGAAGATGAAAGGACAAAAAAGCCCCTCCGCCCTTCTCTATGCCGCGTGACACGTGTTGGGCCAGGATGCGTTCTCACCGTTCTCACACTTTTGAGCGTTTTCTCCTGATCCCGTTTCAATATATATATATATAATATGTGTGTATGTTTGAAAAAAAAATCTAGACAATAGCTACGGATGCATAATAGTATTGTAATTTTAGATTTCAGTTCCAGTTTGTACTAGACTCATAATATATAAAATAGAGTAAAGGTCGCAATGACGACGATTTTGGATCAATATGCTTGTGATGTGATTATTGTATTAGATATTGTCTTGTGATATTAATATGTGGTAAATGTTTAAAATTCAGATGGACAACGAAGTGAACCAAGAAAACCAGAATAACAATAACCAGAGTAACAATAATAATGGAAACCAAGTGGATAACAGTACCATCCAACACATAGTGGCACAAGGAATTATAGACGCAATGCCATATATTATCAAAACGGTTTAGGAAGCGGATAATAAAAGTAATAATGGCAATAAACGACCTACTGAACCAGAACATAGCGTAAACAATGGACCAATACTTCCGGTGCCCATTCCAAAAAGAAGAAGAACCATGTCTTATGGTTGTTCTTATAAGGAATTCTGGTCTTGTAAACCAATGGAATTCTCGGGCAATGAAGGGGCCGTTGCAACTCTACGCTGGATAGAAAAGACTGAGGCAATCTTGAAAATAAGCAAGTGTGCGGTAGAGGATAAGATAATGTTTGCCTCCAATCTGTTTAAAAACTCAGCATTAGAGTGGTGGAACACTATCCTCTAGTCTAGAGGAAGTGACAGGGTTTACAATATGGAATGGGAGGAATTTAAAAACATGGTGGAAAGGAAATTCTGCCCTCCCAATGAAAAAGAACAGATAGCAAATAAGTTCTTAAACCTTAGAATGACTGGAGTAGATAGTAAGGGTTATACTACTTTATTCTTTGAATATGCTAGAATAGTGCCAACCCTTGCATCACCAGAACCTGTATTAATCTCCCGTTACATCTGGGGATTAATTAGTGAGATTAGGCATGTGGTCAAGGCAGTTAGACCCCAAACCATAGAAGAAGCTGTAGAACTAGCAAACACCTTGACTGATGAATTAGTACGTACGCGACAAGAGGATCAGAGGAGGAACCTAGCTCAAAGGCTTACCCAGGAATTCCGCAATGGAAATTCTATCCGTGGGAAAAACGTAGGTTCTACCTCCGCACCTTACTGTAAGGCCTGTAAGAAGAAGCATTCAGGAAAATGCTCCACCTACTACAGTTTCTGCAAGATATTAGGACACAAGGAAGAAGATTGTAGGAAGAAACCCAATAATGGAGTGTGCTTCAACTGTGGAGGAAAAGGTCACATCAAGCCACACTGTCCGAAACTAGCTCTAGCCATGAACAACAAGAATACTAAAAATGCTAGGGAATTTGTTCTCACCGCAGAAGAAGCAAAAATGATCCTGGATGTGATCACTGGTACGTTTTTAGTTAATGATATTTTTGCTAAAGTATTATTTGACTCTGGTGCGAACCAAAGTTTTATTAATACTTCATTTTGCAAACTTCTCAATCAACCATTAACTAAACTCCCACAAGAATGTCTCGTAGAAACAGCAAATGGGGAAAGCATTAAGATTACCAAAATCTTGCAGGGAGCAAGAATAGAATTTTTAAATCAAAAGTTTATTGCAAACCTTTATCCAATGAATCTGGCAGGATTTGATGTTGTATTGGGAATGGATTGGCTAATCGCCAATAAAGCCAATATTTTATGTGATCAAAAGTCAATCCAAGTAAATTCACTAAAAGGTGAAAAGATCATAATTAAAGGAGATAATCCATCTAGATCTACGAAATTCATCTCTGTGATGAAAACAACCAGTTACGTAAGAAAAGGATCACTAGTGTATCTGATTTCCATAATCACTAACACCAAAGGAAAAGAATTGAAAGATATTTCTGTAGTATCCCAATTTTCAGACGTGTTTCCCGAAGAGCTACCAGGACTACCGCCAGACAGGGAAGTTGAATTCAGAATTCATCTGCTACCAGGAATAGCACCAATTGCCAAAACACCTTACCGCTTGGCACCAGCTGAAATGCAAGAATTAAAGAAACAGTTAGACGAACTGTTGGAAAAAGGATTCATACAGCCAAGCTCATCACCATGGGGAGTACCAATCTTATTTGTTAAAAAGAAACACGGGTCAATGCGAATGTGCATTGATTACCGTGAATTGAACAAAGTCACGATTAAAAATCGGTACCCATTACCGAGAATCGATGATTTGTTTGATCAATTGCAAGGAGCTCGATTTTTCTCGAAAATCGATTTACGCTCAGGATATCATCAATTGAAGGTACAGGAAGAGGATATTCCTAAGACCACATTTAGAACAAGGTATGGCCATTATGAATTTACTGTCTTGCCATTCGGTCTAACCAATGCCCCAACCGCATTTATGGACATGATGAACCGAATATGTAAACCATATTTGGATAAATTCATAATTGTCTTTATAGATGATATTCTTATTTACTCTAAGATCAAAGAAGAACATGCAAAGCATTTGCACACACTTCTAAGTTTATTAAGAAAAGAAAAGCTTTATGCAAAGTTTTCGAAGTGTGAATTTTGGCTAAAAGAAGTACAGTTCCTTGGGCATTTAGTCAATCATGAAGGAATTCATGTGGACCCTACAAAAATTGAGGCAATGTAGGATCGTAGTTTGACCCAAACGAGTCGTTCAGAATAGCTTTCTATCCGATTCAAAGGCGGAATCAATGAAATGGCTTTGGAAACAGCTTGATACTATATAATTTGTCACTTTGATTGAATATAACACTGATTACAACCTGGATAAATTTTGGCAGCACCTCGTTACAATTTCAGGAACCGTGCCAAATGAAAACACAAATGCCCTATTTATACTATTCCTGATTCCGCTCGAAATGGACAAGGTAATTTCAAGCGGAATCACTTGTTCTGATTTCGCTTGAAATGTTCCTTGGTCATTTCGAGCGGAATCACTACCTTAAACCTGAAAATCTATTTCTTGAACCTTGGGCACTGATAATCCTATCATATCCTATTACATGATACAAGACGAAGTCAATAGACGTAGTGCACTAACAGACTCCCCCTCGGATATTGACGAAGTCTTCAGTGTCTAGTCTTCAGCATGATAAATCTTTGGTCTTGATCATTCTGCCTTCTCATCCAAAATGTAACATTATAAGCATCCATCAATCTTTCTCTTTGATCAGCTTCTCTCTTTGACTATTACACCAGGATCTCATCACTGGCTCTATCATCAACAGCTTCATCAGGCTCCCCCTTCCGTCAAGCTTCCGTGCTTTTAGGGATCGACACCTAGCTTTCCAGTTACAAGCTACCCCTAGCTTCAAGCTTGTCTTCAGACTCCCCCTTAGACTCTGCTCTCGGGATCGTAGTCTGGACTCTTACCTGCAATCACTCATCCATTTATAAGTAAAAGCATTTCAAATTTCAACTATTCAGGAATTGTAACCTGGCTCACTCAATTTTTTAAACTAACACATCTTATGAATATTTTGCAGTTTCAGAATCGAAAACTGACTCTTTAACAATATAAGCAACCAAATCCCCCACAGTTAATCATCCAAGTCCAACTTAATGACCTTGGAGATATCACAAACTGTTTTTGATTTTTGGTAAAAATTCAAGTTTCAAATTAATGAACTTATTTTATTTTCAGGAACACAATCAGCTTATTTAGATTTTGAAACTCAGCATCTCAGACATCGGTTGTCGAAAATAAAGCAGAATCAAAAATCTTTTTGTATTTTCTGAAAATATAAAGCAGTAAAGAAATATGTACAAACATATTTACAGACAATATTTTTGTTTGAGTATGCATCAGAGGATTATATCAGTTTTTTACAAGTCACAAGTACCGTTGAGCTTAGTTACACATTAAGAATTAAACAATTCACTTAGATTGTCGATATACTGATCCACTTAAATTTTCACACAAATTTCAACTGATTCAGGATATGAATTAGGTGTATTAAGAACTTAAACTCATTCATGTGTCCCACCTCTTGAATATACTCCCGTATCCAGATCCCAATATTCAGTCTTACAGGTGAGTATACCTAGATGATATCTGTAAAGGGTTAGATGCGAGGGCCGTGAGAGCTCAGGTCGATACTTCCGTATACGCAGAGAGATGACGGCTTCGTCTTTTCGGTGTATCCCCTTTAGAGGATCTTTTTTTACAACAGCAATGACTATCAATTTTATTGTTTCATCAATTTGCTGAGGGTGAAGCTATTTTTCAAGCAATGCAAAAAGTATTCTCCGGGGACTAGGCCATTGCTTCCGCAAAATCAGAAGTCCCGAGATAATACCCCAGATATCACTAAGTATAAAGACCTAGTATCTCAGAAAGAGGGGTCCTTCAAACGAGATTTCAGGGGTTACCTATATATCCAAGTAGTGTTCCCCACGAAATAAGCAAGTTTGAATTTATGTTTATATCTCGAAAAAATTTACTAAATGTATAAAAACCTATCGGCATATCATCAGTGAGACTGTTTAACGCTAATTAATCATTACATTTCTTTAGCATACTGTAACTATCTACTGATGTACTATCATTTCCTCTTTTTACGCAAAAACTCAATTTTTTAATTTTATCATGTTTTTGACTTTTTCAAATTTTCAAATGTTTTTGAATTTTCTGACAACAATATATCTCCCCCTAAAATGAAAAACCATTTAAAGAAAATTTGACAACACGATGCTGATAGCTTTGTCTCACCATCCATTTTCTGCTAACTATGCTCTGTTTTGCAGAAAAACTAATATAGAGTACCCCCATGATTTACAACCCATTGATTTTCGACAGTTTGAAAACCGTTTTTCAATCTTGTGAAAATAATCATGTTTGTTCAGCCGTGAGGGTTTTGGCGTATTCAAGCAACATATATTTTTTTTTTACAGAAAACTATAAACTCCCTGTTCAACCAAACCAGGAACCAGCAGCCTCTTCCTGTGCCAGGTTGCTCCAACTTCCAATCTCACAATCTTTAGATTTGTTGAGCACCTGCACATTTAAACTACTTGATTACTTGAACAATTTAGCCCAGGTCTGTTGGACCTTAGGCATTTCAACACAATATTCATCATGTAGCTTCGGAAAATCTTTCTCATCAAATTTTTTTTCAACTTTAACCTCAACTTTTTCATCTTTTACCAAAGTTACTTGTTTCTTAACACTCCATTTTTGACCTTTTGGAGTACCTCTTTTGTAAAAATGTGAATCTTTTTGAACATTTTGTTTTTGATCAACATCTTTTGGTTTCCAAAACTCTTGTGATTTTGTCATATCAACAGTTGTTTTCCAACTTTGAGTTGTTCTGACTTTGGGTGTGTGAAAAATCTGTGTTTGTTTTGAATCAGACCTAGTCTGTTTTGGTTTCCAAGTTTGATTTGAAGCAAACTTTTTGTGTTGTACCTCCAAGTTTGTTTTGAATCAAATCTAGCTGACCTTTGTTTCACACCCTCAGATTTTTGTTTCTCAATATTTTCAGGCTTCTTTTTGTCAACATCCACAGGTTTCAGTTTCGGACACTTTCGTGCAAGATGTCCTAATTGATCACACTTAAAACATGTTCTCTTGGACACATCTTTGACCTGTGGTTGTTGCTTTTTCTTTTGAACACAAAACTCTTCATTAGAATGTTGTCTAAATTTGAATTTTTCTTCTTCTTCAAAACTTTTTCCTTGAACAAAACTCATTTTTGCCTGAGAATTTGGCACTTCATTTTTCTTCCAATTTTGTTTCTTTTTATAACCCAACCCAGCCTTCATGTTTTTCTTCTTGAAACCAGGTTTGTTATAAAAAGTTTTCTTGTTTTTTCCAGCAAATTTTGAAATTTCTGACTTTTCAATCTCAACCATCTTAAAAACTTTATCAATTTTCTCTGAAATCACATTCTGAATCGGGAATACAATATCTAAGAATAGTTTGTCTGATCCAATCATGGTGTAAACCAATCCTTTTGAATCATCATTCACAACTTTCTCAGATTTTATGTTTTTCAGATACTCATCATGAAAATTACCTTCATCTTCATCCTGTGATTCAGACTTACCTTTTGTAGACTCATCTTTCAAAACACTATCAACAACCTTACTTACCACCTCTGAATCATCAGCTTCATCAGATTTGGTGTAAGTCACATCGATACTTTTAGGTAATTGGTCAACTATGTTCAGACCTTTAGCCACCTTTTCCTCATCATAAAAAGTATAATTGTTTCTCAATGGTGGTAGTACCTTTTTTATTCTTGTCAGTATCTTTGTCATCTGGTGTGATGTTGAAAATGCGTTCGAGAATGTACGAAGAGTTATGATAACTTTGAAGTTTGGTAACAATCTTTTCTTTTTCAGCCAAAACTTGTTTAAGATTAGCAATTTCATCAACACACTTGTTTAATTCAAGTTGCTTTTCTTTAAACTTTCTCTCATACATTTCTTTAGTTACCAAAGTTTCAGACAATCTTTGATCAAAGCATTTGACTTGGCTCTTCAAAGTATCATAAGCTTCTTGTACTCTCTGACTCGACCACTTCAAAGAATCATACTCTTTTTGAAAATCTTGAAATTTAGTTTCTTTTTCAACACAATCAACACATTTAGCTATACACAGTTGTCTATAAACATCATTATCCTTTTCAAGACCTTGACATTTCTGTGTCAATTTTTCAACTTTTAGTTTCAAAATTTCTTCTTTTTCAATCATTTCTTTACATTTTATTTTGAAAACATTTTCAAGTTTGTTTGTTTCAATATCTTTTGTTTTTTTGATTGTTTCATCTTTTTCAATACAGGCTTTGCACATTTCTATGCAATTCCTGCATTTGTTCTCATTTTTATCAACAATTTCAACACTCGATAGATCAGAAGATTCATTTACCTCTGTCTCTTTCAGCACCGGTTCTTTTGTCTGATCTTCCTCTTTGTTCTCTTCTTTTTCTTCTTTCTATTCTTCTTCAATCTTCTGCTCTTCCTCAGCAGCAAGCTTTGCAGTACTCTTTACTTCCTCTACCATCTTTTTCAACTCTTCTTTTTTTCTCTTCTTCATTTCTACCACCTTTGGTAGACTCGCTTCGCAGACTTCTTTGATTTTGTTCACCAAATCTGGCAAATATTCTTTTTCAGATAACCATCTTGTGTTGAAAGTAGCCTGACTTGGAAGCAAATTTGTTACAGCTTCAAAATCCACCTTTGATGGGTCAACAACTGGATTACCCCGTGGATCCATGTAACATTCCAAATCATCATTCCATCTTTTGGCTCTCTGGGCTTCTTTGAATGATTCTCTGAATTTTTCAATTTCCCATCTCGCATAATCTATTTTCCACCATCTATCAGGATCTACATCAGCTACAAATGCATATCCAACTGCATCTTCTTCAGGTAGAACTTGACTCCAGTCATAACCTTCATCGTCATGAATAACTGCAAGAGCTCTTGATTTTTCTTCATGCTGCTTCATTCTGGGAGGTTCAGACTTGTTCTGATGATAGATTGCTTTCTTGTAGTAGTCTTCCTTGAACGGGTTTTCAGAATCATCAGCATAAGCATTCCGGCATTCACGCTTAAAGTGACCTTTCTGTTTACACTTAAAGCATGTCACTTTAGATTTGTCAAAACCCAACTTGGTAGATGGTCCACCAATCGACTTTCTCCCGGTTATCTCCATAAAACACTGTGCCCGACGAACTGCACTGGCCATGCACCATCTTATGTCGATCAATTCCATCTCCTCAGGATCGATTTGATCGTAATCTTCTTTTGTCAAGTTGGTGTTGCCAATCTTCCCTGCAACGATACTTTCATATGACTCAAGCACAGATGCCAAGAAAACCATCTGCTGCTTAGCAGATTCTTCACTGAAATTCTGCCCATTTTTCAGATCCACTGCGATATTACACTGAAATAAATTCTTCGAAGCAGATTGGCTTGAAGTTGGTGAAGAAGATCTACTGTAAAAACCACTGTGAGGACTTTCATTGTTCACAGAATTTGAGCTTTCTGCAGAAAACGCTGTTCTTGGAGACCCAGCCTGTGGTAGATTTCCTCTGTAGTACAACTCCACATTCTGCTGATGAACTGGATTGTTGACTTTAGATCTCTTTATCTCCAACTCATGGCTTTCAAGTCTTTCAATCAGCAAATCCACTGTTAACTCTTCAGGCTTGATTGTGTTTTTCAACATTAATGCAAAGTATTGCCACTCTTGATCATTAGGCAATGAATCAAACAATTTATCAACCAGCTCCTCTTGAGTGTATGTGATTTTGTATCTTGCCAGCTCCATCTTCAGATGCCCAAATCTCTCAATCATTTTACAAACAGATTCATTTTTCATACAACTAAATAGATCAAACTCTTTACGCAACAATTTCTTTTTGTTTTTTACAATCTCATTACTTCCTACACATTTTCTCTCTAACGCTTCCCATAAACTCTTCGATGTTTTCTCATGTTCAAGTAGTGAAATGATGTCTTCTCTCACTGATTGTTTTATCAACGTAGTCATTTTGTATTCAGCCACAACATTTTTTATATCTATTTCTGTGAACTCTTTTTCATCTATTAACTCTCCTCCTTCTTTCACTGGTTCTGTATATCCATTTTTCAATTTTAACCAACTTTCAGGAGCGAATGCTTTTACCCAACCCTCAAATCGATTTTTCCACCAGTTATAATCTTCAATCTTCATTAGCTTCGGTGGTTTCTGTTGGCTTCCCTATATATTCTCAAACTTCAAATTCTCTGAAATCTCCTTTGAATATTCTCTCATATCAGATCTTCTTTCTGTCGATTCTGAAGTGAACGCGTTGTAGAATGTATTGTAAAATTCTTCACCGCTTTCCGACATCTTCAAACAATTTCACAGGTTGTATATCTTCAATCACTACAACCTGGACACAAACAAACAAACACAATCAGTTTAAACAATATCAATCAAGTTGAAATAAACTGGCACTCGGTTGACTTGAAATAATCTTGACGCGAAAAATCCTCTTTCAGGCGAAATATCAATTGACCAGTTTCAAGCGAAATAGCAACTAATCAGTTTCAAGCGAAATAACACTTTTTGCTGTTTGAAGCGGAATCAGTTTGTAAAGTTCAAGCGAAATCAGACTTTTAGACAAACATCCACTTTCAAGCGAAATCAGGACTTTGGACGGACACCAACTTTCAAGCGAAATCAGGAAAATATTCTCAAGCGGAATCACTTGAATAGCATTTTGGAGCGGAATCACATGTATCACTTGGAAATTTCAAGCTGAATAGCAAGTTGGAGCAGAATCAGAAAGAATTTTGAAGCGGAATCAATATTTTGGAGCGAAACCAGATAATTTGAAGCTGAATCACAATCTGTTCGTTCGAGCGGAATCAAGTCGAAGATCCATTTCACTCATTTTTAGTCCGAATTTTGCAGTGAAACTTTCTAGGGTTTGTCAATATGTAGTTTTACACAATCTGTGAAAATTTAATCCAATTTTGACCGTTAAAACTTGTTCAGATTGAAAAAGAAAGTGTAGAAGTCAGAAAATTGATGATATCAAGCTAAACTCTTCTTCCTGAGCTCTGATATCACTTGTAGGATCGTAGTTTGACCCAAACGAGTCGTTCAGAAGAGCTTTCTATCCGATTCAAAGGCGGAATCAATGAAACGGCTTTGGAAACAGCTTGATACTATATAATTTGTCACTTTGATTGAATACAATACTGATTACAACCTGGACAAATTTTGGCAGCACCTCGTTACAATTTCAGGAACCGTGCCAAATGAAAACACAAATGCCCTATTTATACTATTCCTGATTCCGCTCGAAATGGACAAGGTAATTTCAAGCGGAATCACTTGTTCTGATTTCGCTTGAAATGTTCCTTGGTCATTTCGAGCGGAATCACTACCTTAAACCTGAAAATCTGTTTCTTGAACCTTGGGCACTGATAATCCTATCCTATCCTATTACATGATACAAGACGAAGTCAATAGACGTAGTGCACTAACAGGCAATTACCAAATGGAAAACCCTTGAGTCACCAACCGAGGTTAGAAGTTTCCTAGGATTGGCCGGTTATTATAGAAGATTTATTCGAGATTTTTCTAGAATAGTCATTCCTTTAACTAAGTTAACCTGTAAATCCGTTAAGTTTGAATGGGGACCAAAACAAGAAGAAGCCTTTAGAATTCTTAAGCAAAGATTAACCAACGCACCTATATTAGCGTTACCAGAAGGAACTGAAGACTTTGTAGTCTATTGTGACGATTCTAAGTTAGGTTATGGATTTGTGTTGATGCAACGTCAAAAGGTTATACCCTATGCATCTAGACAACTTAAGAATCATGAAGAGGATTATTCAACCCATGATTTAGAATTAGGAGCTATAATTTTTGCTCTTAAAATTTGGAGACATTACCTTTACAGTAGTAAGTTTACCATTTTCACTGATCATAAGAGTTTAAGGTATGTCTTCGGACAAAAGGAGTTAAACATGAGACAAAGACGCTGGATGGAGATACTTAGTGATTACGAATGTAATATCCAGTATCATGCAGGAAAGGCAAATGTAGTTGCTGATGCTTTAAGTCGAAGGTATCACGAGAAACCAAAACGAGTATGTTCTCTTAAATTAAACCTACAAGTAGACTTAAATGAACAGATTAGAAAAGCATAAGAATCGGTAATCAAAGATGATATTGAACAATTGAAAGGAATGATTAAGGAACTAGAACAGGGAACAGATGGAATTTGGAGATTCCATAAGAAAAGAATGTGGATACCCAAATTAGGAAACCTACGCCACCGTATATTAGAAGAAGCCCATAAGTCTAAGTAAACGATGCATCCTGGAAGTGATAAGATGTATCATGACTTAAGAAAGAACTTTTAGTGGATAGGAAAGAAGAAGGATATAGCAGCTTATGTTTCTAAGTGTCTAACTTGTTCGCAAGTTAAAGTTGAACATCAGAAACCCTCAGGTTTACTGCAGCAGTTAGAAATGCCAATTTGGAAATGGGAATTGATAACAATGGATTTCGTTACCAAATTACCCAAAACAAGAAAAGGTAATGATACAATCTGGGTAATTGTAGATAGGCTAACTAAATCAGCTCATTTCCTACCCATGAAGGAAACCTTTAGTATGGAACAGTTAGCTAAGTTATATGTAAATGAAATAGTTTCGTTACATGGAATTCCTTTATCAGTTGTTTCTGATAGAGATAGCCGTTTTACCTCTCATTTTTGGACAAGTTTTCAAAAAGCCATGGGAACCAAGCTAAATCTAAGCACCGCTTATCATCCTCAAACGGACGGACAAAGTGAAAGAACAATTCAGACAATGGAAGATATGCTCAGAGCTTGTGTAATTGATTTTGGAGGTAATTGGGACGATCACTTACCCTTAATAGAATTTTCTTACAATAACAGCTATCATACTAGTATCAATGCGGCACCATTCGAAGCACTTTATGGACGAAAGTGCCGAACTCCAGTCTGTTGGGCAGAAATTGGAGAAAAACAATTATCTGGACCAGAGATAGTATAAGAAACAACGGACAAGATTGTTCAAGTCAAGGAAAGATTGAAAGCAGCATGCGATCGATAGAAAGGTTATGCTGATAACAGACGAAAGCAGTTGGAATTTCAGGTAGGAGACAAGGTGTTATTGAAAGTCTCTCCTTGGAAAGGAGTAGTCAGATTCATCAAAAGGGGAAAGTTAAGCCCCAGGTATATTGGACCTTTTGAGATTATTAGAAGAATAGGACATGTAGCTTATCAGCTACAACTGCCAGAGGAAATGGCAGGAATACATGATGTATTTCATGTATCTAATCTCAAAAAGTGTTTAGCCGATGAATCATTAGTAGAGAAGCCTCTACAGATTGAAGACAGAAAGGTCAAGAATCTCAAACACAAAAGATTGGTTCTAGTCAATGTAAAATGGGATTCCAAGAGAGGACCAGAATACACTTAGGAGCTTAAATCAAAGATGCAAAGAAAATACTCACACTTATTTCAGTAGACCTCGAGGACGAGTTCTAAAACAAGGTGGGGAGGATATAACAACCCTCCGAAATTATTTAAAATGTCCCTATACGTCCTAAAAATACACCCCGTATACGAAAACCGAGCCTAAAATACCATATATAATTAAAAATAGAATAAAAACAATTTTTAATGGTTCCTGGCGGGCCACGAAGACCACCTCTTTGTCTTACGTGGGCCGTGACAGCTAGTCACCAGGGCGCATCCCGGTGTTGCCACGTGTCAACCGCGTGTCGAAGCTAGATCAGTGACTGGTCCAGGCTAGGGCCTACTGATGTGTGTAAAATGCAACATATAAATTACATCAAATGAGGCATAAAACAAATCCTTTTTTAGTACTAATGTTGGAAAAAGTGTGTTTTTGTCTTTCTTTTGTATTTTCAGAGTTAAATGAGCTTAAATGAACAAAAGAAGCAAAAATGCTGCCAAATCTAGAAATAATACAAGAAAAGGAATAAATGTGGCATGCCTGACCCCTCGACAGCATCTTCCCAAGCAAAAACAAGACATCAGAAGGCTGAACACGCCCGTGTTCAATGAGCACGGGGGCGTGCCCAAGTGTCTGCAGAAAAGACAAAGCTGTAGAAGCTTCTATTTCCCAACACGGTGGCGTGGCCAGCGGACACGGGGCCGTGGTCAACGCTAAGATTCACAGAATCCAAGCAAATCTTGATAGTACAGATATGCTTCTGCACACAGGGCCGTGCCCAGCAGACACGGGGACGTGGTCAACTAATGCAGACAAACTGCATTTAATGAAGAAAGAGAATATGGATGGACACGGGGCCATGTCCGGGCTTCTGTGCAGGCTATAAATAGGGGTGCTTGGCTCACTTGCAAATCATCCCTTGGCAAACCACCTCTCTCACACTTCACCCACCCACCACCACCATCACAACCCACATCAACCACCATCATCCATCATCCATCATAGAGTGTGTGTAGTAGTCTCGGGATCCAAGATTGATCGTAAGAGTTCTTGACAATCAAAGGCAATATTTGCCTAAGTCTCTTACATCACTTGGTGAAGACAAGCATTTAGTGTAATACTTTTTATTTTTAATCTTTTCGCACTTTTTATTTGGTTATGTATTAATGACTTTAATAACTAGTTTCTTATGTTGAAGGTGAAACTTCCTTATCATTTGTCCATGGTGCCTTAGCGTTATTTTACTGTCTATATAAATTAAAAGATTTACACCATTGATATCTCCACGGTCTATATGGAGATATGTTGGCTACCTGGTCGGGGGTTAAGGGAATGGTTTGGTAAGCGTCTTGCCTTGTTCAGTGTATAGATCCTGCAAGGACCTGGGTCAAGCTTTGTAGGACCTCCTTCAATACCCACTGGTATTGGATGGCGGGGGTTCGAATTTCTTGATCCCCTCATATGTAAACTACTATTAAAACATTAACCCGGCTACTTAGGATTGTATCCTTGCTGACTCAAACTACTTAGCCGAGGGTAACGTCACCTTCAAAAGAGGGGCCTACCACATTACGCATTAATAACTTAATTAATTATCTTTCAATAATCCAACCCTTTAGGATTGTATCCTTGCTGACTCAAACTACTAGGTTGAGGGTAACGTCACCTTTAAAAGAGGACCTACTACTATAACTAAGATAATCTCTTAAAAAGTGCAAAAGTGCGGAAATAATCAAAGGTTACACTAAAGGCGAGTCGGATCCAAGTGATTCATCTTGTCTATCTGTTTTTCTTTTTTATTTTTATTTTTCAGCATTTTTAGTTTTTATTTTCATGTTTAAACCTTTTTCTAAAATTTTGATTTGATTAAACGTTGAGGATAAACCGGTACTAAAAGCTCTTGTGTCCTTGGACGACCTCGGTATCTTACCAACACTATATTACGCTCACGATGGGTGCACTTGCCCATATGTGTGTTTAGTGTTAGTAAAATATCGTGTTTTATAAATTTAAAACTTGACTAAAGTGTAGAAAGGGCTTAAAATATACTTAAATATATATATAACACCGCACAAACATCAAGTTTTTGGCGCCGCTGCCAGGGACAAAAGGATTTTAAGAAAGTTAGGAATCAACGGCCTAATCGTTTTTTTTTTCTGTTTTTTTTTAGGATTTTTCATAAATTTTCAGCTTCTGCAGAACTCAGCACGGGCCGTGCCTGTAAGTGCAGTTCCTGCCGGGTAATTGTCGCTTATCAGTTCTGGTCAACCAAAGCAGAAGTCCAAGTTAAAGTCAACGATAATGAAGAATTCAAGACCACATGAAGACCAAGGGGAGTTTGTTAGTGCACTTTGGGTGATAAGTGCATGCTTTCCAATTGTTAGGGTCTTTATTGTACAAGTCTTGAAAGATAGTCCCAACTTTATCCTAGGGACATTTTGTCCAAGTTTTATGTCTAGGAAAAAGGTCAGGGGTTTATGTTAGGGACAAAAGTCAGGGTTTTGGTGTAGATTGTTTGTCCGAGTTTAGTCCTAGTCTATATATATGTGTTGTATAGGATTAGGGCAACATCCATGGATGAGGGATCGATCAAAAACTCTTGAAGCTTGGTGCTGCTCTCCCACTCGTTCATCCTCCTGGTGTGAATTCTAGAAAGAGAGAGACTATGTGTTAGTGAGAGAAAGCTAGGGTTTAGATCTTTGTGATCTAAACCAGCTTGTAGATGATGTATACTCCTTTGGTTTGTGTAATCTGTGATGACTGATTCATCAATAAAGAGATTCATCTTCTACATATTTCTATCTTGTTCTTCATATTTTGTTCTTCATGTCTTGAATCAAGTGCAATGTTTGATGTTCGTCATCGATCCGGTGCTCTCACAGTGGTATCAGAGCGTAGGCTTGCTTTGAGCACTCTAATTTCTTCAAAGTAACAATGCCGGAGGCACGACCCGCCCAGTTAAGGGTAGGAGCGCATCGCCGACAGAAGGGACGAGTAAACCGGTGCACACCTGATGGCGGACCGGCCGACCCAACCCAAAGTCCAACTACGAGCTTTATAACGGACAGTCGTTTGGCTCGTTGATTTGTGGTGCGAAGAGAATACGACTTGCTTGGAATTTTGTATTGTTTACAAAGAAAAAGGGGGAGTAATAATTTTGAAGTTCCTGTTTTCTTTGTAAATATAAAGCTTGTGCGTGAAATAGCTCGTGTGTGATGGAGTTTTGTCACGTGTGTTTATGTTATTAATCAAGTGTTGACGTGATGAAGCTGAATTCTCGGTTGACGACTAGTTGAAGATTGAGCCTTATTAAGTTGTTGTTTAGAGTAGAGAAGATTAGTTCAGGTCTCGAAATAATGTGGGGCTTCTTGATTTGAGGGGAAGGTCGGAGATGAAAGCCATCGGGGATTCAGCGGATTTGTGAAGATAGGAGATTGATCATGAGGATACATGACGAGATGAGATCATACATGAAGGGTTGAAGACTCTGATCAAGATGGTGGATGTACCTTTACAAAGTTCAGTTTGTTATTAACTTATCGAACTGAGCTTCATGTCTTTGCGAAATTTGAAGTGTTCAAGGCTGGGCATTGGAAATCCAATGTTTCTTTCTGCTGTTGGTTAGGTTTGAAGATTAATGTATCGAGCGATATTCTTACATGTGGTTGTAGGTCGGTTCGCGTTAACTTGATTCGGGAGTAGATTGAGGGGGAGGATCTACAGTGTTTGATGTTGGATTCTTCGGGTTTCTCAAAGCGACATTAAGTGATCGTCAGCAAGTCTTTTATTAGAAGGGTTGAAGATCGTTGTGCTCTACCGGAAAGATCAAGTCTCAGCCAAAGTTAAAAGCAGGCATGATATCATCAGTCAAGGGGGAGTCTGTAAGTGCAGTATCCGGTGACTGAAGATTATCGATGCCACACAGAACTGATGCAACAGTTAAGGGGGAGACTGTAAGTGCAGTTCCTGCCGGGTAATTGTCGCTTATTAGTTCTGGTCAACCAAAGCAGAAGTCCAAGTTAAAGTCAACGATAATGAAGAATTCAAGACCACATGAAGACCAAGGGGAGTTTGTTAGTGCACTTTGGGTGATAAGTGCATGCTTTCCAATTGTTAGGGTCTTTATTGTACAAGTCTTGAAAGATAGTCCCAACTTTATCCTAGGGACATTTTGTCCAAGTTTTATGTCTAGGAAAAAGGTCAGGGGTTTATCTTTCAAGACTTGTACAATAAAGACCCTAACAATTGGAAAGCATGCACTTATCACCCAAAGTGCACTAACAAACTCCCCTTGGTCTTCATGTGGTCTTGAATTCTTCATTATCGTTGACTTTAACTTGGACTTCTGCTTTGGTTGACCAGAACTGATAAGCGACAATTACCCGGCAGGAACTGCACTTACAGTCTCCCCCTTAACTGTTGCATCAGTTCTGTGTGGCATCGATAATCTTCAGTCACCGGATACTGCACTTACAGTGCCCAATCTTTGGTACTGGCAATCCTGTTTTAAGTCAGACAGTAGCTGAACACGGGGCCGTGCCCAATCAACACGCCCCGTGCCCAAGTATCAGATACTGAAAACAGAACCGTAAGATCCCGACGGTTGGTAATTTCTGACACAAGCATGAGTGATACTGATAATTTTTACTTCCGGCCCTCTTATGGTACGTGGTGTCAAATATGTGGCGGAAATCATGAAGATTTAAAATGTTATTTTTTATATTACAAGCCCCACTATATAGACCCATTGTTTTCCTGTAGCCTTAAGAGGGGCGAAAGTAAAAATAATCCCTATCTCTCCCTCGAATGCTCTCAATTGACCCTTGTAGGAGAAATGCTTCTTGATGAATTATTTCAAATGGAAGATCTAATTCTTAATTGGGTAAAAGAACTTGAGATGGATATCATTAATTCACCTCAAGACGATACCCAAGAAGAATTGTTAAGATCGTATTCGGATAAAAACAACTTAGTTGTTCCCGATATCACCTCTAACTCTTGCGAAGACTTGAACGATAGTCGTCCCTTTGTCGATTGTGCCGTGAAGTACTCCCCATCGACTTCCTTCGATGCATATATAGACCTGAGCGATTCGACATACACCTTCTTTAACGAGAGCCCGGGAAAGGGTTGGACTTGTCCACCTACATTTAGCATAGGAATCACCCTTACCGATAACCTCTTGCGTTTCGTCTAAATCAAGAGCAATTAAGGTATCTCAGGCACTTCGGTGTTGTTCTGTCCAGTAAGGAACCACCCGATCTGGATAAATTCTTTAAAAATAGACAAAACTTCATAAACAGCCTCTAGGCACGGGGCCGTGTCCAGGTCAGCATGCCCCCGTGTCCACCTAAAGATTCCCGTCTGACTTCTTGTCAGAATACGGACAAAATGTGTCAGGATCTTGTCTGCACACGGGGCCGTGTCCAGCGGACACGAGGCCATGTGCAGCGTGCTGTCGTTTTCTATAAAGGCAGCAAGATTCCTGCACATTTGGACCACTCCAAAGACAAAGATCTGGTGGGATCTTCACACATACCATCCTAGGTATATTCTAAAGAAGGTTCTCAACAACCATCTTATCTTTTCTACTTTTGTCCATTGCCTTCTTCTTCATTTTTTCCTCAACACCTCCATTAGAGCTTGAAATCACCATGGTTCCAAGCTTTATTGTGATGTTTGTTAGGTTTTTATTCAAGGAATCTTGTTAAAAATAAGTTCTACAACATTGTTTTAAGTTATTTCTGCTTAAAAATGCTGTAAAAATCAGAAAAATAATTTGAAACTCTAAGATTCCTTGTTCCAAAATCTGCAGACAGAAGTACTCATTGAGCACGGGGCCGTGTCCGAGGTACTGTTCCAATAAAATTGAATTATTTTCGGTCTGTTTTCTCAGAATGGCGAGCAGAACTAGCGGAACATCTTCACCGCACTCCAGGAATAACCGACAAGGGAGAAGGTCATCAACGGTAGAAGACTCTCTTGTAAACTATGTTTACGCTTTAAGAGAGGCCATTGATGAGATGACAGGAGTAGAAGAAGCATTGGTCGACCGTATCAATCACTTAACGGTGGGGCTAGAAGGATGTCTTTGAGAGGTCAACCTTTTGCACCAAAGGTTAAACATTCTCGCCTCTCCTCCTTTGGTACCAATCATCACCCAAAGGGAATGGAATGTGGTACCGGAAGTCATCATACCGGCCGAGTGGTACACCATACACCCGGAGCCCCCTCGAGACATATTACAAGGGCTTCTGGTTAGTGTCACTCCCCCTCCACAAGATGTTGAGGAAAATGAGCCCGCCTTCTTCCTCCCAAGAGAGATAGAAGAATGGCTTTAACAACGTCTAGGGGATACCCCTCGGTTCGGAGTTCTACGAAGCCTTTAAATACCGGAAAGCTATTTCCGAAATTTTGATTCCTATTGTAAGAGTAGAACTCCTTAGGATGATTTTATGTATCACTTGATCTATTTTAGGACTTTTTAGTTTTTATTTTTCTGCTTTGTTTTTAATTTTCTAGGATCCTATGTAATATGTTATTTTAATGAAATGATGGTTTTAATTAAATTGGTGTTTGGATGATGTTGTAATCGATAAAACACACTCGGGATGGTGAAGGATACTAAGGGAAACTTGAACCAACACCCCATGCACAAAAACAGAGCCTCCCGACAATTTTTCTTCATTACAGCAAATTCGGCACGGGCCGTGCCCAGCCAACACGCCCCAGTGCTGAAAGGTCTGCATGGAAAATGCCCAGTTCAGGTAACTGGACACGGGGCGTGTTCGCGGAACACGCCCCTGTGCCCAGCCTTCTGTTACTTTCTGATGATTTTTGTTACTGGCAACCTGAACACGGGGCCGTGCCCGGACACCACGGGCCCGTGTCCAGATGCCCAGTAACATTAAATTTTGTTTTTAACACACCTTTTACACATTCAATCAACCTAAAAACTTATTTTTGGGACACATTGAGGACAATGTGTAATTTAAGTGTGTGGGGGATGCTTAAACCTTGAATTTTGCAAGTCCTAATTACAAGCCTTACACAAAACTCTATTGAAACCGCTAAACACTCCAAATTTTTTCAAAAACTTTTCATTTTTTTGTACTTATCTTGGTTTAATTTGGGAATTACAATTTCTAAAAAGGTTATATTTTTACAAATTTACAACCGATAGCGTCTTGATAAAAAGAAACAACATAAGAAAATTATGAAAAGGCATGACAAATCTAATTAAAATTTGATTATATATACTTGATCACATAAAAATCCATTCCCACAAAAAGTGAGTTTTGAGCCTTTATTGAGCATACAAATACACATCTTTAAACTAAATGCTCATTTTTCGTTTCTTGTGTGAATAGCCGCTTGGTTTCTTACGACTCTAGAACTTGCCATGACAATACATTACCGGTCCTTACTGACTTAAACCCAAGTAAGTAAATGATGGAGGCATTAGGAGTAACCCTTTTTCTTTCAACACCATTATTTTTTCTTTTTTTTTACCACCTAGCCAAAATCCCCCTAGTTAACCCCTTTGAGCCTAAACCTTTTCATTTCTAAACCCACAAAACAAACACCCTTTACCCACCAAAACCCTTTTTCATTTTAAACCCTTTATTTTAGTAAAAAGCTCGGTTTTTCTTGTGACTTCCTTAAAAAAAATATATATGATGAAGTCAATAAATAAACAAACAAGTTCATCAAAAAGAACTTTGTTTGAAGAATTGCTTCATTAAATAAAAAGTCACAAAAATAAAAAGTCTTACGAAAACTGACGCTTTTTACGCCTTTCGCCCTTTTCTACTAACCACTAACCCAAAACTACCTACCTTTAACCCAAGCCTAACCCTTCCCCAAAGTCCTCTTGTTGTTTACAAAGGTGTATAGTTAAAAAGGAGAAGGATTGATTGCTTGGCAAGCATATGGTAGAAGTAAGTTCCATACCGGTCCCGAGTGTTTCACAAAAATACATCTTCGGCCGAGTGTTGAGTGATCTCCCGTGAGGTATGTGAACTTGTATATAAATAGAATTTTAAAGAGGCATGTTATGCCCAAATAAGTAATTTCCCTTACGTAATGTTCTAAATAAATCATAACGAATAGGATTGTAAATAAAATAAAAATAAAACCTAATAAAAATCTTGGATTCCCAACACTCTAGACAAGCCCAAAACCTTCTCTTCTACCCATTCCATTTGGGTGTGTAAGCCACATTATAAAGAGTTTTGCTTGAGGACAAGCAAAGATTCAAGTGTGGGGGTATTTGATGTGTGTAAAATGCAACATATAAATTATATCAAATGAGGCATAAAACTAACCCTTTTTTAGTACTAATGTTGGAAAAAGTGTGTTTTTGTCTTCCTTTTGTATTTTCAGGGTTAAATGAGCTTAAATGAACAAAAGAAGCAAAAATGCAGCCAAATCTAGCAATAATACAAGAAAAGGAATAAACGTGGCATGCCCGACCCCTCGACAGCATCTTCCCAAGCAAAAACAAGACATCAGAAGGCTGAACACCCCCCGTGTTCAATGAGCACGGGGGCGTGCCCAAGTGTCTGCAGAAAAGACAAAGCTGTAGAAGCTTCTATTTCCCAACATGGGGGCATGGCCAGCGGACACGGGGCCATGGTCAACGCTAAGATTCGCAGAATGTAAGTAAATCTTGATAGGGCAGATACGCTTCTGCACACAGGGCCGTGCCCAGCAGACACGGGGGCGTGGTCAACTAATGCAGACAAACTGCATTTAATGAAGAAAGAGAAGTTGGATGGACACAGGGCCGTGCCTAATGGACACGAGGCCGTGTCCGGGCTTCTGTGCAGGCTATAAATAGGGGTGCTTGGCTCACTTGCAAATCATCCCTTGGCAAACCACCTCTCTCACACTTCACCCACCCACCACCACCATCACAACCCACATCCACCACCATCATCCATCATCCATCATAGAGTGTGTGTAGTAGTCTTCCGATCCAAGATTGATCGTAAGAGTTCTTGACAATCAAAGGCCATGTTTGCCTAAGTCTCTTACATCACTTGGTGAAGACAAATATTTAGTGTAATACTTTTTATTTTTAATCTTTTCGGACTTTTTATTTGGTTATGTATTAATGACTTTAATAACTAGTTTCTTATGTTGAAGGTGAAACTTCCTTATCATTTGTCCGTGGTGTCTTTGCGTTATTTTACTGTCTATATAAAATAAAAGATTTACACCATTCATATCTCCACGGTCTATATGGAGATATGTTGGCTACCTAGTCGGGGGTTAAGGGAATGGTTTGGTAAGCGTCTTGCCTTGTTCAGTGTATAGATCCTGCAAGGACCTGGTTCAAGCTTAGTAGGACCTCCTTCAATACCCACTGGTATTGGATGGCGGGGGTTCGAATTTCTTGATACCCTCATATGTAAACTACTATTAAAACATTAACCCGGCTACTTAGGATTGTATCCTTGCTTACTCAAACTACTTAGTCGAGGGTAATGTCACCTTCAAAAGAGGGGCCAACCATATTACGCATTAATAACTTAATTAATTATCTTTCAATATTCCAACCCTTTTGGATTGTATCCTTGCTGACTCAAACTACTGGGTTGAGGTTAACGTCACCTTCAAAAGAGGGGCCTACTACTATAACTAAGATAATCTCTTAAAAAGTGCGGAAATAATCAAAGGTTACACTAAAGGCGAGTCGGATCCAAGTGATTCATCTTGTCTATCTATTTTTCTTTTTTATTTTTCAGCATTTTTAGTTTATATTTTCATGTTTAAACCTTTTCCTAAAATTTTGATTTGATTAGACGTTGAGGATAAATCGGTACTAAAAGTTCTTGTGTCCTTGGATGACCTCGGTATCTTACCAACGCTATACTACGCTCACGATGGGTGCACTTGCCCATATGTGTGTTTAGTGTTAGTAAAATATCGTGTTTTATAAATTTAAAACTTGACTAATGTGTAAAAAGGGCTTAAAATATACTTAAATATATATGACACCGCACACACATCACCTACCCAGCCTACGTCGCGGGCCGTGAAGCCCTTGGCTGTTTCCTACGCGGGCCACGAGAAACCCCAAATCAGCTCCTATAAATTGGGAGCATCGGCCTCAGTCCCAACTCGCTCAAACTTTTCGAATTCTCTCTCAATTCTGCATAGTATACCTAATTTCCGGGCATTATACCCCCCTAAATAACGAAGTTCTGCCTCGTTGTAAGTATTTTAACCCCCCGGTTACGTATTAGATACGCTGCCCGATTGATCTAGGGTTCCGTAACGGCTGTCATGGTTCTGCCCGACGTAGTCGTTGGAATTCTGTCTCGGGGAGGGTATTACTAATGTAAATATTGGGTTATTATACTAACGCTTGTGCATTGTGTAATTAATAGATAATCACCAGGAAATCACAAAGGAAAACCCTAATATAGCAATGTGAATAATCCTCCTTTTTGCAAACTGTTTTTACAAACCCTCAAATGTTTTACATTATATTAAACAGTGATTGAGTATTTGTATTCTACAATTATCGTCGGTAAGTTGGGGTTTTGTATACAAAATTTGTTACTACACTGTGAGTAGTAACATGACCACAAGTCAGGCTGACAGTACCGTGGGTGGTAATTAAGGTAGAAAAATAAACAAATGTAATTGCGCGACCGCCCTCAATGCTATAAACGGTTTTACTTGTCTTGATTAAACTGGGATTCACTCACCAGTATTTCCCACTGACAAAATGTTTTTAAACGCATTTCAGGTAACAAAATGTGAAAGCCAATTAGAAGCTAGCTGGACAGCACCGAAGGCTTGGAAAAGTGGCTATAAAAGTTACCTAAATAAAGAGATGTTTTTATTTAAATAAAATAGGGTTTATCCCTATGAAAATGTGTGTACTGGAAACTTGGGAATTTCCCATGTGTTTAATATTATAAAAATGTGGTATTTTACTCTAATCAAATATTTCCTAACTACGATCCTGATGTAGCCAAATTGATAAACACCGATGCCACTGAAACTGGCCGCGGCCGCCCGTTCCTGGGTAAATAGAGGACGGGGGTTGCGACAGAAGGTGGTATTAGAGCTACAGCCACTGATTCAGCCACAAAAGTGTTCTGCTGACACCAAAATATTATTCAATATGTTAGGAATTAATTTACATGAATACGTGCATATCTGTATATTATTGTTGTGTGTTATTTGACAATTTGTTAGTCTACAACATGAGCGACCAAGGACCTTCAGACGCTTACCGTCAGTTGTCCAGCTCACCTAGGAACGAAGGCACCTCTTCACAGCCTACCCTGTCAGGGTATTTGGCTGATACTGAAGACGGGATATCCGTGTTCAAGGCCCAATCTGAAGAGCCATTCCCTCCCAAGAAGAGAGGATGGTTCAGCAGAGGAGCGCATGAACGTAGAAAAAGGATGAAAAGGTTACAACAACAGCGAGCTTTAGTAGCCGCTAAGAGAGAAACAGATGCTCACACTCAGGATATGCTCAATAGGAGTCTAGCAAATTTTCATATCTTAGCAACTACAGCTGCAGACCCGAATCTTAAGCAACTCATAGCACCCCAGCCCTTACCATTGTTTCCCACACAACCAATGGAAATTAAAGCCAACCCAGAAAACCAAATCCCAGCACCTGCTTTTGATCCAACTGAGATCCCTAGAGTACCAGCACCCCATCCCTCAGACCCAGACTATGACCCATGGTTTGATGACCATAGGGATTACCAACAACGCTACCCAATACCAGAGGAACCCATGCTAAACCTAGCAGCTTACCCAGACCTGGACCCTCTAGACCCCTATTACGATAATGATCAATACATTAGGGAAATTCTAGAAACCCCTTACCCTTACAAAAAACCCATGCCCCAGTTCCCAAACCCAATACTAGCACCCGCACCACCCATGAGCACAGAGAATGTGCAAGAACTCCGAACCTTTGGTGAGGAGATTTTAGAAGGAAGTTAGAGGATGAGACAAATAGGGGAACAACTCGTCTGGAAATATGACGAGCGTAATATGGACTTTTGGATGGACCCCTATCAATAGTAATAGTAATAATAATAATAATAATAATAATAATAATAATATATATAGGGTCGGTGTTGGGATTGAACCCTACCAAAGGAACAGTTGATCAAAGCCAAAACTGGATCAGAGCAGTGGATCCAGAATAAGCAGATGCTGTATGTAAGTCTCTCCCCTTGAAAGTGATTCTAACAACTGATGGCCTCTATCCACTGTCCGTATACAACTGCTGTTCTACAAAAAACTGACCAAGTATAAAGACTAATGAAGACTAAAGCCCTGATGATCAATCTACTGCTATGAGTCAAGCACTACTGAAGATACAAAGTACTGCTGGAGTCACAACAGTGAAGGAGAATGCAGTAGTTTAGTCTATTTCATTGTTTTGTAATGTAATCAGTAGTTAGCCAACAGTTGTTGTATTAGATCAGTAGTTACAGGTTGTTAGGAGGTTAGATGTCACTTTCATGGTGACGTCAGCCAAGATGCTTCAGTGGTTTGCTCGTGCCTATAAATAGAACAGTACCCTGTACTGTTCTATTAGCTCTTTCACCACTTGTCTTCCTGCACGAACAATCCATTATGAGCTCAGGCTGAGGGGGAGTTTGTAATACATGCATGCAAAGTTTTAATTGAAGTTTGAAATAAATTCAATCATTCGGTTCATTGTTAAATCATGTGTGTTGAAAGAAATTCTCCTATTTGATTGTGTGTGAAAGTTTGTTTTCATTTAGTTTCCGCTGTAATTAATCATTCATCTCTTAATTCTCAAACAAAAAACACAATCATAAGAAACTCAGATCCTAACAATTGGTATCAGAGCTCGGACAGTCAAATTTGATCTAACAATCATTTTGACATAAATAGTCCAGCTCATAATCGTTGATACTGTTAAATTGTTCGTTTCGTTGAAAAACACAGTAAGGATTAATCACCACCAAAGTTGATTAATCAGTGCCTGTAAAACAACCAGGATGACACAATCACAAGATGTTAACAATAACATCGGTTCTCTCTTCAAACCACCCATGCTGAAGCGAAATGAGTACAACATCTGGCAGAGAAGGATGGGACACATCCTTGCTCAATAGAATACCGGATGTTGGAAGTCTATTATCTTTGGACCACATGTTCCAATGGTGCCGAGTGCTGAAGATCCAAAGAAATATGAGCCTAAGAAAGTTGAAAACTATACCGAACTGGACTTTCAGAAATTTGAACTGGATGCCAAGGCATTTAGTATTGTTGCATCTGCATTACCAAATGAAATCTATGCTGGACTGCTACATTGTAACAGTGTCAAGGAATTATGGGATGCACTGAAAGAACAGTTTGGTGGGACTGAAGAGGTTATTGAAAACAACAGGGAAATTTTGAACCAACAGTATGAAACCTTTTGTCACATGAAGGGTGAAACATTAACCCAGCAGTTTGAGCGATTTAGTTGTCTCATAAGTGAGCTTAAACTTGTTAATACTGAATTTCCAAAATCAACCGTTAATAGCAGGTTTTTGAGATCACTTCCTGATAAATGGGACACCATTGCTTTTGTGACTAGAAATTCTGTTGAGTTCAAAGATCTGACACTGACCCAACTTCATGGTAGACTCCTGGCCTATGAAAGGGAGTTAAACCAGAAAAAGAAGTTGCAAGAGTCTGGAAAAGTTGCAGATGACTACTCATTTGGCAACACAGCTCTTCTGGGTGAAGAAGAGTCTGGCAGCAGTAAGGATCAGAGTTATGATCATTTTATTGACATAACTGCTGGTGCAAACTTCAACTCTGATCCTCACTCATCCAATTTTGCTTTCACAGCAAATGGAGAAAGCCAGAACTCTGATAATCTGTGCTTTGAACTCAATGACTTACAACATTTTGATCCAACTGATCTTGAAGAAATGGACATTTTGCATCAACTGGCATTGCTAAGTGTAAGAACTAGCAAATTTTACAAAAGGACAGGGAGAAAATTCTCAGGGTTACATGGGAATCTAAAAGTGGGGTTGGATAAATCCAAGATCAAGTGCTATAAGTGCAATAGGCTGGGTCATTTGGCTAGGGAATACAGGAGTCAAACCACTGGTCCAATTATTACTCATCCCAGCTCAAACCCTAGACCACAAAACCACCAAAATACTGTGCACTATGCCCAATATACCCCTGCTGCACATGTTAAGACTGCTCACTATGCTGCAACCCCTGTTCCTGTGCATTATGTTCAAACCACTGTTCCCCAAATTCTGTATGTCCAAGCCCCTGCTCCTCAGGTTCAGGTGCAACAAGATGCACCTCAACAAACTGCACCAACAGTGGTTCAACCAGACCAACAAAGCTTTTTCACACAAGGGCTGGTTGACTGGAGCAGTTTACCTGAGGGGTTAGGAGATGAAAATTTTGCATTGTATGCTCAAATCACTGTTTCTGGTAATGATATTTGTTTTGTAGCTTTGGAGACCATACAGGAGGGGATGGAAGCTGAAGAAGAACATTCAAGTGCTGAAACAGTAGACAAAATTGCAGAAGTAGTGGTTACTGCTGTGACTGAGGAAGTACTGTTGGGAGAAAGTTCAAAACCCATGCTGGAACCACTGTCAGACCCTTGGTCCAAAGAAGAAGAAGAAGAGAAGAAAGAAGGTGAGAAGGAAGAGAGAGCTGAAGAAGAAAGTGATCATCCATGTGATTGTGCCATGATGGCTGCAACCAAGGTATCACCTCAGGTTCTTAAAAATCTATGTTCAGACAAATGCATTATAGCATTTGCTAACATCAAAGAGGTGAATGAAAACCTTAGGGATAGGTTGTTAACTTCTGAAGTTCAATTTGAAAAGTCATTAAAAGAACTTAAAAACAAGTTGAATGAAAAAGAAAGTGAGATCTGCAGCTTAAAACTAGAGTAGAGCATAACCAAGGACCAACTCCAAACAATGATAGAAAAATATCAAAGTTGCAAAATGGAGTTGGAAGCTACCCAAATCACTTGTGAAAAATGGGTGGAATCCTGTAAAGGTTATGAGATCATGCTTGATAAACAGCTTGAAAGTAATGTGAAATTTGGCATTGGGTTTAGAAAAAAATGACCAAGTTGAAAACAATGCTGCAAATCAAGCTGGTTCAGTTGAAATCATTCCAGCCAACAAGAATGGCCAAGAAGTTAAAATAACTGACAAACTTGGTAACAAAATCACTCTGGAAAGATCTGTGGGGTCCTCAACTTTTGAGGAACTTGAGAAGTACCAATTTAAACCCACATGGTCTGATGAGTGTGACATCTTGAAAATTTCAAACCAATGGACTTCACAACCACTGATGGTGTAAAAGCTCCTAAAGCAAAGGTCATTCCTCTCAAAGACATCCCAACAGTAGTTCAAAACTCTGTTGCAAAGGAGTCTGAAAAGAGGAAAAAGAGAGAAAAGGTTAAAAACTTATTTTGTGATTTCTATGAAAAGAATAATCATCTAACAAAAGACTGTTTTCATCTAAAAGCATATGATATCAACAAAACAAGTGTCATTGGGCCTGCTGAGAGCTGCACCATCTGTGGCAAATCAAACCACAAAACTCAAGAATGTGTGTATCTCAAATCCTTTTATGTGAAAAAGAATGAATACACTGCAAAAACATCCTTGAGTTCATCAAACTCATCTGTCAAATTCACTAAGAATCAACCACTATTTGTGCCAGTTTAAACAGCTGTTACAAAACAGCTGAACCAAACCTCTGTTAAAAGAGATGTTCAGGTGACTGATGCACCCCCTGCTAACCAATAACGAAGAGGTAAAGGTCAACCACCATACCCAAGGGTCCCACATGTCTATGAAGCCTACAAAAGGCCCTCTAAACTGAGAGTAAACAGGCATCCCTTTGGGTATCAACAGCTGATTGGGCAAGACCCCCAACAGTGGTTAGAGAAAAACAGTTCAAAAACTGTCCAAACCCCTGACCTAACCACTGTCTATCTACCTGAACTTGACCTAGACACTGTTGAGACCCCATCCAAAGCCTTATTGGCTTTGGAGACCCTAATGAGCTAACCTTTTACTTGATGTGCAGGGAGCTTATGCATGCTTAGATAGTCTATGGTATGTAGATAGTGGAGGTTCCAGGCACATGACAGGATGTAGAGCCCTACTCAAAGATTTCAAAACTCATGGAGGTGGTGACATATCCTTTGGTAATAATAGTAAAGGGAAGGTTATGGGGTCTAGTACAGTTCAGTCTGGTAATGTGAAGTTTGAAAATGTCAATCTGATAGACAATCTAAAACTCAACCTCTTAAGTGTCTCTCAAATGAGTGATAAGGGCTATGGCTCATTCTTTACAAAAGAGTGTTGTAGGATTGTTGGACCAGAAATGGTTGAAAAGATTGAAGAAATAATAAAAAATGGAAAAACCCAACTTGTTGCTCAAAGAAGTGGCAATGTTTATGTGGTGGATATGTCAAAAGAGAGCCCCAGGACTGATGCCTGTCTGTTCTCAGCTGCCTCTAACAAAGAGACATAATTATGGCACAGGAGATTGGGGCACACAAATCTCAAGACAATCACTGCTATATCCAAACAGGGGTTAGCAAGAGGTTTACCTCAAAAACTGTTCACCTGTCCTGAGCATTGTGTTTCCTGCCTAAAAGGAAAACAACATAAAAGCTCATACAAATCAATTGAAGAGTCCAAAACAACCAAGTGCTTGCAAATGCTTCATATGGATTTGTTTGGCCCAGTTAAAGTCATGAGTCTTAAGAAGAAAAGATATTGTTTGGTTATTGTTGATGACTTTTCTAGGTTTACATGGACTTACCTTTTACACTCCAAAGATGAGACTGCAGGCATTTTGCAAGACTTTGTTACACAGGTTGAAAAGCAGTTTGACTTGCCAGTAAAAGTCTTCATGAGTGAAAATGGAACAGAGTTCAGAAATAAGGAGTTAGATGATTTCTGTGTGTCAAAAGGAATTGTTGAAAGAAAGAACAGGACATTGATTGAGGCTGCAAGAACCATGCTTGCTGATTCAGGTTTGCCATTAACTTTCTGGGCAGAGGCAGTAAACACTGCTTGCTATGTCCAGAACAGAGTTTTAATCAACCCTAGACATCAAAAGACTGCTTATGAACTGCTGTATAAAATAAAGCCATTGATTTCATATTTCAAAGTTTTTGGCTGCCCATGTTTCATTTTAAAGTTAAAAGATTCTATCTCAAAGTTTGCAGCCAAAATTGATTGTGGTTATCATCTGGGATACTCAACCACTGCTAAGGCCTACAAAGTGTTTAACACAAGGACCAAAACAGTGGAAGAGACTTTGAATGTGAAGTTCAATGAACTTTCATCAATGAAAATCCCAGCAAACCCTGCAGAATTATTTGATCTTGATAAATTCACATTTGAAAGTGTTGCTGTCAAGACTAACAATGCAGGTCCATCAGAAAATCCTCCATCAGACTATGGTTATGAAGTCATCATTCCACAACAAAAGTCTGCTTCAATGGGAAGAGCAGCAGATGTTCAAAACAACTGTCAAAGCTCATCCACTGCTACCTCAACTGTTGTTGTCAAAGCTCATCCACTGTTGTTGACCAAAGTAGCCCATCTTCATCAACCACTGTTGACAAAATCCATCAAACAGTGGATAAAAGTCAACATTTTTTCACACCTATTCCTCCTATTCCTCCACCTCCATTTGAAGCCACTGCTAGATCATCAAATTCACCAGCAGTGGTTAGCTCAGATGATTCACATCTGCAGCCTTCACCATTATTGCCATTATTCCATACAAAGGAGATCTAATCTTCTTGAAGTCTCATCCACCTGACCAAATCATTGGCAACATCAGTGAAGGGGTGCTCACAAGAAGTCAATCCCAAAACATCTGTCTTTTTGCTAGTTTCCTATCTCTCCATCAGCCAGTCAAGTACCAAGAGGCACTAAAAGACAACAGCTGGGTAGAAGCCATGCAAGAGGAGCTCCAACAGTTTAAAAGACAACAAGTATGGGAACTTGTACCACTGCCAGAGGGTGTGAGTCCTATTGGCACAAAGTGGGTCTTCAAAAACAAAACTGATGAAAGGGGTATTGTTGTCAAGAATAAAGCTAGGCTTGTGGTTCAAGGTTTCACACAGGAAGAGGGCATTGACTATGATGAAACATTTGCCCCTGTAGCCAGATTGGAAGCTATCAGACTGTTCTTGGCCTTTGCTGTCAACCACAACATCAAGGTGTATCAAATGGATATCAAATGTGCTTTCCTCTATGGTAAGATTCAAGAAGAGGTATATGTTTGTCAACCTCCAGGCTTTGAGGATCCATTTAATCCAAATCATGTCTACAAGCTAAATAAAGCTTTGTATGGACTAAAACAAGCACCTAGAGCCTGGTATGAAACTCTTTCCACCTTTCTAATTTCCATTGGTTTCACAAGAGGTAAAATAGACAAAACTGTGTTTTTAAAATGGAGAGGAAAGGACTTGATGATTGTCCAGATTTATGTGGATGACATCATTTTTGGAAGCACATGTAATAAAATGTGTGAAGTGTTCAGACAACTCATGACAGCTGAGTTTGAGATGAGTGCAATGGGTGAACTCCAGTGCTTTCTTGGTCTCCAAGTAAGGCAACTGCAAAATGGCACTTTTATCCATCAAGGCAAATATGCCAAAGAACTTTTAAAGAAATTTGAGATGGATGATTTTAAGCCATGCAGTACACCCATTGCAACCAATAAAATAGTCATGTCTGATGAAAAGGATGATTTGGTTGATCAAACTTTATATAGAAGCATGATTGGGTCTTTATTGTACCTAACTGCATCTAGGCTAGACTTCATGTTTGCAACATGTGTTTGTGCAAGATCTCAATCAGCCCCTAGAAAGTCAAATTTAATTGCTGTAAAAAGGATATTCAGATACCTAAAAGGTGCTCCCACACTTGGTATCTGGTATCCAGCTGATGGAAATATCAAGCTTTCAGTTTTCTCAGATAGTGACTTTGCTGGATGTGACAAGACAAGGAAGTCCACTTCAGGAGGGTGCCAATTCCTAGGCAGTTGCTTAGTGTCTTGGCAAAGCAAAAAGCAAGCAGCTGTTTCAACATCCACTTCTAAGGCAGAGTATATAGCTGCTGCAAGCTGTACAGCCCAACTGTTATGGCTTCAAAATCAATTGCTGGATTTTGGTATCACTGCCCTAAAGACACCTCTCATGTTGGACAGTCAGGTAGCAGAAAATATCATCAAAAATCCAGTACCCCATTCAACCACCAAGCACATTGATATCAGACATCACTTTGTGAGGGATTGCTATGAAAAATGTTTGATTTCTCTGCACCATGTACCAACTAAAGATCAGCTGGCAGATGTGCTAACAAAAGCATTAGACACATCCACCTTTGAAAGCTTGATCTCTAGGATTGGCATGCTGAACATGGAATAACAAGCAAAATCTTGTTTTTCTATGAATAAAACCATTAAAATGTTTTCAGAAAATCAAAATTCCATCCTTAAAAATAGCTAAAAATGAAATTTTCATTAAATCCTTAAAAGTCTGCCATAACCACTGATTTGGTTCAAACATCTGCTTTGATAAATTTGACCACTTCTGAAAGTCAACCACTGTTTTTCCTCATCTCTTTGTTAATCACTGTTGTTCAAAATCAGTGTTTTAACCCACTGATAGGCTATCCACTGATAGTTGAAAATCAGCCACTGTTCTCATTGTAACCATTGCAACCACTGATACTTGTTCCATCAGTGGTTTCCTTAACAACTGTCTTCCATTACTCATCAGTGGTTGACACATGGTCAGTACTTGTCGGTCAGATCTTTTGTAACCGCTGCCACGTCAGCATTCACTTTTTCCCTTTATAAAACCCTCCTCAAACCCCCAAACAGGGTTTTTCACTGTCGAATCGAATTCAAAATTCCTTTCTCAAAGCAGTTACCATCCATTTCTCCCAAATCACTCATGTCTTCTTCTTCTCCCAAATCATCGTCTTCATCTTCTCAAAAATCCACTCCAATGGCCACATAAATTCCATACAAAGCTCCTCACAACTACTTGGGTCGATAATCTTCAAGGTAAAACTTCTTTTCCTAAAATCGAGTATCAAACAGATTTTATTGAGAGGGGGTATGCTGAGGAAATGAAAAAGGATACCTTACAAAAAGGTAGTTTTCCTCCTGCAACAAGATTTTTATTCTATACCCTCTTGATGTGTGTTTCAAATAAGACCACTGCTTTTAATGAAATTCCATTAAAGATCCAATACCTGGGTTATGCTATTTTACATAAAGAAAATTTTAACTATTCCCAGGAGATCTTTGATGATTTGGTCAAAAATGTTGATAAAAATCATTTTTATTATTTCCAAGGTTCCTAAGCTTTTATTTTCAAAAGAAATTTGCAAAGGATAATGCTCATGTGCTTATCCAGGGTGAACCTTTTCAAATAAACGGCCTAACACCTGAAACATTCACAAGGCTATCAAAAGTTTCTAAAACAAAAGCAGAGGTTCCTGATCAGAATTTAGCAGCTACCACTGCTACTCAGGTATCTGCTGCTGAGCCCACTGCTCAAGGTGATCACAGCAGCAAAACAACTGCTGTGAAACCCACACCTAAAACCACCAGAAAACCAAAACAAAAGAAAACACAAAAGCCCCCCAAACCCATAAAAAAGGCAACTCTGGAAGATGAGATCCCAGAGCAACTGCCAGTGACAACACAAAAGTCACCAGAAACCACTGCTGCTACTTCCTCACAGCAGATGGTAGAAAGATCTCAACCTGAGCCTCAAACTCCTCCTGCTTCTTCTCAAAAAGAACAGGTTGTAAGAACAGGGACACCAAATTATGATGCTCTGGAATCAATTGAATCCATCATCCACAGCCCACTGCAAGGGGCAAATTCTCTTTCCACACCCATATTCACTTCCACAATCCCACCACAAACAAAACTTTTGTTGGATGCACTTGATATAGCTCAGACAGAAACCAGTTCCTCTCAACCACCTATCACTGAGAGCATGCCACAACAAGTGACTGAGTCTGAGCTCCCTATCTTTGCTAACCCACCATCAACTGAGGAGGTCACGCCCCTTGAGTTACATGTAACTCTTGGTGGTAGTTCAAGTGTAGCAGCTACTACAAGTGCTGAACCCACTGGTTTGCACTTAGACAGTAGTTTCATCAATAAGACTTCCTTGAAGGCAATTTCTTCTTTGGGAACTCTTGTCTATCCAGTATTCACTGGTTCACTAAAAAGTGTTACTCATTATGAAGGAAGAAGTCCTCAGTACCAAGAAAAAGGGGCATCAGTGGATGATTTTTGGAATACATTTCCTCAGTCAACCACTTCTACAACCACTGCTAGTGGGAAATCAAATGATCCCATTAAGTTGGGTGATGGTTTAATGTACCGAGAATTGACGAATAGAGTTAACAAACTTGATACATCTGTTGCAGAAATCAAAGACATGCTGCAACAGTTGTTGAAAGCACAAAAGGTACCACCCACTGCTGCTCCAGCTCAAACATCTGCTCCAACATCTGTTCCTACTCCTAATGAGCTGTGGAGTTTATTTCAACCTATGCTGCACCAACAAAGAGAATTAGCTGATCAACAACATGAAATACAAGTTCAAAAGATCAGAAATCTCATGGAAGCAAGGTTCAAAGATACACAGGCTGACATAAAGGCAATCAAGGCCCATTTATTGAACACCACTGGCACTGCTCCTCCCTCTATCATCTTTGTGGATAATCCACCACCAGCTGATGCCAAAAAGGGGGAGAAAATGAAGCAGTTGAAGAAAAATGGATATGAAGATGGTCTTTACATTGCACCTGACAATTCCAGCATGCTTGCAGACATCCCTAAGACAGATGGGTCTAAAAAGGTTGATGTGACCATAAATGCCATTGCTAATGCAAAAGCAAGGGTAAAAAGGGATATGGAGGCAAATGATAAAGCTAGGTTTGAACAGGAGAAAAGAGTTTTTATGGAGATGAATGAGTAGGGTACTTCTGAGCCAAAGGATGAAAAAAGTCCTGAGCAGAAAAGAAAGCAGCCCACTAGAAAAGTGAGGCAACCCAAAACAATACCATCCAAATCCAAAAAACATACTCCCAAACCTCCTAAAAACTCCTCACATCAAACCTCCAAACCAACAGCTGTTGTTACACCTGTTGTATCAACAACTGTTGGTACTTCAGTGGTTTCAGCAATTGTTAACCCAACAACAACCACTTCAACACACACTACAACCACTGCTCCCACTACAAACACTGCCTCACCAAAAACATCCTCACCACCAAAATAGCCTCCTGCCAAAAAGTAGAAGACAGCTGATGACACATCATCAGTTGTAATGACAACAGTGGTTGAAACACCAGTTGTTTCAACAACTGTTAGTCAGCCACCTTCCACTTCAATCACCACTTCACAACCCTCCAAAACACCACCAGCCTCTCCTAAACCAAAAAGGAGAAGGATAATCTTGCAAGATGAAGATTCTTCACCACCACCAGAATCTTCACAACCATTGTCACTTGTTACTATTCCAAACCCTGTTCCACTCTCATTAGCACAAGCTTTTAACCCAACCACTGCCATTACTCCTGCAAGTGTCCAGTATCCTTTAGAGCTTATAGCAGTTAGAGAAGAGATCAAATCTTTCTACTCTGAAGATGACCCTGCTAAAAGAAACTTGCCATCTCTTCAAGGATATCCAAGACCTAACAATATTGAAGAATACTTGAAATTAAAAGGTCAACAGGCAGAGGATATCTCCAAAAGAAACACAAAGCGTAAATCTGAAAAGGAAATCCAAAGATACTATCAATTCCTTCTTACTCAAGTCAGTACTTTGGAAAGGTTTTCAAAGTATCTTTGTCAGCAACTGTCAGAAAGAGATGATGAGACCCTAAGAAAAGATTACATTGAGCATATTATGGCCTTTAAGAAATTCAAGGGTGAAAAGGCTCAGTATAAAGAATGGACAGTTGGTGAGCTCAAGGAGGAGTTAGAAAGAATTGAAAAAATGAATAAAGAGAAAGTTAAACATACTCCTCCTGTTTGGGCAAATTACAAGAAAAATGAGCCTAATAAAGCATTAAAGCTTAAAAGAATGAAAGAGGAACTAATCACTGCTGATTTTGGGTCAAGGAATCAGGTGACAAGGTGGAAAGAAGAAAAGGTGGTGGCTTCTTACAAAAAGTTAGAAGAATTGAGAAAGAAGAATCCAAATGTTCCACAAAAACTAGTTTACCCTGAAGCAGAGGTTTCAACAAGACCACAAAAACTGCAAATCAGGAAATCCACTGCTCCACCTGGTGCCATCCTTTATCAAAGAAGGAGACAAAAGCAGATGGATGCAGAAACAGCAGAGGATATAGAAGCAGAGAATGATATTATAAAATCAGTCCTCAAGAAGATGATAGCTGAAAATTCTGAGCTTGCTCAAGCTCAAAGCATTGCTCAGCCAGTTATCATCAGGCCACCATCTCCAAACTCATCTTCAATAAAACCTCTCCCAAGAAACCCACTGGACTCCAAAGTACTAAAGTGGAAATCTGACAAACAGACCCACGTATTGACTCTGATTAAAAATCAGTGGTGAAGTGAAGAAAATATCAAGGGAACAAGCATTGGGCCTGGGTGTTGAAGATCTGCAAGATCTCCTTGATCTTACACTGTGCAGGGATGAGGATGACACAAATTCCTTGGACTTTGAATTACAATTCAAAGGTCAAATCAGGGAATTGTTGATGAGGCAATAAAGATCCTTAATAATGAAGATTTTGGCATCATCTGTTCCAGGGGGAGATTGTTGGGATTGAACCCTACCAAAGGAACAGTTGATCAAAGCTAAAACTGGATCAGAGCAGTGGATCCAGAATAAGCAGATGCTGTATGCAAGTCTCTCCCCTTGAAAGTGATTCTAACAACTGATGGCCTCTATCCACTGTCCGTATACAACTGCTGTTCTACAAACAACTGATCAAGTATAAAGACTGATGAAGACTAAAGCCCTGATGATCAATCTACTGCTATGAGTCAAGCACTGCTGAAGATACAAAGTACTGCTGGAGTCACAACAGTGAAGGAGAAAGCAGTAGTTTAGTCTATTTCATTGTTTTGTAATGTAATCAGTAGTTAGCCAACAGTTGTTGTATTAGATCAGTACTTACAGGTTGTTAGGAGGTTAGATGTCACTTTAATGGTGACGTCAGCCAAGATGCTTCAGTGGTTTGCTCGTGCCTATAAATAGAACAGTACCCTGTACTGTTCTATTAGCTATTTCACCACTTGTCTTCCTGCATGAACAATAGGCTGGGGGGAGTTTGTAATACATGCATGCAAAGTTGTAATTGAAGTTTGAAATAAATTCAATCATTCGGTTCAATGTTAAATCATGTGTGTTGAAAGCAATTCTCCTATTTGATTGTGTGTGAAAGTTTGTTTCCATTTAGTTTCCGATGCAATTAATCATTCATCTCTTAATTCTCAAACAAAAAACACAATCATAAGAAACTCTGATCCTAACAGTCGGGATTTAGAGAAAACGGTGGAAAGTGTGAGAACGCTTATGGATCGTCCGATCAAAACAATCTATGGACTAGATTGGTGCGGTGGCGTTTTCGTAAATAACATCAATTTTATTACGTGGACGCGCTTCATTAAGGGTAAAAGGGTCTTTTGACTTCTCCACACAAAATGCCATCTCATGAAATAAAACGCCAAAAACAAAAATCACACACCATTCTAAGTAAAAACGCCATTAGATATAAAACGCCAAACTTAATTATAGTAAAATCCCGCCTAAAAAACCGTCAAAAAAATCCTATATACAACATCTCAGACCTTCAATTAAAAACACACACAAAAACCCAAACACCATATTTAATATATCCCATACGCCTCCATCCAATTTATAACGCCAAACATTATTGATTTACAACATTGTCAGTTATCTTTCTTAACCGAGGATTAACAATGTTGTCCATCTCATACAGCAAAACATTATTGATTTTAGCATGATCAAATTTTGAGGTTTAAAGGTGCTTTTACTTGGTGGCGTTCTTTTTATCAGTAAAACGCCAAAAAAGTTAAAAAATCAAACATCGTTCATTGGATAATTCAAGATTGTTGGCTGAAGGGTTAAACTCAATAAAATTTTGTTGCATGAGATGGACAAATCTTCAAGAAAAAGATGCTGATGTCAGACTTTATTCATCCAAACGCGACAAAAAAGCTACTTCAAAAACATAAAAACAAAATGAATCATAAGAAAGTCGAACCAGCCAGTTAAGATGATTCAAAAAAGAAGAAAGAAACTGGTGACAGTGAAGATTTGAAAGATCAATTGTTTATATATTCTTTTTTTATTTTCTTTTTCAGTTGATTGTTATATGATAAAAACGCCATATATAATAAAAACGCCAAAACAGCCAAAATGCTTGTTTAAACGCTATCGTGCCATAAAACGCCCCCAAAAACTCCCTAACTATAATAAAATTACTTTGAAAAAGTATTATAAAAAACCCAAAAAAATAAAAAAATAAAAAGCAAACTTGAAAATGTAACTAGAAACAGTAATTACAAAACAGTAAAAATGAAGAGACGGAAAATTTATTATATTAAAATCTAAAACGCCAAACTGACGGGACGTGTTACAGACTTCAGAGAAAAAAGCTTATCAAAAACAATAATTACAAACAGTAACTGAAACGACGAATACTTTATTATAATAATGCACCGCCTAACCTACGCCGCCAAAAGAAATCCTATAAAATAATAACCCTTAGCAACTACCATTTAATCAAACCAAAAAAACAAACGCCAAAAATACTACTAAATACCACTCACTGCAAAATGCCAAAAAATCAAAAAAAAAAATCAAAGATGGCTAATATGCTATCTTGGTTATTCAGTATTGTTCCTCGTGAAGTTTCACTGAATGGATTGTTAGCTGAGAGGAGTAACTCAGAAAAAACGCCTTGAAAAAACGTCATTCAGATAGATTCCTGACCACCCTGGGGTTCCAATGGCATATGATTTGAAAAACGTCATAAACTCCATAAACGACAAAATGTTAATACGATGAAACCATTAAACGCCATTAATTATTGAATTTGGTTAACGCCAAAAATTTTAAACCCCAAAAATTAAAACAATATTGGGAAAAGCGGAACTAGAAAAGCAGAAGATGAAAGGACAAAAAAGCCCCTCCGCCCTTCTCTATGCCGCGTGACACGTGTTGGGCCAGGATGCGTTCTCACACTTTTGAGCGTTTTCTCCTGATCCCGTTTCTCTCTCTCTCTCTCGCTATATATATATATATATATATATATATATACATATAATATGTTTGTATGTTTGAAAAAAATATAGACAATAGCTACGGATGCATAATAGTATTGTAATTTTAGATTTCAGTTCCAGTTTGTACTAGACGCATAATATATAAAATAGAGTAAAGGTCGCAATGACGACGATTTTGGATCAATATGCTTGTGATGTGATTATTGTATTAGATATTGTCTTATGATATTAATATGTGGTAAATGTTTAAAATTCAGATGGACAACGAAGTGAACCAAGAAAACTAGAATAACGATAACCAGAGTAACAATAATAATGGAAACCAAGTGGATAACAGTACCATCCAACACATAGTGGCACAAGGAATTATAGACACAATGCCATATATTATCAAAATGGTTAAGGAAGCGGATAATAAAAGTAATAATGGCAGTAAACGACCTATTGAACCAGAACATAGCGTAAACAATGGACCAATACTTCAGGTGCCCATTCCAAAAAGAAGAAGAACCATGTCTTATGGTTGTTCTTATAAGGAATTATGGTCTTGTAAACCAATGGAATTCTCGGGCAATGAAGGGGCCGTTGCAACTCTACGCTGGATAGAAAAGACTGAGGCAGTCTTGAAAATAAGCAAGTGCGTGGAAGAGGATAAGATAATGTTTTTCTCTAATCTGTTTAAAAACTCAGCATTAGAGTGGTGGAACACTATCCTCCAGTCTAGAGGAAGTGACAGGGTTTACAATATGGAATGGGAGGAATTTAAAAACATGGTGGAAAGGAAATTCTGCCATCCCAATGAAAAAGAACAGATAGAAAATATGTTCTTAGACCTTAGAATGATTGGAGTAGATAGTAAGGGTTATACTACTTTATTCTTTGAATATGCTAGAGTAGTGCCAACCCTTGCATCACCAGAACCTGTATTAATCTCCCGTTACATCTGGGGATTAATCAGTGAGATTAGGCATGTGGTCAAGGCAGCTAGATCCTAAACCATAGAAGAAGCTGTAGAACTAGCAAACACCTTGACTGATGAATTAGTACGTACGTGAGAAGAGGATCAGAGGAGGAACCTAGCTCAAATGCTTACCCAGGAATTCCGCTATGGAAATTTTATCCGTGGGAAAAACGTAGGTTCTACCTCCGCACCTTACTGTAAGGCCTGTAAGAAGAAGCATTCATGAAAATGCTCCACCTACTGTAGTTTCTGCAAGATACCAGGACACAAGGAAGAAGATTGTAGGTAGAAACCTAGTAATGGAGTGTGCTTCAACTATGGAGAAAAAGGTCACATCAAGCCACACTGTCCGAAACTAGCTCCAGCCATGAACAACAAGAATACTAAAAATGCTAGGGCATTTGTTCTCACCGTAGAAGAAGCAAAGATGATCCCGGATGTGATCACCGGTACGTTTTTAGTTAATGATATTTTTGCTAAAGTATTATTTGACTCTGGTGTGAACCAAAGTTTTATTAACACTTCATTTTGCAAACTTCTCAATTAACCATTAACTAAACTCCCACAAGAATGTCTCGTAGAAACAGCAAATGGGGTGTCACACCCTGACTTTTGCGGAAGCGTGATTATGTGTGACCTGCTTAATATCATTGCATTCAATCATATCAATATCTATATGATAAAACCATAGATGGTCATCCATTAAATAAGTTTGAAAACATCACAAACATCATTGTTTAAACATAGACTTCAAATTCAAATTTTACAAACCATAAGTATTGTTTAGAGTTCCCTAGGGACTCATCAAAAGACTCTATATAAAATTAGGCTTTGGAAGATGTGTCTCGTCCAGGAATAAGACACACTAACCAAACCCTAAGACAACGGATGACATCCTTTATTCTTAACGCAACTTGAAACATCCAAACGCCCGCCAGATCCACTTTTAATTCCCTGAAATACATGTATTTTGAAAACATCAACAAAAGTTGAGCGAGTTCATGTGTTTGTTTGTGTGTATGAATAAAACCTTGTAATCGTTGTATGTATGTATGTATGTTTTGTAAATCCCGGTATGAAAGCAAAAACAAGGAAACAGATCAATTAATGGTTTGCAAGGCCATTAACAAGTGTGCAACGGCGTAGGAAGGCTCAAACCTATCAGATTTTGTACCGGGCCTCCGGCTGCAAGAAATAGTCACCTCATGGGCCAAACCCCGGTCCACATGGGTGTGGGCTCACTACACCCAAATAGATCTATCACTCATGTCCCTCGGTCCTAACACGAGGATTAATGGTCTTAGGAGTGCGCCTACCCATTCACATGATCTACTTTGCAATCCTTAGCTAATCAAACCAAATGTAATTGTTTGTAAACATTTTGTAACATGTACTTCACCCTCGAAGTTATAAAACAAAACAGTTTAAAGAAAAGGGGGTCATGAACTCGCAGTCTTGCGTTCTTCGTACACCGTAACTCAAAGCTCCGCCTGGCGTATACGACTACCTACAACGTACTAATGTCTATTAGACGAACGGGCCGTGCCTTGATTTAGTATTAGTTAGTGTCTTTGAGCTACGTTCTTTGTATCTTCGATATTATTCCATGTTATATAATTAGTTGTTAAAATAATAAATATTTTAACTTAAATTATATTTACTAAATTTTTGGAATAATTGTTAAAACAATATATATTAACTTAATACTTTTCAAGTGTTTGTACATGTATATTCTTCCCAAGGATGGGTGTATTCGTATTCTTGTATTTGTATATTTTTGCCGTGTTTTGGGGTCGTATTCCGGTGAGTATTCATACGTACGACAATATGTATTTTTATTGTATTCATTAAGTATTCTTTATACTTAATTTCGTATTAATTTTTCCGAAATATTATCCTTAATAAAAGTTTACCAATATATATTTCCAAAACATATATTGTAATAAATATTATTTAGAAAAATTATTTATAATTTTTCTTTGGCAAAAATATTTGTATTTTCTTATAAGTTCCAAAAATAATATATTTTCAAGTCTAACTTGGAAAATATATATAAACTTATTTTTCTCCAAAGATGATATATTTCATATTTATTTGAAAAAAATATATCTTTCACCCCAAAATATTGTATTTTATGGGTGTTTAAGAAAATATATATTTCTTTCAAAAATAATATATCTTCTAAAAATTTCAAGAAAAATATATATTTATATTTGCCAAAAATAATATATTTTTTCCCTTGTAAAAAAATGATATATTCTTATAATAATTGTAAAAATCATATTTTTGTTCTCTTAGTGTCCAAAATATTATCTACCAAAATATACTTACGAATAAACTTTCCGGAGTATTTTGTAAGTTATATTACTTGGTTCGGTTTCACCAATATTTTGTGTAAATGTGTATATTTATTCCTTGGAATGTTGGTAATATTTTGGATTGTAATTTTTGGTATTTTAGTGAGTTATATTATTTCAAGTCCTAAAATAATATAACTAATACACATAATATACAAATAATCACACACATGGTGACTTCTAAATATATATTTTCCTAAATACATATTTAGTCACTTTTATTTATAAAAACTAACCTCCAATATTTATATTTTTGTTACAAAAATTATGGCAAACTTTATGTGAAAAATTCATGGTTTAAAATACACTTGTAAATATTTATTTGGAAATATTTTCTAAGTGTTTAATTTTTAGAAAAATTTTGTCATAGTTTCCCCTAAAAATGGAGGTTTTCATGCCTTCAAGCATATCATTTTCTTTTGTAAAAATCAACACAATCAATCCACAATCAATAATAAACAACCTTTACTTACCAATTTTTCCAAAAACAAGCATAATCTAATACTTCATGAACTTGAATATTTGTAAAAATTTGTAGAGACTTACTAGTGTTCTTAGTAAGCCTTGTTACCTTCTAAAGTGTGATTGATTCTTTGAAAACTTCATTTTTAAAGAATATGGATCTTTACAACTTATGATTATATTTTCTAAAAATGTTTCTTCATGGATTTTTCTTGTTGCACATATACTTCTACACTTGTTTAACCTTTAAAAATAGGGTTTATTTGTGTAAGAACCAAGATTTAATAAAACTTATATTTTTAACTTGGTTTCTTGAGAAATCATCCATGAAATTTTAGATCTACATGATTAACATCTTACTTTGATCATTATTTTTCAAGAAAACCACATATTCTTTCAAGTTCATGCTTCTTATGAGGATGATCCATTTACTTCTATCATGTTCATCCTCTCATCTTGCTAGATTATGTTTTTAATCATGATCTAGCAAGATCATATGATGATCAACATCATTTTCACAAACAAACAATGATCAACAAGTATATCAACACATAAACAACTTAGTTTCTTCATTAATCATGCTTATGTTCAAGTTTACTTCTTGTGATTCTTAGTGTTCTTCAAGATTATGATTATGATTCTTCTTTTAACCACTTAAAATGGAAGTAAAATAGCAAGATCAAGGTTCTTACCACTAGCACAAGGCTAGGGATGATCAAGTGAAGAAAACAAGTGGGTAAAAGCAAATGAACAAGGTCCTTGAACTTCCGAAAGCTCCTAGCTCCTTTATGTAACCTCTAAAACCTTTGTATATACTTGGATTGTATGAAGCTTGATCAAATAAGGTGGGTGTGTGTGTTGATTCTCGGCCGAAAGCACAAGGGGGAAGAGGAGAAGTTTGTGTGTGTTTCAATGTGTGTAAGAATGAGGTTAGAACTTGGTGTGTGATACTTATAACCATTTTAACATTTTAACTCTTGTATATTATGTCTACAAAGTGCCAACATAATCCAATATAAAATTGAAAGAAAATCAAGAGTGGGGCCCTTGTTGGGGCCGTCCACTAGGTGGGGGGGGGGGGGGGTATGTAGACTAGGTTCTAAACATAAGTTAGATTATGGTAAAATTGTAAGTATTAGTTAGTTACATTAGTTACTAGATATTTATGATGTGTTATGATGTTCGGGGACCATAACTAGCTTGGTAATGTTAAAACAGTGCTTCTAGTGAAAATTTGGTGTTTCGGGTAGTGTTCGGTTGTTCGGTTGGTTACCGGTTCGTTAAGGTGCTAAACTATGCAGTTTAGTGTGCTTTATGTACCCTTTTGTGACACTTTTGATTCCCGACACTTAGGAAAGCATTCAGGACCATTTAACCATATTTATGCATAATATTAGATTGTTTAAATGCTGATTTTTGCTGAATTCAGCACTTTATGCGAGTTTTAGGCACTTTCCGGCACTTAAACTATCACTAGAAAGGCAGTTTTGTGATCCTTACTTTCCTACACACTATACTATTGTAATACTTGGTTTCTGGCTCATTTTGTGTCTCAACACACTGTCTGTCTATGTTCTGAGTTCTGTCAGCATTTTCCTGATTTATCTGATAACTATGCTAACTGTGTTTCGTGCATCATTTGAGTCAAATAAGCTTTCATGCAATAATGGTATGACATTAAGCAATATATGATGCACATGTATGTATATGGAAATAATCAGTAAGCAGTTAATTGCAATTCAGCACAGTCATTAAGCACTAATCATGGTTTAATAGTTGTACGGATACCTGAAATTTTGACAGTTGTCACATGGGGAAAGCATTAAGATTACCGAAATCTTCAGGGAGCAAGAATAGAATTTTTAAATCAAAAGTTTATTGCAAACCTTTATCCAATGAATCTGGCAGGATTTGATGTTGTATTAGGAATGGATTGGCTAATCGCCAATAAAGCTAGTATTTTATGTGATCAAAAGTCAATCCAAGTAAATTCACTAAAAGGTGAAAAGATCATAATTAAAGGAGATAAGCCATCTAGATCTACGAAATTCATCTCTGTGATGAAAACAGCCAGTTACGTAAGAAAAGGATCACTAGTGTATCCGGTTTCCATAATCACTAACACCAAAGGAAAAGAATTGAAAGATATTTCTGTAGTATCCCAATTTTTAGACGTGTTTCCCGAAGAGCTACCAGGACTACCGCCAGACAGGGAAGTTGAATTCAGAATTCATCTGCTACCAGGAACAGCACCAATTGCCAAAGCACCTTACCGCTTGGCACCAGCTGAAATGCAAGAATTAAAGAAACAGATAGACGAACTGTTGGAAAAAGGATTCATACAGCCAAGCTCATCACCATGGGGAGCACCAATCTTATTCGTTAAAAAGAAAGACGGGTCAATGCGAATGTGCATTGATTACCGTGAATTGAACAAAGTCATGATTAAAAATCGGTACCCATTACCGAGAATCGATGATTTGTTTGATTAATTGCAATGAGCTCGATTTTTCTCGAAAATCGATTTACGCTCAGGATATCATTAATTGAAGGTACAGGAAGAGGATATTCCTAAGACCGCATTTAGAACAAGGTATGGCCATTATGAATTTACTGTCTTGCCATTCGGTCTAACCAATGCCCCAACCGCATTTATGGACATGATGAACCGAATATGTAAGCCATATTTGGATATATTCATAATTGTCTTTATAGATTATATTCTTATTTACTCTAAGAGCAAAGAAGAACAGGCAAAGCATTTGCACGCACTTCTAAGTTTATTAAGAAAAGAAAAGTTTTATGCAAAGTTTTCGAAGTGTGAATTTTTTCTAGAAGAAGTACAGTTCCTTGGGCATTTAGTCAATCATGAAGGAATTCATGTGGACCCTACAAAAACTGAGGCAATTACCAAATGGAAAAACCCCTGAGTCACCAACCGAGGTTAGAAGTTTCCTAGGATTGGCCGGTTATTATAGAATATTTATTCGAGATTTTTCTAGAATAATCATTCCTTTAACTAAGTTAACCTGTAAATCCGTTAAGTTTGAATGGGGACCAAAACAAGAAGAAGCCTTTAGAATTCTTAAGCAAAGATTAACCAACGCACCTATATTAGCGTTACCAGAAGGAACTGAAGACTTTGTAGTCTATTGTGACGCTTCTAAGTTAGGTTATGGATGTGTGCTGATGCAACGTCAAAAGGTTATAGCCTATGCATCTAGACAACTTAAGAATCATGAAGAGGATTATTCAACCCATGATTTAGAATTAGGAGCTACAATTTTTGCTCTTAAAATTTGGAGACATTACCTTTGTGGTAGTAAGTTTACCATTTTCACCGATCATAAGAGTTTAAGGTATGTCTTCGGACAAAAGGAGTTAAACATGAGACAAAGACGATGGATGGAGATACTTAGTGATTACGATTGTAATATCCAGTATCATACAGGAAAGGCAAATGTAGTTGCTGATTCTTTAAGTCGAAACTATCACGAGAAACCAAAAAGAGTACGTTCTCTGAAATTAAACCTACAAGTAGACTTAAATGAACAGATTAGAAAAGCACAAGAATCGATAATCAAAGATGATATTGAAAAATTGAAAGGAATGATTAAGGAACTAGAACAGGGAACAGATGGAATTTGGAGATTCCATAACAAAAGAATGTGGATATCCAAATTAGGAAACCTACGCCACCGTGTATTAGAAGAAGCTCATAAGTCTAAGTATACGATGCATCCTGGAAGTGATAAGATGTATCATGACTTAAGAAAGAACTTTTAGTGGATAGGAATGAAGAAGGATATAGCAGCTTATGTTTCTAAGTGTCTAACTTGTTCGCAAGTTAAAGCTGAACATCAGAAACCCTCAGGTTTACTACAGCACTTAGAAATGCCAATTTGGAAATGAGAATTGATAACAATGGATTTCGTTACCAAATTACCCAAAACAAGAAAAGGTAATGATACAATCTGGGTAATTGTAGATAGGCTAACTAAGTCAGCTCATTTCCTACCCATGAAGGAAACCTTTAGTTTGGAACAGTTAGCTAAGTTATATGTAAATGAAATAGTTTCGTTACATGGAATTACTTTATCAATTGGTTCTGATAGAGATAGCCGTTTTACCTCTCATTTTTGGACAAGTTTTCAAAAAGCCATGGGAACCAAGCTAAATATAAGCACCGCTTATCATCCTCAAATGGACGGACAAAGCGAAAGAACAATTCAGACAATGGAAGATATGCTCAGAGCTTGTGTAATTGATTTTGAAAGTAATTGGGACGATCACTTACCCTTAATAGAATTTTCTTACAATAACAGCTTTCATACTAGTATCAATGCTGCACCATTCGAAGCACTTTATGGACGAAAGTGCCGAACTCCAGTATGTTGGGCAGAAATTGGAGAAAAACAATTATCTGGACCAGAGATAGTATAAGAAACAATGGACAAGATTGTTTAAGTCAAGGAAAGATTGAAAGCAGCACGCGATCAATAGAAAGGTTATGCTGATAACAGACGAAAGCCGTTGGAATTTCAGGTAGGAGACAAGGTGTTATTGAAAGTCTCTCCTTGGAAAGGAGTAGTCAGATTCATCAAAAGGGGAAAGTTAAGCCCCAGGTATGTTGGACCTTTTGAGATTATTAGAAGAATAGGACTTGTAGCTTATCAGCTACAACTGCCAGAGGAAATGGCAGGAATATATGATGCATTTCATGTATCTAATCTCAAAAAGTGTTTAGCCGATGAATCATTAGTAGTGCCTCTTAAGGACATAGAGGTAAATGAAAAGCTTAAATTTGTAGAAAAGCCTCTACAGATTGAAGACAGAAAGGTCAAGAATCTCAAACACAAAAGATTGGTTCTAGTCAAAGTAAAATGGGATTCCAAGAGAGGACCAGAATACACTTGGGAGCTTGAATCAGAGATGCAAAGGAAATACCCACACTTATTTCAGTAGACCTCGAGGACGAGTTCTAAAACAAGGTGGGGAGGATATAACAACCCTCCAAAATTATTTAAAATGTCCCTATACGTCCTAAAAATACACCCCGTATACGAAAACCGAGCCTAAAATACCATATATAATTAAAAATAGAATAAAAACAATTTTTAATGGTTCCTGGCGGGCCGCGAAGACCACCTCTTCGTCTTACGCGGGCCGCGACAGCTAGTCACCAGGGCGCATCCCGGTGTTGCCACGTGTGAACCGCGTGTCGAAGCTAGATCAGTGACTAGGCCAGGCTAGGGCCTACCTAGCCTACGTCGCGGGCCGTGAAGCCCTTAGCTGTTTCCTACGTGGGCCGCGAGAAACCCCAAATCACCTCCTATAAATTGGGAGCATCGGCCTCAGTCCCAACTCGCTCAAACTTTTCGAATTCTCTCTCAATTCTGCATAGTATACCTAATTTCCGGGCATTATACCCCCCTAAATAAAGAAGTTCTACCTCGTTGTAAGTATTTTAACCCCCGGTTACGTATTAGATACGCTGCCCGATTGATCTAGGGTTCTGTAACGGCTGTCGTGGTTCTACCCGACGTAGTCGTTGGAATTCTGTCTCAGGGAGGGTATTACTAATGTAAATATTGGGTTAATATACTAACGCGTGTGCATTGTGTAATTAATAGATAATCACAAGGAAATCACAAAGGAAAACCCTAAGATAGCAATGTGAGTAATCCTCCTTTTTGCAAACTATTTTTACAAACCCTCAAATGTTTTACATTATATTAAACAGTGATTGAGTATTTGTATTCTACAATTATCGTCGGTATGTTGGGGTTTTGTATACAAAATTTGTTACTACACTATGAGTAGTAACATGACCACAAGTCAGGTTGACAGTACTGTCGGTGGTAATTAAGGTAGAAAAACAAACAAATGTAATTGCGCGACCGCCCTCAATGCTGTAAACGGTTTTACTTGTCATTATTAAACTGGGATTCACTCACCAGTATTTCCCATTGACAAAATGTTTTTAAACGCGTTTCAGGTAACAAAATGTGAAAGCAAATTAGAAGCCAGCTGGACAGCACTGAAGGCTTGGAAAAGTGGCTATAAAAGTTACCTAAATAAAGAGATGTTTTTATTTAAATAAAATAGGGTTTATCCCTATGAAAATGTGTCTATTGGAAACTTGGGAATTTCCCATGTGTTTAATATTATAAAAATGTCGTATTTTAATCTGATCAAATATTCCTAACTACGATCCTGATGTAATTTCCGCTGCCAAATTGATAAACACCGATACCACTGAAACTGGTCGCGGCCACCCGTTCCTGGGTAAATAGGGGACGGGGGTTGCGACAACCAACCCATGTTTCTTGATTTAAATCAAGTTCTGCACATGCTCAGAAATTCATAAGCAAACATTTCTTATGCAACAGAGGAACGTACCACATGAACACTAGGTACATCAAATTTCACAATTTAAATTCTTTCAACTTTTGATGATCAGTCAAATCTTCAAGAACGGTTATATTTTTAATTTTAAGAAAAACAAATAAACACTCTATTTTTTATTTTTTATTTTATAGAAAAACAAGACACTATTTTTGTATTTTTTGAATTTTTCTATTTTTTTAAGAACTAAAAACAAATAAAACTCAAAATATAAACAACTACCGTAATATACAATTACAATTGCAATGGGATCAAAATTCGTTCTCAGGCAGACTAAGGAACACTTTTTAGTACGAGCCTAATCAAACTGGTCTATGCGATTGTCAATATGTTTGTCCACTTAAACTTTAACGCCCAACTTTCAGTTTTTCAACTTCATGATATGCTTAAGGTAATATTATACTATTACACCCGTGTATCCCATTCCAAGGCATACCCCCGCGATCAAGGTAAGCACAAAGATTCATCGTAGCAGGTGAGTATATTGATGTCATCCTTTTTTATTTACAACGTTAGACCATTGGTGACAGGTCAGTACTTTCGTACAACAAAGGAACCAATTATTGTGTCTAACGAGGGCGAGGAAAATACCCTTTTGGTTCGAATTTAGCTCTTTTATTCCTTAAGGTTTTTGACCTCTTGGGATCTTTTAAGATATCCTGACTGTGTCTAGGTCTGCATATAATCTGGATGCAACAGAAGGACAACCAAGATATCTCCGGATGATTCAACAATATAAAGACCCGAAACCTCAGATGTTGGCTATCTATCAACGCAAGATTTAAGACCATAAAATCATACGCCATTGGTATGTTACCCACATGGTACATAGTTCGTTATGTTTATATCACTTAGTATCTTTTATTATTTTGAGCGTCAAGCCTATCGATATATCACAGTAGATCCTAGTCTTTTCAGCTATGGCACCTTACATGTGTTAGTCAACCCCTTTAACACGAACATTCATTTCACTTCCCATATCATGCAATCTTTCTTTTTGGCTTTTTCATTTTTCAAATGTTTTTGTATTTTTCTCATTTTCTCCCCCTAAAACAATGCATATATATATATACAGCAAACTCTTTTTGTATTTTTCTTTTCTGAGTTTTCTCCCCCTAAACTCTATATCTATCTATATGTCCCTCCCCCCCCCCCCCCTAAATTTGTGCATAAATCTTATGCGCAAATTTAGCATTTACCATAGAAATGACACTTTATGTACAAAGTAAAGAACTAAGAAAGAGAAAGAAAATAGTTTTGCTTAACCGTCCTGTCATCAGATTGAAGACTAAACAATTGCAAACCAAAGTACTAAATTCAAATTGTACCTTTTGCTGATCTTATCTTACTTCTCTTATCTCCTCCAAAGGAAACATATCATCTGTAAAAAAAAATTGAACTTTTTGAAACAGTGAAATGTTACCTGTTTTTATCTCTGGAACAACCGATATCAACATTCCAGAGATTAGTAAGACATTGGTACCCAGGCCATCATGGTCCTGGGTTTACCTTAAGCATCAAAATAAGAAACTTCTTTTAAACACAAGTCCCCTTTCGTTTCAAGGATTTGAGACGTTGCTGCTTTGGATTTGGGTTTCCAAATCTATTTCGGTTTAACAAACGTATTTGTTTCCTTCCGTTGAGCAACTTTAGCTGTTTCAGGTTTATTGATTTTAGAACAGATTTTTGTTCCTGAAAAGCTTTACGTTTGCTTTTAGCAGCATTCCAATCTCCATCAGATGTTTTAACCTTGGGATTGATGTGCGTTAGGTGTTATAAGTTTTTAGTTATATTTTAAGCCCTTTTTAACACTTAGTCAAGTTTTAAATTTATAAAACACGATATTTTACTAACACTAAACACACATATGGGCAAGTGCACCCATCGTGAGCGTAGTATAGCGTTTGTAAGATACCGAGGTCGTCCAAGAACACAAGAGCTTTTAGTACCGGTTTATCCTCAACGTCTAATCAAATCAAAATTTAGGAAAAAGGTTTTAAACATGAAAAATAAAAACTAAAAATGCTGAAAAATAAAATAAAATAAAAACAGATAGACAAGATGAATCACTTGGATCCGACTCGCCTTTAGTGTAACCTTTGATGCTTTCCGCATTTTTTCACTTTTTAAGAGATTATCTTAGTTATAGTAGTAGGCCCCTCTTTTGAAGGTGACGTTACCCTCAACCCAGTAGTTTGAGTCAGCAAGGATAAAATCCTAAAGGGTTGGATTATTGGAAGATAATTAATTAAGTTATTAATGCGTAATGTGGTAGGCCCCTCTTTTGAAGGTGACGTTACCCTCGGCTAAGTGGTTTGAGTCAGCAGGGATACAATCCCAAGTAGCCGGGTTAATGTATTAATAGTAGTTTACATATGGGATCAAGCCATTCGCACCCCCGCCATCCAATACCAGTGGGTATTGAAGGAGGTCCTAGTAAGCTTGACCCAGGTCCTTGCAGGATCTATACAGTGAACAAGGCAAGAACCTTACCAAACCATTCCCTTAACCCCCGACCAGGTAGCCAACATATCTCTATATAGACCGTAGAGATATGAATGGTGTAAATCTTTTATTTTATATAGACAGTAAAATAACGCCAAGACACCATGGACAAATGATAAGGAAGTTTCAACTTCAACATAAGAAACTAGTTATTAAAGTCATTAATACAAAACCAAATAAAAAGTGCGAAAAGATTAAAAAACAAAAGTATTACACTAAATGCTTGTCTTCACCAAGTGATGTAAGAGACTTAGGCAAACATGGCCTTTGACTGTCAAGAACTCTTACTATCAATCTTGGATCCCGAGACTACTACACACACTCTATGATGGATGATGGATTATGGTGGTGGATGTGGGTGTTGTGATGGTGGTGGAGTGTGGGTGAAGTGGGAGAGAGGTGGTTTGTCAAGGGATGCCTTTGAAGTGAACCAAGCACCTCTATTTATAGCCTGCACAGAAGCCTGGACACGGCCCCGTGTCCATCCACTTTCTCTTTCTTCATTAAATGCAGTTTGTCTGCATTAGTTGTCCACGCCCCCGTGTCCGCTGGGCATGGCCCCGTGTGCAGAAGCGTATCTGCACTATCAAGATTTGCTTGGATTCTGCGAATCTTAGCGTTAACCATGGCCGTGTGGAGCTGGGCACACCCCCGTGTTGGGAAATAGAAGCTTCTACAACTTTGTCTTTTCTGCAGACACTTGGGCACGCCCCCGTGTCCGCTGGGCACGGGGCGTGTTCAGCCTTCTGATCTCTTATTTTTGCTTGGGAAGATGTTGTTGGGGGGTCGGGCATGCCACGTTTATTCCTTTTCTTGTATTTATGTTAGATTTAGCTGTATTTTTGCTTCTTTTGTTCATTTGCGCTCATTTAATCCTGAAAATACAAAAGGAAGACAAAATCACACTTTTTCCAACATTAGTACTAAAAAAGGGTTAGTTTTGTGCCTCATTTGATGTAATTTATATGTTGCATTTTACACACATCAAATACCCCCACACTTGAATCTTTGCTTGTCCTTAAGCAAAACTCTTTATAAAGTGGCTTACACACCCAAATGGAATGGGTAAAAGAGAAGGTTTTGGGATTGTCTTGAGTGTCGGGATTCCAAGATCTTTATTAGGTTTTATTTTTATGTTATTTACAATCCTATTCGTTATGATTTATTTAGAACATTACATAAGAGAAATTACTTATTTGGGCATAACATGCCTCTCTAAAATTCCATTTATATACAAGTTCACATACCTCTCGGGAGATCACTCAACACTCGGCCGAAGATGTATTTTTGTGAAACACTCGAGACCAGCATGGAACTTACTTCTACCATATGCTTGCCAAGCAATCAATCCTCCTTCTTTTTAAATATAAACCTTTGTAAATATCAAGAGGACTTTGGGGAAGGGTTAGGCTTGGGTTAAAGGTATATGGTTTTGGGTTAGTGGTTAGTAGAAAAGGCGAAAGGCGTAAAAAGCATCGGTTTTCGTAAAAAAAAATTGTTTTCGTGACTTTTTATTCAAACGAAGCATTTTTAAAAAAAAGTTTCTTTTGAGGAACTTGTTTGTTTATTGCTAGACTTCATTTCATCATCATTTTTTATTTTTTATTTTTTTTAGGGAATGTCACATGAAGACCGAGCTTTTTACTAAAATAAAGGGTTAAAATAAAAAGGGGTTTTGGTGGGTAAAGGGTGTTTGTTTTGTGGGTTTAGAAATGAAAAGGTTTAGGCTCAAAAGGGGTTAACTAGGGGGATTTTGGGTAGGTGGTAAAAAAAATATAATGGTGTTGAAAGAAAAAGGGTTAGTCCTAATGCCTCCATCATTTACTTACTTGGGTTTAAGTTGGTAAGGACCGGGAATATATTGTCATGGCAAGTTCTAGAGTCGTAAGAAACCAAGCGGCTATTCACCCAAGAAACGAAAGATGAGCATTTACTCTAGAGATGTGTATTTGTATGCTCAATAAAGGCTCAAAACTCACTTTTTGTGGGAATGGGTTTTTAATGTGATCAAGTATATATAATCAAATTTTAACTAGATTTGTCATGTTATTTCATAATTTTCTTATGTTGGTTCTTTTTATCACGACGCTATCGGTTGTAAATTCGTAAAAATATAACCTTTTTTAGAACTTGTTATTCCCAATTTAAACCAAGACAAGTAAAAAAAATGAAAAGTTTTTGAAAAAATTTGGGGTGTTTAGCGGTTCCAATAGAGTTTTGTGTAAGGCTTGTAATTAGGACTTGCAAAATTCATGGTTTTAGCATCCCCCCCCCCACACTTAAATTATACATTGTCCTCAATGTGTCTCAAAAATAAGTTTTTAGGTTGATTGAATGTGTAAAAAAGGTGTGCTAAAAACAAAAATTTATGTTACTTGGCATCTGGACATGGCCCTGTGTCGGATGAGCACGGCCCCGTGGTCAGATTGCCAGTATCGAGAACTTACAGAAGGTGGACACGGGGGCGTGTCTGATGAACACGACCCCGTGTTGAGCAAAAATCTGAATAAATTAGATAAACAACAGGTCTGGGCTGTGGGCACGGGGGCGTGTCGGCTGGGCACGACCCCGTGTGGACAATCTGCAAACATTTAAAACAGGTTTCTGCCTTCGGTTCTGCTGTCCCGACTTTAGTAGCACTAATGTTTAGTGCTTTAAGCCTCATAGGTACTTGTTTTACTAATAAATACCACACCAAACAATAACAAAACATCCTAATTTACCAAAGTTTCATCATCCACATCACAACATAAAAAGAAAATAAATGCAGAAAATTAAGAAGTGTTAAGGGAAATAAATTGTTCAACAAATTGCACGCAGGCCATGCAATTGTTTATGAGGGATAAGGGTTAACCTGTTAGACCTTCAACCGTCCATGTCCTCATCTTCATCATAATCATCCCCTCCGTTGCCTGCCATATACTCCCGGATGTTTCCAATATCATCCTGCATGTCGGAGATATTTCTTTCTATCACTCCGACCCGGGCGTATGTGTTGTTGGCCATGTTGTAGGTGTTCCTAGTGCACATAAGATTTTCCTGCAATAAATCATATAAGCTATGAAAGTTAGGAAAACCACCTCCTTGAGAGGAGGTTTGACCCGGATCACCATGGGGCTGGTAGTGGTACTGGGGAGGAGGACGGATGTGTGGAGCGTGTAGGACGAGAGCTTCTTGAGGGTTCCATACATGCCCTTGAACTGTTTGAAACCTGACCATCCCGTCATCCACTTCATTGATCAAGTTCATGGAGCGGCAAATGACCATGTCTACTTTTCCCGACCACGGTCCCTTTGAAAGAACCTCGCCATCCTTGGCACAAAGTGTTGGAAAAGGTGGTAAATCCACCCTCCAAACAGGATAGGAGTCAGGGGAGTAGCAAGTTGTTTCAAGTGCATGTTCCGGAGTAGCAGGTATGGAACATCGAGGTTGACACGGTTGTGAATGCAATGGAGAACTAGCAAATCACGCAACCCTACAACACCACCGCTGTCGTGCCTCTGGCAGAGAGAGTAGCTAAGGACCCTGTGGATGTAGCGGTAGAGAGGGTCCCTCAACATTGTGCTCTTAGTTCGGCTCGGGTTATAGTTGCCCTCCCCGATTTGAGCCCAAACAGCTTGGCGTTGATTTTCCGGAATCTCGCGGAGACCGCCGGTGTTCTCTTCATCCCCAGCATCCTCTTCTGAGTACAACCCGACAATTGCCCCAAATTGTGCGATTGAGATCGAGTACGTGGTCCCTCCACAACAGAACTCTACCCCATCATTGTAAAACGGATTCGCTCTTGACTTAAGGACAAACGTGCTGTAAAATTCCATGTTGTATTCATGCACGGAGTAAAGCCGAGTGCAAAGAGCATCTCGTAATGGGCCGGTGACAATGTTGTTGAAGCGGTCTATTTGGTTCACTGCTTCTAGAGTGTCCATGCACACTTGTCGGGGATATTCCTCGGGCCTAGTTCTTAACACATCATACCGCGCCTGAGCAGCCAACTCACTTGCGTTGAATCTGGTAAATTTCTTGGCCATCTGAAAGAAAACACCAAACAATTAGAACGAAATAGTGAAATTTTCGAAGAAAAAATGAAAACAGTCGGCCAAACACGACCCCGTGTTCAGCGGACACGCCCCATGTTTCCCTGAAGTTGGCTGGACACGCCCCTGTGCTCGCTGAGCACGACCCCGTTGTGACACCTGTGTCACTGTGACCGTCAAACAAATACCAAGCCAATGAAATATTGTGTTTCATACTTGGGACTTGTGAAAATATGTGTATCATTTGCACATATCAATTCTTGTTCGATTTCGGGCTTTAAATCGCTTTCTAGAAGGTTATACGCGATCTGATGCGTAAATATAACCAGTTTAATGCAACAAACACTCCGGAATAGTGACATAGGCTTAACATACCTTAAATAACCTCTACATAACTTAGAAATAAGTTTTGGATAGTTTGGTATGCCGAAATCAAGTTTATTCGTTTACAGGGACTATTTGCGTCAACTTGCAAAAGTCTGCCGTTTCACAAGGAAACGTACAGTCCAGAACATGATCATAAGTTAAACATACCATATATAACCTAAACATAGCTTAGAAATAAGCTTTGATAGGTTCGGTGTGCGAAAACATGTTTATATGATCTTTCAGGGGCTAAAAGCGTAAAAAACAGCGTAAGTTTGCATTTTCGCCCATATCTTACGTTCTGGCCACATCTGGACATCCAAAATTTTTGTACACACTAAAATATTTTTGTTTTAGTGATCGGCATGCAAAAATTCCATTCGTCGCTTAATTTGGATCGTTTTTGCGTTCGTTACGACTTCCGTCGTAATTAACCGCACAACGCAACCGTACGACCAAACGAACCGACATCCAAGGTATTTTTGAGCATATTTTAAGTTCCCTATACTTTAACTTCATTTTAGAGCTTTGAAATGGGGTTAACGGGGCTTAAACGTGTCAAAAATGCATCAATAATCAAGTTTCTCAAGTGCAGGGACTAAATTGTCAATTTCTGAAAGTTGCTGGTCTGCAAGTACCTTACGGACCGTATTGCCCATATCCTTATGGTCCGTAAGGCATGCCCAGCGACCAGGAATCATATTTTGCAATCTGTTTGATACTTTAGGGGCTATTCTTGCAAGTTCTTGGTGTGGCAGCCAAGTTAACACCTCTCCAAGCAAATTAGCTGGTCTCTAACATTTGTATGGCTAGGATTTCTTGCTTCTTGGCCACACAAACACATGTCTTGATCTTGTTGATCACCAACAAGTATAAATAGCATGGCCAACTTCCTCATTCTTTGCTCATTTCCTTCTTTCCTCCTCTCTAATCTGGATTGGGAGCTCTCTCATCTGATTGGAAGCTTATTCTTTGTAGAAAAGATAACAAAGACCTTTAGTGAGCATTCCTTCATTCTTTTATTTGCTTACTAGTTTAAAAAGTCAAACAGTGTTTGACTTTCAGTTTGACCAGTCAATTAGTCAAGTCAAAGTTCAATTGAACTTTGTAACGTGATTGTAATCACGATGGTTATAATCCTTAGTGATTATACCTACTGATTACCACGTTAAATAGGTGTAGTGACGAGTCAAAGTTTCGGTCAAAATGCGTTTTAGCACGCATTTTGCAACGGAACTACCTTTAGGTATCAAAACACTTTGTTTTGATACCAAATCAGTTTTCTAAGTAGGTTAAACATGTTTTGACATGTTTAACTCGTCACTATTAGTTTTGTGCTTGTTTAGGGTCGTAAGTTAAGCGGTCTAAACAACCGCTTAGACTTTCGAACCCGACCCGTTTGGTCGATCATTAGGATCCGACCAAGCTTGATTAGTGATCATAGTTGCATAGGGAATAACCTCTGAGGTTATACCTTATGATCACATAGGATTGGTTAGTCATTGCTAGTTAGCTTGTATGCCCATAGGAAATGACCAAAACGCCCTTTTGAAGCATAAATCCGTAATGTGCATATGTGAACATATTTTTGACATCTAATCTGATTTAGTAACATATTAGGGTATAATTGGGCATGTAAGACTTGACATAGCACATAGTTAACCATCCGAACATAGTTTTACGCTAACGACGCATTATAATAGCTTATGCTACCATAATGGGTCGAAACGGGTCTAAAGCACTTAGGTAGACTTTCAAATCAGAATGTTGGGACTATTAAATCATACCATATGAGTTCAAATACTCATTTGATTTATGGAACCTCATTCTATCCTATCTCCCGATTTAGGATCCGGTTATTAACATAGTTACCTATACTAGGTGCCTTGTTGATTCCGTGATCCCTCTAGCTTTGCTTGGTTGTTGTTCAAGACTTCTAAGCACCCTCAAGTGAGTACATAGTCCCCTCTTTTACTGTTTTCAAACTGTTTTGGGGTGGAACACATGTGCCTACTTGTTACTTTCATGTTTTTCATGTTCTATACTTGCTATGTTCATTAGTACACTATAGTACATGATTTCATTATGTTTTGCTATGTATGTTTACTTAACATGATAGCACACTGATTTCCATATATTATATTTCGTTGCATATACCCATCCAGTATATAAACACATTGTTTTACATTTTCGAACCGTTGGTAACCGTTGATTATGTGAACCGTTGGTAACCGTTGATTATGTGAACCGTTTGTGATTACTTAACTATGTGAACCGTTTGTAACCGTCGATTATGTGAACCGTTGGTAACCGTTGATTATGTGAACCGTTTGTGACTACTTGACTATGTGAACCGTTTGTAACCATTTGATTGACATGAACCGTTTGAAATCTGTTTGAACCGTTGGGTTAGGGAAGTGATTAGGTAACGGGGCGGGTGTAATGTGTTAAAAGCATGGTGGATACGCCGCTGGTACTTCCTATATATAAGTGCTTTTAATACATTATATATCGTTGCGTTATCTAGATCACTTGGGCAAGGTTATCGAAACAAAGTTATATTACAAGGTTTTTCTAACGATATATATACTATTCGAGTTTTTTTTTTATTTCAAAAACGATTTACAACTTGGGTTTAACTAAACAAATATTTTGGAGTTAAGAACCATGGCTATGAGATTTTATAAATTATAACCAATTTGATTTGAGTTGGTTAATTATGTCGCAATACTATACTTTTCAAAACAAGGTTTTTAAATAAGTATTGCAACATGTAAACTAGCCATGAATCCGACACTCAACCAAAACCTATGTACTCGCCGGCATTTTTATGTTGCCGTATTTTCACATGTGTTTCAGGTACAATAGTTGATGATGCTTGCTGATGATATTTGTGTACTCTCACATAGGATTGGACGAGGCCTTAGTGACTTAATAACAATGAAAGACTATTTGTTTATGTTTTGTTGATGTAATGTAATACATTTGATTCAATAAAACGAAACTGTTTAAATCCATGGTTGTGAAACAATGATTCTGTTACAACACTCCCCGACGTTTCCGCCACGTTTTGTTGTTTTACGTGGTCGGGGTTTGACACCCGTGTCCAGACGTCTGTTTCCCAAAATTCTCATTTTTCGACCCGGTCCCGAAAACTTGAAAATTTTTGGTCCAGTAGGGGCGGTTTTCCCCGAAAATGAAACCCCAAGTGCCGTTTTTCCCAAAACAACCCGTTTACCCCTTCAATTTCATCTTTTTCGGTTCAAAAACAAGGGTTTGGGGTTTTTGTGAGAAATCGGGCAAATCTATAAATAATACAAGTTGATTTACTTCCTATAACATGTATCTATACTAATGCTAACAGATCTAAGCAAAAATTTGGGGTTTGATCCGGTTCAAGTTGAAGAACCCTAGATTTTCCCCCAAATTTTGATGTTAAACTACATGCAAGTACTTAAACTAACTAATTATAGGGATAGAATCATACCTTGACGTTGTTAGAAGAAGGGGAAACGTTGAAATCTGCGGAAAATTTCGCTAGAACCAGAGAGTTTTTGGGGAAACGAGGCGTGTTGAAATGAAAGAATGAAGGAAAAAGGGGTTTTATCCCCGACAGTTGCACGGACACGGCCCCGTGGGCGGGAAAATTTGATTTTTTTTTGTGCTCGTGAGAGTGCCCTGTTTCCCGAAACTTGGTTTTAGAAATCTTACCGATTTAGATGTTTTCCCGATGTTCGTAACTTACAGGGTATGATGTTGATGCTTGAACCTTCGTTTCATTCTTTGGCCGCTTGCAGCGAGATCTCTTGCTCCTCATCTTCAATAAATCCTTGGTAGAGCTTTAGCCGTTGGCCATTGACTTTGAAGGGAATTCCATTCCGAGATTTAATTTCGATTGCACCGTTTGTTTGAGGGTGATTTGTTGTTGAGACCCGGTGATAGACCCCATACCACGACTCTTCCATCGTTTGTTGGAAGTGCCTCGGCCTCAGCCCATTTAGACAAGTAATCTACCTTCACAAGTATATATTTGTTTCCTTTTGACGGTGGGAAAGGTCCCATAAAGTTGAGTCCCCACACATCAAAAATTTCACAAACAAGAATGCCATTTTGTGGCATTTCGTTTTTGGAAGAAATATTACCTGATCTTTGGCAAGCGTAACATGTCTTGACAAGACTTTGGGCGTCTTTGTAAATGGTTGGCCAGTAAAATCCTGAATCAAATACCTTTCGTGCGGTACTAGCGGCACCATGATGTCCTCCGTATGGACCTTCATGACAATGGCGGAGAATTCTTCTTGCTTCACTACCATGTACGCACCGACGGATGAGTTGATCGGCACACATTTTGAAAAGATAAGGATCTTCCCAAAAATAATGCTTTACATCGGCAAAGAATTTCTTTCTTTGATGATGTGGCCATCCTTTTGCGACTATACCGCTAGCTAGGTAGTTAGCATAGTCAGCGTACCATGGCTCTTCTCGGTATTCCACCATTTCCAGGGACTCTGTTGGGAATTTTTCATTGATTTGCTCGTCCCTGGTTGCCTCCAAAGCTGGGTCTTCTAAGAGGGAAAGATCATCTGCTGCGGTGTTTTCTGCTCCTCTTTTGTCTTTAATTTCAATGTCGAATTCTTGGAGGAGTAGAATCCACCTAATCAAACATGGTTTAGCATTCTGTTTCTTAAAGAGATATCGAATGGCTGCATGATCTGTATAAACTATCGTTTTAGAAAGAACAAGATAAGAACGAAATTTATCAAAAGCAAATACCACGGCTAGTAATTCCTTTTCTGTTGTTGTGTAATTTTCTTATGCATCATTAAGTGTTTTACTAGCATAATAAATTGGGTGAAAATGCTTATCTTTTCTTTGTCCCAAGACGGCTCCAACTGCAAAGTCACTTGCATCGCACATGATTTCGAAAGGTAGTTTCCAATCAGGCGCTATCATGATAGGTGCATTGACTAACATTTCCTTTAATGTTAGAAAAGCTTGATTTCAATCCTTGTCAAAGATGAAAGGGGCATCTTTTTCAAGTAATTTTGTTAGAGGCCTTGATATTTTAGAAAAGTCTTTGGTAAATCGTCTATAAAATCCGGCATGCCCTAGGAAACTTCTGATACCTCTAATGGAGGATGGGGGTGGTAAACGAGAAATAGTGTCTATTTTTGCTCGATCAACCTCCATTCCTTCGCTTGAGATTTTGTAACCGAGTACTATTCCCTCCGTTACCATGAAATGGCATTTTTCCTAGTTAAGGGCGAGGGTAGTTTCTTCACATCGGGATAGCATTCGTTCAAGGTTATCGAGGCATTGGTCGTATGAATCTCCAAAGATAGAAAAGTCATCCATGAAGACTTCCATTGTCTTTTCTATCATATCATGGAAGATGGCCACCATGCAACGTTGAAAGGTTGCGGGGGCATTACATAGACCAAAAGGCATGCGTCGATAAGCAAAAGTTCCGTAGGGACATGTGAATGTTGTCTTTTCTTGGTCTTCGGGTGCTATCGGTATTTGAAAGTAACCAGAAAAACCATCTAAGAAACAATAAAATTTGTGACCGGATAATCTTTCTAACATTTGATCAATAAAAGGTAAAGGAAAGTGATATTTCCTTGTTGCTTCATTTAATCGACGATAATCTATACATACTCTCCATCCTATGATGGTTCTTGTTGGTATTAATTCATTTTTCTCATTAGTTATTACCGTCATACCTCCTTTCTTTGGAACTACTTGGACGGGACTTACCCAAGGACTATCGGAGATTGGGTAAATGAGTATGGCGTCAAGTAATTTGATGACTTCGTTTTTAACCACTTCTTGGACATTTGGATTTACTCTACGTTATGGTTGTATTACCGATTTATAGTCATCATTCATTAAAATTTTGTGCGTGCACATGGAAGGACTTATTCCTTTAATATCTACAAGCTTCCAAGCGATCGAATTTTTGTGTTTTTTCAAAAGCGTAATTAATTTTTCTTTTTCTAAACTAGTTAATTTAGATGAAATAATTACAGGTGATTTACCATCTTTGTCTAGAAAAGCATATTCCAAACCTTTTGGAAGTTCTTTGAGCTCAAGAGGTGGGTCTTTAGGAGACTCCTTATTTGGTTGCTCATTTTGATCAAGAACCATAAAAGTTTGTTCTATGGCGACCTCTTCTTCAACAAAGTGGTCAATTTCTTCTTTTGTATCGGGTGGTTCATCTTCATCTTCAATTAGGGGGTCATTATTGCCGAATGGATATTTCATTGAATGCTCAAGATCGACACTCATTTTAAATGCCCCTAATTGAATAGATAGATTATTGTACTTCCGATTTTTCAAAGCTGCGTGGGTCTTTACAAAAGGTCATCCCAACACTAGAGGAGCGTCATCAAGGATGACAAAGTCGGTTGGGATTACCATTTGATTTGTTTGGACCAAGACATCCTCAACTACCCCTATTGATTTTATTATTTTCCGATTAGATAGAAAAATGGGTATTTGAAGTGGAGAAAAATCACCAATACTTAATTTTTCGAAAATGTAGTTTGGCATTATATTAACACAAAGATCTTTATCAATTGTAATATTACTAATAAAGGAATTTTGAAAAAAACATGGAACCGGTGTAATGTTAATTTCAAATGGATCTTCTTTTATTAGCGAAGTTTGATCATTTGTTAACTTAATGCTTACCGTTTCGTCAATTTTAGTGTTAGTGTTTAACTCTTTTAAAAACTTAGCATGAGTGGGTACTAAACAATGATTTTTGAAAGAATGTGACAAGAGATTAATTTCTTCAAAATTAGACTCTTCTTGAATTTTAACGTTGTCGGACTCACCTTTTTCGTTGTTTAACTCATGTGTCGGCTTTTCACTTATTTGTTCTTCCATTTTTACATTTTCAACTATCTCTTCTTTATTACACGTTAATTCTTCCCTTGCGCGGGACTCCTCTTCCCTTGTGCGGGATTCTTTTATGCAGCGCTCAATAGTTTTAATGTGTTCTATTATCTTATCGGCTATGTGGGTGATAGAGTAAGGATCGAGATCCTCAAATCTTGAATCCGGATGTTCGATCCTTGGTTCCTCATAATACTCATGTGAAGTAGATGGTTCACACCATTGTTCCTCATGGTAAGTATATGATGGATAAGGGTCGTAACTTTGTTCTTCATAATACTCATATGAGGTGGGTTGTTCACGCCATGGTTCCTCATAATAAGCATATGAAGGTGGAGGCTCATATCTTGGTTCCTCAAAGTATGAGTATGAAGGCTCATACCTTGGTTCATCAAAATATGAGTATGAGGGAGAAGGTTCATACCTTGGGTCTTCATAGGATGTGTATGAAGTGGACGGCTCGTACCTGGGCTCCTCATAGTAGGTGTATGAAGTGGATGGTTCAAAGAGGTCACAATATTGTACCGAATGAGGGTTACCACAAATGGTGCAATAGTCTTCCCTATAATCATCCTCCTCATAGGTGTAGTTGTAATCTCCTGAGTATTGATCCATAAGAATCATTCAGCAGACCACAACAGAGTCTCGAGACCAGAAAACAAAAATAAAAACGTAAACAGAGGCTGGACACGTCCCCGTGTTCAGTGAGCACGACCCGTGTTCAAGTTCTGTATCTGGGCGTTTTAATAAAAGTGACTGGTTTTGTGCAGCACGGGGGCGTGTTCAATGAGCACGACCCCGTGTTTAGACTCTGTATCTGGGAGTTTTGAAAAAAAAAATATGCAGCACGTCCCCGTGTTCAGTGTACTGTAAATGCAAAAACTATCTAAAATGCAGAAAATGTGCGCGCATTTTAAAAAGGTTTTGAAAAACAGATTAGGCCGTCGATTTTAAGCTTTCTTAAAATCCTTGTGTACCCGGCAACGGCGCCAAAAACTTGATGTGCGTTAGGTGTTATAAGTTTTTAGTTATATTTTAAGCCCTTTTTAACACTTAGTCAAGTTTTAAATTTATAAAACACAATATTTTACTAAGACTAAACACACATATGGGCAAGTGCACCCATCGTGAGCGTAGTATAGCGTTGGTAAGATACCGAGGTCGTCCAAGGACACAAGAGCTTTTAGTACCGGTTTATCCACAACGTCTAATCAAATCAAAATTTAGGAAAAATGTTTTAAACATTAAAATAAAAACTAAAAATGCTGAAAAATAAAATAAAACAAAAACAGATAGACAAGATGAATCACTTGGATCCGACTCGCCTTTAGTGTAACCTTTGATGTTTTCCGCACTTTTGCACTTTTTAAGAGATTATCTTAGTTATAGTAGTAGGCCTCTCTTTTGAAGGTGACGTTACCCTCAACCCAGTAGTTTGAGTCAGCAAGGATACAATCCTAAAGGGTTGGATTATTGGAAGATAATTAATTAAGTTATTAATGTGTAATGTGGTAAGCCCCTCTTTTGAAGGTGACGTTACCCTCGGCTAAGTGGTTTGAGTCAGCAGGGATACAATCCCAAGTAGCCGGGTTAATGTATTAATAGTAGTTTACATATGAGGGGATCAAGCCATTCGCACCCTCGCCATCCAATACCAGTGGGTATTGAAGGAGGTCCTAGTAAGCTTGACCCAGGTCCTTGCAGGATCTATACACTGAACAAGGCAAGAACCTTACCAAACCATTCCCTTAACCCCCGACCAGGTAGCCAACATATCTCTATTTAGACCGTAGAGATATGAATGGTGTAAATCTTTTATTTTATATAGACAGTAAAAAATAACGCCAAGACACCACGGACAAATGATAAGGAAGTTTCACCTTCAACATAAGAAACTAGTTATTAAAGTCATTAATACAAAACCAAATAAAAAGTACGAAAAGATTAAAAAACAAAAGTATTACACTAAATGATTGTCTTCACCAAGTGATGTAAGAGACTTAGGCAAACATGGCCTTTGACTGTCAAGAACTCTTACTATCAATCTTGGATCCCGAGACTACTACACACACTCTATGATGGATGATGGATTATGGTGGTGGATATGGGTGTTGTGATGGTGGTGGAGTGTGGGTGAAGTGGGAGAGAGGTGGTTTGTCAAGGGATGCCTTTGAAGTGAACCAAACACCTCTATTTATAGCCTGCAATGAAGCCCGGATACGGCCCCATGTCCGCTGGACACGGCCCCGTGTCCATCCACTTTCTCTTTCTTCATTAAATGCAGTTTGTCTGTATTAGTTGACCATGCCCCCGTGTCCGCTAGGCACGACCCCGTGTGCAGAAGCGTATCTGTACTATCAAGATTTGCTTAGATTCTACGAATCTTAGCGTTGACCACGGCCGTGTGGAGCTGGGCACGCCCCCGTGTTGGGAAATAGAAGCTTCTACAACTTTGTCTTTTCTGCAGACACTTGGGCACGCCCCCGTGTCAGCTGGGCACGGGGCGTGTTCAGCCTTCTGATCTCTTGTTTTTGCTTAGGAAGATGTTGTCGGGGGGTCGTGCATGCCACGTTTATTCCTTTTCTTGTATTTATGTTAGATTTAGCTGTATTTTTGCTTCTTTTGTTCATTTGCGCTCATTTAATCCTGAAAATACAAAAGGAAGACAAAAGCACACTTTTTCCAACATTAGTACTAAAAAGGGTTAGTTTTATGGCTCATTTGATTTAATTTATATGTTGCATTTTACACACATCAGGATTCACATTCTTCATTGCCTTAGGTGAAGATACCTTCATTGGCTTGGAAGGATAGTTATCCTTAGGTGTAACCTTCTGATTTAGATCATAATACGGTTCCTAGGGACGATTTGTGTAGTTTCGAGCAATGTGACCAGCAATGCCGTAATTGAAGCTTGTTTGTCTCTTCACGTAGAAGGCATTCTGATCAGCTTGTGTAGCTCTTGCAGACCCTGAAGGATGAACCGGTCCTTTCTTTGCTTGTTTGTGTTGCACATTTCCTGCAAACGAAGATGAATTTGGATGCCTATACTTGTCGTTTGCAGGGGCCTTTTGTGGTGGAGATTTCTTCTGAGTTTTTTTGTTTTGTATAGACTGCACGTCTTGTTCAGAAATCTCACCAGTCTTTCCGAAAGCTTTGTTAGCACAGTCAAATGCATATTTCTAACATTTGTCATTACTGACTGGCTTAACAAAACCATTTTCACATTACGAGCCTTTTACAGACTATTGCTGCCCGTTGAGGACTGTGGAGAGCCTGATCGTCTTTGATGTTTAGGCTTCTTATTTCCGCATCCTTTACCTGCTCGCTTCGGCTCTTGTTGCTTGATCTGAACCATTTCATCACTAACAGAAGGTTTAGATTGTTCAGCTTGCGTACTTGGAGCCTTGTTCACGTCACTTTTCACTTCATTAGCTTTGGTAGGATCCGAGAGTTCTGGTTTATCAGATGAAACACCAGAAACTTCAGCAGAATCATTAGACGAGTTATCAGCACATGAACCATGTGTGTTCAAGAATGGTTCACCGGCAGCTTCGTTTTTCAAATAAGTCTCCTGATCCTTTTGAGAATGTGTTTCAGTGGTCCCACTAGATACATCATTAGGGACTTCTGCTGAGACAGATTCAGAAGAGTAATTAGAACATTGTTGATCTTCTTGAGAAGGAGTTTCAGTGGTCTCACTGAATGCATCATGAGGGACCTCTCCTGTCACACTATCAGTAGCTGTAAAGTTAGAAGCATCACAATCACAATCATTAACTACTGAAAAACAACCATCATCAGATGCAATATTCAAAGGTTCATGACAAGCATCAACTGTTTTGCCCAAAACATCAGGCCCACCAGACGACACATAACTATGAAACGAATTAAGAAAAGCTTGTCCAAAAACACAACCAGAATCAGTTTCATTAAATGAAGTTTTAGAAAAATCAGAATTTAAATCTTGTTCATCCCCAAGAATATCTCCAAACTTTACTTCAACTACTTCATCTACGCATGTAGACGAAGCATTAGGATCAAAAGTACCCTTAGAAACAAAATCTATTTGAGGAGTCGCTTGTTTATCAACAGGTCTGTTGTTGATTGATGACTTATCAGTTTTTGGACCATAAGCCATCTTGTCCTCATTTATCAATTCCTCCTCCGTAACGGGCAAGTAGGTGTAGTTGCTATTATATGGAGGAGGAACTTGATTGAAACCCAAACCACACCCTTTCTTTCTCTTGTATGCTAGTTGGAGGTCACATAGATCCTTGACCAATTTACTGGAAGACTCATAGTTTTTAATATTAATTTCGTTAATTTGATATTTTTCTCTAATGTCTTCCTGTTCTTTGGTCAAAACGCATACCTTTTCTTTAACCTCCAAGTAATGGCAAGTCTTTACACTTAGATCATCCTTAAGTTGAATGATATCTTTTCTCTGAGCTTCGATTTTTTCTTTATAAAGCTTTTCATTTTTTACTAAAGTAAAATTCTTATTTTTTATATCTTTGTAATCTTGTATTAGTTCAGCATTGTGTAATCGATATGCCTCAATCCTTTCTCTACATTCAGGAGTGCAAAAGACACAAATTATCTCTTCAATATTTATTCTTTCCTGAGGCTTGAATTCCATATCGTTGGTGGATGGTTGATTCTTTTGCTCTTTTCCTCAAAACACAAGCCAGAGTGAAAACCCGTGTACTCACTAACTCAAACACTCTGCAGTCGAAAGAACCCGCTTTCTGAACCGCACCTCAAAAATCTGTCAAAACCGTTATCACAAACAAACTCCTTTTTTTTATTTTTTTTATTTATATATTATCTTCTTCTTCTTATTATAACCTAATGATTAAGTAATTATGACCTTATGATTAATATTATTATAATTAATATTATTATTATATTGAAATCAAAACAGAACTAAATGTCCACACTGCCTTCTTCTTCGATACTTTTCTCGACAGCAAGCACAACGTCACTTATCAACAAACGATGGTCGGAATTACACGATAAGGAGGTGATGGAGATGACTGATCGGAGAAGGTTAAGAGGTGATCGGACAGTGACGGGGAATGATGATGTACGGTGTTGGTCGGAGTGAATGGTTGATGGTGAGGATGATATGATGATGGAGTTCAACAATGAGTTGTAGGTGAACAGTGACCGGAGAGTGGTTGCAGGTTGCAAGGGGTTGGGGAGTGAACGGACGTTGATGGCAGCCGGAGGTTGTTCCGCGGTTGGATGATGGAACCGGAAGCTGAAGATGACAGTGTGAGGACGATGGTCAAATGACGATGATGACCAGAGTTGCAGGTGGTGTTTAGTGATGAAGAATGGTGACCGGAGACGGAAGTTAAACAAAGATGGTGTTACGGTGATGAAGAAGAAGATGAGGGTTGCGACTCAAAAACGTATGACTCGACGAAACAATGGTTGCGACTCAAAAATGAATGACTCGAGACCTCATTCGAAATCAGAAGATGAAGACTCGGAATCTCGTTTCGGAACTCGGAACCATGGTTGCGACTGTGAAATTCTAGACAACTGGAAACTATGATTGCAACTTGGAAGTGGTTTCGACTCGTAACGATGATGAACGATGACCGGAGACGGAGTTGCAGGTTCCGGCGATGATCGTTGCGACTCAGATGATCAATGACTCGAGACCTTTGATGATTGCGACTCGAAAACAGAAAGGGATGATTCGAGACCAGTGGAGTTTGAGAACTCGAAACAGTAGATGAAGATGACTCGAAACCGTGAAATGGAGATTTTTGACCGGTGATTCCTACTCAAAAGAACATGTGATGAATTATTAGCTGTAACTAAAAATAAAATATGGAAATCTCAAGCTCACCAAAATTATTAAATCAACAAATCACCGAAAGCTGTGAAATTTTTTTAAAACAAGATATTTCTCAAAAATTTCCAAAATTTTGGTTTATCTTATAACAACTTTCAAAACAAATCAAGAGCCAAAATATAGTGATTTAGATAAAATTTCGATGAACACTACGAAGAACGTGAAGAACACCGAAACAAAAATAACGAAAATCTTAAATCTTTGATATCACACTGAGCCTAGAAATAGGTTCTAATGGCTCTGATACCAAGTGTAAATCTCGAAAACCAGATCTTTCAATGATATCAAACAATCACCAAGTTTGTACGGAATCCAAACTTGGTGAGATTCAAGAAAATCTGAAAAACAATAAAAAACGAAGAACAATAACGAATCACTTTCAACACTTGCACACGATTCTATTACTTGAAAAAGCAAAACGTCTAGTACAAGTGTTCACAACTAAAATCGCCTCCCACTCTAGCATCTCTATAACTTGTGTAACTTGGAGGTTCAAGGCCTAAAACAAGTTGAAAACTTGTTTATATACTGACTCAAGCTCACTTCCCTACATGGGCTTCCCTTGGGCCTGCTTGGCCCACATGGCCTAAAGCTTGGCCCAAGTGACCTATAAAGGTCTAAAACGTAATATTAACTAACCCGGTAAGGCCCAGTTCGCAACCATATGCCGTTGTGTTAATTTGAGGCGTCAGTCTCACACTTTAAGGCCTAACAACTTATCTTGGTTTAATTGGGAAAATAAGTTCTAAAAATGATGTTTTTATTAATTTAAACATAAAAATGTCATGATAAAAAGAACCAATTAAGAAAATTATAAAAATGGGTCTAACAAACCTTTGTAAAAATTTAATTTGTTTATATATAAGTTTTTACATTACAACCCTTTTTTCCACAAAAAGTGAGTTTTGAGCCTTTATTGAGCATAAATACACATATATACTAATCGCTCAAATTTTCGTTTCTTGTATGAATAGCCCATTTTGTTCTTACAAATCTAGAACTTGCCAAGGCAATACATTCCAAGTCCTTACCGACGCTAATCCAAGTAAGTAAATGACAGAGCCATTAGGACTAAACTCGTTTTCATCCAAAAACTTTATTTTTTTTCCTTGCTTTTCTCAAAAATACTCCCCCTAGACAAACCATTTTGAGCCTAAAACCTTTCGTTTCTTAAACCTGCAAAAATTTTTGCAAAAAATAACCACCCATCACCTAAAAATCCAACCTTTTTATCTTTATACACTTTATTTTCAGTAAATGCGGCACTTTTGAAAATTACAAAATAAGTGACTTAGTTAATTTATCTGAAAAAAAATACTTGGAATAAATAACCAAAAATAATATTGCTTATAAAAATATAGTTTTAACTAGGTCATAAGAAAATAATTTTTTCAAAAAAAAAAGCCGACATTTTACTATTTTAGCCACTTTCAAATAAAACACACCTAAGCCATAGCCTACCCTTTAAAAGTTCTCTCGATACATACAAGAATTAAAAACGTCAAAATGGAGGAGATCTGATTACCTGTCAAGCCTATAGAAGAAGTAATTTCCAAATCAGGTACGAGCTTTCTCACTTATACATTTTCGGCCGAGTGTTGGGTGATTACTTGTGAGGTGTGTAAAACGTGTATATAACCAAAAAGAATTTTATAAAGGCATGTTATGTCCATAAATAAATAATTTTTCTTAAATTGTGTTTTAAATAAGTCATGCCCAAATAAGAATGTAAATGAAATAAAAACAAAATAAATTAGAACTTGGATTCCCGACACTCTAAAGATAAGTTCAAAACTTTCTCTTCTACCCATTCCGTTTAGGTGTGTAAGCCACGATAAAGAGTTTTGCTTGAGGACAAGCAAAGATTCAAGCGTGAGGGTATTTGATGTGCTTAAAATACAACATATAAATTATATCAAATACGGCGTAAAATCAACCAATTTTTTTAGTACTAATGTTGGAAAAAGCCCGTTTCTTTGTTCCTTTTTAATTAACAGGGTTAAAAGAGCTTAAATGCACAAAATGAGCAAATTAACAGCAAAACCAACACAAACAATAAAGAGGATTGACGCAACTCGCCGAACCCCCAACCACATCCAAACCCACGAAATAGCAAGATCAGAAGCTTTGGCACGAGGTCGTGCTCACCTAGCACGGGCCGTGCCCAGTGGGAATCCGCTGCAGTAGAAAAAGGCAACAACAAAAGAAAATCCCAAGCTCAACACGGGGCCTTGCCAAAGCAACACAGGGCCGTGCTAAAGCAACACGGGACGTGGTCAACTCCAGGATTTCCAGAATCTGAAGAAGTATAACAAGTACATTGGCCACGGGCCATGCCATTGACATACGGGGCCGTGTTAATACAAGTCTGACACTACAGTTAATGTAGAAGAGGGAGACTAATGACCACGGGGCCGTTGTGACAACTGTCAAAAATACAGGTATCCGTACAATTAATTAATATTGATTAGTGCTTAATGACTGTGCTGGATTATACTTGACTGTTTTCTGATTACTGTATCATACTTACATGTGCATCACATATTGCATAATGTCACATCAATATTACATGCAAACCATATTGACATACTTGATGCACAAAGCACAGTTAACACAGTTAGCACAGTTAGCGGATAACTCAGCAAAATGCTGACAATGTCAGTACATAGACAAACAATGTTTTGAGACCCAGTATGGGCAGAGACAAGGTACTACACTAGTATAGTGTGTAGGAAAGTGAGGATCACAAAACTGCTTCACTAGGTGATAGTTTAAGTGCCGGAAAGTGCCTAAACCCCACTTAAAGTGCTGAATTAAGCACATTTAAGCAAAATTCAGCATTTTAACAAGCTAATTACATGCAAAAACATGACTAAATGGTCCTGAATGCTTTTCTAAGTGTCGGAATTTAAAGGGTCACAAAAGGGTACATAAAGATCACTAAACGGAATAGTATGACACTTTAACGAACCGGTATCCAACCGAATAACCGGACATTACCCGAAACACCAAAATTATACTAGAAGCATTGTTTTAATGTTTCTGAGCTAGTTATGATCCCCGAACACCCTAACACACTATATAATATCTAGTACACATAAACAGTAACTAATACATTTAAGATCCTAACTAATCATCTAACTAAACATTAAAACCCAACCAAGATACCCCCCCCCCCCTAAGTGGACGGTCACATATGTGACCCCACCATAATCTTCCATGATCTTGTTAGATATGATTGGATCTCATTTGATTTAGTGAAGGATTTGTATTGTACTTAATAAACACATAAACCATTGGATAAAAGAATTAGAGATTATAAGAAGGATTAGAACTCATCACAATTCACCCACACACTTCACCATCAACTCTCCTCCTCCTCTCTCCCTCCCTCTCGGCCGTGAGCAAGCACCACCACCACCATCATTTCCAACTCAATCCCATCCATTCCAAGACCATCCTAAGGCGTAAGAAGGTGATTAAGGAAGTGTGGAACTTGTGGATCTTGAAGGGCCTCTCCCGATTGCTTTTATCCTCCACATTTGTCATCTACAACATCAAGTGTTCTTCCCTAGCCTTGTGCTAGTAGTAAGGCCCTTATGATCTCTTGATACTTCATATATTGTTGATTAAAAGATGATATACATTGTTAATCTTGGTGAACATTAAAAGACATATTCATGAATCTCTAACATAAGCTTATAAACATATGAATACTTGTTGATTTGTGATTATTTGCTTCTTGTTAATTGATTATTAGTGTTAATGATGTTAGACATCATATGGAACCTACTAGATTGTGATTAAACACATGATCTAGTAAGATAATGTGATGATCTTGTGAAAGACCAAGATCATCATGCCTTATGTTTACATGAACTTGAATAATAAAAGTTGTTTTCATGTGATGATGATTTAAACAAAATACAAGTCTTGTGAGTGGATGATTTCTAAAATAGTTTTCCAAAGAAACCAAGCTAAATCACAAAGATTTACATGAACATTGTTTTAAAAGAAACTAATCATGTTTCTAGTGGTGAAACAAGTATAAGAACACTTTGTTTACAAGAAAGATTCAAAAGAATGATTTTTGGAAAAATCATCTAACAAGTTGTAAACGCTCAAATCTTTCAAGAATGAGATTTTTAAAGAAATAAACACATTTTAAAGGGTAACTAAGTCTACTAAACACACTACCAAGTTACTACAAGTTTTTATGAAAACTCAAGTTCATGATCATTATGTAGATAGCTTTGTTTTAGCACATGGTAAGTGTAGATTGATTGTTGATTGCTTATGATAATTTTTGAAAAGAAAATGATATGCTTAAATAGCATGGGCACCTCTATTTTTAGGGGAAACTATGGCAAAATTTTCTAAAAATATAAACACTTGGAAAAATATTTTCTGAACAAATATTTACAAGTGAGTTTTAACTATGGTTTTCAATATAAACCTTGCCATAGATTTTGTTACAAAAATACAAGTATTGGAGGTTGGTTTTTGTAAATAAAAATAACTAAATACGTATTTGAAGGATATATATTTAGAAGACACATTGTGTGTGATTATTTGTATACTTTGTGTAATAGTTATATTATTTTAGGATTTAAAGTAATATAACTTAACAAAATACCAAGAATTTACAATCCAAAATAATACCAAAAATCACAAGGAATAAATATATAAGTTACACGCTTAATATTGTGAAACCGATCGCAAGAACGTAACTTACAAAATATTTCGGAAAATACCGTTATAAATATATTTTTGGTAAATATTATTTTGGATACAAGAAATGAAAGTATGACTTTTATTATTACAAAGTATATCATATTTTCGACAAGGAGAAAATATATTATTTTTGGAAGTTAAAATATATTTTCTCAGAATATTTAGAAGATATATGATTTTTGGGAAAAATATATATTTTCTTGAAATACATTATTTTTTGACAAAATGAGTCAAATATATTTTCTAAAGTGAGACTTGAAAATATATTATTTTGAAACTACAAATATACAAGAATACGAAGATACATGTATGAGATACCCCCATCCTTGGGAAGAAAATACGAAAATAAATACTTGAGAAGTATTATTACAAAATATTGTTTAAACAATTATTCCAGAATTAAATATAATTTAAAGTTAAAATAATTATTATTTTAACAAGAAATTATAACTTGGAATAATATCAGAGACTTAAAAGTAACTCAAAAACGTAAATACTAAGGCAAGGCAAGGCACGGCCCGTTCGTCTAATAGACCCTAGTACATTGTAGGGAGTCGTGTTTGATGAGGAGATTTGGGTTACAAGTACTGAAGACGTAAAACCGTGAGTTCATGTCCCCCTTTTCTTTTAACTGTTTTCAGTTTTATAACTTCGGGGGTGAAATACATGTTACAATTATTTACAAACGTTTTCTACATGGTATGATTAGCTTAAGGAGGGTTACTGCTTGATCATGTGAAAGGTGGGTATAACACTTAAGGCCATTAATCCTCGTCGTAGGACCGAGGGACATGAGTGATAGATCTATTTGGGTGTAGCGAGCCCACACCCATGAGGACCAGGGTGGCCCATGTGGTGACTATGTCCACATACTAATTTCGTGGCAAAATTCCGCTAGGTTTGAGTTTTCCTGCACCATTTCACACATACCATTGGCCTTGCAAACCAATTGGTGATCTGTTTTTCCTTATTGCTACATACCAGGGACATACATACATACATACATACAGACATATTTTAAAGGTTTATTCATACACAAACACATGAACTCGCTCAACTTTTGTTGATGTTTTCAAATTACATGTATTTGAGGGAACTAAGTGGATCTGGCAGGTGTTTGCATGTATTCAAGTTGCGTCATGAATAAAAGGTGTCATCCAAGGTCATTAGGGTTTAGGAAACGTATCTTAATCCTGGACGAGATACGTGGTTCTAAACTCGGGTTTGTTTAAAATCTTTTGTCGAGTCTTTGTGAACTCATTAAAACATGTTTTGGTTGTAACTTGAATTTAGTGTCAACGTTTCAGACAAGTATGTTATGTTCAAACTTAATTAATGGATGAACATCTTATGGTTTTATCATATAGCATTGTTATGATTGAATGCTATGGTATTAAGAAAGTCACACCAATAATCACGCTTCCGCAAAAGTCAGGGTGTGACAGCTTGGTATCAGAGCTTCGATCGTAGCGAACTAGGATTCTTTCTCGAGTCTAGACTACGATCATTAGGGCTCTCACGAAAATGTTTTCATAACATATTTTCATTGGATACACGAAATGTCCAAATCCAGGAAACAAACATTTTTACAAATAGAAGACACAAAGTACATTTCAAAGAATTCGTTTATAATTCAGTCTGAGAGACTGGGGAGTTAGTCTGAGAGACTAGCTGGGGCAGTCTGAGAGACTGGGTAGTTCAGTCTGAGAGACTGGGTAGTTCAGCCTGGGAGGCTGGGTAGTCTGAGAGACTAGTTAGGACAGTTTGAGAAACTGGGAGGTTTAGTTTGAGAGACTAGGTGGTTCAGTCTGAGAGGCTGGGTGGGATAGTCTGGGAAGACTAGGATGAATGCATGCTTACATTTTTACTGCTTACATGCTTAGTTGATTGTTGATATATGTGCATATGTTGTGATTACTTTGTTACAAACACCATGTCCTCCTCTGAGAGTGGAGTAACTGATACAGTATATCCCATGGCCATAGTTTCGGATGATAAGATCGTCCCGGACCCTGAGGTTTATTCATCTGACACTGAGAGTAGCGATGATGATGATTTCCAGCCGTTTGCTTTACCAGATTTTGGCGATGATATACCGCTAGCTGATGGTCTTCCTGGCGAGGATCTATTTCTTTTTCCGATCCCTGCCCCTCTTCCTCTTGCTGCATTTCCTCTCGAGGATCTGCCTCTTGATGCCATGTCTGATGATGATATCGATCTTTTATTGAGGGCCTCCCAGAGGGTGCCCGGGATGATGGAGCTCCAGTCGATGATGTCATTGCTGTTCCGCTTATTGAGATTCCGATCATTGAGATTTCATCCGACCATTCTGGTCCTGATTCATTCGAGTCTGTGTCCTCTACTACCTTACATGCACTGGGATTGCAGCGATATCCCACTGATTCTGATTCTGACACAGCTATGTCTGCCGTACCTGTTCCTCCACAGGACTTCGAGTTTGATGATGAGTTTGATCCTGATATTGATCCTGAGCATGAGGTTGACTTTGTCCCCGACGATCAGCTTTTTGAATACCCGCTGATCTCGAGCCGATACCCGCTGATCTTGAGTTAGCTCCAGCCGACCCTGAGCCTTTGATTGCACCCGAGCCTATACCCGCTCATGATCCTCTGCCGGAGCATGACCCTGTTGACATACCAGTTGTTGCACCACCTTTACCTGACCCTCTACCTGCACCCGCAGACCATGCTCCTTTTGCTGACCATATAGATCCCCGTTATGCATTCACCCGTAATGGGTGGATAGATGATGATGACTTACCCCCTTTTGTTAGGCCTGCTACTCCCCCACCTGCACCTACACATGCACCAGTTGACATTGCCCCGTTTCACCCACATGTGTCTGATATACACCGCACCGATCTATCGGTCACGTTCCTACAGGATATCCCTCCACCCCATCCAGGGGAAGGACCGTCTAAGCCAGCCATCTGGTCATGTCCCACCTGCGTCAGCAGCTTTACCATCGGGCGAGCCACTGATTTGGTTTCCGCCCAACACGATGCTTGTTTCTGATCCATATCATCCCTTCCATTACACTGGTTACACGAGGGATGAGCTACTCCTATCCTTACAGCTCCAGCAGGAGATGTTGTGTCGCAGAGTCATGGATCTTGAGAGGATTCCGCGTCCTCCACCTTGCACTTGTCAGTCACCATTCGCGACTCCACCCGCTCCTCTTTTGCCATACCCAGATTTTGACGTCTGTTTTCTCACTATGGAGCAGCATATTAGCTATCTGTTGCGTCATGTACACGCTCTTGAGGAGGAGCTAGCGCATGTGCGCAGTTTGCTATTCATTCCTCCACCATCAGCATAGCAGTTTTTGGTTTTATGCAGGTAGCATACCTTTAGTGAGAGTGTAGCTATTGGGCCCAGTTTGCACAGCCTTTTGAAGACCACTTTTCTTTTGATTTTATGACTATTGTAGTTGGATAGACGAATTGGACAAGGGTGATGTGACCCTATAGTTCCCTTTGATGTATGGTACATTGTAGAACATGTAAAACTGTAATTGTGGTCGATGATTTATACAAGCTCAATCGCAGCATTCTCATTACATACATTGTTGAATTACTTGTTTACGTTATGATTGGGATGTTACGTGTTTACTTGCGTTGATAAATGTTATTACATACACGTACTACATACTTATATACATAAGACCTGACCTATACTATCTTCTTTAGAAGATGCCTCCACGAAGAGATAACACACTGCCCACAACTGAGGCTGAGTTACAAGAACGGATTTCACGAGCGATAGCACAACACGAGGCCTTACGCTCTGAGCATAGCGGAGGTACCTCGGGAAGCAACCCACCTCTTGGTAATGTTTAAGTCTCTAAAGACACATTACGTTACATTTGGATATTCCATGTGCGTTCGCTAATGCTTGCTGTGAATGATGTTACTTGTACAGGTTGTACCTATAAGCAGTTCTTAGACTGTAAGCCTCTGAATTTCGACGGCACCGGGGGTGCTGTAGCTTTCTTCAGATGGGTAGAAAAGACTGATTCTGTGCTAAGAATGAGCAAGTGTGCGCCGGAGCACCAGGTCACCTACATCTCGGGACTTTTTCTTGATGGTGCTCTATCCTGGTGGAATCTCCAAGTTCAGACCTTGGGAGAAGAAGCTGCTTACGCCATGACATGGGATGAAATGAAGGAACTCATGCGAAAGAAGTACTGCTCGAGGGCTGAAATCCAAAAGTTAGAAACAAAGTTCTGGAACCTCAAGATGGATGGTCCGAAGATTGCTGAATATGTGCAGAGATTTCATGACTTGTCTCGCGTTGTACCATACATGGTTGAGCCGGAGTTCAAGCGCGTCGAGCGTTTCATTTGGGGATTGGCAGCCCAAATCATGAGCATGGTAACAACATCCAAGCCTCCAACAATCACCGAGGCTATTGATCTAAGTGTGGCACTAACTGAAGAGGCAATCAGGTTGAACAAGTTTTCGATCTCTGACCAGAAAAAGAAGGAGACTCACGTTGAGTCATTAGGTGAGAACAAAAGGAAGTTCTCAAACTTCAAGAAGGGTACCAGCAGTGTTAACAAGAAGAAGGATGTGAACCCACCAGTCGAGGTCAAGACTGGTGCTGAAGTCAAAGGGAAAGGATATATGGGCACTCTGCCCAAATGTGATGTGTGCCAGTACCATCATGCCGGCCAATGCAGATTTAGGAAATATGAGTCTTGTGGGAAGGTTGGCCATTCAAAGGAGACATGTTGGGTTGGTACTGGTCGTGGTGGTCAGAGAGGTTATGGTAATGGAAACAACAACCGTGGTGGTAATGGGTATGGAAACTGCCCTCATGGAGGAAATGGCGGTAATGGTAATCATGGTAATTCTGGGAATCAAGCTGGTAGTGGAAACCGTGGAGCAAACAACGCTCAAGGTGGTAATGGGAATGGTAATGGGTGAGGACCCTGTTGCTTCAACTGTGGAGATGTGGGGCATTTCAAAAGAGAATGCCCAAAGCTCAATCAAGCTCAAGGAAGGGTTTTCAACATCGGAGCTAGGGAAGCTCGCCAGGATCCGAACGTAGTCACTGGTACGTTCCCTATCAACCAACGCTTTGCATCTGTACTGTTTGATACTGGTTGCAATTATAGTTTTGTATTCCTAGAATTTAAGAATATGCTTGGGTTAGTAGCTAGTAAGCTAGATATTCCGTACTCGATAGAACTAGCTAATGGAAAGCTAGTAGAAGCAAATTAAGTAATTAGAGGTGAGCAGAGATCGTATGTCACGAGAAGGTCATTCGCATTCCAATGGAGAATGGAGAAACAATTGTAGTGAATGGAGAGAAGCACGATACGCCTCTAAGGATCATCAGTTGTTTGAAGGCTCGAAAGTGTTTGCAGAAAGGATGTGTTGCCTTCTTGGCACACGTGGTGGACAAGGAAGCCGCTGAGCCAAAGCTAGAAGACATTCCAGTTGTTAAGGAGTATCCTGAGGTCTTCCCCGAAGACTTGCCAGGATTGCCGCCGCAGCGACAAGTCGAATTCCATATTGACTTAGTTCCAGGCGCCGCGCCTGTAGCTAAGGCACCCTATCGACTTGCACCTTCAGAAATGCAGGAGTTGTCGACACAGCTTCAGGAGCTTTTGGACAAGGGATTTATCAGACCAAGCTTCTCGCCTTGGGGAGCTCCAGTGCTGTTTGTTAAGAAGAAGGATGGTAGTTTCTGCATGTGTATCGACTACCGTGAGCTGAACAAGTTGACCATTAAGAATCGGTATCCTTTGCCAAGGATTGATGACTTGTTCGATCAATTACAAGGTTCGAGTTTTTACTCCAAGATCGATCTTCGATCAGGTTATCACCAGTTGAGAATACAAGAGGAAAGTATTCCGAAGACTGCCTTCAGAACTCGATATGGACATTACGAGTTCCTGGTTATGCCGTTTGGGTTGACAAACGCGCCAGCAGTGTTTATGGATTTGATGAATAGAGTCTGCAAGCCGTATCTCGATAAATTTGTGATCGTGTTTATCGATGATATTCTGATTTATTCGAAGACAAAGGAAGAACATGAGCAACATCTAAGAGCTATCTTAGAGCTGCTCAAGGAAGAGAAATTATACGCAAAGTTCTAGAAGTGCGAGTTCTGGTTGCGTGAAGTTCAGTTCCTTGGTCACGTGGTTAACGGAAATGGAATTCATGTGGATCCCACAAAGATCGAGGCGATCAAGAATTGGGAGACTCCGAAGACGCCAACTGAGATCCGTCAGTTCCTAGGTTTGGTAGGATATTATCGCAGATTCATTGAGGATTTTTCGAAAATCGCTCAACCTTTAACCTCCCTCACTCAAAAGGACAAGAAGTACGAATGGGGAGATAAACAAGAAGAAGCTTTTCAGTTGCTGAAGAACAAGCTTTGCGATGCACCGATTTTGTCCCTACCCGAAGGCACTGATGACTTCGTGGTATATTGTGACGCTTCGCGTCAAGGTTTAGGCTGCGTGCTGATGCAGCGACAGAAGGTTATAGCCTATGCATCACGCCAGTTGAAGGTTCACGAGAAAAATTACACCACGCATGATTTGGAATTAGGCGCGGTGGTGTTTGCATTAAAGATCTGGTGACATTACTTGTATGGCACCCGCTGTACGATCTTTACAGATCACAAGAGCTTACAGCATATATTCGATCAGAAAGAGCTTAACATGAGACAGAGACGCTGGGTTGAGTTGTTGAACGACTATGATTGTGAAATTAAGTATCACCCAGGGAAGGCGAATGTAGTCGTAGACGCCTTGAGTCGGAAAGAAAGGATTAAGCCCATAAGGGTTAGGGCTTTGGATATGATTATTCAAACAGATCTCTCGTTGCGCATTCGTGCTGCGCAGAGAGAAGCTCTCAAGAAGGAGAATCTTGTGAACGAATATCTCCGTGGGACGGAGAGACAATTAGTACCCAATAAGGAAGGAACGTTGTGTTTTATGGGAAGAATTTGGGTTCCCCTCTTTGGTGGCCTTAGAGAAGTAATTTTCGATGAAGCTCACAAGTCATGGTACTCGATCCATCTAGGATCGGATAAGATGTACCAAGATTTAAAGGATTTCTATTGGTGGCCGAGATTGAAAGGCGATGTTGCAACGTATGTTGGCAAATGTTTGACTTGTGCCAAGGTAAAGGCCGAATATCAGAAGCCTTCAGGTCTTCTGCAACAACCTGAAATACCCATGTGGAAATGGGAGCAGATTTCAATGGATTTTATAACAAAGTTACCAAAGACACCCAGAGGTCATGATACGATTTGGGTAATCGTAGACCGTCTGACGAAATCTGCACACTTTTTACCGATCAAGGAAAAAGACAACACTAGTAAGCTTGCCGAGCTGTACCTCAGAGAGATAGTTGCACGACATGGAGTGCCTCTCTCGATTATCTCTGATAAAGACGGAAGGTTTGTATCAAGGATTTGGCAATCCTTCCAAGAAGCCTTTGGTTCCCAGTTAAATCTGAGTACTGTTTTTCACCCACAAACAGACGGCCAGAGCGAACGAACGATTCAAACGCTAGAAGATATGTTACGAGCTTGCGTAATGGATTTGGGTGGCAGTTGGGACACTCATCTACCATTGGTTGAATTCTCATACAACAACAGTTATCATGCAAGCATTCAAGCTGCACCATTTGAAGCCCTCAATGGATGCAAGTGTCGATCACCGTTATGCTGGGCAGATGCGGGTGACAGACAGCTTGTTGGTCCCGAATTGGTTCAGGAGACGACAGACAAGATTATACAGATCCGAGAGCGCATTAAGGCGGCTCGTGATCGACAAAAGAGCTATGCGGACCAAAGGAGGAAACCTTTGGAGTTTCAAGTGGGAGATATGGTTTTGTTAACGGTTTCACCCTGGAAGGGTGTAGCGCACTTTGGGAAGCGTGGGAAGTTGAACCCGCGATACATTGGACCATTCAAAATCCTGGAAAGGATTGGTCTTGTAGCTTACAAGTTGGATCTACCCGCAGAACTGAATGGCGTTCATGATACATTTCATGTATCTAATCTGAAGAAGAGCCCAACTCAAGAAACAGTTGTCATTCCTGCCGATGAAGTCCACATTGACGACACACTCCACTTTACTGAAGAACCTGTTGAGGTTACTGACCGGAAGGTTAACAAGACGCGACGGAGTAGTGTTAAACTCGTCAAGGTTCATTGGAATGCGCGTCACGGCCCAGAGTTTACTTGGGAGCGTGAGGATTGCATAAAGGCGAAATACTCACATTTGTTCCCCAACTCCCCTGCAGCTAGTAGCAGAGCCTAAAATTTCGGGACGAAATTTTCTTAACAGGGGGAGAATGTGACAACTGTTAAAAATACAGGTATCCGTACAATTAATTAATATTGATTAGTGCTTAATGACTGTGCTGGATTATACTTGACTACTTTCTGATTACTGTATCATACTTACATGTGCATCACATATTGCATAATGTCACATCAATATTACATGCAAACCATATTGACATACTTGATGCACAAAGCACAGTTAGCGGATAACTCAGAAAAATGCTGACAATGTCAGTACATAGACAAACAGTGTTTTGAGACCCAGTATGGACCAGAGACAAGGTACTACACTAGTATAGTGTGTAGGAAAGTGAGGATCACAAAACTGTTTCACTAGGTGATAGTTTAAGTGCCGGAAAGTGCCTAAAACCCACTTAAAGTGCTGAATTCAGCACATTTCAGCAAAATTCAGCATTTTAACAAGCTAATTACATGCAAAAACATGACTAAATGGTCCTGAATGATTTCCTAAGTGTCGGGAAATAAAAGTGTCACAAAAGGGTACATAAAGATCACTAAACGGAATAGTATGACACTTTAACGAACCGGTATCCAACCAAATAACCGGACATTACCCGAAACACCAAAATTATACTAGAAGCATTGTTTTAATGTTTCTGAGCTAGTTATGATCCCCGAACACCCTAACACACTATATAACATCTAGTACACATAAACACTAACTAATACACTTAAGATCCAAACTAATCATCTAACTAAACATTAAAACCCAACCAAAATACCCCCCCCCCCCCCTAAGTGGACGGTCACATATGTGACCCCACCATAATATTCCATGATCTTGTTAGATATGATTGGATCTCATTTGATTTAGTGAAGGATTTGTATTGTACTTAACAAACACATAAACCATTGGATAAAAGAATTAGAGGTTATAAGAAGGATTAGAACTCATCACACTTCACCCACACACTTCACCATCAACTCTCCTCCTCCTCTCTTCCTCCCTCTCGGCCGGGAGCAAGCACCACCACCACCATCATTTCCAACTCAATCCCATCCATTCCAAGACCATCCTAAGGCGTAAGAAGGTGATTAAGGAAGTGTGGAACTTATGGATCTTGAAGGACCTCTCCCGATTGCTTTTATCCTCCACATTTGTCATCTACAACATCAAGTGTTCTTCCCTAGCCTTGTGCTAGTAGTAAGGCCCTTATGATCTCTTGATACTTCACATATTGTTGATTAAAAGATGATATACATTGTTAATCTTGGTGAACATTAAAAGACATATTCATGAATCTCTAACATAAGCTTATAAACATATGAATACTTGTTGATTTGTGATTATTTGCTTCTTGTTGATTGATTATTAGTGTTAATGATGTTAGACATCATATGGAACCTACTAGATTGTGATTAAACACATGATCTAGTAAGATAATGTGATGATCTTTTGAAAGACCAAGATCATCATGCCTTATGTTTACATGAACTTGAATAATAAAAGTTGTTTTCATGTGATGATGATTTAAACAAAATACAAGTCTTGTGAGTGGATGATTTCTAAAATAGTTTTCCAAAGAAACCAAGCTAAATCACAAAGATTCACATGAACATTGTTTTAAAAGAAACTAATCATGTTTCTAGTGGTGAAACAAGTATAAGAACACTTTGTTTACAAGAAAGATTCAAAAGAATGATTTTTGGAAAAATCATCTAACAAGTTGTAAACACTCAAATCTTTCAAGAATGAGATTTTTAAAGAAATAAACACACTTTAAAGGGTAACTAAGTCTACTAAACACACTACCAAGTTACTACAAGTTTTTATGAAAACTCAAGTTCATGATCATTATGTAGATAGCTTTGTTTTAGCACATGGTAAGTGTAGATTGATTGTTGATTGCTTATGATGATTTTTGAAAAGAAAATGATATGCTTAAATAGCATGGACACCTCCATTTTTAGGGGAAACTATGGCAAAATTTTCTAAAAAAATAAACACTTAGAAAAATATTTTCTGAACAAATATTTACAAGTGAGTTTTAACTATGGTTTTCAATATAAACCTTGCCATAGATTTTGTTACAAAAATACAAGTATTGGAGGTTGGTTTTTGTAAATAAAAATAACTAAATACGTATTTGAAGGATATATATTTAGAAGACACATTGTGTGTGATTATTTGTATACTTTGTGAAATAGTTATATTATTTTAGGATTTAAAGTAATATAACTTAACAAAATACCAAGAATTTACAATCCAAAATAATACCAAAAATCACAAGGAATAAATATATAAGTTACACGCTTAATATTGTGAAACCGAACGCAAGAACGTAACTTACAAAATATTTCGGAAAATACCGTTATAAATATATTTTTGGTAAATATTATTTTGGATACAAGAAATGAAAGTATGACTTTTATTATTACAAAGTATATCATATTTTCGACAAGGAGAAAATATATTATTTTTGGAAGTTAAAATATATTTTCTCAGAATATTTAGAAGATATATGAGATACCCCCATCTTTGGGAAGGAAATACGAAAATAAATACTTGAGAAGTATTATTACAAAATATTGTTTAAACAATTATTCCAGAATTAAATATAATTTAAAGTTAAAATAATTATTATTTTAACAAGAAATTATAACTTGGAATAATATCAGAGACTTAAAAGTAACTAAAAAACGTAAATACTAAGGCAAGGCACGGCCCGTTCGTCTAATAGACCCTAGTACATTGTAGGGAGTCGTGTTTGCTGAGGAGATTTGGGTTACAAGTACTGAAGACGCAAAACCGTGAGTTCATGTCCCCCTTTTATTTTAACTGTTTTCAGTTTTATAACTTCGGGGGTGAAATACATGTTACAATTATTTACAAACGTTTTCTACATGGTATGATTAGCTTAAGGAGGGTTACTGCTTGATCATGTGAAAGGTGGGTATAACACTTAAGGCCATTAATCCTCGTCGTAGGACCGAGGGACATGAGTGATAGATCTATTTGGGTGTAGCGAGCCCACACCCATGAGGACCAGGGTGGCCCATGTGGTGACTATGTCCACATACTAATTTCGTGGCAAAATTCCGCTAGGTTTGAGTTTTCCTGCACCATTTCACACATACCATTGGCCTTGCAAACCAATTGGTGATCTGTTTTTCCTTATTGCTACATACCAGGGACATACATACATACATACATACAGACATATTTTAAAGGTTTATTCATACACAAACACATGAACTCGCTCAACTTTTGTTGATGTTTTCAAATTACATGTATTTCAGGGAACTAAGTGGATCTGGCAGGTGTTTGCATGTATTCAAGCTGCGTCATGAATAAAAGGTGTCATCCAAGGTCATTAGGGTTTAGGAAACGTATCTTAATCCTGGTCGAGATACGTGGTTCTAAACTCGGGTTTGTTTAAAATCTTTTGTCGAGTCTTTGTGAACTCATTAAAACATGTTTTGGTTGTAACTTGAATTTAGTGTCAACGTTTCAGACAAGTATGTTATGTTCAAACTTAATTAATGGATGAACATCTTATGGTTTTGTCATATAGCGTTGTTATGATTGAATGCTATGGTATTAAGAAAGTCACACCAATAATCACGCTTCCGCAAAAGTCAGGGTGTGACAGCCGTGCCAGGCGGGCAAGGGTCGTGGTGGACGTTCTGTTTTCACCTATAAATAGGGGTGCTTGGTTTCATTCCAACCCATTCATTGGCAAACCACTTCTCTCTCACTTGCCACCACTCCACCACTACTACTACACCATTATCCACCACCATCATCCATTTTCCATCTTTTAGAGTGTGTTTGTAGTCTCAGGATACAAGATTGATAGTAAGAGTCTTTGTCAATTGTCAAACAAAGACCATGTTTGGCTACACTTTCACATCACTTGGTGAAGACATATCTTTCATGTATTTTCTTTTATGATTTGCAACCTTTGGCAACTTTTTAATTGGGTATGTATTAATGACTTTAATAACTAGTTTTTTATATTGAATTCAAATTTATCTAGTCATTCTTCATATAACAAGAGGGGCCTACTACTATAACTAAGATAATCTCTTAAAATGCCCAAATGCGTAAAATAATCAAAAGGGTACATGAAAGATAAGTCGGATCCAAGTGATTCTTTCTTGTCTATCTGTTTTTTATTTTATTTTATTTTCTACTTTTATCTTTTATTTAGTTTAAAATATCTTTTCTCAAAGTTTGGTTCGATTAGACGTTGATGATAAGCCGGTATTAAAAGCTCTTGTGTCCTTGGAAGACCTCGGTATCTTATCATCGCTATACTACGTCCGCGATGGGTGCACTTGCCCTAACGTGTGTATAGAGTGATAGTAGAATATCGTGTTTTATAAATTTAAAACTTGAATTGACGATTAAAAAGAGCTAAAAATATACTAAAAAAATATATACACACCCGCACACGTCATGGATTAACTTTTGGAACTTTTTTATTATGGAATGATATAGTTTTGAATTATTTTTTTGACTTCAAATTATATTTTATGGATTTATAGGGTTAATTAGTTAACACGGTTGTACCGTTCGGTACAACCTGGTTCAACTGGTTGAATCACTTCTGAGTCTACCCCGATATGATTTAAAAATTGATTTTTAAAACATTGGTATTTTGGTAATCATTGAGTTTTCCGTTGGAATGTTAAGAATTTCATCACATATGGGAAGGATTGTTGAATTCCTTTGGTTGATGGAATGTTTCCAATTCTAATTCCATCAACAACCAACAAAACACTACTTACTTTTCGTTAAATTCTATGAACCAAACGGGCCGTTAGTATTTAAGGTTGTACTATCCCATACAATCTCCTTAATCTAGTAAGGATAAAAAGACACAATGGATCTTAAAATATAATACAATGTTAAGTAAATATAACATAATGTCAAGCATGCCGAGGAAAAAAAAGATAGAGTTAATAGCCAAAATGGTCCCTTAGGTTTGCTCACTTTTGCCACTTTAGTCCAAAATCCAAATTTTTTACATCTGGGTCCCTGAGGTTTGCATTTTGTTGCCATTTTGGTCCAAATCTCAAATCAGGTCAGATTTTCAGAAAAAACCCTGCTATTTTGTCCTTTTCCTCAGGGGTATTTTAGTCATTTTAAGTATTAATATACCCAAACACCCCTAAAATCACTCTGCACACACACACTCTCTCTCCAAACACCCTTCTTTCTCTTCTCTCTCTCTCATCTCTGTCGAACACCACCACCACCACCACCGCACCACCACCATCGCCACAGCACCTCCACCACCGCAACCATCTATGTCTCTCTCTCTTCTCCCTCTCTCTTTTCCGCAAATACCACAACCAACCACCACAAATCAAAAGAAACCCCCCATCAATCTCTGCATAATGGTTCTGATCTGGCTGTACATACCCATAATCAACCCAATTCTTCACTCAACCACAAACCCCCCATCAACATCCGATTCACAAAAATCATCATCGATTCACAGATTTGGTAACATTTGAGAGGAAAACGAAATCGAAAAACCCTTCAGTGAAGTTTTGCGGTGAAACATCCGGTGATTGTGAGTCTGTGACGGTTTTGGATAGGTGGAAACCTCCGATTTTGGTGGCTCTTGGTGGTGTTGTACAGGAGAGAGAGGGGGATGCCGGCGGGTTGGTGTGGTGTTCTTGAGAGAGAGAGAGGGGGGTCTGGTGGGTTGGTGGAGGGTGGTAGAACATGTGGTTGACACTTCGATTTAGGGTTTAAAGAGAGAGAGAGATGAGAGAGATGATGGCAGTGGGATGGTGGTGTTGGCGGCAGTAGGATGGTGGTGGTGGGGATGATGCGGTGGTGGGGTTGGTGGTGGGGATGATGCGGTGGTGGGGATGGTTGTGTTTTAGTGAGAGAGAGAGAGAACTGAGAGAGAGAGACTTGAACAGGTGGTTTGTTGCAAAGAAGAAGAAGGATTTTTATTCAAGAGAGAGAGGTAAAATGACTAAAATACCCCTGAGCATAAAGACAAAATAGCAGGGTTTTTTTTGAAAATCTGACCTGATTTGAGATTTGGACCAAAATGGCAACAAAATGCAAACCTCAGGGACCCAGATGTAAAAATTTTGGATTTTGGACTAAAGTGGCAAAAGTGAGCAAACCTCAGGGACCATTTTGGCTATTAACTCAAAAAGATATAATGAATTGCAAAAAAGACACGATGACGAAAAAAAAAAAAACAATGTCAAATAAAAAGACACAATGATATGAAACAAAAATTAAAACCTACAAGCTAAAAATCCATAAGCGAAAATCTAAAATCTAAGATCGTACAGTTCGACTAGACGAGTCCAATGACGCTAGATTGAGTTCAATGAGTGTTCATTTGATACGTCTTTCCTACAACTTTCTAGTTTTGGAAGACTGTATTTAAGCTCAACCCTTAATATTTATTCACAGTGGTGTTCTAGAACGTCATTAACTCGGGTTAACTTAATGTATCACGAGCTTCTAGTTTTGGACCATTCTTAGTTAGGTAGGTTATGTGAGGTGACACGACATCCACAATTCATTTCTTGACTATATTTTTTCGTTAATGTGTTTCATATTTTTCTACATAGATGAAAGACGTTGATGTTGAAATCCCACCAAAATTTTGACACGACTTAAGCATATGGCTTGATGTTTGAGTTTTGATTTTCGGTCAAATTATGAAATAATGGAGATTGGCCCTTTTTATTTAATCAACATTAATTATGCTTAAAGCCATCTTGTTAGTTGTAACCATGCTCCTCTATGTATTTTTATATTTACTAGGTTTGTTAACGTCGCGTGTTACGTTGAAACGGAGGAAATAATAATGTAAAACAAATGTTATTTAAATATGAAACATGTCTTTTAGAAAGCTAAACCGTCGGAATTGGTTCAGTTTATCATCGTACCGTTTTACAATACAAATAAATATTCTGTTTTGAATATAACTTCCTTTTTAACAAAATTAATACCGGAATGTCAAAGGAAAAAAATTAAATACACCTACATACTTAAGTTTTTAGAAAAAGATTAACAAATGTAAATTATTAACATCAAATTAATTTATAAAGGGAATATGATTAAAAATATTATTAAATAATAATAATAATAATAATAATAATAGAAATATGGTTTTAAAAAAATAAAAAATAAATAAAATATGTTAAAATTTAAAGGTAAACTAGAAAAACTATCCCCCGTGTTGTGGTGGGAGACTTGAAACCATGTCTATTAGCAATGCCACATAACCATAAATAACCAACCATCAAAAATCGAAAAAGCTCGTATATAACACCAATAAAAAAATAAAAGAAACTCCATTTTTCTATTAACATTCATATATAAAAATATAAGATAAAGCCTCCAAAAGAAGCTTTAAACTTCCAACTTGTATCATACAAACAAAAAATAAAGAAAGCATGGTGTACAATTGCACAAGAAATTGCCACCCAGCATTGGCAGCTGCTTTATCTGCCTGAAGTCGTGTAAACCAGAAATGAATTAATAAATATGAAGCAAGATCTACTCCCTCCCATCCCAGGAATAATTGAAGAGAGTTATCTCCGGTCACCAACATTGGCATAAAAAAGTAGGAATGGATAAATAACACATAAATCGAGGGCTATGTGGATCCTCAGACATATATGAAATGGAATAAAGATGGACCAAGCTACTTATGGATGTAACCACAATTAACATCACTACGGTCGGGCTATCGAACACGGGGTCAGAAGTGAATTACGAGTCGAACCAATCTGCGAATCGAGCGAGCTGCGTCTACGGCCGCCCCCTCCCCCACTACCCATCTATGACATCCCTTGATTTTACCCACACAATTATTCATTTCCACTAAACTACACAACAAAAAACCTAACAAACTCACTTAGTTCAGTTGCTTCAATTTTGTTCAACACATGGATATAGCTATCGAATGGAATACACACACATTTATATTTTGTCTGGTAATGATTTACCAATAACATCCTTCTACATGTCCAAGGCTAATAAACTAAGAAAAAGAAAACTAATAAAACTAACAATAAAAGACATATTTTCAAGTTATTTCAAGCATAATCCAGTAACCTTACAATAAATACAAACCGAATAATAAATTATTGGAACCAAGTAAATTTGCACAAAAAGGAATCGATAACAACATACCTTCTTCACATGGCAAGTTCTCGTTTTGCCTGAGAAACTACCAACATTGGCTCACCCATGTCAACCTTAACCTAGAGAAACATTATTTTTTAATCCAGAATATTACAAATCATGTCACAACGTTTGTTGTAGGTTTATAAAAGCTAATTCTTTTGCATCGACAAATCTTAAAACGACAACAAATAACATAAACTAAAAGCATAAAACACGATTCAATATAATTACCTTTCAATCAGGTGGACAAGTGGTATCTCAGTTATGCTAGTAACCAATAACATGCAATTGAGTTTATTAACAATTTCAAGATTCTCACATGATTAAAGCCATAACTAGATGTTAGTTTGAAAATGTTATTTGGGTCCTAAGTTTGGGAAGTTTGATCTGTAGGTCCCACTTCTGCTTTAAAGTCCAAGCCAGAGTTGCTCGTCTTCCCAATATTAGCTGCAAATTTAAGGTGTCGGTTAAGAGGGAAAAAAAAGGTAAATTCTCAAAACCATCAGACAGATGCTTACCAACAACATCCAAACAGGTTAATTTAGGCATAAACCGCCTAACATGCTCTTATGTTGCCTCATCTACTTTTAGTGTTTCACACACCGAAGAAATCACAACCTCGTTCTTCTTCCAGTGCTTCTGGTCAACCAATTAACAACATCCTTCCTCCATCTTCGTGGAAACAAACCATGTAAATTGAAAAGAGACATTACACAATAACACCAAAACCATCATATATTCAAATTCTAAAACAAAGCATACACGTAATCGGAAAGATTCATTACCTATGAGCATGGTTGCAAAAGTCGCTAGGCGCTCCCTAGTCGGTCGACCGGGGAGTTGAGAGTACTCGGTCTAGACGGAGAGTACTCGAGGAGTACTCGGACATGTTAAATTATAAAGAAATTACTTTTTGGAGATTAAATATATGTCAAATAACATAAATTTACTAATATTTATAACAATATATGTGAAAATGATATTCATTACCTAATATGATAGGCATAGAAATTATGTTTTACTATTATTTAAGTCAAACTAGGCCCGAGTTGACCTACTAGATCCAATTCTGGCCAAGGTTGACCACGTTTGACCGACTCTAAGTAATTAGGCGGAGTCGAAGAAAGTCGCCTCGGCAGCCTACCTTGTAGCGACTACTAGGGGAGTACTCGGCCTTGGAAACCTTATTTTACAACCATGCCTATGAGCATGATCAATGTTACATAACCACGTAGCATCAGGACCGCGTCTTTCAACCACCACAACTTGTTCTTTCTTGCTTTACAACATGTAAAAGCAAATTTTAAAAGCTAAACATCAAAACAGGAAGTAGAAAGTAACATCAGAAGACAAACATTGAAGTTGATTATCTTTAACTTAACCAACCGGTAGTCCTCACCCTGCTGCATTCCCTTTCACATGCTAAATCTGATTTCATTGGAACACATTCATCAGTAAAAAATAATAATAATAATTTTTTTAAAAATAATAATAAACTTCAATAATCATCTGGCATAGGGATTGAAAATGTAACAGAAATGTAACTCTAATCAAGACCAACATATCCTGGTTTTCGGTGTCCGCATTAACGATGATTGTATATGCTACAAGAACTTGTTAATATATTGTTAAAGATGAATCAATACAGGCTGACCTGTTTCACGTTTTGTAGAAAACCAAAGATCATATCAAACTCATACATTTCAGAAACCAACTAAGATATGAATGTAAACAATTCATGGTCAAAAAAGTATTTTTAAGTTTTAAACTTTCATTCACAAAAAGCAGCTCCATAAAGGAATAATATCAAAGTTTTTTGTTTTTACATTTGTTGCATTTGTGCACTTTATGTTGCAGCAGCTGGACAGGTGATGGTGTAGCCAAACAAATTTGAGAGGACAAATGTTCAAACACCTACCTTTGTGATCAACCAGGGTCCTACTTCTCCTCTGACGAATGGCATCCCTACTTACACTGTGGAGATCACGAATGTTTGCACCAGTGGCTGCTGTGACATATCCGGTTTCCACGTGTCTTATGGATGGTTCAGCTCTGCACGACTCATAAACCCGTGCCTTTTTTAAACGTCTCTATTGCATTGACTGCCTTGTTAACGATAGTAAGTCGTTGATTAATGCCCGAAAAATGTCGTTTCAGTATGCAATCACCTACGCTTACCCGCTTACCCTCATTCGATCTCCTATCAGTGATCCCCCTAAACCCCAAAGAAATATCAAATTCATTCAACAACATCAAGAAGACTTATTTAATTTAATAGCATGAAAAATGATAAATCGTAATGCGATAACCGGTGTCTAAGAAAACGAAAAAGGTGGAATACTTACCATTATTCCGGCGACCACAGGGAAGCAGAATCTGGTATAAAAACAGACATAAAACTTGAAAGACAAACGGTCGAGACACCTGACCAAATAAAGATCGACATACGGAAATCTCTGATGAAAGCAAAACAGACATATCAGGTCGAGTTTCGTTCACTGGAGCTTGGTCGGAACTTGACCGGATTCATGCCAGAATTATTTATTAACGAAAATAGTCTGAAACGACACATCAAGAGCCGATCTAACTAAAACTATAACATGCAGCAAAACAGAAGGCTTACCGGATCTTCACCGGAGACTCGTCATACTTCATCGGAATACACTCCTCGTCGATGATTGTTTGTGTGTCGGTCATGTAGCGTAGTAAGTGAAAAGCGCTGCCTGGTAAACCACGGTAAACAATGGTCCTTCCATCGTTTCTCTCTCTCAAACGAATATGCATCTCTATCTATCTCATGTCTCTCTCTTCTCTATCTTCTGTTTATATGAAATATATAAAGCTTCCAAAAGAAGCTTTAGTAAGGAAATGTACACCTTATCTATGCACATATAACGAATAAAGCCAGAGTTACGACTACCCATTGCATAAACTTGTTGCAAATTATAAGTATATATAATATAATAATATATTATTCTAATAATAACATATGAAAAAGCTATATCTTATTATAAATTTAAATTAACTATTCATGAGCCTTTGTAAACTATATATACTAGGTTTGTCAGACCCTCAATTTCCATGTGCGGAGTACTAGCGCGAGGCGTGTGACTGGCCATGATCAAGCCACCAACCATATTGAACAATATAATAATAAAACAATTTTCATCACAACCAATACGATCAGTGACTAGAGTCCAAAGTTCATAGTTTAAAAGCAATAATTAAAGTCAACAACGGAAGCATAAGTTTAACAATTCAAAATAACAGTTTAAAAGTCCATAATTATTTAGAAAACCCAACAAGGGTCAACGCGACCACTACACTCCCCGCTGCAAGCTCCCGAGCTGTTACTGAGTACCTGCAAAGCATGCAGTAGGGTGTCAACATAAAGTTGGCGAGTTCACGGTTTATCCAGTTTTAGTTCCATAAACTTATGTTGTTAAATTACTCATTTATATCATGCCATGGGGAGCTACCTCATAAGTAAGCTACTAAACTCCGTAATAATACCGAAACTTTCGCACATAGTGTATCGTTGTTGCCCCGTTTCTCAATGTCTATCATCATTAATGGGTGCCGAGGCCTATTAGTTCACGCCCGTCCTCATAAGGCACGGTGTGAGGTTTGTGAAACCTAAATAGCGCTATCAACTAATATCCCGTTCGCCAGGCCAGGCGACTAATCGGTACAGTCATGTAGGGACTTCCGTGATAGCGTTTCATTTAGTAAGCTAGCTCATGAAATATAAATAACAATTAACAGTATTCCATCCTCAGAATACTAGAGAATCCCAAACCAGGAAAAGTTTTGTCCGTTCTGTTCCCAACCACCGGAAATACATGCTTTTAGTAAAGTGTGTGAACTCGCCTTTGTTTAGCTCGGCAGGTTATTTACTTGTTTTAGTAGTTGGTCAACCACGTCCTATTATGGTTACCAATATTAATTAGGTTCGCATGCAAGTAACATCATGTACTCGTACACGTATCTAACGAATAGCACACAAGCATCACGTGTCACATAAGGGATAGTGCGGGCCAAATAAGAACTTATAACACAAGCCCAAATCTGTGAACAGTAACATAAATAGTCCAGCCTGTGTATTCTAAGTGTGCGGCCCAATTTACACAGTCCAATATATATGAGTGTGTGGCCCAATATGTGAGTGTGCGCCCCACCAGCAAGGGGTGCGGCACATCTGTGAGTGTGCGGCCACTTGCTGATGTGCGGTCATGCAAGTAATGGTTGTACTATATGCTTTGCATGTTTGTACGAGAGTGTGCGGTCCACACTAGTGTGCGACCTCGCATAACTCAGTGGTACGTTGTGCAGTCCAAGTTTGTACAAAGCAAAAGTGTGCCGCCTTGCACGATTAGATGGTATGTGGTGCATCAGTACTTGTACTACTCAGAGTGTGCGGTCACTCTGAGTGTGCAATGTGCTAAGAATGTGTTGTACTTCATGCAAATCCGAGTTGTACACTTCAAGTGTGTGTGTGGCATCAATTTGATCAAATAATATTCATACAGATTTGTACGATCTAAGAAGTAAAAACACAGATTTCCACATTAACTCTTACAAATTCTAAAATCATATATCATCAATCATTTCATCAATTATTATTATTATCATTCATCTGATTCGAGTATCACATACAACTCTAGTTCATGATTTATCATCAGATCTAGAAATCCTCTTTTAAACAATCCAAATACTTATATCTTCTAAATGCTTAACACTATTAGGTCAAATCATCAAAGAATAGATAACTATCAGATTAAATCATTAAGAATGGATCTAGGGTTTCATAATATCAAAACTCTAAAAGATTCCTTGTTGCACATGACAAGATCTATTTAAAGCAATGTTGATCCTTTGTCTAATCACCAAGCACATATTCATGAAACTTTTAACCAGATTTGTGAGCAACTTATCAAGCTTTTAGCACACCAATCATCAAACAAACCCTAGTTTAAATCATTCATCTTTCAAGTGATGTCAAACATGTTTTTCAAATAAATCATCATGGAATCATACACATTATCATGTATAAAAATCAGTTAGTATATAGACACTAACCGGATGATGTAGGATACAAGAGTGTGTAAGAAAATAGAGAAATAAAGCTTCCAAAATGGTGGACCCCGGTGGTCTTCTAGATGATAGTGTTGCCGTTAAAATCCCGAGAGAAAGGAAGGATATTGGAATGTTTTTAGGGTTTTCAAAAGGGGATGAATGTTGGTGGAAAAGGGGGATATTTATGGCAAAGAGAATGTTTCTGGAACCTTCTACCGTCCGAAATGATTGGAGCAATCATTTTAGGGTTGGCTGCACATGTGTATTTATACACATGTGAAAGATACCGCACATTTTCAAGTGTGCGCCCCTAAGGAGTGTGCGGCTCCTTTAGGGTTTATTATGGGCTAGACTTGGGCCAGGATTAAAAGTGTGCAGCCCGTTTGTGAGTGATAGACAGGTGTACAGGATGGATGTAGTGTGCGGCTGGGTGAAGGTGTGCGGCTGACATTCTATTTACACTTATAGGAAGTGTGCGGTTGCAATTATATTATTTATAATATTATCTCTTCAAACATACATTCCACATAACATTTACATATAACAAATTTTAATTTAATAACTCACATTTATTAACTTTACGTAAATAACGTGAAGGGAAGGTTCGGGTTGTCACAATGTTGTTTCCCCGCACGTTGCGCCGTTACGTTATCGTGGGCATTCGATCGGTATCTGTTAGGTTCGTTATAGTACTGCTACGATACATGCACTCGGTATAGAAATCAACATATGTTTAACATCAATTGAAAACGGAAAAAAATGAGCATTGGTACCAACAACGATGTTGTCCAAATGGTATTGATCAGTTCAAATTGTCACGGTATTGGTAATGATATTCGTTTGTCATCGCAGACAGAGTTGTATAAAGGAAAATTATCGAAACTGAAAATCATAAAAATGAATACAGGTACATGTAGAAATGTTGTTCGGTAGGATACAACAGTTTATCAAATGCAAAAACACTAAAAATAAGTACCGGTACCAATACCGATGTTGTTCGTTTAGTTTCGGTTAGGTTAACTACGGTTGCGGCACAAAATTCATTACCAAACATTAACCATACAAATGAGTACAAATACCGATGTTGTTCGATACGGTATAGTAGCGATACGATGTCAGTTTATCGAAAGAAAACACAATATAAATAAATATTAGTTTGTCGAAAGCAAAAACAACATAAATAAATACTGTTACCGATACATATATTATTTGGTCGGTTTCGGTTGTTTCTGGTATGATAGCGGTACAATTAAATATAAATAATATGCGTTATAGAATCTATTGTAGTATTTAAAACATAAAATTACGAAGGAAAAAAATATATATTATTATAAATTATTATAAAAATAAGAGTTACTATTCATACTCAATTTCAATTACATATATATATATACACACTTATTTTAAAATGTATTTTAAACATGAGTAAAATGCACGGATAGTCCCTGTAGTTTGTCAAAATAACACCTTTAGTCCCCCACTTTTGAAAATTACACTCATGATCCCTATGGTTTGCTAGGTTGTTACTCTGATAATCCATAGAGTGGATGGATGTTAGCTTTCTCTGTTAAGTGAAAGTAAAATGACAAAATTACCCCTACAAATTAAAAAATAATAAAGAACTATTTAATTTTTTAAAAACTAAAAAAAGACTTTTAGTTTATTTGTGGGACCCACCCACAACCTACTTTATCTCCCTCATCCTCCTCCTCCACGACTTCGGTCCTAACCCACCCTTTCAAACCCAACCAGTAGCATTCTGCACAGTCCAGTCACGGTAGAACACCCCCTGCACTCTCCCCTTAATCTCCACCTTCACCTGCATTCAGTTAACAACCATCAACAATAACAAATGGGTTACGAATTTGACGTCAATTGGATGAATTAGAGGGAGATTTGACTTACCGTTTTGATGGGTTTTGATGGATTTGCTGGTGGAACAGAGGATGATTTAGAAGACATGTTAAGGGGACGAGGTCGGAGTGGGGGAGGGTGAGGCCGGAGATGAAGACGACGAATCGGAAACTGAAGAGAAAGTGAAAATTGGGGGGAGCGTTTGGCGATGTGATTCCGTAATGGGTTACGTGGTATGGAAGGGAACCATCTCTGTTCGATTTCAGATGAAGGGGACCTGTCGCAGTTCGATTTTAAATGAAGGGGACCTGTCGTTGTTCGATTTCAGATGGAGGGGACCCTCCGCGTTTGAATTCAGATGAAGGGGACCTTCACGGTTCTAATTCAGATGAAGTGAGTCATTCACATCGTCGCCGGAGCTCGTCTATCTCCAATCTCCCACCACTCTCTCTCCCTCTAACATTCCATGTTTTTTTTCTCTCTCTCTCTATAACCTTCTCTCTCCGTATCTGACTCTCTCTTTAATTTCCAGATTTGTACAGAGTGTGTGTTGGTGAGTGATGGTGGTGGGCGGAAGCAGGAGGTTGAAGATGATCTTTGTTAGGAAATTTTTATGTAAGTATTGAAGAAAAACATATTCAGCCTGATCTATAGAAGAAGATAATGTTCTGAATATCAAAACAGCAAGAAGAAACGAGATAGGACACTTGAAAAGAACAATACATCTTCATCAAAGAATCAGAAGCTGATCAAGAACAAGAGAAGGCTATCAGAAAAGACCAATCTGATGGATCTGATGATATTTCTGATGAAATCAGTATCTGGTAAATCTAATCATCGAACTTTCTGATGATTTGTTCATCAGAATTTTTGATGAAGTGGTTATCATAAATTCTGATTAAGACCACTTGTCTGAACAGGTTCTATCCTGCCACAATTATCGAAGCAACTTGACATTATTGGATTCAATGAATATGTTAAAAAGCTACTTTTTGCAGGACAAGTGCATGAATAAACAAATGTTTATTCATGCCCGAAGACTTTCTATAAATAGAAAGCTCTTCAGCAAAGGACGATGAGTTAAGCCTAGCATTCAATACATACTACAAAAACTCCATTGCCCTTTCACCTCAGAATTACACAAGTATTCATTTGTAATAGCTAATAACCTCACAATCACCTTGCAAACCATTTTGTTTCAAAGTGATATAAACTTGAAAATTCTGTAGCTCTTGTTTCTTGAAAGTTTGATTTCTATTTCCGCACACTATTTTCACATATGTTGAAATCACTTGCCATATTACGAGAAAAGAAAGTTTTTAAGTCTAACTAGGACCAACAATTGGTATAAGAGCATATTGAATAAATTATATTCAAACGATCAATTGCTCATTCCTTTTTCTAAATATGGCAAACTTTCAAACATGGAATAATTTTTAAGAAAGAAAAGTGAGACTCAAGATCTGATCATAAATTTTATCTGAAAAATTGAAAATCTTTTAAAATTATCAGTCAGAAGGATCATAACAGATAATGAAAAAAATTTAAGAACTCAAAAATTGAGAGCTTCCTTGTAAGCAAAGGAATCTCTCATGACTTTTCTGCTTCAAGATCACCACAACAAATTGAAGTGGTAGAAAGGAGAAACAGAACCTTGGTAGTAGCAGCCAGAACAATGCTTGCTCATGCAAAACCGCCCACTCATTTTTGGGCAGAAGCAATAGAAAATGCTTGTTTTACTCAAAACAGATCCATAATTAACAGGAGACTTCTTAAAACACCCTTCAACATCATAAATGGGAGAATACCAAATGTAAAATTTTTGCACACATTTGGTTGTAGGTGTTTGTTTTCAATGACTTTGAGAGTCTTGAAAAATTTGACAGAAAAGCAGAGAAAGGAATTTTTCTTAGTTATTCTTTGTCCTCAAAAGCTTATAGGATTTTTATCTTAAACACAAGGATAATTAGAGAAAGTTTATATGTATCTTTTGATGATTCATCAGAAACAAAAGTTTCTGATGAATACATGAAGGAAGTAAACCTTTTTGATAAACAAGAAAAACTTGAACATCTTTTTGAAACATTAACAGAAGAATTCCTAGGACATGATAAAAATCTCACAGAAAAAATCTATAGAATAATCATGTACTGACCCTGCAGGACAAATGGAAAATGTATCAGAAACTATGAATCAGAATAATGCAAATCCATCTGATAATCAAAATTCTGATACATTCCATACAAATGAGGCAAATGAACATGGGGAAACTTCAAATCCATCAGAACCAACAACTTTTCACAACAAGTTTAGATGGATAAAAGGACATGTTCAATCAGACACGAATGTGCATTTGTTGGGTTCTTAAGCAAGATAGAACCTAAGTCTGTCAAAGAAGCTCTAAATGACTCAGACTGGATACAAGCAATGCAAGAAGAGCTTGATCAGTTTGAAAAGAGTCAAGTGTGGAATCTTGTGCCAAAGCCAAATGAGAAATCTGTCAAAGGATCAAAATGGGTATTTAGAAACAAATCAGATGAACATGGCACAATAACAAGGAATAAGGAAAGGCTAGTGGTAAAAGGTTATTGTCAACAAGAAGGAATAGACTATGATGAAACCTTTACACAAGTGGCCAGGTTAGAAGCTGTGAGAATCTTTCTTGCTTATGCAGCATCCAAAGATTTCAAGGTATACCAAATGTATGTAAAATCTGCATTCCTAAATGGTAAGATTGAGGAAGAAGTGTATGTGCATCAACTAGAAGGCATTGTTGATCCCAAATTTCAAAATCATGTTTATAGATTAAACAAAGCCTTGTATGGTTGAAACAAGCTCCTAGAGCATGGTATGAAACACTTTCAAATTTCTTACTCAATTCTGGCTTCACAAAAGGTACTATTGACACAACTCCCTTTCTTAAAACACATAAGGGTCACACTTTGTTAGTCCAAATTTATGTTGATGACATTATATTTGGATCAACAAATGAAAAATTTTGCAAAAAGTTTCAAAAATTAATGATTAGTCACTTTGAAATGAGCATGATGGGTGAGTTAACTTTTTTCTTAGGTTTACAAGTCAAACAAAGAAATGATGGAATATTTCTGAGTCAATCTAAGTATGTAAAAACAATTTTAAACAAATACTCACTTGAAAATTGCTCAATTTTAAAAACTCCCATGGCAACAGAGAACAAACTTGATTCTAATAAAGAAGGAAAATGTGTCGATATTAAAACCTATAGAGGGATGATAGGATCATTGTTGTACTTAACTGTAAGCACACCAGATATTATGTTTGCTACATGTTTTCTGGCAAGATACCAATGTAATCCTAAAGAGTCCCATTTAAAAGCAGTCAAAAGGGTTTTTATATATTTAAAGGGCACATCAGAACTTGGTCTCTGGTATCCTAAAGATACAAATCTTGAACTAATAGCATACACAGATGCAGATTATGCAAGATGCAAGATTGACAGAAAAAGCACATCTGGTGCATGTCAAATCTTGAGAGAAAAGTTGGTGTGTTGGGCAAGCAAGAAACAAAAGTGTGTTGCAACATCAACAGCTGAATCTGAATATGTAGCTGCAGCAAGTTGTTGTTCACAAGTGCTATGGATGCACACTCAGTTGAAGGATTATGGAGTAAGTAAATCTGACAAAGATACCAATTCTATGTGACTCAAAGAGTGCAATTGCAATAATAGAAAATCCAGTTCACCATTCTAGAACCAAACACATAGATGTCAGATATCACTTCATAAAGGATCATGTTGAAAAAGGTAACATAGAAATGTACTTTGTTCCAACAGAAAACCAAATTGCTGACATTTTCACAAAACCTCTTGATGAAAAGAGACACAATTTTCTGGTCAGCAAATTAAGCATGGTTAACATAAAATATGAATAAATTGCAGAAAAAAATAAGTCACAAAATGAAAATCAAACAGATGAATCCAAAGGAGATAATCAGAGTGTAAACAAAAATTCTGATGATCCCAAGACGAAACAACAAATTTCTTATATAAATTATCATCAATCTGGTGAAACATCAAAAAATCTGATGAATTATCAGAAAATCTGATAATTTACCAGAAAATCTGGTGAAACATCAGAAGATCTGATAACTTATCAGAAAATCTGATGAATCACCAGAAAATTTGATAACTTATCAGAAAATTTGATAAATCATTAGAAACATTACTGGTTATCAGAAAATTTGATAGATTTCATATTATTGATTCACATCTCATACTTGTGTAACATACAACTGTAAATAATTAGTTTTTGTATTTTTTTTTGTTTTGTTCAACTTAAATTTGTTTAAGATAAGTACAAATTAAAAAAAATCAAAAAAGGGGGAAAGGCCACTTGCATTTGCATTAACAGTTCAAAGCCACCATAGGGAAAATCTACCGTCACAAGCAAAATTTTCTAAACAAAATTCATTTCTCTTCTACTTCCAATGCATGCTTTGTCATCACTCTTAAGCGGCATAGTGAGACACATGGGCATAAAAATGATTAGGGGCTATAAAAAGTAGCCGCCTAGTCATTAAATGCAACATCACTTCATCTCAAAAAATGAGGGTTTAAACTCTGCTATACACTTCTGATGGAAGATATAATGCATTCAATGAAGAGTAAGAATAAAAAGATAAGGAAATCTTGAGTTGTTAATACCATTTATGGCAAAACTATCACTTTCACCTATATAATGTCACACCCTGGCTTTGCGGAAGCGTGGTTAATTTTGGTGTGACTTCTTAATACCATAGCTTAATCATAACAAGCTATATGAATTAAAAACCATGCAAGTCATCCATTAAGTTTTGAAAACAAAATACAGTACCATTGTTTTAACCAACAACCATAACCTTGTTCAACAATATTACAAACTAAAACATAACATAAACGTGGGTTAAGGACTGTGTCTTGTCCAGGAAAGAGACACATCCCCTAAACCCTGATGACTCCATGACAAGTGCAGCGGAAAACGTTCCATACCGTGCCAGATCCGTTTAATTTCCTGAAATACATGTGAGTTGAAAAATCAACAATAATGTTGAGCGAGTTCATGTGCAAGTGAGTAAGTAAAAACACTTGTAAGTATAAAAGTTTCCTGGTATGTAGCAGTGTAAGAGGACTTGTGATCACCAATGGTTTGCAAGGCCATTAGCATGTCGTGAAATGCAAGTAGGAAAGACACACCCTAGCCGATTTTTGCGTTGGGTACCAAGTCACTCCAGGTCCGTTCTGTTGGTCCTCCGAGAGGCCCGTTCTGTTGGCCCTAGAGCTGGGCTCGCTACACCCAAATAGATCTACCGCTCGAGTCCCTCGGTGTTCTAACTACCCATCCACATGATCTAAACCTCCTTACGTTATTCATACCGTGTATAAAGTACTTGTAAACAAAGTAACATGTATTTCACCCCCGCAGTTAAGTAAACTGAAAACAGTTAGAGAAAAGGGGGACATGAACTCACTGTGAATGCGCGTCTCTACCAAGTGTCTCCAATACAGTAAGCTGTGCAACGACCTACAAGTGCTAATTCTATTAGACGGACGGCCGTGCCTTAGCTTTACAGTTTATGTCTTTGGGAAATAGTTAGACAACTATTTCGTGTTTCTGTTCCGTATACACTTGGTAGTTATACTTCTTCCCAAGGATGGGGGATACAATACATGTGCGTAAGTTACGTTTTATCAATCTTGTGGTAATGTAATTACCGGTGTAACTTATATGTTAATGTGGAAGCGTTCGTACAGTTTTGGAATCATTAACGCTTGTAAATATTATTTTTACTCTAAAATAATATTTATGTATTTTCACAAAATATCATAAACAGTGTTGTGACAAATATACTTATCACGTTAATCTTTGTGGAAATTCCACCTCCGAATATTTAGTAAAATATAGTGCTGGCGAAATTTATGTTTCGAAAGTATGTCCAAAAATAGTTCTAACACTTGTTGTGTAAATAAGCCTAAGTGTTAGGTTTTTAGAAAATTTCGCCAGAGTTTCCTCTGTAACTGGAGGTGGCCACGCTTTCAAGCGTATCATTTTCTTTTAACAAATCAATTCAACAATCTTCTTTATTCAATCAAACAATTTCCGACACAACAAACTAGTCGACAAGTATGTAAATTTGCATAATCGCATGAACTTGTAGTTTTTCCGAATCTATAGTGTAAATCCCCTTATTTCTTGTAGATCTTTATATAAAGTAACTTTAATCTTGTAAAAACCTTGTGACTAGCGAAATCCGTCTTTACAACTTCTAGTCATTTTTCCCAAAAATAGTTATTTGTCGGATCTTTTCATTTCACAAGTGTCTACGCACTTGTGGTTCATAAAATCATGTTTACTAGTGTAAGATCCGCTTTTTAAAGTACATGATTTCTTTATTGTGTGGTTCTTCAAAAATACCACTTGCGGATACGTAGATCCGCTAGTTTTAAACACCATTTTACCGGTTAAATCACTTTTACACAAGTAAAATATTTTCACACAAGTTCATGTATCTTGTGTGGTAGAGTTTCACCTTTAACCCTTGTATTTAGTCAAAAACGAGCTTATGTGAAGATACATGATCTTACAAAGTCGGGTTAAACGATGTTCCGAGCTACCACATCATAGATCGGGTCTCAAAAATAACAATTTTCAAGTCCTACAACTTTTACACAAGTTATTTGTCTTTAACCACCATTTTAAGTATTTTTAGTAGACTTTTAATCATCATCTTTCATTTTAACGAGATTCAACCGACAATATTCCTTTTAACCACCTTAGATAGGATTAAAAACAAGTTTTAAACATTATACCTCTAGCTCAAGGCTAGGGAAGATCTTTGGCGAAAATGAGGTGGATAAAAGCTAACGGTAGAGGTCCTTCGTGTTCCGCTTGCACCAAAGCTCCTAATATGCGACCTTTGATATGTGTATCACCTTGGAATTGCAAGATTGAAGCTCGAAAGTATGATGGGTGGGTGTGTGAGGTTCGGCCGAGAGCTAGGTGGGAGGGAGAGAGAGTGGTTTTTGGTTGGTGATAATTAGTTTAGTTAAGTAAGTTAACCAAGTATTTAACTTGGTTAGTTGTATGTTACACGTTATGGCGGGTGTTAGGGTAATCAGGGACCCTAACTGGCTTAGAAAAATATGATTAGTGAAAATAGTAATATTTTCATGTTCCGGGTAAAGTCCGGGTGTCCGGTTGGATAGTAAATCGTTAAAGCATTACAAAAGGCTTTAAAGTGTCGTTATTACATTTTTAGTGACACCGTTTGTTTTCCCGACACTCTAGAAAGTGTCTAGTGTTATTTTCTCATGTTCTGGCACTTTACTAGTCAGCTAGAAGCTGGATTATTTATTAAAGTGCTGTGTTTTGTGCTTAAAGTACGTTTTTGGCACATCCGAATCAGTGTATCTTATCCCTAGAGACGCGGTACCATAACCCTTATATTCCTACACTCACTACCAGTGTAGCCAAAATATATGAGGCTCTTAACAGGCCTTAGAGGCAGTATCTGCCTGATGCATGGTTATATCAGCATGTTCACTGTGTATCCGTTTAGTGCTACTGTGCTTTTTGTGCATCATGTTTGTCACTAGGGTTCAGCATGTAAATAATGTAGTGACAGCAATTAAAGTATGATGCAAGTAAGTGCATGTATCAGTATGCAGGTAGCAGTTTATCAGCTAGTTTCAACAAGCACAGTAATTAAGCAGTAATTAATCATTAATCAAGTTGTACGGATACCTGGTTTAGTGCGGGTTGTCACATTCTCCCCCCGTTAAATAAATTTCGTCCCGAAATTTAAGTTCTGCTTGTAGATGCAGAGTTCTTAGGAAATAGGTGGGGGTATTTCTCTTTCATCCGGTCCTCACGTTCCCAGGTAAATTCAGGACCATGTCTGGCATTCCAACGTACTTTGACGAGTTTGACACTGCTCCGGCGGGTCTTGTTAACTTTCCAATCCGTGACCTCAACAGGTTCTTCAACGAAGTGGAGCGTGTCGTCAATATGAATCTCATCGATAGGAATGGCAACGTCAATTTGAGTTGGACTTTTCTTTAAATTGGATACATGAAATGTATCGTGAACACCATTTAGTTCAGCAGGTAGTTCCAACTTGTATGCTACTGTCCCAATTCTTTCCAGAATTCTGAAAGGACCAATGTAGCGCGGATTTAACTTCCCACGCTTTCCAAAGCGTGCCACCCCCTTCCAGGGTGAAACTTTCAATAACACCATTTCTCCAACTTGGAAGTCCACATGCTTCCGGTTTGGATCCGCGTAGGCCTTTTGTCTGTGGCGAGCTGCTTCGATGCGTTTAAGTATTTGTGCGATCTTGTCTGTCGTCTCTTGGACGATCTCGGGACCAGCAAGCTGCCTATCACCCGCGTCAGACCAACATAGTGGTGATCGGCACTTGCGTCCGTATAGGGCCTCAAATGGCGCGACACCAATACTGGTGTGGTAGCTGTTGTTGTATGAAAATTCGACCAAAGGTAAGTGTTTATCCCAGCTACCGCCTAAATCCATAACACATGCCCTCAGCATGTCTTCCAAAGTTTGTATCGTTCGCTCGCTCTGGCCGTCAGTTTGCGGATGGAACGCAGTGCTCAGATTCAATTGTGAGCCAAAAGATTCTTGGAAGGATTGCCATATTCTTGACACAAACCTTCCGTCTCTATCAGAGATGATCGAGAGAGGTACTCCATGACGTGCTACGATCTCTCTCAAGTAAATTTCCGCAAGTTTACTAGTACTGTCTTTCTCCTTGATTGGCAGAAAGTGTGCGGACTTTGTTAGGCGGTCAACAATTACCCAAATCATATCATGGCCTCTTGGCGTTTTTGGCAGTTTTGTAACAAAATCCATTGAGATTTGTTCCCATTTCCACTTGGGAATCTCAGGTTGTTGCAGAAGTCCCGAAGGCTTCTGGTATTCCGCCTTGACCTTAGCGCACGTTAAACATTTGCTCACGTAAACAGCAACGTCGCCTTTCATCCTAGGCCACCAATAGTAATCTTTGAGATCCTGGTACATCTTATCCGATCCAGGGTGGATAGAGTACCGTGACTTGTGCGCTTCGTCGAAAATAACTTCCCTTAATCCACCAAACAGAGGAACCCAAATCCTTTTCTCAAAACATAACGTTCCTTCCTCGTTTGGTACCAAAAGCTTCTCCATTCCACGGAGATATTCTTCCTCACGGTTTCCCTCCTTGAGAGCTTCCTTTTGTGCAGCACGAATGCGCAAGGAAAGATCGGTTCGTATAATCATTTCCAAAGCTCTAACCCTTATGGGCTTGATTCTTTCTTTACGACTTAGGGCATCGGCGACTACATTCGCCTTCCCTGGGTGATATTTTATCTCGCAGTCGTAATCGTTCAGCAACTCAACCCATCGTCTTTGCCTCATATTCAACTCCTTCTGGTTGAATATATGCTGAAGGCTTTTGTGATCTGTGAAGATTGTGCACTTCGTACCGTACAGGTAGTGTCTCCAGATCTTTAAAGCGAAAACCACTGCGCCAAGCTCTAAATCGTGGGTGGTATAGTTCTTTTCGTGCACTTTCAGTTGGCGTGATGCGTAAGCAATGACCTTTTGGCGTTGCATCAACACACAACCCAATCCCTGACGTGATGCGTCGCAGTATACCACAAAGTCATCAGTACCTTCTGGTAGAGCTAAGATTGGCGCGTTACAAAGCTTATCCTTTAATATCTGAAACGCTTCATCCTGTTTGATTCCCCAATCAAACGTCTTGTCCTTCTGCGTGAGGAGTGTCAATGGTTGAGCGATCTTTGAAAAATCCTCGATGAACCTCCGATAGTAGCCAGCCAAACCCAAGAATTGCCGAATCTCGGTTGGCGTTGTAGGCGTTTCCCAATTCTTGATTGCCTCGATCTTTGTGGGATCAACATGAATTCCATCCCCATTAACCACATGTCCAAGAAACTGGACTTCGCGTAGCCAAAACTCGCACTTGGAGAATTTGGCGTACAGCTGTTCCTTCTTTAGCAGCTCCAGTATAGTTCTAAGATGTTGTTCGTGTTCAGCCTTTGTCTTTGAGTAAATCAGGATGTCGTCGATGAATACAATCACGAACTTGTCTAAGTATGGCTTGCAAACCCTATTCATTAGATCCATGAATACCGCAGGCGCGTTTGTCAAACCAAATGGCATAACGAGGAACTCGTAGTGTCCATAACGAGTTCGGAAGGCTGTTTTCGGGATACTTTCCTCCTGTATCCTTAGTTGATGGTATCCAGATCGAAGATCGATCTTAGAATAACAGCTTGAACCTTGAAGTTGATCGAACAGATCGTCGATTCTTGGCAGAGGATACCTGTTCTTGATCGTCAGTTTGTTCAATTCTCTGTAGTCAATACACATGCGGAAACTTCCGTCCTTCTTCTTGACAAACAAGACCGGAGCTCCCCAAGGCGAGAAGCTTGGTCGGATAAAGCCCTTGTCTAACAACTCTTGAAGTTGTGTCGACAATTCCTGCATCTCAGACGGCGCAAGTCTGTAAGGTGCCTTAGCTACAGGCGCTGCGCCTGGAACTAAGTCAATGTGAAACTCCACTTGCCTCTGAGGTGGCAGTCCGGGTAAGTCTTCTGGGAAGACTTCTGGATACTCCCTTACGACAGGGATGTCCTCGATTGTTGGCTCAGCAGCCTTCTTGTCTACGATGTGTGCCAGAAAAGCAACACATCCTTTCTGTAAACACTTCCTTGCTTTCAAGCAGCTGATAAATCTTAGCGGCGTGTCACGCTTCTCTCCGTGAACCACAATTGTCTCACCATTATCGGTTGGGATACGAACAACTTTCTCGTGACATACTATCTCAGCCTCGTTTCCAGATAACCAATCCATTCCTACCACCACGTCGAAGCTTCCCAATTGGACTGGTAGTAGATCCAACGTAAACTCGCGTTCTCCCAATTCTATCACACAACCTCTGATTACTTCGTCGGCTCCAACTAACTTTCCATTAGCTAATTCGATCGAGTAGGGAATGTCTAACTTATTAGCAGCTAACCCAAGCATATTCTTAAATTCTAATGATACGAAGCTATAATCGGCACCAGTATCAAATAAAACGGATGCATAGTGTTGATTGATAGGGAACGTACCCGTAACAACATTTGGATCTTGGCGTGCCTCTCTAGCTTCGAGTTGGAATACTCTACCGCGGGCCTGATTCAACGTTGGGCAGTTCTTCTTGAAATGCCCGATTTCCCCGCAGTTATAGCATCCGAGTCTCTGCCCGTTTCTATCCCCATTTCCAGCTGGGGTGTTGTTCTGGTTGGCATTGCCAGCCTGATTTTCATTGTTGCCTCGGTTTCTATTTCCTCCAAAATTTCCTTGTAGGCGGTTTCCATTTCCACCACGGTTATCATTCCTACTTCCATATCCTCCCTGGCCTCCGCGGCCTGCACTAGCCCAACAAGTATCCTTAGAGTGACCACGTTTCCCACACACTTCACATACTTTTAGCCCACATTGACCAGAATGGTGACGCTGGCAGGCGTTACACTTGGGCTGGGTGCCCATATATCCCCTTCCTTTCTTGGTATTGCCAGCTGATTTTCCTTTCTTTACTGCCATACTGACACCTTGTTTGAAGTTTGAAAACTTCCTTTTGTTATCTCCTGAGGACTCAACGTGAGTCTCTGTCTTCTTTGCCTTGACTTCATCAAACTTGTTTAAACGAATCGCCTCCTCGGTGAGAGCCACGCTCAAATCGATGGCTTCAGTGATAGTCGCTGGTTTGGAGGAGGTTACCATGCTTATTATTTGGGGAGCCAAACCCCAAATGAAGCGCTCGATTCGCTTGTATTCTGGCGTAACCATGTAAGGAACCACTTGAGATAAGTCGTGAAACCTCTGGACGTATTCCGCAATCTTTGGTCCATCCATCTTTAAGTGCCAAAATTCAGTCTCCAACCTTTGAATTTCTGCGCGTGAACAGTACTTTTTGCGCATCAGTTCTTTCAATTCGGCCCAAGTCAGGGCGTAGGCGGCAGCTTCGCCTAGAGTTTGTACTTGTAGGTTCCACCAAGATAGGGCTCCATCTAGAAACAGCCCTGAAATGTACGTGACTTGCTGATCCTCTACACACTTGCTCATGCGTAACACAGAATCGGTTTTCTCAGCCCAGCGGGTAAAGGCAACTGCACCTCCTGTGCCATCGAAGTTAACTGGTTTGCAGTCTAAGAACTGCTTGTAGGTGCATCCTGCACGTATGTTAAAACATGTGTTTGGCATTAGCATCATCGCTAAAATCTCCAACTAGTTCATGGTAGGTTCGAATGGCGTGGTATTACCGTGAGGTGGATTGTTATTGCCTTGGTTGACACTTCCGCTTGCTCCTGGCTGAGATGCTGCGTACTGTGCTATGGCAGCAGCAATAATCTGCTGGAGTTCTGCCTCATTTGTTGGCATGTTTGGTTCGCGTCTTGGCGGCATCTTCTAAAAGATGGTTTAAGTTGGTTAGGCCATAGTAAGGCTCCGTTGTTATAATACGTAAATCAGTTCATAATATAGTGTACGTATATAACGGTAGTAATAGTATAATCACATAACATCTCATGTTATCACATATCACAAATATCAATCACACAACATCCCATGTCAAAAATATAAACAAGTAATCAAGCGAATCCAAATATGGTGAGAAAACTGCGATTGCCATATAAATGAGACCACATCGTAAGTGTATACATACAATCATCAATCACTAGGGGCTACATCACCCCTGTCAAAAGCTACATCAGTATCAATACAATATCAAGTACATAACAAAAGTCAAGTCATAACGTAGTCTCCTCAAAATGCTGTGCAGTCAAAAAGCAATCGCCGCCTTCTCACTTCGCCTACCCAAGTGGCACCGATGAGCTCTAAGCAGATGGTGGTGGAGGAGGGGGAAAATGGGTATAAAACAAACGGCGCAACTGTAACCAGTCCGCCTCCATCGCCTGCTGTGTGCGAATAATGGAAGCAATCTGCTGCTCCAAAGTAGTAAGACGAGCAGCATAGTCAGGGGGTAAAGGTCGTGATGGCTGCAACGGAGAGGGTACCCGGCCATGGCACTGACATGGCTGCAGATGGGCTCTCTCCAACTCCTGTAGTCGCTGCTCATGCGACTCATGCTGGTATACAAACGACATCAATACATCCTCAATGGTATGTCCCACGTGGAACCTGTGGTATGGATCAGTGGGTGGCATGGGGGAAAACGGTGACCACAGCAGTGGCTCACGTGTGGGGTCAAAGGGTGCCACACCAAAAGGAGCTGTAGTAGGTGGAACAAAAGGAATCTGAGGCATGAAAGGCATGGGCATCGGTACATGCCCATCAGGGTGAGCTGAAGAGCCCTCTCCAGGCCCTGCTGGAGGTATAAACATAGGTACCTGAAATGAAAAGTCAACGTGTCGAGTGTCTGGGATCTGTGGGTGTATCGGTGGAACGTCCTCATCAGCCGGTATCCACCCGTGCTGTGCGGACTCATCCGGTGGATCCATATGTGCCGCGAACAGTGCATGTCCGGGCTCTAGGGGAACGGGATCAAATAAGGGAGCAACAACAGGGTGAACGGGTGCCAAGTGCTCGAAAGGGGGGTCAACTGGTACAGCAATAATGGGTAAAGGACCAATGGGATCAACAGGAACATCTATGTGGTGATCAACAGCAATGGGCTCAAAAGGTACATCAGCATGCACAGGGTCATGCTCTGGTAACGGATCAAGAGCGGCTGCCTGCTCAGGAGCAATGGCAGGCTCCAAGTCATCAAACGCCATGTCGAAATCAAAATCGGGATCAATCGGATCAAAAGGGTCAATAGGATCTGCTGGATCCTCCATCAACTCGTCCATCGGGACAAACTCTAAATCACGGTCAGGATCAAATCCTGGTGGAAACATAGGATCTGAATCCCCCTCGTCGTCATGGTCAAAAACAAGTCCAGGTATGGAAGCAACAGAAAAAGCCTGGTCAGAATCGGACCCATGGGAGAAGTGCTGCGCACTATGAGCATGTGTGGGTACAGAAGCCACAGACTCAAAGGAGTCCGCGACTGGGGAATGAGCAGGTGACTCCGCAGCCGGAGCATCTGCGATCAGTAAGGGAGCAACAGCAGGTAGGGCCTCGCCCTGAGCATCCTCCAAAGGCTCCTCCTCAAACATATCGACGTCGTCCTCCTCGTCGTCGATGGGTAAAACAGGGTATGATGCAAGGGGTACTGGAGCAGGGATCACAACGAGTGGTAGATCCCCGGCTGGAAGATCAACTGGGAGCTCATCAACGCCGTCGGGTAAGGCGAATGGCTGAAAGTCATCATCATCCGTGCTGGTGAAGTCTGACGTATAAACCTCGTGCTCCGATGACTCGATGTCGTCTGAAACGATAGGCCTCGGGCCTGTGGTGCCTGAACCACCAGTGTCTGCAGAATCCATGTGTCTGTAACATATACACAAACATGCACAAATAGTCAATCACAAATCAAGTAATCACATAAGTCATCAAGTAAGGCATCACATAATCCTCCTAGTCTTACTAGCCAATACTATCCAGTCTACAAGACTGCTCTATCCTTCACTTAAACCAAACCTCGATCCTCCAGATCGATCCTATAACAAACCAACGTGCTCAACTACCTTAATCACCTCGATCCTCCAGACCGATCCTCAGCCCTCCAAGCTGAGCCTATAATTAATAAAATGTGCTCAACATTTGTTTGTAAAAGTTTTGGATCTGGACTTAAGTGGTATGCAGAAAAATGTTTTCGTGAGAGCCCTAGTGATCATAGTCTAGACTCGAGAAAGAATCCTAGTTCGCTATGATCAGAGCTCTGATACCAAGCTGTCACACCCTGGCTTTGCGGAAGCGTGGTTAATTTTGGTGTGACTTCTTAATACCATAGCTTAATCATAACAAGCTATATGTATTAAAAACCATGCAAGTCATCCATTAAGTTTTGAAAACAAAATACAGTACCATTGTTTTAACCAACAACCATAACCTTGTTCAACAATATTACAAACTAAAACATAACATAAACGTGGGTTAAGGACTGTGTCTTGTCCAGGAAAGAGACACATCCCCTAAACCCTGATGACTCCATGACAAGTGCAGCGGAAAACGTTCCATACCGTGCCAGATCCGTTTAATTTCCTGAAATACATGTGAGTTGAAAAATCAACAATAATGTTGAGCGAGTTCATGTGCAAGTGAGTAAGTAAAAACACTTGTAAGTATAAAAGTTTCCTGGTATGTAGCAGTGTAAGAGGACTTGTGATCACCAATGGTTTGCAAGGCCATTAGCATGTCGTGAAATGCAAGTAGGAAAGACACACCCTAGCCGATTTTTGCGTTGGGTACCAAGTCACTCCAGGTCCGTTCTGTTGGTCCTCCGAGAGGCCCGTTCTGTTGGCCCTAGAGCTGGGCTCGCTACACCCAAATAGATCTACCGCTCGAGTCCCTCGGTGTTCTAACTACCCATCCACATGATCTAAACCTCCTTACGTTATTCATACCGTGTATAAAGTACTTGTAAACAAAGTAACATGTATTTCACCCCCGCAGTTAAGTAAACTGAAAACAGTTAGAGAAAAGGGGGACATGAACTCACTGTGAATGCGCGTCTCTACCAAGTGTCTCCAATACAGTAAGCTGTGCAACGACCTACAAGTGCTAATTCTATTAGACGGACGGCCGTGCCTTAGCTTTACAGTTTATGTCTTTGGGAAATAGTTAGACAACTATTTCGTGTTTCTGTTCCGTATACACTTGGTAGTTATACTTCTTCCCAAGGATGGGGGATACAATACATGTGCGTAAGTTACGTTTTATCAATCTTGTGGTAATGTAATTACCGGTGTAACTTATATGTTAATGTGGAAGCGTTCGTACAGTTTTGGAATCATTAACGCTTGTAAATATTATTTTTACTCTAAAATAATATTTATGTATTTTCACAAAATATCATAAACAGTGTTGTGACAAATATACTTATCACGTTAATCTTTGTGGAAATTCCACCTCCGAATATTTAGTAAAATATAGTGCTGGCGAAATTTATGTTTCGAAAGTATGTCCAAAAATAGTTCTAACACTTGTTGTGTAAATAAGCCTAAGTGTTAGGTTTTTAGAAAATTTCGCCAGAGTTTCCTCTGTAACTGGAGGTGGCCACGCTTTCAAGCGTATCATTTTCTTTTAACAAATCAATTCAACAATCTTCTTTATTCAATCAAACAATTTCCGACACAACAAACTAGTCGACAAGTATGTAAATTTGCATAATCGCATGAACTTGTAGTTTTTCCGAATCTATAGTGTAAATCCCCTTATTTCTTGTAGATCTTTATATAAAGTAACTTTAATCTTGTAAAAACCTTGTGACTAGCGAAATCCGTCTTTACAACTTCTAGTCATTTTTCCCAAAAATAGTTATTTGTCGGATCTTTTCATTTCACAAGTGTCTACGCACTTGTGGTTCATAAAATCATGTTTACTAGTGTAAGATCCGCTTTTTAAAGTACATGATTTCTTTATTGTGTGGTTCTTCAAAAATACCACTTGCGGATACGTAGATCCGCTAGTTTTAAACACCATTTTACCGGTTAAATCACTTTTACACAAGTAAAATATTTTCACACAAGTTCATGTATCTTGTGTGGTAGAGTTTCACCTTTAACCCTTGTATTTAGTCAAAAACGAGCTTATGTGAAGATACATGATCTTACAAAGTCGGGTTAAACGATGTTCCGAGCTACCACATCATAGATCGGGTCTCAAAAATAACAATTTTCAAGTCCTACAACTTTTACACAAGTTATTTGTCTTTAACCACCATTTTAAGTATTTTTAGTAGACTTTTAATCATCATCTTTCATTTTAACGAGATTCAACCGACAATATTCCTTTTAACCACCTTAGATAGGATTAAAAACAAGTTTTAAACATTATACCTCTAGCTCAAGGCTAGGGAAGATCTTTGGCGAAAATGAGGTGGATAAAAGCTAACGGTAGAGGTCCTTCGTGTTCCGCTTGCACCAAAGCTCCTAATATGCGACCTTTGATATGTGTATCACCTTGGAATTGCAAGATTGAAGCTCGAAAGTATGATGGGTGGGTGTGTGAGGTTCGGCCGAGAGCTAGGTGGGAGGGAGAGAGAGTGGTTTTTGGTTGGTGATAATTAGTTTAGTTAAGTAAGTTAACCAAGTATTTAACTTGGTTAGTTGTATGTTACACGTTATGGCGGGTGTTAGGGTAATCAGGGACCCTAACTGGCTTAGAAAAATATGATTAGTGAAAATAGTAATATTTTCATGTTCCGGGTAAAGTCCGGGTGTCCGGTTGGATAGTAAATCGTAAAAGCATTACAAAAGGCTTTAAAGTGTCGTTATTACATTTTTAGTGACACCGTTTGTTTTCCCGACACTCTAGAAAGTGTCTAGTGTTATTTTCTCATGTTCTGGCACTTTACTAGTCAGCTAGAAGCTGGATTATTTATTAAAGTGCTGTGTTTTGTGCTTAAAGTACGTTTTTGGCACATCCGAATCAGTGTATCTTATCCCTAGAGACGCGGTACCATAACCCTTATATTCCTACACTCACTACCAGTGTAGCCAAAATATATGAGGCTCTTAACAGGCCTTAGAGGCAGTATCTGCCTGATGCTGGTTATATCAGCATGTTCACTGTGTATCCGTTTAGTGCTACTGTGCTTTTTTGTGCATCATGTTTGTCACTAGGGTTCAGCATGTAAATAATGTAGTGACAGCAATTAAAGTATGATGCAAGTAAGTGCATGTATCAGTATGCAGGTAGCAGTTTATCAGCTAGTTTCAACAAGCACAGTAATTAAGCAGTAATTAATCATTAATCAAGTTGTACGGATACCTGGTTTAGTGCGGGTTGTCACATATAAATTAACAAACTCTTGAAGACTTTCTTCATCACAACTACCACTTCAAACCTTTTCAGAAAATCTCAAGATCTTCTTTCAAAACCCTTATGGCAGCTGAAATGAAAAGCGAGCACTTTCCTCTTACTCTCTACCCCACTCATAACTTGAGAGTAAGGTCCAAGCTAGACGGCCCTGCATGGGAGGGTTGCAAAGTGGTGTACAACATGCTGAGGCAGAGTCCTTTAGGCTATGCCATAACAGTATACATCTGGATCCACCCAACACTTCTTCAAGAATTCTGGTGGAGAGTAGAGACTATCTTCAAAGGGACAAAGATGTGGATAAGAAGTACGGTGTTGGATAGGGTAATCATTTTAAGCGAGGAAACTCTTAGAGTTTCGCTCCAGCTTAATAATGACATCGATGCCACCTTCTTCACAAAAGAAACACTGGATCAAACCTTAAAGGAGATGGGTTATCAAACACCTAACCATTCGACGGTAATCAGTAGATCGGGTTTTATTCCACCATACCAGTATCTGGTAACACAGCTCGGTGTATGCTTTTCAAGAAAGCATGGACACTTCAATGAGCTGTCTTACAGGTTGATGGAAGTGGTGCATGCATACTCATCAACCTTACCTGGTCTATCCCTGTTTTGTGATGAAGGTGATCACAAGCCAACTGGACTTTGGAGGAGTAACAAACTGGTACCCAAGGGCTCAGGTTGTTTTACAAGAAGACTTGAATATTCCCTCCTTGGTGCCAACAAACCAACACACTGGATGTACAACTTATCTGTGGATGTATGCCACTCTTATCTATGATGATTAGTTTTTATTTTATTTTTTTTCTTTTCCGTAAGTTTTCCTTTCTTTTAATGGTATATATTTGTTTTGTTTGAAAGAAAAACACTATGATAGATCTAGGGGGAAGAAAATGACATATCTGATAAAATATATGATAGAATCATGAAGGATCTGATGAAATTTCTGGAAATTTGGTAAAACATCAGAAAATCTGATGAATCACCATAAAATATGATAACTCATCAGAAAATATGTTGAATCATCAGAAAATCTGATAACTCATCCGAAAATCTGTTGAATAACCAGAAAATCTGATAACTTAACAAGAAAATCTGAAGAAACATCAGATACAATTGCTTAAAACCAGATTTGAAACAATGTCAAGCAAACTTTTTTCAGAAAAGGAAAAGAAATATTTGGATAGATAAAAGTTTCTGACAAAGTTGTAACTTAAAAAAAAAAATCTAGATTATGGAGAGTTAATCTTCAAAAGAATGAGACAAAAAGTGAAATGATGTGAAATTTAAAAAAAAAATTAACTATCCTTGTTTTAAAATCTTTTCACAACAACACTCCTTGGAGATCAGAAGGAAAACTTGATGTTCAGAAATGCCATGTAAGTAATATCTTCAAAACTCTACTCATTCCCTCTCATCTCAAAAAAAAATACCATTTCTGATTCAATGATTCAATGATTCAATGATTCAATGATTCAATTTCTGATATGAATCCGATATGTTCTGATGAAGTATAAAGAAAAATCCACACTCAAAAAATAAATCAGAGATTTTCTGATAAACATAATCAAAAGGACTTTTGGGGAAAGAAGATCAGTTTCAAAAGGGGATTCTATTGGACCCCTCTATGAAAAAAGGGTCCCACAAAAAGAAAAGGTGCAACTTGGCTGTTACCATTCACCAATCAAATGTTTGACCTCTCCGATTGTTTATTAAAAGATAAATATCAAAAAAAATTCGAAGATATATCAAAGGTTTTATTGACGGTTGTTTTATCAACGGATTAAAACATCATTAAGTTATCATTAAACATCTTAAATACTAACCACCCACGATTAATACTCCACGATCTCTGTCTAGTAAACCCTATAAATACATCTTTAAACGATAGAGTAAACCACCTTCAACTTCCACCCTCAAAATCAAGAACCCTAGAAACCTTTTTCGAAGCAAAATTCAGAACACCATGGCCCCAATCAACACTGTAAATCTCAACAATCCACTGGTTGAACACTTCGTTCAATTTATCAGCGAGGCAGAGTTCCTACCTTTAAAAAGCAACAATGAAGTGATGAATACCAGTATTGAAGATTATGTCGTGAAGTGCCAAATCTTAATTGAATTTTTGACAAGATGCCCAATCGCTCAAGCCTTAATCAAGACCAGAGAAGTACCGGAAAAGATCATATAACAACTGGTCAAGACCCTCAAACGAACAGATACAAACGAGCTGACTGCACACATATGGGGAGACATCTTCATAGTGATTACACCAAAGAGGATTAGGGAATGTCTGGAATTACCTGTGAGCCACAACTATGATCCAGTACCAACGAAAGATGACATGTTTGCACAACTTGATGCTGTGATGGGCTACAAGGTAAAAATCTCAAAAATTGCTGATTTTAAAAGGAACAAATTACCTGCCTTTTGGCAAGTAATGATGGAGATCTTGAATAAGTGCATATCATCGAAGATTGGGGGAACATATCAGATCAACAAGAATGTTCTAACAATCATGTTTTGTCTCATCACTGGGATGACCATAGATTTTGGAACAGAAATTTTCAATCTGATAAGAAGATTAGTGTTGACAAATACTGGGAGAATAGATTCTCATCTACCTTTTCCCAGATTTTGGTCAATACTAATTTCTGATGCTTTTGCTGAGAGGAATATGGAACTTCCTGCATCAGAAACATGTGGAGAACAGAAGTGATGAAACCATGGTTTGCACTAGGCTTCTGGAAATCAGGTCATGATGTACCTGCCTTATCAGAAAGTATGATGAATCTGATACCAGAGGAATCACCCTACAAGGTAGAATATTTGAAAATGTTGAACAAAGAACCAGAAGATGTTGTAGTGTATGACAGTGTATCCCCAATGGAGCATGATGCCCAAGAGTCAACTGCACCACCAACAAAGGAAGAAGCTCAATCAGAACCTGAGGAAGGTGATGAACAAATTCACCTGAGTCCAAATGGCTGAGCAACATCATGCAGAAACGTCCTACATGGGAGAAAGAGGTGCACAACATTCTAAACTCAATGTTGTTAAAAATTGTGATAGTGATCTGATGATTCCATTGAGGGTAATTATGTTGTAGAACCTAGAGTACTTGTTTCTGATAATCAAGGTATGAGTATTTCCACAAACCTATTCTCTGAATCAGATAATGAGAAGGAGAATGAGGTGGCAAGATGTGGAGATCATTTTTCTGATCAAGGAAGCCTGGATGAGAAAAATAAGAGTTTCTCAACAACTCATGGAGAACCTGAAAAGGTTCAAGGAAATGAGGAAAACCCGGATTTGAATAAGTTTCAATATTCTGGTAAAGGTGTGCAGGATTGGACTTATTTCCAACCTGACAACTTTGAAACAGCAGCAAGTATGTCTTCTGCTGGTGTTAGGGGTGGAGCATCTGTTGTTCCTACTATTACCCAACCAACCATGTCAACAGAACACTAGGAAGACAGCCACTGAAGAGAAGCTTGATCTACTACTAGAAGAGATCAGAAGTCAAAAATATGATATAAAGGCTTTTGTCAGAAACTGTTAAAGCTGTCAGAACACAAACAGAAGACAACATTGCAATTCTGAACAAACTCCAACAGTCATCAGAAAGAAAGGAAACAACATCAGATCTTGAAAAAACTGTCAAAGAGATTCAAGAAATCAAGACAAAGATAGCAGAAACTGTAAGTGCAAGAGAAAATACAAGTGCTGGGAAAATACTGGAAGAATTCAAGTCTTAAGAGCAAATAACAACAGTATGGCAGAAGCTCTTGAGAAGATGGTAGTGGAATGGTCAACATAGAAAGATCAGAACAAGCTAGAGTTTCAGAAGATGCATGAACAAGAAAAGATGAATGCTTAAACTCTGTCCAGTGTTCAATTATTAGTGAAGAGGTTGCAGCTGAATGTTTCCAAACTAGCAAACATAGATGTACATGAGCCGAGAACTCCAATTCCACAAGATACACCATTAAGAGAACCAGAAACCTCCGATCAAACACAGCCCAAACAAGAAGAAACATTAACCCCATACAAGCCAAAACAACCCATGGGTCCCCCACCAGATGTGCCAAGATGAAAAAGAGTGAAGATGTTGACACTAACACCTACAAAGATTTCAACTGAAACCTCTTCCATCTCAAAAGGCCAACAAAGTGTAGCCTTTTCTGATGAAACAGATTTCAGTAAACAATTGGTTGATGATGGGAAAAGAAAATGGCAAGGGGAAGAAACATCATCAAAAAGGCCAAGAACAGAGATCAGAGAAGGTCCTGATGGAAAGCCAAAAGAATACACAGTTCTGGATGCTGATCTAGACACTATGATGATCCCTGAAGAACTACTACTGGAATAATGAGGAGGACAAACTGGAAAGACCTCTCTCTCCCATGAGCACAAGAATTCTTGATGTAAGACAAATGAGAGACATGACTATCCTACATGATCCCGTCACAAATCCAGTAATTGAAATTGAAAAAATAAGCACTCAAAGTCATCAAGGTAAAGTCATGGGAAATATGAGCAGAACAAGTACACTCTGATAAGAAAAGATGGCAGCACAACAACTGTTTTAGATGCAAATTTGGCCGATGAGCTTCATCCCCTAGACATCATAAAGATGAAACAAATTATTAATCAAGAAAAGTGAAACACAAGGTACAAAAGAAGGGCCATTAACAACATCTCAGAAGAAGGAAGAAAAGTTTATCAAAGAGCTGCTCTGGAAGACTTTGACTTGTGCATCACATTTGAATACATCAGGAAAGTGCACATACCTCCTCCCAACAACATCATTCCAGCTGAAATCATATCCAAAGCAAGAACAGGATCTATCTTTGAAACACCTGAAATATTGGTGGTGTTCAAAGATGCTAATAATCAAAGAGCCTTGTTTAGAATTGATGAAATTTACAAGTACTCAAATCAGACCTTGAATTACATCAAAGATTGTATGGACCAGAAACAAGCTAAGCTCAAAGAGAAATGAAAAGACAATGAACAACTGAGGAAAAAGATTGAAGATATAATTGAAGAATGGAAGGTTGCTAGAGGATGGTACAAAGATATGTACAGAGCAACACACAAGAGAATTGATCACAAGAAGCAGATGAAGAAGAGTGATGTTTACAAAAGTGGTTTGAAGATAAACTGATGAAACTTAATTTATTTTTATGATCTGTTTGGGAACAATGTTTTGTTTTGAACTTGTTTGAATTTTTCTTATTTGGTTGCTTGAAGTTTGTTTAAAGTTTGGTTGAAGTTTGTTTATGTTTGACATAAGTAGTTATTTTTCTTACAATACTTAGGGGAAACTGTAGGAAACTTTTTATGTAAGTATTGAAGAAAAACATATTCAGCCTGATTTATAGAAGAAGATAATGTCCTGAAAATCAAAACAGCAGGAAGAAACGAGATAGGACACTTGAAAAGAACAATGCATCTTCATCAAAGAATCAGAAGCTGACCAAGAACAAGAGAAGTGTGACACCTATGCCTCCACGGCCATCAAAAAAATACTGTATCAATGAAATATTGTATTTCATACTTGGGATTTGAATAAATATGTGTATCCTTTGCACATATCAATTCTTGTTCGACTTCAAGCTTTAAATCGCTTTCTGGAAGGTTATACGCGCACTGATGCGTAAATACAACCCGTTTAATGCAACGAACACTCCGGAATAGTGAAATAGGCTTAACATACCTTAAATAACCTTTACATAACTTAGAAATAAGTTTTGAAGGCTTTGGTATGGCAAAATCGAGTTAATTCGCTTACAGGGACTAAATTTGACAAACTGCGAAAGTATGCCAATTTGAACTGTAACAGACATTCCGGAACATGTCCATAAGTTAAACATACCATAAATATCCTCTACATAGATTAGAAATAGGCTTTGAGGGGTTCGGTGTGCTAAAATAAACTTTTGGGTCATTCAGGGACTAAAAGCGTCAAAAAGTGCACAAGTTTGCACTTTCGCGCATAACTTACGTTCTGAATACCTCCGGACATCCAAAAATTTATGTAAGCACTAAAATATTTTATTTTAGTGTTTGGCATAAGAAAAATCCATTCGTCACGCATTTTGGATCGTTTTTCGCACTTGTGCGCATTCCGTCGTAATTAAGCGATCATCGCGATCGTACGACCAAACGAACCAACATCCGACATATTTTTGAGCATGTTTCATGTCCACAATGTTTAGGCATCCTTTTGGAGCTTAAATTTGGATTTGACGGGTGTTAGAAGTGACGTTACGCAACGAAACATGTGCAGGGACCTATTCTGCAAATTCTGCAGAAAGGGGGGCTAGGCGTGACGCGAGGGGCCTAGGCATCACGCGAGGCCCTCCCAGACCAGATTCAATGTTTTAAACAGCCTGTTAACAGCCTTTGAAACACTCCAAGGGCCAATGCCACATGTCAAACTCTTGTGGTGGGGGCAAAATGAGCTACCACAACATTCCAACAAGTGTAGGGATGTGATCATTCCCTCTTCTCCAAGAAACGATCCTAACGGTGAACCGAAATCTATAAATACCCACCTCAACATCACTCATTCCTCACAAGAATCTGATTTGAGAAGCTCTAAGTTGAAACCTTTGTTTCATACCTGAGCTACTTGAATCAAGATTAGCATTCGGGGACCCTTTGTAAGTGTTCCTTCGTTCTTTTATTGCTTTTCGAGTCCGAAAGTCAAACTTTGTTTGACTTTCTGCATTGACCAGTTTATGGTCAATGCGAAGTTCGTTTGAACTTCGCAACGTGATTGTAATCACGATGGTTATAGTCCCTTGTGACTATGCCTACTGATTACCATGTTGTCTAGAGTCGTAAGGGTAAGCGATCTAATAAATCGCTTATACTTTCGAACCCGACCCGTTTGGTCGATCATTAGGATCCGACCAAGCACATTAGGTGACCATAGTATATAGGGAATAACCTTCCGAGGTTATACCTTATGGTCACGGCGTTTAGTTAGTTGTATGATAGGTAGTTTATATGCCTTAGGTAAATGACCAAAATGCCCTTTTTACGCCAAAATTCATTTTAAGCATATGTAACATAACTTTTGGTATCTAAACTGATTTGGTAACAATATTAGACATGTTAAGGCATATTTTACTTATCATAGGGCTAGTTAGGCGTTCCGAACGCATTTTACACGAACGACGCGTTAAAGTAGCATAAGCTACCTAAACGGGTCGTAATGGGTCGTAAGCACTTAGGTTAGGTTTCATTTAGTATGTAGGCTTTGTTAAACCATACTACATGAGTTCCCATACTCATTTGGTTTACGAGCCCTCATTCTATCCGATCTTCCGATTTAGGTCCGGTTTATTAATGTAGTTACCAATATTAGGTGCCGTTTGATATCCGTGATCTCTAGCATTGTTTGGTTGTTACTCAAGGACTACTAAGCAATCTCAAGTGAGTACATAGACCCCTCTTTTACTGTTTTCCAAACATTTTGGGGTGGAACACATGTGCCTACTTGTTACTTTCATGCTTTCATGTTTTCACATCATATACTTGTTATGTTCATTAGTACATTTATAGTACATGATTTCATTGTGTTTTATGCTATGTATGCCCATTGTGTGCATACTTAGTACATTATTTTACATTACATTTTATGCTGTGTATGCCCATTGTGTGTGTACTTAGTACATTATTTTACATTACATTTTATGCTATGTATGCCCATTGTGTGCGTACTTAGTACATTATTTTACAATACATTTTATGCTATGTATGCCCATTGTGTGCGTACTTAGTACATTATTTTACATTACATTCTATGCTATGTATGCCCATTGTGTGCGTACTTAGTACATTATTTTACATTACATTTTATGCTATGTATGCCCATTGTGTGCGTACTTAGTACATTATTTTACATTACATTTTATGCTATGTATGCCCATTGTGTGCTTACTTAGTACATTTATTATTCATCACATGCTTACATTTTGGTATGACATTTGGTTTGTTTAAATGGGATAATGTACATTCATTAACACCGATCATGCCGCTCGGTAGTAGGTAGTGGACCATAGGACTTGACAAATCCCATTCCTGAAATCTCGGGTTTGTTTGGACGTAAGGAATGACCGAATCCGAATACATTTTTTGATAACCTTTACTAAAAGGGTTATCCGACTGTCGCAAGGCTTGGATGTATGAATTTTCACAATACCGCATAGATGTTTATATCAGTATAGCATGCATTTATTACACAAAACATAACTTTGATTTAAACCCTGTTTTACTTCAATACCTTGTTTTTGTGCATTTTACATATGGTTTAGTTGATATATTTCACTTACCATACATAAACATTTTGACATTTATATACACAATTCATGATTTACATTAAACATAAACATTAGACATAGACATTAGACATGGTTTTCACATAAACATTTTGACAATTGATTATACATAAACATTTTACTTTGGTGGTTTGGTTTGGGTAAGTGATTTAAGTAACGAGGCATGTGTAACATGATACAAGTATGGTGGATACGCCGCTGGTATTTCCTATATGTAAGTGCTTGTATGGTATTAGATATCGTAGCGTTATTTGAATCATTTCAATTTGAGACATATAACATTTTATACAAATAACATACTTTTCACAAGACATTGTTTTACAAACAACTTATCTTATACAAACTCATTTTACTTGGTTATTCATTTAACCATACATTATTCTCTTATTTATACATATCATCCGAACTTATTGTTTTTCAAACTATTTACAAAACAAATCAATTTACAAGGTTCATGACTGACTTTTGCTAAACAACTTTTTTTCTAAACTTACAAGTCATGAATCCTATTTTCACAAAACCTATGTATCTCACAGGCATTTTTATGCTGACGTACCTATTTTCACATTTTCAGGATATGATGCATAGGATTTATCAAGATACACTTAGGCGGACTTGGGCCTTAGTGACAATAAAAGATGCAAGACTAGTTATTTATGTTATATTTCTTTGATTGTCAAGACATTGTAACTCTTTTAATCAATAAAACAATATTTCAATTTCCATGTGTTATGAAACAATGATTCTGTTACAACACTCCCCGACGTTTCCGCCACGTTTTGTTGTTTTACGTGGTCGGGGTGTGACATAAAAGTTGGTATCAGAGCTCATGGTTATAGGGAATTAGGTTATTAGTAATACTTTGACCTAGTCTATAACCTTCCTAGGACCCTAACGCGAGTTCACTTGCGTTTAGTCATAAAACAATACTGTCACCTATCCTTAGGCGACAACCACAACAAGAACATAAATTTCAAAACCGCTTTGAAAACTAATCATCTGTTCTAGGATGATTGATTACTAGGTTTTGAACCCTCTATTATAAGGTTTTGAACCCTCTAAGTTTTCAAATCTCGTCAAAGTTTGGGTCGTATAATGTGAACACGTGCAAACTGGAAGAGTGAATGCCTGTACCCTGAGTTTTCTGTCGAAGGCTAGAGTGTTCGTACAAATCCGCAGTATCGGACCAGTCACTCTTACCTGGGAACTCTTGGGGTGAGTGTTCACTTATAGGCAAGCATGTCTTCAGTGATACATTAATATGACCCGTTTACTTTGATTTGTCACCGTCTCATTTGTTTGCCTTAGGTAACAAACAAATGATCGCAATTTTTATGCATTGCCATCCTGTTTTGATTGTCTGATAACGTTTCACTTGTTTCTTCCTATATCTTTCATTTTCTTCTAGAATGTCTCTTCCTCTCAGCAACGGTCAAATGTCCGAGCGAACAGCCAATTTTGCCCAGCGAATAGGCGAAGTGATTCTGAAGACTGTGGATTTAGGCATTGCCATGTATCATCTCCAGAATGAAGCCACTCAAGAGTCACCAAAGGAGACAGAGGCCAAGCCTTCACCTAAACCAAAGAAACGTAAAGCTTCAAAGAATCCCGCAGCGGTTGCACCAAAACAGGCAAGACCTAGCCAAGTGACAGCACCACCAACCAAGAAACCAATCAAGGAATCAAAGACCATGGATGAACAGACTGGATCCCCTAAGAAGTCAAAGAAGCGAAAGGCTTCTCAGAACTTCGTCGTGGTCGCTCACAATGGTCAAGCCAGCCCCAACCAACCAGCTCAACCCCCTGCTAGGAAGCCATACAATGGAACTGCACCCTTGTGCAACCAATGTAACCTTCATCATCATGCTAGTGTGAAGTGCCGCAAATGCCAGATTTGTGGACTTATAGGTCATACAGCAAGGGTTTGTCCAACTGCAGCCGTACCAAATCAAGCAGGACCCATCCGGGTGGCAACACCACCTGCTAAGAAGCAATACAAGGGAACGGAACCAATATGCGACAAATGTAATGGGCATCACCAAGCTCACTTACCGTGTCGTCTGTGTGTATCATGTGGGCGAGTTGGTCACCTGGCAAGTGCTTGTCGATATAACCCGAACCAAGGTGGTCCAAATCAACCACAAGCCAATCTTGCTCAAGCTCACTTCCCGCCTAGGTCGTGCTACAACTGTGGCGAGATGGGTCATTTCCTAAGGGATTGCCCAAAGCTTGCTAATGCAAATCCAACTCACGGATGAGCAGCTGGCTGACTAGAAGATGTTGCTGTCTTATGCTTTTGTTCTTCTATTTTCTTGTAATGTGAAACAATCTGTTTTGTTTATAAATAAATTATTGTTCACAATTCTGATATACAAGTATAGTTACATGTGTGTATGGCATTTCCTATGATACCTACGTCAAGGAACTATATTCCTTACAAACTACTCTTGCGAATTTTCCCATTCTTGCGTTTGCTCATGATTCCCTTGGAAAAATTCTAAGTACTCGTTTCACTCTAAGAAACAAAGTACAGAAAATAAAGTGACATTATGAGTAAACGTGCTTTTGCACATCTGTGCCTTTGAATCCTTGGTTAGATAACTAAGGGTATTTTCAAATCTCATACCCATTACGTTTTGATTTTTCAACATACATAGTAAGAGTATTTCAAAAACAATCTTCATGATCTCAAAACATTTCATATAGTTTGAAAACAATTTTTTTCAAATGCATTGTCTATGTTATTTCAAAAACATTGGCTATGTTTTCAAAAAAAAAAAACAACCTTCATGATTTCAAAATGTCTCATATAGCCTGAAAACAATATTAATACAATATATATTTTCTTATCAAGTGCATGATTTCAAAAGCATCATTTATGTTTTCCAAAAACCTTATACATACTTTCAAAATTCAACTCATGATTTTAAAACATTTTATAAATATACCCACCTAATACACCTACTTTATGATTTCAAAAGTATTATATATAAGGTTTCAAAAACATTGAACACATTTTTTTTTAGAACCCCACGCATAGTTTTCAAAAACATTTTTCTCATACATTGACTTAACTTTCAGATTCTGCTTCATATGTCGCCTTGACATATCTAGCATCTCAACTTCATAAGCATTTTACTTCATGTTTTGACCTAAGCACATCAATTGCAAGGTTTCAAAACATCTTCAACTTCTAAAATCCATATGGGATCTTTTTATCTTCACATTTAGACCCTTGTGGATGATTATCATTCAAATCAGAGTCCTTAATTGGATTCCTTATGTACCTAAATTCGAACATTTCGGTTTCTTATAATCGAAATCGAATTTTTCTTTTAAAAATCTTTCTATCTTTATAGTTAGATTCTTGATAATGTTTAAAGTACCAAATGAAATCCACGAGATGGATTCCTAGTATGCTTTAAATACATGTGCTCTGTTAGCAAAACTAATTAACAAATTAAAGATCTAGATAAACAATCTTTGTGGTTATATGACTATGTGTTTATGCATCTTGTGTTTTCTTTTATGCATTTTGTGTTTTTGTATACTCTGGATATTCGTTATCCAAATCCTCGTAGAATTTTTCATATCTTCATATGAGGGATTCGTAGTAGGATATTCAAAAAGGTACTACCTTAATTCCTTAATGGGCTTCTATGTAATAGTTAAGACCCTTGGATTATATAGTACCACTCCATGATTCATAAGAGACCCTTTTAGTGGTCTAGTAAAAAAGATTGATTCAAAAATCTGGTTAAGAATGACATGTGATGATATAAGCTGAAAAGACTCCTTGGTTGTCTATTAAAATCATTTATTGATTTAATAAAAGGGACCCTATGGTGGTCTAGTCACACTCATCACAGGTTTGTTCATTTGGTTTTCCCCTACACATTATAAAATAGACTGTGTGAACTATGCAAGGAATGGTCTAATTATGGACGCGTACATAATTATGAGATTCAGTGCACGATAACCACAGTAAGATTTATTATGTGTAAGAACCGATAGTGACAACAATAACAAAATGAGAACGATGTAATGGAGGTACGGTGGACGCACCAATGACGCTTCATATACTTGTATATAAGTATCCCTCTTACATTGCAAGCATGATGTTATTAAAGTTACTAGAAGTTCAGAACCCTAACCAATGTTGTTCGATCTTTTCAACTTCATGTTTTAAACTCTCACAAGTTTCCTCTAAATAAAATTTCAGGACGAAATTTCTTAAAGTAGGGGAGACTGTGACACCTGTGCCTCCACGGACATCAAACAAATACTGTATCAATGAAATATTGTATTTCATACTTGGGATTTGAATAAATATGTGTATCCTTTGCACATATCAATTCTTGTTCGACTTCAAGCTTTAAATCGCTTTCTGGAAGGTTATACGCGCACTGATGCGTAAATACAACCCGTTTAATGCAACGAACACTCCGGAATAGTGAAATAGGCTTAACATACCTTAAATAACCTTTACATAACTTAGAAATAAGTTTTGAAGGCTTTGGTATGGCAAAATCGAGTTAATTCGCTTACAGGGACTAAATTTGACAAACTGCGAAAGTATGCCAATTTGAACTGTAACAGATATTCCGGAACATGACCATAAGTTAAACATACCATAAATATCCTCTACATAGCTTAGAAATAGGCTTTGAGGGGTTCGGTGTGCTAAAATAAACTTTTGGGTCATTCAGGGACTAAAAGCGTCAAAAAGTGCACAAGTTTGCACTTTCGCGCATAACTTACGTTCTGAATACCTCCGGACATCCAAAAATTTATGTAAGCACTAAAATATTTTATTTTAGTGTTTGGCATAAGAAAAATCCATTCGTCACGCATTTTGGATCGTTTTTCGCACTTGTGCGCATTCCGTCGTAATTAAGCGATCATCGCGATCGTACGACCAAACGAACCAACATCCGACATATTTTTGAGCATGTTTCATGTCCACAATGTTTAGGCATCCTTGTGGAGCTTAAATTTGGATTTGACGGGTGTTAGAAGTGACGTTACGCAACGAAACATGTGCAGGGACCTATTCTGCAAATTCTGCAGAAAGGGGGGCTAGGTGCGACGCGAGGGGCCTAGGCGTCACGCGAGGCCCTCCCAGACCAGATTCAATGTTTTAAACAGCCTGTTAACAGCCTTTCAAACACTCCAAGGGCCAATGCCACATGTCAAACTCTTGTGGTGGGGGCAAAATGAGCTACCACAACATTCCAACAAGTGTAGGGATGTGATCATTCCCTCTTCTCCAAGAAACGATCCTAACGGTGAACCGAAATCTATAAATACCCACCTCAACATCACTCATTCCTCACAAGAATCTGATTTGAGAAGCTCTAAGTTGAAACCTATGTTTCATACCTGAGCTACTTGAATCAAGATTAGCATTCGGGGACCCTTTGTAAGTGTTCCTTCGTTCTTTTATTGCTTTTCGAGTCCGAAAGTCAAACTTTGTTTGACTTTCTGCATTGACCAGTTTATGGTCAATGCGAAGTTCGTTTGAACTTCGCAACGTGATTGTAATCACGATGGTTATAGTCCCTTGTGACTATGCCTACTGATTACCACGTTGTCTAGAGTCGTAAGGGTAAGCGATCTAATAAATCGCTTATACTTTCGAACCCGACCCGTTTGGTCGATCATTAGGATCCGACCAAGCACATTAGGTGACCATAGTATATAGGGAATAACCTTCCGAGGTTATACCTTATGGTCACGGCGTTTAGTTAGTTGTATGATAGGTAGTTTATATGCCTTAGGTAAATGACCAAAATGCCCTTTTTACGCCAAAATTCATTTTAAGCATATGTAACATAACTTTTGGTATCTAAACTGATTTGGTAACAATATTAGACATGTTAAGGCATATTTTACTTATCATAGGGCTAGTTAGGCGTTCCGAACGCATTTTACGCGAACGACGCGTTAAAGTAGCATAAGCTACCTAAACGGGTCGTAATGGGTCGTAAGCACTTAGGTTAGGTTTCATTTAGTATGTAGGCTTTGTTAAACCATACTACATGAGTTCCCATACTCATTTGGTTTACGAGCCCTCATTCTATCCGATCTTCCGATTTAGGTCCGGTTTATTAATGTAGTTACCTATATTAGGTGCCGTTTGATATCCGTGATCTCTAGCATTGTTTGGTTGTTACTCAAGGACTACTAAGAAATATCAAGTGAGTACATAGACCCCTCTTTTACTGTTTTCCAAACATTTTGGGGTGGAACACATGTGCCTACTTGTTACTTTCATGCTTTCCTGTTTTCACATCATATACTTGCTATGTTCATTAGTACATTTATAGTACATGATTTCATTGTGTTTTATGCTATGTATGCCCATTGTGTGCATACTTTGTACATTATTTTACATTACATTTTATGTTGTGTATGCCCATTGTGTGCGTACTTAGTACATTATTTTACATTACATTTTATGCTATGTATGCCCATTGTGTACGTACTTAGTACATTATTTTACATTACATTTTATGCTATGTATGCCCATTGTGTGTGTACTTAGTACATTATTTTACATTACATTCTATGCTATGTATGCCCATTGTGTGCGTACTTAGTACATTATTTTACATTACATTTTATGCTATGTATGCCCATTGTGTGCGTACTTAGTACATTATTTTACATTACATTTTATGCTATGTATGCCCATTGTGTGCTTACTTAGTACATTTATTATTCATCACATGCTTACATTTTGGTGTGACATTTGGTTTGTTTAAATGGGACAATGTACATTCATTAACACTGATCATGCCGCTCGGTAGTAGGTAGTGGTACCATAGGACTTGACAAATCCCATTCCTGAAATCTCGGGTTTGTTTGGACGTAAGGAATGACCGAATCCGAATACATTTTTTGATAACCTTTACTAAAAGGGTTATCCGACTGTCGCAAGGCTTGGATGTATGAATTTTCACAACACCGCATAGATGTTTATATCAGTATAGCATGCATTTATTACACAAAACATAGCTTTGATTTAAACCCTGTTTTACTTCAATACCTTGTTTTTGTGCATTTTACATATGGTTTAGTTGATATATTTCACTTACCATACATAAAAATTTTGACATTTATATACACAATTCATGATTTACATTAAACATAAACATTAGACATAGACATTAGACATGGTTTTCACATAAACATTTTGACAATTGATTATACATAAACATTTTACTTTGGTGGTTTGATTTGGGTAAGTGATTTAAGTAACGAGGCATGTGTAACACGATACAAGTATGGTGGATACGCCGCTGGTACTTCCTATATATAAGTGCTTGTATGGTATTACATATCGTAGCGTTATTTGAATCATTTCAATTTGAGACATATAACATTTTATACAAATAACATACTTTTCACAAGACATTGTTTTACAAACAACTTATCTTATACAAACTCATTTTACTTGGTTATTCATTTAACCATACATTATTCTCTTATTTATACATATCATCTGAACTTATTGTTTTTCAAACGATTTACAAAACAAATCAATTTACACGGTTCATGACTGACTTTTGCTAAACAACTTTTTTTCTAAACTTATAAGTCATGAATCCTATTTTCACAAAACCTATGTATCTCACAGGCATTTTTATGCTGACGTACCTATTTTCACATGTGTTTTCAGGATATGATGCATAGGATTTATCAAGATACACTTAGGCGGACTTGGGCCTTAGTGACAATAAAAGATGCAAGACTAGTTATTTATGTTATATTTCTTTGATTGTCAAGACATTGTAACTCTTTTAATCAATAAAACAATATTTCAATTTCCATGTGTTATGAAACAATGATTCTGTTACAGCACTCCCCGACGTTTCCGCCACGTTTTGTTGTTTTACGTGGTCGGGGTGTGACAAGAAGGCTATATGAAAAGACCAATCTGATGGACCTCATGATATTTCTGATGAAATATCATCAGTTTCTGGTTAATCTTATCATCGGGCTTTCTGATGATTTATTCATCAGAATTTCTGATGAAGTGGTTATCCGAAATTCTGATAAAGACCACTTGTCTGAACAGGTTCTATCCTACCACAATTATCGAAACAACTTGACATTATTGGATTCAATGAATATGTTAAAAAGCTACTTTTTGCAGGACAAGTGCATGAATAAACAAATGCCCTAAGACTTTCTATATATAGAAAGCTCTTCAGAAAAGGACGATGAGTTAAGCCTAGCATTCAATACATACTACAAAAACACCATTGCCCTTTCATCTCAGAATTACACAAGTATTCATTTGTAATAGCTAATAACCTTACAATCACCTTGTAAACCATTTTGTTTCAAAGTGATATAAACTTGAAAATTATGTAGCTCTTTTTTCTTGAAAGTTTGATTTCTATTTCCGCACACTAGTTTCACATCTGTTGAAATCACTTGCCATATTACGAGAAAAGAATTTAAGTCCAACTGGGACTAACAATCTTGGTGGTGAAGGTTAAGTGTGTATGTTTTAAATAAAAAAGTGGGTCCCATTTAATTTATTAAACTTTAACTATGTTTCTTTTTATATTTAAGTAATTTATTTTAATACTAAGAGCATTTTAGTCAATTTACTTCCACTCAACAGAGAAAAGTAACCTCCATCCCCTCTAGGGACTATCTGAGTAACAACCGAACAAACCACAGGGAGCATGAGCGTGATTTTCAAAAGTTGCGGACAAAAGGTGTTATTTTGACAAACCATATGGACTATCCGTGTATTTTACTCTTTAAACATTTAAGACCCAAACTCCCCTAGGGTTCGAAAGTTTTTTTAATATATATATATATATATATATATTAAGTGTATATAAAAATATTTTATTTCAAACTTTTTCACCAAAAACATACATGGCCTGATGGCCTCCTATCCGCATAAAGATAGTCTAGTTGGATGAAGATTGGCCCAGGTTCAAATCCACCAAGCGTTCTCAGATTTCTTCTTAACAAGAATTTTGACCCGTCACGTGTTGCGGCAGTTTTGAAGCCTAAACTAACTCGAATTTGTACCATCAAATGTCTGACCCGACTCATTTCCGAACAAAACTTACGTCAAAACGTAAACCAACTGAAAACATACATAAAATAGGCACAAAAATGTATTATATTTCACCCCACTCATTACCGAGAAAAATTTCCATTTAAAGATAAATCAACTTGAATTTATACCGAAATGTACTTAAATAAAGCAAGCAAAAAATAAGATTTTATAAGTTAAAAAAATGGTATCGCACGTAAATAAATTAAGCACGAAAATTGATTGTCAAAATGTAGACCAACCGAAACCATACATAAAAATAAGCACGGAAACATTTTATATGTGACCCACATACATAAAAATAACCACCAAAACTCGAGGGCATCAAAATAACGCTTCACAAAGTTTTTATAAAGTTAAGTGGTATAAGTGATAACACGTGGAAAGTTAAAGGTAGGGAAAAAGAAAAACACCAAAAAGATAAAAGATAAAAGAAAAGAAAAAAAAAAGAAAAATCTTTGCTACAATAATATCACTTTTGTAAATTGTTACATATAAAAATTCTCTTTTTTCATTTAGTTTTTTCCCTACTTTATGTTGTGTACTGTGTATCGTATTTTTATTTCCTATTTCATTTTTCAGTTTTGTTTTTTAGTTTAAAAGGTCATTTACTGTTTTTGTTTTCTTTATTATTTAAACTAAATTTAGCAAAACAATACTTGAAATGTTTTTTTTTTCTTTTTATGATAAAAACCAAGAAACAAACACGTTTTAGACATGTTATAACTATATTCTTTGCGTTTTCACTTTCGTTTTTCATAACGAGTGCACTTAAACAAACAAAGTTTCCACTTGGAGCTACGCTTATACTTTTAGTTTATATGTATATATATCTAAAAACGTTATATTTTAGCAACCTATTTTTTCATTTTATTAATGTGTTATCTAGTAGAGTTAATTACATTGTTAGTCCCTGTGGTTTATGGAAAGTAACAACCTCAGATACTAAAAGTTGAAATTAACAATCTAAGGTTTTAACTTTTGATTTTATAACATCCTATGACCTTAAGGCTAACATCCGTTAAAAACTAACTCAGAACTTAGTACCCAACCTATAAAACACAATTTTTCTTTTTCTTTTATTATTTAATTAAACCTTTTTAATTATGTAAGTAAACCATTTACTAAATAATTATACGTAATTGGCGTATTAAAGCTAATTTGAAGCCACTTCAGTAATTAGTTTACAAGTAAATTAACGAGAATATTTCACAGAATGATAACCAAGTTTTAGGAGTGTTTCAATTAGGTTACTCATAAAAGAATTGTTCTAAGTAACTCAATAAAGTTTATTTTATTTGCTAATCCTATATAATTAACCTAAATGGGAGGTAAACTATCTTAGGTGACGTTTATTTTTTTATTAAATATGTTGACATATTTATTTAATAAAAGAGAAAAATAAAGTTAATCAAATAGAAAATAGATACCCATTCAATACTGTCGCACCAGCACCTAATCGTTGAACCACCACCGTGCCATCAAACCATCGTACCATCCCTACTGTCACCCAATGTAGCATCCAACTGTCACACCATCGAATCATTACACCACCCAACACTGTCGCATCATCATGCCGCACCACCACCGTGCCATGGAACCACCATCGGCACCTTGTCGTGGAACCATCCAACCATTATTTGGTGACCATCATGCACATGAGAATTTAGTTCTTGATAGGATATAAAGTGATTAATGGATGAGAATAAAGATATGCTAAACTTCATAAAAATTTAGTTCAAACTAAATTGTGATGAATGGATGGGTATATTGTAACACCCCAATCGCGTAACACACTGCGGAAATATCGAGGAATCACGTTACAAATTGCTCACAACAACTGGTACTAACTTGTTTCATTATCGTTAACATTGTTTTACAAAACATAGAATACATGTAATCATCTTTTGTTTAAAGAAGTCTAATGCCCGGATGCAATCCTACACGTTGCATGCTTGGATAACCGAAAACCTGAAACATATGTGAAAATGAGAGTCAGCAATAAAGCTGGTGAGTACATAGGTTTTGTTAGTCAAATAAATGGCAAAAAGTTTGGTATTGCAATGCTTTGACAACTTTGAGAGTTGTCAATTGAAAATGAAATCTTGAAGCCAAAGAATGGCAAAAGGTTTAGTATTGCAATACATTATCTTGATTGTGAAAACTAGTGGCAAAGAGTTTTGTATATGGCAATATGATTATTACTAGGTATTTTTTATGCCATTGAAAATTGTACTTTGTAATCTCATTGAAATTGTCATAAAACTTGTGAGTATGTTATTAGAAATCCAATGAAGGATTAATAATAACAATATTGAAATCTGTTATAACTTGTGTGAGTATTATTAAAATCAAGTCAATGATTTATAATAACACTTTTAATATCCTTCTAAGAATCTAACATATGAAGATATGGAAGATTCCACAAGGATTTGGATAATTGAACCTTGAATCAAATGAACACATAAATCCTAAAGTGATTCGGATAACGCTATAAGAGTAATACAATAAGAACACTTATATATAGGAAGTACCAGCGGCATATCCACCATGTTCTTATGGTATTACACTCATTTTGTTATGTAAATCACAACTAACCACATAAAAACATAAATCGTCAACTTGTCAACAACTTGCAAACACGCATTAAAGTACACAATGAATCCAAACAAGGACTTCAACTGTACTTTAAACATCCCACGAGTATATAACTATGAATATAGATAGATACTACAAGGATTTGGTTTGGTAGTATATCAGTCTATACTTTGATAAACAATGTCACTTGAATAGCACATCAAACTATGCTTTGGTAACAATGTCACATGAATAGCATATCAAACTATGCTTTGGTAAATAATATCACATGAATAGCATGTCAAACTATGCTTTGTGTAACACCCGTCCATTTAATTCATTACTTAATCGTATGAAATGTGAAATAAATAAACAAAAATATTTAACTAACAAAAACTTAGTTGGTAAACTAAGTTATACTTCATCATAGAGTTTAGCATAGTCAAATAACTAGTTTAAAACATACGTCGTTCAGTAGTGATTACAAAACTACATAGTTTAGCTAGATTTAATTAGTGCGGAAGCATCCCAAAAGTTTTGTGTTCGGTTCTTGAAGCATCAACTTGATCGTCGTCCACATTCTTGCAATACCTAAAAACTGGAATTTTGGCAATTATTAGTATTAGAATTCTTAAAAAAATTCAATAATCAAACTATAATCAAATACGGATTCGATTATCTGAGATATGCCAAGTTCAGCAATTTTGGCAGGACTCTACCGTAACTTACGGTATCCACCGTAAGTTACGGTAGCTCCTGGGCAGCACTGGTTCTACCGTAACACAGTAGGAATCTGCCGTAGCCTTTTTACCTCTACCGTAAGTTATGGTAGCTACCATAACTTACGGTAGAATCTGAAATTTTATACTTTGACTGATTTGTTTGTTTCGCCCAAACCCAAATTCTTGGATTTCTCATTTTGAACATCCACGCTCCCATCACCGGTTTGCGTATTTATTAATTCGTTACCCGTCACTCGGGCTCAAAATCAACCAGTAAGGTACTACCGTTATTCAATTCATAACCTCTCTTAATGACCCGTTTAGTTTACCCTTATAGACTTCATCATTCTAACAAACCAACACGTTAAATTCTCGTATTCTAATATGTCATTTATCGACAATAACAAAAGACCATTTAACTATATCATGAAGCATTTGCCACGCATTAATTGATTATTCGACCCGTTTGGCTCATCTACGGAATCCTCCATTTTGATGACTACCAACAAGTTCCAACCAATTCTTGTCCTATTATTCAATATAGTGAACATTATCGCTTTAAATCAACACAACCTTTATTCTACAATTCATTTCACATATGCAAATTATCAAAATTTACCCAATGTAACGAATCAAGTTACATACCTTCAATGCACGCCTTTCAAACGCAAGTCACCACCGGCCTGTCCGCTCGACGCTCCGATATCCTTTCCTATAGAGTTCAACCATAGCATGTTTAGAACTCCTTTTTAATTATACATTACATAATCTGCCCAAACATCACAATACGCGTTTTTAACTTAATTTGCAGTTTCGAGCCTTCTTTGAGGCATTTCTACAAACACTTATAGGGCAGAATTTTATATCATTTATATTCTAGTTCACGGCTTGTCTCTTGACCTCGATTAACATTAATTGAGCTACCACATATGGAATTAAGCATGAAATTTTCATAAATCAGTTTCTATGAATCAATTTACACTAGGATAGCCTTCTAAACTCTAGTGTTCATCATTTTCTCACAAAACCCATGAATCACCTTCAATGTGTTCATGAAATTTTCAGAATTTAGGCATGATTTCACATATTGTTGTCTAGGTTTTACTCCTAGACACTATATCATTCCTATTCTACCCAAATAACAAACATGCATCATTAAATTTCAGATTTCCCAAATTCATGAGAATTTCAAGTAGAGAATTCTCATCAAATTTTACATACCTTATAACCCTCTTGCGATGAGGATCACAAATCTTAGCTCGGATTTCGTTTTGGATCAGATTTGAACCTTCAATTTAGGTGTTTTGTGGAATTTAGGGTTTTGAAAAGCTTGGTCACCCCCTTTGCTTCTGGTCGATCCCCAGTACACAAAATTGTGTGTTTGTGTTTTAATAAAAATGTTTTTATTAAACATTAGTTTCAGTTTAAACACTTTTAGTCCCTCAATTCTCTTTAGTTCACATTTGAGTGTTTTAACTTACTTATGAGTTAATACAAGACTACTAATTAACGGAGTTATCTAGTCCCCGTTAGTTCGTTCTCGTTTATTTAATACCTTCTAATTCCAATATAAGGTTTTATATTTTCGGGATGTTACAAGTCCACCCCCCTTAGAAGGGTTTCATCCCCGAAACCAGAGTACGTACCAAATAATGTTGGGTAGAGGCGCCGCATTTCTTCTTCGGATTCCCATGTGGTATCCGCACCTTTCTTGTGTTCCCATTTGACTTTTACTTGATCGATTTCTTTGCTCCGCAAACCTTTCACCTTGCGATCTAAAATCGCAATTGGCTTTACTGCGTAGTTCAGGCTATTATCCACTTCGATATCGTCGTAATGGATATAAGCTGTTTCCTCTGCTAGACATTTTCGTAGCTGTGATACATGAAACGTACCATGTATTCCACTCAACTCTTCCGGTAGCTCGAGGCGATAGACTACCTTACCAACCCGTTCGATGATTTTAAATGGCCTGATAAACCTTGGGCTTAGTTTCCCCATTTTTCTGAATCTGATAACGCCCTTCCATGGGGAAACCTTTAACATAACCTTGTCGCCTATTTGAAATTCAATCGGTCTTCGTCTTTTGTCGGCATAAGCCTTTTGCCTATCTTGGGCTGCTTTCAAATGGGCTCGTACCACTTCAATTTTCTCATTAGTGGCTTGGACAATATCTTTATGGGCCAGTTCGCGTGGTCCCACTTCACCCCAACACACCGGGGTTCTACACTTTCTACCATATAGCATCTCATAAGGTGCCATGCCGATACTCGAATGATAACTATTGTTATATGAAAATTCGGCCAAGGGTAGATAAACATCCCAACTTCCACCGAAGTCGATGATACATGCCCGTAACATATCCTCTAGCGTTTGTATTGTCCTTTCACTCTGCCCATCCGTCTGAGGATGGTAGGCGGTGCTAATGAAGAGTTTCGTTCCCATCTGTTCTTGGAAATCTCGCCAAAAATTTGAAGTAAACCGGGTATCTCTATCTGACACAATAGATACCGGTACTCCGTGACGTGCCACTATTTCGTTTGTATACACCTCGGACATCTTTTCCGAAGTATATGTTTCGCGTATAGGAATAAAGTGTGCACTCTTCGTCAATCTATCCACAATCACCCATATGGCGTCGAATCCCCGAATCATTTTAGGTAGTTTGGTCAATAGGTCCATAGTGATATGTTCCCATTTCCAAACCGGGATCTCCAAATGTTGCAGTTTCCCATAAGGTTTTTGGTGTTCCGCCTTGACTTGTAAATAAGTCAAGCACTTCTCTACATATTTCACCACATCCCTCTTCATTCCGGGCCACCAATAATTTTGTTTCAGATCATTATACATCTTGGTCGCACCCGGATGAATAGAATATTGGGATTTATGGGCTTCATCAAGTAGTAGCGCCTTCACTCCACAAGTATTTGGAACCCATATTCTTCCAGATCGAGTCTTCAACCCGTTCTTTCCATCCGACAAGTCTTTTAACTGGCCGATTATTCTTTCCTTCTTCCAGTTCTCCTCTTTTACTGCTTCTACTTGCGCCTCTCGGATACGTTCAAGTATACCCGAGGTCACCACAAGCTGCATTGACCTTACTCGTATTGGGACATAGTCCGCTTTTCTGCTCAGAGCATCCGCCACCACATTTGCCTTTCCGGGGTGGTAGTGTATTTCGCAGTCGAAATCCTTCACCGTTTCCAACCATCGTCTCTGGCGCATATTTAACTCCTTCTGATCGAAGAAGTATTTTAAGCTTTTGTGATCAGTGAATATGGTGCACTTTACCCCATATAAGTAGTGCCTCCATATTTTTAATGCAAATACCACTGCAGCCAATTCAAGATCGTGCGTGGGATATTTCTTCTCATGTATCTTCAATTGCCTCGAGGCATAAGCTATAACCTTGCCCCGTTGCATCAGAACACATCCAAGACCCGATAATGAGGCATCTGAGTAAACCACCAAGTCCTCGACTCCATCCGGCAATGTTAATACCGGAGCTTGAGTTAGCTTCTCTTTTAGCGTTTGAAACGCCCTTTCGTGTTCAACACCCCAAATGAACTTATCCTCCTTCCGGGTTAACTTTGTTAGTGGCGACGCAATCTTGGAGAAATCTTGAATGAATCTCCTATAGTATCCCGCAAGCCCTAAGAAACTTCTAATTTCCGAAGGGTTCTTCGGGGGATTCCACTTCGACATGGCCTCGATCTTTGACGGATCTACCAATACTCCATCGGCACTTATGATGTGGCCGAGAAATTGCACCTCTCGTAACCAAAAGGCACACTTAGAGAACTTCGCATACAACCTTTCTCGTCTAAGTGTCTCTAACACCTCTTGTAAGTGGTGTGCATGCTCAGCTTCACTTTTCGAATCCACCAAAATATCATCGATGAACACGATAACCGATTTATCCAGCATTGGCTTGTAAACCCGGTTCATGAGGTCCATGAAAGCCGCGGGTGCATTTGTTAGCCCAAATGACATCACGAGGAACTCGTAATGTCCGTATCGCGTGCGGAAAGCCGTCTTTGGCACATCTTCTTTCCTGACCTTTAGTTGGTGATACCCCGATCTAAGGTCAATCTTTGAAAACCAGTTCGCACCTTGTAATTTGTTGAATAGATCATCTATCCTCGGAAGCGGGTATCGGTTCTTTACCGTGAGTTTGTTTAACTCCCGGTAATCGATACACATGCGCATGCTTCCGTCTTTCTTTTTCACGAACAGTACCGGTGCGCCCCAAGGAGACACACTCGGCCTTATGAATCCTTTGTTAAGCAGGTCTTGAATCTGGGACATCAACTCTTGTAATTCCGATGGCGCGAGTCGGTACGGTGCTCTAGCTACGGGTTTTGCGCCCGGAATCAATTCAATTCCGAACTCTATTTCCCGTTCGGGCGGTATCCCCGGTAAATCTTCCGGAAACACATCTTCGTAGTTCCGTACTACTGGTACACCTTCAATCTTCAGTGATTCCTTCTCGGGCTCATGGTTGTAAAACAAGGTTTCCAAGGCCGAGTACTCCCCGAGTAGTCGCTACAAGGTAGGCTGCCGAGGCGACTTTCTTTGACTCCGCCTAATTACTTGGAATCGGTCAAACACGGTCAACCGAGGCCAAAATCGTATCTAGTAGATCAACTTGGGCCGAATTTGACTTTAAAAATAATAAAACATAATTTTTATGCCTATCATATTAAAGAATGAATAATATTTTCACGTATTTTGTTATAGATATTAGTAAATTTATGTTATTTGACATGTATTTAATTTCCAAAAACTAATTTCTTTATAATTTAACATGTCCGAGTACTCCCCGAGTACTCTCAACTCCCCGGTCGACCGACTAGGGAGCGCCTAGCGACTTTTACAACCATGCTCGGGCTCATTCGCGTATATCATAAACACCTTGCATCCTTGCTTCATAAGCTTGTGAGCTTTCAACATCGAGCATATTATGGGGTTACCTCCTTTTTCGCCATAGATAGTGACGTGTTTCCCGCTCGGAGATGTTAGCTTTATCTCCTTACGAAAAAACACGACCTTTGCATGGTGCTGAGATAGCCAATCCATCCCAACGACTACTTGAAATTCCCCCATTGACATCGGAATTAGGTTTATCAAGTATTCTTCATCGTCGATGCTTAATTTGCAGCCTCGACAAATATCACAAACTATAAAACTTTTGTTGTCCCCTATTTCAACTTCTAAGGGCACGGATAATTTCGTCAATATAAATGAAGGATGTCGAATAAATCCATGTGAAATAAAGGATTTATTCGCACCCGTATCAAATAATACACGTGCGGGGATCGAGTTTATTGCGAATATACCTGAGACCACATTGGGTTCTGTCTTTGCTTCAACTGCTGTAAGTTGGAAGGACCTAGCTTTCGCCTTTGGAGCTTCCGTTGGAGATTCTTTAGTGTCTCTCTTTCCAACCAATTCTGGGCATTCAGACTTTTTGTGGCCAGGCTGATAACATTTATAACAAACGGAAACCTTTCCGGGACATAACGATGCGGTGTGTCCCGTCTTTCCACATACCGGACACGGCTTGTCTTTGAAGCGGCACTCACCCTTGTGCCCCTTTCCACACACCTTGCAACTTGGCGACCCACCTTTAGCATCAACCTTCTTTCCCGATTCTCCAGTTCGAGCTTTCTTTGTAGGGCTTGGATTCACATCCTGTGCCCTTCGCTCACCCCTTTCAACTTGTTTCTTCAGCTCGATTTCCCGTTCCCGAGCAACGTTTATGATCTCGGTAAGGGTCTCGTATTTTAAAGGAGTCATGAACTCCCTATACTCAGCGCTCAACATGTTATAGTAGTAGTATATCTTTTGTTCCTCATTCGTCACCAATTCACTGCAAAACTTCATCTTATCCATAAACGTCGCCGTAATCTTGTCTATGGTCTCGCCCTTGTGTCTAGGTTGCATGAACTCTTCCTTGATTTTATTAATGACCGCCTTGGGACTATGATGTTTAAGAAATGGCGTCTTAAACTCCTCCCATGTCATGGCCCTTGCCGCTTCGGCCCCTATTTCATTCTTTTTATTGTCCCACCAATCTTTGGCTTGTCCTCTTAACTGACCCGTTCCGTAAGCAACAAAGTCACTTTCGTCGCAATGGGTCCTTTCAAACACCCCTTCAACGTCGCCCAACCATCTTTGGCAAATTATCGGGTCAACCTCTCCATTGTAGATTGGCGGTTTACACGCCATAAATTCTTTGTATGAACACCCTTTACGTTCTCCCGATTTCTCCTTCATAAGGTTGACACTATCCTCCAACCTTTTGACTCATTCTTCGACAAGTGACAACACCGTGTTTTGAATTTTGTCTATAAACCCGGATAGACTACTTTCAATTGCCTTCCCCACTTCTTCGGCAATTATCTCTTTCATTTGTTCGGTGCTTGTCTGCACCAGATCATCATCGTTTCTTTCCGACATCATGAAACTGAAATGTTTACATTAAACGTCAAACATTTCATTTATAACTTTGCTTCATTTGTTTCGGTTTAGCCAAGTTCCTAACTTGCTTTAACCGTTCACATTTGGTGCACTTTTCGGGTTTGGGTGAATTAACACACTCTTCCCATGCACATCAATTCACTTCTCATTTCTTACATAAGATATAATCTATTAAAATAATATGTTAATTCTTACCGGACGATCAATCAAGCTTGAACCGAACACTTTGTTGACAACCTTAAGCTCTGATACCAACTTGTAACACCCGTCCATTTAATTCATTACTTAATCGTATGAAATGTGAAATAAATAAACGAAAATATTTAACTAACAAAAACTTAGTTGGTAAACTAAGTTATACTTCATCATAGAGTTTAGCATAGTCAAATAACTAGTTTGAAACATAAGTCGTTCAGTAGTGATTACAAAACTACATAGTTTAGCTAGATTTAATTAGTGCGGATGTGACAACCCTCATAATTCCATGTATCCGTACAATTTATTAATGATAATTAAAGTGCTTGACGACTGTGCTGAATTACTTAACTGCTTTCTGATTACTGTGTTATACTTACATGTGCTTGTTAACATACTAGTAGTATACAGAAAAGTTACTAAATAGTCCTGTATGTTTTCCTGAGTGTTGGGAATTATAAGTACTATAAAAAGATATATATAGGACACTATATGGAATAACGTAGCACTTTAACGGAACAGTACCTAACCGAACAACCGAACATTACCCGGAACACTAAAATATTGCAAAAAGTATTGTTTATATTTTTCTGAGCAAGTCTTGGTCCCCGAGCACTATAACACACTACATAAAGCATGTAACACTCTAAACACAAGTACTACACCCTAACCTTCCATTAAATCACCTACTTATCCCCAAATGTTACACTTAACCCCCCCCCTTGCCTAATTTTCGGCTCACATGGCCCCATACCACAAGATTTCTTAATTCTTTACTTTCCCCATAAAATCCCTTTAGAGATTTTGGATGTGATCTTGTATGTACTTTCTTGAACATATTGACCTTTGGGTAATGAAGGATTAGAAAGCATAAGTACCCAACATCTTCATCTTCCACATTTGATCACAACACTCACTTCCCTCCTCCCTCCTACAAGCTCGGCCGAACATACCCTATACATCACCACCATTTTCGTTTTTTTGATTCCATCCAATCCAAGCTCCATACAAGGTATAAGAAGGTGAATAACGAAGCTCGGTGTGTTCGGAAGTTGAAGGACCACTCTCGTTTTCTTTTATCCACCACTTTTCTACACTTGAACTTCCCTAGCCTTGACCTAGTGGTAAGAACTTAGATCTTTGCTTTTTACATCTTGTTTAAGTGGTTAATAATGTTTAATGATCAAAATGATAAGAACTCTAATGAATCTTGTAAGGTCTTGAACATAGAGCTAACTTAATGATGAAATATTGTTGAAATGTGATGAAGTGATGTTAATATGAAGTTGTTTTGATTCTTGTTGATTACCTGATGATTTGCTTGTTAATATTGATGTTTGATGTCGTTGTGATCACTAAACATGTTAACGGAATCAATCGAACACGAGTTAGAAAGCTAAAGGCTGAAAACAGTTTCTGTCCAAGCTTTTACAGCCAACTTCAGTTGGCTGTAAACAGGTCAATATTTAACGAAAAACGGATTTTCTTGAGTCTATAACAGGTTATTTCGAAATACGGTTCTAATGGCACCAGAATCATAATTTTTGGACTTCGTTTACTATTTTTTAAAGATCTGTTTTTGGACAGCAGCTCAAGCTGCATTTTTACTGCTGAAAATATGCGTTCTGTTTTCCGTCATAACTTGAATTCTGTGTAGAGTTAGATCATGAAGTTTGTACTGTAGATGACCACCGATGTATTTGTAATTCTCTCACTAGAACTTCGTAAATTGAACTCTCGATGAATTTTAAATAAATTATTCCGTGGACTGCAGTCAGAAAAAGATAAATCTGATTTCAGTCCGGAAAATGAATTTTTATAAAATATTGGTAACGAATTGGATCTCGAAATTTTTACACAATAATATTTGGATCGTTTAAGTTATTCTGTAAAAATTTGGGAATTTTTGGATAAGTTTAAATAGTTTATTAAAATACCCGAAAACAGCCCAGTTTTGGATATTTAAATTGAAATGACATAAGTAGTAATTTGCGTGTCTAAATGTCGAGTATGTTATCTGAGGATGATCTAACATGTTATATGTCAATGAAAGTAATATGTGCAATATCGTATGCTTGTTCTTGAATAGCTATAGGTGAAATGTTTATATGAGCGTGAACTATTAAAGTGAATGCATGTTATGTAGTAGATACGTGTAGGAACTTTGTGCTCTATTTGAAACCACTAAATGACTAACTGGTAATCATATTAGGACGTGATTGACCGACCTTGACTGTAAGCTATATTTGAGAATCTAACCGATCAAAACGAGGTGAGTTCCCACTTTTCTACAAAGCATGGTAATTCCCGGTGGGAATGGGAATGGGTTCAGGAATAGGGATTCCTCGTCCTTTGTGACGTGTTCAGGAATGTAAATTCCTCGTCCTGTTGGGACGGATTAGACTTACTAGACTAGAACTCTATCAGCGAACTCCCTCCCTTTTTGTATCGACTTAATCGCCGAGGCTATGGCGAGCGGGTCATTAGTTAATTGCTCTATTAGGTTTAACAAACCTCACACTGTGCCAGTCGGATGGGTGTGTACTAATGGACTATGGCACGTCGGTGATGATAGACACCGACGCTAGGGCACAATTAATTTTCGTTAGTAGTCGAAATGATAAACGAGTCTGGTAGTTTAAATAATGGGGTAGCCCCCACGGCCGAAGTGCCGGGCTGGATAGCCAGGGAAGGTGGACATGGGATGGTTAACTGATAAACGTTTTTGAACTATGGGGTAACCCCCACGGTTGGAAAGCTGATTAAGATTAAACTACATTTTTTGAAACAACTCTAAAATGGACAACCAACCGTGAACTCACTCAACTTTGTTGTTGACTCGTTGTTACATGCTTTGTAGGTTGCTAGATGCTATGGGGCTTGCACATGGAGGTGGTCGTTGTGGGATGCGAACTGTTATGTCCCGTACTTAATAAATAAACCTTAGGAACTTATGAAACTTATGTTTTGAGTCTTTAAAACTTATGAACTACGAACTTATGTTTTGGTTTAACGTCTTATGCTTCCGCTGATTAAATTGAACTTGGTTAACTTACTTTTGGTCACCAATTGTATTGTGGTTGGTTTCATTTACTTAAATACGTTGTTCAATATGATTGGTGGCTCGATCCTGGTCATGTCAGGCCTCCAAGCGGTGATACCCCGCATGGTGGATTTTGGGGGTGTGACAGATTGGTATCAGAGCCATTGGTTATAGTGAACTTGGTTTTAAAAAGGGGAAAAGCTTTTTGATAAAACCAGACTATAACCTGTACAGTGCTCAACGATCCACAATGACGCTTCGCTCCACGTGCAAGACTCAACATCCTAGGTGATACGGTTTATGTTTATATTACCTACTTGTTAAGTTACATGGTGCATTGTTCATGGTATGCATTACTTAATGTGATAACTGCTATTTGAACCTTGTGTGCTTACTCTCTTCTGTCACTCCACACTTACGCACCTTGCAACACCTTTCTTAAGTGTGTTCCTTCGATGTGAAGATCATGAGTGGATGTCTCGACATGACCCAGGGTCAGCTGACGAGCTTGATTAACGAACGGATTGCTGAAGCCTTAGCAACCCAATCAGGGAGTCAACCCATGCACACCCAATCACGCATAGGCACTTTCAAGGCGTTCTTGGAATGCAAACCTCCCACTTTCAACGGCACTGGAGGAGCAATCGACCTTTTACACTGGATCCGAAGAATCGAATATACATTCGAAGAAAGTGAAAGCCCTACCAGCAAACGAGTAGAGTACACTACTGGCATGTTGCAAGGGAAATCGTATTCTTGGTTGAACGCACAAGTTCAGATGCTCGGGTTGGCAGACGCGAATGCCACCCTTTGGAGCGACTTCAAGGATTTGATTAAGGAAGAATTCTGCCACCTGGACGACATCCTGGAACTTGAAATAGAGTATTATGGTCTGAAGATGGAAGGATCAGAGATTGAGGCATACACAAAGAGGTCCAACGACTTGGCTGCCTTATGTCCTAACATGTCACAACCCATATCTAGACGAATCAAGCTATACCTCAGAGGCTTAGTCCCGGAAATCCAAGGGTGTGTAATTGCGGCCAACCTTCCCACAATCCAGCAAGTCGTTCGTTTGGCGCACCAACTCACTGATCAGGCAGTTGAGCAGAACAGGCTGCCCAAGCGTATTAGCGCTACTACTACTGATGCTCCTAGTGATAACAAGCGCAAGTGGGATGGAAATTCGGGCAAGGGTTCTACTTCAGTTCAGTCTCAGCAGAGAAAGACTGATGAATACCAGAGTCCTGTTCAGCAATCTTCTGGTAGTCAAGGACAGGGTGGATACCGAGGGAACCACCCCAAGTGCAACCAGTGCAACAAGCATCATAGCGGGCGGTGCCACAAGGGTCGCTGTCTGAGGTGTAACAAGCTGGGTCATGAAGCCAAGGATTGTAGGAGCCCACGTCCTGCGAATCAGAATCGCCAACAACAACAACCAGCTCCACAGAACCACCAGCAGCAGCAACAGCAGGGCAATAAAGGATGCTTTCAGTGCGGCGCTGAAGGCCACTTTAAGAGGAACTGTCCCCAGCTAAATCAGAACCAGAACAACAACAATCAGGGGAATGGAAACGGCAATGGGGGAAACAACAATGGTAATAGGGGCAAGGGGTCGTGTGTTCGTGATTGGTCAGGGTGATGCAAGGAACGATCCCAACGTAGTGATGGGTAAGTTTCTTCTGGATGATTTCTTTGTTACTGTTTTATTTGATTCGGGTGCCGATACTAGTTATGTGTTCTTAAAAGTTAGCCAAATGCTTAAGCGCACTCCGACACTTTTAAACACCAAACACATGGTTGAACTAGCAAACGGCAATAGTCTCGAGGCCACACACATAGTTAAGGGTTGTAACCTCGTCTTAGCTGGTCAGACCTTCCCTATTGATCTTATTCCTATCGTTCTGGGTAGTTTTGACGTTGTTATTGGGATGGATTGGCTATCTCATCAGCAAGCGGAAATTCTTTGCAACGAGAAGATCGTCCGCATTCCTCGTTCTGGTGAAGAACCCCTCGTGATTCATGGTGATAAGAGTGGTGCTGTTGTAGGCGTTATCTCTTTCCTTAAGGCCCAGAAGTGTTTGCGAAAGGGCCACACCGCTATTCTAGCCCTCGTTTCTGATTCATCCTTGGAAGAAAGAAAGATAGAAGACATTCCTATTTACGTGATTTCCCCGAGGTATTTCCTGAGGAATTACCTGGTCTTCCGCCTCATCGACAAGTCGAGTTTCAAATCGAGCTAGCTCCTGGAGCAGCACTAATAGCTCGTGCACCTTATCGACTAGCTCCGTCAGAACTTGAAGAACTGTCCACGCAATTACAAGAACTCTTGGAAAAGGGTTTCATACGTCCTAGCTCTTCGCCCTGGGGAGCTCCAGTGTTATTCGTAAAGAAGAAGGACGGTACTTTCAGAATATGTATTGACTACCGCGAACTCAACAAGGTGACCGTGAAGAATCGTTATCCTCTTCCTCGCATTGATGACTTGTTCGACCAGTTGCAAGGGTCGAGTTATTACTCTAAGATTGATTTGAGATCGGGATACCATCAGCTGAGAGTCCGAGAGGAGGACGTCTCCAAAACAGCGTTCAGAACTCGTTACGGCCATTACGAGTCCCTGGTTATGCCTTTCGGATTAACGAATGCACCTGCAGTCTTCATGGATCTCATGAACCGAGTGTGCAATCCTTACCTGGATAAGTTTGTCATAGTGTTCATCGATGATATCCTGATCTATTCGAAGAGTCAGGAGGAACACGAGCAACATCTGAGGCTTATTCTGGAACTCCTTCGAAAAGAGCAGTTGTATGCCAAGTTTTCAAAATGTGACTTCTGGCTTCGCGAAGTCCACTTTCTAGGCTATGTGGTAAACAAGGATGGGATTCATGTTGATCCATCCAAGGTTGACTCGATTAAGAACTGGCCTGCACCCCGCACACCAACAGAAATCCGCCAATTCTTGGGTTTGGCAGGATATTACAGAAGGTTTATCAAGGATTTCCCAAGGATTGCGCAACCTCTCACTTCACTGACTCAGAAGGGTGTCACCTATCGTTGGGGTGATGCACAGGAATCCGCTTTTCAGCACTTAAAGGATAGACTTTGTAGCGCGTCGATCCTCTCATTGCCGGAGGGCACAGATGATTTTGTGGTTTATTGCGACGCTTCCATCCAAGGACTTGGTTGCGTGTTGATGCAACGAGACAAGGTCATTGCCTACGCATTGCGCCAACTTAAAGTTCACGAAAGGAACTACACTAGGCATGACCTGGAATTGGGAGCAGTTGTTTTCGCCCTTAAGATATGGAGACATTACCTGTACGGTACCAAGTGCACCATTTACACCGATCACAGGAGTCTCGAGCATATCTTCAAGCAAAAGGAGTTAAACAAGCGACAACGTCGATGGGTCGAGCTTTTGAACGATTATGAATGTGCAATCAAGTACCATCCGGGCAAAGCCAATGTTGTCGCTGACGCCCTCAGTCGAAAGGATACTATACCTAAGCGTGTACGTGTGTTACAGCTTACCATCCAATCTAACATTCCCGCTCAGATTCGCGATGCTCAGGTTGAAGCATTGAAAGCAGAGAACATCAGGGCTGAGTCCTTATGAGGATCGAGGCAGCGGCTAGAACGAAAGGAAAACGGCGCCTACTATGTTAACGGACGCATCTGGGTTCCACTTTATGGAGGCTTACGCGAACTTGTGATGGATGAAGCACATAAGTCTCGTTATTCGGTACATCCTGGTTCGGATAAGATGTACCACGACCTAAAGACTACATACTGGTGGCCTAGCATGAAAGCCCACATAGCAACCTACGTCAGTAAATGCTTGACTTGTGCTAGGGTCAAGGTCGAATACCAGAAACCATCAGGCCTACTTCAACAACCAGAGTTACCTAAATGGAAATGGGAGCAAATTTCCATGGACTTCGTTTCTAGCCTGCCTAGATCTCAACGCGGAAATGATACCATTTGGGTGATCGTGGATCGACTGACCAAGTCTGCACATTTTCTGGCTATCAAGGAAACAGATAAGTTTTCTACTCTAGCAGACATCTACCTAGAGGAAGTAGTATCAAGGCACGGAGTGCCAACCTCCATCATTTCTGATCGTGACGCGCGTTTTACTTCGGAACTGTGGCAAGCCATGCACAAGTCTTTTGGCTCACGTTTAGATATGAGCACCGCTTATCACCCACAGACGGATGGGAAATCTGAACGCACAATCCAAACCCTTGAAGACATGCTTAGGGTATGTGTGATATGTGTGATCGATTTTGGTAATGGTTGGGAAAACCACCTCCCGCTAGTGGAGTTTTTGTATAACAACAACTACCACACCAGCATCCAGGCCGCTCCGTTCGAGGCATTGTACGGACGGAAGTGCCGATCACCTCTCTGTTGGGCAGAAGTTGGTGACAGTCAAATCACTGGCCCAGAACTTGTAGTAGATACAACCGAGAAGATTGCTCAGATACGACAACGAATGGCGGCAGCTCGTGACTGTCAGAAAATCTATGCTGATAAGCTAAGAAAGCCACTCGAGTTCCAGGTTGGGGATCGAGTGCTACTCAAAGTCTCACCTTGGAAAGGTGTAGTTCATTTTGGCAAACGAGGCAAGCTCAATCCGCGTTATGTCGGACCGTTCGAAATCATTGAGAAAATTGGCAAAGTCGCCTACAAGCTGAATCTTCCTGCAGAACTCAGTGGAGTTCACAACGTATTCCACGTGTCAAATCTGAAGAAGTGTCTGTCAGACGAGACCCTCATAGTTCCCTTAAAGGAGCTCACTATCGACGACCAGCTGCGATTCGTCGAGGAACCAGTAGAGATTACGGATCGAGATGTTAAGATTCTCAAGCGTACCAGAATACCTCTCGTCCGACTCCGTTGGGATTCCCATCATGGCCCAGAGTATACCTGGGAACGAGAAGACCAAATGAAACTCAAGTATCCCCAGCTGTTTAAGAAAAATGCAACCACTACTGAGGCTGAAGCTACTGCAGAATTTCGGGACGAAATTCCAAACCAACGGGGGGATGATGTGACACCCCAGGAAAACCAGGAAACCAACGCAACATAACTAGCTTCCTCAGTAACCACGTGCTAAATTTCGGGACGAAATTTTCTTAACAGGGGGAGAATGTGACAACCCTCATAATTCCATGTATCCGTACAATTTATTAATGATAATTAAAGTGCTTGACGACTGTGCTGAATTACTTAACTGCTTTCTGATTACTGTGTTATACTTACATGTGCTTGTTAACATACAAGTAGTATACATAAAAGTTACTAAATAGTCCTGTATGTTTTCCTGAGTGTTGGGAATTATAAGTACTACAAAAAGATATATATAGGACACTATATGGAATAATGTAGCACTTTAACGGAACAGTACCTAACCGAACAACCGAACATTACCCGGAACACTAAAATATTGCAAAAAGTATTGTTTATATTTTTCTGAGCAAGTCTTGGTCCCCGAGCACTATAACACATTACATAAAGCATGTAACACTCTAAACACAAGTACTACACCATAACCTTCCATTAAATCACCTACTTATCCCCAAATGTTACACTTAACCCCCCCCCCCCTTGCCTAATTTTCGGCTCACATGGCCCCATACCACAAGATTTCTTAAATATTTACTTTCCCCATAAAATCCCTTTAGAGATTTTGGATGTGATCTTGTATGTACTTTCTTGAACATATTGACCTTTGGGTAATGAAGGATTAGAAAGCATAAGTACCCAACATCTTCATCTTCCACATTTGATCACAACACTCACTTCCCTCCTCCCTCTTACAAGCTCGGCCGAACATACCCTATACATCACCACCATTTTCGTTTTTTTGATTCCATCCAATCCAAGCTCCATACAAGGTGTAAGAAGGTGAATAACGAAGCTCGGTGTGTTCGGAAGTTGAAGGACCACTCTCATCTTCTTTTATCCACCACTTTTCTACACTTGAACTTCCCTAGCCTTGAGCTAGTGGTAAGAACTTAGATCTTTGCTTTTTACATCTTGTTTAAGTGGTTAATAATGTTTAATGATCAAAATGATAAGAACTCTAATGAATCTTGTAAAGTCTTGAACATAGAGCTAACTTAATGATGAAATATTGTTGAAATGTGATGAAGTGATGTTAATATGAAGTTGTTTTGATTCTTGTTGATTACCTGATGATTTGCTTGTTAATATTAATGTTTGATGTCGTTGTGATCACTAAACATGTTAACGGAATCAATCAAACACGAGTTAGAAAGCTAAAGGCTGAAACTACTTTCTGTCCAAGCTTTTACAACCAACTTCAGTTGGCTGTAAACAGGTCAATATTTAACGAAAAACAGATTTTCTTGAGTCTATAACAGGCTATTTCGAAATATGGTTCTAATGGCACCAGAATCATAATTTTTGGACTTCGTTTACTATTTTTTAAAGATCTGTTTTTGGACAGCAGCTCAAGCTGCATTTTTACTTCTGAAAATATGCATTATGTTTTCCATCATAACTTGAATTCTGTGTAGAGTTAGATCATGAAATTTGTACTGTAGATGACCACCGATGTATTTGTAATTCTCTCACTGGAATTTCGTAAATCGGACTCTCGATGAATTTTAAATAAATTATTCCGTGGACTGCAGTCAGAAAAAGATAAATCTGATTTCAGTCTGGAAAATGAATTTTTATAAAATATTGGTAACGAATTGGATCCCGATATTTTTACACAATAATATTTGGATCGTTTAAGATATTCTGTAAACATTTTGGAAATTTTAGAATAAGTTAACTATTTTATTAAAATACCCGAAAACAGCCCAGTTTTGGATATTTAAATTGAAATGACATAAGTAGTAATTTGCGTGTCTAAATGTCGAGTATGTTATCTGAGGATGATCTAACATGTTATATGTCAATGAAAGTAATATGTGCAATATCGTATGCTTGTTCTTGAATAGCTATAGGTGGAATGTTTATATGAGCGTGAACTATTAAAGTGAATGCATGTTATGTAGTAGATACGTGTAGGAACTTTGTGCTCTATTTGAAACCACTAAATGACTAACTGGTAATCATATTAGGACGCGATTGACCGACCTTGACTGTTAGCTATATTTGAGAATCTAACCGAGCAAACCAAGGTGAGTTCACACTTTTCTACAAAGCATGGTAATTCCCAGTGGGAATGGGAATGGGTTCAGGAATAGGGATTCCTCGTCCTTTAGGACGTGTTCAGGAATGTAAATTCCTCGTCCTGTTGGGACGGATTAGACTTACTAGACTAGAACTCTATCAGCGAAGTCCCTCCCTTTTTGTATCGACTTAATCGCCGAGGCTATGGCGAGCGGGTCATTAGTTAATAGCGCTATTAGGTTTAACAAACCTCACACCGTTCCAGTCGGATGGGTGTGTACTAATGGACTATGGCATATCGGTGATGATAGACACCGACACTAGGGCACAATTAATTTTCGTTAGTAGTCGATATGATAAACAAGTCTGGTAGTTTAAATAATGGGGTAGCCCCCATGGCCGAAGTGTCGGGCTGGATAGCCAGGGAAGGTGGACATGGGATGGTTAACTGATAAACGTTTTCGAACTATGGGGTAACCCCCACGGCTGGAAAGCTGATTAAGATTAAACTACGTTTTTGGAAACAACTCTAAAATGGACAACCAACCGTGAACTCACTCAACTTTGTTGTTGACTCGTTGTTACATGCTTTGCAGGTTGCTAGATGCTATCGGGCTTGCACATGGAGGTGGTCGTTGTGGGATGCGAACTGTTATGTCCCGTACTTAATAAATAAACCTTCAGAACTTATGAAACTTATGTTTTGAGTCTTTAAAACTTATGAACTACGAACTTATGTTTTGGTTTAACGTCTTATGCTTCCGCTGATTAAATTGAACTTGGTTAACTTACTTTTGGTCACCAATTGTATTGTGGTTGGTTTCATTTACTTAAATACGTTGTTCAATATGATTGGTGGCTCGATCCTGGTCATGTCACGCCTCCAAGCGGTGATACCCCGCATGGTAGATTTTGGGGGTGTGACAGCGGAAGCATCCCAAAAGTTTTGTGTTCGGTTCTTGAAGCATCAACTTGATCGTCGTCCACATTCTTGCAATACCTAAAAACTGGAATTTTGGCAATTATTAGTATTAGAATTCTTAAAAAAATTTCAATAATCAAACTATAATCAAATACGGATTCGATTATCTGAGATATGCCAAGTTCAGCAATTTTGGCAGGACTCTACCGTAACTTACGGTATCCACCGTAAGTTACGGTAGCTCCTGGGCAACACTGGTTCTACCGTAACATAGTAGGAATCTGCCGTAGCCTTTTTACCTCTACCGTAAGTTACGGTAGCTACCGTAACTTACGGTAGACTCTGAAATTTTATACTTTGACTGATTTGTTTGTTTCGCCCAAACCCAAATTCTCGGATTTCTCATTTTGAACATCCACGCTCCCATCACCGGTTTGCGTATTTAGTAATTCGTTACCCGTCACTCGGGCTCAAAATCAACCAGTAAGGTACTACCGTTATTCAATTCATAACCTCTCTTAATGACCCGTTTAGTTTACCCTTATGGACTTCATCATTCTAACAAACCAACACGTTAAATTCTCGTATTCTAATATGTCATTTATCGACAATAACAAAAGGCCATTTAACTATATCATGAAGCATTTGCCACGCATTAATTGATTATTCGACCCGTTTGGCTCATCTACGGAATCCTCCATTTTGATGACTACCAACAAGTTCTAACCAATTCTTGTCCTATTATTCAATATAGTGAACATTATCGCTTTAAATCAACACAACCTTTATTCTACAATTCATTTCACATATGCAAATTATCAAAATTTACCCAATGTAACGAATCAAGTTACATACCTTCAATGCACGCCTTTCAAACGCAAGTCACCACCGGCCTGTCCGCTCGACGCTCTGGTATCCTTTCCTATAGAGTTCAACCATAGCATGTTTAGAACACCTTTTTAATTATACATTACATTATCCGCCCAAACATCACAATACGCGTTTTTAACTTAATTTGCAGTTTCGAGCCTTCTTTGAGGCATTTCTACAAACACTTATAGGGCAGAATTTTATATCATTTATATTCTAGTTCACGGCTTGTCTCTTGACCTCGATTAACATTAATTGAGCTACCACATATGGAATTAAGCATGAAATTTTCATAAATCAGTTTCTATGAATCAATTTACACTAGGATAGCCTTCTAAACTCTAGTGTTCATCATTTTCTCACAAAACCCATGAATCACCTTCAATGTGTTCATGAAATTTTCAGAATTTAGGCATGATTTCACATATTGTTGTCTAGGTTTTACTCCTAGACACTATATCATTCCTATTCTACCCAAATAACAAACATGCATCATTAAATTTCAGATTTCCCAAATTCATGAGAATTTCAAGTAGAGAATTCTCATTAAATTTTACATACCTTATAACCCTCTTGCGATGAGGATCACAAATCTCAGCTCGGATTTCGTTTTGGATCAGATTTGAACCTTCAATTTAGGTGTTTTGTGGAATTTAGGGTTTTGAAAAGCTTGGTCGCCCCCCTTGCTTCTGGTCGATCCCCAGTACACAAAATTGTGTGTTTGTGTTTTAATAAAAATGTTTTTATTAAACATTAGTTTCAGTTTAAACACTTTTAGTCCCTCAATTCTCTTTAGTTCACATTTGAGTGTTTTAACTTACTTATGAGTTAATACAAGACTACTAATTAACGGAGTTATCTAGTCCCCGTTAGTTCGTTCTCGTTTATTTAATACCTTCTAATTCCAATATAAGGTTTTATATTTTCGGGATGTTACACTTTGGTAGTATATCAAAATATAGTTGGGTTTGTGATTTGGTAGTATATCAAACTATACTTTGGTTTTTTGTCACAAAATCCTATGTCCTAATGGTGATTTGGGATAACGCCACGAAGGGTAATACAATAAGCACACTTATATATAGGAAGTACCAACGGCGTATCCACCATGTTCTTATTGTATTAGTCTAGTTTCGTTATCTAAATCACCAACAAATCTCTACACATAATCAATAACCATCGTCTTGTAAAGTACTTCTTAAAAATCTCACTATGAAGATAGAAAGATCTAAGTCTATATTTCAAAACGTGTTCGGATTTGGAAATAAATCGGTTACACATATGAATCACCCCAAAACATTTGAAAAGTGTAAAAGAGGGAAACTATGTACTCACTTGAGATTGCATATAGGTCTTGTTCAAATGATATAACAAAGCTCAAAGGATCAAGAGTTCAAGTGTTGAAGTTGTTCCTAGTGTATCGGATACTATGTTAGTGTAACGGGACATAAATCGAGGAATCGGAGAGAATGAGGCTTTATAAACCAAATGAGTGTTGGAACTCATATGAAATGGTTTACTAAACCTAATATTCTGATTTGGAATGAAACCTAAGTGCTTTTGACCCGTTATGACCCGTTAAGGTAGTTTACGCTACGTTAACGTTTCATTTGCTTAAAAACGTGTTCGGATGGTCAAACTAGTCCTATGGTTAGTCTTATATGCCTAAACATGTTTAATAAAGTTGCAATATCAGTTTAAGTGTCAAAAATTAGGTTGCATATGCTTAAGTTGAATTTATGCGCAAAAAGGGCATTTTGGTCATTTTCTAAAGGCATATAAACAACCTATGATATGACTAACCAAACGAAATGACCATAAGGTATAACCTCTGGAGGTTATTCCCTATACAACTATGGTCACAAAATGTGTTTGGTCGGATACTAATGATCGACCAAACGGTCGGGTTCGAAAGTCTAAGCGGTTGTCAAGACCGCTTGACTTACGACCCTAAATAGGCACTAAACTAGAAGTGACGCTTTAAACATGTTAAAACATGGTTAACTAAGTTTAGAAAACTGATTTGGTATCAAAACAAAGTGTTTTGATACCCGAAAATAGTTTCGTCATAAAATGCACATAATCATGCATTTTGACTTAAACTTTGACTCGTCACTTCGACTAGTCAATGTGGTAATTAGTAGGTATAGTCGCAAGGGACTATAACCATCGTGATTACGATCACGTTGCAAAGTTCAATTGAACTTTGTCTTGACCAACTCATGGTCAAAGCCGAAAGTCAAACACTGATTAACTTTTATCTTAAAATAAATAAACAAGACTCGGAAGAACACTTACAAGTGTTATAGGATGGAAAGAAGACTAGAAAACTCAGGTAGGAAGCCTCTAACAAATGTGGTAGCCTCCACTTAGAGTGTATGAGAAATAAGAAGTGAATGAGCAAGTTGAAAGAATGAATGAGGCCATGTATTTAAAGTATTCAAGGATTTACAAGATCTTACCAAGTGTTTTGTGTGGCCTCCAAGGAAGGATCATGGCCCTACAAGTGTGTGGAGAGGAGTAATAGCCTTGGAGAACACTTAAAATAGCTCACAAGATCAAAAACTAGGTTGGAAAACAAGTTGCAACAGCTAGGAAGCTGTTTTGAAGCTTCTGGTCTGAAGACTCTCGCTCCCTGCGAGCCAGATAGCTCAGTGGGTCGCTCCCGGTGAGCCACTTCAGACAGAGTTTCAAAAGTTGGCAGAAATGGTCCCTACAGCTCCAAAACTTGTTTTTCGATGCGTTTAACCCCCGTTAACCCAATTTCAAGGCTTTATAAGGATGTTAAAGCATACGGGACTTGAAAGATGCTTGGAAATATCATGGATGTCGGTTCGTTTGGTCGTACGGTTGCGTTTTGCGGTTAATTACAACGAAAACTCAAACGAACGCGAAAACGATCCAAATTACGATTCGTTGCGTAATTTTTCATTCTCATCAATAAAATACAAGATTTTATTGATTACAAAAATTTTTGGATGTCCAGATATGGTCAGAACGTATAATATGCGCGAAAATGCTTACTTTCACAGTTTTGACAATTTTAGTCCCTGTGATCAAATAAGCTTATTTTTCACAAACCGAACCCCTCAAAACTTATTTCTAAGTTATGTAAAGGGTATTTAAGGTATGTTTTGCTTATGTCACTATTCTGGAGTGTACGTCGCTACGAGAATTGGCAGACTTTCATAGTTTGTCGGAAATAGTCCTTGTACTTATATAAACATGTTTTTGTCATCCCTAACCCTTCGAAACCTATTTCTAAGTTATGTAAAGGGTATTTAGGGTATGTGTAGCTTGTGTCCTTGTCTTCGTGTGTACGCCGCGTTAAACAGATTATGTTTAAGCATCGGTTATCGAATTGCTTTAAAAGAAAAAGTTTTTGAAAGCCCGAAATTTTGCATAAGGGTTACATATATGATGGATATAAACTGCATATTTGCTTTATTGTTTGATGATTACCTTCAAACTAAATTTCATACTGATCAACGATGTGCAGTTTTTTTTAATAAAGTTGAATTTAGTTCTTGATGGATATAAACTTTATTTTTTTTTCTAAAATTGGATTATGTGTAAAAAGACTTAGAATTAAAAGTAACTTATTCCATGGGTTCGAGAAGTTTTTTATAACTCATATTGACCATTTTGGATTTCTAAGTTATGTAAAGGGTATTTAGGGTATGTGTAGCTTGTGTCCTTGTCTTCGTGTGTACGCCGTGTTAAACAGATTATGTTTAAGCATCGGTTATCGAATTGCTTTAAAAGAAAAAGTTTTTGAAAGCCCGAAATTTTGCACAAGGGTTACATATATGATAGATATAAACTGCATATTTGCTTTATTGTTTGATGATTACCTTCAAACTAAATTTCATACTGATCAACGATGTGCAGTTTTTTTTAATAAAGTTGAATTTAGTTCTTGATGGATATAAACTTTATTTTTTTTTCTAAAATTGGATTATGTGTAAAAAGACTTAGAATTAAAAGTGACTTATTCCATGGGTTCGAGAAGTTTTTTATAACTCATATTGACCATTTTGGATTTTATAGATTAGCATGTTTTGGTTTGTCCTAATTTTTTATATTATTTGGTTAAAAAAAAGCTTAGTTAAAGAAAAAGAGAAAAAAATAAAATTTGTGTTTTAAATACTTTCAGAGTTAGTTGCGGGCTTAGTCCATGTGGTTTCTCCAAAATAACAAGGTTTTTTTTTTTTTTTTGGGTAAAGGGTTACCCCGGTGATTCTATATATCAACAAAACAAAAAATACAAGTAGCGTGGAAAACCCACACTAGTTCAAACATGGGACACCCCCCATGAGAGTAAGCCAAGATACCAAAAACAAGCAACCAAAAACATCAAAATAAGACAACTAGACTATAATCTAGAAAAACAAACTAAAAATGATCAGCCTCCATCATCATCCAAATGGTTGGTATAAATCTCCCATGATTCCAGCAATCTTCGAACATTATTGCTCTCCTTGAACTTAACTCCCATTAGCTTATATCGTACAGTCTGCAAGATTAAATCACTCAGAACGTCTGGAGGTCTCGTCCGGTTCTTGAATATTCTGTCATTGCGTTCCTGCCAAACAAAATAGATCGCTGCTGCAACTATGAGCCTACTGATAAAATTAATTGCTGATTTTGAAGTAGCTCGAGCCGCTAACCAGTCAACAATAGCTTCCCATTCTGGAGCGACAGTACTCATACCCCCGTTGCCTCGAACCTTGATCCAAACTTGAGTAGAATAGTTACAATCGAAAAACAGATGATTATGAGAATCAATATCCGCGTAGCACAGAAGACAACACATCATATTCATATTTTTCCTTCTCGAAAAATCCCATTGCAGAATTTTGTCTTGAGTTAGGAGCTTACGACGTATCACCAGCCACATAAAGAAAGCATGCTTAGGGATACATTGTGAAAACCATACAAGTTTAACCCAATCCACCTCCTCAGCTCGATGTCTAAGCGAATGCCAAACCCGAGTTGAGGAGTGTTCGGCTAAGTCGTTGCCATCCTTCCACATAAGCTGATCAGATCGATTAGAAACCGTACGAATGTTATCTAGTTGGATTAAGACAGGATAAGTATCCCTCCACGCCACAGGCCACCTCCAAACCCCATTAACATGAATCTCCTGAACTGTAGTTTTTAGAGAAGAACCTGCATTTGAGATGGTTCTGGGTGTCAAAAAATTACCAAGCTGACCCAAATGGCTCCACAAATCAAACCAAGCTGACGTGTTGCTTCCATCACCCAACTTAGACCAGATAAAATCTCTAATAAACGGCCTAAGCTGTAATAACTTCCGCCAACTACAACAACTAGTCGCCACCGGCTTGCAAATCCAGAAACTATTCCCTTTGAGTCTATACGAATGAACCCATGCCACCCAAAGAGAGTCACGTCTAACCAGAATACTCCAAATATGAGAAGTCATTAACGCTTTATTGACATCCCCAATCCTGCGGATACCTAAACCACCCTCATATTTTGGAACACAGATGGATTTCCAAGAAGCTTTAGCCTTCCCCTTATGAAACAACCCATCCGACGACCAAAGAAAGTTACGCAATTTAGCTTCCAATTCAAGGATGATCCGATTCGGAAGGATAAAAACAGAAGACCAATAATAACCTACCCGCAAAGGAAAGAAGCTTATTCCTCCAGTTGGAAATCCGTTGATCCATCCTTTCAACAAGAACACTACAATCTTTATACAGAAGGCCAGAAGATATAAGAGGAACTCCCAGGTATTTCACCGGCAAAGACCCTTCAACAAAAGGCATAATACTCAAAATATGATTTTTAACATGCGAGGGCACATTACAAAAAAACCCCGTGCTCTTTTGAATACTAGGAACTAACCCAGACATATTCGTAAAGTTTGAAAGAGACGTCATAATACATTGTACCGAATTAATGTCTCCTCTAGCAAACAAGAACAAATCATCAGCAAAACAAAGATTGATAATACGCTGCTTCTCACATTTATTGTGAAATTTAAAAGACTTATCAATTCGGGCAGCCTGCTGAAGAATGCAAGTCAAAATTTCCATAACCAGCGTAAAAAGATAAGGAGAAAGAGGATCACCCTGTCGAAGACCACGCTTGCCCTTGAAGTAGCCATGCACATTTCCATTAACACAAAAGAATAAGATGTTGTTGTGACACACATCATGATCCATACAACCAAAATAACAAGGTTGGGTACTAAGTTTTTAATTGACAAAAATACCCTAAGTTTTTAGTTAGTATTTAACAACCGTTAGCCTTAAGCAGGGGCGGATCTTAGTGGACTAGTGGCAGGGCCACGGCCCTGGCAAGTTTTTCGGCCGTAGTGCTAATTTTCCGCATTTCGATCGAAATTTTGTATATATACTATGTTCGGCCCTGGCAAGTTTTTCGGCCATAAGTGCTAATTTTAGTGTCCGTGTCTTTCGGCCCTGGCAGGTTCAACGGGCAAGATCCGCCACTGGCCTTAAGGCCCTGGGATGTTACAAAATTAAAAGTGAAAACCTTAGATTGTTACTTTAAACTATTAGTACCAAAGTTTGTTACTTTTCATAAACCATATGGACTAACGGTGTAATTAACTCTTTGTAGTATATAAATATGTGCTAGTTCAAATATATTTATCATTTTTTTACAAAAATGAGTTACTTGCTATATATTTTTGGAGCCGTATTTTTCTACTTGCTTAAGATTTTTAAAAAAATCTCCCACCCAAATTTAGTATAGAAGTAACTATAAATAGTCGATTTATCTTTTTGAACCGCAACAAAAATTCGTTATCACAAACAGGAAGAGACTCCTAGCAAGATACTAGAAGCTCAACCTAAGTCTAAAATATAAAAAGTTGACAAATATAATTACATATGATCAATTATAACAATTGCACTTTACTTTTCATCAACTATGATAACAAAGTCGGAAAGATAGGTATCCAGCTCGTAAAAGCAAAAGAGTTTGCAGACAGAATTTGGTAGGTGCGGTTGTTGAGCAGTCATGGTAGACCCTCACCCAAACTAATTTCATCATCACAACATTTTCAACAAGTCTTGAAATTACTCCAAAAACATATTTTTATTAATGTCGAGTTATCATAAAACTTTAAAAATTAATGAAAGAGAAAAAGATGTTGATGCATAATAAGGGGAGGCGGGGTGGAACTTTGAAGTTCCGTGATGGCCTTTTTCCACGAGTGATACACCACCGCCACCTACAAAGTCCATGCGTGATAACATGCACAAATTCAAAGTCCGTTATTTTCTTCACATCGTGATGGTTTTATTTTGTGAGGGTAATTGTTGGTTGGGGGGAAATTGTTGAGTGTGGTGGTGAGTGATGACCATTGCCACTAAAAAAGGTTGTGAGTGATGGAAAAATTGTTGATAACATGGCGGAACTTGATTGAATGCTTGTGAGTAATAGAATTCTATCACTAGTGACCACTCCCACTCCCCTAATAAGTTATAATATTACTTCTTATATGTTGCTTTCAATAAAAAGATAGTTCATTATATTCATTGTATACACAAAAATAAATAAATTTATATAAACATGCAACCTAGTGATATTCATTATATTCAATTATCAATAACATACTAAAAGTAAAAAAAGAATTGTCGACATCGAATTTCTCATGGTTTTCACATATTTTTAGATGTTCTTAAGAGAGAATGTGAAAGATATCGTCATAAATTTACACACTGTGATAATCGTAAGAAATCGTGTGCTGTTGAGTAATAAAAAAGCCATTATACTAACAATAAAAAAGTATAATAACAATAAAAAAGCCTATGGAACCATATATTTCACACCTAAAAAACTCATTTGTACATATTTTTTTTTCCGGAGATATTGAATAAAAACAATGCAGAGCCGTTGTAATAAAAATACTCATGTACGCAAAGAAAATTTTACTTTTTTATTTGTTTAAGTTAATTGTTGGATCCTGTATGCCCAAGACACATATTAAGTTGATGTGGCTACTACGTTATGATCCAAGTCGTGTCATACCCAAATACAAGCTAGACAAACACTTATAATATTTATTTATGATATGATCAAACAAATAAATATTAACACTTAAAATATTTAGAAATTGGTTTTCTAAATAATTGCACATGACAAACTAATAAATTATATGGATAATTTATTTTGAGAGAATATTTTATTTTGTTATTTAATGAGTTAAATAACATAATAAAAGATTGTATAAGTCTTATAACATGTGATGTTATAATTTTATAAAATTTATAAAATTATATAAGACTTATAATATTAAAAGGAAATTTTTGAATTTTTTTAACCTACAAGTGGGCCGCCCCCTTCCCAATGGAGTCTTCCCAAAGTTTTTGGCTTCTTGATTGGGTGAAAAGGGTGGCACTTGATTTGGTGAATAAAGGAGTGAATTGCAAGAATTGTCCTTTATCTTTATACCTATTTGCAGGCGCTGTCCTTTATGTTTAAAATTGACGAGTTTTGTCCTTTATGTTTCAAATCATACACGTTTTGTCCTTTAGCCCTAACCCAGTTAGATTTTTCTGTCAAATCTGGTCATGTGCAATGCACATGAGGGTAAAATTGTCTTTTCACCCTATTCTTTAAAAATACATAAAAAATTATATATCATAACAAAACCCTCTTCTTCCCCAAATCAAATCCCATTTCAAAACCCTAATTTCTCTTCAACAACCTGCAACAATTCTCTTCAACAACCTGCCACCATCTCCCTCACACCCGTACCACCACCCCAAACCACCATCCACCCCACACCACCTTGCCCCACCATCCACCCCACACCACCTTGCCCCACCATCCACCACCCACTCAACACCATCACAACCACCATCTCTAAATCCCCACAAACCGCTGCCCCACCATTCACCACCCGGGTGCTGCCAAGCCTGCCACCGCCACACCCACCCCCAAATCTGAAGTTCTAAACAATTGACCCCAAATCCCTAAAATTTATGCAGAGGATTATAAAAAAAAACCCAAAATTGCACAAACTAACAATGAGGGAAACCACGTTTACGAGGGGGGACGGGGACGCGAGGAGTCACTGAAGTATGGTGTTGGCGGCTTCACGCTGCAGCAACCACCTCGTTGTACAAATTCAGATCTTGTTTAGGAGTTTCGTTGTGCAGATCTGGCTAAAAAGAAGCCATTAAAGGATTGAATAAAGGTTATGATGATGATGGGATTATTTACATTAATTTTTGTTGAGGTGTTTGAATGATATTCAGTTAATATTTTAAAGTCAAGAGAAGCTTTTTTTTCTCTAGACAAATATTTGTTTAGGTGTTTTAGGAAGAAGACGAGGTTGATAGAGAGAGAAAGGTGTGAGAGAGAGTGATTTAAGCTAGTATTTTTTTAATTTTAATAAAACTAGTTTTTTTCTCCGCACGCGTTACGGCGCGCAAAGCCGAATTTGAACGGTTTGATAACACAATGCCCGTGCACAAAACCGAATCGTTCACGCTTTGATAACACGTTTGTGACAACCCTCAAATTTACATGTAACCGTACAATATATTATTGCTAATTAAAGTACTTAATGACTGTGCTGAATCATTTAACTGCTTTCTGATATCTGTGTTATACTTACATGTATTTGTTAACCTACTAGTAATGTACATAAAAGTTACTAAATAGTCCTGTGTGATTTCCTAAGTGTTAGAAATTAAAAACGTTACAAAAATATATATATAGGACGCTTTACGGATTAATTAAGCAGTTTAACGGTTTAACGGAACAGTATCGAACCGAACAACCGGACTTTACCCGGAACATAAAAATAATGTCAATGACATTGTTTACACCTTTCTGAGCTAGTTAGGGTCCACGAACACCCTAACACCCGTTATATTACACTACACACATAATACTCTAATTAACACCATTGGAACTTAACTAGTTACTAACCATCCATTTGAAAACAAACCATAACCCCCCCCCCTAACCGAACGGTCACCACAAGGGTGACACACCCTTGTCCTTGTTGATTATTTTAATCCTTATGCTTAGTATCTAGTAGACATATTATCTTATGGTTAATAGGAGAATTGGTTTATAAGTTAATCTAAGAGATCAAGACCTTCATTTCCACAAAACACTCCACATCTCTTGCTCTCTTTCTCTCTTGACCGTCCACCACCACCACACCTCCAAACCGCCACCATCAAGCTTCTTTCAAGCCATTCTCTTACATACCAAGGTGCAAGGTGACATACGAGGAGGCTCGGTGCTTTCGGAATCTCAAGAACCTCTCTACGTTGCTTTTATCCACCTTGTTTACGCTTTGATACTTCCCTAGCCTTGAGCTAGTGGTAAGAACTTAGATCCGTTCATTCTTTATGTTATTTAAGTGGTTAATAGATGTTTGATGATGAAAATCCATGAACACTAAAGAACCATGAACAAAGTCTCGCATTTAAACTAACTTGTAATGAAATATTGATGACTGAAAACAGTAGGCTGTTTGGTAATTACAGCCAACTTCAGTTGGCTGTAACAGAACCATAACTTAACGAGAAATGTATTTTCTGAAGTCTAGGGTTATGTACTATGAAACACGGTTCTAATGGCACCGGAATCATAATTTTTGGATTTCGTTTACTATTTTTAAAGCGTCATTTTGTAACAGCAGCTAGAGCTGCATTTTTCTGCTGAAAATATGCGTTTTTTTTTTTTCTGTCATAACTTGAGTTCTGTGTAGAGTTAGATCATGAAACTTGTACTGTAGATGACCACCGATGTATTTGTAATTCTTTCGCTAGAATTTCGTAAATCGGACGCTCGATGAATTTTAAATAAATTATTCCGTGGACTATGGTCAGAAAAAGTTAAATCTGAGTTCAGTCCGGAAAATGAATTTTTATAAAATATTAGTAATGAACTGGACCCCGATATTTTTACACAATAAAATTTGGAACATTTAAGGCATTCTGTAAAAATTTGAGAATTTTTGGAATAAGTTAACTATTTTATTAAAATGTCCGAAAACAGCCCGGTTTTGAATATTTAAGCTGAAACGACATAAGTTGTAATTTGCGTGTCTAAATGTCGAGTATGCTATCTGTGAATGATCTAACATGTTATATGTGTTATATGCATTATTGTATGCTTGCTTATGAGTGGGAAATGGATGGGAAGTATATATGGGCATAAACAGTTAAAGTGATGCATGTTATGTGATAGATACGTGTAGGAACTTTGTGCTCTATTTGTAAATCACTAAATGACTAACTGGTAATCATATTAGGATGTGATTGACCGACCTTGACTGTTAGCTATATTTGAGAATCTAACCGAGGAAACCGAGGTGAGTTCACACTTTCTACAAGGCATGGGATTCCCGGTGGTTTGGGAATGGGTTAAAGAATTTAAAACTAAATCTACATATCCCCTTGGGAAGATATGTACGGCCATCCTCCTTGGGTAGGATGCCATTATTAATCCTACGAATTCTCCTGGTGCAGAATACGTACGTTCGTCCTCCTGGTGTAGGACAACAACCTTAAAAACTAGCTAGACAAAACTCTATCAATAAGTCCCTCTTCATTATATCGACTTAATCGCCGAGGCCAATGGCGAGCGGGTCATTAGTTAATAGCGCTATTAGGTTTAACAAACCTCACACCGTGCCGGTCGGACGGGCGTGTACTAATGGACTATGGCAGATTATCAGTGATGATAGACGCTGATATAGGGCACAACTTATTTGCGTAGTAGTCGATATCATACCGTCTAGTAGTTCACACGGGGAAAGCCCCCACTGATTATGGTTATGGTTTGGGTAATGAAAAGGGAACTGGTTAAACATACTTTCAACTACGGGGTAACCCCCACGGCAATTAAGCCAACGAAAGTCAAACCACGTTTTTCAGAAACAACTTAAAACTAAACAACCAAATGTGAACTCACTCAACTTTGTTGTTGACTCGTTGTTACATGCCTTACAGGTCGCTAAACGCTTGGAGCTTGCACGAGGAAGGAGTCGTTGTGGTGTACGGACTGTTATGTTCCGTGCTTATTATTTAAATCCTTATGAACTTATTAAACTTGCGTTTTGAACTTTAACTTATAAACTATGGACTTATGCTTTTGGATTTACCTTTATGCTTCCGCTGTTTAAACTAAACATGGTTAACTAGCGTTGGTCACCAATCGTATTGTGGTTGGTCTTATTTACTTAATTACGATGTTCAATATGATTGGTGGCTCGATCCTGGTCACGTCACGCCTCCAAGCGGTGGTACTCCGCATAGTGGATTTTGGGGGTGTGACAGATTGGTATCAGAGCCATTGGTTATAGTGAACTTGGTTTTAAAAAGGGGAAAAGCTTTTTGATAAAACCAGACTATAACCTGTACAGTGCTCAATGATCCACAACGACGCTTCGCTCCACGTGCAAGACTCGACACAATAGGTGGTATGATTTATGTTATATTGTCGGTTAGATAGTTCACACTGTGCACCAGTTAACGTGATAATTGCTATTTGAACCTTGTGTGCTTACTCTCTACTATCGTCCCACACTTATGCACTTTTGCGACACTTTTCTCACTTACGTTGCTTCGTTATGAAGATCATGAGCGGACGCGGAGGACGTATCAACCTCACTCAAGCCCAGTTGATGGCTTTGATCAACGAACGAGTTGCTGAGGCACTCGCAGCAAATCCAGCAGGAGGTATAACCTACCATATCAACCTATCTTAGGACGTTTAGATCCTACCTTCGCAAACCAACCCTCGTGCTTAACCTTGTCTTTTATTCTCGCGCAACAGGTCAACATGCTCAGCCTCCTGTGTGCACATTCAAAATGTTCATGGACTGCCGACCTACTACTTTCAGTGGCACAGAAGGAGCAGTAGGCCTTCTTCACTGGTTTGAAAAGCTTGAGTCTGTTTTCGAGATGTGTGGATGCCCTGAAGACCGTAGGGTGAAATATGCTACTGGAACGCTTGAAGGTGCTGCGTTAACCTGGTGGAAGGCACAAGTTCAACTACTAGGACTGGCAGTTGCTAATGCCACCCCCTGGAATGGTTTCAAAGAACTGATCAAAGAGGAGTACTGTAGTCGAGATGACATCCACAAGCTAGAGGTGGAATTTTTCAATCTGAAGATGACGGGGTCTGAGATTGAGGCGTATACTAAGAGGTCGAACGAGCTAGCCATCTTGTGTCCAACTATGGTGGACCCTCCCATCAAACGTATTGAGTTGTACCTCAAGGGCCTTGTACCAGAGATTTAAACTCACGTGACTTCGGCTAACCTGGGTACCATTCAGCAAATCATCAAGTTGGCCCATCGACTCACTGACCATGCGGTGGAGCAAAACATGCTGCCCAAACGAATCAGTGCCACAGCTACTTCTGATGCACCTACCGACAACAAGCGAAAATGGGATGAGAACTCCAGTAAGGGTTCTGCTTCGGTTCAGTCTCAACAGCGAAAGACTGATGACTACCAGAGTCCTGGTCAGCAATCTTCCGGTAATCAAGGACAGGGTGGATACCGAGGAAACCACCCCAAGTGCAACCGGTGCAACAAGCATCACAGCGGGCAGTGCAACAAAGGTCGATGTCAGAGATGTCACAAGCTGGGCCATGAAGCTAGGGATTGTAGGAGCCCGCGTCCTGCAAATCAGAATCGCCAACAACAACAATAAGCTCCACAGAACCACCATCAGCAGCAACAGCAGGGCAATAAAGGATGCTTTCAGTGTGGCGCTGAAGGTCACTTTAAGAGGAACTGCCCCCAACTAAACCAGAATCAGAACAACAACAATCAAGGAAACGGGAACAACATTGGAGGCAACAATGGAGGCAACAACGGGGGTAACAACAATGGTAATGGAGCAAGGGGTCGTGTGTTCGTGATTGGTCAAGGTGATGCAAGGAACGATCCCAACGTTGTGATGGGTAAGTTTCTTCTGGATGATTTCTTTGTTACTGTTTTGTTCGATTCGGGTGCCGATACTAGTTATGTGTCCTTAAAAGTCAGCCAAATGCTTAAGCGTACTCCAACACTTCTAAACACCAAACACACGATAGAGCTAGCAAATGGTAAAAGTCTTGAAGCCACACACGTAGTTAAAGGTTGTAACCTCGTCTTAGCTGGTCAGACTTTCTCTATCAATCTTATTCCTATCACACTTGGTAGTTTCGACGTCGTTATTGGGATGGATTGGCTATCTCATCATCAAGCGGAGATTGTTTGCAAGGAGAAAATCGTCCGCATTCCTCGTGCTGGTGAAGAACCCCTCGTGATTCATGGCGACAAGAGTGGTACTGTCGTAGGCATTATCTCTTTCCTTAAGGCCCAGAAGTGTTTGCGAAAGGGCCACACTGCCATTTTAGCACTCGTTACTGACACATCAACGGAAGAAAAGAGAATTGAAGACATCCCTATTGTACGTGACTTTCCCGAGGTATTTCCTGAGGAATTACCTGGTCTTCCGCCTCATCGTAAAGTTGAATTTCAAATCGAGCTAGCTCCTGGAGCAGCGCCCATAGCTCGAGCACCTTATCGTCTAGCTCCATCAGAACTTGAAGAACTGTCCACGCAATTACAAGAACTCTTGGAAAAGGGTTTTATACGTCCTAGCTCTTCGCCCTGGGGAGCTCCAGTCTTGTTTGTGAAGAAGAAAGATGGTACTTTCAGAATGTGTATCGACTACCGCGAACTTAACAAGGTGACCGTGAAGAATCGTTATCCTCTCCCACGTATTGACGACTTGTTCGACCAGTTGCAAGGGTCGATCTATTACTCCAAGATTGATTTGAGATCGGGATACCATCAGCTGAGGGTCCGAGATGAGGACGTCTCCAAAACAGCATTCAGAACTCGTTACGGCCATTACGAGTTTCTGGTTATGCCATTCGGGCTGACGAATGCACCAGCGGTCTTCATGGATCTCATGAACCGAGTATGCAAACCTTACCTGGATAAGTTCGTTATTGTTTTCATCGACGACATCCTGATCTATTCTAAGAGTCAGGAGGAACACGAACGGCATCTGAGGCTTATTCTGGAACTTCTTCGAAAAGAGCAGTTGTATGCCAAGTTTTCGAAATGTGACTTCTGGCTTCGCGAAGTCCACTTTCTAGGCCATGTGGTAAACAAGGATAGAATCCATGTGGATCCATCTAAGGTTGACTCGATCAAGAACTGGCCTGCACCCCGTACACCAACAGAAATCCGCCAATTCTTGGGTTTGGCAGGATACTACAGAAGGTTTGTCAAAGATTTCTCCAAGATTGCGCAACCTCTCACTTCACTGACTCAGAAAGGTGTCACCTATCGTTGGGGTGATGCACAGGAGTCCGCATTTCAACACTTGAAGAATAGACTTTGTAGCGCGCCTATCCTCTCATTACCTGAAGGCACAGATGATTTTGTGGTTTACTGCGATGCTTCCATCCAAGGACTTGGTTGCGTGTTGATGCAACGTGACAAGGTCATTGCCTACGCATCACGCCAACTCAAAGTTCACGAAAGAAATTACACTACTCACGATCTGGAGCTGGGAGCAGTTGTTTTCGCGCTTAAGATATGGAGACATTACCTGTACGGTACCAAGTGTACCATTTTCACCGATCACAGGAGTCTCGAGCATATCTTCAAGCAAAAGGAGTTAAACATGCATCAACGCCGATGGGTCGAGCTATGATTATGAATGCGCTATCAAATATCATCCGGGCAAGGCCAATGTTGTGGCCGACGCCCTCAGTCGAAAGGATACTATACCTAAGCGTGTACGTGCTTTACAACTTACCATCCAATCTAACCTTCCCGATCAGATTCGTGATGCTCAGGTTGAAGCATTGAAAGCAGAGAACATCAGGGCTGAGTCATTACGGGGATCAAGGCAGCGACTAGAACAAAAGGAAGACGGCGCCTACTATGTTAACGGACGCATCTGGATTCCACTTTATGGAGACCTACGCGAGCTTGTGATGGATGAAGCACACAAGTCTCGTTATTCGGTACATCCTGGTTCGGATAAAATGTACCACGACCTCAAGACTACGTATTGATGGCCTGGCATGAAAGCCCACATAGCAACCTACGTCAGTAAGTGCTTGACTTATGCGAGAGTCAAGACTGAATATCAGAAACCATCAGGCCTACTTTAACAACCGGAGATCCCGAAATGGAAATGGGAGCAAATTTCCATGGATTTCGTTACTGGTCTGCCCAGATCTCAACGCGGAAACGATACCATCTGGGTAATCGTGGATCGACTGACCAAGTCCGCACATTTTCTGGCTATCAAGGAAACGGATAAGTTTTCTACCCTAGCCGACATCTATCTAAAGGAAGTAGTATCAAGGCACGGAGTGCCAACCTCCATCATTTCTGATCGTGACGCGCTTTTTACTTCTGAACTGTGGCAAACAATGCACAAGTCTTTTGGCTCACGTTTAGATATGAGCACCGCTTATCACCCACAGACGGATGGGAAATCTGAACGCACCATCCAAACCCTTGAAGACATGCTTAGGGCATGTGTAATCGATTTTGGTAATGGCTGGGAAAAGCACCTCCCACTGGTGGAGTTTTCGTATAACAACAGCTACCACACCAGCATCCAAGCCGCTCCATTCGAGGCATTGTACGGACGCAAATGCCGATCACCTCTCTGTTGGGAAGAAGTTGGTGACAGCCAAATCACTGGCCCAGAACTTGTGGTAGATACCACCGAGAGAATTGCTCAAATACGACAGCGAATGGCGGCAGCTCGTGACCGTCAGAAAAGCTATGCTGATAAGGGAAGAAAACCACTCGAGTTCCAGGTTGGGGATCGAGTGCTACTCAAAGTCTCACCTTGGAAAGGTGTAGTCCGCTTTGGCAAACGAGGCAAGCTCAATCCGCGTTATGTCGGACCATTCGAGATCATTGAGAAAATTGGAAAAGTCGCCTACAGGTTGAATCTACCTGAAGAACTCAGCGGAGTTCACAATGTTTTCCATGTGTCGAATCTGAAGAAGTGTCTGTCAGATGAGACCCTCTGTCACACCCCCAAAATCCACACGCGGAGTATCACCGCATGGAGGCGTGACATGACCAGGATCAAGCCACCAATCATATTGAACAATGTAATTAGTAAATGTAATTCAACCAAACAATATGAAAGGTGTTCAAAACAAAAGTATAGTATTAATGTTTAGCGGAAGCATAAATGTAAAACCCAACATAAGTAATAAGTTTGAAATGTCATAAACGTTTTAACATGGCATCCACGATCCATGTCCCACAACGACTGTGCCTCCCCGTGCAAGCTCCATGAGTACCTAACGACCTGCAAGGCATGTAAAAACGAGTCAACAACAAAGTTGAGCGAGTTCACAGTTGGTTGTTTAGTTATAGTATTCGTTCGTAAAACATTTGTTCGCTTGTACCAGGTATCGTATTAATTCGTATCGCGGTCTCCCAGACATGTGTGCGAAGGTTAGTGGGGGTTTCCCATGTATCCTAGACTAGTTGTATTTGTATTTGTATTTGTATCGCGTTCTCCCAGACATGTTTGCGAAGATTAGTATTCGTATCGCGGTCTCACATACATGTTTGCGAAGATTAGCATTTGTATCGCGGTCTCACAGACATGTGTGCGAAGATTAGTGGGGGCTTCCCATGTTTTACTAGTCTAGCTGTATCTATAGGTGTCCTACACCTAATGAGGTCAGTGGTACGTATTTCAGTAGTGATGTAAGTACAAGTAATCATTCAATCCCATTCCCAACCCCGGGAATCCCATGCCTTGGTAAGAGTGTGAACTCACCTTGGTTTGCTCGGTATGCTAAACTATGCTCACAAGTAATCAATCAAGTCCTATATCAGGCACGTATACTTAATCAGTTCAAGTTCGTAAAGTTTCGCATGCAATCAATGCCACAAAGTGTTTGGCCGTTAACATCATGCATCAAACAACAGTCAATCAAGTTCACATAATTCATGCTTCACATAGTTGATTACTCAGTCTATTACATCCATTAGTATACTTAACAAAAGTAACACACTTAACGGAGTTAAGATGCTTGACAGAATCATACTTAACAGTAATTAACATTCTTAGCAGAGTTAACATAATTAACTGGATTAACCATCTGACGGAGTTAAGAACTAACAGAGTTACATACTAACAAGTTTAATAACTAACAGTGTTAAAGTACACAAAGCAGATGTGGCGAAATCACTTTGGGCCGAAAACACATTTGGGCCGAAAACACTTTTTGGCGAAATCATTATGGACGAAAACCCTTTGGTTTTTGTCGAATCTAAGGTGTGACGAAAACATAAGTGTTTTCGTCTTAACCTTGTGTTTTCGTGGTTCTTAATCATCACCACTAGCAGTTATGAGTTTCCAAAACCCTAAATAATTCTAACAGTTACAAGATCAAATCATCATTTTATCATAAGAATCAACATCACTTGTATCCATTCAAATAACAGTTATACATAATTATTTACCATCCATATTATTATGATCATCAAGCATTAGTTGGACATGCACTGGAACCTAAACAATCATTACGACATGCACAGCTTGATTCCTCGGTTTATGTTATGCCGCCTAAATCAAAGAATTGATTAACTATATTATTCCACAAAAGTCAAGATCTCACATGGATCAATCATAACCCACTGACTCATAGCATCATTACTTTTATCAAATCCAACATCCATGACCGACAATTGTTAATGTTTACATGCTGTTATTTGACCTAATATATGTAGTGGGCTGCAACTTTATTCACATGACACATACATTCTAACAAGTCACCTAGATTCATCACATAATGTCAAACATACAAATATATACTGATCAAATCATGTATTAGAACTCAGAACATCATGAACATCTAACTCAGAATATCAGATTAGTTACCTCAAATGTGGAAGACACTAACCGAAACACGAATGATCAAATCAGGGAATCAACTTCGAACGAGAGAAAGGCAGCCGTCGGTTTCACAGAAAAACAAGAGAGGGAGTGATAGGTGTCTAGGGTTTTGCCGAAAACTGATCTCGCGTACAGGTTATAACTAAAACTCTATTAGCCGATACTGGGCTAAGCCCACTGTTGTTTTCGTTGGCCTTATGATGGACGAAAACACACAAAGTGTTTTCGTGAGTGGGTGATTTCGTGAAGGGGTGATTGGCAAGGATCCTAGTTTTATTAATTATACACAACACATCATTAACACACAAAATATATAAATCACATACACACTTATATAATGCACACCAAACATATATATAAAACACACTTCGAAATTAAGTACAAGGTTAAGTCGAATTGAGACCTTGAAAACTCGAGTTGTCACATTATCCCCAACTTGAAAGAAATTTCGTCCCGAAATTTAGCACGTGGTTACTGAGGAAGCTAGTTGTGTTATGTGGTTTATTGGTTTTCCTGGGGTGTCACATCATCCCCCCGTTGATTTGGAATTTCGTCCCGAAATTCTGTAGTAGCTTCAGCCTCAGTAGTGGTTGCACTGTTTCCGAATAACTGGGGATACTTGAGTTTCATTTGGTCTTCTCGTTCCCAGGTGAACTCTGGGCCATGACGGGAGTTCCAACGAACTCGAACAAGAGGTATTATGGTGCGTTTGAGGACCTTAACATCCCGGTCCGTGATTTCAACTGGTTCCTCGACGAATCGCAACTGATCGTCGATAGTGAGCTCCTTCAGAGGAACTATGAGGGTCTAATCTGACAGACACTTCTTCAGATTCGACACGTCAAAAACGTTGTGAACTGCACTGAGTTCTGTTGGTAGGTTTAGTTTGTAGGCCACTTTGCCTATTTTCTTGATGATTTCGAACGGTCCAACGTAACGTGGATTGAGCTTGCCCCGTTTGCCAAAACGAACCACACCCTTCCAGGGTGAAACTTTGAGTAGCACTCGATCCCCAACTTGGAACTCGAGTGGTTTTCGGCGCTTGTTTGCGTAGGCTTTCTGACCGTCACGAGCTGCCGCCATGCGTTGCCGTATCTGAGCAATTCTTTCCGTTGTGTCCACTACAAGTTCTGGACCCGTGATCTGACTATCACCCACCTCTGCCCAATAAAGAGGTGATCGGCATTTACGCCCGTACAATGCCTCGAATGGAGCGGCTTGAATGCTGGTGTGGTAACTGTTGTTATATGAAAACTCCACCAATGGGAGGTGTTTCTCCCAGCCGTTGCCAAAATCAATTACACATGCACGAAGCATGTCTTCTAAAGTTTGAATAGTGCGCTTAGACTGCCCATCCGTCTGAGGGTGATAAGCTGTGCTCATGTCTAAACGCGAGCCAAAAGATTTGTGCATTGCTTGCCACAATTCTGAAGTAAAATGTGCGTCACGATCGGAGATAATCGAGGTTGGCACCCCGTGCCTCGAGACAACTTCCTTAAGATATACGTCTGCTAGAGTAGAGAACTTGTCTGTTTCCTTGATAGCCAAGAAGTGTGCAGACTTAGTGAGTCGATCCACGATCACCCAAATAGTATCATTCCCACGTTGAGATCTAGGCAGGCCAGTAACAAAATCCATGGAAATCTGCTCCCATTTCCATTGTGGTATCTCCGGTTGTTGGAGTAGGCCCGATGGTTTCTGATATTCAGTCTTGACCCTCGCACAAGTCAAACACTTGCTAACGTAAGTTGCTATATGAGCTTTCATGCTAGGCCACCAATATGTAGTTTTCAAATCGTGGTACATCTTATCCGAACCTGGATGTACCGAGTAGCGAGACTTATGTGCTTCATCCATTACGAGCTCGCGTAAGTTGTGTTGGGATTGAACCCTATCAGAGGAACAGATAATTAAAGCCAAAACTGGATCAGAACAGTGGATCCAGAATAAGCAGATGTTTACATACAAATCTCTCCCCTTGAAAGTGGTTTCATATCTGCTGACCTCCTATCTGCTGATCTTACAAAGTGCTGACCTACAACTGCTGCTCAAGTAAAGACCTGATGGAAGACTAAAGCCCTGCTGATTCTATCTACTACTTTGAGTCAAGCACTGCTGATCCGGACAAGTACTGCTGGGTTCACAACAGTGGAAAGTTGCAGCAGCTGATCTATAGTCTGTCTTGTAAAGTAATGTAATAGCAGTAGTTAACATAGCAGTGTTTGTATAGATCAGAGGTTAGAGTTTGTTAGGAGGTTAGATGTCACTTTCATGGTGACGTCAGCTAAGATGCTCAGTGGTTTGCAAGTGCCTATAAATAGTTCAGTACTTTGTACTGTTCTATTAGCTCTTTTGCATCATCGTCTTCTTTGCACGAACAAACAACTGAGCTCTGGCTGAGGGGGAGTTTGCATTCATTCATCAATCATTGTAATCGTTATTGAAATAAATTCAATCTTTCGATTCATTGTGAAAAGATGTTTGATCAAAGTATTACTCTCGTTTGATTGTATGCAAAGTTTGTTTTCATCATAATTCCGCTGCACACTCATCCATCTTCATTTTAATTACAAGCACAAAATACAATCAGAAACAAACTCAGATCCAACAATTGGTATCAGAGCTTGGACAGTCAAATTTGATTTAACAATCCTTTTGACATAAATAGTTCGGCTCATAACAGTTGATACTGATCGTTTGTTCGTTCGTTGAAAAACAGAGCAAGGATTAATCACCATTAAAGTTGATTTATCAGTGTCTGTAAAACAACAAGAATGACGTCACAATCTCAGGATGATAAAAACAACATTGGCTCTCTTTTTAAACCACCTATGCTAAAAAAAAATGAGTACAACATCTGGCAGAGGAGGATGGGTCACATCCTCGCTCAACAAAGCACAGGTTGTTGGAGGTCTGTCGTCTTTGGTCCCCATGTTCCCACAGTGCCAAGCGCTGAAGATGCTAAAAAGTTCGTTCCAAAACCAGTTGAAAATAATACCGAAACCGACTATCAAAAGTTCGAACTAGATGCTAAAGCATTTAGCATCATAGCATCAGCGCTGCCCAATGAAATATATGCTGGACTGTTACACTGTAACAGTGCTAAAGAGTTATGGGACGCGCTTAAGGAACAGTTTGGGGGAACCGAAGAAGTCATAGAAAACAATAGGGAAATCCTGAACCAACAGTATGAAACATTTTGTCATGTTAGAGGTGAATCACTAACGCAACAATTTGAGCGTTTCAGTTGTCTCATCAGTGAACTGAGGCTTGTTAATACCACTTTTACAAACTCAACTCAAAATAGCAGGTTCCTCAGGTCACTGCCAGAAAAATGGGACACCATAGCTTTTGTCACCCGAAATTCACCTGAGTTCAAGGATCTGACCTTGACCCAACTCCATGGTCGACTCCTGACCTACGAAAGGGAGTTGAACCAGAAAAGGAAGTTACAAGAGTCAGGAAAAACCGTTGATGATTATACATTCGGTAACACTGCTCTTCTGGGTCAAGAAGAATCTGGGAGTAGTGGTAAGGATCAGGGTTATGATCACTTCATTGACATAACTGCTGGTGCAAATTTTAACAACCCTGATCTTCACTCTGCTAGTTATGCATTCACTGCAAACGAAAACCAGATGTCAGACAATTTAAGCTTTGAACTCAATGATTTGCAACATTTTGATCCCACTGACTTAGAGGAAATGGACATCCTGCACCAATTGGCCTTGCTAAGTGTTAGAACTAGCAAATTTTACAAAAGAACAGGGCGAAAATTCCCAGGTCTGCATGGGAATCTAAGGGTTGGGTTGGATAAATCGAAAATCAAGTGCTACAAGTGTAATAGGTTGGGACACTTCGCTAGGGAATGTAGGAGTCAAACTACTGGTCCCATAATCACTCATCCTAGCTCAAATCCTAGACCTCAAAATCAAGGCACTGTGCACTATGCCCAATATGCCCCAGCAGCTCAAGTGAACACTGCTCACTATGCTGCTGCCCCTGTGCCAGTGCACTATGTCCAAACTACTGTTCCACAGATCCAATATGTTCAAACCCCTGTCCCCCAGGCACAAGTGCAGCCTGCACCTCAAACCACTGCTCCAGCAGCAGTACAACCAGATCAACAAAGTTTTTTCACTCAAGGGTTTGTTGACTGGAGCAGTATGCCTGAAGACCTTAGTGATGAAAATTTTGCACTCTATGCTTCTAATGATTCTTCTCATAATGAATTTTGTTTGATGGCATTAGAGTCAATACAGGAGGGGGTTGAAACTGAGGAGGAACAGCTGAGTATTGAAACAGTGGATGAGGTGACTGAAGCAGTGGTTACTGCTGTGGCTGGTGAACTACTGTTGGGAGAAAGTTCAGGTACCCTGATTGAACCAATGACAGATCCATGGTCCGAAGAGGACAAAGAAGAAAAGAAGGAAGAAAAGGCTGGTGAAAAGAAGGTGATAGCTGATGATGAAGAGAATCATCAATGTGATTGTGCAATGATGGCTGCTGCCAAGGTATCTCCTCAAGTTCTAGAAAAACTATGTTCTGACAATTGCATTATTGCTTTTGCTAACATCAAAGAGGTGAATGAAAACCTTCGGGATAAAATCTTAACTGATGAAGTCAAATTTGAAAGATCTTTAAAAGAACTTAAAAACAAATTGACTGAAAAGGAAAAAGAGATCAGCAGTTTGAAAGAAGAACAAAGCATAACCAAAACACAACTCCAAACTATGGTAGAAAAATACCAAGTTTGCAAAAAGGAGTTAGAGTCCACCCAGATCACTTGTGAGAGATGGGTGGAATCATGCAAAGGGTATGAGGTTATGCTTGAAAAACAGATAAAAAGCAATGTGAAATTTGGTGTTGGTTATAGAAAACATGATGATGAAACCACTGCTTTTGCAAAATCTGTTCAAACCACTGATGTAACCACTGAGTTCATACCCACAAACAAGAATGGCCAAGAAGTGAAAATCACTGACAAACTTGGTAACAAAATCACACTTGACAGACCAATGGGATCCTCTACTTTTGAGGAACTTGAAGACTATCAGTTTAAACCAAAATGGTCTGATGAGTGTGATATTCTTGAAAATTTCAAGCCAATGGACTTTACATCAACTGATGGTGTTAAAGCTCCAAAAGCTAAAGTCATACCTCTCAAGGACATCCCAGTAGTGGTTAAAACCTCTGCTGCAAAGGGGTCTGAAAAGAGAAAGAAGAAAGAAAAAATTGATAACTTGTTTTGTGAGTTCTGTGAGAAAAGGAATCATCTAACAAAAGATTGTTTCCACTTAAAAGCTTATGATTTAAACAGAACAAGTGTCATTGTTTCAGCTGAAAGTTGCATTGTTTGTGGTAAAACAAACCACAAAACTCAAGCATGTGTGTATCTCAAAAACTTTGATGTGAAAAAGAATGAGTACATTGCTAAAACATCCTTGAGTCCATCATCATCATCAACATCTGTCAAATTCACCAAGAAACAACCACTGTTTGTGCCAGTTCAAACAGCTGTCACAAAACAGCTGAACCAAACATCTATCAAAAGAGATGTTCAGGTTACTGATGCACCCCCTGCCAATCAATTTAGAAAAGGCAAGGAAAAACAGTCTTACCAAAGGATTCCACACGTTTATGAGGCCTACAAAAGGCCCTCTAAACCCAGAGTGAACAGGCATCCTTTTGGTTACCAGCAGGTGATTGGTCAGGACCCACAACAGTGGTTAGAGAAACACTGTCGTAAAACAGTCCAAACCCCTGACCAAACCACTGTCCATCATTCTGCATCCATCCCAGACACTGTTGAGACCCCATCCAAAGCCCTGCTGGCTTTGGAGACCTTAATGAACTAATCCTTTTACTTCATGTGCAGGGAGCTTCTGCATGCTTTGATAGTCTTTGGTATGTAGATAGTGGAGGCTCCAGGCACAGGACAGGATGTAAATCCCTCCTCAAAGACTTTAAAATCCATGGAGGGGGTGATATATCCTTTGGAAATAATAGTAAAGGGAAAGTTCTGGGGTCTGGTACAGTGCAGTCTGGAAATGTAAAATTTGAAAATGTCAATCTGATAGACAATCTAAAATTCAACCTTCTGAGTGTGTCCCAAATGAGTGACAAAGGGTTTGGGTCATTCTTCACAAAAGATTGTTGTAGGATTGTTGGACCAGAAATGGTCAAAAAGATTGAAGCAATAATCAAAACTGGTCAAACAAAACTTGTTGCTCAAAGAAGTGGCAATGTTTATGTTGTTGATATGTCAAAAGAGTGTCCCAGAGCTGATGCCTGTCTGTTCTCAGCTGCCTCTAACAAAGAGACAGAACTTTGGCACAGAAGGCAGGGGCACACAAATCTTAAGACAATCACTGAAATTTCAAAAAATGGTTTGGTGAGAGGCCTACCACAAAAATTGTTTTCATGTCCTGAACATTGCATTTCCTGTTTAAAAGGAAAATAGCATAAAAGTTCTTACAAGTCCATTGAAGAGTCCAAAACAACCCAGTGTTTGCAAATGCTACACATGGATTTTTTTGGCCCAGTTCAAGTCATGAGCCTCAAGAAGAAAAGATATTGTTTGGTTATTGTTGATGACTTTTCTAGGTTTACATGGACTTTCTTTTTACACTCAAAAGATGAGACTGCAGGCATTTTGCAAGACTTTGTGACACAGGTTGAAAAGCAATTTGACCTTCCAGTGAAAAGCTTCAGGAGTGACAATGGCACAGAATTTAAAAATAAGGAGTTGGATGCCTTCTGTGTGAAGAAAGGGATTGTAAGGCAGTACAGCATCCCTAGAACACCAGAGCAAAATGGGGTTGTTGAAAGAAAGAACAGAACTTTGATTGAGGCTGCCAGAACTATGCTTGCAGATTCAGGTTTGCCATTAACTTTCTGGGCAGAGGCAGTAAACACTGCCTGCTATGTCCAGAACAGAGTTTTAATAAACCCCAGGCACAAAAAGACTGCTTATGAAATTCTGTATAAAATCAAACCACTGATCTCATATTTCAAGGTGTTTGGCTGCCCATGCTTTATTTTGAACTTAAAAGATTCCATTTCAAAATTTGCAGCCAAAATTGATTGTGGTTATCATTTGGGATACTCAACCACTGCCAAGGCCTACAAAGTGTTCAATACACGGACCAAGGCAGTGGAGGAGACTTTGAATGTTAAGTTCAATGAACTTTCATCAATGAAAATCCCAGCAAACCCTGCAGATCTGTTTGATCTTGAAAAATTTACTTTTGAAAATACTGCTGTCAAGACTAACAGTGCAGGTCCATCAGAGGATACAACACCAGACTATGGGTATGAAATCATCATCCCTCAAAGGTCTGCCACAAAGGGAAAAGCACCAGCTGTTCAAAACAGTTGTCAAAGCTCAACCACTGCTACCTCAACAGTTGTTGACCAGAGTAGCCCATCCACCACTGCTTCCACATCCTCAAACACTGCTGACAAAAGTCCTCAAACAGTGGATAAAAGTCAGCAGTTGTCCACTTCATTACCTCCTATTCCACCACCCTTTGAAGCCAATGCTGGGTCATCAAAGTCACCAGCAGTGGTTAGCTCAGATGATACACATTTGCAGCCTTCACCAACAAATGCCATCATACCATACCAAGGAGATTTAATCTTCTTGAGATCTCATCCACCTGATCAAATCATTGGCAACATAAATGAAGGGGTGCTCACAAGAAGCCAAACCCAGAACATTTGTCTTTTTGCTGGTTTTCTATCACTCCATCAGCCAGTCAAGTACCAAGAGGCACTGAAAGACAACAGCTGGGTAGAAGCCATGCAAGAGGAACTCCAACAGTTTAAAAGACAACAAGTATGGGAGCTTGTACCACTACCAGAAGAGGTTAGTCCCATTGGCACAAAGTGGGTCTTCAAGAACAAAACTGATGAAAGGGGTATTGTTGTCAAGAATAAAGCCAGGCTTGTGGTTCAAGGTTACAGACAGGAAGAGGGGATTGATTATGATGAAACATTTGCCCCTGTCGCAAGATTGGAAGCCATTAGACTGTTCCTGGCCTTTGCTGTCAACCACAATATGAAGGTGTTTCAAATGGATATCAAAAGTGCTTTCCTCTATGGTACAATTCAAGAAGAGGTGTATGTTTGTCAACCTCCAGGTTTTGAGGATCCATTTTATCCAGATCATGTCTACAGGCTAAACAAAGCCTTGTATGGCTTGAAACAAGCACCAAGGGCCTGGTATGAAACTCTTTCCAACTTCCTACTCTCAAATGGTTTCAAAAGAGGTACCATTGATAAAACACTGTTTTTAAAATGGAGAGGGAAGGATTTAATGATTGTCCAGATTTATGTGGATGACATTATTTTTGGAAGCACATGTAACTCAATGTGTGAAGAGTTTAGGGAACTCATGACAGCTGAGTTTGAAATGAGTGCAATGGGTGAGCTGCAATGCTTTCTTGGTCTCCAAGTTCAGCAAATGCAAAATGGAACTTTCATTCATCAAAGCAAATATGCTAAAGAACTTTTGACCAAATTTGATATGAATGATTGTAAACCATGCAGCACACCCATGGCAACAAATAAGCTGGTCATGTCTGATGAAAAAGATGAGCTGATTGACCAAACACTTTATAGAAGCATGATTGGGTCTTTATTGTACCTAACTGCATCTAGACCAGACATCATGTTTGCAACATGTGTCTGTGCAAGAAGTCAATCAGCTCCCAGAAAATCAAATCCCATTGCTGTAAAAAGGATCTTCAGATACATAAAAGGTGCTCCCACACTTGGTATCTGGTATCCAGCTAATGGGAATATCAAGCTTTCAGGCTTTTCAGACAGTGACTTTGCTGGATGTAACACCACAAGGAAGTCCACATCAGGAGGGTGCCAATTTCTAGGTGATTGCTTAGTTTCTTGGCAAAGCAAAAAGCAAGCAGCAGTTTCAACATCCATTGCTGAGGCTGAATACATTGCTGCTGCAAGCTATACAGCCCAACTCCTGTGGCTTCAAAATCAGTTGCTGGATTTTGGTATCACTGCCTTAAAGACACCACTCATGTTGGACAGCCAGGCAACAGAAAATATCATCAAAAATCCAGTTTCCCATTCAACCACCAAACACATCGACATCAGACATCACTTTGTGAGGGATTGCTATGAAAAAGGTTTGATTTCTCTGCATCATGTCCCAACTAAAGACCAGTTGGCAGATGTGCTCACAAAAGCACTTGATACAGCCACTTTTGAAAGCTTGGTCTCTAGAATTGGGATGCTAAACATGGAATAACAAGCAAAATCTTGTTTTTCTATGCATCAAAGCATCAAAATGTTTTCAGAAAATCAAAATCCATCCTTAAAAAGAGCTAAAAATGAAATTTACATTAAAATCCTTAAAAGTCTGCCATTAACCACTGATTGTTCAAAAGTCTGCTCTACTTCAAAAGCCTGTCCACCGCTGAAAGTCAACCCCTATTCTCTCATTCCTTTGATAAACTCTGTTGTTCAAAAGCAGTGTTTTATCCACTGATATGCTATCCACTGATAGTGAAAATCATCCACTGCTCTACTACCACTGCTTTCATCAGTCACTTTCATAAAAGTACTGTCCTTCACTTTCACCAGGGGTTGTCATGTGGGCAGTACATAGTGGTCAGACTTTTTGTAACGGCTGCCACATCAGCATTCACTTCCTTCCCTATAAAATCCCCCACTCACCACCAAAACAGGGTTTTACTGTCGAATTGAATTCCTAAAAATTCTCTTCTCAAAGCAGTTTTTCATCTCATCTTTCACAAATTTCTTCGATCATTCTCTTCAAAAATGACAAAATCGAAGCCTTCCACAAAACCTACTTCCAAATCATCATCGAAAACAGCCTCTAAAAAGGCAATCTCCACTGAAATCCCATATAAACCATCTCACAATCTCCTGGGTCTTCTCACAAAACCAGGAACCACCAATGTTTTCGATTCCATCATTGACACCATGGCAAAATCAAAGTACAAAACTTTGTTCACCGTCGATGCACCAATCTATTTGGAGACCCAAAGGGAGTTCTGGAAGAATGCAACCCTTGAAAAACAAGGAGACACTGCAACCACCATACACTCTTCTATAAAGGGTAAAGCTATCCAAATCACGCCACAATCCATTTCAGAGGTCTTTCAACTCGGTGATCTGGAAGGTAAAACTTCTTTCACTAAAAACGAGTTACAAACTGACTTCATTGAAAGAGGGTATGAAGCCACAATGATGAAGAAACTTACCTTACAAAAAGGTTATTTTCCTTCTGCAACCAGATTTTTATTTCATACCCTCCTACTATGTGTTTCAAATAAAACCACTTCTTTCAATGAAATCCCTTTAAAGATTCAAAATCTGGGATATGCAATTCTTCAAAAAGAAAATTTTAACTATTCTCGGGAAATTTTTAAAGATTTGGATAATAATGTTGAAACAAAATCATTCTTACTGTTTCCAAGGTTTTTAAGTTACTATTTTGCAAAGAAATTCAGTAAGGATGATTTAGCTGCAATAAACCAAGGTGATTCTACTCAAATAAACAGTTTAACAACTGAAACTTTTTCAAGAATGTTAGCACCTTGCAAAACACAAGCAGAGGTGCCTGAGCAGATTTTAGCAGTTACAACTGCTCCTCAGGTATCTGCTGCTGAGCCCACTGCTCAAGGTGATCAAAGCAGCAGACCAACTGTTTTGAAACTCACACCTACAATCCACAAAAAGCCACACAAAAAGAAAAATCAAAAACCCCCCAAACCAATCAAAAAAGGCAACTCTGGAGGATGAGATACCAGAGCAAATGCCTGTGACAACACAAAAGTCACAAGAAACCACTGCTGCTTCTTCCTCACAGCAGTTGGTACAAATATCTCAACCCATAACCGAAACTCCTCCTGCTTCTTCACAAAAAGAACAGGTTGTACAAATAGGGTCTCCACATCATGATGCTCTGGAAACACTTGTTTCTATCATCCACAGCTCAATACCCGGGGCAAATCCACTTTCTACACCACCCATCACATCCACAATTCCCTCACCAACTAAACTGCTGTTGGATGCAATTGATTTGAACCAGGCACTAACCAGTCCTTCTCACTCACCTATCAATGAGAATATACCTCAACAACTGACTGGGTCTGATGTCTCAATCTTTGCTAACCCACCAACACAACCTGAGGAGGTTACACCCCTTGAGTTACAAGTAACTCTTGGTGGTAGTCCAAGTGAAGCAGCCACTACAACTGTTGAACCCACTGGTTTACAGTTGGACAGTGGTTACATTAATAAGACTTCCTTGGAGGCAATTCCTTACATAGCACCTCTGCCAACCATCGGTGGATTTATTTATCCTACTGGCAACATCAAAAGGTTGTCAAGTGTTGAAGGAAGAAGACCCCAGTACCAAGAAAAAGGGGCATCAGTGGTTAATGCTTGGAGTACACTCCCTACATCAACTACTGATAAAACCACTGCTAGTGGGAAATCAGATGATCCCATTAACTTGGGTGATGGTTTAAAGTACCAGAAATTGACGGATCGTATTGAAAAGCTTGATAACTCTGTTGCAGAACTCAAAGATATGCTACAACAGGTGTTACAAGTACAAAAGGTACAATCAACTGCTGTTCCATCTCAAGCACCCGCTCCACAAAAAGCACCTGCTACAAATGAGCTCTGGAATTTGTTTCAACCTTTTCTCCATCAACAAGCAAAATTAGCAGATCAGCAACATGAAAAACATGTCCAACAGCTGAGAAATGCAATGGAGTCAAGGTTCAAGAACACTCAGGCTGATCTAAAGGCTCTCAAAACTCAGATCCTGCACACCACTGGCACTGCTCCTCCAAAAGTTCGCTTCATTTACCAACTTCCCCCAGATAATGCCAAAAAGGGGGAGAAAATTCAGGAGTGGAAAAAGAAGGGAATAGAGGATGGTCTCTACATTGAACCAGAAAATGCTAACATGACCAAACAAATCCCTTTGCCAGATGGAAGCAAGAAAATTGATGTGACCACAAATGCACTGGCAGAAGCAGCTGCAAGTGTAAAAAGGGATAGAGAGGCCAAAAAGAAAGCCAGGGTGGATTATCCGGATCAGGGTACTTCAGGGTCAAAAGATGATGAAAATCTTGTTGATGAAAAGAAGAAGCCTACAAGAAGAGTAAGGCTACCCAAATCCATTCCAACCAGACGTTCAAAGTCTGCTCCAAAACCACCACCTAAAACAGCTGTTGTAACTCCTGTTGTATCAACTACAGTCGGTACTTCAGTGGTTTCAACATCTGCTCCCACTTCAACACACACCACTTCAACACACACCAAATCCACTGCCTTACCACCATTACCACCAAAAACAAAATCACCTCCTGCCAAAAGGCAGAAGACAGTAGTTGTTAAAACATCTGCTGTAATGACAACAGTGGTTGGAACACCAGTTGTTTCAACAACTGTTAGTCAATCACAAACCACTGTCACTACATCCACCACCACTGTACCATCCAAGAGATGATAAAAGGAGATGAACTTGTAAAAGAAGGCATAAAGAAAATGATCATAGAAACTCTTGGTTTGGATCAAACTGCAAATACTGCTCAGCCAGTTATGAATAGGCCAGCCTCACCAAATACCTTTGCAAATAAACATCTCCCAAGAAACCCACCAGGCTCAAAAATACTAAAGTGGGAAACTGACAAACAGACCTGCGTATTGACTTTGCTCAGGTCTGGTGGAGAAGTGGAGAAAATATCAAGGGAACAAGCTCTTGGCCCGAGTCTTGAAGATTTGCAGGATCTCCTTGATCTTCCACTTAGCAGGGATGATGAAGACACAGATGCCCTAGACTTTGAACTACAATTTAAAGGTCAGATAAGGGAACTGTTGATGAGGCAATAAAGAATTCCACAATAATGAAGAGTTTTGGCATTATCTGTTCCAGGGGGAGATTGTTGGGATTGAACCATATCAGAGGAACAGATAATTAAAGCCAAAACTGGATCAGAACAGTGGATCCAGAATAAGCAGATGTTTACATACAAATCTCTCCCCTTGAAAGTGGTTTCATATCTGCTGACCTCCTATCTGCTGATCTTACAAAGTGCTGACCTACAACTGCTACTCAAGTAAAGACCTGATGGAAGACTAAAGCCCTGCTGATTCTATCTACTGCTTTGAGTCAAGCACTGCTGATCCGGACAAGTACTGCTGGGTTCACAGCAGTGGAAAGTTGCAGCAGCTGATCTATAGTCTGTCTTGTAAAGTAATGTAATAGCAGTAGTTAACATAGCAGTGTTTGTATAGATCAGAGGTTAGAGTTTGTTAGGAGGTTAGATGTCACTTTCATGGTGACGTCAGCTAAGATGCTCAGTGGTTTGCAAGTGCCTATAAATAGTTCAGTACTTTGTACTGTTCTATTAGCTCTTTTGCATCATCGTCTTCTTTGCACGAACAAACAACTGAGCTCTGGCTGAGGGGGAGTTTGCATTCATTCATCAATCATTGTAATCGTTATTGAAATAAATTCAATCTTCCGATTCATTGTGAAAAGATGTTTGATCAAAGTATTACTCTCGTTTGATTGTATGCAAAGTTTGTTTTCATCATAATTCCGCTGCACACTCATCCATCTTCATTTTAATTACAAGCACAAAATACAATCAGAAACAAACTCAGATCCAACAAGTTGCCATACAGTGGGACCCAAATGCGTCCGGTTACATAGTAGGCGCCGTCTTCCTTTTGTTCTAACCGTTGCCTTGAGCCGCGTAGGGCTTCAGCCCTGACGTTTTCTGGTTTCAATGCTTCTACCTGAGCATCTCGTATCTGTGCCGGAAGACTAGACTGGATAGTAAGCTGTAATGCTCGTACGCGTCTAGGTATAGTGTCTTTTCGACTAAGGGCGTCAGCCACAACATTGGCTTTGCCTAGATGGTACTTGATGGCACATTCGTAATCGTTCAGTAGTTCGACCCATCGGCGTTGACGCATGTTCAATTCCTTCTGCTTGAAGATATGTTCGAGACTCCTGTGATCGGTGTAGATGGTGCACTTGGTACCGTACAGGTAATGTCTCCATATCTTAAGCGCGAAAACCACAGCTCCCAGCTCTAAATCGTGCGTAGTATAGTTCTTTTCGTGAATCTTAAGTTGGCGTGAGGCGTAAGCAATGAATTTATCCCGTTGCATCAATACACAACCAAGACCCTGAATTGATGCGTCGCAGTAGACCACAAAATCATCTGTGCCCTCTGGCAATGAGAGAATAGGTGCACTGCAGAGTCTATCCTTTAAGTGCTGAAAAGCTGTTTCCTGTGTATTACCCTAACGATAAGTAACACCTTTCTGTGTCAGTAGTGTAAGCGCTGTGCAATCTTTGAGAAGTCTTTGATGAACCTTCTGTAGTAACCTGCTAAACCCAAGAATTGGCGAATTTCTGTTGGTGTACGGGGTGCAGGCCAGTTCTTGATCGAATCTACCTTGGATGGATCAACATGAATCCCATCCTTGTTTACCACATGGCCTAGAAAGTGGACTTCACGAAGCCAGAAGTCGCATTTCGAAAACTTGGCGTACAACTGTTCTGTTCGAAGGAGTTCCAAAATAGAGTTAACTGCCATTTTCGTCCCTGTGGTTTGGTCACTTTGGCCATTTCAGTCCATTTCTCAAAAATGCGCCATTTTCGTCCCCCACGTTCTGGAAAGGTGCCATTTCAGTCCAAAAATCATAACCCAGTTAAGTCAGTTTGTAAATAAGGACTGATTGTGTAAATTTGTAACATAAAGGACTGATTGTGTAAATTTGAAAAATGGACTGAAATGGCAGTTAACACCACCACCACTAGCCCTGCCACCACCACCACTCCGCTGCCACCACCACCACCGCCACCACCGCCACCACCGCCACCACAGCCCTGCCACCACCACCACTCCGCTGCCACCACCACCACCACCACCGCCACCACCACCACTCCGCTGCCACCGCCACCACCACCACTCCGCTGCCACCACCACCACCACCACTCCGCTGACATGGGTTTCTAATATTGCCTGAATTCGGATGAAGTTGCAGGTTCCGGTGAAGTGTTTCGATTTACCTGAATTCGGATGAAGTAGCTGATGACGATGATGAAGATATGGAGTTTTGAATCTGAAGTGTTTCGGATCAATCGAGATTGGCAGGACTTCTGCTTTTCGGGTAATGTGGACTAACCAACTTCTTTTCTACATCTTCAAACTTGGCAGTAGCCCATGGTGCAGTTCCTACAGTCTTAGCTGAGCTGGGACCATCTATTGTGAGTGATGATGCTTCATGACTAGAGGCATACCACATGTTACCACATGCATTACACTCGAGCTGCAATCATAAAACAATCAGAATCAATAGTGATTCTTCAACTTATATCTTTGATAGTTTGATTTGCCAATATTACCATGAGCATGGGTTTCTAATAATTCTATAAACTTAGTACACAGGATGGAGCAAGAACCTGGTATCGATCTGCATGTCCACCTGATATGATCTCTACTAATCGCACTTTTTTCTCCATGCATCTTTTACAACTCTTGATCGCACAAGCCAAAGATAATCGCACAAGATCCCGTAGTCGCGGTGGTGGCGGTGGTGGCAGTGGTGGCGGTGTGGCTGTGGTGGCGGTGGTGGTGGCAGTGGCTGTGGTGGCTGTGGTGGCGGTGGTGGCGGTGTGGCTGTGGTGGCGGTGGTGGTGGCTGTGGTGGCGGTGGTGGCGGTGTGGCTGTGGTGGCGGTGTGGCTGTGGTGGCGGTGGTGCTGTGGTGGCGGTGTGGCTGTGGTGGCGGTGGTGGCGGTGGTGCTGGTGGCAGCGGAGTGGTGGTGGCAGCGGAGTGGTGGTGGTGGCAGCGTGGTGGCTGTGGTGGCGGTGGTGGCGGTGGTGGTGGTGATGGCAGCGGAGTGGTGGTGGTGGCAGGGCTAGTGGTGGTGGTGTTAACTGCCATTTCAGTCCATTTTTCAAATTTACACAATCAGTCCTTTATGTTACAAATTTACACAATCAGTCCTTATTTACAAACTGACTTAACTGGGTTATGATTTTTGGACTGAAATGGCACCTTTCCAGAACGTGGGGGACGAAAATGGCGCATTTTTGAGAAATGGACTGAAATGGCCAAAGTGACCAAACCACAGGGACGAAAATGGCAGTTAACTCTCCAAAATAAGTCGTAAATGCTGCTCGTGTTCCTCCTGACTCTTAGAGTAGATCAGAATGTCGTCGATGAATACAATCACAAGCTTATCCAGGTAGGGCTTGCACACTCTGTTCATAAGATCCATGAAGACTGCAGGTGCGTTTGTTAACCCGAATGGCATGACCAGGAACTCGTAGTGGCCGTAGCGAGTTCTGAATGCTGTTTTGGAGACGTCCTCGTCCCGGAATCTCAGCTGATGGTAGCCTGACCTCAGATCAATCTTTGAATAGTAGCTCGACCCTTGCAGCTGGTCGAACAAGTCGTCAATGCGTGGAAGAGGATAGCGATTCTTTACGGTCACCTTGTTTAGTTCTCGGTAGTCGATGCACATACGGAAGGTACCGTCCTTCTTCTTTACAAATAATACTGGAGCTCCCCAGGGCGAAGAGCTAGGACGAATGAAACCCTTATTCAAGAGTTCTTGCAATTGTTTGGACAGTTCTTCCAGTTTGGTTGGAGCTAAGCGATAAGGTGCTCGAGCTATGGGTGCTGCTCCAGGAGCTAGCTCGATCTGAAATTCGACCTGGCGATGAGGCGGTAGCCCAGGTAAATCTTCAGGAAACACTTGAGGAAAATCGCGTACTATTGGAATATCCTCTAATCTCTTCTCTTTCGCTGATGCGTCTGTAACAAGTGCTAAGATAGCAGTGTGGCCCTTTCGCAAACACTTCTGAGCCTTCAGGAAGGAGATGATGCCAACCACGGCACCACTCTTGTCACCTTGAACTTCAAGAGGTTCTTTACCAGAACGGGGAATACGAAAAATCTTCTCCTTGCATAGGATCTCCGCTTGTTGTTGAGATAACCAATCCATACCAATGACGATGTCAAAACTACCCAGAGCTATGGGAATGAGATCGATAGAGAAAGTCTGACCAGCGAGGATAAGATTACAACCCTGAACTACGTGTGTGGCCTCTAGACTTTTACCGTTAGCTAACTCTACGACATGTTTGGTGTTCAAAAGTGTTGGTGCGCGTTTATGCATTTGGCTAACTTTCAGAGACATATAACTGGTATCCGCACCCGAATCAAATAATACAGTAACATAAAAGTCATCGAGAAGAAACTTACCCATAACCACATTAGGATCGTTCCTTGCATCACCCTGACCCAGCACAAATGCACGACCCCTAGCACCATTGTCGTTATTGTTTCCCCCATTGTTGTTCCCGTTGCCCTGATTATTGTTGTTGTTATTCTGATTCTGGTTTAACTGGGGGCAGTCCCGCTTGAAGTGGCCTTCAGCCCCACATTGAAAGCATCCCCTATTGCCTCGCTGTTGTTGTTGTTGTTGTTTTCGTGGAGCGGGTGGTTGTTGTTGCTGGTTCTGATTAGCAGGTCATGAGCTCTTGCAATCTTTAGCCTCATGACCCATCTTGAGACACCGCTGATAACAACCCTTGTTGCACTGGCCATTGTGGTGCCTGTTGCATGTATTGCACCTTGGGAGATTTCCTCTATATCCACCCTGTCTTTGACTACCAGAAAATTGCTGACCAGGGCTCTGGTAGTTATCAGTCTTCCGCTGCTGTGCCTGAGACTGAGCTGTAGCTGAACCCTTGCTGGAATCCCCATCCCATTTCCGCTTATTGTCACTAGGAGTAGCGGAAGTAGTAGCATTAGTAGCACTGATACGTTTGGGCAGCTTGTTTTGTTCGACAGCCTGATCTGTGAGGCGATGAGCAAGACGAGTAACATCCTGGATAGTAGCAAGGTTGGCCGATGTCACATGACTTTGAATTTCCGGTACTAGCACTTTGAGATACAACTCAATACGCTTGATAGGGGGGTCCACCATGGTTGGACACAAGATGGCCAGCTCGTTTGACCTTTTCGTATACGCCTCAATCTCTGACCCCGTCATTTTCAGATTAAAGAACTCCACTTCTAACTTGTGGATGTCATCACGTGTACAGTATTCTTGCTTGATTAGTTCCTTGAAATCGTTCCAAGGGGTGGCGTTAGCAGCTGCCAACCCTAACATCTGAACTTGCGCATTCCACCAAGTCAGCGCAATGCCTTCTAGAGTACCAGTGGCATACTTCACCCTGCGAGCCTCAGGGCATTCACACATCTCAAATACGGACTCGAGCTTTTCAAACCAATGGAGGAGTCCAACTGCTCCTTCCGTGCCACTGAATGTGCTAGGACGACAGTCCATGAAAGTCTTGAAGGTGCAAACAGGTGGCTGAGCGTGCTGACCTGTTGTGTATAAGAATCAGGACAAGGTTAAACACAAGAGTTGGTTTAGGAGTGTAGGATCTAAAGATCCTAGTGTGAGTTACGACTGCAGGGTATACCTCCTGCTTGTGCGACTGCAAGTGCCGCAGCAACTTGTTTGTTAATCAGAGCCGTCAGCTGGGCTTGAGTCATGTTAATGCGTCCAGCCATGATCTTCATATCAAAGGCAACATAAGTGAGAGAGGTTCGCGAGAAATGCGATGACAGAAGAGTGTAAGCACACAAGTGTTCTCAAGCAATAGTTGTTACGTTTATCTAAGCATACCATGAGCAAAGTTCTATGTAATCTAGCAAGTAGGCAATGTAAACATGAACATTATTACCTATAGTGTTGAGTCTTGCACGTGGAGTGAAGCGTCGTTGTGGATCGTTGAGCACTGTTCAGGTTATAGTCTGGTTTTAACAAAACTTTTTCCCTTATTAAAACCAAGTTCACTATAACCAATGGCTCTGATACCAATCTGTCACACCCCCAAAATCCACACGCGGAGTATCACCGCATGGAGGCGTGACATGACCAGGATCAAGCCACCAATCATATTGAACAATGTAATTAGTAAATGTAATTCAACCAAACAATATGAAAGGTGTTCAAAACAAAAGTATAGTATCAATGTTTAGCGGAAGCATAAATGTAAAACCCAACATAAGTAATAAGTTTGAAATGTCATAAATGTTTTAACATGGCATCCACGATCCATGTCCCACAACGACTGTGCCTCCCCGTGCAAGCTCCATGAGTACCTAACGACCTGCAAGGCATGTAACAACGAGTCAACAACAAAGTTGAGCGAGTTCACAGTTGGTTGTTTAGTTATAGTATTCGTTCATAAATCATTTGTTCGCTTGTACCAGGTATCGTATTAATTCGTATCGCGGTCTCCCAGACATGTGTACGAAGGTTAGTGGGGGTTTCCCATGTATCCTAGACTAGTTGTATTTGTATTTGTATCGCGGTCTCCCAGACATGTTTGCAAAGATTAGTATTCGTATCGCGGTCTCACAGACATGTTTGCGAAGATTAGCATTTGTATCACGGTCTCACAGACATGTGTGCGAAGATTAGTGGGGGCTTCCCGTGTTTTACTAGTCTAGCTGTATCTATAGGTGTCCTACACCAAATGAGGTCAGTGGTATGTATTTCAGTAGTGATGTAAGTACAAGTAATCATTCAATCCCATTCCCAACCCCGGGAATCCCATGCCTTGGTAAGAGTGTGAACTCACCTTGGTTTGCTCGGTATGCTAAACTATGCTCACAAGTAATCAATCAAGTCCTATACAAGGCACGTATACTTAATCAGTTCAAGTTCGTAAAGTTTCGCATGCAATCAATGCCACAAAGTGTTTGGCCGTTAACATCATGCATCAAACAACAGTCAATCAAGTTCACATAATTCATGCTTCACATAGTTGATTACTCAGTCTATTACATCCATTAGTATACTTAACAAAAGTAACACACTTAACGGAGTTAAGATGCTTGACAGAATCATACTTAACAGTAATTAACATTCTTAGCAGAGTTAACATAATTAACTGGATTAACCATCTGACGGAGTTAAGAACTAACAGAGTTACATACTAACAAGTTTAATAACTAACAGTGTTACAGTACACAAAGCAGATGTGGCGAAATCACTTTGGGCCGAAAACACATTTGGGCCGAAAACACTTTTTGGCGAAATCATTATGGACGAAAACCCTTTGGTTTTCGTCGAATCTAAGGTGTGACGAAAACACAAGTGTTTTCGTCTTAACCTTGTGTTTTCGTGGTTCTTAATCATCACCACTAGCAGTTATGAGTTTCCAAAACCCTAAATAATTCTAACAGTTACAAGATCAAATCATCATTTTATCATAAGAATCAGCATCACTTGGATCCATTCAAATAACAGTTATACATAATCATTTACCATCCATATTATTATGATCATCAAGCATTAGTTGGACATGCACTGGAACCTAAACAATCATTACGACATGTACAGCTTGATTCCTCGGTTTATGTTATGCCGCCTAAATCAAAGAATTGATTAACTATATTATTCCACAAAAGTCAAGATCTCACATGGATCAATCATTACCCACTGACTCATAGCATCATTACTTTTATCAAATCCAACATCCATGACCGACAATTGTTAATGTTTACATGCTGTTATTTGTACTAATATATGTAGTGGGCTGCAGCTTTATTCACATGACACATACATTCTAACAAGTCACCTAGATTCATCACATAATGTCAAACATACAAATATATACTGATCAAATCATGTATTCGAACTCAGAACATCATGAACATCTAACTCAGAATATCAGATTAGTTACCTCAAATGTGGAAGACACTAGCCGAAACACGAATGATCAAATCAGGGAATCAACTTCGAACGAGAGAAAGGCAGCCGTCGGTTTCACAGAAAAACGAGAGAGGGAGTGATAGGTGTCTAGGGTTTTGCCGAAAACTGATCTCGCGTACAGGTTATAACTAAAACTCTATTAGCCGATACTGGGCCAAGCCCACTGTTGTTTTCGTTGGCCTTATGATGGACGAAAACACACAAAGTGTTTTCGTGAGTGGGTGATTTCATGAAGGGGTAATTGGCAAGGATCCTAGTTTTATTAATTATACACAACACATCATTAACACACAAAATATATAAATCACATACACACTTATATAATGCACACCAAACATATATATAAAACACACTTCGAAATTAAGTACAAGGTTAAGTCGAATTGAGACCTTGAAAACTCGAGTTGTCACACCCTCATAGTTCCTCTCAAGGAACTCACAACCGACAACCAGCTGCGATTCGTCGAGGAACCAGTAGAGATTACGGATCGAGATGTTAAGATCCTCAAGCGTACCAGGATACCTCTGGTCCGAGTTCGTTAGAATGCTCGTCGTGGCCCAGAGTATACCTGGGAACGAGAAGACCAAATGAAACTCAAGTATCCCCAACTGTTTAAGAAAAACGCAACCACTACTGACGCTGAAGCTACTGCAGAATTTCGGGATGAAATTCCAAATCAACGAGGGGATGATGTGACACCCCAGGAAAAAATCAGGAAAACAACGCAACTTAACTAGCTTCCTCAGTAACCACGCGCTAAATTTCGGGACGAAACTCCCTTAACAGGGGGTGAATGTGACAACCCTCAAATTTACATGTAATCGTACAATCTATTATTGCTAATTAAAGTACTTAATGACTGTGCTGCATCATTTAACTGCTTTCTGATATCTGTGTTATACTTACATGTATTTGTTATCATACTAGTAATGTACAGAAAAGTTACTAAATAGTCCTGTGTGATTTCCTAAGTGTTAGAAATTAAAAACGTTACAAAAATATATATATAGAACGCTTTACGGATTAATTAAGCAGTTTAACGGAACAGTATCGAACCGAACAACCGGACTTTACCCGGAACATAAAAATAATGTCAATGACATTGTTTACACCTTTCTGAGCTAGTTAGGGTCTCCGAACACCCAAACACCCGTTATATTACACTACACACATAATACTCTAATTAACACCATTGGAACTTAACTAGTTACTAACCATCCATTTGAAAACAAACCATAAACCCCCCCCCCCCCCTAACCGAACGGTCACCACAAGGGTGACACACCCTTGTCCTTGTTGATTATTTTAATCCTTATGCTTAGTATCTAGTAGACATATTATCTTATGGTTAATAGGAGAATTGGTTTATAAGTTAATCTAAGAGATCAAGACCTTCATTTCCACAAAACACTCCACATCTCTTGCTCTCTTTCTCTCTTGACCGTCCACCACCACCACACCTCCAAACCACCACCATCAAGCTTCTTTCAAGCCATTCTCTTACATACCAAGGTGCAAGGTGACATACGAGGAGGCTCGGTGCTTTCGGAATCTCAAGAACCTCTCTACGTTGCTTTTATCCACCTTGTTTACGCTTTGATACTTCCCTAGCCTTGAGCTAGTGGTAAGAACTTAGATCCGTTCATTCTTTATGTTATTTAAGTGGTTAATAGATGTTTGATGATGAAAATCCATGAACACTAAAGAACCATGAACAAAGTCTCGCATATAAACTAACTTGTAATGAAATATTGATGAAACATGATAAAGTGATGATAAACTGAAGTTGTCTTGATTATGTTACTGATTTACTTGCTGATCTACTTGTAATATTGATGTTTGACGTTGTTGTGATCACTAAACATGCTAACGGAATCAATCGAACGCGATTTAGAGTGTTAAAGACTGAAAACAGTAGGCTGTTTGGTAATTACAGCCAACTTCAGTTGGCTGTAACAGAACCATAACTTAATGAGAAATGTATTTTCTGAAGTCTAGGGTTATGTACTATGAAATATGGTTCTAATGACACCGGAATCATAATTTTTGGACTTCGTTTACTATTTTTAAAGCGTCATTTTGTAACAGCAGCTAGAGCTGCATTTTTCTGCTGAAAATATGCGTTTTGTTTTCTGTCATAACTTGAGTTCTGTGTAGAGTTAGATCATGAAACTTGTACTGTAGATGACCACCGATGTATTTGTAATTCTTTCACTGGAATTTCGTAAATCGGACGCTCGATGAATTTTAAATAAATTATTCCGTGGACTGTGGTCAGAAAAAGTTAAATCTGAGTTCAGTCCAGAAAATGAATTTTTATAAAATATTAGTAATGAACTAGACCCCGATATTTTTACAAAATAAAATTTGGAACGTTTAAGACATTCTGTAAAAATTTGGGAATTTTTGGAATAAGTTAACTATTTTATTAAAATGTCCGAAAACAGCCCGGTTTTGAATATTTAAGCTGAAACGACATAAGTTGTAATTTGCGTGTCTAAATGTCGAGTATGCTATCTGTGAATGATCTAACATGTTATATGTGTTATATGCATTATTGTATGCTTGCTTATGAGTGGGGAATGGATGGGAAGTATATATGGGCATAAACAGTTAAAGTGATGCATGTTATGTGATAGATACGTGTAGGAACTTTGTGCTCTATTTGTAAATCACTAAATGACTAACTGGTAATCATATTAGGATGTGATTGACCGACCTTGACTGTTAGCTATATTTGAGAATCTAACCGAGTAAACCGAGGTGAGTTCACACTTTCTACAAGGCATGGGATTCCCGGTGGTTTGGGAATGGGTTAAAGAATTTAAAACTAAATCTACATATCCCCTTGGGAAGATATGTACGGCCATCCTCCTTGGGTAGGATGCCATTATTAATCCTACGAATTCTCCTGGTGCAGAATACGTACGTTCGTCCTCCTGGTGTAGGACAACAACCTTAAAAACTAGCTAGACAAAACTCTATCAATAAGCCCCTCTTCATTATATCGACTTAATCGCCGAGGCCAATGGCGAGCGGGTCATTAGTTAATAGCGCTATTAGGTTTAACAAACCTCACACCGTGCCGGTCGGACGGGCGTGTACTAATGGACTATGGCAGATTATCAGTGATGATAGACGCTGATATAGGGCACAACTTATTTGCGTAGTAGTCGATATCATACCGTCTAGTAGTTCACACGGGGAAAGCCCCCACTGATTATGGTTATGGTTTGGGTAATGAAAAAAGGAACTGGTTAAACATACTTTCAACTACGGGGTAACCCCCATGGCAATTAAGCCAACGAAAGTCAAACCACGTTTTTCAGAGACAACTTAAAACTAAACAACCAAACGTGAACTCACTCAACTTTGTTGTTGACTCGTTGTTACATGCCTTACAGGTCACTAAACGCTTGGAGCTTGCACGAGGAAGGAGTCGTTGTGGTGTACGGACTGTTATGTTCCGTGCTTATTATTTAAATCCTTATGAACTTATTAAACTTGCGTTTTGAACTTTAACTTATAAACTATGGACTTATGCTTTTGGATTTACCTTTATGCTTCCGCTGTTTAAACTAAACATGGTTAACTAACGTTGGTCACCAATCGTATTGTGGTTGGTCTTATTTACTTAATTACGATGTTCAATATGATTGGTGGCTCGATCCTGGTCACGTCACGCCTCCAAGCGGTGGTACTCCGCATGGTGGATTTTGGGGGTGTGACAACGTTCGTTTGTGCTTCGATCACTTGTGAATTAATACAAACATGTTCCTCTTCATCTCTAGCTTCCTTATTCTAGCCGCTTTTTTTCTTTTTCTAACCTCTTTCTAACTTCTTATTTCCCGTATCTAGCTGTTGGAGTGTTGCTATTTTAAGGGTGGTTGTCGCTGGTCTTCAATCTTAAAAACAAAAAGAACAAACATTTTTTCTTGCATCAGCAGTCTATTCTTTCTTATCCAGAAGCAAGAATTTTCCAGGCTTTAAATCCGTAAGCATAACACCTAAAGAATGAAATCTTCCACAACACCAACAATTGTTCTTGTAAGCTCAGACCCCTTTTTTTCAGTATAATGTCCAATTTGAATAATCCTATCAAAAAGCTCGCCACGCACACATAATTCCTAACATGAACCGCGATTGCATCCTCATAAGCCGCTTTCATTGCTATAACATTCGGCTGATCCGCCAAATGATGCGTTATTTGATCTACTTCGGTCAACTTTTTTTTGTAATCGATTTGCAAGCATATAGTTGACCAGTTGACTTTTCTATACAAAGAAAAGTTGTACCAAATTGCGCTTGGCCTAATTTCTTCCCCAAAGTGAGAAATTCCTTTAGAGACCCAGTTTTTATTTGTAAGATTGAATCATTTCTAAGCCTAGCACTTGATACCCGTTCCATTTGGGGACCTTTTTTGGGCTTCATGGGTTGTTCTTGTTTCTTTTCGGGTTTCAAAATCGTTATTTATTCTGGGGCAATCGTTGATGGGTTCGGCTTCTAGGGCTGGCCAGTGAACAGGCTCGGCTTATAAAATCAATACCTTATTAGAAAATATCCAATGGGTATCAGCATTCCATGTGGCTGCTCTTTTGTCATCATTGATCCACAAACCTGTACATGTATAATTGAAAGTCAAAATCAGTGGTTTAAAAACAAAATTTGATAGAAATTTTTTAACTTTGTTAGCATCCTTTGACTTTCACAGTCAACGCGCTTCTTAGAGAATAAACATGTGACACTTAGAAACTTTTGATATTTTTTCCCACTGATGTGCCCCATGTATGATTTTGTTTAAAATTATAAATCTTCAATATTCAATCGGAATCTAAAGAGCAACTAAACTTCTATTATGTTCATGAAGTATGGAAAAACAGTATTTAATGTGGCTCTGCCTCTAACTGAAACAATACTGAGTAAACATCTAAATTTCAACATAAAAGTGTGTAAGCTTAAAATCCACGCGTTTCCAAAAAATCATGGTTTTGCCTTCTAAAACTATAAAGACCATGACAGTGTTAAATCCAAAATGGGAAGAAGAAAAAAAAAACATATTTTTTTTTTCATATTTAGATCGTAAAATGGGAAGATGTCAAACAGTCATATTAATGAAGAAATAAACTCTAAATTATAAAAAAAACGCTTTTCAATTTCTTTTCACTAACTCTTTATGAGTTATGGCTCCGCTAATAAAAATAATAATAAGTGTTCATAAATTTTAAATATCATTGGGTGTCCTTAACTCCTTATAGATCTTCAAACTCAATCACTGATTACAATATACATGTGGGGTAATCTCAGCCGCACATGTGGACGCCTAGGATCAGAAGGCTATTCGTTGGGATGGTCGTTGGTTGAATCTGGAGTTTACTAAAAGTTACTGTGCATAAATAAAGGTAATGCGTTTGGTGTTACCAAGTAATAGAAAGATAAACCAAATAAAACCCTTGGGTTACTAAAAGTCTATCAAGTTAAGATATTGCTCAAATATTATGTTGAACTTGAAGCTTTGCTTAACCATACCCATATGTAAATGCATCAAACAGTTCATAGAAAACTATGCTATCAAAACCCAAGATTCAATTTATAAGAGTAAAAAGCAAGAAATCTCCCTAGCAAACACATAGTAAAACGATGAAGATGAACATCAAAGAAGATAATCCTTTTTTATTGATTTCTTAAACTCCTCAATCAGGACTTTCATCAAACACCTTCCTTACACAACCCAACCCCATAAAAAAGAACCAACCCATTTCACATATCAAAATCAAGAAATTATAACTGTTACCTGGTCGTTCTGAACTGAAATTGGAGCCCTAATCAGACGCCTACCTTCGATTGGAGCCCTAATCAGGCCTGCGATTGAAATAACAAATGTTGGGTTGTAGTAACCTGCGAAGAACATCAATTATTATTATTTGATTGCGAAATTTTGGTCGAAAATGGAGAAAACCAAAAACTTACCTGAATTTGCTTGGCTATCTCACATGTGCCAACCAACAGCAAAACTCTAGACCGCCGGTCATGTCCCTCGTTTTCGGCTTCCCGGAACTGTGTTTATACCTCTCGTGGGTTTGTCTTAGTTGTATACTTCTACGTTACCTTGGATCTACTATCGTCGTCATCAGAAGCATCTGGCTTGTAACTTTGTGTGCGCGCTCTCTAAAACACTGAATCAAAGAATCTAAGTTACATTATAATATGCATATTCGCTTAAACTCCTAGACATAGTAGTTGCATATAACAATTACTCAGCCAAATTTAAGGGTTTCCCTAAAATTGAAACATGCAAGTTTCTTCAACATGCTGTATTTTCGGTCTCCTCTAAAATTGAAGAGCCCATAAAATCAGATCATCAACAGCCAGTTGTAGAACTGAAAAACCATCATTAGATGATGGAAACTAAAATGGAGTAACGCTAAATCACAGAACCTAACCTCGGGGTTTGTTGATCTACTCGAAAAAGAAACATGCATCTTCAAGTTCGTTCCCTGGAATCTTCGATGGAACCTCACCAGAGGTTACCTACTCATCAGATCAACATGAGTCGTCGGATCTAACCAAACAGCGAACATGCAAGAGAAAAGGGCTTACCGGAAAGATGCCGGAACTTGATCGGAACCCTAGCCGTTTAACCGTCGTCACTGTCAGAACCATGGCAGCCTCCAAGCTAACATCCCCCGTTGCCCTCTACTCCGGTACCGGTCGCTCTCTCTCGCCGACGCCGCGCTCCCTCTCTCTCTTTGTACCTGTTCTGCCGTTCTGCCGTATGCCCAGTGTTGTCTTCGGTATAATTGATCAGAAAATTACGAAGATGCCCTTTTAACTGTTCATTCACTTGTGTTTTTAATATATGGTATAATGCTTAAATATTTAGTTATTTATATAATTAGTCCTTAAAAGGGTGAAATGACAAAATTACCCTCATGTGCAAGGCACATGATCAGATTTAACTGGGAAAACAGACTGGGTTAGGTCCAAAGGGTAAAACGTGCTTGATTTTTAAACATAAAGGACAAAACTCGTCAAATTTAAACATAAAGGACACCGCCTGCAAAGAGGCCTAAAGATAAAGGACAAAACTTGCAATTCACTCGTGAATAAAGGGTAAACATCTCTCATACTTTTATATAGAATTTTTATGACAAAAAATCAAAGAGAAGACTTTGAAAAATACTCTCTAAAAATCGGCCAAGGTGTGCCATACAAGAGGTTTTTCAAGTTTGATTTTTCAATTGCAAGAAACTCAAGAAAGCTCTCTCTAATTTTTGGCCATGTGTGGTTGATCAAGAGGGAATCTTTCAAGTGAGTTGCAAGTGTAAAATCCTAGCTAAAATCAAAGTGTTTGTTGGAAGGCTTGGGGTATACAAGCTTGAGGTATTCTACACTTGAAGGAAACCGTTTAAGAAGCATTATCTTCTTCATGTCTTTTACTCTAAGAAGGTAGTATTCTTGAAACACTATATGGTTGTGTTTTAATTTTTGATAGCATGCATGTTCGTATATGGATCCGGGTATTGAGTTTTACATATAAAATGGGTTTTATATCAACAAAGTAACATGTTTTAAATATATATTCCGTTGCGTTTTTATTTTATAAGGATAAAATAACTTTGATAAACATGTGAAAAACCCAACAATGGTATCAGAACCGCTTATATGAGTGCATGCTTCAATAGATTAAAATTTTCGGGTTTCGGGTTTGGTTAAACCTTTTGGCCGAAATTTTAAGCTTGGTTATCCCTTTGTTTTTCAAGATTATTTTCATACATGTATAAAAGTATCTTGAAAAATTATGTCATTTGGATGATTGTTTTGTTTGGACAAAAACCCACTTTTTCGGTTTTTTCATTCTTAACCGAAAATTGTTGGTTGTAAAAGGGAACCAATTTTTGCTTCTTGAATTTTATATATGTGGATATATATTTTGGTGCACATAACCTAGCCATGACCTTGTGTTTGAATATGTTGAATATTTGTGTTTTGTGATTTGTATTTAATTATTTCATTGGGTTGTAATAATTATTTGTCTTTGTTCTTCCATTTGTAAAATATGTAATTTATTTATTTTCATTTGGTATGTAAAATAAATAGATTAGTTGCATTTTATTTTACTAGAAAAAATGTATTAGGATAATTTTATGTAAATGAAGATGCACACAAAAATGCGGTTTTGGTTTTGGCTAATTTCGGGCCTAAAGGACTTCATAGTTCTTAACGGGATTTAGCCCGATAACCAAAACACATTTTTGAAGTCCAAAGGAGTTTGGAGCTGAATATAAAAGACATTTGGAAGCCCAAAGAATGTGAAGAAATCACAACACAAGAAGAAGACTTGAAGCATTTGGATGCGGGATCAAGTGGGAGTTCAACGACACATTATTTGTGTCAATATTCAACCCGTAGGAAGGACCTTTTGGCACACTTGTTTCGGCTAACAAGTGTGGTAAAAAATAGTTGGCTATGGTTATGCACCTATTGATATGTGTGTTGTGCTTGTGTGGTTGCTTATTTATATTGTTTTGATGATATTTGGATATGCATGGTTAACAAACTAATAATCAACAACAAGCTTAAAATTGGTTCTTTAAAAATCATTAAAATTGGTTAATAAAAGGTTATTAAAAATTAATGATTTTATAATAAAATGAGTTTTATTAAAAAAAAAAAAAACCTTGAAAATTGGTTTTTCTAAAGTACCAAGGATTTGAATGCATTCAAATGTATGGTACTGTCACACCCCGATATTTCCACGTATTACCGGTGGGCCCGGTGGGGAGTATCGTGACGTAGTTGATATCATCATAGTCAAACAACACAATTTTAAATGCACAGCGGAAGCAAAAGATAGATTTATTTCAACCGAATAAATTGTAATATCAAGTATCACAAAATAGTTGAAAAAGATCCACAGGCGGATCAAATAAAAGGAAACATAGTTCATCAGATTTAAAATGCATCCAAGCTTGCGAGACTCTTATTGATGCTAAGGAGAGGTCAGCCTATTTCGAGTAGTACCTGCACTTAGCCTTTTTGGGAAAATACGTCAGTTTACACTGGTAAATACAATTAACTGACTCATTTTGAAAAGGTTTAGAAAATTGATTTGAATGCACAAGGCACAAAATATTTTATAACTTGGGATAATTATTTGTATATAAACTTGTAAAAGAATTACATGTTCGTTATACGTTCAGTAGCCCGGATTTGACGCCGGGTTAAAGATTAATAGACACACCACATGATATAGTCCCGCGGCGGGTTATTCCCGAAACCGGCGGTTATACCTTATTATTTGTATATGCATTGTCGGGTGTACGCCTACACCCCGTGCTTTAGGTCGTGGCCATTTCTTAAAATGATGCCAAGGATATCCGGGACATGGTCATTAACCCCCCAAAGGCTTTAAGCAAACAAAAAAATTTAAACGGGACATTTCAATAATTTAACCTTCATACAATAAACAATTCAATGCCCGACCAAGCGGTATTTTATATACCGTACCCCAAGCCCGTATAGGGAAAATAAGTTAAAAGTATTTACCTGAGCAAGTATAATTCACAAATAGCAAGTGCAAATAGCTTTTACCGGGTCTCCTAATCTGGAACAAAGGTTTTTAATAACCTATTAGATTCCTAACGGGTCTTTAAATTAAGCCTAAACTTAGACCGGTTAGTTTTAAAAGAAGATACGGTTCAAACGCACGATTAAGCGAAGACCGGAATAGAATGTGATTTAGACCCGACAAGTTTGGAGGCTTGTGTAATATGGGTAAACTAAACACATTCTGGATTTTGAGACAAAAATGATAAAGTTTGACCTGTTTCGGCTTATTTATGCAAACTAGTTACATAAACCGCACCGAACGCGAATAATGCGTAACGGGTAACCAAATGATTCATGAACAGGTTTCCTCAGTTAATATGCCTTAAATATGTTGTGACATCAGTAAGATATCTTCTATTATGCCCAAAATGGATATAAACACAAATTACGCCCCGTAGGGGTATTTTGGTCATTTTAAAGGTTATAAAAGAGTTTAAATAATAATCTGAGTTACAGGTCTGATATAATCAGTAAAAATACTTAATTTAATAATTTATAACAGCATGGTATTGAAAATATGTGAAATTTATCATTTATAACCAAACTATGCACCTTAGGGGTATTTTGGTAATTTCACATAGGCTTAAAAGGTCAAAACTGGAAATCTGAGTTTAAAACTTTTGCTTACTGTTAAAATATAAAAATTTACTGAGAATATCATTAGGCATCAAACCTTATATGTTTAAAATAGTTTTAATACATACTATGCGTTAAAAACGCTTAAAAAGGCGATTTTGAGCTATTTCCGGGTTTTTAAAGGAAAGCTGGTATTTTTATTATTCTAGAAGGCTCAAAATGTTTTATTTATCATATTAGATCAGTAGAAAAAGGTTTGGTATCAAAATAATTTGTAAAACTCATTTTATAGGCCAATAGGGCAAAGCCGGCAATTACCGAATTAAGCTTAGAACTCTATGTTATGCTTAGCCTAAAAATAAATAAAAATCTTCAAAAATCCCAAAATATTATATTACATCAGTGGGTAAAAAGTTTGGTATCAAAAATTGGGTTTAGATAGGCTATATGCTAATTACGCCGTTTAATTAATAAAAAGCTTTTCATTTACGCTAATGAGCATAACTCCTAATCTAGACCTCAAACTGATGTCAAATTTTAGGGACAAGTTTATAAATCAGTAACTAAGGTTTCTATTCTTTTACATTTTCAAAAATCACGTTTTAAGGTCATATGGGCATAATAGTCAACATATAAGCAATAAACGGAAACATGCATATGAATCGGATAACTATTGAACCAAGTTGTATAATCACAGAGGGTTATACTAACATGAAACCTGGTCCAAATAAAGCTCTAAGGCATTTCTAAAACATGCTACATTGGGTCAGAACTGAAATTCAAAGCAAAAGTCAAATTATGCGACTTTCGGTTCCGAACCAAGCCTAAACTGAAAATTGTCGGGTTAAACATGTTTAGACATGTTCTTACATTAATTACCAAGTTATATTAATGATAAAACAGGTTGCATGGCTTCTACATTGCTAATTATGCATTAATTTGAAAATAAGATTTCTGTTGACTTTTTAAGAATAAGTTTGACCCGACAATTGACCTAGTTAGAGTGGGAATCAGAGAGTGCCCTTTTAAGGGTTTATTACCCACATAATTACCCACTCATAGGTACTTTCAATTTGAAATTTGACTGGACAAATTATGATTAATTACGAAGTCAAATCTTAATTACAATGGTTTGACTTTAAGCTAATTAACTAAGTAAAACTGGATTAAGGAAGGTTAAGGACACTTACAAAGGTCCTAAGTACGACTAGTGACTCCTAGGAAGGGTGCTTGAGCTCCAATATTCTCCAGAAGTGAAGTTGTGAAGTTTGCAAGTGAGTGTGATCAAACGTTGCAACTAAAGGGCTCCTTATATATGATTTTTGATGCCATTAGATCATGCCAAGCAACTCTATGCATGGATTCAGATCATCACAACTGTCCATAGTGCATGAAATACCAGTGGGGGAGTCCCTGGTCTAAGAAAACAAGCTTTTAAGTCGGTTACAAACCTGAACTGGCAGCTGCCAGGAGTTTTTTGTCGCTGGCATGTTCACACGGGCCGCATAGATCCTTAAGGAGTCTTACGCGGGCCGCCTGGCTCCCCAGAACCAGCCAAACAAGTTTCAGCTATTTGCAATTTGGCCCCTGGTCCTTTATAAATGGTTTTAAGTTCCAATTTTGCGTTTTCAGCCCTCTAACTTGATTTTTAAGGACCTTAAGACTTAACCAAACTTTGTTAAGTCCTTGGTTAACTTTGTGATCACCCGTAAGGTCATGAATTTCAATGTTGACGCTTTTAACCCCTCGTATACGAATATCGTCATAACTTTCTCATACTTTATCGAAACCTTGTGAAATTTTTATCACTTATTCTAGTGAGCATAATTAACTGTTACAAAGCTTCGGGTTCGCTAAAAGGTCACTCAGAGGTATACTTTAAACATGTTGACACATTTAACCCTTGTAGTTTGTAATTTCTCACTTTCTCCCACAATTAGTTTCGTATGATCCATGATTCATTCGTTTAAGGGTATAAACACCGTGTAGGGTTATTGAAAGATATATCTATCCATTGTTGACACTTTGAACCCTTTTATTCACATACTTTCTCTGTTTGTCAACTTTAGTCCCTCTAAAGAAATCTTCTACACGTTTAAAGCTTATGACACGTGTCGATACATTATTGGACATAAATTTTCAAGGTGTTACATCCTCACCCCCTTAAAAGAAATCTCGACCTCAAGATTTACTGAAACAAATGTGGGTACTTTTCTTTCATTGTGGATTCTACCTCCCACGTGTACTCGGGACCTCTGCGGGCATCCCATTTGACCTTTACAATAGGCACATGCTTCCTTCGAAGCTTCTTAACTTGTCGATCCTCGATCGACAAAGGTTTTTCCACAAATTTCAAATTCTCATCTATATGCACATCCGTATGTGGTATGACTAGCGATTCATCAGCTAGACATTTCTTTAGATTGCAGATGTGAAACACATTATGGATTCCATTGAGCTCTTCAGGTAAGTTTAACTTATAAGCCACAGATCCAACACATTCGATGATCTCGAATGGTCCTATATACCTTGGACTTAATTTGCCTTTCTTACCAAAACGCATCACTCCCTTCCAGGGTGATACTTTAAGCAACACTTTGTCACCAACCTCGAACTTTAGAGGTTTACGCCTTAAGTCTGCGTAGCTTTTCTGCCTATCTCTGGCAGCTTTGAGACGATCTCTTATCTCCACAATCTTGTCTGTCGTCTCCAGGACTATATCAGGTCCTGTTAGTTGGACATCTCCAACTTCTGCCCAACAAACGGGCGTTCTGCACTTCCTTCCATATAAAGCTTCAAATGGTGCAGCTTGGATACTAGAGTGATAGTTATTATTGTATGAAAACTCGATTAGTGGAAGATGATCATCCCAATTTCCACCTAGATCAATGACACAAGCTCTTAACATATCTTCCAGCGTTTGAATTGTTCGTTCACTTTGCCATCCGTTTGAGGATGACATGCTGTGCAAAAGTTCAATCGAGTGCCTAGGGATTGCTGAAAGCTTTTCCAGAAATGCGAGGTATACCTTGTATCCCTATCAGATATTATAGACACTGGCACTCCGTGGAGAGATACAATCTCATCCACGTACAGCTGAGCTAACTTATTTGAGCTATGTGTTTCCTTAATAGGTAGGAAGTGAGCTGACTTAGTCAGTCTATCCACTATCACCCAAATAGTATCGTTTCCTTTCTTTGTCTTTGGCAACTTGGTGATAAAATCCATTGTCACCATCTCCCACTTCCAGGTGGGAAGTTCAGGCTGTTGTAGCAAACCTGACGGCTTTTGATGTTCAGCTTTGACTTGAGCGCACGTCAAACATTTGGCTACATAGGTAGCTATAGACTTCTTCAAGCCTATCCACCAATAATTTGCCTTCAGATCCTGGTACATCTTGTCAGCTCCAGGATGAACGGAGTATTTAGAACTGTGGGCCTCCTGGAGGATCACATCCCTAAGTCCTCTATAAATTGGAACCGATATTCGTCCATTTAATCTCAGGATTCCGTCTTTGCCATATGATAACTGTTCAGCTGTAACATTCCTATTTTTATATAAGAATTATAGGTTTGGTTAAATTTATTAACCACTAGTAACTAGTAACTAGTTTATTTTTAATATAAATATTTAACCTAAATAATTTTAAACACTATTTTATATAGTTGGTTGAAATATTATATTAATTAATTGACCTTTCTATTAAAATAAAAGTATATAAAAACTTATATTATTAGACGGATAGATTACGGGTAAGTTAACTGTTAGAAATATGAAGTACCTAGACGGGCCAAGGAACCATTTAATAATTAAATTATAAAAATACATTGTATTTGAACCTACTCCATTTTTTATGAAACTTGGTTTAAAATGTAGACACAAATATTCTCGTTTTAATGACATAATTATTATTTTATGAAACGTCATATTTTAGAAGTTATACGCGCCAAAGAAGTAAACCAATTGAATTAATTATAATATATAAATTAAAATAATAAATAAATAAATCTAAACTTTTAAATTTTGCTGGAAGTTTGTACATGTCGAGAAATAGTCATAGTCAAAAGTAATCCAAAATAAAATAATAATAATAAAACTTAAATGTTATTTACATATGTGGTGTATGTTGTTTACATAAACATTAAAAAATACTGTCTACGTGTGTCTTGGTGGGTATTTCAAAAGATAAGAAGGAATCAAGATAGCTTACCAATAAAGCTTTCAGAAGGGACTATAAATAACGAAGGGATAGGAGCTTTTCACAACTGCTAATTTCCTTTGCTATGCTCTCTCGCTATCTTTCGATCATTCTTTTCTAAATTTATTTTTTTCCTTTCCTTTCTTTAATAATAATACAGAAGCCATGCCCCGTTTTAAGTATTTTAAACTCCCGATCACCGCTACCCTTTCCGATTGATCTGAGCCTCATAACGTATGTCAGGGCTCTGCCCGACTAAGTTGTTGGGATTCGGTCTCGGGACATCGGGACAAGGTTGAATTAGGGGTACTATACTTAACACGAGTGCATTATATATTTTTAAATAGCTCAGAAGTTATACCCAATATTCTACCAGGAGACTTTATCGTTAAACCCTAAAGTTACAAAGTGGGTCCATTCTCTTTCTCACCATTTTATTCCCTTTTATCCCAAACCATAACAACTCGCATCAAAAGTCCTATTTAGGAAACCCTAATTGAGATACCCAAGTGATTCTGTACAAATCCTAAAATTTTCAGAACAATCAGAATCAGGATCAGGGCCCCTAAAACTCAGGGGGGGGGGGGTATTTCCTAGTTACGATTATCCTAATATCTTGCTGTCAGAATTGAATTTCGAAAATCCGTCGACTCAGCTAAGCTAGTTGGACACGTGGCAATCCTATAAGATAAGGTGGACCTTCGCGTCACGCGAAGCCCATAGGGGGACCCCTCGCGTCACGCGAGGGGGTCAAAATCTCAGTATAAATAGAGGGGTTTGGGATTTGCATATCTGCGTTGGAACGACATTAAAATTCATTTCCTACGTCGAGATATCACCTGTTTACTACAAAACACACACAACACGAAACGCTGCCGCAATAACAGGGTATTAACTCGATCGCTGCTACGATTCAATGTCCGATCGATTGAAACTATCCGACATGATGTTTAAGTGCTATCCTTTGTCATTAGTCGTGATTCCGATAGGATGTTTGAGTACCACCCGAACTCGGGGAATACTCTGTCATTCATTGTGAATCCGATGGATGTTTAAGTGATTGCACTTTGTCATTCGTTGTGAGGATTTTAATCTCGTGAGTTATCGTAAATGCTGTATTAGTTACTTACCTAGTTCGTGTGCACTAGGTTACAAGACTAATCAATAGGCTAAGCTCTGCCCATATAAATCTGCATGCTTATAATGTGAGTCATTCTCTTTTTATCAAATTACTTTCAAAAGCATGTTTATTTTCAAAGGTATAATTACAGGGATTAAGTATTTGTAATCACCAAATTACAGCCGGTATGTGGGGTTTTGTATACATTACTTGATAATCGTCACCATTGGACAAACGGGTGGCCAATGAGTGATATGACCATAGTCACAGATCCGGTCGAGTGACAAATACTGTGGGTAGTTGGTTGATATCAGGAAACATTGTAATCGCTCTTAATACTGTAAATTATAACAAACGTGTCGTTTTAGCAAAATAAATGAACTCACCAGTATTTCCTGCTGACAAAACCTTTTTAAAACGCGTTTCAGGTAATTACAGTAGATTGGAGTAAGAGTTGGATCCGGCACTGAAGGGCTTCAAGAAGTGGCTTATTTTATTAATTAAATCAAATTAAGAAATATTGTTTTATGTAATTGGGTTTATCCCTTATTAAAGCTACCTTTGTAAAACATGGGTTTATTCCATCTATTTAATAAATAAAATCCGGTGTTTTCTAAACTCTGATATTTTTCCTAACTCACGGTCCTGATGAAATTTCCGCTGCAATATTTTTCAAAATAATCACCGGTACCACTTGGCTGTTAGCGGCTCCCGATTCCGTCCAGGGTGGGTCGGGGGTCGTGACATCAGCAGTTACCCCTAGTTTCTCATCAGGATAGTTAGCTTCTAATACAGCTTCCTTCTGTGCAGCTAACAACCTTTCATTCAAACTATTCTTTAATTCAATGCTCTTGGCATTGATTCTTATGGGCTTCACTCGTTCCTTTCTACTCAAGGCATCTGCGACTACATTTGCCTTGCCTGGATGGTATCGGATTTCACAATCATAGTCATTTAGAGTTTCCATCCACCGTCGATGCCTCATGTTCAAGTCCTTCTGGTTAAACAAGTGTTGGAGGCTCTTGTGATCAGAATAGATCGCACATTTGGTACCATACAAATAATGCCTCCATAGTTTTAGTGCAAATACTACGGCACCCAACTCCAAGTCGTGGGTGGTGTAATTCTTCTCGTGCACTTTTAGTTGTCGAGAGGCATAGGCAATAACTTTGCCTTTCTGCATAAGCACACATCCCATTCCTGTGTGCGATGCATCACAATAAACCACAAATTCATCAATTCCATCAGGCAACGTTAATACTGGAGCGTTGCTCAACTTCTGCTTCAGAATATCAAAGGATTCTTGCTGCTTAGGTCCCCAGTCAAACTTGACATTCCTTTGGGTTAATGAAGTTAGGGGTGCAGCAATCCTTGAGAAGTTTTCAATAAATCGCCAATAATATCCTGCTAAACCTAGAAAGCTACGAATCTCTGTAGGCGTCTTTGGCTCTTGCCAATTCATAATAGCTTCAACTTTTGCGGGATCTATTTGGATACCACGCTCACTGACAACATGTCCAAGGAATTGGACTTCACGAAGCCAGAATTCACACTTCGAAAACTTGGCATAGAGCTTCTCCTGCTGAAGTAGTTCCAGAATGCATCGAAGATGCTTCTCATGGTCGGCCTGATTCTTTGAATAAATCAGAATGTCGTCAATGAAGACGATAACAAATTTGTCCAAGTATGGCTTGCAGACACGGTTCATGAGATCCATGAACGCTGCTGGTGCATTAGTGAGCCCAAAAGGCGTCACTAGGAACTCGTAATGACCATAACGAGTCCTAAATGCAGTCTTGTGTACATCTTCATTTTTAACCTTCAGTTGATGGTAGCCTGACCTCAAGTCGATCTTGGAGAAGTAACTCGCCCCTTGAAGTTGATCGAACAGATCGTCGATCCTGGGCAATGGATATCTATTCTTGATAGTGACCTTATTAAGCTCGCGATAATCGATGCATAGACGCATCGACCCATCCTTCTTCTTCACAAACAGGATTGGTGCTCCCCAAGGAGATGAACTAGAATGAATGAAACCTTTTGCTAATAAATCGTCTAGCTGAGTCCTCAACTCTTTCATCTCTGTTGGCGCCAACCTGTAAGGTGCCCTTGCAACAGGTGCTGCTCCTGGAATAATGTCAATTCTGAATTCTACTTGCCTATCTGGTGGCAACCCAGGTAGTTCTTCAGGGAATACTTCGGGATATTCAGAAATGACGGGGATATCTTCAATCTTAGGCTTCGGCTCATCAATAGTCACTTGTGCCATGTAAATGACACAACCCTTCTTCAAACACCTTGATGCCTTGAGCATAGACACTTACTCAGGCAGTCCATACTGGGTATCTCCCTGAATGGTAAGTGACTCACCAGACGGAGTCTTGATCACTACTTGCTTCTTGTTGCAAACAATCTGGGCCTGGTTATGAGATAACCAGTCCATGCCTATAACTATATCAAAACCGGCTAACTTCAAAGGAAGTAAGGACAATGGAAAAGAGTGGTTCCTAATGGATATGAAACATCCATCTAACACGGTTGATGCGGTTGCTATGGTGCCATCGGCTAATTCAACCTCATATTTTATGCTTAGGGTTCTAACAGGTAGGTTTAACAATTTACAAAACTTATCATCAACAAATGACTTATCTGCTCCAGAATCAAATAACACCCTTGCATAAACATCATTAATAAGGAAGGTACCTGTTATGACATTATCATTCTGGATCGCCTCTTGTGCGTTCATCTGGAAGACCCTAGCATTGGTCTTTTTCCCATCTTCAGCCTTCTTTGCAAATTTTGGGCAGTTGGACTTAATGTGCCCTTTCTCGTTGCAGTTGTAGCACGTTGCATCCTTGATTTTCTTACAGTCTAATGTCTTGTGCTTAGAGGATTTACAAATCCCATAAACTCTCGGCTGTGACTGGGATTTCGATTCATATCTGCACCTCCCGAAATGGTGCTTCTTACAGACCTTACCCTTGGGTTTATCACCCGACTGTTGACCATCCTTTTTCGTTCCAGAACTTTTCTTGTGGTAATTGTTTCCCTTACGCTTCTTGTCTGAACGTCGTGAGTTGTTATCCTCACGCTTCCTCTTCTCAGCGTCTGTGTTTCTCAGCGATCTCTGCCTGACCGCGTCCAAAGTAAAGGACAATAATATATCAGCTGCAGACCGAAAATTAGCTGGTCTGGAGGCCTTCACACTGGCCTTGATTTCTGGGGCCAAACCCCCAATGAAGTGAGCTATCCTCTTGGGTTCCGGAGTTACCAAATACGAAACCAGTCTTGACATAGTGTTGAAGCTCGTAAGGTAGGCTTGACAATCTAGGTTTTTCATAACCAATGACAAGAAATCAGTTTCAATCTTTTCAACCTCATGCTGACGGCAGTAATTCTCCTTAATCAATGTCACAAACTGTTCCCAAGACAGATTGTACAATGGGATTTTCCTAGTGGCTTGGATCAAAGACCTCCACCAGGCTAGTGCCTCTCCTTTGAACGACTGGGATAAAAACTTTACTACATCCTTATTAGCGCATCCACTGATATCTACCACAGTGTCCATCTCGTCTAACCATGACATGCAAACAACTGCTCCTTTTTCCCCGGTGAAATCCTTGGGTTTGCAGGAGACAAAGTATTTATAAGTGCAACCTTTAGTATGTGGTTCTTGGTTTAACACAATTCTCTTAGATGAAACACTCCTCTGGTTTGATGAGTGATGAGAATCACTTTTGTGAGTAGTATGAGTTCTTGAGGGTGGCTTCGTACGTGGTACAGATTGGGTTCTTGCATGGGTACCACTGGATTCATTGAATTGCCTATCAAAAGCTCTCGTAACAGCATTGTCTATCAATGCCTGTAATTCTGCTCCTGCTACGTTGACTCTGGAGGTGTCATGATTATCTCTGGGGTGACTGTTGACTTCGTCTGACCTAGGCATGTAGCTTGATTACTACATAAAATAATGATTTTTAGTTTATTTAGAGGTCTATAACAGTTTTATCATTCTAAATGATTTATTAATCATGGTATTAAGAAACCATTTTGATTAATTTGTTAAGCATATATATATTCAGGATTTTTCATTATATTAATCCTTAGTTATAATTAAAATATATCAATGGCAAGAAGGCCTAGTCATAAGGACAATTTTAAATTTTTAATCATGATCTTATAGGATCAAGGTATTGAGGTTTTAGTTATAATTTGTTACCTCTTCTTAACAGGGGGTCGAAGACCACAACTGTCTTTTGTCTTATATGACAATGAGTATAGCCCGTAGGCCTTCAATTCCTATTGGATGTTTAATATAATAAAAGAAATTTGAAAAAAAATCTAGTATAAGGATGACTTATGCGATTTTATCGAATCACATTTTGCCAGGAATGTTAACATGTTTAAAGACGTTAACAAGGATTTGAATCTTTTAAATAGGTTTTACCATCTTGGCCATATTTAGAATGATATGTAGCTAGGTTTTACCTTTTAAGATTCTTATTATTTTATTAAAATGGTAGGTTTTATAAAAGGAATGTTAATTTTCATTTATTTCACATTTTATATTTATGCTTATAATTTAAAAATGAAAATTTAAACTAACCATTCCATTAAAATTTAAACAAGTACATGTTTGCCCTAAACGGGACTCCTACAGAAATAACACGCCCACGCAGGGGCTAAACTAACAAACATACCCACGCAGGGGTCAACAGAAAGACATGCCCACGCAGGGGCAGAATACAGAAAGACATACCCACGCAGGGGCAGAATACAGAAACAAATGTCCACGCAGGGACATGATTACAACACTAAAAACAAACAAACAAATAAAGGATTTAATGATCCTTCTTGCTTTTTCCCTTGATTAAGTTCGCCAGACCCTTGAAAATTCCCCGGTTCTGCCTACGCCCTTCCCGAACCTCATGCTGCACCTGACTCAACCTCTGAAGGATCTCCTGATGCTGTGGTGGCGGTATTACTGGCAGCTGCGGGGGTTGCTGGTACTGCGGAGGTTGAGGAGGTGGAGGTTGCTGATACCCATATGGTGGGTACCCATAGGGTGAATATCCAGCCTGATATGGGACTCCAAAGGTTCCCTCAGGATGGAGAGCATTGTAATCCCACGCTGCCTGGTACGGGTCAACACTAGCATAGTTGTAGTTGGTGTGGGCCGGCTGCTCAACGGGACTATACGCCGCCGCACCGGTGTATGTAGGTATAGGGTCGCCAAAGCCCAACGGTGGTGGCGCGACAGGCGCAGAGTTTATTTCCGAGACGGGCTTTGAAGGCCCACCCATCTGCGGGTCTTCATGGAGTGGCGGGTAGCGGCTGCCACTTGAAGGTTGAGGGGTGCTGATACGCACTCCTCCTCGCACGGACATCCATGCGGTTGTTCACCTTCGCCTCGGTGGCTCCGGAGGCTGTTGTTGAGCTGGTGGTGGTGGCAGAGTGACCGCGACAAAACGAGAATCCTCGAAGGGATCCTGCTTCTGCTGCTGTGGTGAGTTGTGGTAACTGGGAGTAAACACCCAGTCGATCTGTCTGAATCTCTCCTCATAGCTATCGGGACCATTATAAGGTGATCCCACAAAAGGTGACCCATCCGAAATTTTGATGGGGTGGTTAGGGGTTCCGGACGGTGGCTCGGCGGGATCGGTATCCTCGTCCATGTCCATTGCATGGTCGCCCGAGAAGTGGTCTTCAGGTCCTAGTGGGTTAAAACCCACTGGTTCTCCGAGGTAGTTTGCCGGGTTGAACCGGCTCTAGAAAAAGGGCGTTGGTTCATCAAAAGGTGAGTTGTGGCCCTGGAGAGGTATATATGAATGGTGGGAATTATGGGGCTCGTTTTCAGACTGAGGCCCAAAGGAGTTTTGAAAAGAAGGGGATGAACTCAGCGAAACTGAGCGCCTTGCGGGTTCAATATAGGTCCTCCAGTGATCTTGAGGACTCCGGCTAAGGGAATCTGACGGTGTTCGCCAGTGCGAAGGCCCGGCCTCGTGATCGTTTGGGGCGGTGAGTGGCCCCTTCCCTCGTCCTCTTCCTCTCATACGCGGCGGCATATTTTTGTTCCTGTCAACATAAACAAAAATAATAACAAGGAAATATATAAAAGACAAAAATAAAACAAATCGGGATTTGTCCTAAGTTCTTTGTCTAGACTCGAAAATTGAGGAATGTGCAACTGTGTAACTGAGATTAAACACAAAAGGCTAGTGTTTAATTCACTCAGTGTTGGCTCTGATACCAACCTGTCACACCCCGATATTTCCACGTATTACTGGTGGGCCCGGTGGGGAGTATCGTGACGTAGTTGATATCATCATAGTCAAACAACACAATTTTAAATGCACAACGGAAGCAAAAGATAGATTTATTTCAACCGAATAAATTGTAATATCAAGTATCACAAAATAGTTGAAAAAGATCCACAGGCGGATCAAATAAAAGGAAACATAGTTCATCAGATTTAAAATGCATCCAAGCTTGCGAGACTCTTATTGATGCTAAGGAGAGGCCAGCCTATTCCGAGTAGTACCTGCACTTAGCCTTTTTGGGAAAATACGTCAGTTTACACTGGTAAATACAATTAACTGACTCATTTTGAAAAGGTTTAGAAAATTGATTTGAATGCACAAGGCACAAAATATTTTATAACTTGGGATAATTATTTGTATATAAACTTGTAAAAGAATTACATGTTCGTTATACGTTCAGTAGCCCGGATTTGACGCCGGGTTAAAGATTAATAGACACACCACATGATATAGTCCCGCGGCGGGTTATTCCCGAAACCGGCGGTTATACCTTATTATTTATATATGCATTGTCGGGTGTACTCCTACACCCCGTGCTTTAGGTCGTGGCCATTTCTTAAAATGATGCCAAGGATATCCGGGACATGGTCATTAACCCCCCAAAGGCTTTAAGCAAACAAAACAATTTAAACGGCACATTTCAATAATTTAACCTTCATACAATTAAAAATTCAATGCCCGACCAAGCGGTATTTTATATACCGTACCCCAAGCCCGTATAGGGAAAATAAGTTAAAAGTATTTACCTGAGCAAGTATAATTCACAAATAGCAAGTGCAAATAGCTTTTACCGGGTCTCCTAATCTGGAACAAAGGTTTTTAATAACCTATTAGATTCCTAACGGGTCTTTAAATTAAGCCTAAACTTAGACCGGTTAGTTTTAAAAGAAGATACTTTTCAAACGCACGATTAAACGAAGACCGGAATAGAATGTTATTTAGACCCAAAAAGCTTGGAGGCTTGTGTAATATGGGTAAACTAAACACATTCTGGATTTTGAGACAAAAATGATAAAGTTTGACCCGTTTCGGCTTATTTATGCAAACTAGTTACATAAACCGCACCGAACGCGAATAATGCGTAACGGGTAACCAAATGATTCATGAATAGGTTTCCTAAGTTAATATGCCTTAAATATGTTGTGACATCAGTAAGATATCTTCTATTATGCCCAAAATGGATATAAACACAAATTACGCCCCGTATGGGTATTTTGGTCATTTTAAAGGTTATAAAAGAGTTTAAATAATAATCTGTGTTACAGGTCTGATATAATTAGTAAAAATACTTAATTTAATAAGTTATAACAGTAGGGTATTGAAAATATGTGAAATTTATCATTTATAACCAAACTATGCACCTTAGGGGTATTTTGGTAATTTCACATAGGCTTAAAAGGTCAAAACTGGAAATCTGAGTTTAAAAATTTTGTTTACTGTTAAAATATAAAAAATTACTGAAAATATCAGTAGGCATCAAACCTTATATGTTTAAAATAGTTTTAATACATGCTATGCGTTAAAAACGCTTAAAAAGGCGATTTTGAGCTATTTCTGGGTTTTTAAAGGAAAGCTGACATTTTTATTATTCCAGAAGGCTCAAAATGTTTTATTTATCATATTAGATCAGTAGAAAAAGGTTTGGTATCAAAATAATTTGTAAAACTCATTTTATAGGCCAAAAGGGCAAAACCGGCAATTACCGAATTAAGCTTAGAACTCTTTGTTATGCTTAGCCTAAAAATAAATAAAAATCTTCAAAAATCCCAAAATATTATATTACATCAGTGGGTAAAAAGTTTGGTATCAAAAATTGGGTTTAGATAGGCTATATGCTAATTACGCCGTTTAATTAATAAAAAGCTTTTCATTTACGCTAATGAGCATAACTCCTAATCTAGACCTCAAAGTGATGTCAAATTTTAGGGACAAGTTTATAAATCAGTAACTAAGGTTTCTATTCTTTTACATTTTCAAAAATCATGTTTTAAGGTCATATGGGCATAATAGTCAACATATAGGCAATAAACGGAAACATGCATATGAATCGGATAACTATTGAACCAAGTTGTATAATCACAGAGGGTTATACTAACACGAAACCTGATCCAAATAAAGCTCTAAGGCACTTCTAAAACATGCTACATTGGGTCAGAACTGAAAGTCAAAGCAAAAGTCAAATTATGCGACTTTCGGTTCCGAACCAAGCCTAAACTGAAAATTATCGGGTTGAACATGTTTAGACATGTTCTTACATTAATTACCAAGTTATATTAATGATAAAACAGGTTGCATGGCTTCTACATTGCTAATTATGCATTAATTTGAAAATAAGCTTTATGTTGACTTTTTAAGAATAAGTTTGACCCGACAATTGACCTAGTTAGAGTGGGAATCAGAGAGTGCCCTTTTAAGGGTTTATTACCCACATAATTACCCACTGATAGGTACTTTCAATTTGAAATTTGACTGGACAAATTATGATTAATTACGAAGTCAAATCTTAATTACGATGGTTTGACTTTATGCTAATTAACTAAGTAAAACTGGATTAAGGAAGGTTAAGGACACTTACAAAGGTCCTAAGTACGACTAGTGACTCCTAGGAAGGGTGCTTGAGCTCCAATATTCTCCAGAAGTGAAGTTGTGAAGTTTGCAAGTGAGTGTGATCAAATGTTGCAACCAAAAGGGCTCCTTATATATGATTTTTGATGCCATTAGATCATGCCAAGCAACTCTATGCATGGATTCAGATCATCACAACTGTCCCTAGTGCATGAAATACCAGTGGGGGAGTCCCTGGTATAAGAAAACAAGCTTTTAAGTCGGTTACAGACCTGAACTGGCAGCTGCCAGGAGTTTTCTGTCGCTGGCATGTTCACACGGGCCGCGTAGACCCTTAAGGAGTCTTACGCGGGCCGCCTGGCTCCCCAGAACCAGCCAAACAAGTTTCAGCTAATTGCAATTTGGCCCCTGGTCCTTTATAAAGTGGTTTTAAGTTCCAATTTTGCGTTTTCAGCCCTCTAACTTGATTTTTAAGGACCTTAAGACTTAACCAAACTTTGTTAAGTCCTTGGTTAACTTTGTGATCACCCGTAAGGTCATGAATTTCAATGTTGACGCTTTTAACCCCTCGTATACGAATATCGTTATAACTTTCTCATACTTTATCGAAACCTTGTGAAATTTTTATCACTTATTGTAGTGAGCATAATTAACCGTTACAAAGCTTCGGGTTCGCTAAAAGGTCACTCAGAGGTATACTTTAAACATGTTGACACATTTAACCCTTGTAGTTTGTAATTTCTCACTTTCTCCCACAATTAGTTTCGTATGATCCATGATTCATTCGTTTAAGGGTATAAACACCGTGTAGGGTTATTGCAAGATATATCTATCCATTGTTGACACTTTGAACCCTTTTATTCACATACTTTCTCTGTTTGTCAACTTTAGTCCCTCTAAAGAAATCTTCTACACGTTTAAAGCTTATGACACGTGTCGATACATTATTGGACATAAATTTTCGAGGTGTTACAGGTACATAATATTTTCTAAACTAGAATTTTGAAATATTAAAAACCCCTTTTATAAAACAAGTCAAACACCATCCTTTTATACAACACTCGAATCACTTGGGAACTCTTATTGTGGGATAAAGGTCACCTAACCACATTTGAGGGAACTTGTATATTCGAGGTGGGTTTACCATGTTTGTGGGATAAAGGTCACCTAACCACTTATGTGTATAAACTCACACGTGTGTGTAAGTTGGACGACTTGATTTGGAAACCATGAACTTAGGGTCACCGAAGCATGGCAAACAAAAGGTGTTGATGGGATTAAACATGCCAACTAAACATAAAGATGTTTAACCGATCCCATATGGCTAGAAGTTGCAAAGGGTTGCAATTGTCAAACGTTGACTACCTTGTTAATTTAAATAGAGGGATAAAGGTCACCTAACCAATATTTAAATGTAACGTTGGATTCTAGATTTTAATTATTAACTGTCTATGAGACATAAAAGGGTATTAATGATTAAATTATAATAATATCGAAAATATTAAAATTGAACCTTGTAAAATTTTGTAGATGGCCGCTAACAATATTACCCAAACCGTCCGTAACCTATCACTAAAAACAATCCTTGAAAAGGATCGTCTCAATTAAAACACTTTATGGATTAATATCGAAACTTAAGAATCGTTCTCAAGTAAGAAAAGATATCCTATGTGTTGAATGATCCTAATCCCGTTGAACATCTTATGGAAGATAAGGATGCCTATAACGATTGGATTAAGTATATCGAGGATACAATGCAAGCCTCTTGCCTCATGTTAGGAATTAAGATTCCCGAGATTCAAAAGGATTTTGAACATCATGAGCATACGACATGATTACCCAATTGAAGGAAATGTTCCTACAATATGCAAGGGTAGAAAGCTTCGGGCGCTTCATGCATGTCGAATGGAGGAAACCCAATCGGTCTCATCTTATGTCTTTAAGATGAAAAGCCACATTGATCACCTCGAAAGGCTCAATATGGGTAAAAGGGCTTTATCCATTCTCACGATCAATGAGGGTGGCAACAAGAAAAGGCATCACCCCAACACCAAAGCAAATGTTGCAAATGGAAACGGGCACATCAAAGGGAAGGGAAAAAGAAAGAATAAAGCGGAACCACCAGAACCAAAAGAAAAGAAGGCAAAGGTTGCCACGAACGATCCATACTTTGAGTGTGATGACATAGGGTATTTGAAAAGGAATTGTCCTACCTATCTCAAAGAGTTGAAAAATAAGAGGGACGCGGGGCAAACCTGAGGTACAATCTTTATGATACATATTGACATTAATATTATTTCTTCTAACGCATGGGTATTAGATACCGGATGTGGAACTCATGTTTGCAATTTGTTGCAAAGGGTTTAAAAGAAATAAGCATTAAAGGAAGGGATACATTAGTCTCTTCATGGGCAATGGAGCGAAAGTTCAAGTTGTAGCCCGATGAGACTATGTTTTGAAACTTCCAAATGGTTTGGAAATTGTTTTAAAAATATATAGTGTGCTCTTAGTTTGACTAGGAACATTATTCAAGTTTCCCTTATAAGACAATATGGTTTTGATTTAAAGTTTGTAAACAATGATATTTATATTTCGATGAATGACAAGTTTTACTTTAAAGCTATGCCTTCAAATGGTATTTACGAATTGGTTCATGATAATACATCATTTGATGGTTAACTATACCAAGCAATCACCAAGAAACTCAAAAATGGATTTGAGTAAGACCTATCTTTGGCATTGTCGCCTTGGTCATATAAACAGAATCGCATACAAACACTTCAAAAGAATGGTCTTTTGGAAACAAATGAAATTGGTTCATTTGATATATGCGAATCTTGTTTAAAAGGTAAAATGACTAAGACACCCTTTAGTGGAAAGGGTAAAAGATTTATTAGGAATCATACATTCGGATGTATGTGATCCTTTTAAGCCAATGACTAGGAATGGTGAAAAGATACTTCATTACTTTTACCAACAACTATAGTAGTTATGGTTATATGTACTTGCTGAGACACAAAGTTGAAGTTTTGAAATGTTCAAAGCCTTCAAAAGGTGAAGTACAAAATCAACTCAATCAAAGTTCTTCGTTTCGATAGAGGAGGAATCAAACTCTATTTGGATATGGTTCGATCTATGATGCCTAGGAGCGCATCATATCTATCATTTAGGGTTACGTTTTGCTCTCCGCGGCCCGTATGGCCCCAGCCAAGAAAATGGATACGATACCTTTTTGAAATATGGCATGGAAGGGCTCCATCATTATCATATTTGAAGGTATAAGGTTGTGAAGCTTATGTGAAGCAATACACCCTAAACAAATTGGAAGTACGATCCACTAAGTGTATCTTTGTAGGATATCCTAAAGATAGTATAGGATATTATTTCTACGATCTAACAAAGCAAAAGGTATTTATTGCTCGAAAGGTTGAGTTCTTGGAAGCTAAGTTCCTTATGGAAGGAACTAGCAGAACAGTGGAATTTGATGAGGACCAAGAACCACAAGCCAATACACGTTTGGTTAATACTAGCACTCAACAAGAGGTTGTTGAAAATGATCACGTGGTTGATCAATACACACAAAAATGTTCGCTGATCTGGTATAATTAGTAGTCCACCTAAAAGATATGTATTTTTCATGGATGGATGCTACGTGGTAGATTCGGGTGAACCTACCACATACCATGACGCAATGTCAAAATCTGATTGTGACAAATGACTTGAAGCCATGAACGTAGAGATGCAATCCATGTATGACAACCAAGTATGGGAATTGGTTGTACTACATCTTAACTCCAAAATAGTTGGAAGTAAGTAGGTTTTCAAGAAGAAAACTGATATGCATGGTAACTTGGATACTTATAAAGCGAGACTTGTAGCAAAAGGTTTCAATCAAACTCAAGGGGTTGATTGTGATGAGACCTTCTCGCCTGTGGTGATGCTAAAGTCGATTAGGATATTATTTGCAATACCTGCATAATATGATCATGAGATTTGGCAAATGGATGTCAAAATGGCTTTCCTTAATGGATATCTTGAGGAAGATGTCTATATGGTTTAGCCTGAAGGTTTTGTCGATCCAAAACATCCTAACAAAGTATGCAAGTTAAAGAAATCAATCTTTGGATTAAAACAAGCATCTAGAATTTGGAATCACCGTTTTGATGAAGAGATTAGGGAATGTAGATTCATCAAGAACGTCGACGAAGCTTGTGTGTATAAGAAGGCTAGTGGGAGCATTATCACTTTCTTAGTATTGTATGTCAATGACATTCTACTATTTGGAAATGACATTCCAACCATGGAAGGTGTAAAACCTAGCTTGGAAGTTGTTTTTCCATTAAGGATCTTGGTGAAGTCACCTATATTTTGGGAATAAAGATCTATAGGGATAGATCGAGGCGCTTGATAGGTTTAAACGAAAGTGCATACATTGACAAAGTCTTGAAAAGGTTCAAGATAAAGAACTTTATGAAAGGTTTGGTACATGTTCAAAAGAGGGGCAATATTGAAAGCGTTTCAATGTCCAAGCTCAAAGGATGAGCAAGAAAGAATGAAAGGAATCCCATATGTAACAGCTATAGGACCCATTATGTATGTAATGATATGCACTAGACCGGACATGTCATGTGCTTTAGGCATGACGAGAAGATACCAGCGAAATCCAAGTAACGGTTATTGGATGACTGTTAAAAGTATATTGAAATACCTTAGAAGGACTAAGGATATGTTTCTACTATATGGATCTGGTGAAGAAAAACTCGTTGTAAAGGGTTACAGGGATGTTAGTTTCGGAATTCGTTGTAAAGGGTTACATGGATACGAGTTTCCAAACTGATCGAGATGATTCTCGATCACAGTCAGGGTAGCATTGTCCACTACAGAATCAGAATACATCGCCGCTTCATTGAACGAGATGATTCATGTGGATCTGCCACTTGAATTATTGCCGATCTAGGGGTAGTCCCTACCATTCAGGACCCCTAGAGATCTTTGTGATAACGATGGTGCGATTGCTTAAATCAAGGAACCTCGTGTACATCAAAAGACTAGGCACATTGAGCGGAGTTTCAACTACATAAGGGATGAAGTTGAAAAAGGGAAAGATATGTATTCGCAAAGTTCACACTGATCAAAATATTGCGGATCCATTCACGAAGCTCCTTGAAAGGGCAAAGCATGAAGGGTCATACTTGTGCCTTAGGACTTCGATATTCTAGTGATTGGATTTGATCTATTTTGTATTTGGATATTAGAACAATCGTTTTTATAACTCTTTTACAGGGTATTTTGAGTTATGTTCCATTTTAGCATGTTTAAATCCGTGAATAAGTTGCTTATTCTAAATGTCCGTAGTCGATCATACTTGTGGGAACAAATATGAATGTAAGACTATTGTGAACTTGGATTGGTGGATGTTCATTAGGTATGAATATAGAGCAAAGTGTTGCTGCCAAAGTTCATAGATATTTGTGGGATACAAATATTGGACTGGCTCGCTCTCAAATATTACTGCATGGAATCATCTGTGATTGATCATAAGTAAATTTGAGTAAAGGAGAATATCATAGTATCCTCTGACCTGAGATACATATTGGGTATTGATATTCACCAAGTATTATACCTTGACCTAGTTTTTTGCTGTCTGTAATCAGGCAGTACACAAGGCTAAACTCAGGTGTGGTACAAGGTGATTGTGAGAGACGTATGTAGTCAAGAAGGGATTTGTTCCTCTTATTCGTTGAGAGTAAGATGTCCAAGGCCTGCTAAAGTTAAATCAACAGAGAGTGATCACTCTATGTCTCTGGATTTAACATGACATCTGTAACGAAAGGATAAATGATAAATTCACCTAAATCACGTTCAAGTAAGGGACTTGAAGGGGATGATGTTATTGAATGGGACATATGGTCATACGTATTAGGGGTAGTAAACTATAGTTAGGTGGTCTTTACTACTTGCATCAATCTTCTATGTATCTTGTGCAAGTGGGAGATTGTTGGATCCTGTATGCCCAAGACACATATTAAATTGATGTGGCTAGTACGTTATGATCCAAGTCGAGTCATACCCAAATACAAGCTAGACAAACACTTATAATATTTATTTATGATATGATCAAACAAATAAATATTAACACTTAGAATATTTAGAAATTGGTTTTCTAAATAATTGCACATGACAAACTAATAAATTTTATGGATAATTTATTTTGAGAGAATATTTTATTTTGTTATTTAATGGGTTAAATAACATAATAAAAAGTTGTATAAGTCTTATAACATGTGATGTTATAATTTTATAAAATTTATAAAATTATATAAGACTTATAATATTAAAAGGAAATTTTTGAATTTTTTTTAACCTACAAGTGGGCCGCCCCCTTCCCAATGGAGTCTTCCCAAAGTTTTTGGTCCAATGAGATTGCATGCAATTGTCATTGTTAGAGGCTTCTTGATTGGGTGAAAAGGGTGGCACTTGATTTGGTGAATAAAGGGTAAACATCTCTCATACTTTTATACAGAATTTTTATGACAAAAAATCAAAGAGAAGACTTTGAAAAATACTCTCTAAAAATCGGCCAAGGTGTGCCATACAAGAGGTTTTTCAAGTTTGATTTTTCAAGTGCAAGAAACTCAAGAAAGCTCTCTCTAATTTTCGGCCATGTGTGGTTGATCAAGAGGGAATCTTTCAAGTGAGTTGCAAGTGTAAAATCCTAGCTAAAATCAAAGTGTTTGTTGGAAGGCTTGGGGTATACAAGCTTGAGGTCTTCTACACTTGAAGGAAACCGTTTAAGAAGCATTATCTTCTTCATGTCTTTTACTCTAAGAAGGTAGTATTCTTGAAACACTCTATGGTTGTGTTTTAATTTTTGATAGCATGCATGTTCGTATATGGATCCGGGTATTGGGTTTTACATATAAAATGGGTTTTATATCAACAAAGTAACATGTTTTAAATATATATTCCGCTGCGTTTTTATTTTATAAGGATAAAATAACTTTGATAAACATGTGAAAAACCCAACAAACGCCTTATGCATGTATATTTTATATACAAAAACTCCCAAAAAAGTTATATGAATTTGGGTTTTGTTACCGGTAAAAACAATGGTTCTCTGGCTCCCTAGTTTCTTGTGGTCTTACATTAAACTCACCCATATCTATACTACTTTATAAAGCATATAGGAAGGACAGAAATGGTCATTTGCCACTTTACAACCATTTGATGCCCATTGTACAACCTTTAAAGCATGAAGGTGTTGAAAAATCCATTCAACATGCGGACCAGCTTTATGGATCCTAACCGGATCTCTTTGACCCGTTTTTATCAAATGGATCCAATATAAACTATCTTTCACTCAATCTAAACCCTAGATTCATTTCATTCACATCCGCCCCCATTCTTCTTCTCTCTCTCTCACCAGACGCTCTGCATACGTCTCATGGCACGGATTTCACCGGCGATTTCACTAGATCGACGGATTTCACCGACGATTTCACTTCTCAGGTACCGTCTTTTTAACCTTATCGGCATTTTTTGCTTGTTATTTGACTTAGATCTGTGAATTTCACTAGATCGATGGATTTCACCGGCGATTTCACTAGATCGACGGATTTCACCGACGATTTCACTTCTCAGGTACCGTCTTTTTAACCTTATCGGCATTTTTTGTGTGTTATTTGACTTAGATCTATGAAATTTTAGGGTTTCTTTCTCCGGCGATTCCGACATCAGATCTACTGGGTTCAACTTCTCGGTATGTTGTTTCTACTGGATCTGTGAAATATATTCAGATCTGTTACTTTTTTCTAGCAGATCTGTTATAATACTTGGTTTTGTTTGCAGATCTGTTATAATACTTGCCTACTAAAACATTAATACTTGCCTACTAAATCTGTTATACACTCAAAAACTTACCTGGTCAAATCTGTCTCGCAAGGCCCAGATCCATGAATAAATGTTTAATAGAATATATATTTTTTTTTTCTTTAAAGAAGTTTGTATTTTTTATTTGAAGTTGATTATTGTGTTTATCTTGCAAGTATCATCTGGAATTTGAATCGGATCTGTGTAATATTTCAGATCTGCCGTTGAGTTGTTCGTGTTAGGGTGCACCGGAATAACCAGATGTGGTATGTGTTCTGTAGTTTAGTTTTTTTTTCTTTAAAGAAGTTTGTATTTTTTATTTGAAGTTGATTATTGATTATTGTGTTTATCTTGCAAGGTATTGTTTGAGCCGTAGCTTTTTTATTCTGCGAAATGTTTGTTTGTTTACTACTGGATAACCAGATGTGGTATGTGTTCTTTACTTTAGGTTTTTTTGAAGCCCATTGTACAACCTTTAAAGCACAAAGGTGTTGAAAAATCCTTCAACAACACGCGGACCAGCTCATATAAACTAACCGGATGCATTTGACCCGTTTTAATCAAATGGATGCAATATATACTTTCTTTCACTAAATCTAAACCCTAATTTCATTTCATTCACATCCGCCCCCATGCTCATATAAACTAACTGGTATGTTTGTAGCTGATTATGTTTGTTACAAATCTGGTATGTTTGTAGCTGATTTACATGCTTATGTTACTGATTATGTTTGTTACAGATCTGGTATGTTTGTAGCTGATTATGTTTGTTATAGATCTAATGTTACTGATAAGATTCAGTTTTGCTTTTACAGTTGCCGGAGGGTGGTAAAGGAGTTGTGTACTCCGGATTTTGTGTTCTTAATCTGTCTGAACTGAAAGTGTTTAAGGCTGTGATGCACAAGCTGAGCTTGTGTTCTTAATCTGTCTGAACTGAAAGTGTTTGAGGCTGTGATGCAAAAGCTGAGCTTGTGTTCTTAATCTGTCTGAAATGAAAGTGTTTGAGGCTGTGATGCAAAAGCTGAGCTTGTATTCTTAATCTGTGTGAACTGAAAGTAACAATTGTTTTAAAGTAATGAATCAGGTTAAAACTCTAAACATCTTTGCACTTGCATCAAATTATAACTCTTTTTAGTAAACTTTTTGAATTTAAAGTGTTTGAGGCTGTGATGCAAAAGCTGAGCTTGTATTCTTAATCTGTCTGAACTGAAAGTGTTTGAGGCTGTGATGCAAAAGCTGAGCTTGTGTTCTTAATCTGTTTGAACTGAAAGTGTTGAGTCTATGATGCAAAAGCTGAGCTTGTGTTCTTAATCTGTCTGAACTGAAAGTGTTTGAGGCTGTGATGCAAAAGCTGAGCTTGTGTTCTTAATCTGTCTGAACTGAAAGTGTTTGAGGCTGTGATGCAAAAGCTGAGCTTGTGTTCTTAATCTGTTTGAACTGAAAGTGTTGAGGCTATGATGCATAAGCTGAGCCTGTGAGGTTACATATGTGTTTAAAACACTTGTACATCATGCTTTAAAGGTTGTTTAAGTTTAGTGGCAAATTACTCTTGTACATCATGCTTTAAAGCGAGGTTACATAACACAATAGACTGTGATGATGATTGTATTTTGAGGGTACATAGAAGATCCGAGTAGCATCTTGGCGGGGCAATATCCAGGTTGCATAGTTCTCACTCTGCAACCGTGTGTTGCAGCCATGCCGTAGTTGTGTTCATCTCTCAATTACATGTCTGAGTCTTCTAGATGTTTTGAAAGAAAGTATATATTGGATCCATTTGGGTAAAACGGGTCAAATGCATCCGGTTAGTTTGTATGAGCTGGTCCGCGTGTGTTGAAGGATTTTTTAACACCTTTGTGCTTAAAAGGTTGTACAATGGGCTTCAAATGGTTGTAAAGTGGCAAATGACCATTTCTGTCCTTGCTATGTGCTTAAAATGATTTTAGCCTTTATGTTTGTTATAGATCTGGTATGTTTGTAGCTGATTTACATGCTTATGTTACTGAAGGTTTAAGTTGAGTGCTTGTAGAGTTGTGATGAATGTAGTTGAATTTATAGACTTCCAAGCATGCTTCCTTTCTGACAAATCCGAACAGTGTTTGCTTTTACAGTTGTATTTGAACAGTCATCGTCAGTAAAAGAATTCAAAAAGGATGGCAGTAAAATATTTTGGATTCTGAAAGGTTGTCAACTGTTAAACTGTTCAACTGTAAAATCAGGAGTTAGGTTTCTGAAAAAGGTTTCGAAAGTCTTTCTGACAGGTTACTGTTCAATTTTTTGGTCATAAAAAATTACTAAATCAATTTTTACTTTAAATTCAAAAAGTTTATTAAAAAGAGTTATAAATTGATTCAAGTGCAAAGCTGTTTAGAGTTTTAACCTGATTCATTACTTTAAATCAATTGTTACTTTAAATTGCAAAAGCTGAGCTTGTGTTCTTAATCTGTCTGAACTGAAAGCATGATGTACTATGATGCAAAAGCTGAGCTTGTGTTCTTAATCTGTTTGAACTGAAAGTGTTGAGGCTATGATGCATAAGCTGAGCCTGTGAAGTTACATATGTGTTTAAAACACTTGTACATCATGCTTTAAAGGTTGTTTAAGTTTAGTGGCAAATTACTCTTGTACATCATGCTTTAAAGCGAGGTTACATAACACAATAGACTGTGATGATGATTGTATTTTAAGGGTACATAGAAGATCCGAGTAGCATCTTGGCGGGGCAATATCCAGGTTGCATAGTTCTCACTCTGCAACCGTGTGTTGCAGCCATGGCTTTAACCGTAGTTGTGTTCATCTCTCAATTACATGTCTGAGTCTTCCAAATGTTTTGATAAGCAAATGAGCAGGTTATGATGCATAATATGTCTGAACTGAAAGTGTTGAGGCTATGATGCATAAGCTGAGCCTGTGAGGTTATGATGCATAATATGTCTGAACTGAAAGTGTTGAGGCTATGATGCATAAGCTGAGCCTGTGAGGTTACATATGTGTTTCTTGTGCTTAAAACACCGTGTGTTTGCAGCCATGGCTTAACCCGGTTTGTAGCTGTGTTCATCTCTCAATTATATGCCTGAGTTAGGTTGTAATAGAAGACGAAGAGGCTATCTCGCAAATAACCTTCTAAGTGCATTGGGAAACTGAAACGTAGAGGCTTCTTCGAGACATTGTGATAGATATTCATCGTCTTCTATTAAGACAATGTGAATGCTGGAGTACTTTAGAAGCGTCCAAGGCTTGGAAGAAGGTAGGAGTTGTGGCTTTCGCTACGATATGGAGACTTTGGACGAGTAGAAACGAGAAAGAATTTAATGGCAACAACATTCCGATCGCTAAAGTGTACCAGTTTTGTTTTAAAGTGTACCAGTTTTTGGTTTGACCATGTTGATATGTGTATTTCAATTTGTTGTATTTATGAACACAGATTATATTAAGAAAAAAAGAAACTTATTTTTGTATTGTGTAATCATCATCTTCTTAGAGTTTTGGCGTGGTTTGATTTCATTCTTTGATGCGCAATGGAAAGAATCTTACTTTCACTTATACTTGTAGCATTCATACACGAAAACTGAAAACTGACAGGTGTCGCCAAAATGTATATTTTCAAAGCAAAACAAACATTAAGAACCCTCTGTTTTTGCACAAGCAAAACAAACATTAAGAACCCAAAATACCCAAATAACATGATGAAACCCTCTGTTTTTTCATCGAATCAAACCATAAATCAAAATGAGGAACACATCCAAACCATCTATTTTTTCATCGAATCAAACCAAAAATCAATGAGGAACACATCAATCCGAAACTGATCCGATCAGTTCTTATTAAACAGTTCTCAAACAACCAGGGGTAAGACCGTCTTTTGGCATGAGTGAAATATCAACCTGAGCCCCTAAATTCATTTTTTGCTTTTTTCTTATGAAATCTAAATCAAAATGAGGAACGCATCCAAACCATCTTTTTTCTTATGAAATCTAATAATTCAAATTAACTCTTTTATTTTTAAATGTATAACAAATTATTAAAGCCTAAACTGTATATTAAATGTAAACTTTTAATACATACAATACAGAGACAAAACGTCATACCAACTTCGTAGACTTGACGGAACTTACAGACTCGATAACAAAAGACCGTAACATACAATACAGAGACAAAACGTCAAAGATCCACAAGCAATTGTGGATCTTTACTGACGGGTGCACTTCGGAATGACGCAGATATGAATGAATATAACCTCAGTGTAGGTAATTACATATCTACCACTGGGGTTATATTCATTCATATGAATGAATATAACCCCAGTGGTAGATATGTAATTAGCGAGCTCTGGAATTTCAAGGAAAATCGAAGAGCTACACTGGGGTTATATTCATTCATATTAATCACTTCCTTATGTGCACCGCGCCATCTTCTAGGAGGTTGTCAAGTGTTCTCGCCTTCGTAGTTGGTGTTTTGCGTATCTTTACATCCGCAGCCATTCTGTACAACAAAACACATTCAAATGAGGAACACATTCGAATCAAACCAAAAATCAATATGAGGAACACATCAATCCGAAACTGATCCGATTAGTTCTTAATATGAGGAACCCAAATCATGCAATCAAACCAAAAATCAATATGATGAACACACAAGAATCAAAACCAAAACACATTGAAAACCACTGATCCGATTAGTTCTTAATATGAGGAACCCAAATCATGCAATCAAACCAAAAATCAATATGATGAACACACAAGAATCAAAACCAAAACACATTGAAAACCACTGATCCGATCAGTTCTTTATATGAGGAACCCAAATCATGGAATCAAACCAAAAATCAATATGATGAACACACAAGAATCAAAACCAAAACACATTGAAAACCACTTATCCGATCAGTTCTTAATATGAGGAACCCAAATCATGGAATCAAACCAAAAATCAATATGATGAACACACAAGAATCAAAACCAAAACACATTGAAAACCTCTGTTTTGATACCCTAAACCCTAAACCCACAAGAATCAAAACCAAAACACATTGAAAACATCTGTTTTGATGCATTTTGAACAATATACTGAGTTGATACATCAACCCTCTGTTTTTTCAAAATCAACCCTCTGTTTTTTCAAAATCAACCCAAAATCATCGAATGGATACCAAAATCAACCCTCTGTTTTTTCAAAATCAACCCAAAATAATCGAATGGAACCCAAAATCAAACCAAAAATCATCGAATGGAACCCAAAATCATCGAATGGAACCCAAAATCATCGAATGGAACCCAAAATCAACCCTCTGTTTTATCAAAATCAACCCAAAATCATCTAATGGAACCCAAAATCAAACCCAAAATCATCGAATGGAACCCAAAATCAAACGAATGGAACCCAAAATCAACCCTCTGTTTTTTCAAAATCAACCCAAAATCATCGAATGGAACCCAAAATCATCGAATGGAACCCAAAATCAAACCCAGAATCAACAATCTGTTTTTTCACAATATAAACACATTCAAATCATCGAATCAAACCAAAAATCAATATGAGGATGAAGATGAACCTGATCTGTTCGATGATGAAGATGTTCGATGATGAAGATGTTCGATGAAGACGAAGAAGATGATCTGTTGATCTGTTCGATGAAGATGATGATGATGATCTTGGGAGTTGGGAGAGATATTGGGAGTTGGGAGAGCTGTTGATGATGATAATGAAACTGGAGGTCGGCTATTAAGTGTAAATTGTCGCCACACTGGGACCTGTTTGCACAAAACAAAACCGTAGCATACCAATTTTAATCCGAATTCAACCAATTCAACTAACATGCGTTACCTTTTCTAACACATAAAATTAATAAAGTTGAGCCATGATGCATGTGTGTTAGTATGTGTATTCATAATTCATAGTACCATGTATATGCATTTAAATTTATGCCTGAATCATACATGTTTATGCTATTAAACGAGTTTACCGAGTTACATATTTGTTGCAACTTATGTTGACGTTCTTGAACACCCTCAAGTCGACGCTTTGAATGTCAAATATAGATCAGAAATTATAGGCGGATTGGTTTGAATAGTTTTGAGCTTATGGTTGTGCTTTTGTTGGCTTGGCGCAGTTCGATTTGTTTACATCCTTGTAAAACTCTTTAAATCCCCATCACCAGTTTTGAAGTACCTTAACTGAAAATTTAGATTTTAGTTATGACCCATCTGAACTGAACCTTCTCATGCACACCCTTAGAATTACTAAGAAGTGATTTGTTTTCCTTTGCATCGCGAATTTGGTTTTAGTTATGGCTCAAAACCAAACTGCCCTAAGATAGCCCTAAACTCACTAACCTAAGTGATATGTTTCCCGCCGCATCGCGCGGGTAAAAAACTAGTATATATATATATATATATATATATATATATATATATATATATAGGGGAAGGTTCATTAGGGAACACTAAAAAAATGGGGAACAGCGGGGAACCGACTCAAACGAACTCCGACTGGACTCATTCCAGCGGCGTTGGAACCGGCTCGTCGAACCCTAACTAAGATCTCTTAACCCTAAACCCTAAATCCTAACTCCTAAACTCTAAACCCTAAAGCTAAAAAATAAGGCTAAAACCTAAGCTAAACCGTAAAATCTAAACTATAAACCCTAAAAGCTAAACCCTAAAGGCTAAACCTAAAGCTAAACCCTAAAGCTAAACCCTAAAGCTAAACCCTAAAACTAAACCATAAAGCTAAACCCTAAAGCTAAACCATAAAGCTAAACCCTAAAAGCCAAACCCTAATATATTTAGGGTTTAGGGGTTATGATTTAGGGTTAAAAAAATCCTAGTTAAGGTTCGACGAGTCGGTTCCAACGCCGCTGGAATGAGTCCAATCGGAGTTCGTTTGAGTCGGTTCCCCACTGTTCCCCACTTTTTTAGTGTTCCCCAATGAACCTCACACTATATATATATATATATATATATATATATAGATGAAGACAAAACCCTCTTAAGTTGGGAGAACTTAGAGAACTTCAACTTCCATGCAAGTTTTACTGTCATTTTTTACGCATACGTATATTAAAATGTTGCAAACACAACTGTAAAAAAATCCAAGCGGCGTTTTCAGCCTTTCTACACTGCTGTAAAAAGTTACTGACATCAGTGTTTAGACCCACTCTAAGGGTATTTTACCGGTGGTATAAATCAACAAAATCTTTTTTTTGGGAAAAGTTGATTATTTTAGGATTTTGGTAAAACAAATTTTTTTTTTGAAAAAACCTTTTGTAAGGAGTTCTCTAAGTTCTAACAATTCTTAAGAGTTTTTATTATGTATAACCATGATATAACGTGTTTTGGTACAAAAAGTTTGTGATTTTGAATGGAGAAGTAGGCCCATATACATGTTTTTTGGTTAGGGATATCTAGTGGTTGATGATTTGGTTATAGTTGTCACTTTATGATGTAATATGTTGATTAGATGGTATAAATGGTGTTGACATACATGTAATAAAGTAAAAATATTGGTAATGGTATTGTATTATTGATGGTAGGAGGTAATGGTAGTGTATTATGGATGGTATGATAGATGAAAGGGAAAGTGTATTCAAATTAGTGTACCAAAACACCTTATTTCATGTTGATACATATAGATGAACATGTGCATTTCTAATATTGGTAATGTAAAAAAGTTGTGTATTACATATGGTAGTGTAAATGAAAGGGCAATTGTCTAATATTTGTAACGAATTACGGAATTTGTCAAAGAAATGATACATATGCACATGTGCATGGATAACTGTTACTCGAAATTTCTTTTGAGTTTTTTTATTATTGACGAAATATAGCGATTTTTCCAAAACAAAAAGTAAAAAAAAAATTGGTTGTTTTTTAGATTTTTTAGGTATTTTTGGTTGTGTTCACATTGGTTCTCGCAATAAAGGGTGGTTCCTAACAGATCCTTCTCATATATATATATATATATATATATATATATAGGTACGGGATCAGGAGAAAACGCCCTAAATTGTGAGAACGGATCCTTGCCCAACACGTGGTAGGGGGCGCTAAATGATATGCAGGGGTACGATTGTTTTTTTGTACGTTCCCTCCTTATTTCGCGTTATAAATCTGTTTCAAATAAAACTCCAAATAATTCATATTAGCTGTTATCTCCTTTCCAAGCTTTCTCAGATCTATGGCGTCTAACGTGAATTCTGTTTGACAAAGTAATATTTGATGACGTTTTCATATTTTGTTCCAGCAAATCATGCAACACACATACAACAGATAATGCGTTTTGTTCTTTTATGCTTGTTTCATTGTTTTTTTTTTCAATTTAATATTTCACAATGTGTTGTATGCTTTCAATGGCGTTGTTCATTTATCCAATTTATTCGTGTTTTCATTATTTGTTTAACAATTAGTAAGAACTGATAATTGGAGTTTTCATTATTAATTTTAATTGTCGTTTGGGATCTAATATATTTCTTATGTTTTACGATCATTGGTGTTTTACACCTGATTTGTTTTGAATATTATTGAGTAGTATTTGTAAACATTAGTTATTATTATTTGTTAATTTGTAAACATCAGTTTTGTTAACTATGGCGGTTTATTATCATGTTATATTTGTTAATTGTTCATGTTGTTAATTATTTTTAATTATTCATCTCATGGCGTTTTGATTATCACGTTGCATTAATATTGTTAATTCATCATATTTGTTAATCAATCAAGTAATGGTGTTTGTATTATGGCGTTTCATTGTGGCGTTTTCAATTATATATTTATTATGTCTTGTTTATTATTCAAGTAATGGCGTTTTCATTGATAATGTTATAAGGAGACAATTTCTATTTTTAATGGCGTTTTTCTGAAATTGTTTCTCACTGTGTTTTCTCATACGATGGTGATTCTTTGAATGAATGGTTTTGCCCCAAAACTGATTTACCATTCATCATTCCTGATGTTAGTGAAGTGATAAAGCCCAAAATGGACATGATATTCACAAGCCTCGATGATTGTTACTCAATGTATGTTACGTATGCTAAGGCTTGTGGTTTTTCAGTTAGGAAAGGGACTAAAAAGATAAACGCCAAATGTGAAAGACATATTAAGTATTACTTGTGTACGAGAGCTGGGGTATATAAGGACAAGAAGGTTGATACGTTGGACCCCAATCAAAAGAAACGGATTGTGCGATCCAACTTTTCAAAGAGGACTGATTGTGGTGCACTGTTATGCGTAATTTTTGAGGCTGGATCATGGAAGGTCTATAAGTTTATTGAGGAGCGCAACCATGATCTTGTTGAACTCCCGATAAGCATTTTCTTCCAACTGAACGACACCTCACTCAGCTCTAGAAGCATGTTATACACAGCATGTCTAAGTTGAATTTGGGTCCAGTTAAGGCGTTTAATGTTCTGAAGATTTGTTTTGGCGGTTTTGAAGACGTGGGTGCTAGTAAAGTTGAATTTAAGAACTACAAGAGGAAAATTAACTTGTTTATAGGGGAATACGACGCTGAGATGGTTGTGAGACATTTGGATGAAAAAACAGTCACCGCCTAATTTCTCGTATGATTACTTCACAGATGAAGAGAAACGTTTGAAGGGACTTTTTTGTGTGATGATCAAGCTAAACGTAATTACCACGTGTTTGGTAATGTGATTTCGTTTGACGCCACATATCGTTCCAACAAGTAATATTTTATAATTCAATTTTTTTGTTCTTTGGCGTTTTCACTGGTTACATGCATTGCCGTTTTTCAGAATTTACATGCAATTGCGTTTTATTATCATTTCATTTCTCATTGGCGTTTTCATATGCAGATACGCTATGGTGTTTGTACCGTTCACTGGTATAGACAATTACCACTGCAATGTTACATTTGGTGCTACATTATTGGCGTCAGAAACTGCTGATACGTATATTTAGTTGTTGAGAGTTTTTCTAAAAGTTGTTGGTTCTTAACCAAAAGTTGTCACTGACTATGATCCAGCAATGAAGAAGCCTATTTCTGTTGTATTTGTTGAAACAAGGCATCAGTTATGCATGTGGCATGTGATGCATAAAATTTCTCTGAAGGTTGATTTTCTTTTTTTATGTTTGGAGTTTTAAGATATACGGTGTTTTAAAATATATGGCGTTCTGTACCTCGTTATTGTTTTTCATGTAAGTTTGTTTGTGTCTAATATATATGTTTTTTTTTTTGCATGGCGTTTTCGTGTTATACATAGGTGGTGTTAGGCTATGCAATTCCACCAATTTCAAAGAACGTATTTGTGGTGTTGTTTGGATGGATATTCTTACACCCCAAGAATTTGAATCAGAATGGGAAGAGGTTATCGAAGAGTTCAATTTAGTAGATAATGACTGGCTCTCTGATATTTTTCAACTCAGGGAATCTTGGATCCCTGCATACTATAGAATGGAGGAGCTGCCAGGTCTTATGCGAACGACATCGAGGTCGGAGAGTGAGAATCATTTTTTTGGTCAAATGTGCAATTCAAAGCTACTCTGGTTGAGTTCATGACTCATTACGAAACTGCAATAGAAGCATAGTGTCACACGCACCGGAAAAATGATCATGAATCTAGATACAAACGCCCCCAGTTGAAAAGTAATTACCAAGTGTTGGAGGGCCAAGCTGCTGACATATACACGGAAAATATTTTTTACGACGTTCAAGCTGAGCTAATCGGAATTGCGGATTGCATAAATCAACGTTGCGAAGATCAGCCCGATGGGTTTGTTAAGTTTTACATAAATGATTTCCAACAGCCTTCTACATCCTTATTCGAGGTAAACAATGGTGTTTTTTGTTTTTTTTTATCTGGTGTTTTCTGTATATGGCGTTTATCATATTCTTTTATAACATTTAATTTGTTTTTTGTGCAGTTGTTGTGTTTGTTTGTTTGATTGTTTTTTTTATAAAAACATTCTCTGCATGGAGTTTATACAGATATTGGTTTTGGCGTTTTCAAGTAATGTACCGTAAGTCTGATTGCACCTGCAGTTGCTCATGCAGGCGTTTTGAGCAATTTGGTTTGTTATGTAGACATATTTTTTATGTTTTGAGAAGTTTAGATATTAGGGAATTTCCAAAACAATACATTTTAAATAGATGGCGTAAAGAGGCTTCCCCCAATTGCTCTTCCGAATACTCAATGAGTCTTGAATATATGACCTAGCTTGATCCCGATGTGCAAATTATGATGCGAGAAATTATTTTTTCAACAAAGTATACTTTGAACCATTTATTTGGTAATAAAGAGGAGCTATCCTTATACAAGGAACATGTTCAATCTTATATGAAGAAGGTTCAAGATATGCAGATTGTTACTCCCCCCGCTAGTACTAGGGATTGATTTGCGGAGATAACTGGTCAATATAAAAACGAAAAGAATCCGATAAGAGTCCTTGTTGGGTATAAGTCGAAAGGTTCTAGATCTCGGAACCAAAGACAGTGTCAGAATTGCAAAGGCTACAGACACTACGCATCGACATGCAAAAACCCGTAATTAAAAGAAAATCGACACGGTCTTCGAGAGAAAGCGAAAAGTAGTTTGGCATTTTTGTATTTTTTATTTTTCCGGAACACAGACACATTGGAATTTGGCATTTTATATCTCTTATATAGCATTTTTTATTTTTCCCATCTTTTTTTCTACTTCTTGTGCATAACATGTGACTTGGAAGTTACATAACAAACAATATAAGATCGGACACACAAACTAAACGCCAAAAAAAAGAACACCTTTTACTAAATAAAAGTACCTTAAACCTCTAATTTGGTCATGCTAAACTCAATAATTTTTTTTGCTGAATGAGATGGACAACATTGTTAATCCTAAGTTAAGAAAGATGTCCAACAATGTTGTCCACCCCATTCAGTGAAACTTTACTAAGAACAAAACTGAATCTCCAATACTAGTTATGTAAATAAAATGGGAACAACCAGTTTTATTTATAGAACAATCAAAGTGTTTCAAGGTTCTCGGAAAATAAACAGAAAACATAAAAGTTTAAGTGTTTATTTTGACATCAGCACAAGCCTTGATATCGTCAGTGTTAATCTTGTGCCCATACGTTGAGTCGTCATTTGCCAGCCAGGTCAATTGATGTGATTAAGACAACCACAATTGAAGCGGATTCCATGTGGGTAGTTAGGACAAACATGTATCGCATGAGGAGTTGCGATAACTTGAGTAGAAACTGCCATATCTTGGTTTGGCATAGCGGCTAAACGACAGACATTAGCTGGATGACCAAAACGTCCACAATTTAAACATTTTCGTCAATGGACACTGGCATAGTGATGAAGGTTACATTGATAGCACAGAGGCGCTTTTCCTCTATATGGCTTTTTAGTGGGTGGCGGGGCCACCTGACTAGGTCCCACTTGATTAAGCGGAATTGGAGCAATCACTGTAAGATTCTTTGAAGCTTGACGCTTCCTGATTTTTTTGAAGGCTTGGATTTTGTCTTCTTTGGTGCCTCGTGAGTAGTCTTATCATCAAAACTGGATATGGCAACAGCTAACTCAAGGGTCCCACCAAGTATTACGCCTATTTGTTGGGCGATTGTAGTAGCCAGTTCAGACCCTTGAGTATCACTGCGACGAAGAGGCATTCTAAAAGAGAGTGGGAAATATAAGAGAAAACAATATTGGATAATCAAAACTGAATGTTGAAATATCGACGAAGCATAAGGATTGTGACCATTTGTTCATTACTTAAAATAAACAAATGACATAGTGACTAATCAAAGTAAATGGGTCTTTATAATGTATCGCGAAGACATGCTTTAGCCTATAACTGGACACTCACCCCAAGAGTTCCTAGGTAAGAGTGACTGGTCCGGTGGTGCGGATTTGTACGAACACTCTACCCTTAGACAGAAAACTCAAGGTACAGGCATCCACCCTTCTGGATTGCACATGTTCACATTATTAAAGCCCAAACTTTGACGAGATTTTGAAAACACCAAAGGCTAAAAAGCCTAAAACAAATCATCTAAGGATAGATGATTTCTTGTGTAGTTTTGGAAAATTTTGACTCTAGAGAATGAATTGTGTTTTGTTTTTGGTAATCACCTAAGGAGAGGTGATGGTATTGTATTAAGAATCTAAACGCAAGAAAAACTCGCGTTAGGGTCCTAGGAAGGTTATAGACTAGGTCAAAGTATTACTAATACCCTAATTCCCTATAACCATGGCTCTGATACCAATTTCTGTAACACCCCGATCGCGTAATACAACAAACCGTGGCGAAAACATCGGGAAGTCACGTTACAGGAAATTGTTTCACTAAACATGGTATTTGAAGTTTTGTTTTAATTCCTTAATAGATTACATTGTTTCGATACAAATCAAATAAATACAAGTAATTGTCTTTCAAGTTTTAAAGTCATTAAGGCCTGAGTCCATCCTATGTGTAGCATGCGTTAACAATCATCACATAATGGAACCTGAAAGATATGTCAAAATAAAACGTCAGCATAAAAATGTCTGTGAGTAACATAGGTTTTGTGATTTAGATTCATGGCTTAGGATATTATAAGAAAAAGATTATACGTTTTCAAAAATAACCATGAATCCTTGATAAAAGTTTGGTACCTAAAATACTTTGCTTTTTGATAAAAAAAAAAGATTTGTAGTATATGCAAAATATACTTTGGTTTTAAAATGATAGAATAGGTAGTATATCAAAATATACTTTGTTTTTGAAATAATAGGATAGGTAGTATATCAAGATATACTTTGGTTTTGAAATAATAGGATAGGTAGTTTATCAAAATATACTTTGGTTTTGAAATAATAGGATAGGTAGTGTCGCAACCCCCGACCCCTGCCTCGGGAGGCGGGCGGCCGCGGCCTACTCAGAGATGGTGGTATCGGTGTTTATCAATTTGGCAGCGGAAATTTCATCAGGACCGTAGTTAGGAAATATTTTATCAGAGTAAAACACCACATTTTATAATATTAATTATCTTGGGATAAGACCCAAGTTTTCGTTACAAATAGATTTATAGGGATAAACCCTATTTTATTGAAATAAAACATCTTCTTTATTTAGGTAACTTTTATAGCCACTTTTCCAAGCCTTCAGTGCTGTCCAGCTCACTACTAGAAAATTGGGCAATTGTGACCAAAATTTGCTACCGAAAAAAATGGTAGCAAATTTAGCCACCGATTTGCCACGAAAATGAAAATAAGTGTATTTATCATGATATGGTAGCAAAGTGGTTGCAATTTTTGCCACCTTTTTATTTTCGGTGGCAATGTTTGAGAAAAATACACAAAACACGAAAAATAAAATGGTATTTGTTAATTGTGACCATGTTATCGGTGACAACATAAAAATTCAAATAAACGGATTATGCGCGCTTCAAAATCAATTCTTCACAATACACAAACACCACCTCTTTGAGGTTTTCATTATTATATCACTTTGACACATTTACCCCTCAGAAACCACAAATTTCATCTTCCCGTACATACAATACAACAATCACCACTACAACTCCATAGCGGCAGCTCGGCCTTCCGCCATTGCCGGACCAGGTACCTCTCTCTCTCCCTCTCTCTCTCGCTGTTTTCGATCTATATTATAAACATGCTGTAAGTTACCTTCAATGTCCCTTCTGGTTAATGGTTCAATCGCACAAAACCCTAAACCCTAAGTCACACAATAATGCTACAGTAATTTAGGGTTTAGTGCTTTAGATTTCTCATTTTAAGTAGTTTTGTTGTTGCTAATCTACATTTGATAGGTTTGTGGTTTGTTAGTTAGGTTTCTTTAATCTGTCTAAAATTATATATGTGATTTTTCTGTACCGAGTGCTTTCTGTTTCGATTATTGAAAGGTTTTATTTAGTTTTGAATGATCTTGATGTTTTTGCACAATATGTGAGATAAAAACGGCTTCCTGTTGTTTGTGATTAAGCTATATTAGAGTTTCACTATCCTTTTTTAAGATAATATTAGGGATGGGAAATTTCGTATCCAATACCGGTTAGGGTTTGGTTTTAGCTAAATTTCGGTATTGGTACTATATGGTAAGGACCGGTTCGGTACGGTACCAGCACCGATCTCATTTCTACTTGATATATAGTCTGTTATAGGTATCCAGTTTTACACAAAGTTTAAGTATAGCAATTTTGAAGATGAAAAAAAGAGTGCTTGATATTCAGGATTCAAAGCTACCTTTTGGGAGTAATCAGATGCATATGTATAAGCTTCTACTAAAATAATGAAAAATGTGGTTTATTTTGAGGTCAAATTAGTAATTCATTGAGCGGATTACTGATATACATTTGTAATAAAAGAACTTTTTTATTGTTATTATCGTTTGTGTATAGTGTATACTCTCTAAACATAAGAAGATACCAACATATGAACAGTTTGAGATAATTAGCAGATTTGGTCTCATCGTATTCTAACTTGTCTACAGGTTATTAAAGAACTACAATAAATCTTTCTAGGTCTGTGTTACCAGCATGGCCTTGCAACATTAAATGTTAACACCGCTATTTAGGTATATACGTTTTCAATACGATCATGTAGATCTAGGTTAAACTTATTCAGCTCTAGTCGGGTGGTGCGGTACCGATTAGTGATTAGTAGGTACCCTTAAAAAACCTCTTCTTGATCATTAACATTTGTTCTATTTTTCAAACATCACACAATCTTTTTGAGGGTTTCAGTATATAGTGTTGATAAAGTGTGTATAGTTATTATTTACAGTTTTATACATATAATCTTATAATAATTATTAAGATGTCACAATCTGATCCAGTTACTGATTGGAACTCACCAGGTGACCAAACAGGTTTGTTTACACTTCACGTTAAACACATTTCAATTCGGATTCATATGTAAATTGGGGTTTCTGTTTATTGATTGTTGTTAATGGTTTTGTTAATGTAGAGCCTATGTGTCTGTTAGTGTTGGGAGGTGGTTCGGATTCATTACCTCAACGGCCAGATGAAGCTGACTGTATTTATTATCCTCGAACCGGGTTTTGTGGGTACGGTTCTCGCTGGCAGTTTAACCATCCGGTTGATCGTGGTGGTTCGATAAATATTTTCTAGATTTTACATTATGTTTGTTGATCAATAATTGGTTTGGTTGTTTGATGGATAATTGGATCTGGGTTTGGGTTTGGGTTTGGGTTTGGGTTTGGGTTTGTGTTTGTATGATTTGTTGAAATGACATGCATTGAGTTAAATCAAATGGGGTTGTTAGATTATTAAGGTAGTTTTGAACTATTGATGAGTTTTCCCAGGTTTTTGGAGGTGTAAGGTCTGGTGGAGGGGAGTACCCGGAACATATCGTTGAACCCGTGTGTCAGGTACTTGTTCTAATTTGGGAATTTTGGTTATAGATTGTGTGTGATCAGTGTTTCTTTGTTAAGTTGTGTGACAACCCTCAAAATTTCATGTATCCGTACGATTTATTAATGACAATTAAAGTGCTTGACGACTGTGCTGAATTACTTAACTGCTTTCTGGTTTCTGCGTCATACTTACATGTGCTTGTAAACATACTAGTCTTGTGCAGAAAATCGACTAATAATCCTGTATGCTTTCCTAAGTGTTGAGAATTAAAAGTTTTACAAAAAGATATATGTAGGACACTATATGGAATAACTTAGCACTTTAACGGAACGGTATCTAACCGAACAACAGGACATTACTCGGAACACTAAAATATTGCAAGAAGCATTGTTTTTATTTTTCTGAGCTAGTTATGGTCCCCGAACACTTAAACACATTACATAAGACATGGTACACACTAAACACTAGACATACCACATTAACCTTCCACTTATTACATCTTACCCTCAAATTTTGCATCTAACCCCCCCCCCCCCCCTCATATAGTAACCGTCCCCATGGGACCCATTACAAGATTTTTTTATAAATCTTGCAAGTTCCTAAGTGATTACATGGGGAATATGAAGATTTTGATTGGACTTGCACTCACCATCCACATTTACACCTAGCACCCCTATCTAATCACTTAGTTATCATTCAACTTACACTAAACCCCCTAATCCTTGGCTGATTTTCGGCTCCCCATGTGGCCATCTCAAAGGTTCATCACATCCCCATGCAATCTTGTTTAAGATGTGATTTGATTTATGCTTGTACTTACCCAAACATTTAATCCAATGGATAAAGAGTTTGAATTATAAAATAACCAACATCATCTCCTCCACTACAAAAGAAAATCACTTCTTTTCCCCTCTTGCAAAGTTTCGGCCGAACCCCCCTAGTCACCACCAACCATTTTCATTTTGCAATCAAACACTCCAAGTATATTACAAGGTGCAAGGAGCCATTTTAGAAGGTGTGGAACACTCGGATCGCGAAGGACTTCAACCACAAGCTTTTATCCACCCGTTTTTCTCTAGTGTTTCTTCCCTAGCTTTAAGCTAGTAGTAAGCTCCTTGTTAATCCTTAGATACTTCATGTTTTAGTGGTTAAAAGTTATTGTTTGTTGATTTATGCAAGAACACTAAGAATCATACACTTAAAACTTGAACATAAGCTTTACATAAGATGAAATAATGCTAGAATGATGTTATGTTGAGTATGTATGATGTTACTTGGTGATTACTAGTAATATGATGATTGATCATCATAGGGAACTTGTTAAAGCATGATAAAAAAACACGGTTTAACAAGTTAGAGGTGATTATGTGCTTGTATGAAATAATCATCTTCTAGTCTACATATGAACTTGAAAGAAAAATGATTTTCTTGAAAAAATAATAAACCAAGTGAACTAGTGGTCTTGTAGATCTAAAACTTACGAATGGTTTTCCTAAATAAACCAAGTTCAAAAGACAGTTTTGAAAGATTATGATCCTTACACTATTTTGGAAATAAAGTAAGTATATGGATACTAGTGACACATGAAAATGTTGTGAATAAATATTTTTGTAAAATATGTTCACAAGTTGTGAACATCTAAAAAATCCCGAGAATGAGATTTTAAATAAAGTAAACACACTTTGGAGGGTAACTAAACCCACTAAACGCCTTACCAAGTTTCTACGCGTTTTTATGAAACATCAAGTTCATGTTGTTATGTAAAGTGCATTGTTTTTGCACTTGAGTAGGGTAATGTTGTTTAGTAACTTGTCGTTGATTGTTGAATGATTTTTGGAAAAGAAAATGATATGCTTATTAGCATGGATACCTCCATTTACAAAGGAAACTCTGGCGAAATTTTCTAAAATTCCAACACTTAGAGAATATTTTCTAAAACAAGTGTTACAAGTATATTTTTAGCTTTGTCTTCAAAATAAACTTCGCCAAAGGTTTTGTTACAAAATACAAAGTATCGGAGGTTGACTTTTACAAGTAAAATGGTTAAATATATATATTTAGAATATATATTTTATACTAGAACACTTGTGTGGATACTTGTTTATTTGTAAGATAGTTATATTATTTTAGGGTAAAATAATATAAATTAACAAGGTACCTTGACATTAGAATTGTGTGGTACGTGGTAGAAGTAATGAGTAGATAAACCGTACGTAGGATACGTGTTATGCATGAGAAACTGATTGTTATATGTACCTTATTAGGACGTGCTTGATTTCCTGATTATTAGAGTAATTAATCTAACCGAGCAAACCAAGGTGAGTTCACACACTTTCTAAGGCATGGGATTCCTGGTGGTTTGGGAATGGGTTAAGAAACTAAAACGGAACCTACATATCCTCCTTGGGTAGGATATATACGGCCATCCTCCATAGGTAGGATGCCAATATTAATTCAGCGTATTTTCCTTGGGTAGAATACGTACGTTCATCCTCCTTGGGTAGGCCAACACCTTTAAAACTTACTAGACAAAACTCTATCATTAAGTCCCTCATTTTATATCGACTTAATCGCCGAGGCCGATGGCGAGCGGGTCATTAGTTAATAGCGCTATTAGGTTTAACAAACCTCACACCGTGCCGTTCGGACGGGCGTGTACTAATGGACTATGGCAAACTGTCAATGATGATAGACATTGACGTAGGGCACAACTATTGTTCGTCAGTTGTCGATATCTTAACGGTCTAGTGGTTCACATGGGGAAGCCCCCACTGATCATGGATATGGTTTGGGTAATAAAGAAGGAACTGGTTAATCATACTTTCAACTATGGGGTAACCCCCACGGCAATTAAGCCAACGAAAGACAAACCATGTTTTCGGAAACAACTTAAAACTAAACAACCAACCGTGAACTCACTCAACTTTGTTGTTGACTCGTTGTTACATGCCTTACAGGTCGCTAGATGCTATGGAGCTTGCACGAGGAGGAGGTCGTTGTGGGATATGGATTGTTATGTCCCATGCTTAATATTCAATCTTTATGAACCTATTAAACTTATGTTTTGAACTTTAAACTAACGAACTATGGGACTTATGTTTTGAACTTACGTTTTATGCTTCCGCTGCTAACTTAAAGTCGGTTACTCTCTTTTGGTCACCAATCATATTGAGGTTGGTTTTATTTACTTAATTACGTGGTTCAATATGATTGGTGGCTCGATCCTGGTCATGTCACGCCTCCAAGCGGTGATACTCCGCATGGTGGATTTTGGGGGTGTGACAGATTGGTATCAGAGCCATTGTTTATAGTGAACTTGGTTTTAAAAAGGGAAAAGCTTTTTGACAAAACCAGACTATAACCTGTACAGTGCTCAACGATCCATAACGACGCTTCGCTCCACGTGCAAGACTCGACACAATAGGTGGTATGATTTATGTTATATTGTCGGTTAGATAGTTCACACTGTGCATTAGTTAACGTGATAATTGCTATTTGAACCTTGTGTGCTTACTCTCTACTATCGTCCCACACTTACGCACTTTCGCGACACTTTTCTCACTTACGTTGCTTCGTTATGAAGATCATGAACGGACGTGGAGGACGTATCAACCTAACTCAAGCCCAGTTGACGGCTTTGATCAGTGAACGGGTTGCTGAGGCACTCGCAGCTGTCCCCGCAGGAGGTATAACCTGCCATATCAACCCATCTTAGGATGTTTAGATCCTACTCTCGCGAACCAACTCTCGTGCTTAACCTTGTCTTTTATTCTCGTGCAACAGGTCAACATGCTCAGCCTCCTGTGTGCACGTTCAAAACATTCATGGATTGCCAACCTAGTACTTTCAGCGGCACAGAAGGAGCTGTAGGCCTTCTTCACTGGTTCGAGAAGCTTGAGTCTGTTTTTGAGATGTGCGAATGCCCTGAAGATCGTAGGGTGAAATATGCTACTGGAACACTTGAAGGTGCTGCGTTAACCTGGTGGAAAGCACAGGTTCAACTGCTAGGGCTGGCGGTTGCTAATGCCACCCCATGGAACGGTTTCAAAGAACTGATCAAAGAAGAGTACTGTAGTCGTGACGACATCCACAAGCTAGAGGTAGAATTTTTCAATCTCAAGATAACGGGGTCTGAAATCAAGGCATACACAAATAGGTCGAACGAATTAGCTATCCTGTGTCCCACTATGGTGGATCCTCCTATCAAGCGTATCGAGCTGTACCTTAAGGGTTTGGTGCCAGAAATTCAAAGCCACATGACCTTAGCTAATCTTGGCACCATTCAGCAAATCATCAAGTTGGCTCATCGTCTCACTGATCAGGCAGTTGAGCAGAACAAGCTGCCCAAGCGTATTAGCGCTACTATTACTGATGCTCCCAGTGATAACAAGCGCAAGTGGGATGGAAATTCGGGCAAGGGTTCTACTTCAGTTCAGTCACAGCAGCGAAAGACTGATGACTACCAGAGTCCTGGTCAGCAATCTTCTGGTAGTCAAGGACAGGGTGGATACCGAGGGAACCACCCCAAGTGCAACCGGTGCAACAAGCATCATAGCGGGCAGTGCCACAAGGTTCGTTGCCTGAGGTGTAACAAGTTTGGCCATGAAGCAAAGGATTGTAGAGGCGCACGACCAGCAAATCAGAATCACCAACAACAACAACAAGCTCCACAGAACCACCAGCAACAGCCACAGCAGGGTAATAAAGGATGCTTTCAGTGTGGCGCTGAAGGCCACTTTAAGAGGATCTGTCCTCAGCTGAACCAGAATCAGAACAACAACAACCAAGGAAACGGGAACAACAATGGAGGCAACAATGGAGGCAACAACGGGGGTAACAATAATGGCAATGGTTCCAGGGGACGTGTGTTCGTGCTGGGTCAGGGTGATGCGAGGAACGATCCCAACGTTGTGATGGGTAAGTTTCTTCTGGACGACTTCTTTGTTACTGCTTTATTTGATTCGGGTGCCGATACTAGTTATGTGTCCTTAAAAGTTAGTCAAATGCTTAAGCGTACCCCAACACTTTTGAACACCAAACACACGGTAGAACTAGCAAACGGTAAAAGTCTTGAAGCCACACACATAGTTAAAGGTTGTAACCTCGTCTTAGCTGGTCAGGCCTTCTCTATCGATCTTATTCCTATCACACTTGGTAGTTTTGACGTCGTTATTGGGATGGATTGGCTATCTCATCATCAAGCGGAGATTATTTGCAAGGAGAAAATCGTCCGCATTCCTCGTTCTGTTGAAGAACCTCTCATGATTCATGGCGACAAGAGTGGTGCTGTCGTAGGCATTATCTCTTTCCTTAAGGCCCAGAAGCGTTTGCGAAAGGGCCACACTGCCATTCTAGCACTCGTTACTGACACATCAATGGAAGAAAAGAGAATTGAAGACATTCCTATTGTGCGCGATTTTCCTGAGGTATTTCCTGAGGAATTGCCTGGTCTTCCGCCTCATCGTCAAGTTGAGTTTCAAATCGAGCTAGCTCCTGGAGCAGCACCAATAGCTCGTGCACCTTATCGACTAGCTCCGTCAGAACTTGAAGAACTGTCCACGCAATTACAAGAACTCTTGGAAAAAGGTTTTATACGTCCTAGCTCTTCGCCCTGGGAAGCTCCAGTCTTGTTTGTGAAGAAGAAAGACGGTACCTTCAGGATGTGTATTGACTACTGCGAACTCAACAAGGTGACCGTGAAGGATCGTTATCCTCTCCCACGTATTGATGACTTATTCGACCAGTTGCAAGGGTCGAGTTTCTATTCCAAGATTGACCTAAGGTCAGGCTACCATCAACTGAGAGTCCGAGACGAGGATATCTCCAAAACAGCATTTAGGACTCGGTATGGGCATTACGAGTTTCTGGTTATGCCTTTTGGATTAACGAATGCACCTGCAGTCTTCATGGATCTCATGAACCGAGTATGCAAACCTTACCTGGATAAGTTCGTCATTGTTTTCATCGACGACATCCTGATCTATTCTAAGAGTCAGGAGGAACACGAGCAGCATCTACGACTTATGCTGGAACTTCTTAGAGCAGAGCAACTGTATGCCAAGTTTTCGAAATGCGACTTTTGGCTTCGTGAAGTACATTTCCTAGGCCACGTGGTAAACAAGGATGGGATTCATGTTGATCCATCCAAGGTTGACTCGATCAAGAACTGGCCTGCACCCCGTACACCAACAGAAATCCGCCAATTCTTGGGTTTGGCAGGTTGTTATAGAAGGTTTATAAAGGATTTCTCAAAGATTGCGCAACCCCTCACTTCACTGACTCAGAAGGGTGTCACCTATCATTGGGGTGATGCACAGGAATCTGCTTTTCAGCACTTAAAGGATAGACTTTGTAGCACGCCTATCCTCTCATTACCGGAGGGCACGGATGATTTTGTGGTTTATTGCGACGCTTCCATCCAAGGACTTGGTTGCGTGTTGATGCAACGTGATAAGGTCATTGCCTACGCATCATGGCAACTAAAAGTTCACGAAAGGAACTACACTACGCATGACTTGGAGCTGGGAGCAGTTGTTTTTGCACTTAAGATATGGAGACATTACCTGTACGGTACCAAGTGCACCATTTACACCGATCATAGGAGTTTCGAGCATATCTTCAAGCAAAAGGAGTTAAACATGCGACAACGTCGATGGGTCGAGCTCTTGAATGATTACGAATGTGCGATCAAGTATCATCCGGGCAAAGCCAATGTTGTGGCCGATGCCCTCAGTTGAAAGGATACTATACCTAAGCGTGTACGTGCGTTACAGCTTACCATTCACTCTAGCCTTCCCGCCCAAATACGAGATGCTCAGGTTGAAGCGTTGAAAGCAGAAAACATCAGGGCTGAGTTCTTACGAGGATCGAGGCAGCAGCTAGAACAAAAGGAATACAGCGCCTACTATGTAACAGGGCGCATCTGGGTTCCACTTTACGGAAACTTACGCGAACTTGTGATGGATGAAGCGCACAAGTCTCGTTATTCAGTACATCCTGGTTCGGATAAGATGTACCACGATCTCAAAACTACGTATTGGTGGCCTGGTATGAAAGCCAACATAGCAACCTACGTCAGTAAATGTTTGACTTGTGCGAGAGTCAAGACTGAATACCAGAAACCATCAGGCCTACTTCAACAACCAGAGATCCCGAAATGGAAATGGGAGCAAATTTCCATGGATTTCGTTACTGGCCTGCCTAGATCTCAACGCGGAAATGATACCATTTGGGTGATCATGAATCGATTAACTAAGTCTGCACACTTCTTGGCTATCAAGGAAACCGACAAGTTTTCTACTCTAGCAGACATCTACCTAAAGGAAGTAGTATCAAGGCACGGAGTGCCAACCTCCATCATTTATGATCGTGACTCACGTTTTACATCTGAATTATGGCAAGCTATGCACAAGTCCTTTGGTTCTCGATTAGACATGAGCACGGCGTATCACCCACAGACGGATGCGCAATCTGAACGCACCATCCAAACCCTTGAAGACATGCTTAGGGCATGTGTAATCGATTTTGGTAATGGCTGGGAAAAACACCTCCCGTTAGTGGAGTTCTCGTATAACAACAGTTACCACACCAGCATCCAGGCCGCTCTGTTCGAGGCATTGTACGGACGGAAGTGCCGATCACCTCTTTGTTGGGCAGAGGTTGGCGACAGTCAAATCACTAGCCCAGAACTCGTAGTAGATACAACCGAAAGGATTGCTCAGATACGACAACGAATGGCGGCAGCTCGGGACCATCAGAAAAGCTATGCTGATAAGCGCAGGAAACCACTCGAGTTCTAGGTTGGGGATCGAGTGCTACTTAAAGTCTCACCTTGGAAAGGTGTAGTTCGTTTTGGAAAACGAGGCAAACCCAATCCGCGTTTTGTCGGACCATTCGAAATCATTGAGAAAATTGGCAAAGTTGCCTACAAGTTGAATCTACCTGAAGAACTCAGCGGAGTTCACAACGTATTCCACGTGTCAAATCTGAAAAAGTGTCTGTCAGATGAGACTCTCATAGTTCCTCTCAAGGAACTCACTATCGACGACCAGCTGCGATTCATCGAGGAACCCATAGAGATTACTGATCGAGATGTTAAGATTCTCAAGCGTACCAGAATACCTCTTGTTCGAGTTCGTTGGAACTCCCGTCGTGGCCCAGAATATACCTGGGAAAGAGAAGACCAAATGAAACTCAAGTATCCCCAACTGTTTAAGAAAAACGCAACCACTACTGAGACTGAAGCTACTGTAGAATTTCGGGACGAAATTCTAAACCAACGGGGGGATGATGTGACACCCCAGGAAAACCAGGAAACCAACGCAACTTAACTAGCTTCCTCAGTAACCACGTGCTAAATTTCGGGACGAAATTTTCTTAACAGGGGGAGAATGTGACAACCCTCAAAATTTCATGTATCCGTATGATTTATTAATGACAATTAAAGTGCTTGACGACTGTGCTGGATTACTTAACTGCTTTCTGGTTTCTGCGTCATACTTACATGTGCTTGTAAACATACTAGTCTTGTGCAAAAAATTGACTAAATAATCCTGTATGCTTTCCTAAGTGTTGAGAATTAAAAGTGTTACAAAAATATATGTGTAGGACACTATATGGAATAACTTAGCACTTTAACGGAACGGTATCTAACCGAACAACCGGACATTACCCGGAACACTAAAATATTGCAAGAAGCATTGTTTTTATTTTTCTGAGCTAGTTATGGTCCCCGAACACTTAAACACATTACATAAGACATGGTACACACTAAACACTAGACATACCACATTAACCTTCCACTTATTACATCTTACCCTCAAATTTTGCATCTAACCCCCCCCCCCTCATATAGTAACCGTCCCCATGGGACCCATTACAAGATTTTTTTATAAATCTTGCAAGTTCCTAAGTGATTACATGGGGAATATGAAGATTTTGATTGGACTTGCACTCACCATCCACATTTACACCTAGCACCCCTATCTAATCACTTAGTTATCATTCAACTTACACTAAACCCCCTAATCCTTGGCTGATTTTCGGCTCCCCATGTGGCCATCTCAAAGGTTCATCACATCCCCATGCAATCTTGTTTAAGATGTGATTTGATTTATGCTTGTACTTACCCCAACATTTAATCCAATGGATAAAGAGTTTGAATTATAAAATAACCAACATCATCTCCTCCACTACAAAAGAAAATCACTTCTTTTCCCCTCTTGCAAAGTTTCAGCCGAACCCCCCTAGTCACCACCAACCATTTTCATTTTGCAATCAAACACTCCAAGTATATTACAAGGTGCAAGGAGCCATTTTAGAAGGTGTGGAACACTCGGATCGCGAAGGACTTCAACCACAAGCTTTTATCCACCCGTTTTTCTCTAGTGTTTCTTCCCTAGCTTTAAGCTAGTAGTAAGCTCCTTGTTAATCCTTAGATACTTCATGTTTTAGTGGTTAAAAGTTATTGTTTGTTGATTTATGCAAGAACACTAAGAATCATACACTTAAAACTTGAACATAAGCTTTACATAAGATGAAATAATGCTAGAATGATGTTATGTTGAGTATGTATGATGTTACTTGGTGATTACTAGTAATATGATGATTGATCATCATAGGGAACTTGTTAAAGCATGATTAAAAACACGGTTTAACAAGTTAGAGGTGATTATGTACTTGTATGAAATAATCATCTTCTAGTCTACACATGAACTTAAAAGAAAAATGATTTTCTTGAAAAAATAATAAACCAAGTGAACTAGTGGTCTTGTAGATCTAAAAATTACGAATGATTTTCCTAAATAAACCAAGTTCAAAAGACGGTTTTGAAAGATTATGATCCTTACACTATTTTGGAAATAAAGTAAGTATATGGATACTAGTGACACATGAAAATGTTGTGAATAAATATTTTTGTAAAATATGTTCACAAGTTGTGAACATCTAAAAAATCCTGAGAATGAGATTTTAAATAAAGTAAACACACTTTGGAGGGTAACTAAACCCACTAAACGCCTTACCAAGTTACTGCGCGTTTTTATGAAACATCAAGTTCATGTTGTTATGTAAAGTGCATTGTTTTTGCACTTGACTAGGGTAATGTTGTTTAGTAACTTGTCGTTGATTGTTGAATGATTTTTGGAAAAGAAAATGATATGCTTATTAGCATGGATACCTCCATTTACAAAGGAAACTCTGGCGAAATTTTCTAAAATTCCAACACTTAGAGAATATTTTCTAAAACAAGTGTTACAAGTATATTTTTAGCTTTGTCTTCAAAATAAACTTCGCCAAAGGTTTTGTTACAAAATACAAAGTATCGGAGGTTGACTTTTACAAGTAAAATGGTTAAATATATATATTTAGAATATATATTTTATACTAGAACACTTGTGTGGATACTTGTTTATTTGTAAGATAGTTATATTATTTTAGGGTAAAATAATATAAATTAACAAGGTACCTTAACATTAGAATTGTGTGGTACGTGGTAGAAGTAATGAGTAGATAAACCATACGTAGGATACGTGTTATGCATGAGAAACTGATTGTTATATGTACCTTATTAGGACGTGCTTGATTTCCTGATTATTAGAGTAATTAATCTAACCGAGCAAACCAAGGTGAGTTCACACACTTTCTAAGGCATGGGATTCCCGGTGGTTTGGGAATGGGTTAAGAAACTAAAACGGAACCTACATATCCTCCTTGGGTAGGATATGTACGGCCATCCTCCATAGGTAGGATGCCAATATTAATCCTGCGTATTCTCCTTGGGTAGAATATGTACGTTCGTCCTCTTTGGGTAGGGCAACACCCTTAAAACTTACAAGACAAAACTCTATCATTAAGTCCCTCATTTTATATCGACTTAATCGCCGAGGCCGATGGCGAGCGGGTCATTAGTTAATAGCGCTATTAGGTTTAACAAACCTCACACCGTGCCGTTCGGATGGGCGTGTACTAATGGACTATGGCAAACTGTCAATAATGATAGACATTGACGTAGGGCACAACTATTGTTCGTCAGTTGTCGATATCTTAACGGTCTAGTGGTTCACATGGGGAAGCCCCCACTGATCACGGATATGATTTGGGTAATAAAGAAGGAACTGGTTAATCATACTTTCAACTATGGGGTAACCCCCACGACAATTAAGCCAACGAAAGACAAACCACGTTTTCGGAAACAACTTAAAACTAAACAACCAACCGTGAACTCACTCAACTTTGTTGTTGACTCGTTGTTACATGCCTTACAGGTCGCTAGATGCTATGGAGCTTGCACGAGGAGGAGGTCGTTGTGGGATATGAATTGTTATGTCCCATGCTTAATATTCAATCTTTATGAACCTATTAAACTTATGTTTTGAACTTTAAACTAACGAACTATGGGACTTATGTTTTGAACTTACGTTTTATGCATCCGCTTCTAACTTAAAGTCGGTTACTCTCTTTTGGTCACCAATCGTATTGAGGTTGGTTTTATTTATTTAATTACGTGGTTCAATAAGATTGGTGGCTCGATCCTGGTCATGTCACGCCTCCAAGCGGTGATACTCCGCATGGTGGATTTTGGGGGTGTGACAAGTTGAGGAATGGATTATGTTTTTTAATGTGATGTATGATGCTTAAAGAATGTATGTAGATTTGGTGGTGTGAAGACTGAAGAGGAAGAAAAAAGACACTACAACATATTCAACCCGTGGGAAACAGAGTAGATTACACAGGTTTATTTAGTTCCCTACGCTTGTGTTTGTGAATGAGTGGATACTTCTTGATGATCAATTTGGATAGTGATGAACTCGTAACTGACAAAGGTAATATGCTTCATATTCTAATGCCAACTGGTTCCTTAAACAAGTCCATTAAGTGATGCTAGCTACAAATCTTCATACGCTTTTGAAATCAACGAAGTAAGCTCCTTATCCCAGACTTTTGGAACTTACAGTCTATCAATTCTAGTAGCTTTGTATTATGTATAGGTTTTGTAGATTCTAATGAATTTTTATTCTGTAAAGATTTTGCAGGAAACACTACAGAACGAGAAAGAATCTAAAGAACGAAAAATAATCAGAGATCTGTTAGCTGCATCTTATTAGGCAATCATTGTAAGGGTTTGTTTCATTATTTCTGCATCTTTTGCTGTGTGTGAGTTTTTCAATTTCTTTATTATGCATCTTCTTCTTTTTTTTGGGGTTTAGGTTACGAGCTTTGATTTTATCATTCTGCATCAGAAAGTCTAGCATAGGATAATCATTTGGAAAATTTTCGTAAACGCTACTGAATCAAAACCAAATAGTAAAAGAAAATTACTATGTAAGACGATGTCGTTGCCTCATCATCCAACAACCCTCCTTCGCCGCCTCGTTCCGTTGAACTTCTTTTTTCTCGTCTCATGTAGATCTGGTTATTGTCATAGCTATAACTTGCTAGTCTTTGTTGTAGAGCATTCTCGGGAACCCTCTACAGATTCTAAGCTTGTCAATCATCTTAAGAGTATAATCAAGGTTTTAATTCTTAGCTTATTTTTTACATTTTTTTTTGGCTTTGTTTGCATTTTCGTGATGAGTTTTGATTGTTTTTTCAGTTTAGAGGTGGTCCGATATTAGTTGCCGAGTACATGGAGGAAGTGCTGATAAATCCCAAGGTTGGTTTATAACCTCTCCTGAAGTAAGCCAAATGTTTGGAGAGGTAATCTGAAGCAAAGAAAAACTGTAATTCTTGAATTAAGTTTTATTACAAAGTATTTTCTTTTTAATCTTCGTGTTGTAACTAGGCAAGCCAAACTGGGTCAATTGACAATCTTGCTAAGGGCCGAAATGAAAGCTGGGAGAGTTTTTCATAGAACGAAAAAGGTTATCTTGTTACAAGTGAGACAAAAGTGTTGCAAGTGTTGCTAGGAGTGATGTAGGTTATGTTAAACTTGCTGCATCATTTGTAAAATGCTTTTGATTAAAAGTTTATATATTTAATACATAAATTGAAAACTTATGTATTGGTTTTAGTTTATTATTGTTAATATTATTAATTTGGTTTTTAAGTTCGTTCAATTTTACTACTGTGCTAATTTTACAAAAAAAACGTTTTACAGATTAAAAAGTTGAACTTAGTTATCAAGGAGCTCGTTAAGGAAAAATATGAAGAAAAAGAAAGCTTCAATGGAATTATTGCGGGGTTGTTGGCTGAAAAAGAAAAGGATAAGGTGGATAAAGATGCTATGCTTGATAGGATGTCACAAATTGAAGCTATGTTAACAGCTACAGTTCGAAGATAGGCTATAAACACTTGGTTTTGAATGTTTAGATGTTTATCTTATTAGGATAATTTTAGTTATTTTATGTTTTAGTTGGTATTTTTATATGCTTTTGAAAACGAGATGTTTTATATAATTTTCGGATTTTATTATACTTTTTTTATATTATTTGTAGTTTTATTGATATGTAATTTTGATGAAACTAGCAGGGAGAAAAAAATCTGAATTAAAAACCAATATTCCAAACCAAACCAATATTCCAGTAATCAGTAAATGGTAGCAAATAAATGGTAGCAAGTGGTTGCAAATGGTGGCAATATCGGTGGCTAAATGGTATCAAAAACGTGCAAAAACCGATGGCTAAATGGAGGCAATATGAGTCACAACTCGGTGGCAAACAAGGCAAGCGTAGCAAACATGAAGCGGTGGTAAATAATTTTGACCAATTTTGTGGTGACAAAAAAAAGGTAGCAAAATATAAAAATGGTGGCTATTTGGTGGCAATAGGGCAATTGACACGGGTGTTTTTGTCACCGTATTTTCGGTGGCAAACTGGTGACAGCAAGGAAATTGCTACTATTTTGTACCAAAAATTACATGACAAAAACCATGTTTTCTAGTAGTGCAGCTGGCTTCTATTTGGCTTTCACATTTCGTTACCTGAAAAGCGTTTAAAAATATTTTGTCAGTGGAAAATACTGGTGAGTGAATCCCAATTTAATCAAGAAGAGTTTTATCATTTAAGAGCATTGAGAGCGATTACAATGTTTATATCTACACAATTACTCATTCAGTACTGTCAATCCTGACTAGTGGGTCATATTACACATTGGCTATCTCGTCGTCCAATGGTAACATGTTCCACATTTTGTATACAAAACCCCAACATACCGGCAGTAATTGAAGAATTACAAAGACTCAATCACTGCTAATCACATTGTAAAATATTTAAGGTTTTGTAAAAACTGTTTGCAAAAAGGTTTACAAAAAGGAGATTACTCACATTGCTAATTTAGGGTTTTCCTTTGTGATATCCTGGTGATTATCTATTAATTACACAATGCACATGCGTGAGTATAATAACCCAATATTTACATTAGTTATACCCTTCCTAAGACAGAACTCCAACGACTACGTCAGGCAGAGCCTCGACAGCCGTTACGGAGCACTAGATCAATCGGACAGCGTATCTAATACGTAACCAGGGATTATAATACTTACAACGAGGCAGAACTTCGTTATTTAGGGGGTATAATGCCTGGGTATAGTGCCTACACTACAGAAATTTAAGAGAGAATTCGTGGATTTGAGCGACTGAAATGAACTGCCGATGCTCCCAATTTATAAGAGCTGATCTCGGATTCCTCGCGGCCCGCGTAAGAGTCAGCTAAGGGCTTCGCGGCCCGCGACATAGGGTATGTAGGCCCTAGCTTGGCCCAGTCACTGACCTAGCTTCAACACGCGTTTGACACGTGGCATCTCAGGGTGTCGCCCTGGTGACCAGCTGTCGCGCCCCGCGTAGCCCGAAGACAAGGTCGTCGCGGCCTGCGAGCGCCCCATGAATTTTGTTTTTATTTTATTTTTAATTATATAAAGGTATTTAGGGCCATTTTACGTATACCGGGTGTATTTTAAGGTGTATAGGGATATTCTAATTATTTTAAGGGTGTCGGAAATATTTTTAGGATGGTTGTTATATCCTCCCCACCTTGTTTTAGAACTCGTCCTCGAGTCTACTGGAACAGGTGTGGATATTTCCTCTGCATCTCTGATTCAAGCTCCCAAGTGTATTCTGGTCCTTTCTTGGAATCCCATTTTACTTTGACTAGCACTAACCTTTTGTGTTTGAGATTCTTGACTTTCTTATCTTCAATTTGTAGAGGCCTTTCTACAAACTTAAACTTTTCATTTACCTCTATGTCCTTAAGAGGTACTACTAGTGATTCATCGGCTAAACACTTTTTGAGTTTGCATACATGAAATACATCATGTATTCCTGCCATCTCCTCTGGCAGTTGTAGCTGATAGGCTACATGTCCTATTCTTCTAATAATCTCAAAGGTCCAACATACCTGGGGCTTAGCTTTCCCCTTTTGATGAATCTGACTACTCCTATCCAAGGAGAAACTTTTAATAACACCTTGTCTCCTACTTGAAATTCCAACGGCTTTCGCCTGTTATCAGCATAACTCTTTTGTCGATCACGTGCTGCTTTCAGTCTTTCCTTGACTTGCATAATTTTGTCTGTTGTTTCTTGTACTATCTCAGGTCCAGATAGTTGCTTTTCTCCAATTTCTGCCCAACAGACTGGAGTTCGGCACTTTTGTCCATAAAGTGCTTCGAATGGTGCAGCATTTATACTGGTGTGATAATTGTTATTGTAAGAAAATTCTATTAATGGTAAGTGATCATCCCAATTACCTCTGAAATCAATTACACAAGCTCTAAGCATATCTTCCATTGTCTGAATTGTCCTTTCGCTTTGTTCGTCCGTTTGGGGATGATAAGCGGTGCTTAGATTTAGCTTGGTTCCCATTGCTTTTTGGAAACTTGTCAAAAAATGAGAGGTAAAACGGCTATCTCTATCAAAAACAATTGATAAAGGAATTCCATGTAATGAAACTATTTCCTTTACATACAACTTAACTAATTGTTCCATACTGAAAGTTTCATTCATTGGTAAGAAATGAGCTGACTTAGTTAGCCTGTCTACAATCACCCAGATTGTATCATTACCTTTTCTTGTCTTGGGTAATTTGGTAACAAAGTCCATTGTTATCAATTCCCATTTCCATACTGGCATTTCTAACTGTTGCAATAAACCTAAGGGTTTCTGGTGTTCAGCTTTAACTTGTGAACAAGTTAAACACTTATTTTTTTTGGGTAAAGGGTTACCCCGGTGATTCTATTATAAGACAACCGCAAATAAGAACAAGTAGTGAGGATGAGTTCCACACTAGTTCACATACAGGACATGCCCCATATATGTAAGCCAACCAACACAAAGTACCTATTACATCACAAAACCTAACCTACTAAACACCATGAAGGACTATCTAGTAGACAAAACAAATAAAACATAACCAAACATCATCCTCCATCATCAAAGATGAAATTGCCGCGAACCTGCATCCCTTTCATTAAAGAACTTTGAGACAATTTATCCATTGAAGAACTTTGAGGAAGATGTGCTTGCCCCTGCTCTAGAAGACGAAGAAGTCATAAAATCATTTGTTTCATTATAGACTTCGACAACCTCCTCATCATCCGAGTCTTGCTGATTCTTAGGAGCGTCGCCCGTTTGGCCCGCATGAAGACCCTTATCCTGTAATACCTCAAAAGAATTTTTGGTTCTGACAGGAGGAGCCGAAGTAGTAGTGCCCCCATGTGGTTTGGGTCCAACCGACCTATATTCAACCTTCTGCTTCTGCTTGTTTACAGGAAACCCTACTTTCCTAGCCACTTTCTTACGAACCACATCCATAAACCCATCCTTGTCTACCACCGGCTGTTTCACTTGCTGCCGAGTATTGCTCCCATCATGTTGTTTTTGAATGTTATCCAGACCCTTTGGAGCCCTCCTAGCCTGCCTCAGGCATATATCATCTGAATGACCAAACACTTTACAATGAGCACACCTATGTGGGCTCCACTCATATTCCACATACAGTTTCTCTTTGACAAAACCTTCTCCCTCAAGGTCTGGAACCGCTATAACTATCTCCTCCTTAAAATCATTTTCAGCTGAGATTTCTACTAACGCTCTAGCATAGCTACTCCTTCCCCAAGTGTCCATGCACATGGACGAAGTGTACGAGTCCAACATCTTCGGCTCACCAATAGTCGTAGCAATCATACTCAAACTATCCTCCGTATACGCAGCAATTAGAACATCATGGATTTTAACCCACACTTGCAACTTCTTTACCTCCTTCTTTTCTAGTTTTGCAGTAGGAGATCAAATATTAAGAAAGATAGGCTGAGCTCGGATAATCCATGGTCCTTCTTTCAGCACAATCATCATTCTAGTTTTGTCAGCAAACTTGAAGAAGAAGAAGAACCCATTAGCATTCATCATGGATTTTTGCAATCCGAACTTTTTCCAATTATTCCTTACAAAATAATCCACCACTGGGTAAGCAACTCGATCTCCTAAGAAGTAACCATATAGAGTGTTTGCTAGCTTGTCTTGTACTGCTCTAACTGAATCTCGAGGAAGCACCACATCAACGCCCTCATGTGTAACCGGACTAGCAAGAGTTCTAAAGTTTACCTTGATCGACTTGGCTGCTAAAACCGAATCTGCATAAGACATAGGCTTTGCATTATTATCTCCATCACATCGGTTCCCCTTAGACCCTGAACAAACTTCCAAGTTTTCCGGAACCCCAAAGTCTGGCCGCACCTTCTCCACAGGAACCTGAACAGAAGCATTCAACAATCCATCAATAATATTAGTTTCGCTGTGATCAGTTTGCGGCGTCTGAATTGAACCCCTACGAGGCAACCACGTGTTTCCCTCAACGTCAATCACACAGCTGGCTAAACTCTCAAAAGAGAGTTGGGGTTTTCCGCGATCTTGAGGAAACGCCCCATCAGTTTTACGATCATCCATTCGAAACCCTAAACTGATGTCGCCCAGGAATCTGAACAACAATCAGCCGACACAGGGATTCTGAACAACAAACAGCCGACACAAGGTTTTTCGTAGATGGATGCGTGAAACTGAAAAAAAAAAACCTAAGCCTGGACACACCTCAATGAACGACAACAATCAGAATTGGCCGCTAATCCCGTCGACAATCAGAAGCAAAAAGAAGAACGAACCCTAAAGAAACGAACACCTAATCTGATTTCAAATGTTTAGCTACTAGGGAACGATGATGATTCCTTACCAGGGAAGAAATCAGACTCCTTAGCTGCTAATCAAGATCAACCGAGACCAGGTTTAGAGTGAATCGCCTAGGGTTTCACAAGATATCCAAAATCGCCCAGAGCCCCCACGACCATTTGTACAAGTTAAACACTTAGAAACATAAGCTGCTATATCCTTAAATCCTGATACATCTTATCATTTCCAGGATGCATCGTATATTTAGACTTATGGGCTTCCTCTAATCTGTTCATTTAAATCTACTTGTAGATTTAATTTAAGAGAACGTACTCTTTTTGGTTTCTCATGATACTTTTGACTTAAAGAATCAGCAACTACATTAGCCTTTCCTGCATGATACTGGATATTGCAATCATAATCACTAAGAATTTCCATCCAGCGTCTTTGTCTCATGTTTAGCTCCTTTTGCCCGAAAACGTACCTTAAACTCTTATGATCGGTAAAAATGGTAAACTTACTACCATAAAGGTAACGTCTCCAAATTTTCAGTGCAAAAATTATGGCTCCTAATTCCAAATCATGGGTTGAATAATTCTCTTCATGATTCTTAAGTTGTCTAGACGCATATGTTATAACCTTTTGACGTTGCATCAACAGACATCCATAACCTAACTTAGAAGCGTCACAGTAGACTACAACGTCTTCAGTTCCTTCTGGTAACGCTAGTATGGGTGCGTTGGTTAGTCTTTGCTTAAGAATTCTAAAGGCTTCTTCTTGTTTTAGTCCCCATTCAAACTTAACAGATTTACATGTTAGCTTAGTTAAAGGAATGGCTATTCTAGAAAAATCTCGGATAAATCTTCTATAATAACCGGCCAATCCTAAGACACTTATAACCTCGGTTGGTGATTCAGGGGTCTTCCATTTAGTGATTGCCTCAATCTTTGTGGGATCCACATGAATTCCTTCATGATTGACTAAATGTCCAAGAAACTGCACTTCTTCTAACCAAAATTCGCATTTTGAAAATTTAGCATAAAGCTTTTCTTTTCTTAGCAAATTTAGGAGTGCATGCAGATGCGCTGCATGTTCCTTTTTACTCTTAGAGTAAATGAGAATATCATCTATAAAGACAATTATGAATTTATCCAAATATGGCTTACATATTCGGTTCATCATGTCCATAAATGCAGCTGGGGCATTGGTTAAACCAAATGGCATGACAGTAAATTCATAATGGCCATACCTTGTTCTGAAAGTGGTCTTAGGAATGTCCTCTTCCTGTACCTTTAATTGATAATATCCTGAGCGTAAATCGATCTTAGAGAAAAACGAGCTCCTTGCAGTTGATCGAACAGATCATCGATTCTCGGTAATGGGTACCGATTTTTAATCATGACCTTATTAAATTCCCGATAATCAATGCACATATGCATTGACCTGTCTTTCTTTTTGACAAACAATATTGGTGCTCCCCATGGCGATGAGCTTGGCTGTATGAATCCTTTCTCCAATAGTTCGTCCAGTTGTTTCTTTAACTCTTGCATTTCTGCTGGTGCCAAACGATAAGGTGCTTTGGCAATTGGTGCTGTTCCTGGTAGCAGATGAATTCTGAATTCGACTTCTCTGTCTGGCGGTAGTCCTGGTAGTTCTTCTGGAAATACGTCTGAAAATTGAGATGCTACAAGAATATCTTTCAATTCCTTTCCTTTAGTGTTAATGATTATAGAAATCAAATACACTATTGACCCTTTTCTTACATAACTGGTCGTTTTCATCACATAGATGAATTTCGTGGATCTAGACGGCTTATCTCCTTTAATTGTGATCTTTTCACCTTTTGGTGAATTCACTTGAATTGACTTTTGATCACATAGAATACTGGCTTTATTGGCTACTAACCAATCTATTCCTAATACAACATCAAATCCTGCCAGATTCATTGGATAAAGGTTTGCAATTAACTTTTGATTTAAAAATTCTATTCTTGCTCCCTGCAAGATTTCGGTGATCTTAATGGTTTCCCCATTTGTTGTCTCTACTAGACATTCTTGTTGAAGTTTAGTTAATGGTTGATTGAGAAGTTTGCAAAATGAAGTATTAATAATACTTTGGTTCGCACCAGAGTCAAATAATACTTTAGCAAAAACATCATTAACTAAAAACGTACCGGCGATCACGTCCGGAATCATCTTGGCTTCTTCTGCAGTCAGAACAAATGCTCTAGCATTTTTAGTGGTCTTGTTGTTCATGGCTGGAGCTAGTTTCGGACATTTTGGCTTGATATGCCCTTTTTCTCCATAGTTGAAGCACACTCCATTACTGGGTTTCTTCCTATAATCTTCTTCCTTGTGTCCTGGTATCTTGCAGAAATTGCAGTAAGTGGAGCATCTTCCTGAATGATTTTTCTTGCAGGTCTTACAGTAAGGTGCAGAGGTAGAACCTACGTTTTTCCCACGACTGTAGTTTCCATAGCGGAATTCTTGGGTAAGCCTTTGAGCTAGATTCTTTCTTTGGTTTTCTTCTTGTGTACGCACTAATTTATCAGTCAAGGTATTTGCTAGTTCTACAGCTTCTTCTATGGTTTGTGGTCTAGCTGTCTTGACTACATGCCTAATCTCACTAATTAATCCCCAGATATAACGGGAGATTAATACTGGTTCTGGTGATGCAAGGGTCGGCACTATTCTAGCATATTCGAAGAATGTAGTAGTGTAACCCTTACTATCCACTCCAGTCATCCTAAGGTTTAAGAATTTATTACCTATCTGTTCCTTTTCATTAGGAGGGCAGAATTTCCTTTCCACCATGTTCTTAAACTCATTCCATTCCATATTATAAACCCTGTCACTTCCCCTAGACTGGAGGATAGTGTTCCACCATTCTAAAGCTGAGTTCTTAAACAGATTGGAGGCAAACATTATCTTATCCTCTTATGCACACTTGCTTATTTTTAAGAATGCCTCAGTCTTTTCTATCCAGTGTAGAGCTGCAATGGCTCCTTCATTGCCCAAGAATTCTATTGGTTTACAGGACCAGAATTCTTTATAAGAACAACCATAAGACATGGTTCTTCTTCTTTTGGGAATGGGCACTTGAAGTATTGGTCCATTGTTTACACTGTGTTCTGGTTCAGTAGGTGGTCGTTTACTGCCATTATTACTTTTATTATCCGCTTCCTTAACCATTTTGATAATATATGGTATTGCCTCTATAATCCCTTGTGCCACTATGTGTTGGATGGCACTATTATCTACTTGGTTTCCGTTATTATCATTATTCTGGTTTTCTTGATTCACTTCGTTGTCCATCTGAATTTTAAACATTTACCACATATTAATATCACAAAATAATATTTAATGCTGATAATCACACGACAACACATTGATCCAAAATCTTCGTCATTGCAACCTTTACTCTATTTTATATTATGCATCTATATCTATTACAATACAACTAGAATTGAAAGTACAATACTTGTATGCATTACTAACTATAGGATTATCTATTGTAGTTGGTTACTATATTATTATTATATATACATATATATATTTTTCCAAACATACACACATATATATATTAGTATTATTATTATTATTATTATTACTACTACTACTGATAAGGGTTCATCCAGAATTGCATGTTATGCTAGTCATATTTCCAGACGAGTCTTTCCCCTATCTGTCTCATCCTCTCACTTCCTTCTAATATCTCATCACCAAAGGTTCGGAGTTCTTGCACATTCTTAGTGCTCATGGGTGGTGCGGGTGCTGGTATCGGGTCAGGGAACTGGGGCATGGGTTCTTCGTAAGGGTACGGGTTTTCTAGGATCTCCCTGATATATATTGGTCATTATCAAAATAGGGGTCCAGAGGGTCAAGGTTTGGGTAGGGTGCTAGGTTTTGCATGGGTTCGTCTTCTAGTGGGTAGCGTTGTTGGTAATCTCTATGGTCATCAAACCATGGGTCATAGTCTGGGGGATGGGGTGCTGGTACTCTTGGGATCTCAGCTGGGTCAAAGTCAGGCACTAGAATTTGGTCTACAAGGTTTGGCTCAATTTCCATAGGTTGTGTGGGAAATAGTGGTAACGGCTGGGGTGCTATGAGTTGTTCTAGATTCGGGTCGGCAGCTGTGGTTGCTAGTATGTGGAAGTTTGCAAGTCTCCTATTGATTATATCCTGTGTTTGTGTATTCATTTATCTATTAGCGGCTGCTAAAGCTCGCTGCTGCTGAAGTTTTCTCATTCTTTTTCTATGCTCATGAGCTCCTCTGCTGAACCATCCTCTCTTCTTAGGATGTAATGGCTCTTCAGATTGTGCTTTGAACACGAAAACCCCTTCTTCGGTATCAGTCGAATACCCCGAGGGGGTAGGCTGTGAAGAGGTTCCTTCGTCCCTAGGTGAGCTGGACAACTAACGGTAAGCGTCTGAAGGTCCTTGGTCGCTCATACTATAAACTAACAAATAGTCAAATAACACAAAACAATAATATACAGATATGCACGTATCCATGTAAATTATTTCCTAACATATTGAATAATATTTTGGTGTCAGCAGAACACTTCTGTGGCTGAATCAGTGGCTGTGGCTCTGATACCACCTTCTGTCGCAACCCCCGACCCCTGCCTCGGGAGGCGGGCGGCCGCGGCCTACTCAGAGATGGTGGTATCGGTTATTATCAATTTAGCAGCGGAAATTTCATCAGGACCGTAGTTAGGAAATATTTTATCAGAGTAAAACACCACATTTTATAATATTAATTATCTCTGGATAAGACCCAAGTTTTCGTTACAAATAGATTTATAGGGATAAACCCTATTTTATTGAAATAAAACATCTTCTTTATTTAGGTAACTTTTATAGCCACTTTTCCAAGCCTTCAGTGCTGTCCAGCTGGCTTCTATTTGGCTTTCACATTTCGTTACCTGAAACGCGTTTAAAAACATTTTGTCAGTGGGAAATACTAGTGAGTGAATCCCAATTTAATCAAGAAGAGTTTTATCATTTAACAGTATTGAGAGCGATTACAATGTTTATATCTACACAATTACTCATTCAGTACTGTCAATCCTGACTGGTGGGTCATATTACACATTGGCTATCTCGTCGTCCAATGGTAATCTGTTCCATATTTTTTATACAAAACCCCCAACATACCGGCAGTAATTGAAGAATTACAAAGACTCAATCACTGCTAATCACATTATAAAAAATATTTAAGGTTTTGTAAAAACAGTTTGCAAAAAGGTTTACAAAAAGGAGATTACTCACATTGCTAATTTAGGGTTTTCCTTTGTGGTTTCCTGGTGATTATCTATTAATTACATAATGCACACGCATTAGTATAATAACCCAATATTTACATTAGTTATACCCTCCCCGAGACAAAACTCCAATGACTACGTCGGGCAGAGCCTCGACAGCCGTTATGGAGCACTAGATCAATCGGGTAGCGTATCTAATACGTAACCGGGGGTTATAATACTTACAACGAGGCAAAAATTCGTTATTTAAGGGGTATAATGCCCGGGTATAGTGCCTACACTACATAAATTTGAGAGAGAATTCGTGGATTTGAGCGACTGAAATGAACTGTCGATGCTCCCAATTTATAGGAGCTTATCTCGGCTTCCTCACGACCCGCGTAAGAGTCAGCTAAGGGCTTCTCGACCCGCGACATAGGGTATGTAGGCCCTATCTTGGCCCAGTCACTGACCTAGCTTCGACACGCGTTTGACACGTGGGAGCTCAAGGCGTCGCCCTGGTGACCTGCTGTCGCGCCCCGCGTAGCCTGAAGACAAGGTCGTCGCGGCCCGCGAGCGCCACATGAATTTTGTTTTTATTTTATTTTTAATTATATAAAGGTATTTAGGGCCATTTTACGTATACGGGGTGTATTTTATGGCGTACAGGGATATTCTAATTATTTCAAGGGTGTCGGAAATATTTTTAGAAGGGTTGTTATAGGTAGTATATCAAAATATACTTTGGTTTTGAAATAGGACAGGTAGTATATCAAAATATACTTTGGTTTATGAAATAACATAATCGGTAGTATATCAAACTATACTTTGGTTTTGAAATAATTGGATATGTAGTATATCAAAATATACTTTGGTTTTGAAATAACAGAATCGGTAGTATATCAAACTATACTTTGGTTTATGAAATAACATAATCGGTAGTATATCAAACTATACTTTGGTTAACAATATCACAATTGGTAGTATATCAAACTATACTTTGGTAGTATATCAAAGTATCCCTTGGTTTGTGATTTGTAGTATATCAAACTATACTTTGGTTTTGGTCATCAATAAAAGATAAATTTTTATGGCTTAATTGGAAAACTTTGCAAAAACACATTGTGGTCGTTTGGTAATACATTCAAACCTTAGTATATCAAACTATACTTTGGTGACATTATAGATTTACCATGAAGGCAAATCTATTTGGTGTAAACTTGGTTTCTGACATTCCCTAATCAAACTTCTAAACAAAACTAGGAAGCGGGAATGGGGTGTCAAGTCCTATAGCGCTATATCATACTACCAATCGGCTTGATCATTGTTAATGAATGTATTTTAGGCATGAATACAAGTACGCACCAACAAGGGTCTTACAAATCTTGAAAATCATTATTTAAGCCATAGGTAACGGTTTCAAATCGTTAAAGGATAAAGTACAATGTATGTAGAATCATATAGTTTCGAAATCATGAAAATAGTGAATAGGCACATATGAATCACCCAAAACATTTGAAAACATAAAAGAAGGGACTACGTACTCACTTGAGATTGTGTAAGCGTCCTTGAATCAAGTGAAATAACAAAGCTCAAACGTGTCCTAATGTGTCGGATAACTTATGTTAGTGTGTCGAGACTTTAATTGGAGGATTCGGATAGAATGAAGTCTTATAAACCAAATGAGTGTTGGAACTCATATAATATGGTTTAACAAACTTAATATTCTGATTTGGAAAGGATCCTATGTTCTTCTGACCCGTTATGACTCGTTAAGGTAGTTTACGCTACTTTAACGGGTCATTTGCGTAAATGTATGATCGGATGATTAAATATGTCATATGATAAGTCTTATATGCCAAAACATGTTTAATAATGTTGTAACATCATTTTATATGTCAAAGATTTGGTTAAATATGCTTAAAGTGAATTTATGCGTAAAAAGGGCATTTTGGTCATTTTTAAGAGCATAGTAACGACTTATCATAACACTAACCAAACGACGTGACCATAAGGTATAACCTCAGTAGGTTATTCCCTATACAACTATGGTCACTTACATGTGTTTGGTCAGATCCTAAGATCGACCAAACGGGTCGGATTCGAAAGTTAAAGCGGTGGTCAAGACCGCTCGACTTACTACCCTAAATAAGCACTAAGCTAGAAGTGACGAGTTAGGTATGTCAAAACATGTCTAACTAAGTTATAAAAACTGATTTGGTATCAAAACTTGATGTTTTGATACCCAAAAATGGTTTCGTCATAAAATGCACATAATGTGCATCTTTGACCGAAACTTTGACTCGTCACTTCGACTAGTAAACGTGGTAATCAGAAGGCGCAATCGCAAGGGATTATAACCTTCGTGATTATGATTACGTTGCAAAGTTCAATTGAACTTTGACTTGACCAATTATGGTCAGAACCAAAAGTCAAACAGAAAGTCAACTGTTTGACTTTTACCTCAAAAGCTAAAATAATGAACAAGACTAAGGAAGAACACTTACTTGTGTTCTAGGAAGGCAAGAATGTTGGTGCACTAGTGTCTGTTAACTTTGTCTTAATCGAGTCTTATGTCTAGATAGGATAAACGAGCACACAACAGGGTAGAAATTAGGGTTAGTATGTGTGTAAATGGGTAATTCCGCTTGAAAGTGTCAGTGACCAGTTCAAGCGAAATTAACCAAGTTAATTCCGCTTGAAATGGGCAATGGCAGCTTCAAGCGAAATTAGCTTCACTATAAATAGGTGTGTGCTGAGTTCATTTGAAACGGAATTAGAGGTCATTGTATCTGAGTCGAGGTGCTGCCGAATTGTTATCAGAATTGTAAAAGCTCAGAATCAATCAATAAGAAGATAATTAGAAAGGAACAAGTTGTATTACGTCAATTACACTGATTCCGCCTTTGTTTTTGATGTTGAACTCTTCATATTGACTCGTTAGGGTCACACGACGATCCAACAAGTGGTATCAGAGCTCAGGACGAGGAGTTCATACCAATTCAGCTTGATTTCATCGGATTCTCACACTTCTACTCCTTCTTTTCTGATTTGAACGAAATTTAACGGTTGAAATGGCTTCAAATTCACACATATCAAGCGAAACATAGTTTTAACTAATCCTTGAAAGTATTGGACCTAAATTCGAACAAATTCTGATAAAATTGGTTAATTCCGTTTGAAAATCTGTTCGAACTTGCTGACGTCATCGAAATTCCGTTTGAAAATATCAGTGTCATTACAAACGGAATTACACTTTGGGTCTATTTCCGCTTGAAAAGTGCTGACCATTTCAAACGAAATCTAATTTCGTTTGAAACATTCAAACGAAATTACTAATTCCGCTTCAAAGTAGCTAATTCCGTTTGAGTTGGCTTAATTCCGCTTGAAATACCTTAATTCCGTTTGAATTGGTATTCCGCGTGAACTGGTAATCTCGTTTGAAAGTTAATATCGTTTGAAAAGCCTTATTCCGTTTGAAGAAGTTAATTTCGTTTGAAGCAATTCAGCTTCAACTGATTCCGCTTGAAAATAATTTTCAAAATTTCAAAAAATTTTCTAAGTGTTTGTTGATTGTTTCAGATACTTGAAGATGGATGAGTTCATGAATCCGTTCTGTGACGTTTTTGCCTTTGCTGGAAATGGTGGAGATGATATTTCAAACGACACGTCAAACAACACAAATGAGAAAGCTCCGAATGCGAGAAAGACTCTTTCTGATGCATTAAGTGTTGAGAGTTCTTATGGGACATACAACAAACCTCCCAAGTTGATGGCGATTGAAGATTATAATAAATGGTCGAAAAAGTTTGAAGAATGGCTCAAAGCATTTGCATATCCCCGTTGGAGGATGTTGAAAAATGGTTTTGTTATGGGAAGATCAGATTTTGAAAATTTGACAGAAAATGAGGAGATAGATAGATATGTGGCTGAACAAAAGTGCATTGCACTGATTCATCAGTCTGTGAGAGATGACATAATAGCATTGATTGAATACACAAATTCGACAGATGTGTGGGCTAAATTGAAAATAAAATGTGAGGGTAGTGCAGAGATAGTCAAAAACAAAAAGAAGTTGTTAAGAAAAGAATTTGATCTTTTTGGTTGTTTGAAAAATGAGTCTGTTTCTAAGATGATTGAGAGATTTGGACATCTGAAGATGGAGCTGGAAAGACATGGAATCATTTATTCTCGTGAAGAACTGGTTGACAAGCTGTTTGATTCTTTGCCGGATGAACAAGACTGGCAATACTTTGCATTGATGCTGAAGAATACAATCGAGTCGGAGAAACTAATAGTTGATCTGTTAATTGAAAGACTGGAGAGTCATGAGCTAGAGATCAAGAAATCATTCAAAGTCAATCATTCCACATATCAACAGAATGTTGGGTTGTATTATAGAGGTGATGGGATACCGAAGAATGTGTCTCCTAAAACAGCTTTCTCAGCTGAAGGTTCTTACAAGACAAATCAAGAGAGTCCGAGCAGTGGTTTTCATAGTGGTTCATCATCAACAACTCCAAGCCAATCTATTCCGAAGAATCTATTCCAGTGTAATATTGCTGTAGATCTGAAGAATGCACAAAACTTCAGTGAGGAATCAGCAAAACAACAAATGGTGTTCTTAGCGTCTATTTTAGAGTCATACGAGAGTCTGGTTGTGGGTAAGATTGGAAACACAAACCTCACCAAGGAGGATTATGACCAGATCGATCCAGAAGAAATGGAGTTGATCGACATCAGGTGGTGTATGGCTAGTGCGGTCAGACGAGCTCAAAGGTTCATGGAGATTACGGGCAGACATTCAATTGGCGGACCTTCCACTAAACTTGGTTTTGATAAATCAAAGGTCACTTGTTTCAGATGCAAACAAAAGGGACATTTTAAACGCGAATGTCGAAACGCACCTGGTGATGATACTGCAAATCCGTTCAGAGAGGATTATTACAAGAGAGCTATCTATCATCAAAACAAATCTGAACCTCCCAGAATGAAGCAGCTTGAAGATACCCCCAAAGAAAAATCAAGAGCTCTTGCTGTTATTCATGATGATGAGGGATACGATTGGAGTGATGTGCTACCAGAAGAGGATGCAGTGGGTTATGCGTTTGCTGTAATAAAAGAAGTTCCTTTCAAAGATAGCAGGAATGAACAAGAGAAATATAATTACAGAAAGATGAAAGCTCAAGACAGGATGATTAGAATGTCTAAGATTTACAACGAAGCAAAGAGAGCAAAAAGATGGGATGCTGATAGAGAATGTTACCTAGACCCTGATGGTAACATAGCTATTGATTCAAAAACCATTGATGTTGAAGTTCTCACCAAACAAATTGCTGAAGAAGAAGCCAAACAGAGAGAATGGTGGGGAGGAGGAGAAGCTGAAGTAAAAGCTGAAGAAAAAGAAAAAGAACAGGAGAAAGAGCAGCAGTCAAAGAAAATTGATAATGGGATTATTGATACGACACAAGAGTTTACCGCTGAGAATTTGAAGAAGATGGCTGACAAAGTGTTTGATGCGAAAGAACTAGAGGTAGTTTCTGGTTCTGACACTGAGTCCAAAAACAAGGTCAGTCAGAATGATTCTATCAAAGAGTCAGGTAAGAAAGATAAAACTGAGAGCGACTGCAAAAATTGCATGAAAAACTGCAAGGTTTGTAGTACAATTACTTACCACAGTGGTAAAAAGATTGAGGATCTGACAAAAAGAGTCAGAGATGTGGAGGATCAGATCTTAAACCGTGATAAAATGTTAAAAGCTTCAAATGATTGCATAAAAGAACTAACTGAGAAAATCGAAAATGATAAAATTGACGTAGAAAGAGTTAGGAAAGAAAACGAAAAGTTGATTCATGAAAATCGTCAACTTTCAGAAAATTTTGAGAAGCTAAAACGAACAGTGAAAGATTCTGATGAAAGAAATGGTAAGACATGTACAGAAAATGTGCAATTAAAAGGAGTTCTTAGGGTTAAAGAAGAGTTAATCAACCAACAACTGGATGAAATTGCTAAGTTGAAGCTTCAGTTTCAAGAAGCTAAAATTGAAAATGAACGCATCCAGTTGAAACTGAACAGTTTGTTCTTCAACATATTGTTCCTAAACCGATTGGAAAGAACAAAGCAGGCGAAGATGTATATGCTGATGGAACTTGGGTGGGGTATCATCAGGTTCCACCACCTGTTCTAAACAATTATTCAAAGAAAATTTCAGGGTTGGTTAATGATGAAGATGAAGATGAAAATGAGATTAAACTTCCAGACATGATAGATGTCACATTCACATCATCATCTGATGAAGATAGTGTCCAATCTGAAATTGTTAAAAGTATGGCTGAAAATGTTTTAAAGTCTGAAAGTGACACTACTGAGGATGATGAATGCTTTTTGGACAAATATATTCCAAAATCAAAGTCCAAAAACAACTTACATGAAGAACCACATCTTGTGATGTACAAGATGGCAGGATCGGATAAGTTGTATTCGGATCTTGATTTTACTTTAGAGAATGTGAATGTTGGAAAACTAAGAAATGTGTTCAAGTTGATTGAGATTGATGTGTCTGAAATAGAAGGTTTGAGAAATGCGAAAAGGCAACTGAATTTTGAAAAAGATAAAGCTTACTACAAGAAACCTGTTGTTCCACCGCGTTTTTCTAACAACAACCAAAACAGATGGTCGGGTGGATATCAGGGTGGTAAGAATTTTCAAAGAAGGAATGTTCAAAACAAGAAGTTTGTAGAGAAGAAAGTGTTTGTTTCGAGTTCAAGTTCACTTTCTGATGAAGAATCTGAAATTTTTTCAAAATCAAACAAAGAGTTCTTTGAAAAGAGGGCCTCACAGTTTCAGTCTGAAGGCACAAGTCGGGTAGTTGATACTCGTACATGCTTTAAGTGCAACAAAGTTGGACACATTGCACGAAAGTGCACCAACTTTTAGCCTAAGTCTGAAGTTGTTGAGAGTCAAAAGAAGAAGGTTGATGCAAAAGGTAAAGCTCCAATGGGTGTTGAGAAGAAAATTTTGAAAAATGAGAACACAAAGATCAAAACTGAACCTGTTAAAAATGTGGTAACTAAAAATGACAAGTTTTACAAACGGGTTGCTTCGCCTCAACAAACATGGAAGCCAAAAGTTGTTGAAAAGAAAACAAGTTCTCCAAAACCAAAGGTTTCAGAGTCAGAAAAACAATCGTCTTCTACCACTCCGGTAAAGATGGATGTTCCTTTGGATTACTATGAGAAACTTGAAAAACAAGAGGTTACTACTTCTAAAAAGGAGAATGTACCAAAGCAAGACCAATCAACCGGTCAACCTTCACAAAATGATTTCTTATACAAAAAGGTTGAGATTGGATCTGAGGAGAGTTTAAAAATGAATGACAAGAATTTTCCGCCACTTTACACTGTTAAATCTCAAATCAAAGTCAACCTACCTGAGTCAAAAGAGGCTTGGGTAGCATCAAAATCTCACTAAGTGTTTATGATATGTGCAGGAGCTTCCAAGATCTGTTTCACGTTGGATTATGGATAGTGGAGCTTCTCGGCACATGACGGGGAAGAAAGCCCTATTGTATGATGTTCGTGGATTTAATGGAGGTTACGTGGGATTTGCGGGAAATCAAGGTGGTCGAATAGTCGGTGAAGGAACTTTATCGAATGGAATTGTCACATTTGAAAGAGTTAACTACATCGCCGAGCTTGAAAACAATCTTCTGAGCATCTCTCAGATTTGTGATCGCATGTATACAACACACTTTACAGACAAAGAATGTTTGATCTTGAAACCAGGATTTGTTGTTCCTGAAGAGTGGGTTATCATGAGAGCGCCTAGAGTGAATGATCTGTACGTGTTGGACATGAGTGTAGCAACTAGTACTACGGGTCAAGCACATTGTTTTATGTCAAGAGCAATAGAAAAAGAGTCAAAGTTATGGCATCGAAAGATGGGCCATATTCACTTACGAAAAATGAATCACCTGGTGCATAACGACTTAGTTACTGGTGTTCATGTGAAAGGTTTTCATCTTGAGGGGGAGTGCATTAGCTGCATCAAAGGCAAGCAAAAGAAGAAATCACATCCTCAAAAGAAAGTCAACTCAGTCTCAAGACCGTTAGAGAGACTCCATATGGATCTGTTTGGTCCAGTAAATGTCAAAAGTATTACCGGGGATCTCTACTGTCTAGTAGTAACTGATGATTACTCAAGATTTTCATGGGTATCATTTCTGAAGACAAAAGATGAGACGTTTGATAGTTTGATTCCGTTGTTCAGAAAAATTGAAAATTTGTACCAAACTCGAATCAGAAGAATCAGGAGTGATAACGGTACAGAGTTCAAGAACAACAAGATGGAAGAATATTGTGATGAGAGAGGTATACTGCAAGAATTTAGTGCTCCTTATACTCCGCAGCAGAATCGAGTAGCTGAAAGAAAGAACAGGATGCTAATTGAAACGGCTAGGACGATGCTTGCTGATTCTAAACTACCTGTTAACTTTTGGGCAGAAGCAGTGTCAGCCGCTTGCTATACACTCAATCGGGTTCTCACAGTGAAGAAATTCAACAAGACATGTTTCGAGCTGATCAATAACCGCAAACCGAACCTGAAGTATTTAGAACCATTTGGGTCTCCCTGCACTGTTCTAGAACCTTTTGGAAAATTTGGTGCAAAGAGTATTGAAGGAATTTTCGTGGGTTACTCAAGTCCATTGAAACGAGTCTTTGTTCCGAGCTTGAAGCGGATTATTGAAGCACACAATGTTGAGTGTCAAGGTTATACAATGCCACCACAGAATCCAGGCGATTCATGGCGTTTTCACTATGATACTTTGTGGGATTCGTTTGACATGGAAGAAGAAGAAGAACCAGAGTTCTTTGATGAGTTGGATATTCTAAGAGAGTATGAGTCATCACAAGAAAGGTTTCCAGCTGAGTATACTACTAGTCGACGGCAAACTTCAAATGATGATGAAGCCGGTCCAAGCAACGCCGGAGAACATGATGATATCCAACAAAATGAAGTTGCTCATGATGATCAGACGGAAGTCAATGATAATCAAGAATCTGAGAACAGACCAGTATTTGATCGTGGTGATTCAGATTCCGAGGGGGAGCAAATCCAGATTTCAAGTCAAACAATTCCAGTCAGTGAACAAGGTGCAAATCAGAATGTTACAAATTTGGAAGGCGAGGTAGATGTTCCAGGTGAGGTGATGCCGAGAACTCTTTCATACCATCCAGAAGAGCTGATTATTGGAGAATTACAATCAGGCGTTCGCACTAGACGTCAAATTGACCAAGGACTTGCTTGTTTTTATTCTACAGTTGCTCCTTTACAAACTGAGTTTTCACTTAGTTGTTTTATTTCGCAGATCGAACCGCGAACATATAAAGAGGCGCTAACTGAAGATTCTTGGGTCAATGCTATGCAAGAAGAGTTGAGTCAGTTTGAGAAGTTAGGAGTGTGGAAGTTAGTAGACTTGCCTGATGGTCAAAGGAAGATAAACACCAAGTGGGTGTTCAAGTGCAAGAGAGATGATCGAGGGGTTATTATTCGTAACAAAGCTCGACTCGTAGTCCAGGGTTTCAGTCAGCAGGAGGGGATAGATTTCACTGAAGTATATGCTCCAGTTGCTAGACTTGAAGCGATCAGAATCTTCCTAGCATTTGCATCTTGGAAAAACTTTAAGGTTTATCAGCTAGATGTTAAATCAGCGTTTCTCTATGGGAAGGTAAAAGAGGAGGTATATGTCGGACAGCCACCAGGCTTCACCGATCCAATCCACAAAGACAAGGTTTATTTGCTGGATAAAGCGCTGTATGGTTTACACCATGCCCCGATAGCTTGGTACGAGACATTGTCTCAACACCTGCTAGCCAACAGCTTCATCCAAGGAAAAGTGGATGCCACTCTCTTCACCAAAGAGGTCGACGGACATCTTCTGATAGTTCAAATATACGTGGACGACATCATATTTGGGTCAACAAATGAAAATCAGTGCAAATATTTTGAACGAGTTATGAAGCAAAAATTTGAAATGTCATCGATGGGTGAGATGAAATTCTTCTTGGGACTTAAGGTTGATCAACTGCCTAAGGGAATATTTGTCACACCCCTTTCTGCGGCGGAAGCACGAGGTGTGATCAAGAAAGGTTCTCATTGCATACGAAAGGTAAACATACTACATGCTCATAAAATAACTTCAAAATGCCAAACATTACATAACCGAAAACATGGTTTAAGTGTTTACATCACAAGACAACATTTTGTCTGATAAGTTTACAACTTTATTCAAAGATAAACAAAAGCGACATCCAAGAGCATGAGTAAAACCGCGCGCACATCCACTAGTTACCTGAAATACATGTGAGTTTTGGAAAACGTCAACATAATGTTGGTGTGAATTCGTGCAATTTTTGTATTTCACGTTTGTATACTATGTATGAAAACATAATTTGTATCTTGTATAAATCAAGTCTTGTGTGCACACCACGTGCTTATGTATCAATCAAGTATTCTTGTATAAATGATGTATTTCTGTATGTATCAAGTGTTAATGGGTTGCAAAGCCATTAACATGTGACACGACATAGGAAGTCACCAAACCATAGGCATTTTTCTAGTAGTCGATTCACGACTGAGACACAAAAACACTACTCGGTACTAGTTGTCACCAAGAGTGGGGCTGCCCTGGAACCCATTAGATCTAACCTTTTGTTATGCGGTCTAAGTATGTACACGATTAATGGTGCTTATGGTACCCTATTCGTGACACAATTTCTCGTATCATTTCTCAAAACGCATCATACTTGGTACTAGTTATCACCAAGAGTGCTTCTTGTTTTTGTATCATACCATTTAAATATTGTCGTATTTGTAACATGTATTTCACCCCCGAAGTTATAAAACTGAAAACAGTTAAGAGAAAAGGGGGAGCATGAACTCACAACTTTGCGTTCCTTGCGTCGTAAACTTCACCGGATTTGCTTAATTAACGTCGTGACCTATACGTGTTTTCTTAACGTGAGTCACTAGACTTGTATCGTACAAGTACAAGTCACTGTCTTTTGTGTACGTATTCTTGTGTTAAAATTAATTTATATTTTTAACTTTGTGTCTTACTTATATTATTTTCTCAAAAATAAATATAAGTTTCTTGTATTTTGCACTTTCCAACCGAGTTATGTATCTTGTATGTTGTATGTGTATTTTTGTTACAAACATTATGGCGTGGTTTATATTGAAAAGCATAGTTTAGAACACACTAGTAAACATTTGTCTAGAAAATATTTACTAAGTGTTAGGATTTTCAGAAAATTTCCCCATAGTCTCCTTTGTAAATGGAGGTGTCCATGCTAAGTAGCATATCATTTTCTTTAACATATAACACGTTAGATCGTTCTCAAGTAATCAACCCGGCATTCTGACATACAAGATACTACTTTTGTCGTTTCAGTTTTAATATATAAAACTGGACTGTTTTCGGACATTTTAATAAAATGGTTAACTTTTTCCAATAATTGCCAAATTTTTACAGAATGTCTTATCCGAATCAATTATTATTGTGTAAAAATATCGGGGTCCAGTTCATCATCAATATTTTATAGAAAATCATTTACCGAACTGCGATCAGATTTGTTACTTTCTGACCACAGCCTACGGAATAATTCGTTTAAAATTTATCGTAAGTCCGTTTTACGAAATTCCAGTGGGAGAATTACTGAGACAACAGTGACCATCTACAGTAAAAATTCCATAAGCTGATTCTACTTAGTTTTTAAGTTATGACTCCGAATACAACACACTTTTTCAGGAGTAAAATCGCAGCTTGAGCTGCTGTCCAAAAATAGCCCTTTAAAAATAGTAAACGATTTAGAAAAATTACGATTCCAGGGCCATTTGATCCGTTTTTCGAAAATACATAATTTAGGCTTTAGAAATTCTGTTTTTCGAGTTATTATTGTCAGTTTACAGCCCTTTGAAGTTGGCTGAAAATGCAAATCAGCATGTTTCTTTGTAGTTAAATCGTTACTAAATCGTATTAACAAATGTCCGAACAATGGGTTTATCAAGAAACCAACGATCAAGTATCATGTATGACTTAACCCAACCCTCATCCAACAAGATTTCATCTTCATATAATCCTTTATGTTCAAGTTTTAAGTAAAGTTTCATATTCATCATCTTAGTGTTCTTGTTCTTATGGTTTAAACATAAACATCATACTACATATTTTTGGTCACAACAACAAGATGATGAACAAAGGTTTACAAGAACTTACTACTAGCTTATAGCTAGGGATGATTCTCTAGTGCAAAGATGAAGAAAAGATGATGAAGAAGGCAAGAACAAAGCTCCTTAACTTGCAAACCTTCTTGTATCAACTTTGTAGCTTGAATGGACTTGAATCTTGGATGAAGATGGTGGTTATGTGGTGGTGAGGGTGGCGGTTTGGGGTGGACCAAAAGTGAGAGAGAGAGAGAGTGGAGAGAGAGGGTAAATCTTGTGAATGATGGTTTGTGATCTAGGCCATGCTTAATATAGACACTTCTAATATTATGTCAAGATCTTCAAGCAAAATCTAATAAAATATCAAGACATAATCTTGGGCAAGATTGGGGGATCATGGAGGATGATTTGTGGGGTCCATGGGGCTGATTTTCGGTTGGGGGGGGGGGGCTTGTTTGTAAAATTTGCAACTAATATGTAAATGGTAGTTACATCTCAAGTATGAATCATATATATTAGTTTGTTGGTTTTTAATGGGTGTTATGATAAACGGGGATCAAGACAAGCCAAGAAATAAATAACAATGTGTTTGGCAAAAATTTTGGTGTCCCGGGTAATGTCCGGTTGTTCGGTTAAATACCGGTTCGTTAAAGTATTTAATTATTCCGCAGAGTGTCCTTTCGTACCCCTTTTAATTCCCAACACTTAGGGAAATATTCGGGACAATAAAACGTAAATTCTGCATGGTATTTTATTGATTAAAAGCTGGTTATAGCTGAATTTAATAAAATTCTGCACTTAAAGTGTGTTTCGGGTGCTTTTTAGTGCGTATTTTTGCTTTCGGAGCGTCTATATGTTAACCCTTGTATGTACTCTTGGGTTTTAATGCATTCTTGTCGTTGGACCTACACCTAGGCCTCAGTTCTAATGTCTGACTGCTTTCTGCAGTTCTGTTGACACAATGTGTCTTACCGGTGAGTTTACTAGTATTTCTGACTTACGCTCTCGTTATTGCATAAAGCAATATTTTGTAGTATTAATCGTGCATGAATTCACTTGTATAGTATGTAATCAGACAATGTTGACATTTAAGCACATAATTATAGTCATTAAATAATAATTAAAGTGTACGGAAATTACCGGTTTCGTGCCAGTTGTCACAGTCTCCCCCCGTTAAAAGAATTTCGTCCCAAAATTCAGGCTGAGCTAACTCTCGCAGGAGTCTTCTTGAACATGTGGGGATACTTTTCTTTGAACTGGTCTTCACGTTCCCATGTGTACTCGGGTCCGTGCTTAGAGTTCCAATGTACTTTGACAAGTTTAACAGTGCTCCTCCTGGTCTTGTTGACTTTCCAGTCGGTAACCTCAACAGGTTGTTCTGTAAATCAGAGGGCGTCATCAATATGTACTTCATCCGCAGGGATGATCACGTCTTCTTGTGTTGGACTCTTCTTGAGGTTGGATACATGAAACGTATCATGTACTCCGTTAAGTTCTTCCGGTAATTCCAATTTGTATGCCACGGTACCGATTCTTTCCAAAATCTTGAATGGTCCGATGTATCGTGGATTCAACTTTCCACGCTTGCCAAATCTGACTACGCCCTTCCAAGGTGAGACCTTTAGCAACACTTTGTCTCCCACCTCGAAATCTAATGGCTTTCGTTTTAGATCAGCGTAGCTCTTTTGTCGATCCCGAGCCGCCTTAATGCGCTCTCGGATTTGCGTAATCTTGTCGGTTGTCTCTTGTACAAGTTCAGGACTAACCATACGTTTATGTCCAGCGTCTGCCCAACATAAGGGCGATCGGCACTTGCGGCCATACAGAGCTTCGAACGGTGCGGCTTTTATACTCGTATGATAACTGTTATTGTAGGAAAACTCAACTAAAGGTAGATGAGTATCCCAACTGCCGCCTAGATCCATGACACATGTGCGAAGCATATCTTCTAACGTTTGTATGGTTCGTTCGCTCTGGCCATCTGTTTGTGGATGGAATGCCGTGCTTAGATCTAGCTGAGATCCAAAGGCTTCCTGAAAGGATTGCCAGATTCTTGAGACAAAGCGTCCATCTCTGTCTGAAATAATTGAGATAGGCACTCCATGACGTGCCACAATTTCTTTTAAGTATATCTCAGCAAGCTTTCCAGTGCTATCCTTTTCTCGGATTGGTAGGAAATCCGCAGATTTCGTCAATCGATCAACTATCACCCATATCATATCGTGCCCTCTCGGGGTCCTGGGTAATTTTGTTATAAAGTCCATAGAGATTTGCTCCCACTTCCACATGGGTATCTCTGGTTGTTGTAGTAGGCCGGACGGTTTCTGATATTCAGCTTTAACCTTGGCACAGGTTAAGCATTTTCCAACATAAACAGCAACATCGCTTTTAAGTCTCGGCCACCAATAGTATTCTTTTAAGTCTTGATACATTTTGTCCGACCCTGGATGGATCGAGTATCTTGACTTGTGCGCTTCATCAAGGATGACTTCTCGTATGCCACCATAGAGTGGAACCCAGATACGTTTCTCAAAGTATAAGGCTCCCTCTTCATTTGGCACCATATATTTCAATGCACCCCGGAGGTATTCAGTTTTACGATTTTCTTCCTTGAGAGCTTCTTGTTGTGCGTCACGAATGCGCGTAGTGAGGTTCGTTCGAATAGTCATTTCCAATGCTCGAACCCTTAGGGTCTTAACCCTTTCTTTTCGACTTAGCGCGTCTGCTACAACTTTTGCTTTTCCAGGATGGTACTTAATCTCACAGTCATAATCGTTCAGCAACTCGACCCAACGTCGTTGACGCATATTTAATTCCTTCTGATCAAATATGTGTTGTAGGCTTTTGTGATCTGTGAAGATTGTACATCGAGTACCATATAAATAATGTCGCCAAATCCTCAAGGCGAATACCACCGCACCAAGTTCCAAGTCGTGAGTGGTATAGTTTCTTTCATGAATCTTCAATTGTCTTGAAGCATAAGCGATGACTTTGTGGCGTTGCATGAGCACGCAACCCAAACCTTGTCGTGAAGCGTCGCAGTATACCACGAAGTCTTCAGTGCCTTCGGGTAATGATAGTATCGGTGCATCGCATAGCTTATTCTTAAGTAGTTGGAAGGCTTCTTCCTGATTGTAACCCCAGTCGTATTTCTTGTCCTTCTGTGTAAGGGTTGTCAGCGGTTGGGCTATCTTAGAGAAATTCTCGATGAAACGTCGGTAATAGGCCGCTAAGCCCAAAAATTGACGAACTTCAGTTGGTGTTTTGGGAGCCTCCCAATTCTTTATTGCTTCAATCTTGGATGGGTCTACATGAATGCCCTTCTCATTCATCACGTGACCAAGAAATTGTACTTCGCGAATCCAAAATTCGCATTTTGAGAACTTTGCATAAAGTTTCTCTTTCTTTAGTAGTTCTAGAATAGTTCTAAGGTGTTGCTCGTGTTCTTCTTTCGTTCGAGAGTAAATCAGGATATCATTGATAAACACAATCACGAATTTATCGAGATATGGTTTGCAAATGCGGTTCATCAGATCCATGAAGACCGCTGGTGCGTTCGTCAGTCCGAATGGCATAACAAGAAACTCATAATGCCCATAGCGTGTTCTGAATGCAGTCTTTGGTACGCTTTCCTCCTGTATCCTCAGTTGATGGTATCCAGATCGAAGGTCGATCTTGGAATAGTAGCTTGATCCTTGCAACTGATCAAATAAGTCATCAATCCTCGGTAGCGGGTACCGATTCTTGATTGTGAGCTTGTTCAGTTCTCTGTAATCGATACACATCCGCAGAGTTCCATCCTTCTTCTTTACGAACAATACTGGAGCTCCCCAGGGTGAGAAGCTTGGCCTAATGAACCCTTTATCCAACAACTCCTGGAGTTGTGTAGATAATTCTTGCATTTCGGATGGTGCAAGTCGATAGGGTGCCTTGGCTACAGGAGCGGCTCCTGGTACCAAGTCTATACGGAATTCGACTTGTCATTGCGGAGGTAGTCCTGGCAAATCTTCAGGAAAAACATCAGAGAATTCCTTCACCACAGGAATGTCTTCGAGTTTCGGCTCCTCAGCCTTCTTGTCTACAACATGCGCTAGGAAAGCAACACATCCTTTCCTTAAGCACTTCTGTGCCTTCATACAACTGATGATTCGCAGAGGCGCGTCTCATTTTTCTCCATGTACGATGAGAGTTTCATCATTCGCCAAAGGGATGCGAATGATTTTCTCATGACAAATAACTTCAGCTTTGTTCTTGGACAACCAGTCCATTCCAACCACTACATCGAAGCTACCCAATTGAATAGGTAAAAGGTCGATGCTAAATCTTCGTTCAACAAGTTCCAATGTGCAACCTCTAACAACTTCGCCCGACTCAACAAGTTTACCATTGGCTAGTTCTATGGAATAAGGAATTTCTAATCTACTAGATTCTATTCCAAGCATGCGTTTAAATTCCACAGACATGAAGCTATAATCGGCTCCAGTGTCAAATAATATGGATGCAAAGTGATTGTTAATGAGAAACGTACCGGTGACCACATTAGGGTCCTCGCGTGCGTTCTTTGCTCCAATCACAATTGCTCGAGCCTGAGCATCGTTTCCCTTTGGGCAGTCTTTCATGAAATGATCATTGCTTCCACAACTGAAGCATCCTTGGTTACGCCCGTTCCCGTTACCATTCCTGTTACCATTGTCATTTCCAATCCCACCATTCGCATTACCAGCACTGTTGCGATTTCCATTTCCATTCCTTCCTTTTCCCCAACAGTCTTCAGTGCGGTGACCCAGCTTTCCGCACTTGTCGCATTTTGAAACGCGACACACCCCTTCGTGGTGACGCTTGCAATGATTGCATTTGGGCAGAGTGCCCAGGTATCCTTTAGCTGGAGGGTCATTCATGGCTGCAAGAGATTTCGCCCCCTGAGGCGGGTTAGTGTCACGCTTCTTATTGGAACCCCTGTTGTTACGAGTTGCTTGATTCAGGTTTTCATGTTTCCTTTTCTTGTCACCGGACGACTCAGCATGCGTCTCGGTATTTTCTGTTGGGTTCAGTGATAGCTTCTTCATGCGAACACAATCTTCAGTAAGGCTGACAGCCAGAGTTACAGCCTCAGTGATTGTTTGAGGTTTGGCCGAAGTTACCATGCCGCGAAACTCTGGGGCCAGTCCCCAAATGTAGCGTTCAACATGCTTGAATTCGGGAGTCACCATGTAGGGAAGCACTCTAGACAGATCGTGGAACCTTCGAGTATACCCATTAATGTCAGCACCTTCCATGGTCAAGTGCCAGAATTCAGTTTCCAATCTTTGGAGTTCAGCACGAGAGCAATACTTCTCTCTCATTCTTTCCTTTAGTTCATCCCAAGTCAGGCCATAAGCGGCATCATCACCCAAGGTTTGGACCTGCAAATTCCACCAGGTTAAAGCTTCATCGACAAACAACCCAGTAGCAAAAGTGACTTGCTGATCCGCGGTACACTTGCTCATACGGATAGTGGCTTCAGTTTTCTCCGTCCAGCGTACAAACGCTACTGCACCACCTGTGCCGTCATAGTTCATTGGTTTGCAGTCGAGAAACTGCTTGAACGTACAGCCTTGAGCTGCGTTTCCTCCAGATGAATCTCCATTACGTCTGGCATTGCTTGGACCGCCACTGTCTGCAGTACGGGTTGCCTCATAGTGGGCGATAGCTGCGGAGATTCTTTCTTCCAGTAGAGCATTCAGCTCTTCAGCAGTCTTTGGCAGTGGGGGCGGAGGAGGTTGATCACGAGCGTTCACAGCTTTCCTGGGTCCCATGTTCTGACAGAACATAACACAACAGGGTTAGACATTTGTTTGATATCATCACACTAGACAGTAGTAGTATATATATTCATAGGTATATACCGCATAAGTGACATCAAACAATTATTACTCTAGCAGAGTATTTAGTAGGCTTACACTGAGGGAATCTATACGTGACAAGACTTGCTGTGATTTTTGTGCACGGAATTCCATAATTATGTATGCATCCATAATTACGTAACTCCTTGTACAGTCCGCACAGTTCGTTTCATCCTCGTATATCTTCCTTCAGATAGGCCATTGTTTTCAGGTAAAGTCACGTATATTTGTGACCTTCTACTTCTAGTATATGTATATGCAAATTATCACACATAATTGCAAGTAATTTCCCAGTTAAAGCCAAGTGCTACTTTTGTGCACTCTAAGTCTCGCAGTGTCTTTTCTTGACTCTTTGTATACAGTTTCAGGTAGTGGATGTCGCGGGACGGTTTATGCAATGAAAACTCTTTTGAAAAATTGTTTTCGAGAAAGGATCATATAGATTGTAGACTAGACTCGAGAAGGAATCCTGGTTCACTACAATCGCAGCTCTGATACCAATCTGTCACACCCCTTTCTGCGGCGGAAGCACGAGGTGTGATCAAGAAAGGTTCTCATTGCATACGAAAGGTAAACATACTACATGCTCATAAAATAACTTCAAAATGCCAAACATTACATAACCGAAAACATGGTTTAAGTGTTTACATCACAAGACAGCATTTTGTCTGATAAGTTTACAACTTTATTCAAAGATAAACAAAAGCGACATCCAAGAGCATGAGTAAAACCGCGCGCACATCCACTAGTTACCTGAAATACATGTGAGTTTTGGAAAACGTCAACATAATGTTGGTGTGAATTCATGCAATTTTTGTATTTCACGTTTGTATACTATGTATGAAAACATAATTTGTATCTTGTATAAATCAAGTCTTGTGTGCACACCACGTGCTTATGTATCAATCAAGTATTCTTGTATAAATTATGTATTTCTGTATGTATCAAGTGTTAATGGGTTGCAAAGCCATTAACATGTGACACGACATAGGAAGTCACCCCATAGGCATTTTTCTAGTAGTCGACTCACGACTGAGACACAAAAACACTACTCGGTACTAGTTGTCACCAAGAGTGGGGCTGCCCTGGAATCCATTAGATCTAACCTTTTGTTCTGCGGTCTAAGTATGTACACGATTAATGGTGCTTATGGTACCCTATTCGTGACACGATTTCTCGTATCATTTCTTGTATCATTTCTCAAAACGCATCATACTTGGTACTAGTTATCACCAAGAGTGCTTCTTGTTTTTGTATCATACCATTTAAATATTGTCGTATTTGTAACATGTATTTCACCCCCGAAGTTATAAAACTGAAAACAGTTAAGAGAAAAGGGGGAGCATGAACTCACAACTTTGCGTTTCTTGCGTCGTAAACTTCACCAGATTTGCTTAATTAACGTCGTGACCTATACGTGTTTTCTTAACGTGAGTCACTAGACTTGTATCGTACAAGTACAAGTCACTGTCTTTTGTGTACGTATTCTTGTGTTAAAATTAATTTATATTTTTAACTTTGTGTCTTACTTATATTATTTTCTCAAAAATAAATATAAGTTTCTTGTATTTTGCACTTTCCAACCGAGTTATGTATCTTGTATGTTGTATGTGTATTTTTGTTACAAACATTATGGCGAGGTTTATATTGAAAAGCATAGTTTAGAACACACTAGTAAACATTTGTCTAGAAAATATTTACTAAGTGTTAGGATTTTCAGAAAATTTCCCCATAGTCTCCTTTAAAGTGCGTTTCGGGTGCTTTTTAGTGTGTATTTTTGCTTTCGGAGCGACTATATGTTAACCCTTGTATGTACTCTTGGGTTTTAATGCATTCTTGTCGTTGGACCTACACCTAGGCCTCAGTTCTAATGTCTGACTACTTTCTGCAGTTCTGTTGACACAATGTGTCTTACCGGTGAGTTTACTAGTATTTCTGACTCACGCTCTCGTTATTGCATAAAGCAATATTTTGTAGTATTAATCGTGCATGAATTCACTTGTATAGTATGTAATCAGACAATGTTGACATTTAAGCACATAATTATAGTCATTAAATAATAATTAAAGTGTACGGAAATTACCGGTTTCGTGCCAGTTGTCACAATATTCATACATCAAACGAAGTATGTTGATGATATCTTGGAGAAATTTGGGATGCCAGGTTCTACTCCAGCTTCCACCCCATTAGCAACGAATCATGGGATAAACCCTGATCTCACCGGAGAGAAGGTAGATGAAACGTTATATCGTTCCATGATCAGATCGCTGATGTATTTGACAGCTTCAAGACCCGATATTATGTATCCAACCTGCCTCGCAGCAAGATTTCAATCTAACCCAAGAGCTTCGCATATGGTGATTGTGAAAAGGATATTACGCTACCTGAAAGGAACTCCATCATTGGGGTTGTGGTATCCAAGAGAAGGCGATTTCACGCTCGAAGGGTATTCCGATTTCGGATGCTGCAAAGTTAACGCTAAATCAACAACAGCGGGGTGCCAGTTTTTCGGATCACGATTGGTCACCTGGCAATGCAAGAAGCAGACCTCTGTGGCTTTATCCACATGTGAAGCGGAGTATGTATCTGCTAGCAGCTGCTGTTCTTAGATCCTGTGGATCCAGCAACAGATGCGAGACTACGGTTTGCAATTTCTTAACACCCGTATCTTTGTTGATAATGAGGCAGCGATTAACATTACTAAAAATCCTGTTCATCACGCTAAAACGAAACACATTGAAATTCGTTATCACTTCATTCGCAACTGTTTCGAGAAGAAGTTGATACGAATTGAGAAAATCCACACTGACGAACAAAAAGCTGATTTACATACCAAAGCATTTGATAAAACTCATTTTCAATATTTTCTAAAATTGAACGGTATGAAGCTTTTATCGGTGTTGGAGGAAATTCTTGCCGTTGATGAAGGTACCACTGTAGATGATGATGTTGAAAAGCAATCTGCAATGGTTTGTCGATTTTTTACTTGTTTTGGTATTTAGGGGGAGTATAGGGTAATATTTTCAGAAAATACAAAAACAGTAAAAAAAAATTCAAAAATACAAAAACATGAGATATTTTTCAAAATACAAAAACAATAGAAAACCAGAAAAGAGCTTGTGTAAAAAGGGAAAATGATAGTACATTGGCTTGACAGTTACAGTATGCTAAAGAATTGTAATGTTTAAAAGTGATTAAACAGTCTCGCTGATGATGTGCCGATAGGTTTTTACACATTTAGTAGGTTTGTTCGGGATATAAATCTAAAATCCTTACTTGCTTATTTCGTGGGGAACACTACTTGGATATATAGGTAACCCCTGAAATCTTGTTTGAAGGATCCCTCTTTCTGAGATACTAGGTCTTTATACTCAGTGATATCTGGGGTATTATTCCGGGACTTCTGATTTTGCGGAAGCAATGGCCTAGTCCTCGTATAATACTTTACTGCTTGCTTGAAACATAGCACCGCCCTCAGCATAAAAAATGATGAAACATTGAAAAATGCCAATCATGTGCTGTTGAAATAAAAGATCCTCTAAAGGGGACACACCAAAAGTCGAAGCCGTCATCTCTCTGCTGAACAGAAGTTCTGACCTGAGCTCTCACGGTTCTTCGCATTTTAACCCTTAACAGATATCATCTGTGGTATACTCACCTGTAAGACTGAATATTGGGATTTGGATAAGGGAGTATATTCAAGAGGTGGGACACATGAATGAGTTTAAGTCCTTAATTCATCTAATCCGTATCCTGAACAGATTGAAAATTGTGTGAGAATTTAAGTGGATCAGTATATCGACAATCTAAGTGAATTGTTTAATTCTGAGTATGTAATTAAAGCTTAACGGTACTTATGACTTGTCGAATAGCTGATATGATTCCCTAACATGCTCACTAAAAATATGTTTGTAAATAGTTTACATTTACTGCATTTTATTTCCGTATTTCATTTCTAGTTTAGAAACTTTATTAAAAATCCAAAAAGATTTTACATTTCTGCTTTATTTTCCGACAAACCAAAGTGGAAAGCTGATCTTCAGATTCGAATTGAAGCATATGCAGGAAGTTTCTGAGCTGGAGGATGAGTTGTGAGCTTAACATGATAAGTTTGTGAAAGTTGAAAAGTTAAAGCAAGTTCATTAATTTGAAACTTGTAAATTTCAGAAAATTGTTTGAAAAAGTTAAACAAAAGTCAGTGTGATTTATCTCAGATCAACTAAGGTCATTAAGTTGGACTTGGTAGACTAATTGAGTAATCAGGGTCATTAGTTTGGACCTGAATACTTAAGTGGATTTCTAAACACTGATAAAAACAACAAATGAGATTGAATGGTAAGTTTGGATTGAAACTGTTATTGTCATATATCTTATATTTAGGTAGAGATTGTGCAGGTAACAGGTATGAATTTATGAAAGCAGCTAAGCAAAATCCCAGCCTACTGATAGGGGAAGTCTGAAGATTTAAAGTCAGATGCAGTTCCTGGATCTACATTCAAGGGGGAGCTTGAAGGTTATTAAAGATTCAGATTCTGTGATTCATGCTAGCTGTTGATTGAAGAAGATAAAGATTGAAGGAAGCTTTTACAATGTCAAATCAATTTGGAAAGACAGTCAAAACCGATCAAGACTAAAGACTCGACGCCGAAGACTTCGTCAACATCCAAGGGGGAGTCTGTTGGTGCACTAGTGTCTGTTAACTTCGTCTTAATCGAGTCTTATGTCTAGATAGGATAAACGAGCACACAACAGGGTAGAAATTAGGGTTAGTATGTGTGTAAGTGGGTAATTCTGCTTGAAAGTGTCAGTGACCAGTTCAAGCGAAATTAACCAAGTTAATTCCGCTTGAAATGGGCAATGGCAGCTTCAAGCGAAATTAGCTTCACTATAAATAGGTGTGTACTGAGTTCATTTGAAACGGAATTAGAGGTCATTGTATCTGAGTCGAGGTGCTGCCGAATTGTTATCAGAATTGTAAAAGCTCCGAATCAATCAATAAGAAGATAATTAGAAAGGAACAAACTGTATTACGTCAATTACACTGATTCTGCCTTTGTTTTTGATGTTGAACTCTTCATATTGACTCGTTAGGGTCACACGATGATCCAACAAAGAATACTCAGCAGGAGGCCTCCAAAGGGAAGCAAACTCCAATTAAGAGCAGATAGATGAAGAAGAAGGAAATGAGCAAATTGTGATGAATGAAAGGCTTGCTATTTATCGTAATTTAGGAGCTCTAGGATCAATCCACATGTCCCAAGCATCAAAAGGGATCAAAACAAGTGTCAATTACAGGTACAAGCTTGGAGAATACGAAAACTTGGGCTCCAAACAAAGAAAACCATCTGTTGTTCACAAACTGGTTGTTGGGCACCCCTTACAGACTACGGTCCGTATGGGAGCTGGCGGGCAGAAACTTTCAGCTTTTGGCAGTTTTGGCCGCTTGACTTGTTTTGTCACTTTTAACACCTTTCAACCCAATTTTTAGGCTCTATAAGGATGTTAAGGCATATGTAACTTGAATTATGCCCAAAAATGTTGTGGATTCCGATTCGTTCGGTTGTACGGTTGCGTTTTTCGCTTAATTACGATGAACGCTATAACGAACACGAAAACGACCGAAATTTCGCAACGATCGATATTTTGTATTCTTATCAATAAAATACAAGATTTTAATGATCACAAAAATTTTTGGATGTGTGTACATGGTCCGTATTCAAAAATACGAGAATTGGCAGACTTTCGCAGTTTGTCAAAAATAATCCCTGGGCTCGAATAAGCATGTTTTTGCCATACCGAACCCTTCAAAACTTATTTCTAAGTTATGTAAAGGGTATATAGGGTATGTTTAGCTTATGTCCTTGTTCTGGAGTGTACGTCACGTTAACCTTATTACGTGTGTGTAACAGTTACGATTTAACTGTGACATCTGTGTCTCTACAGCCATCATACAAATGCAAATCCAATGAAATATTGTGTTTCATTCTAGGAATTTGTACGATTACATGAGACTTTTGCACATATCAGTCCTAGTTCAATTTCAAGCTTTAAATCGCTTTCTAGAAAGTTATACGCGAACTGATACGTAAACGTAATCAGTTTAACGCGACAAACACTCCGGAACAGTGACATATGCTTAACATACCTTAAATAACCTTTACATAACTTAGAAATAAGTTTTAAAGGGTTTGGTATAGCAAAAACAAGTTTATTCGATCGTAGGGACTATTTGCGTCAAACTGCGAAAGTCTGCCGATTCGTATAGTAACGTACACTCCGGAACATGATCATAAGTTAAAAATACCATAAATATCCTTTACATAGCTTAGAAATAGGCTTTGAGGGGTTCGGTATGCGAAAATAAACTTATTTGATCAGACAGGGACTAAAAGCGTTAAAATGTGCATAAGTTTGCATTCACACGCATATCTTACGTTCTGAACATATCCGGACATCCAAAAATTTTGTAATCTTAAAATATTTTATTTTAGTGATTGGAATGCTAAAATACCATTCGTCGCGCAATTTTGATCGTTTTTCGCGTCCGTTCGTGTTTCGTCGTAATTAACCGAATAACGTGACCGTACGACCAAACGAACCGACATCCGATATGTTTTCAAGCATATTTCATGATCCCTATGCTTTAACTTCATCACTGAGCCATGAAAATGGGTTAACGGGTGTTAAAAACGTCAAAAATCATCAAAATCATGTGCAGGGACCTGTTCTGCCATTTTTGAAACTTCAGAAGGGGGGGCTTGGCGTATGGCGACGCCCTGGGTGAATACCCGTAGCGTACGGCGAGGCCCCTATCTAGACAGAAACATTGAATCTGGTTGAAACAGCCTATTCTCATGGTTTTAATCCCTGATTTAGCATACCATTTGTTTGTTTTTGTGCTCCCCTTGTATTGTAATCTATGGGTAACATGTGTATGGTTGAGATCAAGCCTTGATCCTTGCAAAAACACATGTAATGATCTTGTGAATTCAAGTTTCTTATAAATACCCATCAAGTTTCATTCTTGTTCCTTGCTCAAATTGATCTAATCTGCTCTAAGTTGACGCTAAGGCTTCATACCTGAGTGTTTTAGTTCAATTCTTCTTAGCTTGGACCTTTTGTAAGCTTCTTTCATGCTTGTTTATGCTTTTCAAGCATGAAAGTCAAACAGTGTGTGACTTTCTGCTTTGACCACGATTTGGTCAAGTCAAAGTTCAATCGAACTTTGCAACGTGAGCGTAATCACGATGGTTATAGTCCCTTGTGACTATACCTACTGATTACCACGTCGATTAGTCGAAGTGACGAGTCAAAGTTTCGGTCAAAATGTTGTTTATGCGCATTTTGCGATGAAACTATTTTCGGGTATCAAAACACTTTTTTTTATATCAAACTTGTTTTCTAACTTAGTTAAACATGTTTAACTCGTCACTTTTACTCTAGTGCTTGTATAGGGTCGTAAGTCAAGCGGTCTTGACAACCGTTTAGACTTTCGAACCCGACCCATTTGGTCGATCATTAGGATCCGACCAAATATATATTGTGACTATAGTTGTATAGGGAATAACCTTCCGAGGTTATACCTTATGGCCACTTAGTTTAATTAGTTGTATGATAGGTAGTTTATATGCCTTAGGTAAATGACCAAAATGCCCTTTTCATGCATAACTTGTATTTAAGCATAGGTAACTTAATTTTTGTCACTTAAACTGATTATGCAACATATTTAAACATTTTAGGGCATATAATACTTGTCATAGGACTAGTTAGGCGTCTCGAACGCGCATTTGCGCGAACGACGCGTTAAGTAGCGTAGACTACCTTAACGAGTCGTAACGGGTCGTAAGCACTTAGGATAGGTTCCGATTTAGAAAGTAGGCTTTGTTAAACCATACCACATTAGTTCCAATACTCATTTGGTTTACGAAACCTCATTCTATCCGATCTCCCGATTTAGGTGTCGATTTATTAACTTAGCGATCCGATTACTAGGTGCTATTTGATTTCCTTGGTTTGCCTGAGCTTTGCTAAGTTCATTTAATCGAGGATACTTTGCACTTCGAAGTGAGTACATAGTCCCCTCTTTTACGTTTTCAAATGTTTTGGGGTGATACATATGTGCCGATACGCTATTTTCATGATTTCGACTATATGATTACACATGCATAGTACTATCTTTTGACGAATTAAACTATTGTCCATGACTTAAACACTGATTTTCAAAGTCTGTTAGACTATTTGTTCGTTCATATTGTTGTTATACATTCATTAACAATGATCAAGCCGATTGGTAGTACGATATAGCGCTATAGGACTAGACACCCCATTCCTGTTGTTTGGAATGTCAGAAACCAAAATTTTAACCAAATAGAATTTGCCTATGTGGTATTTCTATAGTCTCTAAAGTGTAGTTTGATGCACTAAGGTTTGAATGTATTACCAATCGCGATATATGGTATATTTCGATATACTACCAACGTGATACTGTTTTGCTAAAGCATAATTTGATATGATAGTGTTTACTAAAGTATAGTTTGATATACTACAAAACCACGATTTAGGTATGTTCCGTCATACTACCAACGTGATATTATTTACTAAAGTATAGTTTGATATACTACCGACTTTTCTATTTCATAAACTAAAGTATAAGTTGATATACTACCAAAGCATAGTTGATATGCTACTTCCAAAACCAAAGTATGATTTGATATACTACCAATGCTTATATTCTTAAACCAAAGTATACTTATGATATACTACCAAGTCTATTATTTCAGAAACCAAAGTATATTTTGATATACTATCTGTTTAACTATTTTATAACTAAAGTATATTTAGATATGCTACTTATCCACTTATCTCAAAACCAGAGTATATTTTTGTATATACTATAAACCTTTTTCCAAAACGACGCATTTATAGAAACAAAACTTTTACAAGGATTCATGGCCATTTTTTTTTTTGAAAACATCAAACCTTTTCTTGTGTTATCCAAATCCATGAATCAAATTCACAAATCCTATGTTACTCACAGGCATTTTTATGCTGACGTACCTATTTTCACATATGTTTCAGGTGCTGCTATGTGATGACTGTTGATGCATGCTACACATAGGATGGACTCGTGCCTTAGCGACTTTAAAACTTGAGAGACAATTGTTTGTATTTATCTGATTTATAATAAAACAATGAATTCATTAATGGAATAAAACAAATCTTTAACCACCATGTGTTGTGAAACAATGATTCTGTTACGACACTCCCCGACGTTTCCGCTGCGATTTGTTGTTTTACGCGGTCGGGGTGTGACATTAACTTCCAAAAAAGGTTTGAGAGTTTGAAATTGTACAAGGACTAAAATGTGAAATTTTCACATGTAATAATACAATCCCGGAAATGAAACACAAGATTTCATTGGATTTGAAATTGTTCGGAATTGTATAATGTTTGAAAGGCACAAATGTCACAGTCTCTAGGTTAGTGCGAGGCCTTGAGAGCTCAGGTTAGAACTACCGTTCAGACAAAGAGATGAAGGCTTGACTTTAAGGTATGTTCCACTTAGGAATATTCTAAACATGCACCTGATTTATATCTTTCGATATGCTCAATTTTTATGCAGTGGGGGCTTAAGCACGAAAGTATTCTACAAGATCTAGGCCATTGCTGACGCAAAATCAGAAGATCTTGTATAATACCCCAGATATCAATAAGTATAAAGACTTAATATCTCAGAATCAGGCAACCTCTCAAACGAAATTTTGGAGTACTCAGTCCATATATCCGAGAGATGATCCCCACGAATTAAGAAAGTTATTGATTTTGGTTTATATATCAAAATCAATCTACTAAGTTCGTAAAAACCTACTGGCATATCAAAATCCATTTCTCTAGCATGTCGTGATTGTCTAATGATGTACTATCATTTCCTCTTTTTCCCAAAACTATTTTTCTTTATACACACTCAGTAAATTGTTTCTGTACTTTTTTTTCAAATTTTTAAATGTTTTTAAATTTTTCAATTTTTAAAAACTCTATACTCCCCCTAAAATTCTAAAGAAATTGACAATCCAATGAGGATAGCTTCATCTTGCTACTCGTTTCTGCTTCACAAGTAGTAAATTAATTGTTTTTCACCCCCCCATGATCACAAAACATTGATATTTTACATTTTGAAACCATTTTCAATTCTTGTTTTATCATGTTTTGTTTGTTCAGCTGTGAGGGTTCGGCGTTTTCCTTTTCAATTTTCAAAATTTTAACAATTTAAATCAATCACATCCTGTTTTAACTACAAACACAGGATTTCTCCTCATGTGCCAGGCCATTCCGTTGACTATGCTGAACTTTAATTGTCCTTTGAAACACCTGCATAATCACAAACTCAATCACTTGAACAATGCAATCCAAGCATGTTTGACCTTGGGTATTTTAACACAATACGATTCTTTCAATTTGGGAAAATCTTTTTCATTCTTCAGAAAATTTTCTTGTTTCTTGACTTCAATCTTCTTGGTTGAATCAAGTTTCTTGTTCTCACTATCAGAAGTAACTTTTCCTTTCACCACCCAAGTTTTTCCATTTGAAACATTATTTTTATAAAATCTTGAGTCACTGTGAATGTTTCTTTTTAACAATTCATCCTTTTGTTTCCAAATTTGTTTTGGTTCAAACTTGGGTGTTTTGATTTCAACATCTGATTTCGCTTTCTTCTCAACATAAACAGGCTTCAGATTTTGTGGACATTTTCGACCGATTGTGTCTAACTTGTTTACATTTAAAACATGTTTTCTTGGAAACATCCTTGGCCTGTTGCTGTTGCTTCTTCTGAGCATAGAATTCTTCATTAGTTTGTCGACTAAATCGGAGTTCTTTCACTTTTTCTGAACTTGTTTCGTGAACAAAGTTCATCTTTTTTCTGAAAATTTGTCTTTTCAAAACTTTTGTTTTGATTCTTTTTCTTTTTATAACCCAAACCAGCTCTTGTGTTTTTCTTTTTGTAATGTGAATTTCCTGGTTTGTTATAAAAAGATTTCTTGCCCTTCAAATTTCCTACTTTTCCGGCAAGTTTTTCAATATCTGACTTTTCAATTTCCACCAATTTAAACACTTTATCAATCTTTTCAACAATCACATTTTGAATCGGAAATTCAACATCTGAAAACAATTTTTCAGATCCAATCATTTGATATGCTAACATTATAGGATCATCATTCGTTTTTATCTCAGATTCAGACTTTGAATTTTTCAAATAATTTTTGTGAAAATTCTCTTCATCTTTATGTTGTGATTTGGAAATATCATTTTTGGTGGAATCATTTTGATTTTCATCTTTTAAAACAATTTCAACCACATTTTTTACCACCTCTGATTCACCAACATCAGATTTGGAGTAAGTCACATCAATATTATCTAGCAATTGATCAACATTATTTATTGCCTTTTCCACCTTCTCATTATCATAAAAAGTATAATTTCCCTCTATCGGTGGTGGAACCTGATGATACTCTGACCCAATACCTTTTTTAATATTTTTCTTTTCAGAGTCATTCTCATCTGGTGAAATATTAAAAATACGTTCAAGAATATATGAAGAAGAATGATAACTCTGCAATTTATTATTCTTCTTTTCTTTTTCAGCGAATTCATGTTTTAGCACAGCAATTTGATCGAGATAAAATTTACTGTCAATTGTTTATCTTTGAAATTGGCTTCAAGATATCTTTTTGTCTTAGCAAGTTTTATGTTTCTTTTTTTCAAGATCTTTAAAACTATCCTTCATTTTATCATATGCTTCTTTCATTCTTAAATAACTAAATTTCAGCTCATCATTGTGTTTTTGCAACTCTTTAATTTTATTTTCTTTCTGAATACACTCGTTGCATTTTGCTGAACACTTATGTTTTAACATTTCATTTTCTTTTTCAAAATCATTGCATTTTTGTGTCAGCTCATCTTTTTTTCGTTTCAAAACTTTTTCTTTTTCAAGAATTTCTTTGCATTTTCGTATCAAAAACAATTCTTTTTTCTCAAACTCTGAATGAGTTTGCTTTAAATACTCTTCAAATTCAACTGCTTTTTTTCATTTTTGTTTAAGAGATTCTTCTTTTTGAGCAACTTCGACATAAGTTTTGTTTAAAAAATCTTCTTTTTTCTCAAGTACTGTGCGTTTTTGTTTGAAAAATTCTTCTTTTCAGCACAGACTTCACATGGTATTATGTCAAACTTACTCTCAGTTTTACCTTCTTCACCATCATCATCAACGATTTGAGCTGCCATCGCCTGATCATCTTCTTTTACCTTTTCCTTCTCTCTCTTCTCATTGTTAAATCCCATGCTGCCATTAAACATACCTACAAGAATATTATAAACTTCATCAGCTATGGAAATATTAGAATTTTTAGGAATTTGATCTTCAACTTCCTCAGCCGTCTCTTGAGGTTTTTCAATAATCTTAGCAACCATCGCTTGTCCGTCAGGTTGAGAAAACATGTTGTTCCAGTTGAAACCTTCGTCTTCGTGTATGACAACTAAAGCTTTGTTTTTTGATCTTGAAGATCCAGCTTCAATCTATGGCCTATCTTGCTTGTGATATATGCTTGCTTGTAAAACTCACTAAATGGATTGATATTATCTTGATTTTCTTGACATGTACATTCTCTTTTAAAATGTCATTTCCGTTTGCATTTGAAACAGGTCACTTTTAACTTGTTAAAACCCAGTTTAGAATCTTATACAAACCCGCACTGTCTCCTTGTGATTTTAGCAAATCTCTGAACTCGTCTCATAATACTCGCCATATTCCGTATGATATCCATCAGTTCCATTTCCTCTGGCTCTATCTGGTCATAGTCCTCTTTTGTCACATTACAGTTTCTGACTTTTCCAGCTATTAGACTGTAATATGACTCAAGCACTGATGCCAGAAATGCCATTTGCTGTTTTACTGTGGATTCATTCAGACATTGGGCATTTTGTAGATTTACTATGACATTGCATTGTAGCACATGAGATTGATTGTTTCTTTGGTTTGAATTTGTGTTTGATCCCTGTGATGAATTTGAATTTGGTGTTGAAAAATTAGATTCATTGCTTGAGAATGTTCCAAATCCACTACCAATTGAGTTACTGTTTGTCGAAAAACCAGAAAATCCAGATGAACTTTCTACACTGTATGCTGTCTGTACTTTTTGACTCCGATTATCTGATGAACTACCACTTTTTAGTACAAACTCACATCTTGTTGTTCATTCTTTAACATTCCTGCTTTTCTCAATTCTAACTCGTGTGCTTCCAGTTTTTGGATTAACTTGTTAAAACTAATGGTCTCGTATTCCATATTGTTTCTCAAGATCAAGATAAATATAGACCACTCATTTCTTTTAGAAGTGCATCAATAAGCTTATCTATCAACTCTTCCTGATGTTTTTCAATCCCTAACAATTTCAACTCTTTAATCAAATGACAAAATCTTTTAGTGAGTTGTTTAACTGTTTCGCCTTTCATACATGTAAACTTCTCAAATTCTTTCTTCATTAATGCTCTCTTGCTTTTCATTACCTACTCATTTCCTTCGGCCTTATGTTTTAAAGCATTCCATATTGAAAAAGAAGTTCCATTGTGATGTGATAAAGAAAGAGTAATATCTTTCACTGATTGTTGTATAAAACTTATCATTTTCTTTTCATTCTTGAATTTTTCTTTTTCTTGTTCATCAGTGATTTCTTTTGACCATCATTCTCTAAGGGTTCATTATGTTCTCTTAAGATAGCATACCAACACTCCATATGGTAAGCTTGAACCCAATCGGCAAACCACTCTTCCCATTTTCTATAATCATCTAAGTTCATTAACCTAGGTGGTTTAGATGGTGTTCCATTGTCGCAGCCCCCGACCCCTACCCCGGGAGCGGGCGTCGCGAGCTCAGATGGGTGGTATCGGTGTTTATTAATTTGGAAGCGGAATACATCAGGACCGTAGTTAGGAAATATTTTTTTCAGAGTAAAACACCAAACTTTTTATAATAATACATCATTGGGGTAAAACCCAAGTTCATTTGACAATACATTTGTAGGGATAAACCCTAATTATTGAAATAAAAACTTCTTTTTATTTAGGTAACTTTTATAGCCACTTTTCCAAGCCTTCAGTGCTCTCCAGCTGGCTTCTATTGGCTTTCACATTGTGTTACCTGAAACGCGTTTTAAAAACATTTTATCTGCAAGAAATACTGGCAAGTACATTCCATTTTGGTAAAGCATCAGTTGTTTACACATTATAGTATTAAGGGCGATTACAATGTTTATATCTACACAATTACTCGGTCAGTACGTATCACTCGACGAATCTGTGACTATGGTCATATCACACATTGGCAGCAATTGTAGAATTACAAAGACTTAATCACTGTAATTGTATTTAAAAAAAAACATTTGAGGTTTTGGTAAAACATTTTGACTTATAAAAATGTATTTACAAAAAGATTTAAAAAGAGAATGTACTCACATTGTTGAATTAGGTGATATTAATATAGCTTCCTGGTGATTCTCCTGGTTCTTATCTATTAAAATTAAACAATGCACACGTGTTAGTAATAACCCAAATCGCATTAACCGTACAACTCGAGACAGAATTCCAATGACTGAGTCAGGCAGAGCCTTGACATGCATTACGGAATCCTAGATCAATCAGGTGTACACACGAGACAGAATTCCAACGACTGAGTCGGGCAGAGCCGACATGCGTTACAGAATCCTAAATCGATCGTGTAGGGTAAAAGCAGGGTTATAGTACTTACAACAAGGCAGAGCTTCGCTTTATAGTGGGTATTATGCCCGGGTATAATAATATCTATCAAATAGTTGAGAGAGAATTTTGATTTTGAATGAATTGAAATGAAGCTGATCGATCCAATTTATAGGACTGGACTAGGGCGGCTCGCGCCCCGTGTAAGCCTAAGTTAGGTCTTCGCGGCCCGCGAGGACTCTAGGCTAGGCCCTAGCTTAGTCGAGTCAGCGAATCTAGCTTCGACACGTGTCGACACGTGTCGGCATTGTGTGTCCGGCAAGTCTAGGCCGTCGTGCCCCACGAGAGACCAAGCAGGTCTGGGTCGCGGCCCGCGAGCGATACCCAAAATTTGTTTTTCTTGATTTTTCTAAGTACAGGGGCATTTTGGGCCCGTTTCTCGTGTACGGGGTATATTTAGGGACGTCTAGGGTTACGTTAAGGGTTCTAGGAGGGTTGTTATATCCATGTTAATTGTCAAATTTTAAAGCCTGAAACACCCAATCCGGCATTGTTGCAAAAGCATTATAAAATTCAGAATCCATGATCAAACACCTGCAAAAATCAACAAATAATCAAACAACTTTGAAACAATATACGATCTCTTTCGTGCGAAAGAGAAATGACACTTCATACGAATGTGACAAGTATGATTAGACTAATAACAGATACACTCTTTTGTACGAACTGGACTCGTCCGTTTCATACGGATGTGATGATTCTTCAATAAAACTAACTTTTGATCACTTTCGTACGAATGTGTCTTGTACGACTCGAACGACTGTGAAACTTCAAGTTACGTTGTCATGGGTTTTTCAAGAATTTTCAATGAATTAGTTTGAATTTTGATGTAATTCTTTCAAGCATTGATTAAAACATGATTTCTCACATTATATCCAAAAATTAAAATTTTGTCCGCGATTTCAATGTTAATTTTGTGTTTTAAGTTGGAAGAAGATGAGTAGAAGAAATATGAATAAAGAGATGATGTAATCAGATTTAAATCAGCTCGATGCTGCTTGTATCTTGTGTTCTCAGTCCTTGAAACCGGTCTCCAAGCTCTAATACCACTTGTGAGGACCGTTTTGGTGCTCCCGAATGCTCTGACCGGCTAATATGACTTCATATCTCGTGTGGAATCCGAGTATGAAGATGACATGCACAAGAACAAGCTAATTAAACTGGTTTCTATTGATGATTTAAGTTACAGAACCACGAAACCAAATGGACAGAGTTTCCTCTCTGTTCCGCCAAAAGATTACAAATGACAAGACTTGACCTCTTATTTATAGGCAATCCCATTCGTAAGCACCATCTAGAACGACTGGACCTTATGTGCGAATTGCACCTTTTGGACGGATGAGACCCCATTTGTACGAATTGCACATTCGTACGAACGTGTACCAAAATTACAAACCTGTCTTGTCTAACCTACAAACCTATACAATCAACTACGACTGGATATATGACAATTATAAACATGATTGACGGAAGCGATAGACATAGTGCATTCACACTACTGAAATTGCATCTTAACATTTGTCTAGAAACATTATGGAACAAATTAATTGACTCAATTTTATAAAATATAGAAATTCTCAAATGCTTATGTGTCACACCCCAACCGATGGTGGAAACATCGGAGTGAGACGAAATAGATTTCTCGAGACATCATAACACTAATAATTATGACAAGTATTTAAATAGTAAATTTCATTCCATTTCTAAAGAGTCAATTACAAGGATTTGAAGCAAATACAACAATATGAATAATGAAATACAATACAATAGGAGTACAAAATTTAAAGTGTGTATCTAAGCATTCTACTAGATTCCATGCATCACCAAAATCATCGTTAAACCTGCAACATGTTTTAAAAGCATAGTTCAATACAAAAGTATTGGCGGGTACACTAGTTTTAGACTCATGACATATGTATAAAAAGTATTTTCAATCCAACATAGCAATTTGGTATACAAGGTCAAACTATCAAGCATAACTAAAAGTCAAACCCAAGTGTCCATAAGAATAATAGCATCCCTCGATATAGCAATACCGAGACCGTAAAGAATATAACTTAACAAAAACCCCGTCGGGTGGTGTGCTACTCCTATAGCGCTATAATTGTTAAGGCGGGTTAACAAGTAGTATAATTTCTAGCATGAACCTAAGCATAACAAAGCATGTATAATGGATTGAATGAATAAAGCATGTTTGTGTGAATCGTGCATTTTAACAAGTAAAACATGTTGCACCCAAAGTGTATTTAAAACGAAAATGGGACAAGTGTACTCACAAAATTGCTAAGTCTTCCGATTATCCAATGTGACGAAGTTGTTGAGATTAGAAAGTTGAATGTGTTTAATTTGGAGTTTAAGGGGTGTTTACATATGGTTTAAGGATTTGGAGTTTTGAGGACATGAAAATAAACATATGAAAAGTAATCATCTAGCACACATAAGACGTGTCCTTAACACTATGAAACTCAAAGAGTTTGAATGTTTTCATGGGACAAGATGCCCATTAGAATCGCGACAAACTTTATGGTCCTTAGATGATATAACCTACTATTTTGACAATTGACCACTAGTTCATCATCAAAAGTTTAATTACTTAGTTAATACATAAGTATGGTATAGTGTTCATTATGTCATAAGGGTCAAGCATGAGGTAGGAGGATGAATCCCCCATTTAGGTACCTCTTTGTTTATCATAGAAGTCATGTAGGAGGTAGGAAGAACAAGTCTTTTATTTAGGTACCTCTTGGTGTTCACCACTACACTTGATGTTATGAACATTGAAGGAGGGTCATGAACATAAAATAAGAAGGAAATAATTACAACTAATCTAAGAAATCATCAAGTAATGTGTGGATTCTTAGTAGGATAGCCCAAGCTTGTCCTATAATCACAAAAACATCAAGCTTCAAGCTTGAACATTACTTGTGGGTAAAAACCTAAACAAAACAAAAAGTTTATGAGGTTTACACCTCTGATTTTACATGTCTCAACCTTGTTTTTAAGCCCAACTAACCATTCAATTGATTATGAGCATAAGGACATAGGTTTGAGATGAGATAACTCAAGTTTAACTAAGTTTAACAAAGTTTCAATTGAAAACAGAAAGTTCAGTCCACTCTGGAGCCTTTTTGGTGACATTCCAGACCTTGATTTTCCATGGAAAACCTGTGGAAATGTCCCTAAGGTCAATCCAAGTGAGTAGGAAAAAGAATCAATGAAAACGACCAAGAAATGAAGAAGTTATGCTTGTTTTAGTGACTTGATACGTATCTATCCAAGTTCTTCATTTCCGGCAGATTGAGAGGTGTTTTGAGAGTGTTTTTGTGGGTTTGTAAAGTGAAAAATGTGTGGAAGGTGTTGGGTTTTATAGGGAATGGATTAGGGTTGGGTTGGTGGCTATTAAATGCACGAAACACACTTAACAATCCACTAAAACACCAAAATGTGACCAATCCCGTAAGCTGATTGAGCTGGTCTTGGATTCCGAAGCCTCACAGGGTGTGAAGATAAACTATAGGCCGGGTTGCAGCCCGCCAGAGTGTATCTGGTGCGATTTTAAGTTGCAAATGTTACATTTGGCTCCTTAAGTTTATTAATTAGGGTTTTAAGGTATTTTAAGGTGTAATATGATATAAAAGCATATCATAAGGATGAAACAAGTATAATTAGCATAAAACAAGTATATACAAGTGTACGCATGTATGTTTGTCGAGTTTAAGTGTCGTAATTGCCTAAATTGAGAATATACGTCGCATGTTTGCAAGTTTAATGTATTCAACACAAATTGTGAAGTAAGGGTCGTATGTTTAATAAATTCGAGCGTAAGAACTTGTATAAAGGGTGTATAATGTGTATGTAAGGAAATACGAAGGATTCGATTCTCTGATTTTACAAGAATTAAAGTCTTGGATTTGCGACGATACAACAAAGTACGATTTCGAAAGAGACAAGCTTCTAAAAATAGATTTTCAAGACTCGATTACTAAATTAGGAAAGCTATGAAAAAGCGAAGCATTACAGTCTCCCCTCCTTTAGGAAATTACATCCCGAAATTTATTCAGAAGGAAGACTTGAAAGGGTTTTGGCAAAAAGGCGATTATTTAAAATTGAGACTTGGAAATTTTGAAACGTTTTGAAAAGTATGAAATTTTGAAGAATGACAAGATGGGTTTGTAGAAGAATTTGTTTGGCTAAAATGGTTTTGAGGCATAAGCATGAGTGAAATGTGTATAGGTAAAATGAGCTTACACAAGTTTTGAATAACGAGATTTGGAGGTGTTTTAAAAATGTATTGTATTTACGAAGGGGATCTTTGTATCAAAAACAGTTTGCATTTGGTGAAAGTGGGGTAGTTTGCATAGAAAGTTTTAAGGTTAGTATGAAATCACGTATTTGTAAAAATTGTTTGTCTAGAGGAACGAGAAGGTTTGGTACTTTAAATAAAGTGATAACGGTCTACTAAGTATGTTTGAATAAAAATAAAGAATAGGAAGATAGTTTTAAAAGTAAGGAAGTAGGTTAGGATTCGAACGTTTAAACCGATTTATTGTAAAGGAGGTTGTATAAAAGACAAGGTTAACTGAGAATAATGGAGGCATAAGGGTGAACGATTGATCTAATAAACGAATATGAGTATAAGAACGGTGCAAGTATTGGATAAACAAAAGCGATGTGTAAAAAAAGTGAGGTCTCGTCGTGGATAATCGGGTATCGCGTGTTTAGCAATGTGTTTGTGAGTTGTTAAAGTTGCATATTAGGTCCAAACATGGTCTACAAAACACCGAATTTCTCATGGCACGTTCTACGAAAGTTTGGTAACATGGTGAAAACACTTATATATAGGAAGTACCAGCGGCGTATCCACCATGTTTTAACCATGCTATGTATGTTTCGTATTCAGTGTCATGTTATGTTCCATGTCTTACCATACACAGTAGTACACCCCATGATTCTCAGGCTCCTTTCACTATAATCCCGTGTGCACCCGCGATTATTTTGATCATCGCATGATCCGCATAGCTTGTACTAGTTGTGTATGAATCAAGGTATACATAAATTTGAAAATAAGAATGTGTACGTATAGGAATGTAGTATATAAGCAAGTCCATGCTTAAGTATGTATGGGACCCACGTAAGCGAATCCCTCGGATTCCAATCGCGTTCGGGTATGAATGTATGAATCATGAGTATGAAGGAAAGTATGAGCATAAATATAAGGTTAAGTATGAATATGCACGTAAGTATGAGTATAAACATAAAACGTATGAGTAGTATGAGTATAAGTATCAGCATAAAACATATTGTCAAGAGTATGAGTATGAGTGTAGGTACGAATAATAAGGATTACGTATGTAGTATATGTTGGAACACAATGGATTTAAGCGTATAAAAGCGTTTAAAAGGTTCAGTATGTAACTACGAACGATGTAAATGAAATTGTCGCGAGATATCGACCAAAACGTGTACGATGATATGCGTGTATAGTGGTTTAAACGAAACATCGAGTTTATGGAATCAAAAATAGATTGAGTTTGATTTGGAAGGTAGAATATAGTTTCTAAATTTAACAGAACATAAAGTACTCATTGGTTATGTATAACGTATTTTGTAATGAATGGAAATGCTACTTTTGTTTTAAAAAAAGTTTACGTAAGTTGAAGATTGTTGGTCCCCATGAAGTCTTCTTGCCCACGTGTTTTGAAATTTGAATGACGAATTGAGCGGTGTAGCAAAAGGTTTTCGAAAAATAATGTGTTTGTTTCATTTGCATCAAAACAAGAAATTTTGAATTTTGGAGGTTCTTGTGAAAACGTTGATCCTTAGAAAAGAAATTTAGCAAAATGGACTTAGTGATCATTGAAAAGAGTTTTAACAAATGATTCGTTGATGTTGAAAAGAGTCTTTGGTAAAACAATCGTATAATATCTATAAGATCTTATAAGTATATGAGAAAGTTGGTTAGAATTCTGATTGAGAATGAAAGTCTTTAGTATGGTGATATAACATGAGTGTGTTTTAGTGATTAAGTCGAATATGAAGTTCATGGGCAAGAGATTCATTGGACTGATTAAATTGATAGGTAGCATTTCGTAAGGTTTTGAAATTTGTGTAATAAAACATTTTAAGGTATGACCAAGAATTTCGTATATGTGATTTATGAGAACGTAGGTTATAAGGTAAGAAATACATTTGAATAAATAATGCACTTTGAAACTGATACAAATAGGTGTAAAATATGATCGTGTTTGCATAATAAAGTATTTTGAGGGAAAGTTTTGGTAACGATCACCTAGGTAAAGGAATCACCCTAACCCGTTGGTGAGGTCGTTTTAAGAAAAGAAAGAAGTGAAGTTAATCATCAAGGTAAGGAAATCACTCCTATCTTGTTGATATGTCTCCATTTTGGTGTTACAAAGGATGTAAATAAAATTGGGTGACATTTTGAAATCATGCATGTGAATAATGTATATTTGTATGAGAAGATTTAGTATAATGTGTGAGGAAGGAAAAATAATCTCGAAAATGGATTTGAACTTGAAAAGATTGCATCATATAAGATTAATAATAGAAAACACATGTTTGATTAAAATTTGGATGGTTCCAAAACAGAACTTTGACTAACCAAGGTGGTCGAAAAGTCTTTCGAATTTGAGAAGCATGCTTTGGCCTAATAGGTGAAATACTTTTGCCGACAAGTCGGTTAACGGTACTTACCCTTCCAGTTACTACGTGTCCCAAAATCAATCGAAATTTTGAGACTTGGCAGGATTTATGAAAACCAAGGAGTGGGACTACTCGACAAGACGCGGGTTTCACCCCTAACTTGACGATTTCGTGTCCTAAGTGTGGTTGGTACTCGTCGGGTCAAAATTTAATTTCAACACTTTGATGAGGGTCCACTAGAATTTGAAAATGGAAATTCTCCATCAAGGTGAGGATCTCACTCCTAACTTGTGGTGAATTTCGTGTAAAAATAATAGGTGGATTGAGAGTCTTTCACCAAATTATGGGTTTCACGCCTATTTTTGGTGAAGTCATCTCGTCTATGAAATATGAGTGTTTTTGAGTTTAGTATAAACGAGTAAAAAGACGTATGTTCGAAATAATAATAGCAAATATGAGCACATAAAGCATTTCAAGAAAATAACACGTAAGAGACATTTCAAGAAATTAGCATGTGAATCAAGTATGGTCGAATTTGGTATTTAACTATAGACTAGGTCAAAAGCATGGCAATTTTCCTAATTCCCTATAGTTATGGCTCTGATACCAATCCGTCACACCCCAACCGATGGCGGAAACATTGGAGTGAGACGAAATAGATATCTCGAGATATCATAACACTAATAATTGTGACAAGTATTTAAATAGTAAATTTCATTCCAATTCTAAAGAGTCAATTACAAGGATTTGAAGCAAATACAACAACATGAATAATGAAATACAATACAATAGGAGTACAAAATTTAAAGTGTGTATCTAAGCATCCTACTAGATTCCATGCATCACCAACATCATCGCTAAACCTGCAACATGTTTTAAAAGCATAGTTCAATACAACAGTATTGGCGAGTACACTAGTTTTAGACTCATGACATATCTATAAAATGTATTTTCAATCCAACAAAGAAATTTGGTATACAAGGTCAAACTATCAAGCATAACTAAAAGTCAAACCTAAGTGTCCACAAGAATAATAGCATCCCTCAATATAGCAATATCGAGACCGTAAAAAATGAATAATAGCATCCCTCGATATAGCAATATTGAGACCGTAAAGAATATAACTTAACAAAAACCCTGTCGGGTGGTGTGCTACTCCTATAGCGCTATAATTGTTAAGGCGGGTTAACAAGTAGTATAAGTTCTAGCATGAACCTAAGCATAACAAAGCATGTATAACGGATTGAATGAATAAAGCATGTTTGTGTGAATCGTGCATTTTAACAAGTAAAACATGTTGCACCCAAAGTGTATTTAAAAGGAAAATGGGACAAGTGTACTCACAAAATTTCTAAGTCTTCCGATTATCCAATGTGACGAAGTTGTTGAGATTAGAAAGTTGAATGTGTTTGATTTGGAGTTTAAGGGGTGTTTACATATGGTTTAAGGATTTGGAGTTTTGAGGACATGAAAATAAACATATGAAAAGTAATCATCTAGCACACATAAGACTTGTCCTTGACACTATGAAACTCAAAGAGTTTGAATGTTTTCAAGGGACAAGATGCCCATTAGAATCGCGATAAACTTTATGGTCCTTAGATGATATAACCTACTATTTTGACAATTGACCACTAGTTCATCATCAAAAGTTCAATTACTTAGTTAATACATAAGTATGGTATAGTGTTCATTATGTCATAAGGGTCAAGCATGAGGTAGGAGGATGAATCCCCCATTTAGGTACCTCTTTGTTTATCATAGAAGTCATGTAGGAGGTAGGAAGAACAAGTCTTCCATTTAGGTACCTCTTGGTGTTCACCACTACACTTGATGTTATGAACATTCAAGGAGGGTCATGAACATAAAATAAGAAGGAAATAATTACAACTAATCTAAGAAATCATCAAGTAATGTGTGGATTCTTAGTAGGATAGCCCAAGCTTGTCCTATAATCACACAAACATCAAGCTTCATGCTTGAACACTACTTGTGGGTAAAACCCTACACAAAATAGAAAGTTTATGAGGTTTACACCTCTGATTTTACATGTCTCAATCATGTTTTTAAGCCCAACTAACCATTTAATTGATTAGGAGCATAAGGACATAGGTTTGAGATGAGATAACTCAAGTTTAACTAAGTTTAACAAAGTTTCAATTGAAAACAAAAAGTTCAGTCCACTTTGGAGCCTTTTTGGTGACATTCCAGACCTTGGTTTTCCATGGAAAAGCTGGGGAAATGTCCCTAAGGTCAATCCAAGTGAGTAGGAAAAAGAATCAATGAAAACGACCAAGAAACGAAGAAGTTATGCTTGTGTGACTTGATACGAATCTATCCAAGTTCTTCATTTCCAGCAGATTGAGAGGTGTTTTGAGAGTGTTTTTGTGGGTTTGTAAAGTGAAAAATGTGTGGAAGATGCTTGGGTTTTATAGGGAATGGATTAGGGTTGGGTTGGTGGCTATTAAATGCAAGAAACACACTTAACAATCCACTAAAACACCAAAATGTGACCAATCCCGTAAGCTGATTGAGCTGGTCTTGGATTCCGAAGCCTCGCAGGGCGCGAAGACAAACTCTAGGCCGGGTCGCGGCCCGCCAGAGTGTATCTGGTGCGATTTTAAGTTTCAAATGTTACATTTTGGCCCCTTAAGTTTATTAATTAGGGTTTTAAGGTGTTTTAAGTGTGTAATATGATATAAAAGCATATCATAAGGATGAAACAAGTATAATTAGTATAAAACAAGTATAAAGAAGTGTACGCATGTATGTTTGTCGAGTTTAAGTGTCGTAATTACGTAAATTGAGAATATATGTCGCGTGTTTGCAAGTTTAATGTGTTCAACACAAATTGTGAAGTAAAGGTCGTATGTTTAATAAATTCGAGTGTAAGAACTTGTATAAAAGGTGTATAATGTGTATGTAAGGAAATACGGAGGATTTGATTCTCTGATTTTACAAGAATTAAAGTCTTGGATTTGCGACGATACAACGAAGTATGATTTCGAAAGAGACAAGCTTCTAAAAATAGATTTTCAAGACTCGGTTACTAAATTAGGAAAGCTATGAAAAAGCGAAGCGTTACATTATGAACCCTAGAATTCATAAAATGTAACTGATCAACCATTTCTTCTATCAACATAAACTGATAGAGCGTTTTTGTAGAGCTCGAAAAATAAGGCAAGTTGGACACAAGAATCACCTGAAAAGGTTAAGTATTGAAGGAGAAAATCGTAGGGAGAAATTCCAAGCTCTAAAATGTAGAATCTTGACTTGTAGAGAGTTTAGTGAAATTGGTTGTTATGCAAAAGTACATGAAGGTTTTCATTTAGTATCATAATTTATTCACATTGAATGTAATTTTTCTACTAAATTAATCATTTTCAATTTATGGTGGTTAGTTACATGGAGGGGAAACCCAGAAGCTCTTGAAGGTTCTCTTAAATATATTTGGTGATTTTAATCAATGGAGGGGAAACCCAAAAACTCTTGAAGGTTCTCTTAATATATTTAGTGATTTTAATCAAATCAATTTAAAACCAAATAATAATTTCATATTAAATCTATTTACTTGACATGAACATCCAATTCAATGGCTATTGTTATATAATAATGTTACTTCTCAAGAATCATTTAGCGCAAGCAACCATCGTACTTATAAATTGATTCATATATTAGTTTTAAAAATTCCGTAACATTGTAAAATTGCATATATGGTTCTAATTAAAAAATTAACAATAACAAATGAGTATCTTTAAATCGTTTTCATGTTTTCTCTTCAGAAATATTTTTTAATAATTTCATATAACAAAAGATAATAACAAAAGTTCATATTTTTTTGGGTAAATTACATTTTTCGTCCTTTATGTTTGTATTAGATTGCAATGGATGACCTTTAACTTCAATAATTACAGTCACAATCCTTTATTTTTAAAACTAATGACACCTTTCGTCCTTTAGCACTAACCAGTTTAAATAATAAGTTAAGTATGGCATGTGCCTTGCACATGAGGGTAATTTGGTCTTTCAACCTATCCAAGGACTGTTTGTGTAATTAAGAGGTTGATTTGGTCCTTCACTTAAATTAAACAAAAAAAAACAAACTTAACACAAACTCACAATTCAAGATTACAGTATACCCTGTTCTAATTCCACCTTTTACATTCCAAAAATCACACTTTACTACAAAACATCCCAAAACAACAACAAGGTATTTCCCAAACCAACGAAAAACAAAAAAAAATAAGATTGTCAGATTGAACCTAGGAAAAGGATGCCGCCGTTGTAACTTTGGGACTATGCCGATGTCGTAACTCCTATGCTATGTCGCACTACCGCTGTTCTTTGATTATCATCGGCATAAATTTAGTAAAGTTGAAGGAGTAAAATTAACCTCTCGTAGTAGATATTATAAGGTTTCATAGTAGTTCCTTGGACGCTGCTTTCTCATATTCAAAAGTTAGAGAGGTTTTTTGGGCGAGTTCTCATTTGGATTTTTCAAACGATATTAGGAGCTGATAAAGGATGACATTTTGAAGTTTGTTCGAGACTTCTTCAAAACAAATACAATTCTTATCGGGTGTAACTCATCTTGAATTTAGTTGAAAACAAAAGTGGCTAGTCCTTTGTCTGTTTCGGATTTTCGGCCAATTAGCTTTATTACTTTGCAATATAAAACAATTGCAAAGCCATTGGCTAATTAGCTATCTTGAGTCATCAATTTGATACTGGGTTCTAAGCAGTTTTCATTTATAAAAGGAAACAACAACTGGGTATTTCCCACTATCGCCAACCATCACCTCTAGTCCCTTCTTATCTCCTTGTCCTCTTTCTTCCTTCTCCAACGGTACCACCACCCGCCAATTTCTTTCGATAGGTCCGATTTGGAGGCGAAGCCCTAGATAATTTCAGATGAAAGCATGGCAAAGTACTTCGATTGCCGGAGAAGGAAAGAGTGGAGGTGGATCTGAAACTCCTACTATGAATCAACGGCTACACAAAAATGCCCCAAAGGGTTGCGATGGTATGGATCTGGGTTTTAGACTTGGGTTTTTAATGGTTAGTGTTATGTGTGAGAGAGAGAAGGAGCTGAGAGAAAGGTTATGATTTGTTACCGGAGGTTGGGGTGGTGGTGGTTTTTGGGTGGAGAAATGGTTGAGAGAAAAAGGAGATATGAGAAGAAAGAGAAGAGGGTTGATTGAGAGAGAGAATTAGTTAACTACATATATATTTTTTAATTTTATATTTTTTGTGTTATCTATTAAATATTTTTTACATAAATGAGCAAAATTACCAAGTTACCCTCATGTGCAAGGCACATGCCATACTTAACTTAAAATTTTAACCTGGTTAGTGCTAAAGGACGAAATGTGTAAGTCCCGTAAATGGATCTTTCAATGATATCAATCCTAATCTTGTGTGAGTGCAGAAAACAAACACAAGATGATTCAAGAGATAATCAAACCGAAACAAGATAAACAATTAAGATCAAAATAGAACTTGCATTCATCGATTAGATGACTGATACAAGACTCCTTATGCTCGGTTTCGGCTGGCTAGAGAATACACAAACTGATCAACCTCAACATAGAGAATGAGGTTTGATTATATACTAACACATATGGGCCGAAACCCCTCTAAGCCCAGCCGAAACCTCTTGACCCACTAAACAAGATATCGACCCAAAACATAAACAAAAACAAAGTTACACAATCAACCCTGATCTATTAGCAACCCTCTATGTATAAACCTTCAGGTTCCAACAATCTCCCCCTAGGTTTATAACATAGAGGTCCTTCAGTCTTTAACTACCTCCGCTGCCATCCATTTTGTCTTTGTAACCGCCAAAACCCTTCTTACTAATGTGAAGAACTCCAGCAACAGCTGTAGTCCAACTCTTAGCAATTTCTTCATACTTCTCTATAGATCTAATCTGATTTTGAGCGAGCGCTTCCAAATTCTCTCGATCCAAATTCAGCAAATCTACTAGACCAGTTACACGATAGCTCACATCATCATCACACACAATCACAGCCTACCCCAATGTTTCATGGTATGCCCAGAAATGCATGGTCTTCAAAATACCATTGGGAAACTTCTTGACGAGTAGAATTGTCTTCTCTTTGTCTGTTGGCGGCCATGAGACAATCCTCATTCTTTTATTTGTTCGTGGATCTCTAATTCCAGGAGCAGGTGTCACAATGGATTCAGCAGTATGCATGGAAGGAAATCCACAAGCAACCTCTCTCTTCAGTCTCTCGAAAAACAGATATCCACGTCCACCAGGCTTATCATCCATATATGGTGAATTCGAGAGTATGGTCAAATCCACCTTTGTAAATGTCTAAACTATGTTGGGTTCTTGTACCATTCAACAGGACCAACCTTTCTTTTGATCCGCCACCTATGACGATCGTGGTCAAAACCCCAGCTTATAATGCCTGAACGGTTCCCAACCTTATCATAATAACTTTCACCGACATCCATCAGATGATGAGTGACTTGAACATCTGGATCAACAGGATTAAAATTTTGATTCTTCAGAACCACATATTCTCTTTTCTGCTTTAACCTTTTCGCCTTTGCTTTATCATCTTCTTTATCAGTTAGCCTTCTAAAGTAGTGATCCATTGCAGCAGCTCTTTCAGCATCATCCTTCGCATAGGCCCTGGCTCGATCCTCTTCTGCTTTTTTACGTCTCTCCGTGTCAGTTGGATCAGCAAACTCATCACCAATCTTATTTTCTAGTTTCCCACGGAGATCATACACCATGTTGAACAACAACCCAATGTCGCCTTGCAGCTGATCAATTTGCTGGTTCTTTTGCACTACTGTGTCTTCAAGTTGAATAATCTCCGCATCTTTGTGGATCGAGTCTTATTCAAGAACTACAATTCTCTTCTTCAGTTCTCTAATATTGATGAACTCATCATCATCACTTGAATCATCAACAAACGGCATCTTCAATGGTTCTTCTGGTCGTTTCCCACTAGAACTGCATGGTTCATCATGTGTTGCACCAGACGAACTTCCAATTGTAGCAGTAACTAAAGGTGTTGACTCGGTGACTGGTGTTTCAGGTGGAGCAGAAACAGTAGCAGTAACAAGAATCTTTGTAGAATCTGTATGCACATCCACTCTTCTTTCATCAGCTTCAAAATAAAATCTTGTTTCTGTAGTAGTGGCAGTAGCAGTCGTCTCAAAATCAAACAGAGTTTTAGTTGTCTCCTTAGCAGTCTCGAAATCAAACTTATACAAACCATCTTCATCTTCATCATCAATCACAGGTTGATCTTTACTTTGTTCAATAAACACTCCAGGTCGCGGATCCCTTCTTCTTCGCTTTACTTGTTGAGAATCAGGGTCCTTTGGGTCTTCATCAGTTGGCTTTTCACTTTGCACTGAAGGATCTGAAGGAGGATTTCCCATCTTTTCAGTAACTGACTTTATCAGATTAGCCAAGCTCTCAGCAGTAATCACTGATTGAAGATTCGAAACAGTAGAACTAACTTCAGCTTCAGGAGGAAGCTCATCATCACAACTTATCTTAATGCCTTCATCGTCAGAGTTTATAGTCAGTATCTCTGTCTCGGGCTCTTCGTCAGCAGCAACTTGAACTACATGTTCTTTAGCAATCACTATGTTTACCGAAACATTCACTGGTGCAGCTTCAGGTTGTACAGTCGCCGGTTCAACCACCACTTCTTCTGTCTCAACAAACTGACCAAACTTTTCTAACGCGATTCTTCCTTCAAACTTGCTTGTTGTACCCTTCTTTGGAGTTAGGGCATGAAAACACGATGGACCCATTAGTTTCAGATCCAAAGTGTTTCCAGTTCTCTCCAAATCAGAATAACGAGCGTTGAAAATCATCTGTAAGAATCTAGGATACATAAAAAACTTATCCTTGCGTACACCAATGGCATTCCTCTTCATTCCCTCAAACACGTACTTGGAATAGTTATAAACTTCGTTCGTAATCATGGACACAAATGCTGTAGATTGTGTAATACTCAGCTGATCCGTTCCCTCTCTATTCTCCGTCATACACATCATAAACATATGCATCAACAAACACCAGTACGGATGCACGAATTTCTTCATAACCGAGGGATACGTTCCTTCATAGCTCAAACGAGGCAGTATAGCTTCAATAACCCTAGCCGGGAGATCAATTGGGTCTGTTTCTTGATCGCTAAACTGTAAAACCTCCCTGATAATTTGTTCAGTCACAGTAACGTTTTTCTTCTGAATCACCGCTTCAATCGATCCCTTTCCATCTCCTTCCAGAGCATCAAATCTTGCTGTCTTCCAAAATTCTTGGACAAGACTTTCATATACCACGGGATTATCTCGAAGGGCGTGAATGATTCGGCAACTACTGAGACCTTTGATCAATGAAGTGTAAAGCGTCTTATGTTTCTTCGGAGGTGGTGCTAGATACCCCGCTTGATTGTGTCCCGAGATAACTTTCAAATCCATGATCCTACACAAAATGCATAAAGGTAAGTATAGGATTTTGTTACCAAAGTGTTACCTGTTTAACTTAGTTAATTAAACATCAACTATATTAACAGGTACTGGTCAACAAAGTTAACCATGGATTATCAGTCGAGACCAAGAATCAACTCAGGTTTCGAGTGGAAAGAAAATAATACTTTAATTGACAAACACAAGGTTTCGAGTCGAGACCAGAAGGTTCCGAGTCAGAATCTCCTGTCGAAATCTCAAGATCTCAAGTCATGTTTTGAGTCAAAACCAGTGAGGTTGCGACTCGCAACGGGAGATCTCGAGTCCTTGGATGCCTTTACTCGCAACCTGAGTCGAAACTACTTAAACAGCTTCAGATCAGCATAATTTTGGATTAAAATCCAAAAACATCTTTTAAATTATTTGAAGACCACACTAAATCAGGACTAAGGTTCATAAGTGTCTTCAAATCTTCAAGCAATCTTCAAATATTCATAAAAAACTTCAAACAAAAACCATCAGTTAATCAATAATACCTTCAAACAATAGATGTTAATGAGTCGAAACAAGAAATAATCACGCCGGAATCAGAGATTCTTGCCGGAGAATGAGAGAGAATTGAGAGGAACAGTGAAGAGGTTTCGAGTGATGAATGGGGTCTCGACTCGAAACTACCTCATATACCTCAATATTCATGGGCCAGGCCTTTGAATTTTGGGCCGAGACCAAGATCTCGAGTCGAGACCGTCACAGAGTTCAATTTCAGGATTTTTTAAAACATTTTTCAATTAATTTTCAAAATCCATTTCAAAAATTTATTTCTTCGATAACCCTTTAACCTCCTGAGCACATTTTATGAGATTAAAACCTACAAGCATAAAAATAAATAATATTTAACAATTATTTACAAAAATAAAATAGGAAATATCGTAATTGATCAAGGATCAAATCTCGAGGTTGTGACAACCGGTAATTTACGGTCCTTAATTACACGCAAAACGAACATTAGGACGATTATAAATAGTGTTTAAGATGCAAATTAACTTAATAAGGCCTTTAGTATGCCTAGGAGCGCCTAATCCGCTTTACAGTGCGCGTATAACTATCTGTGTGAAATTCGCTGAATATTAAACGATAACGAACTGAAACCGTATGAAATACTGACAACATCGACAAATACGAATTTTATACGAATATTTTGTACTTATAAATTTAGTTTTCCGAATTTATCGTGCTTCCGTACGTCACAAACGCAAACGTGAACGAAAAACGCGACTGCAGGAGACGTACCAGCAACAAAATGGAAGCATCGGACACATGTGTTACGTTCAGAACTTAAATTTTATGATATATTTAGCCCCATAATTTAATTTTAATAACCGTAGTCAAAACCGGATCGAAAAACGGATTAAAAATGACAACGACGCGTTTTACGCGATTTCTATCGTAATCAACGAATGAACACGTCGAACGCGACTACCGACGCTATTTTACGCCCTTTGATTTTAAAACAATAATTTATGACATCTTTACGATGTTCGGGTGCATTAACGGACTCTAGAGATGTAACGGGCCACCTGAAACACGGGGATTGGGCTTGTGGGCCTTGGCCCAAACACAAAGCCCACTAACAAAACCCTAGTATTTATAGCTAGTGATACTTCACAAACCTTCATTCCCTTTAGAAATTCCAAGCCGCATACCAAACCCTTTCTTTCCCCCTAACCTTTGTGTCTGCAACCATACTACACACACAAATAAATCACAGAAACATTACCCCTTTCATCTTGAGTTTACCCCAACACACCCACACATAACCTGCTCCTCACCCTCTCGATCCCCCCCCCCCCCCCCCCTTCCCTCTCCGACGAAATCGCTGGCAAGGAGCCAGTGGCTCCGACCACCCATAACACCCCCCTCATCTGATCTCGGTTACTCTGACTCACACCCACACCCCTTCACTGACAAACATCACAACCACAACCACAGCCTCACGCTCACCGATTCGAAGAGAGAGAGAGAGTGTGTGTCACCGGAGGTGGAGCAGCGCTGATGCTCATGGAAGCGGCAGCGGACCTCACGGGTGTCACAGCGGCGGCACGGGTCTCACGGCAGCGGCACGGTTGCTGGTCCGACGGGTTTCCTGCTGTGATGATTTCCGACTAGATAATGGTGATGACGGCTTCAACTTGGTTCGGGTTTGTTTCGGAGACATGAGTGGCTCAGTTCCAGATTTGGTGCGGTTTCGGGTTTGATATATGCTCAGTTTGGGGTCAGATTCGGGTTTGGTTTGTTTCGGATTTTTACAGGTCAACAGTCAAAGTTTCGGGTTTGGTCAAGCCTGGTCAAAGTCAGGTTTGACTGGCTCGGGTCAACTGGTCAACGATTCGGGTCAACGAGTCAAAGCTGGTCGATCGCGATCAATGGTTCAGTTTGGAATTCAAAGAAACGGGTCGACTCAGTCAAACTCAGGTCAACAGTGAGTTGACTCGGTCAACTCAGTCAAGCGGCTCGACGTTTCGACACGAAGATTTGGTAAAGATTAACGGCGCGTTTAATATTTACGTTATATTTTTAGTTTTAATCTCACGTGACAAACGAGCTCTCGAACCGAACAAAATCAATGAATTATTAGTTAAAATTTCTTGGATTTTATTTACTAACTTGTTTATATAAATTGATTATACAAGAATATTGTTGAGTAAATTGATTGAATTTTGAAATATAACGACACTTTAGTTGTCAGGGCCGTCCAAAAACAGAGGAAACTCCGCCCGTTTTTCAAGAAAATACATTAAACAAAACGCGTTTTAATATAAAAACATAACCGATCGACTACAAACGACTTTTTTAGAATTAAATACAAGTGTATAACATTTCCGATAACACTTTACAACATACGAAAATGACAATTCGGATATTATTTACGACAATAAATATAGTTATTATATTTATTCTAAACTTCGAAATTTCGACAATTCTTTTATAAAAATAAATATAGATTGTATATTTATTTCGAATATCAAATAACTTGGATTTCTTTTATAAAAATAAATATAGTTCATATATTTATTTCAAATATCAAACAACACGAATTCGTTTTTGTAAAGATAAATATAGTTTATATATTTATTTCAAGTATCAAATAATACGAATTCTTTTATAAAATAAATATAGTTATTATATTTATTTCATACATCGACAACTCAAAAACTTTACAAACTCAACATAACTACTATATTATTTCAAACACAACGTACAACACAGATTATTTATATTAAATAAATATAACTTTTTATATTTATTTCAAACGCCTAAACAGCATATACATATACTTTGACAAATATATACAAGACGCAATATATAATACGATTTTTTTTATATATTACTTTCATACGAATATTCTTACATACACATACGACTTCTCGGGACGACAAAGCGATCTTATCGATATATTTATAAATTTTATATAAATATTTATATATTTCTAACCCTCTCGAAAACTAAGTATTTCCAAGACTTAGTAATCTCACTGACATTAAACGAAACTTAACAAATATAATTTAATTGTTTTTATTAAGTTAACAACAAACCATCGAATCGTTCGGCCAACGATTCGGTAGAGCTCGTTGACACGTAGTTTAGTTATCGTGTATATTTAGAAACTTATAGATATTCCGTTTTAGGTATATTATAGAATGCACGCTAGCGAATCACGTTTGGAAACGACACTATGGAATGCACATTTAGCTAGCTTTACACATGGAAATCCAGGTGAGTTCATAACCCCACCTTTTTACGGTTTTACATTTTTATAAATGTTTTCGGGGTGGAAAGACATGCACATTTTGCAGAAACATTAAATGTTTTCGATGAAAAACAATTTCATATTTCTAAACTATGTTACAAACAGGTTGTAACTCGCATAAGTGAATTGTGACTTTCATTAAACTCAAATGGTTTACGACTGGTTTATACTAAAAATACCGGTTTTTAAAACAAATTTATTTTCAAAACGTGCATAAAAACTTTTTCTAGTTTTCTAAACTTGGGTGAAAATACACGTACAAACGGTATGTTAAAACAAAGGAATGATATAGAGATCACGTCACGAATAGGGTATACGTTAGCACCATTAATCTAGTTTAGACCGAAAGAGCAAGGGTTAGATCTAACAGGTTCGGGCAGCCTCACTCTCTTGGCAACACATAGCCAGGGAGTGCTTTGGGTCACAGTCGTAGGGTAAACGATGTTAAAACTCGCCTAGGTTTAGATGCTTCCTATGTCGCCACATATGTTAATGTCATATCTAAACATTAGCGATCTGATTTCCTTACACTTACATTTACAGCTCACAAACTTACATTTTACAGTTTACAACTCACATTTACATAGTATTTTTTATACAAATACAACTTATCGAATTATGCATGCATGATGTCAATGTTAGGTGTGGGCATTGACGGATACACAAATTTTACAAACACAAAAGTTTACTAATACAAAGTTTTCATATAACATGCCAAGAAAATGATTTTTATTTCATTTTCTCAAACATTATTCTGAAAACCGGTGATTCAAAAAGATTATTTCAAATCTTTTTTAAACAAACTATGAACTCGCTCAACTTTATGTTGATTTTTCACATGTGTCTTTCTCAGGTTACTTTTTCAAATTATGGCGCGGTTGGAATAGGAGAACCATGAGGATTCGAGTACTTAGTGGGCGTTCGTTTTCTAGAAGTCTTAGCTTTAACTGCTTTCGCTGTGCAATGAAGATACCGGTCCAGTCACGCCAGCTCTGATATTTCGGGGTGTGACATATTGGTATCAGAGCCATAGGTTACTGCCATAGGTCACCCCAGCTCTGATCCCAGATTGGTATCAGAGGTATAGGTTACAGCGAATAGGTTTTTCTGTAGAGATACCTAGGCTCTAACTTCACATTCTTCTGGGGACTTAGATTATTAAGACTTTGGATATATGCTGAACGCCTAAGACTCGAATATGGTCTCCAACCGTTGCCGAAAAACAAAGCGTCAAAATTTTGTTTTTAAACATACGCTAAAGTTGTGTTTTATGCACGGTACGCAAAACAGTTACATATGGAAAACAAAACATTGAGAATTTTGGAAACATGCACTTAGAACCTTTGGAAACTTATGTAGAAGTTCATTAAAGGTTATCGCGTAGGAACTACGTCTATCAACTCGGGCATATGCCATTATTATGTCGTCTATGCTATTTTAGTTAACCGAGCAGGTAACCTACGCAAAACGAAGTGCCGACGTGCAAAATTTCACGACACTTAATCTACACATCAACGGAGGTTGAAGTATGTCACATACAACATTCGAGGCAAGGTCTTTGAGAAGACACGATGGAGCAATTCAACGACGATGCTAGTTTCCGTTAGCAGGAGAGCTATCGATCAGGATGCGACGAATTGTCACGCGGTCCTGCAACGACACAAATCACGCCAAGGAAAAGACGTATGTCTCTGCATTCCCATATCTTATTAATGACGAATACGCTATGTTCGACATTCCATGGCAATGTCATCTAACAACCGGTCATCACATGAAACCCCAGGTAAAGTCCTTAAATTTCTTTTATTGAAGTTCTGACTTTTGCATCTAGTGAGTAGATTTTCACATCTCTACTCCTCTTAATGGTCATTGTAACATGATAATTTCTTTCACTATAGAGAACACTCATTTGCTTCATTTCTTGAAAAATTCATATGTTACATATCCATCGTTTGCAACGCATGTGGTTTCACTTCGAATGATCGTTTTCATAAAAAAAATTCAATTATTATTACGCCATTTCTAATTATTGATTTGTGATTCGAATGACCTACCTTATTGTAAGTGTTGACTCTTTGCTATCAAGTCAACGAACTTCTTGAAATTTCTTTTCCTTTCAAGTTGCGTACATAGTTTTTCGTTGTCACCATGTCAAAGTTTCCTTGTCGATACATACGTTTATTGTCGGATTACGCCTAAACCAAGTTCAATTGTTTGAACTTGTCCATTACACCTACTCAATTCAGGGCACCATATGTGTATTGAGAGCATCATATTCAAATTGATTTTTAACAAGCATTTCATTCATTTTGAGTCACAGAAGACTTTTTTGGTCTTCAACTCCATTAAACCGTTTGCTGATTTTGACACCTTGTGGTAGTGTTTCACTAGTTTGAAGCTTACGCTAATCTCGTTTACACATCTCATGCACGGATTTAATTATTTATTTATTGATTTGCTCTAAATCTGCTTTGATTTATCATATTAAAGCAGCCTTAACACAATCGTGTGTTAAGACAATGGTAGACAAATTCATTTTATATTCCGGTGTACCTACTAGCGGTTCTTTCATTATCGATCGAATGTTTCGCGATATTCATTGCTTCTTCGTCTTCGATCGAAAACAGTATTTCTTTGATGTTCTATTTTCAATTGCAAATCCTATGATGTTTGTTTGGAACAAGCGTTCAGATTTACTTCGTTGAATCTTCATTTGATTTCAAACACGGTGAACTTGTTTGGTCACCGCTATTATTGAATTATCTCGATAACTACGACACCTTGTGGTGTTAGTATAACTTGCAGCTTGGGCTGATCACGATCGAGTGTTTCATGCAAAACTACTTTATTTGAGCTTGTTGATTCTAAGTTTCAACTAGCAAATGCTATTGTTTCTAGAATACATTTGCATATGGTGAACGTTCATTTGGAATTCTATTGGTCGAAATTCTTCCCTTAACATCAAATTCTGGAATATATTCCTTTTAACCGTTGGGTTCTAATTGTTGTAGTACGTCCTTGAATTCACAATATTCAAATAAGTCTTGATTCGATTTCATGTTCATTCACTTTGGTAATATTTTTGTTTACCTACGCATAACCTAACTCTAGGGAGTTAACATAGTCTAAATTTCGAGGACGAAATTTTAATAACAGTGGGAGAATGTGACAACCGGTAATTTACGGTCCTTAATTACATGCAAAACGAACATTAGGACGATTATAAATAGTGTTTAAGATGCAAATTAACTTAATTAGGCCTTTAGTATTCCTAGGAACGCTTAATTCGCTTTACAGTGCGCGTATGATGATCTGCGTGAAATCTGCTGAATTAAACAATAACGAACTGAAACCGTACGAAATACTGACAACACCGACAAATACAAATTTTATACTTATAAATTTAGTTTTGCGAATTTATCGTGCTTCCGTACGTCACAAACGCAAACGTGAACGAAAAACGCGACTGCAGGAGACGCACCGACAACAGAATGGAAGCATCGGACACGTGTGTTACATTCAAAACTTAAATTTTATGATATATTTAGCTCCGTAATTTAATTTTAATAACCGTAGTCGAAACCGGATCGAAAACGGATTAAAAACGGCAACGACGTGTTTTACGCGATTTACCGTAATCGACGAATGAACGCGTCGAACACGACTACCAACCCTGTTTTACGCCCTTTGATTTTAAAAAAAAAATAATTTACGACATTTTTACGACGTTCGGGTGCATTAACGGACTCTAGAGATGTAACGGGCCACCTGAAACACGGGGATTGGGCTTGTGGGCCTTGGTCCAAGCCCAAAGCCCACTAACAAAACCCTAGTATGTATAGCTAGTGATACTTCACAAACCTTCATTCCCTTTAGAAATTCCCAGCCGCATACCAAACCCTTTCTTTCCCTCTCACCTTTGTGTCTGCAACCAAACTACACACACAAATAAATCACAGAAACATTACCCATTTCATCTTGAGTTCACCCCAACACACCCAAACATAACCTGCTCCTCACCCTCTCAATCCCCCCTTCCCTCACCGACGAAACCACCGGCAAGGAGCTGGTGGCTCCGACCACCCATAACACCCCCCTCCTCCGATCTCGGTTACTCTGACTCACACCCACACCCCTTCACCGACAAACATCACAACCACAGCCTCACGCTCATCGATTCGAAGAGAGAGAAAGAGAGTGAGTCACCAGAGGTGGAGCAGCGCCGCCGCCATGGACGGCGGCGGCGTCACGGGTCTCACGGTGGCGGCATGGGTCTCACGGCGGCGGCACGACTGCTGGTCCGACGGGTTTCATGATGTGATGATTTCCGAGTAGATAACGGTGATGACGGCTTCAACTTGGTTCGGGTTTGTTTCGGAGACATGAGTGGCTCAGTTCCAGATTTGGTGCGGTTTCGGGTTCGAGATATGCTCAGTTTGCGGTCGGATTCGGGTTTGGTTTGTTTCGGATTTTTTCGGGTCAACAGTCAAAGTTTCGGGTTTGGTCAAACCTAGTCAAAGTCAGGTTTGACTGGTTCGGGTCAACTGGTCAACGGTTCGGGTCAACGAGTCAAAGCTGGTCGATCGCGGTAAATATATCGATGAGTTATTAGTTAAAATTTCTTGGATTTATTTACTAACTTGTTTATATAAATTAATTATACAAGAATATTGTTGAGTAAATTAATTGAATTTTGACATATAAGGACACTTTAGTTGTCGGGGCCGTCCTAAAACAGAGGAAACTCTGCCCGTTTTTCGAGAAAATCCGTTAAACAAAACGCGTTTTTAATATAAAAACATAACCGATCGACTACAAACGACTTTTATAGAATAAAATACTAGTGTATAACATTTCCGATAACACTTTACAACATACGAAAACGACAATTCGGATATTATTTACGACAATAAATATAGTTATTATATTTATTCTAAACTTCGAAATTTCGTCAATTCTTTTATAAAAATAAATATAGATTGTCTATTTATTTCGAATATCAAATAACTTGGATTTCTTTTATAAAAATAAATATAGTTCATATATTTATTTCAAATATCAAACAACACGAATTCGTTTTTGTAAAGATAAATATAGTTTATATATTTATTTCAAGTATCAAACAATATGAATTATTTTATAAAATAAATATAGTTATTATATTTATTTCATACATCGACAACTCGAAAACTTTATAAACTCAACTTAACTTCTATATTATTTCAAACATCGAACAACACAGATTATTTTTATTAAATAAATAACTTTTTATATGTATTTCAAACGCCTAAACGACATATACATATACTTTGACAAATATATACAAGACGCAATATATAATACGAGTTTGTTATATATTACTTTCATACGAATATTCTTACATACACATACGACTTCTCGGGACGACAAAGCGATCATATCGATATATTTATATATTTTTATATAAATATTTATATATTTCTAACCCTCTCGAAAACTAAGTATTTCCAAGACTTGGTAATCTCACCGACATTAAATGAAACTTAACAAATATAATTTAATCGTTTTTTATTAAGTTAACAACAAACCGTCGAATCATTCGGTCAACGATTCGGTAGAGCTCGGTGACACGTAGTTTAGTTACCGTGTATATTTAGAAACTTATAGTTATTCCGTGTTAGGGATGTTATAGAATGCACGCTAGCGAATCACGTTTGGAAACGACACTATGGAATGCACATTTAGCTAGCTTTACACATGGAAATCCAGGTGAGTTCATAACCCCACCTTTTTACGGTTTTACATTTTTATAAATGTTTTTCGGGGTGGAAAGACATGCACATTTTTCAAAAACATTAAATGTTTTCGATGAACAACAATTTCATATTTCTAAACCATGTTACAAACAGGTTTTAACTCACATAAGTGAATTGTGACTTTCATTAAATTCAAATGGTTTACGAATGGTTTATACTAAAAATACCAGTTTTTCAAAAAAATGTATTTTTAAAACGTGCATACAAACGTTTTCTAGTTTTCTAAACTTGGGTGAAAATACGCGTACAAACGGTATGTTAAAACAAAGGAATGATACAGAGATCACGTCACGAATAGGGTATACGTAAGCACCATTAATCTAGTTTAGACATTAAGAGCAAGGGTTAGATCTAACAAGTCCGGACAGCCTCACTCTCTTGGCAACACATAGCCAGGGATTGCTTTGGGTCACAGTCGTAGGGTAAACGATGTTAAAAGTCGCCTAGGTTTAGATGCTTCCTATGCCGTCACATATGTTAATGTCGTAGCTAAACATTAGCGATCTGATTTCCTTACACTTACATTTACAGCTCATAAACTTACATTTTATAGTTTACAACTCACATTTACATACTATGTTTTTATACAATTACAACTTATCGAATTATGCATGCATGATGTCAATGTCAGGTGTGGGCATTGACGCAAATTTTACAAACACAAAAGTTTACTAATACAAAGTTTTCATATAACTTGCCAAGAAAATGATTTTTATTTCATTTTCTCAAACACTATTCTAAAAAGCAGTGATTCAAAAAGATTATTTCAAATCTTTTTTAAACAAACTATGAACTCGCTCAACTTTATGTTGATTTTTCGCATGTTTCTTTCTCAGTTTACTTTTTTAAATTATGGCGTGGTTGGAATAGGAGAACCATGAGGATTCGAGTACTTAGTGGGCGTTCGTTTTCTAGAAGTCTTTTCTTTAATGAAGATACTAGTCCAGTCATGCCAGCTCTGATATTTCGGGGTGTGACAGTGGTTTTGGGCATGAATTCACTTATCAACACTAATCTACTACTGAATGATCCGAACGATTGATAGTATATTTTTCCACCTAAACTCACCTCCCTAGACCTTTTCCATATGACTGCCTGTAACTAATTTTAACATGTTTTGATATTTTAACAATGAACACCCAAACAAATACTAATCAAATCCTGGAATTTTAATCAGCACACTCTATCATGCAAGCAGTTTCCCTACCATATATTTCCACAAGTCTGTTCTAGATTTCTGAAACCTTGACTAGGACTAGTTTGAGAAGAGAACATAATAGATCATAAGCAGAGATGATATAATGTACAGATCAAATGAGTTTTTCTCAGTTTGATGTACGTTTTTGGGCACTTGAGGGCCTCTTTCGGGTGTAAATTGATCTATAAGGCGACAGACGTACAACTAGGTCTTTGCTCACGCAAAACAGAAGCTAACGCTGCCTAGCACCTCCAGGTCTTTGCTCACGCAAAACAAAGGAGATACATGACTTTTTCAGAAAAGATTTCAGAACTAGACCAAAATTGTGTGTATCGGGACATCACACAAGCATTCAAATAGAAATGAGTTAATTCCAAGTGACGTTCTTTCCTGAAGTCATAGACTAATTTAGGTTCTGCACAGAAACAGCCAATGTTTCCAGCCTTAAGGATAGAGCCTACCAACATATCATTCTAGAGCCAAACTATTTCGATACTGGTTTTACATGAGTCAGCCCTATACCACAATGTGAAAATTTATTTCATTTCCCATGTCATGCAATGTTTCTTTTCATATTTTTTTCAAATTTTTCAATGTTTTTGTATTTACTTTTTCAAAATTTTTAAATGTTTTTGTATTTTTCAAATTTTCTCCCCCTAAATTTGTGCATAAATAAAAACTACCTAAGAATAGAAAATTTTATGAACAAGTTTAGCTAAGAAAAATAAAAACATGCTCAGTCGGTGTATCGGATCATTTTCAAAAAATTCACAAGCACTTGAAATTTTGAGCTGCTGACAGGTTTTGGGAACAAATCAGCAGCATTTGCATCTGTGTCGATTTGCTCCAGTTTGATAAGACCTCTGTCAAAACAGTCTCGTATAAAATGAACTTTAATATCAATGTGCTTGGTTTTTGAGTGGAAGACATGATTTTTCACAATTTTAATAGCAGCATCATTATTACAGTAAATGGTAGTGTTAAGATAAGTGAAACTGTAATCCTGCAATTGATGTTGCATCCACACCACTTGTGAGCAAGACGCAGAAGCGGCAACATATTCTGCGTCAGCTGTGGAGATCGCCACTGTTTGTTGTTTCTTGCATTGCCTAGAAATGAGTCTGTCACCCAAAAATTGGCATCCAGCTGATGTGGATTTCCTGTCACTGTCAGTACCTCCAAAATTGCTATCAGAAAACGTAAACAGGTCAAAATTAGAATCCCTTGGATACCACAAGACAAACCGAGGTCTGCCTTTAAGATACCGAAAGATTCATTCAACAGTAGTAAGATGAGAAAGTTTAGGGTTAGCCTGATATCGCGCGCAGTTGCAGACAGCAAACATGATGTCTGGACGGCTCACAGTCAGATACATCAAAGACCTGATCATAAACCGATAAAGGCGTTGATCAACAGGGGATCCTTCTGCATCTTCAGTTAGCAACGATCTTTCTTCCATTTGTGTTTCGACCGATTTTGCGTCAGTGAACTTGAATTTTGCCAGCACATCTTCCACATATTTTCCTTGATGAATGAGAATGCCTCGAGAATCCTGTCGAACTTGTAGACCCAAGAACATAGTCATCTCTCCGAGAGCACTCATCTCGAATTTCTTCTTCATCACTCCCTCAAACTCCTTGCATAGATCCTCACTCGTCGATCCGAAGATAATGTCATCGACATAAATTTGTCCCAAGATCAGATCCTTGCCCACTCTCTTGATAAACAGCGTCTGATCAATTGTGCCACGAGTGTATCCATGAGCCAGATGATGCTCAGTCAAAGTAGCATACCAAGCTCTTGGTGCTTGGTGCAATCCATACAATGCCTTGTCAAGCTTGTAGGCATATTCTGGATGATCTAGATGAACAAAACCCGGTGGTTGCTCAACAAAGATTTCTCCCTTCACGTCTCCATATAAAAACGCAGTCTTGACGTCAATCTAATAAACAGTGAACCCCATGTAGGATGCGTAAGCTAAGAAAATCCGGATGGCTTCAAGTCGGGAAACTGAGGCGTAAACTTCATCATAATCCAGACCCTCTATCTGTTTGAATCCCTGGACTACCAATCTTGCTTTATTTCGAACAATGACTCCAGCAGAATCTTTCTTTTTTCTGAACACCCATCGAGTTCCAAGTTTACGTTATCCCTTCTGTAACTCAACAAGTTTCCATACTCCTAGCTTCTCAAACTGGTTCAGCTCTTCACGCATAGCATCCACCCAGCCTGGTTCCTTCAAAGCTACATCAATAGTTTTAGGTTCTATTTGAGAATTGTAGAATGAGTATAAGCATGTATTGATAGTTCCTGATTGGCTCCTGGTTTGTATTCCTGCATTTACAGGACCAATCACGTTCTCAATTGGATGATTTCTTTGAACACTCGTTGGAATTGCAACTTCAGATACGGTTACGTCTTGAGTTGAATTGGTGTTGCTAGACCCCCTTCATTAGATGTTGCAGTATTGTTAACTACAGAACTAGTAACCATACAGTCTTCAGGAATTGGGTCCGGAAACAAGACAGATCCTGAACCATTAAAGATAACACCACCTGGTGATACACCTTCAGGGGATTGATGGGACATTTGTTGAGACGGGGGGAGCTCAGTAAAAACCATTCCTGGCAAATCTATAGTGTGGTTTCTTGAGCTTCCTTCAGCTAGTTCATATTCTTTAGTATCACCAAATGAAAGTGGTTGTTGTGGAGTGGAGACACCTGCATCTGTAGGTACACTAGACAGAATGTTAAAAGATTTAAACAAATCAGCATAATCATATAACTAATCTGGACCAACTCTAGCATCCGTAGAATTTTCTTCGAGCCACTCAATGTTGCACGACTCGATGACCTTTTTAGTAACTTTATTGTATACTCTATAAGAGGAACCTTTAGCGTATCCAATAAAGAAACACTCATCCCCCTTGACCTCAAACTTCCCATTAGTGTCCATAAGCAATAGTAGACTTGGTCAACCAATGATACGGAAGTATGAGACCGAGGGTTTACGTCCTTCCAGAATCTCATAAGGTGTTTTCATATGACGTTTGTTTACTAAAGCATGATTCTGGACGTAACAAGCCGTGCTGACTGCTTCAGCCCAAAAGAAACTAGGAAGCTTCGAGTCGGCCAACATGGTTCGTGCAGCCTCTATAAGAGTCGTTTTCTTCTCTCAGCCACTCTATGGAGTTCGTGGTGCACTATTGTTGGTGCACTGAATGTCTGCTGACTACGTCTTAATCGAGTCCTAGGTCTAGATAGATGTTTAGAGTTGGAAAACATGAAAAGTAGACTTAATGTTGTAATTCCGCTCCAAATGACATGTATGTCATTTGAAGCGAAATCAGGTTAATCATGTAATTCCGCTCCAAAGGTAAGTAGGTGATTCCGCTCGTAATGAACATGAAGTTTGGAGCGGAATCAGACCGCCTATAAATAGGTAAGGGCTGTTGTCATTTGTAACGGTTAGAGCGGAACTAGGTCATGGTGTAGGTGTCGAATTGCTGTCAAAATTCAATCAGAAACTAATGTAAAGACTTGGAAAAGCAGTAATAGAAAGAAGTTAAAAGGATACAACTTGTGTGACTTTGTTTACTTTGATTCCGCCTTAGTAAATGAAGATGAACTGCCTTAACTGACTGTTTAGGGTCACGACAACGGTCCAACAAGTGGTATCAGAGCTCAGGACGAGGAGTTCATACCATAGCAGCTTGATTCTACCGGATTTTCTCATTTCTACTCACTTCTTCTCATACTTTTCTGATTTGAACTAGGTCTAGCGGTTGAAATGGCCTGATTTTCACGTATATTGTGTAAAACATAGTATTAACAAACCCTACAAAGAATCAGATTAAAACTCGGATTAAAAATGGTAAAAATGTCCTAAAAACTTGATTCCGCTCGAAAGGTTATTCGCAGATTCAGCTTGAGATTTAATCTGATTTAGCTCAAAAGTATGATTCCGCTCAAAATACTTTTGTATTTTCAGGCGAAATCAGATTAAATTGATCCCGCTCGAAATATATTTTTGATTCCACTCGAAATCAGAACAAGTCAGATTCTGCTTGAAAGTTATCATCTGATTCCGCTCGAAATCAGATATCATTCATATTTCGCTCGAAAGCTGATTTCGCTCGTAATTTGCTGTTTTTCAAAATTTCAGAAAATTTTCTAAGTGTTTGCTGATTTTTCAGGTACGTGCAAGATGGATGATCTATTCATGAACCCGTTTAGCGACATGTATGCGTTTTCTGGAAATTCTGGAGATGATACTTTTTCTAGCAACACCAATGAGAACACGCCAAACACAAAGAAAAAGTTATCGGATGCATTGGAGGTTGAAAGTGCTTTTGGAACCTATAACAAACCCCCGAAATTGATGGCTATCGAAGAATACAGTCGGTGGGCCAAGAAGTTTGAAGATTGGTTGAGAGCCTTTGCTTTTCCCAGCTGGAAGAGTCTAAAAAATGGTTACAATGATGGAGGCAAAAGTGGCGAAACCTTAACATCACCTGAAGAAATAGAGGCATTTGTCGCTGAGCAAAAATGCGTTGCACTGCTATTTCAGTCTGTTCGAGAAGATATAATATCTTTGATCGAGTACAGCAGTTCTAAAGATCTCTGGAAAAAGTTAGAAACCAAATGTTTAGGAAGTACAGAAATAGTGAAGAACAAAAAGAAACTACTTAGAAAAGAGTTTGATTTGTTTGGGTGTTTAAAGAATGAATCAGTTTGTAAAATGATTGAGAGGTTTGGGCACCTGAAGCTGGAACTGGTGAGACATGGAATTTCCTATACTCAAGATGAGCTAGTTGACAAATTGTTTGATTCGTTGCCAGATGAGATGGATTGGCAATATTATGCGTTGATGCTAAAGAATACTATCAAGCCGCCAGAAGTGTTGACAATAGACTTGCTGATTGAGAGACTAGAGAGTCACGAGTTGGAATTAAAGAAGACACACAAAGTCAATCATTCGTCTTATCAGCAGAACTTGGATTTGTATTATCCAAAGAGCATGATGCCAAAGAGTACATCTCCCAAGACAGCTTTTTCTGCCGAAAATGTTAACACATCAAACAAAGAAAGTCAAAGCAGTGGATTTCACAGTGGATCTTCGTCATCTGCAAATCATTCTGATGCAAAGAATCTATTTCAATGCAACATCGCTGTAGACTTAAAGAACGCTCAAAAATTCAGCGAGGAGTCAGCAAAGCAACAGATGGTTTTCTTAGCATCTGTGCTAGAATCTTATGAAAGTCTTGTAGCAGGGAAGATAGGCAACACCAACCTGACAAAAGAAGATTACGATCAGATAGATCCTGAGGAGATGGAACTGATTGACATAAGATGGTGTATGGCCAGTGCAGTTCGTCGGGCATAGCGTTTCATGGAGATAACTAGGAGGAAGTCTATTGGTTGACCTTCTACCAAGTTGGGCTTTGACAAGTCTAAAGTGACATGCTTCAAGTGTAAACAGAAAGGTCACTTTAAGCGTGAATGTCGAAACGCGTATGCTGATGAGTCTGAAAATCCATTCAGAGAAGACTACTACAAGAAGGCGATTTATCATCAGAATAAATCAGAACCGCCAAGGATGAAGCAGCTTGAAGATAACAAAGAGAAATCTAGAGCTCTTGCGGTGATTCATGATGATGAAAGTTTCGACTGGAGTGAATTGTTACCTGAGGAGGATGCGGTTGGATATGCATTCATGGCAAAATCTGAACCTGTACCTTGGAAAGACAACAGAAATGAAGAACAAAAATATAATCACAGAAAGCTGTTAGCCACGAACAGATTGATCAGAATATCTGGTATCTTTTCTGAGGAAAAAAGAGCAAATAGATGGGATCCAGACAGGGAATGTTATCTTGACCCCCAGGGAAACATTGCTATTGATCATAACACTCTTGATTTGGAAACCATAATCAAAGAGTTTAAAGAAGAAGATGATTATTGGCAGAAGAAATGGTGGGGAAGCGGAGAAGAGGGAGAAGAGAAAGAGAAAGAAGAGAAAGAAAAAGAAGAGAAAGAGAAAACAAAGAATATTGACAATGGAATCATTGACACGACTCAAGAGTTGAATGCTGAAAACATGGGAAAGATGGCTGACAAGGTGCTGGCTGCTAACGCACTTGAGGTAGACTCTAAATCCGTCTCTGAGTCTAAAAGCCAGGTCAGTTCAAACGCGTCAACAACTGAGTCAGGTAAGAAAGTCAGTGGTGATGTTGACTGCAAAAATTGCATCAAAGAATGCAAGGTTTGTAGTACAAACACTTATCTCAAAGGTAAGAAAATTGATGATCTGACTGCTAAAGTCAGAAGTGTTGAGGATCAAATTCTTGATCGTGATAAAATGGTGAAAGCTTCAACTGAACGATTAAAAGAATTAACTAACAAAATTGAAAATGATAAAATTGATCAAGAAAAGGTTAGGAAAGAAAATGAGAGGTTAGTTCTTGAAAATCGTCAGATTACTGAAAAATTTGAGAAGCTTAAAAGCACGGTTAAAGATAATGATGATAGAAACGGTAAAACATACAAAGAAAATTGCCAATTGCAATGTGTTTTGAGAATTAAAGAAGAATTAATCAACAAACAATTGGATGAGATTGCTAAATTGAAGCTTCAGTTTGAAGAAGCTAAGATTGAGAATGAACGAATCAATTTGAAATTAAACAGTTACAACTCTGCAAGCTTTATTTTGCAACACATTGTTCCCAAACCCATCGGGAAAAACAAAGCAGGCGAAGATGTATACTGTGATGGAACAGGGGTGGGTTTTCATCAAGTTCCACCACCAGTTCTAGACAATTATTCGAAAAAGAAATCTGGGTTGGTTAATCTTGAAGATGAAAATGAAGTGAAACTTCCTGATTCAATTGATGTGACATTTTCTTCATCATCATCTGATGATAGTGTTCAAACTGAGATTGTTAAAGGCATGGCTGAAAGTGTTTTGGATAGTGATTCTGCTGAGGATAAAGAATATTTTCTGGACAATTACATTCAGAAACCAAAATCCAAAAACAACTTAGGTGATGAACTGGGTCTTGTGATGTACAAGATGGCTGGATCTGATAAGTTGTATTCGGATTCTGAGTTTCCTCTGGAGAATGTTAATATGAACAAGTTGAAAAATGTTTTCAAACTGGTTGAAATTGATTTGTCTGAAGTAGAAGGTTTGAATCAGACAAAGAGGCAAATGAATTTTGAGAAAGATAAAGCTTACTATAAGAAACCTGTAGTTCCACCGCGTTTTTATAACAGCAATCGAAAAAATTGGTCGGGTGGTTATCAGGGTGGTAAGAATTATCAGAAAAAGAATGTTCAAAACAAAAGGTTTGCTGAAAAGAAGGTGTTTGTGAACGGTTCAAGTTCACTTTCTGATGAGGAAAATGAAATCTTTTCGAAATCAAATGAAGAGTTCTTTGAGAAGAGGGCCTCACAACCTCAGTTTGAAGGCACAAGTCGGGTAGCTGATACTCGTACGTGTTTTAGATGCAACAAAGTTGGTCACATTGCAAGAAATTGCACCAACTCCAAGCCTAAGACTGAAGTTGTTGAGAATCGACAGAAGAAGGTTGATGCAAAAGGCAAAACTCCAATGGTTGTTGAGAAAATTTTGACAAATGAGAAAACAAAAATCAAAATTGAACCTGTTAAGAATGTGGTAACTAAAAATGACAAATTCTATAAACGGGTTGCTTCATCTCAACAAACATGGAAGCCAAAAGTTGTTGAAAAACCAAAGGTTTCTGAGTCGGAAAAACAATCGTCTTCTACCACACCGGTAAAGATGGATGTTTCTTTGGATTATTATGAAAAGTTGGAGAAACAATCTTCTACTCAACCAGAGAAGAAGAATGTTCAAAAGAAAAATCAACCAACGGGTCAACTTAAGATAGATGAGTTTTTCTTATACAAAAAGGTTGAGGTTGGATCTGAGGAAAGTTTGAAAATGAATGATTAAAATTTTCCGCCACTTTACACTGCTAAAACTCACATTAAAGTCAAGTTACCCGAGTCAAAAGAGGCTTGGGTGACATCAAAATCTCACTAAAGATTTTTGGACTTGCCGGAGCTTCCTAGTTGGTAATTGTGAAGCATGAATCGGCATCTTTATTGACATGTGTTTTTAAATCAATTTGTGATATGTGCAGGAACTTCCGAGAACTATCTCAAGATGGATTATGGATTATATTGTGTTTGAAAATTTAGATAAGTATGATTTGCCGGAACTCCCAGGTTGGTAAGTGAGGAGTAGGTATCGGCATCTTGAGAATTCATCCTACAAATGGTATTGGTTGGTAAGCCATGAGGTTGAAAAATAGAGGTTTTTGATACAAATTGAGAAAATCCATACTGACGAGCAAAAAGCTGATTTACATACCAAAGCATTTGATAAAACACGTTTTCAATATTTGCTAAAACTGAATGGTATGAAGCTTTTATCGGTGTTGGAGGAGATTCTTGGCGTTGATGAAGGAGACATTGTAGATGATGTTGAGAAGCAATATGCAATGGTTTGTCGATTTTTTACCTGTTTTGGTATTTAGGGGGAGGTATGGGGTAATATTTCAGAAAATACAAAAACAATAAAAAAATGTCAAAAATACAAAAACATGAGATATTTTCTAAATCCAAAAACAATAGAAAACCAGAAAAGAGCTTGTGTAAAAAGGGAAAATGATAATACATCGGCTTGACAGGTACGATATGCTAAAGATTTGTAATGTTTAAAAGTGGTTAAACAGTCTCGCTGATGATGTGCCGATAGGTTTTTACACATTTAGTAGGTTTGTTCGGGATATAAACTTAAATCTTTACTTACTTATTTCGTGGGGAACACTACTTGGATATATAGGTAACCCCTAAAATCTCGTTTGAAAAATCCCTCTTTCTGAGATACTAGGTCTTTATACTCAGTGATATCTGGGGTATTATTCCGTGACTTCTGATAATGCGGAAGCAATGGCCTAGTCCCCGAATAATAATTTCTGCATTGCTTGAAACATAGCGCAGCCCTCAGCATAAATGATGAAGACAATAAAATTGCTAAACAATGCTGTTGTAAAAAAGATCCTCTAAAGGGGACACACCAAAGTCGAAACCGTCATCTCTCTGCTGAACGGAAGTTCTGACCTGAGCTCTCACGGTTCTTCGCAATTTAACCCCTTACAGATATCATCTGTGGTATACTCACCTGTAAGACTGAATATTGGGATTTGGATACGGGAGTATATTCAAGAGGTGGGACACACGTATAAGTTTAAGTCTCTAAAATACTAAATTCGTATCCTGAACAGATTGAAAATTGTGTGAGAATTTAAAGTGGATCAGTATATCGACAATCTAAGCGAATTGTTTAATTCTGAGTATGTAATTGAAGCTTAACGGTACTTGTGACTTGTCGAATAGCTGATATGATTCCCTAACACGCTTAACCAAAAATATGTTTGTAAATAGCTTATTTTCACTGCATTTTAGTTCTGTATTTCATTTCTAGTTTTGAAGCTTTATTAAAATTCAAAAAAGATTTTACACTTCTGCTTTATTTTTGACAAACCAAAGTGGAGAGTTGATCTTCAGATTTGAATTGAAGCAGATGCAGGAAGTTTCTGGACTGGAGGATGAGTTTGGAGCTAAACATGACAAATGTGTGAAAGTTGAAAAGTTGAAACAAGTTCATTAACTTGAAACTTGTAAATTTTCAGAAAAGTTGAACAAAATGTCAGTGTGATTTATCTCTGATCAACCAAGGTCATTAAATTGAACTTGGTAGATTAATTGAGTATTCAGGGTCATTAACTTGGACCTGAATACTTAAGTGGATTTCTAACACTGAAGGTTAAATGGTAAGTTTTGGATTGAAATTATTATTATCATATATCTTATTTTTGGGTAGAGATTATACAGGAATCCCCATGGCAACAAAAAGTCAAAGTTTGAACCAGAATTTAAAGCCCTAGATTATCGAGAGGGGGAGTCTGCGAAAGGAGGAGTCAGAATTCTGGATCAACAATCAAAGGGGAGTTTGAAGACAAAGTTGGAAAGAGATAAAGTTGGAAAGAGACAAAGACTGAAGACTCAATGCCGAAGACTTCGTCAACATCCAAGGGGGAGTCTGTTGGTGCACTGAATGTCTGCTGACTACGTCTTAATCGAGTCCTAGGTCTAGATAGATGTTTAGAGTTGGAAAACATGAAAAGTAGACTTAATGTTGTAATTCCGCTCCAAATGACATGTATGTCATTTGAAGCGAAATCAGGTTAATCATGTAATTCCGCTCCAAAGGTAAGTAGGTGATTCCGCTCGTAAGTAATCTTAGGGGTTCCGCTCGTAAGGAACATGAAGTTTGGAGCGGAATCAGACCGCCTATAAATAGGTAAGGGCTGTTGTCATTTGTAACGGTTGGAGCGGAACTAGGTCATGGTGTAGGTGTCGAATTGCTGTCAAAATTCAATCAGAAACACATGTAAAGACTTGGAAAAGCAGTAATAGAAAGAAGTTAAAAGGATACAAGCTGTGTGACTTTGTTTACTTTGATTCCGCCTTAGTAAATGAAGATGAACTGCCTTAACTGACTGTTTAGGGTCACGACAACGGTCCAACAACTATATTGTCGATCGATTCCCTTTGAAGCACAGAATGTATCCAAGGTGATATTCTTGAACTCTGTTCCAATGTCTGATCGAACACCCTTCACTCTTGTGCTTGTTTGATTTTCAACCAGAGTGATGAACTGTTTGACTAAACCCGCAGTCTCATTCTTGTGACCTAGGAAATAAACCCAGGTGTAACGTGAGTAGTCATCAACTATCACAAGACAGTACGACTTCTTGCCAATGCTTAGCACATTTACAGGACCAAAGAGATCCATGTGAAGTAACTCGAGCACAGCTTTGGTCGACGGTGTAGACTTAGGTTTATGAGGATTTCGATGTGCTTTTCCTTTTGCACAAGCAACACATTTCTCTACCAACAGAAATCTTTAATTGGTAGATCACGGAACAGTTGACCTTTGGCAAGTCGATTCAAATTCATCATGTTCACATGCCCAAGGCGACGATGCCACAAGAGACCATCATGTTCTGAAATCTTTGAGAAAAGGCAAGTAATCTCTTCACAAGGTTTCTTGTTCATATTGATGACATATGCATTTCCTCTTCGCTCATCAGTCATCAAGAACCAATCTTCAGGTATCACGATCCCTGGTTTCAACACGTAACATCCCTTCTTTGTAAAATGGACTGAATTTCCTTTTTCACAAATCTGTGAAATGCTCAACAAATTGTGTTTCAGTTCAGGGACGTAGTTCACATTTTCGAAGCTTAGTACGCCGTTTCGCACTGTTCCTTTCAAAGTGATTCTGCCAGATTCTCCTCCCGCAAAAGAGACATATCCACCATCAAATTCTTTAACATTGACGAGTTGGGACAAGTCTCCTGTCATGTGCCTGGAACAGCCACTATCCATGTACCAAAGTCCCACGGTAGTCCTCCACAACTGTTTCTGCACGATTAGCGGGATCAGTTAGATTTAGGAACCCAGCCCATGGTGGATCTGGGTTTTCCTTGACCATCGATGTATGTCACTTTCTGCCAAACTAGGTTATCTTTTTTTAAAAACTTTGAAGGTTTGTTAATGGCAGATTTTTGTTGAGATGTAGAAGATTGGGCAGCCTTAGCTTTGGGTTTCCAATGTTTGTGTGACCATTGATAATCATGTTTACCAAAAGCTTTATATTGATTATTTTGGAAACCATTATGACGATTTTTATTTCTTTTCTTGGTTGCATTTCAATCTTGATCAGAAGGTTTAGCTTTACGAGAGTTATTCTTCACTGTCTCAGACTTTGTAGTCATCATAGACTCTGAACATCGTGATCGGTTTGGCTTGACCTTCTAATTTTGTTCACTCTTACTCTTATGTTGCACACTTGGGAAATGAACATAGTTTCTTGCAATGTGTCCAGCAATTCCACAATTGAAACATGTTTATCGTTTCAATGTGTGGCAATTCTGATACTTCGTAGCAGAAGCAAATCTGTTGGGTTTTGAAGAATGAGCTTGTTTAGTTTTCTTTGCTTGTTTTGCTTGTGCCTTTTCTGAGCGTTTAGGTACCTGCTGATTTGAACTAGCACAAGCATGAGATTTAGACGGATGATGTTTTTCGTCTTTAGTAATTTAAGAAGATCATTTTGAAAAGACGATTCAATTATAATTTCCTTTTCATAAACATTTTCATGTGACTTGACATTTAATGTGACCACCTATTCCCTTTGAAAATCTTGTTCAGTTTTAATTTTAGAAGATGTAGAAGTTTCATCAACACATGTATCATGTGTGTTTAATATTGGTTCACTTTCAGCTTTGGTTTTCAATGTGGTCCCACTAGATTCAACATTAGGAATTTCCACTGAGACCGTTTCAGAAGAAGAGTCAGAACATTGTTGATCTTCTTGAGAAAAAGTTTTAGTGGTTTCACTAAATGCATCCCGAGGGACCTCCCCTGTCACACTATCAGTAGCTGTAAAGTTAGAAGCATCACAATCACAATCATTAACTACTAAAAAACCAACCACAATCATACACATTATTAAAATGTTCATCACAAGCATCAACTGTCTTGCCCAAAACATCAGGCCCAAAAGACGACACATACCTATGAAACGAATTAAGAAAATTTTGTCCAAAAACACATCCAGAATCAGTTTCATTTATTGAGTTTTTAGAAAAATCAGAATTTGAATCTGGTTCATCCTCAAAAACATCTTCAAAAGTTACTTCAGTTACTTCATCTGCACGGGAAGACGAAGCATTAGTATCAAATACACCTTTAGAAACAAACTTGATCGGATGAGTTTCCCGATTTTCAACTGATTTGTTGTTGATTGATGACTTATCAATTTTTGGACCGTAAGTCATCGTATCCTCATTCATCAATTACTCCATAGAGTAAGGCATAAAGGTGTTTTGATTGTATGGAGGAGGAACTTTATTATAACCCAAACCACACCCTATCTTTTTCTTATATTCCAATTGAATATCACAAATATCTTTGACCAATTTGCTAGAAGTATCATATTTTTTTATATTAATTTCCTTTATTTGATACTTTAACTTGATCTCTTCTAGCTCCTTGGTCAAATTATTCATGATTACTTTATCATACTCATAATTACAACTCTTAACCCTGAGATCCTCTTTTAATTTTGCGATATCTTTCTTTTGAGCTTCAATTTTTTCTTTATAAAGCTTTTCATTTTTTATTAAAAATAATTATGTCTTTTTATATCGTTATAATCTTGGATCAGCTCAGCGTTATGTAAATGGTATGCCTCATCTTTACCTCGACATTCAGGAGTACTGAAAACAGAACTTACCTCTTCAGCAGTGAGTCCATGAACAGGAGCTGACAGGATCTGAGTCATAGAAGTCAATTTGTCTGCAGAAGTCTGATCATCAGGTGCAGAAGTCTAATCTTCAGGTGCTGAAGTCATGAAAGCAATTTTATCTGAGGTAGTCTGATTCTCTGGAGCTGATATATTCAGTCGTTGAATCTCTGAGTTCCAATCAAATGTAGCATCAGGCTGAAACCAGGGCTGAGCTTTGAGTACTCCCACTAGCAGCAGTTGTGGTGTTAGTTGTAGTAATAATGGCTCTCTCAGTGTTTCTGGTAGCGGGTGGAGCAGGTTGTGCTGGAGTTTGATTTCTATTGACTGGTGGCTTGGTGCAATTTCATGCCAAATGTCCTAGTTCATGACAATTGTAGCAGCGCATCTGAGACTTGTTAAACGGCATCTTAGTAGGTCCTGAGAAGGTAAGACCTTGCGACTTGTTTCTCCCTGTTTTTCTCATGAAATATTTTACCCTAAATGCCGCCATAGCCATCTGCCATGTGATATCCATTTCTTCTACATCCTCTGGATGTATTTGATCTAAATCATCCATAGAGAACTTCGAAGGATCTAGTTTACCTGCAGCAAAAGCATTTAGACAATTTATAACAGAGGCAGCGATTTCAAGATTTTATTTGGACTGTTGAGAGAAGAAAGCAATCATCTCGTTCTTGACGGCGGGATTTGCTGAAGCAGCGGTAGCAGTAGCAGTAGATGGCGCGACAGAAGGAGCTGGTGTGCCTGAGTAGTGAGCGTTAGCAGAAGTAGGAGCCGCCTTAGCAGAAGCCGAGCTGCTAAACATTTGAAAACCAGCTTGTGTCATGAGAGCAGAATTGTTGTTTGAAGCAGAGGGAGTTGTAGTGAATCCAGCAGCTAACAAACTATTTTTGTAGTTTGTTTCCCTCTGTTTGTCATCTAGTTCACAAGCCATGATATGAGAGATCATTTTTGACAGGCTGCATCGAGCAAGATCTTTGGTTTTCTTAATCATTGCTACATGATGATCCCAACTTTTAGCTTTTTGGAAGAACATTGAGAAGCTGTCTGTTTGTAGTAGCATTTGTCAAGGGTAGATCTTCCATATTCACTGAGTGACTAGCTTGACGAATCTCTGAATTTGGTTTTCTACAGTCTCTCCATTGATATGATTGAAGTTGTTGAAGCTTTGGCTCAACATATTTCTTCTACTCTCTTTCATATCTTCATTCCCTTCAAAAACGTCTATCAAAGATGCCCATAATTCTTTGGCAGACTTGCAAGTTCGAAAACCAGTGGCAATGTCTGGTGCCAATGCCATTGTAAGATACGACAAAGCTTTGTCATCTTCCTCAACTATAGCAAAATCCTCTTCAGTGTATTCAGCAACAGGTTTCTTTACTTTAATACCAGGAGCATTTTTGCGTTCAAACATTATATCCTAGGATTTCACACCCCCAAAATCCCCAAGCGGAGTATCATCGCAGGAGGCGTGACATGACCAGGATCAAGCCACCAATCATATCGAACAATGTATTTAAGTAAATATACAACCAACCAACAATATAATTGGTGTCCAAAACAAATTAACTAAGTTCAAGTTATCAGCGGAAGCATAAAGTTTAAAACCAAAACATAAGTTTAAAAGTTCAAATGTTTAACATGGAACTCATCAGTCCATGTCCCACAACGACCTCGACCTCCTGTGCAAGCTCCATCTAAGAACCTAACGACCTGCAAGGCATATAGTAACGAATCAACAACAAAGTTGAGCGAGTTCATAGTTGGGTATTCATTTTAAGTTGTTTCAAAAACATAAGTTTCCTTTTGCTGGCTTACTTGTCGTGGGGGTTACCCCATAGTTTAAAAACATGATTAATCCTTTCCTTTTACTCTGGCTCCCAGCCATGGGGGCTACCCCATGAAAATCCCAATAGACCCGTTACCATATCGACTACTGACTGAGAAAGTTGGGTGCCCTAAGTCAATGTCTATCATCATTGAGTGCCTAGATCCATTAGTCCACTCCCGTCCTCTGCGGCACGGTGTGAGGCTTGTCAAATCTAATAGCGTTATTTAACTAATGACCAGTTCGCCATTGGCCCGGCGATTAAGTCGATATAAAAATGAGGGACTTATGATAGAGTTTTTGGTCTAGTAACAATGTTGTCACCCTTCAGTTAAGAGGGTGGAGGTACGTGTCCCATATAAGGAGATCACGTAGGTTCCAATGTTGTCACCCTTCAATTAAGAGGGTGGAGGTACGTATTCTAACCAAGGAGAATACGCAGGTTTCCTTTCAATCATTTACCCATTCCCAACCACCGGGAATCCCATGCCTTGTAGAAAGTGTGAACTCACCTTAGGTTAGCTCGGCAGATAAACAAAAGGTCACTTGAGCTATTTGGGTCAACCACGTCCTAACATGGTTACCATACAAGTCAGGTCTAGGTTCAAGTAGTGCACGTAAGTTTAAACATAAGCTAACAAGTTACGAACACATAACGATCATGGCAAACACCGTAGAATACATTAACAGTAGCAGTCAAGTACACATAATGTCCAAACTTGGGCGACTCAGATGATTGGGCCGTTGAGCTTGTGCGAGCCCAATCATCTTGTGCGAGCCCAATCATCTTGTGCGATCCAATATTTAAAACCCAATAAATAACCGGCCCAACCTGTTGTGCGTTCAGCACAATCTTGTGCGACTCACCACGGGTTGTGCGATTCAAAAACATACCCGACGCAATAACATGCAATCCAAAACTTATACGGCCTAAACATTTAAACAACTACTTATCTTGTGCGGTCCAAATATACTTGTGCAATTCGAAATAACTTGTACGATCGGGTTTTGGGTTGCTCGGCCCAATAACATAACATAACTTAATATATATTGTGCAGCCCAACATCTTGTGCGATCAGCACAACCTTGTGCGATCCACAAGATGTTGTGTGATTGAGTTTAACGAGGTTATACGATGTGCTTTAACTGTTGTACCCTAACATATCCTAGCTTGTGCGACTGGCCTTGTGCGATTAGGCACTTATGCGATCAGTTGTAAATCCCTAATTTTATGCAATCAGTTACAATTATTCTAACAGTTTCCCACTTTCCATTTACTCGATCAAAATAGCCGAACAGTTTCCAATCATGCAAATCATCGATCAATCAAACATTCAATAACTAATTCTTATGAGCACAAGATCATAACAGTCATTAATCAATCAGATTATTAGACTAACATACCCACATGTTAACATACAACCTATCATGCTAAATCAATTAACCATTCGAATGCAATCCCATAATAATCGATTAGTATGTGTTCAGTTCTTGATTAAAATCCTACTATCATCGATTCCCTATGTTGATCTAAACATACTACATATGTGAGCCGATTACATGAACACCTAATCTCATCAATTTCATTATAATCAACTATATATCATCCCTAAATCATTATCCAGAATCATAACATACAAACAATAGTAAATACTAACCGGTTGGAAAGTATAACAAAGGTCGTCTCGAACAAGAAGATCTTCAAGGGAGAAGAGATGTTGTCGTCGAGTTCGAGAGAGAGGGAGAGAGATTTAGGGTTTGGTATGTTTGAGTGTTTTGAAAATAATGAGGAAACAAAACCTCATAAGGGTTATGTGTTGGTTTAAATAGGGAAGTGGGCCGAACCCTTGCATGGGCCGCCCCTTGGTCTCGAATTCAAGGAGTGTGGACCGAGTATGGTGTGGGACAAAAGCCCATAAGCTTGTGCGATTGGACATGTTTTGTGCGACTAGTCATACATATACACATTATAGTTTCATATCACATAACACAACATTCCATTAAAATCACGTATCACATAATCACATATCGTTCAAACAAGTTACATCAAACACAAAGATAGGTTCTGAAATACGAGTTGTCACATCATCCCCAAGTTGAAAGAAATTTCGTCCCGAAATTTAGCACGTAATTACTAAGGAAGCTAGTTAGGTTGCGTGGTTTCCTGGTTTTCCTGGGGTGTCACATCATCCCCCCGTTGGTTTGGAATTTCGTCCCGAAATTCCACAGTACCTTCAGCCTCAGTAGTGGTTCCACTTTTCTCGAACAACTGGGGATACTTGTCTTTCATTTGGTCTTCTCATTCCCAGGTAACTCTAGCCCACGACGGGAGTTCCAACAAACTCTAACAATGGGTATCCTGGTACGTTTGAGAACCTTAACTTCTCGGTCCGTAATCTCTACTGGTTCCTCGACGAATCGTAACTGATCGTCGATAGTGAGTTCCTTGAGAGGAACTATGAGGGTCTCATCTGACAGACACTTCTTCAGATTCGACACATGGAATACGTTGTGAACTCCACTGATTTCCTCAGGTAGATTCAATATATACGCCACTTTGCCTATTCTCTCAGTGATTTCGAAAGGTCCGACATAACGCGGATTTAGCTTGCCTCGCTTGCCAAAGTGAACCACACCTTTCCAAGGTGAGACTTTAAGTAGCACTCGATCCCTAACCTGGAACTCGAGTGGTTTCCTGCGCTTATCAGCGTAGCTTTTCTGATGGTCACGAGTTGCCGCCATCCGTTGTCGTATTTGGGCAATCTTTTCCGTCGCGTAGACGACAAGTTCTGGGCCAGTGATTTGGCTGTCACCAACTTCTGCCCAGCATAAGGGTGATCGGCATTTCCGTCCATACAACGCCTCGAACGAAGCAGCCTGGATGCTAGTGTGGTAACTATTGTTATACGAGAACTCTACCAAAGGTAGGTGCCTTTCCCAACCGTTACCAAAGTCGATTACACATGCTCGAAGCATGTCTTCAAGAGTTTGGATGGTGCGTTCAGACTGCCCATCCGTCGGTGGATGATATGCTGTGCTCATGTCTAGACGCGAGCCAAAGGATTTGTGCATCGCCTGCCACAAATCAGAGGTAAAACGTGGATCTCGATCAGAAATGATGGAAGTTGGCACCCCGTGCCTCGTAACTACTTCCTTCAGGTAGATGTCTGCTAAAGTAGAGAACTTATCTGTTTCTTTGATAGCCAGAAAGTGTTCAGACTTGGTTAGTCGATCCACTATCACCCAAATGGTATCGTTTCCTCGTTGAGATCTAGGTAAGCCAGTAACGACGTCCATGGAAATTTGCTCCCATTTCCATGTGGGAGTCTCTAGCTGTTGAAGTAGGCCTGATGGCTTCTGGTATTAAACCTTGACCCTAGCACAGGTCAAACATTTACTGACATAGGTCGCTATGTTAGCTTTCATGTGGGGCCACCAGTACGTAGCTTTGAGATCGTGGTACATCTTATCAGAACCAGGATGTACTGAGTATCGAGACTTGTGTGCTTCATCCATCACAAGCTCACGTAGATTACCATGAAATGGAACCCAGATGCGCCCCGCTAAGTAGTAAGCACCGTCTTCCTTTAGTTCTAACAGTTTCTCCAATCCCCGCAGGGACTCAGCCTTGATATTCTCTTCTTTCAATGCTTCGACCTGAGCATCACGAATTTGGGCAGGAAGACTAGAGTGAATGGTAAGCTGTAACGCCTGTACACGCTTAGGTTTGGTTTCCTTTCGATTGAGGGCATCAGCCACAACATTGGCTTTGCCTGGATGATACTTGATTGCGCATTCGTAGTCGTTTAGGAGTTCGACCCATCGACGATGTCGCATGTTCAAATCCTTCTGATCGAAGATATGCTGGAGTCTCTTGTGATCGGTGTAAATGGTGCACTTGGTACCATACAAGTAATATCTCCATATCTTAAGTGCAAACACCACTGCTCCCAACTCCAAGTCGTGAGTAGTGTAGTTCTTTTCGTGAACTTTAAGTTGGTGCGGTGTGTGACAACTGTGCTCTGTAATCAATGTACAATGTAAAACAATATCAATTATCAATAAAACAATGTGATTTGGTATTATTATATGTGTATTTGTGTTTGATGATTTTACGATTTGATTCAAGTTAAATTTCAAGCTCTAAATCGCTTTCTGGAAAGTTATACGCAAACTGGTGCATAAACGCAGTCAGTTTAACGCGAAAAACACTCCGTAATAGTGACATAGGCTTAACATACCTTAAATAACCTTTACATAACTTAGAAATAAGTTTTGGATGGTTTGGTATGTTGAAAACAAGTCTATTCGATCGCATGGACTATTTGTGTCAAACTGCGAAAGTATGCCGATTCGTTCTGTAACGAACATTCCGGAACTTGATCATAAGTTAAACATGCCCTAAATATCCTTTGCATAGCTTAGGAATAGGCTTTGAGGTGTTTGGTGTGCAAAAAAAACTTTCTTGATCAATAGGGACTAAAAGCGTCAAAAAGTGCATAAGTTTGCATTTTCGCGCATATCTTACGTTCTAAATATATCCGGACATCCAAAAATTTTTGTAATCATTAAAATATTTTATTTTAGTGATTGGCATGCTAAATTTCCATTCGTCGCTTAATTTGGATCGTTTTTGCGTCCGTTACGACTTCCGTCGTAATTAACCAAACAACGCAATCGTACGACCAAACAAACTGACATCCGAGATATTTTTGAGCATATTTTAAGTTCCCTATACTTTAACTTCATTTTGGAGTTTTGAAATGGAGTTAACGGGGCTTAAACGTGTCAAAAATGCATCGAAAATCAAGTTTGGGGCTTCAGGGACTAAATCTGCCAATTTGTGAAAGTACCTGACCTGCAGGTCCCATACGGACCGTATGGAGACTTGCTTACGGTCCGTAAGCTTTACCAGAGACAGCAGAATTGCAGAAACATTGAATCTGGCCAATACCACCTATTCTAATGGTTTTAATCCCTGGTTTTGCACTCTATGGACTGGTATTTATGTACCCCTTGTATTTCAAAACCATGTCCCCAAGTGTAAGGCCAAGATCGAAGCACGAATTGCGAGGAACGATCCTAACGGTTGTGAGATTTCTATAAATAGCGAACACCTTCATTCCTTTCATCTCACAATCTGATTCAATTTGCTCTAAGTTGGGGTTTAACACTTCATACCTGAGCAAATTGGATCAAGATCTTCCTAGCTTGGACCCTTTGTAAGTATTCTTTCGTGCTTTTATGCGTTTTTCAAGCAAAAGTCAAACAGTGTTTGACTTTTTGCTTTAACCATGAATTGGTCAACACAAAGTTCGTTCGAACTTTGCAACGTGATCGTAATCACGATGGTTATAGTTCCTTGTGACTATACCTACTGATTACCACGTTGATTAGGTGTAGTGACGAGTCATAGTTTCGGTCAAAATGCGTATTTATGCGTATTTTGTAACCAAATTATTCTTGGGTATCAAAACCGTTTGTTTTGATATCAAAACCTGTTTTCTAACTTAGTTAAACATGTTTCAACATGTTTAGCTCGTCACTTTTAGTCTAGTGCTTGTATACAGTCGTAAGTCAAGCGGTCTAAACAACCGCTTAGACTTTCGAACTCGACCCGTTTGGTCGATCATTAGGATCCGACCAAGCATGTTTAGTGACCATAGTTGTATAGGGAATAACCTTTCGAGGTTATACCTTATGGTCACTTAGTTTAATTAGTTGTATGATAGGTAGTTTATATGCCTTAGGTAAAATGACCAAAATGCCCTTTTTATGCATAATTGGATTTTAAGCATATGTAACTTAAAGTTTTATCACATAACTGATTATGCAACATATTTAAACATGTTTAGGCATATAATACTTGTCATAGGACTAGTTAGACGTCTCGAACGCACATTTGCGCGAACGACGTGTTAAAGTGGCGTAAGCTACCTTAATGGGTTGTAACTGGTCGAAAGCACTTAGGATAGGTTCCGATTCAGAATGTAGGCTTTGTTAAACCATATCACATGAGTTCCAACACTCATTTGGTTTACGAAACCTAATTATATCCGATCTTCCGATTTAGGTGTCGATTATTTATCTAATGATTCGATTTCTAGGTGCTGCTTGATTTCTTTGGTTTGCTTGAGCTTTATTGAGTTCTTTAAATTGAGAATACTTTGCACTTCAAGTGAGTACATAATTCCCCTATTTTACTATTTTCAATTGTTTTGGGGTGATTCATATGTGTAATTAGAATATTGCAAGATATGATAAATAAGCAAGAATTAATAGTAATTATTGCTTATTGATATTACTTGGTCTAGAATAAAGATATGTTACGGGAATACAAATTTTCCTAATTCTGGATAAAAGCCTAATAAAAGAGGCACTTTTAAAAATACTATTTATGGGAAATAGAAAATTTTTCCGGCAAGACTGGGTATGGTGTAGTAGACTCTCCAGTTTGTTCGGATATACTGAGGTTACCTCTCCGGCGCGAACCGGATAAAATGGGGTATATAATATGTCAAACAAGCGACAAGATTTCCCTAAATAGTATCATGATTTGATATCTGAAGTATTTTTGGAAATATGAATCTGTTAAATACATTGACCTTATAGAGGGTATATATATTACAGCATGTGAAATACATATATAGATATGTATATCTATAAGGAATTCCAAAAGCCAAATAGGAATAAAGCACAAGCATCTGTGTCTAGATTTCTTTATCAGGAATTCTTTTTCAATATCAAACATTATTTCGTTTGATCAGCTGCCTAGTAACTCGAGCGATAATAATAACAATGGAAACCCTTTAAGTTAAAACGCCATTAAAAGAATTTCTAAAGCATTACCATAAACTATTAACGCAAGTAAGAAGCATGTAAAGTTGTGATAATGTACAAGAAAACACATGAAAATTTAAATTATAAGTCCACAGAAGTTGAAGTATATCACACAACTTTCGAGGCAAGACCTTTGGGAAAATATAAATTGGGCACGATAACACCAATGTTAAATCCGCCAGTAGAAGAACTACTAATCTAAAAGAAGCACTTTGCCACATGATCCTACAAAATGAATATCGCTGAGGTACGTTGGAACAATATTTCACAACCATCTGTACACGATTTAATCAGAGTCATTATTATTATCACTAAAAAAGGAGTCACATACCTTTGCAACTCCCCTATTTCATTTTATTTGACATTTCCTGGTAATGTCGCTTAACAACGGTTATCACACGAAATTCCAGATAAAGTTCTTATATTTCTTTCGTTGAAATTCTGTCTTCTGTATATAATAAGTTGACTTTCGCGTTTCTAATTTCCCTAATGGTCATCCTACCATGAGAATTTCTTTCATAATAATGAATATTGATCTATTTCATTTCTTGGTAAATCCACACGTTACACATGCATTGTTTGTTACGCATGTGGTTCGTTTGATTTATGAAGACCACTGGAGGACTTCATTCCGATTTATTATTTTATCCAAACTCAAATATCATTTCGTTTTTCTTTGCACTATAAACCACATTATTACAAAACGATAACTCTTTGATATCGAGTCAATAAATTTCGTTAAACCATTGAGGTAAAGAATTTATATATAGGTATAAAATTTTGTTTGAGGTATACTCTCATTTAAATTTATGTTTAAGTTATTTATTATTGATAATTAATATTATTAGTAATAATATTAGTATTATTTTTAAAACTAGGGTTATTGTCAAGGGCAGGTATTGAATAGCCTAGCCTTAGTTAGGCATGGACTGATCACCTATGCTTAAACAAGGCAGCACTAACCAATATCCAACCATGGCAATGATTAGTTAATAAATTAAGTCATCATACTTATTTAGCAAATTTTAAATTATATTTTTATATATATAAATTGTACTATAAAGAGAAGACATATTTTCATAAAACAATACAAGAATTAGAAGGATGAATAAACTTATATAAATAATTGTCTATCACATGTTTTGTGGTAACTATGTACCGTAACACTTTGGCAAGAAAATGACCATATAAGAATAATATGGTAGTCATCAACTACGTTTGGTTAGAAGAACATTGTAATATATAAGAATAGTCTCCGTTTTCACTTATTTACAACATTTGTAAATACATTCACAACATTATATGGTTTCAAAATGAAAATAAGTAATCACATGGAATCGACCCAGTAAGTGTTATATATTTACAAAATATTTTACAACTACTTTTGTACAATAAATATTTTTACACCTTTATTTACAACTTTCATTTAACGTTATAAATAATAGTGATTTCTTTTACAAAATAATAATACTAAAATATTTAGTAAATATAATAACTTCATTGCGGATTTTTGTAATATATATTACATAGTAAATATAAGTTATTTTACTTAGTATAGTAAAATACTAAAATAATATTTATTTAAAAGTGGTGATCATTTACATATAGTAAAAATATGTAACAAATAATATATATTACATAATATTTATAAAATACGGTTCAGACAGGAACACAAATAATATATATTACATTTGCTTTACAAATATAATATAATGGTTGGTCATGACAAAACAAATTATTCTTATTATATTTCGATCACTAGGACATAATATGAAAAATATGGTCACTAATAGTATACTATCACATTGTTTCACAATTAAAACAACTTGGAACTTTAAAACAATGATACACTAACTCTATTTGTCTTTTGGTGTATCTTTGCAATTCACTCATCTTCAACACTTTGATTTTATCATATCATAATTTAATATTTGACAAATCATTTTCATGCTTTTATTTCATTTGAAACCTGTCAATTCTAAGTCTTCCTCAATTGCCAATCAAAGTAAGCTTTCTTTTGACAAAAAAATTTATTAATTCTAAAAAGTCCTTCACATTCATTTTAAATATCTACTAATCATATATCTTTTGGCTTGAACCTAGTCACTTTGTAAATTATATCATTTTATCTCATTCGTTTGTCATCAATTTCTTGAACGAATTCAGTTGAACCATTGAGTCCTACCTATTTTACAACTTCTATTCGCAAAATTCGATATTTTAATTCTGTGTCATCTACCTTAAAAAAAATTTGTTTTTATTGACTAAAATGTGACATAAGTCTAAAAGAAATATCATAACCCAAATCTCGAGGACGAGATTTAAAACAAGGTGGAGAGAATGTAACATCCCTATTTTTACCATAGGTTTGGTTAAATTTATTAACCACTAATAACTAGTAACTAATTTATTTTTATAAATATTCAACCCAATTAGTTTTAAACACTATTTTCTATAGTTGGTTGAAATATTATACTAATTAATTGGCTTGTATATGAGTGCCCTTTCTAATAAAATAAAAGTATATAAAAACTTATATTATTAGACGAGTAATCTACAGGTAAGTTGACTATTAGAAATATGAAGTTCCTAGACGGGCCTAGGAACCATATAATAACTAAATTATAAAAATACATTGTATTTTGAACCTACTCTATTTTTAATAAAACTTAGACCCAAATGTAGACAAAAATATTCTGGTTTCAATGATATATTCATTATTTTCTAGAACGTTATATTTTACAAGTTATACGCGTCAATTCCGTAAAGCAGGTAAAGTAAATATAAATACATATGATAATAAAATAATAATAATAACTAACTATACATATGTTGATTTTAAAAGTTGTCTGCGTGTCCTACTAAAAAAATAATAATAATATAATAATAATAAATAAAAAACTCAAACTAATTCATATAAGGACATGTATGTTGAAATATACATACGTGTCTTGTCAAATCATGATTCCTAACAACTATATAAATGAGTACAATCAAAGAACAAATTGTTCAGACTTCCTTTCCCTTCTCATACCTATCGCCATCTTTCTCACTCTCAAATTTCTCTAGTGTTTATTTATTTTATTTATAATAATAAAGCTTTGCCTCGTTTTAAGTATTTTAACTCCCGATTACCGCTACCCTTTCCGATTGATCTGAACCTCATAACATATGTCAGGGCTTTGCCCGACTAAGTTGCTGGGGTTCTGTCTCGGGACATCGGGACAAGGTTGAATTAGGGGTACTATATTTAAATATATGTTTTTATTATAGTCCAAAAGTTATACCCAAAATTTATACCAAGAGGCTTTCTAGTTGAACCCTAAAGTTACAAAGTGAGTCCATTTTCTTTTCTCACTATTTTATTCCCTTTTTCTTTGTAATATAATTATATTCAAAAATATCCCAAACCATAACAACTCTCACTAAAATTATTGTATTTTTTTATTTTTATTATTATTTATATTTTGTCTAAAAAGAAACCCTAATTGAGACACCCAAGTAATCTTACATAAACTCTAAAATTTCCAAAACAATCAGAATCAGGATCAGGGCCCCTAAAACTCAGGGGGGGTATTCCCTACTCGACGATTATCCATCTATCTCGCTGTCTAAATCGAATTTCTCAATTCCGTCGACTCAGCAGGGCTACCCAGGTGACAAAGCAGGCCTAGCCTACTTTGGGTTTCCCCGCGACACGCGACAGATCCCGGGGATCCTGTCGCGACACGCGGGAGGTACCAAATTGAGCTATAAATTCAGGGGCTTGGGACTTGATTTCTGGCGTTCGTTCGACATTAAAATTCACTCTACACTTCGAGTTATGGTCTAATTACTACCAAACACACACTAGCTCGAATTCTGCTACGATACAGGGTATTAACTCGATCGCTGCTACGATTCATTTTCCGATCGATCAATATATCCAATGGATGTTTAAGTGCCGCCCATATTAGGGTGATGCTTTGTCATTAGTCGTGATTCCGACAGGATGTTGAGTGCCACCCGAACTCGGGAAATACTCTGTCCTTCGTTGTGAATCCGATGGATGTTTAAGCATAGCACTTTGCCATTCGTTGTGAGGGTTTGATCTCGTGAGTTATCGTAAATGCTGTATTAGTTAATTACCTAGTTCGTATGCACTAGGTTACAAGGCTAAATCAATAGGCTAAGCTCTGCCTGTATAAATCTACAATATCAAGGCTTATCTGTAGATTAAACTTTGCCCGTATGAATCTGCATGATTATAAGTGAGTCATTCTCTTTTTATCAAATTACTTTTGAAATCATGTTATTTTCAAAGATTATAATTACAGTGATTAAGTTTATGTAAATCACCAAGTTACAGCCGGTATGTGGGGTTTTGTATACATTACTTGATAATCGTCACCATTGGGGCAGCCAATGGGGGATATGACCATAGTCACAGATCCGGTCGAGTGACAAATACCGTGGGTAGTTGGTTGATATCAGAAACATTGTAATCTTCCTTAATACTGTAAATTATAACAAATGTGTCGTTTTAGTAAATAGAATGATTCACTCAGTATTTCCCGCTGACAAAACCTTTTTAAAACGCGTTTCAGGTAATTACAGTAGATTGGAGTAAGAGATGGATATGGCACTGAAAGGCGTTAAGAAGTGGCTTATTTTATTTAAATCAAATTAAGAAATGTTGTTTTATGTAATCAAATTTATTTTGATGAAAGCTACCATTGTAAAACATGGATTTATTCCATCTATTTAATTTAATAAGATCCGGTGTTTCTAAACTCTGATAATTTTCCTAACTCACGGTCCTGATGAAATTTCCGCTGCAACATTTTCAAAATAATCACCGGTACCACGGGCTGTTCATGACTCCCGATTCCGTCCAGGGTGGGTCGGGGGACGTGACAAACACGATGCGTAAGCAATGACTTTCTCACGTTGCATCAACACACAACCAAGTCCTTGGATTGACGCGTCACAATAAACTACAAAATCATCTGTGCCCTCAGGCAACGAGAGAATAGGTGCGCTACAAAGCTTCAACTTCAGCTGCTGAAATGCGGATTCCTGAGCATCACCTCAACGGTAGGTGATACCCTTCTGAGTAAGAACAGTAAGAGGCTGCTCAATCTTCGAGAAATCCTTGATAAACCTTCTGTAGTACCCCGCCAATCCCAAAAATTGGCGAATTTCAGTTGGAGTTCGAGGTGCAGGCCAATTCCTGATTGAGTCAACCTTGGATGGATCGACATGAATCCCATCCTTATTAACCACGTGGCCTAGGAAATGGACTTCATGAAGCCAAAAGTCGCATTTCGAAAACTTAGCATAAAACTGTTCTGTTCGAAGAAGTTCCAAAATGAGTCGCAGATGACGCTCGTGTTCCTCCTGACTCTTGGAATAGATCAGGATGTCGTCGATGAAATCAATAACAAACTTATCCAAATAAGGTTTGCACACTCGGTTCATAAGATCCATGAATACCGCAGGTGCGTTTGTCAACCCGAAAGGCATGACCAGGAACTAGTAGTGTCCGTAACGAGTCCTGAATGCTGTCTTAGAGATGTCCTCGTCTCGGACTCTCAGCTGATGATAGCCCGATCTCAGATCAATCTTAGAGTAAAAGCTCGACCCTTGCAATTGGTCGAACAGGTAATCTATACGAGGAAGAGGATAACGATTCTTCACGGTCACCTTGTTGAGTTCGCGATAGTCAATACACATTCGAAAGGTACCGTCTTTCTTCTTCACAAACAAGACTGGAGCTCCCCAGGGCGAAGAGCTAGGACGAATGAAACCTTTGTCCAAAAGCTCTTGCAGTTGTGCGGATAGTTCTTCTAGTTCTGCTGGGGCTAAATGATAAGGTGCACGAGCTATAGGCGCTGCTCCAGGAGCTAGCTCGATTTGAAACTCGACCTGACGATAAGGCAGAAGACCACGTAATTCCTCAGGAAATACCTCAGGAAAGTCGCGTATGATCGGAATATCTTCTATCTTCTTTTCTTTCGTTGAGGTATCAGTAACGAGAGCTAGAATAGCAGTGTGGCCCTTTCGCAAACACTTCTGGGCCTTAAGGAAAGAGATGATGCCCACGACAGCACCACTCTTGTCGCCACGAATAACAAGAGGTTCTTTACCAGAACGAGGAATGCAGACGATTTTCTCCTTGCAAAGAATCTCCGCTCGATGTTGAGATAACCAATCCATCCCAATAACAACGTCGAAGCTACCAAGAATGATGGGGATAAGGTCAATAGAGAAGATCGGACCAGCGAGCGTGAGATTACAACCATTAACTATGTGTGTGGCCTCAAGACTTTTACCGTTGGCTAGTTCTACAACATGCTTGGTGTTTAAGGGAATTGGGGTATGCTTAAGCATCTGACTAACTTTTAAAGATACGTAGCTAGTATCGGCACCCGAATCGAATAAAACAGAAATAAAGAAATCATCCAGTAGGAACTTACCCGTCACGACGTTGGGATCGTTCCTCGCATCACCCTGACCAATCACGAAAGCACGTCCCCTGGCACCATTGCCATCGTTGTTACCCCCATTGTTGTTTCCATTTCCCTGGTTGTTGTTGTTGTTCTGATTTTGGTTCAGCTGGGGGCAGTCTCTTTTAAAGTGGCCCTCAGCACCACACTGAAAACATCCTTTGTTGTTGCCCTGCTGTTGTTGCTGCTGTTGACGTTGGTTCTGTGGAGTCTGTTGCTGCTGACATCTCTAATTAGCAGGATAAGGACTCATATAATCTTTGGCTGCATGACCTGGTTTGTTACATCTCTGACAGTTTCCCTTGCTACACGGCCTGTTGTGGTGCAAGTTACATCAATTGCACTTAGGGTGGCTTCCCCTGTACCCACCCTGACCTTGATTACCAGAAGGCTGTTGACTAGGGCTTTTGTAGTCGTCAGTCCTTCGCTGCTGAGACTGAGACTGAACCAAACTTGAACCCTTGCTTGAATTTCCATCCCATTTGCGATTGGTGTTGCTAGGAGCATCAGAAGTAGTGGTTGCACTAATACGCTTTGGCAGTCTGTTCTGCTCAACTGCCTGATCAGTGAGGCGGTGGGATAGTCGTATGACCTTTTGAATCGTGAGAAGGTTAGCTGAAGTCACCATACTCTGAATCTCTGGCACTAAACCCTTGATGTATAGTTCGATACGTTTACAGGGAGGATCCACCATGGTATGACACAATGCATCTAGTTCGTTTGATCTCTTAGTATACGCCTCGATCTCAAACCCCGTCATCTTCAAATTGTAGAACTCCACTTCTAGCTTGTGGATGTCATCACGATGACAATACTCTTCTTTGATCAGATCCTTAAAGTCATTCCATGGGGTGGCATTAGCAGCTGCCAACCCTAGCATTTTCACCTGTGCGTTCCACCAAGTGAGCGCACCACCTTCAAGGGTTCCCGTAGCAAATTTCACCCTACTAGAAACAGGGCATTCACACATTTCGAAAACAGATTCGATCTTTTCGAACCATTGGAGGAGACCTACAGCTCCTTCGGTACCGCTGAAGGTACCAGGTCGATAATCCATAAAGGTCTTGAACGTACACACTCGAGGCTGAGCATTCAGACCTGTCGCGCGAGAAAGAAAGGATAAGGTTAAGCACGAGTGTTGGTTCACAAGAGTAGGATCTAAAAAACCTAGGATAGGTCGAAGTGGCAGGTTATACCTCCTGCTTGAGCTGCTGCAGGTGCCTCAGCAACTCGTTCGTTGATTAGAGCCGTCAGCTGGGCTTGAGTCAAGTTGAGACGTCCACTCATGATCTTCACATCGAAGTAAACACAAGTGAGAAAGGTGTCGTGAAAGTGCGTATGTATGGGATGACAGAAGAGAGCAAGCACACAGGGTTTCAAGCAATAATCGTTACGCTAACTAAGCAAACCATGATCAATGCACTATGTAAACTAACAGGTAGGCAATACAAACATAAACCATATCACCTATTGTGTAGAGTCTTGCACGTGGAGCGAAGTGTCGTTGTGGATCGTTAAGCACTGTACAGGTTATAGTATGGTTTTGTCAAAAAGCTTTTCCCTTTTTAAAACCAAGTTCGCTATAACCAATGGCTCTGATACCAATCTGTCACACCCCCAAAATCCCCAAGCGGAGTATCACCGTAGGAGGCGTCACATGACCAGGATCAAGCCACCAATCATATCGAATAATGTATTTAAGTAAATATAAAACCAACCAACAATATAATTGGTGTCCAAAACAAATTAACTAAGTTCAAGTTATCAGCGGAAGCATAAAGTTTAAAACCAAAACATAAGTTTAAAGTTCAAATGTTTAACATGGAACTCATCAGTCCATGTCCCACAACGACCTTGACCTCCTGTGCAAGATCCATCTAAGCACCTAACGACCTGCAAGGCATATAGTAACGAATCAACAACAAAGTTGAGCGAGTTCACAGTTGGGTGTTCATTTTAAGTTGTTTCAAAAACATAAGTTTCCTTTTGCTGGCTTACTTGCCGTGGGGGTTACCCCATAGTTTAAAAACATGATTAATCCTTTCCTTTTACTCTGGCTCCCGGCCGTGGGGGCTACCCCATGAAAATCCCAATAGACCCGTTACCATATCGACTACTGACTGAGAAAGTTGGGTGCCCTAAGTCAATGTCTATCATCATTGACGTACCCAGATCCATTAGTCCACTCCCGTCCTCTGCGGCACGGTGTGAGGCTTGTCAAACCTAATATCCCTATTTAACTAATGACCCGTTCGCCATTGGCCCAGCGATTAAGTCGATATAAAAATGAGGGACTTATGATAGAGTTTTTTGTCTAGTAACAATGTTGTCACCCTTCAGTTAAGAGGGTGGAGGTACGTGTCCCATATAAGGAGATCACGCAGGTTCCAATGTTTTCACCCTTCAATTAAGAGGGTGGAGGTACGTATTCTAACCAAGGAGAATACGCAGGTTTCCTTTCAGTCATTTACCCATTCCCAACCACCAGGAATCCCATGCCTTGTAGAAAGTGTGAACTCACCTTAGGTTAGCTCGGCAGATAAACAAAAGGTCACTTGAGCTATTTGGGTCAACCACGTCCTAACATGGTTACCATACAAGTCAGGTCTAGGTTCAAGTAGTGCACGTAAGTTTACACATATGCTAACAAGTTAAGTACACATAACGATCATGGCAAACACGTAGAATACATTAACAGTAGCAGTCAAGTACACATAATGTCCAAACTTGGGCGACTCAGATGATTGGGCCGTTGAGCTTGTGCGAGCCCAATCATCTTGTGCGATCCAATATTTAAAATCCAATAAACAACCGGCCCAACCTGTTGTGCGTTCAGCACAATCTTATGCGACTCACCACGGGTTGTGCGATTCAAAAACATACCCGACCCAATAACATGCAATCCAAAACTTATACGGCCCAAACATTTAAACAACCACTTATCTTGTGCGGTCCAAATATACTTGTGCGATTCGAAATAACTTGTGCGATTGGGTTTTGGGCTGTTCGGCCCAATAACATAACATAACTTAATATATATTGTGCGGCCCAACATCTTGTGCGATCAGCACAACCTTGTGCGATCCACAAGATGTTGTGCGATTGAGTTTAACGAGGTTATACGATAAGCATTAACTGTTGTACCCTAACATATCCTAGCTTGTGCGACTGGCTTGTGCGATTGGCCTTGTGCGATTAGGCACTTGTGCGATCAGTTGTAAATCCCTAATTTTATGCAATCAGTTACAATTATTCTAACAGTTTCCCACTTTCCATTTACTCGATCAAAATAGCCGAACAGTTTCCAATCATGCAAATCATCGATCAATCAAACATTCAATAACTAATTCTTATGAACACATGATCATAACAGTCATTAATCAATCAGATTATTAGACTAACATACCCACATATTAACATACAACCTATCATGCTAAATCAATTAACCATTTGAATGCAATCCCATAATAATCGATTAGTATCTGTTCAGTTCTTGATTAAAATCCTACTATCATCGATTCCCTATGTTGATCTAAACATACTACATATGTGAGCCGATTACATGAACACCCAATCTCATCAATTGCATTATAATCAACCATATATCATCCCTAAATCATTATCCAGAATCATAACATACAAACAATAGTAAAATACTAACCGGTTGGAAAGTATAACAAAGGTCGTCTTGAACAAGAAGATCTTCAAGGGAGAAGAGATGTTGTCATCGAGTTCGAGAGAGAGGGAGAGAGATTTAGGGTTTGGTATGTTTGAGTGTTTTGCAAATAATGAGGAAACAAAACCTCATAAGGGTTATGTGTTGGTTTAAATAGGGAAGTGGGCCGAACCCTTGCATGGGCCGCCCCTTGGTCTCGAATTCAAGGAGTGTGGACCGAGTATGGTGTGGGACAAAAGCCCATAAGCTTGTGCGATTGGACATGTTTTGTGCGACTAGTCATATATATACACATTATAGTTTCATATCGCATAACACAACATTCCATTAAAATCACGTATCACATAATCATATATCGTTCAAACAAGTTACATCAAACATAAAGATAGGTTCTGAAATACGAGTTGTCACATAGGACATGTTAGAATACTTCTCCATATTTTAGAGTCTTTTACTTTTACGTGTTGTTCAAATCTCCATTTCCATTCAGGAAAGTCATCACCACTCAGCAATCTGGGAACCCAGTGATAGTTCCTATGATGGAATCTAGTTCCTGATGTTTGTTTAATGCATCCAAGTCAACTGTTTGATTTGTGGAAGACATTGTTTTAATTGTTTAAGTCAAATTGTCAAATCAGCGTTGAAAACTGTCGTTGCAAGTCGAAACGGAAAAGTTAAAGCAGTGAGTCGAGACAGTGAGTCGAAACAGTGAGTCGCAACCACAGTTTCGAGTAGTGAATCTTTGAGTGGAGAACACTAGTTGCGAGTCGAGATCTCCAATCGAAACAACAACAAACTTGTTTGAAGGACGAGTCGAGACCAGAGTCGAGACAGGAGTCGAGACCACATTCGAGGTCTTGGTTTCGAGGGCAATAGTTACAACTCGAGACCATAAGTCGAGACCTTAGTCAAAACCTTGAAGATGTAACCCGAGACCACAGATGAGATGTTGAGTCGCAACCTGAAAGAGATAACTCGAGACCTTAGAGGTTGCGAGTCGAAAGCTGCAAAAAATGATTAGATGGACTTTGACTCGCAATCCCAAAATTCCAGCACTTCCAAAATTCAAAAGATTTTCCAAATCTTTTGAATTAACCAGCAACCAATCTCCGAGAAATCAGCAAACATATTTCTAGAATCAATTCAACCAAAACAGCAGCCTTTGATGAATTTCTTGATGAACACCCCGAAATCAGCAAACTTGCAATAACTTGAAATCGCTGAAATCACTAGCAAATCAGACCAGTAAAACAAAAACAACCTTCTTGAATCTGAATGATATCGACCGAACCAAGATAGAGGTTTCTTGGCTCTGATACCAACTGTAAGTCCCGTAAACGGATCTTTCAATGATATCAATCCTAATCTTGTGTGAGTGCGGAAAACAAACACAAGATGATTCAAGAGATAATCAAACTGAAACAAGATAAACAATGAAGATCAAAACAGAACTTGCATTCACCGATTAGATGACTTATACAAGACTCCTTATGCTCGGTTTCGGCTGGCTAGAGAATACACAAACTGGTCAACCTCAACATAGAGAATGAGGTTTGATTATATACTAACACATGTGGGTCGAAACCCCTCTAAATCCCAGCCGAAACCTCTTGACCCACTAAACAAGATATCGACCCAAAACATAAACAAAAACAAAGTTACACACTCAACCCTGATCTATTAGCAACCCTCTATGTATAAACCTTCAGGTTCCAACAAAATGCGTAATGAGTTTTCCAAATAAAGGATTGTGATTGTAATTATTGAAGTTAAAGGTCATCTATTACAATCTGATACAAACATAAAGGACGAAAAGTGAAATTTACCCTATTTTTATTTATTACGTTTTCAGATTGGGTTTATAAAATGATTCAGGTTTTCTAGGATTCGTTTTTCGCAGATGTTACAACCATCGTCAAACTATTCCGCTAGCACCACTAACATAATCAACGTGCATATATTTATAAAACAAAAGAAAGAAAACGTGAAAACTCTCACTTCCTCAACAATGTAGCCAACAAAGTACGGTACAGTGTCCCCACGGCTGCAACCTAAGTTGCCATGCCAAGAAGCAGGCCACCATCTTGTAGGTCCCTGTGACTGGATCGACAACAAGATTGACACCCAATCTAAAAGTGCAAAATCCTTTTAGACGATTAAGCAACAGAATAAACAATTAAATCGGTAAACGTAAACATGTGATAATAAAGAAACTTGTCGTCTATTGACTATCATACCGTTTGTTTACAATCAATTAAAGACATTAACAAAACTCTCTACGAACTCTCGCGAATGACTGAACTTGTGAACTCTTGATAATAAACCCTACGAACATGTTTAAATACATACCATCTTCACATGTCTTTGGGCTAGACCAAGGGCTTGGGACATGGCCTTTTAAACGAATATGATATAACTTTGTTCTAAGCCAAATCTTCGTTCACTATATCTTTGATCAAATAAGTTCTTACAATCACAACTACTTTTAACACTAGTTGTATTATGAGGAATACCCAATAAGCACAATGAACTGTCTACTAAGTTGCTATCACATAAGATGCACCAATAGACTCTTCCTTAATTATAGCTTATAGAATGTCTTCGTATTCATTCAGCTTCATGACTTTCAGTCTTTGGATCATTTTAGCATCGTCTAAACTTGTGAACTCTTGATAATAAACCATGCGAACATGTTTATACATATAACATCTTCACATGTCTTTGGGCTAGGCTATTGGCTTGGGTCATGGGCTTTTGAATGAACTTAATATAAGTTCGGTTTAAGCTATATCTTCGTTTAACTAAGTTCTTACAATCACAACTACTTTTAACACTAACTCTATAATGATGAATGCTTGATGAACGCAATGACCTATCTACTAAGTTGTTGTCACACAAGATGCACCAGCAGATCATTGCCGGGCAAAACCTTCGACAAAGAAAGAATCACAAACCGATAGTGACACCGAATCCGACTTGTTTGTTTAGTGTAAAATATAGACTAATTGTATGTATCCTTTTTTCTAAATTGTATGCATTTTTAAAAGTATAGCTTTAAATACACACTTGTTTGTGTAGTGTATATTAAACCAGCCAACCACAACCACCACCTTAACAACCATGGCCACAGCCAGCATTACAACCACAACCACCGCCATCACAACTGCAAACACCATAACCAATCGTACCACGCCACCACCACCGTCATATAATAAAACCGATCGACACAGGGCCTAACAAATCATCATCGTCGGAATTCTTACTCACTGTTGTAGCCAGCAAAGTATGGTTTGGTGCCGCCATGGCTACAACCGAAGATGCCATGCCAAGAAGTAGGCGACCATCATCGCCGACTAAAACCTTTAAGGAAGAAAGAATAACAAACCCACACTGACACCGGTAGTGATGGATAACCAAACTAGGTGTGGGTTTTTTAAAATTGAATGTGATACAAACCGCTAAAGCCAAGAGTACAACCACTAGATGCACAACACAGTACTCTCATATGAACCCAAGTTCATCATCATCGAGACACACTATGAGCTTCCAAATCATATCACAGCTTAGATAATTCCAGTATTAACATCAAAGTACTCAATCCTAGATAACAAACTGGGGTAGCTCTTAGATGAGCCTAGGGTCATCATCATTGAGACAATAATCATATGAAACCTCTCAGATGAACGTACGTTCACCATCATCGAATTAACAACAAAAAGAATGTAACAAAAAATGGCAAAACCTAAATGTTGAAAGAGGTAAAACACCATGAAGCACAATTTCTAAGCATGAGGTACAGCACGATGAAGCACAAACCACGACACCATGAAGATGGTGTAAAGATGGTGTTCATTTAGTGATACCGACAAAGGTAACGTCACCTCAATACCACGATGCACAAACCACGACACTGGCACCAAAACTGGCGGTAGACAGTGTAAAGATGGTCGTGATTTGTTGGCCCCGGTACCGATAACGACACCATCATCGTCACGGGAGTCACACGACACGGACACCGGCAGTAGACGATGTAACGATGGCTAGGATTTGTCGGCACCAATACCGACACCATCACCGAAGATTATGTTTTTTAGAGAGAGAAAGAACAGAATAAAGAGAATCTATTGCTTGTGAGATATATGTGTATGTGTTTTTAAACCCAAAAACAGGTACAACCTAGCAAAGCCAGGAGTACAAACCCTCATGTACAACACACTTTAAAATTATAAGATACAATATTATGAAACACAATCAACGTGAAAATTGATACTATAAAAATACATTTGTTCAAATAGTTTTACGCAAGGGGTGTTAATATTTATGCACCTCTCTCATGTATCTCTCTCTATAATTATAGAGAGAGAAATAGAGGTGAAAAGGTTATGTGAATACAAATAAAAATTTAGAGATGTGAAAATAAAATAAGTCATTGTTTCTCTCAACTTTATATCTATAAAAAAATATGTATTAAATAACTTGTACGTAATTAATGCGGTTTATAGTATTATTTTAACAAGGATACAACGAAAAATTTGGTAAATTATATTTATAATAACCTATAATCTCTAGTGTTAAAAATATATTATCCGTTGAGTAATAAATAGAAAAGTGAAATGATGCACCTACACCTTGAACAATATGTGGAAAAGCACAATGAAAAACATCGTTAGTTGGAAAGCAACCTTATCTATGCTGCTTGTCACATCCCTACCAACAAAATTGATACATGTAGGGTTGAGATTTTAAAATTAACACATCTTATTTGAGAATCGTAAAAAATATTTTGTACCATTTATTTTCTCCTAAGTATTTTTTTTTTTCTAGTCGCCCATTTTTCAGTTTTTTTTTTCTTTCAATTTTAAACACGTATCTATACACATTTATACATATATATACGTTATTAAACATATGTGTACAATACTTATTTTTCAATTTTAAACACGTATGAGAAGCTTGAGAACAATTCCGGACCACATATTTTGGTTAGTGTTCGACGAGTTGGTTCTAATACCGCTGGAATGAGCTCAATCAGAGTTTGTTTGACCGGATTTCCTACACTACTTAGGTTAAGGATATATATATATATTTCATAATATACACATATGTGTAGTTTAAAAATTTACTATATACGTATGTTTATATTTCAAAATTGACAATATATATAGTGTGAGGTTCATTGGGGAACACTAAAAAAGTGGGGAACAATGGGGAACCGACTCAAACGAACTCCGATTGGACTCATTCCAGCGGCGTTGGAACGGCTCGTCGAACCCTAACTAGGATCTCTTAATCCTAAACCCTAAATCATAACCCCTAAACCCTAAATATATTAGGGTTTGGCTTTTAGTGTTTAGCCTTAGGGTTTAACTTTAGGGTTTAGGGTTTAGCTTTAGGGTTTAGCTTTAGGGTTTAACCTTTAGGGTTTAGCTTTAGGGTTTAACCTTTAGGGTTTAGCTTTTAGGGTTTATAGTTTAGATTTTACGGTTTAGCTTAGGTCTTAGCCTTATTTTTTAGCTTTAGGGTTTAGAGTTTAGGAGTTAGGATTTAGGGTTTAGGGTTAAGAGATCTTAGTTAGGGTTTGATGAGCCAGTTCCAACACCGCTGGAATGAGTCCAATCGGAGTTCGTTTGAGTCGGTTCTCCGCTGTTCCCCACTTTTTTAGTGTTCCCCAATGAACCTTCCCATATATATATATATATATATATATACATATGCGAAAAAAATATCTTAAAAATGTGCGATTAAAAGTAAAAAAAAATTATCATGAGTTGTGAGAACCATAAGAGCTATTACTTACCGCGCGAATTGAGTCACCATTTTTTCGTTATAACAAGTGATTTTTTAAGATTTTTTATTTATTTTTTATTTTTTTGAAAAACTTATTTTTCATGGTTCTCATAACATAAAATGATTCTCATTTCTTTTTCCCTATTGGGGGATCATATAGAAGTAATAAGTATTCAATAAAGTATAGTCTCCACTTACTAACCCCTTACCCCTATAAAACCAGAACTCTTGCCACATCTATTAGCATCAATTAAGATCTCGTTCCCTCCCCCCACAAACACATACCAAAACCCACACAATGAGAATATACCCGATTGGGTTTGTGTTGTTGGTATTGGTTACTTGTGGTATATCATGTTTAGCCATAGATTATACCGTTGGAGACTCTGCTGGATGGTCACTTAGCGTTGATTATAGCACTTGGGCTTCAGGCAAAAAGTTCAATGTTGGAGATAGCCTTGGTAACATTAAAATGTTTTTGTTTCTCTTTTTTTCTTTCACATAATGTACAATAAAGTGTCGGTTGTAAACGAGATGAGTCGAGCTAAGTTAGGCTCAAACTCAGCTAGTTTATAAACCGAGCTAAGTTGGGATGACTAGCTTATCTTCACGGGTTGAAATTTTAGTTCGAGTTTAGCTGGTTATTTTAAAAAAAAGTAATTTTAAATTTCACATATATAACCTCCCCCATGCTAAAAAAATTACAAACCAAGCTGAGTGGGATTAACCTGTTTATCTTCACGAGTTGAAAGTTTAGCTCGTTATTTAAAAAAAGTAATTAATTGGGTTATAATTTTTGTCTATCGAGCAATCTATACATACGCATTAAAATTTGGGCTTTAATTTAAACGGGCCTAGTGGCATCTTAGGTTCGATTCTAGCAATGGGGTTTTTCTTTGATTTTTTTTGGGTTTTCTCCTGAATTAATGTATAGTTATTATAGCCTAGTGGAGATGGATATGATCTGGTGGTTCCGCTAGTGGCACGATAATACTTCAGTGGTCCATCATAAGAAAAATTTAAAACGGGCCAACTAGCTTAACGAGCTGAGCTTACCTTACCTTTTCCGGCGTTACGCTCATTTACAAACCGGCGGTTCATGATCTTTTCGAGCTACACTCGAGCTTTTTCCTTTCTTAACAACACTTAATTGTCATATGTTAATTATTATTTATTTATGGCTTTGACTAGTGTTTAACTATGGAAGTAGTCACACGGTAGCTGAAGTGAGCGCAGACGACTATGATAAATGCAACGTCGCAAACTCCATAATGTCGTACTCCTCCAGCCCCACCACAGTCACTCTAAACAAAACAGGTACACATTACTTCGTTTGTGGTGTGGTTTCACACTGCAGCGGTGGGATGAAGGTGGCGGTTCCGGTGACCGGAGACGGTGGTAGTGGTGGTGCCACCCCAGCTCCATCTGGGCCAGACGGTTCTTCCTCCGCCAAGCCTACTCCTACACCATCAAGCGGCACCGGAAAGGTTCCGGCATCATCGGCAACCATTTCTCCGGTTGTAATCGTTTGGTTGATTAGTTTGGTTTCTTTTGTGCTTATGTTTGTTCTTGCTTGAGTTCTCTTGCCAGGAAAGAGGCAGTGCCATTAATTTCTCTCTCCGTTGTGTTCTGATTTTTATTTATGTAATTGAATTGATCAGTAAATAATTTGTGTTAACTGATGTGTTTTGGTATTAGTGACTATTTATGTTGGTTTTTGTTAATTGAACTAGCGGGATTTGTCACGCTCTACTGTGATAATTTATTTGGTATTGGTTTGGCTCATTATATTACCGATATACAAAGACACGTGTTTACATCTATTCTGAAACATTAAAAAATTAATATCGGTATTGGTATAGATAGTTGGTCAATTTTGATACATACTTTATCAACATTTTCCAAAGGGGTAACTTTATATAAATGTAACCAAGTTTGTAAAGTGTTCTAATTAAGTCATTCAAACTATTTTTGTCTCTCTAAAATCACTAAAGTTTGATGTAGTGTTTCAGTCTTGTGTAATTAGCAGGTTTTCAGGTTACCTTGAAGATGTGGCATATTAAAACCTTTTCTTTTAACTTCTAACGTTTATATGGATTACATAAATGTGATTTGGCTTTTACTTTAACTATCTTTAAAAAGAATAGAAGAGATTTCATTTTTTATTTATTTATTTAACTTTAAAAGACAGTAACTTTTGTTATTATTTAAAATCAAAATCTATTTATCCAAACATCAAAATTTAATTCATCGTCATTCGTCATCATCCATTCCCATAACTCATTGCCATCTTCAATACTCTTTTCTGAAATTTCTAGGCACCACAAAAAAGTTTTAAAGATTTAGAACCAAAAACTTTCAAGTTTCATTTCTAACTCATCGTAAAATTATCTATGACCGTAGAACCAGGAACATATAAACATTGATCTTAGATCAAGTGAAAAAAAATTAAAACAGTAACTAATCACAAATTCAGTCATATCAAACTGAAACTAAAGTAAAATATAGATAATCAGAAAACACCTGTATCAAACAACCCATATTCTTCTGTGAAGAAAGGTTTCGGTCGTTTGTGATTTTCTACATCACTGAATTTGATCGACCAAGGGTTTTGTCCGTCTTATTTTTATGGAGATTGTTAAAATATAATCAGTATTTTTACTAATTTTTTCATTGAAATGCATGTAATTACAAATAAGTATTATAAAATAAAAATAAAAAGTGACCTAACACATCATCAAGGTAACCTGGAAACTTGTAAAATACACAAGACTAGAACATATAATGAAACTTGAGTGAGGTTAAGGAGACAAAAAAAATTAGAGTGACTTTAGTGGAACAGAGAAGAAACTTGGTTGCTATTCTACGAAGTTTTCCCTTTTCCAAATATACACAAAAGGTGCTCAGTGTATTTGTTTTTATATTGAATTTCAATAAAAGAAATCATATCAAAATTATTGTTTACTTAAATTTGAGTTAAAATGAAAATAATAGAAGAATTAAAATTTTAATTTTTCAATCATGTCATACGATTGGTATGATAGAGTCATGTGATAAAATCATTAACTTAGATTAAAATTTTAATTTTTCAATCATGTCATACATTTGGTATGAGGTAGTCATATGATAGAATCACTGACTTATGTATACGAATATCAAATCTGAAAATTAAGTCCAACTTGCATACACTATTGGAAAATGAAGATCTACTCCCTTCACATCGTAAATACAAAGAGTGTTCCGTATTTACTAGATAGTTAAGTTTGCATTGTAATTAGAATAGTTTAGCAAGTGTGAGGACTAGAAGCGACTAAATGAAAGTCTACAACCTACACACTTAATGAATCGACGCCTTCATCATAAGCATCGATTCAAGAAGTTGGCAACATCCCAGGTCATCAAAGGATGTGACATTTTGAGCAAGAGACACATCTAGTCATCGCACCTCTTCGATTAGTAAAAATAGGATTAGATTTCTCATTGTAATCAATTTATACATGTACTAAACATTCAGATTATATGCAAGTTATTTCATTATTCTAGAGATCAAAGATCAAGTTCTTGGCAGCAATTGGTATCAGAGCATCAGGCTCTAGGCATCGGGAATCGCAAGGTAAGTCGCAAGAATAATTCGCGATCACAGGTTACATCCCTTTATTATTTATTCGCAACCAGTTTGATTCTAGCAGTCAAACCAGGGTTCTTTTCGAAATTAGGTTAGGGTTTTTTGGTTTCGGGTTATAGTGCGAACAAGTTAGTCATAAAAATTCGGATATTACGCTATTCAGTCATTCACGGATGAAAGAATTAGAAGGTTTGTTGAATTCAATTAAATTGAATTTTACTAGTACAGTGGTTCGTATTGGCGATCAAGAAAATTTAAGAAACAAGAAAGTAAGTGTTGATCTCAGATAAGATGCTCTTTGACTAAGTATGGCAATAGATTTCAACAAGTATGAAAACATTGTGTGGAACTAGAAATCAAACTTTCAAGAAACACAACTTACAGAATTTTCAAGTATATATATCACTTTGGAAAACAAAGTTATTGATTGTTACAAATGAATGCTCAAAGAAATCTGTAGTGAAGGGTAATAGAGTTTTTGGTGTATGTAATGAATGCTTAGTGATGTGTAAAATGTTTAATATATTTTTAAAACACCAAATTAAATGGTCAAACTAGCTTAATTACACACAATCGGCAAGTGCACCGGTCGTTATGTAGTCAAGTCGGTAAGACCGAGTATCAATCCGTGGACACAATGACGCGACTCTCGATACTAAACTTTTGTCGAGTCTTAGTGTAGCAATTTTTTATGAGTGTTTGGATTTATATTAACTACTACAATTAAATAAGAGGGCAAATACAAAAGCAGAAAGCAGAGCAAACAGATAATGAATTTTAGGTGAATTCAGATGATGGAAAAGTGGCTACCTAGGCAAAATGCATGTCAATTCACTCGCGGTTCTTGGAATGGAATAACTAAGTTTTGGCTACCAGGATCTTAAAGTTCACTAAACAAGACCTAAACTGGCTGGCAGATCATTCTCCAAATAGGTCGCAATCTAGGGTCAAGAAAAGTGTATAAACTCACCGACTAATGTCAGATCACCTCTCGGTCTCTCCAACTAGGTTATGGTACCCAAAATCTAGATTACCTCTCAATCTCACTAGAAACGATACATCCGGGAAGTGTAAGGGATGCACGGGGTGGTGACTCTAATTAGATTCTAACACGGTTTGCTAAAAATCACAAGAAAACTTAGGGTAATTCACTCTCGTGCAATTAACACCTAAACCGTCTAATGGTTAAGACAACCCGACATCTAATCTCCTCTCGGTCTCAAAGATGGTAGAATATTTTATTACCAAATAGTTTATTAATTTGTTCCTAGGGTTTACTACGTCTAGCAACAACAAGATTTAGTCGAAAACATAAAGTTAACGAAATCACCATCTCCTAGATTTAATTAATACGCAATTTATTTTAACCAAGAAAAGGTGGAACAAATATAAACCATTAATTATTAAATATGCATAAACATTAGAACCTAGTTAAAACACTTTTACCATAACACTGAGCCAAAACATAAATTAATCGAACCGAGAACTGAAAGTAAAATTAACAATTATTCATAGCTTAGGTAGCACGAAGAAAATTAGCCAATCATGTTTAAACAAAAATCGAACATAAGTTGAACGTGAATAAATTCAGGAAACATGTTCAAAAGTATCAAGTTTAAATAAAATCTAAAACTAATAAACAAGTCTAACCGAATAAAGATATGAACTTTAGGCTAATACTCTTCTATCCAAGTCTTCCTTCACCCTTGTATGCCTTCAGTTCGTATGCTTTCTTTTTTTCTTTTGTTGCTTGTTCAGCCGTCGTATGCGTCCTCCTTTTTTCTATTCGTATAGGGCAGTATATGTATCCTAATTTAACCAAAGTCACCGACTTCCCTTTATTTAGTCAACTTGCCATCCAAGATAATTCCATCTGAACCCTCGCTTGCGTTTTCATAAGCCCATTTGTCGATATTGCATCCCAACTCAAAAAGAATAATAATAATGCCTTCTTTTCCTTTTTTAATTGTTGACCATAATTTAGAATTCACGTATGAATTCTTGTCTTGCATATCATTTTAGAACTAATTTCAACTTTGATCATTATGTCACTTTTAGTCCCCCAAAATTAATGAGTTATTTTTAAAGAACTTTCCTTTAATTGCAATTCGAGTTTCAGCTTCATTTAATATTTCCCGATTCTTCACACATTAATCGTTTAAGCTCGTTTTTCATTCATTTTCACACCGGGACCTGTAATAATAATAATAAATAATGAAATATATGTCTAAATATTATAAAAATGACTCTAAACTATTAAAATAACATACAAAATACACAAGGAAAATAAGATGCGTTTGCAACACATCACTTAGCTCAACTCATTTAACCTTTGGTGTTGACATCTCTATTTATAGAGAGTCTGGTGCACTTGCTCTGCACAAAGTAGCTTTTTGGCATATTTATTTAATTCATGGATGTCAACTTGCTACTTTTCAAGTGTGCCAGGGTCTTATCTCTAAGACAAGTTGGCTCATCAGAAATTCTGATGGCCAACTTACTAGAATTTTGTCGAGTTTGATCATCAGAAATTCTGATGATCAGAGTTTACCAGATTTTGATGATAAATACCATATTTATTCTCAGACTCATCATAATGGCCTTTTCTGATCGTCTTCTGTTGTTTTGATCACTTTCTGATCTTTGTTGAAGATATTTCTTTCTTTCTTCTCTTGTCATGTTATCTTGTAGACACCCTTTTATTTATCTTCTTGACTTTGTCTTTAGCATATGATCAGGTTGATCATCTTTTTCTTCAATACTTATATAAAAGTTTCCTAACAATTTCCCCCCATGTTTTGTAAGAAAAATAAACTACCTCATAACAATTGAACATAATAAAAAAATTCCAAACAATGGAATTAAAGTTGCAAAATACAAAACATTGTTCAAAACAAGAAACATGAGAGTGCGTGTTAGGATCGATTCCGATGTTCCATTGATTGCGTAAATCTTGTATCTTGTGCGGAATCCAAGTACTAGAGTGGATTGAACAAGAACAAGTAAATTTAAGATGATTTCTATTGATTGACTTGTAAGTACAAAATCACGAAATCACACGGACAGAGCTTCATTACTCAAGTCCACAAAGTTACAAATGAACTAAACAAGACCCCTATTTATACTAAAGGTCCAATCGCGTGAAACCCTAAACACAAACCAACATAATCACGGATCAAGACCTTGTGCGGACAAACTTAGTTCGTGCAGACCTGCCTACGCAGATCCATGCGGATCAACATAATGAAACCCTAATTCTGTGCGTATGGACTTGTCTTTATATGTTTACACATTCTAACACCTTCTCTTGTCTCATCTGATAGCTACGATACGTGATTGACGAAAGCGATAGACATATGCACTCGCAGACTCCCCCATTGGATATTGTTGCAGTCAATCTCGTATCTAGTCTTCATCAACTCTGAGTCTTTTAATAAGATTTAACACTACAGAACCATAGACTCCTCTTTAACTCTTGATTTGTCAGCTCCCCCTTTCAACGGACTCTCTTTCCAGGCTCTCCCTTGCTTTAAGCTTTCAGGATTTCAACTTGGCTCTCTGAAAATTTAAATATTTGACAATTCAAAGCACTTGTAAGAATATCTTTCAATTTTGGAATCAGAAACCTGGCTCTCTCTAAACATAATTTGACAATTAAACTTATTTGAGATTTCCAGGATGGATAACCTGGCTATGAACACATATATTTGACAATTAGATTTCAAGGATTACTCGACTCCACTCACATATATTTTGACATTAAGATCAACGAATTTGTAAATCCAGGATCAAACCACCTGGCTCAGCTCCCCCTATCCAATAACTATATATATTTGACTTTAAGGCATCCAACTTCACAAACCTTCACAGATAATCAAGTTCAATTTAATGACCTTAATCTATCTGATTATCTACCAAGTCCAAATTAATGATCTTGGAGACTTTCACAAACTATTTTTGTTTTTTCATTTAAAAACATCAAGTTTCAAATTAATGAACTTGTTTATTTTCTGAGACATGTTAAGCATACTTAGATTTTGAAACTCAGGTTTCCAACATCAGTTGTCGAAACATAAAGTGAAACAAAATATTTTTGTCTTTTTACAAAGTTTATGCTAAAATACAGTCTTTTTGGATTTTCCAAGATTTTCAGTGTGTTTTCTAAAATGAAATAACAACGTACTTACAAACATATTTTTGTTTGAGCTTGCATCAGAGGATCATATCAATTTATGACAAATCACTAGCACCGTTGATCTATATAAACTTTAAGCTTTAAACGATTCACTTAGATTGTCAGTATACTGATCCACTTAAATTTTCACATAAACTTCAATTGATTCAAGATACGAGATTAGTGTTTTAAGAACTTAACTAATTCGCATGTCGCACCTCAGAATATACTCCCGTATCAAGATTCTCTAGATTCAGTCTTACAGGTGAATATACCTAAATGATATCTATCTCTGGGTTAGTGCAAGGCCTTGAGAGCTTAGGTTAGAACTTATGTTCCGTCAAGAGATGAAGGCTCGACTTAAGGTGTGTTCCACTTAGGAATCTTCTTTACAAATGCACTTGATATATCTTTCGATATTTTCTCAATTCTTATGCAGAGGGAAAGTTTTAAGCGCAAAAGAATTATACGAGGTCTAGGCCATTCCTGACGCAAAATCAAAAGACCAAGTATAATACCCCAGATATCGATAAGTATAAAGACCTAATATCTCAGAATCAGACAATCCTCTCAAACGAAATTTTGGAGTACTAAGTCCATATATCTGAGAGATGTTCCCCACAAGATAAGAAAGTTATTGATTTAGGTTTATATCTCGAAATCAATCTACTAAGTGTGTAAAAACTACTGGCATATCATTAGTGAGACCGTTTATCACATTTTAACTTTCCATTTCTTTAGCATGATGTGACTGTTTTACTGATGTACTATCATTTCATCTTTTTACACAAAACTCTTTTGATTTTTTCTGTTTTTTGCCTTTTTCAAATGTTTTTGTATTTTCAAAACTAATTTTTACTCCCCTTAAAATCCAAAACATTTAAAAATTCGAGCTATATGATTTTGTCAAATTTTCTTTAAAATGTAACAAACCTATGTAGATAGTTTTATCTCGCCATCCATTTTCTGCTTCACATTCCGTGTTTAGAACAAAGCATAACAAAACATTGATTTTAACATTTTGAAACCATTTTTGTTTGTTCAGCCGTGAGGGTTTCGGTGTATTCCTTCAACATTTTTTTTAAATTTTTATTTTTGACAATCTAAAAACAAACAATTTTTTTATTTTTGTGTTTTTCTAATTTTTTTCTTTTGTATTTTTTATTTATGTTTTATTTATTATTATTATTAACCAAAAACTTCCTGTTTTCATCCAGAGGAATCCTCCTCCTGTGCCAGGCTGCTCCGCTGTCCGTGTTGACTTTCGATTGACTTCTGGAACACTTGCACATTCAATCACCTCAATTACTTGAATAATGCAACCCAGTCCTATTTAACCTTGGGTATTGTGACACAATACGAATCGTTCAGTTTCAGAAAATCTTTTTCATTTTTTACAAAAACTTTTTCATTCTTATTTTTAAACTTCTTGGTCGAACCTATTTTCCTTTTCTTATCCACAAAAGTCTGTTTCTTTACCACCCAAATTTTTCCTTTTAAAAAATCTTGAATCATTTTGAATGTTTTGTTTTGGCAAATCAACTTTTGGTTTCCAAATGTGGTTTGGTTTTGATGTATTAACCTTTTGCTTCCAAATTTGTTTTGGCTCAAACTTGTGTGTCTTTGGTTTCCAAATTTGTTTTGATTCAACTTTGGATGACTTCTGTTTCAAAGCCTCAGATGTCTTTTTCTCTTTTTCAACATCATCAGGCTTCAGATTTGGACATTTGCGACCAACATGTCCAATTTGTTGACATTTAAAGCATGTTTTCTTTGAAACATCTTTAGCCTGTTGTTGCTTCTTCTTCTGAGCATAGAACTCTTCATTAGTCTGTCGACTAAATCGGATTTATTTCTCTTCTTCTGAACTTGTTCCGTGAACAAAGTTCATTTCCTGCTCGCTTTTCCGGCAAATTTATTGATTTCAGATTTTTTGATTTCTACCAATTTGAAAACTTTGTCAATCTTTTCCGCAATCACATTTTGAATCGGAAACTCAACATCTGAGAATAATTTGTCTGATCCAACCATATAATATGCCAAACTTACTAGATCATCATTCGCATTTATCTCAGGTTTTGAATTCTTTAGATAATTTTTATGAAAGCTTTCCTCATCTTCAACCGGTGATTCGGACTTATCATTTTTGATAGAATCATTTTCTTCTTTCAAAACGCTTTCAACTACCTTTGTGAGGACCGGGAGTTCAGTTACTCGAACGCGCTCAGACCGGATTAGCAACTACAGCCTCGTGCAGAATCCAAGAATGTAGTAGGAGAGAGAGAAACAACGCAGACACTGTTTAACATGATTCTCATTGATGATAAAAGCTTGTACAAGTTCCAGAGAGAATTCGATAGAGCTTCGCCTAAGGTGCCAAGAGAATTGTTATAAATGAAGAACCATGAACACCTATTTATAGGCAAAGCCCATCCGGGTGAACACTATCTAGCCCATCCGTCCGGATGGGGTTATGTCCATCCGTCCGGATGGACTGCATTCGTCCGGATGGACTTACAATATAGCCTAACACTTTGTTTCACCCCGGATTCAATACAAAACATACTTTAAACTATACATAGACCACAAAAAGGTAAAAGTAAGACTTGATACAGACGAAAGCTACAGATATATGCATCTACAGACTCCCCCTTGGATGTAGCTGCAGTCTTTCTTTCTGTATAGTCTTGATCACGCCTTTCTGTTGCATCTTCGTTCTCTGTACTTCCTTCTTTTTTCCTCTTTACACTCTTCCAGCATTCTCTATCTCTTATGTCTTCCCACATTGATCCACCATTCTCTGTATTCTCTATTACCATCCCTAGCTTTTGACCACTTAGGAATCTTATGTTCTTCTTTCTCTGTTGGCGTTTGGTCAGTCACTGACTTCTCCAAACCCAATCTCCATCTTGCACGCTTAGCAGCTTCTGCCATTTTCTTATCCATCTCCTTGTTATAACATTCTTTCTTGAGAAATTCTTCTAACTCGAGATCTCTCCACTTAGATTCCCAATAACGACCAGAATTGATATCTTTTTCAAAACAAACATTTTCTTGTACCTTTGCGCTTGCTCTTTGTCTATTTCATTATACAAAATCTTGTTGAAGAAGAGGCATTCAATATCCTTCTTCAAACAATTAACGAGCCACATTGGATCAAGAATATGAATGTACCTCCAGAAGCCTGTTTTCGCATCTAACAATGTTAGCACTGCTTCACACATACTTGGATTGAAGATCCAGCCTTTGAAGTCTTGGTAGAAATCTTGTTCCATTTCTTTCAGAGGCAAGTTCCTCAAACATCTTGGACGTTTGACGTGTAGCGTGATATTCTTATCTCCTGTCACTGGATCAATCTTTACTATACGTTTTGGTTGTTGAGGTTTCCAATCTGGAAGGTTCAACACAGCTTGCTTCTTGATATAACCCCACAACCTTTGCTCATGAAATCTCATATCTGGACCATAATAGTACTGCTTTATATTCTTCGTCTTCACCAACTCTTCAATATCCCACCATGGAAGAGTTTTCAAACCTTGAAGGAATTCAAAGTATTGGACTCCATACTCACGCTTGATTGCATAAACTTTCAAATCTTCTAAATAACCCCAAGACAAGATGTCTCCAAGCGATTTGTCTGGATGTCTAGTAAAGAACTTTAACAGCCTTTTGAACTTCCTCTCTTCCAGCATTATCCAAAACCATTCCTTTCTTTCGTCACGAAGATATTCTTTTGAAATTGTCTTTGGAATACCATCTGTAGAGATCTTCTCAGCCACTTTTCTTCTAATTTCATCTTCAAATCATCATCTAGACCAGTATAATGAAATGGAACATCCTGGTCAGAATCTGATCCTTCTTCAATAATCACATCATCGAAATTATCTGCCTCATCTACCATTTTAAACACATATTCACGGTCTGGAGCTGCTGGAATTTCTTCTTCAATATCAAACTTGAAATTCTCATCATCCATATCCAGAGATTCCAACATAGACTCCCTCGTCCAATTTTCTACTAACTCTCCCTCTTCAACATTATGATTAAGGTAAATAACTTTTGGAGTGTTAGAGAATACCTTATGAAGATCAGCATGTTTAGATCCTAAGGTAGACTCCCCATGAGGTTGAACTTCTTCTCGTTCTTCATTCTGCTCATCATTCATATAATCATCAACTTGATTAGTACCTGATGGTCTCATGATCAAAGCACCACCAGCACCTCCTTGATCATCATCATTGCCTTTATCATCACCTTTATCATCATGGTGATCATCATCATCACCAAACCATTCTTTTATCTCTTCATCATCATCATCTTCCTCATCTTCGAACTTTCTTAGCTTTGCCCTTAGTCGTCGTCGTTCAACTTCAATTCTTCTTAAGCTAACCTCTTTGCTATAAAACACCTCTTTTAACTTACCAACCATAAAGAAAAACTGTGCAGGAACAAGAGTAAATTCATTGTTAATATCATCCTCTGCAACATTCACCTCAATCTCTACAGCATTAACCTCAACATTTGAAACATTTGCTTCAGCATCAGGTTGTGACTGCTCTAGTTGGTTCGACGATCCAAGAATTTCTTCTGTATCAACCACAACACCTTTTCTTTTATCTTTTAATACTTCTGCAGCTTCCTCAACATCTCTCTTTTCTTCTATCACTGCATATAACATCTTGATCTGTTCATCCTTGATTTCTTTGTCTGCTCTCAAATCTACTACATCTTTGTTCAATATTTCATTTGCATTGGTCAATGATACCTGCAGATCACAATGCATAGATAATATCATATCGTGTGACTCATTCACTGCCTTGCAGTGAGCTTCAACGTCTAGAATTTTTTCACTCAACGCTTGAATCTCATTCCTTAGCATGACATTCTCTGCCTCAACACCCATTAACTTTTCTTTTGCTGCTTTAAGTTCTGCTTCATATTCAGCTTTTGCTTTCTCTAGCAATCCAACTTTTCTTGACAACGCATTCACCTTTGCATCGTTGAAGAAATCTCCAAAATCTTCTAAACCAGTTGGACCAGCACCAAGATTAGAAGGAACTTTAGGAAAACCATGACTCAAGCTTTGTGGAGTTGGAGCTTTCTTTGTCGTTGAGCTAGGTTCTTCTTCTATCTTTGGAGGTTGTTCAGGTGTTTTCTCATGAACTTCTTCTTGAACTGGAACTGATTGTTGAATAGGAGAAGTTGGAGGAGTTGCCATTCTGAACTCACTCTGAACTGGAATTTCCACTTCAACACTTTCAACTCTTTCTATCTCTGGAATCTGTTCAGGAATCGAAGTCGTATCCTTTCTACCTTTCTTTCTCTTTGATACTTCACCAGTTGGCCAAGCTTTTTGCTTTCTTTGTGACAACTGCCACTTTTCATGTAACTCCGTACGATGTGAACAGTAATATGTATTATTTGGTTGTGCATTCTGAACTTATGATATGAATGATTTTAGGTTTTACTTTCAAAGAACTCATAAAAACATTACATGATGCATGTTACTTACTATTTTTGAATACGACTCGAAATAGTTTAAACAGTGCACAGACATAACTAGCACACTTGCCAGATAAATTAGAAGTGATGACAGGAGTTCAGTACTCAGGCAGACAGTATGTTTAGGACACATAATGAGTCCCTGAAACCATGATATGTTAGAACTTTATGAGAGAAAAAAAGGGTTTGTGAAACTGCGTACCGAGGGACAAGTAGACACTAGAAACTGGCCGAAACTAACATTAAACAGTAAAATTCAGCATAATTCAGCAAAAATCAGCATTTGTCAGTTTATGTTATAATCTGAAATTATGCCAGAATGCTCAGAACAACTTAAAAGATGTTGAAAAAATTAACATCTCATAGTTACACAATACAACAAACAATGCACTAATGTTAACAATTTAAGCGATCCGGTAACCAAACGAACATCCGAACATGACTAGAAGCATCTAGTGAACTAGTTACCAATATTTTGACACTAAAATACTAGTTTACTACATCAAACACCCTTATACACATAAGAATCCATAATACACATAACACCTAATCTAATTACCCTCACTTCATACATGAAACACTTAAACAAAATTTTAACAAATCACACCCCCTCATGTCTTTACCGTCCCCAAGGGACCCACACACCTAAATGGTGTTGACTAATGCATTGCTTGGTCAAAGATGCTCCTTAGATGTCCAATGGGTAATATTGTGGAGGGAAATCTTGGACCAAAGGTTAATAGTTCTTATCTTCACCATTAAGAGACCAAACCTCACTAATCCCAACCTCACAAAAAATCAAACACTCCCCTCTCTTTTCCTTGTGTTTCGGCCGAGAACCACCCCCAGCGCATCCATCATCTTCATCCAATTTTCAATCATTCCAAGCTCATCCTAAGGTGTCTTAAGGTGAATCAAGAAGGTTGTAAGCTTTGGATCTTGAAGGACCACTCCCAAGAGCTTTTATCCACTCTCTTTTCTTCATCTTCTTCTAGTTTTCTACCCTAGCCATTGTGCTTGTAGTAAGTCTCTTGAACCCATTTTACATCTTGTTTTAGTAGTTAGAGGTCTTGTATAACTAAAAGTCTAAAGATCTTACATAAACAAGATGATGAATATAAGAACCAAACTAAAAATCATGAGATTATAAGTCGTTTAAGATGTGTGTTGAACTTGTTGATTTCTTGTGTGTATGGTGTTAGACACCACATAAATTTTTTTGCTAGATGATGATTTAAAACATGATCTAGCAAGTATGATGTTAGATCTTGAAAGATCCATGTAAATCCTACATTATGTGGAGGATGAACTTGTAAAGTTAACTTATTTTTGTAAAGAAAATGGTTCCTACAAGTAGTAGATGTTAAAAATGAAGGATTTGAAGAATCAAAGTTTCTAGAAAACAAAGTTTACTTCAAGTTTAACATGATTTGGTTTTCGAAAGAACTTGAATTTGTTTTATGAGTGAAAGTGGAACTCTTGAAATGTTTAAGACATGAAAAATCCAAGAAAATGAATTTTTGCAAAAGTAGGTTACAAGTTGTGAAGATGAAATTTTTATAAAAATGATTATTATGAGATAAAAATCATGTTTTTAGTGTTAATGAAGCATGTTAAACACTATGTTAAAATACTACAAGTTTTTATAAAACTTCAAGTTCATGCCTTCATGTAGAAATGTGTTTTATGGCTTAAGGTAAGTTGTAGTATTGTTGTTGATAATTGTTGATGAATTTTTGAAAAAGAAAATGATATGCTATAAGCATGGAAACCTCCATTTTCAAAGGAAACTATGGCAAAAAAAATTTGTAAAAATTTAACACTTAGAAAAATATGTTTAAACAAGTGTTTACAAGTGATTTTGAATCATGGTTTTAAGTATAAAAATTTGCCATAATTTTTGTTATAAAAATTACAAGTAAGGGAGGTTGAATTTCAAAAATAAAAATGACTAAGTATATATTTAGGAAAAATATATATTTAGAAATCACACAAATTATTTGCTATGTGTATATTATTTGTATTAGTTATATTAAAAATTAGGAACTTGAAAATAATATACCACTCAAACACCAAAAATTGTAATTTGAAAAATTACAAAAATCACAAGAAAATAAATATATAACTTGCACATAAATATTGGACAAATTATATAAATTCCAGAAATTTAGTTCTTAGTATGACAAACTTGGTGAACGGTATTTTCAAAACCAAACAAACGACAAGATGTATTTTTACAAGAATCATAAAAATATGTCATATTTTGTCAACTTGATAATATATTATTTTGAGTAGAAGAAAATATAAATTTTCATGAACACTCTAAAAATATATTATTTTAGTGAAAACTAAAATATATTTTTCTAACTTGATCTTAAAAATAAATTATTTTTTAAGACATATGAGAATATATATATATTTTACCAAGGCCAAAATATAGATATTTTTCTATAAAATTTTCTTAAAATATATATATATATATATATATATATTTTAAGAATATAAATATATTGATTTTTAGTGGAAACAATATTTCGGAAAATTGTGTATATATTAAGAATGAATTACTTAATAAATAAAAGAAAAATATGTATTCCTATACGTACAAATACGTACCAACACTTGGTAAAATACCCACAAACAAGTATTATATGCAAGTTTGAGATTACAAGGTGACATACTAAACATGATCATAATACAAGTATACCTATACTTGTAAACACGTATACGAGAACCATATGATCAAACGAGTTAAAAATATATTATTTTTTTTAACAAAACCCCCGAATATTGGCATGAAAATAACATAAGTTAAAATATAATTATTTTAACTAATGTACTACATTTGAGAACATATATAATCATAAAAATTAAATATATACATCATACACCGAAAGTGTAACTCAAAGTATACAAAATCCCAAAAACAAGTCTTAATAAATAGTTGAGACTAAGAGTCGTTACACGACCAAGGGGTCTAATAAAAATAACACATGTGTAGGTAGTGGCACGACTCGCGGACATCATCTTTGAGTGTACACGACTTCTGACGCAAACCAGAGAGTTCATGTCCTCCTTTTCTCTTAACGTTTTCGGTTTACAACTTTCGGGGGGAAATACATGTCAACTTGGGTATGTTTTAGCTAGGGAATGAACTATTAGATCATGTGAGCATAGGCTGAAACTGAAGTGCCATTAATCCTTTTAAGGACCACGGAACAAAGGTTAGATCTAATGTGTACGGGCGAGCCCCACTCATGGTCCATGGGTGACCACTTAGAGTGTTGTTGTGTCCCAGTCGAGATGATTCGACACTAAAAATCGTCTACTCAGGTTGAGTGCTTCCTATGTCGTCATATATATTAATGTCCTTGCAAAACCTTAATGATCAACATGTTCATAGACGCTTTACGTACCTACTTCCAACTAAACTTTCAAATGTTTTTGAGACTCATTTGATGCGCATACACATAACATGCATGAACTCGCTCAACTTTTGTTAATTTTTCAACTTACATGTATTTCAGGAAGATAAATGGATCTTGGTGCACATTGCCTGCAAGTTTTTGGGTTTTCAAGTCGTGATGTCATCCGCATTTTGGAGGGTTTGGTTTATATATCTCATCTTAGATGAGATATAGAAAGCAAAGCCTCATGAAACTTATCTTTTGTGTAAAACAAGTCCTTGTGGAACTTTGAAAACTTTGATGGTTTGTAACTTAACTAAATACTTGTGTTGGTTGGAAACTTAAACAACTTGTGTTTGTAATGTTTTAAATTATGTATGGATGAACCTCGCTTAATTTAATGCATGTATTTGTTTGTTATGATCGAATGCAATGAAAACTGATCAAGTCACACACATACGCTTCTGCAAAAGACAGGGTGTGACATTCTTAAACCTTTCTTCTTAGTTTCCTTTAAAGTTTCTTCAGTCGAAGGCTCATAAGTTGCATCTTCCTCATCTGAAGCTTTCTTTTTTCTTTGGAGTTGATTTCAATCTGAACTTTCCACTAACATATGAAGTAGGTCCAATCTTTGTAACTTCAATGTCGCTTTCAGTTTCACTAGAGTCTGAATGCACCTCACCTTCAACCAATGTCTCTTTCACTGTTTCACCACCAACTGCAGTTTCAACATTCTTAGCAGCCTTTGCAGCATCTTGTTTATCTACAATATTCATAACTTCATCAACTGTGATTTCATCTGCAAAGGGATCACCTGTAACAGTAACATCAACGTTAACAGGAGGAAGATCAATTGGTTCATCGACCAACCACGGTGGTGATTTCTGCTTCTTTGTTGTACTCTTTGGAGCAGCTTTAGGAGTTGTAACTTTAGGAGTTCTCTTTTTCGGCTTCTCATCTTTCTTTAACCACCATCTGGTTATGTTGGGTATAAACGGCTCCATCTTCTTTGTTTCGTCATCAGACCCACTATTATCATGCCTCCACTGATCATCTTCTAGAGCTTGATAGTCTGCTTTTTCTATCGCTGCAAACTTTTTCCTAAACTTTGGTTCTTTCCCTTTTTCAACTCCTTTGTAGACATCTAACCTCTTCAAGTCTCATTATCCACATGCTCTAACTTTAACTCATCACTATCAACCTTTCGCAAGTTTTGAATTTGATCATCAAGTAACATTTGCACAAATATCGGATATTGCACAAAGCGTTCACCTTTAATGTTGTCTAACATATGATTGAAGATCACTTGTGATATGTTGTATGGCCTGTTAAGAATTAAACAAGTGATAATATTCATAATATAATCTGGAGATTCATCGAAAGCACCTTTCCTGTGACCTAGTGCGTGTATCACAGAATGAACCAAGAATTTGCACAGTCTCGAAAGCTTTGACTTTGTATATGCTGGATCATTAACGAACCCAATATATCCCATTCTCATCCAAAGCCCCTTGCATAATCTTTCAGAACTGATAATTGGATCTTCATCATTGTCTTTGAAGCCTAAAACCCTTCGAACATCTGCCATAGTAAACTTGACCTCCACTTCAATGTCTTTTCCATTTTCATCTTTCATTTTCACAGCAGAGTAAATGGTTTTGTCAGCTTTTTCATATCGTGCGCTATTCCAGAACACCCTCACATGTGACCCGTAGCATTTGTGTTGATCCGTCAGTGCTTTATGAATTCGACTGTCTCTGATAAACTTCAGTATCTCCTTGAACGAATCCATCTTTGGTAGCTTCTCATCCAAGACACAACAGATGTTGTGTTTACTGTGAAAATTAGAACCCTTAGCCTACAAAACTCACATCATCAGAACATGCACATTTATCGAGACACATAGTGCACATTGAATTTTTTTTTCAACACTTAGAAAATTTTTCATATTTTACAACATACACTCCATTGGGATGGACTTGGTGTGGATGGACATTGTCCGAATGAGTAAGCATAATATTTGATCCGGATGGACTTCATCCGGATGGACAATAACAATTAAGTGGTCCGGATGGACTCTCCAGATGGACACATGCTCCGGATGGGCTATAACAGGGTACTGTTGAGATCAAAAGACCACATATGTCTGGATGGACTCATCCGGATGAAGAACATGATGAACATTCAATAGAATCAATGATATTTTTTGCAAGTTTTTATCAAATTGAAGCCTAATTCTCTCAAAGAACATGCCGATTAACACTATCATAAGTTCAATTTCATCAAAATCAATCTAAAATAGCCTAGATCTAAGGAAACGTATGTCCGACTAACCGGATGTAAAATTGAACGATAAAAACATGAAATTGTAAGTTCTAACCTTCACCATGATGGATGTTGAGCCTGCCAACACCCTTAGGACAAGATTTGGGCAGCGTAGCGGCTAGAAACTCGATAAAAATTTTAAGAGGAAAAAGGGTTTCCGAATGAGTGAAATGGTTCGAATGAACCAAATGTGGTCCGGATGGCCTTTTATAGTTCTCAAACATCCATCCGCCCGGATGGATTATTGCTCTGGATGGACTTTTCTCCATCCGTCCGGATGTACTCCAACCGTTCGAATGGGCTTTCCAATTTCAAAATTTTCAATTTTTCAAAGTTTTTACCAATTTTATCAGATTTTAACATCTACTCAAGTATCCAGGTCCAAGTTAATGACCCTGGTTACTCGATTTGTCGACCAAGTCCAAGTTAATGACCTTGGATGACCCGATTACGAACCATCTGACATTTTTGATTAAAAATTTTCAACTTTTTCAAAAATATAAGTTTCAACTTAATGAACTTGAATAGGTTTTCAGTATCCTATCATACTCAGATTAGCTCCCACCCAGTCATTCAGGATCTTTCTCTACATCTGAGATTCTGAAGATCAGCTTTCCAACATTGGTTTGTCGAAAATAACGCAGAAATAAAATCATTTTGTATTTTGAAAACTTTATATCAAAACACACTGAAAATCTTTTTGGGTTTTAATCTGAAAATGAAACAACAAGCTATTTACAAACATATTTTTGTGAGTCGTGTTAGAGGATCATATCAGCTGCCGACGAGTCACAAGCACCGTTGAGCTTATAACACATTAAGTTTTAACCAAATCACCTAGATTGTCGATATACTGATCTGTCACACCCCCAAAATACCACATGCGGGAAACTCCGCGAGGCGTGTGACGTACCAGGATCGAGCCACCAATCACATTGAACTCATAATATTAAATCAAATAAAACTTTCATTCATTAACATAAGGTGTTACAAAACATTAATGTATTTCATTGTATACATCGGAAGCATCAATCTTTTGTTAAGTGTTTCATAAACCACATGTACAAAAACCATTAGACTTGTCTTGCGATTCCATGCATCTCGACCCATGACCACTCTAGCATCCCAGACAGCAAGTCCCAATGATATAAACCTATAGACCTGCAAGCATGCAGACAAGTGTGTCAGACGACGCTGGTGAGTTCAAAGTTTGTTAACCCGTTTTAGTTACCAGATATAAGTGTAAAACATTTCAGAGATTGGATGTTGGTATTAACTCGAATACCGCAGATGGCTCCAGATTATTTGCCGAAACCCCAAAGCTCTGCCCAAACCCCAAAGCTCTATCATACATTGGTCAAGTGGTTAAGGTAATTAGTTCACGACCGTCCTCCCCGGTACGGTGTGAGGGTGCCAAACCTAATAGCACTATCAACTAATAACCCCGTTGCCAACCCGGCAACCAATCGGTATATGATGGGACTTAATGATAGAAATGAGTGTAATAACCAACATCCCAATAACCCGATGTTCCTCCCCGGAACGATTACCAGATGTCCCTCCCCGGGACGCATGCTTGGAAAAAGAGCAGTGAACTCACCTTAGATTTGCTCGGTATGTTACGTTACATTACCCGTTCCCAGTTGGTCAACCAAACCCTACCGTGGTTACCAAGAGTAGTCAGTTTCACAATCACGTATCCAAATCACGTATCACATAGCAAACATTTAGATTTCAGGCACGTTTATAATCACAAGTTCATGTTTCCAACAATGGTTACCAACAACATCAGTTTTACAAATCAATCATCAGCTACATGATCAAACAAGTCACTTATTACACACCGGTTGCATCTATCACACGATCATCTTAAATTGCATATCAGGTACTCATTTATCAGGATAACATTCAACAGATGGATTTACTACCCATACAAGTCGGGTCAAGACCCTCGCAACCAATTTTCATTACTATAATGCCTCATATAGAAAACCACGTCACATGCTAATAACATAAACAGACGGGACAAAGTATCAAACCACATAAGAACTGTTCTGACCACTCACCCCCTCGACGAACAACCACATGCGACGAAGAACCAATCTTCGTTAAGCAACCATACGTGACGAAATACCAATGTTTCGTCGAAGCCAGTTTGTGACGAAACTCCAATGTTTCGTCGTGACCGGGTTGTGACGAAATACCACTGTTTCGTCATGGAGAACTTAGCCTGCAAACCCTAACTGTTTCATAATATCATCATCATTCGGTCCATTCATAATTTCTATTAATCTGCTAAAACACATGATATCATACAACAACCTATCTCTTTCATTACTAACCACCTTAACAATCAACATCTATCAAGGTAAATCAACAATTATAAGGATCGGTATTCATGAACCCTAATTTTTATTATATAATAGTTTCATCAACATCAATCATTCCAATCATCATTCAGTTTATTCTAGTTACATAATCATCATTTCTATTAGTATGCAATCCTAGCATAACAATCATGTACCAACACACCCACATATAACAAGAGGGTTAAATTTCATAACGATGAGAACATACTAAATGAGTTACAAGGAAAGGAGTAGCGTGCTAGACTAGGAAGAAGAGGACTTCATTCTCGTGAGGGTCTGCCGTCGTAGGTTAGATAGGTTTAGGGTTTGCAACCGTTAGAAAGAGGATGTGTGCCCCTTTATATGTATTTATGTATACAGAAAGGAAAATCATGGGCTTGGGTTATGAGATGGGCCGACAAAAGACCATGGGCCGACGAAAGACCTTGGGCCGACGAAACACTCTTCATGACGAAAGACTATATTTCGTCGAGAGGTGGAGTTGATGAAAGACCTATGTTTCGTCAAGTATAACAATGACGAATAAACTATGTTATGAAACATGCACAAAACAACCACACAAACAATACAATAAACATGTACATTTATCTCTTAACAAACATGCAACATTAATCAGTTAATCAAGGTAGAGTTGTGAAACAGATAATTGCGTAGAAGCAAGACCTTGAAAGCTCGGGTTGTCACATCATCCCCAACTTGAAATAAATTTCATCCTGAAATTTGATAAGTAAACCGAAATAGCGAGGTGTTAAATCAGGATGACTGTGGGTTTTTCCAAGGGTACCATATCATCCCCAACTTGAAAGGGAATTTCGTCCCGAAATTCGCCAATGATATCAGAAGTTGATACAACCGTTTGAACAACTGAGGATACTAGAGCTTACTCCGATCATTGCGTTCCCGCGTGAACTCTAGTCCACGTCTTGAGTTCCAACGAACTCTCACGATTGGAAATTGGGCTATGTTAACGAACCTTACTTCCTCGCCTATTTCTTTGGTTGGCTCCTCGACCACTACAACTCATCTAATAAAAGTATTACAAATGTTTCATCAAACACTGCCTTAGATTCGAGACATAAATGACATCATGTACGTTACCCAATTCATCGGGTAACTCGAGTTTGTAGGCGACGTAACCGATTCTTTCCAGAATTCTGGATAACTCAACGTAACGTAAATTAAGCTTGCCACGCTTCCCAAACGTACCACACCCTCCCAGGGTGGGATTTTCAACATGATACGATTTCCTGTAGCAAACTCCCAGTGTTTCCTAAGCTTGTCAGCTTTCCTGACGGTCACGCGTTGCCGCCAAACGATTTCCGATCTAAACAATCTTCCCAAGAGGTTCGAGTACAAATCCTGGATCTGTGACAAGTAGATTGGCATTATCGTTCATGCAATGCCTCAAACAGAGCTGTCTGAATACTAGAGTAGTAACTACTGCATTATAACCCAACCAAAGGTGGGTATCCTTCCAATTTTCACCAAAGTCAAACATACACATGCTCGCAGCATGTCTTCGAGTGTCCGGATGGTTCGTTTACTCAGACCGTTAGTCCTACGGTGATAAGCAATGCTCATGTCTAGACGTGAGCCAAGGGTGTTGTGTGTTGCCTGTCGTAAATCAAGCATAAATCAAAATCAAAGGTAACAGGAGTTGGCACTTCGTGCCTAAAAGCCGCCTCTCTCAGAGGAACACTCACAGCTGTGAAGACTCGTCGGTTTCCTTGATTGTAAGAAAGTGTGCTGGTAACGTGAGACAATCAACGATCACCCAGGTGATATTGTTTCCGTTTCGAGTTGTAAGTAGACTAGTGACAGAATCCATAGCAGTCTGTTCTCATTTCCGTATGGGTATTTATGGTTGCTGATACTTCGCCTTGACTTTCCCATAAGTCAAACATCATTCACATACATAGCTAGGTGGGCCTTCATGCCCGATCACCAGTGCAGGATTTATAGATCCTAATATCTCTCATCAAAACCCAGACGACTAGAATATCGAGGCCAGTGTGCTTGGCTCAACACGAGTTCCCTACAGTTGCAGTATAATGAGACCCACATTCGTTCCATGAGGTAGCGAATATCGTCCGACCTGCCAACGGTTGCTTCTCCATGCCCCGCATGGGTTTAACTTGAGAATTCTCTTCCTTCAGTTCTCCAGTTTGAACAGAGCGAGTCGGATCAGGTAAGTTAGAGTCGATAGTGAGCTGCAAAGCTCGTGCACGTTCAGGGTTCGCAGTCATGATCATTCAAAAGTTCTTCCAGTGATGCTATTACATGTTTAACTCCTTCGAAACAAGGGTATGCGGGAGGCCCTTGTGATCGGTCTAAGTAGTGCATTTGGTACCGTCCAAGTAATGCCTCCAACTTAAACCCAAAGACCATGGTTTCCACCGCAGGTTGTGACTCGTGCAACTCTCCTTGTAAATCCACTACGTATGCCATCACTTCCTCGTGTTGCATTGGTGTGTAACTGGAACTCTGATTCGAACCATCATGGTATACCACTAGATCACCCGCATCCTCGGGTAAAGATGATGCTCAGTGCATTGCAGAGTTGGGATTCGAAAACTGAAAAGACGTCCTCCTGTTTTGTCTTCCACGAGCACAACACCTTGCTGTGCTAAAGACATTGTTGTATCCTCGAAGGGATCTTTGGTGTTAATCAGTTTCTAACAAAATGGATCTTAGCGAGATCCACGCGTATTCCCACTTCGTTGTTTATATGCCCAAAAATGTACCTCTCGAATCCAGAAGTTACCTTTAACAAGACTTCGCGCGTAGTGGCTCCTCCCCCAGGAGCTCTAAAATAAGATACAAATGCTGTCCATGATGTCCCTTTTTCCTGGGAATGATTCAACACGTCAACAATAAGCATGGTCGATTCATGTGATCCATAAAGCTGCTGGTGTGATGATTAGCCCAAAGGTCATGGAATACATCGTCGTAATGGCCACACTGCGTTCGATATGCCGTTTTAGGAACATGCTCCTCTTGGACTTCCATCTGATGGAAGTTCATTTGTTAGTCAACCCTCGAATAGGAGCTTGACCCTCGCAGCTGGTCAACAGGTTGTCAATACATGGTCGAGGCTAACGGTTCTTGACTGTCACCTTGTTGAGTTCTCGATAATCAGTACACATGCGAAAAGGCTTATCTTCACGGATGTAACTGGGGCTCCCCAAAGCGAAAAGCTAGGTCCGACAAAACTCCTGTTCAACAGTTCCTGTAGTTGATTAGACAGCTCTGACAACCCTCCTGGTGCAAGACGGTAAGAGTACGAGTAATCAGGGCTGCTTCTAGCGTGAGATCAAACTGAGATTCTACCCAATCAGTTGTAGAAGTAAACCGGAAAGTTCCTCGGGTAACACACCGAGAGGAATCACGAACAATTGGTGGATCCTCGATTCCTTTCTTCCTTAGCCTTATCGTCAGTAACGGTTGTTAACGTAGCGGGGTAATCTCTCCGTAGACACTTCTGGGCCTTCATGGCTGAAATGATGCTAACCCTTATCCCACTCTGACACCTTAGGTCAGATGACGATTCTCCACTAGGGAGAGGGATACGCAAAGTTTACTTCTCACTGGGTATATCTACGCGATGTCTGGTTAACCAATCCACACTAACTACTGCATCGTAACTACCAAGGATAGCAGAAAGAAGGTCGATGTCGAACACTTGTCCCACAAAGGCGAGTTTGCATCCCAACGAACATATGAGGTTTCAATTGACTTGCCATCAGCGGATTCCACAACAGGTTCGATTTCAAGAAGCATCAGGGTTAGACAGAACAGAGACGAAGCGATTAGTTACCCAAAGACATACAAGCTACCATGTTTCTATAATGCCTGGCGTCGCCTACGCCAATATTAAATGTCCTTTCCTCGAGCACCACTTCCAGTGGTGTTGTTATGGTCACGTGGATCCCCATTACTGTCATTGTTCCCTTGGTCGTTGACATTTTGACTTAACAACAGTCAATCCTTGTCGAAGTCACCTTCGTTTCCATACCGAGAGTTATGATTACGAGTACCTTGATGTCGCCGTGACTGTTGCCCCTAATGTCGTTGCTTGAAACGAAGTCCTGCGACCTTTCACCAACAGGGTCCATCTTTTCACCCTCCGTGTCATGCCCTAAGGCACTACGTATTTGCTGTCAATTACACATTTCACACTATAGTCAATTGTCATCGCTTATGTCCCGATTGATTCATAAAGGTTGACTCCCATCAGTCGCTGACTAGGGTTAGAGATTCAATTCCAGTCACTTTGCTGGTGTTCTTTGCCGGTAATCAGGGTTGTCCTAATACTGAGGTCGGCAAGGTACTACGCTCACTTTCTTGTCCATCGATCTTGCATGTCGATTGTGTAATACACGGTATGCTGCTAGAGTGTTGCAGAAGTGATCGCACTTCGTGATCTAAGGCATTAGTATGTTAAATTCTAGCAAATGAAGATAAGTGAGAAAGGTATAAACCAATCATTCGATGCTGCGACATTCAACTCAGAGACGTTCATACTAGCACCTAACATGCTACACAGTTCGCTAGACATTCGGATGGGTGTTCAGATAATACTCGATAGCATCGAGATTCGTAAGGGTTCAGAGGGAAATGAAAGGACCACGTCCAAGTAGGAGACAACCATTACTATGACCCCTATGGGTTGTTGTGTTTCACTTTGATCAAATAACGGAACAGAACCCCTTTTTCACTTGTTAAGCCTCACTGGGACTCGCATGCACCCCACTTTATTATTATGTGTGCACCCACAATAATATTGTGATTTGCATGCTCATCTCAGCTCCTCCTAACTCATGTCAAATGGTTCTTCAAACTCGAATACCAAACAGAGGTTATCAAAACGATAAGATCACAAGAATCTAAGGACTACGACCCACCAACTACGCGTCATAAAGTAAACAAGCAATTCATGAAATTATGCTATAGTGATGAGTGTGTGTTCGTATGCTACATCATAAACAAGTGTACACTAGCCATGCAATGTATACAACAGGTGAAAAGACGAACCTTGCAATCTGGAGCTGAGTGTCATGGTAGCATTCACGTGTTCAGAACTGTTCGGTTATAGTCTGGTTTTTATAAAAAAAAAACATTTTTTTAAAACCAAGTTCACTATAACCAATGGCTCTGATACCATCTGTAACAGCCTAGCGTAACCGTACCATGATATTGTCCGCTTTGGCGGCCAGCACGCCCCCGACGTCCGCCCCACACGGTTTTCAAAACGTGTCATGATGGTGAAGGTATCCAGCCCCCTATAAGGAAGCCTTTGTTCCCCTTCACAACCGATGTGGGATGTCACAATCCACCCCCCTTAAAGGGTCCAGCGTCCTCGCAGGACCTGGCACCACCGGTCCGGCCCTGGCTCTGATACCAAACTGTCACACCCCCAAAGTACCACATGCGGGAAACTCCGCGAGGCGTGTGACGTACCAGGATCCAGCCACCAATCACATTGAACTCATAATATTAAATCAAATAAAACTTTCATTCATTAAAATAAGGTGTTACAAAACATTAAATGTATTTCATTGTATACAGCGGAAGCATCAATCTTTTGTTAAGTGTTTCATAAACCACATGTACAAAAACCATTAGACTTGTCTTGCGATTCCATGCATCTCGACCCATGACCACTCCAGCATCCCAGACAGCAAGTCTCAATGATATAAACCTATAGACCTGCAAGCATGCACACAAGTGTGTCAGACGACGCTGGTGAGTTCAAAGTTTGTTAACCCGTTTTAGTTACAAGATATAAGTGTAAAACATTTCAGAGATTAGATGTTGTTATTAACTCGATTACCGCATATGGCTCCAGATTATTTGCCCAAACCCAATGCTCTATCATACATTGGTCAAGTGGTTAAGGTAATTAATTCACGACCGTCCTCCCTGGTACGGTGTGAGGGTGCCAAACCTAATAGCGCTATCAACTAATAGCCCTGTTGCCTCCCCGGCAACCAATCGGTATATGATGGGACTTAATGATAGAAATAAGTGTAATAACCAACATCCCAATAACCCGACGTTCCTCCTCGGAACGATTACCAGATGTCCCTCCCCGGGACGCTGGAAAAAGAGCAGTGAACTCACCTTAGATTTGCTCGGTATGTTACGTTACATTACCCGTTCCCAGTTGGTCAACCAAACCCTACCGTGGTTACCAAGAGTAGTCAGTTTCACAATCACGTATCCAAATCACGTATCACATTGCAAACATTTAGATTTCAGGCACGTTTATAATCACAAGTTCATGTTTCCAACAATGGTTACCAACAACATCAGTTTTACAAATCAATCATCAGTTACATGATCAAACAAGTCACTTATTACACACTGGTTGCATCTATCACACGGTCATCTTAAATTGCATATCAGGTACTCAGTTATCAGGATAACATGCAACAGATGGATTTACTACCCATACAAGTCGGGTCAAGACCCTCGCAACCAATTTTCATTACTATAATGCTTCATACAGAAAACCACGCCACATGCTATTAACATAAACAGACGGGACAAAGTATCAAACCACATAAGAACTGTTCTGACCACTCACCCCCTCGACGAACAAGCACATGCGACGAAGAACCAATCTTCGTCAAGCAACCATACGTGACGAAATACCAATGTTTCGTCGAAGCCAGTTTGTGACGAAACTCCAATGTTTCGTCATGACCGGGTTGTGACGAAATACCACTGTTTCGTCGTGGAGAACTTAGCCTGCAAACCCTAACTGTTTCATCACATCATCATCATTCGGTCCATTCATAATTTCTATTAATCTGCTAAAACACATGATATCACACAACAACCTATCTCTTTCATTGCTAACCACCTTAACAATCAACATCTATCAAGATAAATCAACAGTTATAAGGATCGGGATTCATGAACCCTAATTTTTATTATATAACAGTTTCATCAACATCAATCATTCCAATCATCATTCAGTTTATTCTAAATACATAATCATCATTTATATTAGCATGCAATCCTAGCATAACAATATATAACAAGAGGGTTAAATTGCATAACGATGAGAACATACTAACCGAGTTACAAGTAAAGGAGTAGCGTGCTAGACTAGGAAGAAGAGGACTTAGATCTCGTGAGGGTCTGCCGTCGAAGGTTAGATAGGTTTAGGGTTTGCAACCGTTAGAAAGAGGATGTGTGCCCCTTTATATGTATTTACGTATACAGAAAGGAGAATCATGGGCCTGGGTTATGAGATGGGCCGACAAAAGACCATGGGCTGACGAAAGACCATGAGCTGACGAAACACTCTTCATGAAGAAAGACTATATTTCGTCGAGAGATGGAGTTGATGAAAGACCTATGTTTCGTCGAGTATAACAATGACGAAGAAACTATGTTATGAAACGTGCACAAAACAACCACACAAACAATACAATAAACATGTACATTTATCTCTTAATAAACATGCAGCATTAATCAGTTAATCAAGGTAGAGTTGTGAAACAGATAATTGCGTAGAAGCAAGACCTTGAAAGCTCGGGTTGTCACATGATCCACTTAAATTCTCACACATAGTTCAACCGATTCAGGATACGAGATTAATGTTTTAAGCACTTAACTTATTCGCGTGTCCCACCTCAGAATATACTCTCGTATCCAGATTCCCCATATTCAGTCTTACAGGTGAATATACTATAATGATATCTTTTCTCTGGCTAGTGCTAGACCATGAGAGCTCAGGTTAGAACTTCCTTTCAGACAGAGAGATGATGGCTCGACTTTAGGTGTGTCCCACTTAGGGATCTTCTTTACAACAGCACTTGATTTGTATCTTTCGATATTTTATCATTTTTTATGCTGAGGGAAAGCTTTATTAAAGCCCGTAAAGTATTATACGAGTACTAGGTCATTGTTTCCACAATATCAGAAGTCCTGTTATAATACCCAAGATATCACTAAGTATAAAAACCTAGTATCTCAGAATTAGGCAATCTTTCAAACAAGATTTCGGGGGTTACCCATATATCCAAGAGATGTTCCCCGCGAAATAAGCAAGATATATGATTTTATGTTTATATCCCGAATTCAGTTTACTAAATGTGTAAAAACCTACCGACGCATCATCAGTGAGACCGTTAACGCTTTTTAACTTCCCAAATCTTTAGCGTACCGTGACAGTCTAGCTGATGTACTATCATTTCCTCTTTTTACACTAACTCTCTTTGGGTTTTTCTATGTTTTTTTCATTTTTGAATTTTCTATTGTTTTTGTATTTTTACATTTTTTAATGTTTTTTGTATTTTTCTACAACCTTTTCTCCCCCTAAAGACCAAAATATTTAAAAATGTGACAAACCAGAGCAGATTGCTTCCCAACGTCCTCTGCTTTGGATTCTTCATCAACGCCAGTAACATCTCCCCCTGACGACAAAAGCTTCATCCTGTTTAATTTCAAAAAGATAATGAAAATGAGTTTTATCAAACGGTTTTGTGCGAAGGTCAGCCTTTTGTTCGTCGGTGTGGATTTTTTTTATTGGAATCAACTTCTTCTCGTAACAGTCATGGATGAAGTGATGTCGAATTTCAATATGTTTTGTTTTAGCGTGATGAACTGGGTTCTTTGTTATATTAATTGCTGCCGCATTATCTACAAAAATAGGCGAGGTAAGAAATTGCAAACCATAATCCCTCATCTGCCGCTGGATCCATAGAATCTGTGAACAACAACTGCTAACCGAGACGTACTCAGCTTCGCAGATAGAGAGTGCGACTGTGGTTTGTTTCTTACACTGCCAAGTTACCAGTCTAGGACCGAAGAATTGGCAGCCTACTGTTGTAGATTTTGAATTCAGTTTGCAGCATCCGCAATCCGAGTCTGAATAGCCCTCAAGTCTGAAATCACCATATTTTGGATACCACAACCCCAAGCTTGGAGTTCCTTTCAGGTAGCCTAGAATCCATTTGAAAATCACCATATGAGAATGTAACACCCCGTGTTTCGAAAGTCAAAGTCAAAGTCAAGATTGAAGTCAAAGGAAGAAAAGATTGCTAATTGCAATCTGTCACTCCTTGCTCAATTCCTGTTTTGACTTCTTTAACTTATAGTTAATCTATTTTATGTTATCGATCTAATTGTATTATGTGGAGTATCTATTAATAATCAAGGTTTAATCGCATATTAATCGCATGTTTGATCAATTTATCGCGTATCGCTATCGCACCGCAACTCGAATGGTGTGTTCTGGATATTGTTTTACGTGTGTGTGCTATTTATATGTTACTTGTGCATGTTATGTTTATGTTGAGGTGCTAATCAAAATCGCAATCGAATCGAAAACGCTAAACGCAAGATATTTATAGTGATTGTATGTTAGATATAGTAGTTGGGATTGAAAGTAATCTAATGGGTAATTCTATCGCATCGTTCTTTCGAATCACATCGCAACGCCCAACGCTTGAATCAAAACGACACAAACTCATCGCGCCGAACACTTGGATCGAGTGGCCAACCGATCGGGTTGCCATCCGATCGGGTTGCCACCCGATCGGGTTGCCACCCGATCGGACTGCCACCCGATCGACCAGCCTTTTTCCTCACTTTCCTTTTTAGGAAACCCTATAAATACCCCCACATGTCACATCACTTGATGTGACAGCTCTCTACTCGACCCAGCCGCACTCAAGCTCTATTTCTCTCGATTTCTCTCAATTCTTGTAAGTTTCCAACCTAAATCTTGTACTTTTATGATCTACACACACTTTTTCATCATTCTATCTTTCAAATCTCAACTTTTAACCGAGAAATCAGTGGATTTGAGGTGTTCTAGGATGACGTCATCATGTGTTCTTATGAACTTCATGTTTTGGCTTCAATCCACCAAGAATAACTAGGATCTGGACGATTTCCACATGAATGAACAAAGATCTTGCATAGATCTGAACATATTCATGGTGAAAAGGATTGAAAGATGGTTTTCCAACTTTCTTTCAACTCTTTTACACTAAATGCACTCAAACCCGATAGAATCAGAGCTCGTTCTGATCTTCTACCCATTCTTGGTGATGTATTAGTTCCAGATCTGAATTCTATCCGAGAGATATTGATTTCGGGTTTGAACATGAACTACCGACTCGAACCGTGAACCGGTCGGACTAGGGTGATTCCTATTCGGTCGGGTCACTTAGGCCGAGATAAGCGTTCTGTTGTTCAAGCAAGATATCAAAACATCTCGTTCAAAACTACAAAACTTCAAATGAAATCAAGTGACAAGACGATCTGACCGTTGGGACGGATTGCCGTATGATCGGATTGCCATCCGATCGGGTTGCACTTGGTTCCATACTTAAACTTTTATTCAAACTATTCAAGGATCTGAACGTTGAACGGACTACCACCCGATCGGATTGCCATCCGATCAAGTGACCGTCCGATCATGTGACGTTTGGGACTTGGATACTTAAACAATTTTCAACATGTTCAGTACGTATGGATTGCCACTCGATCGGACAGCCATCCGATCGAGTGACCGTCCTGCTGTGAACTTGTTCTCCAACTGAGAAGCCTCGCCAATCGGATTGCTGTCCGATCGAACGACCGTTCGATCGACCGACCTGAAAGGTAGAGATACTTCTCTATTTTTAAAATGCTACAATGAAAACTTCAAAGTACAAACCTTAATACACAAACACATCACTCACCAAGCGAGGTGTCAATCCAATCGAATGGCCATCTGATCGGATGACCATCCGAACGGATTGCCACCCGATCGACTGGCCATCCGATCGGATTGCCATCCGATCGGATTGCCATCCGATCCTTGGTACACCTACACCATTTTACGCGCCAACCTTCGCTTATGCTATCGTTAACTGTTCAGTGAGTATACTCGAACCCTTTTTGCGTTACGCACTTTTGGGTGTTACATACGTTACTTATACTAAAACACATCAAACACACCACGCAATACTTTAACGCTAACCGCTACCGCATGTTATACGTGACTCGATGAATGCTTGTTTGTTATGTTTACACATAGATTGTTGTCTACCTGCCTTAGCAACGATAGTACTATAGTTTGGACTCAGCACCTGTTCACTCAGGGGTTGTTAAGGACTATTAATCACATGATTCGCAGTGGTGAATATGTGTTACGAACTGACTTGTGCAGTCAACCCGCAGTCATTGGTATTGATAGGATCATGTCGATAACTTACGTGCTTCACATCACACGTTGTACGTACTGGTTATGCGTAAACGATTTCGAACTTAATTAAGCTATTATCAAACTTGTATGCTCACCTTTACATTATGTGTATTGACTTTTACTTTAACGTATGTGGCAGGTGCTTAAGATGCTAGGAAGCCTTGTTTGCTGTGTGATGAAATCGAGGCTAGGAAAGAGTCTAGAAACAAACTATCTTATTTAAAATCTGAGTTGTTGGATCAGTATTTGTTTATGAGACCATTATTTGTAATAATTGTTTTATTTAGATATGTTATGGTATGGGACATGACGTTTTAAATATCTGGTAATTAATAGTTGTTATGGATACTCATGGATAATCTGTTTCGCTCAGTGCCGCGCCCCGATGTTTCCACCATCGGTTGGGGTGTGACAGATTGGTATCAGAGCCATAACTATAGGGAATTAGGCAAGACTCGACCTAGTCCGGGTCGATGTCTTAGAACGACCTAGTCTATAGTCTAAGTACCAAAAGACCGACTTGTGCACCCAGTAGGGGTTTTGTACGAGATTGCTCGCTATTTCTCGCTCGAACTCGTCGTACACTACACACTTGTGCGAACATCACATACTACAGTTCTGTGCAAGATCAGCCTTTCCTAAGGCTGATAGCACAAACGGATGATCTGGTTAAGATTAGGCATGAAAACCGCAAACTCTCAACCAGATTACTCGTTCGAATTGTTATTTTTACTACAAACAAGAGAAATTGCGTTGAATCAGGAGTGAAATCCATACTTCGACGCAAATCTCCTTATCAATCTCGTGGTTTTACCACACAAACAGGAATGTAGTCGCTAAGTTAGGGGTGAAACCCGAACCTTGATGACTCGTTCTACTCTCTAAGGTGGTTTTACAAAACTCTCACCAAAGTCTCGACGGACTTCAACGACTTAAGGTCACACCGTGGCTGAAAGGATGCGTGTCGTTCGCTCAAATCGAAGCGAGAGCACAGTCCCAAAGGCCCAAGTGTGCACTTAAAGTCCTTGTGAATAGTCGAATCACTTTGGGTAGTCGACGTCTATCTAGCCGAAGACAATCTATTCTCGATTTCTATGTGTTTCGATTCTGAGCCCGCAACTGCTGACTCTGATATTTGTCGATTTTATGTGGAATTTATGTGGTTTTATGCTTATTTGTTAGCGTATTGAGATAATACTGGTTTTCATCTAACGCTTCTTGCTCCGCTTATCACACTACACAATCGCTAACAAATCGCTAGTCATTATTCGCAATCGCTGCTCGATACTCGCAATCGCTATAATTAATCGCTATACGTGCTGTGAAGGATAGGGAATATGTGCAACATATAGCGAGGTTTTTGTATTCTGACTGCCTCATGTGCTCCTATGCTTTACGTGCTTATGTGTTTCTTTGCTCTACGTGATTATATGCTTAGGTGGTTATGTGTATGTGTGATTCTGTGTTTATGAGGATACGTGTTCCTGAGCTTTATGGTAATCTCTAGACTATACTAGGAATAATCGAAATTTGTGTTGAGTCCCGTGGCGATGTCTGTTGCAGACAATGTCGTCATCTGGATCTCGCGCTACTCAAGTTGCTCGCCGAAAGCAGGCTGATAAACGTCTCGCCGCTATGGTTGCTAAACAAATGGAGAAAGTTGTTCCTCAGATCGTCAGTGAACTGTACGAAAATGTGAGCAAATCTTCTGAAGAGTCCAGGACTGAAACCCCTAAGACTGCTTTTAGCTTCAAGCAGTTCAAAGCTTGCGGACAAAAAGAATTTACTGGCGAAGATGGTCCTACGGCCTTATTCCAGCGGTTTGATTCGATCGAGGTCACCCTGCACCAGAGTGGCTGTCCTGACGATCTCCGCACTCCGAATGCTACGGGCGTCTTCCAATCCCGAGCACTAGATTGGTGGACGGCCGATAGAAACAAACGCGGAAACGATGCAGCTTATGGTTTGACGTGGGATGAGTTGAAGGACGTCATGTTGGAAGAGTTCTGCCCTCCCCACGAGCGCCAAAAGTTGGAGGACGAATTTTGGCATATCAAGCAGAAGGATGGTGACAATGCTGCTTTAACTGCTCGCTTCAAGCAGCTTATCATAATCTGTCCTGATCAAGTCAAGACTCCTGATGTAGCAATCAAGAAGTATATTCGAGCTCTGCCAGATTGTGTCGCAGATTTTGTGCAAGCTTCAAAACCAGCAACAATCAAGGAAACTTACCTGCTTGCCGCTGAAATAAACGACAAGCGAGTCAAGTCTGGCTACTGGGATAAAGCCGCCAAGAATCTACATCAAGCAACCACCGCACCAACCGCTGAAACAGCCGCCGCTCCTCAGTCTTCAAAGGCCTCTCGTCGCAAGAGGAAGAACAACAGCAACTCCAGCAACAAGAACTGTGATGTAACCACCGCTGCCCCACTCCAAGCTATACCAGCTCAGCAGCAAACTCAACACCGCCAGGTCGCGACATCGGTAACCCAAGCACCGCCGGCAAAGCGTGCTTATACTGGTCCTCACCCTGCCTGCCCGACTTGCACCTATCACCACCCAGTGGGACTCGCCTACAGATTTTGTGTACACTGCAACATGTACGGCCATTTCACCGCCAATTACCATACAGGTCCTCGACAAGCTCCAGCTCCAGCTACTGTTCATCAAGCTCTACTTCCTGCTCCTCAAGGGCAACAAGCAGCTCCGACACCCGTAGTCAATGCTAGAGTCTGCTTTGTGTGTGGTGATCCCAACCACTTCGCAAAAATGTGCCCCAATCGGGTTGTGAAGCAAGAGCCACAGCAGCAACAGCCCCAGCAGCAGCAGCAGCCTCAGCAACAACAGCAACAAGCCGCTCGTGCTCGAACTTTCAACATTAATGTGCGCCAGGCTCAGGCTGACAACAACGTGGTCAATGGTACGTTCCTTGTGAATGGTATTTATGCTTCGTGTTTGTTTGATACTAGAGCCAATAATTGCTTTGTATCGTTTGAGTTCGAAAAGCTTCTTAATCGTAAGCGCACCCATATCCCCTCGACGTTCGATGTTGAAGTTGCCACCGGAAGAACCGTCGCCGTCAACTCTGTTCTTCGTGATTGTACTCTCGAACTCAACAATCACATCTTTTCTATCGACCTTATACCGATGCAGCTCGGTAGTTTTGATGTCATAATAGGCATGGACTTTCTTTGCGAAAACCATGACGAAGTTGTTTGCTTCGATAAGATGATTCGCTTCTTGCTCGCTAATGGTGATCAATTGTGTGTGTATGGTGAAACTGTCTCGAAAGACCTCAAGCTCATGTCATGTATCCAAGCTAGCAAGTATCTCCGGAAGGAATACAGAGCTTTCTTAGCTAACATTGTAGTAGCAGAGAAAAAGGAAGTTAAGGAGGTAAACCAGGTACCTGTTGTGTGTGAATTTCCTAACGTTTTCCCTGACGACCTTCCGGGACTACCTCCGAGTCCGAGCTCCTTATCGACTCGCTCCGTTCGAAATGCGCAAACTCTCGAGTCAGCTCCAGGAATTGCTTGACAAAGGCTTTATTCGCCCTAGCACCTCTCCTTGGGGCGCACCAGTCCTCCTCGTCAAAAAGAAAGACGGGTCGTTCCGGATGTGCATCGACTATCGGGAATTGAATAAGCTGACGATCAAGAATCGTTATCCCTTGCCTCGAATCGATGATTTGTTTGACCAGTTACAAGGTGCTACATGTTTTTCCAAGATCGATCTACGCTCAGGCTACCACCAGTTACGCATACAAGAGGTGGATATTCCCAAAACCGCTTTTCGCACTCGATATGGCCACTACGAGTTCGTTGTTATGCCTTTTGGTTTAACCAACGCACCTGCGGTTTTTATGGATCTGATGAATCGCGTGTGTAAACCTTTTCTCGACTGCTTCGTCATTGTGTTCATCGATGATATCTTGATCTATTCCAAGTCAAAATCCGAACACGCGCAACATCTACGTTTGGTTCTCGAGCTACTCCGGGGGAATCGAAGCTATGCCAAGTTCTCCAAGTATGAATTCTGGCTGGAAGAGGTTCAATTCCTCAGTCACATTGTTAATAGTCAAGGTATTCACGTCGACCCCGCAAAGATCGAAGCTGTCAAGAGTTGGGTCACACCTAAGAACTCGTCTGAAGTCCGTTCTTTTCTCGGACTAGCGGGCTATTATCGCCGATTTATCGAAGGATTCTCTAAAATCGTTGTGCTGCTCACCTCTCACACACAAAAAGACAAGCCTTTTGTTTGGGGAACTGGACAAGAGACTGCCTTTCAAACCCTCAAGTACATGCTTTGCAATGCTCCTGTTCTCACTTTACCTGACGGAAACGATGACTTTATCGTCTATTGTGATGCCTTGAACCTTGGCCTTGGTTGTGTTCTCATGCAACGAGACAAGGTTATTGCTTACGCATCTCGTCAGCTCAAGATCCACGAGAAGAACTATAGAACCCACGGCCTCGAGCTAGGCGCAGTTGTTTTTGCGTTAAAGATCTGGCGACACTACCTTTATGGTACCAAGTGTACGATCTTCACCGATCATAGGAGCCTACAACATATCTTTGACCAGAAAGAACTAAATATGCGTCAACGCCGGTGGGTGGAACTTCTCAACGATTATGACTGTGGGATTCGTTATCATCCTGGCAAAGCAAATGTCGTTGTCGACGCTCTCAGCAGATGGAGTTTTTTGCACAACGCCCGTAATATTCAAGCCCAATACGATCTCGAAACCCTCATCCGTGAAGCCCAACATGCCTATTTTAATGAACGCACTTTGAAGAAGGAAAGGACAGCTAGAGAATAAGTCGAATGGGATATTCCATTATCTGGACCGAATCTGGATCCCTAAACGGACCAATTTACGACAGATTTTGATGGACGAAGCCCACAAATACCAATATTTTATTCATCCCGGTGCCGATAAGATGTACCAGGACCTGCGCTACAAGTACTGGTGGCCGGGCATGAAGAGAGATATCGCCCTCTATGTTTCGAAATGCCTGACTTGCTCGAAAGTCAAGGCTGAGCATCAAAGACCCTCTGGCTTACTCGTTCAACCCGAGATCCCTGTGTCGAAGTGGGAGAGTATAGCTATGGATTTCATAACGAAACTTCCGCGCACGCCCACAGGTCACGACAGCATCTGGGTTTTCGTTGACCGTTTGACTAAATCCGCTCACTTTCTGCTAATACGGGAAGACTACAAGGTAGAAAAATTAGCCCGAATCTCCACCAAAGAAATCATTTATCGACATGGGATGCCTCGTGACATCATTTTTGACCGTGATGCTCGGTTTACCTCGCATTGTTGGGAAACATTTCAATCTGCTCTCGGTACTGTGATCAATCTAAGTACCATTTTCCATCCCCAAACCGACGGTCAGACTGAAAGAACGATTCGTACCCTTGAAGACATGCTCCGTTCGTGTGTCATAGATTTCGGTGGTAATTGGGACGCATACTTACCCTTGGTTGAATTCTCGTACAATAACAGTTATCATTCCAGCATTCAAATGGCACCATTTGAGGCATTGTATGGAATAAGATGTCGATCGCCTATTGTATGGCACGAGATTGGACACTCGCAATTAACCGGTCCTGAGCTATTGCAAGAAACGACTGACAAAATCCTCCAAATTCGAGACAATCTACTGAAAGCTCGGAGTCATCAGAAAAGTTACGCTGATAGACAACGCAAGCCCCTTGAATTTGACGTTGGCGACCATGTACTCCTAAAGGTATCACCTTGGAAGGGTGTGGTCAGATTCGGCAAGAGAGGAAAGCTCGCACCTCGATATGTGGGACCCTTTAAGATTCTGGAAAGGATTGGAAAAGTGGCTTACAGACTCGAACTACCGGAGGAACTTAACAACGTCCACCCGACTTTCCACGTTTCGAACCTCAGAAAGTGCCTGGCTGAGCATGACTTACATGTACCACTCGAGGATCTTCAAATAAACGAAACATTACACTTCGTGGAAAAGCCTGTCGAAATCATGGACCAACAAACCAAGAAGCTCAGGCGCTCACGCATTCCCATTGTGAAAGTTCGCTGGGAAGGCAAACGAGGCTCAGAGTTCACTTGGGAACTTGAAAGCGACATGAAGGCGAAGCACCCGCAGTTGTTTGTTACGGCTCTAGCCTAATTTCGGGACGAAATTCCCTTAAGAGGGGGAGGCTGTAACACCCCGTGTTTCGAAAGTCAAAGTCAAAGTCAAGATTGAAGTAAAGGAAGAAAAGATTGCTAATTGCGATCTGTCACTCCTTGCTCAATTCCTGTTTTGACTTCTTTGACTTATAGTTAATCTATTTTATGTTATCGCTCTGATTGTATTATGTGGAGTATCTATTAGTAATCAAGGTTTAATCGCATATTAATCGCATGTTTGATCAATTTATCGCGTATCGCTATCGCACCGCAACTCGAATGGTGTGTTCTGGATATTGTTTTACGTGTGTGTGCTATTTATGTGTTAATTGTGCATGTTATGTTTATGTTGATCAATTTATGTTTGATCAATTTATCGCGTATCGCTTTCGAAATCGCAATCAACCGCATCGCAATCGAATTGAAAACGCTAAACGCAAGATATTTATAGTGATTGTATGTTAGATATAGTAGTTGGGATTAAAAGTAATCTAATGGGTAATTCTATCGCATCGCTCTTTCGAATCGCATCGCAACGCCCAACGCTCGAACCGAAACGACACAAACTCATCGTGCCGAACACTTGGATCGATTGGCCAACCAATCGAGTGGCCATCCGATCAGATTGCCATCTGATTGGGTTGCCACCCGATCGGGTTGCCACCCGATCGGACTGCCACCCGATCGACCAGCCTTTTTCCTCACTTTCCTTTTTAGGAAACCCTATAAATACCCCCACATGTCACATCACTTGATGTGACAGCTTTCTACTCGACCTAGCCGCACTCAAGCTCTATTTATCTCGATTTCTCTCAATTTTTGTAAGTTTCCAACCTAAATCTTGTACTTTTATGATCTACACACACTTTTTCATCATTCTATCTTTTAAATCTCAACTTTTAACCGAGAAATCAGTGGATTTGAGGTGTTCTAGGATGACGTCATCATGGTGTTCTTATGAACTTCATGTTTTGGCTTCAATCCACCAAGAACAACTTGGATCTGGATGGTTTCCACATGAATGAACAAAGATCTTGCATAGATCTGAACATATTCATGGTGAAAAGGATTGAAAGATGGTTTTCCAACTTTCTTTCAACTCTTTTACACTCAATGCACTCAAACCCGATAGAATCGGAGCTCGTTCTAATCTTCTACCCATTCTTGGTGATGTATTAGTTCCAGATCTGAATTCTATCCGAGAGATATTGATTTCGGGTTTGAACATGAACTACCGACTCGAACCGTGAACCGGTCGGAGTAGGGTGATTCCTGTTCGGTCGGGTCACTTGGGCCGAGATAAGGGTTCTGTTGTTCAAGCAAGATATCAAAACGTCTCGTTCAAAACTACAAAACTTCAAATGAAATCAAGTGACAAGACGATCTGACCGTTGGGACGGATTGCCGTCCGATCGGAGTGCCATCCGATCGGATTGCCATCCGATCGGATTGCCATCCGATCGACCCGCCATCCGATCGGGTTGCACTTGGTTCCATACTTAAACTTTTATTCAAACTATTCAAGGATCTGAACGTTGAACGGACTACCACCCGATCGGATTGCCATCCGATCGAGTGACCGTCCGATCGTGTGATGTTTGGGACTTGGATACTTAAACAATTTTCAACAAGTTCAGTACATACAGATTGCCACCCGATCAGACAGCCATCCGATCGAGTGACCATCCTACTGTGAACTTGTTCTCCAACTGAGAAGCCTCGCCAATCGGATTGCTGTCCGATCGAACAACCGTTCGATCGACCGACCTGAAAGGTAGAGATACTTCTCTATTTTTAAAATGCTACAATGAAAACTTCAAAGTACAAACCATCATACACAAACACATCACTCACCAAGCGAGGTGTCAATGCAATCGGATGGCCATCCGATCCTTGGTACACCTACACCATTTTATGCGCCGACCTTCGCTTATGCTATCGTTAACTGTTCAGGTTAATTCCGCTCTAGCGCTACCTTCAATCCATTAACTCTATCGCAGTGAGTATACTCGAACCCTTTTTGCGTTACGCACTTTTGGGTGTTACATACGTTACTTATACTAAAACAGATCAAACACTACATAATACTTTAACGCTAACCGCTACCGCATGTTATACGTGACTCGATGAACGCTTGTTTGTTATGTTTACACATAGATTGCTGTCTACCTGCCTTAGCAACGATAGTACTATAGTTTGGACTCAGCGCCGGTTCACTCAGGGGTTGTTAAGGCCTATTAATCACATGATTCGCAGTGGTGAATATGTGTTACGAACTTCCTTGTGCAGTCAACCCGCAGTCATTGGTATTGATAGGATCATGTCGATAACTTACATGCTTCACATCACACGTTGTACGTGCTGGTTATGCGTAAACGATTTCAAACTCTATTATGTTATTATCAAACTTGTATGCTCACCTTTACACTATGTGTATTAACTTTTACTTTAACGTATGTGGCAGGTGCTTAAGATGGTAGGATGCCTTGTTTGCTGTGTGATGAAATCGAGGCTAGGAAAGAGTCTAGAAATAAACTATCTTATTTAAAATCTGAGTTGTCGGATCAGTATTTGTTTATGAGACCATTATTTGTAATAACTGTTTTATTTAGATATGTTATGGTATGGGACATGACGTTTTAAATATCTGGTAATTAATAGTTGTTATGGATACTCATGGACAATCTGTTTCGCTCAGGCCGCGCCCCGATGTTTCCGCCATCGGTTGGGGTGTGACAGAGAAGCTCTTGGACATGACTGATATCGGGCCGCGAGGCAGGTTGGGTACATTGTATCGGGCCGAGATGCAGTTAAATACATAAGCGAACCAATCATTGAGTGGTATAATGTTTCATCGACCTTCTCTCCCGTGAGAGCAGGATTGATACTGTGGTTGGTCGCTAATTGGGTGGAGATAGGAGTGGTTCCTGACATACTGAATTTCTCCAGAACATCATGAACGTACTTTGTCTAATGTATGAAAATTCCCTCTGGCAGTTGATCGACCTGCAGGCTGAGGAAAAAACTTCATCTCACCCATGGAACTCATCTCGAACTTCTGCTTCATCATTTTCTCAAATTCTTTGTAGATTTCATCATTGGTAGACCCGAAAATAATGTCGTCTACATAAATTTGTACTATCAGAAGATGACCAGCGACTTCCTTTATGAAGAGAGTGGCATCTACCTTCCCTCGTATGAAGCCGTTGGATAACAGGTGCTGAGATAACGTCTCGTACCAGGCTCTCGGGGCCTGGTGCAACTCGTACAAGGCTTTGTCGAGAAGATAGACTTTATCTTTGTGAATTGAGTCAGTGAAGCCTGGTGGCTGACCTCCGTAAACCTCCTCTTTCACCTTTTCGTATAGGAATGCCGACTTGACATCTAACTGATATACTTTGAACCCTTTCCACGATGCAAATGCGAGAAAGATGCGAATAGCTTCAAGTCGAGCAACTGGGGCATACATTTCTGTGAAATCTATTCCCTCTTGTTGACTGAAGCCCTGAATGACTAGGCGAGCTTTATTACGCACAACCACTCCTCGATCATCCCTCTTGTATTTAAACACCCATTTTGTGTTGATCTTTCTGTGATCGTCTGGCAGATCTACAAGCTTCCACACACTAAATTTCTCGAATTGGCTGAGCTCTTCTTGTATTGCGTTCACCTACGATTCCTCAGTCAGTGCCTCTTTGTAAGTTCTCGGTTCAACATGCGAAATGAAACAACTGAGAGAAAAATCATTTTGTAATGAAGCAACTTGTGAATAAAAGCAAGAAAAGCCTTGTTCAATCTGGTGTCTAGTTCTGACTCCCGCTTGAAGCTCTCATGTGATTAACTCCTCGGGGTGGTAAGATAGCGTCCTTGGCATTACCTCACCAGGAACATTCACCTCGCTTTCCAGATTAGTAACATTCTGTTCAGCAACTTGATCATCAACTTGGATTGTCTGACCTATAGACTGGATCTGCTGCCCCTCAGACTCCGAATCTCCTCTATCAAAGGTTGGACTATCTGAATTTGATTCTGATTCATCGAACACCACTGTTTGATTTTCTTGAGTAGGTTCTTGTTCTGAAGTCGTTTGAGTTTGTTGAACTTCTGCATCATCTTGACCACTTTGACTTGGACCAGCTTCATGATCATTAGCACTCTATTGACGTTTAGAAGACTTGGCTGGACATTTGTTCACCTGAGAAGACTCGTAATCCTAATACAACCTTATCTGATCTACAAAATCTGGTTCTTTATGAAGATGGAAAGATTCCCACAACATCTCATAGTTGAACAACCGTGAGTCACCAGGTTTCTGAGATGGCATGGTGTAACCTTGACACTCCACATGTTGAGCTTCAACCACTTTGTTGAGACTTGGAAGATACACTCGTCTGAGCGGACTAGAGTATCCTACAAAGAATGCCTCCAAACATTTAGAACTAATTTCCCGTCACGATCTATCACCGTGCAGGGCGACCCGAACGGCTCAAGATATTCAAGGTTCGGCTTCCGATTATTAAGAAGCTCAAAACATGTCTAATTATGTTGTTTCACGGTCAACACCCGATTCAAGGTATAGCAAGCAGCTGATACGACTTCACCCTAAAAATTCATAGGGAGTTTTGAGTCAGCCAACATAGTACGCGCTGTTTCAATCAGTGTCTGATTTTTCCTTTCTACTAGTCCATTTTGTTGTGGAGTATACAGAGCACTGAATTCTTGCAAAATACCTTTTTTGTCACAGAACTCTTCCATTTGACTGTTTTTGAACTTTGTACCATTGTCGCTTCGAATTCGACAAATAGGCTTTTGGTACAGATTCTCTAACTTCCGGAACAAATTCAGCAAACTCACGAAGATTTGATCTTTGGACTTCAAGAACATTACCCATGAGAACCTCGAATAATCATCAGTCACCACTAAGTAATATAGATCTATGGTTAGACTCTTCACGTTCACAGGACCGAAGAGATCCATGTGTAGCCTTTCCAACGGTTTAGTGATCGAATTTTCAAGCTTCCTCGAGTGAGACTTCTTGGTTTGTTTACCTTTCTTGCAACTGAGACACTCACCTTCCAAGTGGAAACTTTTCAAATTTACTCCTCTCACTAAATCATTGTGGACCAAATGATTCATCTTCCGTAAGTGTATATGGCCCATTTTGCGATGCCACAGAATCGACTCTTTTTCGGTAGCCTTGGAAAAGAAACACTGAGGTTGACCATTTGTTGTTGTCGCTGTGTTTATGTCTAGAACACACAAGTCGTTCTCTCTCGGTGCTCGTATTAAGATCCACTCCTCGGGGATAACAAATCCCGGCTTCAGGATCAGACACTCCTTATCGGTGAAATGAGTTGTATACATCCTGTCACATATCTGGGAAATGCTAAGAAGATTGCTCTCTAGCTCTAGAATGTAGTTAACTCTTTCAAAAGACACTAGACAATTCGATAACGTTCCTTCCCCGATTATTCTACCTCCCTGGTTACCAGCGAAACCTACATAACCTCCATTAAAACCTTTAACATCGTACAACAGGGTTTTTCTCCCCGTCATGTGCCTGGACGCTCCACTATCCATTTAGAGATTGATCTTGGAAGCTCCTGCACGTTTCAAACGTAATCAGTTTAATGAAGCAACCCAAGCCTCTTTAGACTCGGGTAGCTTGACGTTTAAGTGAGTTGTAGTTGTGTGAAGAGCAGGGAAATTCTTATCATTTACTTCCAAATCCTTTTCTGTTCCAACCTCACCTCTTTGTACAAGAAGAATTCCTCTTTGGTTGATTGAACAGTTGGTTGGACAGGTATTGGAACATACTTCTTGACCGAAGGGGTCGAAGAAGTCTGTTTCTCCAGAATATGATAAAGATAAATTGGAACAAACTTCTCAACAGTTTTAGCTGGAGGAGTTTATTTCTCTTTTGAAGCACTCACAGAAACCTTTGGCTTTGATTCAGCTGATGTTTTAGCTTGAGATTTTGGTTTCCAAGTTTGTTGTTGTGGAATAAAACTTTTTGAAGATTCACCAGTTTTATTAACAAGTTGTTTAACTGGTTTAACATTGATTTTAACATTTTCTGGTTTTTGAATCTTCTTTTCAACAAACATTGGTGCCTTGCCTTTCACATCGTTTGGTTCATAGAGTGCTTTTGGGTCACAATCGTGAATCGATGGATAAAAAGTCGCCTAGGTTTGGATGCTTCCTATGTCGTTAGACATGTTAATGTCCTCGTGAAACACTAGGGATCTCGATTTCCTTATATTACAGAATACATTTTACAATTTATACCATATTTTATACAATTACAACACATACGTTTTATACAAACTGCATGAATTCACACCAACTTTTGTTGACGGATTTTAAACTTACATGTATTTAAGGAAATTAGTGGATGCTCGCGGCCTTTTGTTTAAGAAATAGCTTTATGTTCAAGATGTTATGTGTCTGTGCTCCATTGCCACCTTTTGATGGATTTGTTTGCTATATCCCGCCTCCTTGCGGAGATATAGGAAACAAAGCCTTGATCTTTAATTTGAAATGATGTTGTAAACTTTTTAAACAATTATCTTTTGTTGAGATGTAAACACAAAACTTAACTTTTATTTTGGATGTTGAAACATTGAATGGCAAATTTGGAGTTGTGTTATATCATGTAGTATGTTTACTTATCGCATGCAATGAGAATCAATCACGATCATAACTCGCGCTTCCGCCTCTGAAAGGGGTGTGACAAGAATGACCACAACATCTCATGGATTTTCACATATCAATTCATCAAGACATTAGTTTTAGGTCAGTTTGACTTTAAAAGTAAAACTATCCTTAGGTATGAACATGTGCACTAACTTAGAACATGTTTGACATACAAGTACATAATACTTGAATTATTCATTTGTTTGTATCTTAGATACTTTTAATATACTAAATCCCATGAAACCTTATTTAAGCAAACACATTATATACACACACCATTCAAGTATAAAATACAATCTGTTAATGTATGCTTATAACAAATCATATAATCAATTTGGTGTGTTAGTTTATCACTTTCCACACACACATTCAACCATTTCTTGCATAAATTTTTGCCTATTCTAGTCACCTAGGCATTTTATCAAACACTTGGCGTGCATACCACATATAATGCACAAAGTACAAGTATTGTATGGTCATATTCCTACCTCTTGACTTAGTTCATCAATTACAACTAAAATTCAAGATTAGTCCATACCATACTTCATTCATCTAGCAAGAATCAATCAAGCATAACCTAACACACCAAGATTTGAACAAGAATTGGACATGGGTGATACCCATGTCGCCACCCCCACCATTAAGAGTGGGTTTCATCCCAAAACATCAAGTTACTTAAATCCTTTCCAAAAACGAGTTCTATTTGGTGATTTTTAACATACATTCATTCCTTCTATCATACGAATCAAAGATTGATTGCATCCTTAATACTTTCAAAATCACCAAATTAGAATCTACCACTTACCACATGTTTGTTAAGGCTTAATGGTTAGAAATCCTTGATAATGCAAAGGTTTAGTTTCAATTTCAACCTCAAATTTCTGGATTTGTTGTTTGGGGTTTTGGAGAGGATTACCCTCTCTCTCTATCTCTCTCTCTAAACACGACACACACATATATTTGTGTGTTTTATTTTCTTCCATGTTATGTAGTCGCAACTTTCCATAAAATGCCATTTCAGTCCTCGCATTTTTACTAGTTATTAGGTAGGTTATGACCTACTCATTTCCACAAATATTAACTCTTATTAATGTCACACCCCGACCACGTAAAACAACAAAACGTGGCGAAAACGTCGGAGAGTGTTGTAACAGAATCATTGTTTCACAACCATGGATTAAATAATTTTGTTTTATCGAATTATTGAACTCATTGTTCTATTACTGTTGGTGCACGGAATGTCTGTTGACTACGTTTAGTTAAGTCTTAGGTCAAGATATGTCAAGATAGGAGCTTAAAAGTTAAATTAGGTCTTAATGTATAGGTTTCGCTTGAATGTACATAGTTGTTAGGTGATTTCGCTTATAAGTCAAGGGTTTCGCTCATAGGGATCAAGGTGGTTTCGATTATTAGTCACATGGGAGGTTCGCTTATATGGACAGTCCATATAAGCGAAACCATAGGCACTATATATAGACATCATAAGCGGAACCTGGTCAATAATGTCAGTACATTGGAACGAGACCTGGTCATGCTTTAGGCAATGAAACTCTGTCAAATTGTAATAAAAAAGCATCAATAGAGAAGGAAATTGAAAGAGAAAAGCTGTGTAACTTCGTGTATACTGATTCCGCCTTTATATATGAAGATGAACATCCTTGACTGACTTTTCAGGGTCGGAACACGGTCCAACAAGTGGTATCAGAGCTTCAGGACGAGGAGTTCATACTACTACAGCTGATTCGACAAAATTCTCTCATTTCTACTCAATTTCTCTCATACTTTTTCAATTTAAACTGGTTCCTACGGTTGAAATGGCCTGAAATTCGAGTATAACGTGTAAAACATACGATTAACAAACCCTAGAAAGATTCAGGTTAAAATATGGCTTAAAAATGGTAAAAATCAACTAAAAACCATATTTCGCTTTTACGGACCTACGAACAATCTAGTTTCGCTTATACGGACATAAGTCACATTAATTTCGCTCATTTGGACATATTGCCGATTTCGCTTATTTGTCTGATTTCGCTGATAGGTTCGCTCTTAGAAACATATTGATATTTCGCTTATTCGGACATTGCCGATTTCGCTTATTCGGACATATGTGATTTCGCTTATGTGTCACAATTTCTGATTTCGCTTATTGTGACATACTATTTCGCTTATCTGTCACTTACACTTGATTTCGCTTATCAGTCATTCAGACTGATTTCGCTTTTGTGTCACTATTTTCCAAAACTTCGAAAATTTATCTAAGTGTTTGTTGTTTTTGTAGGTACACTCAAGATGGATGACATATTCTTGAACCCGTTTAGCGACATGTACGCATTCGCTGGAAATTCCGGAAACGATGATTCTTCGTCTAGCAATACGAATGAGAATCTGCCGAAAGAGAAGAAAAAGGAAGCTTGGGAATCTGAAAGTGCCTTTGGAACATTCAATAAACCTCCAAAGCTAATGGCTATCGAGGAATACAGTCGGTGGTCAAGAAAGTTTGAAGATTGGCTGATGGCATTCGCATTTCCCAGCTGGAAGAGTTTGAAAAACTGTTATGAAAATGGAAACAAAAATGGTGAAACTTTAAGATCAGCTGAGGAGATTGATTCGTTTGTAGCTGAACAAAAGTGTGTGGCTTTATTGTTTCAGTCCGTCCGGGAAGACATAATCTCATTGATCGATTATTCAAATGCAAAAGATCTTTGGAAAAAGTTAGAAAAGAAATGTATAGGTAGTGAAGAAATCAAGAAAAACAAAATGAAACTACTTAAGAAAGAGTTTGATATGTTTGGGTGTTTAAAGAACGAGTCAGTTTGTAAAATGATAGAAAGGTTTGGTCATCTGAAGCTGGAATTAGTAAGACATGATATCAGATATTCTGAAGATGATCTTATCGACAAATTGTTCGATTCGTTGCCTGATGAGATGGATTGGAGATATTATGCGCTGATGCTGAAGAATACCATCAAGGCACCAGAAAAGTTGACATTAGATTTGCTGATTGAGAAACTCGAGAGTCACGAGTTGGAACTGAAAAAGACATACAAAGTCAATCACTCATCCTACCAGCAAAATTTGGATTTGTATTATCCAAAGAGCATGATGCCAAAAGCAACTTCTCCCAAGACTGCGTTTTCTGCTGAAAATGTGTCCACAGCAAGCAAAGAAAGTCAAAGTGGTCAAAGCAGTGGAAGTCACAGTGGTTATCACAGTGGATCTTCATCATCTGCAAGTCATTCTGATGCAAAGAATCGTTTTCAATGCAACATTGCAATAGACTTGAAGAATGCTCAGAATTTTGATGAGGAGTCGGCCAAACAGCAGATGATCTTCCTAGCATCGGTGTTGGAATCGTATGAAGGGTTAGTAGCTGGGAAGATAGGCAACACCAACTTAACGAAAGAAGATTATGATCAGATAGATCCTGAAGAAATGGAGCTAATTGATATTCGTTGGGCTATGGACAGTGCTGTTCGTCGAGCACAGCGGTTTATGGAAATTACCGGCAGGAAGACAATTGGTGGTCCATCTACCAAGCTGGGGTTCGATAAATCCAAAGTGACATGCTTCAAGTGTAAGCAGAAAGGTCACTTCAAGCGAGAATGCAGAAACGCTTATGCTGATGAGTCGGAGAACCCTTTCAGAGATGATTATTAAAAGAAGGCAATTTATCACCAGAATAAATCTGAGCCGCCTAGATTGAAGAAGGTTGAAGACAACAAAGAGAAATCTAGAGCTCTTGCGGTGATTTATGATGATGAAGGGTATGATTGGAGTCAAGAGGTTCTACCGGAAGAAGATGCGGTTGGTTACGCATTCATGGCGAAAAACGACGAACCTATTCCTTGGAAAGATAACCGAACTGAAGAGCAGAAGTATAGATACAAAAAAATGTTGGCTGAAAACAAAATCATTAGAATTTCTGGTATCTATCTGGAAGCGAGGAGAGCGAGAAGATGGGATCCGGATAGGGAGTGTTATCTTGACCCATATGGAAATATTGCAATCGATGACAAAACGCTTGATATCGAAGCCATAATCAAGGGTTACAAAGAAGAGGATGAGTATTGGCAGAATAAATGGTGGGGAACTGGAGACGAGAAGGAGAAAGAAGAGAAAGAGAGGAAGGAGAAAGAAGAGAAAGAGAAAAAGGAGAAAGAAGATATAGAGAAATCAAAGAAAGTTGATACTGGAGTTATTGACACAACGCAGGAGTTGACTGCAGAGAATCTGGGAAAAATGGCTGACAAAGTGCTGGCTGCTAAGGCACTTGAGGTGGACTCTAACTCCGTGTCTGAGTCAAAAAGCCAGGTCAGTTCAAACTTGTCAACAAATGCGTCAGGTAAACAAATTGATGGAAATGCTGATTGCAAAAATTGCAACAAAGAGTGCAAATTTTGTAATACAGTCACGTATCTCAACGGTAAGAAAGTTGAAGATCTGACAGCAAAGGTCAGAAGCGTTGAGAATCAGATTCTTGATCATGACAAAACAGTTAAAGCTTCAACTGAACGGATAAGAGAATTAACTAGTCAAATTGAAAATGATAAAATTGATCATGAAAAAGTTAAAAAGGAAAATGAAAAGTTAATTTTTGAAAACCGTCAGATTTCTGAGAAGTTTGAAAAACTCAAAAGCACAATGAAAGATAATGATGATCGAAATGGTAAAACTTATAAAGAAAACGTTCAACTAAAAGCAGTGCTTAGAATAAAAGAAGAATCAATCAATCAACAACTGGATGAAATCGCTAAACTGAAACTTAAATTTCAAGAGGCTGAAATTGAAAATGAGCGTATCCAGTTGAAGCTTAACAGTTACAGCTCCGCAAGCTTTGTTTTGCAACACATTATTCCCAAACCCATCGGGAAAGACAAAGCAGGCGAAGATGTGTACTCTGATGGAACTGGGGTGGGTTTTCATCAAGTTCCACCACCTGTTCTTGATAACTACACGAAAAAGCAATCAGGGTTGGTTGAAATTGAAGAAGAAAGTGAAATGAATCTTCCGGATTCAATTGATGTCACGTTCACATCTTCCAATGACGATAGTGTTCAAAATGATATTGTAAAAGGTGTTGTTGAAAATGTGCTAAAAACGGATAGTGACACTACTGAGGAAGATGGGTGTTTTTTTGACAACTACATTCCGAAAAAAGAGTCCAAGAACAACTTAAATGAAGAATCAAATCTTGTCATGTACAAGATGTTGGGTTCAGATAAGTTGTTTTCGGATTCTGAGTTTCCGATTGAGAATGTAAATGTGAACAAATTGACAAACGTTTTCAAGTTGGTCGAAGTTGAGTTGTCAGAAGTGAACAATCTGAGTCAAACAAAGAGAAAAATGAGTTTTGAGAAAGATAAATCATACTACAAGAAATCTGTTAATCCATCACGTTTTTATAATAACAATCGAAATAACTGGTCGGGTGGTTATCAGGGAGGTAGGAATTATCAGAAAAGAAATGTTCCAAACAAGAGGTTTGCTGAAAAGAAAAAGTTTGTGAATAGTTCGAGTTCACTTGCTGATGAAGAGAAAGAGATTTTTTCAAAATCGAATGAAGAGTTCTTTGAGAAAAGAGCTTCACAGTCTCAGTCTGAAGGCACAAGTCGAGTTGTTGATACTCGAATATGTTTCAGATGTAATCAAGTTGGTCACATTGCACGAAAGTGTACCAATGTGAAGCCTAAGACTGAAACTGTGAAGATTCAAAAGAAGAAAGTTGACGAAAAGGGTAAAGCACCAATCGTTGTTGAGAAAAAGAGTGTGAAAAATGACAACACCAAAGTGAAAAATGAACCTGTAAAGAAAGTGGTAACTAAAAACGACAAATTTTATAAACGGGTTGCATTATCTCAACAAGTTTGGAAACCAAAAAGTGAGAAAAAGATTTCACCTTCTGAGGATTCAATTCAAATTGATTATGATGCAAATTTTCCACCTTTGAAGGCTGAAAACTTCAAAATTCAAATTGCGAGAGTCAAGGTTACACCTAAGGCTGATGAGGCCTGGGTGGACTCCATGTTCGACTAAACAGTTTGAATTGCCGGAGCTTCCTGGATCGCGAAGCAAGAATCGGCATCTTTATTGAAGTTGGTTGTTAAGTCATAATTTGTTATGTGCAGGATCTTCCAAAATTTGTATCCAGATGGATCATGGATAGTGGAGCTTCAAGACATATGACAGGGAAGACTGCATTGTTGTACGATGTTAGAAATATTAATGGTGGTTATGTGGGATTTGCTGGTCATGAAGGTGGTAGAATTATTGGTGAAGGAACGTTATCCAATGGGATTGTGACGTTTGAAAGGGTTAACTACATTACTGAGCTGGAGAACAATCTGCTAAGTATCTCGCAGATTTGTGACAATATGTATACTACTCACTTCACAGACAAAGAATGTTTGATCTTGAAACCAGGATTTGTTATCCCTGAAGAATGGATTATCATGCGGGCACCTAGAGTAAATGATTTATATGTGTTGGATATGACTGTAGCAACTACAACAACAGGTCAAGCACATTGTTTTGTTTCTAGAGCAAATGAGAAAGAATCGAGATTGTGGCACCGCAAGATGGGGCATATTCACCTAAGGAAGATGAATCACTTGGTGCACAATGATTTGGTTCTTGGAGTTCATGTCAAAGGTTTTCATCTGGAAGGGGAGTGCATTAGCTGTGTCAAAGGCAAGCAGAAGAAAAAGTCACACCCTACAAAGCAAGTCAATTCAGTTTCGAGACCTCTGGAAAGACTTCACATGGATTTGTTTGGTCCTGTGAATGTCAAAAGTATTACAGGAGATTACTATTGTTTGGTCGTTACTGATGATTATTCCAGATTTTCGTGGGTTTCTTTCTTGAAGACGAAAGACGAAACATTTGACAGTTTGATGGCGTTATTCAAGAAAATTGAGAATTTGTACCAAAGGCGTATCAAAAGAATTCGTAGTGACAATGGTACTGAATTCAAGAACAGCAAGATGGAAGAATTTTGTGATGAAAGAGGTATATTGCATGAATTTAGTGCTCCGTACACTCCGCAGCAGAATGGAGTAGCAGAACGCAAAAACCGGACACTAATCGAGACGGCTAGAACTATGCTCGCAGATTCAAAGTTACCGATAAATTTTTGGGCTGAAGCTGTTTCCGCCGCATGCTATACGCTCAACAGAGTTCTCACTGTCAAGAAGTTTAACAAAACATGTTTTGAGCTAATCAATAACCGCAAACCGAATTTGAAGTATCTAGAACCGTCCGGGTCACCCTGTACTGTTATAGAGCCTCATGGAAAGTTTGGTCCGAAGTGCATTGAGGGTATATTTGTTGGTTATGCAAATCCGATGCGACGTGTCTTCGTTCCAAGTGAGAAGCGGATTATTGAAGCTGCAAATGTTGAATGTCAAGGTTATACTATGCTGCCGCAGAATCCTGGAGATTCATGGCGTTATCATTATGACAAATTGTGGGATTCGTTTGACATGAGAGAAGAATCAGAGGAAGATGAATATTTCTTTGATGAGTTGGATATTTTGCGCGAATACGAGTCACAGCAAAGGTTCCCAGCTGAGTATTCGAGGCGACCACAGGAAACTTCAAATGACGATAAAGCAGGTCCAAGCAATGCTGGTGAACATGATGATGTCCAACAGAATGAAGTTGCTCAAGATAATCAGTCGATTGAGAATGATAATCAAGAAGCTGAAAACATGCCGATCTTTGATCATGGGGATTCAGATTCTGAGGGAGAGCAAATTCAGATTTCAAGTCAAACAAACCAAGTCAGTGAACAAGGTGCAAATCAGAATGTTACTAATCTGGAGGGCAATGTAGATGTTCCAAGCGAAGTGATGCCGCGAACTCTTTCATATCATCCAGAGGAGTTGATCATAGGAGAATTGCAAACAAGCGTTCGCACGAGACGTCAAATTGACCAGGGCCTTACATGTTTTTATTCTACAGTAGCACCTTTACAAACTGAATTTTCACTAAGTTGTTTCATTTCGCAGATCGAACCGCGAACATACAAAGAGGCGCTTACTGAAGACTCTTGGGTCATTGCGATGCAAGAAGAGTTAAGTCAGTTTGAAAAGTTGGGAGTGTGGAAGTTAGTTGATTTGCCAGATGGTCATAGAAAAATCAATACGAAATGGGTATTTAAATGTAAGAGAGACGACAGAGGAGTTGTTGTAAGGAACAAAGCTCGACTCGTTGTTCAGGGCTTTAGTCAACAGGAGGGGATTGATTTTACAGAAGTCTATGCTCCTGTAGCACGACTAGAGGCAATCAGAATTTTTCTTGCATTTACGTCTTGGAAGAACTTCAAAGTATATCAGCTAGATGTAAAAACGGCGTTTCTTTATGGGAAGGTAAAAGAGGAGGTTTATGTCGGTCAGCCGCCGGGCTTCACCGATCCAATCCACAAAAACAAGGTCTACTTATTGGACAAAGCGCTGTATGGTTTACACCAGGCCCCGAGAGCTTGGTACGAGACTTTGTCTCAACACCTACTAGCCAACAAGTTCATTCGTGGAAAAGTGGATGCCACTCTCTTCACTAAAGAGGTCGATGGTCATCTTCTGATAGTTCAGATTTATGTGGACGATATAATTTTTGGGTCAACGAATGAGAGTCTGTGCAAAGACTTTGAGTCAGTGATGAAGCAAAAATTCGAAATGTCATCAATGGGGGAGATGAAATTCTTTCTGGGTTTACAAGTTGAACAACTTCCTGAGGGAATTTTCATTCACCAGACGAAGTACGTTCGTGATATTCTAGAGAAATTTGGGATGTCAAGTTCTACTCCAGCTGCTACCCCACTTGCAACAAATCATGGGATTCACCCAGATCTCACCGGAGACAGGGCTGATGAAACGTTCTACCGATCCATGATAGGTTCTTTGATGTACTTAACTGCTTCACGTCCTGATATCATGTACCCAACGTGCCTCGCAGCAAGATTTCAATCTAACCCGAGAGCTTCGCATATGATCATTGTGAAGAGGATATTACGCTACCTGAAAGGAACTCCTTCATTGGGGTTGTGGTATCCTAGGAAAGGCGACTTTACGCTCGAAGGGTATTCCGATTCGGATTTCGGATGCTGCAAAGTCAATTCAAAATCAACAACTGCAGGATGCCAGTTCTTTGGATCTAGATTGGTTACCTGGCAGTGTAAGAAACAAACGTCTGTGGCGCTATCTACATGTGAAGCGGAGTATGTTTCTGCTAGCAGTTGCTGCTCTCAGATTCTGTGGATACAGCAACAGATGCGCGACTACGGTTTGCAGTTTCTTAACACACCTCTTTTTGTTGATAATGAGGCCGCTATAAATATAACAAAGAATCCAGTACATCACGCTAAAACTAAACACATAGAAATTCGTCATCACTTTATTCGTGATTGTTTTGAGAAAAAGTTGATACGAATTGAGAAAATCCACACTGACGAACAGAAAGCTGATTTACATACCAAAGCTTTTGATAAAAATCGGTTTCAATATTTGTTAAAACTGAATGGTATGAAGCTTCTTTCGGTGTCGGATGGCATAATTGGCGTTGATGAGAGTACTGTTGCGGATGAAGACGAGAAACAATCTGCAATGGTTTGTCGATTTTTTACCTGTTTTGGTATTTAGGGGGAGTAGATATTTGTATATAGATATATTTTCAGAAAATACAAAAACAGTAAAAAATGCAAAAAATACAAAAACATGAGATATTTTCAAAATCCAAAAACAATAGAAAACCAGAAAAGAGCTTGTGTAAAAAGGGAAAATGATAGTACATCGGCTTGACAGTCACGGTATGCTAAAGAAATATATTGTTTAAAAGGTTAAACAGTCTCGCTGATGATGTGTCGATAGGTTTTTGCACATTTAGTAGGTTTGTTCGGGATATAAACCTAAATTTTACTTGCTTATTTCGTGGGGAACACTACTTGGATATATAGGTAACCCCTGAAATCTCGTTTGAAAGATTCCTTTTTCTGATATACTAGGCTTTATACTCAGTGATATCTGGGGTATTATTCCAGGACTTCTGCTGAATGGAAGTTTTGACCTAGTCCTTGAATAATACTTTCCGCAATGCTTGAAACATAGCATCATCCTCAGCATATATGATAAGACAATAAAATTGCTTAGCAGTGCTGTTGTAAAAAAGATCCTCTAAAGGGGACACACCCAAGTTGAGTCATGATCTCTCTACTGAACGGTAGTTCTGACCTGAGCTCTCATGATTCTTCATAAATTATTAACCTCTACAGATATCATTTGTGTCATAATTACCTGTAAGACTGAATATCGGGATCTGGATACGGGAGTATATTCAAGAGGTGGGACACACGTATAAGTTTAAGTCTCTAAAACACTAAATCAGTATCCTGGACAGATTGAAAATTGTGTGAGAATTTAAGATGGATCAGTATATCGACAATCGAGGTGAATTGTTTAAATTCTGAGTATGTAATTGAAGCTTAACGGTACTTGTGATTTGTCGAATAGCTGATATGATTCCCTAACACGCTCACCAAAAATAAGTTTGTAAATAGTTTACTTTGTTTACTTTCTGCAATGTTAAGTTTTTTGCATTTCATTTCTTAGTTTAGAACACTTTATAAAATCCAAAAAGATTTTATTTCTGCTTTATTTTCCGACAAACCAAAGTAGAGAGTTGATTGTTGGATTCTCAGATGTTGAAGCAGATGCAGGAGGTTCTGAGCTGAAGAATGAGGAGAGTTTATCTTGATGAAGTTTGTTTTATTGAAAAGTAAAAAACAAGTTCATTAACTTGATACTTGTTATTTTCAGAAAATGTTTGTAAATTGTTGTTTTTAAAATCTGTTTGATTCGTCAAATGATCAACCAAGGTCATTAAATTGGACTTGGTAGATTAATCGAGTGATCAGGGTCATTAACTTGGACCTGAATACTTGAGTGGATTTCTAAAACTAATTGAGTTTGTGATTTATTGTTGAAAAGATAGTTTGTAATGTTTGATGTTTGAGACACAGGTTTTGGACTTCATCATTCCCACGGAAGCTAATTGTCAAAGCTTGAACCAGATAAAGACCTCAGATTCTAGCATATTGAGAGGGGGAGTCTGTGAAAGGGAGAGTCTGGATCAACAGTCAAAGGGGAGTTTTGAAGATGGAGCTAGGTTGTGATCCTAAACCTATGAAGATAGAGTTGTTTATGATGAAAAGACAGAGTTGGAGAAAAGACCAAGACTGAAGACTCGGAGCTGAAGACTTCGTCAACATCCAAGGGGGAGTCTGTTGGTGCATGGAATGTCTGTTGACTACGTTTAGTTAAGTCTTAGGTCAAGATATGTCAAGATAGGAGCTTAAAAGTCAAATTAGGTCTTAATGTATAGGTTTCGCTTGAATGTACATAGTTGTTAGGTGATTTCGCTTATAAGTCAAGGGTTTCGCTCATACGGATCAAGGTGGTTTCGCTTATTAGTCACATGGGAGGTTCGCTTATATGGACAGTCCATATAAGCAAAACCATAGGCACTATATATAGACATCATAAGCGGAACCTGGTCAATAATGTCAGTACATTGGAGCGAGACCTGGTCATGCTTTAGGCAATGAAACTCTGTCAAATTGTAATAAAAAAGCATCAATAGAGAAGGAAATTGAAAGAGAAAAGCTGTGTAACTTCGTGTATACTGATTCCGCCTTTATATATGAAGATGAACATCCTTGACTGACTTTTCAGGGTCGGAACACGGTCCAACAATTACAAATCAAATAAATACAATTATTGTCTTTCAAATTTTAAAGTCGCTAAGGCACGAGTCCATCCTATGTATAGCATGTATCAACAATCATCACACAGCAGCATCTGAAACATGTGTAAAAATAGGTACGTCAGCATAAAAATGCCTGTGAGATACATAGGTTTTATTAATGCATGATTCATGACTTTGTGAGTTTACAAAAATGTTTTAACAAAAAGTAGTCATGAACTTTAAAAATGTTTTCTTTATAAATCATGCAAAATTTTACAAGAAATTTGATGATATAAAAGGATGATGCATAAATAAATATGTAAGTAAAATGAGTTTGTAAAACAATGTTTTGATAAAAAGATTTGTAGTATATATAAAAATATACTTTGGTTTTAAGAAAGTCGAATAAGTAATATATCAAAATATATTTTGGTTCCAAAATCGTTAAACAGATAGTATATTAAATATACTTTAGTCGTCAAAATAATCGTTTTCGGTAGTATATCAAAAGTATACTTTGGTTTTATAAATAACATATTAAACTATGCTTTGGATTTATGAATAACATATCAAACTATGCTTTGGTTTTATAACTAACATATCAAAATATGTTTTAGTAATTAACAAAATATATGTTGTTTTGTACAATATCACATTTGAGAGTATATCAAACTATACTTTTGGGAGTATAACAAAATATACAATAAAAAATGTGATTTAAGAATTCAATCAGACCTAGTGTATCAAAATACACTTTTGAGACTATAGAAATACCACGAAGGCAATTCCTATTTGGATAAAATATCGGTTTCTGACATTCCATAAACAACAGGAATGGGGTGTCAAATCCTATAGCGCTATATCATACTACCAATCGGTCTGGTGAACATAAAATAAGTACAATCCAACAATTAAATTTATAATCTTTGGAAAAATTAGTGTTTAAACCATAAATAATCATTCAGTTTGTCAAAAGTTAAGTACTAATATGTATAATCAATTATACTTTGGAATCATGAACATAACAAATAGGTACACATGCTTCACCCCAAAACATTGAAAACAGTAAAAGAGGGGACTATGTACTCACTTGAGGATGCTTAGAAGTCTTGAACAACAACCAAGCAAAGCTTGAGGGATCACGGAATCAAACGGCACCTAATATGGGTAACTAAGTAAATAAACCGGACCTAAATCAGAAGATCGGATAGAATGAGGTCTCATAAACCAAATGAGCATTGGAACTCATGTGATATGGTTTAACGAAGTCTACATTCTAAAACGGAACCTATCCTAAGTGCTTACGACCCGTTACGACCCATTAAGGTAGCTTTCGCCACTTTAACGTGTCGTTCGCGCAAACGCGCGTTCGAGACGTCTAACTAGTCCTATGACAAGTATTATATGCCTAAACATGTTTAATTTTGTTGCAAAATTAGTTAGGTGACAAATGTTTAGTTACATATGCTTAGAATCCAATTATGCATGAAAAGGGCATTTTGGTCATTTACCTAAGGCATATAAACTACCTATCATACAACTACTTAAACTATGTGACCATAAGGTATAACCTCGGAAGGTTATTCCCTATGCAACCATGGTCACTAAACATGTTTGATCGGATCCTAATGATCGACCAAACGGGTCGAGTTCGAAAGTCTAAGCGGTGGTTTAGACCGCTTGACTTACGACTCTAAACAAGCACTAAACTAAAAGTGACGAGCTAAGCATGTTAAAACATGCTTAACTAAGTTAGAAAACAGGTTTTGATATCAAAACAAAGTGTTTTGATATCCTAAAGTAGTTTGGTTGCAAAATACGCATAAATGCGCATTTTGACCGAAAATACAACTCGTCACTACGCCTAGTCAACGTGGTAATCAGTAGGTATAGTCACTAGGGACTATAACCATCGTGATTACGCTCACGTTGCGAAGTTCAAACGAACTTCGTGTTGACCAAAGACTGGTCAAAGCTGAAAGTCAAACACTGTTTGACTTTTAAGCTAGGAAAGCGATAAAAGAATGAAGGAAGCTGTTGGTGCATGCGTCTGTCGACTTCGTCTTGTATCGAGTCTTACATTGCAATTGTTAGATCAGGGCGCGTTGTACGAGAAATAGGGTAAGATTTATGAGGATTTGAGCTAATTTCGTTTGAACTGGTTAATGGCACTTTCAAACGAAATTAACATGTTTAATTTCGTTTGAAGGACATCATGTCACCTTCAAACGAAATCACTCACCCTATATATACTTGATGTCTTGATTTCATTTGTAATTTTCCGGTCAGTGTAACGAAGTGCTGCCGAAGTGCTATCAGACTGTAAATCATTATCAAATCAATCATACAACAGTTTAAAGTGTATATCTTGCTGATTTGACCTCTACACGTTTGTTTCCGCCTCTCGTGTTGAGTAAAACTCTTCTGATCGACTCGTTCGGGTCTGAAAACGATCCTACAAGTGGTATCAGAGCTCAGGAGGAATAGTTCTTGCCAAATTCAGCTTGAAAATCTGTTTTCTACACCTTCTTTCACAATTGAACAAGTTTTCACGGTTAAAATTGGACAATTTTCAAATATCATGTACGCAACACTGTTTTGACAAACCCTAGAAAGTTTCAGAACTAAAATCGATCATTTGCTTGACCAATTGGACCAAAATATGACCGAAATGATGATGTCATGATGATTTCGTTTGAAGGAATTTGGTGATTTCGTTTGAGATTACACATATTTGACTGATTTCGTTTGAAAAACAAGGGTAATCCCGTTTGAATCAAGGTATCTCGTTTGAACAACTGGTTAATCTCGTTTGAACCGGTAATATCGTTTGAAGAAATTGGGTAATATCGTTTGAAGCTGCAATTTCGTTTCAAGGCTGCAATTCCATTTGAAGTTCCAAACGAAATCAGGGATTTCGTTTGAGGATAGATATTTCGTTTGAGAAGGGTTATTTTGTTTGTAAGGGGATTTCGTTTGAGCTTGTAATCTCGTTTGAAACAGTCTGTTTTGTGAAAAAGGTTATCGAATCATGAGTGAAGAATTTTACAACGCATTTGCAACATCTCCAACTAGTCCAGCTGCCATTACTCAAAACATGAACATGGAAAATGAGACCGGAACCTTACAAAAACCCCCGAAGCTAATGAGCATTGAGGAATATTATGGTTGCAAAGATCGGTTTGAAAACTGGGTACAAGCAAACCATTTGAGATCTTGGGAGTGTATCTTGAAAAAGTATGTACTACCACGTACTGAACTGCGAGTTGAGAAAGAAATCTCTGAATTCAATGATAAAGAACGAGACATGTACAGAGCTGAAAAGATGATGATCAGTCTACTTTAGCAAGCTATTAAAGAAGACATCTTTGTATTGCTTCAACATGACAAAACTTCAAAATCAATTTGGGATGCTCTTAAAATCAAGTTTGAGGGAAGTGATAAGATGATAAAAAGTAAAAAGTCATTTCTTAAGAAAGAATTTGATCTATTCACAAGTCTGCCAGGGGAAGATACAAAGAAACTGATTGAAAGATATTGCCACTTAGTGAGGTCTATGTCGTTGTTAAGCATAACCAAAACTCAAGATGAATGGGTCGACAAGTTAGCTGATGCTTTACCTCAGAAAGAGTGGGGTACATTTTTGATGATCTTAAAAAACACTGGAGAATATGACAACTTGACGATTTCTCAGTTTATCGAGAAGATTGAGGGTCAAGATCTTGAACAGCAAAAGATTGCAAGGATGAATAATCCGAGTAATCAACAAGATGTGAAAATGTATTATAAAGGAAATGTTCAAGAGGTGGAAATGAGTCCGAAAATTCAAACTGCTTTTAGTGCTGGAAACTCATCAGAAAATGTTGAACAAAGTCCAAATAGCAGCAGTGGATTTTCTTCATATCCAAGTGTTAATCCAAAGAGTTCAACTGCAAGTTTTCATTCTCAAAGTTCAAAAAGTGGAAATGGTTGTGTGATACAGTGCAATATTGCATTGAATCTTCCAGATGGTCAAAGTTTTTCTGAAGAAATTGCAAAAGATCACATGGCGTTACTTGCAACAGTGCTACAATCCTATGAAGGTTTGGTTGCAGGAAGGATCGGAAATCCTATGCTGACGAAAGAGGATTATGATCAGATAGACGCTGAAGAGATGGAGCTCATGGATATCAAATGGTGTTTAGCTAGTGTCTTGAGGAGAGCAGAAAAGTTTAAAATGATAACAGGGAGAAATGATTTTCTGGATGCACATGTTTCTACTTTGGGTTTTGATAAATCTAAAGTTACTTGTTTTCGATGCAGGGAGAAAGGTCATTTTAAGAGAGAATGCAAAAATCAAGAGGCTAGTGGAGCAAAGAATCCTTTTGGTAAAGATGATTATTATCGGAAAGCCATATATCAACAAGTTGCTCATCAACCATATCAACAAAAAGAAACACAAACTGCTCATGGGAAAATGATCGAAGATGCAAATAAGAAAGCTTATTCTGGTATCATTGATCAAGATGATGAGAAAATGGCTCCAGGATTCAGTTGGAACAAATATATTTCAGCTGATAGTAAAGCATGTTTAATAAATCAAGATGATGAAAAATTACCTGAAGGTTTCAGCTGGGATCAGTTTGCGGATGAGAATGGGAATTTTAAAGCTTTCATTGCAAAGATAGTTCAAGAACCTGATTTGTTTACCGAATGGATGAAAGCGATTGGTGTTCATGAGAACAGTCAAGAAGAAGAATCAGTTTCATCCGATGAAAGCTCAGAAGAAGCAACTGTTGTTGATCAAACATCATCTGATTCTGGTTTTTCAGATAATAGTTCTGAAAAGACATTAAATTTTGATCAAACACCATCTGATTCTAGTTCTTCAGATGAGAGTTCTGATAAGAAAATAGATTTTGATCAATCACCAACTGATGATAGTGGTGATGACGAGGAAGAAAGACATATTAATGTTGCAAAAACTCATCTATCTCCTGAAAGTTTTCAATTCTATTTTGCAGATCGCTTGGAGAAGCTGAAGGAGAGACGTGCTGCAAAAGAACAAAAGAAAATGAAGAATGAAAGTGTTGATCAAAAAGAAGAAAATGTTCAAAATGAAGAAGTTAAAGCTGAGAAGGTGACTGAATCTGAAACAGTGATTGAGGTTGAGAAAGTCATCGAAGTTGAAAATATTGGGGAAGTTATCAAGCCTTGTTCAAAGTGTTTAGAATCTTGCAAGCAATGTGCAGAAAAAGATGAGAAATTGGTTGAGTTTGAAAAGATGAAAGAACAATTATTGTTCAATCTCAATTACATGAAAGAGTCATACGATGTGTTAAACAGAACAGTAACTGGTCTACAAAAGACTAATTCAGAAAGAGAAGATGCGTTGACTATGATGAATGTTGTGATGATGACAAATCAGAAGGCAATAAATCACTACATTGAGGAATGTGCCAAGTTGCAGCAGGAGTTGGAGACAGAAAAGACTGAAAATGAGAGAATTAGACGTTTATTGCAAAGTTATTCTAGTTCTGATTATCTCATTGATCGAATTTATCCAACTGTTGCAGGTTTTGAAGCATTTAAAGATGATGAGAAGCCAAAGAAGAAGGATACTGGTAAGAAACAGAGCGTTAGTTATAACAAATGTCCGCCTCCGATTTGGGAAGGGTATTCACCTAGAAAACCGAATGAGGAGCAAGTCGAAAAAGTGGTCAATATAAAGTTAAAGTCCGACATAACCGATGAATTACCAGAAAACATTGACGTAGTTTTTACATCATCTGACACTGATCATGAGTCCGAGTTAATAAAAAAGGTGGTCGATCAGGTGTTGGATACAGATGAGGAGTCGGAGTTAAAGTCTAAGTCAAAGTCCGAGTCTGGATGTTCAAGTTCGTCAGTCAAAAGTCCGAGTTCGTCGGTCAACAGTTCAAAGTCGTCGGTTAAACGGGTTTACAATAAAGAATTCCTGTTATCAAAATCTAATTTGAATGACGAAGCAATCAAAGTGGCATATACATTGATTGATTCAGACAAATTATATTCTGATGAGGAATTTCCAATAAGAAGTGTTAATTTTGAAAAGATCAAAAAGGTTTTCAAACTTACAGAAATCAATATTTCTGAAATAAAAGATGTAAATCTTAATGAAAAACCTAAAAAGTACACTTCAAGAGTTCAACAACGTTTAAACAAGAAAAAGGGTTACAGTTCTGGTTCTGGTTTTCAAAAGAAATCAAACGATAACGGTAATTTCAAAAAGAAAGGTTTAGGATTTATTCCACCAGAAAATTATAAAAATGAAAAATATGTCCGAGATTTTAAATCAAAAATGACATTTGTTTCAGGAACAAGCTCGGAAGAAGAAGCAAAAAGTCCATTCTGGAAACAATCAAACAGAGAATTCCTTGCCGATAAGCAAGAGAATATGAAGAATGGAGCTAATCAAAGAAAGGAGACAAGAACCTGTTACAAATGCAATGAAGCTGGTCACATTGCATGGAATTGCTCTCAAGCATCAAAGACAAAACAGGAAGTCTCTAAGAAACTCAAAGAGAAAGTTGTTGAGAAAAATGAACCACCAACTGAAAAATTCAAAGTTTTTGAAAATTCAACATATGAAGTTGGTGAATGTTCAAAGAGATTTTACAGGAGAAGTGTAAATCCTGATAAACAAAAGTGGGTTGTTAAGAACTCTAAGGTAAAATCTGGCGATGAATCTAACTCCACAAAGTTAGACGAGCCACATGTTGTTAAAAATGATGAAAACTCAGTTCCGCCTTTGGATGATGTTCATTTTCCACCATTGCGAACTGAGAATTTTAAATCAAAGGTTGGGAAAGTTGATATCTCGAATCAGTTCTATTCTGAAAAGAAAGAATTTGATGTTGATAAAGCTTTTAATGAGAATGTTAAAAAGATTTTTGGGAAAATGGTTGAGGGTAAAGTTCAAGGGTAAAAGAATTTTATGAAACAAAGAAAGCAACATTTTACCCAAGTGTAGGTGAGGAAGAAACATTCAAGTTTGGTGAAGCTTGGATGTCTGTTTTTCATAAGTAATAAGTATGACTTGCCGGAGCTTCCAGGTTGGTAAGAGTGGAGCAGGAATTGGCATCATTCTTGAAAGGTTTGGTTGGTAAATCTACAGGTGATATCATTATATTGTTATATTTTGATTTACAAGTAGTTATGGTTGACAAGTGAATTTGCTAGTGATTGAGAAGGTTTTCACTGACAAGTGGTAAATCAAGGACATTAAGTTGTACTTGTATTTTCCTACAAGTGGTTGAAAAACAATGTGATGAATCAAACCCCTATCCTACAAATGGTAAAATCAATCAACAAAACTTATTTTCCGGAAAAATCATTTTGGTTAAAACAAACTTAAGTGTTTTGAAATCATAAAGAGAAAATAGTTTGTTGAAAGGGGGAGTTCTGATTGTTTATGCCAAGAGGATGGCGATTTGAAGCGATTCGATATCGGTTGTCAATTTACTTGTATAGTTTGTTTTTAAATTTCCTGAAATGTGTTTGCATTTTAGGGGGAGTAAGAATTTCAGAAAATCCAAAAACATTTGAAAATTTGAAAAAGTCAAAAACATGATAAAATTCAAAAATGAGTTTTGTGTCAAAGAAGAGGAAATGATAGTACATCAGTGGACGATCACAGCATGCTAGAGAATTGGAAAGTTAAAATGTGATAAATGGTCTCACTGATGATGTGCCAGTAGGTTTTTGCACATTTAGTAGATTGTGACGAGATATAAACCTAAATTCAAACTTGCTTATATCGTGGGTAACATCTCTCGGATATATGGGTAACCCCCGAAATCTTGTTTGAAAGGTCCCTCTTTCTGAGATACTAGGTCTTTATACTCAGTGATATCTGGGGTATTATCCCGGGACTTCTGATAATGCGGAAGCAATGGCCTAGTCCCCGGAGAATACTTTACTGCTTGCTTGAAATATAGCGTCGCCCTCAGCAAAAATGATGAAACAATAAAATTAATAATCATTGTTGTTGTAAAAAAGATCCTCTAAAGGGGACACACCAAAAGTCGAAACCGTCATCTCTCTGCTGAACGGAAGTTCTGACCTGAGCTCTCACGGTTCTTCGCAATTTAACCCCTTACAGATATCATCTGTGGTATACTCACCTGTAAGACTGAATATTGGGATCTAGATACGGGAGTATATTCTGAGGTGGGACACGCGATTAAGTTTAAGTATCTAAGACATTAATCTCGTATCTCGAAACAGTTGAACTTTGTGTGAGAATTTAAGTGGATCAGTATACTGACAATCTAAGTGAATCGTTTAGAACTTAAAATGTTTAAAGCTTAACGGTGTTGGTGATTTGTCTCAAAAACTGATATGATCCTCTTACACAAACTCACAAAAATATTGTTTGTAAATAGTTCTTTATTGCATTTCGTTACTTTCAAAAATCCAAAAAGATTTTAGTGTGTTTTAGCATAAATTTTGAAAAATTTAAAAAGATTTTCGACAACTGATGTTGGAGAGCTGATTTTCAAAATTCCAAGTGCTAAACATGATGAGTGTGTGATGAGGGGGAGTGTGTGTTTAAATGTGAAAATATTTTGAATAAATCTACATGTGATTCATCAGAAATTATCATTGATAAATCATTCTGGTTGTTTTTGAAGGAAGTTTGAATAGATAAATTCGTAAATTGTTAAATTTATGAAATTTACTTTTGGGTAGAGAATGTGCAGATCTCTGTGAAAGAGAGCCAGGTTTCGATACCTGAGGATTTTGTAATTTCAAAAAGCCAGGTTGCGATCTCAGCAAATCGAAAGGGGGAGTCTGAAGACATCCGAGTAGATAAGATTGTTCGAGGAGGAGTCTGTTGATGCTAAAGAGAAGAAAGAGATAACGATTTGAGGATATTTACAGTGTCGGATACTTCAAAGAGTTCGAGAGGACTGATAAAGACTGAAGACGTTAAAGACTCGACACTTAAGACTCGTCAACATTTGAGGGGGAGTCTGTTGGTGCATGCGTCTGTCGACTTCGTCTTGTATCGAGTCTTACATTGCAATTGTTAGATCAGGGCGCGTTGTACGAGAAATAGGGTAAGATTTATGAGGATTTGAGCTAATTTCGTTTGAACTGGTTAATGGCACTTTCAAACGAAATTAACATGTTTAATTTCGTTTGAAGGACATCATGTCACCTTCAAACGAAATCACTCACCCTATATATACTTGATGTCTTGATTTCATTTGTAACTTTCCGGTCAGTGTAACGAAGTGCTGCCGAAGTGCTATCAGACTGTAAATCATTATCAAATCAATCATACAACAGTTTAAAGTGTATATCTTGCTGATTTGACCTCTACACGTTTGTTTCCGCCCCTCGTGTTGAGTAAAACTCTTCTGATCGAATCGTTCGGGTCTGTAAACGATCCTACAGAAGCTTACAAAGGATCCTTGCTAGGGAGAACTTGATCAAATTACTCAGGTATGAAGTCCTTAGACTCCAACTTAGAGCAATTATCAGATCAAGGGTGAAGAAACAAATGAAATGGCCATGCTATTTATAGTTGTAGCAAACTTACAAGATCATGACACTTGTTTGTGTAACTTCCAAGCAATAATCATGGCCATACAAGTGTTATAAGCCGATTAGAAGCCTTGGTGGGCACTTAAACATGGCCTCCACACAAGAAAATTGCAAGAAAAACCCCTGAAGTTGCAACAGTTTGCTGAAAAATGATTTTCTGGTGCTGGGTGTTTTTAGGCGGCCCGGGTAAGATAGAAGACAAGTCTTACGCGGCCGGTATGGTCCCTGCAGAATCAGCAAACTTTCAGCATTTGCTGTTTTGGTCCCTGCACTTGCATATGTCCATTTCTAGCACTTTTAACACACGTTAACCCATTTTCAAGGCTCTACAAGTTGGTCAAAGTATAGAGGACTCAAAATATGCCCGGAAAACTCTCGGATGTCGGCTCGTTTGGTCGTACGGTCACGTTATTCGTCAAATTACGACGAAACTCAAACAGAGGCGAAAACGATCCAAATTAAGCGACGAATGGAATTTTTGCATGCCGATCACTAAAATAAAAATATTTTAGTGCGTACAAAAATTTTGGATGTCCAGATGTGGTCAGAACGTAAGATATGCGCGTAAATGCAAACTTATGCCGTTTTTGACACTTTTAGTCCCTGTAAGATCCAATAAGCATATTTTCGCACACCGAACCACTCAAAGCTTATTTCTAAGCTATGTTTAGGTTATATATGGTATGTTTAGCTTATGATCAAGTTCCGGACTGTACGTTGCCTTACGAAACGGCAGACTTTTGCAGTTTGACGCAAATAGTCCCTGTGATTAAATAAACTTGATTTCGCCACACCAAACCTTCCAAAACTTATTTCTAAGTTATGTAAAGGTTATTTAAGGTATTTTAAGTCTATTTCACTATTCCGGAGTGTTTGTTGCATTAAACTGGTTATATTTACGCATTAGATCGCGTATAACCTTCCAGAAAGCGATTTAAAGCTCGAAATCGAACAAGAATTGATATGTGCAAACGATACACATATTCATACAATTCCCAAGTATGAAATACAATATTTCATTGGTTTGGTATTTGTATGATGGTTGAAGTGACACAGGTGTCACAATTAATTAGATTAAACATTCATAGTTAATTTACTAAATTCGGGGAGGTTGCAAACCGTTTTAATTTATTTATTCACTTTTATTTAACATAAGGTTTATTTATTTTAGGTCTTAATTTTTGCCGGGTTAACTTTTATCACTAACGGTATTTTACCCGTTCATCCTCAGTTAATTTGGTTTAAATTACCAAATCTGTTTTTGGGATGTTACACAACCCGTGCAATACACGGTATTTTAAAGACTTTTTATTACTAGAGATATAGAATTACATGTATTAAACCTATGTAATACACGGGATTCTAACTAGATATATAACATATTGAAAAAACAGTTATGAAAAATGAAATTTAACATGATTTTTGTTAACATGGCTAATCTTAGTATTTTGTTACAGGTTTCACATGAAACTTTTTGGTTTTATGGGGTGCGTAGGTTTTTTTTTTCTTGCACGGAAGCAGCATCCGTTGATGAAGGTTATACAATGGTGGTAGAATCCCTTACTTGAACTGTTTGATATATTTGATTGAAAAATTTTTATTTCTTAACGAAATTAGTTATTTAATAAAAACTCGAGGGATTAGTTTTAAAATAACTTTGTAATGTATGTTTCTAAATTATAAGATTACATCAAAGTGAAGTTAATTCTTTTTAAAGGTTATTTTAGATCATAGCAATAAATGTTTAACCTTTTAAGAAAAAATTGAAATTTGGTAAAAAAAAATTGTAAATAGCAAATAAAAAAATTGAAATTTAGTAAAAAAAATTGTAAATAGAAAATAAACAAGAAAAAGAAGATGAAAATTACACTAAAAGGATGTTGAACATCATTGTAAAAAAATACCAAAAATTGCAGCAAATTATATATATATATATTATTAACATTAACAAGAGATGATGAATAGTAACTTTATTTTTATAATAATACAGTTTTTTATTATTTAATATATTATAATAGTTTATTATTTTATTTATTTTTAATAACATATTTTTCTTTTTTTAAACATATATATTTGTTTTTTTTTTCTTTTTTTTGAACATGTATTAATTTATCGATTAATTTGATACTTCTTTAATAATTTATGTTTATAACTTTTTTTCTAAAAACTTAAGTACGTAGTTGTGCTTGATTTCTTTCCCTGACATTCCGTTATAAGTTTTGTTAAAATCGAACTTGTACTCAAAATAAAGTATTTATTTGGTATCATAAAGCGGTACGATAATAAATTAAATCGTTCTAATGGTTTAACTTTCTAAACAACATTTGTTATTTCAAATCACGTTTGTTTTACATTATCATTTGTTCGGTTTCGCCGCAACGCGCGATATAAAATAACTAGTTTATGTATTAAAAGCCGATAAAAGTAATAAAAAGCCGAGTTCAAAAATTGATGAAAATAAATTTCATTTTTAAGATAAAATAGAAATTTTATGAGCTATCTTATTTTAAAACAAAATGGATTTAAAATAGATTCCCGCCACTTTCTCCTATTTATTTTATATTAATTAAATAAATAATGAATTAATATTAAAACTTTATCGCATGATCTTTATCTCATAATATTACGAACCTTATGATTTTTATCTTATAATATTACAATCTTGATTAATAAATATATGGTTTTGTATAAAATTAAAGATGAGATTATCCTACATATACAAAAAGGAGTTGAGGGAATAGTGCCAGGGAGCTTGCCTGGCACTTCCCTATTGAACCAACTCATTTTTAATTTAATTTTATTCTCAGCCTAAAATTGCGGTTTCGTCCTTTCTTTAAAATTACGTTTTTGCCCCTAATTCAAAATAAAATTATATTTCTGCCCTGGCTCAAAATTTACGCTTTTGCACTCAGTTCAAAAACTCATTTCTAATTCTACCCCAGTTTAAATTTACGGTTTCGCCCTCCATCTAAAATTACGATTTTGCCCCCCGTTCAAAATAAAAATATGTTTTTGCCCCTAGCTCGAAATTACGATTTTGCCCCAACTCAAAATTACGTTTTTGCCCACAGTTCAAAGTAAAATTATGTTTTCCCCCATAGCTCAAAATTATGATTTTGCCCTCAGTTTAAAATTATGATTTCGCCCCCAGTTCAAAATATTTTTACGATTTTGCCCTCTGTTCAAAATTATGATTTTGCTCCCATCTCAAAAATTACGATTTCTCCACCAGATAAAAATTATGATCCTGCCATCGTTTTACTTTTTTTTTTTTTGCAAAACTATAGTACTGTTTTATTTTGCTTGGTTGACTCAGTGTAACTTTTATTGTGTCAAGCAGTTGTCTAACACTCGCTCATTGGTCCTGACAAATTAGTATTTTACCCCCAGCTCAAAATTATAGACCTGCTATTATTTTAATTTTTTTAGCAAAACTATGGTAGTGTTTTCGTTTAATTGGTTGTCTCGATGTATTTTTTTTTTGATCGTGCTATAAGTAGTATGTACAACTAACCTAAATACATGCATACATGTTATGAAACTAATAAATATTTGATTTAACGCCCTACAACGCGGGTGGGCATAGGTGTAATTTTTATTCATCCAGGCATGCCTGGTACATGCTCATTTGTCCTGAAAATTACAATTTTGTTTCCAGTTTAAAATTAAGTATGGTAGTGTTTTTGTTTTAATTGGTTGACTCGATGTACATTTTTTTTGAGATCGTTTTATGAGTAGTATGTACAAGTATCCGAAACACAGACATACATATTATGAGAGAGAAATATTCGGTTTATTGCCCCGCAACGCGGGCTGGGCAAAAACTAGTTTATATACAATAATAAAATTCGGCATGGATTATTATGTTAACTAGGTTTAAAGAAGTTCGTCGCGTTGCGGCGAATTTCTTTTGTTATTTAGTCTGTGTTTACATGTGTTTTGAAATCACTACGAGCGTGTTGCGAACAGAACTGCTGACAAGAATAAAAAGAAAATGTAGAAAAAAACGCTAAAAGATAACCGAAAGAAAATCAACCAAAAAAGTTGTATGGTAACGATGTTGTTCGTATGAAACCCGTTGTCAGAGATGAGCAAATTGTTCTGGGTACCGGTACCAAATTTGCCGAACTGAAAGATCTTAAGTACCAATTCGGTACCGACTTTTGGCGTTCCTGGTACCGGTTCACTACCGTTTTTTACCTTCATATACCGGTACCGTAACCGGTATTTTCGGTATCAGTACCGATTCTGTATCGATTGGCACCGAGCTCATCCTTACCCCTGAAACTAAAAAAGAAAAAATTAAAATTTGAAAAAAATCAACAAAAAAAGTTGTACGATACCGTTGTCCGTACAGTAACCGTGATCAGGGATGAACAAATGGCACCGAGTAGCCGCACTGAATTTCCCGAACCAAAAGATTTCCAATATCAATTCGGCACCAACTTTTGGCGTTTTCTGTATTATTGCCGGTTTTTACCTTCATGTACTGATATCGAACAGGACCGTACCGGTATTTTCGATACCGGTACTGGTTCGATACCGGTTGATACCAAGCTTATCCCAACCCCTGATATTAAAAAAGGATTAAAGTTAAAAAGTAAACAAAATAACTATTATTATAATATTAAAATAATAAAAGTATAAAAAACTATATATTATTATAATATTAAAATCACTATTCATTTCAATTCGTTTATTAATATAGAAAATATCGGTACTGGTTCGATACCGGTTGATACCAAGCTTATCCCAACCCCTGATATTAAAAAAGGATTAAAGTTAAAAAGTAAACAAAATAACTATTATTATAATATTAAAATAATAAAAGTATAAAAAAACTATATATTATTCATTTCAATTCGTTTATTAATATATAGTAATATTAAAATCACTATTCATTTCAATTCGTTTATTAATATATAGTAATAATAGTAATATATAGTAATAATAATTGTAAATATAGTAATATATAGTAATATATAGTAATAATAATTATTAATTAAAATACAATTTGAGATTGAAAAAGAATATATCACATGATATTAATTGGAATTATTTATTATAAGTTATAAGATTTTTATTTTCATTACTAAAAATTATTTAAATCAATTTTATTACATAATTTATAAATTAAATTGTCGAAACTGATACCAACATTTTATCACTCAAATGGCTGTTGATTTGCTTCGCGAATAACATATCTTCTTTTCAAGAACAATCTTCGCATTCACCTTATCTATCATGTATCGGATATATTAGTTAGTTCTTTTAAAGTTATAACTTTTCTTTTATTGTTTGTGAAGAAACACGTAACTAATTTTAGGTTATTAGTTGGGTTTATGTTTCAAACATGAGGGTTAATCTTCTTAGTCTTTCCTGAGCTCAAGTGTGATTCTTCCTTCCTGCAAAACAGCAACACCGTTAGCTCGTTAAGAGGGGAATATGGGGGTTTCCCTCTTAACCAGACTCCGGCGTGAGAATAAATAACCGTTTTGAGGTTAATAAAGTGTGTGTTAAGAGTGAGAGTAGAGAGAACGGAATGTTTAACCTGTGTATGAAGGTCTCTATTTATAGCCGGAGTGGTGTAGGAGGAGATGGGCTGATGGGCCTTGGGCCAGAAGGTGACAACAAGGAATATCCTCTTTGCCTCTCTGGTGTCGACCGTTAGTGGCTTCTAGAAGATCCTCGGTGCTGGCGCACCTCGATTGGAACCACGTGTCCGGGTTGCCGGCCCTGTTGTCCTTCTGTCATCAGCAGGTAAGTGGAGATCATGGGGCAGTTGTCGCCGCCCCCTGATTGGTGCCACATATGCGTCCTTGTGTACTTGTTAGTTCATGCATCTGTAGCTTCCGTCAGCATTGAGTCATATTTTGTCTGTTTATGTCTTTTGTGAACATTTATGTATATGTATGTATGTACGTAGTAAGACAGCTCAGGGAATGGAACTTATCTGTAAAGATGATGTCCGACGGATGGCATGTGCCACCCGATCGGATGGCCATCCGATCGGATTGCCATCCGACCGGACATCATGCCACTCGACCGGACAGCTCCTATTTCATCCCTGAGTCTGCCTATAAATACCCAACTTGGGTTAGTGTTAGTAACTTTTGGAACTTTGGAAACTCTGTCAAGTCTGACTCTCTACTGGCTCTTGTGTACTTTCATATCATCTTAATAAAAAGATCAGACGGTGTTAAACGTTGAATACTCTGTCGTGTTTCTGTGACTTGATCCATGGATTCCGCACATTGATCGAGGTCAATTCATCCACGTTCGTGAAGAACAGATCCTGTACAAAGGCCTAACAAGTGGTATCAGAGCCACAGGAGGCTGAATCGAGATCTACGACAGCGAATTCACCGGAATATCAGCTATTCTTGCCGATTACAGTCGAATTTCACCGGAAATTTGACGAATTTCTTCACTTTCTATTCATTTCTTGCTGAATTTTTCACTTTTATACCTTAAAAACAAGAAAAACATAAAATTGAACGGGATTTTACGGTTAAAATTTGACGAATTTGTTATCAATCGATTCGCAATCAATCATAGTACAATCCTTCAAGATTTCACAAGAAAATTCCTTCAAAAAACTAAATCAAAATCATCAAAAACCATGTTTAAATGTACGCGTGTGCTGACGTCATCCACTCGCTCGGACAGCTGTCCGAACGGCTTGGCTTAGACTGCGTCATTCTTACTGTTTGCTGACATCATCAGTGTCACTCGATCGGGTTACCACCCGATTGGTGTAACGTTGATTGTTTAAAGTCATTAGCTTACGTCATCATACCACCCGATCGGACAGCAATCCGATCAGATTGGCATTGATTGTTCTTGTTTTCATCTGCTTACATCATCCTGTCACTCGATCGGATTACCACCCGATCGGTGAAGGGTTGAAAAGTCAAAGTTTTTCAAAAGCTTTGGTGTCACTCGTTCGGACAACCACTCGATCGGATTACCACCCGATCGAGTTGCAATCCGATTCGTGAACATCACTTGCCACTTGCCTGTGTCACTCGATCGGATCACCATCCGATTCAAGTGCATCAGTGTGAAACTTTTGAAAATTTCAAAAATTTGTCTAAGTGTTTGAAAACTGTTTCAGGTACTATACAATGGGGGACGATTTTCTAAACCCATTTAGCGACGTATTTGCTTACACCAGCAACACAGGAGATGCCACGTCAAGCAACACAAACAACACTGCTCCAAACCCGAATCCTAAGAAAGCCATTGCTGACTCACTAAGTGTGGATAACGCTTGTGGCACTTATAACAAACTGCCCAAGCTCATGGCAATCAAAGATTACAATAGATGGGCGAGTAGGTTCGAGGACTGGTTGAAGGCATTCGCCTACCAAAGCTGGAAGTGTTTAAAAAATGGTTTCAATATTGGAAGGAGTGATTATGAAAATCTGATTGATACTGAACAAGAGAGCTTTATTGCAGAAAAGAAATGTATTGCATTGCATTGCTACATCAATCCGTTAGGGATGATATCATTTCATTGATCGATTACAAAGATTCAAGAGATTTGTGGGAAAATTAGAAAAGAAGTGTGTAGGAGGAGCAGAAATCGTTAAGAACAAGAAGAAATTATTAAAGAAAGAATTTGATCTGTTCGGTTGTATGAAGAATGAATCGGTTTCAAAGATGATAGAGCGGTTTTTTCACTTAAAAATTGACCTTACGAGATATGGGATTACTTTTACCGAGGAAGAATTGGTCGAAAAATTGATGGATTCACTGCCCGACGAAAAAGATTGGCAGTATTATGCACTACTGTTGAGGAACACAGTGAAGAAATCTGATTTGAAAGTTGATTTGCTGATTGAGAGGTTTGAAAGCCACGAACTGGAGATTAGAAAGACGAAGAAAGTCAACAACACCCCGTATCAACAAAACGTTGATTTGTACTATTGGGGAAGCATGATACCAAAAACTGTGTCACCAAAGACTGCGTTCTCAGCCGAGAACTCAAGCATGCCGAATCAAGTGAATCAAAACAGCAGTCCTGCTCCGAGCAGCGGATATCATGGAGGATCGTCTTCATCTGCTCTAAGCCAACAGCAACAATCTGTTCCGAAAAACATCTTCCAGTGCAACATTGTTGTAAATCTCAACAATTCACAAAACTTTAGCGAAGAAACAGCCAAGCAGCAGATGGTGTTTCTGGCTTCAATCTTGGAATCCTATGAAAGTTTAGTAGCCGGGAAGATCGGGAACACAAACTTGACCAAAGAAGACTATGATCAAATCGACCCCGAAGAAATGGAGTTGATTGACATTAGATGGTGTATGGCAAGTGTTGTTCGAAGGGCTCAGAGGTTCATGGAGATAACCGGAAGACACTCCATCGGTGGACCTTCTACAAAATTGGGATTCGACAAGTCAAAAGTTACGTGTTTTAAGTGCAAGCAGAAGGGGCACTTTAAAAGAAAATGCATGAATGCAGCTTCTGATGAAACGGCCAATCCATTCCATGATGATTATTATAAACAGGCCATTTATCATAAAAACAAATAAGAACCGCCGAGAATGAAACAGATAGAAGAAACTCCTAAAGAAAAGTCAAGAGCCTTAGTAGTTATTCATGATGATAAGGGCTTTGACTGGAGTGATTTGTTACCTGAAGAAGATGCTATGGGTTATGCTTTCATGGCAAAAATTGTGCCATTCAAAGACACTCGAACTGAAGAGGAGAAATACGAGAATAGAAAAATGTTGGCACAGACAATGAAAGATAGACATTATCGAGCCTGGAAAGAGGCTAAGAGTGTAAACAGATGGGATGCTGATCGGGAATGCTAGTTGGACTCTAAAGGCAATATACTTGTTGAACCATCAACACTCATTGTGGAAACACTCATTGAACAAATAGCACAACAGGAAGAAGAGAGACAGAGAATGTGGGCAAGAGAAGCTGAAGAGAAGGAATTAATGTCGAAGAAGGTCGATGATGGGATAATCGACACGACAAAAGAGATGACTGCAGAGAACCTAAAGAAAATGGCAGATAAAGTGCTCACAGCAAAGGAATTAGAGGTAGATTCTAAGTCCGGATCTGAGTCAAAGAGCAAGGTCAGTTCTAATGATTCAACAAATGGGTCAGGTAAGACTGATAAGGCCAAAATTTAAAGTGACTGCAAAAATTGCATGAAAGACTGCAAGGTTTGTAGTACACATGCATATCTCAGTGCTAAAAAGACTGAAGAACTGACTGAAAGAGTCAAAGAAGTTGAAAATCAAATCTTAAGTCGTGATAAACTGGTAAAAGCTTCAAATGACAGATTAAAGGAATTAACTGATAGAATTGAAAAAGATAAAATTGAGGTAGAACGAATTAGGAAAGAAAATGAAAAGTTAATTCATGAAAACCGACAACTTTCTGAAAATCATGAGAAGCTAAAAAGAACGATAAAAGATTCTGATGAGCGAAACAGTAAAACATCCAAAGAAAACCTTCAACTGTCAGGAGTACTTCAGTCGAAAGAAAAGCAAATCAACCAACAATTGGATGAGATTGCTAATCTGAAGCTTCAGTTTCAGGAAGCTAAGATTGAAAACGAACGAATCAATCTGAAACTAACCAGTTACAACTCCGCGAGCTTTGTTCTTTAACACATAGTTCCCAAACCCATTGGGAAGAACAAAGCTGGTGAAGATGTATATTCGGATGGAACTGGGGTTGGGTATCATCAAGTTCCACCGCCAGTGTTGAATAATTTTTCAAAGAAAAAGTCTGGGTTGGTTAATGATGATGAAACAAATGAGATTAAACTTCCAGAAACGATCGATATCACATTCACTTCATCATCCGATGAAGACTGTGTTCAGTCCGAAGTTGTTAAAAATGTGGTTGAAAATGTTTTGAAATCTGACAGTGACTCAACTGAGGACGAAGAATGCTTTTTGAATAATTACATTCCGAAATCAAAATTCAAAAACAACTTAAGTGAAAAACCTACTCTTGTGATGTACAAGATGTCGGGTTCAGATAAGTTGTATTCGGATCTTGAGTTTCCATTAGAGAATGTGAATGTCGACAAGTTGAAAAATGTGTTTAAACTGGTTGAAATTGATGTTTCTGAAATCGAAGGATTGAAACATTCTGAAAGGCAATTGAACTTTGAAAAAGATAAATCTTACTACAAAAAACCTATTGTACCGCCACGTTTTTCTAACAACAACCAAAACAAATGGTCGGGTGGTTATCAGGGTGGTAAGAATAATCAAAGAAGGAACTTTCAAAACAAGAAATTTGTTGAGAAAAAGGTGTTTGTGAAAAGCTCGAGTTCACACTCCGAGCAAGAATCTGAGATTTTTTCAAAATCAAATGAAGAATTCTTTGAGAAGAAGGCCTCACAGCCTCAGACCGAAGGCAAAAGTCGGGAAGTTGATACCCGTACATGCTTTAAGTGCAACAAAGTTGGACACATTGCACGAAAGTGCACCAACTCAAAGTCTAAGTCTGCGGTTGTCGAGAGTCCAAAGAAGAGAGACGACGTAAAAGGCAAAGCTCCAATGATTGTTGAGAAGAAAGTTTTGAAAAATGACAACACCAAAGTTAAAACTGAACCCGTAAAGAAGTTGGTAACTAAAACTGATAAATTTTACAAACGGGTCGCTTCGTCTCAACAAACTTGGAAGCCAAAATCTATTGAAAAGAAAGCAAGTTCTCCAAAACCAAAGGTTTCTGAGTCTGCAAAACAATCATCTTCTACCACACCGGTAAAGATGAATGTTCCTTTGGATTACTATGAGAAGCTTGAGAAACAAAAGTCTACTGCTTCTGAAAAGAAGTATGTCGCAAAGAAAGACCAATCATCTGGTCAACCTACTAAAAATGATTTCTTTTTATACAAAGAGGTTGAGATTGGGTCTGAAGAAAGTTTAAAGATGAATGACAAGAATTTCCCACCTTTATACACCAAAATCACACACATCAATGTCAAGCTACCTGAGTCAAAAGAGGCTTGGGTTGCTTCAAAATCTCACTAAATATTTGTGATATGTGCAGGAGCTTCCGAGATCCATCTCATGTTGGATTATGGATAGTGGAGCTTCTCGGCACATGACAGGGATAAAATCCCTGCTGTACGATGTGAGAGGATTTAACGGAGGTTATGTTGGTTTTGCCGGTAATCAGGGAGGTCGTATCATCGGTGAGGGAACTTTATCTAATGGGATAATCACGTTTGAAAGAGTCAACTACATCGCCGAGCTGGAAAACAATCTTCTGAGCATATCTCAAATTTGTGATCGAATGTATTCGACGCACTTCACGGATAAAGAATGTTTGATCTTCAAGCCGGGGTTTGTCATCCCCGAAGAATGGGTCATCATGAGAGCACCGAGAGTCGAAGATCTGTACGTGTCAGACTCACTACTTCATGTCAAGAGCCACTGAAAAGGAGTCGCAATTGTGGCATCGGAAAATGGGTCACATTCACCTGCGTAAGATGAACTACCTGGTGCACAACGAGTTAGTAAATGGTGTTCACTTGAAGGGTTTCCATCTTGAGGGGGAGTGTATTAGTTGTATCAAAGGTAAACAACGAAAGAAATCTCACCGTGGAAAGAAGATGAACTCTGTCTGGAGGCCGTTGGAGAGACTTCACATGGATCTCTTTAGTCCTGTGAATGTCAAAAGCATAACTGGTGATCTCTACTGCTTAGTTGTCACAGACGACTTTTCGAGATTTTCGTGGGTGACATTCCTGAAGACAAAGGATGAGACATTTGAGAGTTTGATGACGCTTTTCAGAAAGATTGAGAACTTGTACCGAACTCGAATTAGAAGAATAAGAAGTGACAACGGTACAGAGTTTAAGAACAACAAAATGGAAGAATATTGTGATGAACGAGGTATATTGCAAGAATTCAGTGCGCCTTATACTCCGCAACAAAATGGTGTCGCAGAAAGAAAGAATAGGATGCTGATTGAAACGGCCAGGACAATGCTTGCTGATTCAAAGTTACCTGTCAATTTCTGGGCAGAAGCAGTGTCAGCCGCTTGCTATACGCTCAACCGGGTTCTTATGGTGAAAAAGTTCAACAAGACGTGTTTCGAGCTGATTAACTACCGCAAACCTAACCTGAAGTATTTGGAACCGTTCGGGTCTCCCTGCACTGTTCTAGAACCTTATGGCAAATTTGGTCCAAAGAGCATTGAAGGTATCTTCGTAGGTTATGCAAGTCCAATGAGAAGAGTTTTTGTTCCAAGCTTGAAGCGGATCATCGAAGCACATCATGTTGAGTGCCAAGGTTATACAATGCCACCTCAGAAACCCGCCGACTCATGGCGCTTCAATTATGATACTCTGTGGGACTCATTCGAGATAGAGGAAGAACCAGAGTTCTTTGACGAGTTGGATATTCTAAGAGAATATGAAGCAGTACAAGAAAGATTCCCAGCAGAATCTCCGAGACGTCAACGACAAACTTCAAATGATGACGAAGCTGGTCCAAGCAATGCTGGAGAGAATGATGAAGTTCAGCAAACTCCAACATCTTCGAAACATGAACAAGCTCCTATTAATCAGACGACAGTCAATGATAATTCAGAATCTAATGAAAGGCCAACATTCGATCGTGGTGATTCAGAGTCTAAGGGGGAGAAAATCCAGTCTCCAGATCAGACAATTCCTGTCAGTGAACAAGTCGCAAATCAGAACGTTACAAATTTCGAAGGTGAGGTAGATGTTCCAGGCGAGGTGATGCCAAGAACTCTTTCATATCATCCAGAAGAATTGATTATCAGAGAGCTGCAATCAGGCGTCCGCACCAGACGTCAGATTGACCAGGGACTTACTTGCTTTTATACAAAAATTGCTCCTTTACAAACATAGTTTTCACTTAGTTGTTTCATTTCGCAGATTGAGCCGCGAACGTATAAGGAAGCACTAACTGAAGATTCCTGGGTCAACGCAATGCAGGAGGAGCTGAATCAGTTTGAGAAGTTGGGTGTATGGAAACTGGTGGACTTACCTGATGGTCATAGGAAGATAAACACTAAGTGGGTGTTTAAGTGCAAAAGGGATGATCGAGGAGTTATTGTTCGCAACAAAGCTCGACTCGTGGTCCAGGGTTTCAGTCAGCAGGAAGGTATAGATTTCACTGAAGTATATGCTCCGGTTGCTCGACTTGAGGCGATCAGAATCTTCCTAGCATTTGCATCTTGGAAAGGATTTAAAGTATATCAGCTAGATGTGAAGTCGACATTTCTCTATGGTAAAGTGAAGGAGGAGGTATATGTCGGACAGCCACCGGGCTTCACCGACCCAATCCACAAGGATAAGGTTTATCTCTTGGATAAGGTGTTATACGGCTTACATCAGGCCCCGAGAGCCTGGTACGAGACCCTGTCTCAGCATCTGCTTGCCAACAAGTTCATCCGAGGAAAGATAGACGCCACCCTCTTCATAAAAGAAGTCGACGGCCATCTTCTGATAGTCCAGATTTACGTGGATGACATAATTTTCGGGTCTACAAATGAAGAACTTTGCAAAGATTTTGAAAAGGTGATGAAGCCGAAGTTTGAAATGTCATTAATGGGTGAGATGAAGTTCTTCTTAGGGCTTCAGGTTGATAAACTGCCCGAGGGAACGTTCATACATCAGACGAAGTATGTTCACGATGTCTTAGAGAAATTTGGGATGTCTGGGACTGCTCCAACTTCCACCCCGTTAGCGACGAACCATGGAATAAACCCTGATCTCACCGGAGAGAGGGTGGATGAAACGTTGTACCGCTCCATGATCGGATCGCTAATGTATTTGATGGCATCGAGACCTGATATTATGTATCTGACCTGCCTCGTGGCCCGATTTCAATCAAGTCCCAGAGCTTCCCATATGACGATCGTCAAAAGGATATTACGCTACCTGAAAGGAACTCCTAGCTTAGGGTTGTGGTATCCAAAGGATGGCGACTTCACGCTTGAGGGGTACTCTGATTCCGATTTCGGATGCTGCAAAGTGAACGCTAAGTCAACAACAGCGGGATGCCAGTTTTTCGGACCCCGATTGGTCACCTGGAAATGTAAGAAGTAGACCTCTATTGCTTTGTCTACTTGTGAAGCCGAGTATGTATCTGCTAGTAGCTGCTGTTCCTAGATCTTGTGGATCCAGCAACAGATGCGCGACTACGGTTTGCAATTTCTTACCACCCCTATCTTTGTTGATAATGAGGCAGCCATTAACATAACAAAAAATCATGTTCATCACGCTAAAACCAAACACATTGAAATTCGTCATCACTTCATCCGAGACTGTTTCGAGAAGAACTTGATACGAATAGAAAAAATCCACACCGATGAACAAAAAGCTGACTTACATACCAAAGCGTTTGACAAAGCTCGTTTTCAATATCTTTTAAAACTTAATGGTATGAAGTTACTATCGGTTGCGGAGGGAATCATTGGCGTAGATGAAGGTACCACTGTAGATGTTTTTGAAAAGCAATCTGCAATGGTTTGTCGATTTTTTACTTGTTTTGGTATGTAGGGGGAGATAGGTTATATTTTCAGAAAATACAAAAACAATAAAAAATGCAAAATCCCAAAAACATGAGATATTTCAAAATCCAAAAACAATAGAAAACTGAAAAAGAGCTTGTGTAAAAAAGGGGAAATGATAGTACATCAGCTAGACAGTTGCAGTATGCTAAAGAAATGTAAAGTTTAATAGTGTTAAGCAGTCTCGCTGATGATATGCCGATAGGTTTTTATACATTTAGTAAGTTTGTTCGGGATATAAACCTAAATCATTTCTTGCTTATTACGTGGGGAACATCTCTCGGATATATAGGTAACCCCTGAAATCCTGTTTGAAAGACTATTTCTGACATACTAGGTCTATGTGCGTAATGATATCTGGGGTATTATACCAGGACTTCTGATTTTGCGGAAGCAATAGCCTAGTCCTCGTATAATACTTTGCACTGCTTTATTCATAAAGCTCACCCTCAGCATAAAAAAATGATGAAACATCAAAAAATGCTAATCATGTGCTGTTGAAGAAAAGATCCCCAAACGAGACACACCGAAAGTCGAGCCATCATCTCTCTGTCTGAACGGAAGTTCTAACCTGAGCTCTCATGGCCTCGCATTACCCGTTTACAGATATCATTATTGTACGTTCACCTGTAAGACTGAATATAGAAAGTCTGGATACGGGAGTATATTCTGAGGTGGGACACGTGTATAAGTTAAGTGCTTAAAACACTAATTTGTATCCTGAACAGATTGAAATTTGTGTGAAAATTTAAATTGGATCAGTATATCGGCAATCACTGTGAATTGTTTAATGCTAAGTATGTTATCAAAGCTTAACGGTACTAGTAGCTTGTCGGCAGCTGATATGATTCCCTAACACGCTCACCAAAAATATATTTGTAAATAGTTTACATTTTCTGTATTTCATTTCATTTCAAGTTTAGCATTTAAAATCCCAAAAAGATTTCATCGCTTTCTAGTCTAGAAACTTTCTTAAAATTCCAAAAAGATTTTATATTTCTGCTTTGTTTTATCGACAAACCAAAGTGGAAAGCTGATCTTCAGACTCACAGTTTTGAAGCAGATGCAGGAAGTTTCTGAGCTGGTCAGATGGGTTGGGAGCTTATCTTGTTAAAACCTGGGAAAATGTAAAGTCAATGCAAGTTCATTAAGTTGAAACTTGTAAATTTCAGAAAAATGTTTGAAAAAGATTGAACAAAAAGTCAGTATGCTTTGTTTCGGGTCAACCAAGGTCATTAAGTTGGACTTGGTCGGCAAAATTAAGTGCCTAGGGTCATTAACTTGGACCTAGATACTAAGTGGATTTCTAAAAACTAAGAAAAATGTCAAAAAGTCAAAAAGTCAAATGGTCAAAGCTGTAAAAGTCAAAGAGGTGTGCTTGACTCGGGCAGCAACCCGATCGGACAGCAATCCGATTCAAGGTCCCCTATAAATAGTTGGTCAATGATTCTAGTCAAACTTTTCAACTCGTTCGAGCGACCATACTATTCTTTCTCACACTCTTGCTTTCTGTCTTTGATTTTCACTCTTTTTCTTTGCACAAGAACATTAGATCGTTGGTTTGCACAACCTTCTCAATGGCAAAGGTATGTTTTCAAGATCTAAATCTGTTAAAATTGATGTTTTTGTTATCTGTTCTTCACGACGTCATCTGTTCGGAGCTTAAATGTTAGATCTAGGCAGATTTAAGTTGTTTTGATAAAATCTGAGCACTAGGTTTTGGTCGCAATGATTAGATCTTCAAGTTTACTGTCTTGATTTATGCATAAACATGTTAAAATCCATAGATCTGAGGATAGAACGAGTCGGCAGTCGGAGAGGCTTTTGTCAAATTAGCCACTATTTAGGCCGAGTTAGAACATGATGAACATAGGGTTTTGATCGTGCTTGAATTCTCTACATAGATCTATGTTCAATTTGATGTTTTACCTTAGAAAATTTTGATGTTCATATTTTATTCAAGATGTTCTTCAACTGTTCTTGGAACGAGGTGCAACTCGATCGGGTGGCAATCCGATCGAGTGACCACCTAATTCTATGCATGATGATTTGATAAGTTTTCTAAGTGTATGTTTCTAGGAATCTGTGCCATAATTTTTAAACTGTTTAATGCCTTGAAATCTGTGCCTTCAAATGGTAAAAAGTTGCCTTGGAAAGTTTGGCAACCCGATCGGGTGGCAATCCGATCGGGTGGCAACTCGTTCCAAAGACATTCATTCACTGTTCATGGATAGAGTGGCAATCCGATCGGACAACCCTCTTATCCACATTATTGTGTCTTGGAATTTGTGCACTCATGACATTGATCGAGTGGCAATCCGATCGGGCGGTAATCCGATCAGACAACCACTAAATGACAAAACATTTCAAGAAGTTTCAAAATTGCCAAGAATCAAGTGGCAACCCGATCGGGTGGTCATCCGATTCAAAACATTCACTCAAAGAGTTGACTGGTCAAAAGTTTATATTTGCATGTCACATGAATCGAGTGGCAACTCGACCGGGTGGCAACCCGATCGAGTGGGCATCCGATTCAAAATGATGTTGACTATGTTGACTTCTTCATTGCACAAAATGGTAATCCGATCGGACAGCAATCCGATCGGACAGCCATCCGACCCTCAGTACTAGCACATAGAGAATGTTTCCAGAGTTAGAAAATTTTGAAGTTTTTTCAAAATTTTGATCATTCATCTTTATGTCTTGAACTTTGAGCAAATGATCAACAATGAATATTTTTGCAGGGAAAAGGTTCTGATTGGGACAAGTCACACAACGTATATTGTCTACTAGATACAGTTTATACAGATAAAACTGTGGTTGAGATTATAGGCAAGTTTTTAAGAGAAAGCAGGATTGGTAAAGCCTTAACTGATAAGACCATAGTGTATGAATCTCATGTGAGACGATTTTGGAACTCAACGAGATATGAAGAGAAAGATAAGTTGATATACTCAGCAGTAAGGAAGAAGGATGAGAATGGATAAGATGTGGATTTGGAAATAAAGTTTGGTGTTGAAGATCTTAGACGAGTGTTGGAGCTAGGAGACAGTGATGATGATCCTACCATCATTCCAGAACGTTTATGTAAAGGATTATGGTGCAGGATGGGATTAACAGGTCACATCAATGGAAAAATGATAAAAACAATGTTCAGTCATGCTTACAAGTTCATGATTCACTGTGTGGTACATGCTCTATCTCACAGGAAGGGAGAATACGACGAAACATCTGATTACATCATGAACATAATCACATGCCTAGTGTTAAACAGGCCATACAATGTTTCACATGTGATTTTTGAATACTTGAAAGAAAATATCAGGGCTGGAAGTGGAAAGTACATCATGTATCCAAGGTTCATCATGATGATGATTGACGATCAATTCAAAGACATTCCGAAGGATGCTAATGATGTGCTAGATCTAAGGAACATGACACCTGGAACGATAACCAGATTGATTAAAGGACCTGAAACCAATGCTAAGGAAATGATATGCAGAATTAGCAAACCAGCTTATGTAGCTCCAGAGAATGATAAGTGGAGACATCAGAATAGTGATTCTGATAATGAAGATGAAAAGATGAGTGGAATAGTTGAGAAGAAAACTAGATGGTGGTTTGTGAGAGATGGAAAGAGGAAAAGAACACCGAAGACGTCTCTAGTAGTTTCTATTCCTACAGAGACAGCACTGAAGATTGTAGTAAAGGGTATAGTGAAAGGGGGAGTCATAAGGTAGTTAGAATTTTAAAATTGTTATATGTTTCTAATGAATTTGTCAATGCTTGTTTTGCAGGACCTTCAAAAGAACCATGTAGGATCGTATTCGGACCCGAACGAGTCTATCAGAAGAGCTTTTCTCAGTTTGAGCGGCGGAAACAAACAAACTGAGTTCAATTCAGCGAGTATACACTTTAAACTGTCGATTTGTATTTATTGAATAACTTTTACAATGACTCGACACTTCGGCAGCACTTCGTTGCAAACCGGAAGACTAACTTCTGATTTAGCTCCAAATGACCCTATATATAGGGATTCTGATTTAGCTCGAAATGACAAGGTGTCATTTCGAGCGGAATCAGACATTAAAACTTTCGAGCGGAATCAGAACTTATATGTGATTTAGCTTGAAATGACAAGGTGTCATTTCGAGCGGAATCACCCCTAAAAATCACTATCTCGATTCTCGTGCCCTAACTCTATACAAGACTCGATACAAGACGTAGACGACAGACGGATGCACCAACAAACTCCCCCTCGGATGTTGACGGAGTCTTCAGTGTCGAGTCTTCGGTTGTCAAACCTTCAGTCTTTATCAGTCTTTGTGCTTCTCTCCGAAGTATTCTTCATTGTAAGCATCCACAATCAATCTCTTTCTCTTTCTTCCAGAATCTCAATCTAGCTCTGAGCTCTCTCTTGATGTCCTCCGACTCCCCCTCTCACTAAGCTGGGATCGTAGTCTGGAAATCACCATCTTCTCAGACATCTGAATCTGGATTTGGTCAATCTTCATATCTGCAATTCTATACCACACACATAAGTTTCTCAAAGATTAAATCTTTAAAATTTAGAAACCATTTGCACGAAACATTCAAAAAATGATTTATTCTCTGCAAACCACTTGTAAAAACTTCTTCATACACTCTCTCCCAAACCTGTTCATCAATTTAGCACTTGGAATTTTGAATGTCAGCCTTCCAACAACAGTTGTCGAAAATCTTTTTGGATTTTTACAAAAATTTATGCTAAAACACACTAAAATCTTTTTGGGATTTTTGAATGAGAATGCAGTAAAGAAATATATACAAACAATATTTTTGTGAGTTCGTGCAAGAGGATCATATCAGTTTATGAGACCAATCACCAACACCGTTAAGCTTTAAACATTTTAAGTTCTAAACAATTCACATAGATTGACGATATTGTTATCCACTTAAACTCAATCTAAAAACTTTCGAAATGCTTACCGATACGTTAAGGTATATTAATTTGCACTAAATTCTTATGGACCCCACGATCTCAGCATATCCCCTCATCATGCAATACACTGACTCAAGTAATGCCTTTAAACTTTTATCAACTGTGATTTGTGCGAAAATAAAGCAGAATGTTTAAACATTAACAATCAGGTCGATACTTCCGTATACGCAGAGAAAGTCCAATGTTTAAACCAAATAAGAAAAATAAAACAAGTTGAAGTTGTTTAGACTTTAACCACCAGGTCGATACTTTCGTATACGCAGAGGATGTCCAATGCTTAAACAAAATAAAGAAATAAAACAAGTTTAAATCTTTGCAAAATAAAATGCACAATCACAGTGACTTTTTAGCAAAGTTGTGAAAGTTCACAAACTTAACCAGTTTTATGTCTTTCGACAATCAGCGATTACTGAGTAGGCACACAGTCAAGAAGGACAAAACTAAGTACTATGCTTTTGACCATGTTTCCCACTAGAACTATGCCTTTTCATTTAAGTTTGTATCGTTATCGCAAATCTACTAGTCTAGCTGAGCCTACCGTCACATCTTTAGTGAGACCGTTTATCACATTTTGACTTTCCATTTCTTTAGCATGTTGTGACAGTCCACTGATGTACTATCATTTCCTCTTTTTCACAACAAAACTCATTTTTGATTTTATCATGTTTTTGGATTTTTCAAATTTTCAAATGTTTTTGGATTTTCTGAAATTCTTACTCCCCCTAAAATGCAAACACATTTTAGGAAATTTGAAAACAAACCATACAAGAACATGACAACTGATATTGAATTGCCTCAATTCTCCATCCACTTGGCATAAACAATCAGAACTCCCCCTCACAACAAACTGTTTTCCCATTATGATCTCAAAACACTTAAGTTTGTTTTAATCAAAATGGTTTTTCCGGAAAATTAGTTTTGTTGATTTTACCATTTGTAGGTTCGGGAAAAAACTCATCACATTGTTTACCAGCACTTTTAAATGATAGTTAAATCAAGTTCAACTTAATGACCTTCATTAACCACTTGTAAGATCAAATATCAAACATTTTCAACCAATCATCATCTGTTGGTTGAATTCTCAAGGTGCCGATTCCTACTCCTCACTTACCAACCTGGGAGTTCCGGCAATTCATACTTTTCAATTTAAAATATTCAAAAAACTTTTTAAAGAATAATGCCGATTCATGCTCCGCGATTACCAACTTGGGAGCTCCGGCAAGTCAGGTTTTTACTCTTTGAAAAATATATCCACCCAAGCCTTACCTTCCTTGGGTGTAACAACCTCTTCTTCATCTTTATTTTCAACAGACTTGTGAACATTCATTTTGGAAGCATAGAATTCTTTAACTCCTTTGACCTTACCATCAACCATTTTTCCAAAAATGTGTTTCACATTTCTGTTGAAAGCCTTATCAACATCAAATTTCTTCTTGTCAGAATAAAATTGATTTGAAATTTCAACGTTTTCAACTTTCTTCTTAAAATTTTCAGCCCGCAGAGGTGGAAAATTCATATCATCCACATTCGGAACTGATTTCTCAACCTTTTCTTTAACAACTTTTAGCTCCTCTGATTTTGTGGAATCAGATTCATCACCAGAACTGTTTCCAGAACCCTTAACAACCCATTTTTGATTTTTCAGATTTTCTTTTCTTTTAACCACATTCTTTGAACATTCACCAATCTCAAAGGTTGAATTTTCAAAGCCTGTAAATTTTCTGGTTGTAAGTTCAGTTTTTTCAACAACTTTTTCTTTGAGTTTACCAGAGACTCCCTGTTTTGTTTGTATTGCCTTAGGACAATTCCTGGCAATATGACCAACTATTTTACACTGAAAATAGGTTCTCGTCTCTGTAGTCTTCTGAGCAATACTTTTCTTCACTTCTTCTTGCTTTTTGGCAAGGAATTCTTTGTTTGTCTGCTTTCTGAATGCTTGCTCTTTCTCATCTTCTAAAGATTTTCCTGAAACAAACACAGTTTTTGGTTTATAAACTTTTTCATTTTTATGATTTTTCGGTTGATTAACTCCAAGACCTTTCTTTTTGACATTACCATTATGGTTTGGTTTCTTTTGAAAACTATAACCACAATTGTAACCCATTTTCTTGTTAATTCTTTGTTGATCTCTTGAAGTGTATTGTTTAGGTTTTCCAGTAAGATTTAAATCTTTTATTTCAGAAATATTAATTTCTGTAATTTTGAAAACCTTTTTAATCATTTCAATTCTAACACTTCTTATTGGAAAAATCTCATCAGAATATAATTTGTCAGAATCTTTCAAAGTATATGCTACTTTGACCGGTTCGTCATTCAAATTAGATTTTGATAGCAAAAATTCCTTATCATAAACCCGTTTGTCCTTTGTGATTGTTGACTTTGACTTATCGGACTCAGACTTTGACTCGGATTTGGACTCCGGTTTTGACTCCTCTATGTCATCTTTGTCTAACAACTGATCAACCACACTTTTTATCAACTTGGACTCATGATCAGTATCGGACGATGTGAACATGATATCAAGATTTTCTGGTAAGTTATCTGACGACACAGACTCCCACTATAAGTTAGTTGCTTTTTTTATACTTTCGAAATTTGGATTTCGAGGAGAATATCCATTTTCGACCGGGGGCGGACATCTATTGTAGACAACACTTGGTTTCTTACCAGAAATTTCTACTTCATCCTCTTCTTTTGTCTCGGACTTCTTTTCTTCTGAAATCTTCGCTTCCTCAAATGTCTTCAATCTTTCAACGATCGGGTAAATCCTGTCAACAACAAAAGTAGAACATGAGTAACTTTTCAATAAATTGTTGACTCTTTCAGTTTCAATCTTTTGTGTTGCCAGTTTCAATTCTAGCTCAGCACACTTCTCTGTGTAATAGTTGACGTCATCAAGCTGTCTCATGTAAGCTCCTTTGAGTGTATTCAATGCAACATCTTGTTCACTATTTGAATCAGTGTACTTGTTAATCTCTCTGTTCAAAGTATCATAAGATTCTTTCAATCTTTTTATATTGTGTAGCAGCTCGTTGTTTTGCATGATCAAAGAATCACAATTCAAACACTTTTCAGGAACTTTGACTGCTTCAGTATCAACTTTGATTTCAAATTCCGAAACATCTTTGACTGTTCTTTTCGTTTGGAAAAACTCAGCTCTTTTCTTTTTCTCGGCTTCAGCTTCAGCTTTTAACCTTTCTTCTTCTTCTTCCTCTTCTTCAATTTTTCTCCATTTTTCCTCTTCAGCTTCCCTGACTTTTCTGTATTTTGCAGCCCAATACTCATCATAAGCATTAGCAATAAAGGCTTTACCATTTGACATCTCTTTGGACATCTCTTTGGCCATGAATTCTTGGTCTGGGCAAAAATTGTCCCAACTGAAACCTTCAGGCAATCTTTCATCATCTTGATCTGCCAAACACACTTTGCTGTCTGTTGGAATGTATTTATCCCAACTGAATCCACCATCCTTTCCCGGATTAACCAGACATGCTCTCTTTGAATCTTCAATTTCTTTTCTACCATGTGCAGTTTGAGCCTGATGTGGTGCCTGATATGGTGCCTGTTGTTGTTGATATGGCTGTTGTGTGACTTGATGATAAATCGCCTTTTTGTAATAATCGTTGTTTCCGAAAGGGTTTTGAGCTCCACTCGCTTCTCGATTTGTGCACTCTCTCTTGAAATGCCCCTTTTCCCTGCAACGAAAACAAGTAACTTTAGACTTATCAAAACCTAAAGTTGAAATATGTGCCTCAGGAAAATCATCTCTGCCTGTGATTTGTTTAAAATTGTTGACTCTTTCAGTTTCAATCTTTTGTGTTGCCAGTTTCAATTCTAGCTCAGCACACTTCTCTGTGTAATAGTTGACGTCATCAAGCTGTCTCATGTAAGCTCCTTTGAGTGTATTCAATGCAACATCTTGTTCACTATTTGAATCAATGTACTTGTTAATCTCTCTGTTCAAAGTATCATAAGATTCTTTCAATCTTTTTATATTGTGTAGCAGCTCGTTGTTTTGCATGATCAAAGAATCACAATTCAAACACTTTTCAGGAACTTTGACTGCTTCAGTATCAACTTTGATTTCAAATTCCGAAACATCTTTGACTGTTCTTTTCGTTTGGAAAAACTCAGCTCTTTTCTTTTTCTCGGCTTCAGCTTCAGCTTTTAACCTTTCTTCTTCTTCTTCTTCTTCTTCTTCCTCTTCTTCAATTTTTCTCCATTTTTCCTCTTCAGCTTCCCTGACTTTTCTGTATTTTGCAGCCCAATACTCATCATAAGCATTAGCAATAAAGGCTTTACCATTTGACATCTCTTTGGACATCTCTTTGGCCATGAATTCTTGGTCTGGGCAAAAATTGTCCCAACTGAAACCTTCAGGCAATCTTTCATCATCTTGATCTGCCAAACACACTTTGCTGTCTGTTGGAATGTATTTATCCCAACTGAATCCACCATCCTTTCCCGGATTAACCAGACATGCTCTCTTTAAATCTTCAATTTCTTTTCTACCATGTGCAGTTTGAGCCTGATGTGGTGCCTGTTGTTGTTGATATGGCTGTTGTGTGACTTGATGATAAATCGCCTTTTTGTAATAATCGTTGTTTCCGAAAGGGTTTTGAGCTCCACTCGCTTCTCGATTTGTGCACTCTCTCTTGAAATGCCCCTTTTCCCTGCAACGAAAACAAGTAACTTTAGAGTTATCAAAACCTAAAGTTGAAATATGTGCCTCACGAAAATCATCTCTGCCTGTGATTTGTTTAAACTTTTCAGCCCTTCTCAACACACTAGCCATGCACCATTTAATATCCATCAATTCCATTTCCTCGGCATCAATTTGATCGTAATCCTCTTTCGTGAGCATTGGATTTCCGATCCTCCCTGCAACTTAGCCTCCATAGGATTCAAGCACAGTCACCAACAAAGACATGTGACTTTTTGCAACTTCCTCAGTATAATTCTGATCATTCTCAAGTTTTAAAGCAATGTTGCATTGAAGAACTTTGCCACTCTTTGTCGTAGAAAACTGTGGATCATAGGTTGGAAATGAAGAGAATCCTGTTGTGCTACTTGATCCCTGAGATGCATTTTCAGAAGAACCTTTTGCATTATAAGCAGTTTCAACCTTTGGAGAAAGATTTGTTTTTTCACTAACACCACTCTTAAAATACAAACCAATATCCTGTTCTCCATCATAGTTCTTCATCCTGGCGATCTTTCTCTGCTCCATCTCTTGAGCTTCCAGATGTTTGATGAACTCACCCAGTGTTAATTTTTTATATTCTTTCCGATTGTTTCTCAACATCATCAGGCTTGTTCCCCAAGTATCATGTGGTAATGCATCAACAAGTTTCTCAATCAGCTCATCAGTATCCTTTTTGATCCCTAATTTCGTCATATTTCTCACCAAGTTACAATATCTCTCAATAATTTGTTTGGTATTTTCAGATTTCAACCCACGAAATAGATCAAATTCTTTCTTCATGAGAGACATCTTGGTTTTAAGCATATCATCACTTCCTATAGACTTTGCTTCCAATTCAGTCCAGATTGAATATGCACTTCCATCATGTTGAAGCAAAATCAAAATGTCCTCTTTAATTGCTTGTTGAAGCAAACTCACCATCAATTTCTCATCTCTATACTTCTTTTTCTCATCAGCACTCATGTCTCTGATTGTTAACTGAATACCATTCCTTGTGGGCCTTTCATATGGGACTTCAGTGTGTTCCCAAGCATCCAAGTGATAAGCTTCAACCCAATTTCCAAAGCGTTCGGACCAACCATTGTAATCATCAATATCCAAGAGCTTAGGCGGTTTCTGTGATGTCCCCGTTTCATTTTCAAGTAATGTAGTCTGAGTAATGTTCATAGGACCAGCAAATGCATTATAAAACTCTTTATCCATGATTCAAATTTTAAAAGTTCACAAATTCCAAGTTCAAGCGAAATAGCAACTTAACACACTAATCTTCTGATTCCGCTTGAAACTCAAGCGAAATAAGAACAACTTGGAGCGGAATCAGCTTTTGAGCACAAATACTGATTTCGCTTGAAACCACTTTTAAGCAAAATAGATCAACTGAAGCGGAATCTCGGATTTAGTAACTTGAAGCGGAATCAGCAAAGATTTTGAAGCGGAATCAACTCTTTGCAACTTGGAGCGAAATCAACAATATCCTGAAGCGGAATCAACAAGTATGTTGGAGCTGAATCACAAGTATAGTAGTCTGGAGCGGAATTAGACTGAACTTTCAAGCTATTTCAGGCGGAATCAACTGACATTTTCAAGCTGAACCACGTTTCAAGCGAGATCAGCAAAGTATTTCAAGCGAAACCTCAACTGAAGTGGAATCAAGTCAAATCTTTCAAGCAGAAAGCTGATTTTGAGCGGAAACAGCAAGAAATCTCAAGCGGAACCCCTGGATTTCAAGCGGAATCAGCAAAAAATGATGCTGATGTCATCATGTGCACGTTGATTTTCAAGCGGAACCTCAAAAATAACCAGTTTTAGTTCGAATTTGGACATGAAACTTCTAAGGCTTTGTTATCTATCAAATCCGAGCAATGTGTCAAAATCTGAGCCAATTCTGACCGTGAAATGATGTTCAGATTGAAAAAGAAAGATGTAGAAACAGAATTCACAGCGGAATTGTATAGAACTCTTCCTCCTGAGCTCTGATACCACTTGTAGGATTGAATTTGGACCCGAACGAGTCTATCAGAAGATCTTTTCTCAGTTTGAGCGGCGGAAACAAACAAACTGAGTTCAATACAGCGAGTATACACTTTAAACTGTCGATTTGTATTGATTGAATAACTTTTACAATGACTCGACACTTCGGTAGCACTTCGTTGCAAACCGGAAGACTAACTTCTGATTTAACTCCAAATGACCCTATATATAGGGATTCTGATTTAGCTCGAAATGACAAGGTGGCATTTCGAGCGGAATCAGACATTAAAACTTTCGAGCGGAATCAGAACTTATATGTGATTTAGCTTGAAATGACAACGTGTCATTTCGAGCGGAATCACCCCTAAAAATCACTATCTCGATTCTCGTGCCCTAACTCTATACAAGACTCGATACAAGACGTAGACGACAGATGGATGCACCAACAAACCACAACAAAGGTTGGTGGATGAGCCAGTGTTGGATCCATCAAGCATACCACTAGAAGATGTTGAGTTGGCTAAAGCAACATTTGAACAATATCTACAGCACACAGCAGCTGTAACTCAGAAAGATCAAGGTTCAAGTGTTCAAGCTGAGAGTGTCAAAGCTACAGAGCCTGAAGGTGTGGTTCGTGATGATTCAAGCGAAGCTGATTCAGAGTCCACTGAGACAGAGTCAGAACTAGATCCTTCTACACTTGGAAGAGGTAAAGCTCAGTTGAAGAAAAAGCCAACAAAGAAGGAGAAGGCATCTGATGAAGAGGATTCTACCTACGTGCCACCTGAAAAGGCAAAGAAGCTAAGAGCAAAATGAAAAGCAGTTCAATCAGGAGTGATTCCTAGGAGTGTACGCGCAAAGAAAGCTGGTGCTACATTGCCTAAAGATAAAGATGGAAAAAGTGAAAAGCATGTTGCAACTTCAAAGGTTCAAGAAGCTGAAAAGGCTCAAAGTGTTGAAACTCCAAAAGCTCCAAAGATTCAATCACAAAGTGTTCCTGAGGTTGAAGTTCAAAAGAAAACAGTTGGTGATGATTATGTTGAAATCACGGGGTATAAAGCAGCTACACCACCACCACCTCCACCACAAGATCAACCGAATCCAGATATTCCTGAATCCTCTCAACAAAAGAATACAACTTTTGATAATCTATTTGGAGAGCTTCCCCATGCAACTGGGGTATATAGAGAAGATATTCCAGATGAAGATTATGATATGTTCAACAATGAAGCTGTGAAAGAATTGACAAAGAAAGTTGGTGAACTTGAAAAAGAAAAAGACAAAGCTGTTGCTGAGCGAGATGTGCCGAAGAAGCAGGTTGAGGAGTTAATGAAAGTTAACGAAGAAATCAAGATTGTCATGATAAAGCAACAAGAAAAGCTAAAGAAAGTGAAAGATGGCAATCATGACAACTCACAATTGTTTGAGATTCTTTCGGCAGAAAATGTTGAGATGCGTCAAAAGATGAAGAATCTGCAAGATGTGAATCAAACTTTAAATCAGCTTTTGAGCAAAATCAATGAAGCTTCGTCAAATGAAATGAAAGCGATGAAGTTGGAGATGGAAGCTATGAAGGCTAACAAAGTGATGAAAAATGAACAGCTCTACATGTTATACTTTGTTATAGAAAGTCATCTGAACATTGATGTTCATGCTGCTTTCAACAATATTAAAGTCAAAAGAGCTGAAGAATGCAAGATTGAGAGAGAAAGAGAGTTGGCTCAAGAAGCAACTCAAAGAAGAAAAGGGTTGGTATTTGATACTGAAGAAACTCTTGGATCTTCAAGTCAACCTGAAGCAGGAGGTTCTTCAAGTCAACCTGAAGCAGGAGGTTCTTCAAGCCAAATTGATAAAGAAATGGTTGATGCTGAAGCAAATCCTATGGGATTCGTGCTTGTTGGAAAGTCTTCTACATCTTTAAATTTTGATGACATCTTTCGTTGAGTACTTGCTGAGCAACGGAGAAAGAAATCTAAAGAACAAAAGGTGTTATTGCTTAAATGGAAAGACGAAGATAAAGAAGAGGAAGAGATAGTAGAGGAAGAAACAAATTTAGATGATGATTTGTTTGAAATTGACAACTATCCTGAAGGTGATGATGATGATGATCAGGGTGCGTCTGGGTTGTTGATAGTGAATCCAAATGATCAATAAAGAATTGAATATTTTCTGAACGATGAAATCAATGAACAAGAAGATGATGATCATCAAGAAGCCTCTACATCTGGCAAAAATCATGTCGATCAGGTATTCCTCACTCAGCCAACTGTGATTTATTTACATGCTCAAAATGAAGGGGAGCTAGAGATACCGAGGTCTAGGGCGGAAATGTTAGAAGAGCTGGGCTTGGATGATGGGAAATTCAAGTTTGATATTGAAGATGAAATTCCTCCAGCACCAGAAAAAGAATATGAATTTGTTTATGCCCAAGAAGCTGATAAGTATGATCAGGTGATTGTTGAAGAAGCCTCTAACTCATCTGATGAGGAAACAGATTTTCACTACTCCGGTGTAGATGAAACGTTTCCATCATTTGCTGAAATGTTCAAAGATCAAAACGAAGATGAGATCAGGAGAAAGATTGTTGAGAAGATTTCAACTGAAGGTGTGCCAAAGACCATTCCTTGAGAGACTCTTGCTGAAGAGAGAAAGAAATGGTTTAAGGTGATGCCAAAGGAAAGAAAGTATATAAGGCCACTTCAGTATTTCACGCACAATAAAGACATTTCGTGGGGAGATGTTCTTTCATGGGGTTATCTAGAAGACCTACAGGTGTATGCTATTCGACGGGAGTAGGGGGTACAATATTTTGAGTTTCTGTCGGACATTAAGACCCTCCCGTGGTGGGATGTAGATGAGTTGTTTCAGATAAAGAACATCAAGCAGTTCTATTATGGTTTGGAAGTGAAGCAACACGATCAACATCTGTGGGAGTATGTGAAGCAGCAGGCTAAGGATGGATATCCTGATTGGAAGCCACAACGTCCAAAGCAAATTGTGACTATCTTGGAAAACGGAGAAAAAGATATAACTTTGGATGTTAAGCCTCCACGGTGTTTGAAGAATATGCCACTTCGTGCTATGGAACAAGATTTCCATGAAGAGTTTCAAGGTTGGTTATACAATCCTAGCACAGCGGAAGCGGTAATTTCTTTGTTTGACAAGTCTAAAGGGGAGTCAAGGAGAATCTGCATACTAGACCCGATGTGGCTAGTAAACTGTTCAAAGAAAGACATTGATTGCTTGTTCTACAACAAGATTGTCTATGAGAAGCCTGAAAAAGTTCAAGCAATGCAGTACCAAAAGATCGTGGATGTGTGCTTTGCTCAAGACATCAACTCCGGCAGGTATTGGAAGTCTAATTGGAGAGACTTGGAGATTGATGAGTTTCTAAAGAAGTATAAGCGAGAGCAAAGATTCAAGGCTATATCAGAGAAATCTGCAAAGATGGAAAAGTTCAAATGGATGAGACCGCCGCCAATGGATCAAACGCCGATCGAAAAAGAAGAAAATAAGATTCCCAAGTGGGACAGAAAGCGTGATGGTGATCCGGTATACAGGAAATGGTGGATTGAAGAGGGAAGGCCTCTGAGACGTAGAATGTTAGAAGAAAAAGCTAAGAAGAGGAGACAGAGGGCCAAGGAATGAAGGCGTAATAGAAAGGAATGAAGACTATGCTGAAAGGAACTGCAGCTACATCCGAGGGGGAGTCTGTTAGTTCATACGTCTGTAGCTTCCGTCAGCATTGAGTCATATTTTGTCTGTTTATGTCTTTTGTGAACATTTATGTATATGTATGAATGTACGTAGTAAGACAGCTCAGGGAATGGAATTTATCTGTAAAGGTGATGTCCGATGGATGGCATGTGCCACCCGATCGGATGGCCATCCAATCGGATTGCCATCCGACCGGACAGCATGCCACTCGACCGGACAGCTCCTATTTCATCCCTGAGTCTGCCTATAAATACCCAACTTGGGTTAGTGTTAGTAACTTTTGGAACTTTGGAAACTCTGTCAAGTCTGACTCTCTACTGGCTCTTGTGTACTTTCATATCATCTTAATAGAAAGATCAGACGGTGTTAAACGTTGAATACTCTGTCATGTTTCTGTGACTTGATCCATGGATTCTGCACATTGATCGAGGTCGATTCATAGTCTGAGGGGGAGCAAATCCAGTCTCCAGATCAGACAATTCCTGTCAGTGAACAAGTCGCAAATCAGAACGTTACAAATTTGGAAGGTGAGGTAGATGTTCCAGGCGAGGTGATGCCAAGAACTCTTTCATATCATCCAGAAGAATTGATTATCGGAGAGCTGCAATCAGGCGTCCGCACCAGACGACAGATTGACCAGGGCCTTACTTGCTTTTATACAAAAATTGAGTCATATTTTGTCTGTTTATGTCTTTTGTGAACATTTATGTATATGTATGTATGTACATAGTAAGACAGCTCAGGGAATGGAACTTATCTGTAAAGGTGATGTCCGACGGATGGCATGTGCCACCCGATCGGATGGCCATCCGATCGGATTGCCATCCGACCAGACAGCATGCCACTCGACCGGACAGCTCCTATTTCATCCCTGAGTCTGCCTATAAATACCCAACTTGGGTTAGTGTTAGTAACTTTTGGAACATTGGAAACTCTGTCAAGTCTGACTCTCTACTGGCTCTTGTGTACTTTCATATCATCTTAATAGAAAGATCATACGGTGTTAAATGTTGAATACTCTGTCGTGTTTCTGTTACTTGATCCATGGATTCCGCACATTGATCGAGGTCGATTCATCCACGTTCGTGAAGAACAGATCCTGTACAAAGGCCTAACAATACTTTTTGTCTCCTGTACGATGGTTAATCATGGAGCACTGGGTACATCCTGCTGGACGCTGATTGGCTCATTTTTCTGCCACCTGTACCTTTGATGCTTCATGAAGTGGCCCTGCACCGCCACCCTTGCGCGACCCTTGGTGTGTGTCCAAGCAGTCGGCGCGAGGCTCAGGGGTTGAGGGCCCTTATTCAGAATACTAAGGGTGGAAACTGATTTTATGCCTTGCTTGAACCTCGTGCGCGGCTTAGGTGTTGACAAAGTAGCTCGCACGAGGTCTGCAGAATATTCAGATTAGAGAATAAGGAGTATGGTTCAGCGCGCGACCTGATTGGTCTGCGCGGCTTTTGGGACCATACCCCTTCAAGTCCCCCCAGTCCAGTTTTGCTTCCATGCGCGTAGTAAGTGGTTGGAGCTCTGGAATCAGAAAAAAGAAAGTGTGTTGGTCTTTTAAAGTTTTTGTTAGGTCTTGGTTGATGGTGCACGTGTAAGTGGTTGTCGATTACTACGACGCGGCTACGAGGCTTGTCTATTGATAGTTGTTTCTTTTGAGGGTTAGCGCGCAAGCTCATTGGCTAATGATGTATGCGGCGCGGTCCTTGCTAACTTCTGCATGAAGTTTTATAGTAAAATTAGGCCGGAAAACTCTCAAAATTTGAAATCTGACAAGTTGGTGCAAATGTCGTTGATGGCGACGGTTGAGTTGACTGCTGACACGGCGATCATCATGCTGTCACTGACGGTTCACCTTTTGTCAGGCGAGTGAGGCCCACGCGCGCATGGTAACTGTCACTCCTAGAATCCCGCCTTACGTGGCGATTGATGATTGGTTACGCGCGCGGTGATCTCGGCACGTTTACCCATCGCATTAAATGCGATGGGTATATATACTCGACGATAGAGAGAGATTTGCACATCTTTCTCTTTGCATCCTTTTTTCTTCTCTCTCTGTTCTTCAAATCTTCTTTGAATCTTCAAGAATTTCTTAAGAGTCTTCAAGTTTTCCCAGGAATTAGATCCATCGTCTGATTTTATTTGACTCACACACATGACTGGTGAAGAGTCGATGCAAGTCGAAGAAGGTCCAGTCCTTGTTCTTAAGTGGGATCAGGGATTATTCGAACAAATCACAAGAGGATTTTTGTTTCCACCGGAGTGGGATGCACGTTATCCCCGGCAAGGTCAGACGGCCGCGGATGCACCGTCGGGGTACATTACGCTGTTTGAAGATTTTTTCCTTTAAGGAAATTTCCGGCTGCCGGCGACTGAATTCATGGCATCAATTCTACATTTCTATGGTTTCCATATTTCTCAGATGAGTCCGGCAGGGATGGTGAGGGTTAGGCACTTTGAATTTTTATGCCGATCTCAGGGGATGGAACCCTCTGTCGAGAAGTTCCGGGCCTTCTATCAGTTGATAAGGACTATTCGGTTCTATTTCTTCGGTAATCGTGGTGCTGCTAAGAAGATCTTGATAAGCCCTCCAAAGAGTTTTCACGACTGGAAGATGAAGTTCTTCTTTATCAGGGAGGAGGTTATGCCGATTGCGATGATCTTCCGTGAATCGGACAAGATTGAAAAGGAGGAGCTCCCTATCCCCAAAGGGGCTGACTGGTATATGAATTTACTTGCGACACCCAACCAAATTTTTGGTGAGCAGGTGCTAGTCGCGGCGCGGATGAGTGATAAATGGCCAGAGACCAGTGAAGAAGTATCAGTTCTGAAGTTTAATGGCGAGGGTATGTGTTATTTCCTTTTCCTTTTCTTGCAATGTACTTGCGCCTGACTGTTGTTTTTTATCGCAGAGGTGCAACTTTATCAAGCAGCCTTTCCCACTTTTGGTGGGTCTATGGGCGTGCGCCTGCTACATTCTGGAGTGCCTTACTGGTATAAACAGATTAAGGGAAATTTCCTCTTTCCCCCCGCTGGAGCTTTTGCCAATCCTCCTTCCGCGACTGAAGGTGCGCTACTTCCCAACCCAAGATCCTTGCGCGGCGTGACCTCTGCTGGAAAGGAAATCTTATTTCTTTCCAGTGAAGAGTCCGTAGGTTCGTCGCAAGAAGAGTTGAGCTCATGGTCTAACATCTTTGCAGGTGTGTTGCGCGACTTGGGGATAGACCCAGAAGCGAGACCAAAGAAGGATCCTACAAAGAAGAAGCCCAAGAAGGTGACTGTTGACACTGGTGCGACCAGGAAGAAGGGCGGGAGTAGCCGCGCCCCTGTTGCGGCTCATGATAAAGGTACTCTTCGATTTCGACAGAGTAACCTCGAGGACTATGTTGTCACGAGTGACTCATTAGAGGGTTTATCCCGTATAGGTGAGAAGAAGAAAGGTGGCGCTGCTGGATCAAAGAGCTCCGGGAGCGATGTGTCCAGAGTTCCCGAATCTGGCACGACTCCGTCGTCAATCAACCTGGATGAGGAGGAAGAGCATGAAGAAGAAGAGGCTGCAAAGTTGGTGACCAGGAAAAGGTCACGTGAGGAAACTGTGGGGGCTGGCCGGCACAGAAGGCTGAAGAGGGCCCAGTGATATGGAAGCAGAGTAGGCTGCGCTCCTTTTATAATTTTTTCCCAGGTTAGTGTTGTGAACCTCATTCTTTATGTTTTCCTCCTTAGTAAGATTTTTGACATTTAACTTCTGCAGAGGCCTTGAAGAAGACTCCTAAAAAAGTTAAGGGCATTGAGCTGAAGAAGCCCAAAGAGCCAGCGGTGAAGAAAACCAAGTTTATTATCAAGCCCCCTAGAACAACTGAGAAGGAGGTTGAGAAGACAATTGAGGAGCCTGCGGGCGGTGTAACCCCTGAGAAGGAGAAGGCGAGGACCGAGACTACTGCAACCACCCAACACGACAAGGCGCAGGGTCCGGAGGTCGTACATATCACGGGGTTTGACCAACCCTTCAAGGAGAAAGAACCGAAGTTTGTTAAGCCAAAAGAGCCTGAATTTGTTAAGCCAACGGAACCTACGCAGCATGACGCCCTCACCCAAACTGTACAAGTGACATCTGTTGTTGGGGGGTCAACTGCTACCGTACCGGAGCAGGCAGCGTATAGAGATACTTCGGCTGCTGTGGGTGGTGCAGGTGCTGGAGGTTCTGGTGCAGGTGGCTGGTGTGTGTTAGGTCGTATAGTTTTTAATGTATATTTTAAGCCCTTTTTAACACTTTAGTCAAGTTTTAAAATTATAAAACACGATATTTTACTAACACTAAACACACATATGGGCAAGTGCACCCATCGTGAGCGTAGTATAGCGTTGGTAAGATACCGAGGTCGTCCAAGGACACAAGAGCTTTTAGTACCGGTTTATCCTCAACGTCTAATCAAATCAAAAATTTTAAAAAAAGGTTTTTAAAACAAGAAAATAAAACTAGCTAAGAATGCTGAAAAATAAAAATAAAACAGAAAGACAAGATGAATCACTTGGATCCGACTCGCCTTTAGTGTAACCTTTGATTATTTCCGCACTTTTTCACTTTTTAAGAGATTATCTTAGTTATAGTAGTAGGCCCCTCTTTTGAAGGTGACGTTACCCTCAACCAAGTAGTTTGAGTCAGCAAGGATACAATTCTAAAGGGTTGGATTATTGAAAGATAATAAATTAAGTTATTAATGCGTAATGTGGTAGGCCCCTCTTTTGAAGGTGACGTTACCCTCGGCTAAGTAGTTTGAGTCAGCAGGGATACAATCCTAAGTAGCCGGGTTAATGTTTTAATAGTAGTTTATAAATGAGGGGATCAAGGAGTTCGGACCTCCGTCATCCAATACCAGTGGGTATTGAAGGAGGTCCTACTAAACTTGACCCAGGTCCTTGCAGGATCTATACACTGAACAAGGCAAGACGCTTACCAAACCATTCCCTTAACCCCCGACCAGGTAGCCAACATATCTCCATATAGACCGTGGAGATATGAATGGTGTAAATCTTTTATTTTATATAGACAGTAAAATAACGCCAAGACACCACGGACAAATGATAAGGAAGTTTCACCTTCAACATAAGAAACTAGTTATTAAAGTCATTAATACATAACCAAATAAAAAGTACGAAACGATTAAAAATAAAAAGTATTACACTAAATGCTTGTCTTCACCAAGTGATGTAAGAGACTTAGGCAAACATGGCCTTTGATTGTCAAGAACTCTTACGATCAATCTTGGATCCCGAGACTACTCACACACTCTATGATAGATGATGGATGATGGTGGTGGATGTGGGTCGTGATGGTGGTGGTGGGTGGGTGAAGTGTGAGAGAGGTGGTTTGCCAAGTGATGGTTTGCAAGTGAGCCAAGCACCCCTATTTATAGCCTGCACAGAAGCTCGGACACGGTCCCGTGCCCGTTGGGCACGGCCCCGTGTCCACCCATCTTCTATTTTTTTCATTAATTGCAGTTTGTCTGCATTAGTTAACCACGCCCCCGTGTCCGCTGGCACAACCCCGTGTACAGAAGCGTATCTGTACTATCAAGATTTGCCAAGATTCTGCGAATCTTAGCGTTGACCACGGCCCCGTGTCCGCTGGCCACGCCCCCGTGTTGGGAAATAGAAGTTTCTACAGCTTTGTCTTTTCTGCAGACACTTGGGCACGCCCCCGTGTTCATTGAGCACGGGGCGTGTTCAGCCTTCTGATGTCTTGTTTTTGCTTGGGAAGATGCTGTCGAGGGGTTGGGCATGCCACGTTTATTCCTTTTCTTGTATTATTGTTAGATTTTGCTGTATTTTTGCTTCTTTTGTTCATTTAAGCTCATTTAACCCTGAAAATACAAAAGGAAGACAAAAGCACACTTTTTCCAACATTAGTACCAAAAAAAGGGTTAGTTTTATGCCTCATTTGATGTAATTTATATGTTGCATTTTGCACACATCAAATACCCCCACACTTGAATCTTTGCTTGTCCTCAAGCAAAACTCTTTATTTTATGGCTTACACACCTAAATGGAATGGGTAGAAGAGAAGGTTTTGGGCTTGTCATAGAGTGTCGGGATTCCAAGATTCTTTATTAGGTTTTATTTTTATTTTATTTACAATCATATTCGTTATGATTTATTCAAAACATTACATAAGAGAAATTATTTATTTGGGCATAACATGCCTTTTTAAAATTCGATTTATATACAAGTTCACATACCTCACGGGGGATCACTCAACACTCGGCCGAAGATGTATTTTTGTGAAACACTCGAGAGCGGCCTGGAACTTACTTCTACCATATGCTTGCCAAGCAATCAATCCTCCTCCTTTTTAACTATAGACCTTTGTAAGTATCAAGAGGACTTTGGGGAAGGGTTAGGCTTGGGTTAAAGGTAGGTGGTTGGGTTAGTGGTTGGTAGAAAAGGGCGAAAGGCGTAAAAAGCGTCGGTTTTCGTAAAACATTTTGTTCTTGTGACTCTTTATTCTAATGAAGCATTATTCAAACAAGACTTCTTTTGATGAGCTTTGTTTGTTTATTGCTAACTTCATTTTTCTTTTCTTCGCTACAAATTTTTTTTTTTTGATAAGGAAGTCACAAGAAAACCGAGCTTTGTACTAAAAAAAAGGGTTTAAAATGAAAAAGGGGTTTGGTGGAAAAAAGGCTGTTTGTTTTGGGTTAAGAAATGAAAAGGTTTAGGCTCAAAGGGGTTAACTAGGGGGATTTTGGGTAGGTGGCAAAAAAAAATAATGGTGTTGAAAGAAAAAAAGGTTAGTTCTAATGCCTCCATCATTTACTTACTTGGGTTTAAGTTGGTAAGGACCGGGAATGTATCGTCGTGGCAAGTTCTAGAGTCGTAAGAAACCAAGCGGCTATTCACACAAGAAACGATAAATGAGCATTTAGTTTAAAGATGTGTATTTGTATGCTCAATAAAGGCACAAAACTCACTTTTTGTGGGAATTGGTTTTTATGTGATCAAGTACATATAATCAAATTTTAACTAGATTTGTCATGTCGTTTCATAATTTTCTTATGTTGGTTCTTTTTATCACGACGCTATCGGTTGTAAATTTGTAAAAATATAACCTTTTTAGAACTTCTAATTCCCAAATCAAACCAAGACAAGTAAAAAAATGAAAAATTTTTGGAAAAAAATTGGGGTGTTTAGCGGTTCAAATAGAGTTTTGCGTAAGGCTTTTAATTAGGACTTGCAAAATTCAAGGTTTTAGCATCCCCCCCCCCCCCTCACAGTTAAATTACACATTGTCCTCAATGTGTCCCAAAATATGTTTTTGGGTTGATTGAATGTGTAAAAGGTGTGTTAAAAACAAAATTTTATGTTACTTGGCATCTGGACACGGGCCCGTGGTGTCCGGGCACGGCCCCGTGTTCAGGTTGCTAGTAACAGAAATCATCAGAAAGTAACAGAAGTTTGGGCACGGGGGCGTGTTCAGCGAACACGCCCCGTGTCCAGTTACCTGTACTGGGCATCTTCCTGCAGACCTTTCAGCACGGGGCCGTGCTGGCTGGGCACGGCCCGTGCCGAACTAGCTGTAACGAAGAAAAATTGTCGGGAGGCTCAGTTTTTGTGCATGGGGTGTTGGTTCAAGTTTCCCTTAGTATCCTTCTCCATCCCGAGTGTGTTTTATTCCTGAAAATTAAAACTAAACTAGAAAGCATAAAATAAAAAAAAATTAATCTAAACTAAGCTAAGGATAGTTCCGCGGAATGCCTCCGTGGTGCGCCACGTTTATAAGGGTCCTTGGCTAGACCCAAAGCCAGTCATATGTTACCTAAGTGGGATGTTTTGTATCCCATGTTGCACCGTCGGAGAGCATCATCCAAACTTGAGTCTTTGACTTTCATGTAATTGACCGGGTCATCGTCTTCTACTCTCTTACCAACTCCGAACTTCATTTCCTTGTCTCCAACCCACAATGTTAGTGTCCCGCCATTCATGTCTACCACTGGGTGGGCCGTAGCTAAGAATGGCCTCCCTAAGATGAGTGGTACTTCGGTATCTTCCTCCATATCTAGTATGACAAAGTCGGCTGGGAAGACAAATTCTCCGACTTTGACTAGTAGATTTTCAGCGACACCTTGCGGGTATTTAACCGACCTATCGGCGAGTTGTATGCTCATTTTCATAGGGCTTGTTTTCCCTAGGCCGAGTCGGTCGAACATCGATGCGGGCATGAGGTTAATACTAGCCCCGAGGTCGGCTAGTGCGTTACGAATGGGTGATTCCCCAATTGAACAAGGGATGGTGAAGCTCCCGGGATCGATCTTTTTTGTGGGAGTTTGTTGAGTAGCAAGGCGGAGCATTCTTCACTTAAATTAACTAATTGCAATGATTTAATTTTCCTTTTGTGAGTGAGAAAGTCCCTCATAAATTTTGAATATTTAGGCATTTGGGTTAGGACTTCAACAAATGGAATATTAACATGCAATTGTTTTAGTAAATTTACGAACTTTGAGAATTGCTCATCGGCCTTTTGGCGAATTAACCGACCAGGGTATGGTACCGGAGGATTCTTGGTGGGCTCTTGATTTGGTGGAGGAGCCGTCTCTTGTTGGGGTGTTGGTGGAGTTGGGGATTAGCTAGATCGGCTCTTTTCAGTTGGAGGTAACGGAGCCTCCTCGGGGCCCACGGTACGGTTTCTCAATGTGATGAGATGCACTTGCGCCTTTGGGTTGGTTTCGGTATTGCTTGGTAATGCGCCTTGTGGTCTCTCGGAGAAATTTTGAGCTGGTTGACTTACTTGTTTTTCAATGTTTTGAATACTAGCTTGTTGATTTCGAAAGTTCGATTCCAGTTGTTGAAATCGATCCGAGTTTTTTTTTCGGTGTCGGAGATGAGGCGAGATACGGTATCTTCAAGCCTCTCTCGTCCCCCTTGTTGTTGTTGAGAGAAATTTTGTGACTCGTTTCTTGGTTGTTGAAAGTTTTTTCGTTGGTTTAGATTTTGTTGGTTACTACTATTGCCGGGTTCTCTCCAACCAAGATTAGGGTGGTTACGCCATCCTTGGTTGTAGGTACCCGTTGGAGGACCCGACGGCCTAGGTCTATTATCAATGTAGTTTACCGATTTTGTTTGATTATCCATTTCTTTCATACAACTCCAATTTTCATGTGGCCCACCACACCCCTCGCAAGCCATAACCGAGACCGTTTTTGCCATTTCAAACTTTTTGATTTTTGAAGAAAGGGCCTCGATTTGGGCTTGCAAGGAGGTGCTCTCATCAACCTTATGGGCACCCGGGGCAATAGATTTACTGCCTCGGGGAGTGTGCCACTAAAAATTGGTTTGAGCAATTTCCTCAATTTGATTATAAATTTCATTTGGGCGACGATTACCTAAAAGTCCCCCGAAGCTAAAGTCAAGTGTTTGTCTTTTGTGTGGCAGCAATCCATTATAGAAAGTGGATACTTGTTGCCATACCGCAAGACCATGATGAGGACACTTTCTTAGTAGCTCCTTGAACCTTTACCAAGTTTCATATAAGGATTCCCCGTCCTCTTGTGAATATGTGTTAATTTCAGTCATTAATTTAGCCGTTTTAGCAGGAGGGAAATACTTATATAAAAGCTTTTGGGCTAGTTCATCCCAGGTGTTTACCGAGCCAACTGGTAAGTTATTAAGCCAAGCCTTAGCTCGGTCTTTTAGTGAAAATGGAAACATTCGATGGCGGATAGTGTCATTTGAAGCTCCATTGATCCGAAAAGTATCACATATTTCTAAGAAGTTAGTGATATGTAAATGGGGATCCTCGTCCTCAAGCCCATGGAAGGTTGTGGAGTTTTGGAGCATTTATATCAAATGCGGCCGAAGTTCGAAGTTGTTGGCCTCGACATTCGGTGCATTGATAGCGGCGCCAAGATTACCCACGGTGGGTCGTAGGTAATCCATGAGGGTACGTTGATCCGCCATTGGAAGTGGGTCCCCCAAAACTTTCTCTTGGTTTTTAGCTTTAAGTCTTTTTCTTAGAAAGCGTTCGGGTTCGTCTAGAGGTTCTTTTATGTCTCTACTAGAACTTGAGCTCATACACTGCGTAGAAAGTTCAGATGTGGCGCCTGGGTTCCAAGTCCTGCAATAAAAACAGAAAAGAACGTTGGTCAGAAGGTTCACCACGGCCCCGTGCTTAGGTGAACACGGCCCATGGTCGGAGATACAGTAGTTGTTTTCCGGATCCCTGTAACTGGGGAGCTCGACACGTACCCGTGCTGCACCGACACGGCCCCGTACTCAACTCTCTGTAACTCGGAAAATAAAAACTTCCAGTAACAATGCTGGGCACGGCCCGTGTCCGACCAGGCACGGCCCGTGCTGAGCTCTGCAGAAACTGAAAATTTAAGAAAAAATCCTAAAAAAATAGAAAAATAAGAAAAACGATTAGGCTGTTGATTCCTAACTTTCTTAAAATCCTTGTATCCCCGGCAACGGCGCCAAAAACTTGGTGTGTGTTAGGTCGTATAGTTTTTAATGTATATTTTAAGCCCTTTTTAACACTTTAGTCAAGTTTTAAATTTATAAAACACGATATTTTACTAACACTAAACACACATATGGGCAAGTGCACCCATCGTGAGCGTAGTATAGCGTTGGTAAGATACCGAGGTCGTCCAAGGACACAAGAGCTTTTAGTACCGGTTTATCCTCAACGTCCAATCAAATAAAAAAATTTAAAAAAAGGTTTTTAAAACAAGAAAATAAAACTAGCTAAGAATGCTGAAAAATAAAAATAAAACAGATAGACAAGATGAATCACTTGGATCCGACTCGCCTTTAGTGTAACCTTTGATTATTTCCGCACTTTTGCACTTTTTAAGAGATTATCTTAGTTATAGTAGTAGGCCCCTCTTTTGAAGGTGACGTTACCCTCAACCCAGTAGTTTGAGTCAGCAAGGATACAATCCAAAAGGGTTGGATTTTTGAAAGATAATTAATTAAGTTATTAATCGTAATGTGGTAGGCCCCTCTTTTAAAGGTGACGATACCCTCGGCTAAGTAGTTTGAGTCAGCAGGGATACAATCCTAAGTAGCCGGGTTAATGTTTTAATAGTAGTTTACATATGAGGGGATCAAGGAGTTCGGACCCCCGCCATCCAATACCAGTGGGTATTGAAGGAGGTCCTACTAAACTTGACCCAGGTCCTTGTAGGATCTATACACTGAACAAGGCAAGACGCTTACCAAACCATTCCCTTAACCCCCGACCAGGTAGCCAACATATCTCCATATAGACCGTGGAGATATGAATGGTGTAAATCTTTTATTTTATATAGACAGTAAAATAACGCCAAGACACCACGGACAAATGATAAGGAAGTTTCACCTTCAACATAAGAAACTAGTTATTAAAGTCATTAATACATAACCAAATAAAAAGTGCGAAAAGATTAAAAATAAAAAGTATTACACTAAATGCTTGTCTTCACCAGGTGATATAAGAGACTTAGGCAAACATGGCCTTTGATTGTCAAGAACTCTTACGATCAATCTTGGATCCCGAGACTACTCACACACTCTATGATGGATGATGGATGATGGTGGTGGATGTGGGTCGTGATGGTGGTGGTGGGTGGGTGAAGTGTGAGAGAGGTGGTTTGCCAAGGGATAGTTTGCAAGTGAGCCAAGCACCCCTATTTATAGCCTGCACAGAAGCCCGGACACGGCCCCATGCCCGTTGGGCACGGCCCCGTGTCCACCCATCTACTCTTTCTTCATTAATTGCAGTTTGTCTGCATTAGTTGACCACGCCCCCGTGTCCGCTGGGCACGACCCCGTGTGCAGAAACGTATATGTACTATCAAGATTTGCATATATTCTGCGAATCTTAGCGTTGACCACGGCCCCGTGTTCGCTGGCCACGCCCCCGTGTTCGCTGGCCACGCCCCCGTGTTGGGAAATAGAAGCTTCTACAGCTTTGTCTTTTCTGCAGATACTTAGCACGCCCCCGTGTTCATTGAGCACGGGGCGTGTTCAGCCTTCTGATGTCTTGTTTTTGCTTGGGAAGATGTTGTCGAGGGGTCGGGCATGCCACGTTTATTCCTTTTCTTGTATTATTGTTAGATTTGGCTGTATTTTTGCTTCTTTTGTTCATTTAAGCTCATTTAACCTTGAAAATACAAAAGGAAGACAAAAGCACACTTTTTCCAACATTAGTACCAAAAAAAGGGTTAGTTTTATGCCTCATTTGATGTAATTTATATGTTGCATTTTGCACACATCAAATACCCCACACTTGAATCTTTGCTTGTCCTCAAGCAAAACTCTTTATTTTATGGCTTACACACCCAAATGGAACGGGATTCCATGATTCTTTATTAGGTTTTATTTTTATTTTATTTACAATCATATTCGTTATGATTTATTCAAAACATTACATAAGAGAAATTATTTATTTGGGCATAACATGCCTTTTTAAAATTCAATTTATATACAAGTTCACATACCTCACGGGGGATCACTCAACACTCGGCCGAAGATGTATTTTTGTGAAACACTCGAGAGCGGCCTGGAACTTACTTCTACCTTATGCTTGCCAAGCAATCAATCCTCCTCCTTTTTAACTATAGACCTTTGTAAGTATCAAGAGGACTTTGGGGAAGGGTTAGGCTTGGGTTAAAGGTAGTTGGTTGGGTTAGTGGTTAGTAGAAAAGGGCGAAAGGCGTAAAAGCGTCGGTTTTCGTAAAACATTTTGGTTTTGTGACTCTTTATTCTAATGAAGCATTATTCAAACAAGGCTTCTTTTGATGAGCTTTGTTTGTTTATTGCTAACTTCATTTTTCTTTTCTTCGCTATAATTTTTTTTTTTTGATACGGAAGTCACAAGAAAACTGAGCTTTGTACTAAAAAAAGGGTTTAAAATGAAAAAGGGTTTTGGTGGGTAAAAGGGTGTTTGTTTTGGTTTAAGAAATGAAAAGGTTTAGGCTCAAAGGGGTTAACTAGGGGGATTTTGGGTAGGTGGTAAAAAAATAATGATGTTGAAAGAAAAAAAAAAGGTTAGTCCTAATGCCTCCATCATTTACTTACTTGGGTTTAAGTTGGTAAGGACCGGGAATGTATCGTCGTGGCAAGTTCTATAGTCGTAAGAAACCAAACGGCTATTCACACAAGAAACGAAAAATGAGCATTTAGTTTAAAGATGTGTATTTGTATTCTCAATAAAGGCTCAAAACTCACTTTTTGTGGGAATGGGTTTTTATGTGATCAAGTATACATAATCAAATTTTAACTAGATTTATCATGTTGTTTCATAATTTTCTTATGTTGGTTCTTTTTATCACGACGCTATCGGTTGTAAATTTGTAAAAATATAACCTTTTTAGAACTTGTAATTCCCAAATCAAACCAAGACAAGTAAAAAAATGAAAAATTTTTGGAAAAAAATTGGGGTGTTTAGCGGTTCCAATAAGTTTTGTGTAAGGATTGTAATTAGGACTTGCAAAATTCAAGGTTTTAGCATCCCCCCCCCCCCACACTTAAATTACACATTGTCCTCAATGTGTCCCAAAATATGTTTTTAGGTTGATTGAATGTGTAAAAGGTTTGTTAAAAACAAAATTTTATGTTACTGGGCATCTGGACATGGGCCCGTGGTGTCCGAGCACGGCCCCGTGTTCAGGTTGCGAGTAACAGAAATCATCAGAAAGTAACAGAAGTCTGGGCACGGGGGCGTGTTCAGCGAACACGCCCCGTGTCCAGTTACCTGAACTGGGCATCTTCCTGCAGACCTTTCAGCACGGGACAGTGTTGGCTGGGCACGGCCCGTGCCGAACTAGCTGTAACGAAGAAAAATTGTCGGGAGGCTCAGTTTTTGTGCATGGGGTGTTGGTTCAAGTTTCCCTTAGTATCCTTCACCATCCCGAGTGTGTTTTATTCCTGAAAATTAAAACTAAACTAGAAAGCATAAAATAAAATAAAAAATTTAATCTAAACTAAACTAAGGATAGTTCCGCGGAATGCCTCCGTGGTGCGCCACGTTTATAAGGGTCCTTGGCTAGACCCAAAGCCAGTCATATGTTACCTAAGTGGGATGTTTTGTATCCCATGTTGCACCGTCGGAGAGCATCATCCAAACTTGAGTCTTTGACTTTCATGTAATTGACCGGGTCATCGTCTTCTACTCTCTTACCAACTCCGAACTTCATTTCCTTGTCTCCAACCCACAATGTTAGTGTCCTGCCATTCATGTCTACCACTGCGTGGGTCGTAGCTAAGAATGGCTTCCCTAAGATGAGTGGTACTTCGGTATCTTCCTCCATATCTAGTATGACAAAGTCGGCTGGGAAGACAAATTCTCCGACTTTGACTAGTAGATTTTCAGCGACACCTTGCGGGTATTTAACCGACCTATCGGCGAGTTGTATGCTCATTTTCGTAGGGCTTGTTTTCCCGAGGCCGAGTCGGTCGAACATTGATGCGGGCATGAGGTTAATACTAGCCCCGAGGTCGGCTAGTGCGTTACGAATGGGTGATTCCCCAATTGAACAAGGGATGGTGAAGCTCTCGGGATCGATCTTTTTTTGCAGGAGTTTGTTGAGTAGCAAGGCGGAGCATTCTTCACTTAAATTAACAAATTGCAATGATTTAATTTTCCTTTTGTGAGTGAGGAAGTCCCTCATAAATTTTGAATATTTAGGCATTTGGGTTAGGACTTCAACAAATGGAATATTAACATGCAATTGTTTTAGTAAATTTACGAACTTTGAGAATTTCTCATCGATCTTTTGGCGAATTAACCGACCAGGGTATGGTACCAGAGGATTCTTGGTGGGCTCTTGATTTGGTGGAGGAGCTGTCTCTTGTTGGGGTGTTGGTGGAGTTGGGGATTGGCTAGATCGGCTCTTTTCAGTTGGAGGTAACGGAGCCTCCTTGGGGCCCACGGTACGGTTTCTCAATGTGATGAGATGCACTTGCGCCTTTGGGTTGGTTTCAGTATTGCTTGGTAACGTGCCTTGTGGTCTCTCGGAGAAATTTTGAGCTGGTTGATTTACTTGTTTTTCAATGTTTTGAATACTAGCTTGTTGATTTCGAAAGTTCGATTCCAGTTGTTGAAATCGATCCGAGTTTTTCTTTTCGGTGTCGGAGATGAGGCGAGATACGGTATCTTAAAGCCTCTCTCGTCCCCCTTGTTGTTGTTGAGAGAAATTTTGTGACTCGTTTCTTGGTTGTTGAAAGTTGTTTCGTTGGTTTAGATTTTGTTAGTTACTACTATTGCTGGGTTCTCTCCAACCAAGATTAGGGTGGTTACGCCATCCTTGGTTGTAGGTACCCATTGGAGGACCCGACGGCCTAGGTCTATTATCAATGTAGTTTACCGCTTCTGTTTGACTATCCATTTCTTTCATACAACTCCAATTTTCATGTGGCCCACCACACCCCTCGGAAGCCATAACCGAGACCGTTTTTGCCATTTTATAACTTTTTGATTTTTGAAGAAATTGCCTCGATTTGGGCTTGCAGGGAGGTGCTCTCATCAACCTTATGGGCGCCCGGGGCAATAGATTCGCTGCCTCGGGGAGTGTGACACTGAAAATTGGTTTGAGCAATTTCCTCAATTTGATTATAAATTTCATTTGAGCGACGATTACCTAAAAGTCCCCCGGAGCTAGAGTCAAGTGTTTGTCTTTTGTGTGGCAGCAATCCATTATAGAAAGTGGATACTTGTTGCCATACCGCAAGACCATGATGAGGACAATTTCTCAATAGCTCCTTGAACCTTTCCCAAGTTTCATATAAGGATTCCCCATCCTCTTGTGAATATGTGTTAATTTCAGTCATTAATTTAGCCGTTTTAACAGGAGGGAAATACTTATATAAAAGCTTTTGGGCTAGTTCATCCCATGTGTTTACCGGGCCAACTGGGAGGGTATTAAGCCAAGCCTTAGCTCGGTCTTTTAGTGAAAATGGAAACATTCGATGGCGGATGGCGTCATTTGAAGCTCCATTGATCCGAAAAGTATCACATATTTCTAAGAAGTTAGTGATATGTAAATGGGGATCCTCGTCCTCAAGCCCATGGAAGGTTGCGGAGTTTTGGAGCATTTATATAAAATGCGGCCGAAGTTCGAAGTTGTTGGCCTCGACATTCGGTGCATTGATAGCGGCGCCAAGATTACCCACGGTGGGTCGTAGGTAATCCATGAGGGTACGTTGATCCGCCATTGGAAGTGGGTCCCCCAAAACTTTCTCTTGGTTTTTAGCTTTAAGTCTTTTTCTTAGAAAGCGTTCGGGTTCGTCTAGAGGTTCTTTTATGTCTCTACTAGAACTGGAGCTCATACACTGCGTAGAAAGTTCAGATGTGGCGCCTGGGTTCCAAGTCCTGCAATAAAAACAGAAAAGAACGTTGGTCAGAAGGTTCACCACGGCCCCGTGCTCAGGTGAACATGGCCCATGGTCGGAGATACAGTAGTTGTTTTCCGGATCCCTGTAACTGGGGAGCTCGACACGTCCCCGTGCTCCACCGACACGGCTCCGTACTCAACTCTCTGTAACTCGGAAAATAAAAACTTCCAGTAACAATGCTGGGCACGGCCCGTGTCCGACCAGGCACGGCCCGTGTCCGACCAGGCACGGCCCGTGCTGAGCTCTGCAGAAACTGAAAATTTAAGAAAAAATCCTAAAAAAATAGAAAAATAAGAAAAACGATTAGGCTGTTGATTCCTAACTTTCTTAAAATCCTTGTATCCCCGGCAACGGCGCCAAAAACTTGGTGTGTGTTAGGTCGTATAGTTTTTAATGTATATTTTAAGCCCTTTTTAACACTTTAGTCAAGTTTTAAATTTATAAAACACGATATTTTACTAACACTAAACACACATATGGGCAAGTGCACCCATCGTGAGCATAGTATAGCGTTGGTAAGATACCGAGGTCGTCCAAGGACACAAGAGCTTTTAGTACCGGTCTATCCTCAATGTCTAATCAAATAAAAAATTAAAAAAAAAGGTTTTTAAAACAAGAAAATAAAACTAGCTAAGAATGCTGAAAAATAAAAATAAAACAGATAGACAAGATGAATCACTTGGATCCGACTCGCCTTTAGTGTAACCTTTGATTATGTCCGCACTTTTGCACTTTTTAAGAGATTATCTTAGTTATAGTAGTAGGCCCCTGTTTTGAAGGTGACGTTACCCTCAACCCAGTAGTTTGAGTCAGCAAGGATACAATCCAAAAGGGTTGGATTTTTGAAAGATAATTAATTAAGTTATTAATCGTAATGTGGTAGGCCCCTCTTTTAAAGGTGACGATACCCTCGGCTAAGTAGTTTGAGTCAGCAGGGATACAATCCTAAGTAGCCAGGTTAATGTTTTAATAGTAGTTTACATATGAGGGGATCAAGGAGTTCGGACCCCCGCCATCCAATACCAGTGGGTATTGAAGGAGGTCCTACTAAACTTGACCCAGGTCCTTACAGGATCTATACACTGAACAAGGCAAGACGCTTACCAAACCATTCCCTTAACCCCCGACCAGGTAGCCAACATATCTCCATATAGACCGTGGAGATATGAATGGTGTAAATCTTTTATTTTATATAGACAGTAAAATAACGCCAAGACACCACGGACAAATGATAAGGAAGTTTCACCTTCAACATAAGAAACTAGTTATTAAAGTCATTAATACATAACCAAATAAAAAGTGTGAAAAGATTAAAAATAAAAAGTATTACACTAAATGCTTGTCTTCACCAAGTGATGTAAGAGACTTAGGCAAACATGGCCTTTGATTGTCAAGAAGTCTTACGATCAATCTTGGATCCCGAGACTACTCACACACTCTATGATGGATGATGGTGGTGGATGTAGGTCGTGATGGTGGTGGTGGGTGGGTGAAGTCTGAGAGAGGTGGTTTGCCAAGGGATGGTTTGCAAGTGAGCCAAGCACCCCTATTTATAGCCTGCACAGAAGCCCGGACACGGCCCCGTGTCCACCCATCTACTCTTTCTTCATTAATTGCAGTTTGTCTGCATTAGTTGACCACGCCCCCGTGTCCGCTGGGCACGACCCCGTGTGCAGAAGCGTATCTGTACTATCAAGATTTGCCTAGATTCTGCGAATCTTAGCGTTGACCACGGCCCCGTGTTCGCTGGCCACGCCCCCGTGTTGGGAAATAGAAGCTTCTACAGCTTTGTCTTTTCTGCAGATACTTAGGCACGCCCCCGTGTTCATTCAGCACGGGGCGTGTTCAGCCTTCTGATGTCTTGTTTTTGCTTAGGAAGATGCTGTCGAGGGGTCGGGCATGCCATGTTTATTCCTTTTCTTGTATTATTGTTAGATTTGACTGTATTTTTGCTTCTTTTGTTCATTTAAGCTCATTTAACCCTGAAAATACAAAAGGAAGACAAAAAGCACACTTTTTCCAACATTAGTACCAAAAAAGGGTTAGTTTTATGCCTCATTTGATGTAATTTATATGTTGCCTTTTGCACACATCAGTGGCCAGAAAGGTGAAGGAAGCAAGTGGGAGATGCCGCAAACTCCCATCGGTCCGAAGGATACCTTGGGGGATATCTATTATAAAACTTACACTGAAGAGGCTCTCGGCGATGCTCCCTACCAACCTGTTTGGGGTCTGAAGCAGAAGGATACGTTTGTTGAGTTTGGAGCTTGCCGGGATTGGTACTTGGGTTCTTTTCCTCCTGGAGAAGTGAATAGGCAAAGAGCGCGCACCCATGAGGGGTTGTATCGTGCGTATGTTGTTGGGGAGGCCAACGCCCGCTCTGCTAACCATCAGATTGTGCGCGAATGGCGCACAATGAATAGAGAGCGAGCTTATTTGGAGAAATACCGGGAGCGTCTAGTGAAAGAGGTCTGGGATTTTGAGCAATTAAGGAATAAATTTGCCGAAGAGAAGGCCTCTTTTGAGGCGGAGATGAAGGCGGAAGAGTGGGGACGCGAGGGGTTGAAGAACAAGCTCCAAGCTGCCGAGGAGCTTTTGTCAAAGGAGCGGGCTAAATGGAAGAAAGTATGTGAGAAAGAAAATCAGCGCATGTACGCTGCACGCTCCAAAATTACCGACCTCGAGGCTGAAATCGCCACTCTTAAAGGGAAGGTTGAGGAAGCTCAAGCAGATAAAGGGCATGTTGTAGGATCGTTTTCTGACCCAAATGAGTCGTTCAGAAGAGTTTTTGCTCAATACGAAAGGCGGAAACAGATGTATCGAGTTGATTCAGCTTGAGATTCACTTTAAATGTCTTTTTTATTGATATAACAACGATTTACAGTGAGTAGACACTTCGGCAGCAGTTCGGTACTGAAACCGGAAAGTTACAAATGACAAGGCACATCAGGTATTTATAGGGCAGCCTATTTCATACGAAATAGTTCATGCGAAATCAACTTCACACGAAATAGTTGTTTGCTATTTCGTGCGAAATACCCTTAAAACCACATTTCTCGTTTTGCGTGCCTTGATCTATACAATCTAATACAAGACTCAATACAAGACAAAGTCGACAGACGTATGCACCAACAGACTCCCCCTCGGATGTTGACGAAGTCTTCGGTGTCGAGTCTTCAATCTCCAGTCTTTATCAGTCTTCTCGTTCTCTCCCGAAGTATCTAACAGTGTAAATATCCTCAATCAATCTCTTTCTCTTTCTTCCAGGATCTCAACCAGAATCTATATTCTCTTGATCAGATCTCTTGATTCCTTAAGTTCATCAGCATCAGCAGATTGTGTGAACTCCAGGACTTGAATCTGGCTCTTTAGCTTTCAAACTCTTTCTTGGCAGTCTTCAGACTCCCCCTTTCGATAAGCTGGGATCGCAGTCTGGAATAATCCTCTCACAGGCTTTGAATCAAACACCTGGCTCTTATCACTTTCACAGGTTCTATGATCGTAACCTGGCTTTTCCCAAATTTCATTCCTACACATTCTCTATCTCAAAATAAATTTCACAAATTTATAAATTTGTCAAATTTATATCACTTGCAGAAATAGAATGATTTATCATTTAAAAGTTTCTTATGACCACTTGTAGGCAAACATTCAAAATTAATTTATACTCTGAAAACCACTTGTAAGTATTTCTTCACACAAACTCTCCCAAACCTGTTCATCATGATTAGCACCTGGAATTTTGAAAATCAGCTTTTCAACATCAGTTGTCAAAAATCTTTTTGTATTTTCAAAATTTATGCTAAAACACTCCTAAAATCTTTTTGGATTTATGAAATATAAAGAAATGCAGTAAAGAAATATTTACATACAATATTTTTGTGAGTTTGTGTAAGAGGATCATATCAGATTCTGAGACACATCACCAGCATCGTTAAGCTTTAAACATTTTAAGTTCTAAACGATTCACTTAGATTGTCAGTATATTGATCCACTTAAATTTTTACACAAAGTTCAACTGTTTCGAGATACGAGATTAATGTTTTAGAGACTTAAACTTATACGCGTGTCCCACCTCAGAATATACTCCTGTATCCAGATCCCAATATTCAGTCTTACAGGTGAGTATACCTAGATGATATCTGTAAAGGATTAAATGTGAGGGCCATGAGAGCTCAGGCTATTGCTTCCGCAAAATCAGAGAGATGATGGCTTCGACTTTAGGTGTGTTCCCTTTAGAGAATCTTTTCTTCAACAGCACATGATTAACATTTTTCAATGTTTCATCATTTTTTATGCTGAGGGGGTGCTATATTTCAAGTAAGCGAAAAATATTATACAGGGACTAGGCCATTGCTTCCGCAAAATCAGGAGTCCCGGGATAATACCCCAGATATCACTAAGCATAAAGACCTAGTATCTCAGAAAGAGGGGTCTTTCAAACAAGATTTCGGGGGTTACCCATATATCCGAGAGATGTTCCCCACGAGATAAGTAAATTTGAAATTTAGGTTTATATCTCGACACAATCTACTAAATGTGTAAAAACCTACTTGCACATCATCAGTAAGACCGTTTATCACTTTTTAACTTTCCAATTCTTTAGCGTGCTGTGATAGTCCACTGATGTTCTATCATTTCCTCTTTTTCACAACAAAACTCGTTTTTGATTTTTATCATGTTTTTGTCTTTTTCAAATTTTCAAATGTTTTTGGATTTTCTGAAAATTCTTACTCCCCCTAAAATTCAAAACTATTTAAAGAAAAATTTGAAAACAAACTGTACAAATAAACTGACAACTGTTGTGAATTGATTCAAATCGCCATCCACTTGGCATAAACAATCAGAACTCCCCCTGACAAAAAACTATTTTCCCATTATGATTTCAAAACACTTAAGTTTGTTTTAATTAAATGGTTTTTCCGGAAAATTAGTTTTGCTGAAATTCACAAATCACATGAAAGTTAGGGGATCAATTCATCACCTTGTTCTTTCATCTTCAACCTTTTGAAAAAATATAACAATTTTAAGTTCAATCAACAAAGACCACTTATAGGAAATCAAGTACAACTTAATGTCCCTGATTTACCACTTGTAGATTTTACAAACTTCAAGAAAGATGCCGATTCCTGCTCCACGATTACCAACTTGGGAGCTCCGGCAAGTCCAGAGTTTAATCATAATAGGTTCTATCCCAGTTACCAACCTGGGATGACCCATCTTTACCTGGTTTCTTTGTTTTCTTCTCATAGAATTCCTTTACCCCTTTTACCTTTCGGTCAACCATTTTTCCAAAAATATTTTGAACTTTGGGGCTAAAGGCTTTTTCCATATCAAATTCTTTCTTTTCAGAAAAAAATTGATTTGAAATCTCAACTTTTCCAAATTTTGATTTAAAATTTTCAGCTCGCAATGGTGGAAAATTTGCATCATCCATTGGTGGAACTGACTTTCCGTCTTTTAACTCAATCTGTGGCTCCTCTAACTTTGTGGAATCAGATTCATCGCCAGAAAATAGCTCCTCTGATTTTGTCAAACCAGAATCATTGCTAGAACTATCATCAGATTTCTTAACGACCCACTTTTGGTTGTCAAGATTTGCTTTTCTTTTGTAAAAACCTTTTGAACATTCACCAACCTCAAATTTCGAGTTTTTGAAAATTGTCAAAGGTTTGATTGGTGACTCATTTTCAACCATCTTTTCTTTCATTTTAAGAGACACTCCCTGTTTTGTTTGAATTGCCTTAGGACAATTCCTGGCTATATGACCAATTGTTTTGCATTGAAAAACAGGTCCTTGTCTCCTTCTTTTCTTGAGCAACTTCTTTCTTCATTTCCTCTTGCTTCTTCGCAAGGAATTCTTTGTTTGTCTGCTTTCTGAACAATTTCTCCTTTTCTTCTTCAGATGATGTTCCTGAAACAAAAGCAGTTTTTGTATTATAAGTTTTCTCATTTTTATGATTTTTCGGTGGAATAAAACCAAGACCTTTTCTTTTGAAATTACCGTTATGGTTTGGTTTCTTTTGAAAACCAGAACCAGAACTGTAACCTTTTTTCTTGTTTTCTCTTTGTTGTACTCTTGAGGTGTACTTTTTAGGTTTTTCAGAAAGATTTACATTTTTTATTTCAGAAATGTTAATTTCTGTTAATTTGAAAACCTTTTTAATCATTTCATTTTTAACACCTCTTATTGGAAATTCTTCATCAAAATATAATTTATCAGAATCATTCAAAGTATATGCTACTTTGAATGTTTCGTCATTCAAATTAGATTTTGATAACAGAAATTCTTTATTATAAACCCGTTTGTCCTTTTTGACGGTTTGACTTGACGTCTCAGACTTTGATTCTGAGTTTGACTCCGACTTTGACTCCTCGGTTTCATCTTTATCCAACACCTGATCGACCATTTTCTTTATTATCTCTGACTCGTGATCAGTATCAGATGAAGTGAATGTAACATCAATATTGTCTGGCAAATTATCTGATGGCTCAGATTCCCACTGTAAGTTGGTTGCCTTTTCGACTCTTTCTGAATTTGGATTTCATGAAGAATATCCATTTTCAAGCGGGGCTGGACACTTGTTGTAACTAAAACCTTGTTTCTTACCAGAATCATTCACTTCAGTATCCTTCTTCTTTTTAGAAGTCTTCTCTTCAGATGTTTCCTCTTCTTCGAATGCCTTCATGCCTTCAACGGTTGGATAAATCCTGTCAATGACATAAGAAGTACATGAATAACTTTTTAACAACCTGTTTACCCTTTCTGTTTCAATCCTCTGAGTTTCCAGTTTTTGTTCCAAAACAGCACACTTCTCAATATAATTATTGGCGACTTTCTGCTTTGTCATGAAAGCTCCTTGAAGTGTCTTCATTGCAATCGCTTGTTCACTGCTTGATTGATTGTACTGATTCATTGCTTTATTTAGAACATCATAAGATTCTTTCAATCTATTCATGTTGTGAATCAAGGTACTATTTTGCTTCTTCACTGATTCACAGTTTTCACATTTCACAGGAATCTTTTGTGCATCAGCTTCTGCTTTAACCATGAAAGCTGGAACTTCTTTTACCTTTTTCTTTATCACAGGAACTTCTTCATCATCACTGCTGACATGTTTCTTCACTTTCTTCTTTTTCTTTCGAACTTTTCCATCATCACTATCACTCTCTTCTAGCATTCTCAAGTGCTCTTTCATTCTATTTGCATAATAATCATTATCACTGTCTTCTGCAACTCGAGCAACAAATGCTTTAGCCAAGAATTCTTTATCTGGACAGTAATTGTCCCAGCTAAAACCTTCTGGTAATCTTTCATCATCTTGATTTATCATTTTGTTTGTCAGATATGCTTCACTCTCTGCTGAAATATACTTATTCCAACTGACTCCTTTAGATGAACTTTTATCATCTTGATTCACCATATAAGCTTTCTTTGATTCTTCAATCTCCTTCCTAGCATGAGCAGTTTGTGGTTGTTGTTGAGGTGGTTGTTGAGCAACTTGATGATAAATTGCTTTCCGATAATAATCATTGTTGTTGAACGGATTTTGAGCTCCACTTGCTTCGCGGTTAGTGCATTCTCTCTTGAAATGTCCTTTTTCCCTGCAACAAATGCTTTCCGTAATTTGTTTAAACTTCTCAGCTCTTCTCAACACACTCGCCATACACCACTTTATGTCCATTAATTCCATTTCCTCAGCATCAATCTGATCGTAATCCTCTTTAGTCAACATCGGATTCCCGATCTTTCCTGCTACTAAACTCCCATACGACTCAAACACAGTCACCAACAAAGACATGTGACTTTTTGCAACTTCTTTCGAGTAATTTTGGTCATTCTCAAGATTTAATGCAATGTTGCATTGAAGAACTTTGCCACTCTTGGTTGCTGAAAAATTTGGATCAAATGACGGATATGAAGAAAAACTCATTTTGCTGTTTGATCCTTTAGATGACCCTCCAGATGAATTTTTAGCATTGAATGCAGTTTCAATCTTTGGTGACATGTTGGTCTTATCATTGATACCTCCTTTGTAATAAAGCCCAATATCTTGTTCACCATCAAAATCTTTCATTCTAGAGATCTTCCTTTGTTCCATCTCTTGAGCTTCAAGTTTTTCAATGAACTTACCCAGTGTCAAATTGCCAAAATCTTTCTTATTTCTCAACATCATAAGATATGTGCCCCAAGTTTCATGTGGCAATGCATCAGCCAACTTTTCAATCAACTCCTCATTATCTTTTGTGATGCTCACCCTCTTCATGTTTACTAACAGATTGCAATATCTTTCGATGATCTGCTTAGTGCTTTCAGTTCTCAAACCACGAAATAGATCAAACTCCTTTTTTAAAAGTGACTTTTTGTTCTTGATCATCCCTTTACTTCCAACAAACTTTGATTTTAATGCTTTCCAGATTGAATATGCAGTTCCATTGTGTTGCAATAAAACCAAGATATCCTCTTTCACAGCTTGATGCAATAAACTTGTCATCATTTTTTCATCTTTGTATTTCTTTTTCTCTTCAGCACTTAGATCTTTAATTGCAATTACCTCTTCGTCATCATTCACCGGTCTAACATATTTTGTTTCAACACATTCCCAAGCATCCAAATAATTTGCTTGTACCCAATTTTCAAATCTTTCTTCCCATCCCTTATACTCCTCAATGTTCATGAGCTTTGGCGGTTTTTGCATGGTGCCCGTTTCATTTTCTAACATTGTGTTCTGTGCAATGGTAATCGGAGTAGCAAAAGCGTTGTAAAATTCTTCTTCCATGATTCAGTTTCTAAATTTTACAAAACTTAGCTTTTCAAACGAAATAGTACAATTCAAACGAAATAAACTTTGGTGCGGAATGAACTTCTACACACGAAATAACCTTTTCAAACGAAATAACCAATCTGATGCGAAATAACTACTTTCGTGTGAAATAGCTGAACTTTCAAGTGAAATAGGTGATTTCGTGCGAAATAGTCAAACGAAATGCCAACTTGGTGCGAAATGAGTTGATTTCGTACGAAATGAGATGATTTCGTGCGAAATAGATGAATCTGATGTGATTTCGTGCGAAATAAGTGTGGTATTTCGTACGAAATAGATGAAACCAATACTATTCCGTGCTAAATGCTGCTGATGTCATCAATTCGGCCATGATTTTGTCAAATTGAACAGGTTTTAATCTGATTTTAGATCTAATATTTTCAAGGCTTTGTTAAAACACAGTTTCGCATATAATGTGAGAAAATCAAGTCATTTTAACCGTAAAAACTTGTTAATTTTGAAAAAGAAGGTGTAGAAATCAGAAATTTGAGCTGAATCAGTAAGAACTCTTCCTCTTGAGCTCTGATACCACTTGTAGGATTGTTTTCTGACCCAAATGAGTCGTTCAGAAGAGTTTTTGCTCAATACAAAAGGCGGAAACAAACGTATCGAGTTGATTCAGCTTGAGATTCACTTTAAATGTCTTTTTGATTGATATAACAACGATTTACAGTGAGTAGACACTTCGGCAGCAGTTCGGTACTGAAACCGGAAAGTTACAAATGACAAGGCACATCAGGTATTTATAGGGCAGCCTATTTCGTACGAAATAGTTCATGCGAAATCAACTTCACACGAAATTGCTATTTCGTGCGAAATACCCTTAAAACCACATTTCTCGTTTTACGTGCCCTGATCTATACAATCTAATACAAGACTCGATACAAGACAAAGTCGACAGACGTATGCACCAACACGTGTTGAGGTTCAACAAACTTTTAACTCTTTTTCCTTTTATTTTGCTTTTACTTATTAAAATATTTCTAACTCCTTATTTCAACACTTGCAGGTTGAGTTGAATGCGCGGGTTGAGAATAAGGATAAGGAGTTAGCTGCGAAGGATGTGGAGATTGCAGAGTTGAAACGTCGATTGTTTGAGGCGCACGTTAAGAATGAATCGTTAGAGATCGATCTTGAGGCCGAAAGGGTGAAGGCTGAGACTGCCGAAGAGGCGAAGAAAAAGGCCGACGAGGCGCGCGACCTCAGCACTTCTGCCCTGAATGTGGCTCAGAATAATTATGCTGAGGCCCAAACAATCGTTGACACGCTTGTTTCTGAGTCCGAGTGGATGCGCAGTAGAGGAGTAGCTGCAGTGAGTTTCTCCCCTTTTTCCCTTGGTTTATTCTCATTGTTAATACTTTTGGTTTCACAATTTTCTTGTTTGATATAGATTGCTAAGTTTGTATTGAATGCCACTGAGTTGGATGAGGCCGTTGCCGCGCTGACTGATGCCGCGCGTGCTGTTGGGCACCGCGGTGGTTATCTGGAGTGTACTCATCATGTCGAGCAAGCGCTTGGCCAGCCATTTGACACTCGTCACTGCTCGGTGACTGATCAAGCTGAATCTATGCTTTCCCGTGCTGAACATGTTTATGACCATCTTTCGCTGCCAGTTATGGAGTTGGTCACTGATGCGTTAAAGCATGATGATTGGAGTGCATGGCTGAACTCTATCCTTGACCCTCCAGAGACTATGGAGTTAACAGATGAATAGGAGGAAGCCGGTGGCGCTGGTGTTGGTGATGGTTATGAATAGATGGTAGGATTTGTAGGCCTATGCCTTGTAATTTTCCTTGTTTTTAGCTTATGTAATCGTTGCACGGTTGCGCCTTTTGAATGAAATATTAAGTTTGACTCTTATTATTTTTCCAAGTTACAATTATTGCATTGTTGTTAAGAACTTTTGTTAAGTTAGCTCGAATAAATGTAAGTGTGGCTCGTTGATGAGTATTACTGCCCAGTCTCGCGCTATGCTCGTGGAGGACCTTGGAGGCTTAACTCAAGAGCTCGTAATTTACTAAAGTGTTTTCGTGCTAATCAAAAGTTTAACATGCATTTGTAACGTAGGAGATATATGATGATAATCATAAGGCATAGCCAACATTTGTATTAAGTAGCTGAAAACAGGCGCAAGGCCATCATACATAATCGAAAGAAAAGGCGCATGGCCAACATAGATAAGTAAAAAGGCGCGTGGCCAACATTAATAACTGAAAAGGCGCGTGGCCGAGAGTAATCACATGTAGCACTTGCACAATTGTTGTGCGTTCCATGTGCTCGGGATGATATGGCCATCTAAGTTGCGCAGTTTTCCCTTTCCCTAGAACTTTATGAACCAAGTATGGGCCTTCCCATTTTGGTGCTAGTTTTCTGAGGCGCTCGGCATTAGAGGCTTCGTTGTCCCTGAACACGCCTGGAGTGTAGGTACAAATGCTCACCCTTGCATTGTAGTACCTCTCCAATTGAGTTTTGTACTTGGCCTCTTTGATTCGCGCGATCTCGCGCCTTTCTTCGAGCAGGTCCAAGTCTAAGCAGTGCTCTGCCTCGTTATCAATATTGTTAACTGCTGATAAGCGCGGCGAGGGGAGGCCTATTTCAGCTAGGATAACCGCCTCTGAGCCGTAAACAAGGCTAAAGGGGGTTTTGCCATTGCTCGTTTTTAGCATGGTGCGATAAGCCCACAGTATGCTGGGGAGTTCATCAACCCAGCCTCTTCTTTTTATGCCCAGGCGGGCCTTTATCCCTTCAACAATGCTCTTGTTTACGCTTTCTACTTGACCGTTGCCTTGAGGGTGCGCAACAGAAGAGAAAGTATGCTCAATGTTTAGCTCCTTCGTCCATTTTTGAAGATCTTCAGAAGCAAAGTTGGTGCCATTGTCGGTCACAATCTTGAGTGGGAGGCCAAATCTGCAAATTATGTGCTCCCATATGAATTTTCGCACCATCATTGAGGAAGTTGAAGCAAGGGCTTTAGCCTCCACCCATTTGGTGAAATAATCCACAGCGACAATTATAAACTTCACGGCGCCGGGCGCTTCAGGGAAGGGTCCTACCATGTTGATCCCCCATTGTTGAAAGGGCCAGGCAGTTGATACCGGAATCAGATCATTCTTTGGACGCAGGGTCTTCGGCGCGTGCCTCTGATAGGCATCGCATTTGCGTAACTTGTTTAAAGCGTCGACATGCATCCCTGGCTAATAATAGCCTGCGTTCATTATCTTTGCAATAACCATGCGGGGGCCCGCATGTATTCCACAGATACCTTCATGGATTTCCATGATCAAGTAACTTGCATCTTGGGGGTCTACGCACCGTAGCAACGGGCCTAAAAGGGATCTTCGGTAAAGAACGCCCCCGTTCATCTCATAAAACAACGCTTTGTTTTGTATTTTCCTGGCTTCTGCCTTGTTTTCGGGGAGGATCCCCTCCTGAAGATACTGAATGATAGGGATAATCTAAGAGGGTGGCCCTATCTCTATGACATTCACTTGGCGCAAGAGTACTGACGGATTATTTAAGACTTCGATTCTTACATCTTTGGCAAGGTGTTGGAAAGCTGTTGAAGCGAGTTTGATCAGTGCGTCAACGGGCTTGTTCTCTGATCGGTTGATATGAACAACCTTGTATGATTTGAACTTTTGGAGTAGCTCCTTTGCTTGTTCCAAGTATAAAGCCATGACCTCGCCCTTTGCATTATACAACCCATTAATTTGACTTACGATCAGGAGAGAGTCGATATGCGCTTGTAAATTTTATGCTCCCATCTTAATGTCTAGGCACAAGCCTGCCAAGAACGCTTCGTATTTTGCCTCATTATTGGTATTTTTGAAATCCAACTTGATGGCATAGGTGAACTCATGCTTCTCTGGGCTGACGAGGTGCAAACCAGCTCCTGCGCCGTCTTCATTTGAGGCTCTGTCAGTGAATAACAGCCATAGTTCATCCGATGTGTCTTTGATGGGAATATCTACTGCTTCATATTCTTTGATCTTGTCTTCTGGGAGTTCGGTGATGAAGTCTGCTAATACTTGGCCCTTGATAGCTGGGCGCAGCCTATATAGAATGTTGTGGCCTCCCAGCTCGATTGCCTATTTTGCCAAGCGGCCTGATGTTTCTGGTTTTTGCAAGATCGTGCCAATGTGGAAGTTCGTGAGTACCGTGATCACATGGCCAGTAAAGTACCTGCGCAGCCTTCTAGAGGCATGGAGCAGCGCGAGCACTAGCTTTTCCATGGGGGAATATCTCGTTTCTGGATCGGTGAGTACTCTATTAACATAGTAAATCAGGGTTTGAACTCCATCTCTCTCTACCAGCAATACTGAACCAATTGCCTTGTCCGAAGAGGACAAGTACAAAATGAGCGGTTCCTTTTCAAATGGAGCTGTTAAGGTTGGAAGCTTGATCAAACATTCTTTCATCTGTTGGAAGGCTGCTTCCGCTTCTGGTGTCCATTTAAACTCTTGTTTCTTGACGCAGTTACGCAATGTACTAATGAAAGGATATGACTTTGCTGTGTGGTTTGATAGAAAACGATTAAGCGCAGCTAAGCGACCGGCTAACCTTTGCATTTCTTTTATGGTGCGCGGTGACGGCATTCGTTCGATGGCTTGAACTTTTTTGGGGTTAACTTTGAAACCGCCGTTTGTAACCACGAAGCCTAGAAACTTGCCTTCCTCCATGCCAAAAGAACATTTCGCTGGATTCAGCTTCATGTTTACGCTTCTTAGAGAATTGAACGTCTTCTCTATGTCCTTAACATTTAGTCCTCTTCAGGACTTTTGATTACAAGATCATCAATGTATACTTCGATATGTTTCCCAATGTCATCACCAAATATCTTGTCCATTAAACGCTGGTAGGTTGCGCCATCATTCTTGAGCCCGAAGGGCATCTTTGTGTAACAGAAGATTCTGATGTCAGTGCGGAAGGTTGTTTTATCTTCGTCTTCTAGCTTCATCTGGACTTGGTGATATCCCTTGTAACAATCTAGAAAACACTTCCATCTGAACGGCGCGAGAGAATCTATCTTCTTATCGATCTCTGGTAAAGAATAGAAGTCTTTTGGGCATGCTTTGTTGAGGTCTGTGTAATCAATGCACATGCGCCATCCACCAGTAGACTTCTCGACCATTACAGGGTTTGCAACCCAGCTTTGATAGCACACCTCTCGCAATATGCCTGCTTTAAGTAACTCGCACACTTGCTCATTCATAGCTTTTGTCTTGTCAGATCCTAAGTTGCGCGTTCTCTGGACCTTGGGTTCAACAGATGGATATGTGTTTAAGCAATGCTCTGTGATGTCACGCGGGACGCCTGTCATATCAGACGGGGTCAAGGTGAAAATGTCCATGTTTTGGAACAGTAATTGTTTGAGGTGCGTCCTGATACTTGGTGAAATTGCGTGGCCAATTGTCACCGTTTGCTCGGGGTACTTGCGGTTCAAGACCCATTTTCCTGGTTCTCTTGTTGAAACTTTAGCTTCTTTGACTGGGCACGCGTCTTCTGCTGACATCACCTCTTTCTTTGAGTAGATGATTGCCACCCCCGTTTCGGTCGGGAAACCGATGGCTAAATGGGGCGTGGAAGTCACCATATTCATTTCGCCCTGGGTTTCTCTGCCAATTAGAACATCGTGTCTTGACTTAACTGGCATCATCATGAAGTTGATGGTCGTAGTTCTTGAATGCTTCTCGTCAGACAGCATGACGGGGAAGCTGATTTGGCCCAATGGGAAGACTGTCTCATTGCAGAATCCGGATAGAGGATAATCAACAGGCTCGAGGCGCGCTTTGTCTTCTGTATCAAACTGGTTGAAACATTGTTCATAAATGATGTTAGTTGTGCTTCCTGGATCGATGAAGACGTATTCTGTTTCATAGTGGCCTATGATGCCAGTGATGACAACGGGGCGCGTGGCGCGTATTCCCCTGCGCACCACTGGAAAAATGACTTGTTGTTCTTGCCATGCTGGTTCAAATGGGCGCTTGCCCTTGTTTCTCGCGTTGTGACTTGGTCCATCGACCATGTGAGTTTCCAGGCGCCTAACCTTCTTCTGGTTTCCATCGTCATTCCTTTGAATCTGGCGCGTTTCTTTGAGCACGTTCTTCACCAGGTGGCTTAACTTGCCGCTCTTTAAAGCCTTCTCGATATCTTGCCTTAGGCTGATACAGTCATCTGTCAAATGACCTGTATCCTTGTGAAAATCACAGTAAAGATTGGGGTATTGTCCCTTCTTGTTGGTCATTGGCTTAGGCGCTTTAAAATCGTGGTTCTCCGTCATAAGCACTTCCTTTGGCGTCTTAGTGAGCGGAGTCCAATGTTTCTCTCGGTTCTCAATCTTTACTGCCTTACGGTAGCCGATACGATCAATTGTGTCTCGAGCATCCTCTTTGAAGCGAGGCCTTTCTTCGTAACCGCTAGATTGGCTTGCCCTCCATCCAGGGTTTCTGTTTCTGTTTTTCTTGCTATTGTCGTGCGAGCTTGATCTTGAAAAACGATCTTCGGTGTAAGAGCTTTTGGTTCCTGCCAATGATTCTTCAGTATGCGCTACAATCTTTGCAGCTGCCATGAGTTTGTCCCATTCTTTGGGCATACCGTCCTTTCCTGTGATAGTCCTGATTAGACTATCGCAACGGATGGCCTTTTTGAAGTGGGCGTGCATTAATTGTTCGCTTACACCTCCAATCTCTAAACACTCCTTGTTGAGGCGAGTGATGAAATCTTCTAACCCCACATTTTCTCTGCGCCAGATGTCTGTTACTTTGAATGTATCACGCTGATAACGTCACTGTTGGCTGAAGTGGGCTACAAATTGGTCTCTGAAGTCGACCCATGATTTGATTTTTCCAGGAGGGAGGCTGTCGAACCATGCGCGAGCAGCCCCTGTGAAAGTTTGGATGAATAGATGGCACCAGATTGGCATGGTCCATTGTCCTAAAACACCGACGCTTGTAAATACTCGGACATGATCGTCGGGGTCAGTGAGACCGTTGAACTTTCCCACTGTTGGAGGTAGCTTTGCTTTTTCTAGCGGGGCTAGAGCAATGCTTCGGATAAACTTCGAGTGTTCGGCAGCTTCTGCTGGTCTGTAAACAAGGCTGAAATCACGCTCTGCTTCTTCATTGTAGGCAGCGAGCGGCCTTGGTTTGTAAGATTCATGATTTTTCTGCAAACGGTTGAAGACTGAAGAACCTTCATCATCTTGCCAAGTAGGATCATCCGGATCTGTGTCGTCCCACGCGGCCCTAGCCGGCTGCGAACTGGGTGCCTATGTTGTGCATTAGATGGATGGTCATAGTAACTGCCTGTCTCCCCGTACATGTCGCGCGTGTCGTGCACGCTCGGTCTTCTTTGGGGAGGAGGTCTGTTGAATTTGTAACACCCGTCTTAATTTCTACTTGAATTTAATAATAATTCATAAGATTTTATATAAAAGATGTCTAATTTAAAACATAAGTTCCAAAAATAAAGTTCTAAGGTAACAAACATTAGTCAACTACCGACTAATTTAAACATTTATAAGTTGTTTAGCAAACTGTTTACATCATAACATTGTCTAAACAGAATTTATTTACGCGGAAGCTTCAAAAGTTCGTGTTCGGTTCTTCAAAAGCTTGCTTGACCGCCATCCGTAATCCTTCAATACCTAGAAACTGGAAATTTTTAACGAAGATTAGTGTTTAGAGTTCTTAGAAATATTACATAATCGAAACTACGCTTAAAACGGATTCGATTTAACAAGGATATGCAAAATTCAACATGAATGTCAAGGCTCTACCGTAACTTACGGTAGTCACCGTAAGTTACGGTAGCTCCTGGGAAACTTTGGTTCCACCGTAAAACAGGAAGAATCCACCGTAACATTTTGGTCCCTACCGTAAATTACGGTGTATACCGTAATTTACGGTAGGCTCTGGAATGTTATGTTTTGTTTGATTTGTTTGTTTACTCGAACCAAATTCTCGGATTTCATTCCTACAAATCAACATGTTAAATCCTCGTATTCTAATATGTCGTTTGTCAACAATAACAAAAGACCAATTTATTATATTACGAAGCATTTGCCACGCATTAATCGATTATTCGACCCGTTTGGCTCATCTACGGAATCCTCCATTATGATGACTACCAACAAGTTCTAACCAATCCTGGTCTTATTAATCAATATAGCGATCATTATCGCTTCAAATTAAGACAACCTTTATTCTACAATTCACTATACTTATGCAAATTATCAAAGTTTACCCAATGTAACGAGTCAAGTTACATACCTTTAGTGCACGCCCTTCAAACGCAAATCGCCTCCGGCTTGTCCACTCGACGTTCCGGTATCTTTTCCTATAGAGTTCAATCATAACATGTTTAGAACTCTTTTCAATCACATATCGCATAGTTTGTCAAAACATCAAAATTATGTGTTTTAACTCTAAATTTCAGTTTCGGACCTTCTTTGAGGCATTTTCAGGAACACTTAAAGTACAGGATTTTATATCTTTGATTTTCAAGTTCATGGCTTGTCACTTAGCCAAAAATTAACATCAATCGAGTTAGCATATATAGAATCAATCATCACATTTTACAGAAATTAGTTTCTATGAATCATATTACACTAGAATGACCTTCAAAACTCTAGTGTTCATCAAGTTCCATCTAACCCACATATCATCAACAACGGTGGCCATGAATTTCACTAGAATTTAGCATTATTTCAACATGCACTTGTCTAGGGTTTACTCCTAGACATTCTAATGTTTCTATTTCATCTACAAATCACACATGCATCATCAGATTTCAAGTTCCCTAAATTCATGAGAATTTCAAGTAGTGAATTTTTGTCAAATTTTACATACCTTATGATCTCCTTGCCATGGGGATCATTAATATATGCTCGATTTTCGTTTTGGACTTGGTTTGATCCTTCAATTTAGGAATTTTGTGAAGTTTAGGGTTTTGATGAGCTTGGTCGCCCCCTGCTTCTTGTCTGGTCGATCTCACGCACGTATGTGTGTTTGAGATTTCTATTTCTTTTGTTTTATTAAACTTAATTTCAATTTAAGCACTTTTGGCCCCTCAACTTTTGTTTTAACTTATTAACTACTCATAAGTCCTTATCTAACTAGGTCAGTGTCATTCCTGGTTTAATCGGAATTTAAAAATTTGTATTTTCGGGATGTTACAGAATTGCCCTTGAATGTTTTGCTAAGTTGGTGTTTGGCGCGCCCCCTGAGTTGGACCCGGAGGTGTGACCAAGGATGGTTCTGCTTGCAGAATCGCCTGTTATGTACTTAAAGACTGGTAAGCAACATTTATAGTAGTAATCTGTTTGGCATACCAAGAGGCGAGGGTTTCGCCTTCTGGCAGCCCTAATAATGCTGAAATGTTTGAATTTGGAGCTGGGTTTGACGGACCAGCAACATTACTCGCTGGGGTACCCGTTTGAGTGATACGAGTGATGCTCGCGCAGGGTCCCCCGGTGTTTGTTCCTTCGCCTTCGACTATCTCATCAGTAGGATGGAGTTGGACGTGCGAGTAGTCCTCCCCCATTCCTACTTGAGAGGCAGTGCCGAAGCCAAAATCAGGAACTCCCTGACCAGCCATGATCGAGAGAATGGAAAAAACTCAGAAAAAAGAAGATGAAGTGATTGTAAAAAATCAGTGGGCGCCAATGAAGAAACACGTAACTAATTTTATGGTATTAGTTGGGTTTATGTTTCAAACATGAGGGTTAATCTTCTTAGTCTTTCCTGAGCTCAAGTGTGATTCTTCCTTCCTGCAAAACAGCAACACCGTTAGCTCGTAAAAGGGGAATATGGGGGTTTCCCTCTTAACCAGACTCCGGCGTGAGAATAAGTAACCGTTTTGAGGATAATAAAGTGTGTGTTAAGAGTGAGAGTAGAGAGAACGAAATGTTTAACCTGTGTATGAAGGTCTCTATTTATAGCCGGAGTGGTGTAGGAGGAGATGGGCTGATGGGCCTTGGGCTAGAAGGTGATAACAAGGAATATCCTCTTTGCCTCTCTGTTGTCGACCGTCAGTGGCTTCTAGAAGATTCTCGGCGCTAGTGCACCTTGATTGGAGCCACGTGTCCGGTTTGCCGGCCCTGTTGTCCTTCTGTCATCAGCAGGTAAGTGGAGATCATGGGGCAGTTGTCTCTTATGCATTTATAGCACAAGACTTTACTACTCAAGCTGCGTCGCCCCCTGATTGGTGCCACATAGGCGTCCTTGTGTACTTTTTGTCTCCTGTACGATTGTTATTCGTGGAGCACGATAGGGTACAGCCTGCTGGACGCTGATTGGCTCGCTTTTCTGCCACCTGTACCTTTGATGCTTCCTGAAGTGGCCATACGCTGCTATCCTCGCGCGACCCTTGATGTGTGTCCAAGCAGTCGGCGCGAGGCTCAGGGGTTGAGGGCCCTTATTCAGGATGCTAAGGGTGGAAACTGATTTTATGCCTTACTTGGACCTCGCGCGCGGCTTAGGTGTTGACAAAGTAGCTCACGCGAGGTCTGCAGAATATTCAGATTAGAGAATAAGGAGTATGGTTCAGCACGCTGTGACAACTGGCACCAAACCGGTAATTTCCGTACAGTATAATTATTACTTAATGTCTGCAATTATGTGCTTAAATGTCAACATTGTCTGATTTCATGCTATACATGTGAATTCATGCACGTTTTATACTTCAAATATTGTTTTATGCATTACTGTTAGCGTTGCGTCAGAAAGACTAGTAAACTCACCGGTAAGACACACTGTGTCAGCAACTCTGCAGAAAACAGTCAGATAATGGAATTATGGCCTGGGAGTAGGTCCAACGTCTAAAATACATTAAAACCCTAGTATGGATACAAGGGTTAACATATAGACTTTCCGGAAGCTTAAATATGCACTAAAAGGCACCCGAAACATACTTTAAATGCTGAATTCTACATATTTCAGCATATTTCAGCAAAATTCAACATTGTAACGAGTTAGTAACATGTAAAAATATGACTAAATGGTCCTGAATGCTTTCCTAAGTGTCGGGAATTAAAAGTGTCACAAAAGGGTACATAAAGAACACTAAACGGAATAGTTGGACACTTTAACGAACCGGTATCTAACCGAACAACCGGACACTACCCGAAACACCAAAATTTTACTAGAAGCATTGTTTTAATGTTTCTGAGCTAGTTATGATCCCCGAACACCCTAACACACTATATAACATATCATATGCAAAAACACTAATCAATACACTTAAATCCTAACTAGATCTCCTAACTATCCATCAAACTTACACTTTACCCCCCCCCTTGGTTGTGGACGATCACAAGGGTGGCCCCCACCCTTGATCCACCTTGATTTTATTTGATCTTCTTGATCTTCCTTGGATATGCACAAGATCCTGTGTTGTACTAATGAAACACAATACACATTGGATAAGAGATTTAGATGGTTATAAGAATTGGTTGTAGGTTCATATTCTCACATCTCACACCCACTCAAACACACACAACTCTCTCCCTCCTCTCTTCTTCCTTACGGCCGAAACCAAGCAACAACATCACCACCATCATTCATTCAAGATCATCTAATCCAAGTTCATCTCAAGGTGTAAGAAGGTCTTCAAGCAAGCTTGGTGGTCTTGGAACTTCAAGGACCTCTCCCGATTCGTTTTATCCAACTCATTTGTCATCTACAACATCAAGTGTTCTTCCCTAGCCTTGTGCTAGTAGTAAGACCCTTATGATCTCTTGTTACTTCATATTTTGATGGTTAAAAGATGATAAACATTGTTAATCTTGAAGAACACTAAAGAACATGATCATGATACTTTAACATAAGCTTAATAACAAAAGAATACATGTTGAATGATGATGATTTGCTTCTTGATGATTGATGATTTGTGTTAGTGATGTTAGACATCATAAGAAACCTACTAGATTGTGATTAAACACATGATCTAGTAAGTTAAGGTGGTGATCTTGTGAAAGACCAAGATCATCATGCTTTATGTCTTCATGAACTTGAATGATGAAATTGGTTTTCATATGTAAAGATGATTTAAACAAAATACAAATCTTGTAAATAGATGATTACAAAAATAATTTTCTCAAGAAACCAAGTTTATTTATAAGATTTACAAAGTCATGGTTTCTAAGTAAACTAATCACATTTTTAGTGTTAAATCAAGACTAGGAACATGATTGTAACAAGAAAAATACAAAAGAAATATTTTTAGAAAAATCATCTTACAAGTTGTAAATGACTAAATCTTTCAAGAATGTGATTTGCAAACAAATAACAATGTTCTAAAGGGTAACTAAACCTACTAATTAACATGGTAAGTTACTACAAGTTTTTACAAAAACTTCAAGTTCATGATGTAGAGTAATTTACTTGATTTTGGCACTCGGTAAGTGTTGAATGAGTTGTTGGTTGTTGTTAATTGGTTTTGATGATTGAAAAGAAAATAAACACATGTTTTGAAAACATGGGAAACCTCCATTTTTAGGGGAAACCATGTCAAAATTTTTATAAAATTATAAAAATTTTGACACTTAGAGAAATATAAGTTTTGGTGAAACTTATTCCCTAAAAATTCACTTAAAAATATTTACCAAGGTTTCCCTAATTTTTGTGTAAATTTCAAGTTAAGGAATGATGATTTCTTCAAGATAAAAATTGATACTAAGTATGTATATTTTTGAGAAAAATATATATATTTATCGGTCACCAAATTTTGTGCTAAGTGTATGTAATATGTATTGTATGTAATAGTGTATTAGGACTTGAAAATACACTAAATACTCCCAAGGAGTAGAAATGCAAAAATACACATACAACATGCATAGACAAATACAAGAAAATATATTTATGAAAATATATTTCTTAATAGATTAAATAACTTGGACAAGTTATGAACTTAAAATGAAGTTTTGGGGAAAAATACATAACTCGGGTGAAAAATACAAGATACTTATATTTATTTTGAGAAAATAATATAAGTAAGATACATAGTTAAAAATATAAATTATTTTTAACAACAAAGAACACATACATAAAAGACGGTGACTTGTACTTGTGCGATACAAGTCTAGTGACTAACGTTAATAAAACACGTATAGGTCACGACGATATATAAGCAAACCCGGTGAAGTTTACGGTGCAGGAAACGCAAAGTTGTGAGTTCTTGTCCCCACTTTTAAACTTTTACATGCTTTTTAAACTTGGGGAAAATACATGTGTTATGGTATGTTGGATACAAAAACTAAGGAATGATACTTTAGATCATGTCACGAATAGGGTGTCATAAGCACCATTAATCGTTTACATACCAAGACCGCGGAACAAAAGGTTAGATCTAATGGGTTTCAGGCAGCCACACTCTTGGTCATAACTAGTACCAAGCAGTGCTTTTGTGTCTCTAGTCGTGAATCGACAACGAAAAATGCCTATGGTTTGGATGCTTCCTATGTCGTGTCACATGTTAATGGCCTTGCAAACCATTAGCGATCTCGATTTCCTTATATTTACAGAAATACTTGTTTCATACAAATTACATACCATGTTTTCATTCAAGTATACAAACGTTCAATACAAAAACTGCATGAATTCACACCAACATTATGTTGACGATTTTCCAAAAACTCACATGTATTTCAGGTAACTAAAGTGGATGTGCGCGCGGTCATACTCTTGCTCTTGATGTTGTTTATGTTGTTAGCTATGTGTGTCAAGACTCCTATGCCGTTTTGCTGGGTTTGGTTGTTATGTCCCACTCCGTGTGGTGATATAAGGACCAAAACCTTTATGTTCGTCTTTTAAATAAAGTTGTAAACTTTTCAGACAATATGTTGTCTTGTGATGTAAACACTTAACCTATGTCTTTAATTACGTAATGTTATTGGCATTTGGAGTTATTTTTACGAGCATGTAGTATGTTTACCATTCGTATGCAATGAGAACCTTTCAAGATCACACCTCGTGCTTCCGCCTTAGAAAGGGGTGTGACACGCGCGACCTGATTGGTCTGCGCGGCTTTTGGGACCATACCCCTTCAGTTTGGTATATATAATTAGACTTATTCAACCTGTATAATACACGAGATTTTTCAAAGATATATCTTATGATACTGTTTTTTTAATACTTGGTATATAAAATTAGATTTATTCAACATGTGCAAAACACGGGGGTTTTTTTAAAGATATATAACTTTATTATTATTTAGTATGCAAAATTATATCTATTTAACCCGTGTAATAAACAAAGTTTTTAAAGATGCAACTTTTTTTAATATTTCGTATATAAAATTACATTGTTCAACCCATATAATACACATTATATAAAATTACATTTACTCAACTTGTATAATACACACGATTCTAACCTATTATCATATATAAACTAATAAAAAAACCTATATATCGTATTTAGAATTAGATTTGTATATAAAACAAAACTCGGTTTGCATACAAGTTTCTATAGTGACATAGGGGTGCAAACGAGCCGAACCGAGCCCGAGCTCGAGCTCGTTTAACATATGAAAGCTCGAGCTCGGCTCTAAGGTAATTTTTCAAGCTCGAGCTCGGCTCGGGCTCGACTCATTTAGTTATTATTAATAATTTATATTAATTGTAATTATTATTATACATATAATTTAGTTATTTTTATATTTATATAAAATGGTAATTATTATATAAATATATGTTTAATATATTAACAAAAAATATATAAACAGAAAGCTCGTTTAGGCTCGCGAGCCGGCTCGAGCTCAATAAGCGAAGCTCGAGCTCGAGCTCGTTTACTAAATGAGCTTGTTTTTAGGCTGAGCTCGTTCGAGCTTTTTTTCGAGCCGAGCTCGAGTAGCTCGACTCGTTTGCACCCCTAGTGACGTATAAGATTGTAAAAAAAAAGTGTAGTTCCATGTGAAATGTTCTTATAAGTGTATAATGGTATCAAATCAAATCTATAAATTATAATAAATCAAAATCATCTTAGGCCATATGACTTTCTCTTAAGACATTAATTGTCACATATCATTATTATACTCCTTATTGTTTTGATTTACCAGGGAAAACACAAGACTTTTGTTACTCTTCTTTTCTCACATATTTTAAAGTAATTATACTTTCATTTTTGTACGGATCATTTCCTTTTGAATGTGATTGCAAATCACAAATCTTAATAGATATACTTAATAAATACAATAACCTTTTAAAAATAATTGTAATTAATATAAACAGACATGTAAAAGTATTAATGTATATTTTATGCAATTTACTTTTTTTGTTAAATAAATTAATATAATAATTATTACCTTTTGTGAACTATTATTGTTATTTTTTTAATGAAATCTTGAACGATAACTAAACATCATTTCCATATTTAAAATGTTTATATATCTTATAAATAAACAATAATTTGATGTTTAACAAATAATTATTAATAAAAGTCAGACACAATCACTATTAAATGTTTGATTATACTTAAAAGAATTGGTTTTTGCTCATGACAATTGTATATGACATATCAAGAATTAAAAGAAAACACAAATTCAAGTTACTTATATTAGACAAAGATGAAAAATGTTACAAATAAGACGAAAAATGTGGTATACAAGGAAATATTAGAGATTAATAGACTGCTTATATGTTTATTACTTACCAATGGGGTTGGTGACTATTGATAAAGACAAAATCTTTTAGATACACCTAGATTTGAAGGCCTTAGATTCAAGATTTCAAGTACCACATATAACAGAAATAATAAATAACAAAAAGAGTTTTATATTGTAATTTAACTTTTTCACATATTTAATGTATTATTTCATTTTATTATAAAATGAATTATATTATATATTCTATAAAGTAAAATATACTTATTCGTTAATGAGAAACAACTTCGTGTTAAAGAGTAGGGGATGCTAAAATCTGTTAATAATCGTAACACAAAAAACAATTTTAAATATAGTAGCATCTACAACACGTGTAATTTATCAAAGTATAAGATTTATAAAATGATTTTGTTTATACAGCCCATAGAATATAGGGGATCTTAAACTAATAAAGAAGAAAAAAGCAAGAACGTTTAACCTTTAAAGGTTTAGTGGATTGTAAAGATGAGCACAATTGCACATGGGTTTCTATGATATCCAGCTGTAGTACACCTCAACCAAACCTAAAACCTGAATCAAAACAAACACCACCACATCCCCCTCTTTTTATACAAGTGCAAAAAGACACGTACCCACCTCCTCACGACCACCCTACACGCTTCACCCTAATTACAAAAGTCCATTATATGATCAAACTTTGCTTCATCAAAGTATCTTGAGTCTTGACCCAATTTTAAGCATAAAATAAGGGAGAACATTAATTAAGTAATAACAATAATAATGCTGCCCTCACATAACACTTATTGAACGAGATTTTATGTTCTTTTTCGTTCATTAAGAAAATAAACGTGTTTACGAATGGTTTACAAACACAAAAGAACACAAATAAATTTGGCGAATGCAACGAATGATAAAGGTGGATGACCCAGAGAGTAGCACTGAAACTTGAATCTCTTGTTATGAAACGGAGGTAAATCGTATTCTTCAATGTAAATAGTGAAAATGAAAAGGGAAATGATGCATAAACTCTTGTTGTGGAACGGAGGTCAATCGTATTCTTCAATGTAAATGGTGAGAAAGAAAAGGTAAATGATAACAAGGTGAAATAGGTTTTCCTAGTTTAATGGTTAGGATAATAAAATAAATAAAAATTTAATAATATAAAAAGTATACATAAAATATATGGAACTAAAAAAATCTTTAATTAAAACACAACATACGAACATAAACGCACACAAATAAACGAATGTTCACGAACACTTTACGTCCTTACCAAACATTCCCGAACACAATTAAACGAACGAGATTTAACCAACGAAATTTTTTGATTATGTTTGTTCGTATGTTCTTTTTACGAACGTAAACGAACTTGCCACTGAACGTTCGTTTAGGAATAAATCACCAACTCATAGAAAGAAAGAAAAAAAAAGATTTCATAAATTTAATATAATAATGATAATAATATCATACGATCAGTAATCAGTATAATCATCATACAATAACCTAAAACCAACTGCTAATGACTAATAATAATACCCATCATAATCATAATAATAATAATAAAAAAAAAACCTAAAAAGTAATGTAAGAATAATAATGAACTCCAAATCCAAAAATATCTACATAACGAAAGCAGCACCAAACGCAACAATAACAAAACATCCAACAGCAACTTTGTTCAAGCTACCGGAGCTCGGCGGAGAAGAAGGAGATCCAGCAGGAGAAGATAAACCAGCCGGAGACAGCGCCGGAGAACCACCAGGAGCGAGAGAGGTCGGAGGAGCAGGTGGAGAACCTAACGGTGATTCTGTCGGTGTTGAAGTCGGAGCAGCCGTTGGCGGAGAAACGACGGGGGACGGCGGCGGTAAAGTCGGAGAAGCAGTCGGCGAACCCGTCGGTGATTGAGAAAGAGCAGATCCGGCGATCATAGCGAACAGGATAACCATAACGAGTCCAGAAGACGTCATTGTTGTGGTTTTGAAAAGTTGTGTGTTGGTGTTGTGAAATTCTCTAGAGAGAGTGTTTTCAGAGAGAGGGTAGGAGACGTTGAGACGATGAGGGTTTATATACAGGGTTTTGTTTTGAGTCGGTTTTTTGGAGAGGTGAAAATAATCTCAGCCGTTGGTTAATTTTTGAGGATTCCGCGTTAAGTAAATCAGGGTCAAAACCGACGTACACGTTTCCACGATGAATATAATCTCAGCCGTTGAAAGAGGGGGCTGTTCTGAACCGTTAGATAAACGAACGAATTTGGTTAAGGTCGTCGATTAGTGAGGTATAATGTGTTGTTTTATTTAGATGTAATATATAAAATTTTAAATAAATGTTGAATTCGAGGTTACCGTTATAATGAGGCACGTTGTAGGGCGCTTTTTTTTTTTTTTTTTTTTTAACGGCCGACAAAATTTTTTATTCATTGTAGCAAGATGCTACCACCAAATGTACAACGTTTTACACCAACAAAGAAAACCAATAAAACAAGTTTTACAAGCTTTACATTGATTACTTAGCCGCCAATTTTGAATTTATTCCAATCTTCTCATGTAAGAGACACCATCTTTGCGCGGTTCTTCACCCAAAGATACGCCACCGCTAGGGCTCTTTTATTTAAATAATTCAACGGGAAACACAGATACCTTTTATTTTTATTTTGACTCTCACCAAAGTATCTTTCTTTTTTTTTAGAGTAAATTACAAGTTTTGTCCTTTATGTTTGTCCCAAATTTCAGGCGTTGTCCTTTATCTTTAAAATTGATGAGTTTTGTCCTTAATGTTTGCAAATCGTGCACGTTATGTCCTTTAGGGCAAACCCAATTAATTTTTTTTGTTAAATCTGGTCACTCAGGGGTATTTTAGTCTTTTTACACTGTTTACTTAGTATTATTAAAAAATAAAACAAAATAATTTTAGTTTTATTATTATTATTATTATTATTATTAGAGTAAAATGCACGGATAGTCCCTATGGTTTGGTGAAATTTCACCTTTAGTCCCCAACTTTTCAAAATTACACTCTTAGTCCCTGTGGTTTCACAAGTTGTTACTCGGATAGTCCCCAAAGCGGATGGAGGTTAGTTTTTCTGGTTAAGTGGGTGTGAAATGACAAGGACTATCCGAGTAACAACTTGTCAAACCACAGGGACTATCCGAGTAACCTTCATCCGCTTTAGGGGCTATCCGAGTAACAACTTGTCAAACCACAGGGACTAAGAGTGTAATTCTGAAAAGTTGGGGACTGAAGGTGAAATTTCACCAAACCACAGGGACTATCCGTGCATTTTACTCTTATTATTATAAGTGTATATATATATATATATATATATATATATATATATACCACAACCCTTCACCGCCATCTCCACCACCCTCCACCGTCACCGTCACCACCACCTTCCACCGTCACCGTCACCACCACCCTCCACCAAACACCCTTGTCAAAACCCCTCCAATCCTCTGCCTTCTCTCTCTCACCTGCCGCCACCTCCCACCACCTCCATCAACACACCACCACGACAACCACCTTCACCCACCGCCACAACTACTTTCTCTCTACCACACTACCACCACCGTCTCCACCATCACCACCCCCACTGAAACCCTAACCCCAACCTGCAACAAACACCATTAAACCCACCACCCCCACTGAAAATGCCCACCCTAAAAAATCAGCTAATAAACCATGAAACATCACTGGAATTCAGCCTAAAGCATACGAACAACTAGTAAAAAAAAAGTTAAACTAAATTAAATAAACTTTAACTCTTTATTAGAAAAAAATGTATGAACAACAACTAACCCTGTTTAATTTTTAATAACCGTCTTCAGAAACAACTAAAAACAGGCTAAAATAATATTATTATCCCCAAATTAATCTATCAAAACGCATAATTCCAATATCACAAAGGCTAACTAAATGCAAATTTCATATACGAAACTAGAAACAGTATAAACAACAGTTACAAAAAGAGGATTACAATAATGGTGGGTATGAGATGAAACGACGTCGGGGAAGAGGGTAACGAGTGAAAAGAGCGATGGAACGCCAGCGGTGGCCGGAAAGGACGACGGATTTGGCCGCAGACCTGTACATTTTTGCTTTGGGTGTCATGTAATTTAGTGATTTGGGAGTGAAATGGGGTTTGTTCCCGCCATTAAACGAGGAAACCCTAACCCCAAGAACCTACAAACCACCCCATCCACAACCGCTGATAGATCAAAGAAATTTGGGCAGAATTAGAGCGATTTACCGTTGAATTGAGGACCTTCGGTATGTGATGTCGCCGGAGAAGACGGAGGACCTTCGGTATGTGATGTCGACGGAGAAGACGGAGCGATTTACCCTGTACCAAACCCACCACCACCGCCGTGCCTTCACCACCGCACCTAACCCACCACCACCGTCGTGCCTTCACCACCGCCGTGCCTTCACCGCCATGCCTTCACCATCTCAACCACCGCACCAAACCCACCACCACCGACGTGCCTTCACCACCGCCGTGCCTTCACCATCTCAACCACCTGCATCTGTTTGAGAGAGAGAGAAGTGATGAAAGTTATTTAATGTTTTGTTTATATAATGTTTTGTTTTTAAGTTGTACAAAATGACCCTTTAACAAAAGTATTTACAAACTAGCCCCTGGAAAGCTCAAATGACAAGAATGCCCTCATGTGTCTTGCGCATGATCAGATTTAACAAAAAAAATTAACTGGGTTTGCCCTAAAGGACATAACGTGCACGATTTGCAAACATTAAGGACAAAACTCATCAATTTTAAAGGTAAAGGACAGCGCCTGAAATTTGGGACAAACATAAAGGACAAAACTTGTAATTTACTCTTTTTTTTAAATTAAACTTCACTAGAACACACCTTCGACCTAAACGGGTAAAAGGACAAATATATAAACAACACCCCCGACTCAAACGGGCAAAGGGCAAGGAAATTACAACATGTACGAAGGTTCCATCCAGCTAATATACTTACATAAGGATCTATTTTTAACCCAAACATAACCTTTTGATTTTACCTCCCCTATGATCTCTTGCGGGCTACATCTTTTCTATTTAAAAACCACGTCGTTCCTTTCTTTCCATATGCACCAGCAAGCTATCATAGCCAGCCCGTAAATGATCTTCTCCTCATTCTTGCTACGTTTAATGAACTTGTGGTTTTCTAAAATATCTTTGAACTAAAAAAAGAAAAGCAGTGGAATGTTTTATCAAACGCTGAAAGCCGACCACACACTCAAAGCAACCGAGCAAGCAGTGAACAAATGTTTCACCATTTCCTCGACATCGTCGCAAAAAGGGCACAAAACCGATGGAATGACCACATTCCTTCTTAAATTTATTCTTGTAGGTAGTCTATCCAGATTGCCTCTCGAATTCATAATGTTACATTTAATGGGCACCCAGTTGGACCAAACAAAATTTGGAGGGTGACTTTTACCTCTATCGGAAATCATAGCCATTTTGATCGCCTTTACCGAGAATCCATTATGACTATCACCACTCAAGAACCATGCATCCTTATCGTTGGTAAGTCTCAAGATACTTAGAACCTCGCAACACTCCTTCCATTCCTTAATCTCCTCTTCTGACTCAGGATTTCTGGACCGCTGCTAGTTGAAAGCTCCATTTCCAGTACTTGTTTTCATTCTCTCAGCGACCCTGCACGTTTTAAACAACTCCAAACCAAATAAATGGAGCCACATTTCCATGAAGGGAAGATCACCCACCCACATGTCAATCCAAAAGAGAATATCGACCCCATTCCCCACCTTACCCATGATAAGCCGATTTAAACCCTTCTCATTTATTTTCACTTTGGATATTAATTTCACAGTGTTTTTCCAACAACCCGCTATGTTTTCATTAAGAGAAAGGAAGCTCCTTTGATTATACTTATAGTGGCACGCTTCCACCACTTTACAACATAAATTGTGATTTCCAACCCTATATCTCCACCCCCATTTAATTAACAAGAAGGGCTTCATTGACTTCTTTAAGCCTGCTAATACCCAACCCACCTTTTATCTTGGGCCAAGTTACCCAATCCCAAGACACCCAGTTCAAGAGCCAATCCAAAGGAATTTTCTCATTTTGTCTTCGAGGGTCTTTATAACCCCAGCCGGTGCCTTATATAAAGAAAAATAATAAATAGGCAGACTTTCCAACATAGAATTGATCAAAGTAAGCCTCCCCATATCGATAAAGTTTTAGCTTTCCACATCGACAACCTTTTTATCAAAAACCTCAATAATTTGTGTCCAGTTGTTTATTCTATACCTATAACAACCCTCGAAAACGCCCTAAAATACCCTGTATTTGCAAAACCGAACCCACGTAACAATTATTTTAATTAAAAAATGAAAAAAATCAAGTTTTATTACCTGTCGCGGGCCGCGACAAGATTAGGGAGGGCCGGTCACGGGGCGCGACAAGCCATTGCTTGCCTGTCACCCTTTGCGCCATGTGTCCGACATTTGGCAGATCTAGGTTAGTGATCAAGCAACCCTAGCCGTAGCTAGGGTGCCCTCGCGGGGGCGAAAGGAACAAGGGGAGGGGGTCGCGGGGCGCGAGAGACCTCGAAAACTTGTATAAACTGAGCAGTCGTACCCCAGTCCCAACTCGTTCACATCTCTTTCTTTCTCTCTCTCAATATAGTCCAAAAATATTAGTCAAAATACCCCCTAAAATCACGAAGCTCTGCCCCGTTGTAAGTATTTTAACCCTCGATCACTAATTCGATATCCTGTCCGATTGATCTGGAACCCAGAAACTGATACCAAAGCGCTGCCTGTTTAGGGCTATGCTTTGTAAACTAAGTTGGGGTTCTGTCTCGTGAAGTATTGATAAGTTGAATCTGGGTTATTATACTAACACGCGTGCATTGTATATTTTTAATAGGCATTCTTCTTTTCATCAAATTATTTTACAAAACCTCAAATGTATTTCCGTTATACTTCCAGTGATTAAGTCTTTGTATTCTACAAAATATTGCCGGTACTATGGGGTTTTGTATACACTACTTGATAATCTTCACAATTGGACACGGGTAGCCAATGTGTGATATGACCATAGTCACAGATCCGTCGAGTGACAAGTACTTGGAGTTTTTGGTTAGATATAAACATTGTAATCGCTCTTAATACTATGAAGTTATAACAATGTGTTTTTATAAAATGGAATGTACTCGCCAGTATTTCTTACTGATAAAATATTTTTAAAACGCGTTTCAGGTAAGTTAATGTGAAGCTATAAGAAGCCAGCTATAGAGCACTGAAGGCTTAAAGAAAGTGGCTTTAATTTACCTGAATAAAAGAAGAAGTTATATTTTCAGCAAACTAGGGTTTATCCAAATAAAGATATTATAAATGAAATATGGGTTTTATCCCATTTGTTTAATATAAAAATTTGGTGTTTTGAAACTCTGAAATTTATTTCCTAACTACGATCCTGATGTCTCATTTCCGCTACCAAATTAATAAACACCGATACCACCGGCTCGTGCTCGCGGCTCCCGCTCCTGGGGTGGGGTCAGGGGCTGCGACAGAAGGTGGTATCAGAGCCACTGATTTAAGCCATTTAGGTGTTTTTTTAAATACCTAAATTTTAATCATTTGTGTTAGAAAATATCCATAACTTATGTATTATTATGTGTAAATATGTATATTATGATTTTATATATTTTGATGATTTTTTTTAGTTTGCAGTATGAGTGATCAGAATACCTCCGACGTTTATCGTCACCTGTCCCACTCTCCAATGGATGAAGGAACATCCGAGTTATCCTCAGGATTTGTAGCAGATTCTGAAGATACCTTTATTTTTAGAGCTAAATCTGAGGAAGCATTCCCACCTAAGAAGAGGGGATGGTTTAGCAAAGAAAAGAGGGATAGGAGAAAAAGAATAAGAAACATCCAAAAACAAAAACAAGCCACAAGAATAGCTGAGGAAACTGCCCAGATTCCAGTGACTAGACCATTATGGGAGGAATTAGATAGAAGACTAGCCAATCTGGATATGTTTAGAACTGCAGAAAATGCCCCTGATCTTAACCTTGTAGCAGCTCCAGAACCACAACTACTACCATTATACCCTGACCAACCCATGAACCTAGAATAAAACCAGGAAAACCCACTTCCAATCCCAGCCTTTGATCCAAACTAAATACCCAGGTTACCAGCACCAAATCCTTTAGAATAGTGGGAAACCAATGATTGGACATTACAGACGTTAATGAATGATCACTACCCATATGCCATATGGAGAACCAGAACTAGTTTACCCTGAACCCATGCCAGCCCAGATGCCATAAATGAGCCACGAGAATGTAGCAGAACTTCGCCATTATGGTGAAGATCTGATTCAGGAAGGAAATAGGATCCGTCGTATCTTGGAAAATCTCGTCTGGAAATACGACGAGAGGGAGATGCGTTTTTAGAAAACCACTGCCTAATATATTATATATATATATGCATATTTTCTTTTAAATTTGATATATATATATATATATATATATATATATATATATATATATATATATACTAGTCGTTTACCCGCGCGATGCGGCGGGAAACATATCACTTAGGTTGGTGAGTTTAGGGCTATGTATGGGGAGTTCGGTTTTGAGCCATAACCAAAACCAAATTCGCGATGCAACGGAAAACACAACACTTGTTAGTAATTCTAAGGGTGAAACTTTGCAATACGATGTAGTGGCGACGATAACTCACAACGTAGTACTTGTTTTCTTTCGTGGAGATTGGTCTTGGATCGGCTACCAACCTTGGTCACGTTAGCATAGAGGAATATTAATTTGGAATCCCTTGGATGTAGATTTTGTGGTGAGACTAATGAAACAACAAACCATCTGTTTGTAGTGTGTTGCTTTACTCAATTGGTTTGGGATTCTACGGCACAATGGTGTAGATGTCAGAGTTTTTTTTTTGTTTTTGAAGTCAAAGACTTATTCGTCGTGCACACACACGCAAGGGGTTCTCAAAATAGAAAAAAGGTACTTTATTCAATTATTCATACCACAATATGGTGCATATGGAAGAAAAGTAACAATTTTGTATTTAATCGAGATGAGGAGAATATAACTGGTTTAAGGGAAGAAATTAAGTATCTTAGTTTTATTTGGGTTAGGAATCGTTCCAAGTCGCAGACACTCACGTGGAAACAATCATTCCAATTCGCAGATATGAAAAAAATCCAAGATGACAGGCCCTAAAAGTTGGTGGCCCTAAGCTAATGACTCATTTAACTTGCTCTTCAGCATGCACTGGCTCGATTACTATTGCAGGTGAAGTGAAAATTTGGGTCTCAAGGTTGAATCCGATCCCAATCGGGTTTTACCATAATAGGCCTTCAAGTGATGGGTTTTTCCCGAAACTGGTGATGGCGGGCTTGGCCACCCAGCGCTGGCTGCGGTCACAGGCGTATAGGGTCGTCTTTTGCCAATGGGCTACGTAGGTCAAAAATTCGTAACTCTGTAGGTTCACGTGAACCCATGGTTGCTATGTAGGTCCACCCCTGATGGCACATTGTTGGTAAACATATTATTCCTCTCTAGCAATGTTCTCAGGTTCAAATTCAGCTTCTACTGTTTCCCCATAAAGACCACCTGATCCCAATAGTTATTTACTTGTCAAAAGTCAAACGAGTAACAAAACTAAAAACATTGTACTTTAAAAGAACATGTGTATTGTACAAAGATAATAAGATATTACATGGGTCAAATCTCTTTCTAACCCTAACACTACTTTTAACAAAGATATGATGCAAATACAATACATCAAAAGAAAAAAGGCTGCCTTCATTACATAACACTCTTGACTGAAACAGAAATCAAAGGCTCAAAAGATGATAATCATTAGAAATATTAACAGATTCAAGAAAACTTACTCAAAAGCAAGAGTTTCTATTGCATTTTATAAGTCGAATCTATCCCTAAGTATCCGATCCCACCGATTCTTTTCATATATCTTTTCATACATCCCTCTTCAACCCGACATTATGACCCAGCCCGTCGTGTGATCGTTCTAATGCCCCGACTTTAGCCCGATAAGCCGCAGCTCCCATTGCAGCAGTTTTAACCCGGCCTTCTTGAGAAAACTCAGATGCAACACTCACGTCCCCGAATCGTAACTCAGCTGGTGGAATAAAGCAATCAATCGAAAGCCCGGGAACGTTAAAAGCCACTTCTTCAATGGTCCAAGACTCTTGCATGCGGGTCTTCGTATGGCTCATAGCAGTTTCACCAAACCTGAAAAGGGTTACAACCGATCGACCCGAGAGAGCAATCATGATCCCTTCAACGAGCCTGTAATCATCAAGAAATGAATTGATTGTGGTCTCCTAGTAAACTGCATCGCCACCATTGGTTTGAATTCATACTGCCACAAAAAAGCATGCTACTAAGCAGACTAACACGGTACTGCCCATGAATTAGAATGTGATCCACGGAAGCTTGCAGATGGCTGGTTATGCTTTCATATGTCCATCCTGCACATCACTAAAGATCAATAAGGAGACCTAGTCATACACTTCAATCAAACTACTCGACTATTTGTCGAGTACCTAAACACCTATCAGTAAAACACATAATAAATTATATTATACACTATACAAATTCCAATCAATAGTGACATCATCACCATAAAAAAATATAGTAATCCGTGAGTGTATAAAAAAGATAAATTTCTAACCTTAGTTAGGATACGAGTGATGATGGCATGACTTTGTACGGATTCAGTATTTCATTAGGGTCCAACAATTTCTTGACTGAAGCCATAAGTTGTACCTGTACAAGTAACTTTGTAACTAACTGACTATCATTCACTAATTATCTTTTATACTCTCAACAAAAAAATAAAAAATAAATAATAATAAAAAAATAGACTTACAGTTTCAGAAGACTTGCTGTAGTAGATCTTTTCAGCTTTCATAAGACCTAGCCCGTGTTCAGTGCTAATACTCCCACGGTGTTGGGATGTCCATTCATAGACAAACGGTTCGATTTGTGCTAAAATCTGCACTTTTTTTTTACAAAACTTAAAAATGAAATAAAAACAGAATGTCAACTTTTATTTTTGTAATACAGGAACATAGATCTTACAGCATCATCATATTGTCGAGCCGACACATTTAAATGGAGGTTGCCGTCTCCAAGGTGACCCTATCCCACTACATTTGCAGCCGCACCTATTTATTTGTTTTTGAGTAAAATGTCATTATTGTCCTTGACATTTGGCTAGTTTTGCAACTTATGTCCAAAGGTTTGTTTTTCCGCATTTGGATCCAAAAGGTTTGAAATCTTGCCATTTTCATCCGGCTCGTTAACTCCATCCAATTTTCTCCGTTAAGTCAAGGGTATTTCCATCTTGTTAACTTAAAGAGCAATTCGGTCTTTTTCACTTTGTGTAAAAAGACTGATACCCCTGAAAAAGACCGAATTTCCCTTTAAGTTAACAAAAAATACGGAAATACCCCTGACTTAACGAAGAAAAATGGATGGAGTTAATAAGCCGGATGAAAATGGCAAGATTTTAAACCTTTTGGATCCATATGCGGAAAAACAAACCTTTGAACGAAAGTCACAAAGCTGGTGAAACCTTATGGACAAAAATGGCATTTTACTCAAAAAAAAATTATAAAAATATAAACAAATCATGATAAAGATTATAACCTGAAGAGCACGACGCAAGGGTCTAACCGGGCCTTCAGCGGCATGTGCACCAAGCCAGGGCGTGTGCCGCCACACGAGCCGCCCATTGCAACCAGCATGAACCTTGCTTGCACCAAGTGCAAGCTCGACATACCATATATCGGGGTTCATCTGCCACAACACAAAACTACCAGACTCTGCGGTCTTTGATGAATTTCTTTTTTTACTAACCTTTGTAGCTGTCTCTATATCAAACGCCAACATTTTCACTTTCCCCATGGCATAAGCGTTGTGGATCGAGTTCTGGAGCTTCTGACCGCCAGATGCCGCCAGGTATTGCTGCAGTATGTATTGTGCTGACGAAGTTTCCTGCAGCCACCAATTTGTGGATCGTAATTCTTCAAACCAATTCCTGGGGCAACTTCACGGTTCCACTGAAACGTTTGTCCTTTTGTGGATCGTAATTCTTCAAACCAATTTGTAGCTCAATGGTTTCAGTGAAGTTACGTTTCTTTTCCTTTGCATCCGTAGTGATCTGAGTAATTGTTTCTCTAAGGGCTTCACTTTGAAGCTTACTGCAGAATAAAAAAAAAACAGTCAATGTGTGTGGTAATTATCAATTTTGTTGCACCATTTCAACAATACAAAGTAACAAAGAAAAAACAAACTATGCTCTGTCAGACAAAATTATCTATTGTGATTATAAACCAAGAAATGTAATTTGTAATAGCGAATGAAAAACAGTAAACAAGGTATTGAAATAAATCCAGCTTTCGAAAATCCTTATTATAGTTTTTTATCCAATGCCTTTAATAGAAGGTAAATTCATAAAAAATCGCAAAATAACAAAATAACAAAAGGTAAATATACAAGCAAATGTCAGCTAAATCAAAAAAAGAATCCCCATCAAGGTACTACATAAACCTATCTAATGAGCTGATAAAAAACAAACAGGTAAACCCCTGAGACGCGCTTGATGTGCAGTTTTTTTAGCGCATCAGCCCTGTGTGGGTCACATACAAACTAACCCCTTGAGGCACCGCCTTAGACTCGTTTTTGGGCACCTCGCTTCAAGGCGCGCCTCAAGGAGCACACCTCAACCGTTTTTTAAAACATGTCCATAGCCAATAACTCATTTCAAAGCAGCTTTACATCTTTCTATCAAGTCCAAGATTTCATCTTTTTATTGACTTTTGCATTTCACATGAACCCAAACACAAAAGGGTTAACACTACACCTAGAAAAATAAATTATTTTTATTTAATTTATTACTTAATAAAGTAGTAACATCAAAATACTTAACTGTAGGCATAAGTGGATCATAAGTTCTCAACACAACAACACTTGCAATCTTTGTGTACAATAACTCGATTCAACTTGAATCATTCAAGATACAATCAAAGCAATCTATATTATTAAGAAAAGTTAAGAGAAGGTATACCATTGCAATATTTGAAGGTTTAAACAGAATGCAAGTAGAAAATGTTTGAATCTACAAAAGGTAACCTTTTGAAGCCTATAGCTTCAAACAAAACTTTGTTCACAGCCTCGAAATCATCTCTTGTTAGAGCTGAAAATGAAAATGTGACAAATTAACCACCAAACTTTACCATGTTATCGATAATTTAAAACACAAACACTACATTTTCAATAATACAATGTCAATATCTTACTCATTTCTTCATTCAGTTGTCAAGAATGGAGCCGAAAAGCAAAAACACCAAGATCTGAACAAAATCAACAAGTATAGGTTAAAAAAGAACCCAACTGTTGTAATTCTAACTTCCGCACACTAATAACAGACTTAGATCTAGATAAGCATCACTGAAAATCAAGTTCTAAATCAAAAAAGGGTATTAGTGAAAAACAGAAACACATACCTTTCCATCAGATTCATGTCTTATTGTCAACAACTCATTCCTTTTATGAGATCCAGCCACCAATCATGCATTTCATCTCCACATAGAAACCCTAATTCCCAAAATGTAGATAGATGAAGACGTACAACAATGGATTCGTATTAGTTGTGTTAAACTAAGTTGGAACACTTTACCTGGAATAACATCTGAGCGAATCCACTCAAACTGAAGATTTTGAGAGGTGTATTAACTCACAGATTCACGGTGCCCTTGTGAACTGTCTTCATCATCGCCAGCTTCTTCAACCATTCTCCTCCAAGAAAGTTCTCCGGCTGTAACTAAGAAAACTTCTAGATGTTTGATTACGGTTAAATTCCTTTCGGTAAAGGCCAGTTAGGTCTTATCTAACATTTTCAGCAAATAAAGTTAACAAACAAAAATCCACATCAAAACTAAAGAAACTGATCATTTAAACAACAAAATACAAACTTTACTGACTTCTAATGTGTCTTTCTTTGGGTGGGCACTCAACATGATTAGTAGCTTTAACAATCGCAACATCAACTTCCTACAAAACCCAACAAAACCCTAACTCTAATTAACAAAATTCGTCTAAATTAGAAAGAATTAAAGAGGGGAAACACCTTGAAATCACTGTTGACGTGTGCTAATCCAACGGTGGTTTGATCTTTGAGGGCGTCGTAAGCTTTCCGCCATGTTTGCATAGTACCAATGATGGATCGGTGAGTTTACAGATGTTTCTCATGAAAAGAGGAAATATGAAGTTTAGAAAGAAACTAACAGGTAGTCTAATGAAATATGAAGTTTAGAAAGAAACTATTTCATACGAAAAAATGATCGTAAAAAGTTATAAGGAAAAGCTTGGTGCCTTCTATGTCTGAAAAACAAATAGCAACCACAGTCAAACATCATAACTCACCATATTGAAGCCATATATTCATGAAATCAGAAAAAAGAAACCATTCTACAGGTGTAGGTTCTTACCAAGTTGCCGGAGAAAGCCTGTTTAAGCCCTAGATCGCCGGAATCTCCCCTTACCATACCCTAGTTTGCCTGAAATCGAGCATGCAGTCATGAATACGAACCAAAACTTCATCAATCTAGACATTGCTTTTGAACAAATCCATCATCATACCACGTCTACCATAGCCGCCACTAGATCTGTATGATATCCGATGGTTACATCTCTGCCTGAGATAGTACTACTGCAGACGACTGAACTCACGACACCCTTCACTGATGATCCTTGCTCAACATTTTGGAATCAAGAGAATTTACAAAAATAGCAATGGATGAATTTGGTGGATCTGGTGTTGATGCTTACCGAGAAAGAGGTGAGAGAAGACAATGGGTATGGTTATGATTGTTACAGTTTTCTTCTTGACTAATGTGGGAAAGACAAAGAGAGAGAAACCAATGAGGTGCAGAGTAGTTATTGTGAAAAGACTTTGGGGTCTCGTTTCAATCGAGAAAGTTGGCTCCAGGTGCAAGTAATTCAAAATTCAAAATCAAAACACCGCCCATTTACACAAAAGAGGTGTAGATGGGTGTTGAAAAGTCTGATGCATTGAATCATTGTACAATATGCTTTAAAAGCTTGTAAAGTGGCAAATGACCAAAACTGCCCTTTGGATATGCTTTTATATATAGTATAGATATATAATATACTATTGTAATCAAACCTTGAAGAACAGATGATACTGAAAGCCAAAACTGGTTCCCAAATAGTTGATCCACAATAAGCAGTGCATGTTCTAATTTCCCTCTAATGACAGTGTTTCTATCAGCTGATAATCCTAAAGCCTGATCTACTCAACAACTGTTCCCCTAAAGACTGTTGGTTGTTAGTCTGTTGAAGACTATTGAAGACTTATTAACTGCTGATATCAAAGCCCTGTTGAAGACCAAGTACTGTTGATTCAAAGGCCTGATCAACCTAAGAGGAAAGCATTGCTCAGCTACATAAGTATTTAAGTATCAACAGCATATTGAAGCATCAGTGTTTAGTTATCAGTTGTTCAATGGAACAGTGTTTATTTGTATCAGTGCTTAGAGGTTGTTAGTCTGTTAGATGTCGTTATCTAGGTGACGTCAGCCAAGATGCTCAGTGGTTAGATTTGTACTATAAATAGAACAGTACATGTACTGTTCTATTAGCTCTTTGCACACACTCAGCTTGTACGAACAACTGTGAGCTCAGGCTGAGGGGGAGTTTAGTATACATGCATGCATAGTTGAATCTTTGTAATTCGATACAATCTTTTGACTAATGAAATCATGTATGAAGAAAACTATCTCTCTTTGATTGTGTTATAAAGTTTACTTTCATTTCCGCTGCAACTGTTCTCTGATTTATCTTCTTTCATTAATCACTTTGTTAAACAAACATAATCAGGACAAACTTAGATCCTAACAGTTGGTATCAGAGCATAGGACAGTCAAATTCGTTCTAACAATCAATTTGACTTAAAAGTTCAGCTCAAATCCATTGATACTAAAGTTGTTCGTATCAGTTGAAAAACAGAGTAAAGTGTAATCACGTCTAAAGTTGATTATTCAAAAACTTCTGTAAAACAACCAAGATGACATCACACTCACAGGACCCTCACAACACTGGAACACTATTCAAGCCACCTATGCTTGTCAGATCCGAGTACAATAGCTAGAAACGTAGGATGGGCCATGTGTTAGCTCAGCAAAATACCAGCTGCTGGAAGTCAGTCATCTTTGGACCTCATGTTCCAATGGTGCCTAGCACAGAAGATCCTAAGACCCAAGTGCCTAAAACCCTTGAAAATTACTCAGATTAGGATTCTCAAAAAATTGAATTAGATGCGAAGGCTTTTAGCATTGTGGCTTCAGCTCTTCCAAATGACATATATGCTGGACTGTTAAATTGTAACAGTGCCAAAGAGCTTTAGGATGCACTAAAAGAGCAGTTCGGTGGAACAGAAGAGGTTATAGAAAACAACAGGGTGGTTTTGAATCAGCAATACGAAACATTCTGTCACGTCAAAGGAGAGTCACTAACCCAACATTTTGAACGCTTTAGTTGTCTTATTAGTGAACTTAAACTGGTTAATGTCGAATTTGCAAAGTCCACTTTAAATAGTAGGTTTCTTAGGTCATTACCAAACAAGTGGGACACTGTAGCTTTTGTACCCAGAAATTATGTGGGTTTTAAAGAGCTAAGTTTGACCCAACTTCATGGTCGGTTCCTCACCTATGAGAGAGAGCTGAACTAGAAAAAGAAGTTGCAGGAATCTGGGAAGGTTGCTGATGATTACACCTTTGGTAACACAGCACTTCTGGGTTAAGAAGAATCTGGTGGTAGTAAGGGCAAGAGTTATGATCATTACTGTTATGGATGGTTTTCTGAGCCCATATCCTAGAATTATATCCTGCCTTTATTATTTCTGATTGTGATCAGGATACCGGATCAGGATATTGGTAACATCCTGATGCAGTATCCTGCCAGTTACTAATTATTCACGTGTAGGTCATGGCTGCAGGATCATAACGTTCATGTGGACTCATTCTCCTGAAGACTCGCTCTAATTAGTTGGGAAATGGACGTTGAAGCCGAAAGAACAGGTCTCTAACGTTCAAAAGGGAATATTCCGGAGCATCCCTAGTTTATAGGAGAGTTAGTTCTATATTTGTAACTATAAATAGAAGGCCAGATCGTAGGAACACACACTTCACACTCTCTGCTCTCGAACTCACACTTCTTTTCTTGTAATCACGCACTAACACTCAACACTTACAATTATTATACCACTTTAGCATTGATCTGAGCCTTATCCTGCACTGTATCCTGAACATTCAAGTAATAAGAAGAACAAGGCAGCCGACGATTGTCAGCTCCCGAGGTTTTATGCCGAAGATCTAGATTGATCAAGGGCTTTCCTCGTATATCCTGTGTCCATTTTTAGTTTTTCAGCTCATTGTTTGATTGTTGATATAGTTTCATATCCTGAGACTATATCCTGAAACTGTTTTTGCAAACGAACAAACTGCTTTAAAGACTCCTCTCATGTTGGACAGTCAAGCAGCTGAAAATATCATCAAAAATCCAGTCTCTCATTCAACCACCAAGCACATTGACATCAGACATCACTTTGTGAAGGATTGCTATGAAAAAGGTTTGATTTCTCTGCATCATGTTCCAACTAAAGATCAGTTGGCAGATGTGCTAACAAAAGCATTAGACACATCCACCTTTGAAAGCTTGATCTCTAGAATTGGCATGCTTAACATGGACTAACAAGCAAAACTCGTTTTCCATGAATAAAATCATTAAAATGTTTTCAGAAAATCAAAAATCCATCCTTAAAAATAGTTAAAATGAAATTTTTCATAAATCCTTAAAAGTCTGTCCATATCCACTGTTTGTTTCAAAACTCTGATTGTTGAAAGTTCACCCACTGCTAAAAGACAACCTCTGCTGAAAATTCATTTCCTTGTTGACCACTGTTGACCAAACATCAGTGTTTCAACCACTGATGTCTATCCACTGATAGATAAAATCAGCCACTGATATTATTATTCACTATTCTCAACCACTGATATTGTCCATCAGGGGTTTCCAAACAACTGTCTTCCACTTTGTCCATCAGAGGTTGCCACGTGGGCAGATGTTAACCGTCCGATCTTTGAAACCGCTGCCACATCAGCATTCACTTTTCCCTTTAATAAAACCCTGATAAAATCCCCAAACAAAGTTTTCACTGCCGTATCGAATTAAAAAATTCTCCAAAGCGGTTATCATCTTCCTTTCATCTCTTTCTCTTCCATTCACGATTCTTCATTTCGATCATGACTCTCATCATCAAACATCCACACAATTATCTCTTTACCTTTGAAATGACGGAAAGAAATACAGACTTTCATTCCATCATTGATGCCCTATCCTCCTCAAAGTACAAAACTTTTCTCACTTGTAATGCACCCATTTATCAAGATACCCTACGAGATTTATGGGCTAATGCTGAACTTCAAGTTCAAGATAAAAAGCCTTGGGTAATTTCCTCAAAAGTAGGAGGTATTTTGGTTCCAATAACTCCACAAACCATCTCAAAGGTTTTTCTGATAAATGACTTAGCAGGTAAAACTTCTTTCCCTAAAGATGAGTATCAAATTGATTTGATCGAAAAAAGGGTATGCAGGACAGTTATCAAAAGCTACTATGCAAAAAGGAGAATTTCCACCTCCTATGAAATTCCTGTTTCATACCCTGCTCACATGTGTTTCAAATAAAACAACTGCTTTCAATGAAATTCCTTTAAAAATTCAATACTTAGGATATGCTAATATGACAAAAACAGATTTCAATTACTCCCAAGCATTGTTTACTTTTGGTTAACAATTTAAAAAATGTAAAAGAAAAGAAGCCACAAGCTTTCTTGTTGTTTCCAAGGTTCTTAAGCTATTATTTACAACAAAAAATTCCAAAAGAAAATGCACAAGCTTTTGAACAAGGAAAACCTTTTCAAATAAACAGTCTATCTTCTGAAACATTTACTCGCCTTATGGCTAAAGAGTCAAAAGTTTCTAAAACACAAGCAGGGGAGTCTGAGCAAATTTTGGATGAGTCCACATCTGCTCCTCAGACTTCTGCTGCTGAGCCCACTGCTGATGGTGAACACAGTAGCTCAACCACTGCTGTGCAACCCCCACCAAAAACCACCAAAAAGACCAAGAAAAAATCCACCAAACCCACCAAAAAGGGTCTTCTGGAAGACGAGATCCCAGAAGTTAACCCAGTGATAACATAAAAGTCACCAACAACCACTGTTGCTACTTCATCACAACAGTTGGAAAGATCTCCACCCAAAACCTCAACTCCTCATGATTCCTCATAAAAGGAACATGTTGTAAGCACAGGTACACCACAATATGAAGCACTACCCTCAATTAAGAGTATGCTTAACAGCCCTTCTCCCTGGGCAAATTATCTTTCAACACCACTCCCTCATCTCAAATTTCACCATCCATCATACCCCTGTTTGATGCCATTGAAATTCAGACACAAAGCAGCCCCTCTCACCAACACATTACTGAGAGTACAACTCCTACAATGGTTGTGTCTGAACCAATTCAATTGGTTAACCCACAAACAGTTGAGGAGGCTACACCATTAGAATTTCATGAAATTCTTGCTGGTAGTTCAAGTGGAGCAGCTAGTACATGTTAGGATCTGAGTTTCTTATGATTGTGCTTGTTTGATTTTAATGAAGATGAAATAGGATTAAATGCGAAACTAAATGGGACAAACTTTTAACACACAATCAAAGAGATAATTGTTTTCAACAAATATGTTTAACATGAAATCGGATGATTATATTTATTACAATTTCAATAACAATGCATGCATGTATACAATCTCCCCCTCAGCCTGAGCTCACAGTGAATGTTCATACAGAATGACTTTGTGATGAAGAGAGCTAATAGAACAGTACAGTACAGAGTACTGTTCTATTTATAGTACAGAACAAACCACTGTGGCATCTTTGCTGACGTCACCATGAAAGTGACATCTAACCTCCTAACAACCTCTAACCATTGCCTATTACAAACATTGTTATCTAACAACTGATTACAATAAATGAATACAAATACTAGTCTAACTGCTGCTTCTTCATTCCACTGCTTTAGCCCCAGCAGTGCTTTGTGTCTTCAGTAGTGCTTGAACTACAGCAGCAGATTAACTCATCAGCGTTTAGTCTTCAGCAGTCTTTGAGTGAACAACAGTTGATGTAGATCAGCAGTTGTTGTAGGAGGGCAGTACTTAGAAGGCATCAGATGTTAGGTAACATTCAAGGGGAAAGACTGATGCAAACAACTGCTTATTCTGAATCCACTGATCTGATCCAGTTTTGGCTTTATCAACTGTTCCTTTGTAGGGTTCAATGCCAACAATCTCCCCTAGAACAGATGATGCCAAAACTCTTCATTATTCTGAATCTTTATTGTCTCATCAAGAGTTCATTAACTTGACCTTTGAATTGTAATTCAAAGTTCATTGAGTCCTCATCATCCTCATCCCTGCACAGGGGAATCTCGAGGAGATCTTGCATATCTTCAACACCCATGCCAAGTGCTGCTTCGCTTGATATTTGCTTCACCACACCATTAGATCTGAGCAGAATCAATACGTGGGTCTTTTGATCAGACTTCCACTTTAGTATCTTTGAATCTAATGGGTTTCTTGGGAGAGTTTTTATTGCAGATGAGTTTGGAGATTGAGGCCTGGTGATGACAACTTTGGCAGGGTCTTGAGATTGTGCCGATTCTTGTTTTTCTGCCAAAAGTGTCTGAAGGACCATCTTCATGATAAGCTCTTCTTGATCCTTGTCTTCTTTGGTTGCTGCATCCATCTGCTTTTGTTTCTTTCTTTGATAAAGGATGGCAGCAGGTGGAGCAATGGATCTCCTGATTGGTAACTTTTGTTGTTTTACTAGAACCACTGTTTCTAGATAATCAGGATTTTAAGGAGCAGTGGGATCTCTTTTCCTCAACTCTTCCAAGCTTTTGTAAGTTGCTAACACTTTGTCCTCTGACCATCTTGTAACCTGGTTCCTTGACCCATAATCAGCAGCTATCAGTTCTTCTTTCATTCTTTTTAGCTCAGGGTTCTTTCAGGTACATTTTTCTTGTGCTTGGCCCAGACTGGAGGAGTTTGTTTTACCTTTTCTTTAAGCATCTTTTGAATTCTGGCTATCTCTTCTTGTAGTTCACTGATAATCCCACGGGAACAATAGCAGTGTTTGAACTCAGAACTTGAGTTGAAGATAATGGAACAGGATTTGGAATTGTGACAAGGGTTAGTGGTTGTGTAGATGTTGGAGTTGGGGAAGTGTCATCTTCCAGCACAATGTTTGTTACCCTTCTCCTTTTATGCTTTGGAGAAGTTGGTGGTGTGTTGGTGGATTGAGTGGTGGTGACTGATATGGTAGGTATTTGACTAACAGCTGTTGAAACAACTGGTGTTTCAACCACTGTTGTCATTACAACAGATGATGTGTCATCTGATGTCTTTTGCTTTTTGGCAGGTGGCTTTTGTGATGGTTAGGTTGTTTTTGGTAAAGCAGTGGATTGAGTGTGTGTTGATGTGGTAGTGATGGCAGTTGTTGGGGTAACATCTGTTGAAACCACTGAGGTACCAACAACTGTTGATACAACAGGTGTCTTAACATCTGTTGGTTTGGAGGTTTGATGAGAGGAATTTTTGGGGATTTGGGGAGTCTGTATGATGGATTTGGAATGTGTGGATTTGGGTTGGCTTACTTTTCTAGTAGGCTTTCTTCTTTTTGGCTTAGGAATAACCTGCTCTTCCTTAGGTTCAGAAGTACCCTGCTCTTCCTTTTCCATCAAGACTTTATTCTCCTGCTCAAACCTTTTAGACCCTTTTATTTCCATTGACTCTTTCATGTTTGCTTTTAATGCAACAAAAGCATTTTGAGTCTCATCAACCTTTTTGGAACCATCTGGCCTTGGGATTTCCACAACCAGTTTAGACAATGGATCTGGTTTCATGTATAGACCATCTTCATATCCCTTCTTCTTTTTCTCCCCATTTTTGGCATCATCAGGAGGATTGTCAACAAAGATAATTGAAGGAGGAGCAGTGCCAGTGGTTTGTAGTAAATGGGCCTTAATTGCCTTGATATCTGCTTGTGTATCCTTGAACCTAGCTTCCATTAAATTTCTAATCATTTGAATTTGAACTTCATGTTGTTGATCAACAAATTGTCTTTGTTGATGAACCATCGGTTGAAATAAATTCCAGAGTTTAGCAGGAGATGGAGCAGATGTTGCAGATAGTGCAGCAGTGGGTGTTGCCTTTTGAGCTTGTACCAACTGTTGCAGCATGGTTTTGATTTCTGCAACAGATGTGTCAAGTTTATCAACCCTCTCCGTCAATTCTTTGTATTTTAAACCATCACCCAAGTTAATGGGATCATCTGATTTCCCACCAGTGGTGGTTATATTAGTGGTTGACTTAGGGAAAGTTTCCTAAAAATCATCCATTGATGCCCCTTTTTCTTGGTACTGGGGACTTCTTTCTTCAGCAGAGGTTACCATTTTAAGTGTACCAGTGTATAATGGAAACACACCAGTGGACACTATGGTTCCCAAAGAAGAAATTGCCTTCAAGGGAGTCTGACTTATGAAACTACTGTCCAAGTGTAAACCAGTGGGTTCAACACTTGTAGTAGTTGCTCCACTTGAACTATTGACATGAATTACTTGTAATTCCTGCAGTGTAACCTCCTCAGTTGTTGGTGGGTTAGCAGAGATAGGGAGCTCAGACTTAGTTACTTGTTGAGGCATATTCTCAGTTACAGGTGATTGAGAAGAACTGATTTCTGTCTGAGCTATATCAAGTGTATCCAACAAAGGTAGCATTGATGGTGGAAGTTGGGCAGTGAGTATGGGTGTAGAAAGAGAATTTGCCCCAGGAGGAGGGCTGTGGATGATGGAATCAAGTGATTCCAGAGCATCATAATGTGGCGTCCCTGTGGATACAACCTAATCTTTTTTAGAAGAAGCAGGAGGAGTTTGAGGCTCAGGTTGAGATCTTTCATCCAACTGCTGTGAGGAAGTAGCAGCAGTGGTTATTGGTGACTTTTGTGTTGTCACTGGTATAATCTCTGGGATCTCATCTTCCATAGTTACCTTTTTAGTGGGTTTGGGGGGCTTTTGGACATTTTTCTTTTTGGGTCTTTTGGTGATTTAGGTGTGGGTTTCACAGCAGTGATTGTGCTGCTGTGATCACCTTGAGCAGTGGGCTCAACAGCAGTAACCTGAGGAGCAGTTATTGCTGCTAAAGTCTGCTCAGGCTCCTCTGTTTATGTTTTTGAAGGTTTTGACAGCCTAGTAAAGGTTTCAGAAGAAAGGCTGTTTATTTGAAAAGGATTTCCTTGGATTAGCACATGGGCATTATCCTTGGAAAATTTCTTTTGTAAGTAAAAACTTAAAAACCTTGGAAACAAAAGAAATGGTTTCTTATTATCTTTAATATTATTAATATTTTTGACCATGTCATTGAAAATTTCCTGGGAGTAGTTAAAATTTTCTTCATTCATTATAGCATAACCCAGATATTGAATTTTCAATGGTATCTCATTGAAAGCAATAGTTTTATTTGACACACACATGAGGAGGGTATGGAATAAAAACCTCATGGCAGGAGGAAAACTGCCCTTTTGTAAAGTGTCTTTTTTCATTTCCTCTTCATACCCTCTCTCAAGAAAATCAGTTTGGTACTCTGTTTTTGGAAAAGAGCTTTTACCTGTAAGATCATTTATTTCAAAGACCTCTGAAAGAGTTTGAGGTGTGATGGTAACTGGAATACCCCGAATGGATGAATTTATTTCTAAGGGCTTTTTGTCCTTAACATAAAGTTTGGCATTTTTCCAGAATTCTCTTTGGGTATCCAGGTAGATAGGAGCATTACAAGTCAACAAAGTTTTGTACTTTGTGGTCGAAAGAGTATCAATGACGGAGTTGAAAGTTGTGCTTTGACTTGGTTTTTCAAGTATGCACAGGTAATTATGAGGGGTTTTGTATGGAAGGGCCATGGTGATTTGAGTGTGAATGCGAGAGGAAGAAGACGGTGAAAGATTTTGAGAGAAATTGATGGTAACTGCTTTGAGAAAGGAATTTTGAATTCGATTCGACAGTGAAAACCCTGTTTGGGGTTTTAATCAGGGTTTTATTAGGTGGAAAAGTGAATGCTGACATGGCATCGGTTACAAAAGATCTGACGGATATGTACTGTCCACGTGCCAACCTCTGATGAGTAATGGAATACAGTTGTTTAGGAAACCACTGATGGATCAATTATCAGTGGTTTACAGTGGTGAAAATGAAACAGTGGCTGACTTTTAACTATCAGTGGATAGCCATCAGTGGGTTAAAAACACTGATTTTGGACAACAGTGATTAACAAGGTTAATGAAGGAACAGAGGTTGACTTTCAGCAGTGGACAATAATAATCAGAACAGATATTTGAACCAAAATAGTGGTTATGGCAGACTTTTAAGGATTAATGAAAATTTTCATTTTTAGCTATTTTTAAGGATGAATTTTTGATTTTCTGAAAACATTTTAATGCTTTTATTCATAGAAAAACAGGATTTTGCCTGTTATTCCATGTTCAGCATGCCAATCCTAGAGATCAAGCTTTCAAAGGTGGATGTGTCTAATGCTTTTGTTAGCACATCTACCAGCTGATCTTTAGTTAGAACATGGTGTAGAGAAATCAAACCTTTTTCATAGCAATCCCTCACAAAGTGATGTCTGATATCAATGTGCTTGGTGGTTGAATGGGAAACTGGATTTTTGATGATATTTTCTGCTGCCTGACTGTCCAACATGAGAGGTGTCTTTAAGGCAGTGATACCAAAATCCAGCAATTGATTTTGAAGCCATAACAGTTGGGCTGTACAGCTTGCAGCAGCTATATACTCTGCCTCAGCAGTGGATGTTGAAACAGCTGGTTGCTTTTTGCTTTGCCAAGACACCAAGCAACTGCCTAGGAATTGGCACCCTCCTGAAGTAGACTTCCTTGTAGTATTACATCCAGCAAAGTCACTATCTGAGAAACCTGAAAGCTTAATATTTCCATCAGTTGGATACCAGATACCAAGTGTGGGAGCACCTTTTAGGTATCTGAATATCCTTTTTACAGCAATAAGGTTTGACTTTCTAGGGGCTGATTGGGATCTTGCACAAACACATGTTGCAAACATAATGTCTGGCCTAGATGCAGGCAGGTACAATAAAGACCCAATCATGCTTCTATAAAGAGTTTGATCAACCAAATCATCCTTTTCATCAGACATGACTATTTTTGTGGTTGCTATGGGTGTACTTCATGGTTTACAATCATCCATCTCAAATTTCTTTAAAAGTTCTTTGGCATATTTGCCTTGATGGATGAAAGTTCCATTTTGCAGTTGCCTTACTTGGAGACCAAGAAAGCACTGGAGTTCACCCATTGCACTCATCTCAAACTCAGCTGTCATGAGTTGTCTAAACTCTTCACACATTTTAGAACATGTGCTTCCAAAAATGATGTCATCCACATAAATCTGGACAATCATCAAGTCTCTCCCTCTCCATTTTAAAAACAATGTTTTGTCTATTTTACCTCTTGTGAAACCAATAGAGAGAAGAAAGGTGGAAAGAGTTTCATACCAGGCTCTAGGTGCTTGTTTCAGGCCATACAAAGCTTTATTTAGCTTGTAGACATGATTTGGATTAAATGGATCCTCAAAACCTGGAGGTTGACAAACATATACCTCTTCTTGTATTTTACCATAGAGGAATGTACATTTAATGTCCATTTGATACACCTTTATATTGTGGTTGACAGCAAAGGCCAGGAATAATCTGATAGCTTCCAATCTTGCTACAGGGGAAAAATGTAAGGACCTGCACGAAATTGTCCCAAAACACTCCGTAAGTGAAAACTCGGACCCCTAAAACCCTAAATTTCATGAAAAATCAAGAAAATTGAATTTTATTAGTCTGTCGCGGGCCGTGAAAGATTCAAGGAGAGTCTACGCGGGGCGCGACAGCTTTTCAAAATCTCCGGATAAGCTTTAGGCCACGTGTCAGACACGTGGCAAACCTATACATTGACACGGCAGCCCTAGCCGTAGCTAGGGTGGCCCTCGCTGGCCGCGAAGGACTTCCTTCCGGCTTACGCAGGCCGCGGCAACCTCAAAAATTAGCTATAAATAGTACGTGCATGGGCAGTTCACCTGTGCTCGTAAAAATCTTTCAAAAGACGTTCTAAACTGCTAAAAATAGTGTGATTAGGTGTTGAAACGCTGCTGCAATCACAGGGTAATAACTCGATCACTGCTACGATACAATGTCCGATCGACTGAAACCGATTCGATGGATGTTTAAGTGCTGCCTGAATTCGGGCTATACTTTGTCATTCGTCGTGAGGGTTTTGATTTCGTGAGTTTATCGTAAATGTTGTATTAAGTTACTAACCTAGTCTCATTACATTGTTTAACTAGGTTACCAGGCTTAATCAGTAGGCAAAACTCTGTCCAGTTAACTTGCAATGTGAGTCATTCTTCTTTTTACCAAATTGTTTCCAAAACCCTACTTGTTTTCAAAGTTATAATTACAGGGATTAAGTCTTTGTAATCTTCAATTACTGCCGGTATGTGGGGTTTTGTATACATTACTTGATAATCTTCACCATTGGACAACGGGTTAACCAATGGGTGATATGACCATGGTTACAGATCCGGTCGAGTGACAAATACTGATTTGGGGTAATTGGTTGATATATAAACATTGTAATTGCTCTTAATACTGTAGATTATAACAATGTGTCGTTTTGTGAAATTGAATGACTCGCTAGTATTTCCCCGCTGATAAAATCTTTTTAAACATGTTTCAGGTGATTTACTGTGAACAAAGGAAAAGTGTCGCGTAGCACTACCAGCTTGATAGAAGTTGCTCAGTAAATAAATAAACATGTTTTTGTAAACAGGGGATTTCCTAGTAAAATTCCTTTATTGTAAATAACGGGGGTTGTCCCGAAATTTGAAACGAAATAGATGGGTGTGTTCAGTTTAAACGATCCTGTTAAAAATTTCTGCTGCCTAATTAAACACCAATACCACGGGTTTCTGTCCCGCGACTTCTGGACCGGGTAAAACCGGGTCAGGGGCCGTGACAGAAAAAGGTGGTATCAGAGCCACTAATTTAAACCAATTACGCATTTAGAAATACTTAATTTTCCAGATTGCCATTCTGTGATTGTGTGAAAATTTAATTTAACAAATAAAATTTTAACTCGAATTTTGGTGTGTTTCTTCATGTGTGCTAACAGCATGAATGAACTGTCGGAGGCACTGCGAAACTTTACAATCTATACTACCGATATGGATACAACAGGAATCCAGTCGGGTTATCAGGCGGATACCGAGGAGCCATTAGTGTTTCAAGCCCAGTCCCAGGAAAAACCCAAGCCTAAAAAGAGGAGAAGAATCCTGGACTGGAAGCGAGGACGAAGGAAGAAGCCAGCATGGCAGGAGGAAAATCCCAGTAGTGTCAGAATACCCTGATGTCTTTCCAGAAGTGCTACCTGGATTACCACCCGATAGGGAGGTGGAATTTAAAATTCATCTAATCTCGGGAACTACACCAATAGCTAAGGCACCCTATCGGTTAGCACCCACCGAAATGTTAGAACTAAAACAACAGTTAGATGATTTGCTAAGCAAAGGATTCATACAACCTAGTTCGTCCCCTTGGGGAGCACCAGTGTTGTTCGTGAAAAAGAAGGATGGTTCAATGCGAATGTGTATCGATTATAGGGAATTGAATAAGGTTACAATTAAGAATCGATACCCATTGCCTAGGATTGATGATCTATTTGATCAACTTCAGGGAGCTAGATATTTCTCTAAGATAGACTTGTGCTCCGGATATCATCACTTGAAAGTACAAGATGAAGACATACCTAAAACTGCTTTCAGGACTAGGTATGGTCACTACGAGTTTACAGTCATGCCATTTGGACTAACAAATGCTCCTGCAGCATTTATGGATATGATGAATATGATCTATAAACCGTATTTGGATAAATTTGTAATTGTCTTCATCGACGATATACTTATTTATTCTAAAAGCCATCACGAGCATTGTGAGCACCTACATGCACTTTTAACCCTGTTAAGGAAAGAAAAGCTTTACGACAAATTCTTGAAGTGTGAATTTTGGCTACAAGAAGTTCAATTTCAAGGACACATGGTGAATCACGAAGGCATTCACGTAGATTCCTCAAAGATAGAAGCAATCATAAATTGGAAGGCCCCACAATCAGCTACGGAAGTTAGAAGTTTTCTAGGATTAGCTGGATATTATAGGCGTTTTATTAAAGAGTTTTCTAAAATAGCTGTTCCACTAACTAAGCTAACCTGTAAAACTGTTAAGTTTGAATGGGGACCTAAGCAAGAAGAGGCCTTTAGAATCTTAAAGCAAAGATTAACAAATGCCCCAATTCTAGCCTTACCAGACGGAACCGAAAATTTTGAAGTCTTCTACGACGCTTCTAAGTTGGGATTAGGATGCGTGCTAATGCAACGCAAAAAGGTAATTGCATATGCATCAAGACAGTTGAAAAAGCACGAGGAAAATTATACGACTCATGACTTAGAATTAGGACCAATAATTTTTGCCCTTAAGATTTGGAGACATTATCTGTACGGAAGTAAGTTTACTGTCTATACAGATCATAAGAGTTTAAAGTACATATTTGGGCAAAAAGAATTAAACATGACGCCAAGGAGATGGATGGAAATTCTAAGTGACTACGACTGTGATATTCTATATCACGAAGGAAAGGAAAATGTAGTGGCAGATGCCCCGAGTCGTAAGTACCATGAAAAGAAAAAACGAGTTCGTGCTCTTCGATTAAATTTCCAATTAGATTTAATGGAACAACTGAAGAACATTCAGGAAACAGCAATAAAGGATGATGCTGAAGGAATGAAAGGAAGAATAAAGGAATTAGAGCAAGGGATTGATGGAATTTGGAGATTCCATAAGACAAGAATTTGGGTACCTAGGCAAGGAGATTTAAGAGATAAAATTTTAGAGGAAGCCCATAAATCTAGGTATATGATACATCCTGGTAATAAAAAAATGTATCAAGATTTAAGGAATAACTTCTGGTGGATAGGAATGAAAAAGGACATAGCCAGATACGTTTCTAAGTGTCTAACTTGTTCGCAAATTAAGGCAGAACACCAGAAACCTTCAGGTTTACTTCAACAATTAGAAATGCCTGTATGGAAATGGGAACTAATAACAATGGACTTTGTTACTAAGTTGCCTAAAACCAGGAAAGGTAACGATGCAATCTGGGTGATTGTGGATCGATTAACCAAATCAGCTCATTTCCTGCCAATGAAGGAAACCTTTAGCATGGAAAGATTGGCTAAGTTGTACGTAGACGAGGTAGTATCCTTTCATGGAATTCCACTCTCCATTGTATCAGAAAGGGATAGTCGTTTCACTTCACATTTCTAGAAAAGTTTCCAAGGAGCAATGGGGACACGACTAAATTTAAGTACTGCATACCATCCCCAAACAGATGGACAAATTGAAAGGACGATCCAAACCCTGGAAGACATGCTTAGGACATGTGTAATAGATTTCGGTGGAAACTGGGATGACCATTTACCACTAATAGAATTCTCCTATAACAATAGTTATCATACAAGCATCAATGCTGCCTCGTTCGAAGCACTATATGGACGAAAGTGTAGAACTCCCGTATGCTGGGCAGAAATAAGAGAAAGTCAATTATCAGGTCCCGAGTTTGTACACGAAACCACCGATAAAATAACTCAAATCAAGGAAAGACTAAAAATAGCTCGAGATCGCCAGAAAAGTTATGCAGACAATCGACGCAAGCCGTTAGAATTTCAAGTTTGAGACAAGGTACTTTTGAAAGTTTCTCCTTGGAAAGGAGTAGTTCGATTCGGTAAGAAGGGAAAACTAAGTCCAAGGTAAATAGGACCATTCGCAGTTACCCAACGAATAGGACCGGTTGCCTATCGCTTACAACTACCAGAAGAGTTAGCCGGGGTACATGACGTGTTTCATGTATCTAATCTCAAAAAGTGTTTATCTGATGAATCACTGGTAGTACCTCTTCAAGATATAGAGGTAAATGAAAAGTTGAAATTTGTGGAAAAACCTCTTCGAATAGAGGACAGAAAGGTCAAGTTCCTCAAGCACAAGAGATTGGTGCTGGTCAAGGTAAAGTGGGATTCGAAAAGAGGACCGGAATATACATGGGAACTGGAATCAGAAATGAAGCAAAAGTATCCTCACTTGTTCCAGTAAATCTCGAGGACGAGATTTTAAATAAGGTGGGGAGGATGTAAGGACCTGCACGAAATTGTCCCAAAACACTCCGTAAGTGAAAACCTGGACCCCTAAAACCCTAAATTTCATGAAAAATCAAGAAAATTGAATTTTATTAGTCTGTCACGGGCCGCGAAAGACTCAAGGAGAGTCTACGCGGGGCGCGACAGCTTTGCAAAATCTCCGGATAAGCTTTAGGCCACGTGGCAGACACGTGGCAAACCTATACCATGACACGGCAGCCCTAGCCGTAGCTAGGGTGGCTCTCGCGGGCCGTGAAGGACTTCCGTTCGGCTTACGGGGGCCACGAAAACCTCAAAAATTAGCTATAAATAGTACGTGCATGGGCAGTTCACCTGTGCTCGTAAAAATCCTTCAAAAGACGTTCTAAACTGCTAAAAATAGTGTGATTAGGTGTTGAAACGCTGCTGCGATCACAGGGTAATAACTCGATCACTGCTACGACACAATGTCTGATCGATTGAAACCGATCCGATGGATGTTTAAGTGCTGCCTGAATTCGGGCTATACTTTGTCATTCGTAGTGAGGGTTTTGATTTCGTGAGTTTATCGTAAATGTTGTATTAAGTTACTAACCTAGTCTCGTTGCATTGTTTAACTAGGTTACCAGGCTTAATCAGTAGGCAAAACTCTGTCCAGTCAACTTGCAATGTCAGTCATTCTTCTTTTTACCAAATTGTTTCCAAAACCCTACTTGTTTTCAAAGTTATAATTACATGGATTAAGTCTTTGTAATCTTCCATTATTGCCGGTATGTGGGGTTTTGTATACATTACTTGATAATCTTCACCATTGGACAACGGGTTAGCCAATGGGTGATATGACCATAGTCACAGATCCGGTCGAGTGACAAATACTGATTTGGGGTAATTGGTTGATATATAGACATTGTAATCGCTCTTAATATTGTAGATTATAACAATGTGTCGTTTTGTGAAATAGAATGACTCGCCAGTATTTCCCCGCTGATAAAATCTTTTTAAACATGTTTCAGGTGATTTACTGTGAACAAAGGAAAAGTGCCGCGTAGCACTACCAGCTTGATAGAAGTGGCTTAGTAAATAAATAAACATGTTTTTGTAAACAGGGGATTTCCTAGTAAAATTCCTTTATTGTAAATAACGGGGGTTGTCCCGAAAATTGAAACGAAATAAATGGGTGTTTTCAGTTTAAACGATCCTGTTAAAAATTTCCGCTGCCTAATTAAACACCAATACCACAGGTTTATGTCCCGCGACTTCTAGACCGGGTAAAACTAGGTCAGGGGCCATGACAGAAAAAGGTGGTATCAGAGCCACTGATTTAAGCCAATTAAGCATTTAGAAATACTTAATTTTCCAGATTGCCATTCTGTGATTATGTGAAAATTTAATTTAAAAAATAAAATTTTAACTCGAATTTTGGTGTGTTTCTTCATGTGTGCTAACAGCATGAATGAACTGCCGGAGGCACTACGAAACTTTACAATCCATACTACCGATATGGATACACCAGGAATCCAGTCAGGTTATCAGGCGGATACCGAGGAGCCATTAGTGTTTCAGGCCCAGTCCCAGGAAAAAACCAAGCCTAAAAAGAGGAGAAGAATCATGGACTGGAAGCGAGGACGAAGGAAGAAGCCAGCAACCCAAAAGGTGAAAAAGACAGAGGATCCAAAAGACAAGGGAAAAGGAAAGGAAGTAGGGGAGAGTTCCGGTCAAGCCCATGAGATGCCACCTTGGGAAGAACTTGATAGGAAACTGGCAAATTGTGACCTCATCGGACCTACAGACGAGACTCTTTTCAATTTCCCAGCCCAATCTGAACTTCCAATTAATTTGGAACCTGCTATTCCGGACCCTATTGTCAATCCCCAACCTTTTACAGGGCAGTTGGAAGAATGGTGGACGAGCGACTGGCATTTTCAGAATTTCATGAATAACCCCAATGTTTATTTTCCCCAGTTTGATCCTGAACCTGCACCATTTCCACCCATGAACCCGGAAAACGTTGCCGAATTACGCCGCTATGGCGAGGAGCTTGTGGATGCGGGAAATCGGATTCGTGATGTGGGGGAAAAGATCTCATGGAAATACGACGAGAGGGAGCGTTGTTTCTGAAGGACCAGCTAATTGTGGTTGTGTGGTTGTATAATAATAATATAATATAAGATACTAGTGTATAATAATCCTAAAATAAAACATCTGTAAATACCTGGTGTGTACGGATGCAGAATATTATATAAAAATATGGATGTCGCAAGGTCGACAAATTTTGGCTATATGTGTTAACTTAACTATGTTGTGATTACCTTGCTGTGTTTAATTGTTATAAATTTTGTACCAATAATTTATATGTATTGTTAATTATCAGATGGAAAACGCAGTAAATGAACCAGTCAATGAAGTTAACCAATCTGAACAAAATAATGAAGACCACTTTCTCAACAGACAAGATATCGAAAATATAGTTGCCCAGGGTATAGCCAATGCTATCCCGGAAATCGTCGCTGCTGTTAAGAACCCCGTTGAACCTTCACAAGCCAACCACAGCAAATGCACTCGCGATGATAATTTTAGTCACATTGTAAATGGAGGCGGCAATAACGATAATAATGTGGTTCAGGCCCCATTTCTTAAGAAAATGAAAGTTGCAACACCTGGTTGCACTTATAAATAATTTCTTGCCTGTAAGCCAGTCGACTTTGCAGGCAACGAAGGGGCAACTACCGCACTACTTTGGTTAGAGAAAACCGAAGCAGTAATTAAAATAAGCAAGTGTGCGGAGGAGGACAAGGTAATGTATGCATCCAACCTTTTTAAAGAAGAGGCGTTGGAATGGTGGAACACGATACTGCAAGCCAAGGAAAGTGACGTGGCTTATGCCATGAGTTGGGAAGAATTTAAGAGATTGGTGGAAAGAAAATTCTGTCCTGACTATGAAAAGGAACAAATGACGAATAAGTTCCTGAACCACCGGATGGTGGATGTTGACTGTCGGGGGTATACTTCGAAATTTTTCAAGTATGCTAGAATTGTACCAACTCTGGCCTCGCCAGAACCGGTACTTATTTCTCGCTATATTTGGGGGCTAATTAGTGAAATTCGTGATATTTCCAAAGCTGCAAGATCCCGCACAATTGACGATGCGGTCGAATTGGCAAACACTGTAACCGACGGACTGGTACGCACGAGAGAAAAAAACAGGAAAAAGGAATTGGCCCAAAAGATTACCCAAGGATTTCGTGGGGGTAATAATAGTAGTAATTTCAAGAAAAAGGGAACTGGGCAATCTTCCACACCGCCATTCTGCAGAAATTGTAAAAGGAAACATTTCAGAAAATGTAATGAAAACTGCAATTTTTGCAAAGCACCGGGGCACCGAGAGGAGGAATGCAGAAAGAAAACAAGGATCTGCTACAACTGCGGAGAAGCTGGACATTATAGACCAGAATGCCCTAAACTGGTCAAGCCAGCTGATAACAAGGCCAAACCTGCTGAGGGAACTAATAAGAAGAACGCAAGAGCTTTTCAGCTAACAACCCAGGAAGCAGATCTAATTCCAGATGTGATAGCTGGTACGTTTCTTGCACATGACGTTTACGCAAAAGTATTATTTGACTCTGGTGCAAACCAAAGTTTTATAAATACTTCATTCTGCCAGGATCTTAAGCAACCTTTAACCAAACTTAGGCAGATCTATATGGTAGAAGCAGCAGATGGTAATTCTGTTAAAATAGATAAGGTTCTTCAAGAAGGAAAGATAGAACTTTCAGGCCACAAATTTTCTGCAAACCTGCTGCCTATGAATTTAGCTGGATTCGATGTTGTGTTAGGAATGGATTGGTTAGTAGCCAACCATGCTCGAATCCTCTGTGACAAGAATTCCATAGAAATTCGTACGCCAGCAGGAGAAGTAATTTTAATTTCAGGAGATAAGCCGTGCAAACCAATGAAGTTCATTTCAGTAATGAAAGTTGCTAGTTATGAGCGAAAACAAGGAATAGTGTATATGAGTTCGGTAATCATTAACACTAAAGGTAAGGAACTTAAGGAAATCCCAGTGGTGTCAGAATACCCTGATGTCTTTCCAGAAGAGCTACCTGGATTACCACCCGATAGGGAGGTGGAATTTAGAATTCATCTAATCCCAGGAGCTACACCAATAGCTAAGGCACCCTATCGGTTAGCACACACCGAAATGTTAGAACTAAAATAGCAGTTAGATGATTTGCTAAGCAAAGGATTCATACAACCTAGTTCGTCCCCTTGGGGAGCACCAGTGTTGTTCGTGAAAAAGAAGGATTGTTCAATGCGAATGTGTATCGATTATAGGGAATTGAATACGGTTACAATTAAGAATCGATACCCATTGCCTAGGATTGATGATCTTTTTTATCAACTTCAGGGAGCTAGATATTTCTCTAAGATAGACTTGCGCTCCGGATATCATCAGTTGAAAGTACAAGAAGAAGACATACCTAAAAATGCTTTCAGGACTAGGTATGGTCACTACGAGTTTACAGTCATGCCATTTGGACTAACAAATGCTCCTGCAACATTTATAGACATGATGAATAGGATCTGTAAACCGTATTTGGATAAATTCGTAATTATCTTCATCGACGATATACTTATTTATTCTAAAAGCCATGAAGAGCATTGTGAGCACCTACATGCACTTTTAACCCTGTTAAGGAAAGAAAAGCTTTACGCCAAATTCTCGAAGTGTGAATTTTGGCTACAAGAAGTGCAATTTCTAGGACACATGGTGAATCACGAAGGCATTCACGTAGATCCCTCAAAGATAGAAGCAATCATAAATTGGAAGGCCCCACAATCAGCTACGGAAGTTAGAAGTTTTCTAGGATTAGCTGGATATTATAGGCGTTTTATTAAAGACTTTTCTAAAATAGTTGTTCCACTTACTAAGCTAACCTGTAAAACTGTTAAGTTTGAATGGGGACCTAAGCAAGAAGAGGCCTTTAGAATCTTAAAGCAAAGGTTAACAAATGCCCTAATTCTAGCCTTACCAGATGGAACCGAAAATTTTGAAGTCTTCTGCGACGCTTCTAAGTTGGGATTAGGATGCGTGCTAATGCAACGCAAAAAGGTAATTGCGTATGCATCAAGACAGTTGAAAAAGCACGAGGAAAATTATACGACTCATAACTTAGAATTAGGAGCAATAATTTTTGCCCTTAAGATTTGAAGACATTATCTGTACGGAAGTAAGTTTACTGTCTATACAGATCATAAGAGTTTAAAGTACATATTTGGGCAAAAAGAATTAAACATGAGGCAAAGGAGATGGATGGAAATTCTAAGTGACTACGACTGTGATATTCTATATCACGAAGGAAAGGAAAATGTAGTGGCAGATGCCCTGAGTCGTAAGTACCATGAAAAGCAAAAACTAGTTCGTGCTCTTCGATTAAATCTCCAATTACATTTAATGGAACAACTGAAGAACGTTCAGGAAACAGCAATCAAGGATGATGCTGAAGGAATGAAAGGAATAATAAAGGAATTAGAGCAAGGGATTAATGGAATTTGGAGATTCCATAAGACAAGAATTTGGGTACCTAGGCAAGGAGATTTAAGAGATAAAATTTTAGAGGAAGCCCATAAATCTAGGTATATGATACATCCTGGTAATAAAAAAAATGTATCAAGATTTAAGGAATAACTTCTGGTGGATAGGAATGAAAAAGGACATAGCCAGATACGTTTCTAAGTGTCTAACTTGTTCGCAAGTTAAGGCAGAACACCAGAAACCTTCAGGTTTACTTCAACAATTAGAAATGCTTGTATGGAAATGGGAACTAATAACAATGGACTTTGTTACTAAGTTGCCTAAAACCAGGAAAGGTAACGATGCAATCTGGGTGATTGTGGATCGATTAACCAAATCAGCTCATTTCCTGCCAATGAAGGAAACCTTTAGCATGGAAAGATTGGCTAAGTTGTGCGTCGACAAGGTAGTATCCTTACATGGAGTTCCACTCTGCATTGTATCAGATAGGGATAGTTGTTTCACTTCGCATTTCTGGAAAAGTTTCCAAGGAGCAATGGGGATACAACTAAATTTAAGTACTGCATACCATCCCCAAACAAATGGACAAAGTGAAAGGACGATCCAAACCCTGGAAGACATGCTTAGGACATGTGTAATAGATTTCGGTGGAAACTCAGATGACCATTTACCACTAATAGAATTCTCCTATAAAAATAGTTATCATACAAGCACCAATGCTGCCCCGTTCGAAGCACTATATGGACGAACGTGTAGAACTCCCGTATGCTGGGCAGAAATAGGAGAAAGTCAATTATCAGGTCCCGAGATTGTACACGAAACCACCGATAAAATAACTCAAATCAAGGAAAGACTAAAAACGGCTCGAGATCACTAGAAAGTTATGCAGACAATCGACGCATGCCGTTAGAATTTCAAGTTGGAGACAAGGTACTTTTGAAAGTTTCTCCTTGGAAAGGAGTAGTTCGATTCGGTAAGAAGGGAAAACTAAGTCCAAGGTACATAGGACCATTCGCAGTTACCCAACGAATAGGACTAGTTGCCTATCGCTTACAACTACCAGAAGAGTTAGCCGGGGTACATGACGTGTTTCATGTATCTAATCTCAAAAGTGTTTATCTGATGAATCACTGGTAGTACCTCTTCAAGATATAGAGGTAAATGAAAAGTTGAAATTTGTGGAAAAACCTCTTCGAATAGAGGACAAAAAGGTCAAGTTCCTCAAGCACAAGAGATTGGTGCTGGTCAAGGTAAAGTGGGATTCGAAAAGAGGACCAAAATATACATGGGAACTGAATCAGAAATGAAGCAAAAGTATCCTCACTTGTTCCAGTAAATCTCGAGGACGAGATTTTAAATAAGGTGGGGAGGATGTAAGGACCTGCACGAAATTGTCCCAAAACACTCCGTAAGTGAAAACCCGGACCCCTAAAACCCTAAATTTCATGAAAAATCAAGAAAATTGAATTTTATTAGTCTGTCACGGGCCGCGAAAGATTCAAGGAGAGTCTACGAGGGGCGCGACAGCTTTGCAAAATCTCCGGATAAGCTTTTGGCCACGTGTCAGACACGTGGCAAACCTATACCGTGACACGGCAGCCCTAGCCGTAGCTAGAGTGGCCCTCGCGGGCCGTGAAAGACTTCGTTCCGGCTTACGCGGGTGGCGGCAACCTCAAAAATTAGCTATAAATAGTACGTGCATGGGCAGTTCACCTGTGCTTGTAAAAATCCTTCAAAAGATGTTCTAAACTGCTAAAAATAGTGTGATTAGGTGTTGAAACGCTGCTGCGATCACAGGGTAATAACCCGATCACTGCTACGATACAATGTTTGATCGATTAAAACCGATCCGATGGATGTTTAAGTGCTGCCTGAATTCGGGCTATACTTTGTCATTCGTCGTGAGGGTTTTGATTTTGTGAGTTTATCGTAAATGTTGTATTAAGTTACTAACCTAGTCTCGTTGCATTGTTTAACTAGGTTACCAGGCTTAATCAGTAGGCAAAACTCTGTCCAGTCAACTTGTAATGTGAGTCATTCTTCTTTTTACCAAATTGTTTCCAAAACCCTACTTGTTTTCAAAGTTATAATTACAGTGATTAAGTCTTTGTAATCTTCAATTACTGCCGGTATGTGGGGTTTTGTATACATTACTTGATAATCTTCACCATTGGACAACGGGTTAGCCAATGGGTGATATGACCATAGTTACAGATCCGGTCGAGTGACAAATACTAATTTAGGGTAATTGGTTGATATATAAACATTGTAATTGCTCTTAATACTGTAGATTATAACAATGTGTCGTTTTGTGAAATTGAATGACTCGCTAGTATTTCCCCGCTGATAAAATCTTTTTAAACATGTTTCAGGTGATTTACTGTGAACAAAGGAAAAGTGCCATGTAGCACTACCAGCTTGATAGAAGTCGCTCAGTAAATAAATAAACACGTTTTTGTAAACAGGGGATTTCCTAGTAAAATTCCTTTATTGTAAATAACGGGGGTTGTCCCGAAATTTGAAACGAAATAGATGGGTGTGTTCAGTTTAAACGATCCTGTTAAAAATTTCTGCTGCCTAATTAAACACCAATACCACGGGTTTCTGTCCCGCGACTTCTGGACCGGGTAAAACCGGGTCAGGGGCCGTGACAGAAAAAGGTGGTATCAGAGCCACTGATTTAAGCCAATTAAGCATTTAGAAATACTTAATTTTCCAGATTGCCATTTTGTGATTCTGTGAAAATTTAATTTAACAAATAAAATTTGAACTCGAATTTTGGTGTGTTTCTTCATGTGTGCTAACAGCATGAATGAACTGTCGGAGGCACTCTGAAACTTTACAATCCATACTACCGATATGGATACAACAGGAATCCAGTCAGGTTATCAGGCGGATACCGAGGAGCCATTAGTGTTTCAGGCCCAGTCCCAGGAAAAACCCAAGCCTAAAAAGAGGAGAAGAATCCTGGACTGGAATCGAGAACGAAGGAAGAAGCCAGCAGCCCAAAAGGTGAAAAAGACAGAGGATCCAAAAGACAAGGGAAAAGCAAAGGAAGTACGGGAGAGTTCCGGTCAAGCCCAGGAGATGCCACCTTGGGAAGAACTTGATAGGAAACTGGCAAATTGTGACCTCATCGGACCTACAGACCAGACTCTTTTCAATTTTCCAGCCCAATCTGAACTTCCAATTAATTTGGAACCTGCTATTCCGGACCCTATTGTCAATCCCCAACCTTTTACAGGGCAGTTGGAAGAATGGTTGACGAGCGACTGGCATTTTCAGAATTTCATGAATAACCCCAATGTTTATTTTCCCTAGTTTGATCCTGAACCTGCACCATTTCCACCCATGAACCCGGAAAACGTTGCCGAATTACGACGCTATGGCGAGGAGCTGGTGGATGGGAAATCGGATTCGTGATGTGGGGGAAAAGATCTCATGGAAATACGACGAGAGGGAGCGTCGTTTCTGAAGGACCAGCTAATTGTGGTTGTGTGGTTGTATAATAATAATATAATATAAGATACTAGTGTATAATAATCCTAAAATAAAACATCTGTAAATACCTGGTGTGTACGGATGCAGAATATTTTATAAAAATATGGATGTCGCAAGGTCGACAAATTTTGGCTATATGTGTTAACTTAACTATGTTGTGATTACCTTGCTGTGTTTAATTGTTATAAATTTTGTACCAATAATTTATATGTATTGTTAATTATTAGATGGAAAACACAGTAAATGAACCAGTCAATGAAGTTAACCAATCTGAACAAAATAATGAAGACCACTTTCTCAACAGACAAGATATCGAAAATATAGTTGCCCAGGGTATAGCCAATGCTATCCCGGCAATCGTCGCTGTTGTTAAGAACCCCTTTGAACCTTCACAAGCCAACCACAGCAAACGCACTCGCGATGATAATTTTAGTCACAGTGTAAATGGAGGCGGCAATAACGATAATAATGTGGTTCAGGCCCCATTTCTTAAGAAAATGAAAGTTGCAACACCTGGTTGCACTTATAAAGAATTTCTTGCCTGTAAGCCAGTCGACTTTGCAGGCAACGAAGGGGCAACTGCCGCACTGCGTTGGTGAGAGAAAACTGAAGCAGTAATTAAAATAAGCAAGTGTGCTGAGGAGGACAAGGTAATGTGTCATTATCCGACCACGAAAAACAACAAATCATGGCGGAAACGTCGGGGAGTGTTGTAACAGAATCATTGTTTCATAACACATGGATTGAAGTTCTCTTTTATTAAATTAAATGTATTTACATTACATTGAAATTAGAAACAAAACATGAACAAATAGACTTTCATTGTTATTAAGTCACTAAGGCCTCGTCCGTTCCTATGTGAGCATGCATCAATATCATCATCAAATATCACCAACTATGGAACCTGAAACACATGTGAAAATACGTCAGTATAAAAATGCCGGCGAGTACATAGGTTTTATGTGAGTATCGGATTCATGGCTCGTTTATATTTCAAAAATAACTCGAATACCTTTGTTAATTGATAATTAGAAAACCAAGTTTTGTAAAATGTTTGTAATGCAAATTAAAATAATCAAGTCAAAACAATTTTTTTTTATAAAACCTCGATACCATGAATCCTAACTCAAAAACATTTGTTTAAGTAAACCCAAATTGTAAATCGATTTTGAAATAAAACTCGAATGTTTTATATTGTTAGAAAAACCTTGTAATATAACTTTTTGTTGATAACCTTGCCCAAGTGATCTAGATAACGCAACGCTATATGATGTGTTAAACGCACTTATATATAGGAAGTACCAGCGGCGTATCCACCATGCTTTTAACACATTACACCCGCCCTGTTACCTAATCACTTCCCTAACCCAACGGTTCAAACAGATTCAAACGGTTCACATAAATCAAACAAACGGTTCAAATAGTACAAATAATTCACATAGATCAAACAACTTCAAACGGTTCACATAATCAATCAGATTCAAAAGATTCACATAATCAATCAGATTCAAACGGTTCACATAAATTAATCAATTCTAACGGTTCAAACAGTTCAAAAATGTAAAACAATGTGTCCATATGCTGGATGAACATATGCAACAAAATGTAATATATAAAAATCAATGTGCTAGCATGCTAAGAGAACATACATAGCAAAACATAATGAAATCATGTACTATATACGTACTAATGAACATAGCAAGTATATAATATAAAAGCATGAAAGTAACAAGTAGGCACATGTGTATCACCCCAAAACATTTGAAAACGGTAAAAGAGGGGACTATGTACTCACTTGAGGATGCTTAGAAGTCTTGAACAACAACCAAGCAAAGCTAGAGGGATCACGGAAATCAAACGGCACCTAATATAGGTAACTACATTAATAACCGGACCTAAATCGGAAGATCGGATAGGATGAGGTTTCGTAAACCAAATGAGTATTGGAACTCATATGACATGGTTTAACAAAGCCTACATACTAAAATGAAACCTAACCTAAGTGTTTACGACCCATTACGACCCGTTTAGGTAGCTTATGCTACTTTAACGCGTCGTTCACGTAAAACGCGTTCAGACCGACTAACTAGTTCTATGACAAGTATTATATGCCTTAACAAGTCTAATAATGTTTCCTAATCAGTTTAGATGTCAAAATTTAGGTTACATATGCTTAAAATGAATTTATGCGCAAAAAGGGCATTTTGGTCATTTTCCTAAGGCATATAAGCTACCTATCATACAACTAACTAAACGAAGTGACCATAAGGTATAACCTCGAAAGGTTATTCCCTATACAACTATGGTCACCTAATGTGCTTGGTCGGATCCTAAAGATCGACCAAACGGATCGGGTTCGAAAGTCTAAGCGGTTGTTTAGACCGCTTATCTTACGACCCTATACAAGCACTAATCTAAAAGTGACGAGTTAAACATGTTAAAACATGTTTAACAAGGTTTGAAAACAAGTTTGATATCAAAACAAACGGTTTTGATACCCAAGAATAGTTTGGTTGCAAAATACGCATAAACGCGCATTTTGACCGAAACTTTGACTCGTCACTATGCCTAAATAACGTGGTAATCAGTAGGTATAGTTACAAGGGACTATAACCATCGTGATTACGCTCACGTTGCGAAGTTCAAACGAACTTCGTGTTGACCACTGACCGGTCAAAGCAGAAAGTCAAACACGGTTTGACTTTCGTGCTATAAACGCATAAAAGCACGAAAGAATACTTACAAAGGGTCCAAGCAATGGAGTTTTGATCTAAAAATACTCAGGTATGAGGTTTTGAACCCCAACTTAGAGTGAATTCAGATCAAAAGTGTGAGGAGCAAATGAAATCTAAGTGGGTATTTATAGATTTCGGTCCACCGTTAAGATCGTTCCTCGATTCCCGAGCTTCAATCTCAACCATCCATGTGTGCCCACTGAATTAGAATACCATGGGCACTTAAAACAAGCACATTGGATGAAGAAACCATGGGAAAAATGCCTGAAACCAGCTGCAAAACCAGAAAACAAGTTTTCTGATCTGGGGAGTTTACACGGGCCACGTAAGAATAAGCTTAGGCTTACGCCCCAGGCCTAGCAAACTTTGGCAGATTTACAATTTTAGCCCCTGCAGTCCCAAAACTTGGTTTTCGATGCATTTTTGACACGTTTAAGCCCCGTTAACCCCATTTTAAGGCTCTAAAATGAAGTTAAAGTATAGGGAACATGAAAGGTGCTAAAAAATATCTCGGATGTTGGTTTGTTTGGTCGTACGATTGCGTTGTTCGGTTAATTACGACGAAACACGAACGGACGCGAAAAACGATCCAAATTACACGACGAATGGAATTTTATCATGCCAAACACTAAAATAAAATATTTTAATGCTTACATAAATTTTTGGATGTCCGGATATATTCAGAACGTAAGATATGCGCGAAAATGCAAACTTATGCACTTTTTGACGCTTTTAGTCCCTATTGATCAAAAAGTTTATTTTTGCGCACCAAACACCTCAAAGCCTATTTCAAAGTTATGTAAAGGATATTTAGGTCATATTTAACTTATTATCAAGTTCCAGAATACTCGTTACAGTTCGAATCGGCATACTTTCACAGTTTGTCGAAATTAGTCCCTGTAAGCGAATAAACTTGATTTCGCCACACCAAAGCCTCCAAAACTTATTTCTAAGTTATGTAAAGGTTATTTAAGGTATGTTAAGCCTATGTCACTGTTCCGGAGTGTTTGTTGCATTAAACTGGTTATATTTACGCATCAGTTCACGTATAATCTTCCAGAAAGCGATTTAAAGCTCGAAATCGAACATGAATTGATATGTGCACATGATACACATATTTATACAAATATCAAGTATGAAACACAATATTTCATTGATTTGGTATTTGTTTGATGGTCGCAAAGGCACAGGTGTCACAGTCTCCCCTACTTTAGGAAATTTCGTCCCGAAATTTATTCGTAGGAGTCTGTCTGTGACTTTGTGTTAAATAACCATCAAAGATATGCAAGGCATAATCCTGTCATTTCCCTTAATGGATATCTTCAGAAATGAAAATGAACGGACGGAGTCATTTTCCTCAACGGGTTCTTTAGAAATGGAAGTGAAGGAATAATCAAAGGATATTCATTTCCCTCAAAGGACATTCTTCAGAAACGAAAATAAACAAACGGAGTCATTTTCAACAGGTGCTTCATCAGAAAAGGAAATGAATAGAATAAACAAACGGATATTCATTTCCTCAACGAACTTTCTTAAGAAACGAAAATGAACGGATGGAGTCATTTTCGACGGGTGCTTCATCAGAAATGGAAATGAAGGAACAGGATATTCATTTCCCACAACGGACTTTCTTCAGAAACGAAAATGAACGGACGGAGTCATTTTTGACGGGTGCTTGATCAGAAATGGAAATGAAGGAACAGGATATTCATTCCCTCAACGGACTTTCTTCAGAAACGAAAATGAATGGATGGAGTCATTTTCAACGGGTGCTTCATCAGAAATGGAAATGAATAGAGTTAATTCTAGACACATGACAAAACTTGATGTGGTTTCTGTGCACTAAATTCCATAATTATGTATGCATCCATAATTACGTAATTCCTTGCACAGTCCGCACTGTGCATTTCATAATGTGTAGGGGAAGAAAATCAAACCTGTGATGAGTGTGACTAGACTACCATAGGGTCCGTTTAATTAGATCGACAAATGATCTCTTTAAATAGACCACCAATGAGTCTTTTCAGCTATATCATCACATGATATTCCTAACCAGATTTTTGGATCAATCTGTTTAACTAGACCACCCAAGGGGTCTAATTATGGAATAGTACTTTATAATCCAAGGGTCTTAACTATTACGTAGAAGCCCATTAAGGATTTAAGGTAGTACCTTTGGATATCCTACTATGAATCCCTTATACGAAGATATGGAAGATTCTAGGAGGATTTTGATAACGAAAATTCGGATCACACAAATACATAAAAGAGAACACATAATCACATAATTGTTTATCTTGACCATTAATTTGTTATCTTTGGACACGGGTATTTAAAGCACACCAGGAATCCAATCCGTGGATTTCATTTGGCATTTTAAACATCTTCAAGAATCTAATCGTGAAGATACGAAGATCTTAATAGGAATTTGGCTTTGTCCTTATTGAATCGTAATGTACGTATTGAATCACACAAAGAATTCAATTAAGGGCTCCGATGAACGATATCCATCCACAGGGTTCTTAATTATGAGGATAGAAAGATCATATATGGATTTTGGAATTTGTGTAATGAGAGGTGTTTCGACACCTTGCACTAGGCGTGCTTAAGTCGATACACAAGGTAGAAAGTTCATGAGGTTGAGGTGCTAGATATGCTAAGGCGGCATATGAAGCAGAATTTGGAGGTTGAGCAGCAGCAGGATTTGTAACAGCTTTGCTTTGGATTGCAAAGCGGCACATGTTAACCAAATGTCCCCATCGTCCACCGTGGGTACATTTGAAATAGGGTATTTGATTAGGATGATGACGGTGGCATTGATTGCACCAAGGAGCAGTTCCCTTGTACGGCTTCATCCCTGAGGCGAGTCATGGTGATAGCTAAACCAACGGTCCTCTGGAGTACGATGCCTATTTGTTGGGCAATTGTAGCACCTGGTTCGGATACTTGAGTGTTGTTGCGATGAAGAGGCATCTTGAAGATAATGAAAGGCATGGGAGGAAACAAGCGAAAGATAATAAAAAGAGAATGACAACGCATGAAAATTGTGACCATTTGTTTGTTACCTAAGGCAAACAAATGAGATGGTGACTAATCAAAGTAAATGGGTCATATTAATGTATCGCGAAGACATGCTTTAGCCTATAAGTGGACACTCACCCCAAGAGTTCCCAGGTAAGAGTGACTGGTCCGATTATGTGGATTTGTACGAATACTCTAGCCTTCGACAGAAAGCTCAGAGTACAGGCATCCACCCTTCCAGATTGCACGTGTTCACATTATAAGACCCAACCTTGACGAGATTTTGAAAACTTTGAAGGTTCAAAACCTTATAATAAATCATCCTAGAACAGATGATTGGTTTTCAAAGCAAATTCGAAATTTGTGTTCTTGTTGTGGTTGTCACCTAAGGATAAGTGACGGTATTGTTTTATGACTAAACGCAAGTAAACTCGCGTTAGGGTCCTAGGAAGGTTATAGACTAGGTCAAAGCATTACTAATAACCTAATTCCCTATAACCATGAGCTCTGATAACAACTTTTCTGTCACACCCCGACCACGAAAAACAACAAATCATGGCGGAAACGTCGGGGAGTGTTGTAACAGAATCATTGTTTCATAACACATGGATTGAAGTTCTGTTTTATTAAATTAAATGTATTTACATTACATTGAAATTAGAAACAAAACATGAACAAATAGACTTTCATTGTTATTAAGTCACTAAGGCCTCGTCCGTTCCTATGTGAGGATGCATCAATATCATCATCAAATATCACCAACTATGGTACCTGAAACACATGTGAAAATACGTCAGTATAAAAATGCCGGCGAGTACATAGGTTTTATGTGAGTATCGGATTCATGGCTCGTTTATATTTCGAAAATAACTCGAATACCTTTGTTAATTGATAATTAGAAAACCAAGTTTTGTAAAATGTTGTATTGCAAATTAAAATAATCAAGTCAAAACAAATTTTTTTTATAAAACCTCGATACCATGAATCCTAACTCAAAAACATTTGTTTAAGTAAACCCAAATAGTAAATCGATTTTGAAATAAAACTCGAATGTTTTATATTGTTAGAAAAAACTTGTAATATAACTTTGTTTTGATAACCTTGCCCAAGTGATCTAGATAACGCAACGATATATGATGTGTTAAAAGCACTTATATATAGGAAGTACCAGCGGCGTATCCACCATGCTTTTAACGCATTACACCCGCCTCGTTACCTAATCACTTCCCTAACCCAACGGTTTAAACAGATTCAAACGGTTCACATAAATTAAACAAACGGTTCAAACAGTACAAATAATTCACATAGATCAAATAGATTCAAACGGTTCACATAATCAATCAGATTCAAACGATTCACATAATCAATCAGATTCAAACGGTTCACATAAATTAATCAATTCTAACGGTTCAAACAGTTCAAAAATGTAAAACAATGTGTCCATATGCTGGATGAACATATGCAACAAAATGTAATATATAAAAATCAATGTGCTAGCATGATAAGAGAACATACATAGCTAAACATAATGAAATCATGTACTATATACGTACTAATGAACATAGCAAGTATATAATATAAAAGCATGAAAGTAACAAGTAGGCACATGTGTATCACCCCAAAACATTTGAAAACGGTAAAAGAGGGGACTATGTACTCACTTGAGGATGCTTAGAAGTCTTGAACAACAACCAAGCAAAGCTAGAGGGATCACGAAAATCAAACGGCACCTAATATAGGTAACTACATTAATAACCGGACCTAAATCGGAAGATCGGATAGGATGAGATTTCGTAAACCAAATGAGTATTGGAACTCATATGACATGGTTTAACAAAGCCTACATACTAAAACGAAACCTAACCTAAGTGCTTACGACCCATTACGACCTGTTTAGGTAGCTTATGCTACTTTAACGCGTCGTTCGCGTAAAATGCGTTTGGACCGCCTAACTAGTCCTATGACAAGTATTATATGCCTTAACAAGTCTAATAATGTTTCCTAATCAGTTTAGATGTCAAAATTTAGGTTACATATGCTTAAAATGAATTTATGCGCAAAAAGGGCATTTTGGTCATTTTCCTAAGGAATATAAGCTACCTATCATACAACTAACTAAACGAAGTGACCATAAGGTATAACCTCGGAAGGTTATTCCCTATAAAACTATGGTCACCTAATGTGCTTGGTCGGATCCTAAAGATCGACCAAACGGGTCAGGTTCGAAAGTCTAAGCGGTTGTTTAGACCGCTTATCTTACGACCCTATACAAGCACTAATCTAAAAGTGACGAGTTAAACATGTTAAAACATGTTTAACAAGGTTTGAAAACAAGTTTGATATCAAAACAAACAGTTTTGATACCCAAGAATAGTTTGGTTGCAAAATACGCATAAACGCGCATTTTGACCGAAACTATGACTCGTCACTATGCCTAAATAACGTGGTAATCAGTAGGTATAGTCACAAGGGACTATAACCATCGTGATTACGCTCACGTTGCGAAGTTCAAACGAACTTTGTGTTGACCATTGACCGGTCAAAGCAGAAAGTCAAACACGGTTTGACTTTCGTGCTATAAACGCATAAAAGCACGAAAGAATACTTACAAAGGGTCCAAGCAATGGAGTTTTGATCTAAAAATACTCAGGTATGAGGTTTTGAACCCCAACTTAGAGTGAATTCAGATCAAAAGTGTGAGGAGCAAATGAAATCTAAGTGGGTATTTATAGATTTCGGTCCACCGTTAAGATCGTTCCTCAATTCCCGAGCTTCAATCTCAACCATCCATGTGTGCCCACTGAATTAGAATACCATGAGCACTTAAAACAAGCACATTGGAAGAAGAAACCATGGGAAAAATGCCGGAAACCAGCTGCAAAACCAGAAAACAAGTTTTCTGATCTGGGGAGTTTACACGGGCCGCGTAAGAATAAGCTTAGGCTTACGCCCTAGGCCTAGCAAACTTTGGCAGATTTACAATTTTAGCCCCTGCAGTCCCAAAACTTGGTTTTCGATGCATTTTTGACACGTTTAAGCCCCGTTAACCCCATTTTAAGGCTCTAAATTGAAGTTAAAGTATTGGGAACATGAAAGGTGCTCAAAAATATCTCTGATGTCGGTTCGTTTGGTTGTACGATTGCGTTGTTCGGTTAATTACGACGAAACACGAACGGACGCGAAAAACGATCCAAATTACACGACGAATGGAATTTTATCATGCCAAACACTAAAATAAAATATTTTAATGCTTACATAAAATTTTGGATGTCCGGATATATTCAGAACGTAAGATATGAGCGAAAATGCAAACTTATGCACTTTTTGACGCTTTTAGTCCCTATTGATCAAAAAGTTTATTTTTGCGCACCAAACACCTTAAAGCCTATTTCTAAGCTATGTAAAGGATATTTAGGGCATATTTAACTTATTGTCAAGTTCCGGAATACTCGTTACAGTACGAATTGGCATACTTTCGCAGTTTGTCGAAATTAGTCCCTGTAAGCGAATAAACTTGATTTCGCCACACCAAACCCTCCAAAACTTATTTCTAAGTTATGTAAAGGTTATTTAAGGTATGTTAAGCCTATTTCACTGTTCCGTAGTGTTTGTTGCATTAAACTGGTTATATTTACGCATCAGTTCGCGTATAATCTTCTAGAAAGCGATTTAAAGCTCGAAATCGAACATGAATTGATATGTGCACATGATACACATATTTATACAAATCCCAAGTATGAAACACAATATTTCATTGATTTGATATTTGTTTGATGGTCGCAGAGGCACAGGTGTCACATAATGTATGCATCCCACCTTTTTAAAGAAGAGGCGTTGGAATGGTGGAACACGGTACTGCAAGCCAAGGAAAGTGGCGTGGCTTATGCCATGAGTTAGGAAGAATTTAAGAGATTGATGGAAAGAAAATTCTGTCCTGACTATGAAAAGGAACAAATGACGAATAAGTTCCTGAACCACCGGATGGTGGATGTTGACTGTCGGGGGTATACTTCGAAATTTTTCGAGTATGCTAGAATTGTACCAACTCTGGCCTCGCCAGAACCGGTACTTATTTCTCGATATATTTGGGGGCTAATTAGCGAAATTCGTGATATAGCCAAAGCTGCGAGACCCCGCACAATTGACGATGCGGTCGAATTGGCAAACACTCTAACCGACGGACTGGTACGCACGAGAGAAGAAAACAGGAAAAAGGAATTGGCCTAAAAGATTACCCAAGGATTTCGTGGGGGTAATAATAGTAGTAATTTCAAGAAAAAAGGAACTGGGCAATCTTCCACACTGCCATTCTGCAGAAATTGTAAAAGGAAACATTTCGGAAAATGTAATGAAAACTGCAATTTTTGCAAAGCTCCGGGGCACCGAGAGGAGGAATGCAGAAAGAAAACAAGGATCTGCTACAACTGCGGAGAAGCTGGACATTATAGACCAGAATGCCCTAAACTGGTCAAGCCAGCTGATAACAAGGTCAAACCTGCTGAGGGAACTAATAAGAAGAACGCAAGAGCTTTTCAGCTAACAACCCAGGAAGCAGATCTAATTCCAGATGTGATAGCTGGTACGTTTCTTGTACATGACGTTTACGCAAAAGTATTATTTGACTCTGGTGCAAACCAAAGTTTTATAAATACTTCATTCTGCCAGGCTCTTAAGCAACCTTTAACCAAACTTAGGCAGATCTATATGGTAGAAACAACAGATGGTAATTCTGTTAAAATAGATAAGGTTCTTCAAGAAGGAAAGATAGAACTTTCAGGCCACAAATTTTCTGCAAACCTGATGCCTATGAATTTAGCTGGATTCGATGTTATGTTAGGAATGGATTGGTTAGTAGCCAACCATGCTCGAATCCTCTGTGACAAGAATCCCATAGAAATTCGTACGCCAGCAGGAGAAGTAATTTTAATTTCAGGAGATAAGCCATGCAAACCAATGAAGTTCATTTCAGTAATGAAAGTTGCTAGTTATGAACGAAAACAAGGAATAGTGTATATGATTTCGGTAATCATTAACACTAAAGGTAGGGAACTTAAGGAAATACCAGTAGTGTCATAATACCCTGATGTCTTTCCAGAAGAGCAACCTGGATTACCACCCGATAGGGAGGTGGAATTTAGAATTCATCTAATCCCGGGAACTACACCAATAGCTAAGGCACCCTATCGGTTAGCACCCACCGAAATGTTAGAACTAAAACAGCAGTTAGATGATTTGCTAAGCAAAGGATTCATACAACCTAGTTCGCCCCTTGCGGAGCACCAGTGTTGTTCGTGAAAAAGAAGGATGGTTCAATGCGAATGTGTATCGATTATAGGGAATTGAATAAGGTTACAATTAAGAATCGATACCCATTGCCTAGGATTGATGATCTTTTTGATCAACTTCAGGGAGCTAGATATTTCTCTAAGATAGACTTGCGCTCCGGATATCATCAGTTGAAAGTACAAGAAGAAGACATACCTAAAACTGCTTTCAGGACTAGGTATGGTCACTACGAGTTACAAGCATTCCATTTGGACTAACAAATGCTCATGCAGCATTTATGGACATGATGAATAGGATCTGTAAACCGTATTTGGATAAATTCGTAATTGTTTTCATCGACGATATACTTATTTATTCTAAAAGCCATGACGAGCATTGTGAGCACCTACATGCACTTTTAACCCTGTTAAGGAAAGAAAAGCTTTACGCCAAATTCTCGAAGTGTGAATTTTGGCTACAAGAAGTGCAATTTCTAGGACACATGGTGAATCACGAAGGCATTCACGTAGATCCCTCAAAGATAGAAGCAATCATAAATTGGAAGGTCCCACAATCAGCTACGGAAGTTAGAAGTTTTCTAGGATTAGCTGGATATTATAGGCGTTTTATTAAAGAATTTTCTAAAATAGCTGTTCCACTAACTAAGCTAACATGTAAAGTTTGAATGGGGACCTAAGCAAGAAGAGGCCTTTAGAATCTTAAAGCAAAGATTAACAAATGCCCCAATTCTAGCCTTACCAAATGGAACCGAAAATTTTGAAGTCTTCTGCGACGCTTCTAAGTTGGGATTAGGATGCGTGCTAATGCAACACAAAAAGGTAATTGCGTATGCATCAAGACAGTTGAAAAAGCACGAGGAAAATTATACGACTCATGACTTAGAATTAGGAGCAATAATTTTTGCCCTTAAGATTTGGAGGAATTATCTGTACGGAAGTAAGTTTACTGTCTATACAGATCATAAGAGTTTAAAGTACATATTTGGGCAAAAAGAATTAAACATGAGGCAAAGGAGATGGATGGAAATTCTAAGTGACTACGACTGTGATATTCTATATCACGAAGGAAAGGAAAATGTAGTGGCAGATGCCCTAAGTCGTAAGTACCATGAAAAGCAAAAACGAGTTCGTGTTCTTCGATTAAATCTCCAATTAGATTTAATGGAACAACTGAAGAACATTTAGGAAACAGCAATCAAGGATGATGCTGAAGGAATGAAAGGAAGAATAAAGGAATTAGAGCAAGGGATTGATGGAATTTGGAGATTCCATAAGACAAGAATTTGGGTACCTAGGCAAGGAGATTTAAGAGATAAAATTTTAGAGGAAGCCCATAAATCTAGGTATATGATACATCCTGGTAATAAAAAAATGTATCAAGATTTAAGGAATAACTTCTGGTGGATTGGAATGAAAAAGGATATAGCCAGATACGTTTCTAAGTGTCTAACATGTTCGCAAGTTAAGGCAGAACACCAGAAACCTTCAGGTTTACTTCAACAATTAGAAATGCCTGCATGGAAATGGGAACTAATAACAATGGGACTTACACCCTCTGGCAGTGATACAAGCTCCCATACTTGTTGTCTTTTAAACTGTTGGAGCTCCTCTTGCATGGCCTCTACCCAGCTGTTGTCTTTCAGTGCCTCTTGGTACTTGACTGGCTGATGAAGTGATAGGAAACCAGCAAAAAGACAAATGTTTTGGGATTGACTTCTTGTGAGCACCCCTTCACTGATGTTGCCAATGATTTGGTCAGGTGGATGAGACTTCAAGAAGATTAAATCTTCTTTGTATGGAACAATGGCATTTAAAGGTGAAGGCTGCAGATGTGAATCATCTGAGCTAACCACTGTTGGTGACTTTGAGGATCCAACAGGGTCTTGAAATGGAGGTGGATGAATAGGAGGAAGTGGTGTGGAAACATGCTGATTTTTATCCACTGTTTAGGGATTTTTATCAACAGTGCTTGACGATGTGGAAGCAGGGGTTAAGGGGCTACTTTGGTCAACAACTGTTGAAGAAGCAGTGGTTGAGCTTTGACAGCTGTTTTGAACATCTGCTGCTCTACCAATTGATGCAGACTTTTGTTGTGGAATGATGACTTCATATCCATAGTCTGATGGAGGACTTTGAGATGGACCTGCGCTGTTAGTCTTGACAGAAACATTTTCAAAGGTAAATTTATCAAGATCAAATAATTCTGCAGGATTTGCAGGGATTTTCATTGAAGAGAGTTCATTGAACTTTACATTCAAAGTCTCTTCCACTGTCTTAGTCCTAGTGTTGAACACTTTGTAGGCCTTAGCAGTGGTTGAGTATCCCAAATGATAACCACAATCAATTTTGGCTGCAAACTTCGAGATGGAATCTTTTATGTTTAAAATGAAGCATGGGCAGCCAAAAACTTTGAAATATGAGATCAGTGGTTTTATTTTATATAGAATTTCATAGGCAGTCTTTTGATGCCTGGGTTTTATTAAAACTCTGTTCTGGACATAGCAGGCAGTGATTACAGCCTCTGCCCAGAAAGTTAATGGCAAACCTGAATCAGCAAGCATGGTCCTGGCAGCCTTTATCAAAATTATGTTCTTTCTTTCAACTACCCCATTTTGTTCTGGTGTCCTTGGAATGCTGTACTGCCTTACAATTCCTCTGGACACACAAAACTCATCTAACTCCCTATTTCTGAATTCTGTGCCATTGTCACTCCTGAAGATTTTTACTGGCAAGTCAAACTGCTTTTCAACCTGTGTGACAAAGTCTTGCAGAATACATGCAGTCTCATCTTTGGAATGTAAGAAATAAGTCCATGTAAACCTAGAAGTCATCTACAATTACCAAACAATATCTTTTCTTTCTAAGACTCATGACTTTAACTGGGCCAAACAGATCCATGTGAAGCATTTGCAAGCACTTGGTTGTTTTGGACTCTTCAATGGACTTAAATGAGCTTTTATGTTGTTTTCCTTTTAAGCAGGAAACACAATGCTCAGGACAGGTGAACAGTTTTTGAGGAAGACCTCTTACTAACCCCTGTTTTGACAAAGCAGTGATTGTCTTGAGATTTGTGTGTCCCAATCTCCTGTGCCAAAGTTCTGTCTCTTTGTTAGAGGCAGCTGAGAACAGACAGGCATCAGTTCTTGGGTTCTCTTTTGACAAATCAACTACATAAACATTGCCACTTCTTTGAGCAACAAGTTTAGTTTTTCCATTTTTTATTATTTTTTCAATCTTTTCAACCATTTATGGTCCAACAATCCTACAACACTCCTTAGTAAAGAAAGAACCATAACCTTTGTCACTCATTTAAGAGACACTAAGGAGGTTGAATTTTAGATTGTCTATCAGATTAACATTTTCAAACTTAACATTTCCAGACTGTACTGTACCAGAACCTATCACCTTCCCTTTACTATTATTACCAAAAGATATATCACCCCCTCCATGAGTTTTGAATTCTTTGAGTAGGGCTCTACATCCAGTCATGTGCCTGGAGCCTTCGCTATCTACATACCAAAGACTATCTAAGCATGCAGAAGCTCCCTGCACATCAAGTAAATAATTAGTTCAGGATGGTCTCCAATGCTAATAAGGCTTTGGATGGGGTCTCAACAGTGTCTATGTTAAGGTCAGGAAGATGGACAGTGGTTAGATCAGGGGATTGATTAATTTTTGCAGCTTGTTTCTCTAACCACTGTTGGGGGCCATTTCCAATCAATTCTTGATATCCATAAGGATGCATGTTCACTCTTGGTTTAGAAGGCCTTTTGTAGGCTTCATAAACATGTGGGACCCTAGGATAGGGTGGTTGACCTTTACCTCTTCGGTATTGATTAGTAGGGGGTGCATCAGTTGTAACACCCCGAAAACGGGTTTGGTAATCAAACCCTGTTAAATACTACAAGACGGGTAAAGTACCGTTAGTGGTAAAAGTAGCCCCGGTGAATATTAGGATTTAAATAAATAATCCTAATATTAATTAAAAAGTGGATAAGAACTTTCAAGAAATAAAAACAAGGCATATAAAAGGCCCAAGTTAACGGGACTTAAAATAAAACGGGTCCCAAACTCATTAAGTTAACTCGGAATAATTGACCTAGTTGGTAATATGTGATTAAGTGATAAATAATGAATTATAGCCTACTTGGTAACAAACCAAAACAAGAGGGGCTAAAGGTGGGTAATTAGGAAAGTGTTTTAGTTAAACATTTATAAAAAAAAATAACAAAATACACACACAGGAGGTGTGTTCGATCGACCAGAGCCAGAGAAAAAGGGGATGAACCCTAATTCAACAAAACCTTCAAATTGGAGGATCAAACGAAGGCCAAATTCAGATTGGAATATATATAAACGATCACCAAGTCAATAGGATCGTAAGGTATGTCGAATTTTTGACATTCATGAAGTTGTGAAAATTAGTTAACTTTGCATGATGCGATCTATGTATGAATCGTAGAGGCTATGGCCGAATTAATGAAGTGTGATTGCGTAGGAACAAACCCTAAGTAGAAATATGAAGTAAATTCAGAACTGTTGATGCTAAATTCATGTATGTGATGTTTTTAGGGTTTTGATTGCTAAAACTAGTGTTATGATGTCATGAACATGCTTTAATTGAAAGCTGAATTCAAACAGCTTTTGATCAGAATTTACAGCCGACTTGTATTGGCTGTAACATGGACAAAACGTGACAAAAACATGTGTTTCTTGAGTCTAAAATGTAATTCCAGGAAATATCTTTAAAACCCCACTGGAATCGCATTTTTTCGATGAAAATTGAGCGTTTTATGAATTTTTCCGTATCGAAGGTTCAAGCTGCGTTTTCTGGCAGAATTTGCAGCCCATTACGAATGTCATAACTCAATTTAGGAATTTAGTTATGATCTCAAATTTTTACTGTATATATTTTTAAGTGATTAACAAAATTTACAATTGGAATTTTGTCAATCGGATAAACGAGGAATTTTAGATGAATTTTTCCGTAAGCTGCAGTCAGAAGTGACGAATCTGGTTGCAGCTTAGTAAATGATTTTTTACGAATTTTTGGTAAAGAGTTAGATCTTGAAATTTTAACACAAGGCCTAACCGTCCGAGAGGTACGCCACATAAAAAAATAATAATTTTTAAAGACTTGTAAACAGGTTAAACAAGTCACCAAAAACAGCCCATTTTTCAGTGATATGAAATGCCTGAATGAAATCGCGGTCTACTTGGTTGTGTGTAAAATTTGATTTCATTAAGAGTTCGGATGAAATACGCCTAAGTGAGTTCAATGAACCAAATGTGCATTTGAATATGTTGATAAGTCAATTGACTTTTAAAAAGTCAAACCGACCAATGATTAGATCGAATGATAATTTTGATATGGTCGAATGATAAATTCGACATAAAACCCGTAGGATGGAATAGTCGTAAACGATTATGACTAATCTAACCGTCTTACGAATTGTGATGATGATAGTTTGACTCTAGACAAGCTAGATGAAGACTTGGGAAAGAAGCGGGTCAAACGGATCGAGTACGCGGAAAAATGACATAACCGGATGCAAGGAAAGTGAAACTTACACTTTTTGTAGAATATGTGTTTGTTCTAAAAGTTTCTTATACGATTAAGATGATATTCATGATATGGCTCCGACACGACACGAAACGATACGGGTCGGAGCATATCTAATGATGAAAAACCATGTTTTATGATAAAGAGGCAAAATGGTCATGAAGTGACATAAATAAAAATGGGTTTTCGAACGGTTATTTTATAAGTAAGCCTAAACGAGTAAAAAAGGGAAATGGTGATTTAGTCACGAACAAATAGGTAAAAGTTGAAATATAAAACAACACTAAGCGACATAAGTCATGTCGGGCTAAATGCGTAAGAAAAAGGGTTTAAGAGACATAGCTAAAGAGGTGAGAAATCTGAATTTAGTTATTTAATGAAATGGTAAATAGATACCATTCCAATATAAGCGCAAAGTGTTTAAATCGTTTAGACCAAACGGGTCAAATGGTAATGTAGATACCGTTTGACAAATAATGACTAATAAGTGCTTGTCGAGTCTTATGTGAACAGGATAAAATGGTTATGATTTAGCGGTGCTATGAATTAGCATATTATGGACGCAAGGTATTAAACGGGTCAATATGTTGATCCGAGCTAGGTACGCATATTTTGTATTGTAGTTAGAAACGATATCGTGGTCAATTATTGGCGAAAGCTCTTCGTCGCAAAATGAAGGATTTAAAATTGACCAAAAAGTCATTGAGGGGTAAATAGGGAAACGCAACCTTTAAGAGTTGTTTAGAAATAAGCGTTTCGTTTAATTGAGTCCTTGGGATATGTATAAAATGGAGATAGGGTGTAAGCTAAAAGAAGCGTGAATTAAGCTTAAAAGTGTTAAATACCCCGTAACGGGTCAAAATGAGTAGATATGCAAAACGGGTTAAGATTTGCATAAGAACCCGTAATTTGAACCATGAATATTAGAAAACTGATATAATGTGATTTGCATGGCATTTTGAAGTTTAGAGTTTGATCAAAACTAGAGCTGGGCAGGAAATGCAGGTCCAGTTACGGACGTGCTGGAAAAGAGCTTCCCCCGCGCCATGCGAGGGACCACCTGAAACCGGGCGCGACACGCGACAAGCATCGCGGCACGCGAAAGAACGAGTTGAGCCTCTCGCATGGCGCGAGAGGCATAAATCTGAGAAATTATTTTTGTTTTGTTGTTTGATGCGATGTACATGTTTTAAGCTATTATTTAAGTATCGAAACTAACTTTTAGGTTGGTTTCGATCACAGGTTAATTTCAAGAGTTACCGGAGGACGATCAGCTCAACGGAGAACCGAACACGAATAAGATAAAAGCTTTCGCACGTCGTTTCTTCATAACTTTTAAACGACGAACTCAATTATGTTATGTTGTATTATTTTAAAATTGTAAAGTTTAAACAAACCTGTATTTTTACAAAGTATATGTAGTCAGAATTACATGTTGTTTGTCGTATACTTTACAAAAACCATTAAATAATGACAAGGGTGTTACATCAGTCACCTGAACATCTCTTTTAACAGAGGTTTGGTTCAGCTGTTTGGTAACAACTGTTTAAACTGGCACAAACAGTGGTTGTTTCTTGACTTGTGGTTTTGATGAACTCATGGATGTTTTTGAAGTGTACTCATTCTTTTTTACATCAAAGGATTTGAGATACACACATTCCTGAGTGAGGTGGTTTGTTTTACCACATATGGTGCAGCCCTGAGAAGGCACAATTATGCTTGTTTTGTTGATATCATATGCTTTAAGATGAAAACAATCTTTGGTCAAATGATTTTTCTTTTCACAGAAATCACAAAACAATTTTTTAACCTTTTCTTTTCTTTTCTTCTTTTTAGACTCCTTTGTAACAGAGTTTTGAACCACTGTTGGGATGTCCTTAAGCGGGATGACCTTTTCCTTAGGAGCTTTGACACCATCTATAGTTGTGAAGTCCATTGGTTTGAAATTTTCAAGAATGTCACACTCATCAGACCATGTGGGTTTGAATTGGTATTTCTCAATCTCCTCAAAAGTTGAGGACCCCACAGATCTTTCCAGAGTGATTTTGTTACCAAGTTTATCAGTTATTTTAACTTCTTGGCCATTCTTGTTGGTTGGTATGATTTCAACAGAACCAGCTTGATTTGCAGCAATGTTTTCAACTTGGTCATTTTTTCTAAACCCTATGCAAATTTTACATTACTTTTAAGCTGTTTTTCAAGCATAATCTCATAACCTTTGCAGGATTCCACCCATTTTTCACAAGTGATTTGGGTGGCTTCCAACTCCTTTTTGCAGACTTGTTATTTTTCTATCATTGTCAGGAGTTGGTCCTTGGTTATGCTATGCTCTTGTTTGATGCTGCAAATTTCATTCTCTTTTTCGGACAATTTGATTTTCAGTTCTTTTAAAGACTTTTCAAATTGTACTTCACCAGTTAATAACCTATCTCTAAGGTTTTCATTCACCTCCTTAATGTTTGCAAATGCTATAATGCATTTCTCTGAACAAAGGTTTTTAAGAACCTGGGGTGATACCTTAGTTGCAGCCATCATGGCACAATCACAGGTGTGATCACTTTCTTCTTGAGCTTTCTCTTCTTTTTCACCTTGTTTCTTCTTTTCTTCTTCTTCAGACCAGGGGTCAGACAGTGGTTCCAACAGGGGTTCTGAATTTTCACCCAGCAGTATTTCATTAGCAACAACGGTAACCACTGCTTCAGCAATTGTATCCACTGTTTCATCACTTGACTGTCCTTCTTCAGTTTCCAGCCCTTCTGGTATGGACTCCAATGCTACAAAACAAACATTATCACTAGAAACATTATTTTGAGCATAGAGTGCAAAATTTTCATCTCCTAACTCTTCAGGTAAGCTGCTCCAATCAACAAGTCCTTGGGTGAAAAAGCTTTGCTGATCTAGTTGAACCACTTCTGGTACAGCTTGTTGAGGTGCAACTTGTTGCACCTGAACCTGAGGAGCAGGGACCTGGACATACTGTATCTGAGGAACGGTGGTTTGAACATAATGCACAGGAACAGGGTTTGCAGGGTGTGCATAGTGAGCAGTGTTTACATGAGCAGCAGGGGCATATTAGGCATATTGCACAGTGTTTTGGTTATTTTGTGGTCTAGGGTTTGAGCTAGGATGTGTAATAATTGGTCCATTGGTTTGACTCCTGCACTCCCTAGCAAAATGACCTAACCTATTACACTTATAGCATTTAATCTTTGACTTATCCAGCCCTACTTTTAAGTTCCCATGTAACCCTGGAAATTTTCTCCCTGTCCTTTTGTAAAACTTGCTGGTTCTAACACTCAGTAGTGCAAGTTGGTGCAAAATGTCCATGTCCTCTAAGTCAGTTGGATCAAAATGTTGCAGATCATTGAGTTCAAAGCACAGATTGTCAGAATTCTGGTTTTCACTACTAGCTGTGAAAGCATAGTTGTTTGAGTAAGAATCAAAGTTGTTAAATGCTCCACCAGCAGTTATGTCAATGTAATGTAATGATCATAACTCTGATCCTTACTACTACCAGATTCTTCCTGACCCAAAAGAGCTGTGCTGCCAAATGAATAATCATCTGCAACTTTTCCGGACTCTTGTAACTTCTTTTTCTGGTTCAACTCCCTTTCATAGGTCAGAAGTCTACCATGAAGTTGGGTTAGGGTCAGATCTTTGAACTCAACAGAGTTTCTGGTTACAAAAGCAATTGTGTCCCATTTTTCAGGAAGTGACCTTAAAAACCTGTTGTTTACAGTTGATTTAGGAAATTCAGTTTTAACAAGCTTAAGTTCACTTATGAGACAACTAAATCGCTCAAACTGCTGTGTTAATGTTTCATCCTTAATGTGACAAAAGGTTTCATACTGTAGGTTCAAAATTTCCCTATTATTTTCAATTACTTCTTCAGTCCCCCCAAACTGTTCCTTAAGTGCATCCCACAATTCCTTGGCACTGTTACAATGTAACAGTCCAGTATAAATCTCATTTGGTAGTGCAAATGCAACGATGCTAAATGCCTTGGCATCCAGTTCAATTTTCTGAAAATCTTGGTCAGTATAGTTCTCAATTTTCTTAGGAACAAGAACCTTTAGATCCTCAGCACTTAGCACCATTGGAACATGTGGTCCAAAGATAACCGACTTCCAACATCCAGTATTATGTTGAGCTAAGATGTGACTCATCCTTCGCTCCCAGATGTTGTATTCATTTCTCTTCAACATAGGTGGTTTGAAGAGAGAACCAATGTTATTATTGATATCCTGTGATTGTGACGTCATTCTGGTTGTTTTACAGGCACTGATTAATCAACTTTGCTCGTGATTAAACCTTACTCTGTTTTTCAACGAAACGAACAATTAAAAGTATCAACGATTTTGAGCTGAACTTTTACATCAAAATGATTGTTAAATCAAGTTTGACTGTCCAAGCTCTGATACCAATTGTTAGGATCTGAGTTTCTTATGATTGTGCTTGTTTGATTTTAATGAAGATGAAATAGGATTAAATGCAGCGGAAACTAAATGGAACAAACTTTTAACACACAATCAAAGAGAGAATTGTTTTCAACAAACATGTTTAACATGAAATCGAATGATTATATTTATTACAATCTTCAATAACAATGCATGCATGCATACAATCTCCCCCTCAGCCTGAGCTCACAGTGAATGTTCATACAGAATGACTTTGTGATGAAGAGAGCTAATAGAACAGTACAGAGTACTGTTCTATTTATAGTACAGAATAAACCACTGTGGCATCTTTGCTGACGTCACCATGAAAGTGACATCTAACCTCCTAACAACCTCTAACCACTGCCTATTACAAACACTGTTATCTAACAACTGATTACAATAAATGAATACAAATACTAGTCTAACTGATGCTTCTTCATTCCACTGCTTTAGCCCCAGCAGTGCTTTGTGTCTTCAGCAGTGCTTGAACTACAGTAGCAGATTGACTCATCAGCGTTTAGTCTTCAGCAATCTTTGAGTGAACAGCAGTTGATGTAGATCAGCAGTTGTTATAGAAGGGCAGTACTTGGAAGGCATCAGATGTTAGGTCACATTCAAGGGGAAAGACTGATGCAAACAACTGCTTATTCTGGATCCACTGATCTGATCCAGTTTTGGATTTATCAACTGTTCCTTTGTAGGGTTCAATCCCAACAGTACAGATGTTGGATCCACTGATCTACATCTGGACAGTAGTTTCATAAATAAGACTTCCTTGAAGGCAACCACTGCTGATGCTACCAAGGTATCCACTGGTGTGTTCAAGTTAACCACTGGTGAGATTTCTAAGGTATCCACTACAGAGGGAAGTCCCCAGTACCGAGAACAAGGGGCATCTGTTGATGAAAATTTGGAGACTCCTCCTGTTTCACAAGCATATACAACCACCACTGGTGGGAAATCAGATGATCCCATTAAGTTGGGTGATGGTTTAAAATATCAGGATTTGACGGAGAGGCTTTCAACAATTGAAAACATTGTTGCTACAATGAATGAATTAATAAAATTTTTGGTAGAAGCTTCCAAAAGTCAACCTACTCCTCAACAGTATTCTCAAGAGCTTTGGAATGTTGTTCAACCTATCCTTGTTGCTCAAAGGGAACTGGTTGCTGCTCAACATAACACACAAATGGAACTTATAAGGGTTATGATTGAAGCAAGGTATAAGGATACTCAGGCTGACATCAAGGGAATCAAAGAAGCCCTGACAAAGATGACTGGCACTACCCCTGCACCTATCTTTGACAAAGATGATGATCAAGTTGATGCCAAAAAGGGGAAGAAACATGACATGAAAATTTTTGGCAAGCCTACACCAAGGAATCAGCCAAAACAAAAGCCAGAGCCTGCAAAGAAGTCCTTTTCAACATCTGCTGAAACATCTGTCAAAGAAAAGGAAAAGAGAGTTGATGAAACCCTGACCATTCTAGCAGATGAAGAAGTTGCTAATAAAAAGACTATAAAGAATCAGAATGAAACAAAGGAGAGGATTTGGAAAAAGGAACAAAAGGAGTTGAAAGATTGGGAAATAAAGACTAAGGATCTTGGCACTTCAAACAAAAGGAAATCATTCAAACATAACAAACCTCCACTTGCCTTATTTTCTAAACCACAACCACAAAAACAAACACCTAAAAAGTCAACCACTGCTAGTCTCAAAACCACTGCTGGTACAGAAAAGCCACCCACTGCTACACCTAAACCAACACCAACACCACAAAAACCACATGTCGAAAAGCAGAAAACAAAACCTTCTTCACCATTACCATCCTCCACTTCAACAGATGTTGATACTACAAAAGGTTCAACAGATGTTAAGGTAACAACGGTTGAGACACCAGTTGTTTCAACAGCTGTTAGTCAATCTACTACACCCACAACATTCCAATTCCCATCACAATCAATCTTCACTCCTATAGCCCATACTCCTTCAAAAACTCCTTCACCAAAATCAGTATACACAAAAAAAGGAAGTTCACGGTGCATGATGAAGACATACCTGCACCTACTCCTTTGTCATCCTCACCATTTATCTAAACATCACCTGAACCATTCATCCCTCCTCCATCACCAACATCAAATCCACTTACTCAACCACTCACTGATCACAACCCTACACGAGACATACCATTGGCGGTCAATATCCTCTGGAGCTGCATGCAGTTAAAAATGAAATGATACAATTTTACACAGAGGATGATCCATCCAAGAGAACCTCCCCATCTCTTCATGGCTTCAGAACTCCAAGGAACATGGATGAGTATCTGAAATAGAAAGCCAAGCAAGTTGAATACATTGCTAAACAAGAGAGTAAATGGAAAGGTGACACCAACTTATCAAGTCGAATGCAGCATGAGCTAAGTAAAGTCAGGAAACTGGAAGACTTTACAAGAGACTTGAGCAAGAAGATGTCAAATCTGCCACCCAATGCTGATCTTCAAAAGGTGCTAAGGAAAGATCTCATAGAACTTATCATGAGAGACAAACCATACCCAGCCAAAGAGTATCAATTCAAAGATTGGCCTCTTACAGCACTCAAAGAAGAAGCAAACATATGTGAAAAAAATGAAGAATGATCCTCAAATGAGGAAGACTGCACCAAAATGGAACAAGTTCAAGAAATCCAGTGCAGATCTTGACTTAGAATACAAGAGGAAGAGAGCTGAGCTGGTAGCAGCCAAGTATGGGTCTGCAAGGGCCATTGGAAGATGGTCCAGGCAATATGTTGATCAGATATATGATAAGTTGGAAAAACTAATAGAAACAGATCCTACAGCTCCCAAGAAGCCAGTTTACAAAGATTAAACCACTGATAAGCCTCAGCAGCAGACCCTCTCTCTTACAAAGTTGTTCATATCCTCTGATGTATCCATCCAAGTCTTAAATCAAAGAAAAAGACAGCAGCAGATGGATGAGGAAGATGAAAAGAGAGAAGCTGATATCATGAAACAGGCTATCAAGAATCAGTTGTTATATGGATTGGATGATGCTTCATTAAAGCTTCAAGCTCAACTTGCTGAAACTGTCAAAAGGCTGACAAGCAGACCTCCATCCCCAAACTCATCACAAATAAAACTTTTCCCAGGAAATCCATTGGACTTAAAAATACTAAAGTGGAAGTTTGATAAAAAGACCCATGTATTGACTTTGCACAAGTCCAATGGTAGAGTTGACCACATATCAAGGGATGATGCACTAGGTCTGGGTGCAGCTGACCTCCAAGATCTTTTAGAACTTCAACTTCATAGGGATGAAGATAATGAAGATTCCTTGAACTTTGAGCTCCAATTCAAAGGGAAAGTTTGGGAAAAACTGATGAGAGAATAAAGATCAATAATAAAGAAGTGTTTTGGCATCATCTATTCTAGGGGGAGATTGTTGGCCCATGTAATTAAACCTTGAAGAACAGATGATACTGAAAGCCAAAACTAGTTCCCAAACAGTTGATCCACAATAAGCAATGCATGTTCTAAGTTCCCTCCAATGACAGTGTTTCTATCAGCTGATAACCCTAAAGCCTGATCTACTCAACAACTGTTCCCCTAAAGACTGCTGGTTACAAAGACTATTGAAGACTTATCAACTGCTGATATCAAAGCCCTGTTGAAGACCAAGTACTGATGATTCAAAGGCCTGATCAACCTGAGAGGAAAGCACTGCTCAGCTACATCAGTGTTTAAGTATCAACAGCGGATTGAAGCATCAGTGTTTAGTTATCAGTTGTTCAATGTAACAGTGTTTATTTGTATCAGTGCTTAGAGGTTGTTAGTCTGTTAGATGTCACTGTTTAGGTGATGTCAGCCAAGATGCTCAGTGGTTAGATTTGTACTATAAATAGAACAGTACCTGTACTGTTCTATTAGCTCTTTGCACACACTTATCTTGTATGAACAACTGTGAGCTCAGGCTGAGGGGGAGTTTAGTATACATGCATGCATAGTTGAATCTTTGTAATTCGATACAATAGTTTGGCTAATGAAATCGTGTATGAAGAAAACTATCTCTCTTTGATTGTTTTATAACGTTTACTTTCATTTCTGCTGCAACTGTTCTCTGATTTATCTTCTTTCATTAATCACTTTGTTAAACAAACACAATCAGGACAAACTCAGATCCTAACAACTATATATATCACCTATATATATGTATTGATGCATAACTACTAACGTTTAAATTTCAGTTCTAGTTTGTAATAGATGCATATATATATGAAAAAGAGTAAATGTCGCAATGATCGACAATTTTGGTTCAATATGCTTGAGTGTTTGTTTATATTAATTTATTCTAGGATATTAATCCCTGATAAATGTTTACAATTCAGATGGCAACCGAAGTAAATCAGGAAGTCCAGAATAATAATGATAATGGAAACCAAGTGGATAAAAGTGCTATAGAACACATAGTAGCTCAGAGAATCATAGATGACATGCCATTTATTATCGACACTATTAATAAAAAGACAGAAAATAATAATTCCATAATAGGCAGTAAACGTACGCCAAATGAGCTAAGTACAGTGTGAATGGAAACCACGGACTATTATCCAAGCTCCGATGCCAAAAAGGAGAAGAACCATCTCATATGGTTGTTCTTATAAAGAATTCTTATCCTGTAAACCGATAGAATTCTCAGGCAATGAAGGAGCCATTTCAGCTTTACGCTGGATAGAAAAGACAGAAGCAATTTTAAAAATAAGTAACTGTGCAGATGAGGATAAGATCATGCATGCTTCTAATCTTTTTAAGAATGCAGCATTAGAGTGGTGGAATACCATTCTCCAGTCAAGAGGAAGTGAGAGGGTTTACAACATGGAATAGAATAACTTTAAGGAGATAGTTGAAAGGAAATTATGTCCTCCTCATGAAAAGGAACAGATTGCTAATAAGTTTCTAAATCATAGAATGATTAGGGTAGATTGCAGGGAATATACTACCACATTCTTTGAATATGCAAGGGTACCAACACTAGCCTCACCAGAACCAGTATTAATCTCCCGTTACATCTAGGGATTAATCAGTGAGATCAGAAATATAGTCAAGGCAGCTAGACCACAAACAATAGAAGAAGTAGTGGAACTTGCTAACATTTTGACAGATGAATTGGTACGCACGCAAGAGGAAATCAAAAAAAGAATCTAGCTCAAAAGATTACTCAGGAACTACGTTATGCTAATTCCTATCGCGAAAAAGGAACAGGTTCTTTCTCTTCACCCTACTGCAAGTTCTGCAAAAGAAAGCACTCAGGGAAGTGTGATGTGTCCTGCAACTTTTGCAAGTTACCAGGACATAAGGAAGAAGATTGTAGGAAGAAAGCTAGTGCCATAATATGCTACAACTGCGGAGAAGCTAGCCATATCAAACTGAACTGTCCGAAACTAGCTCTAGCGGCAACCAACAAAGCAAAGGCAGCTAGAAGGACCCAAGAAGAATGCCAGAGCATTCGTTCTGACACCCGAAGAAGCTAAGATGATCTCGGATGTGATTGTCGGTATGTTTTTAGTTAATGATGTTTATGCTAAAGTATTATTTGACTCTGGTGCAAACCAAAGTTTTATAAATACTTCTTTCTACAAACTTCTCAATCAACCATTAACTAAACTTCACCAAAACTGTCTGGTGGAGATGGCAAATGGAAGTTCTATCAAAATAAGCGAAATCCTTTAGGAAGGAAAGATATAAATTTTAAGTCATAACTTCACTGTTAACCTCTTACCAATAGATCTAGCCACTTGTTTACTGAAAAAGTGTACAATGTGATTTTTTACTTTTTAAAAATAAATAAAATTATGAGGTTAGGATCCATCATTTCTTTTTCTTGGTACAAAAAACATAAAAGTGTGTTATAGACATAAGATATCAAGTAGTTAAACGAGTTAGATTCATATTTAATACTTGTGTTATACGCGTCGGTTTAATGGTTAACGATAGTGATTCGATGTCGTGTTAGGAATGGATTTGTTGGTAGCCAATCATGCACGTATTTTATGTGATCAAAAGTCTGTAGAAGTAGATACGCCAAAATGGTGAAAGGATCACAATTAAGGGAGATAAGCCAACTGTTAGGCCTTTGGATCAGGATCTGTTCGTCATGAACGTGGATGAATCGACCTCGATCAATGTGCGGAATCCATGGATCAAGTCACAGAATCACAACAACGTATTCAACGATTAAATCCGTCTGATCTTTCTATTAGAATGATGTGAAAGTACACAAGAACCGGTAGAGAGTCAGACTTGACAGAGTCTCCTTGCAGAATGAGCAAAAGTTTTAAATGACATACCCAAGCCGGGTATTTATAGGCAAACTCAGGGAAGCTAATAAGTGTTGTCCGATCGGGTGGCAGTTCGATCGGGTGGCAATCCGATCGGATGGCCATCCGATCGGGTGACATATGCCATCCATCGGACTTCACTTTTACAGTTCAATGCCATTCCCTGAGCTGTCATTCTACACACATACATACATTTACATACAAGTACACAAAAGACATATACAATGCAAAATAAGACTCAATGCTGACGGAAGCTACAAACATATGAACTAACAGACTCCCCCTTGGATGTAGCTGTAGTTCCTTCCAGCATAGTCTTCATTCCTTTCTCTTACGCCTTCGTTCCTTGGCCCTCTGTCTCCTCTGTTCGGCTTTTTCTTCTAACATTTTGCGTCTTAGAAGCCTTCCTTCTTCAATCCACCATTTCCTATATACTGGATCACCATCACGCTTTCTATCCCACTTGGAAATCTTGTTCTCTTCTTTTTCGATCGGCGTTTGATCCGTTGGCGGGGGTCTCATCAGCTTAAACTTCCCAAGCTTTGCTGATTTCTCAGATATAGCCTTGAATCTTTGTTCTCGCTTGTACTTCTTCAGAAACTCATCAATCTCCAAGTCTCTCCATTTAGACTTCCAATACCTGCCGGAGTTGATGTCTTGTGAAAAGCACACATCCACAATCTTCTGATATTGCATTGCTTGCACTTTATCTCGCTTTTCATACACAATCTTGTTATAAAACAATCAATCAATGTCTTTCTTTGAGCAATTAACTAGCCACATTGGGTCTAGTATACAAATCCTTCTCGATTCACCCTTTGACTTGTCAAATAAGGATATCACCGCTTCTGCTGTGGTTTCATTATATAGCCAACCTTCGAAGTCTTCATAAAAATCTTGTTCCATGGCTCGAAGTGGCATGTTCTTTAAGCATCTCGGCGGCTTCACATCCAAAGTAATATCCTTTTCACCATTCTCCAAGAAAGTCACAATCTGCTTAGGATATTGAGGCTGCTAATCAGGATATCTTGCTTTTGATTGCTGCTTCACATAATACCACAGATGTTGATCATGCTGCTTCACCTCCAAACCATAATAATACTGCTTGATGTTTTAATTTGCACTAACTCATCAACGTCCCACCACGGGAGGGTCTTGATATCTGACAAGAATTCGAAATACTGTACACCCTGCTCCCGTCTAATGGCATAAACTTGCAAGTCTTCTAGATAGCCCCACGAAAGAATGTCTCCCCATGAAATATCTTTATCATATGTAAAGTACTGAAGAGGCCTTATGTACTTTCTTTCTTTTGGCATTACTTTAAACCATTTCTTTCTCTCCTCTGCAATATTTTCTCTTGGAATGGTCTTTGGCACACCTTCAGTTGTAATCTTTTCAACAATCTTTCTTCTGATTTCATCTTCGTTTTGGTCTTTGAACATTTCAGCCAATGAAGGAAACGTCTCATCAATACCAGAGTAATGGAAATCTGTTTCTTCATCAGATGAATCAGACGTATCTTCAACAATCACATCATTATATTTGTCAGCTTCTTGGGCATATACAAACTCATATTCTTTCTCTAGAGACGCAGGAATTTCATCCTCTATATCAAACTTGAATTTTCCATCATCTGAGCATGTAAATAAATGTCAGTTGGTTGTGTGAGGTATACCTGGTCTGCATGTTGTTTCCCAGACGAAGAGGACTCGTGTTGTTGATCATCATCTTGTTCATTGATCTCGTCGTTCATCATATCATCAATCTTCTCTTGAACAGCAGGATTCACAATAAGTAAACCAGAAGAACCTTGGTCTTTGTCTTCATCTTCGTCTATGAACTTATCCCAAGATGGATCATAGTTCTCAACAGCATCAAGAATATCATCCAAATCTTCATTCTCTTCCTCTTCTTCTTCTACTTCAACCTCTTCCTCTTCTTTCCATTTTAACAGCAATACTTCTTTCGCCTTCTTTTTCTTTTGAATAACATGCACTCGGCGAACAATATCATTAAGATCGAAAGATAGAGTAGAAGAATCACCAACAAGCACGAATCCCATAGGATCTGCTTCAGCATCAACCATCTCTACATCAACTTGGCTTGAAGAACCTCCTTCTTCTGGTTGACTTGAAGACCCAAGAGTTTCTTCTGTATCAACTACCAACCCTTTTCTTATTTGAGTTGCTTCTTGTGCCAACTCTCTTTTTCTTACAATTATGCGTTCTTCAGCTCTTTTGACTTCAATGTTGTTGAAGGCAGCATGAACATCAATGTTCAGATGACTTTCCAGCACAGTGTATAACATATTTAGCTGATCATCCTTCACCACTTTGTCAGCCTTCATTGCCTCCATTTCAAGCCTCATCGCTTTGAATTCATTTGCTGATGCTTCATGTAATTCACTTATCAACTGGCTTTGTGACTTGTTTATATCATTCATCTTCATCAGCTTCACATTCATATCATAAATCTCTTGTTGCATAACTTCAAAAAGCTTTGCATTATTCTCAACATCACCTTCCATCTTCTTTATCTTTTTCTGTTGCTTTATCTTGACGGTCTTTATTTCTTCATTTACTTTCATCAATTCCTCAACCTGCTTCTTTAACACATCGCGCTCAGCTTTAGCCTTTTCTTTTTCAAGATCACCAACTTTCTTCTTCAATTCTTTCACAGCTTCATTGTTGAACATATCAAAATCATCATCTGGAATATCATCTTTATATACCCAGTAGCATGAGGAAGCTCTCCAAAAAATTCAGGAAAAGTTTTATTCTTTGGTCTTGAGGATTCAGGAACTTCTGGATTAACTGTTGGTGGTGGTGATGGAGGAACACTGACTTTAACATAGTCATCACCAACACCTGATTGCTTTTGAACTTCAACTTCTGGAACACTTTGTGTTTGAGCCTCTAGAGCTTTTGGAACTTCAACACTTTGAGTCTTTTCAGCTTCATGTACCTTTGAAGTAGCAACATGTTTTTCACTTTTTCCAGCGTGACTTTCAGGCATTGAGGCACCACCTTTTCTTGCTCGAACATTTCTTGGAATTACTCCAGTTTGAACTGCCTTACGCTTTGCTCTTAGCTTCTTTGTCTTTTCAGGTGGCACATAGGTAGAATCTTCATCATCAGATGTTTTCTTTGTCTTTTTCGGCTTCTTTTTCAACTGAGTCTTTCCACGACCAAGTGTAGTAGGATCAAGTTCTGTTTCTGTCTCAGTTGACTCATCATCAGCATCTTCACTTGAATCATCATGAACAGCTCCTTCAGGCTCTGTAGTTTTGACAGCTTCAGGTTACTTTTCTTGAGCACTTGAACTTTGGGCTTTTGTAGTTGCAGCTGTAGTGTGCTGGAGATATTGTTCAAATGTCATCTTTGCCAGATCAACACCTTCTTGTGGAATACTTGATGGATCTATCACTGTCTCGTCAACCAATCTTAGTTGTGGTTCTACATAAGGCCCTGTAAAACAAACATCGAAGCATTCATTAGAATAATATAACAATTTAAATTTCTAGCTTCTATTATGACTCCCCCTTTCACTATACCCTTAACAACAATTTTAGGCATTGGCTCCTTTGGAATAGGTACAACAGGGGATGTCTTTGGTGTTCTCTTTCGTTTGCCATCTTTCACAAACCACCAACGAGTTCTCTTCTCAACCATTTCACTCATCTTTTCATTTTCATTCTCGGAATCACTATTGTTGTGTCTCCACGCATCATTCTCTGGAGCAACATATGCTGGATTGTTGATTCTGCAAATCATTCTCTTAACTCTTGGTTCAGGACCTTTAGTTAGTCTGGTAATGGTTTTTGCTGTCATGTTCCTTAGACCTAAAATATCATCATCATCCTTTTCAATATCCTTGAATTGATCATCAATTATCATCTGTATGAACCTTGGATACATGATGTATTTTGCACTTCCAGCTTTTATATTTTCTATCATGTAGTCAAAAATCACCTGTGATACGTTGTATGGCCTATTCAGTACCAGACAAGTGATTATGTTCATAATATAATCAGATGTTTCGTCGTATGCTCCCTTCCTGTGAGATAGAGCATGTACCACACAGTGGATCATGAACTTGTAAGAATGACAAAACATTGTTTTTCCCATTTTCCCATTTATGTGCCCTGCAAATCCCATCCTGCACCATAATCCTTTACATAGACGTTCTGGAATAATGGTAGGATCGTTGTCAGAATCACCTAACTCTAACACACGTCTCAGGTCACCAACATTAAACTTTATTTCCAAATCCACATCCCTTCCATTTTCATCCTTCTTTCTCACAGCAGAACAAATCATCTTATCTTTCTCTTCATATCTTGCTGAGTTCCAAAATCGTCTCACATGAGATTCGTAAACTACAGTCTTGTCAGTTAATGCCTTTGCAATTTTGCTTTCTCTAAAAAACATGGCTATGACCTCAACCACAGTTATGTCTGTATAAAGTGCATCCAGCATACAGTATATGTTGTGGGATTTGTCCCAGTCTGAAGCTTTTCCCTACAATAATAAACAGTGTTATCAATTGCATGAAGTTTGAGACATAAAGTGACAAGAAATGAAAATTTTGAAAAACTCAAAAATTTTCTAACACTGGAACCCTCTCTATGTGTAGTATTGTGGATCGGATGGTTGTCCGATCGGATTGCCGCCCGATCGGATTGCCATCATGTGCAATGATAAAGTCAACAAAGTCAAATGCATTTGAATCGGATGCCCACTCGATCGGATTACCACCTGATCGAGTTGCCACTCGATTCATGTGACAAGCAAATAGAATCTTTGACCAGTCAACTCTTTGAGAGTGGATGTTATGAATCGGATGACCACCCGATTGGATTGCCACCCGATCGGGTTGCCACTCGATTCTTGGAAAATTTGAAACTGTAGAAAAGTTTTGTTGTTTAGTGTTGAGGATCGAATGGCTATCCGATCGGATTGCCGCCCGATCGGATTGCCACTCGATCAATGACATGAGTGCACAATTTTCAAGACATAGTAATGTGGATAGGATGGATGTCCAATCGGATTGCCACCCGATCGGATTGCCACTCTATCCATGACAAGTGATGAACAGTGAATGAGTGCATTTGGAACGAGTTGCCACCCGATCGGATTGCCACCCGATCGGGTTGCCACTTTCCAAGTCACTTAGTGAAAGCACAGAAACTTAGGCAAATGCTATGAAGTGCTATGAATTGGATTGCCGCCCGATCGGATTGCCACCCGATCGGGTTGCCAAACTATTCAAAAACACTTTGACAGATAGAAGCACAGATTCCATGATAATCACCAAACAGTTTACCAGTTTAAGCACAGATATCAAGGCATCAAATACTTAGAAAATTTTATCAAGTAATCATGCAATGAATCGGATGACCACCCGATCGGATTGCCACCCGATCGAGTTGCCACTCGATTCAAGAACAGTGAAGAACAACTTAAATACAACATGAACATCAAAATTTTCTAAGTCTAAACATCAAATTGAACATAGATCTACGTAGAGAATCTAATCGCGATCAAAACCCTATGTTCATCATGTTCTAACTCTAAGCCATTTGGGTTTAATTTGACAAAAACCCTACCGATAGCCGACTCGTTCTAGACATCAGATCTATGGATTTTATCATGTTTTGGCACAAATTGAATCGGTAAACTTGTAGATCTAATCATCGTGAACAAAACCTTATGCTCAGATTTCATCAAAACAACCTAAAAATTCCTAGATCTAACAATGAAGGTCCGAACAGTTCCGTTCATCAAGAACATCAACAAAACATCAAATTTTAATAGTTTTGATCAAGAAATCTTACCTTTTCCATTGAGAAGGTTGTGCAAACCAACAATCCAATGTCTTGTGCAAAGAAAAAATGAAGAAATCAGATCAAAAGTGAGAGTGTGTGTGAGAGAATAGGATGGTTGCTCGATCGAGTGAAAAGATTGACTGAAGCTTTGACCATCTATTTATAGTGACATTGAATCGAATTGCTGTCCTATCGGGTTGCCGCCCGATCGGATTGCCGCCCGAGCCAAACACACCTCTTTGATTTTTTAAAACTTTGACCTTTTGACTTTTTGACATTTTTCTCTGATTTTATCAGTTTTAGAAATCCACTTTAGTATCTAGGTCCAAGTTAATGACCCTAGGCACTTAATTTGCCAACCAAGTCCAACTTAATGACCTTGGTTGACCCGAAACAAAGCACACTGACATTTTGTTCAATTTTTTTAAACATTTTTCTGAAAATTACAAGTTTCAACTGAATGAACTTGCATAGACTTTGCATTTTATCAAGTTTAACATGATAAGCTCCCAACCCATCTGTCCAGCTCAGAAACTTCATGCATCTGCTTCAAAACTGCGAGTCTGAAGATCAGCTTTCTGCCTTGGTTTGTCGATAAAACAAAGCAGAAATGTAAAATCTTTTGGTGATTTTAAGAAAGTTTAAGACTAGAAAACTATGAAATATTTTTGGGTTTTGAGTGCTAAAATAAAATGAAATGAAATGAAATGCAATGCAGTAAACATAAACTATTTACAAGCATATTTTTGGTGAGCGTGTTAGGGGATCATATCAGCTACCGACAAGCTACTAGTACCGTTAAGCTTGATAACATACTCAGAATTAAACAATTCGCTTAGATTGCCGATATACTGATCCTCTTAAATTTTCACACAAGTTTCAATTAATTAGGATACGAATTAGTGATTTAAGATCTTAACTTATACGCGTGTCCCACCTCAGAATATACTCCCGTATCCAGACTCCTATATTCAGTCTTACAGGTGAATGTACACTAATGATATATGTAACGGGTAAATGCGAGGCCATGAGAGCTCAGGTTAGAACTTCCGTTCAGACAGAGAGATGGTGGCTCGACTTTAGGTGTGTCCCGTTTGGGGATCTTTTCTACAACAGCACATGATTAGCATTTTTCAATGTTTCATCATTTTTTTATGCTGAGGGGAGGCTTTATGAATAAAGCAGTGCAGAGTATTATACGAGGACTAGGCTATTGCTCCCGCAAAATCAGAAGTGTTGGTATAATACCCCAGATATCATCACGTACAAAGACCTAGTATGTCAGAAATAGAAAGCCTTTCAAACAAGATTTCAGGGGTTACCTATATATCCAAGAGATGTTCCCCACGTAAAAGCAAGTTGTGATTTAGGTTTATATCCCGAAAAATCTACTAAGTGTGTAAAAACCTACCGGCATATCATCAGCAAGACTGCTTAATGCTTTTTAAAACATTACATTTCTTTAGCGTACTGCAACTGTCTAGCTGTTGTACTATCATTTCCCCTTTTTACACAATCTCTTTTTGGGTTTTTCTATTGTTTTTGGATTTTGAAATATCTCATGTTTTTGGATTTTTGCATTTTTTATTGTTTTTGTATTTTCTGAAAATATTACTTATCTCCCCCTAAATACCAAAACAAGTAAAAAATCGACAAACCATTGCAGATTGCTTTTCAACATCATCTACAATGGTACCTTCATCTACGCCAAGAATCCCCTCCGCAACCGATAATAACTTCATACCATTAAGTTTTAAAAGATATTGAAAACGTGTTCTGTCGAACGCTTTGGTATGTAAGTCAGCTTTTTGTTCATCGGTGTGGATTTTTTCTATTCGTATCAACTTCTTCTCGAAACAGTCTCGGATGAAGTGATGACGAATTTCAATGTGTTTGGTTTTAGCGTGATGAATAGGATTTTTTGTTATGTTAATAGCTGCCTCATTATCAACAATGATAGGGGAGGTAAGAAATTACAAACCGTAGTCACGCATCTGTTGCTGGATCCACAAGATCTGAGAGCAGCAGCTGCTAGCAGATACATACTCGGCTTCACAAGTAGACAAAGCAACAGAGGTCTGCTTCTTACATTGCCAGGTGACCAATCGGGGTCCGAAAAACTGGCATCCCGCAGTTGTTGACTTAGCATTGACTTTGCAGCATCCGAAATCGGAATCAGAGTACCCCTCAAGCGTGAAATCGCCTTCTTTTGGATACCACAACCCCAAGCTTGGGGTTCCTTCCAGGTAGCGTAATATCCTCTTGACGATTATCATATGCGAAGCTCTGGGACTTGATTGAAATCGGGCCGTGAGGCAGGTCAGATACATAATATCAGGTCTCGATGTTGTCAAATACATCAGCGATCCGATCATGGAATGGTATAACGTTTTATCCACCTTCTCTTTGGTGAGATCAGGGTTTATTCCATGGTTCGTCGCTAACGGGGTGGAAGTTGGAGCAGTCCCGGACATCCCAAATTTCTCTAAGACGTCGTGAACATACTTCGTCTGATGTATGAATGTTCCCTCGGGCAGTTGATCGACCTGAAGCCCTAAGAAGAACTTCATCTCACCCATTGATGACATTTCAAACTTCTTCTTCATCACCTTTTCAAAATCTTTGCAGAGTTCTTCATTTGTCGACCCGAAAATAATGTCATCCACGTAAATCTGGACTATCAAAAGATGGTCGTCGACTTCTTTTGTGAAGAGAGTGGCGTCTACCTTGCCTCGGATGAAGTTGTTGGCTAGCAGATGTTGAGACAGGGTCTCGTACCAGGCTCTCGGGGCCCGATGTAAGCCGTATAACGCCTTATCCAAGAGATAAAACCTTATCCTTGTGAATTGGGTCGGTGAAACCCGGTGGTTGTCCGACATATACCTCTTCCTTCACTTTGCCATAGAGAAATGCCGACTTCACATCTAGCTGAAACACTTTAAATCCTTTCCAAGATGCAAATGCTAGGAAGATTCTTATCGCTTCAAGTCGAGCAACCGGAGCATATACTTCAGTGAAATCTATCCCCTCCTGCTGACTGAAACCCTGGACCACGAGTCGAGCTTTGTTACGAATGATAACCCCTCGGTCGTCCCTTTTGCACTTAAACACCCACTTCGTGTTTATCTTCATGTGACCATCTGGTAAGTCCACCAGTTTCCATACACCCAACTTCTCAAACTGACTCAGCTCTTCCTGCATCGCGTTGACCCAGGAATCTTCAGTTAGTGCTTCCTTATACGTTCGCGGCTCAATCTGCGAAATGAAACAACTAAGTGAAAACTCTGTTTGTAAAGGAGTAACTTTTGTATAAAAAAAAAGTAAGGCCCTGGTCAATTTGGCTTCTGGTGCGAACGCCTGATTGCAGCTCTCCTATAATCAACTCTTCTGGATTATATGAAAGAGTCCTCGGCATCACCTCGCCTGGAACATCTACCTCACCTTCCAAATTTGTAACGTTTTGATCTGCGACTTGTTCATTGATAGGAATTGTCTAATCTGAAGACTGGATTTGCTCCCCATTAGACTCTAAATCACCACGATCGAATGTTGGCCTTTCATCAGATTCTGAATTATCATTGACTACCGTCTGATTATTAGGAGCATGTTCACGTTCCGAAGATGTCGGAGTTTGCTGAACTTCATCATTTTCTCCAGCGTTACTTGGACCAGCTTCATCATCGTTTGAAGTTTGTCATTGATATCTAGAAGATTCTGCTGGGAATCTTTCCTGTGCTGCTTCATATTCTCTTAGAATATCTAACTCATCAAAGAACTCTGGCTCTTCCTCTAGCTCGAATGAATCCCATAGATTGTCATAATTGAATCGCCATGAGTCAGCGGGTTTCTGTGGTGGCATTGTGTAACTTTGGCACTCAACATGTTGTGCTTCGATGATCCGCTTCATATTTGGAACAAAGACTCTTTTTAATGGACTTGCATATCCCACAAAGATACCTTCAAAGCACTTTGGACCAAATTTGCCATCGGGATCCAGAACTGTGCAGGGAGACCCGAACGGTTCCAAATACTCGAGATTAGGCTTTCTATTGTTGATCTACTCGAAACATGTCGTGTTGTGCTTTTTCACAGTGAGAACCCTGTTGAGAGTATAGCAAGCGGCTGAAACTGCCTCTGCCCAGAAATTGATCGGTAATTTGGAATCAGCAAGCATCGTCCTGGCTGTTTCTATCAGCATTCTATTCTTTCTCTCAGCGACTCCATTTTGCTGCGGAGTATAAGGTGCGCTGAATTCTTGCAGTATACCCTTTTCATCACAAAATTCTTCCATTCTGTTATTCTTAAATTCAGTACCATTATCACTTCTCAATCTTCTGATGCGGGTTCGGTACAAATTCTCAATTTTTCTGAAAAGTCTCAGCAAACTCTCGAATGTTTCATCTTTTGTCTTCAAGAACGACACCCACGAAAATCTCGAATAGTCGTCTGTGACTACTAAGCAGTAGAGATCACCAGTTATGCTTTTGACATTCACAGGACCAAAAAGATCCATGTGAAGTCTCTCCAAAGGCCTCGAGACTGAGTTCATCTTCTTTCCAGGGTGAGATTTCTTCCGTTGCTTACCTTTGACACAACTAATGCACTCTCCCTCAAGATGGAAACTCTTCAAGTGAACACCTTAGATCAAATCGTTATGTACTAGGTAATTCATCTTGCGCAGGTGAATGTGGCCCATCTTTCGATGCCACAATTGCGACTCCTTTTCAGTGGCTCTTGACATGAAGCAGTGAGTCTGACCCGTGGTAGTAGTGGCTATGCTCATGTCCAACACGTACAGATCATCGACTCTCGGTGCTCTCATGATGACCCACTCCTCGGGGTTGACAAACCCCGGCTTCAAGATCAGACATTCTTTATCCGTGAAGTGTGTCGAATATATTCGGTCACAGATCTGAGAAATGCTCAGGAGATTGTTCTCTAGCTCGGCGATGTAGTTGACTCCTTCAAATGTGACAATACCATTCGATAATGTTCCCTCTCCAATGATATGACATCCATGATTACCGGCAAAACCAACATAACCTCCGTTAAACCCTCTAACATCATAAAGTAGGGTTTTTCTCCCTGTCATGTGCCTCGAAGCTCCACTATCCATTATCCAATGTGAGATGGATCTCGGAAGCTCCTGCACATTTCACAATTATTTAGTGAGATTTTAAAGCAACCCAAGCCTCTTTCGACTCAGGTAGCTTGACATTAATGCATGTGGCTTTGGTGTATAATGGTGGGAAATTCTTGTCATTCATTTTCAGACTTTCTTCAGACCCAATCTCAACCTCTTTGTATAAAAAGAAATCATTTTTAGGAGGTTGACCAGATGATTGGTCTTTCTTTGCAACATACTTCTTTCCTGATGAGGTAGAAGTTTGTTTCTCAAGTTTCTCATAGTAATCCAAAGGAACATTCATCTTTACCGGTGTGGTTGAAGATGATTGTTTTGTAGACTCAGAAACCTTTGGTTTTAGAGAACTTGCTTTCTTATCATCAGATTTTGGTTTCCATGTTTGTTGAAACGAAGCAACCCGTTTGTAAAATTTATCAGTTTTAGTTACCAACTTCTTTACGGGTTCAGTTTTGACTTTGGTGTTTTCATTTTTCAAAACTTTCTTCTCAACAACCATTGGAGCTTTGCCTTTTACATCGTCTTTCTTTTTCGGACTCTCGACAACCGCAGACTTAGGCTTTGAGTTGGTGCACTTTCGTGCAATATGTCCAACTTTGTTGCACTTAAAGCATGTACGAGTATCAACTTCCCGACTTGTGCCTTCGGTCTGGGGCTATGAGGCCTTCTTCTCAAAGAATTCTTCATTTGATTTTGAAAAAATTTCAGATTCTTGCTCGGAATGTGAACTCGAGCTTTTCACAAACACCTTTTTCTCAACAAACTTCTTGTTTTGAAAGTTCCTTCTTTGATTATTCTTATCACCCTGATAACCACCCGACCATTTGTTTTGGTTGTTTTTAGAAAATCATGGCGATACAACAGGTTTTTTGTAGTAAGACTTATCTTTTTCAAAGTTCAATTGCCTTTTGGAACGTTTCAAACCTTCGATTTCAGAAACATCAATCTCAACTAGTTTAAACACATTTTTCAACTTGTCGACATTCACATTTTCAAGTGGAAATTCAAGATCTGAATACAATTTATCTGATCCCGACATCTTGTACATCAAAAGAGTAGGTTCTTCACTTAAATTGTTTTTGGATTTTGATTTCGGAATGTAATTATTCAAAAAGCATTCTTCATCCTCAGTTGAATCACTATCAGATTTTAAAACATTTTCAACCACCTTTTTAACAACCTCGGACTGAACACTGTCTTCATCAGATGATGAAGTGAATGTGACATCGATCGTTTCTGGAAGTTTAACCTCATTTGTTTCATCATTGTTAACCAACCTAGACTTTTTCTTTGAAAAAATATTCAACACTGGCGGTGGAACTTGATGATACCCTACCCCAGTTCCATCCGAATATACATCTTCACCAGCTTTGTTCTTCCCAATGGGTTTGGGAACTATGTGTTGAAGAACAAAGCTCGTGGAGTTGTAACTGTTTAGTTTCAGATTGATTCGTTCGTTTTCAATCTTAGCTTCCTGAAACTGAAGCTTCAGATTAGCAATCTCATACAACTGTTGGTTGATTTGTTTTTCTTTTGACTGAAGGACTCCTGACAGTTGCAAATTTTCTTTGGATGTTTTACTGTTTCGCTCATCAGAATCTTTTATCGTTCTTTTCAGCTTCTCATGATTTTCAGAAAGTTGTCGGTTTTCATGAATTAACTTTTCATTTTCTTTTCTAACTCATTCTACATCAATTTTATCTTTTTCAATCTTCTTAGTTAATTCCTTTATTCTGTCATTTGAAGCTTTTACCAGTTTATCACGACTTAAGATTTGATTTTCAGCTTCTTTGACTCTTTCAGTTAGTTCTTCAGTCTTTTTGGCGTTGAGAAATGCATGTGTGCTACAAACCTTGCAGTCTTTCATGTAATTTTTGCAGTCACTCACAGTTTTAGCCTTATCAGTCTTACCTGACCCATTTGTTGAATCACTATAACTGACCTGGCTCTTTGACTCAGATGCAGACTTAGAATCTACCTCTAATTCCTTTGCTGCTAACACTTTATCTGCCATCTTCGTCAGATTCTCTGCAGTCAATTCTTTTGATGTGTCGATTATCCTATCATCGACTTTCTTTGACTTTAACTCTTTCTCTTCTTCAGCTTGTCTTGCCCATTCTCTCTGTATTTCTTCTTCCTGTTGTGCTATTTTTTCAATAAGAGTCTCAACAACGAGTGTTGATGGTTCAACAAGTATATTGCCTTTAGGGTCCAAATAGCACTCTCGATCAGCATCCCATCTGTTTGCACTTTTAGCCTCTTTCAAGGCTCAATAATGTATATCCTTCATGGTTTGAGCCAACATCTTTCTATTGACGTATTTCTCCTCTTCAGTTCGAGTGTCTTTGAATGGAATGATTTTTTCCATGAAAGCATAACCCACAGCATCTTCTTCAGGTAACAGCTCACTCCAGTCAAAGCCCTCATCATCATGGATAACTGCTAAGGCTCTTGACTTTTCTTTAGGAGTTTCTTCAATTTGTTTCATTCTCAGTGGTTCTTCTTTGTTTTTATGATAAATGGCCTTTTTATAATAATCATCATGGAATGGATTGGCCGTTTCATCTGAAGCTGCATTCCTGCATTCTCTCTTAAAGTGCCCCTTCTGCTTGCACTTAAAACATGTAACTTTTGACTTGTTGAAGCCCAATTTTGTAGAAGGTCCACCGATGGAGTGTCTTCCAGTTATCTCCATAAACCTCTGAGCTCTTCGAACTACGCTTTCCATGCACCAGCGTATGTCTATCAACTCCATTTCTTCGGGATCGATTTGATCATAGTCTTCTTTGGTAAGATTCGTGTTCCCAATTTTCCCAGCAACTAAACTTTCATAAGATTCTAGGATTAAAGCTAGGAATACCATTTGTTGTTTTGCAGTTTCTTCACTAAAATTCTGGGCATTGTTTAGATTTACTGCAATGTTACACTGAAACACATTTTTTGGAACAGATTGTTGTTGCTGGCTTGAAGCGGATGAAGAAGTACCCCCGTGATAGCCACTACTGGGTGCTGGACTGCTGTTTTGTCTTTCTTCAGTGACTGTGTTCGAGTTCTCAGCTGAAAAAGCAGTTTTTGGTGAGTCAGTCTTTGGTATCATGCTTCCCCGATAGTACAGATCAACGTTTTGTTGGTACGGGGTGTTGTTGACTTTATTCGTCTTTCTAATCTCAAGTTCGTGGCTGTCAAACCTCTCAATCAGCCAATCGACAGTCATATCAGACATCTTCATTGTATTTTTCAACACCAGCGCATAATACTGCCAATCCTTTTCGTCGGGCAGTGATTCCAACAACTTTTTGACTAATTCTTCCTCGGTAAACTTAATCCCATATCTCACAAGCTCTATCTTTAAGTGACAAAACCGCTCTATCATCTTCAAGACCGACTCATTCTTCATACAACCGAACAAATCAAATTCTTTCTTCAATAAACGTTTCTTGTTCTTAACGATTTCTGCTCCTCCTACACACTTCTTTTCTAATTTTCCCCACAAATCTCTTGCATCTTTGTAATCGATCAAAGATATGATATTATCCCTAACGGATTGATGTAATCAAGCAATACATTTCAGTTCAGCAATAAAATTTTCTTGTTCAGTATCGATCAGATTTTCATAATCACTCCTTCCAATGTTGAAAGGATTTGTTCCCCGTTCTAAACCAGATTAATGTACATCTTCAGCAGGGTGTGAATGATCGGATTGTCTGGAAGGATGGTAATGATTTTCGGCCTTACTCATCGGCTACGGTTTGGGATTGTCTTAGGACAAGGGAGCCGGAGATCTCGTGGGTGAATATTGTGTGGTTTTCTCAGTGCATCCCAAGGCACGCCTTTCTCATGTGGTTGATTATGAGGCGTAAACTGTTGACACAAGATAAAATCTTGCAATGGGGAGCTGAGAGGAGAGGAAACATGAATATGATGTGTTGCTTGCTGTGTTTTGCTGACTATGACTCGCACAATCATCTGTTCTTTGAATGTCATTATTCTTCTCAGGTTTGGAATTTGGTCAGGAGCAAAGTGGGAATGTCGAGTGTAGATGCGAGATGGAGTAGTATTGTCGATTGGTTAGTGACTCGTGCTCGGTCCAAATCCGCTGCTAATTATGTTTCTCGGCTGGTGGTTGCTGCTTCAGCTTATATTGTTTGGCAGGAACGTAACACTCGTTTATTCAGGAATCATGCGAGAACTCCAGATACGGTCACTGCTACTATTTTCAATATAGTCCGCTATAAACTTATGGGAGCGAGATTCAAGAATACAGCCAAAGTGAGGAGGTTGTTGGAAGACTGGGAGATTCACGGGTATGAGCTTATTGACGAGGGTGGCTGATTGATGTGTTTTTGTTTTTCTAGATTGATAGTCTAGTTGTGCTTTTATTTGGTTCTCCTTGTTTAGCTTTTGCTTGTTTTTGGTTCGTATACTTTCATGGGGCCTGTCCCATGTCTGAACTAGTGGGGGCTTCTCCTCACTACTTGTTTTATTTTGTTGTGGATATATAGAATCACCGGGGTAACCCTTTACCCAAAATCCTTCCAATGTTGAAACCATTTTTTAAACATTTCCAGCTTTGGTAGGCGAATGCCTTCAACCAGTCCTCGAACCTGTTCGCCCATCTGTTATAATCTTCGATTGCCATGAGCTTAGGCGGTTTGTTGTAAGTACCATAAGCGTTGTCCACGCTTAGTGAGTCAGCAATCGCTTTCTTAGGATTCGGGTTTGGAGCTGTGTTGTTCGTGTTACTTGTCGTGGCGTCTACCGTGTTGTAAGCAAACACGTCGCTAAATGGGTTTAGAAAATCGTCTCCCATTGTAGAGTACCTGAAACAGTTTTTAAACGCTTAGACAAATTTTTAGAATTTTCAAAAGTTTCACACTGATGCACTTGAATCGGATGGTGATCCGATCGAGTGGCACACTCAGGAAACAAGAGATGTACACGAATCGGATTGCAACTCAATCGGGTGGTAATTCGATCGAGTGGTTGTCCGATTGAGTGACACAAAGACTTTTGAGAAACTTTGACTTTTCAACCCTTCACTGATCGGATGGTAATCTGATCGGGTGACAGGATGACGTAAGCATATGAAAACACGAACAACAATGTCGTCCGATAGGGTGGTGATCCGATCGGGTGACAAGATGACGTCAGCTAATGAAATTTAAACAACAATGCTCCACCAATCAGATGGTGATCCGATCGAGTGACACTGATGACATCAGCAAACAATAACCAAGAACAGTCTAACTGTGACATCTGTGTATTTTAATCCTTGTACTATTCCGAACAACTTTGTATTTAATAAAATATGGTGTTTTAATTTCAATATTTGTTTAATTATTTGTGACATTAGTACGTTTTCAATCATTGTTCAATTCCGAACTCTCAAACCTATTCTGGAAGTGAAATCATAAAACGTTACGTAAACATAATCAGTTTAACGCGACGTACACTACGGAACTATGACATAAGCCAAACATACCCTAAATACTCTTTACATAACTTAGAAATAAGTTTCGAAGGATTCGGTATGGCAAAAACATGTTTATTCGAACTTTAGAACTATTTGCGACAAAACTGCGTAACGAACGTTGGTGAACTCCCGGATAATATTTAAATCCTAAAAATATTCTGTTATGATTAAAATTTTATTTTTAATCATGTTCGTGTTGAAAAATAAATTAAAACACTTAAAAACGTTATTTTTCAAAGTTTAAGCGCGTACCGCGTGTTACTGCGTAACACAGTGTTTCTACTGCAAAACGCAGACAACGCAGCCAGTCTCAGCAACTGATATTTATTTCAGTAATATTTTGGCGAGTTTATTTTTATAGAATAATAAAAATAATATAAAACGCCATAAACAGGGATTAAAACACTAGACATTACACTTAACCTCCAACTATTATCTAAGTTTACCATCAAAATTACATTTACCCCCCCCCCCCCTTGGAATCCACGGTCACAAGGACCCCACCAAGATCACCACCTTACCTCTAGATTTTTTTCTTATTTTATTAAGATCTTGCTAGATTTAGTTGCCAAGATATTAAGGAAGCATGATTATAAGTATGGTAGGAAGATACAAGATCATTTCATTTCAACACCACACACTTCACTCCACTCTCTTACTCTCTTTCCCTCTCCTCTCGGCCTAGTTAGTGCCGCCACCACCACCCCCTTACTTCCATCATACAACTTCATTCATCCAATTCCAAGATCATTCCAAGGTGATAGAAGGTGTTTTATGAAGCTTGGTGCTTGTAGAACTTGAAGAACCTCCATTGCTTGCTTTCATCCACCATTTTCATCATCTTTTTCTTCAAGTGTTCTTCCCTAGCTTAGAGCTAGTAGTAAGACTCTCACAACCCTTTGATACTTCTAATTTTGATTTGTTAAAAGATGTGTTATGATATAAATCACAAGAACCCTAAAAGACATAATCTTGAATCATGAACTTGATTCTTGGTTGTTCTTGATGATTGGAAGTTTCTCTTGAATCTTGGAAATTTTCACAAACTTGAAATCTAAAAAGAAATGGGTCTTGATACAAAATAAAAATGGTAGTATACATGTGTGTATATATAACCGTATATATATATATATATATATATATATATGTATGTGTATGAGATTTGAGTTTGAGTTGTTTTTTGATAAATACTTGTTTAGGATGTTTGCTTGCATGAACAAGATTATGTGCAAATATGTTAGAGATATAAAGGAGTGATTGAATCATGAGTTATAATTTGAAATAATGTTAGTATTTTGAGATGTAAATGGCCAAAAAAAATTTATTAGACATATTTGAGAATTTTTAAGTTGTTGCTTGTTCTTGAATGCTAGTTAAAATGCATGTTGATTTAAAGCTCAAGAAATGATAAAAAAATGATTGTATGACAAAAATGTTTTAGAACAGATTATAAACACTAAAAATAACATTATTTGGTATATTATAATGGCATGAGACTTTGTCATAGGTTTGATAGCTTTGCATGTTGTACATATAGCTTAGAAAGTGGTAAAATATGTGAAATTTGCATGATTTATGTGCTTTATGTGAGACCTGCAGTATCATGAGTATAACCACTATTTTATTAAGTAAATAACATGGGTTATGTTAAAATATCAAGTCGTTACGATTTGGGATGGTTAGGGTAACGTTTGATGCAAAACTATGCGGTAAAACGGTTAAAAATCGGCTTTTCAGAGGACTTTTATAAAACTGTTTTAGATCAGTAAGTAAACTGATATTTTTGATATAAAAATAAGTATTTTAACTTATATTAAGTTTACTTGGTGTTTGGTTAGTCATACGTTACTTCCGGCGCCCAAAAACGTTACCGAATCGCTAAAATACGTGTTTTTCAACATACACTATAATGGGTTGTTCATGGGTAAATTTTATGTGTTACAATGTGTTATGTGTTTTATAATATGTGTATGATGACATGTTAATACTTGACAAGATTATGTGTATTACGCTATTATTAGTATGTTACATTTGAGTATATATATTACGACGCGCAAATCATAGATATATTGCTTATAACATGATGAGGGTCACCAATAAAATCGTTCAAGTTGCAAAGTTTTTTTTTTAAATATATATGAACTCATATATATATAAATACACCAATATAATCAAAAATAATAACTTTTCGAGAAAATCTCGAAGTTATGTGAAAATTCTAAGTATCGGAGAAACTTAGGTATTTTTGTGAGTTTTTTATTATTAAATCGTTCTTATTTAATTTAGGACAAATAAACAATTTGAGGGATGGTGTTAACATATAAAAACGCACCCAAATGTGAGTACATAGTTCCCCTATTTTACGTTTTCAAATGTTTTGGGGTGAAGCATATGTGCATAACTTTACTTTTCGTTTTCATGACATTATACATGTTTTATTTCATATTACATATAATACATTATTTCAAAGTCATTTTATTGGCATATTGACTTAGTATGCCTAATGCATGGTTTTACAAAAACATTTCTCATGACATGCTTACATTGAAAAGGACATTTGGTACGTTTAACGTGTTAGTAGTACATTCATTAACATTGATCACGCCGCTCGGTAGTATGTAATAGCGCTATAGGACTTGACAAATCCCGTTCCCGTTTTCTAGGAATTTCGAAAGGGGAATGACAGAATCCGTATACATTTTTGATAAACCTTGATCCTGATAAGGGTTTATCCGACAGTCTCAAGGCTTGAGTGTATGCGATAGACAAACCACACAAATGTTCATATCGATAAAAGCAATTGTTTTCAAAACATAACTTTTGATTTTAACTCTTGGTTATTTCAAAGACCTTGTTTTGTACATGACATTGGATTTCAAAAGACATTTGTTTACACATGACATTTGACATTAGACATTGATATTTAAACAAGACATTATTTCATGGTTATTAATAAGTGATTTAAGTAACGAGACGTGTGTAATATGATAAAAGCATGGTGGATACGCCGTTGGTACTTCCTATATATAAGTGCTTTTATTGTATTGCATATCGTGGCGTTATCTAAACCACTTCAACAAAGACAAGACATGACATATTTTATACATATTATTTTCATTTGGTTAATTACTTAACCATACATCATTCTTTTATATCATTTGATTTTCATATGATTTTATAAAAGATAATATTTTATAAGGTTCATGACTACTTTTCATTAAACATTTCTTTTAACATTCAAAGTCATGAATCTTCAACACTAAACCTATGTTACTCATAGGCATTTTTATGCTGGCGTATTTACCTCCACATATGTTTTAGGAGCGAATATTTGATGTGAGCAAGCTACACTTAGGGCGACTTGGGCCTTAGCAATCTAAAATCAAGAAAGTTATCATCTTTTATGTTATGTGTTTTGTTTGAACTTAGTTAAACCAAGCAAACAACAATAACAACGCACCTGTTCCGTGCAACTTTAAGACTTTCAATTCGGCTAAACCGCTTCAGTTTTCTGGCTCAGAAGGAGCAACTGGGCTCCTACAGTGGTTCGAGAGTCTCGAGAGTACGTTTCGTCACGTTCAATGCCCGAATGAGCGAAAGGTTGAGTTTGCGTCAAGTGTGTTTCAGAAAAAGGGCGCTTACTTGGTGGAATGGTGTGATGAGGGACAGAGGTGCCAACGTGGCAATGGCTCAAACATGGGAAGAGCTTCGCGCACTTATGATGAAGGAGTTTTGTCCTCGTCATGAACTGAGGGCACTGGAAAACTAATTCCACGATCTCAAGCAAGATAGTGGAGAGCACCGTGCCTACACAGACCGATACGAAGAACTGAGGCTGCTATGTCCCACCATGGTCACGCCTTTGGACAAGGCGATTGAAAAGTACATAGATGGTCTTCCTGATCCCGTTCAGGATATTGTCACCGGCAGCAACCCTACCACGGTGAGACAAGCCATTGAGCTAGCTGCGACCTTGACTGAGTCTCAAGTCAAGAAGGGTAAACTCCACCGCAAGGGTGACAAAAAACCATCTGACAAGACAGAGAAGAAGAAGGGAAAGAAAGCTGAAACCTCAAAGAAATCTAGGAAGCGTAAGGCTTCCAAGAACTTTGCCGTTGTTGCACAGACCAATCAAGCTGCTCCTACCCAGCCAGCACAACCACCTGCCAAGAAACAGTATGTTAGTACTGCACCTCTTTGTAACAAGTGCAATTGTCATCATCAACCACATCTTCAGTGTCGTCTTTGCAACAACTGTGGAAGATATGGCCATTTGGCTAACACATGTCGCTCTCCTCCTGCTCCGAATCAAGCGGCACAAAACCCTGCCCAACAGCCAGCAAATCCTGCACGACCTCCTTTTCCGCCTGGGTCTTGCTACAATTGTGGAGATTTGACTCACTACAGGAACAAGTGCCCGAAGTTGGCTAATGCGAACCCGGCTCGTGGACGAGCATACAACATCAATGCCAATGAAGCGCGTGCCGACAATGAGGTGGTGAACGGTATGTTCTATGTTAACAACCAACTTGCTTCTATTCTTTTTTATTCGGGTGCCGACAAGAGTTTTGTATCCCTAGCCTTTGAACCATTGCTTGCAAAGCCTAGAACAAAACTAGGAAAACCCTTGACATTAGAGTTAGCCAGTGGTGAATCCTTTGTACTCGATTCCGTCATTCGAAATTGCCAGTTGAACCTCAACGATCATCTTTTTCCCATTGATCTCACGCCAATGCAACTTGGGAGTTTTGACGTTATAGTAGGGATGGATTGGTTGACCCAATACCGTGCAGAGGTGGTTTGTTTTGACAAGATTGTTCGTGTGCCTCTTTTGTCTGGTGAAACCTTAGAGGTTCGTGGAGCGAAACCCGCTAGTAGCCTTAAACTGATGACAAGCACCCAATCCCAGAGATACCTAAGAAAGAATTATCTGGCTTTCTTGGCACGTGTCGTAGAGGAGAAAGACAAGGGTAAAACTGTTCAAGACATCCCTGTCGTTCAGGATTATCCTGAGGTTTTTCCTGAAGACTTACCTGGTTTACCCTCAGCGCATCAAATCGAGTTCCGTGTTAACCTTGTACCTGGTGCTAACCCGATTGCTAAATCTCCATACCGTCTTGCACCGTCTGAGATGCAAGAGTTGTCGAAACAGCTGCAGGAGTTATCAGACAAAGGATTTATTCGTCCGAGCTTTTCCCCTTGGGGCGCACCTGTCCTATTTGTAAAGAAGAAGGATGGATCATTCCGAATGTGTATCGATTACCATGAGCTTAACAAACTCACCATCAAAAATCGATATCCCCTACCTCGCATTGATGATCTCTTTGATCAGCTTCAGGGTGCTACCTTCTTTTCGAAGATTGATCTACGTTCTGGGTATCATCAGCTTCGCGTATCCGAAGAAGATATTCCCAAGACTGCTTTCCGCACACGATACGACCACTATGAGTTTACTGTTATGCCTTTCGGTTTAACGAATGCTCCTGCCGTCTTCATGGACTTAATGAATAGGGTTTGTAAGCCTTATTTAGATAAGTTCATCATCGTCTTCATTGATGACATCTTGATTTATTCCAAGACACGAGCTGACCACGAACAACATCTCCGTCTAACAATGGAACTCTTAAAGAAGGAACAACTTTTCGCTAAATTCTCCAAGTGTGAATTTTGGCTTAGGGAAGTTCAATTTTTGGGACATATTGTTAACGAACAAGGTATACATGTAGATCCCGCCAAAATCAGTGCGATTAAGGATTGGAATACACCAACTACTCCTACCGAGGTTCGTTCATTTCTGGGTCTCGCGGGTTATTACCGCCGCTTTATTGCAAACTTCTCCAAGATTGCGGTTCCTCTCACAGCCTTAACTCAAAAGAATAAACCTTTTGAGTGGGGACCCAAACAAGAAGAAGCTTTTCAGACCTTGAAACATAAACTCTGCGACGCTCCTGTGTTGTCTTTACCTGAGGGAAACGATGACTTTGTCGTATATTGTGACGCATCGAATCTAGGCCTTGGTTGCGTTCTCATGCAGAGAAACAAAGTCATAGCCTACGCGTCAAGACAATTGAAAATCCATAAGAAAAACTACACGACTCATGATCTTGAGTTAGGCGCTGTGGTTTTTGCTCTCAAAATTTGGAGTCACTACCTTTATGGAACAAAATGTGTGGTTTTCATTGACCACAAAAGTCTCCAACACATCTTCAATCAGAAAGAACTAAACATGAGACAACGACGTTGGGTAGAACTTCTAAACGACTACGACTGCGAGATTCGCTACCATCCTGGAAAGGCGAATGTCGTAGCCGATGCGCTAAGTCGTAAGGAACGAGTCAAGCTTCATTGTGTTCAAGTTCGATCTGATATTCAAACCCACATTTCTCAATCTCAACGTACTTGTGTTTCACAGAACTTGATGGGTAAGGAATTACCGTATCATCTTACGCCTCATCTTGAACTAAAGAACGATGGATTATATTATTTCATGGACCGTTTGTGGGTTCCAATTCAAGACAATCTCCGCACCTTGTTGATGGATGAAGCTCATAAGTCTCGTTATTCAATCCATCCTGGTGCAGACAAAATGTATAAGGATATTCGAACCCAGTTTTGGTGGCCGGGAATGAAGAAAGACATTGCCTTATACGTATCAAAATGCCTTACTTGTCTGAAGGTTAAGGCAGAACATCAACATCCCTCAGGATTATTGGAACAACCAGAGATACCGGTTTGGAAATGGGAAAACATTGCCATGGATCTCATTACCAAACTACCGCGCACTAATAGAGGTCATGATGCCATTTGGGTAGTAGTTGATCGTTTGACAAAATCTGCTCACTTCTTGCCAATCCGTGAGGATCTCTCTGCTGAAAAGCTTGCCAAGATCTATGTAGATGAGATTGTATCCCGACATGGTGTTCCTTTGAACATCATATCAGACCGAGATGCTCGATTCTCATCTCACTTTTGGAGAACCATGCAATCTGCTATGGGAACCCAACTCAATTTGAGCACAGCTTATCATCCTCAAACGGATGGACAATCTGAAAGAACAATCCAGACATTGGAGGATATGCTTAGAGCTTGTGTGATCGATTTTGGTGGTAGTTGGGATTCGCATCTTCCATTGATCGAATTCTCCTACAATAATAGTTATCACTCCAGCATCAACATGGCTCCTTTCGAAGCTTTATACGGTCAAAAATGTCGTTCACCGGTCTGCTGGAATGAGATTGGTGAAGCTCAGCTCACTGGACCTGAACTCATTCTAGAGACTACAGACAAAGTCAAGAAAATTCGCGACAACCTCTTAACAGCTAGAAGCCGTCAAAAGAGTTACGCGGATAGACGACGCAAACCTTTGGAATTCCAAGTCGGTGATCTCGTCCTACTCAAGGTATCTCCTTGGGAAGGTGTAATCAGATTTGGGAAGAAAGGAAAACTTGCACCACGTTATGTTGGACCATTCAAGATCGTTGAAAGAATCGGAAAAGTAGCCTACAGACTTGAGCTGCCTCCTGAACTTGGAAATGTTCATCCAACTTTCCACGTGTCCAATCTTAAAAAGTGTTTGGCTGACAAAAACCTCCACATCCCCCTTGATGAAATTCGTGTCGATAACACAATGCACTTCGTCGAGAAACCTGTGGAAATATTCTACCATCAAGTCAAGAAGCTCAAGCGCATACGGATAGTCAAAGTTCGCTGGGAATCCAAACATGGCCCAAAGTTTACTTGGGAACGAGAGGATCAAATGAAGGCGAAATATCCACACCTTTTCCCACAAGTTTCCTCTAATTAAATTTCGGGACGAAATTTCCAAAAGTAGGGGAGACTGTGACATCTGTGTATTTTAATCCTTGTACTATTCCGAACAACTTTGTATTTAACAAAATATGGTGTTTTAATTTCAATATTTGTTTAATTATTTGTGACATTAGTACGTTTTCAATCATTGTTCAATTCCGAACTCTCAAACCTGTTCTGGAAGTGAAATCATAAACCGTTACGTAAACATAATCAGTTTAACACGACGTACACTCCGGAACTGTGACATAAGCCAAACATACCCTAAATACCCTTTACATAACTTAGAAATAAGTTTCGAAGGATTCGGTATGGCAAAAACATGTTTATTCGAACTTTAGAACTATTTGCGACAAAACTGCGTAACGAACGTTGGTGACCGCCCGGATAATATTTAAATCCTAAAAATATTCTGTTATGATTAAAATTTTATTTTTAATCATGTTCGTGTTGAAAAATAAATTAAAACGCTTAAAAACGTTATTTTTCAAAGTTTAAGCGCGTACCGCGTGTTATTGCGTAACACAGTGTTTCTACTGCAAAACGCAGACAACGCAACCAGTCTCGGCAACTAATATTTATTTCAGTAATATTTTGACGAGTTTATTTTTATAGAATAATAAAAATAATATAAAACGCCATAAACCGAGATTAAAACACTAGACATTACACTTAACCTCCAACTATTATCTAAGTTTACCATCAAAATTACATTTACCCCCCCCCCTTGGAATTCACGGTCACAAGGACCCCACCAAGATCACCACCTTACCCCTAGATTTGTTTCTTATTTTATTAAGATCTTGCTTGATTTAGTTGCCAAGATATTGAGGAAGCATGATTATAAGTATGGTAGGAAGATACAAGATCATTTCATTTCAACACCACACACTTCACTCCACTCTCTTACTCTCTCTCCCTCTCCTCTAGGCCTAGTTAGTGCCGCCACCACCACCCCCTTACTTCCATCATCCAACTTCATTCATCCAATTCCAAGATCATTCCAAGGTGATAGAAGGTGTTTTATGAAGCTTGGTGCTTGTAGAACTTGAAGAACCTCCTTTGCTTGCTTTCATCCACCATTTTCATCATCTTTTTCTTCAAGTGTTCTTCCCTAGCTTAGAGCTAGTAGTAAGACTCTCACAACCCTTTGATACTTCTAATTTTAATTTGTTAAAAGATGTGTTATGATATAAATCACAAGAACCCTAAAAGACATAATCTTGAATCATGAACTTGATTCTTGGTTGTTCTTGATGATTGGAAGTTTCTCTTGAATCTTGAAAATTTTCACAAACTTGAAATCTAAAAAGAAATGGGTCTTGATACAAAATAAAAATGGTAGTATATATGTGCGTATATATAACCGTATATATATATATATGTATGTGTATGAGATTTGAGTTTGAGTTGATTTTTGATAAATACTTGTTTAGGATGTTTGCTTGCATGAACAAGATTATGTGCAAATATGTTAGAGATATGAAGGAGTGATTGAATCATGAGTTATAATTTGAAATAATGTTAGTATTTTGACATGTAAATGGCCAAAAAAAATTATTAGACATATTTGAGAATTTTTAAGTTGTTGCTTGTTCTTGAATGATAGTTAAAATGCATGTTGATTTAAAGCTCAAGAAATGATAAAAAATGATTGTATGACAAAAATGTTTTAGAACAGATTATAAACACTAAAAATAACATTATTTGGTATATTATAATGGCATGAGACTTTGTCATAGGTTTGATAGCTTTGCATGTTGTACATATAGCTTAGAAAGTGGTAAAATATGTGAAATTTGCATGATTTATGTGCTTTATGTGAGACCTGCACTATCATGAGTATAACCACTATTTTATTCAGTAAATAACATGGGTTATGTTAAAATATCAAGTCGTTACGATTTGGGATGGTTAGGGTAACGTTTGATGCAAAACTATGCGGTAAAACGGTTAAAAATCGGCTTTTCGGAGGATTTTTATAAAACTGTTTTAGATCAGTAAGTAAACTGATATTTTTGATATAAAAATAATTATTTTAACTTATATTAAGTTTACTTGGTGTTTGGTTAGTCATACGTTACTTCCGGCGCCCAAAAACGTTACCGAATCGCTAAAATACGTGTTTTTCAACATACACTATAATGGGTTGTTCATAGGTAAATTTTATGTGTTACAATGTGTTATGTGTTTTATAATATGTGTATGATGACATGTTAATACTTGACAAGATTATGTGTATTACGCTATTATTAGTATGTTACATTTGAGTATATATATTACGACACGCAAATCATAGATATATTGCTTATAACATGATGAGGGTCACCAATAAAATCGTTCAAGTCGCAAAGTTTTTTTTTAAATATATATGAACTCATATATATATAAATACACCAATATAATCAAAAATAATAACTTTTCTAGAAAATCTCGAAGTTATGTGAAAATTCAAAGTATCGGAGAAACTTAGGTATTTTTGTGAGTTTTTGATTATTAAATCGTTCTTATTTAATTTAGGACAAATAAACAATTTGAGGGATTGTGTTAACATATAAAAACGCACCCAAATGTGAGTACATAGTTCCCCTATTTTACGTTTTCAAATGTTTTGGGGTGAAGCATATGTGCATAACTTTACTTTTCGTTTTCATGACATTATACATGTTTTATTTCATATTACATATAATACATTATTTCAAAGTCATTTTATTGGCATATTGACTTAGTATGCCTAATGCATGGTTTTACAAAGACATTTCTCATGACATGCTTACATTGAAAAGGACATTTGGTACGTTTAACGTGTTAGTAGTACATTCATTAACATTGATCACGCCGCTCGGTAGTATGTAATAGCGCTATAGGACTTGACAAATCCCGTTCCCGTTTTCTAGGAATTTCGAAAGGGGAATGACAGAATCCGAATACATTTTTGATAAACCTTGATCCTGATAAGGGTTTATCCGACAGTCTCAAGGCTTGAGTGTATGCGATAGACAAACCACATAAATGTTCATATCGATAAAAGCAATGGTTTTCAAAACATAACTTTTGATTTTAACTCTTGGTTATTTCAAAGACCTTGTTTTGTACATGACATTGGATTTCAAAAGACATTTGTTTACACATGACATTTGACATTAGACATTGATATTTAAACAAGACATTATTTCATGGTTATTAATAAGTGATTTAAGTAACGAGACGTGTGTAATATGATAAAAGCATGGTGGATACGCCGTTGGTACTTCCTATATATAAGTGCTTTTATTGTATTGCATATCGTGGCGTTATCTAAACCACTTCAACAAAGACAAGACATGACATATTTTATACATATTATTTTCATTTGGTTAATTACTTAACCATACATCATTCTTTTATATCATTTGATTTTCATATGATTTTATAAAAGATAATATTTTATAAGGTTCATGACTACTTTTCATTAAACATTTCTTTTAACATTCAAAGTCATGAATCTTCAACACTAAACCTATGTTACTCACAGGCATTTTTATGCTGACGTATTTACTTCCACATATGTTTCAGGAGTGAATATTTGATGTGAGTAAGCTACACTTAGGGCGACTTGGGCCTTAGCAATCTAAAATCAAGAAAGTTATCATCTTTTATGTTATGTGTTTTGTTTGAACTAAGACAATGTAATAATTTAAGCTTGTAAAACTTAACTTTAATTATCATGTGTTTTGAAACAATAATTCTGCCACACGACTCCCCGACGTTTCCGCCGCGGTTTGTTGTTTTACGCGGTCGGGGTGTGACACTAACCCAAACCGTTCGGACAGCTGTCCGAGCAGGTGGATGACGTCAGCATGCACGAACAGTTCAACATGGTTTTTGATGATTTTGATTCAGTTTTTGAAGGAATTTTCTTATGAAATTATGAAGGATTGTACTATGATTGATTGCGAATCGATTGATATCAAATTTGTCAGATTTTAACCGTAGATTCCCGTTCAATTTTATGTTTTCTCGTTTTTAAGGTATAAAAGTGTAAAACACAGCAAGAAATGAGTAGAAAGTGAGAGAATTCGTCAAATTTCCAGTGAAATTCGACTGTAATCGGCAAGAATAGCTGAAATTCCGGTGAAATCGCTGTCGTAGTCCTCGATTCAGTCCTCCTGTGGCTCTGATACCACTTGTTAGGCCTTTGGATCAGGATCTGTTCGTCACGAACGTGGATGAATCAACCTCGATCAATGTGCGGAATCCATGGATCAAGTCACAGAATCACAACAACGTATTCAACGATTAAATCCGTCTGATCTTTCTATTAGAATGATGTGAAAGTACATAAGAACCGGTAGAGAGTCAGACTTGCCAGAGTCTCCTTGCAGAATGAGCAAAAGTTTTAAATGACATACCCAAGCTGGGTATTTATAGGCAAACTCAGGGAAGCTAATAAGTGCTATCCGATCGGGTGGCAGTCCGATCGGGTGACACATGCCATCCATCGGACTTCACTTTTACAGTTCAATGCCATTCCCTGAGCTGTCGTTCTACACACATACATACATTTACATACAAGTACACAAAAGACATATACAATACAAAATAAGACTCAATGCTGACGGAAGCTACAGACATATGAACTAACACCAACAAGATCAGCAAAATTCATCTCTGTGATGAAAGCTGCAAGCTACGCTCGGAAAGGAGGAATGGTGTATATGATTTCCGTAATCATTAACACTAAAGGAAAAGAATTAAAAGATATTCCAGCAGTATCTAAATTCTCAGATGTTTTCCCCGAAGAGTTACCTGGATTACCGCCAAATCGAGAGGTTGAATTTAGAATTCACCTAATACCAGGAACGACACTGATTGCCAAAGCACCCTATCGACTAGCACCAACAGAGATGCATGAATTGAAGAAACATTTAGATGAACTACTTGAAAAAGGTTTCATACAACCTAGTTCATCACCGTGGGGAGCACCGGTATTATTTGTCAAGAAGAAAGATGGATCGATGCGTATGTGCATTGATTACCGAGAATTGAATAAAATTACGATTAAAAATCGGTACCCACTACCGAGAATCGATGATCTATTCGATCAACTTCAAGGAGCCCGATTCTTTTCTAAGATCGACTTATGCTCAGGATATCATCAATTGAAGGTACAGGAAGAGAACATTCCTAAAACTACTTTCAGAACAAGGTACGGTCATTATAAATTTACAGTCATGCAATTTGGTTTAACCAATGCCCCAGCCGCATTTATGGACATGATGAACCAGATATGTAAACCATACCTGGATAAATTCATAATTGTCATTATAGATGATATTCTAATTTACTCTAAGAGTAAGGAAGAGCATGCGGAGCATTTGCATATACTTCTGACATTATTGAGAAAAGAAAAGATTTATGCTAAATTCTCAAAATGTGAATTCTGGTTACAAGAAGTGTAATTCCTTGGACATCTAGTTAATCATGAAGGAATTCATGTGGATCCCACAAAGATCGAAGCAATTACCAAGTGGAAAGTCCCTGAATCACCAACAACAGTAAGAAGTTTTCTTGGACTGGCAGGATATTATAGATGTTTCATTCAAGATTTTTCTAGAATAGCCATTCTATTAACCAAATTAACTTGCAAGTCGGTTAAGTTTGAATGGGGACCAAAACAAGAGGAAGCATTCAATATTTTGAAGCAAAGGTTAACCAACGCCACAATACTCACGTTGCTCGAAGGAACTGGAGACTTTATAGTATATTGTGATGCATCCAAGTTAGGATTTGGATGTGTGTTGATGCAACTTAAGAAGCATGAAGAGAATTATACAACCCATGATCTAGAGTTAGGAGCAATAATTTTTTCCCTTAAGATTTGGAGACACTATCTTTATGGTAGTAAGTTGGTTGTCTTCACAGATCATAAAAAGTTTAAGGTATATTTTCGGACAAAAGAAGTTAAACATGAGGCAAAGACGGTGGATGGAAATCCTTAGTGATTATGATTGTGATATCTAGTATCATGCAGGAAAAGCTAATGTAGTAGCTGATGCTTTAAGTAGAAAATACCATGAGAAGCCAAAAAGGGTACGTGCTCTCAGACTAGACCTGCAAGTAGATTTAAATGAACAAGTGAAAAAGATACAGGAAACAGCAATCAATGATGATGCTGAAAGTTTGAAAGGAATGATTAAAGAATTAGAAAAAGGAACAGATGGAATTTGGAGATTACATAAGAAAAGAATTTGGATACCTATCCAAGGAAACCTACGAAGCCAAATTCTAAAAGAAGCTCATAAGTCTAAGTATACGATGCATCCAGGAAGTGACAAGATGTATCAAGACTTAAGGAATAATTTCTGGTGGACAGGAATGAAAAATGTGACAAATATGCCTTCAGTTATCATTATAAAATCCCAAACAATATCATAATCAATGAAACCTTGTGCTTTACTGACGGGATTGTATAAATATCCATAACAATTACACGATATCAATCCTTGTTCAATCTCGAGATCTTAAACCTTTTTTGGAAAGTTATACGTAAACGTAATCAGTTTAACGTGACGTACGCTCTGGAACAATGACATAAGCTACACATACCCTAAATATCCTTAACATAACTTAGAAATAAGTTTTGGAGGGTTTGGTATGGCAAAAACATACTTATTAGTGCTCAGGGACTATTCGCGTCAAAGTGCGAAAGTTTGCCAATTCGCGTATTGCTGCATACAGACCATATACGCACATCCAAAAAAAATTTTAATCATCAAAATCTTGTAATTTAGTGATGAGAATGCAAAAATATCATTCGTTGCGTAATTTCAACCGTTTTCGTGTTCGTTTGGGCGTTTGACGTAATTTAACGAAAAAGGCGACCGTACAACCGAACGAATCGACATCCATGACATTTTTGGACAAAAACCAAGTCACGTATGCCTTAACGCCTTTACGTAACCAAAAATATGGCTTAACAAGGGTTAAAAGCGTCAAAAACAAGTTTAAATACATGTAGGGGCCATTTTTGCCAAATTTCGAAACTGCTGATACAAAGGGGTCGCGCCACGCGATGGGAGAGGCCCTCCCTGGTTGCACGACACGAGGACAACATCTAGGAAGACTTCTCAAAACAACAACAACAACTTGTTTTTCTTGATTTGTTTTGATTATTTGCATACTTGTTCACCAATTTAAGTGATCACCAAGGCTTCTAATCTGATTTAGACACTTGTTGCAATCTCATTAATCCTTGTAGAACACACAAGCCACTTGACATGATCCTACACTTCAAGAACTACTATAAATAGCCATCACCATTGTCACACCCTGGCTTTTGCGGAAGCGTGGGTTTATTTGGTGTGACTTCTTATTACCATAGCTACAATCATAACAATGCTATATGATAAAAACACAAGATGTTCATCCATTCATTAAGTTTAAAAATACTACAACATCATTGTTTGAAAATGTCGACACTTAAAGTAAGTTACAACCATACTTGCCTACAACGTGTTCATGAGACACAGCAAAAGACTTTAAATAAAACGTGGTTTAAAGACATGTAACCCGTCCAGGTAAGGGTTACACCTCCTAAACCTACTACCCTGGATGACATCTCTTATTCAACGCAGCTAGGCATATGCATACTCCGCCAGATCCGCTAGTTTCCTGAAATACATGTAGTTTGAAAAATCAACTAAAGTTGAGCGAGTTCATGTATAAATGAGTATGTATAAACCTTTGTAATGTGTCTGTATGTATGAAAGTCCCTGGTATGTAGCATTTAAGGAAAAAGAGATCACCAATGGGTTGCAAAGCCACTGGTATGTGTGAAACGGTGCAGGAAGTACTCAAACCTAGCAAATTTGTACCGGGCCTCCGAAACGGTGCAGGAAGTACTCAAACCTAGCAAACTTGTGAACTTATTTTACAAAAATATCCATTTAGAACATTTTCATGTCTTACTAGTATTCATAAACTTATTTCCTTCCAAAAATAGTGTAAGAATCATGACTTTTCAAAAATCCGTCTTTTAACTTGGTTTGTCTAGAAAAATCATTTGTAAACCTCGGGTCCATACGACCATCTACTCACTTAGTTCACTTATTTTTCAAGAAATCACTTCGTTACCAAGTTTATGTTGAAACATGGAGGTGATTCTTTTATGTAGATCACTAATCACCTCCGAACTTGTTAACTTTAGTTTTTAATCTTACTTTAACAAGTTCAACCATGATGTTAAACATCCTATTACTAGTAGTCATCAAATAAACAACAACAACATCAAAACAACTTTATTTTATCAAGAATTCATCTTATTACATCATCATATTAGCTTTATGTGCAAGACTTAGGTTTTATGATCTTTTAGTGTTCTTGTATTTTCATCATAACATAACTATTAACCACCATAAATATGAAGTAAATGAGGATCAAGAAGCTTACTACTAGCTTTTAAGCTAGGGAAGAAACACTAGAGAAAACGGGTGGATAAAAGCACACGAGGGAGGTCCTTGATGATCCGTGAGCTCCACACTCCGTGATTCACCTTTGTTCACCTTGTAGTGAGCTTGGAACACTTGAACAAAAATCGAAAATGTTGGTGTGTATGGTAGGGTGTTCGGCCGAAGCTTGTTTAGAGGGAGAGAGGGAGATGTTTTTGTTGTGGTGAAGATGATGATAAGTGGTTATATAATCTCTAATCCCATTACCCAATGGATAATGTGTCCTCACAAGTACATACATGATCACACATAATCCCAAGGTTAGATTGCATGGGGAAATGAAGACTTATTCAAATCTTGTGGTTGTGATTAAGAAATCGTATGGTGGGGGGGCCACATAAGGGCCGATTACTTGCAATGGGGGGGGGGGGGGGTTAAATGAAAGTTATTTGGTGGAAAGGTGATTAGTTAGGGGTGTTATGTGTAAAAGGTAGTGTTGTGTAAGTACATGCATGATCTTTACATTTCCTAGGTAGTCACATGGGAATTAGCATGATTTATAAAAATCTTGTAATGGGGTCCCATGGGGACGGTTACCACATAGGGGGGGGGGGGGGGGGGGGGGGTTGGTTGTATTTTGGTGGCAACTAGCTTAGTTAGTGGAAGGTAAGATGTAAATCTAGTGTTTAGTGTGTGTCATGCTTTATGTAATGTGATTAAGTGTTCGGGGACCAATACTAGCTCAAAAAAAGTGGATCAATGTTTTTAACAATATTTTTGTGTTCCGGGTAATGTCCGGTTGCTCGGTTTGATACCGTTCCGTTAAAGTGCTAAGTTATATCGTAAAGTGTCCTTTATGTAACTTTTAGTGACCCTTTTAATTCCCGACACTTAGGAAAGCATATATATACTTTTGCAAGTGACTAGCATATTAGAATGCTGAATTTTGTTAATTGATGCAGAATTTTGTATTTTAAGTGGGTTTTAGGCACTTTCCGGCACCTAAACTATCACCTAGTGACGCAGTTTTATGGTCCTTACTTCCCTACACTCCATACTAGTGTAGTACCTTGTCTCTGGCTCATACTGGGCCTCAATATATAGTCTGTCTTTGTGCTGGCATTGTCAGCATGTTTCTGAGTTATCCGCTCACTGTGCTCACTGTGCTTTGTGCATCAAGTTTGTCACTAAAGTTTGTGTGTAATAAATGGAGTGACAGTATGAAATGTGATGCATATGTATGTATGATGCAAAAATCATAAAGCAGTTTAATCAGCAGTTGTAATCAAGTACAGTCATTAAGCACCAATTTAATATTAATTAATTGTACGGATACCTGTAATTTTGAGGGTTGTCACAACCATTTCATTCATCTTTGCTCATTCACTCTCAATTCTTCTCCCACCTTCTTGGAGTTGCTACCATCTTTTTGGATGCCTCCTACCTGAGATCTTAAGTGTCTATTGACACCAGTAAGTTCTCATCCTAGTCTATTTTATTCATTTTAGCTATTTCAAGCTAAAGGGACAAGGCTACAACACGCCCCCAAACACTTTCCATGTTTGGGATGCACGCATCTAGCTAGCTCAGTTGGTTGTTTGTAGATATAGTATGTTTTAGTCTTATTATTTTTCACATTCATGACCAACCGAAATCATCAACAAAGTTGATGATTTTGTTATTTGGTGAACCATATAATGAGGTTAAATGGATGGAATTCATCCTACCTCCTTGCATGACCATTCTCATGGTACCTTGATTTACATTCGTAATATGGTAACTTTTAAATTCTTAATCTAATCCATTGAACAAAAACCGCAACTCACACACCTCTGTTTCCCTTTAGGGTAACTTCGGTGTTCCATAAACTCAAGACTCGTCAAACTCACTACGTAGATTTACTTCGCAAACCGTGAGTATACATTACCCCCTTTTGTTTTTACACTTTTGGGTGCAATATATATATATATCAATGTTAAAACTCACACAAACACATATACGCAAATACTTTATTCATATAATCGAATCCAATATACATGTTTTATACGTTTATACTCTAGAAATACATGCATGCTAGAAAGCCATTCTTGCGCAATACTTTGTCCTTAACTTCGTACAAGCCTCCCTTAACATGTATAGCGCTATAGGAGTAGCAGATCACCCGTATTCTTGTGGTCATGTTAAGAAATACAAAAACGGTCTTGTCATTGCGACGACAAGATTACGCTAGTGGAATCTTTTGGTTGACAAGTATGGAATGCATTCTAGTTTATGTTATGTTATGCCTTATTATACGTTTTAGTCATGTGGATCTCGTTAATTTTTTTTTATACATACGCCAATACACTAAACTTGTATGCCACCAATACCTTTGTGTTGACATGTTACTTTAATACATATTGCAGGAACTTGATGTTGAGGCGTTGAGAAAAGAAATCTAGTAGGATGGACTAGATACGCACTTAGTTAAACTTTATTTTTTTGTTGTCTAAATTGTTATGTTCTAATTGTTGTAATTTCCTTTGAAACAGTGTACTTCTTTTAGTATGAAAGGAAAAATCGTTGCTTTAAATACTTGTCACAAATAGTCGTTATGAAGTCTCTTGTAATCTCGTTTTCCTCTCACTCCAATGTTTCCACCATCGGTTGGGGTGTGACACATCTATCATTTGACCATTTCAATTTTACTTTTTGTTAAAGCTTGACAAACTTCTTAATTTTTGTGTTGAATATGTTTATGATAATTATGTCAACTATATTCGGATAGTTAAGTTAAATACTTATTTATTCGTAATGTTTCTAATGAAACATACATATTTTATTTTAAAATGAAAATATAATGTTTATTTATGTTCATGAACATTTGTTTGTGTTCGTTAGTGTAGGATCGAGATTCGATCAAAACGAGTCGGTCTGAGTCAAATCTGAGTCACTAGAAAGGCGGAAACAGACTAGCAACCTTGAATCAGTGTTAGAATAGGAGTAGAAGCAGAGAAATACACTTTAAACACGTTTTCCATTGATATTAAACGTTTTTGTACGGAGAGAATTCGACAGCACTTCGTGGCAAGATTCTCTTAAAAGTTACAAATGAAAAAACACAACACCCCTATTTATAGGGATTCCAGTTCGCACGAGGACAACAACCCAGTTCGCACGAACTGACATTCCCCAGTTCGTGCGACCTGACACTCAAACCTCAGTTCGTGCGAACTGGACATAAAACACATAAAACTTACATTTTAAACCCTAATACATATAAACGACATGACCTAGACTGATGACGTAGGCGATAGACATTATGCACCAACAGTTAGCGCTTGTTTACGTTCGGTATGCGTTCGTGAACCATTGATGGACATGTTCATTCCTTATTCCTTAATGAACAAACATGAACAAGGCCTTGTTTATGTTCGTTCGGTTCGTTTACATCCCTATTAATGGGGGAATGTGCTTTTGATGTGGGGCCACATTGTATTCTAACCAATCACATGGTTTTCCTTTTTTTAGTTATTAAGTGTTTATTTATTCCACTACACCTAGTTATTGGATGTTTAGTTATTACTCAAATTCTTAAGTGACTATGACGTGACGGTGATGTGACATTAGTTTAGTTATTCCTCAACACATAGTTTTAGATCACACATTGTGCAGCGTGGAGGAGGACGTGGAGCGCTCAACCACACCGGCACACCGGCCCGTGCCTAGCATGGTGGTGTAGGCGGTGGATTCTTCATCGGTGTGGAGGGAGGATAGTGGTGAGTAGGGCTGTCCAAAAAGCTCGCAGCTCGGAGGACAACACCCCTATTTATAGGGATTCCAGTTCGCACGAGGACAACAACCCAGTTCGCACGAACTGACATTCCCCAGTTCGTGCGACCTGATACTCAAACCTCAGTTCATGCGAACTGGACATAAAACACATAAAACTTACATTTTAAACTCTAATACATATAAACGACACGACCTAGACTGATGACGTAGGCGATAGACATTATGCACCAACACACTCCCCCTTGGATATTGCCGCAGTCTTCAGTCAGCCTGTCTTCAAAACTTTCTTTCACAAAGACTTGAAAAATTCTACTCTTTGTTTCGGCTTTTTCAACAGCAATTTCCTGAGCTTTTCATTTTCCTCAGCAGCTCTCTTCTCTCCTTTTCAGCTTTCAGAAACTCTTACTTCAGGCTCCCCCTTTCTTTAAGCTTCCGTGCTTTTGGGATCGACACCTGGCTTTCCGGTTACAAGCTCCCCCTTGCGTCGAGCTCGTCTTCAGACTCCCCCTTAGACTCGGCTATCAGGATCGTAATCTGGAACTTTCATCTGCAAATCTCAAACATTTATGAGAAAAATCATTTTGAATGTCCAAGATTGATGACCTGGCTCTTTCAACATGTGCTAAAATATTTTTACAGTGAAAGCATTTTTAGTTGTCCAGGATTACTTGATTCTTTCTCCCTCTCAAAATACTATAAAGATTTGACGATATTAAGAATCCAACAACTAAACCTAGCTCTTTACAATCAGATTTTACCAATTTGATCATCCAAATCCCTCACAATCAATCATCCAAGTCCAACTTAATGACCTTGGAGACTTCACAAACTGTTTTTTATTTTTGAAATTTTTAACTTTTTAACTAACACACTCAGTTTACCAAGTCCAAATTAATGACCTTGGTCAACTGTTTAGCCTGCCAAGTCCAAGTTAATGACCTTGGCTGACCAAATTATGATCTCGCTGATATTTTGAAACAGATTAAGTTCAAATTAATGAACTTTTAAACATTTCGAGCAATTACCAACATCTTTCTCAAACTTTTTCTCAACCAACCCAAATTGATCCAACATGTTTAGCACTGTGGAACTTTGATCATCAGATCCCCAACGTCTGTTGTCGAAAATAAGATGAAAAGACATATCTTTTTGGATTTTACAACATTTTGCTAAACAAAGAAGAAATCTTTTTTTTTTTTGGATTTTAAGAAACAAGAAACTGTACAAACATATTTACAGACATCTTTTGTGAGTTCGTGTAAGAGGATCATATCAGTTTTTGAGACATATCACTAACACCGTTGATCTTGATTTAACTTTAAGTCTTAAACAAATTCACTTCTGATTGTCAGTATTGTTGTCCACTTAAACTTCTACACAAGTTTCAATTGGTTCAAGATACGAGTTAGTGTTTTAAGGACTGAACATATTCGCGTGTCCCACCTCAGAATATACTCCCGTATCCAGACTACTATATTCAGTCTTACAGGTGAGTGCACACTAATGATATATGTAAGGGGTTAAATGCGAGGCCATGAGAGCTCAGGCTATTGCTTCCGCAAAATCAGAGAGATGATGGCTCGACTTTAGGTGGGTCCCCCTTGGGGATCTTCTTTTCAACAGCACATGACTAACATTTTTCAATGTTTCATCATTTTTTATGCTGAGGGCAAGCTTTAAGATTAAAGCAGTGCAAAGTATTATACGAGGACTAGGCTATTGCTCCCGCAAAATCAGAAGTCCTGGTATAATACCCCAGATATCAAGACATACAAAGACCTAGTATGTCAGAAATAGAGTCTTTCAAACAGGATTTCGGGGGTTACCCATATATCCGAGAGATGTGCCCCACGAAGTAAGCAGTTATTCGTTATGTTTATATCTCGAACTAAATCTACTAATTGTGCGAAGCCTACTGGCACATCATTAGTGAGACTCGTTTAAAAACATTTTGACTTTCCATTTCTTTATCATGTTGTGATAGTCCACTGATGTACTATCATTTCCTCTTTTTCACACAAAACTCATTTTTTATTTTTTCAATGTTTTTGTATTTTTGAAATTTTATCATGTTTTTGTATTTTCTATAAAATTTCTCCCCCTAAAATCAAAAACATATTTTTGTGTTTTTGGTTTTATCAAAAGCAGTAAAGAAAACTGTAAAGAAAAACATGACAACAAGACGCAGATCACTTCTGATCGCCGTCCTCCTCGGCCACACACTCTACCACCCTCCCAGAAAACAAATTCTTTAACCCGTTCAATTTTAAAAGATAATTAAATCTAGCTTTATCAAAGGGTTTTGTGTAAAAATCAGCTCTCTGATCATCGGTATGAATATGATCAATTCGAATCAGTTTTTTCTCGTAGCAATCACGAATAAAATGATGTCGAATCTCAATATGTTTCGTTTTAGAGTGTTGTACCGGATTTTTAGTGATATTAATGGCCGCCTCGTTATCTACAAAGATTGGCGTGTCTAAGAACTGCAAACCATAGTCCCTCATTTGTTGTTGGATCCAGAGAATCTGGGAACAACAGCTGGAAGCCGAAACGTATTCAGCCTCATAAGTCGAGAGAGCGACTGTGGTTTATTTCTTGCACTGCCAAGTGATTAGCCGAGTTTCGAAGAACTGGCAACCAGCAGTTGTGGATTTAGCATTCAACTTACAGGACCAGAAGTCGGAGTCAGCATAACCAGTAAAAGAAAAGTCACCGAATCGAGGATACCACAAGCCGGTGCTTGGGCAACCTTTGAGATACCGTAAAATTCTCTTCACTATCACCATGTGTGATTGTCTCGGACTTCACTGATACCGGGCGCAGAGGCATGTTGGATACATGATGTTCGGTCGTGATGCTGTGAGATACATTAACGATCCAATGATAGACCAATATTGCGTTTCATCCACTTTCTCACCACTTTCATCCGGACAGATGCCATGATTTGTAGCCAGGGGGTTGATGTGGGTGATGATTCGGACATGTTGAATTTTTCCAGCACGTCATTCACATATTTGGTCTGATGTATGAAGATTCCATCGGCCAGTTGCTCAACTTGAAGCCCTAGGAAGAACTTCATCTCCCCCATTGAACTCATTTCAAAATTCTTTTTCATAACCTTCTCAAACTCTTTGCACAACTCATCATTCGTCGATCCGAAAATTATATCATCCACGTATATCTGCACGATGAGTAGATGTCCTGGAACCTCTTTTGTGAACAGGGTACTATCGACAGTCCCTCTGGTGAACCCGTTGGTCAGCAGATGCTGGGAAAGCATCTCGTACCAGGCTCTCGGGGCCTGATGTAATCCGTATAACGCCTTGTCGAGTAAATACACCTTGTTCTTGTGCACTGGATCGGTAAAACCCGGTGGTTGTCCGACGTACACTTCTTCTTTGATTTTTCCGTAAAGGAATGCAGACTTGACATCTAGTTGGTAGACCTTGAATCCTTTCCATGACGCGAATGCCAAGAAGATTCTAATTGCCTCAAGTCGAGCAACAGGCGCATATACTTCTGTAAAGTCAATCCCTTCTTGCTGACTAAAACCTTGGACTACCAAGCGTGCTTTGTTTCTCACTATAACCCCTCTATCGTCTCGTTTACATTTGAAGACCCACTTGGTCTTGATCAACTTTTGATCTTCCGGGAGTTCAACCAACCTCCACACTCCAAGCTTTTTAAACTGTTGTAGCTCCTCTTGCATTGCATTTACCCAACTCTCGTCGGTCAACTCTTCTTTGTATGTTTTCGGCTCTACCTGCGAGACAAAACATTTTAATGAGAAGTCTACTTGTAAAGGAGCAACAGATGAGTAAAAACATGTAAGCCCTTTGTTGATTTGATCGTGGGTTTTCACTCCGCTGTGAAGGTCACCAATGATTTGTTCTGAAGGATGGTAAGATAATGTTCTTGGCATGACTGTATCAGGTACGCTCACTTCCGATTGCAAATTTGTGATATTCTGATCACCCATGTGATCAACAGCATTTGAAGTCTCAATATTTGGTTCCTCGTCAAAACTCGGATCGGTTTCCACTTCTGAGTCGTCAGATTGATCAAATATTGGAGCTGTTTCTTCTGGGGGTTCGTGTGCAGTTCCACTTGGACCAGCCTCATGATCATTTGAACCCTTGGTGGGCGGAGAAACTACCAACGGTCTCGGCATTTGTTCTTGTGAAAGAGACTGCTGTTGTTGGTATAAGAATGCCAGTTCCTCCTCACTCGGCTCTGTCGGAAAATGGAATGACTCCCAGAGATTATCGCAATCAAATAGCAACCTGTTTCCGGAAAGTTGTTCCGGAGCAGTAAACCTTTGACAGTCAACGTGTTGAACTTGTATGATCTTCCCCAAACACGGAACAAATACTCTCTTCAACGGACTAGCATAACCTACAAAAAAACCTTCATTAGCTTTCGCACCAAATTTACCGTCTGGATCAATGAATGTACATGGTGATCCAAATGGTTCTAAGAATTTCAGATTCGGTTTGTAACGATGTAGCAATTCAAAACAAGTTTTCTTGTGCTTTTTCACCGTAAGAACCTGATTGAGAGTGTAACATGCCGTAGCAACCGCTTCACTCCAAAAATATATCGGTAACTTCGAATCTGCTAGCATGGTACGAGCTGTTTCGATCAACGTACGATTTTTCCTTTCTGCGACACCGTTTTGTTGTGGAGTATACGGTGCTCTGAATTCATGAAGAATTCCTTTATCATTGCAGAATTCGAGCATACGGTTGTTCTTGAATTCTATGCCATTGTCGCTTCGAATACGTCTGATTGGCAGTTTGTAAACAGTCTCCATCTTTTTTAATAGTGTCATCAATCGATCAAACGTTTCATTTTTTCTCTCAACAAACATCACCCAGGAAAATCTTGTAAAGTCGTCAGTCACAACTAAACAATATAGATCTCCACTCATGCTCTTCACATTTACCGGTCCGAAAAGATCCATATGGAGTCTTTCGAGCGGTAGTCTGATGGAGTTCAAAAAAAATTTTGGGTGCGATTTCTTTGTCTGCTTTCCTTTCTTGCATTCAACACAATCATCGTTCAGATGGAAGCTTTTCAAATTAACACCTTCAACAAGATCATTATGAACTAAGAAGTTCATCTTTCTGACATGAATATGCCCCATTTTACGATGCCACATGATGGATTCTTTTTCCGTTTCTTTCATCTTACTCACAAAACATTGAGCCTTTTTATCTGTCGTTGTCGCAACGCTCATGTCTAGTATATAGAGATCATGTTCACGAGGAGCGCGCATCAACACCATTTCTTCCGGTATCTTAAACCCTGGTTTCAGAATAAGACATTCATCTTTTGTGAAATGAACAGTGAAAAACTTGTCACAAATCTGCGAGATGCTCAACAGATTGTTTTCTAATTCAGCAATGTAGTTCACTTTTTCAAAAGATACGACACCGTTTGTAAGTATTCCTTCTCCGACGATTCTTCCACCTTGAGTTCCAGCAAACCCTACATAACCTCCATTGATTGATTTGACGTCGTATAGTAATGCTAACATTCATGTCATGTACCTTGAGGCGCCGCTATCCATTATCCACTTAGAAATGATAGACCTTGGAAGCCCCTGCACACATCATAAAACATTTACTTAAACAACGATACCCAAGATTTTTCAGCATTTGGTATACTACCAAAAACAATATCATGAGCTACTTTATCAAGTTTTGGCATGTTAAAGACAACATTTGGAACATCAGGTTCTGTTTTTGATTTTAGAGCTCCCTCCTTGATAGGTGGGAATTCTTCAATCAACTTGTCTAACTCAAATTCACTTATCTCAACAGTGGTTGCACAAATTTTCGGTTCAGATTTTAAAACCTCTTCCATTTTCTTTTCTTCAAAAGATTGTTTAGGTTTCTCCACCCATGATTGACTTTGGAAAGTCTTTGTTTTAGGATAAACCTTTGAAGTCTTTTGAGATTTTGAAGATTCACCAATCTCAAAAGTTGATTTTGGTTTGTCCTCAGACTTCAAAGATTCACCGCGTTTCAGAATACGCACGGGGGATACCATAGGTGATTTTTCCTTAACATCTTTTGAAACTTTTGGTTTTGGTTTCTGGAAAACTGGTTTTATTATCTTTTTGACACATTGATTTGCCATGTGACCAATTTCATTGCAGCGATAACAGATTCTTTTGTCATATTCAACAAAAGTGGATCTGTTGGTCTCATCTCTTATCTTTTTGGCTGCATTAAAATCGTCAATTGCTTTCTGACTAAAGATATAATCCTTTTCTACTTCTGTGTTATTACCAGCAACAAACACATCACTCAATTTTTCTTTTGGCTTAACTTCTTTCTTAGCCATTTTCTTCTCAAAACCAACACCTTTCTTTTTGAAATTATTACCATGTCTCTTGTTACCATTGTTACCCACCCATTCATTCTTCTTTCCCGGGTTGTTTGTCGGTTGTTGTTTAACAAAAGACTTTTTCGGTTTCGAAAGAAACGAGTTGTTGTTGACTTCTGAAATATCAATTTCCACGAGTTTGAAAACTTTTTCAACATTTTCCAGTTTTGCATTCTGAATCGGGTACTCAAAATCAGTATATAGTTTGTTAGTTCCGGTCATCGTGTAAACCACAATGATCGAATCGTCATCCAAAACTTTATCTGATTTTGGGATAAACTTGTCAAGAAAGTTTCCGTCATCTTCAGAATCTGAACTTGAGTTCTCAAAATGAGTTTTGACTGTTTCAAAATCAGTGTTACCACTCTCTTCATCCAACACTTAGTCTACAACTGTTTTGACCAGTTGTGACTCGTTGTCGGTGTCAGACGGAGAGAATGTAACATCTATGTTCTCCGGTAATTCATTCTCTACTGTTCTCAATTTGAGATTCAATGCTTCCTCCACCCCATCTGGACATTTCTGAGTATAATGATTCCACATTGGGGGTGGAACACCTTTGAATCAGCTTGTTGAGGAACAATCTGATCAATCACATATGACGATGAAATATAACTGATCAACTTTTTGTCGACTCTTTCTGTCTCAATGCGCATCAGTTCAAGTTCCTTCTTTAGAGATGCAATTGTGTCGAGATGCATGTTTATCGACATTTGCTTATCAATGACCGTAGCTTTAAGAAAGCTAACAACTTTATCATTTTCTTTATTCTCAGTGTGAATTGCTTTAATTGATCGTGACAAAGTGTCATAAGCTTCTTTAACATCAGTAAAATCAAATTTTAATTTGTCGTGAAACTTTTTCAATTCTTGAAACTGTTTGTCTTTTTCAAGACAATCCATGCATGGTTTTAAACAGTTTTTGCATGGCGTTTCAGGAATTGAATCAACTTTTTCAAAAACCTTTTCTTGTTTGTCATTTTTACTTTCTGATTTACCAAACTCTCCGGACTCAGACTCAGATTTCTCTCCGGATTCGGACTTCACATTTTCTGATTTGCCATCAGACACGGACTTTGATTTGTCATCGGACACGGACTTCACATTTTCTGATTTTTCATCGGACTCGGACTTCTCATTTGACTCCTTTTCAACTGACACTGACTTTTGAGTAGCATCTTTGGTCTCATTGTTATCAGAAGGTGTTTTAGTTTGTTCTACCTCTTGCAACTTGACCATAAGAGCTTTGTCTGCAATTTCTTTTAAGGTCTCTTCATTCATCTCTTTTGAAACATCAATGATTTCTTGAACCGGAGTTTGTTCAACTTCGTACTGTGGGCAAAAACCCGTAGTCGGTTCTCCAAAGAAACCTGCAAAAGAATCAAACACATTAGAAGGCATTATAGATTTAAATGTATTAGCAATAACCTCCTGTTCAGACTGATAATAGTAGACCGCTGCTGCTGCCTCTTCTAGTTCAGCATAACTTTCTTCAGTCATCACTGCACTAACTTCTTCAACTTCAGGAACACATTCCTCAACAATTTCAGCTTCCGACTCTTCAACAATTTCAGCCATCATTGCAAGACCACCTCCCGGAATGTACTTATCCCAATTGAAGCCTTCTGGAAGCTTTTTGTCATCTTGATTCACCAAAAGAGCTTTTTCTGATTGTTTGGATGGACTATTCTCGATTTGAGGTCTTGGATTGAATGGTTGTTGACTGTTCTTATGATAGATGGCCTGTCGGTAATAGTCGTTGGCGAATGGATTCTGATGGTTGTTAACTTCTCTGTTCGGACATTCGCGCTTGAAGTGTCCCTTCTCTTTACACTTGAAACAAGTTACCTTCGATTTGTCAAATCCAAGTTTAGGATCAGGACCTGCAAGACTACTTCATCCAGTAATTTCCATGAATCTTTGAGCTCTTCTCACAATGCTCGTCATACCCCATTTGATATCGATGAGTTCCATTTCCTCCGGATCAATTTGGTCGTAATCTTCTTTCGTCATGTCTGGGTTACCAATTCGTCCAGCTACTAGACTCTCGTAAGACTCAAGTACGGAAGCAAGAAGTGCTATATGCTGCTTTGCGGCTGTCTCAGAAAAATCTTGACCGTTTTTTATGTTAACAGCGATATTGCACAGTATCCCGTGAGCATAACTCTGATTGTTTGAACTTGACGAACTTTGAGGTGAAGCCTGCTCTTCGAAACTCTGAACCTTAGGATTCGGTTCGTAATTTGGAAACGATGAGAAGTTGTTGTTAGGCGTGCTTTGAGTTACTCCCGATGAAGAATCTGCACTAAATGCTGTTTGAATCTTTGGACTCGGAGTAGATGTGGCAGGTGAGCTTCCTTTGTAGTAAACCTGAACGTCTTGTTGTACGTTTGCAGATTTCATTTTACTCATCTTTCGCATTTCAAGCTCTTGAGCTTCAAGTCTCTCAATAAACGTACTCAAATTGAAACCCACGTATTCCAAGTTGTTCTTCAAAACCATTAAGAATGTACCCCACACTTCTTGTGGTAGTGCGTTAGCCAACTTATCAACCAACTTTTCGTCTGTTTTATCTATACCCAAACGCTTCATCTCCACTACCAAGTGACAATACCTCTCAATCAATTCTTTCGTTGATTCTCCACTGATAGAAGTAAAAATGTCGAATTCTTTTTTCAGTAGTGCCTTTTTGCTTTTGATCATTGCAGCACTTCCAAGAAATTTGACTTTAAGCGAGTTCCAAATAGATTGCGCGTCATTCTGATGCTGTAACAGAACCAAGATATCTTCCTTAATTGCCTGTTGCAATATACTGACCATCTTTTTCTCGGCTTTAAAACTGTCTGCTTCAGCTGGAGATAACGAGTTAAGTGTTTTTGGAATACAAGCATCACTCAAAGGAACTACATATTTTGTTTCAACTTTCAACCAACATTCAAGATGATTCGCCTGAACCCATGTGCGAAATCTATCCTGCCACCCTGAATAATCTTCAATGTTGAGCAGTTTCGGTGGTTTTTGCATGGTTCCGAGCTCATTCTCCAAGTTCACATTCTGGGCTATACTTGCTGGAGTTTGAATACCTCCTACGAAAAACGCATTGTAAAACTCTTGGTTATCCATTTTATACTTTGAAAAACTGTTTCGAAAAATTTTTAAGTTTTGAAAACTTTGACTTTCAAGCGAACTGACTTTCACACTTTCTGGACTTTCAAACGAAGTGGTTTTCAAACGAACTGATATGTTTCAAGCAAACTGGAAGTTTAAAACGAACTGGACTTCCAATCCGTGCGAAATGACAAATTTTGTTACAAGAATATCAATTCGTGCGAAATGAACAACTTCACACGATCTGAAAATCAATTCGTGCGAAGTGATGAGACCTGATCACCCAATTCGTGTGGACTGATCCAATTCGTACGAATTGGACAAAACTTTCAAACGATTTGGCAAATTTCACACGAAATGAGCAACATTGTCACACGAATTGAAGTTTTTGACACTTTTTGATCGGTTTTAGTTCGATTTAAGGTCTGTAACTTTGTAGGATTGTTTAAAATGGTGTTTTACACACAATATCAAAGATTCAATCCATTTTGTCCGTGAATTCGTCCAAAAATCCAAGAAAGAGTAGAAGTTTAGAGTTCTAAACCATTCAAAACACTGATTTCAGCAAATTTGACTCATCCTGAGCTCTGATACCACTTGTAGGGAGAAAGAATCAAGTAATCCTGGACAACTAAAAATGCTTTCACTGTAAAAATATTTTAGCACATGTTGAAAGAGCCAGGTCATCAATCCTGGACATTCAAAATGATTTTTCTCATAAATGTTTGAGATGTGTAGATGAAAATTCCAGATTACGATCCCGATAGCCGAGTCTAAGGGGGAGTCTGAAGACGAGCTCGACGCAAGGAGGAGCTTGTAATCGGAAAGCAAGGTGTCGATCCCAAAAGCACGGAAGCTTAACGAAAAGGGGAGCCTGAGGAAAGCTTTGTTGAAAAAGCCAAAATAAAGAGAAGAATTTTTCAAGTCTTTGTGAAGGATGTTTTAAAGACCGGCTGACTGAAGACTGCGGCAATATCCAAGGGGGAGTTTGTTGGTGCACAATGTCTATCGCCTACCTCATCAGTCTAGGTCGTGTCGTTTACGTGTAATTGTGTTAGTTAAAAAGTTAAAAAAATTCAAAAATCAAAAACAGTTTGTGAAGTCTCCAAGGTCATTAAGTTAGACTTGGATGATTGACTGTGAGGGATTTGGATGATCAAATTGGTAAAATCTGATTGTAAAGAGTTAGGTTTAGTTTTTGGGTTCTTAATATCGTCAAATCTTTATAATATTTTAGGGGGAGAAAGTTTATAGAAAATACAAAAACATGATAAAATTTCAAAAATACAAAAACATTGAAAAAATCAAAAATGAGTTTTGTGTGAAAAAGAGGAAATGATACTACATCAGTGGACTATCACAACATGCTAAAGAAATGGAAAGTCAAAATGTTTTTAAACGAGTCTCACTAATGATGTGCCAGTAGGCTTCGCACAATTAGTAGATTGAGTTCGAGATATAAACATAACGAATAACTGCTTATTTCGTGGGGAACATCTCTCGGATATATGGGTAACCCCCGAAATCCTGTTTGAAAGACTCTATTTCTGACATACTAGGTCTTTGTACGTCTTGATATGTCACGGCCCCCGACCCGGTTTCACCCGTTTCAGGAGCCGCGGGACAGAAATCCCGTGGTATTTATTTAATTGAGTTTAACAGCGGAAGTTTATCATCAGGATCTTTTTAAAGCTAAAATTTTCCCGATTATTTTATTTCACAACTCGGGATAAAACCCCGTTAATTTACAATATTATGATTTCACGGAGAAATCTTTATTTTACAAAACATATTTCTTTATTTTACAATGAGCCACTTTCTTAAGCTTGCAGTGCTCCACAGCACTTTTCCTGGATTACAACAGATCACCTGAAACATGTTTGAAAAGGTTTTGTCAGCGGGAAATACTGAGTGAATCATTCTATTTAATAAAACAGACATGTTTGTTATAATTTACAGTATTAAGGGTGATTACATTGTTTCTATATCAACCAACTACCCACAGTATTTGTCACTCGACTTATTTCTGTGACTGTGGTCAGACCACCCATTGGCTAACTCGTTGTCCAATTGTGGCGGGAAAAAGTAATGTATACAATACCCCACATACCGGCTGTAATTTGGTGACTACAAAGACTTAATCCTTGTAATTATAACTCTTGAACATAATTTGAGGTATTGTAAAATAATTGATAAAAAGAGAATGACTCACATTACAGATTTAACACGGATAGAGTCTAGTCTATGGATTAGCCTTGTTAACCTAATTTAAATAACAATGCACACAAAACTGGGTTAGTAATCAATACAGCATTTACGATAACTCACGAGATCAAACCCTCACAACGAATGACAAAGTGCAATCACTTAAACATCCATCGGAGTCACAACGAATGACAGAGTATTCCCCGAGTTCGGGTGGTACTCAAACATCCTGTCGAAATCACGATGAATGACAAAGGATAACCCTAATGTGGGTAGCACTTAAACATCCATTGGATATATTGATCGATCGGACAATGAATCGTAATAGCGATCGAGTTATTACCCTGTTTTGCGGCAGCGATTCGGGATTCGTGTGTGTTTTTGTAGTATTATGATCGTAACTCAGTGCATGTATCGAAGTTTTACATCGTTTGAACTCCAGAAGTCGAGTCCCAAGGCCCTCTATTTATACCCAAAATTTGAGCAGGCTTGCGCACCGTAAGCCCAAATCCCTTACGGTGCGCAAGGGACACGTTTTCACCCTAGGTCAGCCACGTCTGGGACTAGCCTTGCTGAGTTGATAAAATCGTAAAATTCGAATTTGACAGAGTGTTATATGGATAATCGTAGCTTAGGGTTTACCCCCCTGAGTTTTAGGGGCCCTGATCCTGATTCTGAAAATTCTAAAAATTTTAGGGTGTGTGCAGAATCACTTGGGTGTCTCAATTAGGGTTTCCTATTGGTCAAATTAACTTAATAAATATGACTTTTGATGAGAGTTGTTACATTCTCCCCACCTTAATAGAAATCTCGTCCTCGAGATTTACTGGAATAAGTAGGGATACTTTTTCTTCATCTCAGATTCCAGCTCCCAAGTGTATTCAGCTCCTCTCTTTGAATCCCATTTTACTTTAACTAGCACTAGTCGTTTGTGCTTGAGAAACTTCACTTTTCTGTCTTCTATCTGAAGAGGTTTCTCAACAAATTTTAGCTTTTCGTTTACCTCTATATCTTGGAGAGGTACTACCAAAGATTCATCTGATAGACATTTCTTGAGGTTAGATACATGAAATACATCATGTACTCCAGTTAGCTCTTCTGGTAGTTGTAAACGATAAGCAACTGGTCCTATACGTTGGATCACTGGGAATGGTCCTACGTATCTTGGACTTAACTTTCCTTTCTTACCAAATCTAACCACTCCTTTCCAAGGAGAAACTTTCAACAGTACTCTGTCTCCTACTTGGAATTCTAAGGGCTTACATCTATTGTCTGCATAACTCTTCTGGCGATCTCGAGCAGTCTTCAGCCTTTCCTTGATTTGTGAAATTTTGCCGGTCGTCTCTTGTACTATCTCGGGACCTGACAATTGACTGTCTCCTATTTCTGCCCAACATACTGGAGTTCTGCACATTCTTCCATACAGTGCTTCAAATGGGGCAGTTTCAATACTTGAATGATAACTATTGTTATAGGAGAATTCAATTAATGGTAAATGGTCGTCCCAATTTCCACCAAAATCTATTACACATGCTCGGAGCATGTCTTCTAGAGTTTGGATCGTCCTTTCACTTTGCCCATCTGTTTGTGGATGATATGCAGTACTTAGGTTTAGTCGAGTTCCCATAGCTTCTTGGAAACTTTTCCAGAAATGAGTAGTGAAACGACTATCCCTATCTGATACAATGGAGAGTGGAACTCCATGTAAGGATATGACTTCATCTACATACAACTTTGCCAGTCTTTCCATGCTAAAGGTTTCTTTCATAGGCAGAAAGTGAGCAGATTTGGTTAATCGATCCACAATTACCCAAATTGCATCATTACCTTTTCTGGTTTTGGGTAACTTAGTAACAAAATCCATTGTTATGAGTTCCCATTTCCATACAGGCATTTCCAGTTGTTGTAGTAGACCTGAAGGTTTCTGGTGTTCTGCCTTAACTTGTGAACAAGTAAGACACTTAGAAACATATCTAGCTATATCCTTTTTCATGCCTATCCACCAGAATTTTTTTCTTAAATCTTGGTACATTTTATTGTTTTCAGGGTGTATGGTATACCTAGATTTATGAGCTTCTTCTAGAATCTTATTTCTTAATTCTCCTTGCTTAGGTACCCATATTCTGCTTTTGTGGAATCTCCAAATTCCATCAGCTCCCTGTTCTAATTCTTTTATTCGTCCCTTCATTCCTTCAGAAACATCTTCTATTGCTGTTTCTTGAAAATTCTTTATTTGTTCTATTAAATCTATTTGTAGATTTAATCGAAGAGCACGAACTCGTCTTTGCTTTTCATGGTACTTACGACTTAAGGCATCTGCAACTACATTTTCCTTTCCTTCGTGATACTGAATATCACAGTCGTAATCACTTAAAATTTCCATCCACCTTCTTTGCCTCATGTTTAACTCTTTTTGCCCAAATATATATCTTAAACTTTTATGATCTGTATAGATAGTAAATTTACTTCCATACAGATAATGTCTCCAAATCTTAAGGGCAAAAATTATAGATCCTAATTCTAAGTCATGAATCGTATAATTTTCTTCGTGCTTTTTCAATTGTCTTGAAGCATATGCAATTACTTTCTTGCGTTGCATTAGCACACATCCTAATCCTAGCTTTGAAGCATCACAGTAAATTTCAAAATCTTCAGTTCCTTCTGGCAAAGCTAAGATTGGAGCATTTGTTAATTTCTGCTTCAAGATTTTAAAGGCTTCTTCTTGTTTAGGTCCCCATTCAAACTTAATGGCTTTACAGGTTAGCTTAGTTAATGGTACAACTATTTTGGAAAAATCCTTAATAAACCGTCTATAATATCCAGCTAAACCTATAAAGCTTCTAATTTCCATTGCAGTTTGCGGAACCTTCCAATTGGTAATTGCCTCTATCTTAGCAGGATCTACATGAATACCTTCGTGATTCACCATGTGTCCTAAGAATTGCACTTCCTTTAGCCAAAATTCACACTTCGAGAATTTGGCATAAAGCTTTTCTTTTCTTAACAAAGTTAAGAGTGCATGCAAGTGCTCACAATGTTCTGTCTGACTTTTGGAATAAATAAGTATATCGTCTATAAAAACAATTACAAATTTATCCAAATACGGTTTACAGATTCTATTCATCATGTCCATGAATGCTGCAGGTGCATTCGTTAATCCAAAGGGCATGACTGTAAACTCGTAATGACCATACCTAGTTCTGAAAGCAGTTTTAGGTATGTCTTCTTCTTGTACTTTCAATTGATGATATCCGGAGCGTAAATCGATCTTAGAGAAATATCTAGCCCCTTGAAGTTGATCGAATAGATCATCAATCCTAGGTAATGGGTATCGATTCTTAATTGTAACCTTATTCAATTCTCTATAATCAATACACATTCTCATCGAACCATCCTTTTTCTTAACAAACAACACTGGCGCTCCCCACGGGGATGAACTAGGTTGTATGAAACCTTTACTTAGTAATTCATCTAATTGCTTTTTCAGTTCTAACATTTCTGTGGGTGCTAACCGATAAGGTGCCTTAGCTATTGGTATTGTTCCTGGAATTAGATGAATCCTAAATTCTACCTCCCTATCTGGTGGTAATCCTGGTAATTCTTCTGGAAATACCTCTGGGTATTCTGAGACTACAGGAATTTCCTTAAGTTCTTTACCCTTAGTGCTAATGATTACTGAAATCATATATACTATTCCTTGTTTTCGTTCATAACTAGCAACTTTCATTACTGATATGAACTTCATGGTTTTATGCGGTTTATCTCCTGTAATCATGATTACTTCTCCAGTAGGTGCCTGAATTTCTATAGAGTTCTGGTCACAAAGGATTCGAGCATGGTTGGCTATTAACCAATCCATTCCTAACACAACATCGAATTCAGCTAATTTCATAGGTAACAGATTTGCAGAAAATTTATGACCGGAGAGTTCTATTTCTACTTTTTGCAAAACCTGATCTATTTTAACTGAATTCCCATCTGCGGTTTCGACTGTAAAAATCTGCCTAATGTTGGTTAAAGGTAACTTAAGAGCTTGACAGAATAAAGTATTTATAAAACTTTGGTTTGCACCAGAGTCAAATAATACTTTTGCGTATACGTTGTGAACTAAGAACGTACCAGCTATCACATCTGGAATGAGTTCTGCTTCTTGAGTGGTTAGCTGGAATGCTCTGACATTCTTCTTAGTAGCTCCGTCGGTCGCCTTGGTTTTGTTGTCTGCTGGTTTGGCCAATTTAGGACATTCTGGCTTAAAATGTCCTGCTTCCCCACAGTTATAGCAGATTCTGGTTTTCTTCCTGCAGTCTTCTTCACGATGTCCTATGGCTTTGCAAAAGTTACAGATTACATTACATCTTCCATAATGTTTCTTTTTGCAATTTTTACAAAATGGCAAAGTTGAAGATTGCCCTGTTCCTCTTCTTTTGAAACTGTTATTATTACCCACACGAAATCCTTGGGAAATTTTCTGAGCCAATTCCTTTTTCCTGTTTTCATCTCTGGTGCGAACTAGTTCATCAGTTAGGGTGTTGGCTAGTTCCACTGCATCGTCAATAGTACGAGGTCTCGCAGCTTTAACGATATTGCGGATTTCACTAATTAATCCCCAAACATAGCGAGAAATGAGTACCGGCTCTGGCGAAGCCAGCGTTGGTACCACCCTAGCATATTCAAAGAATGTCGAAGTATACCCTCGACAGTCCACATTCACCATCCGATGGTTTAGGAATTTATTTGCCATTTGATCTTTTTCATACTCGGGACAGAATTTTCTTTCTACAAGACTCTTAAATTCTTCCCAGTTCATGGCATAGGCTACAATCCTTCTTTTAGCTTGTAATACTGTGTTCCACCATTCTAACGCCCCTTCTTTAAAAAGATTGGAAGCATACATAACTTGATCTTCCTCAACACATTTACTTATAGCAATTACTGCCTCAGTTTTCTCTAACCAACGTAATGCTGCAATAGCCCCTTCGTTACCGGCCAGGTGTTGCAGCTTTCATTTTCTTAAAAATTGGGGCTTGCAGATCATTATTAACATGATTTCCGCCTCCGTTTATACTGTTACTAAAATTGTCGCCTTGAGTACGTTTACTAGGAATGATTGATTGAGGTTTAACAGGTTTTTGAACAGCAGCAACGATTGCTGGAATAGCATTGGCTATTCCTTGTGCAACGATATCCTCTATATCTTGCCTATTTAACAATTGTTCTTCCTGAATTTGCTCAGATTGATTTACTTCATTTACTGGTTCATTACCAATGTTTGCCATCTGATAATTAATTTATAAATAAATAATTAGTATAAAAGAAATAATCCAATGTCACAATTAATTGTACGTAATCACGTAAACAAATAGACAAACAAAATTGTAAATTTTCTAAAATTCCATTTGTTTTATAGATTCTATCATGCTTCGATATACAACCGTTTTATTATTTATTTTACAAATACTGATTTTACTATTACTATTATACAATCACAATCTCACTACCCACTTCTCTTTTGTCACTTGTTTTCCTAAAAACGAAGCTCCCTTTCATCATATTTCCAGGCAATTTGTCCTCTTATCTCTCGGATCCTATTTCTGGCATCCATCAACTCTTCACCAAAATGGCGAAGTTCAGCCATATTCTCGTTACTCATCGGTGGATTGGGTAGGGGTTCTGGATCGAATTGCGGAAGAAAGGAATAAGGACTGTTGACAATGTTTTGAAATTGCCAATCATTTGTCCACCATTCATCCATTCCTAAAGGTTGAGTATGGATTATTGGTTCTGGGATTGCTGGTTCAAGATTTATAGGAATTTGGGTTTCAATAGGACGAGTAAAAACATTTGTATTGACAGGCTGAATAGTATTACAGCTTGCCAATATAAAATCTATTTCCTCCTGAAATGTCATTTTCTGGTTTCGGTTAGAGCTTTCTTCAATTTCTATCTGAGTTTGTCTAGAACCTTTTCCAACCTCCATTTCTATTTCCTTAGTATATTCGTCAAACTGTATTCCCATTTGCCTAGATTCTTCCCCGGCTTCTATCTCCAATTTCTGTTGTCTTGAACTTTCCCCGGCTTCAATTTCTTTTCCTTTTGCTAAGGGATTGTTTATTTTAGGAAGTCTCTTAGCTGGCTTTTTCCTACGTATACGACTCCCCCACACGTATCTCCTTCTTTTCTTTGGTTTTGGCTTTTCTAAAGGTGGAGCGTTGAATTCTATTGGTTGTTCCACATCAGGAAAGTACCCAGTGAATTCTTTAGAAACTTCTATGTTTACAGAGTAAAGGTTGAGATTCTCTAGGGCTCCAGATAACTCATTCATGCTGTTTATATAAAATAATATAAAAAAAAATTATAACAACTTTTCAAAAATAACCTTCACATATTATTGTATACCATATTATTACAAAACAACTGAAATTTAAAACATACTTATGTTTTATTGTAAATTTATTTATTTACTGGATGGATTTTCTAGCTTGTAGGTGATATGGTTTGCTAATCAATTTATTTAGAAATCTGCATTTACTGCTACTGTGGCTAACATATAAAGATCTGCCCATTTTTTCGTCTAACTTGTCTTCCCAAGGTGATTTACTGGTTAATTCCTGGGTTTCCTGTTTAACTTTCTTTTCTCGGATTTTCTTTATTTTCTCTTTACTTTTTCTAATAATCAGACTTCTTTTACTAGGAGAAAGTGGTTCCTCGTATTGGGCTTTTCGAACGAATATTCCTTCTTCAGGAGTTTGGGATGAACTTCCCTTTTCATTTGATGACCTATCTAATTTAAGATAGATGTTTGAAAGCTTTTGTTTACCCATACTGTAATTAACAAATAGTCAGTTAATAATACACATAATCACATAATAGTAATCAGGAAAAATTAAGTATTTCTAAATACTTAATTAGCTTAACTCAGTGGCTCTGATACCACCTTTTTCTGTCACGGCCCCCGACGCGGTTTCACCCGTTTCAGGAGCCGCGGGACAGAAATCCCGTGGTATTTATTTAATTGAGTTTAACAGCGGAAGTTTATCATCAGGATCTTTTTAAAGCTAAAATTTTCCCGATTATTTTATTTCACAACTCGGGATAAAACCCCGTTAATTTACAATATTATGATTTCACGGAGAAATCTTTATTTTACAAAACATATTTCTTTATTTTACAATGAGCCACTTTCTTAAGCTTGCAGTGCTCCACAGCACTTTTCCTGGATTACAACAGATCACCTGAAACATGTTTGAAAAAGGTTTTGTCAGCGGGAAATACTGAGTGAATCATTCTATTTAATAAAACAGACCTGTTTGTTATAATTTACAGTATTAAGGGTGATTACATTGTTTCTATATCAACCAACTACCCACAGTATTTGTCACTCGACTTATTTCTGTGACTGTGGTCAGACCACCCATTGGCTAACTCGTTGTCCAATGGTGGCGGGAAAAAGTAATGTATACAATACCCCACATACCGGCTGTAATTTGGTGACTACAAAGACTTAATCCCTGTAATTATAACTCTTGAACATAATTTGAGGTATTGTAAAATAATTTATAAAAAGAGAATGACTCACATTGCAGATTTAACACGGATAGAGTCTAGTCTATAGATTAGCCTTGTTAACCTAATTTAAATAACAATGCACACAAAACTGGGTTAGTAATCAATACAACATTTACGATAACTCACGAGATCAAACCCTCACAACGAATGACAAAGTGCAATCACTTAAACATCCATCGGAGTCACAACGAATGACAGAGTATTCCCCGAGTTCGGGTGGTACTCAAACATCCTGTCGGAATCACGATGAATGACAAAGGATAACCCTAATGTGGGCAGCACTTAAACATCCATTGGATATATTGATCGATCGGACAATGAATCGTAATAGCGATCGAGTTATTACCCTGTTTTGCGGCAGTGATTCGGGATTCATGTGTGTTTTTGTAGTATTATGATCGTAACTCAGTGCATGTATCGAAGTTTTACGTCGTTTGAACTCCAGAAGTCGAGTCCCAAGGCCCTCTATTTATACCCAAAATTTGAGCAGGCTTGCGCACCGTAAGCCCAAATCCCTTACGGTGCGCAAGGGACACGTTTTCACCCTAGGTCAGCCACGTCTGGGACTAGCCTTGCTGAGTTGATAAAATCATAAAATTCGAATTTGACAGAGTGTTATATGGATAATCGTAGCTTAGGGTTTACCCCCCCTGAGTTTTAGGGGCCCTGATCCTGATTCTAAAAATTCTAAAAATTTTAGGGTGTGTGCAGAATCACTTGGGTGTCTCAATTAGGGTTTCCTATTGGTCAAATTAACTTAATAAATATGACTTTTGATGAGAGTTGTTACATGATATCTGGGGTATTATACCAGGACTTCTGATTTTGCGAGAACAATAGCCTAGTCCTCGTATAATACTTTGCACTGCTTTAATCTTAAAGCTTGCCCTCAGCATAAAAAATGATGAAACATTGAAAAATGCTAATCATGTGCTGTTGAAAAGAAGATCCCCAAGGGGGACCCACCTAAAGTCGAGCCATCATCTCTCTGATTTTGCGGAAGCAATAACCTGAGCTCTCATGGCCTCGCATTTAACCCCTTACAGATATCATTAGTGTGCACTCACCTGTAAGACTGAATATAGTAGTCTGGATACGGGAGTATATTCTGAGGTGGGACACGCGAATAAGTTCAGTCCTTAAAACACTAACTCGTATCTTGAACCGATTGAAACTTGTGTAGAAGTTTAAGTGGACAACAATACTGACAATCAGAAGTGAATTTGTTTAAGACTTAAAGTTAAATCAAGATCAACGGTGTTAGTGATATGTCTCATAAACTGATATGATCCTCTTACACAAAATCACAAAAAGTTGTATGTAAATATGTTTGTACAGTTTACAGTTTCCTGTTTCTTAAAATCCAAAAAGATTTCCTGTTTGTTTAGCAAAATGTTGTAAAATCCAAAAAAGATTTGATTTTTCATCTTATTTTCGAAAACAGACGTTGGGATTTGATGATCAAAGTCTCACAGTCCTAAACATGTTGGATCATTTGGGGTTGGTTAAGAAAAAAGTTTGAGAAAATGTTGGTAATTGCTCGAAATGTTCAAAGTTCATTAATTTGAACTTAATTTGTTTCTAAATGTCAGCGAGATCATATTTTGGTCAGCCAAGGTCATTAACTTGGACTTGGCAGGCTAAACTGTTGACCAGGGTCATTAATTTGGACTTGGTTAACTGAGTGTGTTGGTAAATAGTCAAAAATAAAAGTTAAAAAATAAAAAGTGAAAATTTTGAAAAAATGATATTTCACACGTAGTGATCATTTCGTACGAACTGGCCAAATAGTTTCATTCAAGGCCAGTCCGCACGAACTCCTCACACCGCCTCAACTTTCCAATTCGCACGAACTGGCTCTCTCTATATAAGGGTTAGTCCAGATCGCGTGAAATCATCTGTCACACCACTCCGCACCAAACACCACTTCGAGCGATTTGAGCGAACTTGATCGATTTCGTTGATTTCAAGTCGTATTCTTGTTATCTTGTTGATCGGAATCTCTGTATAAGTTGGTTGGTACAACTTATATCATGGGAAAGGTAGTGATTCATGTTAATTTGAACCAGATCTCTTGAATCGCATGAACTCCGATGAACAGATCTTTGATCTTAGATCTAAGGTTATTTTGTGGACCAAATCGGATATAAATCATATCAGTGTGATCGGAATCTGATGTATAACAGATCTATGGTTTCAATTTCATGATAAAATCAAGATTTAAAACCTGTAAATTACTGTTCATACTTGTGCATTCAAACGAAGTGATGACCATCAGTTCGTACGAGATGGTCAGATTGTTTGTTGTTCCAGATCGTATGAATCTGGCCAAACCGTTTGAAATTCCACATCGTTTGAAACCTGTCAGTTTGTTTGAATCCACCAGATCGTATGAAATCAGTTCGCATGAAACCAAACCGCATGAAATGGTCAATTCGTATGAACACCAGTTCGTGTGAATGATGTCTTGTCTTGAAATTTGTGAAAAATGTTTAACTTGTTTGTTTATGTTTGTGTTTCAGGCTTCGAATGTAGAATTTGATCCGTCACACAACATTTGCTGTGTATATGATGAGACGTTACCAAAGATGGTTGTATTCAAAGAGATTTTGCCGTTTATGAAGCGTTTACCGATTCAGAAGGCGTTAACAAATCAGCACAGAGTTTTCAGATCTCATATTGCTCATTTCTAGAAGAATGCGAGTTACGATGACGTGAATGATGTGATTAATTCAGTTGTGAGCATTGATGGTGCAGATAAAGAGATTATAATCACGGAACAGCTTGTCAGAGAAGTGTTAGATTTTCAGGATGATGAAAATTCACCTACAGGGTTTCCTGAAAGAATGGTTAAGGGTTGTATGCTAAGAATGGGATATAGTGGTCCATTGAATAATGCAAATTACTTGAATGCTTGTTTCACGAAGCCGTACAAATTCTTCATTCATTCAGTGATTCATGCACTTAGTCACAGAAAGGGTGGTTATGATGTCATGAAAGATTATCAGATGTGTATGGTTACGACATTGGTGTTGAACAAAAAGTATAACTTTTCACGAATTGTTTTCCATTATATGAAAGATAACATTACTTCAGGTAGTAAAAGCTGGATGTATCCGAGGTTTGTACAAATGATGCTGGATCATGCTTATCCTAATCTGGTGAAAGATGAAGAGAATGATTTGATGATGTTGAATCATATGGATAATGAGACGTTGATCAGATTATCCAAGTATCACAAGAATTGACCAGAACCAATGACGAAGACATAATTTTTCGGATTTATCAAAGACGAGAAATATGAAGATCCAGATCCTGTGAATCATTTGAAGTGGAGGAATGATGCAGAGATGAAAGAAAAGAGTGCAGCTGATGAATTAGCGAAGTTAGAAGATTTCAGTGAAACACGAAATGAGTGGTTTACGAAAGCTGAAAAAGTAAAGAAGAAACGAGGTGGTAAGAGAACTCCTAAAGCTCAAGCTGAAGAAGGATCGTCTTCTCAATCTCAAAAGAAATGCAAAAAGAAAGCTGTTGAGACAATGTTGGTCGATGAGTCAGAGGTTGATGAACCAGAAGCTGATGTTGAAAGAAATCAAGAGTCATTAACTCCTGAAACAGAGCAATTGTTGAAAAATATTGATGATACTTTAGAAGTTGAGAAAGCAGCTGATAAGAAAGTAGATGATGATGAAGAAGAGAGTTCATCTGATACAGATTCTGATATTGATGCTCAAGCTGATCGTTGGTCTAAAGAAAATTTTGATCCAAGAGAGAGAGAGCAACAAAAGAAAAGAAAGAGGAGTTCAGAGGATGATGATGATGAAACGTATGCTCCACCAGAAAATGTTCAAGTTGTATCACCACCATCTACTGGAGGCAGAAAGAAGTCAACTTCAAGGAAACGTGTGATAACTCATGCAGCTCGAAAGTTAAAGTTCAAACTGAATCCACCACAAGAACCACAAAAACCACCATCACCACCACAAAAACAACCATCACCACCACCACAAGAACCACAAAAACCACCATCACCACCACAAAAACAACCATCACCACCACCACAATCACCACCACCACATCATATTACTTCACCTATTCATGAACAACCAATTACTTCATCACACATCCACCAAACACCACCAACCACACAACCACCAATCACTACTCCTGGATCGTCGGGCTTTAAAGATTTTCCTCATATTCCAGAGAATATAGCTCTTGAAGAGATTGGAGATTTTAGCTTCGTAAATGATGATCTTGTGAGAAAGCTGCAACAGAAGGTGAATGAAGTGTCTAGTGAAAAGAAGAAATTGGAAGAACGTGTAAAGACTGTTGAATCTGAAAATTCGTCTTTGCTGAAGAAGATTGAAACTGATCAAGTTGAAATTGATATTCTGAAAGTTAGAGTAGCGGTCTTGGAAGAAGAAAAGGCTCGAAGAGATGAGCAAAATGAATACTTCAAGTTGAAAAACAAAGAGTTAGAGGCCAATAACTCTAGAAAAGAACATGAAGCGTATATGATGAAGAAAGTGATTGAAGATTTGATCGGAAAGCCAATTGAACAGAAGTTTAAAGAAATTGAGCTTGAAGAAGTACGAGCAAGTCGAAAAGCTGAAATAGAAGCTGAAATGAAAAATAAGGGTAAAAGTGTTCTAGCTGAAGGAGAAGCTCAAGTGACTGAAAGGGCAATAGTTCTGGCTGAGCCTTGTCCAATTTCTTCAGTAGCTGGTTTGATTGAGCCGGAAGTTGATGAAGAAGATGAAGAAGATGATGATGATGTTCTGAAAGATGATGCAGATGATGTATATTCTGTACATAGTGATGATGATGATGGAAGTGATGATGATGATCAAGGTACTTCGGGTATCAAAGTGACTGAAGCGTCAAATGAAGAGAGAATTGATGATTATCTTCATGATGATGCTAATGAAGAGCCAGAGAGTGCAAGTGGTGAGGGGGAGTATGATGCTGAGAAGGTTGATGAGAATGCTGATCATGTTTCAAAGTTGATTCTACGTCTTGAACACAATGTAGAAGAAGGAGAAATCTTGCATACTTATACTTTAGCTGAGATCGTAAAGATGACGCATGTTGATGAAAATAATTTCAACTTTGATTTTGAAGAAGAGTTGAATCAGTTTGATATCAATCAGCAACCAGAATATCAGTATAAGTACGTTGAAGATGTTGATAATTACGACAAAGTGGAAGTGGAAGATTGGAGTGATGAAGATCAGTCTGAAAATGTGAACGTTGATACTTCTAGCTTTCCGACACTTGCTGAGTTTTTTAAGCAAGCGAATGAAGATGAATTAAGAAGAAAGGTTGCAGAAAGTGTTCAAAATAAAAGTTTTCAAGAAATGTCAAAAGAAGAACGACTTGAAGAAAAGAAGAAGTGGTTCAGGAAAGATACTGAAAGAAAATTCAAAAGACCACTGAAGTATTACAAGAGAGATAGAGAAGTTTCTTTGGGAGATATAATCAGTTGGGGTTATCTGCCACAAGTGAATGCTTATGCAATCAGAAGAGAATTTGGCGTTCAGTATTTCACATATATTCAAGATATTATGTCTCTGCCTTGGTGGGATGTCGAAGAATTGCCCAAAGTCAGAACATTATCTTATCCTGTCAGAGAACGTGATATGAAGCTTTCAAAGAATTTAAACACTGGAAGCCACATTATCCGAAGAAAGTGAAGAGGGTGGATCCAGTTACAGGCATTGAAGAAACAATCTTGCAGATCAAAAAGCCCAGAGTCATAAAGAATATTCCATTGCCGAAGATGGAACAGAACTTTCACGAAGGGTTTGTTTGCTGGGTGTACAGTTGTCTGACGACTGAAGCTGTGATTGTTTACAAGGTTGAGAATGAAAGCAGATACATTCATCTGTACGATCCAATGTGGATTGTGAATTGTTCTGCGAAAGATATCGAGTGTTTGTTCGTAAACAAGATTGGTTACAAAGCTGAAGATAAAGATCAAGCTATGCAGTTTCAGAAAGTTTCTACAATATGTTTTCAGAAAGGTATAAATTCTGAACATATGTGGTCATCGAGATGGAGAGAGATTGAAAAAGAAGCTCTGATACCACTTGTAGGATCGAGATTCGATCAAAACGAGTCGGTCTGAGTCAAATCTGAGTCACTAGAAAGGCGGAAACAGACTAGCAACCTTGAATCAGTGTTAGAATAGGAGTAGAAGCAGAGAAATACACTTTAAACACGTTTTCCATTGATATTAAACGTTTTCGTACGGAGAGAATTCAACAGCACTTCGTGGCAAGATTCTCTTAAAAGTTACAAATGAAAAAACACAACACCCCTATTTATAGGGATTCCAGTTCGCACGAGGATAACAACCCAGTTCGCACGAACTGACATTCCCCAGTTCGTGCGACCTGACACTCAAACCTCAGTTCGTGCGAACTGGACATAAAACACATAAAACTTACATTTTAAACCCTAATACATATAAACGACATGACCTAGACTGATGACGTAGGCGATAGACATTATGCACCAACAGTTAGTGCTTGTTTACGTTCGGTATGCGTTCGTGAACCGTTGATGGACATGTTCATTCCTTATTCCTTAATGAACAAACATGAACAAGGCCTTGTTTATGTTCGTTCGGTTCGTTTACATCCCTATTAATGGGGGAATGTGCTTTTGATGTGGGGCCACATTGTATTCTAACCAATCACATGGTTTTCCTTTTTTTAGTTATTAAGTGTTTATTTATTCCACTACACCTAGTTATTGGATGTTTAGTTATTACTCAAATTCTTAAGTGACTATGACGTGACAGTGATGTGACATTAGTTTAGTTATTCCTCAACACATAGTTTTAGATCACACATTGTGCAGCGTGGAGGAGGACGTGGAGCGCTCAACCACGCCGGCACACCGGCCCGTGCCTAGCATGGTGGTGTAGGCGGTGGATTCTTCATCGGTGTGGAGGGAGGATAGTGGTGAGTAGGGCTGTCCGAAAAGCTCGCAGCTCGGAGCTCACTCGAAACTCGCTCGGATTTAGCTCGGAAAAAGTTCGCTCGATATGGCTCAGTTTGAAAGTGAGCTGAGCCGGCTCGGCTCGGTTAGAAAGTGAGCCTAGCTCGGCTCGTGACGAGCCAAATTGGCTCGGTTTGGCTCGCTTGGTAGCTCGGCTCGGCTTAGCTCGGATTATTTTACTTATAATATATTTTATTTTTATATACATATAATATATTACAAAAAATGATTATTATTTACATGTATTTAGGCTTATAGTTTGATATCTATGACATATTTAAAAGTTGATTGTCATGCTAATGAAAAAATATTGTATTTACTTAAAATGTAAAACTTATTTTGCGTTGTTGAACGCGATTTTGGCTTGTAATGTACTAGGTTGAACTTACTTTGAATATGCTCTTTTGAAGTATTGAATAATATTTTAGAATACTGAATTTTGAGAGCTATGTATTAATTTTTATTTTTAAAGTCGAGCCAAACCAAGCCGAGCCAGCTCGGTTTAAAATCAAGCCGAGCCCGAGCTTAGATTTTCAACTCGGTTTCAAATCCGAGCCGAGCCGGCTCAGTTTATAATCGAGCCGAGCCCGAACTTGCCCTAGCTCGGCTCGGCTAGGCTCATGAACAACCCTAGTGATGAGGTGTGTTGTTTTGATTGGGTGACGGGGTTTTTATTTGATTTTCTTTTTTTTTAAATATAAAAATTGCATGCCACGTGTCACACCACGCCACCCTTCCACATCCCATCCCACCTCGCGTTTTTTGGCATCGCGCCACCATTCTAACAGGTACTGGCGTGGATGCCACGTGGCGCTTCATGTCCTCCCATATCATACAATGGAGTAGGGATGAGCGTATGAATACCAATACCGATCCCATACCGATCCCGTACCGATCCCGTACCGATCGGTATCGGTATCCCGATCGGTATCCACATTTTGGCGATTTCGGTATCGGTACGGTACGGTATCGGTATTATACCGATACCGACCCTCAAAATACGGTATAATACCGATACCGTACCGTACCGATACCTAACCGACATGTTTCGGTATCGGTATCGGTACCTAGTTTGGGTGAAAATCGGTATCGGTATTAGTCGGTATCGGTATCGGTACGGGACGGAATACCGACATGCTCATCCCTACAATGGAGAGATATACAAAAGGCCAACCTATGAATAGTAACCTCACCAATGATTTTTCTCCACGTGTGTATGTAATTTATCGATATTATTGAATATCAACTCAAATGATCAAAGTGTTGTCGTGAAAACATGTTGACCCTATAACTGACAGACCTGAATTCGAAACCTATATACATTATTTTTACCATTACATCTACCATTCCAATTATACATTATCCCGATTCCTTCCTTCTTTTTACTTGATTCCAAACCTATATACGTTATTTTTAGAGTAAATTACCATTTTAGTTCCTAGGTTTTGACCAAAAATGTCACTTTAGTCCAAATAGTTTTTTTCTTATCATTTTAATCCAAATAGTTTTGTTTTCTGTCATTTTAGTTTCTGACTTTTGTCATTTTTTGTCATTTTCATCCAACTCACTAACTCCATTCAAAAAGTTTAGTTAACTTAGGTGAATTTTGGTCAAACCACATTTTTCTTTCTTTTTTGCAGGTGCGATGGTATGGGGATAGTGTTGTGGCGGTTTACAGTGAAAATGATGGCGGTGGTTGTTGGTTTTACGATGATGGTGGCGGTGTTGGTTGATGACGTGGGTGGCGGAAAAGTGGCCGGTGGTGGTGGAAATGGTGGATGGTGATGGTGGTGGGGTGGGTGGGTGCAGTGGCGAAGCTTGAGATTTTCGACAGGGGGGTCGAAAAAGTATATACCCAAAAATTTCTATAAAACGGGAGGTCGAAAACATATATACCCAAAAATTTCTATACGAAAACTACATACTCTCCACTACTGAGCAAAAAGTTTGGAGGGTCGGCCGCCCCCTCCCGCCCCCACTGTCCTTCACCCATGGGTGGGTGGTGACGGTGCAGACAGATGGTGGCGATGATAGAAGGTTGTGATGGGGTGGGTGGTGGTCGATGAAAATGACAAAAATGTCAAAAGTCAGGGACTAAAATGACAGAAAACAAAACTATTTAAATTAAAATGACAAGAAAAAAACTATTTAGACTAAAATGGTAATTGTAAGTAAACCTCATAAACTAAAATCACAATTTACTCTTATTTTTACCATTGCATTTTAGTTTGTAAATCAAATAATTTTTGTTAAAACAAATGATTCCAGCCCAGCTGGTTGATGCATTGGAAATGATGGGAAAGGACTCAGGTTCGACTCTTGATCCCACCCGAGTTTTCTACTGCAGTGCATTTACTCCAGATGGCTGGCTCTTGTGGAGGGTGCAACTCGTGTCATGTGGCAGGAGGCTGGAAATTTTCTCGGGGACAACGTAACCCCCCCTCGACCAGGCGTGGGCCCGGTTAAGACAACATAGTCCTGGTAATGAGTGGTGGTGGGTCTGCGTCTTGCGGGTGTGAATTAGCCGTCTGTTGTGAAGTTCACCTGGAAAAAAAAAATTGTTAGATAAAAAAAAAAAAAACAAAAAGGAGGCCCCAGATACAAGAGAGGAAACTGAAATTAATAGTCAGGACCTACCGTCTTCCATTTGACACCTCTGTCAGTTTAATTTCAAGATCTCCATCTCATAAAACCCTAGCTCTGCTTCAATCGATCATCCTCTGGTCAATTCTCTCAATTCATACGCATTTCTTACTACAGATTGTTCTTCATAATCATTGCAGTTTAGATTCGATCCACTAGGTATGTGTAAATTGGTCTACTTTGACTTTTCTTTTCAAAGTTTTTGCAACTAGCAATCGCGTCAGGAGTTAGGGTTTAGGTTCAGTTGAGACAAAAGTTTTTTTTTTTTTTTTTGATCCAGGGAGTATGCTGCACGTACCGACGACGATTGAGGAACAGTTGATTTTGAGAGCGATTAAGGAAGAATGTTCATGGGAGAATCTCCCGAAGCGGCTGCAGTCCACTTTGAGTTCCAAGGATGAATGGCACAGAAGGTCAATTTGCTAATTGTCATGTGTTTTTATCTGCATTTGTGCTAATTTTGCTGCCATTGATTTGGACTAGTAGATCTTTCTCGTATCATTAAATGTACGCTTTCATTTGTTCACAGTAAGAGTAAATTCAATGGTAAAGAGAGATCTTACATGAAAATGTCACGTACCCATACTAGTATACAATCAGCAATACTTGAAGCAAATGTTAGTTTAGTTTAGTAGTTGAAGAAACCTATAAGCGTACTGACTGTTTGTTTGGTAGGTTAGTAGCTGGTATGAACTTATGAATACGTTTTTACAGCTTTTTGTTGTTATGGAGAGCATATTTACTTTTACTACTTTTTTCTAGTATCTAAACTTGAATGCCCCATAACTCCAGTCTTGACATATTCGTACAAGCATGAATGGAATCAGTGGCGGACCCAGAAGTTATTTACTGGGGGTGCGGATGAGTGGTTTAAGCGTATTTTCAAGGGGTGTGGTCGGGTTTTTGCCTAAAAAATACACTAATTTTTTTTTTTCCAGGGGGTGCGCCCGCCCACCCTGGGCTTCATGTAGGTCCGCCCATGAATGGAATAACAGTGGGCCAAATCATATTTTCATTGCTTTTAGGTTATTACATTTATTCAACATATTCTGTATCTTCATTTTTTGTGACATTTTGAACATAAAAAACTTTTTATTTTGATATCAGATTTTGACATCTATACTTTGTTTGTAGTCTCCAAAAGATTATACTTTTTGCAGCAAGATGAATATGTTATAATATTGACTCTATGTCGAGAATAGGGATTCTGTTGTTTGACATTATATTTTGGCAGGATAACTGAACATTGCATAAAGAAAAGGCTCCAGTGGAGCTCATCTTTTGTCCGTAAAGTATGCAGAGAAGCAGAATATTATGAGGACATGATGCGTTATCTTCGAAGGAACTTAGCTGTATGTACTAAACCCGAAACTTTACTATTAATCAAGATCTCTTTCCTGTAGATCTTGTATTTCACCTTTTTGTAATTAGGCCCCATAACCTTAGGAACTCTCTACTTATGTGTTTCTGCAGCTGTTTCCTTATCACCTTGCTGATTATGTTTGCCGAGTCATGAGGATTTCTCCATTCAGATACTACTGTGATATGATATTTGAAGTCATGAAAAATGGTAGTAGGTTGTTACATTAATTTTTCATGTATATAAGTGTGTCTTTTATTTTCTGTGGGGCATTATTAAGAATGTTCATATCATTTGCAGAGCAACCGTACGATAGCATACCGAATTTCAGCGCGGCGGATGCCCTTCGACTCACTGGTATTGGCAGAAATGAATTCATTGATATCATGAACAAATGTAGATCTAAGGTATACACTTGTGTCACGCTGATTATTTCAATTTCATCTAGTTGTCTATAATGGTTTGGAGCTTTCCAGAAAATTATGTGGAAGCTGAACAAGTCCATAGCCAAGGAATCGTTGCCCACACATCCCGTGGACTTTGCAATCGAACCATGGTGGGGAGTTTGTCTTGTCAACTTTACTTTGGAAGAATTTAAGGTCAGATTCTAGTTTATTGAATCGTTGAGCAATCTATTTTTTATTATTATTGTTATTTTAGCCCATATGGACTTTGCTTGAATAGTTGAATTGACTTGGTTTTGCCATTTGGGTCATAAACGCTTTTTTGACTATGTTATCTTAGATGCATTAGTATTATTACTAATTGATAAGGTTTTAAATTTTATCATGCAGAAACTTTCAGAAGAAGAAGGAGCAACGATTGACAAGATATGTAAAGAAGAAGCAAATGCGTATATACTTTTTGACCCAGTTGTCATCAAGGGTCTTTATAGACGAGGACTAGTCTACTTTGATGTACCTGTTTACGCTGATGACCGTTTTAAAGGTAAAGTCATAAACTAATTATTATCGTTGTATTTCGATATTCATGTTATTCTGTTCATAGTCACAGAATTCGCTCAAAATAACACGAATTTTGAATTGGTACGTTTTGTACCATATGAAATTCGTATACGACCCAAATCGCTACCAATTCGCGAATTTAGGGTTTGGTTCGTCGTTTCAATTCGTTTATCCAGATTGTTTCAGTTCGTGTTTCCAGAGCGTTTCAACTGATGGAGAATTCCGGCGCCAGTGCTGCAATATCGGCCAGAAAAGAGGAAGGAGGAGAATGGCGGCCGTAACTTGCGTTTCAGCTTTAGGTTTTTAATAAGTTTAGAAACTACATTCAAACCCTTTATCTTTTACGACTTTATATTTAATCCCTTAAACTTTAATTTTTACATATAAAGTGTAAAATTAGTTTATTAATTTGAACATTTAACCCCCTCTATCTTCACTAGTTCACATTTTGTCCTCAAACTTATAAATTTATACATAAAAATATAAAATAAACTTTATAAATATATATAAATTATGAATAGCTAATTTTTTAATTTTCTACTACCTTATCACTAAACACGAAACAGCGGTCTCAATGGTACACCGTACCGGAGCGAACCGCGAATTATGTACACCGTACCGGATCGTACTGAAATGAACCTATCCCCCTCCGTACCGAATTTGTGCCATCTAGCGAATCGCGAACCCGAACCACGTACCCGAACCGAAGCGAAGCGAACCGCGAATTAGGTGACTATGATTCTGTTTATAAAATTTCAAAATTTGATATGTTTAGTGTTTCAGTATCCAGGCTGGAAGGCTTTGTTTCCAACCGAGAACAGTCGTATGAAGATCCCATTGAGGAGTAAGATAATAGTCTTTTAAAATTTAATATCAACTCTTTTGTATTCCTTTTATCGGAATACGGGCATGTGTCAAAATGGATGATTTCTAGAACGTTCTGACTGACTTCACTGCTATTACAGGCTTCTTTATGCTGTTTTTGTGGTTTCAAGTGAGAACTCAACTGTTGCTGAGCTGGCAACAACATTACAGGCAGAACTCTCTCAATTACAGGCTGCTGCATCTTTTGCTTGTAGACTAGGATGGGCAGTCAAACTAATTGACCCGGGATCTGTTCTTCTAGATCAAACTTCTAATGTTCTCAATGATGATGAAGACGGTTCTCTTGCTACTGGAAACACGTCGCTTGATCCCGGTTTATTTCAACAAGATAGTTTAGGGCCAAGCTCTGCTTATGCACGTGTGGCATTTGTGGTTGATGCTAACATAACATCGTACCTTATGATGGGCTCTGTTTCACCTGGTTAGTTTCAATTTTGTAATCTCTAATTATCGAAGTTGTTCGTTTATTACTGTTTTGCCATTGTCTTTTGCAGGCTTAAAATCTCATGCAGTAACACTGTATGAAGCTGGAAAACTAGGGTATGCTAGCATTGAAGATCTTTGCAATGATCTAAGCACATTAGAAGGAGCAAAGTTTGAAGGAGAGCTACAGGAATTTGCCAATCATGCCTTTAGCCTTCGGGTTGTTCTAAAATGTTTAACATCTGGAGGACTCTCTCCAGATGAGTTGGACACACCTGCCGTTAATTCTTCCAACAATGAAGAGGTGGTTGACATGTCACTAAAGCAAGAGTCCGATCCTGCTGGCTCGGGCCCACTTGCTTATGATTCCGATACCGCAAATGGAACTACCATTGATGTTGAAAAGGTTATTCAAAAGAAAGTGAGGCAATACCGTGTGGATATTCTGCGGTGTGAAAGTTTGGCTAATCTTCCACCAACAACACTCGAGAGTTTGTTTAAACGTGACTATGATATTATCGTGTCAATGGTTCCTCTTCCTGTTTCTTCTTTTCTACCGGGCCCCAAAGGCCCGGTTCACTTCGGCCCACCTTCACATTCCTCCATGTCACCATGGATGAATTTGGTATTATACTCAGCTGTCGGTTGTGGGCCTGTTTCAGTTGTTCTAATGAAAGGTCAATGTTTAAGATTGCTTCCTGCACCCTTGGCGGGTTGTGAGAAAGCCCTTGTATGGTCATGGGACGGGTCTACGGTTGCAGGTTTAGGGTCCAAGTTTCAAGGGAATTTAGTCAAAGGGAATATTCTCTTACATTGTATAAATTCACTTCTTAAACACACCGCCATTTTTGTACAGCCATTTAGTAGGTTTGACGTTAACGAATCTGGAAAATTGAACACCATTGATATTCCTCTTCCATTAAAGAACTCGGATGGTTTGTTTGCTGGTATAGAGAAGGAAGCATTAGGTTTAGAGCTAACCACCAATGAACTTTCGAAACTGAACTCTTTATTGAGTAATTTGGCGGATAAGTTGTCGTTATGGACTGTCGGTTATATTCGTTTGTTGAAGCTTTTTAAAGACGGAAACAAAAACGTGTTTGCGCCAGATGATGATGATGTGAACTATGAGTGGGTTCCGTTATGTGTGGAGTTCGGGATTCCGTTATTTAGTCCAAAGTTATGCAATTTTATATGTCAAAGAGTGGTTTCATCACAATTACTTCAAACGGATTCTTTTACTGAGAATCGTGATGCAATGCAAGAACTGAGACGGAGGTTACATGAAACATGTTGTGAGTATCAGTCAACTGGTTCAAGTGCAAGGATGCTTTACCAAAGGGATCGACATCAACCAAATACTCAAAAGGGTCAACTTATGACTTATGCAAGTCAAAGATGGAGCCCTCTCACGGAACCCTCTTCTCCGATAGCTGGAACAAGTGATTATCAAAGATTGAAACTTGCCAACAGGCAACGTTATCACTCTGAAATCCTCAGCTTTGATGGAAACATCTTAAGGTATGTTGTAATAATTTGTAATCATATTTATTTATTTATTTTTTTCCAAAACTCTTGAAAAATACTATGATGGTGTTGTATACTTGTATGGGTGTGTTAACGAGTTCAGCTTGTTTCATGCTCAATTTCTTCTAATGCTCAAACTCGTCAAGTGACTAGCTTTAAGCTCTAGCTCTAGCTCAGCTTGAGCTCGACTCATTTATTTATTAGTTCTTTAGTTTCTTATTTATGTATATTTATAAATATTTTTATATTACTTAAATTTTGATACATAACACTATATACATTTATTGTTTTTATCATAGTTTTATGTATAATTATATTTTTTCTTAAATATATCTTTAATATATTAAATAAAAAACTACACAAATAGTAGGTTAAACCAGCTTGATTCCAACTTTTAGCAAGCCGATTTTGAGAAACTTAGTGGCTCAGCTCTTTTACACCTCTTATCTTGATTAAACTCTCTGCACAGATCATATGCCTTGACCCCAGCTTATGAAGATGAGACCAAATTGAATGAAGAGAGTGGTAAGACAGAATCAGATGATGTCAAGGACACCGGCAAAACCATGCTGCCAGGTGTCAATCTTTTGTTTGATGGATCCGAGTTGCGTCCTTTTGACATAGGTGCTTGCCTTCAGGCCCGACAACCTGCATCTTTAATCGCTGAGGCTTCAGCAATGTCTGCTGCAATTAAATAGGAGGGGCCCCATTGTGACATTTTAGAGGCGAATTGTGTATACAAGGGTAACAAGAGTTTCTTTTTGTTGATGAGGGAGGAAATTCATCTTCTTTTCCTTCATGCTTCTTAAGCTATATCTCCGGTTTGTATCAAGTGAACGAAGACCTTAAGCCGGCTGTTGTTTTACCACATTAAAAATCTCGAAATCTAAAGTACAAGTCACTATACTGTTATTAACTGTAGGTTCTGTTTACACATACTTGAGGGATGCACCCCAAAATTGTATTTGCTTATTGCAGAGTGTTATGGGGAATATGAGAGTGGATTTATTTGTGAGAACAGGGATAAACTCGGTCTATTTTGATTATCTTTATGTATAAGTCGAACGATCATCATGATGAACATTGATTCTGATCCCCCTTTTGTGTTGTGTGTATCATTACTGTTTTAAGTAATGTTTCTGAGTTCAATGAAGAAATGCTTTTGTTCAAAATTGTTGGAAGCAGTTGCAATGTGTTTGCTTTCTCTATGTTATTTAGTCGGACAAATTACAAAAGTTGTCAACTATCTTTATACCCAATTTCAACGTATGTTCTTTGCCTTTAAAATTAATGAGTTTTGTATTTAATGTTTTAAAATCTTGCACGGTATGTCCATCGTTAACCCATTAATTTTTATAGTTAAATCAGATCATGTGCCATGTGCATTGTTTAAAAGAACATATTAGATAAAAAAAGTTAAAATTTATATATTAATATATAATTATACGAGTTAACTGTCATTTTCGTCTATGTGGTTTGTTCACTTTTGCCATTTCAGGCCAATTTTCAAAAATGCACCAGTTTCCTCTCTGACATATTGGAAACGTGTCACTTCAGTCCAAAAATTAAAACGCAGTTAAGTTAAACAGGTTAAATGAAAGATATTGTCAATTCATATATCTTTTATTTTCACCTTATTTTATAAACGGTGAGAATCAAATAGAAAGTTTATTTTGGCTGGGAAGGATATGAAGCAATAGGATTATGACATGTGGCAAAATTTAAAATAAAGAGATAGGGTATTTTAGTCATTCGTATCATTTCTTCTTCCTTCTTCTCCCCAGTAACTTCAAAACCCACCATTTTCAAAACCCACCATCTTCAACCTTTTCTTCACTTACTATCTCAATAATCACTGCATTATAGTGCGATTTTCGTCATCAATCAATGATTCAAACACCCGATCAACGTGTTCTTCAGCTTTTTTTTGAAGAAAACCCAGTTTAATTTCATTCAAAATCTCGTTTTTTCCCGTGATTTTGAAGATAATCACTCGATCCGTTCGATTCGATCGCTGATAAGTGTTTCTATCATTCAAATTTTGTAGGATCGTTTTCACGACCAAACGAGTCGTTCAGAAGAGTTTTTGCTCAATACGAAAGGCGGAAACAGACGTATCGAGGTGATTCAGCTTGCAATTCACTTTAAACTGTCTTTTGATTGATATAACAACGTTTTACAGCGAGTAGACACTTCGGCAGCAGTTCGGTACTGAAACCGGAAAAGTCACAAATGAAATGGCACAACAGGTATTTATAGGCCAGCCTATTTCGTGCGAAACCAACTCACACGAAACCAAGTTCATACGAAATAGCTATTTCGTACGAAATCACCAGTTGATTTCGTGCGAAATACCCTATTCCTATTTCGTACGAAACACCCACTTCTCACATTTTCTCAAATAACGTGCCCTGATCTATCTATTCTAATACAAGACTCGATACAAGACGAAGTCGACAGACGTATGCACCAACAGACTCCCCCTCGGATGTTGACGAAGTCTTCAGTGTCGAGTCTTCAATCTTCAATCTTTATCAGTCTTCTCGAACTCTTCCAAAGTATCTGACAATGTAAAGCATCCTCAATCTCTGTCTTCTTTTCATCTCCAGGATCTCCACCTGGCTCTTATCTCACTCTAATTCTCTTTATCAGATCTCTTGATTCCTTAAGTTCATCAGCATCAACAGCTAGCATGAACTTCAGTTCCTGAATCAGAACTTGGCTCTCATAGAATCAAGATTGTAAACTGGTTTACATTCTGCTTAGGATCAGAAACCTGACTAACCTGCACACATCTCTACCCAAAAATAAATTTCACAAATTTACAATTTGACAAATTTATTCTCTGCTTACCACTTATAGACACAAACTTAAAACATCATTTGCAAGTATCGTACAAAATGATTTAACATTTTTAATCTTAGATGATCACTTGTAAGAAAAACTATTTCAAACACACTCTCCCAAACCTGTCCATCATGTTTAGCACTCGGAATTTTGAAAATTAGCTCTCCAACATCAGTTGTCGAAAATCTTTTTGATTTTTCAAAAAAATTATGCTAAAACACACTGAAAATCTTTTTGGATTTTTGAAAAAAAAAATATTTACAAACAATATTTTTTGTGAGTTTGTGTAAGAGGATCATATCAGTATTTGAGACACATCACCAACACCGTTAAGCTTTAAACATTTTAAGTTCTAAACGATTCACTTAGATTGTCAGTATACTGATCCACTTAAATTTTCACACAAAGTTCAACTGTTTCGAGATACGAGATTAATGTTTTAAGCACTTGAACTTATACGCGTGTCCCACCTCAGAATATACTCCCGTATCCAGATCCCAATATTCAGTCTTACAGGTGAGTATACCTAGATGATATCTGTAAAGGGTTAAATGCGAGGGCTATGAGAGCTCAGGCTACTGCTTCCGTAAAATCAGAGAGATGATGGCTTCGACTTTAGGTGTGTTCCCTTTAGAGAATCTTTTCTTCAACAGCACATGATTAGCATTTTTCAATGTTTCATCATTTTTTGTACTGAGGGTGATGCTATATTTCAAGCAAGCGTAAAGTATTATACGGGGACTAGGCCATTGCTTCCGCAAAATCAGAAGTCCCGGGATAATACCCCAGATATCACTGAGTATAAAGACCTAGTATCTCAGAAAGAGGGACCTTTCAAACAAGATTTCGGGAGTTACCCATATATCCGAGAGATGTTCCCCACGTGATAAGTAAGTTTGAAATTTAGGTTTATATCTCGACACAATCTACTAAATGTGCAAAAACCTACTGGCACATCATTAGTGAGACCGTTTATCACATTTTAACTCTCCAATTCTTTAGCATGCTGTGATAGTCCACTGATATACTATCATTTCCTCTTTTTCACAACAAAACTCGTTTTTGATTTTATCATGTTTTTTACTTTTTCAAATTTTCTAATGTTTTTGGATTTTCTGAAATTTCTTACTCCCCCTAAAATGCAAAAACATTTAAAAGAAATATTTGAAAACAAATTGTACAAATAAACTGACAAACTGATTCGAATTGCTTCAATTCTCCATCCACTTGGCATAAACAATCAAAACTCCCCCTTACAACAAACTATTTTCCCATTATGATTTCAAAACACTTAAGTTTGTTTTAATCAAATGGTTTTTCCGGAAAATTAGTTTTGTTGAAATCATAAAACCACTTGTAGGTTAGGGGATCAATTCATCACCTTGTTCTTTCATTCAGACAACAAATACCACTTGTAGAAAATCAAGTACAACTTAATGTCCCTGATTTACCACTTGTAGGTTAAAATCCTTTTCCAACCACTTGAAAGTTCACAAACACAAGATTTAATAAATATGCCGATACCTGCTTCACACTTACCAACCTGGAAGCTCCGGCAAGTCATACTTTTCACTTATGAAATACAGACATCCAAGCATGACCAAACTTGGATGTGACCTCTTCAGTTTCACTCGGGGTGTACGTTGCTTTCTTTGTTTCATAAAAATCTTTTACCCCTTTTACCTTCTCGTCGACCATCTTACCAAAAATCTTTTTCACATTTCCATTAAAAACTTTTTCGACATCAAATTCTTTCTTCTCAGAATAGAATTGATTCGATATCTCAACTTTACCAACTTTTTGTTTAAAATTTTCAGCACGCAATGGTGGAAAATTGACATCATCCATTGGCGGTACTGATGTTTCAATTTTTAGTTCAATTTGTGGCTCCTCTGACTTTGACGAGTCAGATTCATCGCCAGATTTCACATCAGATTTCTTAACAACCCACTTTTGGTTGTCAAGATTCACTCTTCTCTTGTAAAATCTTTTTGAACATTCACCAATCTCATATGTTGAGTTTTTAAACACTTTGAATTTTTCAGTTGGTGGTTCAGTTTTGTCAACAATTTTCTCTTTGAGTTTAGAAACAACTTCCTGTTTTGTGTTGGTAGCCATTGGACAATTCCAGGCGATGTGACCAACTCCTTGACATTTATAACAGGTTCTTGTCTCCTTTCTCTGATAAGCTCCATTCTTTTCAATTTTTTGTTTTTCAGCAAAGAACTCTTTGTTTGACTGCTTCCAGAATGAGCTCTTTTGTTCTTCTTCTGAACTTGTCCCTGAAACAAATACAGTTTTTGGTTTATCATTTTTATAATTTTTATGATTTTTCGGTGGAATAAAACCAAGTCCTTTCTTTTTGAAATTACTGTTATGGTTTGGTTTCTTTTGATAACCTGAACCAGAACTGTAACCCTTTTTCTTATTTAAACGTTGTTGAATTCTTGAGGTGTAAAGTTTAGGTTTTTCAGAAAGATTTACATCTTTTATTTCAGAAATATTAATTTCTGTTAATTTGAAAACCTTTTTGATCATTTCTGGTTTAACACCTCTTATTGGAAATTCTTCATCAGAATATAATTTGTCTGAATCACTCAAAGTATATGCCACTTTGATTGGTTCGTCATTCAAATTAGATTTTGATAACAGAAACTCTTTATTGTAAACCCTTTTGACCGACGACTTTGGACTGTCAACTGATGATGAACTCGAACTTTTGGATTCGGACTTTGACTCTGACTCCTCATCTTTATCCAACACCTGATCGACCACTTTCTTTATTAATTCAGACTCATGATCAGTGTCAGACGATGTGAACGTGACGTCAATGTTTTCTGGTAAATCATCAGTTGTTTCAGACTTTAACTTTATATTGACAGCCTTTTTGACTTGTTCCTCATTTGGTTTTCTGGGAGAATAACCTTCCCAAATCGGAGGCGGACACTTGTTATAATTTGCACTTTGTTTCTTACCAGTATCCTTCTCTTCAGGCTTCTTGTCTTGAAATGCTTCAAAACCTGCAACAGTTGGATAAATTCTATCAATCAAATAATCAGAACTAGAATAACTTTGCAGTAAACATCTGATTTCGTTTTCAATCCTTTCTGTCTCCAACTCTTGCTTCAGTTTAGCACATTCTTCAATGTAATGATTAATAGCTTTCTGCTTTGTCATCATCACTGCATTCATCATGGTTAAAGCGTCTTCTCTTTCAGAATTTGTCTTCTGAAGACCATTCACTGTTCTGTTCAAAACGTCATATGATTCTTTCACATAATTGAGATTGAACAATAAATTTTCTTTCATCTTATCTTGCTCACTCAATTTCTCATCTTTCTCCTTACACTGCTTGCATGACTCCAAACACTTTAAGCAAGGTTTTATGACTTCAACAATCTTTTCCACTTCGATAATCTTTTCAACTTCAACTACTTTCTCAACTTCAACTGCCTGCTCAGTAGCTTTATCCTTTTCACTTTGTTCAAAACTCTCTTCCTGAACAACACTCTCACTTTTCACCTTTTTCTTTTCTTTAGCTGCTTGTTTCTCCTTCAGCTTCTCCACTCTATCTGCAAAATAAAATTGAAAACTTTCAGGAGATAAATGAGTTTTTGCAATATTAATATGCATTTCTTCCTCATCATCACTGTCATCATTTGATGATTGATCAAACACTTGTGTCTGTTCTGAACTATCATCTGAAGAACTAAATTCATTATCTTGATTCTTCTCATTATCAGCAAACACTTTCATCCATTCTTTCATCAAATCTGGCTCTTGAACTATTTGTGCAATGAGAGCTACTACTTTTGAATCAGGTGGTATGTATTTGTCCCAACTGAAACCTTCTGCCACTTTTTCATCATCTTGATCAATTATGCCAAAATAAGCTTTCTTATTTGCTTCTTCAATCATTTTAGCATGTGCAGTTTGTGGTTCTTTTTGTTGATACGGTTGATGAGCAACTTGTTGATATATAGCTTTCCGATAATAATCATTACTACCAAAAGGATTCTGTACTCCACTAGCTTCTCGATTTTTACATTCCCTCTTGAAATGTCCTTTCTCCCTGCATCGAAAACAAGTAACTTTAGATTTATCAAAACCCAAAGTAGAAACATTAGCATCTCTGAAATCATCTCTTCCTATAATCATCTTGAATTTTTCAGCTCTTCTCAAGACACTAGCTAAACACCATTTAATGTCCATCAGCTCCATTTCCTCAGCATCGATCTGATCGTAATCCTCTTTTGTCAGCATGGGATTTCCGATCCTTCCAGCAACCAATCCTTCATATGATTCTAACACAGTAGCAAGTAATGACATGTGACCTTTAGCAACCTCTTCAGAGAAATTTTGACCATTCTGAAGATGCAACGCGATGTTGCAATGTAAAACATGACCATTCCCGCTATTTTAGCTTTGGAACTGATGACTTGAGGTTGAACTTTTTGGATTAACACTCGGGTATGAAGAAAATCCACTATTGCTGTTTGAACTTTGATTGATTGATCCAGATGAGTTTTCTGCACTGAAAGCAGTTTGGATTTTCGGACTTACTTCGACATTCTGAACACTCCCTTTGAAGTACATCTTAACATCTTGTTGTGCATTTGGATTACTCATTCTAGCAATCTTTTGTTGCTCAAGATCTTGTCCTTCAATCTTTTCAATGAACTGAGAAATTGTCAAACCATCATATTCTCCAGTATTCTTTAATATCATCAAAAATGTACCCCATTCTTTCTGAGGTAAAGCATCAGCTAATTTGTCAACCCATTCCTCACGATCTTTGTTGATATCTAACAATGACATTGACCGTACTAAGTGACAATATCTTTCAATCAATTTCTTTGTATCTTCTCCCGGCAAACTTGTAAATAAATCAAATTCTTTCTTTAACAATGATTTTTTACTCTTGATCATCTTCTCACTTCCTTCAAACTTTATTCGAAGTGCTTCCCAAATTGAACGTGAAGTTTTATCATGTTGAAGCAATATGAATATGTCTTCTTTAATAGCTTGCTGAAGTAAACTAATCATCATCTTTTCTGCTTTGTACATGTCTCGTTCTTTATCTGTAAATTCAAAAATTTTCTTTTCAACTCCCAAGTCTGTACGTGGTAGTACATACTTTTTCTCAACACACTCCCAAGATCTCAAATGATTTGCTTGAACCCAGTTTTCAAACCGATCTTTCCAATCATAATACTCCTCAATTCCCATTAGCTTCAGGGGTTTTTGTAAAGTTCCAGTCTCATTTTCCATGTTCATGCTTTGAGCAATGGCAGTAGGAGTACTCGGGGCAGTAGCAAACGAGTTATAAAATTCCTCTTCCATGATTCGGTAAACTTTTTCACAAAACAGTCACTTTCAAACGAAATCAGATTTCAAAAAAATACACTCTTCAAGCGAAATACCTTGTTCAAACGAAATGACCTGCAAGACAACTTCAAACGAAATCAATTCACATGAAATAAGATGCTTTCGTACGAAATAGATGATTTCGTACGAAATAACAGAATTTTCAAGCGAAATGAAGTGGTTTCGTACGAAATAGGTGATTTCGTGCGAAATACAACACACTTTCAAACGAAATAACAATCTGGTGCGAAATAGGTCTATTTCGTGCGAAATACCAAAAGCTATTTCGTGCGAAATACTGCTGATGTCATCATCTCGAACTGTTTTTGTCAAAATTGATCAGGTTTTAGTCCGATTTTAGGTCCAATTCTTTCAAGGTTTGTTAAAACACAGTTTCGCATATAATGTGAGAAATTCAAGTCATTTTAACCGTGAAATCAAGTTTAATTTTGAAAAGAAGGTGTAGAAAAAAGATTTTTGAGCTGAATTGGTAAGAACTCTTCCTCCTGAGCTCTGATACCACTTGTAGGATCGTTTTCACGACCAAACGAGTCGTTCAGAAGAGTTTTTGCTCAATACGAAAGGCGGAAACAGACGTATCGAGGTGATTCAGCTTGCAATTCACTTTAAACTGTCTTTTGATTGATATAACAACGTTTTACAGCGAGTAGACACTTCGGCAGCAGTTTGGTACTGAAACCGAAAAAGTCACAAATGAAATGGCACAACAGGTATTTATAGGCCAGCCTATTTCGTGTGAAACCAACTCACACGAAACCAAGTTCATACGAAATAGCTATTTCGTACGAAATCACCAGTTGATTTCGTGCGAAATACCCTATTCCTATTTCGTACGAAACACCCACTTCTCACATTTTCTCAAATAACGTGCCCTGATCTATCTATTCTAATACAAGACTCGATACAAGACGAAGTCGACAGGCGTATGCACCAACAAATTTCGTCAATCGTTGAAGAAATCGGCTTCGATCCATGTAAGAAATTCTTTAATTTCATTTTTACGATCTGGGTTTTTGATTTAGTCATTGCGTTTTACGATCTTGGCGGGGGTCCGGGGGCAGCGCCCCTGGTAGTAGGGTCCAAGGGGCGGCAGCCCCTGGCAGGGTCCAAGGGGCAGAGCCCCTGGCTGGGGTCGAGCTTTATGCCTCTGGAAAACTGCATTCGTAGACAGTTTTATGCCATTGCATTTTAGAACTGCATTCCTGGTTCAGACAATTCACAGACAGAACTATTGTCCTTGTTCAATGCGTTTTAGAGAGAACACTTTCTTTGGTGTTTTTATGCCATTGCGTTTTAGAGTAAGACATTTTTACGTGTTTTCTGGCCATTGCGTTTTAGAAAAACACATTTTTGAAGTGTTTATAGTCATTGCGTTTTAGAAAAACAAAATTTTGAAGTGTTTTTAGTCATTGTGTTTTAGGTATAGCACATTTTTAGGTGTTTTCAGTCCATTGCGTTTTAGAGAGAACACTTTCTTTTGTTTTTTTAGGCCATTGCGTTTTAGAAATGAGACATTTTTAAGTGTTTTCTGGCCATTGCATTTTATAAATAAGACATTTCTTTGTGTTTTTTGTGCATTGCGTTTTAGGTAAAAACACATTTTTATGTGTTTTCAGTCCATTGCGTTTTAGAAAACAGACATTTTAAGTGTTTTCTGGCCATTTTGTTTTAGAAATAAGACATTTGTTTGTATTTTTGGTGCATTGTGTTTTAGGTAAAACACATTTTTATGTATTTTCAGTCCATTGCGTTTTAGAAAGTACACTTTCTTTTGTGTTTTTAGGCTATTGCGTTTTAGAAATAAGACATTTCTTTGTGTTTTTGGTGCATTGCGTTTTAGAAAAATGTCATTTTTTAGGTTTTTTTTTCCATTGCGTTTTACGCAACTGGGTTTTTTCCATTGCGTTTTACGCAACTGGGTTTTCGAAATTTTTTTTCGAAAATATAGCAATAGTATACTCGTTTTAAAGATAAAAAAACGCTCATTTTTTGGTGCAATTTTTATAAAAAAATTGTCACGGCCCCCGACCCGGTTTGACCCGGTTTAGGAGCCGCGGGACAGAAAATCCCGTGGTATTTATTTAATTTAAGTTGACAGCGGAAGACTTTATCAGGATCTTTTTAAAACTGAAATTTCCCGTGGTATTTATTTAATTTATGTGTGTTTTTGTAGTAATCAGGTAATATCTCAACGTACGTTTTGAATTTCTACGTCGAACCAACGCAAAATGTCAAGTCCCAAGCCCCTATATTTATACTTAAAATTTATCCCTCTCGCGTGTCGCGAGAGGTCCTCTTGTGCGCGTCGCGTGGCGCGAGGGACACCCTACTACCATAGGGTAGCCTCGTGTCCAGGTAGCTCAGGTGAGTTGGTCACTCGTTAATTTTCGAATCACACGTAAAACTGTTTGGATATTATCAACTAGGGTTTACCCCCCCCCCCTGAGTTTTAGGGGCCCTGATCATGTTTCCGATTGTTCTGAAAATTTTAGGGTTTATGCAGAATCACTTGGGTGTCTTAATTAGGGTTTCCTATTGGACAAATTAAAATAATAAATAGGACTTTTGATGAGAGTTGTTACATCCTCCCCACCTTAATAAAAATCTCGTCCTCGAGGTTCACCGGAACAAGTAAGGATACTTTCGCTTCATCTCTGATTCCAGCTCCCACGTATATTCAGGTCCTCTCTTTGAATCCCACTTGACTTTTACAAGTACTAACCGTTTGTGTTTGAGAAATTTCACCTTTCTGTCTTCTATCTGAAGAGGTTTCTCAACAAATTTTAACTTTTCGTTTACCTCTATATCTTGGAGAGGTACTACCAAAGATTCGTCTGATAGGCATTTCTTGAGGTTGGATACATGAAATACGTCATGTACTCCAGCTAACTCTTCTGGTAGTTGTAAACGATAAGCAACTGGTCCTATACGTTGGATTACTGAAAATGGTCCTACGTATCGTGGACTTAGCTTTCCTTTCTTACCGAATCGAACTATTCCTTTCCAAGGAGAAACTTTCAATAATACTTTGTCTCCTACTTGGAATTCCAACGGCTTCCGTCTATTGTCTGCATAACTCTTTTGACGATCTCGAGCAGTCTTTAATCTTTCCTTGATTTGAGTAATTTTGTCGGTAGTCTCTTGTACTATTTCAGGACCTGACAATTGACTTTCTCCTATTTCTGCCCAGCATACTGGAGTTCTACACTTACGTCCGTATAGTGCTTCGAATGGGGCAGCTTCAATGCTTGAATGATAACTATTATTATAGGAGAATTCAATTAAAGGTAGGTGGTTGTCCCAATTTCCACCGAAATCTATTACACATGCTCGGAGCATGTCTTCTAGGGTTTGTATCGTCCTTTCACTTTGTCCGTCTGTTTGTGGATGATATGCAGTACTTAAATTAAGTCGGGTTCCCATTGCTTCTTGGAAACTAGTCCAGAAATGGGAAGTGAAACGACTATCCCTATCCGATACAATGAAGAGTGGAACTCCATGTAAGGATACAACTTCATCTACATACAACTTTGCCAACTTTTCCATGCTAAAGGTTTCTTTCATAGGTAGAAAGTGAGCTGATTTGTTTATCGATCCACAATTACCCAAATCGCGTTATTACCTTTTCTGGTTTTAGGCAACTTAGTAACAAAATCCATTGTTATGAGTTCCCATTTCCATACAGGCATTTCTAATTGTTGTAGTAGACCTGAAGGTTTCTGGTGTTCTGCCTTAATTTGTGAACAAGTAAGACACTTAGAAACATATTTAGCTATGTCCTTTTTCATTCCTATCCACCAGAAATTATTTCTTAAATCTTGGTACATCTTATTGTTACCAGGATGCATGGTATACCTAGATTTATGAGCTTCTTCTAGAATCTTATCTCTTAAATCTCCTTGTTTAGGTACCCAAATTCTTTTCTTATGGAATCTCCAAATTCCATCATTTCCTTGCTCTAATTCTTTTATTCGTCCCTTCATTCCTTCAGCAGCATCCTCTATTGCTATCTCTTGAACATTCTTCAGTTGTTCCATTAAATCTAATTGTAGATTTAATCTAAGAGCACGAACCCGTCGTTGTTTCTCATGATACTTACGACTTAAGGCATCTGCAACTACATTTGCCTTCCCTTCGTGATATTGAATATCACAGTCGTAGTCACTTAGGATTTCCATCCATCTCCTTTGCCTCATGTTCAACTCTTTTTGCCCAAATATGTACCTTAAACTCTTATGATCTGTATAGACAGTAAACTTACTTCCATACAGATAATGTCTCCAAATTTTAAGGGCAAAAATTATGGCTCCTAATTCTAAATCATGAGTCGTATAGTTCTCCTCGTGCTTTTTCAATTGTCTTGAAGCATAAGCAATTACCTTCTTGCGTTGCATCAACACACATCCAAATCCTAGTTTTGAAGCATCACAATATACTTCAAAATCTTCAGTCCCTTCTGGTAATGCTAAGATTGGGGCATTTGTTAACTTATGCTTTAGAATCTTAAAAGCTTCTTCTTGCTTAGGTCCCCATTCAAACTTAATTGCTTTACAGGTTAGCTTAGTTAATGGTACAGCTATTTTGGAAAAATCCTTAATAAACCGTCTATAATATCCGACTAAACCTATAAAACTTCTAATTTCCATAGCTGATTGCGGAACCTTCCATTTAGTGATTGCCTCTATCTTAGCAGGATCTACATGAATACCTTCGTGATTCACCATGTGTCCTAGGAATTGCACTTCTTGCAGCCAAAATTCACACTTCGAGAATTTGGCATAAAGCTTTTCTTTTCTTAACAAAGTTAAGAGTGCATGCAAGTGCTGACAGTGCTCTTCCTGATTCTTGGAATAAATAAGTATATCGTCAATGAAGACAATTACAAATTTATCCAAATACAGTTTACAGATTCTATTCATCATATCCATAAATGCTGCAGGAGCATTTGTTAAACCAAAGGGCATGACTGTAAACTCGTAATGACCATACCTAGTTCTGAAAGCAGTTTTAGGTATGTCTTCTTCTTGTACCTTCAATTGATGATATCCAGAGCGTAAGTCGATTTTAGAAAAATATCTAGCTCCTTGAAGTTGATCGAAAAGATCATCAATCCTAGGTAATGGGTATCGATTCTTAATTGTAACTTTATTCAATTCTCTATAATCAATACACATTCTCATCGAACCATCCTTTTTCTTCACAAACAATACTGGTGCTCCCCACGGGGATGAACTAGGTTGTATGAAACCTTTACTTAGTAATTCATCTAATTGCTTTTTCAACTCTAACATTTCTGTGGGTGCTAACCGATAAGGTGCCTTGGCTATCGGTGTAGTTCCAGGAATTAGATGAATTCGAAATTCTACTTCCCTATCTGGTGGTAATCCTGGTAATTCTTCTGGGAATACATCTAGGTATTCTGAGACTACAGGAATCTCCTTAAGTTCTTTACCCTTAGTACTAATGATTACTGAAATCATATATACTATTCCTTGCTTTCGTTCATAACTAGCAACTTTCATTACTGATATGAACTTCATGGGTTTACGTGGTTTATCTCCTGTAATCATGATTACTTCCCCAGTAGGTGCCCGAATTTCTATAGAGTTTTTATCACATAGGATTCGAGCATGGTTGGCTACTAACCAATCCATTCCTAATACAACATCGAATTCGGCTAATTTCATAGGTAATAGGTTTGCATGAAATTTATAACCTGAAAGTTCTATTTCTACATTTTGCAAAACCTTATCTATTTTAACTGAATTCCCATCTGCCGTTTCAACTGTAAAAATTTGCCTAATGTTGGTTAAAGGTAAGTTAAGAGCTTGGCAGAATGAAGTATTAATAAAACTTTGGTTTGCACCAGAGTCAAATAATACTTTTGCATACACGTTGTGAACTAAGAACGTACCAGCTATCACATCAGGGATTAGCTCGGCCTCCTGAGTTGTCAACTGGAAGGCTCGAACATTTTTCTTGGTAGCTCCATCAGCTGGCTTGGCTTTATTGTCTGCTAGTTTAACCAATTTAGGACATTCTGTTTTGAAATGCCCAGCTTCTCCACAATTATAGCAGATCCTTGTTTTCTTTCAGCAGTCTTCTTCACGATGTCCTACCATTTTGCAAAAATTGCAGGTTACATTACATCTTCCATAATGTTTCTTTTTGCAATTCCTACAGAACGGCAGAGTTGAGGATTGCCCTGTTCCTCTTCTCTTGAAGCTGCTATTATTACCCGTACGAAATCCTTGAGTAATTTTCTGAGCCAGTTCCTTTTTCCTGTTTTCATCTCTTGTGCGCACCAGTTCGTCAGTTAGGGTGTTAGCTAATTCCACTGCATCGTCAATAGTACGAGGTCTCGCAGCTTTAACTATATTGCGGATTTCGCCAATCAATCCCCAAATATAGCAAGAAATGAGTACCGGTTCTGGCGAAGCCAGTGTTGGTACCACTCTAGCATATTCAAAGAATGTCGAAGTATACCCGCGACAATCTACACCCATCATTCGATGATTTAGGAACTTATTTGCCATTTGATCTTTTTCGTATTCGGGACAGAATTTTCTTTCTATTAAATGCTTAAATTCTTCCCAACTCATGGCGTAGGCCATAATTCTTCCTTTGGCTTGAAGTACTGTATTCCACCATTCTAGCGCCCCTTCTTTGAAAAGATTTGAAGCGTACATGACCTTGTCGTCCTTGGCACATTTACTTATTGTAATTACTGCCTCGGTTTTCTCTAACCAACGCAGTGCCGTAGTCGCTCCTTCATTGCCTGAAAACTCAAATGGTTTACAAGCAAGAAATTCTTTGTAAGTGCAACCAGGCGTTGCAGCTTTCATTTTCTTAGGGAGCGGAGCCTGCCGTGGATCATTATCGTGATTAGTATGATTACCGCCTCCGTTTACGCTATTACTGAAGTTATCTTCAAAAATACGTTTGCTAGGAATGATTTGTTGAGGTTCAACAGGTTTCTGGGCAGCAGCAAGGATTGCTGGAATAGCATTGGCTATCCCTTGAGCAACGATATTTTATATATCTTGCCTAGTCATAAATTGATTCTCCGGGTGTTGCTCAGATTGGTTAACCTCGTTAACTGGTTCATTATTAGCGTTTTCCATCTGATAATTAATTTATATAAATTATTAGTATAAAATAATTAATAGCTATACACAAATAATCACAAAATTTCATAACACATGGATAGCCAAAATTATCGATTTCTCGATTCCCATTTTATATATTATAATATGCATCAATACACATCATTATCTTATAAAGTTTTATTTGTAGTTATTTTACAAGATTATAGTTTACTTTTATTATTACACAACCACAGTTTCATAACCCTTACTATCCCTCGTCAGTTGATATTTCAGTAACGAAGTTCCCTCTCGTCGTATTTCCAGGAGATCTATTCTCCTACTTCCCTGATCCTATTTCCTGCATCCACCAGCTCATCGCCAAAGTGGCGGTGTTCAGCTAGATTTTCATTGCTCATTGGTGGGTTTGGTATAGGTTCCGGGTCGAACTGAGGGAGAAAGGTATAAGGATTGTTGAGCAGATTTTGAAACGGCCAGTCATTAGTCCACCACTCGTCCATTCCTAGAGGTTGGGTGTGGATTATAGGTTCTGGGATTGTTGGTTCCAAGTTTATTGGAAGTTGATTTTCAGCAGGATAAGGATAGAGGTTATTATTAATAGGCCTGATGATATCACAGCTCTCTAATGCACGATCCAATTCCTCCTGAAATGGCAACTCCTCAATTTGCCTAGAGCTTTCCCCAACTTCCATCTTTGTTTGCCTAGAACCTTCCCCAATCTCCATTTCTATCTGCCTAGAACCTTCCCCGATTTCAATACTCTTTCCTTTGTCTATGGGATTTTCTATTTTTGGAATCTTCCTAGTTGTGGGTTTCCTCCCGCGCACACGCCTCCATCCTACAAATCTTCTCCTTTTCTTAGGCTTGGGTTTCTCCGGAGGTGGAGCGTTGAATTCCATAGGTTCCTCTACATCGGCTATGTAACCCGTAAAGTCTCTAGAAACTTCTATTTTCACTGGATAAAGGTTGAGATTCTGAAGGGCTTCAGATAACTCATTCATGCTGTTTAGTATATATGAAAAATACACATAAAAAAACTAAATTAAAGTTTATAATAAAATTTCATAGATAACCTTTAAATATTATTGCATATCGTGTGACTAATTTAATACAAAGGACAACTGACAACTAAAACATATCAGGGTTTACTGTAACTGATTTATTTACTGGGTAAAATTTCTGGCTTGTAGGTGATAAGGTTGCTAAAACTTAAGTCAGAATATTTAAAGATTTGCATTTACTGCTACAGTGGCTAGCATATAGAGATCTGCCCATTTTTCATCTAACTTGTCTTCCCATGGTGGGTTACTATCTAGTTCTTGGGTTTTCTGATTAACTCTCTTTTCTTTTGGTTGTGATTTCTTTATTTTCTCCTGACTTTTCTTAATAATCAAACTTCTTTTATTAGGATAAAGTGGTTCCTCATATTGTGCCTTTCGAACAAATATTCCCTCCTCAGTATCTACTGAGAATCTTGAGGATTTTGTTTGGGATGAACTTCCCTTCTCTTTTGGTGAACTATCTAATTTAAGATAGATGTTCGAAAGCTTTTGCTTACCCATACTGTAATTAACAATTAATCAGTTAATAAAACACATAATCACAAAATAGTAATCAGGAAAAATTAAGTATTTTAAATACTTAATAGGCTTAAATCAGTGGCTCTGATACCACCTTTTTCTGTCACGGCCCCCGACCCGGTTTGACCCGGTTCAGGAGCCGCGGGACAGAAAATCCCGTGGTATTTATTTAATTTAAGTTGACAGCGGAAGACTTTATCAGGATCTTTTTAAAACTGAAATTTCCCGATTATTTTATTTCACAATTCGGGATAAAACCCCGGTAATTTACAATCATAAGATTTCACTGAGAAATCTTTATTTTACAAAACATGTTTCTTTATTTTTATTGAGCCACTCTCTTAAGCTTGTAGTGCTTCGCGGCACTTTTCCTGGATCACAACAGATCACCTGAAACATGTTTGAAAAAGGTTTTGTCAGCGGGAAATACTGGTGAATCATTCTTTTTACTAAAACGACGCGTTTGTTATAATTTACAGTATTAAGAGCGATTACAATGTTTCCATATATCAACCAACTACCCACAGTATTTGTCACTCGACCATCCATTGGTAACCTCAGAGTCCAATGGTGTCTGTGACTATGGTCATATCACCCCTTGGCTAACTCGTTGTCCAATGGTGAAGTTTATCAAGTAATGTATACAAAACCCCACATACCGGCTGTAATTTGGTGATTACAAAGACTTAATCCCTGTAATTATAACCTTGAAAATAACATGCTTTTGAAATCAAATTTTATAAAAAAGAGAATGACTCACATTGCAGATTTAACACGGGTAGAGTCTAGCTTATTGATTAGCCTTGTTAACCTAGTTTAAATAACAATGCACACAAAACTAGGTTAGTAACTAATACAGCATTTACGATAACTCACGAGATTAAAACCCTCAGAACGAATGACAAAGTGCGATACTTAAACATCCATCGTATTCACGACGAATGACAAAGTATAACCCTAATGTGGGCAGCACTTAAACATCCATTGGATTGATTTCTATCGATCGGACTTTAAATCGTAGTAGCGATCGAGTTATTACCCTGTATTGCGGCAGCGTTTCGTGATTTATGTGTGTTTTTGTAGTAATCAGGTAATATCTCAACGTACGTTTTGAATTTCTACGTCGAACCAACGCAAAATGTCAAGTCCCAAGCCCCTGTATTTATACTTAAAATTTATCCCTCTCGCGTGTCGCGAGAGGTCCTCTTGTGCGCGTCGCGTGGCGCGAGGGACACCCTACTACCATAGGGTAGCCTCGTGTCCAGGTAGCTCAGGTGAGTTGGTCGCTCGTTAATTTTCGAATCACACGTAAAACTGTTTGGATATTATCAACTAGGGTTTACCCCCCCCCCCCCCTGAGTTTTAGGGGCCCTGATCCTGTTTCCGATTGTTCTGAAAATTTTAGGGTTTATGCAGAATCACTTGGGTGTCTTAATTAGGGTTTCCTATTGGACAAATTAAAATAATAAATAGGACTTTTGATGAGAGTTGTTACAAAAATAATGTCGTATGAAAGAGTTATTAACGTTTAAAAAATGGGGGGGAATTGGAGGAGAGAGAAACTATTGTATTGGATTGACTAGAATCCCCTAGACAAACCCACGCACCTCCTTTTTTTCCTTCAATTTCACTCATTTAATCTGAGCCCTTGATTAAATAAATGGATGGTCAAGATTACTTCCTAGGCTTCCTACCCAAATAAACTTCCTATTATATTCTAACCCATTTTATAAATTGACAATAATACCCTTCATTTAACATGTCTGACTTAACTGGGTTTTAATTTTTGGACCGAAGTGGCACATTTCCTCCACCCCCAGCTCAAGCTACCTCGACATGGTATTTCCCAGAAATTCCTCCCCTTGATTCTATATGAATGAACCCACTTGACCCAAAGAGAATCTCGCTTAACAAGAATACTCCATATATGAGTCGCTAGAAGAGTCTTGTTAACATCGGTAAGCCGTCTAATCCCCAAACCTCCCTCGGGTTTAGGAAGACAAACCTTATCCCAAGCAACTTTTGGCTTGACAATCTGATTTGGTCCCCCACTCCAAAGAAAATTTCGCATTCTTTTTTCAACATCACTAATGATTCGAGCTGGAAGCATGAACACAGAAGCCCAGTAGATATGCATTGCTGAGATGACCGAATTAATCGGTTGGAGTCTCCCCGCAAAAGATAAAGACTTCGTCATCCAGTTATCTATCATTTTATCCACTCGATCCACTAGCACCCTACAATCTTTATACATCAGCTTTGAAGATATTAAAGGGACACCTAGATACCGAATAGGAAGTTCTCCCTCCTTAAAAGGCATGAGATTAAGGATTTCCTGTTTTTCTAGCTGCGACACGCCACCAAAATACACCGTGCTCTTGGCTAAGTTTGGCGTTAAACCTGAGACACGAGTGAACAGATTTAACGCGTCCTTCATGATCTTAACTGAGACCGAGTCCGCATTGACGAACAAAAATAAGTCATCCGCAAAAGATACATTGATAATATTCTGTTGTTTGCAGTGGGCATGATATCTGAATGCCGGATTTACTTCCGCCGCTTGATGCAAAAGCAAAGAGAGGATTTCCATAACTAACGTGAAAAGATATGGGGACAAGGGATCTCCTTGTCTTAATCCCCTTTTTCCTTTGAAATATCTGCTCAGGTTTCCATTGATGCTTAGCGAGTACGACACAATGGTCACGCAAGTCATGATCCAATCAACCATTTTTTGGGGGAATCCAAAACCAAGAAGGATAGTTCTAAGAAATGACCAGCTAACCGTATCATAAGCTTTCTGAATGTCAATTTTAAAAGCACACCTTGGTTTGCCTCGTCGGGTCAAAATATAATTTCGACACTTTGACGAGGGTACACTAGAGTTTGAATTGAAAATTTACCATTTAGATGTGAATTTCACTCCTAGCTAAATGGCGAAATTTCGTGCAAAAATAAGAATAAGCGGAATGAGAGTCGTTCACCAAATTGTGGGTTTCACGCCTATTTTGGTAAACTCATCTCTTTTGTATAAAGAGTGTCTTCAAGTCTTCAAGTGTATTGTGTAAAATGTCTTAGAAAAGACATTATGTAAACATGAAGACCAAAGAGAACAGAAAGAAGCAAAGTAGGAAGAATAACATTTTAAGCAAGAATCAAGAATGGTCAAAATATGGTTCCTGCTATAGACTAGGTCGAACATGGCAATTCTACCTAATTCCCTATATTTATGGCTCTGATACCAATCTGTCACACCCCAACCAATGGCGGAATCATCGGAGTGGGACTAGTTCGAGATTGTAAGATACTTCATAACACTATTTATGACAATATTTAATTCAACCGATTTCATTTCTTAATCAAATTGTCAAAACATTACAAGGAAAATTCAAATAACAACATTGTTCATAGCATAACATAACAAAATTGACACAACACTTTAACCTAAACGTCTAAGTGGGTATCTAGGCATCATTGCTAATCCGTTTCATAGCATCATCAATCCTCAACCTGTAACATGTTAAAAATACAATTCAATGCAAAAGCAAAGGCGAGTATACAAGTTTAAGAATAAGTATAAGTATAAGTTTAAAAGTTTAAAACGAATCCACATGGCAACTTAGTTTATACAAGAGCATCATACAAGGCATTCAGTATATCTAGTCAACCCTCTGTTTTCGCAAAAATGATATAATTCAACATGACCTCTCGTTCACGGGTGGTGCGTTACTCCTATAGCGCTATACATGTCAAATGGAGGCTAGTAATAGCTAACGACTATTGTATTACATAAGAATCACCCAAGTATAAGCATCAAAGTATAACAACATAGCATTCATGTATAAGGATTGTTTTCGTGCAAGTATAAAGATTAAAGTTTAAGTGTGATTTAATAATTTAACATGTTACACCCCAAAAGTGGTAAACATAAAAAGGGGGTTTATGAGTATACTCACGGTTTTGCAAGTCTTCTACTTGTGAATCCGCGAGTGAGTTGTTGTGGGAGGTTGGAACACCAAGTTCTTCTACGCGAAGAAACAAGGTGTATGAGTAACGGAGAGTAACAGTAGATTAAAGATTGGAGTTTAAAACATAAGAACATATGTATACGAAAGTAATCATCTTTTAACACAAAGTACTTGTTTTGACACTATGAAACCCCAAGGGTTATAATGTTTTCATGAGTAGTATACTCATTAGAATCATAACAAGTCTTATGTCTTAGATGATGTTATTCTAACACTTTGACGAATGAACACGAGTTCATCATCAAGGTTCGAATGTGAATAGTATATATATAAGTATTATTTAGGTTATATATTATTATGTCCAATAGTCAAGCATGAGCTAGAAGATTGAATCTTCATTTAGGTACCTCTAAGTTTCATGGAAATCATGTAGGAGGTAAGAAGAGAAGTCTTCCATTTAGGTACCTCTAAGTGTTCACCACTACACTTGATGTAAAAACATACAAGGAGGGTCATGAACTATGAATAATACAAGAATATAAACAACTACACTATAAGAAATCATCAAGCAATGTGGGGATTTTATGTTGGACAACCCAAGTTAGTCCATAATCACACCTACATTAAGTCTTGGACTTGAACATTACTTGTGGGTTAAAAACCCTAAACAAAACAGAATGTATATGAGGTTTAACCTCTGATTTTGAATGTCTCAACCTTGTTTTTAAGCCTAACTAACCATAGAAGTGGTTATAAGCATAAGGACATAGGTTTGAGATGAGTTAGACTCAAGTTGAACAAGTTTAGTAAAGATTAGATGAAATCAGAAATGAACAGTGAACTTTGGAGCCTTTTTTCCGGAGTTCCAGGGACTTATTTACTGTGAAAAACCCATGGAATCGAAGCTAAGGTCAATCAAAGCACATAGGAAAAAGAATGGACTAAATCGGATAAGTATTGAGTGAGTTATGCTCACTTTAGTAAAGGTTGAACAATCTGCTCGAACTTGAGATAATCAGTTGATTAGAGAGTGTTTTTTAGTGAATTGGAAGTGTTTGTAAAGTGATTTGAGCTTGGAGGAGGCATGGTATTTGTAGGGGAGGGTTATGGTGGTTTGTAGTTGGGTATTTAATGCCTAAAACGAGTTTAAACTCAAGTTAGACACAATATCCTGCTCAAAATCGCGAGCTAAATGGAGGGGACTAATCTGGGACCTGGCTCGCGGCTAGCGAAGGACCAGGAGGTGGTCTTTGCGGCTGGAAACAAGGGGCAAGGCTGAAGTTTCATTTAATTGCAATTTGTCCCCTGAAGTTTGTTAATTAGGGTTTTAAGGTGTTTTAGGGACTATTTTCGCCATAAAAGCATAGTATCATGGTAAATTAAGTATGAGGAACATAAACTAAGTATGATTAAGTGTATGAATGTCATAATTAAGTTTTGTTTATGTTCAAAAGATGTTTTATGCATAAGTTTCACATATTTGCAAGTTTAGCACATAGTTTCCAAGAATTACAATTAAGCATCGATCGTTTCATGAAATTGAATGTATGAGCATATATAAAGTATGTATAACATGAATTTAACAAAATACGAGTTTTATTTATGATCCAAGTCTCGGATTTTACAATGATTACAACGAAGGAACGATTACAAGGACACAAGGTTTCCAAAAATAGAAATACACACAAGACTTGCTATAAATGGAAAGTACGAAGAAGTAGGGCGTGACAGTCTCCACTCCTTTAGGGAATTTCATCCCGAAATTTAGGTAGATGCAACGTCGAACAGGTATGGATACTTGGTCTTCATATCACTCTCTAGTTCCCAAGTAAATTCAACACCACGTTTTCCTTCCCATCGAACCTTGACGATAGGAATTCGACTGCGCCTCAGTTGCTTGACTCCTTGGTCCATGATTTCGACCGGCTTTTCTACGAAGTGAAGTGTTTCGTTGATTTGCAAGTCTTCGAGAGGAACTTGTAGTCCTTCGTCAGCTAGACACTTCTTCAAGTTGGATACGTGAAAAACAAGGTGTACATTGTTGAGTTCTTCAGGCAGGTCCAGTCTATACGCAACCTTGCCAATCCTTTCGAGGATCTTGAAAGGACCAACGTAGCGAGGTGCGAGTTTCCCTTTCTTTCCAAATCGAACCAAGACCTTCCAAGGGGATACCATGAGAAGCACGAAGTCACCTGTCTCGAATTCCAAAGGCTTGCGACGCTTATCGGCGTAACTCTTTTGTCGGCTCCTGGCTTTCAGTAAGTTGTCTCGAACCTGTAATATCTTGTCCGTTGTCTCTTGTATGAGCTCAGGACCAGTGATTTGAACTTCACCAATCTCGTGCCAACAAATAGGTGAACGACACTTGCGACCATACAATGCTTCGAAAGGTGCCATCTGAATACTCGCATGATAACTGTTATTGTATGAGAATTCGATCAAAGGCAAGTGTGAATCCCAGTTGCCACCAAAATCTATTACGCATGAACGAAGCATATCCTCTAATGTTTGGATAGTACGCTCGGTTTGACCGTCTGACTGAGGATGGAAAGCAGTGCTAAGGTTAAGAACAGTACCCATAGCAGATTGAAAATTTTGCCAAAGGCGAGATGTAAAACGAGCATCACGATCGGAAGTGATGTCAATTGGGATACCATGACGATAGATGATCTCATCGGTGTAGATTCTAGCCAATTTCTCGACTTTGAAATCTTCACGAATGGGAAGAAAATGAGCTGATTTGGTCAATCGATCAACGATCACCCAAATACTGTCATGAACAAAAGACGTACGGGGAAGCTTAGTGATAAAATCCATGGAAATGCTCTCCCATTTCCAGACAGGAATCTCTGGTTGTTCGAGTAAGCCAGAGGGACGTTGATGTTCAGCTTTTACCTTTGAACATGTGAGACATTTCGCAATGTAGGAGGAAATATCCCTCTTCATCCCAGGCCACCAATAGAACGTGCGCATATCGTGGTACATCTTATCAGCACCAGGATGAACATAGTATTTTGATTTGTGCGCCTCGTTCATCAGGAAGTCTTGAAGGTTTTCACGATTGGGAATCCAGATATGATTGAGATAGTATAGAATACCATCAGCTTTGGACACGAGATCTTGCTCAGCAGCGCCTCGTACCTCAACAGAGAGATTACCTTCGTTAATAGAGGCATATTGAGCTTCGCGAATACGGTTTTGAAGATCGTTAACGAGTTGGAGACAACGAATACTCTTCATATGAGTTTTATGACTAAGAGCGTCGGCTACTACATTCGCTTTACCAGGGTGGTAGCAAATTTCGCAGTCGTAGTCGTTTAATAATTCCACCCAACGACGTTGACGCATGTTCAGTTCTTTTTGGTTGAAGTTATGTTGAAGGCTCTTATGATCGGTGAAGACCACACACTTTGTACCATAAAGGTAGTGTCGCCAAATCTTCAGCGCAAAAACAACTGCGCCAAGTTCAAGGTCATGAATAATATAGTTTTTCTCATGTATTTTTAGTTGCCTCAACACAAAAGCGATGACCTTGTCTCGTTGCATAAGCACACAACCAAGTCCAAGGTTTGAAGCGTTGCAATATACGACGTAGTTATCGTTACCATCAGGAAGTGGGAGAATAGGAGCATTACAAAGCATCTCCTTGAGCATTTGAAAAGATTCCTCTTATTTGGGACCCCAAACAAAAGGTTCTCTTTTTTAGTCAAAGAAGTCAAAGGAACAATGATCTTTGAGAAGTTAGAGATAAAGCGACGATAATAACCAGCAAGACCAAGAAACGAACGAATTTCAGACGGAAATTTTTGTACGATCCAGTTCTTCACATCTTCGATTTTAGCGGGGTCAACGTGAATACCAAGTTCGTTGACAGTATGACCAAGGAATTGAACCTCTTTTAGCCAAAATTCGCACTTTGAGAATTTCGCGTATAGACGTTCAGTACGAAGAAGTTGAAGGATAATACGCAAGTGTCGCTCGTGCTCTTCTTGTGTCTTGGAATAGATAAGAATATCGTCGATGAAAACGATCACGAAACGGTCCAAGTACGCTTTGCACACGCGGTTCATCAAATCCATGAAAACTGCAGGTTCGTTGGTCAAACCAAAGGGCATGACCACGAACTTGTAATGACCATAAAGCGTACAAAAGGCGGTTTTAGGTACATCATCTTCAAGGACTCGAAGTTGATGGTACCCAGAACGAAGATCGATTTTTGAAAAGCAGGTCGCGCCTTGCAATTGATCGAAGAGGTCATCGATGTGATGAAGAGGGTATCGGTTCTTGACAGTAAGCTTGTTGAGCTCACGATAGTCAATACACATACGAAATAACCCATCTTTCTTTTTGACGAACAAAACGGGAGTGCCCCAAGGAGAAGTACTAGGGCGTATAAAGCCTTTATCAAGAAGCTCTTGAAGTTGACTCGAGAACTCTTGCATCTCAGAGGGTGCTAGACGGTTAGGAGACTTAGCGACAGGCGTAGCGCCAGGTACTAAATCGATGCGAAAGTCGACAGAACGAGCAGGAGGCGGACCAGGAAGATCGTCGGGAAACACATCGGGAAAATCACGTACGATGGGAACGTCGCTTATGCTTGGGCCTTTGTCCTTCTTTTCCACAATGTGGGCGAGAAAGGCTAAGGTACCCTTGTGTAAGCATTTGTTCGCTTGGATACACGACATAAGCTTGAGACCTTGAGAAGGTTTCTCGCCACACACGTGTAGAGAATCACTGTTTGGAAGAGGTAGGCGGATGAACTTCTCAGAACAAACAACTTCAGCACGAACTCGCCTAAGCCAGTCCATGCCTACTATGATGTCAAAGCTACCCATTTTCATGGGTATAAGATTAATCAAGAAGGTATGGTCGTTAAGAATCAAGGAACAATTAGAGAGAACGGAGTCGACAGCGACGGATTTACCATTAGCGACTTCGACAGCGAAAGATCTTGGCAACTTAGAGCGTTTACACATAAGCAAAGGTTCGAATTCTAACGACACAAAACTTTTATCCGCACCAGTATCAAATAGACAAGAAGAATAAACATGGTTCACAAGAAACGTACCAGTAATAACGTCGTTCGCGTTTTGAGCTTGAGCAGTAGTGAGGATAAAAGCTCGGCCTCTAGCAGGTTGTTGAGCTTGCTGCTGCTGTTGTGGCGGCTGCTGCTGCTGTTGGGGTTGATTCCTTTGAGGGAAAACATTGGCGAGATGATTGAGATCGCCACACTTGAAGCATGCTCATACATGAGCAGCTTGAGGTTGAGCCTGGTTAGGAACAGGGTTTACAACGAGGGCTTGATTTTGGTTGTTTTGAGCTTGAGGGATGTTGCAGCATCGGTCGGCAAAATGCCCAAACCTATGACAACGGGCGCATTTGCGGAATGGTGTGTTGGTAGGATGATAGTACAAACAGGTAGCACACTGGGGATGAGACCCAGTGTAGGCTCGTTTTGGTAGTTCGGTGTTTGCGAGGGTAACGGGCGACTACTGTTTGTAAAGGTTGAGGGTTTGGCGGAGTAACGACCGCACAATCTTGGCTTGAAGCCTTCCGCTTCTTGCCATGGTTTTTCTTTGGTTGGGAGGATGAAGGTTCAACAGCGGTGGTAGTATCGGTGGTATCAGTAACAGCTTGGTGAGCACTCTTCGACGAAGCCTTATCGTAGGTTCCATGAAGAACGCAGTTCAGTTCGGTGGCTATGCTAAAGGCTTCCTCTATGGTTTTAGGACAAGCAGAGGCAACATGGTTAGTCAAGGAAGGTGCAACACAACGGATGAACTTGGCTATGGTTTTGGAGACGGAATCAACTTGTCCAGGGCAGAGTACACAAAGTTGTTTAAAGCGCGTAATCAGACCATCTATGTCGCTCCCCTTTTGTGTTAGGTTCCAAAATTCGTTCTCCAACTTTTGGAGTTCGTGAGGGGGGCAGAAATGGTCCTTCATAAGCTGCTTAAGTTCGTCCCAAGGCATGGCATGTGCGACATCGTTTCCCTTCTTGTTGTGTTCGGTGGTCCACCATTCGAGTGCCCTTGAATGGAAAACCCCAGTTGCGTTCAAGGTTCTTAGCTCATCAGGACAGCCACTTTGCAAGAAAGTAAGTTCAATCGCGTCAAACCAATTCATCATGGCGGTAGCGCCATCTTTGCCAGTAAACTCCAAGGGTTTACAAGCCATAAATTGCTTGAATTGGAAGGTCGGTTTGGGTTTTTCTGCCTTTGAAGCGACAGAGCCATGCGGTGAGTCGGGATTGATTTTTCTAACGATATCAGGGATGACCTTAGCCATTTGCGTAGCCATAAACTTCATACAATCCTTTTTCGACATTGACTTGGAGCTAGAACCCTTCTTTGATTGGAGCTTCTTGGATGCGCTGGACGACATTTAAAGGATCGAAAGAGAAGGAAAGGATGAGACGACAAGTTTAAGTATGCAAGCATGATATATCACGTATGGTTCACATAATTAACATGAATTCAACAAGTATTCAACAAGTTTAAACACGTATGAATGCGTAAAAAGAGTATAAATTTAGTTTGGTCACGAGAAGTATTATTGTTTTTGATTGCGCGAGACGTGCGAATTGTGTAACGGTTTTGAAACGAACGAGGTAACTAGTATAAAATCACAAAATTGAATCACATAAAAGAGAGGCTCATAAAACATATGATTGTTTCGGGTAGAGAAACGTCAACTATTCCAAAGTGAATCGAAAGTCCTTTCAAATTAGAGAAACGTGCTTTGGCCTATAGGTAAGATACTCTCGTCGAGAAGCGATTAACGATATCTCACCCTCCCAGTTACTACACGTCTCTAATCGATTGAAACAATCGAAACTTTGGTGAGAACGAAAATCGAGGAATGGGACTTAATCGACAAGGTGCGGGTTTCACCCCTAACTTGACGATTTCGTACCCTAATGTGGTTGGTACTCGTCGGGTCAAAATATAATTTTGACACTTTGATGAGGGTCCACTAGAGTTTGAATTGGAAATTTACCATTTAGATGTGAATTTCACTCCTAGCTAAATGGCGAAATTTCGTGCAAAAATAAGAATAAGCGGAATGAGAGTCGTTCACCAAATTGTGGGTTTCACGCCTATTTTGCTAAACTCGTCTCTTTTGTATAAAGAGCGTCTTCAAGTCTTCAAGTGTATTGTGTAAAATGTCTTAGAAAAGACATTATGTAAATATGAAGACCAAAGAGAAGAGAAAGAAGCAAAGTAGGAAGAATAACATTTTAAGCAAGAATCAAGAATGGTCAAAATATGGTTCCTGCTATAGACTAGGTCGAACATGGCAACTTTACCTAATTCCCTATAGTTATGGATCTGTTACCAATCTGTCACACCCCAACTAATGGCGGAATCATCGGAGTGGGACTAGTTCGAGATTGTAAGAGACTTCATAACACTATTTGTGACAATATTTAATTCAACCGATTTCAATTCATAATCAAATTGTCAAAAACATTACAAGGAAAATTCAAATAACAACATTGTTCATAGCATAACATAACAAAATTGACACAACACTTTAACCTAAACGTCTAAGTAGGTATCTAGGCATCATTGCTAATCCGTTTCATAGCATCATCAATCCTCAACCTGTAACATGTTTAAAATATAATTCAATGCAAAAGCAAAGGCGAGTATACAAGTTTAAGAATAAGTATAAGTATACGTTTAAAAGTTTAAAACGAATCCACATGGCAACTTAGTTTATACAAGAGCATCATACAAGGCATGCAATATATCTAGTCAACCCTCTGTTTACGCAAAAATGATATAATTCAACATGACCTCTCGTTCACGGGTGGTGCGTTACTCCTATAGCGCTATACATGTCAAATGGAGGCTAGTAATAGCTAATGACTATTGTATCACATATGAATCACCCAAGTATAAGCATCAAAGTATAACAACATAGCATTCATGTATAAGGATTGTTTTCGTGCAAGTATAAAGATTAAAGTTTAAGTGTGATTTAATAATTTAACATGTTACACCCCAAAAGTGGTAAACATAAAAAGGGGGTTTACGAGTATACTCACGGTTTTGCAAGTCTTCTATTTGTGAATCCGCGAGTGAGTTGTTGTGGGAGGTTGGAACACCAAGTCCTTCTACGTGAAGAAACAAGGTATATGAGTAATGGAGAGTAACAGTAGATTAAAGATTGGAGTTTAAAACATAAGAACATATGTATACGAAAGTAATCATCTTTTAACACAAAGTACTTGTTTTGACACTATGAAACCCCAAGGGTTATAATGTTTTCATGAGTAGTATACTCATTAGAATCATAACAAGTCTTATGTCTTAGATGATGTTATTCTAACACTTTGACGAATGAACACGAGTTCATCATCAAGGTTCGAATGTGAATAGTATATATATAAGTATTATTTAGGTTATATATTATTATGTCCAAAAGTCAAGCATGAGGTAGAATATTGAATCTTCATTTAGGTACCTCTAAGTTTCATGGAAATCGTGTAGGAGGTAGGAAGAGAAGTCTTCCATTTAGGTACCTCTAAGTGTTCACCACTACACTTGATGTAAAAACATACAAGGAGGGTCATGAACTATGAATAATACAAGAATATAAACAACTACACTATAAGAAATCATCAAGCAATGTGGGGATTTTATGTTGGACAACCCAAGTTAGTCCATAATCACACCTACATTAAGTCTTGGACTTAAACATTACTTGTGGGTTAAAACCCTAAACAAAACAGAATGTATATAAGGTTTAACCTCTGATTTTGAATGTCTCAACCTTGTTTTTAAGCCTAACTAACCATAGAAGTGGTTATAAGCATAAGGACATAGGTTTGAGATAAGTTAGACTCAAGTTGAACAAGTTTAGTAAAGATTAGATGAAATCAGAAATGAACAGTGAACTTTGGAGCCTTTTTTCCGAAGTTCCAGGTACTTATTTACTGTGAAAAACCCATGGAATCGAAGCTAAGGTCAATCCAAGCACATAGCAAAAAGAATGGACTAAATCGGATAAGTATTGAGTGAGTTATGCTCACTTTAGTGAAGGTTGAACAATCTGCTCGAACTTGAGATAATCAGCTGATTAGAGAGTGTTTTTGAGTGAATTAGAAGTGTTTGTAAAGTGATTTGAGCTTGGAGGAGGCATGGTATTTATAGGGGAGGGTTATGGTGGTTTGTAGTTGGGTATTTAATGCCTAAAACGAGTTTAAACTCAAGTTAGACACAATATCCCGCTCAAAATCGTGAGCTGAATGGAGGGGACTGATCTGGGACCTGGCTCGCGGCCAGCGAAGGACCAGGAGGTGGTCTTCGCGGCTGGAAACAAGGGGCAAGGCTGAAGTTTCATTTAATTGCAATTTGGCCCCTGAAGTTTGTTAATTAGGGTTTTAAGGTGTTTTAGGGACTATTTTCGCCATAAAAGCATAGTATCAAGGTAAATTAAGTATGAGGAACATAAACCAAGTATGATTAAGTGTATGAATGTCATAATTAAGTTTCGTTTACGTTCAAAATACGTTTTATGCATAAGTTTCACATATTTGCAAGTTTAGCACATAGTTTCCAAGAATTACGATTAAGCATCAATTGTTTCATGAAATTGAATGTATGAGCATGTATAAAGTATGTATAACATGAATTTAACAAAATACAAGTTTTATTTATGATCCAAGTCTCGGATTTTACAATGATTACAACGAAGGAACGATTACAAGGACACAAGGTTTCAAAAAATAGAAATACACACAAGACTTTCTATAAATGGAAAGTACGAAGAAGCAGGGCGTTACAAGATTATCCATAGCCAATTGATCCACCTTGTCCTCAGTCCCAAAAAAAGCTTCATAATGATTAACCAACCCCGCTTCAACATCCTTACCCTCAAACTGATTGCCTCCAGCGTCCTTGATACAATGGATTTTACTCCTAGCATTCCTGCTTTTAATATAGTTATGAAAGTAAGTAGTGTTTCCATCTCCTGCACAAAGCCATTCCACTTTTGCCTTTTGTTTCATAAATAATTCCTCATCATAAGTAGCACTATGGAATTCCTTGATGAATTTAGCCTCCGTATCCCTTAGATCAGCATCTAAAGGGTTTAAATAAATCTGTTTGTGGATTTCATCAAGTTTTTGCCTCAAGTCTTTCACCTGTTGTGCAGGTTCCCTTGTTGATGAAGAAGCTTACGTAAAGGAGACTTCAAATTCCTGAGTTTCTTAACTACAGAAAACATAGGGATTCCCTCTACCGTTTTACTCCATTCATTTGCAACACAAGCCTTGAAACCATCCTTTCCAGCAATAAAATTAGCAAATTTAAAAGGCTTCGGCTTCACTCTCATCGGACCCGTCATTTTGTGTCACACCCTGACTTTTGCGGAAGCGTGGTTATTGGTGTGACTTCTTAATACCATAGCATTCAATCATAACAATGCTATATGATAAAACTAAAAGACATTCATCCATAAATATTAAGTTTAGAAAATACCACAACGTACTTGTCTGAAAACATCGACACCAAATTCAAGTTACAAACCATAACATGTTTAATGAGTTCACGAAGACTCGACAACATAACTTAAACCAACCCGAGCTTAGGACCATGTATCTCGTCCAGGAGTAAGATACATCTCCTAAACTCTCTAAAGACTTGGATGACGTCTTTTATTTAAACGCAACTTGAAACACATGCATACACCTGCCAGATCCACTTAGTTCCCTGAAATACATGTAGTTTAAAAACATCAACAAAAGTTGAGCGAGTTCATGTGTATGTGTATGAATAAACCTTTAAAGTATGTCTGTATGAGTGTATGTCCCTAGTATGTAGCAATAAGGAAAAAGAGATCACCAATGGTTTGCAAGGCCATTGATATGTGTGAAATGGTGCAGGAAAACTCAAACCTAGCAAATTTGTACTAGGCTTCCGGCTGGAAGACATAGTCACCCTATGGGCCACCCTGGTCCCCATGGGTGTGGGCTCGCTACACCCAAATAGATCTATCACTCATGTCCCTCGGTCCCACGACGAGGATTAATGGCCTTAAGTGTTATACCCACCCTTCACATGATCTAGCGGTAACCCTCCTTAGCTAACCATACCATGTATAAAGCGTTTGTAAGAATTGTAACATGTATTTCACCCCCGAAGTATAAAACTAAAAACAGTTAAAAAGAAAAGGGGGACATGAACTCACTGTAATGCGTCTTCAGTACTGGCACTCAAAACTCCTCAGCAAACACGACTACCTACAGTGTACTAACGTCTATTAGACGAACGGGTCGTGCCTTTGCTTAGTATTTTCGTGTTTGAGTTATGTTTCTGATATTATTCCAAGTTATAATTATTTTTCAAAATAATTAATATTTCAACTTAAATTATATTTGGTTTTGGAATAATTGTTTAAGCAATATTTCTGTATTAATACTTCTCAAGTATTTAACTTCGTATTTCCTTCCCAAGGATAGGGTATCTTATACATGTGTATTTGTATTATTGTATTTGTAATTTCCGAAATAATATATTTTCAAGTCTCACTTTAGAAAATATATTTAAACTTATTTTGTCCAAAAATAATGTATTGTCCAGAAAATATATATTTTTTCCCAAAAATCATATATCTTCTAAATATACTAGGAAAATATATTTGTATTTCCAACAATAATATATTTCTCCTTGTCCAAAAATATGATACAACTTTGTAATATTTACAAAAAATCATATTTTCGTTTCTTGTACCCAAAATAATATTTACCAAAAAAATATATATGTAACGGTATTTTCCGAAATATTTTATAAGTTACGTTCTTGCGTCCGGTTTCACGATATTATGTGTGTAACTTATATATTTATTCCTTGTGATTTTTGGTATTATTTTGGATTTTAAATTCTTGGTATTTTGTTAAGTTATATTATTTTACCCTAAAATAACATAACTTATTTCACAAAGTATACACATAATCACACACAATGTGTCTTTAACATAAATATATATTCTAAATATATATTCACCCATTTTATTTTATGAAAACCAACCTCCAATACTTGTATTTTTGTTACAAAAATTATGGCAAAGTTTATATTGAAAACTTATGATCAAAATACACTTGTAAATACTTGTTAGAAAATATTTTTCTAAGTGTTTATATTTTTAGAAAATTTTGCCATAGTTTCCCCTAAAAATGGAGGTGTCCATGCTATTAAAGCATATCATTTTCTTTTCAAAAATCATCACAACAATCAATAATCAATCTACACTTACCAAGTGCAAAAACTATACAATTTACATAACAACATGAACTTGATCTTTCATTAAAAACTTGTAGGAACTTGGTAGGGTGTTTAGTAGGTTTAGTTACCCTTTAAAGTGCGTTTATTACTTTACAAATCTCATTCTTAAAGAAACTAGGTGTTTACAACTTGTAAACATATTTTACAAAAATGTTTATTCATAACATCTTCTTGTTTCTCTAGTGTCTCTACACTTGTTTTATCACCAAAAATAGTGTAGTTTTAAGTAAGAATCAAGTTCTACTAAAAATCATATTTTGAACTTGGTTTTCTTGGAAAATCATTCATGAATCTTAGATTCATAGGATTACTAGCTTACTTTGTTTATCATTTTACAAGAAATCATTTTATTCATCAAGTTCATGTTTATATGTGAGGATGATCTTCTTAGGTTAACACATAATCATCCTCTAACTTGCTAGATCATGTGTTTAATCACAATCTAGCAAGCTCCTTGTGATGATCAACATCATAATCTCAAGTAAACAACAACAAGTATCATATACATACTTAAACAACATCATTTCATCAAGATTTCATCATATGTAAGCTTTATGTTCATGATTCAAGATTATGTTCTTTTAATGTTCTTGTGATTACAACATATTACATCTTTTAACCAACTAAAATTAGAAGTATCAAAGGGTTGTGAGAGTCTTACTACTAGCTCTAAGCTAGGGAAGAACACTTGATGAAGAATATGATGAAAATGGTGGATAAAAGCAAGCAATAGAGATCCTTCAAGTTCCACAAGCTTCAAGCTTCCTTAATCACCTTCTAACATCTTGAAATGAGCTTGGATTGGATGGGATTGAAATGGAAGTAATGGTGGTGGTGATGAGGGTGTTCGGCCGAGATGAGAGGGAGAGAGATGAAGTGTGTGCTAGTGTGTGAAAGATGAAGATCTCTTGAATCCTTACACCATACTTATAACCATCACTTCTAATATTTTGTCCACAAGATCAAGCAAGATCCAATATAAAAAGAAATCAAATCTTTGAGGTATGGTGGTGAAGGTATGGCCGATTACTAGCATAGGGGGGGGGTCTAAGTGTAACTTGTAACTAGTTGGTTATTTACTAGTTCAAAATCAAGTGTATAGTTAGTTAAGTTAGTTACTAGGTATTTTAGTGGGTGTTAAGGTGTTCGGGGATTATGACTAGCTCAGAAATAATTAAACAATGTTTCTAGTATAATTTTGGTGTTTCGGGTAGTGTCCGGTTGTTCGGTTAGATACCGGTTCGTTAAAGTGTCAAGCTATTCCGTTTAATGACCTTTATGTTGCTTTTTGTGACACTTTTAATTCCCAACACTTAGGAAAGCATTCAGGACCATTTAGTCAAATTTTTGCATGTAACTAGCTTGTTAAAAAGCTGAATTTTGCTGAAAAATGTAGAATTCTGCACTATAAGTGGGTTTTAGGCACTTTTCGGCACTTTATCTATCACCTAGTGACGCAGTTTTATGGTCCTTACTTCCCTACACACCATACTAGTGTAGTACCTTGTCCCTGGCCCATATTGGGTCTCAAAACACTGTATGTCTATGTATTGAACCCCGTCAGCATATTCCCGTTCTATTCGTTAATTGTGCTAACCGTGCTTTGTGCATCATGTATGTCAATAAAGTTTGCAGGTGATAATAAGGTGACATTATGTAATATGTGATGCACATGTAAGTATGATGCAGTAATCGGAAAGCGATTAAGTAATTCAGCACAGTCATTAAGCATTAATTAATATTAATTAATTGTACGGATACCTGGATTTATGAGGGTTGTCACATTTTGAGGAGACAAGGAGTATGATCCGACACCCGATAAGGATGGAAAAAAGCATGAGCATTCGGAAATATATCAAAGAATTTCACATTTCCCATAACCCGATCAATTTTCTTTAGGATACCCACCCCTTTCTTAGGCTTTTGATTCCAAGTAAAATGTAGGCCATGTCCTTTTATATCTAAGAGCTCATTGTATTGAACACAATAAAAAAAAACTCGTGCATACCAATGGACGGAGTAGATAAGCCATAGAGACAATCGTCTGTGTATAGGACAGAATTAAAATCTCCCATTACAATCCACGGCTGATCATGAGTAATAAGCTTGTGCAAACACAAGTCCTGCCATAAAATTCTTCTTTCATGATACGTGTTCTTTGCATAAACAAATGAACAAAACAGGGCTTTTGTTATGGGTGGTTTTCTACTCATCTATCATGGATAATATTCTGACTCTATTTCTTTTATTGTGATCAGGATACCGGATCAGGATATTGGTAACATCCTGATGCAGTATCCTGATAATAACTAATTAGCTCACGTGTAGATTAACAAGGCAGGTTTATAACGTTTAAGTGGACTTGTTCTCCCAAAGACTCGGGCTAATCAGTTGAAATGGGGATGTTGAAGCCGAAAGAAGTGGACTACAACGTTCACAAAGGGAATATTCGACGTATCCCGGTTTTATAGGCTAGTTAGTTAATTCCGTTTTACTATAAATATGACTGATCGGATCAGATAGAACACACACAATTTTTTGTACACTCTTGCTCTCTACTAGCTGCAATCACTCACAAAACACTCACACTTGTACTCAAATCTCATTGTAACACTTAGTTGATCCGTATCATATCCTGCACTGTATCCTGATATTCGAAGCAATAAGAAGAACAAGGCAGCTGCGATTGTCAGCTCCCTAGGTTTTATGCCGGCGATCTAAATTGATCAAGGGCTTTCCTCGTACATCTCGTGTCATCCTTTACCTTTTTTTGCTCATTGTTTGATTATAGATATAGCTCGATATCCTGAGCTATATCCTGAAAACTGTTTTTGTTAACAACTTAATCAGCATATTTTTCACGAATACTTCTAGCACACTACCTCACTAAACTAATTTGATCACTTAATTACTTAGGTAATTTTTTACCAAAACAATTTGGCGCCCACCGTGGGGCAAGTGGTGCTATTTCAACTAAAAGCATTCGTAAAATCGTTACTTGGTTTTCTGTTTTCGAAACTTTTTGCCACACTATTTTCAATGGCCTCAAAATCAAACATGAGCTCTTCCACCATGTCTGCTACAACCTCTGCAATAATTGGTTCGGTGCTTCCACCACCTCCGAGAACACAAGCTTCATCTCAGCCTCAAGCTCCTCCAAGAAGGACCAAAACTCATGTGGCTCGGGATATTATTCCTACTCAGAATGTTCAAGGATCCGCTACTACAGGGAGAACCCCTATTATGGCTTCTAATGATGAAATTTTGACTTTGTTTGGCAGTATACAGGATCGGATAAAGCAGCAGCATGAAACAAACCAAATGCTGATAAGAGAGTTACAACTCCTGAAATCCAGCTCAAGTAGGCCTGCCGAGGATACTGTCACTCCTTTGCAGCCCAGAGCTTTGAACTTCAGTCGGCAGTATACACCGAGGATAATAGGGGCAATATTGTGCCTAGCCATTCCCAGAATCATACTCCTGAGATACCCTCTTCAGTTAGGGTGACAACTATGAGAAGTTCAGGATATGCTTCATGGATATGGCCAGAATCCTCAGACTGGTAACATGTCTAATAATACTAATACTCTTGTTACTAACGGTCTTGGATCTTTGCAGGATGCGGGTATGACATCAGTATTCTCTAGGGAGCTTCAGAAATTGAAGGACATGATATCCAGTGTACCTTGGGTGGTCCAGCCAATTCCAGAAGTATCCCAGGATAGCCACAGGATATCCCGGTTTGCATATCCTATTTGTGATGCTGAAATCCCAAAAAGATTTCAAACCCCCAACATGAAGCTCTATGACGGAACCACGGATCCTGAAGAGCATATTGCTCAGTATAGGGAAAGGATGGAAATTAACCCTATCCATCCGGATCTCAAGGAAGCATGCCTCTGCAAGGGTTTTGGCTCTACTCTGACAGGATCAGCCCTAAAATGGCTCTTAAACATTCCACCTCATTCAATTACATCATTTGCTCACTTAGTAAATTTATTTAATAGTCAATTTTCTTGCAGTCGAAGTTTTGAAAAACTAACCAGTGATCTCTACAGGATAACTCAAGGGCCTCAGGAATCCTTGAGGGATTATGTGAACAAGTTTAGCAGGGAATCTCTGGATATCCCACATCTTGATGTTGCAACAGCTGTGTAGGCATTCAAAATGGGGTTGCAAAAGGATTCCCAATTTTATCAGGATCTTGTAATGAATCCTTGCAGGAACCTGGATGAGGCTCGAAACAGGGCTTTGAGATACATTCGGCTGGAGGATGATAAAAAGATGCAAGAGAGGATGAATTCATCCTCAACTTATGAATCAACTAACAGGAAGTCAGAATCCTCATACAAACCATATCGCTCTAAGCCATATGGCAGGAATGACAGTAAGAAAGTGAACGCTGTTGAAGACGAGGATCCTGAGGAGTATCCTGAATTGTCAGAATATTGCTTTTCTGTTATATACCTGAACTAATGTATGCTATGCAGGGTCTAGGAGACAAAGCGAGGTGGCCTAGGAAGAACCAACAAAAAGCTGATTGGAAGGATAAGTCCAAGTGGTGTGCCTTCCATGAGGATTTTGGACATGTTACGGAAGATTGCATCACCCTGAGAAAGGAAATAAGCTATCTGCTAAGTAAAGGATATCTGAAGGATCTTTTGGGAAGAAAGAAGAATAAGGGTCAGGATACTGAGAAGGATCCTGAACGAGCAGCGTCACCTCCTGCAGATGCCAAGATAATTAACTTTATTTTAGTAGGATCCGACATCTGTGGGACCTCTTATTCTGCAGCAAAAAGACATGCAAAGGAGGCTAAGGCAGAAAGTGGAGATAAGCCAACCAGGATGACAACCCTCACAACCGATAAAGTGATAACGTTTGACAATGATGACAGGGATACTGTCCAGGATCCCCATCACGATGGTTTGGTAATAACTTTATATGTTGCTAATCACTTTGTGCGCAGGATACTGGTGGATAATGGCAGCTCTGTCAACATTATTCAGCTAGAAACGCTGAAAAGGATGAATGTTTCCCTGATGGACATCACTTCAAAATCCACTGTACTTGTCGGGTTCAGTGGAGAGGCCAGGAATACTGTGGGAGAGATAAAGCTGCCAGTATATGTTGAAGGAGTCAAATCAATGCAACGCTTTTGTGTTATGGACTCCTTATCCTGCTACAATATTATATTGGGTAGGCCATGGATCCATGATATGAAAGTTGTGCCATCAACTTATCATCAGTGTATCAAGATCCCTACCCCTTGGGGGGTTGTCAAAGTGGAAAGTGATCAACAAGAAGCGAAGGAATGTTATTCTTCCTCGATGAAATCCTCAACGAAGCCCAAAGCAGGATAGCAATTAAAGACACGAGCCCAGGATATCATGGAGGCTTCAGAGCAGGATGTTAAGAAAATTATCCTGGACCAGGATAATCCAGATATCTCGGTGCTTGTAGGAAGCAATATCCCTCAGGATATTGAAACGGTTAACTAACTTTTTGAAATGCAGGATGTCAACATTCGCATGGAAGCATGAGGATATGACAGGTATTTCTAAAGACGTTATAACTCACAAGCTTGGAATTGACAGGTCTTTCAAGCCTGTCCAGCAAAAGAGAAGGAAGTTTGCTCCTGAACGAAACGCAATAATTCAGGAAGAGGTTGAAAGACTATTGAAGAGCAAGATGATCAGGGAAGTTAAATTTCCCAAATGGCTAGCAAATGTAGTTGTGGTTCAAAAGAAAAATGGGAAATGGAAAGTTTGTGTAGATTACACAGACTTGAACAAAGCATGTCCTAAAGACCCATTCCCTCTGCCTCATATAGACTCAATAGTGGATGCAACCGCCGGTCATGAGATGTTAACCTTCATGGATGCATCCTCAGGATTCCAACAGATTCAAATGGAACCTTCAGACCAGGAGGATACCGCTTTCATGACACAGACAGGTATTTACTGTTATATTGCTATGCCATTCGGTTTAAAAAATGCAGGTGCAACATACCAGAGATTGGTGAACATGATGTTTAAAGACAAACTGGGGGACACCATGGAGGTATACATCAATGATATGGTGGTGAAATCCAAGAAGGCTGAGGATCATCTCCAGGATATTGAAGGAGCATTTGATATCCTGGACCAGTACAACATGAAATTAAATCCAACTAAATGCCATTTTGGAGTGGGGGCAGGAAAGTTTTTGGGATACATGGTGACTAAAAGGGGGATCGAGGCAAGCCCGGAACAGATCAAAGCTATCCTGGATATCAAGTCACCTTCAAACATGAAGGATATACAAAGATTAACAGGGCGAGTAGCGACATTAAACAGGTTTATCTCAAGATCCTCGGAAAAATGCAAGGAATTCTACGACATCCTGAAGAAAAATAAGAAATTCGAATGGGGAGAGAAGCATAAAGCGGCCTTGCAGGAATTGAAGCAGTATCTTTCAACTACACCTCTGTTGATGAAGCCCGAGGATGGTGAACCATTATCCCTGTACCTTGCAGTATCAGGGAATGCAGTAAGTGTTGTTCTGATAAAGGATCACAAAGGTCAGCAGTATCCTGTCTATTATGTTAGCAAAAGTGTACTAGATGCTGAAACTAGATATTCTCATTTAGAAAAATTAATATTAGCCCTAGTTATGGCATCGACAAAGCTTAGACATTATTTTGAGACACATAGGATTCATGTTAAAACTAATTATCCTGTTAAAAATGTGCTTAGGAAACCCAAGATGTCAGGTAGGATGGCTAAGTGGTCAGTAAAATTAAGTGCCTATGATCTAGTATATGAACCTAGAAATGCCATAAAGTCTCAGGCTCTAGCTGACTTTGTGGCGGATTTCAGTAGTGATATTCAAAATGAAGTAGACCTAGAAGTACAACAGCTAGGAGAAAACTTGGAATCCTGGACATTATATACTGATAGTGCATCTAATGTGAGAGGTGTAGGATTGGGTATACTACTAAAATCGCCACAGGGGGGCATATTACCCCAGGCTATTAGGTGTGAATTTCCTACCACTAATAATGAAGCAGAATAAACCTTCTGGGGTAGCCCAGTTGGCCAGCCCCACCCACCCTCTCCCTAGAGGTCCCGGGTTCGAATCTTGGTGTCCGTATCCCACGGCCAAGCTCTTCGCTCTCGGTTGGGTATTCACCCCCAGGCAGCTATGGGGCTAAGCTAGCTTGTGGAGTGTGATCACTCCAGCGGTTGGGAGGACCGTGGAATACCCCCCCCCCCTAATAATGAAGCAAAATATGAAGCTTTGATTGCAGGATTAGAGTTGGCCAGGAATATGAATATTAAAAGTTTACAAGTATTTGTTGATTCCTTGTTAATTACTAATCATTTTAATGGATCCTATGCAGTTAAAGGTGAGAAGTTAATCGAGTATCTCGAAATTCTCAAAAAATTAGCAGGATATTTCGATGTTTTTACACTTGAACAGGTACCAAGAGAGGATAATGTTGAAGCAGATGCCTTGGCAAATCTAGGATCTTCAGTCAGAATACCAGAGGGAATTCAGATACCAATACTACATATCCTATATCATGCGGTGGATCTTTTCAAATCTCAGGATACGGAAGTAGCAAGTATTCAGGATTCTGATGGTGAGTATCCTAAGGAGGATCCAAAGTCCTGGACGGCTCCAATCGTGAGATATCTCAAGGAAGGACATATCACAAAGGATGAGAATCCTAAGGCTTTTAGGATGAAGGTATCCCGATTCACTATTATAAATAATGTTTTGTATAAGAATCTCTTGCAGGACCATACCTGAGGTGTTTGGAGGATCCCGAAACTAAAGAAGTGCTTCAGGATATACACGAAGGGGATTGTGGTAACCATACTGGGGGCAGATCATTATTCTCAAAGGTATTAAGAACAGGATACTATTGGCCGACGATGATGAAAGATGCTGCAGAATATGCTCGAAAGTGTGATGCATGTCAAAGACACAGCAATATACTACATCAACCCGCTGAACCGATGTATCCTATTGCTTCCCCTTGGCCATTCATGAAGTGGGGGATGGACATAGTAGGAAAGTTGCCAAAAGCTCCAGGAGGAAAAGTCTTTATGCTGGCAATGACGGATTATTTCTCCAAGTGGGTTGAAGCTGAGGCATTTGTTCAATTCAGAGACCAAGAAGTAGTATCCTTCATAAAGAGGAATATCCTGACTAGGTTTGGGATACCAGCTGAGATAATTTGTGACAATGGCTCTCAGTTTATCAGTAAAAGGACTACTAATTTTTGAAAAAGTTGGGGAATCAAGATGATTACATCCACTCCGGTACATCCTCAAGCAAATGGGCAAGCAGAATCCTCAAACAAGACAATAGTCAACAATTTAAATAAAAGATTAGGAGCCAAGAAAGGAAGATGGGCAGAAGAGTTACCCTTTGTTTTATGGGCCGATAGGACAACAGTAAAGAGTGCAACTTAGTATTTGGAGTAGAAGCAGTAATCCCGACAGAGATGGTGATACCTACAGCAAGATCCAACCTCCGGGATCCTGAGAAGAATCCTGAAGCCCTATGCCAAGAATTGGATACTATCGATGAGACAAGGGATGCGGCAAAATTGAGAATGGCAGCATACCAATAGAGGATATCCAGAGCATATAACAAGAATCTAAGGACTAGAAGGTTTCAAGTTGGAGATTGAGTATTAAGGAAGGCTTTTCAAAATACTACTAATCCTACTGTTGGAAAATTAGCTCCAAAGTGGGAAGGACCTTATGAGATTGAATCAGAATCCCGGAAAGGAGCATACAGACTTAAGAATATGGAGGGGGATATATTGCCAAGATCCTGGAATGCTATACACCTCAAAGCCTACTTCAAGTGAGTTTAGAAATTAATTTCTAACTCAAGATGGTATGAATTCTATCTCTTTTAAATATAATTCTATTTTATTTTATTTGAACCCAATGCTGACTTAAGCATCGTAGGGGTGTTAGCCAAGCTTCGGGATATAGATCCAAGATATACACTCAGGATAATTCGAAAGATTAGAGGATTGGCCCCCTCTCTCACTTTTAAGGGACCCTGATCCATTCACAGGTTTAAAGGTATTCACCTTTCTCTCGAATTGGGTTTAAACACCCCGCCTGGAGCGCAAGTTATCCAGGGATAGTTCAAGATAGCGGGACCAGTCCATGTAAAAGTGGCTGACAATTTCGTTATTGTTGGCTATATCCTGGATCCTAAAGGTATATGAAGATTGATCACCCTCTCTCACGAAAGGGTATTTTCATACTCTCTAAGGTTTAAAGGTTTTCACCTTTCTAAGTCTTGGAGTTTATACAATCCCGCCTGTAGCGCACAAAAATTTGGGATTTTCCCCAGAATACTTAAGGGTTTATCCTCATAATATTAAGGATCTATCTCCAGGATATTTTAGGGTTTATCCCCTGTATTACGAAAGTTATACAAACAGTTGCAATTGATGTCCAGAAAATTCCTAAGTATTCAAAGACATTATGCACAGGGGACATTCCCACTAAGGCATTGTGAGAAGCTCAAAGGATCAAGTTTGGGCCTAGTTCACTAAGTATCCCAGACTGGGGACATCTTCGGTGGAAAGACTGCGAGAGGATTAAAGTTCAAGGATTGAGATGTCTTCAATTTTTGGTATGATCTTTCCTTTCTTTGAAAACCTTATCTAAATTGCCTAAGTTTTAAAACTATGTTTGACAAAAGTCTTAGTAGGATATTTATGAGTATCCTGACCAGGATATATTCTGAGGATATTTGAAATATTACACTAAGATTGAAAAATTGAAATTGTATTCGAACCAAGCAATACATAACAAAATTTGCAAAAAATAGACAACAATGGATAAGGTCATAAAAGGTTATATTATCAACTTTGCAAAAGGTTGTGCTTTTGGTTTCATCTCAAACTGAGATCCATCCACCAAAAGCACAATTAGTTTTCTACCATATTTACTTAACAATTGAAGGCTTCGTCTTGAAACCCAAGATACCTCCCCCTTCAATTGTTGGAATGTTCAAAATAAACCATACTAATTGATGACCAAGGGCTCCGTCCTGAAACTCAGGATCCCTCTACCTTTGGCCATCATATTGTCTTAGTGCAGGAAGGTAAATTGTTTAACAGACAGGAAATTAAAATTGTTCTACAAACCATAAACCACCAAATTTAAAAAATGGGCTCCGGCCTCGGCATCAACATCCATCATCGCCCATTTCGCTGCTTTCAAGGGGCAGCACCCTCTTCAACCATGGCTTCATCGGCACCAGCATCCGGTTCAGCATGTCACACCCCCAAAATACCACATGCGAAAACCTCGCTAGGCGTGTGATGTACCAGGATCTAGCCACCAATCACATTGAACTAATATCAAGGTTGAAATAAAGTTTCCATTTATTAAAGTAAAGCATTCATAACGTAATCCAAATTCAACATGTTCAGCGGAAGCAATTAATAAAACATTGTTCAAACATATCAAAACCCAAAGTATAATGAAATCATAAAACATGTCACGCATATCCAAGCAGTGCGACCCATGACCACTCCAGCCATCCAGATAGCAAGTTCCTTATCCATAGTACCTAACGACCTGCGAGCATGCAACAAGTGTATCAGACAACGCTGGTGAGTTCATAGTTTTACAAAAACGTTGGTAACCAAGTGTTTAGTTTAGTTCATTGATTATAATGTTGATAATACCTCGAATACAAGACGGCTCCAAATTTATTTTGCCTGTTCCCCAATGCTCCTATCAAAGCATTGGGCATGACTGGGTCATTAGTTCACACCCGTACTCTCAGGTACAGGGTGAGGGTGCCAAACCTAGATAGCGCTACCAACTAATACCCCGTTACCTCTTAGGTAACAAACAAGATGGGCCTTAAAGGTGATAGGATGAGTGTATTATCCAACATTCCAGATTTTACCCACAAGACGTATTCCTCTCAGGAATACCCAAATTGATTTACCCAAAAACCTATCCCTCTCAGGGATACCAAATGACTATCCCAACCACCGGGACGCATGCTCAAGAGGAATGAACTCACCCTTGATTTGCTCGGTAAGTTTAATTACCCTTCCAGTTAGTCAACCAACCCAACCTTGGTTATCAGTAATAATCAGTTTCAAGATTTATCAATTAAGTCACGTATTTCAGAGATTGCATTTATCACAAGTATCATCGTACATCACATAGAACATACTCAGTTCACATCCCATGTATAACACATAAATATCTCACAACTGTTAACTGGGCTACTTAACCAAGCCCAAGCCCAAACAGATTACCCTTCGGCGAAGAACCGTCCGACGAAGATCCCTATGGTTCGTCGTGAACCGTTCGACGAAGAACCCTATAGTTCGTCGAGATATGGTGTGACGAAAAACTACCATGTTTCGTCGAGAACCCATTTTCGTCGCCCCTCATCAGGTGATGAAACAGTTTCAATCAAACATCAATCATTCTATGATTAAACATCCTAGTTAAGAGCAATCATCCAGCATTCATATTCATTCCACACATAACAGTTACACATCAGCAGATCAATGGGTCAAACAACAGTTAGTGCACACATTCAAGAAAACCCTACATACTGTTTCATCTCATAACAATCATTCTATCCATCCTTGGTTCTAATCATCAAATCATACCAAACAATCATTGATCCCAAACATCCAATGACCACACAAATCGGACTACTCGATTTTCACAATACGGATTCATCACATAACCCTAATCTTACAAAGATCACAACATAATACCACATATCAGAATCAATCCATCAAATGAGACCAAGACACTAACCGATATACAGGATTGCACGAGGGATCTTGAGGATCAGGGAGAGATGCTCGAATGATTGAGAGCTTCACAGGGAATCAAGTTTGCCGTCGAACAGGAAGGAAAGGGAGACTCTAGGGTTTTTAGTTTACGTCTGACGGTTATTAGGGACTTTAGGGTTATACAATCACATAATCACCAATAGTTGGGCCGTGAACTGTTCTGGGCCGAGGCCCGTTTCCGACGAAGAACCTTCTTCGATGAGGGACCCATTCTTCGTCGAGATGGGTTGGCGAAGAATCCTATTCTTCGTCGAGGTTAGTTTGTGACGAAGAACATTATTATTAAACTCTAAATAAACTATATTAACACTACACATATAACAATCAATCATTACACATAAACACTAATCATTCAGATAAACTGCACAAACACCACATAAACCAAATTGTAAAAACAGGATTGTGTAGTCAGTGATGTGTAAAAGATAGACCTTGAAATCTCGGGTTGTCACATCATCCCCAACTTGAAAGAAATTTCGTCCTGAAATTTGACAAGTAATCCAAAGCGGCATGATGTCAAATCAGGATGACTGTGGATTTTCCGCGGGTACCACATCATCCCCAACTTGAAAGGGAATTTCGCCCTGAAATTCACCAGTTACATCAGATTTAGATTTTTCAGTTGGGAATAAGTGAGGGTACTTGAGCTTCATCTGATCTTCGCGCTCCCACGTGAACTCCGGTCCACGTCTTGAGTTCCAACGAACTCTCACAATAGGAATCCGACTATGCTTACGGACCTTGACTTCCCAATCCATAATTTCTATTGGTTCTTCGAAAAACTGCACTTTGTCATCGATCTTAAGTTCTTGAAGTGGTACCACCAGTGTTTCATCAGACAAACACTTATTTAGTTATGAAACATGGAAGATATCATGAACGTTACCCAACTCGGCAGGTTACTCGAGCTTATACGCCACCTTCCCAATACATTCTAAAATTTTGAATGGACCAACATAGCGTGGGTTAAGCTTGCCGCGCTTCCCAAAGCACACCACACCCTTCCAGGGTGAGACTTTCAACATAACACGATCGCCTACAGCGAACTCCAAGGGTTTCCTACGCTTGTCAGCGTAGCTTTTCTGATGGTCGCGCGCTGCCGCCATACGGTTTCTAATCTGGACAATATTCTCAGAAGTTTCAAGAACAAGTTCCAGACCTGTGATCTGGCTGTCACCCACCTCAGCCCAACAAAGAGGAGAACGACATTTTCGGCCGTACAACGCTTCAAACAGAGCTGCCTGGATGCTAGTGTGGTAATTGTTGTTGTAGGGGAACTCGATCAACGGCAAGTATTTCTCCCACCCTTTACCAAAATCGATCACACATGCTCGCAACAAGTCTTCAAGTGTTTGGATGGTTCGTTCGCTTTGGCCATCCGTCTGCGGGTGATAAGCAGTGCTCATGTCGAGACGTGAGCCGAACGATTTATGCATTGATTGCCACAAATCAGATATGAAATGCGGACCACGATCATAGATAATAGAGGTTGGCACCCCGTGCCTAGAAACCACCCCCTTCAGATAAACAGCAGCAAGTTGAGAGAACTTATCAGTTTCCTTGATCGCAAGAAAGTGCGCAGATTTCGTGAGACGATCGACGATCACCCAAATGGTATCGTTCCCGTTTGAGTTCTTGGTAACCCAGTGACAAAATCCATAGCGATTTGCTCCCATTTCCACATGGGTATTTCTGGTTGTTGAAGCAGACCTGAGGGTTTCTGATATTCCACTTTAACTTCAGCACAAGTCAGACACTTACTCACGTACGTCGCGATATTAGCTTTTATCTTCGGCCACCAATACAAGATTTTGAGGTCCTGATACATCTTATCCGAACCTGGGTGAACAGAGTATCGAGACTTGTGCGCTTCGTCCGTCACAAGCTCTCTAAGATCTCCAAACAACGGAACCCATATTCGTTCCATGAAATAATACATACCGTCAGACCTTTCCACAATTCGCTTCTCCATGCCCTGTAAATACTCTGCTTTAATGTTCTCTTCCTTCAACGCTTCAGCCTGAGCTGAACGAATCTGTTCAGGAAGATTTGAGTGAATAGTAAGCTGTAAGGCTCGCACACGTTTGGGTTTCGTCTCCTTTCGGCTAAGGGCATCAGCTACAACGTTAGCCTTACCTGGGTGATACTTGATTGCACAATCGTAGTCGTTCAAAAGTTCTACCCAGCGACGTTGTCGCATATTCAATTCCTTCTGATCGAAGATACGCTGAAGGCTCCTGTGGTCGGTATAAATAGTGCATTTGGTACCGTACAGGTAATGCCTCCAGATTTTAAGCGCAAATACCACGGCTCCCAACTCTAAATCATGAGTCGTGTAATTTCTCTCGTGAACCTTCAACTGTCGAGAGGCGTAGGCTATCACCTTCTCGCGTTGCATCAGCACGCAACCGAGACCCTGAATGGAAGCATCACAATATACCACAAAATCTTCGGTACCTTCATGTAACACTCATCTTTAAATTATAAGTTTGTACCCATAAAATAAAACTAAGCTGTATAAACGTTAAGCCAAAACATTTACATCACCTTTAGCTTAGTACTTACGAGTTTAACAAACATTTAAAACAACATTAGGATACATAAGTATTCCTTATATTACATAAGTTTTACTAATAACTAAATAAGACAAAAGTTGCGGAATGAGATCTTGAATGTGTTCGGTTCGGAAGCATTGACTTGATCATCATCCAAGTGCTTGCGTTACCTATAAACTGAAAATTTTAAAATATATTAGTATTTGGATCTTTAAGAATTAGCATAATCGAAACCACGCTCGAAAACGGATTTAATTAACTAAAATATGCCAAACTTATCAGAAATGGTTGGGCTCTACCGTAGCTTACGGTAGCCACCGTAAGCTACGTAGCCACTGGGCATTTTGGGGCTGCCGTAAGGCAGTGTATAACCATCGTAACAACTTCAGTCGCTACCGTAAGTTACGGTAGCTACCGTAACTTAGGGTAGTTGCTGCATGTTCTTTATGTCTTGCTGTTTTGACCCGTTTATTCCAGTTTCGCACCTTTAAAACGTCAAAACACAATACGAAACACCCCAGATTTCTAGTGAGACTTATAATTTCCTGTTTTCAATTTATTAACATTCTCCTAACGAGAATTGTAACGGATATGCATCATTGGATGCATAATCAAACTTGTGGATATTTAATTCCACTTTTTAACCAACTTTACCCTCTAATTCATTATTCCCGAAACCATACGAACGGGATATTACTTTGTATCAAGGTGACCCATCTCCGGGTCCTTTACGTTCAACACTCACGCTCCCATTACCGGTTTGCGTGTTTAATATGTTACTACCCGTTGCCCGGGCTTATAGTCCACGGATAAGGTACTCCCGTTACCCGGTTTGTACCTACCCTTAATAATTCGTTTGATTTGCCGTCATGAAGTCCATCATTCAAGCAAACCAAACCTCTTAAATCTCATAATGTAAATTACCAATTGACACCAATAATGAAAGACTAATTTACAATAGTAACGAAGCGTTAGCCACGTACCTTAAAGCTTTCCTTTCAAACGAGTGTCCGCACCGGCTTGACTTCCCGACGCCTCAACCGTGTTGCCTAAAATGCATAAGCCAATTATCATTAGAACCCTTCGGCTCATAACTAAAGCTTGCTTATTTAGCCAAACACCACAATTAATGTCTATCAATCATCTCTTAGGCGTTTTGTCAAGCACCTTATGTGCATACCTTTTTAATTAGCCATTTTTGTTCATTTAAACCTTGGTAAATCCAAGAATTTCATCTTATTCAAACTTGATTACTCATTATCTCCATATTATCATGCTAGTTCAATAAACCTAGGTTAATATTTCACATAGTTCATACAAAATCTTGGGGCTTTTCATTCTAGATGAAAACCCACTTCAATATATGACACAAGACAACCCTAACACAAGATTTATCAATCAATTCACATGATTTCAGTTAGGGTTTATAATCCTACAATTTATGCACACATTCTGGAATCATAACTTCAACCAATTATTTAAGAACTTCTATTAGTCAAATTTCACCCAAGAATCAAACATCACCAAAACTAAAATTGTAACTTACCTAGTGTTAGACGAGTGTTGGTGATTAAGATTCTTGATTCATGCAGTAATTACAAGCCCAATTCACCCTTCAATTTGATCAATTTGATGAACAAGGGTTTGGGGTGTTCTTCCCTCTCCTGGTCGCCTCCCACACGCACACACACTGATGTGTGTGGGTTTTTAATTTGTTTTATTTTTATTAAATTCAAGTTTGGCCATTCTTACAAAATCAGCCCCTCAAGTTTGTTTTATTCAACTAATGTAAATTTAACTAACACCTTTCATTTATATTTTAAGATATGGTGTTTTTAACTTGTTAATTATTTTTGGGGTGTTACACTTCAGGTAGAGACAAGATCGGCGCCTTGCAGAGTTTTTGTTTCAAAAGTTGGAAAGCATCTTCTTGTTTCGTTCCCCATGAGTATACAACGCCTTTCTGTGTCAACGAGGTAAGAGGTTGAGCAATCTTCGAGAAGTCTTTAATAAATCTTCGATAATACCCAGCGAGACCAAGAAATTGTCGCACCTCCGAAGGATTCTTTGGTGCTGCCCAATTTCTAATAGCATCGATCTTTGCAGGATCCATGTGTATTCCCGATTCATTCACAATGTGGCCAAGGAAGTGTACCTCCCGAATCCAGAAGTCACACTTAGAGAATTTCGCGTAGAGCTGCTCTCTCCTCAGAAGCTCCAAGATAAGACGTAGGTGCTGCTTGTGATCCTCCTTGCTCTTAGAGTAGATCAGAATGTCATCGAGGAACACGATAACGAAGTCGTCAAGATACGGCTTGCACACACGATTCATGAGGTCCATGAAGACCGCTGGTGCGTTCGTCAACCCAAACGGCATAATCAAAAACTCATAATGGCCATATCGTGTTCGAAAAGCTGTCTTAGGGACATCCTCCTCTCGGACTCTCATCTGATGATAGCCCGATCTTAAGTCGATCTTTGAGTAAAAACTTAACCCTTGCAACTGGTCAAACAAGTCGTCAATACGCGGTAGAGGATAGCGGTTCTTGACTGTCACCTTGTTGAGTTCTCGATAATCTATACACATACGAAAAGATCCGTCTTTCTTCTTCACAAACAAAACTGGGGCTCCCCAAGGTGAAGAACTAGGTCGGATAAAACCTCGATCCAACAGTTCTTGGAGTTGATTGGATAACTCTTGCAACTCACCTGGTGCAAGACGATAAGGAGCACGGGCAATCGGGGCTGCTCCTGGAGTAAGGTTAATCTGAAATTCCACCTGACGGTGTGGAGGTAAACCAGGAAGCTCTTCAGGAAACACATCAGAAAACTCGCGAACAACAGGAAGGTCTTCAATCTTCCTTTCTTCATGTTGAGTATCAGCAACAAGAGCTAAAATAGCAGGGTAGCCCTTTCGCAAGCACTTCTGGACTTTCATAGCTGAGATGATGCCAACCATTGCACCACTACGATGACCTTGAACTGACAAAGATTCTCCACTAGGGAGAGGAATACGCACGATTTTCTCTTTACAGAGAATTTCCACTTGATGCTTAGACAACCAATCCATGCCAACGACCACATCAAAACTTCCAAGAGTAACGGGGAGTAGGTCAATGTCGAACACTTGACCCATAAGATCGAGTTTACAACCAAAAAGAACATGCGAAGCTTTAATCGTTTTGCCACCGGCTAACTCTACAACATGTTTGTTTACAAGAGGTGCAGGACTCAATCCTAACTGACGACTGAACTCCAACGACACATAACTCCAATCGGCACCAGAGTCGAATAAAACAGAAGCAAATAGATTGTTCACAGAAAACGTACCGGTCACAACGTCGCTATCATTGAGAGCTTCCCCAGCACCAATGGTAAACATTCTCCCTCGCGCACCGTTCCCACCATTGTTCCCATTGTTGTTATTCCCAGAGTTGTTGTTACCAGCATTCTGATTGAGTTGAGGGCAATCCCGCCTGAAATAACCCTCATCACCACACTGAAAACACCCATTACGATTACCCTGATTCTGTTGAGGCTGCTGCCTCTCCTGTTGCTGTGGTTGCTGTTGCTGTGGGGGTTGCTGCTGCTGTTTTGGAAGTGAGACCCTGTAGTCTCTAGCCATATGGCCCACCTTGTTGCACCTGTGACATACCCGGGTGCACGGCCCACGATGGTGGAAATTGCACTTGTTACACTTTGGTTTCTTTCCCGCATAGGAGCCCTGATTCAAATTGTTGCTCTGATTCTGATTCACAGAAGAGGACTGGCTGAAACTACGGTTGGTACTGTTGTCTGGCCTCTTTTGTGACTGATTCGAGTTGGACACCTTGTCCACATCATTCCACTTTCGTTTGCTGTCAGTAGCAGGTGTAGTAGCTGCAGCAGTAGTGGCAGTAGTAGAAACACGCGGTGGTAGCGAGCCACGCTCCACCTCCTGATCTGTGATCTTATGAGCTAAGCGGATGATCTGAGCTAAGTTGTTGAGGTTCGCTGCAGTAACCAAGCCCTTCACCTGTGGGGCTAATCCTTTGATGTACAGCTCGATTCTTCAGTGTGGAGGTCGTGATAAGTTCAGGCACATATTAGCTAACTCATGAGACCGTTTTGTGTATGCCTCAATCTCAGACCCCACCATTTTCAGATCATAATACTCGTTCTCCAATTTATGCACTTCATCACGTGGACAGTACTCTTCACGCATCAGCTCCTTAAAATCGTCCCACGTAGTGGCATTCGCCATCTCAATGCCCAACATCTGGACTTGGGCATTCCACCAAGTCAAGGCACTATCCTCGAGTGTGCCTGTAGCATACTTTACTCTGCCCCAGCAGGGCAGTTACACATCGCAAACACTGATTCTTCTTTTTCAAACCATCGCAGTAGTCCCACAGCACCTTCAGTCCCACTGAATGTATGTGGCTTACAATCCATGAACGTCTTAAACTTGCAAGCAGGCAGATTGTTTTGATTCTGATTCGCTTACTGACCTAACGATGAAAGAAAATACGGCATACGGGTAAGAGTTGTGTACGCGACACAAGAATAAATAGTAATTGGCACATACCATACCAGCTTGATAGGCTGCCAAAGCCTCAGCCACACGGGTGTTAATCAAATTTGTCAACTCAGACTGAGTCATCGCAATGTGACCCCGTCCATGGCCTCGTCCGCTCATAATTCTATATAAGAGAAGGGAAAAGGTTAAGAGTCGAGATAAGGTAGGAGTCAAACCTCACAACGACTTCTACAGATTACTAAGTTTACATTAGACAACAAAGCGGAACCCCTTTCACACTCGTTAGATCTCACTGGGACTCACATGCACCCCACGTTATTATTATGTGTGCACCCATAATAATAATGCGATTTGCATGTTTATCTCAGCTCTTCCTAACTCATGCTAAAAGGTTCCTCAAGTTCTCGCAACAAGACAAAACATCACAAACATAAACCACGAGAATCTAACAGGATATCGCACTGTGACTCTATCAATCACATAACTCAGGTAAATACACATGAATTTAATCTGAAATGCTAAGTGTGTGCAATCGCATGCAACATCATACATAAGTGTATACTAGATATACTAGGCAATAAATAAATAAGAGACGAACCTTGCAATCTAGAGCTGAATGTCATGGTCGCTTTCTGAACTGTTCGGTTATAGTCTGGTTTTATAAAAAACGTTTTAAAACCTAGTTCACTATAACCAGTGGCTCTGATACCAAACTGTCACACCCCCAAAATACCACATGCGAAAACCTCGTTGGGCGTGTGACGTACTAGGATCTAGCCACCAATCACATTGAACTAATATCAAGGTTGAAATAAAGTTTCCATTTATTAAAGTAAAGCATTCATAACGTAATCCAAATTCAACATGTTCAGCGGAAGCGATTAATAAAACATTGTTCAAACATATCAAAACCCAAAGTATAATGAAATCAGAAAACATGTCATGCATATCCAAGCAGTGCGACGCATGACCACTCTAGCCATCCAGATAGCAAGTTCCTTATCCATAGTACCTAACGACCTGCGAGCATGCAACAAGTGTATCAGACAACGCTGGTGAGTTCATAGTTTTACGAAAACGTTGGTTACCAAGTGTTTAGTTTAGTTCATTGATTATAATGTTGATAATAATACCTCGAATACAAGACGGCTCCAGATTTATTTTGCCCGTTCCCCAATGCTCCTATCAAAGCATTAGGCATGACTGGGTCATTAGTTCACACCCGTCCTCTCAGGTACGGGGTGAGGGTGCCAAACCTAGATAGCGCTACCAACTAATACCCCGTTACCTCTCAGGTAACAAACAAGATAGGACTTAAAGGTGATAGGATGAGTGTATTATCCAACATTCCAGATTTTACCCACAAGACGTATTCCTCTCAGGAATACCTAAATTGATTTACCCAAAAACCTATCCCTCTCAGGGATACCCAATGACTATCCCAACCACCGGGACGCATGCTCAAGAGGAATGAACTCACCTTTGATTTGCTCGGTATGTTTAATTACCCTTCCAGTTAGTCAACCAACCCTACCTTGGTTATCAGTAACAATCAGTTTCAAGATTTATCAATTAAGTCACGTATTTCAGAGATTGCATTTATCACAAGTATCACCGTACATCACATAGCACATACTCAGTTCACATCCCATGTATAACACACAAATATCTCACAACAGTTAACTGGGCTACTTAACCAAGCCCAAGCCCAAACAGATTACCCTTCGGCGAAGAACCGTCCGACGAAGATCCCTATGGTTCGTCGTGAACCGTCCGACGAAGATCCCTATGGTTCATCGTGAACCATCCGACGAAGAACCCTATGGTTCATCGAGATAAGGTGTGACGAAAAACTACCATGTTTCGTCGAGAACCCATCTTCGTCGCCCCTCATCAGGTGATGAAACAGTTTCAATCAAACATCAATCATTCTATGATTAAACATCCTAGTTACGAGCAATCATCCAGCATTCATATTCATTCCACACATAACAGTTACACATCAGCAGATCAATGGGTCAAACAACAGTTAGTGCACACATTCAAGAAAACCCTACATACTGTTTCATCTCATAACAATCATTCTATCCATCCTTGGTTCTAATCATCAAATCATACCAAACAATCATTGATCCCAAACATCCAATGACCACACAAATCAGACTACTCAATTTTCATAATACGGATTCATCACATTTTCATCATGCAGGTTCTAAGTTTACAATTCTATTAACATAACCCTAATCTTACAAAGATCACAACATAATACCACATATCAGAATCAATCCATCAAACGAGACCAAGACACTAACCGATATGCAGGATAGCACGAGGGATCTTGAGGATCAGGGAGAGATGCTCGAATGATTGAGAGCTTCACATGGAATCATGTTTGCCGTCGAACAGGAAGGAAAGGGAGACTCTAGGGTTTTTAGTTTACGTCTGACGGTTATAAGGGACTTTAGGGTTATACAATCACATAATCACCAACAGTTGGGCCGTGAACTGTTCTGGGCCGAGGCCCGTTTCTGACGAAGAACCTTCTTCGACGAAGGACCCATTCTTCGTCGATATGGGTTGGCAAAGAATCCTATTCTTCGTCGAGGTTAGTTTGTGACGAAGAACATTATTATTAAACTCTAAATAAACCATATTAACACTACACATATAACAATCAATCATTACACATAAACACTAATCATTCAGATAAATTGCACAAACACCACATAAACCAAATTGTAAAAACAGGATTGTGTAGTCAGTGATGTGTAAAAGATAGACCTTGAAATCTCGGGTTGTCACACAGCATCCTTCCCGGCATCCTTCCCAGCATCACCACCAGCATCAGCCACCTTCTCAGCCACCTTAGCAAGCTCCTCAACACCCGGCTTTACTGGACGCTCCACGGGATTGCCACCAAGGTCCCTCAACTTCGCCTCCCAAGCCTCAACATTCCATGAAGGGCATTCAAAGCCCGTGGCCTTAGCCTCGTAGGCCATTTTCAACCTTGCTTGGAGGAGGGAGATGATGACGGAACTCTTGAGGCCTTCCCGATATGAAACCATATCTTGCTCATGTTGGACTTGGGTGGCGTCGGATTTCGCTTGAGCCTCGTGGGTGATCTTCTTGATGGCAGCCTGGTGTTCCTGAGTCATTGCTTTATATTTGGCTTCATAATGCTCCGACTTGGCAGTGGCAATTGCTGCTTGGTCCGCGATGGTGGTTTCAGCCTTCTTCAACTTAGCCTCCAACATCTTGTTTAGTCTGCATGAATCCTCATACAGGAAGACTAGCCGCTCGAGACCCTATAATCAGTGAGCAAATATCAATATATGTACTCAAAATATATAGTCAGCATATACAGTGTTGTAAAAGTCGCTAGGTGGTCTCTAGTCGGCCGACTGGGGAGTTGGGAGTAATCGGAGTACTCGGAGAGTACTCGGGGAGTACGCGGACATGGTAACTATAAAGAAAATTAATTGTTATATATTATACATATGTTAAAATAAGCATAATTCATGTCAACTGAGTATAATTTAAAATGAAACATGTTTAAAGTTCAAATATTCTGAATACAAGTCCGAGTAGTCCGAGTACAAGGCCGAGTAGTCCGAGTACAAGGCCGAATACAAGGCCGAGTAGGCCGATTTTGACCGATTTTGACTAATTAAAAGTCAACAAACCACGTTGACCGCCTAGACCGACTAGGCCGACTCTTTCCGACTACGTCCGACTAGGCGCCGAGTTTGACCGAGGCCGATTAATTGAGTCCGCCTAGGAGGAAGTCGCCTCGGAGGGGTTCCGAGGACCGAGTACTCGCCGAGTACTCGGCCTTGGAATCCGACTTTTACAACACTGAGCATATATGTGCAGGATATAAGACAAGGATACCTACCTGGTTGAGGAAGCCAGTCATGAACTAGCTAGACTCTGAGAACCCATGATTCTCAAATGGAAAGATGTCCGAGGCAGCAGGGGAGTCTGGTTCCTTCCTCTTGCGGGAACTAGAGCCACGTGGCTTTGAAGCGGTAGAAGGCTTGGGAACAGTGGCAGTCTTGGAGCTGGTGGGTTTCGACATAACAACTGGCTTTGGATTCATCTCTTGCTTAACTTGCACAAGGCTGTCCAACTCCTCAAGGTCAAAAACTTCAGGGGTCTTGGCTGGTGCTACATAAAAGGGAAGAAACACTAAGTCCTTATACATTTTTAGAATATAATCGGTATAATAAATAAAAATAACTTGTGAAACTATGCTTACCAGACATGTCAGAACTTGATTTTTGGCTTGAGTTTGTGAATAACAGGGAAAAAGTTCTTTCACTTTCGGGAAGCTGGTAGATTTCCTTTATCCTTCCTTCTGATTCAGCACTTGGAGGGGCCAATTCCTTGAAGTTTGCTACAAAAAGAAAGTAAGTATAAGAGAATGTCAGTGCAGGATATAGGCTCAAGATACGTTTGGGGATATTCCTAAAACCCTAAATCCTACCGGAAGTCAACCATTTCCCAGGCAGGTCGACACCCTTCTCAATAAAATATCTTTTCACGAAAAAGAATTTTCGTCTCCAATCATTCTCGTTCTTGGTAGCTTTGAGGATGAGGGGATCTTTGGAGGTAGAAAAAAGTAGAAATCGACTGGAACCATGGGACCTCAAGCGATATGCAATCGAAAGATCCTCGATGCACAGGTCAGGCACATAACGAGCTTTAAGTTGCTCCAAGGTAACTAAGACTCGCCAAACCATAGGCAAGGTTTGGGCATAGCTAAGACCGGTGAGTTCAAAAAAGCGAGAAACAAAGACTGAGAAAGGATACTGGAGCCCTATCGAGAAAGGGTAAGCAAAGAAGCATACCCACTCGTCGGAATAAAAGTCCGATCGGACCTCTCGGTCGAACGGACGAATAACTGCTCCGGCGGGGAAGGCACCGGAAGTTCTTAGGGTTGCAATGTCGGCATTATCGAATGAGCACACCTCCTTTGAGGGTTCTTTCAGAAGATTTTGCTCGTGAAAAATGGGTACAGAATCGGCATTTTGGGATCTTGTTCGACTGGCCATGGAGAATTTTTGCAAAGAAAAACAGAAAAGAAAGAGAAGAAGAATACCTGAATGTTGCTCGGAGCACTATGATCATAATGAAGAAAACTCGAGTAGATATAGGCTGGAAATAGGGGGCTTTGAGTAAATATCGCGTTGGAAGTTGCACAATGTCATTTCAACCGTCTAATCAACTTAATTGCCTCGATTCAAGAGACAAGATCTTAAAATATATCCGTTGGAATTGGTATACCAACAAATATATTTTGGGGACAATTGTTATGGGTGGTTTTCTACTCATCTATCCTGGATAATATTCTGACTCTATTTCTTTTATTGTGATCAGGATACCGGATCAGGATATTGGTAACATCCTGATGCAGTATCCTGATAATAACTAATTAGCTCACGTGCAGATTAACAAGGCAGGTTTATAACGTTCAAGTGGACCTGTTCTCCCAAAGACTCGGGCTAATCAGTTGAAATGGGGACGTTGAAACCGGAAGAAGTGGACTACAACTTTCACAAAGGGAATATTCGCCGTATCCCGGTTTTATAGGCTAGTTAGTTAATTTCGTTTTACTATAAATAGGATTGATCGGATCAGATAGAACACACACATTTTTGTACACTCTTGCTCTCTACTAGCTGCAATCACTCACAAAACACTCACACTTGTACTCGAATCTCATTGTAACACTTAGTTGATCCGTATCATATCCTGCACTGTATCCTGATATTCGAAGCAATAAGAAGAACAAGGCAGCTGCGATTGTCAGCTCCCGAGGTTTTATGCCGGCGATCTAAATTGATCAAGGGCTTTCCTCGTACATCTCGTGTCATCCTTTACCTTTTTTGCTCATTGTTTGATTGTAGATATAGCTCGATATCCTGAGCTATATCCTAAAAATTGTTTTTGTTAACAACTTAACCAGCATATTTTTCACGAATACTTCTAGCACACTACCTCACTAAACTAATTTGATCACTTAATTACTTAGGTAATTTTTTACCAAAACAGCTTTTGGTTCAGTTTTGGAAATAAGTTTGACATGCATAACCTGGTCAGTCTGAGCTAAAACCATAAGATCAACTTTATCATCATTCCATCCCACGATAATTCTCGTACCTCTATTACAAACCCCACCATTTGACGTCCATTCCCAGTTCTTAAAAACCCCGCGACAAACTTTAGAAAGATTTGAGACCTCAACATGCGATTCCAAAACAGCACAGACACTCAGATGATTTTCACTAACTATTTGATGAACCTCTCGTTGTTTCAGGGGCCGGTTCAAGCCCCTTATATTCCAAGAGGCTATGCTATCCATAAAGACTCAAATCAACGGGAGTGCTTGCCCCTCAAAACCTCCTTCCCTTACATCCGCATTCATGAAACTAGCAGTCTCAGTTTGAATAGATTCGATGAAACCCTCGTCCTCAGCATTATTGGCATCATTCTTCTTAGATCTTTTAGTATACACCTTGTGACCTTGACCATCCACCTTCGCATGAACAGAATCATCTACCTTTTTTTGCTCAACCACATTATTAGAATTCTCTTGAGTCGTTGCCAAAACCTCAAACTGGTTTTGTACTTTAACGTTACTTGGCCTCCCACTTAAATCAATTGTATCCTTGACACCCGAAGTGCTAGCCCCTCCAGAATTGGTTTTGGGTTTGTATATGAACTTTGCCTTCTGTTTCTTTTGCGGAAATCCATGTTTAGCTGTCTTCCGCTTGTCCGTAAGAAACCCCTCATCATCAACTATAACTCGCTTTGCTTTCACATTGGTAGACTTGGGACAAGTATTATTATTGTGACCAAACAAACAGCATACATCACATCTTTGCGGTTTCCACTCATACTCTACTTTAACCCTTTCCATTACATATCCTTCTTCATCCATCTTCGGTATGGCAATAGTAACATAATCTTTTAATTCCTGATCAGCATTACCATATCCCTAGCAAAACTGATTCTTCCCCAACTATCAATACACATATCGGCCGTATAGCTATCCAACCTCTTAGGTGTTCCTATCTTCGATGCAAGAAGACTTAGACCATCATCTATGTAAGCCGCTAAAGGAACATTATGGAACTTGACCCAAACTGGAATAGACTTAATTCCATCTTTTTTTAAACTTATTGAAGGGGACCAAACATTTAAAAATAATGGCACCTTCCTAATCAACCAAGGGCCTCCTTCTAACACTTTATTCATACCCTCTTTAGACTCAAATTTGAAAAAGAAAAATCCATCAGAGTTCATCATTAGTTTTAAAAAACCAAACCTTGACCATACATTCTTGGCATAATATTCAACAACTGGATACGGCAACCTATCACCAAGGAAATAACCATACAAAACATTCTCATACCTTTTTTGAACCAGCCGAATAGCTTCCTTTGGTATAACAACGTCTACCTCATCCATTTTCTCCACCGATTCCAGTTTCCTGAAGTTGACCTCCCTTTTTATCTTAGTAGGTTGTAGAACCTTTTCAGCTATAAGTACCATAAGGCATGAAAGTACCTACGTTATTGTTTGCCCCGATTCTGTTCTGAGTTGTCATCCTGACCAACCTTTTTAGGGTTTGCATGAGGAACTCCCAAACTCCCCCCCCCCCCCCCCCCATATGCTCCAATGTTACCGGTTTTGAAATGGCAGCCAACCCATCTAGAACTGAAACATTATTAGTAGAGAACAATCCTCGCCTCGGTATTAGAGGATTGCCCTCAATATTAGTAGCCCTTAGACCAATGCCACGAAATGGAGCCGTCCCAGGAGTAGTCCCAGGAGTTGAATCACCGTCCACTGTCAAATCCTCGTAAATTATCAATGATAGGGCAGTCAACCCCCTCAGATTCAGCACCTCTCTCCATCAGCACATCAGAATAATGACCATGCAACGAAACCAACACGTAAACGAAGAACCCAGAGAGCCGATAAACACTAAAACCCTAGAACCAATTTTCAAACCTTAATCAATTATAAGGCCGTATCAATCTAGCTGATCTAACAACAGTAGACGCAATCAATAACAGACCCTGTAATAAATCAGGCAATCCAACAGATTCTAGGGCCACAGCGATTGAAAGAAAAAGAAATCCTAAAACTAACCGATCTTGGTGATTATAGAGAATTGTATATGGATAATAACCTAGAAGATTAAAATCGGTTAACAATACCTATAATCATTAGACGAAGAACAGATTTAGGATGAAAATCAGATGAAGTCGCTGCAAATCGCCATTAGGGAAGAGAGTATATTCAATGTGAAGAACTTTATTAACTGTATTGTACCATATTGAGCCGGACCCAACAACATCGGTATTGGCACCGTGTTCGTTTTATGCTTTTCGGTCGATGTAGAGAAGATATTGATTGCTATACCGAATGCATGTATTGTGTCAGTACGAAATAAACGAATCGATACCGATCAAGATCCTGCCGCCAAGCGCGGGGAAAATAAACTAGTTTGTATTAGTAAGGAAAGAGTATAACACGTCCTAAAAATCATGGTATATATGATTAAAATTATACACACAAAAAATGTCATTATAGAGATGTACATTAGTTTGTAAATAAATAACAGTATTATCGTTTGTGCTTTGTAGAATATTCTATATCCTTGCATTTTTTTCTTTGCTTTTTGATTATTTTGTCCTTTTTGTTTTTGTATTTCTATATACTTATACCTTTCAATTTTCAGCGTTAACGCTTACAACCCGTTAACTTACTAAGAATTTTGTAATCAAGTTTTACGTGTTCATTTTTATGTATGTATTGGTATAAATTCAAATTAATTTAAGTTTAGATGTAAATTTTTCTCAGAAATGAGTTAGGTCAAATATAATATGTTTTTATACTTATTATTATACACTTTTTCCAGTTGGTCTACATTTTAACGCAATTTTTTTCTGAAAATGAGTCGGGTCAAATATAATACTTTTTTTCTTGCTTATTTTTATGTATGTTTTCAGTTGTTCTATGTTTTGACGTGAATTTGTTCGGAAACGAGTTGGGTAAAATATAATACGTTTTCACTAGACGGTATAAATTCGAGTCACTTTACGTTCTGACACTGCTGCAACGCGTTATGTGCTTATTTTTATGCACGTGTTAGTATAAATTCAAGTTGGTCTACGTTTTGACGTAAATTACAATTAGCAAGTTAAATGAATAGTGTTTTCATCCTATTTGCTTGTTTGTTTGTTTCTTGATTGTTTTTTACTTTTTTTTTTTTTACTTTTGTTTATATTAAATGTTTTAGTTTAAGGTTGCTTTTTCATTAAAATTATATTTAAGATAGAGTTTGCATTTCCATTAACAATTACTTTAAAATCAATATGTCTCGTTGTCCAATTTAAATTTGTTTTTTATAGTTTTCAGTCGATGTAAAACATCTTTTATATTCTTTTAAGCATATATCTTTAGGTTTCTATACGAAACCAAAATAGATATCGACCAAAATCCCGCTGCGTAGCGCGGATAATCTTACTAATTTAAATGAATAGCTAACCGTCTTGGGTTGTGTACATTATTATTAATCTATAAAGAAGCAAGATGTATATGCATATATGTGTGTAACCTTTGCTTATGGAGTTTTTCAAAAAAAAAAATTCCTTTTCAATCCTAAAGTTTTAATTTTTGACAATTTAAGTTTAAAGTTTTAATCTTTGTTTCCTTTTTAACCCTAAAGTTTTAATCTTTGACAATTTAAGTTTAAAGTTTTAATCTATTTTTGACAATTTAAGCTTAAAGTTTTAATCTTTGTTTCCTTTTTAACCCTAAAATTTTAATCTTTGACAATTTAAGTTTAAAGTTTTAATCTTTGGTAATTTAACCTCTTTGATTAATTTGATTTTTCACTTCTAATTCAAAAGTTTCCATCTTATACAATTTAACCCCTTTGATTAATTTGATTTTTCACTTCTAATTCAAAAGTTTCCATCTTTTGCGATTTAACCACTTTGATTTTTTTTTTACTTATGTGTTTCAAACAAAAAATGGTTATGTATATGGTTATTGTAACCTTGGCTTTGGGGGTTTTTCAAAAAAAAATTGATTTTTTTACTTTTCACCCAAAAGTATTTCATAAATTACTTTTAACCCAAAACTATTTGTTTTTTTTTTACTTTTAACACAAAACTTTTTATCTTTTGCAATCTATACTCACAACTTTTTTTTACTTTCAACTTTGGTCCTTTATAGTTTTCGTTTTCCGCAAATTTTTCGCTTTATGCTTCGTTCTAAATTTTGTGACTTAACACATCGCAACGTGCGTCTTTGGTTTAACGTTTTTACGTTTCGTTCTAAATTTTACGAGTTAACACGACGCAACGTGCGTGTGTGGGTGAACGTTTTTATATCGTCTATTTTTTCCCGTTTGACAGGTTCAACATAACGTGCGCATCCTAAATCGACTTAGTTATAACTAAGATATCCCCGCCGCATTGCGGCGGGTCGTAATTCTAGTTAGGATTAATCATAAACTAGTGATATTACCCCGCGCTTCGCGGTGGAGATTAAGTCGGTATCAATTTGGTTCGTTACAGTACCTGCACTCGATATAGTAATTGAAAGAGAAAGCATTACATCGACCGAAAAAATAACACATATTGATATGATACCTATATATGTTGTTCAGTTGATATCGGTTCGGTTCGCTTGCATTTATGTTTATTTTATTTCAACATTACGATATTTTTTGATAGCGGATATTCTGCCGCTATCGTACCAAGCCCAATCGAAACCAATTGAACAACATTTGTATTGGTACCAATATTTTTTTTAGTTTTTTTTGCTTTCAATAAATTGATACTGTATCGCTACCATATTAACCGAACATCATCGATACCGGTATACATTCCGTTTTATTGTTTCCTGTTTGATAACGGGTACTATGAACGTTTATATGAGAGAGAAAAAATATACTTAAATCATCTAAAGTAATAAACCAATAAAATAATAAAACATTAGAAAAAACAATATTGAAAAAACTCAAAAACAATTGTTCCCCTCTTTTTATTTCAACATTACGATATATATTTTTTAAACGGATATTGTGTCGCTATCGTACCAAATTCAATAAAAACCGATTGAATAACATCTGTATCCGTACTTATTTTTAGTGTTTTTGATTTCGATGAATTAATATCGTATCGCTACCATACCGTACTGAACAACATCGGTACCAGTACTTGTTTGATAACTGGTACTTTGATCGTATCCTAAAAGTTATATAAAAATATATGTTTAAATCAATTAAACAAATAAAACAATATAATACTAATAAAAACCTAGAAAAAATCAATATTAATAAAAAAATCAAAACCACTGTTCATGAGCTCTTTCTTTTGATATGTATAATAATAATAATAATAATAATAATAATTATGGAGATATCTCTTAAAATTACGTGTATTATGGAGTTAGCCCATTGTAATATGTTTTAGTTATAAGGATGATGATGCAGTGGCGGACCCAGGAATTTTTTCATGGGGGTGCGAAACATTTTTAAAAATTTTAGGCCCCTAGGTATATAAGTAAAAAAATCGGTTCGTATCGGGTCGGGTCATGTAAAACAAACGAACATCAAACTAAATTTATATAATCATCAAAAACATGTCAAAACTTGTTACAAACATAATTAAAACGTCGACGCCCTACGGGTTTTCATTTTTTGAAATCTATCCAAAACATCATCTAAAACTAATTTCTGAAGCAATTCTTTCTCTATATAACATAAGTTCATCGCTACATAACATAATGTTTCAATTTTAATTTTAATTTTCAACTATTCAAGCCCTAGAAATCATAACGTAAGTTGTAATCACCCTAAAAATATATAAACAACATAATCACCCTAAAAATATATAAACAACATAATCACCCTAAAAATCATCTAAACAACCATAAACAACGTCAAAACACACAAAATTTCAAACCTATTTAACAACTTTATTACCCTTTTTTTCTCCTATAATATCAACCAAAATCATCAAAATAACAAAGAAACTTACCCGTGTTCGGATTCCGGTTAGATTTGGTGTCAAACGACGGTGGTATGGTGGCTGATTACGGTGGTCGCCGGCTGCTGGACTGCTGTCACTGGGTGATGTTGTTCGTTGGCAGTGCAGGGACGCAAGAGAGAGAGAGAGCGGGAGAGAAGTTCTAAAGGTTTTGGGTTTTAATTATTTTATTATAGTTTGAAATATTGTTGGGTTTGGTTAATGGGCTAAGACTTAGTGGGCTAGCTAGTTAAGAATTATAAGTGGGTAAAGGTATGGGTATTTGGGTTTAGTTAGTTAGGTATTAAAAGTTATATAATTTAGGTAGTATTTTTTTTTTAAATATGAGTTTAATAAAAAAAATTAAAATATAAATTGATAACACTTTTTACCTAAAGGGTGCGGACGAAAAATTTCAAGGGTGCGGTCTAAAAATTCCAAGGGGTGCGAACGAAAAATTCTAAGGGGTGCGGACGAGATTTTCGACGGAACTTAGCACTAAATTTTTTTTCCCCGGGGGTGCGCCCGCCCACCTTGGGCTGGGCTTGAGTCCGCCCCTGTGATGATGTAGTTACCAACACTTTTATGATTTAAAAGGGAAAAGTAATTGTATAAATACTCACAGATTTATGAATTATATTGTTATTATTTAATCCGTGTAAAGATTTATGTTGTTATTATTAAACCCGTGTAGAGATTCATAAATTGTTTGTTTAGGTTTTTTATCAATTTTAATTATAATCTTATGCCATACTTATTTTCATTGACAAAAAAATAGTACATACGTATAGTTATGATTTATATATTTTAAAATTGTTTAACCTGTGTAGTGTACTAAACAAAGCTCTAATATAAGATAAAAATGGTAAAACTACTAATCAAACGTCAAACATTGTATACAAGAAAACATTTAATAATTTATTAATCATTTATAAAGTCGTAATTGTTGTGATTTTTAATATAGCATGCTTAATGTAATTTAGATTTTTCTTATTATGCCTTATATGTTTTAAGGGGAAAGTGTTGGTAATTTTAGTGTTATCAACATATTTTAGCGGTAATTTTAGTGTTATCAACATATTTTGTCGACCAAGTTTAATCTTATTAAAAATTAAACGAGTTATTTTAATTTAATAAGATCGAATAATTTATTGGTTTTATATATATGATTTACATCTAGTTTTGGGCATGTTTATTTATTGATTTTGGGCCTCTTATTTAATTGGGTTTTCATCAATTAAATAAAATGGCCATTTTGGCTCTACATCAATTGGGCCTCAAGACTAAATGAGATCAATATGGTCCCTATAAGATGCGATGGTTCATATGATCTGATGATTATTCAGAATATTATTTGCATGTTTTGAAAAACAATTTCATGTTTTGGTTTTAATAATAAAAACCCATGTTTATTTGAATGGGTTTTGACGGGGGAAGTGACAGATCAATTGTGTTGTGTAAAGGGAAAAGTGGTCGAACAAAAGAACGGTACAGTTACTTCTCAATATTCAACATCAAATTCGTTCTTGAAGACTAAGTTTAATCCGTTCAAACTTTTGATTGTACCGATCAAATAATTTGTTTTGATAGTGATTACACGACTCTTAGTCTAATCCAAGTGATTTTCAATTAATTTTTGGTTTCGGTTCGGGTTCTGGGATTATACAACCAAGTTCCGGGATTGGTGTTCATCAAGAATGCGGTTCGAGATTTCCAGAGTATAACCAAGATAAGTAATCGATTGTTTTTATATATATTTAAGTTCTCTGTTTGCATAATTCTCATTGTTTTAGAATTCCAAAACCAACAAAGAACAAACTATTTTAGTTCATGGAATTCTAAAATCAGTCAAAGAGCAGAGACGTTTTGTGCTTTGATTGTTGTCCGATTGCAACAAAACAACACAAACATGATTTATGTAACCGAGACGATTTTAATTAATTGTCCGATTGGATTACTGCAACGCAATACGATTTCGATAAAAGGATGGTATTCTTTGTCATGATTCCCGGTGTTCAACTGGGAGAAAATGATTTTCCGATAGGTGGTTGCATCTACAATGATGGGTTGCCTCGATCGGAGCAAAGAAGGAAAACACTCAAATCTTTTTGTTTGTGTGATTCCTCAACAGTAGGCGAAGGACAAGAAATCAAGTTTCTGTGTGTGAGTTTCAGAGATTAGAGAAAGAAAGAAAACTGTTGTTTTCCTTGGATTATTGTTTCGGATCAGAAAAGCGATCGGAGGAAGTCGTTAATAAGTGGTACCGTTGCCACCGGGGCCGGGTGGCACTACTCTTCACATCCGTGACCGGAAAGAAATCAATCATTCCTAGTTGAATACCGAACCTGAGTAGGTTCGGTTTACTTGGTTCAATATTAGGGTTGATTCGGGTAGGTATAATCGGTATGGCGGTTTTCGAACATAAAGAGGAGGAAAGGTTGTAGTAAACCTTTTGCACTCCTTCGATCTGATCCAATACTGACACATAACCGACAAAGAACGTCGTTTCTTTGCTGATCGTATGGGGTGGGTCTTCAAGAAGCTTTCGTTGCAATTAACGTATCAAAATCTTGCTGGTCCAATGTTATCACCTGATGCATTTAACTTATTTTCGGTTTGTACCAACTCCGTGACTAATACTGGATCTGAAGCAATGCTTAGATTAATAGCCTATCTATATTTGACCAAGGAAAAGAAAAGAAGTCAAGTGTCATATGTATCAAAATCTTGAAGGTGGTCTTATGTTGTTAGAAAAAAAAAATCAACTTTTGTTTTAATATTCTTGATACTATTCAACACAAAAAACAACCAAAATTTTGGATAGCTTTACTTGTTAAAACTTTTGGTTTTGTTGACGGATTAAAGAAAGAATAAGAAACATTTTTTGTCTCTTGGTGTATTTAACTTGCAAGATAATATCGAAAGTTGACGACACTTGTTTAGTTGTTAATGGATCATCAAGTTGGTTCAAATTCATTAAGGTGATTTCAAGAATCATATCCTCCGCAAACCATGAACTCGTCAATGCCAGGTTAGTTTTAAATTGATTTTGTATTGAGTAAGGGTTTAATAAATAAGTTTAGATTTCAATAAGTTTGAGACTGTCTTGAATAAGCTTAATGATCCAAAGAATTCTAATGAGCCAGTTGTTGGATTATTTTGGTCCAAGAGGAGCCTGCCTTTGTAAGGAAACTTGGGTTTTGTTGACTGGTGGTGGTTAGCGGGTTGTTAGGCTATAGGGTGTGGTCATGACCCTCATTATCACTATGACCCTCCACGTCAGTGCCATGTCACCCACCTCTAATCCACCATCCAAAACCAATTCCTTAAGGGTGTGCTCATGACCCAAACCACTATCCTCTTATTTATTTTAATTTATCTTTGGCTAAAGAAAAAGGAAATGATTTCTTGAAAAATGGAAAGGAGGACCATGGTTGCCATGGTTTAATCCATGTAAACCATGGCAGACCATGCAAGGGGGTGGTGTAGCCGTCCATTCATGTTCCTACGTGACGGAATCATGTCCCAACCATAACCCCCACACCCTTTAGCCTTAGGCGAAGATAAGTGAACTTCGGGTTCTCTTTTGATTCATCCAGTTTCGAGGGACAAAAGGCAATTCGAATTCGGAATTCATAGAGCAAGTTAATTGCCTAATCTAACACATTATTATCCATTTAAAAAAGGATTTTCAATCACAAATGATAAATGGATTTAATTCGTTTTATGTATAAATGGATATTATTTTATATATGGATGAGGCAATCTTTATCTATATCTATACTATAATATAAAGCATTTCATAAGGATGACGGTAAAAGTTAAGTAAATACAAATATTTTTGCTTATGGTACAATACAAAATGAGATTAGTTTAAGGGTAAAATTGTCTTTTTAACATCATCCAATATTAATAATTTATTTACATTAATTAAATAATGATTTAATAGGCAATACATTTATACAATACAAAATGAGATCAGTTGTATTAATTTAGGTCATGTGAAGAGGTTTCAGGTATGATTTTGGTAATCAAGAATCACGCATCTTAATCTTCACCTATAAATCCGTGTACCATAATCCTTCATACCGCTTCAACTTTTTGAAGATTTCTCAAAACGTTGAGTAGGTATCAATGGCGGATTATCTCTCTGGGTGAACTTGTAAGTAAAATTAAGTTGTCTTTCATATTTTATAATATGTGTCTTTTTTTCTGGATTGCTAGCAATGTTCTTGCAGGTCTCCTAGGGTTTCAATTGGCATGGAAGGTAAGTTTAATACAAGAAATTGATTTGGGGTTTGCTTTTTTCTGTAAGTTGACGTGATTACATATGTTGGTTTGGGTTGCATGATTGATATTCATCAATCGAATGTATGATATTGGATTTGGGATATATATATTTTTTTTTAATTTTATTGACTTGAGTGGCTTAAATTAGGATTAATTGTCTTGGTAATGCTAAATTAAAGTAATCTATGGGACAAAGCTATAATGCACCTTCCAGATGTTATTATACGATTCGTACAAGTAAGTAACATTACACATTCACTTTTTGATTTGGGTATAACTTTTTTTCTGACTACTTCTTTTTTATTTTGCAACCTCAAGGAGGTATGATACTGATCCTCTGCATAATGGACATGCTATTAGAGATGAACTGGATGCGCTCTTAAAAGTGATTCTTTAAGAGTGTCATGATTGTATGTCATGGTCTAAATCCATCTTTTTTATCATGTTTAAGAATGTCATGATTATGACTTGCAAAATGGGTGGGTTAGATCGGGTTGTACATGTAATGTGTCAAAAGGTACTGGTCAGGTTGGGTTACGGAAAGGGTTCAATTTGAGTTCAAAATGGGCGGCTTTTAAAAAATTGTCAATTGGGTTCGGGTCAAAACGGGTTGGGTCACAGAGGGTTCGCGTGCTATATGTACATATGATCAGACCTATGCTTTTTTTATTTGTATCATTTTGTTTGTCTTAAAAGTTTTTCATTGTGGAATGTGATGGACCTATTTTCGTTTGTTTAATTGTTGCTCTTATGGTTTTATGTGAATCATCTTCAACATGGTGGTTTGTTTTGGGGTTTAAATCAAAATTTAGATCTTTTGAATAAATTAATAGGCATTTTTTTTCTTTTTGAGAGCTGACATAAGAATATACTGATGCTACAATTTTTTTGTAGAGTATCTCCTTGTGATGAGGAGAAACAAAGGAAGAAAAAAAGAAAGAAAGAAAGAAACGGTAATTACGTGTTATTTTTTACTTTCTTATTGTTTATGTGTGTCTTTCTTACTCTCTTTTTTACTTTCTCATTTGGATGTGATGCCGGGAAGCACCAACAAGTGTTCGAGCTTGCCGGAGGATTCGCTCCGTTGAAGTGCTTTGATGACAAGAGGCGTTTTAAAAGAACCGGTAAATTTTTATTCTCTGTAAATTTTTATTCTCTATGTTGATTTTTTTAATCAAAGTTAAATGTCATAATTGTAAGGAGTTTTTTATTCTTTTCTTCAAATTTTAGGGACTGATTGGACTTCAAGTGCACATATCATAACTGTAGTCATCCCTCTGACATGTTGTCACTGGTATGTGCCATTGCACAGCTGGTTTGATTGCAGGACCAACGGTTCTGTTACTGTAGTTTAGACTAATGCTTTAATCATTTTCACTCACCGCTCTTGTTGCCTACACATCTAGAGTTTTTAGTTCTTTATTTAATGAAGGCCCCTGATCTATGGTAGGAAAGTAGTTGTACTAGAAGTAGGTTTGAACATTATGTGATATCTTTTTTTAACATATGTTCATCACTCCTTTTTTTCTAACTTGGAGGGGTCTTTTTCGTTGTTCCTCGCATTTGTAGGCTTACTTGTGATACCAGGTTCAATTTGTTAAATGCAATATGTATTATGATTTTATATAGTTGTTATTAATTAGTACAATAAGAAAAGCACATTGACCAAAATATAATTTTTGCTAAAGGTGGCTAAGTGGGCGGGTCATGAGGTCGAATGGGTTGGGTACATGGTATCACAATCGTTCGTATATTAGGGGAGATAGTTAATAGCAAATCCATTTCACCTCAATTGATTCAATCGACCATTTTGTAGGGAAGATATGTACTTCAAAAACTCCCGCTCTCTAAATATTTATACTTAAAACACAAATGTTTTTAAGATTTTATATATTTTCAGGTTGAAGACTTCAACCGGAGACAAAAAAAAACCAGTAAAGCGGGTCAAAATCATCACAAAAGCAACGATATTATCCGAAATATCATTCCAAACTAAATGATGTTGCAAAGGGACCTGGAGACTAACAGTAATAGAAATAACGGTTTTGAGAATGGTGGAAAATGGTCATCCGTGTCAGCAGACAAGGTATCGTCGAATGTCTAGATCTAGAAGCATATAACTATTTCTTTCGTGCTGTCGAATAAGGCACGCACACAACGGACGCTATCTTTATCGGATGATGTGACATTTGTTTTGCTGATGTCGTTGTACATGTACATGTAGGAGTATAGCTTGCTATAAGTTTTTTTATCGTTGGCATTTGTTCTCTATATCAATCGCACACTAGCTTCAATGGTATTATTTGTTTTGTTGATTACACTAAACATCATGTTTAATTGGGCCAATGCGTGTGTGGAATGACATCTATTTTTTTTAATAATATGCATGTGATTATGTGAAAAGCCATGATGGTGACCACAGTACGTTTAATGTGATTTGTTTTGGGTTCGTGTTGATTTTAGATTGATGACCAAACTTCATCCACCGTTAGGAACACATACAAGTTCTTTAGTGTTAGATGAGTTTTTAATTAATTCATGTAGTGGGTTATAACTAGGCCCATCCCCCTGGCCCACAGGCCCACCAACCTCCTCATCACATGGGCTTCTGCACCTCCTAGGCCTTTTCGTAGACCGATTCTCAGATACAACTTTTGTGGACCCCACCGAGAAACTTCCGATACTTTTATTCAAATCAAATTGCAGCTGACCTTTACCACATGCATGTTCCAATAAACTTGGGGAATGTGACGTATTGGCGGCCCCTTGAAAATTATTACTTTCCGCATGCACCCCTTCGCAATCCACTGAATCCCCATGCAACCTATCATCTTCCTTTTCCGACTCGCCACCTCCCTCCCCGTCCGTCTCCATCTCCGGCATTTCATCCTCCGGTGCCGGAATATTATCATTACCTCCAATATCCGATTTCCTAAATTCCCCATCCTCTACATCATCATCTTCCCCGACTACCGATTCGGCAAACTCCACCGGTGACCCCTTCTCGTCCGATGATAATTCTTCAATAACACAGTCAAAGCTTTTATTATCCACTTCTACTACCCAAACTTTGAACTGATGCTCACCCCACACCACTTCTACCTCCTCATCAATTCGCTTAGCCGTAGACGTCAGCACCCAGGAGAAACCAGTAGCATTATCAACTTGTTGCCAAGAGAACTCCGAACGTGAAACAAGAGTACCAAATATTTCCCCAATCCTATCGAAGAACTTCGGATCCCGTAATTGTAAAGGCATTCCAACCACTTTTAAACATGCCACTCTCTCAAATTCAACATGCTGTCCTTCCCATAGAACAGGCGATGATAGAAGTTGATCCCATGCTTCTTTTTTCCTAGTCACAAACTCCACAGCCGACTTCTTATCTTTGAATACTAGCATGACTTTAAGGCCACCAATATATCCAACTGAGCATTCGGGAAATCCACTTACTTTAAGCATATTTTTAATACTACCAAACGCCTTCACGTCTTTGACGTCTCCGATGACGGATCTCATGATACAGTGATCAGGATAAAGAGCAGCTCTGTCTTCCACTATAATCTTTTTCTTGGAACATGCCACACCAGCCTTAGCCCCGGAAACCACCTCCGAAAATAACCCTTTATTCAGCACCGGTTTCGGGATATACACTCCTGCCGGCTGTGCATTATTCACCTTATACCGGTTCTCCGAGGGCCTATAACCATTTGGTTTAGCATTTTGCCTATTATTTTTACCAAAGCGAGCAATAGATACAGTTAGTTTCGCGTCATAAATCTTGATTGTGTTCATCCCTTTCAAAACTTTGTTCATTTCAGTAACTCCTTCGATTCGAACGAAGCCGAAATAGTTACCCCGCACATCCCGCTTTTTTGCCACATACGCATCTTTGACAACACCGTGGGGCATGAATGCCGTCCACAACAATGATTGTGTAACTCCATCTGGTAAATTAGTGACAAAGAACGTTGTAACCGGTCTACCATTGCTAAAGCCACCGTACATGCTGTACGGAGCATCACCTTTCCACCTACCAGCCATTCCACAGCCCAGACACAACTGCTACGAAGTGTTAACGGGATTCGAATCAGTCTAGCTAAACTATACACAGATAGCAGCGACCAATATCAGACCCGCTAAGTGTCACACCCCGACCACGTAAAACAACAAAGCGTGGCGGAAACGTCGGGGAGTGTTGTAACATAATTATCGTTTCATAACCATGGATACAAAAGTGTTTCGTTTTATTGATAATATTAAACATTAACATTGTCTTAACACATAATAAACAAGTTTTATATCAACTATCATTGTTTTATGTCACTAAGGCCTCGTCCAGATCCTATGTGACGCATGCATCCTAGAACGTCAATCAAGCAACAACACCTGAAACATATGTAAAAACAAAGTCAGCAAAGAAATGCTGGCGAGTACATAGGTTTTATAAGAGTATCGGAATCATGGCTTGTTTACTTATATTGCAATACCTCGAAAACCTTGTTTTTAAAAGTGTATAATGTTGCAACATGATTAACCAACTCAAATCAAGATGGTTAAAATGTATAAAATTTCGTAGCCACGATTCTTAACTCAAAAGCTTTTTGTTTTAGAAAATCATCTTGTAAAACATCTCGTATAAACTCGTTAATAAAACTCGTATATTATTTCGAAAACATCGTTGAGTGACATTGTTTCAATATCGTTTACCCAAGTGAACTAAATAACGCCACGATATGTAATATGTTGAAAACACTTATATATAAGAAGTACCAGCGGCGTATCTACCATGTTTTCACCACATTACACCCGTCCCGTTATCTAAACACTAGCCAAAAACCAATCGTTTACCCAAATCGTTTAACATCGTCTCCAAATCGTTTCCAAATCGTTTACTCGATTAAATCGTTTAAATCATCCTCGTTTTAATTGTGAAAACTTATATATGGTCGTCTCGTTAATAACATTCAAACCTTCGTGACTCGACTACCTCGTTCCTCGCTTCTCGTATTAACAAACCTCCAAAGGGTAAGTTAATAATTACAGATTCAGTCGTTACCCACAACACCCACACATAACCATGGGTATAGTGCAATAACGGGATATGTCAGATCCTATGGTACCATAACCTAATACTGGTCGGTTCGGCCAAAATTAATGAATGTCATTCGTTATGTAACTACAACCAACAAGTTCGTTCACATTATTGAAATCGTTATTAGTTTAGTATAAATCGTTCTATTCGTTTTTGAAATCATCGTTTAAACCTTGAAAACATTTTGTACATATGAATCACCCCAAAACAATTGAAAGTTGTAAAATAAGGGAACTATGTACTCACATGTAGTGCAAGGTATCCTCAATCAATAGTACTTCAACAAACTCGAGTAAACCAGAGAAATCAAGCAGCACCTAGTAATTTGATCACTAGTCAAACAATAGACGCCTAAATCGGAAGATCGGACAGAATGAGGTCTTGTAACCCAAATGAGTGTTGGAACTCATGTGATATGGTTTAACAAGGCCTACATCCTAAATGAAACCTAACCTAAGTGCTTTCGACCCATCGCGACCCATTAAGGTAGCTTATGCTACTTTAACGCGTCGTTCGCGTGAAACGCGTTCGGAACGCCTAACTAGTCCTATGATAAGTAAAATATGCCTCAACATGTTTAATATTGTTGTCTAATCAGTTTAGATACCAAAGGTTATGTTACATATGCTTAAAATGAATTTTGGCGTAAAAGGGCATTTTTGGTAATTTACCTAAGGCATATAAACTACCTATCATAAAACTACTTAAACGAAGCGACCATAAGGTGTAACCTTGGAAGGTTATTCCATATACACTATGGTCACCAAATGTGTTTGGTCGGATCCTAATGATCGCCCAAACGGGTCGGGTTCGAAAGTATAAGCGATTGTTTAGATCGCTTACCTTTACGACCCTAGACAAGCACAAAACTAAAAGTGACGAGCTAAACATGTTAGAACATGTTTAACAAGGTTTGAAAACAGGTTTGGTATCAAAACAAACGGTTTTGATACCCAAAAGTAGTTTGGTTACAAAATACGCGTAAATGCGCATTTTGGCCGAAACTACGACTCGTCACTGAGCCTAGATAACGTGGTAATCAGTAGGTATAGTCACAAGGGACTATAACCATCGTGATTACGCTCACGTTATGAAGTTCAAACGAACTTCACATTGACCATAAACTGGTCAATGCAGAAAGTCAAACGCAGTTTGACTTTAACGCTAAAACAAATGAAAAGAACGAAAGAACACTTACAACGGGTCCAAGAATGGAAGTTTTGAATCCGAATATTCTCAGGTATGAAGTGTTAAACATATCAACTTAGAGAACAAATTCAGATTTCAAAGGTGTGGGTTTTTAGGGTTGAGATCATAGATTTCCTTGAACCGTTAAGATCGTTTATCGTAAACTAAGCTTTGATCTGGACCTTACATGTGTGCCCATGGTTTTCTAAAACCATGGGAGCCCCTAATATGGACTATGTTCATTGAATACCAGCCCATGGTTTTGCAAAACCATGGGTTAAAACCACCAATACTTCAAAATGGACTACGTTCATTGAATCTGCCAGAAATTTCAAAAAATGGTCCCTGCACTTGTAAAACTTGATTTTTGGCACTTTTAAGCCCCGTTAACCCCATTTCAAGGCTCTAAAATAAAGTTAAAGTATAGGGAACTTAAAATATGCTCAAAAACATCTCGGTTGTCGGTTCGTTTGGTCGTACGGTTGCGTTATTCGCTTAATTACGACGGAAGTCGTAACGAACGCAAAAACGATCCAAATTAAGCGACGAATGGAATTTTATCATGCCAAACACTAAAATAAAATATTTTAATGCTTACATAAATTTTTGGATGTCCGGATGTATTCAGAACGTAAGTTATGCGCGAAAATGCAAACTTATGCACTTTTTGACGCCTTTAGTCCCTGAATGACCCAAAAGTTTATTCTAGCACACCGAACCCCTCAAAGCCTATTTCTAAGCTATGTGAAGGATATTTATGGTATGTTTAACTTATGGTCATGTTCCGGAATGTATGTTACAGTTCAAATCGGCATAGTTTCGCAGTTTGACACAAATAGTCCCTGCGATCGAACAAAGTTGATTTCGACACACCAAACCATTCAAAACTTATTTCTAAGTTATGTGGAGGTTATTTAAGGTATGTTAAGCCTATGTCACTATTCCGGAGTGTTTGTCGCGTTATACTGACTGCGTTTACGCACCAGTTTGCGTATAACCTTCCAGAACGCGATTTAAAGCTTGCAATTAGAATCGAATTGAAAAGTCACCAAACACAAATACACACATAGAAACACCAAAACACATATAATAACACCAAAGCACATTGTTTTATTAATAATCATCATTGTTTTACATCGTACATCGATTACAGAACACAGTTGTCACACTAAGCCAACAAGGAGGAGGTCCGGACAGCGGAGGCACCACCGAGACGACTAAGAAAAACAATAAAGGGGACACACCGATCCCGGAGGCGAATGGAATAAAAAAGCATGGAGTGGTTAGGATGAAAGGTCAGCCGGACTCAGGCGACCTCGCACACTAACCCAAACGACTTCCTTCGTCGAGCCTGCCGGCGATGGGTTGGATGGGGAGAGGGAGGGTTATCCATAAACCATTCTTACTAAAATGGAAGACATGCATGAAACTGTAGAAACCAATTCAATCGAAGACTCTATATTTTTGTGATTTAGGAATTCCATATCTATGGTGGTGCCCAATGAATTTACCTATATATTAAATTTACAAGCAAATGAACAGTAACCCTATGCATGGATAAGCAAATGGTACCGGTACCGGTATCAAATTTACCAAACCAGGTACATTTTCTGTACCAATCCGGTACCGACTTTTGACATTCTCGGTACCGATTCGGTACCGACTTTTAACATTTTCGGTACCGGTTTTGTACTCTCAAATACTGGTACCGTACCGGTGCCGTACCAGGTATATTCGGTACCGGTACCCAATTTTTGGGGGTTTTCGGTACAAACTCATCCTTAACATCACCTTTGAGCTCATGGCACGTAGCAACGCAAGTATACCGTTTAGATTGTTTTTCATACACGTGGTAAGTAAATTGTATTTCGTTTGAATGATGTTTTATATACACAACTTCTTTTGTTTTCTTTTTTGTCTTTTTCTGTAATAATTGAATTGTAACATGTAAAATTAACTTGGATATTTAAATTATTGATGAACAAATGGTATCAAATCCTGTAATCAAACTGGTATCGTATCGTACCAAATTTACTATACCAAATCATTTTCGTTACCAATTTGGTACCCACCTTTTGGCGTTTTCAGAATCATTACTTTCGGTTCGACACCGGTCTAGCACCATACCCATATTTACTTATTTTTACCTTTAAATACCATACTGTATAGTACCGAGCATTTTCTGTGCCGGTACCTAATTTCGATGATTTTCAGGATCGGTACTTTCGGTGCCATTACCGGTACCGAGCACATCCATATTTTATTACCTATTACTAAAAACAGAACCAAATTAATAGTAAAACCACATAGGGATAAACAAATGGTACCGGTACCAAATTTACCAAACCGGGTATATTTCGGTACCGATTCCGTACCGACTTTTGACATTTTTGGTACCGGTTTTTACCCTCAAATACTGGTACCGTACCGGTGTCGTACCAGGTATATTCGGTACCGGTACCCACTTTTGGGAGGTTTTCGGTACCGAGCTCATCCTTAACATCACCTTTGAGCTCATGCCACGTAGCAACGCAAGTAATTGCACCGTTTAGATTGCTTTTCATACAAGTGGTAAGTAAATTGTATTTCGTTTGAATGAGGGTTTTATATACACAACTTCTTTTGGTTTTTTTTTTTTTTTTTGTCTTTTTCTGTAATGAATGAATTGTAACATGTAAAATTAACTTGGATATTTAAATTATTGATGAGTAAATGGTATCAAATCTTGTAATCAAACTGCTATCGTATCGGTACCAAATTTACTATACCAAATCCTTTTTGGTACCAATTTGGTACCCACCTTTTGGCGTTTTTAGAATCGTTACTTTCGATTCGACATCGGTCTAGCACCATATCTGTATTTACTTATTTTTACCTTTAAATACCATACCGTACAGTACCGAACATTTTTGGTGCCGGTACCTAATTTTAATTATTTTCGGGATCGGTACTTTGGATGTCATTACCGGTACCGAGCTCATCCATATTTTAACGGGTTAGTAACGTTATAACTGAACTGAAAACAACCGAATTTTCAACGTGTAAGACGTGTAGGTCCTACTAATATATATTAGATTATTTAAAAATCATTTTTTCTATGTTTTGATATTCGGTATCCGTTTACCATTGTCGGCACGCGTTTTGTAGACATTGGATCCCCGCCGCAACGCGGGGGTCGGAAAATCAACTAGTTTATTTGAAATTGGATTCCATTTCTATTGTGCCCAATCAGTTTAATTGAAAAGTAATAAAATTTTAGTGATTTGGAAATTCATCTTTATTGCGCTACCAATTCAAACAACTATGAATAATTGTGATTCGAAAATTCCATAGTGTGCCGCATCGAAGTAATATAAAATGTTCATTTTTATTTTCCTTCCTGCTTCCCTTGAAAACTAATTTAGGGTTTGGTTTTTAATTATTTCATTGTTTCTACATCTCAAGGATAGCGAAAACTAGTTTTAGTTTGTAGTTTCTTTTTAGTTTTGATATAATTTAATCAAAACGACGTAGTTTTGATAGGTTTCAAATCTAAGCTTAGATGTGCAACAGCCCCATATTCACTTTCCTCATATTTTAAATTTATCCATATATCTATTTTTTTAACAGCGGGTAACTAACCTGATAAAACTAAGAATATTATGCAATTGGAGAAGAATTTATTTATATTATCAATTACTAACCGGATGCCAGTGCGGTGCGGCAGGAGCAACACATCACATTGAGATACTCGTTTTTTTAGTTTTATTATTTATACAATATTTATTGTAGCACCATTGTGATAGATATACATCAAAACCGAAATAATCGGGTAATCCATTTTATTGTGTTAATTCGGGTTTCCGTTTTAAGTTAATTCAGTTTTTGGTTGATTTCGGTTCCGTTTCGCCTGTTTTCAGTTTGGTTTAGGTTAACGATTTAGTTATTGCTCACCGATAACCGATTTTAGTTAATAACCGATAGGTGCGCGCGTGATTCGGCGAGAAACACAGACATTGCCATAGTGTGCATTGTACGGTTGGTTAGATTATTATCCTTAACCGAAATCGAGGTCATGATTAGTCTATTTTTTAGCCAATCCATTTTCAGTTAATCGATTTGGTTTAATGTCAAGTTAGATTGACGGTTTTTTGTTTGATTCATTTAATTTCGGTTGATAGTCAAAACCAAACTTGGGCTAAAACTTTTGATTAGAAATAAATGAAATTTAGGCATAAATACATGAAATGGATGTATATGTACATGAAATGGAGGTATAAATACATAAAATGGGGTATAAATATGAAATACATGAACTGAAAGTATAAAAGCTAGAAATATATGAAAATATGAATGGTTCGTTTCAGTTAATTTTGGTTAAATGAGATTACAAAAAACTGATAACCGTTTCTGGTTAATTGGGGTTTCGGTTAATCAGTTTTTAGTTAATTCAGTTTCTGGTTGATTTTGGTTCGGTTTCGGTTACGATTCAGTTATTACTCTCCCTTAGACATTGTTAATCACGTAACATATCAATTTTTTTGAATAAAAAACTATAGCAATACTATACTCAAATTAAAGAGAATAAAATACTCGTTTAGGTGATGTAATTTAAAAAAAAAAATATTAACGTACCAAAAATTTATGACCATTTAAAAATTGTGAGGAGGAGGGGGGGGGGGGGGGGGGGGGGGGTAAGCTTTTATAAGGGAATAAAGTGTAATTACTAACTAATTATCTACAAATTTGTTAAAGATGAGAGATTAAAGTGTAATTAGACCTGGCAAACGGGTCGGTTCGGGTTGGGTCATGGGTCAAAACGGGTTCGGATCAAAACTGGTCAATCAAAAAAGGGTTGTTTTGGTTCGGGTTGAAACGGGTTCGGGTCAGAACGGGTCCGGGTCAAAACGGGTCCGGGTCAGAACGGGTTTCAGGTCGGGTCGGTTAAAAAAAGATTGTACATCAAGGGGGCAAGTCAATTAAAAAACGGGTTAATTTGGTTCATAGCTCAAAACTGGAAGTAACGAGTAGGAAGGACCTGTGCATTTTGCAGTATATAAAATTGCATATAAAATATAAAACCCAACTGAAGCATATAAAATTATGCATCAACAAAGGCATGCGTGCAACCATACTTGGATGTAATACATGTACCTTTGCTGCTGTGAATGTTCATCTATAAAGCTTGCTAGCTCACATTATTTAATTGTTGTTCTTCTATCAATAAGGATAAAGATTCAAGAACCTCAGATGTTGAACAATCAGGTAAAATCCAAAAATTTCAACCTGTTGGAACATCAAATACACATATATAGGATCAAAGTCCAATCAAATCATAACAAACCAACTCATAATGTGGGAATATTGTAACTGCAACAAATTTTTTTAACAAACAAAGCCATCTCAAAAAACACCAAAACAAGCAAAAAAACCTCAAACCAACTAGGTGCTAGCTGAGGCCATGCTTACACCGATACAACGAGCAATGACCAGAAAAGGTTTACATCAAACTATAACCACTCGCCAAATTTTGTCGTGCACCATATCGTCACGAGCATAACCAAGTAGAGTGCCTTCTTCCATTTTGTCGTGCCTCTCGTAGTCTCAGTGTAGCAATGTAACAGTAAACGACCTAGTTGAGTCTAAAAGGCAGGACCATTGGTCTTCGCCCCGACGTACACTAGCTGATATAATCACAACCAGCAATGAATCCAGTTCTAGTTCTTCGATATACCCGCACGGCTGCCTTCTCCACCGAAAATTCACGGTACACCCGCCCCTCGTCCAAGACACCCGACTTGCAACATTGGCTGATTTGGTCTGTTCCAGCCCAAACAGAGCTGGAAACTAGACTGCCAGAGGAATGTCCAAGCCCAGCAATCGAGCCAAAACCTTATGCCACTCCTGTCCGCTACATAACCTCGAAAGAGTTCCACCAGATTTATACCTAACGAGCTCAAATACGTATGGATGTTTGCCACTTGTTTCCACGGACCGGTTGAGAAATTCCTACCGGAATGAAAATCCATGTTCTACTAGTATTATGAATGGATCAAATAACCTTTCGCCACAAGCTATTCGTATCCTCTTTACAATACTGTCTAAAAAAATTTATGCGAATCCTGAAACACTAACTAGTAACCTATCAAATCTTCAACTTTGCTTCCCCCTCACCCTCTTCTAATAAACATTAAACACATATAGTTCACCGGCTGATTGTTCAATTCAATCACCCGATTACCCATAACAGCCATGGGTTCTAGGAATTTAGCCACAACAACCCCAACGAAGGCTTTTTTTAAGATAAAAACTCACTAGATTCTCAATTGTCGATGAAGTTGAAGATGATTTTAGGATGACATTTCACAGATATCTGAGATCTCATATTCCTATCATTAAAGAAGATTTGAAGAAGATTCGAATATGACTGAAGATGATTCGAAGATTCTCTATCAAGATTGAAGAAAAGCCCAAGAAAAAAAAAACCCTAGAAGCCTAGAACACAAGAGCGCTTCTAACCCGCTTTTGTTTTCTTCCAACCGTTCCACCCATTTCTTTTTACTTCTAAACCCTAATTGACCCGTGGAACACACTTCCTCTGTTTTAAAATGACCCGTTGGGCCCGTAATTTATGACGTTGAAGCCCAAACTGACCCATCTATACATATAATAAAAAAAACCAATTGATGCACACGTGTCGATATGTAACACCCCAAAAATCTGAATGTTTATATTGTCGTATGTTCCTATAGGACATATCAGGAAATAAATAACTAGGCTATTAAACCTAGTTAAAAGGAGTAGCTAGAAATAATAAAGGAATGAATCCTTAGGGGGTAAACATGTTAAAATTGGAACTTTGAATGGTTAATTAGGGCTAAAACACAAACACACACACATTCAGGTGTGTGTGTCGTGTGGAGCAGGAAGGAGAAAAGGGGAAAACCCCTAATTATCATAAATTTAGCAAATTCAAGCCCTAGATGTGATCTTGAGTCCATGCATGTCTCGATTCTGGGTCATCTATGCATTCTTGAACACAAGGTAAGTAGAATTTTGGTGTTTGATGACTTTGAATGTGATGGGTTATGTTGTAAATCGTAAATTGGTATGAAATTGAGTATGAGTAGGTGTTAATGTCATGATATAGAACCAAGATTATACATGGTTTGGGCTAATTTAATGATTAGAGGTGAAACCCATTTGTGTTGATAAGAATGATGACTCGAATGATCATCCATGTTTAATTAATCATGATTGTTGATATATTATGATCGATAGGATGGATTCTTACTAGATGAATTGAAAGAATTGTGGTGATTGATATGTTTGATGTTTATGTGTTAATGATGCTTGTTATTTAGTAAGAAGATTTGATGAAATATGAATGAACTTGGAAGATTATGCATAAACTAGTTGTACATGGTGCCTAGGAAGTAGTACGCACACCACGTGTTTGATAAAATGTCTAAATGACAAAAATATGTGAAGGTTATGTTATGATGATGTTGAGTATGCTATATGCTAGTTTGAATCGACTAATGAAATGCATATGTGAGATATGAACTTGATATGATCGTTTATATGAATAATCATGTATGCTAATAAGGATGTAAATGTGATGACATGAAAGTGTAGGAATCATGTCAAGATGGAGGGGAGCGTGGAAGGCTAACGGGCCAAGAAGTCTCAAGTAAGCAAAGGCAATTATGGACGCATAAGGTAAGTGATTCACGGACTTACTCTTTAGATGTAAAATGTGTTGTAGTATAATGATTATTGTGAATCATGTGAGACAGTATGAAACAATGGAAGTAATAAGGTAAGTTACGGTAAATGGGTCGAAATGTTGTTTAGAAATAGTTTCTATTAAGTATAGGTGAGAAAGAAGCTTACATGATATTATTATGCATAAAGATGAAATAAGTAGTTATACGCGTAGGTATGGATTAGTTTGTAAGTAAGTAATTGGGACTCATGGGAGAATATGACTATAAACGATTAAGTATGGAGAATTATGTGTATACGATTTATATGCATAGACGTGTGTGATAAAGACTTGTAAGTAATATTATGTAGAATGTAAGTTGTAAGTATTTGTACAAATAGAAAGGGTATGTAGACATGAATTGGAATTTAGTTATATGTGTAAATGTATGAGACTTGTTATGTGTATACATGGATATGTTTGTATGAATAGAATTTAATGATGCTAACCGTTTTCCTATGGAGAATGAAATAGGAATGCAGGTATACTAGTGATGGGAGTTGAAGGTAGACACCGAAATTCAATGCTGGTGGTTTGAATGGATGGACGAATGGGCTAACTTAAGCGAAAGCATGATATGTTGACGCCTAGTTATGCATGTTTAAATATTATTTATATGATGAAACCGGTTGCTAATTATGTGATTGAATGTGGTGACTGCAGGGTGTACAGGCTTATGGATATTTCATAAAGAAGTGTACGCGGTTGAAGATCGAGTCATCGCATGGATTGTACGTGGGTGTAAATGTGGTCACTAAATTTTATATAAGTATGTTAGCTTTTAATTAATTTATAGTAAAAGGATTAATGTACTTTTATGAAAGAATGAATATAATGAAAGAAAATTTTAAAGTTTGTATTTTCCGCTGCAACTCTCGATTATAACGTTTTAGGGCGTTACACGATACGAGATACATCTATTTTTTAGTTTTCTTGCCATATATTTATGTTTATTTTTATCTTAAAAATTACAAGTATTAAAATAATTTACCAAGTTATCCCATATTTTAAGTCGACGTTTATCTATAACTATATATCTATATTTATATTTATCTTCTAATATAATCTTTATACTTATCTTTAGTTTATTATTTTGCGAGTAAGTTGCACAAAACGTCCTGTATGTTTCCTCAAGCTTGCAAGTTCCAACCTTAATGTTTAAAACTTGCTAAAAACATCCTTTAAGTTTATTTTTGTTGCTGGTTTAATCCTTTGTGACTAACCAAGTTAATTATCTCAGTTTATTCCCCTCACATGCCTAACATGTGAGGATCCCAGTATCGTTTGATGACCGACATCAACTGACTCGCAAAATGGAATGGGGATGTGGTGCAAACGCAAAACTGCCTGAAACCCAAGCAAAATTGCCTCTGTTTTCACCGGAGATGTAGTCCAAACACAATTGGATCTCTTAAATTTATGGGGCCATTCACATGGAGCAAGCCCCTTTTCATTCTGAGCTATCAACATCCACTCGGAGGAGAGATCCAGCCCGCGTTTCGCTGACTAAATGCCAAACAAGCCCTATTTGCAGGTTGATAGCCTCATGTTAGTTCTGTATGTGAATTCAAATTGAAAATTGCATATCATTTTTTTGTAATTGTTTTCCTCTTTAGTTTTGATTACTTGATTGCGATTACATGTATTAAGTAGGGAAGAATAAAAACTAATATTTAGGTACAAAGCAATGGGTCATGAACGGGGAAAGAAGAGATAAGTGGATTTAATGGACTTTTGTAATACACAAGTTTATAACCTAATAATAGAAAAATAAAAACAAAGTAAAATGTTCTAACATGTAAATAGTATATCAAAGTTCTTTTTACCAAAAACGTATTTTGATGACTGTGTGTGTTAACTGATTACATTATATTTATTCAAGCCGTGTAGTACACGTGCTTATTCAACTCATGTTATACACGGGTAATTAAAGATGTAACTTTTTTATTATATAAAAATATATTTAATCAACCCGTGTAATACACGGGGTTCTAACCTAGTTATTCCATATATAACTTTGTAACTTTTTTTGTGCATCATCACTTGTACATTGTGCTTTGGGTGTTTAAAAAAAAAGTTTATTTATTTACTTTTAACCCTAAGGTTTTTACCTTTTACCATTTTAACACTACATAATTTGTTTTTTAATTTTAATCCAAAACTTTTCATTATTTGCAATTTAACTTCACAACTTTTGTCACTTATACTTTTTATCTTTCACAAATTTTTGTTTTACGTATAGTTCTAAATTTTTCGAGTTAATACGACGCAACGTGCATGTGTGGTTCAACGTTTTTACCTCTATTTTTCCATGTTTGACAAGTTCGTTGCAACACGCATATCCTAGGTCGAGTCAGTGTTGGTGGTCGATGACGGTTGTGTGACATTAGTACTATTTGACACCGTTTTACGCCCCGCCGCAACGCGGGGTGTGCTTTGGGAGGTTTTCAAAGAAAAAATGGTTATGCATATGGTTGTCGTAATGTTGGCTTTGGGGGTTTTCCAAAAAAAAATTGATTTTTTTTTTACTTTTCACCCATAAGTATTTCATAAATTACTTTTAACTCAAAACTATTTGTTTTTTTACTTTTAACCAAAAACTTTTTATCTTTTGCAATCTATCCTCATAACTTTTTTTACTTTCAACTTTGGTCCTTTATAGTTTTCATTTTCCGCAAATTTTTCGCTTTATGCTTGGTTCTAAATTTTGTGAATTAACACATCGCAACGTGCGTCTTTGGTTTAACGTTTTTACGTTTCGTTCTAAATTTTGCGAGTTAACACGACGCAACGTGCGTGTGTGGGTGAACGTTTTTACATCGTATTTTTTCCCCGTTTGACAGGTTTAACATAACGTGTGGGTCCTAGATTGACTTAGTTATAACTAAAGAATCCCCGCCGCATTGCGGCGGGTCGCAATCCTAGTTGTAATTAAAAAATGACCCAAATGACCCATGTATAAGCATTTGGGTTAGAATTGCCCCCCCTAAGTGTAATATAGATGAGAGGATTATATTGAAGGTATGTAATCACTTGACATTGTGTAGGTATTAAACATTCTGGAATTATGACTAAGTACGTTGGACTTTAATCACTTGTACATAAGACATCATCTACTTGTACCTTTTAATCCATACGACAATACTGACCAATACAACTATCGAAACGTCGATAAAAATGAGTAGGTCGTCATGGTGCTTTTGGATTTTCTTAAAACGTTATAGTTTATAAGATATGGAAAGATTACGTAAAAGAGTTATAAGTTTGTTGTAGAGAGAGAAAAGTGTAACTAATTACCCATAATTATTTAAAACTCAGGATTTTAGTGTAATGAGATGAGAGACTAAAACATAATTATCGTTTAAAAGACCTATAAAATGTGTTTATAAATTATAAATGGGAAAAAGTTTTTTTTTTTTTTTTTAAATAGTATAAATTAAAGATATTAAAGGAAATAAGGAAGATGACACCAAAAAAAGATAAGTAAAAAGCACGTAGGGTAGGAGTCACAAACGTCACGTGGCAGACATAAAGGAGACGTCGTCCCGCTTCTATGCCGTTCTCGTAATTCTGAAACAACCACCACCACCAGTACCACTACCTCCATCACTCCCAAATCTTCATATTCAACTCAACAACAAACACTCACTTTCACTTTTCGTCTAGATGAATCGATTCTTTCCGTGACCAACATCATGATTCTTAACGCTACCAATTCATCTTTCTGTGATTCATCATTAAAGTGGAGCAATGTCAATCGTTCCCTCCACCTTCCCGCCACTGCTTCCATGGGGTATTGTAACGATTTCATTCTCTATTTCAAATTTCGTACTAGGTATATGTAAATTCCTAATTGACTAGGCAGAATTTCATGTTTTGTTTGATATGCGTATGGAGTTTTTGTTTGTTAAGAGTTGAATTGAATTTCTGAATTTTATGATTATCTAGCCTGCTTGCTTGCTTGCTAGTTTATCATCTGATGATGAAGGTCTTGTATGTGGCTCACGTGTATTTGAAATTATCAAGTGTTGTTAGTTTATGCTTTTGCTGATTTGAATTTGGAATTTAGCTCCTGATCCAAAAGATACTAAATGAAATTTGATTCTTAACCTTTTGTTGAGCTCAGTGGCGGATCCAGTCCTGTTTTGTGGGTTCCTCGGTTTGGAAAAAGTTAGTAACAACTTTGTATGATTTGGAAAAAAATAGTGAGAATCTACCAAAACGAACCCACTAAAAGAAGTTCCTGGAGAGCTATACACTGTAGTATCTTTTATTATGTCTTTTTTTTTTTTTTTTTGAATTCCTTACTTTTATCGCCTATTCACTTATATTTCTGACTTAAGAATAGGTGGAAGAGTTTTAGTTTATATTTTTATGTATTTACAAACAGAGTAATTTGGAGTAGAAACGCATCAGGTAAAAGTTTTGTGAGTGGATATTCTGGTAAGGTATTCCTTCCGTTCAATCGCCCTTCACTGATACAATTTGTTTTATTCGTTTATTACCACCAAACACATGATAAGCTCTTGGCTCAGGTCAAAGGATCAGAACAAATGAACCGTAAGTCTGCTTACGCGATCAGTAAGCATGCAGAAGAGATTGTGATTGAGGTACTTGTCATTAGGTATGTATGTAAATTTATATATAATAAGAATGTTTTTGAATATTTTATATTTTATTTCAGGATGAAGCTGCAGTAATGTCAGAAACAGCTCCATCATTGAAAAGCATTCCTGGCCTACCAAATCCTCTTGGAGTCTTGGAAACCGATAACGGAATCAACTTTGCTCTTTTTTCAAAGCATGCAACTTCAGTTACACTTTGTTTGTCACTTCCAGATAGGTGAGAGTGTTCTCAGAGTATTTGTAAAGTTGGATTTATTTCTTCGTTCTTCAGTAAAAACTCATTTGATATGGAAATATATTTTAGGGAAATTGATGCATCTTCAAATGATGGAATGATCGAGTTGAAATTGGACCCAATTGCAAACAAAACCGGAGATATATGGCATATATGTGTTCAGGTAATTACAATTTGATTCTTGAATTTTATTTGTTTCAAAAGTATCAACTCATTAACAAAATGAGAACCACTATTGTAGGAACTACCTCGAAGCAATGTGATTTATGGTTACAAAATCGATGGTCCTCAAAATTGGCATCAAGGGCATCGATTTGACAGCAGTGTTGTTCTTATAGATCCTTACGCAAAATTAATAGAAGGTCGCCGGATTTTTGGTGATTCGACAGATAGGTTTTCTAAACTTTCTGGTACTTATGACTTTAGTAGCTTGCCATTTGATTGGGGAGACAATTATGCCCAACCAAACATACCAGAGGTAAAAAGCACATTTATATTTTATTATATATATTTATATACCATTTTTCTTTTTTATATTTTTTTTCATAATGTTGACTTCTTTTGTAGTCTTATTACAATTGTTGCTGATGTGCAGAAGGACCTTGTAATTTACGAAATGAATGTCCGGGCTTTTACCGCTGATAAATCTAGTGGATTGGAACAAAGCATACGTGGCAGTTACCATGGTGTAATTGATAAGGTAGTGTCACAAATCTTTACGTTGACCTTTTAAATTCCTATCATAAGCTGATCCTTTTCATATTATTTTTCCAATAATTTTATGATGTTAAGATACCACATCTTTTGGAGCTTGGGGTCAATGCAGTGGAATTGCTTCCGGTCTTTGAGTTTGATGAATTTGAATTCCAAAGGCGCCCAAATCCTAGAGATCACATGGTACACTGATCAATGTTTATTTTTTGAAGGTTTTCTATTTCTTTAAACCATTTACCCTTTTCTTGATATTATACCTGAAACTAGTGGGTTACCCCACGCTCCGCAGCGGGCTCGAAACGTAGATAAAAATAAGCAAATCGCGAGAGTTGAAGTTGTTTGATGTTTTAGTTGAGGGGCTAAAGTTGTTTATTATTAAATTTGAGGGGCTAAACTCTAAAGTTGTTTGACGTAGTTGAGGGGCTAAACATGTCATTATTAAAGTTGAGGGGCTAAGTTGGTTAATGCCAAAGTTAAGGGGCCAAAGTTGGTTGATGTGACAAAATAGCATATTTATAGTATATGGAATTTGAAAATTTAAACTAATATTATACCCAAAAATTTGATATATTTACTGTGAAGATCAACACATGGGGCTATTCAACAATAAATTTCTTTGCCCCAATGGCTCGTTATGCTAGTGATGGTGGAGGGCCTATCGTTGCTTCCCAGGAGTTCAAAGAAATGGTTAAAGCTTTGCACCTTGCAGGAATTGAGGTATTACATTTCTGTTTAGTGAATTCTGATAATGCAACTTATTTGCGCACTAACAATTTAAGTCCGTTATGAAAACGTGGAAATTATCCAACACTACAGGTCATCTTGGATGTTGTTTACAACCATACTAATGAGGCTGATGATAAGCACCCATATACCACTTCATTCCGTGGCATAGACAACAAGGTATGCAACATAGTATCATATGACCATTAATCTATTTATGGCGACAACTTAATAATATTAAGTTTGTAATATCTTATTTACAACAAAACTGATGTTGTGTAACTTTTTATTTATAGGCATATTACATGGTTGATGATAATGGCCAATTATTGAACTTCTCAGGCTGTGGTAATTTCATCCTCCACATCATTCTTGAGTTCATATACTTTTTAATATTATATTACTTGCTGCTTATACTTTTTCTTATTTTTTAGCAAAATTAATCAACTGTATTACTTGGAAAATTTACAATTAAAATTTTTATCTTATTGCCAATTATTTTTCATAACGCTGAGCAGGTAACACGTTGAACTGTAATCACCCTGTTGTCATGGAACTGATACTTGACAGCCTAAGGCACTGGTACAGTTTCTGTTTTTTTAATTACTTGCTGCTTCTTGTTTAACATACATGTATTGTTTTTTTTTATGAATTTATGAATGCAGCATAATGGATTTTTGATGTAGAAGTATTTAAATTAATTAATTAGGGTCACCGAGTATCATGTGGACGGATTCCGCTTTGACCTTGCAAGTGTTCTTTGTCGGGGAACAGATGGTTCTCCCCTTGATGCTCCTCCACTTATTAGGGTATCTTAGAAGCTCCATTATTTTGGCAAAAAAGACTAAAAATTAATAGTTATTGTTTCATTGGTTTCTTATACTTATGAAATTGATTATATTTTCTTTTCTAATAAAATGAGCAGGCCATAGCAAAAGATAGTACACTGTCCAGGTGTAAAATTATTTCTGAACCATGGGATTGTGGAGGTCTATATCTTGTTGGAAAGTTTCCAAACTGGGACAGGTTAGAAGACTTGTATTGTATTGGACCCTTCTGAATTCCTAATATGTAACTTTGGTCTATTAGTAAAACAATCTTGTTTTTAATTTGCAGGTGGGCCGAATGGAATGGGATGTATCGTGATGATATAAGAAGATTTATAAAAGTAGGTGAACACATTAACCTACAAAGCCATGATCCTTTTACTAATTTTTTACAGGTTTTGCTCAAGGCCAGGGGTTATATTCATCTTTTTAATGTATTTGATCAAAGTATAGGGTGACATTGGTATGAAGGGAAGATTTGCAACTCGAATTGCTGGTTCTGCTGATTTATACAAAGTAAGTTCTTCATTTGGTAGCTATTTTTGACTTTCAAATATTCTTCCTCCATTCAGATATAATTGCATTTTTCAATGTGGCAAAATGAGTGCAACTTGTTTCTTATTGTAATTAGAGATGCCAGTGTGTTTTCAAACGTATAGTATTATACACAAGAATATATAAGGAGATATATATAGGAGTGGGAACACAACCTAAAAATCCTAGGGCCCATTGTACATTTTACAGGCCTATTTGTTATCCAACACTTACTAGCAAAGTTTTTATCCAATATTATTTCTTTGCTGTTGGAAATCGTTAAAAATATAATAGATTTAAATTGTGGCCCACAAACACATCTATTTTGCTAGGGATAGCACAATCTGTAACACGACACAAAAATATAGGTTTTGTTTTGTCATATCTAACCCAATTAATTAATGGGTCATTTTTGGGTTGACATGTTTAGTTAAACGGGTCAGGTTGATTGTTTAACCCATTTAATTAACAGGTCGACCGTCAATCCGTTTATAAAGCAGATCGACCCGTCAACACATTTAATGAAACAGGTTGACCTTTCAACCCTTTTGCGACCTGTTTGACCCATGTATAACTATCCCCAACACGTCAACTTGTTTGAATCGTTCGGGGTACACAATTTTAAGTGTGTCCGGGTTGGGTTTTATGTCTTGGACACAATTTTATATGTATTTATGGTTGGTGTTCGAGTTCAACGATTCAACTGCCAACACTGCATGATTGACACCCCTAATTTTGTTGTCGGGAGGGATATTTTGGATATTGACTAACAACATTTAAATTTCACCTACTTTATAGGTAAACAAGCGCAAGCCATACCATGGAATCAATTTTATTATAGCACATGATGGATTTACTCTATATGATTTGGTGTCATATAATAACAAGGTATTATGATTAAATTAGTCTTCATTCTTTGATTTTGAGGATATGTACCTACCATCTTGTATGTTATTATTAGCACAATGATGCTAATGGAGAAAATGGCAATGATGGAAGCAATGATAACCTTAGCTGGAATTGTGGGTGTGAAGGTAACTCTCATAACCATCTTTTTTAATGTTTTAAAGCTTCTACTAATGCCTAATTATATTGGAAGCAAAGTCGATGTTGATATGAAATATGTAGGTGCCCAAGGTATAAGCTTGAGGTGGCACTTTCGACCCGTTTACTATAAATGTGTTGATCCAAGTTAAATGCATTAAATCTCCTCAATCCTTGTATGAAAAAAAATATCGTTGAAATAATATAACTGTTCTAATCACAAGTTACCTATTCCGCATGCTCTTTTTCGCCACCTCTAGATTTATTAATATGTATTGAGTTCTCTTTGTTTTAAATTTACTTCACAGGTGAAACATCTGATGTCAATATCAAAGCCCTACGTTTCCGGCAGATGAAGAATTTTCATTTGGCGTTAATGGTATCTCAGGTATGTTACACAAAGTACTTGTGCATAGCGCTTAGCGTATATTTGTTTAGATAATGATGTGACTATATGTCGTTTTCTAGTATATATATAGTTTTCTTTCCATAGCGACCTAGTTTCCTTTTGTTACCTTGTATCCTCTACAGAAATTTGATGAGATACATTTCCCCATGATTACCTGGACCCTAACTGGACTCACTGGCTTTGCTGAAACTCTAGTCGGCTGTCTCTGGAATGCTTTTTAACCATATGACAGAGGAACCTTTGTTAATTTCTGCTTCCTTACCTGGAATCATTTCCATGAAACGCTAGACACTAGGTGGCTGCTACCATAGTCCTCAGCTTCCTTGCTGTCCCTAATCATATCCCTACTGCCGCCATTGCTGGAACCTTCTTTTCCAGTCACACATTTGTGTCTTAGCTAGTTAGCTATGGTTGGCACAACCACCACCTGTGGTTGCTTTTCATTAGATTGTTTTTCTGTTCATTAGATTGTCTTAGCAAGTTCTAGATTTGTTTTTCTGTTCTGCTGACTTCTTATTCATTAGATTGGGTTTCCAGTCAGCCATGCAAACCTTGCTGTGTGGATCCCTTTTCCGTAACCGATACGTGTTACCCTATCCTGCTATTCATGCTGGAACGTATTCACATATTCACTGGATACACTGAAATATGTTTCACAATATGTTCAATCAAAGATTGTGGAGTTGTGCTTCAGGAACGCCGTGTTCGTGAAATATGCTGTTCTAAATCTCTATTAATATGTGCTCCGAGGACATTGGCTTACAATTTGGATTCAGTAAAGTGATCTTCCTCGGTAAATATGGAAGGAATCAATAGGAGATTAAACAGCCTACTTGTTATTCATAATAATAAGATTAATAATGCACTGGAAACAAACAGTACCAGTCTACCTATTCTGTATATACAGGGCCGGCTCAACCATTTTGGTGGCCCAAAGCGAAGTAAAAGTTAGAGGCCCTCATACAAATTTAACAGTTATAAAACAAACTAAAATATATAAGTAAATGGGTTAAATTTCTTTACAAAATAATAAAAATTTCGTTTTCATCACTATCAATAAATGATATAGAACTCCTTTTGAGTTCTCTTAGATCCAATACTTCCAACCTAAAACAAACATAAAAACTGCATTAGAATAAACTAGATAAAATATGAAAGAGAACTTATTGGAGCTTAATTCAATGCAAATTTCGTTCTTTTCACATAAACTAGCTTCATTGGGTGCCTTAAATCAAAACAGAAAAAAAAAAGCAAAATATAAAACAATATCAACTAAAACAAAAGACAATCTGACAAAATAAAAACAAAGCAAAAAGTAAGTACCTTTTAGGCTTTTAACAATTTCAGTTGCTTTCTTCACAAATCAATCAGCTCCATTGAGCTCCTTTCGTAAAAAAAAAAAAAAAAAAAAAAAAAAAAAAAAACAAAAAACTCCCATAGTCTTGCTCTGATTGAACACTCAGGTTTCTTCAAAATCACACCATGAATCGTGACAGAAGAAGGGAAAATGAAGAATAGTAGTTTAAAATAACAGTAGACGATTAGATTTTCGCCTGTTCGGTTCTCGAGAATGTAAAACTATAACCCTATTGGGAATGGTTCCCTCATGCTCACAAGTCACAACTTCCTAGACCTAGTTTTGCTGAATTACCTCTGTGTACCTCATGATACACTGCATGAAACCTACATAAAAAAATTAAAAAAGGGAGATTTTGTTGAATTACCTCTGTGTACCTCATGATACACTGCATGAAACCTACATAAAAAAATTAAAAAAGGGAGGCCCTTGGGAATTGGGGGCCTAAAGCCCTAGCTTTAGTTGGATCACCCTTGGGCCGGCCCTGTGTATATATACAAACACGCACGCACACATGCATACATCATAGTTGTCAATAGTGGTCGCTATGGTTGCTATAGCGAATAACGTAGTGTATAGGTCGAAGGTCGCTACAGGGTATGTAGCCATAAAGAGCGGGATTTCAGTTTTTTTTTTAATATTGCACTGGAAGGAGTTCAATGGCCAACTAGTTTGTTCAACCTTATTTTCAGATCTGGAAAAATGCCAGATCAGTGGAGTAGTGTCATTGTGCATTTATTGAACAAGGGAGACGTCCAATGTTGTGGGAATTACAGAGGGATAAAGCTGCTAGGTCTTACTATGAAATTATGGGAGAGGGTAATTGTGACTAGATTTAGAAGAGAAACCCAGGTTACGTTAAACCAGTTTGGTTTCATGCAAGGGCGGTCAACTACAGAAGCGATACACATCCTAAGAAGTAAGAAGATCGATGGAAAAATATAGGGAGAAGAAGCGGGATCTACATATGGTGTTCATTGACCTTGAAAAAGCATATGATAGTGTGCCACGTAGATTAATTTGGGATAGTTTGGAGGATTAGGGGTTCCTGAGAAGTATATGTCTTTTAGATTTGAAACTAGTGTTCATGCGCCTGTAGGGGATACTGATTTCTTCCCTGTTGAGGTAAGACTCCACTAAGGGTCTGTGTTGAGTTCGTTTCTTTTCACGATAGTGTTGGATGAGTTGTCTAGGTCGATTCAAGAGACAATCCCATGGTGTATGCTTTTTGCAGATAATATTGTGTTAGTGGCACTGAGTACCCTTATTGTAATTTCAGTAGTGCAGGCGATGGCGACGCCACTCAAATTACTATTGACGGTCAAGGGATTCCACAGGTTACTAAGTTCAAGTATTTAGGATCGTTTGTACAAAGGGATGGGGAGATAGATAGAGATGTAGCGCATCGCATCCGGGCTGGTTGGTGTAGGTGGAGAGTAGCCACTTGGGTTTGTGCGACAAAAGGTTCCCTACTAAATTAACGGGGAAATTTTATAGGGTTGCTATTAGACTTGCTATGTTTTATGGGATAGACTATTGGTCCATTAAGAAAGTACAAGCGCGCAAGATGGAGGTAGCAGAAATGAGAATGTTATTGTGGATGTGTGGGCACACAAGGTTAGACGGGATAAGAAATGGGGATTTTAGGGAAAGGTTAGGAGTAGCTACTATTTCGGATAAGATAAAGGTGGGAAGATTGAGATGGTTTGGGCATGTGAAGATGTTATGGACTGAAACCATTGCAAGGTACGGGACTTGTCCCACATCTGTTGTATCGGAAACCAATGTGGGGTTTATATACCAAATGGGCTCTATCACCCACCAGACAAGTCTTTTGGGTTGTGTTCTCCTGTTTGGTATGTAACATTGGTATCGGAGCCAGAACTCGGAGTGGTGGCCGGGAGAGGGCTAGCCGTGACCAACGTGGCCATGGCCAACGTGGCTCGGAGTGGTGGCCTGGAGAGGGCTAGTCATGACCAACGAGGACGTTGGCCCTTAAGGAGGGTCGATTGTTATGGACTAATACCATTGCAAGGCATGGGACTTGTCCCACATCGGTTGTATGGGCAACCAATGTGGGGTTTATATACCAAATGGGTTCTCTCACCTACCAGACTAGTCGTTTGGGTTGAGTTCTCTCGTTTGGTATGTAACATTGGTATCAGAGCCAGAACTCGGAGTGGTGGCCCACGGAGTGGTGGCTTGGAGAGAGCCAGCCGTGACCAACGAGGCTCGGAGTGGTGGCCTGGAAAGAGCCAGCTGTGACCAACGTTGGCCCTTAAGGAGGGTCGATTGTTATGGATTAATACCATTGCAAGGTATGGGACTTGTCCCACATCAGTTGTATGGGCAACCAATGTGGGGTTATTATACCAAATGGGTTCTCTCACCTACCAGACTAGTCTTTTGGGTTGAGTTCCCTCGTTTGGTATGTAACATTGGTATCATAGCCAGAACTCGGAATGGTGGCCTGGAGAGAGCCAGTCGCGACCAACGTGGTTATGACTAACGAGGCTCGGAGTGGTGGCCTGGAAAGAGCCAGCCATGACCAACGAGGACGTTGGCCCTTGAGGAGGGTCGGTTGTTATGGACCGAAACCATTGCAAGGTATGGGACTTGTCCCACATTGGTTGTATGGGCTTTCTCACCTACTAGACTAGTCTTTTGGGTTGAGTTCTCTCGTTTGGTATGTAACAGTGATATCAGAGCCAGAACTCGGAGTGGTGGCCCACGGAGTGATGGCCTGGAGGGAGCCAGCCGTGACCAACGAGGACGTTGGCCCTTAAGGAAGGTCGATTGTTATGGACTAATACCATTGCAAGGTATGGGACTTGTCCCATATCAGTTGTATGGGCAACTGATGTGGTGTTTATATACCTATGGACTAATACCATTGCAAGGTATGGGACTTGCCCCACATCGGTTGTATGGGCAACTGATGTGGGGTTTATATACCAAATGGGCGCTCTCTCACCCACCAGACTAGTCCTATCAACTGATGTGGGACAAGTCCCATACCTTGTAATGGCATTAGTCCATAACAATCGACCTTCCTTAAAGGCAAACGTCCTCGTTGGTCACGGCTGGCTCTTTCCAGGCCACCACTCCATGGGCCACCACGTCGAGCCTCGTTGGTTGTCACACCCCAACCGATGGTGGAAACATCGGAGTGAGACGAAAACGAGATTGCCCATTGCATCATAACCTAAAGTGACAATAATTTAAATAAACTGATTTCATTTCATTGATACAAATTGTCACATTACATCATACGAAATCAAATACAACATTGGTTCAAGTACAAACAAGACAAGTTACAATACAATATAGTTCAAAATTAATACAACATAGTCTAATGATTTCTAAGTGTGTATCTAAAGCATCCTCGCTACGACCATTTTAATATCATCATCATCCTGCAAATATGTCTAAAATATATGGTTCAATACAGAAGTATTGGCGAGTATACAAGTTTAATACATAGCATAAGTATAAAAGATTTGAATAAATCCACATGACAAACTAAGGTGTTGTTTGTTTTTTCAGAGGTAAAATGTCTGCAGTCTGCGGACCACATCTGCAGACATCTGTAGCAGAAGAGGTGGACCAAACCTCTGCAGTCTGCAAGAAAAAGACCGTTTGTTTTTTAACTTTTGCAGACTGCTCAAAGTCACTCTAACAAATCGAGCATAAATCTACAACGATTATCTCTAACAGATCGAGCATAAAAACACTAAAAAACACTAACAGATCATACTTTAAATCATCAAAATCCAATTTCCCTTTCTAAAAAAAACCTAATTTCTAACTTTATCAAATCCAAGAAATCATTAATCATCAAAGCAAAAAACACATCGAAATCATTAAACTTATATCAGTAATAACAAACAATTTATCACCAAGAAATCATCAATCATCAAAGCCTTAACATAAAAAAAAAACATTAAACAAAAATGAACATACCAGTAGTGGTTGTCGGCAGCAGATGTCGGAGGCAGCAGCAGGTCGGAGGCGGACAAAAGAGGCGACTGAGGTGGGTGTCGGGTGGAGTGGAGGGGCGACGGAGGTGGGTGTCGGGTGGAGTGGAGGGGCGACGGAGGTGGGTGTCGGGTGGAGTGGATGGCCGGCGGAGGTGGAGGGCGACGAAGGTGGAAGGCCGGCGGAGGTGCAGGGCGGCGGAGGTGGAGGGGGTGGCGGAGGAGGTGAGGTCCGGCTGGAGGGGAGATGGGTGCTAGGGTAGGGTTCAGTGTTTTGAAAGAGGGGAGATGGAGAAGAGGACTGAAGATGTGGGAACTTGTCTGTGCGAGGAAGTGGTGGGGAAGAGGTTTTTTAATGAAACCTCTTCCAAAAAACAAACAGGCTGCAGACCCTTACATCTGCGCGTGGTCTGCGTGGAGAAGACAAAAGAGGTTATGAAGTACTTTTTCTAAAAAACAAACACCACCTAAGTTATCAAGATTAACGTAAAACCGGCATGTGAATATTCAAGTCAACCCAAGGTTTAACGCAATGTTTAAGACTTAACATGATTCCACGAACACGGGCAGTGCGATACTCCTATAGCGCTATACATGTTAAGAGTAGGCTCGTACGAAGTTAATGACAAGTTTATCACAAAAAGAATAACTCCAGATTAATGAATCAAGTATAACGTATGCATGCATGTATTGGATTGTATTGGATTGTTTGTGCATTTGAATAAAGTCTAAGTGTAACTGTGTAGGTTTAATAGTAAACATATTGCACCGAAGGTGAAATGGAAAAAGGGTGTTCGAGTATACTCACGGTTTTTGCCAAGTCTTCTTTAGAAAATCCGCGAGCATAGTGTTGGTTGACGTAGTACAGGACGCCAAGGTTATTCTACCCGACGAGCAAATGGATCGTTGTTATAGTACAGGAACACCAAGGTTACCCTACAGGGCAAACGAAGGCGTGAGTTTGAGTTGAATGGAGGATTATGATACTAAATTAAAGTACATAGTATAAAACGAAAGTATAAGTAAACAGAAAGTATATTCTGTCCGTGCATTTGTCACGACACTGAGTTTCTGTGATTTTACGGGTCCTAGTTTGCCTGACAGAATCAGTAACAAGGAACGCGGAAAAACAGAATAACGGAAAATCGAATTACGAACTGTTCGGACGAGAGAACAGCTTGGACGACAGGCCATTCACGCGAGTGGGACCACTCTTTCGCGCGAGAGGGTCTGTTTGGTGAACCGATTCTCGTTTGAATGTTTTAACTATTAATCAGTTATGTTCGTGATTTCTATTAAGTTGTTTAGTTATAATATAGTATAATAACAGTCCAAAAAGTTCATGGAGTTCATAGAGGTCATGCATGGAGGTAATAACCTCGTTATTGTTCACCAAAGCACAAATCAGTTAACTTAGTTAACTGACCGGTTGGTCACGAATACAGAAATGGACAGAACAAAATGTAAATATTAACCAAACAACCGAACAAGGACAACCCAGGTGTGCCAACACGACCTAGAAAGAATGAACTAAGTGTCGGAGGCTGGACGGGGTTAACTTGTTCTAGGTCTAGGAGATTGTTTGGGTGTTCATCTTACGAGTTAAGTGAGGTGGTGGAACTAGGTTGGAAGCCAAGGCTTCCATAGATCATACACTGATGTTCCAGAGTCGACTATATTGAAAATAGGGATCTGGATAATCATTCAACACTTAGAAACGTCGGAACGTAGTGAAACAGTCCCATTCGGATGACAAAAGTCCCCTCTCGCGCGAGAGGGTTATCCTCTCGGGTGAGTGGGCCATCATTTCGGACGACTGGTGCTATTTTAAGGTGAAATCAGCTCGGTTTTTGTTGAACTGATCACCTTCTCGGCTGGAATTGACTCTAACATGAATCCACATCTATGAACTTAGCTTGTGAGCTCAGAGAGTCTCTGATTCGGCCGAGTTTAAAGTCAAAAAGTTTGTTTACAAAAGTTCGAAGGATTATCTTCATTTCCAGCTTGGTCCTCAACGAATTGAGAGTTAGTTTCAGTATGCCTTTGCAAATCTGAGAAACCAAGTGAAGGATTTGTGAAGAATCTTGTAAAAGTTTATAAAAATGGAAGAAAGTAGAAGAAAAGAGAGTGTTAGTGAGTATCAAACTCACTTTGGAAGTAGCTGAGACAAGCTCTAAGAAATGCTCGAAGTCAGATTTTGAGAGAAAAGTTCGGAGTGTGAAGGTTTGAAATGAAGGAAGTGGGCTGGTATTTATAGACTGGAGGTGAGGTTTGGGACGAATAGGATTGGGACGAAAGGGGCATTTGGGACGACTGGGTCCTTTCATGCGAGAGGGACCAGTCCCTTATGCTCGAATTTCAAATTTGCGTATTTTGTCGGTTTTAAGCGTTTTAAACGTATACGTGCAATGTATAAGTGTAGTGCATAAATAAATGAATGTATAAATGAATTTTGCATGTATAACAAGTATGAATTTGCGTATAAATTGTATCAAGTATGCATGTATCACGAATATTTAACAAGTATTTACGTATTATGAATAACACAAACAAGTGTATAAAAGATCGAGTTCTCATTATGATTCAAGTCTCGAATTACAATGTTTGAAATGAAGTACGGTTACAAGGGAATACAAGTTTCCAAATATAGAAGTACAAGACAAACTTTCTAATTAAGGAAAGTTACAAAAGCGAGGTGTTACAGTGGTCACGGCTGACTCTCTCTAGGCCACCACTTCAAGTTCTGGCTCTGATACCAATGTTACATACCAAATGAGAGAACTCAACCCAAAAGACTAGTCTGGTGGGTGAGAGATCCCATTTGGTATATAAACCCCATTGATAGGGTTAAACCCTAAAAGAGATGAACCCCATTGATAGGGTTAAACCCTAAAAGAGATGAACCAGGAGAATATTTGGAGAAGATAGGAGAATTTCAAACTTCAAATATGATTTCCTTCCTTCATATTACGTACATAAATAAGTAAATAACCTAAACAATTACATTAGACTCCCTAAACTACTAATAATTAGTACAATACCCCTAAACTATTATTCTTCACGTAACAGAAGAGGAGTCAATTGACAGCGCCAGTTAGAGCAGTAGAAGGCTTAACTGTGGAAGGGAGGAGTTGAGGTAGGCCCAGGTTGATATGGGATGAGCCGATTAGGAAAGATTTGCTAGAGTTACACCTCACTTAGCATGGTCCAGGATAGGGGTTTATAGGGGCGAACTTAAGGCTAGCCCAAGGTGGGCGGGCGCACCCCCGGAAAAAAAATTTTAGTGCTAAGTTCCGTCAAAAATCCCATCCGCACCCCTTGGAATTTTTCATCCGCACCCTTGTAATTTTTCGTCTGCACCCCTTAGGTAAAAAGTGTTATCAATTTATATTTTAAATTTTTTTTAGTAAACTCTTATTTTTTTTAAAAATATTACCTAAATTATATAACTTTTAATACCTAAATAACTAAACTCAAATACCCAATACCTTTAACTAGCCCACTACTAAGTCTTAGCCCAATAAACAAACCCAACAAATCAACAATATTTCAAACTAAAATAAAATAAACAAGCCCAAAACCCTTACATATTCTCTCCCGCTCTCTCTATCGTCCCTGTAAATCAGCAATCAGAACATCAGCGACAACAGTGAACCATGAGTAGGGACGTTATGGCGCGATTTCTCAAGAGGAAAGTTGATACATCTTCCGAATTCGTTGATGTGGATACTCTTCCTTTGGATCCTTATGATCGCAAGCTGATTGAATCATATAACATGAATCAACGAGATGAGATTAGAAGGGCATATCTACTAAGAGGACCATATCAACCAAGAGGTATCAAATTCCCACAATCAACATTTCAAGTTAACGAGTTACGAAAATTTAAGGAAGATTGGTATGACAAACATGAGTATAAGGGATGATTAGAGTACAACTCAAAATCGGATCGCGTGTTTTGCTTATGTTGCTATTTGTTTAGGAGCCAATTTGGAGATCGTAGAGACACGTTTATGTGCGGCGGGTATAACAATTGGCAAAAAGTACATGCGACACTTAAAAAACATGTTGGCTTAGTCGGATTGGCGATGAGAACTTAAGTGATAGTTGTATATGTTATATAGAGAAAGTGTTGCTTAAGAAAGTAGGTTTAGATGATGTTTTGGATAGATTTCAAAAAATGAAAACCCGTAGGGCGACGTTTTAATTATGTTTGTAACAAGGTTTGACATGTTTTTGATGATTATATAAATTTAGTTTGATGTTCTTTTGTTTTACATGACCCGAACCGACCCGATACGAACCGATTTTTTTACTTATATACCTTGGGGCCTAAAATTTTTAAAAATGTTCCGCACCCACATGGAAAAATTCCTGGGTCCGCCACTGGGGTTTATGGAGACGTAGGATTAAGGTTAAGGACTTTTAGGAGTAGATTCACTAGCTTTGAGCACTGGGGTAGATACTTAGCGTTTCTTTATGGTCTAGGCGGATTTTGCATTGATTGTATTTTTCGTATATGCTTAAGTGGGATCTTGTGATTCGAAATATTTGTTCTATTTCACTATGTTACGTCTCCACCACTTCTTTTGCTATTTAGTAGCGCTCTGTTTATAGATTTATTTAGGCTCTCACTTTTCTACTATGTGTTGGGGGTCTCTCTGGAAGCAACATCTCTATCCCTAGGGATAGAGGTAAGGTGTGCCTACATCTCACCCTCCCCAGACTCTACCAATAGCTTTGTTATTTGTGAGATTACTGGGTACAATTGTTGTAGTTGTATTTTTTTAATTATAATAGCGATTAAATATAGCTATAAAATAGTTGGATTTTAGGTTTTTGTTAAATATACATGTAAAATAGCGTATATATTTTGATATAATATACATATAAAAAATTAAATTTTTTTCTCGTGTATCGCTATTTATTAAATAGCGCCCGCTATTTATCGTTATTCGCTCTATGCTTAGGTACCTTATTGCTGTTTTTCACTATTTACCATTAACAAATTTAAAGTGTGTATGGTATTCAATCCTTGACCTCATTCATAAAACAAAGCCCTTTAAATAGGGAGAAATACAAAGATTCAATATCTCTAAGTTAGGTAACACAAATCATCATATAATTACAAGAGATTATATATCCATGGTTTTAAAAAACGATTGAGGCGAAACGGCCAAAAAACAAGTCTGGGGCACGCCTCATGGGGTTTTTATTGTATATGCGCCTCAGAGGGGCTGAGGTACTAAGAAAGGTTGCGCGTTAGGGGATTTTGATAGTTGTTTTTGATGTTTTTGATGTTTTTGACTTTTTGTGTCAATTTCAAGCATCTCATGTCTTTTTTATGTGTGTTTTTGATGATTTTAATTAATCTGATGATGAAATTAGTTAATATTATTAATTTTATAACATATATATTTTTATATTTATTTATTAATACCGCCTCGGCCTTACGCCTCGTTTCGCCTCGGGGCTTACGCCTCGTGAGGCGAAGGGAAAACTCCTCAAAACTCATTTCCGTTCTTTTAAACCTTGTATATATCTACAATAATAATCAAATATTATCTATAATAATATATATATATATATATCGGCTAAGACAACTATGGTATACACAAGTGTACACACATATATAAAGCATGCCCTTAGACGGCTGAAGTACAAAAGCAAAGGAAATAGAGTTTTTTTTTTTTTTTTTTTTTTTTTTTGCAAGATGCAAGGGGTACAAATAGTCACTTGCAACATTTGCAACAATGTGACCAAAATTGAAACAAGTAACATCAAATCGAAGACAATATAAATTCGAAAGCCAATATGGAAAGTCAAAAAATAAAGAAGAGTATTGTTGATGGTTACGATGATGTGGATTTGAGAATGGTGGATTCAGAGACGATGGAGATGGGGATGATGTATGTGGCATTAGAGATATCAAGTCTTCAAAAGAAGAGGAATGGACTGCATATTGGAGGCTAGGATAATATGAAAGTGGGAGAGTTTTGGTGATGATCACCAGTGACATTGATGTTGCTGATTTTTTGTGAATTGTTTTCGGTATTATTACGATTATTCTAATTGCTAATTCCATTAGGTTTATTCTTATATTTGCGGAGTGGTATAAGTTACCCATGCCTGCCATATGTTCTCTCATTTTCCTATTATTGCCTTTTTTTCTCTTGGAGTGCGCCTTGAGATTTTGACTCCTATGCTCGGCTTTGACTTCCGCATTGATTAAGTAAAAATATGCAGGGGTGCTAAGGTTTGGGTTTGAAAATGTTGCAACATAAAATTCAAAGCTCTTATACATAGAAAACGAGCCAGTATGAGAGGGACCAGTGAATTAGGTAGAAGTGGTTGAAAAGGTAGGAGCTTTCGAATCATCAGAAAGAGTTTTAATTACTAAAAACAGAGTGTGGCTTTTATTCTTTTAAATAACCAATCTGAAGAGAGTTGTCGCATAATGGATAGGAGCATAAATTTATTTCCAAATCATGAAGGGCATGTGTGAAAATAGGATTCTTCTGGCATTATTTTTTTGGTTATGAGACTTTCTTATTCATATAGTAGAAATATCTTTTGGTAGTTAGGTTTTTCGTAAGACGTCTAGGAGAAGTTTGGATTTTGGTAAGACATTAGAGAATGAACGACAATTCTTGACACTCGGAACCCACGCTCCATGACATATTTTCTGGAATGCAAATGTAATGCAAATCTTAGTTTTTATTGTTCTTTTGTTTGTATTATATAATACGTGTTGTATATATTATATAATACAAATTAAATGATTTAAAATTTAATGTGGCAATTAAATGGTGTTATTGCTACTGGTAGGGTGTACCAATGATGCTAATGGGAGATGAGTATGGTCATACTCGCAATGGAAATAACAATAGCTATGGACATGATACTGCCATAAATCACTTCCAATGGGGACAAGTAAGTACGTGTGTATGTGTATTCTATTTATAATGTCTTATCATAGAAACTTTTTTTCTTGAATGGCCAACGAATCCTTCAAATGGGCTACTGGCGAAATTCACCACATCGGGATACACTCGCCTCCGAACTGGGGAAAACCCTCACCTAGGGCCGAAGCCCGTGAACACTCGCCCGAAGGCACGACAGTGCGGTGAGGTAAAACTCGCTCAGTTCAAGGATCGAACTAGCGATCTCCACCTATTCGCCTAGTCTCCCATCATCACTAGGTGCCGCAGAAAATAATGGGGAGGGCAGGAATCGAACTTGGGTCCCTTAGAACACCAAGACTCTCCCTTACCACTCTTTAACCATTGAACCATTGACTTTTACTTTGACCTGTTAGTTGGATGCAAGGAAGAACGATCTCTTCCGATTCTTTGCTGAGGTGATCAAGCTTCGTCAAAAGCATCAAGTATTCAGACAAGAATATTTCATCGGCAATGTAAGTTTCATCCCTCAACTTCTTATGATGATGTATACGTTGAAGTTTGTTATTATGCACTATTTTTAAAAAAGTTATATTTTTGTTGACGAAATTAACCACACACTTGTTCCAACTGTAGAAAGAGATAACATGGCATGAAGATAACTGGGATAACCATGAGAGCAAGTTTATCGCGTTCACGTAAGTGTTATATATAACATTCTTCTTTTCTTAAATTTATGTTAATTAATGTGACATGGGCTTAATTTCTGCATATTATGCAAGCTTGATAATAATATGTAAAATTTAGTAACACCCAAGTCAATTTTTTAATCCACAAAGCAGTAGGTTGACGTTTGAAAGTCAAAACTAGAGCTCTTCTTGTAACATCCGGCCCCTCATGCCAACAAACATCTTCCACTGTTCCCATAAGAAGCTCACAGATTTATTAGCTAACCGGTTGGTCACACTGTCTTATTTGGTGGTATTTTAGACCAGTATCTCTCATGTGGGCGCCTGGGCGGGGTATGTGAGATTTACCGCAGGTGCCACACGTTTTGTGCGTACAAAAATATAATTAACACAAATTGATTACTGAAAGTGTTGGTAGCCATGACACGTTTTCTTGTAGTAAATCTTAAGACTTGACTTATATTTTGCTAGTCGCATATGCGTGATCATATAAACTTTATTTTTTAAAGAGGCATTATACTCATAAATTCGGAGAGGTATATGGTGATAACTTGTTTAAACAGGCTCCATGATAGCGATGAAGGGGACCTCTACTTGGCTTTCAATGCACACAACTATTTTGTTAAAGTCCCAATACCTTCACCACCTCAGGGTCGATGCTGGTTCCGTGTGGTTAGTTTTCATGATTGTTTAGTTCATCTCTACTTAATGTTTAAACGAAAATCTGAATGCTCATCTTATTTTAAACAAGTGTTTACATTTAAAATACATCTTGATACAGGTCGACACTAATCTCGAGTCTCCCAATGATATTATCCCTGAGGGGGTCACTGGCATCGGGAATACGTATGATGTTGCTCCATACTCGTCGATTCTTCTTCAAGCAAAGCTGTAATCAAGATTAAGAACGATGTTTCTACCAGGACCTGTAAAATTGAAACTGTGTTAACATTATATCGTCAAACAGTATATGGGTTTTTTTATAAGGTTGGTGGAAGAAAAACTCGAAATGTTTGGATGAGTATTCAGATATGCGATTAGTTTTTAGAATATTTCACTGGTTTAGAGGGGTACGGAGATTTGGTGATCCTGTCATATTACCCAAACTTGCTTAGACTAATAAATGAGAATATAGTATATGCTTTTGATAATTAAATACATAGTAGTATGTTAAAGTTAGTATTAGTAAAAGGCAAATTGGATCTCCAAACAATAATGTTGGCGTCTTGCTGGATGATCTGGAAAGCAAGAAACGAGTCAATCTTTAATGGGAAGAGAGCTAACATCGAGGGGATTTTCGGTGAGATACAAGCTAACGCGTTTCTCTGGATAAAAAATCGGGCGACGAAGCAAAATCTGATTTGGAGTAACTGGGTGATGTTTGAAAATTTAACTTGAATCCTTACATGATATCTTAAATTGTAATAGGCAATAAATTACTAAGGTGGTTGGCTTAGTTGCTTACTAACCATTTTGTAATAACAAAAACTTTGGGTGATGAATAAGATGTTGTTTGCCGTTCAAAAAAAAAGTAAAAGGCAAATTGGAATTTAATAATAATACTTTTTCTTAGTTGGCAAATAATAATCCCAACTTAGAATATTCTTACTACAAGTCCTAACTTTTTAACTATTTTTTTTTAAGTGCACATCATTAAAAAAAAACTTAACTTAGTTGACATATGCGGTTGGAAATTTTTTTATGTCAGCATCAAAAAAAAAAAAAAAAAAAAAAAAAAACTAAATGGGCAACATAGGTGCATTGAAGAAAATTAGTTAGAAAATTGAGACTGATTGCAAAAATATTTTTAGTTGGGATCATTATTGACCAACTCAGAAAACAGAAAACGTGAGATTATCTAAATCTAATTTGCCATTATTAGTTATAGAATTGTTAAAAAGTATGGTAAATAATGAAGTATGAGACAAGGTATGTGATACACTTTTATACGAAGTATGAGACCTAGAGTAACCATCTATAAACGTTGGTTATTATTTTCCTTTACAAGATTGAATTTGTATTTATAAATCTACATTAATTACAATAAAATTGGAAAGTAGTTCCAATATATATATATATATATATATATATATATAGAGGGAGGTTAACCTACAAAAAACCTTATCGTACATCATGTACGCAAAAAGCGTAACCGTCCGATCAGATGCATAATCACGCTTTGGACATGTAATCACGCTTTGGACATGTAATCACGCATGGGGGTTGTTTTTTTGGGAAAATCACGCATAAGATTGAAAATCACGCACGTTATTTTGACCAAAAAATGAAATTACGCACGTTATACTCCTTGTCGCGTATGATAACGTAGGATAAGCTGTTTTGTACATTATACTTATTCTATATATATATATATATATATATATATATATATATATATATATATATATAGGAGAAGGATCCGTTAGGAACCACCCTTTATTGCGAGAACCGCAAGAACCAATGTGAACACAACCAAAAAATACCTAAAAAAATTTAAAAAACACCCAATTTTTTATTTTATTTTATTTTTTTAGAAAAATCGTTATATTTCGTCAATAATAAAAAAAATTTCAATTTTTTTTTTCGAGTAACAGTTATCCATGCACATGTGCATTTGTATCGTTTCTTTGACAAATTCCGTAATTCATTACAAATATCAGACAATTGCACTTTCATTTATACTACCATTCATAATACGCTACTTTTTACATTAACACTAGAAATGCACATGTGCATCTATATGTATGAACTTGTTATAGCATTAACAACACTAGCAAATGCACATGTGCATCTATATATATGAACATGTTATAACGTGTTTTAGTACACCACTTTGAATACACATTTCCTTTAATCTATCATACCATCCATACTACACTACCATTACCTCCTACCATCCGTAATACAATACCATTGCTTTTTACCATCCATAATACAATATTATTACCAATATTTCACTTTATTATATGTACATCAACACCCTTTATACCATCCAAACAACATACTACATCATAAAGTGACAAATACAATCAAATCATCAACCACTAGATATAACTAACCAAAACACATGTATATGAGCCTACTTCATCATTTAAAATCACAAACTTTTTGTACCAAAGCACCTTATTTCATGTTGACACATATATATGCACATATGCATCCATAACTGTTACTCGAAAGAATAAAACGTTTTTTTTGGTAACAAAAATATAGCGATTTTTATTAGAAAAATATTAAAAAAAATTTGTGGATTTTTATGGATTTTTTAGGTATTTTTTTGTGTTCACATTGGTTCTCGCGGTTCTCGTAATAAGGGTGGTTCTCAAATGAACCTTACCCTATATATATATAGGGTTAGGATCGTGTGAGAAGCGCTAGGCTAATTGACAAAGTTGAGAAGCATTCTGGACCACATATTTTCTTTAAGCTTTTCGTAATATACATATATGTATATAGTTGATTTTAAACTATACATATGTGTATATTACGAAAAACTTAGGAAAATGTGTGGTCCAGAATGCTTCTCAAGTTTCTCAAATAGGGTGAATTTCTCTTAGGATCCCTGATACGGATCGAAAGCATACTCAAATGGCTCAAGAACAATCGATTAATCAAAGACGATAAGCGAACCGAAAGGTTCAAGAACAACGTTCTTTTCTATTAAAATTCAATCAAAAAACTGAGTTTTCAACATATGTAGGAGAACTATTTAAAGATAAAACCTAACCTATAAATTAGGCAACAAACTAGGAATTGGAAACACAATCAAACTAAAACGTGGAAATAGATAAACTTAAAATAAATAAAATCCAATGAGATTCCAGCTGTGTTGATCGCAAACAGGCCCTAGCCTGGATCGTCGGCCGGATCTGCTCCACGAACCGACTTACGGGTTGGGCCGATAACCGGGTCGGCTCCACCGCATCATTCTCCCCCTCTTCGAAAAAACCCGTCCTCGAGTTTTCCACAAGCTTGGCAACACAATCTGAACCACAACCACCTGGATCAAATGGAACGTCAACACAATTCCCATTCATTATTACCATGACCTGCCCACACAGTTCAAGCTCAGAGGTCATCGCGTCCGGCCTTGCATCTATACCACCTGGGTCGTAGGAAACATGGGACAACTTGTTCAATATCAAATTGACCCGCCAAAATAGTTCCGCTCCAACTATCAACATTGATGTTGTATTAACAATTGGAACTTGAAAATCTACCGGAATAGAGCTAAACTGGATAGACCAAACATTGTTACAATTTGCTTCATCCACTTGAACGACCAAGATAAAATTCAACCCACTGTAAATAACATTTGGCCCATCACCTAGATCATTTAAATTGTTTGACCTAAAACTATTTTGTATCATCAAGTCATTCAGGCGATTCCCATGAAATTTATCACTATTTTGTTTTTCCAAGGGCCCACAAGAAACCATTTGGGAGATATTGTGTATACCCCATCCAGATGCATTTTTCATATCCATACACTTTTTAAAAATAGGGCCCACTGACCTTTGAATGGATCCCTTATTTGAAAAATCCATCATATCTTCGATCGGTTTATTCATGTTGTGCTCAGCCTCACCATTATCAATACCTTGAATTTTTAAATTAAGATATGTGGATATCATGTCTTTAGTTTTCTTAAGTATCAAATAAGAATTCAAATCCTTCATGACTTGCGGCTCAAGATGCGGAACTTCCTTTCCGACCGAATTACCACCCATCACCATTGCATCAACATGGATATTCATTACCGGACCACCTTTATCCCCACAACCATATTCATAATAAATATTCAAATCATCAAAACTAACCTTCGAAATTTGTGGGTCAGCCAAGCAAATCGCACGACCACCGCCATCGATCTTATTAACACCATCATTAGCCATCACCCCGCCAACGGGAGTCACAGCAACACCACCGTTTTCTACCGCTGCGATCTTCGGACTCAAGGAATTCTCATTCAATCTCACGGCTTCATCGAAACCATAACGATATGAACCACCGGTTGCCCAAGCATACCACACATCATCCTCATACTCATCAAATACGGGAGAAGAATCATAGATAAGGTCAGGATCCTCGTTGCCTCGGGCGGCGAATCTACGGGGATGATCACCATCACATGATTCACGAAAGTTTTCATGGTCCACAATCTCGTTGCCTCGGGCGGCGAATCTACGAGAATGATCACCATATCCTCGCGGATTAAAAGGAACTCCGTCGTTGCCTCCGGCGGCGAATCTACGAACGAAAGTTTCTTCTTTTCCACGTAGAGCCATTTGAAAACCAAAAGCTCTGATACCAAATGATACGGATCGGAAGCGTACTCAAATGGCTCAAGAACAATCGATTAATCAAAGACGATAAGCGAACCGAAAGGTTCAAGAACAACGTTCTTTTCTATTAAAATTCAATCAAAAAACTGAGTTTTCAACATATGTAGGAGAACTATTTAAAGATAAAACCTAACCTATAAATTAGGCAACAAACTAGGAATTGGAAACACAATCAAACTAAAACGTGGAAATAGATAAACTTAAAATAAATAAAATCCAATGAGATTCCAGCTGTGTTGATCGCAAACAGGCCCTAGCCTGGATCGTCGGCCGGATCTGCTCCACGAACCGACTTACGGGTTGGGCCGATAACCGGGTCGGCTCCACCGCATCAATCCCTACCCTATATATATATATATATATATAGGGACATGATTTAGAGAAAACGGTAGAAAGTGTGAGAACGGTGAGAACGCTTATTGATCGTCCGATCAAAACAATCTATGGACTAGATTGGTGCGGTGGCATTTTAGTAAATAACATCAAATTTATTACGTGGACGCGCGTCATTAAGGGTAAAAAAGTAAAAAACCATTCCTCACATAAAACGCCATTGAAAAATAAAACGCCAAATAAATACAAAACGCCAATTTTATCACTGCGTACTTTTTTCTGTGTTTTATTTAAGCTCTCTAGCTACAAAAACGCCATAAAATATGAAACGCCATTACATATAACGCCAAAGCTTACATCCAGATAAATGTTAATTACATTTTTTGTTATAAAAATAACATCCCGCCTAAACTACGCGCCAAAAAAATTCTATAAATAGAAACGCCTCACCACCTTCCGTTTATCACACCAAAAAAACACAAAAACACACAGTGGTTGCTAAAAAAATTTACAACTCAATGTAAAACGCCAAAAAATACAACGACAGCAAACATATTTTCTTTGATCCTTAGTAATGTTCTGCATGAAGCTTCATTTAATGATTTGTTACGTGAGTGTAGTAAGATTTTGCTGCATGAGATGGACAAAATTGAAAAAAAGAGGGACTGATGACACCCATATGTCATACTGTCATCTTTGTTCCTGAAGAAGGTTTGGATGATAAGAAGAGACCTATACTAGTATGAATGCTACTTTGGCCTCAATGAATATAATGAAGACCACAGGCAGATAGCATCCACCCACAAGGGGGTCGCTCTATGTCTCCAACATCCACAAAGACACTTCAACACATGAACAAATAAAATAAACAACGCCAAACCCAAAACGCCATTTATTTGTCACATTTCATGTAGTTTCAAAAGAAAAAAGAGACTGATGACACTGAAGATTTAAAATCATAAATTCCTTCTACTTTGTTTTTTGTTTTTTTTTAATTTTCTTTATCTATTGTTTGTTTTGTAATGTCAGTTAAACAACAAAATAATATTAATGCTATAATGAAAAATATAATAAAACGCCAAAATTAGCAAATACGTGTAAAACGCCATAATGCCATAAAAACGCCCCAAAAAAACTACCAAACTATAATAAAATTAATTTGAACAACTAATATTATAAAAAAAGGCGTGAAACAATGTGCAAAGAATATAAAACAAAAGAAGTCCAATAGTTATCTAACCGCCATTGGAAAACAAAACGCCATAATTACTGCTGTCAAAAGATTTGACGTGTTACACCATTAAAACAGTTGAGTCTGAAAACAAAACACGGTAAACTGCAAAAAACAGTAAAATGAAATGACGGAAAACATAATTACTAACATTTATTATATTAACTTTATTTATCTTTTTCAAAACGCCATAATTACCTGACATACGCGGGAAAAAAAGTCAATATAAAAGAAGACCATTAGAACCCAAGCTCAAACACGCCAAAAAGACTAAAACGCCACATATTCTCCAAAACGCCAAAAAATTAAAAAAATGGCTAAGGTTATTGCATGGAGGTTTGAAAGGAAAGAAAAACGATTCATCATAAAGTTCTCTGATAGGAGAAGGGTAAAGGTAAGAACAATAAAAGCCATGATGGGAATGAATGAAAATGTTCAGAAGGATATCCTAGCCCTTGGGTTCCAAGAGATAACGATTGTGAAAGAACAAGAACTGTAATAAAAAGATTGGAGAGAAAGTTTCCAGCAGAAGATGATTATGATATTGAAGATACTCATATACCAAAACTTAGCAGTTGGGTATTGCATGAGGAAGAAGGAACACTTGAAGTAACTTATAAAAACGGGGTGCAATATTCAAGACCAATGGAAGAAATGTTGAAGACAGGGTTCCTATCTATCATTGAACAACTCTGTGATTTACCACCTTCAAACGATCCTAAATCCAAGGATGCAGTGATATTCAAGAATAGGCTGCAGCAAAGAAGAGACAAGCTAATGGAAATTTGACGATGAAGAATCTGAAGAAAGTGATGAACAAAGCGATGGGTACATCTCTGATGTAATCCCACCTACGGAAGACTATTAGTTTATTTTGATTTTCGTGTTATTGTAGTTTTATAAAATATTAATCTATGATAATGAATTATTAACAAAAAGATACAAAACGCCAAAAAATGACATGGAAAAAGCCATAACGCCAAAAAATTAACTATATGACACAAAAAGAATTAATTCAACGAGAAGAAATCTGAGAAAAAACAGTAAAACGCCAAAATAATTAATAAATCTACATAACGCCAAAATTATCTTGCATGCAAAAAATAAAGAAGCATGTCAAACGCGAAAATCGTGAAAGGAGAAGAATACTAAAAAGACAAAAAAACCCTAGGACCCTGATCATGCCCCGCGCCACGTGTTCGGCCAGGATGCGTTCTCACCGTTCTCACACTTTTTGCCGTTTTTCCTGATCCCGTTTCTATATATATATGGGAGGGTTTAAATGAGAACGCTAAATATCGCGAGAACCGTGAGAACGATTATAAAAACCGCGAGAACTTGGTTAAAAACAATTCAAATTCAAAATTTCTTTTTACACTTTTCATTATTATTCGAATACAATGTTAGAAATTTAATTTACACTTTTAAATTAACATGAATTCGTAAATAAAGAAAATTTACACATGTGTAAGTTTGCCATTTACACATGTGTAAATTTGTTATATTTACACATGTGTAAAAATCTAATAAGAGTGATTTTGAGAGGAGAAATGAATTATTTGATGTAATTTTTTATGTTGTATTTTAATTAAAACGAGGTTTGTATTAAAAAAAATTGGCTTTGATTGTTTTTTCATTCGTTCTCACGGTTCCCGCAATATTTAGCGTTTTCAAGATAACGCTCACACACACACACACACATATATATATAGGGTCAGGATTTAGGAAAAACGGTGAAAAGTGTGTGAATAGTGAAAACAATTATGGATCGTCCGATCAAAACAATCTATGGACTAGATTGGCGCGGTGGCGTTTTCGTAAATAACACCAATTTTATTAAGTGGACGCGCTTCATTAAGGGTAAAAAGGTCTTTTACTGCTCAAATTCAAAACACCACCTAAAATGAGAACACGCCATTCAAAACAAATAAAAAGCCATTAATACAAACGCCAAATATTAGTGATAAAACGCGTTGGAGATTACAGGAAGAAGAAACAACATAGTAACCGAAATTCAATTATTAACATTTATTAGAAGAAATTCCCTCCTAAATTACGCGCCAAAAACATCATTATCTAAACGACGTTAAACATATCTTCCATAATCACTTCAATCCATCATTCTAAAAAACATCTTTTACCAAAAACGCCAAAAATGGCAACCATCGTTTCATGGAGATACACTCTGAGAATCAGAAGATTCATCATACGTTTTGACAACAGAATGAGGGTGTATGTTAGGACAATCAAAGCAATTTTGAAGATGGAAGAAGAGGTACAGAGGAGTATCCTATCGCTTGGCATCGCTCTGGATAACGAATGTCATGAAACACAAAAGCTTATCAGAACATTAACAAGGAAATTTGGACCAAGCAAAGAAGATGGAAAAATGGACCCAGTCATAACATCATGGCATTTTGATGAAGAAACAGACATGGTAACCGTTATATGTGACAATTGAGAGAAGGAAGACTGCCTGCTTGAAGACATCATGACAAAGCAGTGGGTTGGGTTCATGGAAGAGTTGCACAACGCCACGTGTTTGAACAAAGACATGGACTTAAAAATGGCGTTGATGCAAGACATTTTCAAATGGAGGCTTCAGAATCTTCAACAACAAGAAGCCAATGAAAGTGAAAGTGATGAATTAGATGAAAGACTAGAAGAAGACTCCGAAGAAGAAGATGAAGGAAGTGATAGATACTTCTCAGATAAAGTACCTTCTGACGAAGAGTTTTAATTTTTTTTGTGTACTTTTTTTTAAGATAATAAAATGTTATATTTCTCCCCTTAGTTTCAAAACGCCAAAAAATACTACAAAAAGTCAATGCTTACAAAACGCCTAAAATAATAAAAAATATTTTTCTTGTTTAATGTTTTCTCTGTTAGTGTATTTTGTCATCTTGGTTTACAAAACGCCATTAAATATAAAAACGCCAAACTTGGAAGATGGGACGTCTATCAGCCTAAACTGATAAAGCTGAACAAAACAGTAAATACACACAGTAACTGAAAAAACGGTTACTTTATTACTATCATTTATTATAATAAAAATCCCACCTAAACTACGCGCCAAAAACATCCTATAAGAGAGACGTCTCTGCACAATCAATTGATCACACCCAAAAAACAAACGCCATGTTTCCTAGAAACCACTCACTTTAAACGCCAAAAAAAATAGTTAAAAAAACCACAGATGGCAAAGCTCGTTTCTTCTATATCCAGTATTTTTCTGCATGAAGTTTCACTGAATGGATTCTTCTCTGAGGTGGGTATCTCTATAAGCTTTTGCTGAATGAGATGGACAAATATTCAAGAAAAAGAGACTGATGACAGTGATATGTCATCATGTGAGCTTTGTTCTCGATGAATATATGCATGGCATGAAGGGATCGATAATAGTGTAAATGCTATTTTGGACTCCATTATTATAACAGCATCTAAGCAGGAGTTGATCTTCAATGACATGTCACCAAACAAGAATATATCACACCAAAATACAGGATGCCACTAATCAACTTTGTCTATAGATGGGCGTTATGTAGGAAAATTGGCATCTAGCTAAGGTATTCAAAGGTTCAAAACGCAAAAACAAATTCAAGAAGAAGAGGCTGATGGCAGTGAAGATTTGGATGAGAAAATTATATTATCATTTTTTATTTATTTTTTTTCATTTTCTATTGTTTTGTTATCTAATTATCTGTTGTTTGTTATCTAATTCTCTACTAATAAAATACATTATATCTATTTAAAAAAATTGTTTATAAAACGCCAAAAACTACAAACACCAAACACCTAATAGTATGAAAACTGTGAGAATGGATGCTGGCAAAGCACCTTGTTACTATATAAAACGCCAAAAAATGCCAAAACAATGTATTATTAAAAACACCAATAATTGACTAAACGCCATTAAAAACAAAATGCCATAACCCTGAAAAGATGAGAAGTGTTACAGCCTTAACAGATGAAGCTGAACAAAACAGTAACTGTAAACAGTAACTGAAATGACGGAAAACTTTATTACTAACATTTATTATATTAAAAGCCACGCCATCGTAATTGAATTTATGTATCTTTTCCAAAACACCATAATTGTCTGTCACATTAGGCATGTATCCTACATGGCACAACAATTGATACAAAAAATACACATAAAAAAAATTACTGTTGTTTTTTACCGTCAAATACAAATATCTACCTGGCGGCAAAAAAAAAACTCATTATATAAGTATAACAGCTAAACAAAATCTTCACACTCCACACATTCACTAAAAACGCCACACCTTGTCTAAAACGCCATACAATTTAAAAAAAATGGCGCAGGTTATTGCATGGAGGTTTGAGAGGTCAGAGAGACGTTTCGTCATAAAGTTCTCTGACAGGAGAATGGTGAACTGAGTGAACTAATCCTGGCGTTATACGCCAATGAACAAGATGATGATGATGATGAGTCTGAGGAGAGTGATGAACAAAGCAATGGTTTACATCTCAGATGTAATACCATCCACAGAAGACTATTAGTTTTTGTTTGATTTCGTCTTAGTTGTACTCTTTTAAATTACTAATGAATTTAAAAACGCCATGAACGCCAAGAAATTTACCTTGATAACATATATGAACTATTGAAATCTACAAAAACGCCTAATGAATTTGGGAAACGCCATGGAGGAAAATAAGTTATAATTACTAAATGATTTTATTGAATTTGGAGACGCCATAAATGCCAAAATATTTACTATGCTCCTGATCTAAAAAACAATAAAAACGCCATGTATTTGTTGAATCTTACTAAACACCAAAAAAAATAAAGCGGTGTTGTGAGACGCGTTTAAAAAAAGAATATAAAAGGACAAAAAAAAAGCCCCAATTTTAAGGCTTTACAAGGATGTTAAAGCATAGGGGACTTGAAATATGCTTGGAAATATCATGGATGTCGGTTCGTTCGGTCGTACGGTCGTACGGTCGCGTTTTGCGCTTAATTACGACGAAAGTTCGAACGGACGCGAAAACGATCGGAATTACGCAACGAAGGACATTTTTGCATTCTCATCACTAAAATACAATATTATAATGATTACAAAATTTTTTGGATGTACGTATATGGCCTGTATGCAGAAATACGCAAATTGGCATACTTTCGCAGTTTGTCGCATTTAGTCCCTGTGGATGAATAATCATGTTTTTGCCTTACCGAACCCTCCAAAACTTATTTCTAAGTTATGTTAAGGGTATTTAGGGTATGTTTGACTTATGACCTTGTTTCGGAGTGTACGTCACATTAAACTGGTTACGTTTGCGTAACAGTTTACGTATAACTTCCAGAAAAGGTTTTGAAAGTTCAAAATTGCACGAGGATTGAAATGTGTAATTGTCATATGCATTTATACAAATCCTGGGAATGAAATACAAGATTTCATTGCATTCGAAATTGTTCGGAATTGTATAATGGTTGTAAAGGGCACAAATGTCACATGATCGTTGTCTAACTTTAGCTGAGAATGCTTGGTATTTGTTGTGACTATGATGGTGCTTTTGAATTTATCGTTTCTATGACTTTTTACAATAGGTTGATTGGTTTTTACTGTGTCTTATGCTTATGTATTTATTCATTATTGGCAGTGCATGTGTTTGGATATCTAATTGTTGTGTTTGTATAGCTCAGATTGCTTTGTCTTTGTTGTTTGCCTATGATCAGGGGCAACAACATCTTTGGGGAATCTAGAAGGGGTGCAAAGGGTGGAAACGAAACTAAAAAGGTTTAGGGTTTACAAGAGCTTGGGGTTAGACAGTGGTCAAAGGAGATGGACCCATCTGGCTTGAAAAGAAAAGTCAAATTGAAGCCGAGAAGTCAGGACCAGGTTTGTGGGGTCAAAGTGTGACAATTGTCAAATTTCCATGTATCCGTACAATAATTAAACAATAATTAGTGCTTTAATGACTGTGTTGATTTAGATTAATGACATGAATGCTTTCTGATTTTTATCACATACATACAAGTGCATCACATATTGCATGATTTCATATCATTATTGCATGCAACACTCTATGCTTCAAATGATGTACGAAACAAAGTTAGCACAGTTATCAGACAAATAAGAAATACTGACGAGAGTTCAGTACTTAGACAGACATGGTATTGAGACACAGAATGAGCCAGAAACCAAGTGTTACACTAGTATAGTGTGTAGGAAAGTAAGGATCATGAAACTGCCTTCCTAGTGATAGTTTAAGTGCCGGAAAGTGCCTAAAACTCAGATAAACTGCAGAATTCTGCAGAATTCCACAAAATTCAGCATTTAAACAACTAAATATTATGCAGAATTATGGTTTAATGGTCCAGAATACTTCCCTAAGTGTCGGGAATCAAAACTGTCACAAAAGGTAACATAAAGCACACTAAACTGTGTAGTTTAGCACCCTAACAAACCAATAACCAACCGAATAACCAGACACTATCCGAAACACCAAATTTTCACTAGAAACATTGTTTTATCATTTCCGAGCTAGTTATGGTCCCCAAACATCATAACACCTCTTATAACAACATAATAACTAAATACACAAACTAGACACTTAGATTTCAACCAAATAACTTAACTTATCATTTCAACTTAACCAACCCCCCCTCATATTCACGGTCACACAAGGGTGGCCCACACATGATTTTCTTTGCATATTTTAATAGATATGTCTTATACTTTGGTGAACACATTAACCAAAAGATTAAGAATTGTTGGAAGTTTATTTATTTTACCCACAAGTGCATTTCCTTTCATTTCTTCATAACTCACCAACACAAAAACTCTCTCTCCCTCCTCCTCCATTCACGGCCGTGAGCCAACACCCCCATCACCATCATCTTCACTTCATATTCATCCATTCTCAAGTTATACAAAGGTGTAAGGAGCTTGATTAAGAAGCTAGGAGTCATTGGAAGGTGAAGGACCTCTCTCAAGTGCTTTTATCCACCTAATTTATCATCTTCATCAACTTGTGTTCATCCCTAGCCTTGTGCTAGTAGTAAGATCCTTCTAATCTCATTTTACTTCTTGTTAAGTTGGTTAAAAGATGATAAAAATAACTAATCATGAAGAACACTAAAGATCAAGAACATAATCTTTAACATAAGACTAAAAATCATCATGAACTATGTTGTTTAAGTGTTTATATGCTTCTTGATTGTTGATTAATTTTGTTTATGATGTTAAACATCATATGAAACTTGCTAGATTGTGATTGAACACATGATCTAGCAAGTGAGAGGATGATTATGTGATAAATCAAGATGATCATCCTAATATGTAAACATGAACTTGAAAGAATAAGTGTTTTTCTTGAATGATGATGATCAAAGTATAATATAAATCATGTAAGTGAATGATTTCAAAAATGATTTTCTCAAGAAACTAAGTTAAATTACAAGATTTACTTAACCATGCTTTTTAAAAAAATTAATCACATTTTTAGTGATTAATCAAGTGTAGAAACATGTTAATGACAAGAAGAATTCAAAAAGAAATATTTTTAGAAAATCATTTTACAAGTTGTAAAGATCTAAAATCTTCAAGAATGATGTTTTTAAACAAATAACCACACTTTAAAGGGTAACTAAGCTTACTAAACACCATACTAAGTTACTACAACTTTTTATAAATTTTCCAAGTTCATGAAGTAGTGTAAGTGGCTTGATTTTGGCACTTGGTAAGTGTTGTATGAATTGTTGATGATTTGTGATGATTTTAAAAGAAAATGATATGCTTTGAAAGCATGGAAACCTCCATTTTTAAGGGGAAACTATGGCAAAATTTTTGTAGAAATCAAACACTTAGAAAAATATTTTTAAACAAGTGTTAACAAGTATATTTTAACCATGATTTTTCATACAAAATTTGCCTTAATTTTTGTTACAAAAACTACAAATATTGGAGGTTGGTTTTTGATAAATAAAAGTGACTAAATATGTATTTAGGAGAATATATATTTAGATGTCGCCATGTGTGTGATTACTTGTATATTATGTGTATTAGTTATATTATTTTAGGACTTGAAATAATATAACTCACCAAAATACCAAGAATTATAACACAAAATATTACCAAAATCCCAAGAGAAATAAATATATAGTTTATACCCAAAATTGGAGAAACCAAACAAGGAACATACACTACAAAATATTCCGGAATTAAATTCATAAGTATATTTTGATAAACAGTATTTTGGAAACCAAGAGGACAAAAATATGATTTCTACAAGTGTTACAAAAATATATCATATTTTTTTTCAAGAAGAAAATATATTATTTTTGAGTGAGAAAAAATATATATTTTCTTGAACAATTAGAAAATATAATATTTTTGGAGAAAATATATATTTTCTTAAACAAATTTAGAATATATTATTTTTGGAGAGAAAACGGATTTATATATATTTTCTAAGTTAATCTAGAAAATATATTATTTTAGAGATTTATATGAAAATATAATTATTTTTGCCAAGGAAGAAGTATAGATAATTTTCTATAAATGATTTCTTAAAATATATATTTTTTAAGAATATATATTGGTGAATTTTTATCAGAAATATTATTCCGAAAAATTTAATACAAGAATTAAGTATAAGAATACTTAATAAATACAATAAAATACGTATTCTTGTACGTATAAGCACACACCGGAATACGACACCAATACTTGGCAAAATACACAAGGTTAAGAATACATGTATAAGTATACCCATCCTTGGGAAAAATATTCTTGAAGGATTATAAAACAAACAAGTTAAAATATATTATTTTAACAAATATTCCAATAATTAATAAATATGATTTAAGTTAAAATAGTTATTATTTTAACAAATAATTATATACTTTGGAATAATATTTATGACACAAAGAAGTCACTACTAGAAAATACACTCATCTTGACACGCGAACAATGACACACGCATATTTTATGACATTCAAAAGCGTATGTCAAGAAAAAAAATGTCATGGTTTACAAAATTTAAAAAATTTATGACATTCTTTTTTGTGTGTCATGTTTTTAGCGTCATAAATAAAACTAGATTTATCTTGACACACAAACAATGACACACACTCATTTTATGACATTCGAAAGTGTCTGTCAAGAAAAAAATGTCATGGTTTTACAAAATTTATGACACACTTTTTGTGTGTCATCATTTTAGCGTCATTAAAAAACAAGATCAATCTTGACACGCGATTAATGACACACGCTTATTTTATGACACTTAAATGCGTGTCAAGAAAAAAATGTCATGGTTGTACAAAATTTAATAAATTTATGAAACTGTTTTTGTATCTCATCTTTTTAGCGTCATAAAAAAACATTATATAAACATAAGGGTTAATTTCCTATAGTTGTTATTGTTTATGTAATATGGACATCATGGTTAATTTCTAATAGCAAATTATGGGAAAAACTTGAAAACTGTTAAAGAGAAAATAAAAAAAATTATATTATTATTAATTCAAATTTACTAAAAGGTTATTATCCTTATCTAAATTATATTTAGTTAAACTATTGTTTAATAGGAAAAAAATTGAAAAAATAAGATAAGTTGATTATTAATTCAAAAGTTGATAAAAAAGTTATTATCCTTATCTAAATTATATTTAGTTAAATTATTATTTAATGAGAAAAAGAAATTGAAAAGTAAGGTAAGGAAGCACCAGATATCGACACGTGTTAAAAAGATTTTTATTTATTAGTATAGATAGATAGATAGATAGATAGATAGATAGGGTGGGGTTCAAGAGTGAACACTAGTGTATTTGCGAATTGAATGAACAAATCTTGACCATTGATTTACACACGTGTATAACTACGATTTCATCATCAGTTCATAAAATACACTAGTGCTATACATTGTCACACCCCCAAAATCCACCTGCGGAATACCACCGCTTGGAGGCGTGACTGACCAGGATCCAGCCACCAATCATATTGAACATGCAAGTTAAAAGATATAAAAGTTTAACCAATACAATTGGTGTCCAAGCAAAACATAGTTAAGTTGCAAGCGGAAGCATAACGTTTAAAATCAAAACATAAGTTTAATTGTTTCAAGGTTTAACATGGCACGCAGCTGTCCATGTCCCACAACGACTCTCTTCCATGCAAGCTCCAGCTAAGTACCTATTGTCCTGCAAAGCATGTAGTAACGAGTCAACAACAAGTTGAGTGAGTTCACGGTTGGGTGTTTGTTTTAAGTTGTTTCGAAAACAGTTTCCTTTATCTGGCATCCTGCCGTGGGGGTTACCCCGTAGTTAAAAACGTGAATTGTTTATTCCCGGTTACTCTGGCAATCCAGCCGTGGGGGCTACCCCGTGTTAGTTATCTGGCATTTCGGCCGTGGGGGCTACCCCATGTATACACTAGACTCGTTACCATATCGACTGCTGACTGTAGTCATGTTTATGTGCCCTGAAACTGTCAATGTCTATCATCATTGACGTGCCAGTAGTCCATTAGTTCACGCCCGTCCTCTGCGGCACGGTGTGAGGTTTGTCAAACCTAAATAGCGCTATCTAACTAATGACCCGCTCGCCATTGGCCTCGGCGATTAAGTCGATACAAAGATGAGGGACTTCGTGATAGAGTTTTGGTCTAGTACGAGTTATCTGTCCATGAGGACGAGGAATTACATTCCTGAACCAATGCTGTCCTACCCAAGAAGGACGAGGAACCCATGTTCCTTAACCCCAATTCCCGACCCCTGGGAATCCCATGCTTTGTAGAGGGTGTGAACTCACCTTGGTTTGCTCGGCAGATACACAGAAAGGTCAATCAAGTTGTAAGTGGTCAATTACGTCCTAACATAGATACCATTCAAGTCAGGTTCAAACCAAGTAGTGCACGTATCTTCTACACGTATTCATACACAAGTAACGATCATGGCATACACGTTTATCATGGCAGTTCAACAACAGCGCACAACATACTCAATTAACAGTAGCATATGCGACCCATCTGTTCGGCCCAATCACTTAGGCCCGTAACAGTGTGAAAGTCCAAATAGCGTGCACATGTGTATGGTCTCGAGTCGAGACTGTGCGGTCTCTAGTCGAGACTGTGCGGTCTCTAGTCGAGACTGTGCGGTCTCGAGTTGTAGCTTACAAGTTCTCGAGTCGCAATCTGAGGAGGTCTCGGGTCATGCATGTATTGGTCTCGAGTCGCAACCGGACTCGCAAGCATGGTCTCGAGTCATGAGGTTTGTGTGCTGATCAAGTGTGGTCTCGAGTCGAGACTATAGGTTCTCGACTCGCAACCTGTGTCGCAACCGGGGATCTCGAGTTGTCATGTGGTGGTCTCGAGTCGAGACTGAAGGTCTCGGCTGGGACATTTGCTGATTTCCGACATTGTACTTAGCCAATGAGATTTTGATTTCATGCAACAATGTGTACTATCCATTTAAACATGTTTTCTTGTCCAACAATTTACTAAAATGGATCAAACAAGTATTTTTCAAATGTTCATATCATATTCAAACACATTCAACACATATTCAAATATTCATATCCTCATTCAACACATGTTCATCCTACATAAACTCTTGCATTTTTCGGACAAGCATCATAACACCTAAACTAGATACCAAGATCATCAAGCAAAACATTTGTTCCGTATCTTCATAAATCGGATGATCATAACAAATCTTCTAACTATCATTCTTATCATTCAAGCTTATCTTAGCAAGACATTTATCATTCAACATTCATGCTTTCCACAAAAGAGGATGTTTGTTCATTTTATGCATTTGGAACCAAGCATGTATCAATAGCAACAAGAACTCATCAAACCGATCAAACACCTTAATCATGCATAAAACTTTAACTAGCAAACACATTACCAAGTATCTTCATCACACATAACTATCAATCGAAATATTGCACATCATCCTCAACCGAATATCGCACATAACATAAATCACTAACCGGTTAAGTTTTCAAGGGAGATCTTAGGCTTGAATCCGAGAGCTCTTGTGTTACCGGTTTGATCCGAGAAGGAGGATGAGGGGAGAGATGAGGTTTGATCTTTAGGGTTTTAGTGAGAGGGAATGTAGGAGAGTGTGTGTGAGGGTGAGTGTGGGTTGCCCAAAGAATGGCAAGGTTAGCTATCACTAAGGATTATATACTTGTTCCACATTGGTGCACCCTAATGGGTTTCGGATGAGGTGCACGGCCCAACCGGCCCATATGTTGCACCGTTCACTCGAGACCACATGGTCTCGAGTCGTGTTCATGGATCTCGGCTCCCTTAAACATATACACATACTATACATACAAGCACGACACATAAACATAACACGTAATCACATAGGATGTTCACTTATATTATTAAACCAACACGTTAGCTAGTCACATAACGTTTCAAGCAAGTTACACCAAGATACAACGAAAGGTTCTAAATTTCGAGTTGTCACATCATCCCCAAGTTGAAAGAAATTTCGTCCCGAAATTTGGTGAGCACTCACTGAGGAAGCTAGTTAAGTTGTATGTTTTTCCTGGTTTTCCCGGGGTGTCACATCCACCCCCCGTTGATCTGGAATTTCGTCCCGAAATTCTGTAGCTTCAGCCTCAGTAGTGGTTGTACTGTTTGCGAACAGTTGGGGATACTTTTGTTTCATCTGATCTTCGCGCTCCCAGGTGAACTCTGGGCCGTGACGTGAGTTCCAACGAACTCGAACGAGAGGTATTCTAGTGCTCTTGAGGACCTTAACATCCCGGTCCGTGATTTCGACTGGTTCCTCGACGAATCGTAACTGCTCGTCGATAGTGAGTTCCTTCAGAGGAACTACGTGGGTCTCATCTGACAGACATTTCTTCAGATTCGACACGTGGAAAACGTTGTGAACTGCACCGAGTTCCGCTGGTAAGTTCAGTCTGTAGGCCACCCTGCCTATTTTCTCGATGATTTCGAAAGGTCCAACGTATCGTGGGTTGAGTTTGCCTCGTTTACCAAAACGAACCACACCCCTCCAGGGTGAAACTTTGAGTAGTACCCGCTCCCCAACCTGGAGCTCAAGTGGTTTCCTGCCCTTATCGGCGTAGACTTTCTGACGGTCACGAGCTGCCGCCATGCGTTTTCGTATTTGAGCGATTTGTTCGGTTGTGTCTACCACATGTTCTGGGCCAGTGATCTGACTATCCCCCACCTCTGCCCAACAAAGAGGTGACCGGCATTTACGTCCGTACAATGCCTCAAACGGAGCAGCTTTAATGCTGGTGTGGTAGCTGTTATTATACGAGAATTCCACAAGTGGCAGATGCTTTTCCCAGCGGTTGCCAAAGTCGATTACACATGCACGAAGCATGTCTTCTAAGGTTTGAATAGTGCGCTCGGACTGCCCGTCCGTCTGACGGTGATATGCTGTGCTCATATCTAATCGTGAGCCAAAGGATTTGTGCATTGCTTGCCACAGTTCTGAAGTAAAACGCGCATCTCGATCCGAGATAATAGAGGTGGGCACCCCATGCCTCGAGACAACTTCCTTGAGGTATACTTCTGCAAGAGTGGAGAACTTATCCGTCTCCTTGATAGCCAAGAAGTGTGCAGATTTTGTGAGTCGATCCACGATCACCCAAATAGTATCATTTCCGCGCTGGGATCTAGGCAGGCCAGTAACGAAGTCCATGGAAATTTGCTCCCATTTCCATTGAGGTATTTCCGGTTGTTGGAGTAGGCCTGAGGGTTTCTGGTATTCTGTCTTGACTCTCGCACAGGTCAAACACTTGCTGACGTAAGTTGCTATGTGGGCCTTCATGCTAGGCCACCAATACGTAGTCTTGATATCGTGGTACATCTTATCCGAACCAGGGTGTACCGAGTAGCGAGACTTGTGTGCTTCATCCATCACAAGCTCTCGTAGGTTGCCATAGAGTGGGACCAGATGCGTCCCGTTACGTAGTAAGCACCGTCTTCCTTTTGTTCTAAGCGTTGCCTTGAGCCGCGTAGGGCTTCAGCCCTGACGTTTTCTGGTTTCAATGCTTCTACCTGAGCGTCTCGTATTTGGGAAGGAAGGCTAGAATGTATAGTGAGCTGCAATGCTCGCACGCGCTTAGGCGTAGTGTCCTTTCGACTGAGGGCATCAGCCACAACATTGGCTTTGCCAGGATGGTACTTGATTGCACATTCGTAGTCGTTTAATAACTCGACCCATCGTCGTTGCCGCATGTTCAGTTCCTTCTGCTTGAAGATGTGCTCGAGACTCCGGTGATCGGTATAAATGGTGCACTTGGTACCGTATAGGTAATGTCGCCATATCTTAAGTGCAAAAACAACAGCTCCCAGCTCTAAATCATGTGTAGTGTAGTTCTTCTCATGAACTTTAAGTTGGCGTGAGGCGTAGGCTATAACTTTATCTCGTTGCATCAATACACAACCAAGACCTTGAATTGATGCGTCACAGTAAACCACAAAATCGTCTGTGCCCTCTGGCAGTGAAAGGATAGGTGCGCTGCAAAGTCTATCCTTTAAATGCTGAAACGCCAACTCCTGTGCATTTCTCCAGCGATAAACAACGCCTTTCTGTGTCAGCGAGGTGAGAGGCTGTGCGATCTTAGAAAAAACCTTAATGAACCTCCTGTAGTAACCTGCCAAACCCAAGAATTGGCGAATTTCCTTTGGTGTACGAGTTGCAGGCCAGTTCTTAATCGAGTCTACCTTGGATGGATCAACGTGAATCCCATCCTTGTTCACCACGTGGCCTAGGAAATGGACTTCACGAAGCCAGAAGTCGCATTTCTAGAACTTTGCGTAAAGCTGTTCTGTTCGAAGGAGTTCCAAAATGAGTCGTAGATGCTGCTCGTGTTCCTCCTGGCTCTTAGAATAGATCAGGATGTCGTCGATGAAGACTATAACGAACTTGTCCAGGTAAGGCTTGCACACTCGGTTCATCAAGTCCATGAAAACCGCAGGTGCGTTTGTCAGCCCAAAAGGCATGACCAAAAACTCATAGTGCCCATAGCGAGTTCTAAAGGCTGTTTTGGAGACGTCCTCTTCTCGGACTCTCAGTTGGTGATAACCCGATCTCAAATCGATCTTCGAATAGTAGCTCGACCCTTGCAGCTGGTCGAACAAGTCGTCAATACGCGGTAGAGGATAACGATTCTTCACCGTTACCTTGTTGAGTTCTCGGTAGTCGATGCACATTCTGAAGGTACCGTCCTTCTTTTTCACAAATAGCACTGGAGCTCCCCAGGGCGATGAGCTAGGACGAATGAAACCCTTATCCAAGAGTTCTTGTAGTTGCGTAGAGAGTTCTTCCAACTCTGATGGAGCTAAACGATAAGGTGCACGAGCTATAGGCGCAGCTCCAGGAGCTAGTTCAATCTGAAACTCGACTTGGCGATGAGGCGGAAGACCAGGTAATTCCTCAGGAAATACCTCAGGATAGTCTCTTACAATCGGAAAATCTTCTATTTTCTTCCCTTTCTCCGAGGTGTCAGTAACGAGAGCCAAAATGGCAGTGTGGCCCTTTCGCAAGCACTTCTGGGCCTTAAGGAGGGAGATGACGTTCTCAACGGCACTCCTCTTGTCGCCACGAATCATGAGAGGTTCGCCACTGGGACCAGGAACACGGACAATCTTCTTGTTGCAAAGAATCTCTGCTCGATGTTGGGATAACCAATCCATCCCAATGACAACGTCGAAACTACCCAAGACGATAGGAATAAGATCGATAGAGAAAGTCTGGTTAGCAAGAACAAGTTTACACCCCTGGACTACGTGTGTGGCTTCTAAACTCTTACCGTTTGCTAGCTCTACAGTGTGCTTGTTGTTCAAAGGTGTTGGAATACGCTTAAGCATTTGACTAACTTTTAGTGACACGTAGCTAGTATCGGCTCCCGAATCAAATAATACTGAAACATAAAAGTCGTCGAGAAGGAACTTACCCGCCACAACATTGGGGTCGTTCCTCGCTTCACCTTGGCCTATCACGAACGCCCGCCCCCTGGCACCATTGTTGTTGTTGTTCCCATTGTTACCATTCCCCTGGTTGTTGTTATTGTTGTTGTTGTTGTTCTGGTTCCTGTTCAGTTGGGGACAATCTCTCTTGAAGTGGCCTTCAGCTCCACACTGAAAGCACCCTTTGTTATCACCTTGCTGCTGCTGCTGGCGCTGGTTCTGTGGGGCCTGTTGTTGACGATTCTGGTTGGTGGGGTATAAGCTCCTGCAATCCTTTGCAGCGTGACCAGGCTTGTTGCACCGATGACAGTTGCCCCTGGTGCATGGCCCGCTGTGGTGCAGGCTGCAGCGATTGCATTTGGGGTGATTCCCTTTGTACGCACCATGACTTTGACCACCAGATGATTGCTGACTAGGGCTCTTGTAGTCTTCCGTCTTTCTCTGCTGAGACTGAGACTGAACAGAAGTCGACCCCTTGCTTGAAGTTCCATCCCATTTCCGTTTGTTGTCATTAAGAGCACCTGAAGTAGTTGTAGCACCTATGCGCTTTGGTAACTTGTTCTGCTCCACCGCCTGATCCGTGAGACGGTGAGCCAATTGTACAACTTGCTGGATGGTGGTGAGGTTTGCTGAAGTCACATGACTTTGGATTTCTGGCACTAAGCCCTGAAGAAATAGTTCGATGCGTTTGATGGGAAGATCCACCATAGTAGGACACAGAATTGCCAGTTCGTTCGACCTTTTCACATAAGCTTCAATTTCCGACCCCGTCATCTTGAGGTTGAAGAATTCTACCTCCAGTTTGTGAATCTCATCCCGACTGCAGTATTCTTCCTTGATCATCTCCTTAAAATTTTCCCATGGGGTGGCGTTGGCAGCAACCAACCCCAGCATTTGGACCTGAGCGTTACACCATGTGAGGGCTAAACCCTCGAGAGTACCGGTAGCATACTTCACCCTGCGCGCCTCAGGGCATTCACACATTTCGAACATAGATTCTAGTTTCTCAAACCAGTGGAGGAGACCTACTGCTCCTTCAGTGCCGCTAAAAGTAGTTGGTCGGCAGTCCATAAAAGTTTTAAAAGTGCACACAGGTGGCTGAGCATGTTGACCTATCGTGGGTGAAAGAAAAGATAGAGTTTAACACAAAGGTTGGTTCACGAGAGTAGGATTCTAAAGATCCTAGAATGAGTTCGGACTGCAGGATGTACCTCCTGCGTGTGCAGCTGCAAGTGCCGCAGCAACTCGTTCGTTAATCAGAGCCGTCAACTGGGCTTGTGTCAGGTTAACGTGTCCAGACATGATCTTCATATCAAGAGGAACGTGAGTGAGAGAGGTTCGCAAAAATGCGATGACAGAAGAGAGTAAGCACACATGTTTTCAAGCAACAGTAGTTATACTAACCAAGCATACCATGAGCAATGTACTATGTAACTAACAAGTAGGCAATATATACATAGATCATATCACCTAGAATGTCGAGCCTTGCATGTGGAGTGAAGCGTCGTTGTGGATCGTAGAGCACTGTACAGGTTATAGTCTGATTTTAATAAAACTTTTTCCCCTTATTAAAACCAAGTTCTCTATAACCAATGGCTCTGATACCAATCTGTCACACCCCCAAAATCCACCTGCGGAATACCACCGCTTAGAGGCGTGACTGACCAGGATCCAGCCACCAATCATATTGAACATGCAAGTTAAAAGATATAAAAGTTTAACCAATACAATTGGTGTCCAAGCAAAACATAGTTAAGTTGCAAGCGGAAGCATAACATTTAAAATCAAAACATAAGTTTAATTGTTTCAAGGTTTAACATGGCACGCAGCTGTCCATGTCCCACAACGACTCTCTTCCATGCAAGCTCCAGCTAAGTACCTATTGTCCTGCAAAGCATGTAGTAACGAGTCAACAACAAGTTGAGTGAGTTCACGGTTGGGTGTTTGTTTTAAGTTGTTTCGAAAACAGTTTCCTTTATCTGGCATCCTGCCGTGGGGGTTACCCCGTAGTTAAAAACGTGACTTGTTTATTCCCGGTTACTCTGGCAATCCAGCCGTGGGGGCTACCCCGTGTTAGTTATCTGGCATTTCGGCCGTGGGGGCTACCCCATGTATACACTAGACTCGTTACCATATCGACTGCTGACTGTAGTCATGTTTATGTGCCCTGAAACTGTCAATGTCTATCATCATTGACGTGCCAGTAGTCCATTAGTTCATGCCCGTCCTCTGCGGCATGGTGTGAGGTTTGTCAAACCTAAATAGCGCTATCTAACTAATGACCCGCTCGCCATTGGCCTCGGCGATTAAGTCGATACAAAGATGAGGGACTTCGTGATAGAGTTTTGGTCTAGTACGAGTTATCTGTCCATGAGGACGAGGAATTACATTCCTGAACCAATGCTGTCCTACCCAAGAAGGACGAGGAACCCATGTTCCTTAACCCCAATTCCCGACCCCTGGGAATCCCATGCTTTGTAGAGGGTGTGAACTCACCTTGGTTTGCTCGGCAGATACACAGAAAGGTCAATCAAGTTGTAAGTGGTCAATTACGTCCTAACATAGATACCATTCAAGTCAGGTTCAAACCAAGTAGTGCACGTATCTTCTACACGTATTCATACACAAGTAACGATCATGGCATACACGTTTATCATGGCAGTTCAACAACAGCGCACAACATACTCAATTAACAGTAGCATATGCGACCCATCTGTTCGGCCCAATCACTTAGGCCCGTAACAGTGTGAAAGTCCAAATAGCGTGCACATGTGTATGGTCTCGAGTCGAGACTGTGCGGTCTCTAGTCGAGACTGTGCGGTCTCTAGTCGAGACTGTGCGGTCTCGAGTTGTAGCTTACAAGTTCTCGAGTCGCAATCTGAGGAGGTCTCGGGTCATGCATGTATTGGTCTCGAGTCGCAACCGGACTCGCAAGCATGGTCTCGAGTCATGAGGTTTGTGTGCTGATCAAGTGTGGTCTCGAGTCGAGACTATAGGTTCTCGACTCGCAACCTGTGTCGCAACCGGGGATCTCGAGTTGTCATGTGGTGGTCTCGAGTCGAGACTGAAGGTCTCGGCTGGGACATTTGCTGATTTCCGACATTGTACTTAGCCAATGAGATTTTGATTTCATGCAACAATGTGTACTATCCATTTAAACATGTTTTCTTGTCCAACAATTTACTAAAATGGATCAAACAAGTATTTTTCAAATGTTCATATCATATTCAAACACATTCAACACATATTCAAATATTCATATCCTCATTCAACACATGTTCATCCTACATAAACTCTTGCATTTTTCGGACAAGCATCATAACACCTAAACTAGATACCAAGATCATCAAGCAAAACATTTGTTCCGTATCTTCATAAATCGGATGATCATAACAAATCTTCTAACTATCATTCTTATCATTCAAGCTTATCTTAGCAAGACATTTATCATTCAACATTCATGCTTTCCACAAAAGAGGATGTTTGTTCATTTTATGCATTTGGAACCAAGCATGTATCAATAGCAACAAGAACTCATCAAACCGATCAAACACCTTAATCATGCATAAAACTTTAACTAGCAAACACATTACCAAGTATCTTCATCACACATAACTATCAATCGAAATATTGCACATCATCCTCAACCGAATATCGCACATAACATAAATCACTAACCGGTTAAGTTTTCAAGGGAGATCTTAGGCTTGAATCCGAGAGCTCTTGTGTTACCGGTTTGATCCGAGAAGGAGGATGAGGGGAGAGATGAGGTTTGATCTTTAGGGTTTTAGTGAGAGGGAATGTAGGAGAGTGTGTGTGAGGGTGAGTGTGGGTTGCCCAAAGAATGGCAAGGTTAGCTATCACTAAGGATTATATACTTGTTCCACATTGGTGCACCCTAATGGGTTTCGGATGAGGTGCACGGCCCAACCGGCCCATATGTTGCACCGTTCACTCGAGACCACATGGTCTCGAGTCGTGTTCATGGATCTCGGCTCCCTTAAACATATACACATACTATACATACAAGCACGACACATAAACATAACACGTAATCACATAGGATGTTCACTTATATTATTAAACCAACACGTTAGCTAGTCACATAACGTTTCAAGCAAGTTACACCAAGATACAACGAAAGGTTCTAAATTTCGAGTTGTCACATACATGATTTGGATGGCTTAGATGCTTCAGTTACACATATTGTAAATATGTTGTCCAACGAGTGCGATGATAGTAAGTTTCAGTACCCATGTCCATAAGCTTTGATAAATATCTATTGGCATACTATTTTTAGTTATTAGTTTATGGTAAGCACATTGTTAACTAGAATATGAGTCTCACTACAAGAAAAAAACACATATAGGGACGACACCTATAGGGACAACACAGGTCCTCTCTATAGATCACCCTATAGAGACGACATGTCGTTTCTATAGGGTTTTCGTGCCTTTTAAGATATGTTACCTTGTAGGGACGACATATCCTCTCTATAAGGTGAAAATATTTTTTTTCTTTTTTTTTTATTCTCTAGTTTGTTTAATTGAAAACTTTAAAAACGTTTTAACTTATAGAGACGACATGTTGTCTCTATAACTTTAAATATTTTTCTTTTAATTTAATTTTATTAATGATCAAATATGTATGAAAATTAAAATAAAACTAAAAAATAAAGTTTAACTTATAGAGACGACATGTCGTCTCTAAAAAGTTTGAAATAAAAATTTAAAAAAATAAATAAACTAACCTATAGAAAGGACATATCGTCTCTAAAATGTTCGAAATAAAATTAAAAAATAAATAAATAAAGTAACCTATAGAAAGGACAATCGTCTCTATAGGGAAACATAACTTTGTTTTGTTTTTTAGTTTTGGTTAATAAATAATTAAAAATACAAAAAATGTTATTCGCATATAGAGATGACATGTCGTCCCTATAAACCCAATTAAGTTTATTAATTTATTCTTGTTTTTTAACTAAAAAATATACATTTAAACCTATAGCCACCCCCATCTTCCACCTCTGCCACTTAAACCCAACGCCAACATTAGCCCCCACAGCCACAACCCACTACCGCAAACCCTAACCCCAAACTCCATCATCTTACACACCGGCCACCGTACCAAATACAATGCCCGCACTCACTGCCACCACCCCAACCAAAGTTAACCGGAACCCTAGATTGCACCAACAGTCGCCTACGTAACCCACCCCAATCACTTGAATCCAAAAGGCACCTATAAATAGTTAGGGTTTCATCTTTCATTCCCCACGCTCTCCACACCTTTTGGCACATTGACAATGGTGGATGCTGACTTCACCGGAGTCGTCATCTGCTTCCACAACGACAACGGTTACTACTTCATCAAGCCAGACAACGACGGTTAATGTTACGACTTCATTCACCAATAAAAGATTCAAGCCAACGATTAATGTTACAGTTGTGGATGTATCTGGTGGTGATTGGGCTCGTAACCACGACAATTATGGTGGTGGAAGTCGTATGTATGCGTTTATGTATATGTAATTGCATCGTATGTGTGTACGTCTGTATGTGTTAGTAAGGATGAGCCCATGGTACCGGGTACCGGTACCGAATTTACCGAACCGGGTATATTTTCGGTACCGGTCTGGTACGGTATTTATCGGTTTTCACACTAAAATACCGGTACCGTAATGGTACCGAACCGTACCGGGTATATATTCGGTATCGATAACGGTATCCACTTTTTAGGATTTTCGGTACCGGTTCGATACCGAACGGGTACCATGCTCATCCCTATGTGTTAGTGTATGAATGTATATATGTAGATAGTATACGCGTGTATATATGTGTATGTGTGTGCATATTATGTATAGAGTTAACTGCCATTTTCGTCCCTGTGGTTTGGTCACTTTGGCCATTTCAGTCCATTTCTCAAAAATGCGCCATTTTCGTCCCCCATGTTCTGGAAAGGTGCCATTTCAGTCCAAAAATCATAACCCAGTTAAGTCAGTTGGTTAATAAGGACTGATTGTGTAAAATGTATAAATATTTGAAAAATGGACTGAAATGGCACCACCGCCACACCAGTTCCCACCACCGCCACCACAGCCACTGCCACCACCACCACCACTGCCACCACCGCCACCACAGCCACCACCGCCACCACAGCCACTGCCACCACCACCGCCACCGTCTTCACAGTCGCCGGTATCTTCACAGTCGCCGGAATCAGTCAACACGTCGTTCCAGCCGTTAACGGTTCGTTTTTCTTGTTCCGGTTCATTCGTTTATACTTGTACAATGTTTGCACCACCACTCCGCTGCCACTGCCACCACCGGAACCACTGAATTATGTTGAAATCGATTCGATTGTGATGTTATTTAGTTTCCCTGAACCCATACGAAACTCTCACACTCTTCAAAATCCTCTAACACTCGAAAAAGACCTTCTGCTCACCTCTGCAAGTCTCGCCGGAAAAACCATCGCCGGAGCTTAGTCGAGCCGCCATTCCAAACGATACCGGATCGGTTTTACTTGTTAAATCAGTATGTTATTACTTATATTATGTTTCTGCAAGTTTAATTACATTATAATCATGTTTTGAATCGAAATCGGATCGGGTTTGACTTTCGTTGACTGTTTTGGGGAAGACGATGAACAGTAACATGTTCAAATATTCGTAATGGTGCCGGAACCACCACTCTCTCTACTCTCTCTCTATGCTCTGCAATCACCACCACCATCAACGTCATCATCACAGCCGATCATCATCATCACAGATTTCCATTTGAATTTTCAAGTTCAGATTTCGAGTGAACGAGGGTTGTCGGAGAGGATGACGACGATGAACGGAGGTGAACAATGGTGGTGAACGATGACCGGAGTGAGGTTCAGGTTAAGTTCAGGTGGTTATCGGGCACGATGGTCTCGAGAACTCCGAACACAGCGGTGGTGATGTGCTTGGTGATCGTGATCGTTGACGGAGATGATGACGATGATGAACGGTGACTGTTGATGAACAATGATGGATGGATTGGTGTATCTCCGGTGGTAAGACATGGTAGCATGTCGGGTTATGTATGGAATGGTGGTGGCAGGGCTGTGGCGGTGGTGGCAGGGCTGTGGTGGTGGTGGCAGGGCTGTGGTGGCAGGGCTGTGGTGGTGATGGCAGGGCTGTGGCGGCGGTGGCGGTGGTGGTGGTGGCAGCGGAGTGGTGGTGGTGGCAGGGCTGTGGTGGCGGTGGTGGTGGTGGTGGCAGCGGAGTGGTGGTGGTGGCAGGGCTAGTGGTGGTGGTGTTTAATATTTTACTTAAATGGTCCCTTATGTTACAAATTTACACAATCAGTCCTTATTAACCAACTGACTTAACTGGGTTATGATTTTTGGACTGAAATGGCACCTTTCCAGAACGTGGGGGACGAAAATGGCGCATTTTTGAGAAATGGACTGAAATGGCCAAAGTGACCAAACCACAGGGACGAAAATGGCAGTTAACTCTTATGTATATGTGTATATAGTTAATTTTATTATCAATATAGTAGGCAAAAAATAGTTTTTTTTTTAATTTTTAGAGTAAACTGGAATTTTACCCCCTGGGGTTTAGGCCAATTGGCACCCTTACCCCCCCCTAACGAAATAATTGCAATTTTACCCCCCAACGTTCGCTCTTATGTCGCAACTTTACCCCCTGGCATCAAATTTGTTGACCAGTCAACTAAACTATGGAAGGGTCAAAGGGTAATCTTGTAATTTCACCAAAATTAGTACCTTATATATTATAATAACCCCTAAATATAACCTTCTATACCAACCTTACCCCCTAAGTTTCCACCCAATCCTTCTTCTTCACTCCCCCCACCGGCGACACTCCCCCCCACCGGTGACGGAGACTACGTCTTCTTCATCACCCACATTTGGGCCAGTAGACATGAGCGAACCACCGACTACAATCATGCATCCACCTCCACCGGCAGAGCCAGTGCCGGCGACCACACCACCGGCCACCGTCGATCCAGCTGTGGTCCGGCGATCCTCCCTGTTTTCGCAATTTTTAGGTAAAATCAAACCAGTATTTTGATTGTGGGTTAAAATCAGGTCAGAACTAGTAATGTCAGGTCAGAACTAGTAATGGATGTTTCTGTGTTTGCAGTGGACATGAGGATTCATGTTTCACTACGATCGATTGTGGTCTCCTTGGTTGTCAAGATGCGGGGCCGCCCTTTCCTACATTTCCAGTTTCCCCCTCAGCAGGAAATGGTTATGTAGTGTAGTCGATTGTAATTATATATTAGGATCTTTTGGTATGCTTGATCAGGTATAATTGATTGTACAGGTTATGTTTGATTAGGATCTTTTGGTATGCTTGCTGTTAAGTTATATGCTGCTGTTAATGTGTCTGTTAAGTTGCTGCTGTTAAGTTGCATTACAGGATACTGGAATTGTGTGTTTGTTCTTGAACATGTGTGTTTGGTTACTCTGGTAAGTTGCATTACAAGTTGCTGCTGTTAAGTTGCATTACAACTTTGTACTGCTGTGTAATATGAGATTAAAGTGACTAAACAGTTTTGAGTAACATGCCAAATACTGTAAAACGAACTAGTGCTTCTGATACAGAGTAGCCAAACACACAAGTTAATGTTGTCACCCAAATGCTTCTGATATAGATTCCAGTTTCTGATGCAGAGGTTCAGGGCTAATGCTTCTGATATAGATTCCAGTTTCTTTGCATTCCAAATGCTTTTGGAAAATTCTAATTCATTCGAATTCCAATTGCCTGGACAAAACCATTACAGAAGGCCTTTAGCAATGGTTTTAAGCTGTGGCTGAAGGTTCTTCATGGTTGAGGCCTTGAGGGTATATATACACAAAACTCCAATCAATTCATGTTTGGTTCAAAGTAAGAATTCTGTTACAACTTTTAAATCAATTTGAATTGAATAAATATGTGAGTTTATTAATGGGTGGTGGAATCGAATATGGGTGGTGGCAGGAAAGGTTTTGGAAGTTGCAGGGGGTAATATTGCTTCGTAACACAAAGTATATGGGGTAATAAGAAAGGGCATTTTAGTAATTTACCCCAAGTCAACAGATCAGTCAACATATTTGATGCCAGGGGGTAAACTTGCGACATAGCAGCGAACATTGGGGGGTAAAATAAAAGGGTAAAATAGTCATTTCACCCCCAAGTCAACAGATCAGTCAACAAATTTGATGCCAGGGGGTAAAGTTGCGACATAACAGCGAACGTTGGGGGGTAAAATTGCAATTATTTCGTTAGGGGGTAAGGGTGCCAATTGGTCTAAACCCCAGGGGGTAAAATTGCAGTTTACGCTAAATTTTATAAATACAATTTCATTTTGTACAATTTTGTAAAAACAAAATTTAAACATTATATACAATTTTTTTTAACAGATATTGTGGGTTACCACCCGCGCTCCGCAGCGGGATTGAAATGTAGATAAAAATAAGCAAATCACGAGAGTTAAAATTGTTTGATGTTTTAGTTAAGGGGCTAAACTTGTCACTATTAAAGTTGAGGGGCTAAAGTTGTTTATTAATAAAGTTGAGGGGCAAAAGTTGTTTTAATTAAGGGGCTAAACTTGTTATTACCGCAGTGGAGAGGCTAAACATGCCATTATTAAAATTGAGGGGCTAAAGTTTTAATTAATTTGTTATTCTTTTGCGTGGCAAAATGTGCTCACTGTGTTGGTTTAGTCATTGCAGGAACCCGATACAGAAATCTGCGCAAGTATGCTGGATGCCTTGAATGAATGTATACAGGTTAGTTAGTTTATTTTTGTTCACTTCACAGCCAATATGACCTTCACTAAACATGTGAATTCTTAATTATAATCTTTATAGTTTTAGACAGTGGATAACTGCATATAATATGTTAAATTCATTTAACTAAGTGTTTTTTTTTTCAACATGGTGTAGGTATCTGGACCACTTTTAGATGAAAATCAGGTGCGAAGCATAGTGGATGAAATTAAGCAGGTGATCACAGCAAGTTCGAGTAGAAAAACCGAAAGAGCAGAAGGGGCTAAAGCTGAAGATTTTGATGCTGAGGAAGGAGAATTGCTTAAAGAGGAAAATGAGCAACTAGAAGAAGTCTTTGACCAGGTTCTTACAATGCTCGTTGTAGATACCATTGATCTCGTGGTGAATCTTTGACACTTTGGAGCTTTAGACATATACTAAGGTACAAATTTCTTTTCTTAACCTGTCGGATTCGACCTGTTTGAAACGGAAGTTTTTTTTATATTTTTTCCACATATTATTATTATTATTTTAAATTAGCATAATATAGCTAACTATTTAGTTTGATTGTTGGGATTTTTTTGGTTTAAACATCTCCACAAATTAATTTTTTTTTTAATATCTAAGACCTATAGAGACTCAACTATATATATCTCATATTTATTGAAATAGAGACTCAACTATATATATCTCATATTCTCATCCTAGTAACCAAGAGGAACCTAGTTCAACATTTGTAGGAAAAACATGAAACTAGCCAATTTAAAACACTAAATTCCAACTGACACTATTAGTGGTGGCAAAGTGGGCAAGTTGGGTGGGTTTGGGTAATGGGTCAAGATGGGATTGAGTTAGGATGAGTATAGGTCAGGATGGGTGTATTAAAGAAAAGGTCGGATGGGTAATAGGTCAAGATGGGTTTGGGTTAGGATGGGTTTAGGTTAGGATAGGTTTGGGTAAAGATGAGATGAAAAAATAATTAAATAATTAAAAAATATATATATAAAAAAATAAAATAATAAAAAATTTTAAAAATTAATAAAGAATGATAAAAAAATAAAAATAGTAAAAATTTTAAAAAATAATAAATTTACTAGTTTTGCTAATTGTGTTGTTTTGAATATTTAATTCATGTACTGATGAATTTGATATTTTGATTTTACGAAGGCAGAAAATTGGCATCGTAATGGAAGAAGTTTAGCTCGAAGGAGTTCGGGATTACGACTTCGATGATCGCAAAGTCTACACGGATAGTTTTAAATGGTCTTAAAAGAAAAGGTAAACTTATTCAGTAGTTCAATTTTGGATGCGTTAGTACAGTCTACTTTAGCTTTTGAGGATTATTATGATGTGTTTGTGTAGTTCAAGACAAAATATTTATGGGCTCAACCCAAACCCAAACCCAAACACATCGAGGATGTAAGTAGAGTGGTTGCAGATCGATTGTATAAAAGAAAGGGCAATGACATCATCCTATTTCCCTACAATCCCGGGTTTGATTTTCCTTTTAAATAAGTATTCGTAAAGACCTATTATCTTAATTTATTTTGATTGAATTTTGGATTTTGGATTTTGAAGAAACCATTGGGTGCCAACATAAGGGTTAAACTCATCTGGATTATCATAATGGATGATAAAAGAGTTGGAATATACTTTGATATAATTTTGATTTTTTATAGGGCAATGTCCGTGTATGCTTCACGAAGTAGTGCCAACATAAGGGTTAAACTCATCTGGTTTAACGCTAGGGTAAGCACTTAATTCCTTATTTAAATTGTGGTTGTAATGATATTGTAAATATTGAAACCCTTTAGTTTAAACTTAAATCGCAATGGTTTCACATTTCTTGATATTTTTAATTGTGGTAGTGTCCACGTCAGCCAGGAGGTACTGAATGCGGCTACTATGTGATGAAGTTCATGAAGGAGATAGCTTACGAAGGAGTTGAAATACTTGACAATGATAATGTAAGTTTAGGCATATTTTAGTCTGTATATTAGAGAAATATGTACTTATATATCCAAACAAATGCTTAAATTCATATATTAGGATTAAATTCTGATTTTTAAGATTTATTTTATTTAATTGTTGTCTCAGGTTGGGAAAGGAGTAGAAGAATACTAGGCTGCGGATATGGATGGCATTCGTGAAGATTGGTCGACTTATGCGGTTAACTCTATTTTTAAGTTATAAATCGTATTTTAGGTGTTGATAATGTATTGACAAACAATTCTTTTTTTTGTTAACGTTAAAATATTTGTAGTATACTTGACAAATGATTATGTAATGGATTGTTTTCGTATATATATATATGTGTATTTGTTTTATGAAAAAGATTTATTGTTTTTGTTATTATACATGTATCCGGGGCAAATTAGTAATTTTATAAAAAAAAATTTATACAATTAAAAACATGACACGCGTAAATGAATGTCATACGTATGTGTCATAAATGCTTGTCATGAACGTGTGTCATTAAAAACTGTCATAAAATAAGTGTCATTAAAAGGTGTCATAAAATGAGTGTCATGAATGTGTGTCATGAATACGTGTCATTAAATGTGTGTCATGAATGCGTGTCATTAAATGTGTGTCATAAAAACATGACACACAAATGCATGTCATGTTAATTTTATGACTCCTCAATCAACGACTCGCATTTGCGTGTCATAAAGGCCCTTTTATGACACGCAATGCATGTCAAGAAAGGTGTTTTTTCTAGTAGTGAGTGTAACTCAAAGATACTAAATAAGACTAAAAGTCAAGGCACGACCCATCCGTCTAATAAACCATAGCAAGTGTGTAGGTAGTCGTGCGACCAAGTAAGAGCTTTGAGTTACTGGATCGAAGAACGCAAGAATGTGAGTTCATGTCCCCTTTTTCTTTTAACTGTTTTCAGTTTTATAACTTCGGGGGTGAAATACGTGTTACAAATGTTTCGATGATTACAAATGGTATGGTTAGCTAAGGAATGACCTGTTAGATCATGTGAATGGGTAGACGATTAACTTAAGACCATTAATCCTTGTTTAAGGACCGAGGGGCATGAATGATAGATCTATTGGGTGTTGCGAGCCCCGCCCATGACCCCACGGGTGGGACCATGTGGCGACTATGTCGTTCCCGCCGGATGGCCCGGTACGAAATACGCATAAAAAGATTGAGCCTTCCTACACCGTTGCACACATATTAATGGCCTTGCAAAGCATTAATTGATATGTTTCCTTGTTGCTTTCATACCGGTTTACAAATACATACATACGTACGGAAGTTTTACAAGGTTATTCGTGCACACATACAAAACACATGAACTCACTCAACTTTTGTTGATGTTTTCAAACTACATGTGTTTCAGGAAATTGATTATGGATCTGGCGGGCATTCAAGATTTCAAGTTGTGTCTTCAATAAACGATGTCATCCAGTGTTAGAGGGTTTGAAACGTGTATTATATTTTTGATGGGATACATGGTTCAAAGCCTCGTTTTCATTAGTGTCTTTTGTGAAGTCCAGTATGGAACTTTAAACTTTGGTTGTTGTGTATTTTAAAACTTGAAGTCTTGGTTTGTTGGTAAACAAGGTTGGTTGTAATATCTTGAAACTTAATTATGGATGAACATCATGGTTTCTATCATATAGTTGTTTGTTATGGTTGAATGCAATGATACTCAGCAAGTCACACGTAATCACGCTTCCGCAAAAGTCAGGGTGTGACAGTTTGGTATCAGAGCTTCGATTGTAGCGAACTAGGATTCCTTCTCGAGTCTAGACTACAATCATTAGGGCTCTCCCACGAAAACATTTTTACAACATATTTTACATTGCATATACGCACAATGCCCAGATCCATGGAACAAACGTTTTACAAAAGGAAAAACAAGAAACACAATGCAAGGTCACATTAGTGGTTTAGTCTGCATGGGGTAGACTAGGAAAGATAGGAAAGTTTCATGAAGGATAACGTGAATATATGTCAAGTGATGATTGTTTTGTTTGCATGCACTATGTGATAGTGGTTAATATATGTGTACATGTTATGATTGTTATGTTACAGGCATCATGTCATCTTTCGAGAGTGGGTTATCTGATGCCCACGACCCGATGGCTGTCGTATCAGACGACAAGGTTATGTCCGCGCCAGAGATATATACGTCGGACACCGAGAGTGATCCCGATATGCTGTCCGAGGACGAGGACGATTTCCAGCCATTCGCACTACCAGACTTTGGGGATGATTTACCTATTACTGATGGTTTCCCTGTTGAGGATCCTTTCGATATCCTTGTTCCAGTTCACGATCACCTCATCATTGGTCACCCCGATGGTAAGCACGTCGTAGTCCTGATCCTCGATGCTGTTCCTTTTGTGGTTATTCCTCCTGAGGATTGGCCGCTTGATGACTTGTTCGATGACGATGTTGATTTGTTTGTAGACGGTCCCCCAGCTGACGCCCAGGGCGACGGGGAGATTGATGAGGATGTTGTTGCCATCCCTCCACCTGCTGTTTCTATCATTGAGATATCTTCTGATTCCACTTTGCATTCGGTTTCAAACTCCTTTGAGTCTGTGACCTCTACAGCTTTACGGGCGGCCGGATTACAGATTTTTGATACTGACTCAGACGATGACACCGCTATGTCTGCTGTACCATCTCCTGCTCGTGACCCTACGCCTCCCCACGATCCAGAGCCTGCTCCTGAGTTAGCTCCTGTTCCTTTTGGTCAGCCTGAAGTTGCACCTATTAATCCTGAGCTGATTCCTGATCCTGACCATGTTCCGCTTGGATTACCAGATATTGCACCCCGTATTCCCGACCCAGTTCCTGCACCACCCGAGTTTCCACCTGTTGATCCATTCATTCCTCCACCACCACCCGCTGATGTTGCTCCTCTCCCTCCTGTAGAGTCTGATGTCCACCACACTGATTTACCGATTGTTTCTTACAGGACATCCCTGCACCCCATCCAGTGGAAGGTACTTCGGGCCAGCCCCCTAGTTATGACCCTTATGCTTCAGCAGCTTTCCTTCCGATTTCTCAAACTGCACCATTTGCTTCCTTCACATCTACACCGCTTGACAAGCCATTCCGATGGTTCCCACCATATACTATGCCCATTTTTGACCCCTATCATCCCTCACATTTCATTGGATACACACTGGATGAGTTGCTTTTGTCGCTGCAGTTGCAGTTTGAGATTTTGAGTTGTAGAGTTTTGGAGCTTGATCTGACTCCTCCACGACCTCCACCTTGTCCCTGTCAGTCTACTTTTGTACCTCCACATTCATCGTCATCTCCTTTTGCACATCCACCTGCTGCTCTTGCTCCTTTCCAGGGTTTTGATGCTCGCTCCTTTACTGTCGAGCAGCAGATCAGTTACTTGCTTCGTTGTGTCTACGAGCTCGAGGAGGAGCTTGCGCATGTTCGCAGCTTTCTTTTCTTCCCTCCTCCTCCCCCCTCCACGATCAGCATAGTAGGTTTTTGGTTTTATGCAGATGCATTACTTTTGGTGAGAGCACTACTATTGAGCCGAGATTGTGAAGACTTTTGAAGACCACTTTTGACCATGTGATTTTTGTATATTGACAGACTTATTGGACAAGGGTAGTGTGACCTTATGTCCCTTTTGATGTGACACACTTTGTAAACAATGTGACTGTGGTCGGTAATTAATGAAAGCTCAATCGTCATGTTCTCACTAAACACTTTGTTGATTTACATGTTTGTGCTATGACTATGTTGTTTAATGATTGCTTGCTATGATCAATGCTTATATATATATATATATATATACATACGACCTCTAGACAACTATTTATTTAGTTAACAAATAAGACCTGACCCATCGATATTCTTCTTAAAAGAAAGATGCCGCTGCGAAGGAACACCGATACCAACAACCGTCTGCCGACGACAGAGGCGGAATTACAAGAGCGCATATCACAGGCCATCGCACAGCACGAGGCCCTTCGTTCTGAACACAGCGGAGGTACCTCAGGAAACAACCCACCCAACGGTAATGTTAAGTCACCTAAGACACATTACACTACGTTCAGACATCTCCAAGTGTGCTTTGCTAATGCTTTCTGTGAATGATGCTGCTTATGTCGCAGGCTGCACCTACAAGCAGTTCTTAGGCTGCAATCCCCTGAATTTCGACGGCACCGGGGGTGCTGTCGCCTTTGTGCGCTGGGTCGAGAAGACGGATTCTGTTTTGCGGATGAGTAAATGTACTCCAGAGCAACAAGTCACAGACATTTCTGAACTGTTTCTTGATGGAGCATTGTCGTGGTGGAATCTTCAGGTCCAGACGTTGGGTGAGGCTGCTGCGTATGCTTTGACATGGAATGAACTGAAAGAGCTGATGCGTAAAAAGTATTGTTCTCGGGCAGAAATCCAAAAGTTGGAAACTGAATTCTGGAACTTGAAAATGGAAGGTCCAAAGGTGGCGGAATATGTGAAGAGGTTTCATGATTTGTTCCGAGTTGTTCCATATCTGGTGGAACCAGAGTTTAAGAGGATTGAACGTTTCATCTGGGGATTGGCACCTCAGATTCTGAGCATGGTGACAACATCAAAGCCTCCAACAATTACCGATGCTATTGACTTAAGTTTGGCGCTCACTGAAGAAGCGGTTAGATTGGGAAAATTTTCAATCTCTGAGAAGAAGAAGAAGAAGGAGACTCATGTAGAGTCAACAGGTGATAACAAAAGAAAGTTTACTAATTTCAAGAAAGGTACTCGGGTGAATAACAACAACAATGCCAATAAGGGAAGAGGGTACATGGGTACCCTACCTAAGTGCGACAATTGCCGACGTCATCATACTGGGCGATGTAGGTATGGAAAATGTGATAACTGTGGCAAAGTGGGGCATGCCAAGGAGACGTGTTGGCATGGTGCTGGACGTGGAAATGGAGGTCAAGATGGTAATGGAAATCGCGGGGGAAACAACAACAACGGCTATCAGGGCGGAAATGGTGATGATCAAGGACGTGGTCAAGGTTGTTTTAACTGCGGTGACGTGGGGCAGTTTAGGAAGGATTGGCCTAAAAAGAATCAGGCACGTGGAAGAGTGTTCAACATTGGAGCTAGGGAAGCACGCTAGGATCCAAACATGGTTACTGGTACGTTCCCTATTAATCAACGTTATGCATCTGTGCTGTTTGATACTGGTGCTGATTTCAGCTTCGCATCTCTAGACTTTTAAGAACATGCTTGGTTTAGTTGCTAGTAAGATAGATGTCTAGTATTCGATAGAATTGGCTAACGGGAAGTCAGTAAAGACGAATGAAGTAGTTAGAGGTTGTGTTATAGAGCTTGGAGATATCCTTGTGGCAAGGGAGTATCCTGAGGTCTTCCCCGAAGACTTGCCAGGATTACCTCCTCAACGACAAGTCGAATTCTACATTGACTTGGTTCCAGGCGCCGCGCCTGTAGCTAAGGCACCTTATCGACTTGCGCCTTTAGAGATGCAAGAGTTATCCACGCAGCTTCAGGAGTTACTAAACAAAGAATTCATAAGGCCGAGCTTCTCGCCTTGGGGAGCTCCAGTGTTGTTCGTCAAAAAGAAGGATGGCAGCTTTCGAATGTGCATCGACTACCGGGAGCTGAACAAGCTAACCATCAAGAATCGATATCCCTTGCCAAGGATTAATGATTTATTCGACCAACTGCAAGGATCCAACTACTAATCTAAGATTGATCTTTGATCGGGTTATCATCAGCTGCGGATTCAGGAAGAAAGTATACTGAAGAACAGTGAGTCAAAAATTTGTTTTTAAACATACGCTAATGTTGTGTTTTATACACGGTACACAAAACAGTTACACACAAAATACAAAACTTTGAGGGTTTAGGAAACATGCACTTAGGACCTTCGGGAACTTATGTCGAAGTTCATTAAAGGTTATCACATAAGAACCACGTCTATTAACTCGGGCAAACACCATTATTCTGTCGTGTATGCTATTTTAGCTAACCGAACGGGTAAAGTACTTAAATTTCTTTTATTGAAATTCCCACTTTTGCATCTAGCGAGTAGATTTTTACATCTCTACTCCTCTTGATGGTCGTTGTATGATGTGTGCAAAATGAAACATATAAATTTCATCAAATGAGGCATAAAACTAACCCTTTTTAGTACTAATGTTGGAAAAAGTGCGTTTTTGTCTTCCTTTTGTATTTTCAGAATTAAATGAGCTCAAATGAACAAAAGAAGCAAAAAGGCAGCTAAATCTAACAATAATACAAGAAAAGGAATAAACGTGGCATGCCCGACCCCCCAACAGCATCTTCCCAAGCAAAACAAGAAAATAGAAGGCTGAACACGCCCCGTGCTCAGTGAGCACAGGGGCGTGCCAAGTGTCTGCAGAAAAGACAAAGCTGTAGAAGCTTCTATCACCCACCACGGGGGCGTGCCCAGCGGACACGGGGCCGTGGTCAACTCTAAGATTCGTAGAATCTGAGGAAATCTTGATAGTATAGATACGCTTCTGCACACGGGGTTGTGCCCAACGGACACAGGGGCGTGGTCAACTAATGCAGACAAACTGCAATTAATGAAGAAAGAGAAGAAAGATGGACACGAGGCCATGCCTAATGGACACGGGGCCGTGCCCGAGCTGCTCTTCAGGCTATAAATAGGGGTGCTTGGCTCATTTGCAAACCATCCCTTGGCACACCACCTCTCTCACACTTCACCCACACTCCACCACGACCACAACACCATCATCCACCACCATCATCCATCATAGAGTGTGTGAGTCATCTCGGGATCCAAGATTGATCGTAAGAGTTCTTGACAATCAAAGGCCATGTTTGCCTAAGTCTCTTACATCACTTGGTGAAGACAAGTGTTTAGTGTAATACTTTTTATTTTTAATCTTTACGCACTTTTTATTTGGTTATGTATTAATGACTTTAATAACTAGTTTCTTATGTTGAAGGTGATTCTTCCTTATCGTTTGTCCGTGGTGTCTTGGCATTATTTTACTGTCTATATAAAATAAAAGATTTTCACCATTCATATCTCCACGGTCTATATGGAGATATGTTGGCTACCTGGTCGGGGGTTAAGGGAACGGTTTGGTAAGAGTCTTGCCTTGTTCAGTGTATAGATCCTGCAAGGACCTGGGTCAAATTTAGTAGGACCTCCTTCAATACCCACCGGTATTGGATGGCGGGGGTCCAAACTCTTTGATCCCCTCATATGTAAGCTACTATTAATACTTTAACCCGGCTACTTAGGACTGTATCCCTGCTGACTCAGACTACTTAGCCGAGGGTAACGTCACCTTCAAAAGAGGGGCCTACCACATTATGCATTAATAACTTAATTAATTATCTTTCAATAATCCGACCCTTTAGGATTGTATCCTTGCTGACTCAAACTACTGGGTTGAGGGTAACGTCACCTTCAAAAGAGGGGCCTACTACAATAACTAAGATAATCTCTTAAAAAGTGCAAAAGTGCGGAAATAATCAAAGGTTACACTACACACGAGTCGGATCCAAGTGATTCATCTTGTCTATCTGTTTTTATTTTTTTATTTTATTTTTCAGCATTTTAGTTAGTTTTATTTTTTTTAGTTTAAAACCTTTTTCTAAACTTTTGATTTGATTAGACGTTGAGGATAAACCGGTACTAAAAGCTCTTGTGTCCTTGGACGACCTCGGTATCTTACCAACACTATACTACGCTCACGATGGGCGCACTTGCCCATATGTGTGTTTAGTGTTAGTAAATATCGTGTTTTATAAATTTAAAACTTGGCTAAAAAGTGTAAAAAGGGCTTAAAATATATATTAAAAACCATACACACTTCACACGCATCATTGTATCACGACAATTTTCTTCATTAGAGCGAATACTCATTTGCTTCGGTTCTTGATCATTTCATAGGTTACACATGCATCGTTTGTTACGCATGTGGCTTCCCTTCGAATGATCGTTTTCGTCAAAGTTTCAAATATTATTTCGCTATATCCAGTTATTGCCTTGTGACTCGGATAATCTGCATTATTGTAAGTGTTGACTCCTTGATATCAAGTCAACAAAACCTTCTTGAAATTTCTTTTCCTACGAGTTAGATACATGGTTTATCTTTGTAACATTGCTGAAATTTCCTTGTCGATACGTGTAATTATTGTCGGATTGCGCCGAAACCAAGTTCAATTGCTTAAACTTGTCCATTCCACATATTCAATTCAAGACACCATATTCAAATTCATTTTAACAAGTGTTTCATTTGTTCCGAGTCATAGTAGACTTGTTCGGTCTACGACTCCATTAAATCGTTTGTTGATTTCGACACCTTGTGGTGATGCTTTCACTAAATTGAAGCTTGCGCTAATCTCATTTACACATCTCATACACGGATTTAATTGTTTATTTATTGACTCGCTCTAAATCCGCTCTGATTTATCATGTTAAAGCAGTCTTAACGCAATTGTGTGTTAAGACAATGGTACATAAATTTATTCTATATTCCAGTGTACCTCCTAACGGTTCTTTCATTATCGATCGAACGCCTTGCGATATTTATTGCTTTTTTCGTCTTCGATCGAAAACGGTAGTTCTTCGATGTTCCATATTCAATTGAAAATCCTATGATGTCGTTTGAATCAAATTTTCAGATTTGCTTAATTACACTTTCATTTGATTTCAAACACGGTGAACTTGTTCGGTCACCGCTATCATTGAATTATTTCATTCACTACGACACCTTGCGGCATCGGTACAAACTTGTAGCTTGTGCTAATCATGGTCAACCGTTTCATAAGAAACTACGTATACTTTTCGTTTGACTCGTCATTTAAACACTCTTATGCAACTACGAATTAAGACGATGATACACCAGGTTAGGTTGTATTCCATTCGGTGTATTCCCGCAATTCAATAATGCTAACACACTAATTTTATTCGTTTATTTGTTTGAAAGTTGACGGATCATTTTCATGTTACTCTAACATTTGAGCTTGTTGATTCTAAGTTCATCTAGTGGATGTTATTGTTTCTAGAACTCACTTGCATATTGTGAACGATCGTTTGGAGTTATATTGGTCGAAACTCCTCTTTTGTTGAACCCCTGGTAACTAAGTCACACTAGTTATTACATCTGTACTTTGACATCAAATTCTGAATCACTTACCTTTTAACCGTTGGGTTCTTAATGTTGTAATATGTCCTTGGATTCACCTGATTCGAATAAGTCTTGATTCGGTTTCGTGGTTATTCACTTTGGTATTATTCATATCCATCTACGCATAACGTAACCCTAAGGAGTTAACGTAGTCTAAATTTTGAGGACGAAATTTTCTTAACGGGGGGAGAATGTGACAATTGTCAAATTTTCATGTATTCGTACAATAATTAAACAGTAATTAGTGCTTTAATGACTGTGCTGATTTAGAATAATGACATGAATACTTTCTGATTTTTATCACATACATACAAGTGCATCACATATTGCATGATTTCATATCATTATTGCATGCAACACTCTATGCTTCAAATGATGCACGAAACAAAGTTAGCACAGTTATCAGACAAATCAGAAATACTGACGGGAGTTCAGTACTTAGACAGACATGGTATTGAGACACAAAATGAGCCAGAAACCAAGTGTTACACTAGTATAGTGTGTAGGAAAGTAAGGATCATGAAACTGCCTTCCTAGTGATAGTTTAAGTGCTGGAAAGTGCCTAAAACACACATAAACTGCAGAATTCAGCAAAATTCAGCATTTAAACAACTAAATATTATGCAGAATTGTGGTTTAATGGTCCAGAATACTTCCCTAAGTGTCGGGAATCAAAACTGTCACAAAAGGTAACACAAAGCACACTAAACTGCGTAGTTTAGCACCCTAACAAACCAATAACCAACGGGACACTACCCGAAACACCAAATTTTCACTAGAAACATTGTTTTATCATTTTCGAGCTAGTTATGGTCCCCAAACATCATAACACCTCTTATAACAACATAATAACTAAATACACAAACTAGACACTTAGATTTCAACCAAATAACTTAACTTATCATTTCAACTTAACCAAACACCCCCCCCTCATATTCACGGTCACAGAAGGGTGGCCCACACATGATTTTCTTTGCGTATTTTAATAGATATGTCTTATACTTTGGTGAACACATTAACCAAAAGAGTAAGAATTGTTGGAAGTTTATTTATTTTACCCACAAGTGCATTTCCTTTCATTTCTTCATAACTCACCAATACAAAAACTCTCTCTCCCTCCTCCTCCATTCACGGCCGTGAGGCACCACCCCCATCACCATCATCTTCACTTCATATTCATCCATTCTCAAGTTATACAAAGGTGTAAGGAGCTTGATTAAGAAGCTAGGAGCCATTGGAAGGTGAAGGACCTCTCTCAAGTGCTTTTATCCACCTAATTTATCATCTTCATCAACTTGTGTTCATCCCTAGCCTTGTGCTAGTAGTAAAGATCTGTAACATCCGTAAAAAACAGACCTCCGAGATCCGACCCGGATTTGTAAAATCGGACCTTTATCAATAAGATAAAAATAAGGATTTTTAATATATTTTATTTATTTATTTATTTAATCGTCACGTATCGCATTGGATTAAAACTGAATGAAAAACGTTAACTTTATAAGAAACTTAGTTAGTTTGGTTTGGTTAGATTTATATAAGGGAAGCTTTAACGAAGTTAAATTGGTTAGTTAAATAAAGATTACAAGTTAAGGGGTTGTTTTCGTAACTAATGCAAACTATAAAAGTAAAACAAATCAACTAACTAGGTTAGTAAACCCAGCTAACTCAGTTAGTTATCTTAATAGGGAGTTAACTAACCAGGTTAGCAAACTCAGTTACCTTCGTTAGTTATTTGTTTAAGAACATAGTTAACTAGGTTAGGTTCTTTGCTAGTGTTATATGATATCAACACTAACTAGGTTAGTGTAATAAGTTAATGGAGTTAGCAGTTTATATCAACTTGAGGGACCAAATTGTTATTTCTGAAACCTTTTAATAGCTAATAAAAAAAGGGCCTTACCCAGGACTTGAACCCAAGACCATTCGATCAACAAGCCACACATAGACCAGCTGGACTGCATAATCATCTGGTTAAAAGTATTCATTCGAATTCTCTTTATATTGATATTTAGCTGAAGCTTTTAATTAAAACAAAACAAAGAATAGGACCGCTGGAGAAGGGGATCGAACCCGGCAACCCATGTTTCGGCATACAACAGCAAAACCACTCCACCACTTATCCTTTTTGTGTTAGAACTAGGTGATGCCCCGTCCGCGTTGCGGGGGGATGGCCGAATAATTCTCAGCCAATTAAAAAAACAGTTTTGCTAGAAATAAAAAGTAAAAAGAGTGTTAAGCAGCTCTTTGACACGATTTTTTGGCTGGGGGCAAAGTCATATTTTTATTTTTACTTGGGGGGAAAATCAAATTTTTTTCCCGAGGGTAAAATCCAAATTTTTAGCTAGGGGAAAACGATAATTTTATTTTGCACTGGGGGCAAAAACGTAATTTTGAATTGAGGGTGATATCGTAATTTTGAACCGAGGGGAAATTCGTAAATTTTAGCTGGGGCAAAAGCATAAATTTATTTTGAACTGGGGGCAAATACATAATTTTAAACTGTGGGCAAAACCGTAATGTTAAAGTAGGTATAAAATAATAAACTGATGTAAATTCGTAATTTTAAGTCGGGGGGAAAAACAAAATTTTATCTTGAACTGGGGCGAAAACGTAATTTTGGCTGAGGGTAAAAACGTAATTTTTTTTACCGAGGGCGAAATCGTATTTTTTAGCTCGGGGCAACAGGGTAAATGTATTTTGAAGTTGAGACAAAACCGTATTTTTTAACTGGGGGCAAGAACGTAATTTTAAAGTGGATATAAAATAATAAACTGGGTGTTCCAATAGGTATTGCTCGCCGCCCATTTGAACCAATGGGAGAGAAACACTATTGCAGGGTAAAAACGTAATTTTAAAGTGTGTATAAAATAATAAATTGGTTGGTTCAATGAGGGAGAGGCGGCCACCCATTTGAACCAATGGCACTATTCCTGCCATTAAATTTAATTTCAAACAGGGGGCAATATCGTAATTTTAAAGAGGGGATAAAATCGTAACTTGACAGGACTTAGGGTGTTAGGAGTGGTTAAACACTTGAGAGTGGAAAACTAAAAAATCGACCAATCAGAGTGCGCCACGTCAATCAGTGAAAAGTGTTTAAACTTTGATGAAAAGTGTTGGCAATGGTTTAGACATTTGGTGAAGTGGTAAACTTTTTAAATAAAAAAAAAGGAAAAAGATGTGATTGGTTGAGATTGGAATGGACCCCACCCCACACCCCCCCTCTCTCTCCTTCCTCCCTTCCCCGCGTCGGTTATGCCTCTCCGAATCTGTGCCCATTTCGTCAAACACCCATGCGGCAAAGGTGTTGGCATTGGTTGCCGTGGGTTTGCCGATCGGTGCTGGGTGGGTTTGCCGCCTCCACTCCGAACACCCTTTTAAATACCTATTTTATAAAAAAAAATTAAATAAAGTTGGCCGCCACTTTTGGCCAACCATTGGAATTCCCTGTTCCCGCCGACATCTTCAATCTTGTGTTTGTATATGTTGGAAATTATGTGCTCCTTATCTTTATACGTAACCTGAACGCAGCTATTACTCTTCCTTCTTCTTCACAGCGCGACCTAGCTACCAAAAACACCCGACCCGACCCAATAAACACCCAAAAACGTAACGGTTGGGCTTCCTAGTGTCCCTAATGACGTGTAATTATGGAGATTAACGTTTTATGCAACTCAAACGTCCAATAAACATCAAAAACTAAGTTGATTGACTTTAATCATAATCACCATTAACAAGCATCATGAACACTTCTGGATTCTATGAAAAATCGTAAAATTAGGCTCTAAAACTCATACCAATTGTTCTCTTGATCAAACCATGCAAAACCTCACAGAAATTTCTTCATTTCATCAACCACATCTCGCGAATTTAATCGAAGAACAATCTAGGGCTCGTATCTTCCATTGACAATATCTCCTTCAATTCTCAACATTTTCAGGTGATTCCAAAGCCCAACTTGCTTAATTTTTCATTCTCTACAAAAGCCGTCTATCAATTTCAGTGATAGAAGGCTAATTTATCCGAATTTAATTTTAGTTGAAATTAGGGTTCTTCATGCATAGAATTTGGGGCTTTTAGATTTATACTTGTGTTTTGATGAAATTGAAAGTATAATATTGTTATACATTATACTAGTGTATTGTGTGTAAATTTTGGGAATTTTTAAATATCAATTGGAATTTTGGTGAATTATTTATGTTTTAATCACTAGATAAATCAAATAAAAATGCAAGATAATTTTAAATAAATTTAATAAATATTCCTATTGGGTATTTCAGAGTATATCAACACTAGGGAATGTAAATATAATTATTCCTAATTTTTTTTTGGGAATTCATGAATATAATTTGGATTTATACATGTTTTAATTGTTCAAAAATACAAGTTTATCACAAATAAATTCTATATATATAATTTACTGATTTCTATAGATTTATTTATTTATATTGGGACTTTTATATGGTCTTTTCATAATTTTAAATAATTATCTTATTAAAGGATTTATGAAATTGCTAAATAAATAAAACTTCCTTTGTAAAAGTTATTGTTTTAAAATAATATATGTGATAATCATGAAGTCTAAATTATTAATTTGTTACGCTAATTTATTTGCATTTGAAGCGTTTATGGAATATAATAACGTAATGAATTGATGTTATTATTAATCATGACAATTTGTACAAAATACCGGTTTTTATATTATTTTGAAAACTCATATAAGTCCCCAGGTAGGAGAACCCAATTTCCTAAAATTTATATACTGTCCATTTGTTTAGGATTTCGGTTATTCATTTTAGGGTGATTATCATTTTAGATATAATCTAGTTCTTGCCGTGCGGTAATTCTCGTGGAACGTTTCTTCGCAACCTGTGAGTAATTTCTTCCATTTCCCCTTTTTAATCTTTTACAAATTTTGGGGTGCATCACGTTACACTTTTCGATTTACTTAACATGCTATGATCAAGTGTTATTATGTGAACGTCTTATGTGAATTCTATTAATCTATATGCTATCTGATGTCAAGTCTATTGCATGCTATTGTGTCTAGTGGATCCACAGCTGACTAGGTTCCCCACGGCCATGGGTTGTAGCCTAGTATCGCCAACGGTATTAGACTCGCTCCTCGGGGCTTGAGCCTAATGCACGCTATTATCAGGAGTCTATTTATTTTGGTTATTTGTGTTGTTATTTGATTGTGTATTCTTGTTTGGTAAACTTGGATTTATGGATATGTTGACTACATTGATGATATGAGACCATTTACACACTAACCTTGAGGTGCATGTTAAAAATATTTAAAAAAAAAAAAAGAAATAAATATGAAACTGTTTTCTATAAAAAGGAGGAAATTATTCACCAACATTTTGTTGACCCAAAAATATATTTTTCTAACATGGTGCAGGTTTTCAAAGTTGATGATCAAGTGATGTGGACACGTAGCATGGGTCTTAGGAAATTAAATTGAAATCATTTGATATGTAGTTTTTGAACAATGTATGATTAACTTTGATTATTAAATATTACGTGACAATTTAAATGGACATACTTTAAATATCGTAACAATGATTAGTTGTCAAGAGCTATGGGCAATCATCATGCCCCGTACCTTTCCGATGCGGGTCGGGGTGTGACAAGATCCTTCTAATCTCATTTTACTTCTTGTTAAGTTGGTTAAAAGATGATATAAATAACTAATCATGAAGAACACTAAAGATTAAGAACATAATCTTTAACATAAGACTAAAAATCATCATGAACTATGTTGTTTAAGTGTTTATATGCTTCTTGATTGTTTATTGATTGTGTTTATGATGTTAAACATCATATGAAACTTGCTAGATTGTGATTGAACACATGATCTAGCAAGTGAGAGGATGATTATGTGATAAATCAAGATGATCATCCTAATATGTAAACATGAACTTGAAAGAATAAGTGTTTTTCTTGAATGATGATGATCAAAGTATAATATAAATCATGTAAGTGAATGATTTCAAAAATGATTTTCTCAAGAAACTAAGTTAAATTACAAGATTTACTTAACCATGCTTTTTAAAGAAATTAATCACATTTTTAGTGATTAATCAAGTGTAGAAACATGTTAATGACAAGAAGAATTCAAAAAGAAATATTTTTAGAAAATCATTATACAAGTTGTAAAGATCTAAACTCTTCAAGAATGATGTTTTTAAACAAATAACCACACTTTAAAGGGTAACTAAGCTACTAAACACCATACTAAGTTACTACGAATTTTGATAAATTTTCCAAGTTCATGAAGTAGTGTAAGTGGCTTGATTTTGGCACTTGGTAAGTGTTGTATGAATTGTTGATGATTTGTGATGATTTTAAAAGAAAATGATATGCTTTGAAAGCATGGAAACCTCCATTTTTAAGGGGAAACTATGACAAATTTTTTCTTGAAATCAAACACTTAGAAAAATATTTTTAAACAGTGTTAACAAGTATATTTTAACCATGATTTTTCATACAAAAATTGCCATAATTTTTGTTACAAAAACTACAAATACTGGACGTTCGTTTTTTATAAATAAAAGTGACTTAATATGTATTTAGGAGAATATATATTTAGTTGTCACCATGTGTGTGATTACTTGTATATTATGTGTATTAGTTATATTATTTTAGGACTTGAAATAATATAACTCACCAAAATACCAAGAATTATAACACAAAATATTACCAAAATCCCAAGAGAAATAAATATATAGTTTATACCCAAAATTGGAGAAACCAAACAAGCAACATAAACTACAAAATATTCCGGAATTAAATTCATAAGTATATTTTGATAAATGGTATTTTGGAAACCAAGAGGACAAAAATATGATTTCTACAAGTGTTACAAAAATATATTATATTTTTGTCAAGAAGAAAATATATTATTTTTTAGTGAGGAAAAATATATATCTTCTTGAACAATTAGAAAATATAATATTTTTGGAGAAAATATATATTTTATTAAACAAATTTAGAATATATTATTTTTGGAGAGAAAACGGATTTATATATATTTTCTAAGTTAATCTTGAAAATATAATATTTTAGAGATTTATTTGAAAATATAATTATTTTTGCCAAGGAAGAAGTATAGATAATTTTCTATAAATGATTTCTTAAAATATATATATTTTAAGAATATATATTGGTGAATTTTTACCAGAAATATTATTCCGGAAAATTTAATACAAGAATTAAGTATAAGAATACTTAATAAATACAATAAAATACGTATTCTTGTACGTATAAGCACACACCGGAATACGCCACTAATACTTGGCAAAATACACAAGGTTAAGAATACATGTATAAGTATACCCATCCTTGGGGAAAATATTCTTGAAGGATTATAAAACAAACAAGTTAAAATATATTATTTTAACAAATATTCCAATAATTAATAAATATGATTTAAGTTAAAATATTTATTATTTTAACAAATACTTATATACTTTGGAATAATATTTATGACACAAAGAAGTGTAACTCAAAGATACTAAATAAGACTAAAAGTCAAGGCACGACCCATCCGTCTAATAAACCATAGCACGTGTGTAGGTAGTCGTGCGACCAAGTAAGAGCTTTGAGTTACTGGATTGAAGAACGCAAGAATGTGAGTTCATGTCCCCCTTTTCTTTTAACTATTTTCAGTTATATAACTTCGGGGGTGAAATACATGTTACAAATGTTTCGATGATTACAATTGGTATGGTTAGCTAAGGAATGAACTGTTAGATCATGTGAATGGGTAGGCGATTAACTTAAGACCATTAATCCTTGTTTAAGGACCGAGGGGCATGAGTGATAGATCTATTGGGTGTTGCGAGCCCCGCCCATGAGCCCGCGGGTTGGACCATGTGGCGACTATGTCGTTCCCGCCGGATGGCCTGGTATGAAATACGCATAAAAGGATTGAGCCTTCCTACACCGTTGCACACATATTAATGGCATTGCAAAGCATTAATTGATCTGTTTCCTTGTTGCTTTCATACCGGTTTACAAATACATACATACATACGGAAGTTTTACAAGGTTATTCGTGCACACATACAAAACACATGAACTCGCTCAACTTTTGTTGATGTTTTCAAACTACATGTGTTTCAGGAAATTGATTATGGATCTGGCGGGCGTTCAAGATTTCAAGTTGTGTCTTCAATAAACGATGTCATCCAGTGTTAGAGGGTTTGAATCGTGTTTTATATTTTTGATGGGATACATGGTTTAAAGCCTCGTTTTCATTAGTGTCTTTTGTGAAGTCCAGTATGGAACTTTAAACTTTGGTTGTTGTGTATTTTAAAACTTGAAGTCTTGGTTTGTTGGTAAACAAGGTTGGTTGTAATATCTTGAAACTTAATTATGGACGAACATCATGGTTTCTATCATATAGTTGTTTGTTATGGTTGAATGCAATGATACTCAGCAAGTCACACGTAATCACGCTTCCGCAAAAGTCAGGCTGTGACAGTTTGGTATCAGAGCTTCGATTGTAGCAAACTAGGATTCCTTCTCGAGTCTAGACTACAATCATTAGGGCTCTCTCACGAAAACATTTTTACAACATATTTTACATTGCATATACGCACAATGCCCAGATCCATGGTACAAACGTTTTACAAAAGGAAAAACAAGAAACACAATGCAAGGTCACATTGGTGGTTTAGTCTGCATGGGGTAGACTAGGAAAGATAGGAAAGTTTCATGAAGGATAACGTGAATACATGTCTAAGTGATGATTGTTTTGTTTGCATGCACAATGTGATAGTGGTTAATATATGTGCACATGTTATGATTGTTATGTTATAGGCATCATGTCATCTTCCGAGAGTGGGTTATCTGATGCCCATGACCCGATGGCTGTCTTATCAGACGACGAGGTTATGCTCACGCCAGAGATATATACGTCGGACACCGAGAGTGATCCCGATATGCTGTCCGAGGATGAGGATGATTTCCAGCCATTCGCGCTACCAGACTTTGGCGATGATTTACCTATTGCTGATGGTTTCCCTGTTGAGGATCCTTTCGATATCCCTGCTCCAGTTCACGATCACCTCATCATTGGTCACCCCGACGGTGAGCACGTCGTGGTCCCGATCCTCGATGCCGTTCCTCTTGTGGTCATTCCTCCAGAGGATTGGCCGTTTGATGACTTGTTCGATGACGACGTTGATTTGTTTGTAGATGGTCCCCCAGCTGACTCCCAGGGCGACAGGGAGATTGATGAGGATGTTGTTGCCGTCCCTCCACCTGCTGTTTCTATCATTGAGATATCTTCTGATTCCAGTTTGCATTCGGTTTCAAACTCCTTTGAGTCTGTGACCTCTTCAGCTTTACGGGCGGCCGGATTGCAGCTTTTTGCTACTGACTCAGACGATGACATCGCTATGTCTGCTGCTCCATCTCCTGCTCGTGACCCTACGCCTCCCCCATGATCCAGAGCCTGCTCCTGAGTTAGCTCCTGTTCCTTTTGGTCAGCCTGATGTTGCACCTATTGATCCTGAGCCGATTCCTGATCCTGACCATGTTCCGTTTGGATTACTAGATATTGCACCCCGTATTCCCGGCCTAGTTCCTTCACCACCCGAGTTTCCACCTGTTGATCCATTCATTCCTCCACCACCACCCGCTGATGTTGCTCCTCTCCCTCCTGTAGAGTCTGATGTCCACCGCACTGATTTACCGATTGTTTTCTTACAAGACATCCCTGCACCCCGTCCAGGGGAAGGTACTTTGGGCCAGCCCCCTAGTTATGACCCTTATGCTTCAGCAGCTTTCCCTCCGATTTCTCAGACTGCACCATTTGCTTCCTTCACATCTACACCGCTTGACGAGCCATTCCGATGGTTCCCACCATATACTATGCCCATTTCCAACCCTATCATCCCTCACATTTCGTTGAATACACTCGGGATGAGTTGCTTTTGTCGATGCAGTTGTAGTTTGAGATTTTGAGTCGCAGAGTTTTGGAGCTTGAGCTGACTCCTCCACGACCTCCACCTTGTCCCTGTCAGTCTACTTTTGTCCGTCCACATTCATCGTCATCTCCTTTTGCACATCCACCTGCTGCTCTTGCTCCTTTCCAGGGTTTTGATGCTCGCTCCCTTACTGTCGAGCAGCAGATCAGTTACTTGCTTCGTCGTGTCTACGAGCTCGAGGAGGAGCTTGCGCATGTTCGCAGCTTTCTTTTCTTCCCTCATCCTCCCCCTCCACAATCAACATAGTAGGTTTTTGGTTTTATGCAGATGCATTACTTTTGGTGAGAGCACTACTATTGAGCCGAGATTGTGAAGACTTTTGAAGACCACATTTGACAATGTGATTTTTGTATATTGACAGACTTATTGGACAAAGGTAGTGTGACCCTATGTCCCTTTTGATGTGATACACTTTGTAAACAATGTAACTGTGGTCGGTATTTAATGAAAGCTCAATCGTCATGTTCTCACTAAACACTTTGTTGATTTACATGTTTGTGCTATGACTATGTTGTTGCAAGATTGCTTGCTATGATGAATGCTTATATATATATATATATATATATATATATATATGTACATACGACCTCTAGACAACTATTTATTTAGTTAACAAATAAGACCTGACCCATCGATCTTCTTCTTAGAAGAAAGATGCCGTCGCGAAGGAACCCCGAGACCAACAACCCTCTTCCGACGACATAGGCGGAATTACAAGAGCGCATCTCACAGGCCATCGCACAGCACGAGGCCCTTCGCTCCGAACACAGCGGAGGTAGCTCAGGAAACAACCCACCCAACAGTAATGTTAAGTCACCTAAGACACATTACACTATGTTTGGACATCTCCAAGTGTGCTTTGCTAATGCTTTCTGTGAATGATGCTGCTTATGTCGCAGGCTGCACCTACAAGCAGTTCTTAGGCTGCAAGCCCCTGAATTTCAACGGCACCGGGGGTGCTGTCGCCTTTGTGCGCTGGGTCGAGAAGACGGATTCTGTTTTGCGGATGAGTAAATGTACTCCAGAGCAACAAGTCACATACATTTCTGAAATGTTTCTAGACGGAGCATTATCGTGGGGGAATCTTCAGGTCCAGATGTTGGATGAGGCTGCTGCGTATGCTTTGACATGGAATGAACTGAAAGAGCTGATGCGTAAAAAGTATTCTTCTCGAACAGAAATCCAGAAGTTGGAAACTGAATTCTGGAACTTGAAATGGAAGGTCCAAAGGTGGCGGAATATGTGCAGAGGTTTCATGATTTGTCGCGAGTTGTTCCATATCTGGTGGAACCAGAGTTTAAGAGGATCGGATGTGACAACCCGAACTTTCAAGGTCAGTGTCGTGTGGTTTCATGATTCTAACTCTTCCAAATTCCTTCATCCCACGTCTTTGCTTTATTAAACTTTCCGATAAACATTTTATTATGATAAAATGGTTGAGTATAATCGTTCTACTATGTTAAACGTTTTATTTTTATGTAGTTGGATCAGCTTGGGCCGCGACACACAAAGTAGGCCACTCATGGTTTGGGCCGTGACAATTGTAGTCCAACTAGGACCATTTAAGCCCAACCCACCTTAGGTTATGTATACATATGGATCTAGGAGCCAGGAAGACGTATTTGTTAGTTTTGTTTTGAAATCATAAAAGATAACAAAAGGAAACCCTAGTGCACCCTACCCTACTCTCTTCGACGATCAGCCTTCCCCTCCCCTTCGAATCATTCTGGTAAGTATAATATTAAGGATTTTAATCTTGTTTAGCTATGATTGGTTGCATGAAAAGTGGCATTGATGTGTATGTATGCATGTTTACGTAGTGGTTCTTTGTTGAATAAAGGCTTAGGTTTTGGCTCAAGCCTTGGTACGATGACATGTGGTAATTATGTGATAATCTAGTATTGTTTTCTTTTATGTGGATTATTGATAGTTTCCAGAATATCAACAAGTTATATTAGGGGTTTCAATGATGAATACTAGGGTGCATGATATTGTGAATCCTTGATTGGGATCGGCATGTTAATCTGATGGGGTTTTGATTATGTGCATGGGTATTAGGGTTGGTTATTAAAGTCTAGTAATGAATCGATGATGTTGGGTGATAGGTTCATACATAGAAATTGTTATGTGATTGTAGAATAGAAAGTTCACCATGATGATATGAACAAACTGTTGTGCGATTAGATAAGCATGTGAAACAAGAATTAACTATTGGTTTCAAGGTTACTTGATATTGATTATGCATTCAGGATTAATCTGAATATTGATGACTTAGGGTTGCTTATGCATGATTTATTAAGTGTATGGATCACATGGTATAACTTCTGGATTGATGTATGGAAACTTGTTAGAATGTGATGGACGTTATTGTAAGGGTGATGATATTTGGCAACAATTTGATTTAAATGATAATGCTGTAACTATGTTGTTGATTGAGGGTGAAATAATAAAGGATTATTGTTGTCATGACTACACACTAACATCCAGATTACATAAGTCCTGTATGAAACAATACTTGGGTTGGAACAATTGCCATTTTAGGCTGCACAGTTTATAACGGGTGTCTATTGGGCCGAACGAGTAGGTGGGCCGCACACCTTTCAGTGGGTCACACAAGGGAGGTGGGCCACACAGTTTAGACAGATCGCTTATTTGAATCGGGCCCCGTGTGGGCCTAACTAGGCAGCCGGGCTATGCACTAGGCCAAGTTGATTGGGCCATGCCTATTCATGGAAACCGGGTCGCCCACTCTATTTGAAACCGCACACTTGAATTGTGATTATGTGATGCCGAATGTGATGTATTAGATATGTAATGACTCACTTGTTAAATAAGAAACATCTAAATACGTTATGATTAATACACGATTCCTAGGTGCTACGTGTTATGTAATCAATAATAGGGCGTGGTTGGTCTTAATAACTAAAACAAGTGAAACACTCTGCCGAGCAAACCAAGGTGAGTTCACTACTCTTGAGCATGCGTCCCGGTGGTTGGGACAGTCAGTGGGTATCCCGGGGAGGGATAAGTCTTTTGGGTAAAACAGGAATGTTGGATAATAATCTCACCCTATCACTCTTAAGTCCCATCTCTTTGTTACCGGAGAGGTAACGGGGTATTAGTTGGTAGCGCTACTTAGGTTTGGCACCCTCTGTCACACCCCCAAAATACCACATGCGGAAAACCCCCGCGAGGCGTGTGACATACCAGGATCTTAGTCACCAATCACATTGAACTCATGGATATATTTAAATAAAACTTTCATTTTTTAACAATAAGTGTTACAACGTTACAATATTTCACAGTTTACAATGGAAGCAAAATTCATTTGTTAAGGGTTTATAAACCACATGTAAAAGCCCTTAGTCTTGTGTTGCGTTTCCATGTAACTCGACCCATGACCACTCCAGCTTCCCAGACAGCAAGTTCCAGTCAGTATGCACCTAAAGACCTGCAAGGCATGTAACAACGAATCAACAACAAAGTTGAGCGAGTTCACAGTTGGGTGTTCGTTTTAAGTTGTTTACGAAAACATAGTTTGTCTTTAGTTGGCTTACTTGCCGTGGGGTTTACCCCATAGTTGCAAATATGATTAACTAGTTTACCCTGTTTCCCAAACATATCCATAGTTGGTGGGGGCTTCCCATGTGAATTACCAGTTTACCCTGTTTCCCAAACATATCCATAGTTGGTGGGGGCTTCCCATGTGAATTACCAGACCGTACCATATCGACAACTACGAAAATAAGTTGTGCCCTAAGTCAATGTCTATCAGCATTGACCCTTTACCTTTAGTCCATTAGTACACGCCCGTTCGAACGACACGGTGTGAGGTTTGTTAAACCTAATAGCGCTATTAACTAATGACCCGCTCGCCATCGGCCTCGGCGATTAAGTCGATATAAAATAAGGGACTTCATGATAGAGTTTTGGTCCAGTATGTTTAATCTTGTTGTCCTACCCAAGGAGGAAGAACGTACGTATCCTACCCAAGGAGAATACGCGAGGTTTAATCTTGTCATCCTACCCATGGAGGATGGCCGTACATATCCTACCCAAGGAGAATATGTAGTTTCCGTTTTAGTTCTTTAATCCATTCCCAACCCTTGGGAATCCCATGCCTTGTAGAAAGTGTGAACTCACCTCGGTTTGCTCGGTATGCTTAATTACTTGTGCACAATTAATTCAATCAAAGCCTATAGTTTGCACGTACTAACAATCAGTTGACATTCACCAAGTTCGACTAACAGTCAAGATCATCACGTACATGCAAGTAACAATTAACACATAGCATTTATCAGTTATACAAGCTCATGCAACCATGCTTTACAATTATCAGTTACTTGTACTATCCTTATCAGTTAACATAGTCTTCACTAACCTAGTTAACTACTAACAGAATTAACCGAGTTACTGTGCTGGATAAATAACTCGACAAAACATACTTGTTTCGTCGTAAACCCCTTCGGCGAAACCCCCATGTTTCGTCGTAATCCCCATCGACGAAACTCTCAGGTTTCGTCGACATGTGTTTCGTCGACAAGCAACTGTTACGTCGCGTAACAGTTTCAAACACAGGAAAAACCCTAATTATCTTCATCAATTTCGCCAACTTCATCCATCAATCACTAAATCAGGTTAACTCTTACGGTCACATAATTTACTCGATCAGAATCAATCATTCAATCGTCATTCATTAACCATATCACCACTAATATCAAGTTCATCAATAAACAGACAGATCTAACAACAGAACCACATATTCTAGTTATATTTTACCACGCATACCATACATAATAGTTTACAGAGTCTTCATATAATTCATATAACCCTAACATAATTATAATCGATGTTCGCATAACAATATACCTAAGATTTCATGAAATATTCGAACCCTAATCAACACAATACGGCAAATCCGTATTCTAACATGATTCTATAACCATAACACATCATCACAATTATCAAGCAATGAAACAAGCAAGTCCAATCGAATAATCATATACTTACCGGTTACGAGATGTGCTAGCCTGGGTTTCGGGAGAGTTAGAGATTGCCGTCGGGTGCAAAAAGGGGAAGGAGAGAGTCTAGGGTTTGGAATTTGATAACTGATTAGCTCTTACGTAACCCTATATTGTTATATATTCGCGTATGAGAATTGGGACCTTACTGGGCTTCGCAGCGAACTGGGCCGGCGAAACTCCCCGTTTCGTCGAGGTGTTTGTGACGAAACCCTCCCTTGGTTTTCGTCGAGACGGTTTGCGGCGAAACTCTGGGTTTCGTCGAGGTTGTTCGGGGTGCAATATTTTAAGATTTTAACTTCTAAACAGGTTAACAGGTTACCAGTTTAAATCACCAAACATATAACACAATAATCACAATACGTTTTAACATATCACAAACGTGTACGGTTACAAGGCAAACAAGTCGTGTAAACAAACAATTTAAACAATTAACGTGCAATTAATGCGAAGATGGAATCTTGGAAACTCGAGTTGTAACATTATCCCCAACTTGAAAGAAATTTCGTCCTGAAATTTAGCATGCGGTTACTGAGGAAGCTAGTTAAGTTGCGTGGTTTACTGGTTTTCCTGGGGTGTCACATCATCCCCCCGTTGATTTGGAATTTCGTCCCGAAATTCCGTAGTAGCTTCAGCCTCAGTAGTAGTTGCATTGTTCTCGAACAACTGGGGATACTTGAGTTTCATTTGGTCTTCTCGTTCCCAGGTGAACTCTGGGCCACGACGGGAGTTCCAACGAATTCGAACAAGAGGTATTCTGGTGCGTTTGAGGATCTTGACCTCCCGGTCAAAGGTTTCCACTAGTTCTTTGACAAATCGCAACTGATCGTCGATGGTGAGCTCCTTAAAAGGAACTGTGGGGGGTTTCATCTGACAGACACTTCTTCAGATTCGACACATGGAATACGTTGTGAACTCTACTGAGTTCTTCGGTAGGTTCAGTTTGTAGGCCACCTTGCCTATTTTCTCGATGATTTCGAACGGTTTAACATATCGCGGTTTGAGTTTCGTCTCGTATACCAAAACGAAGTACACCTTCCCAAGGTGAGACTTTAGGTAATACTCGATCCCCAACTTGGAACTCGAGTGGTTTCTTGCGCTTAACAACGTAGCTTTTCTGACGGTCACGAGCCGCCGCCATTCGTTGTCTTATCTGAGCAATCTTCTCGGTTGTAACTACTACAAGTTCTGGGCCAGTGATTTGGCTGTCGCCAACTTCTGCCTAACAAAGAGGTGATTGGCACTTCCGTCCGTAGAATGCCTTAAACGGAGTGGCTTGGATGCTGGTGTGGTAACTGTTATTATACGAAAACTCCACCAACGGGAGATGTTTTTCCCAGCCGTTACCAAAATCAATCACACATGCCCTAAGCATGTCTTCAAGGGTTTAGATGATGCGTTCAGTCTGCCCATCCATCTGTGGACGCAAGCCAAAATGATTTGTGCACCGCTTGCCACAAATCAGATGCAAATCGTGGTTCACGATTAGAGGTAATGGAGGTTGGCACCCCGTGCCTAGCAACCGCTTCCTTCGGGTAGACGACTGCAAGTGTAGAAAACTTATCCGTTTCTTTGCTGGCTAGAAGGTGTGTTAGTTACTTAAGACAATCAATGAGCATCCAGGTGGTATTGTTTCCATTTCGAGTTGTAAGTAGACTATCGACCAAATCTATGGCAGTCTGTTTTTATTTCCATGTGAGTTTTGCTAGTTGCTGATGCTACACCTTGACTTTCCACAGGTCGATCCATCATTCACATACTTAACTAGATGAGCCTTCATGTCCGATTACCAGTACAAGGTGTATAAATCCTAATACCCCTCATCAAAACCCAGACGGCTAGAATGTCGAAACTGGTGTGCTTGCTCAGCGCGAGGTCCCTATAGTTGTCGCGTAATGTGACCCGCATTCGTCTCATGAAGTAACGAGTATCATCCGACCGGTCAAAGATTGCTTCTCCACGCCCCGCATGGGTTCAAATTGAAATTCCTCTTCCTTCAGTCCTCCAGTTTGAACAGAGCGAGTCTGATTCAATAAGTTAGAGTCGATAGCGAGCTGTAGAGCTCGTGTACGTTCAGGTTTCGTAGTCGCACTCATCTAGAAGTTCCGTCCAGCGATGCCATTACATGCTTTAGCTCTTTCGAACATCAGCACATGGGAGGCCCTTGCGATCGGTCTAAATAGCGCATCTGGTACCGTCCAAGTGATGCCTCCATCCAAAATCCCGATGCTATGGTTTTCACCGTCAGTCGAGTGTGTCACGTAGTTCCTCTTTGTAACTCCTTCACGTACGTCATCACTCCCTCGTGTTGCGTCGATGTGCAGCTGGGACTCTGATTCGGACCATAAGGATGTTCCACTGAATCACCCGCATCCTCAGGTAAAACGATGCTCAGAGCATTGCAGAGTCGGGATTCGAAAGCTGAAAGGACGTCCTCTTGTATTGTCTTTCACGAACACAGCACCCTGCTGTGCTAGAGAGATTTAAGCTGCGCAACCCCCGCAAATCCTGTGATTTATCTGCGATAGAGTCAAGCGAGATCAAGAAATTGTTGTATCTGCGATCAGTTTCCAACCAAGACGGATCTTAGCGAGATCCACGTGCATTCCCACTTCGCTGATTATATATTCAAAAGGTACACCTCGAACCCAGAAAATTACATTCAACAAGACTTTGAGCGGAGTGTCTCTTCCCTCAGGAGTTCTAAAATAAGATATAAATGCCATCCATGGCGTTCCGTTCTCCCAGTCAGGATTCAGAATGTTGTCAACAAATGCGATCGATACATGTGATCTCTGAAGCTGCTGGTGTGTTGATCAACCCAATGATCATGGTGCATAACGTTGAAAGGGCTGCATTACATTCGACATGTTGTTCTTAATAGCATTCACCCCTTAGATTCCCATCTGTCGATAGTTCGTTCACTAGCCAATCCCCGAATGGAAGCTTGTTCCTTGCAGCTGGTCGACGGGTTGTCAGTACGTGGTCGATGCGAACGGTTCCTGATTGTCACCTTGTTGAGTTCCCGATAATCAGTACACATACGAAAAGGCTTCTCTTCATGGGTATAGCGAGGGCTCCTTACAGCAAAAACTAGATCCGATGAAACTCAAGTCCAATAATTCCTGAAGTTGATTAGGCAGTTCCTGCAACCTTCCTGGTGTAAGACAATAAGATTTACTAGTAACAAGGGCTACCTCTGACATGATACCGATATGATATTCCACCTGACGATGGGAGGGTAAACCTGACAGTTCTTCTGGTAGTACTTAGGGAGAATCACGAGCAATTGGTGGATCCTCGATCCTCCTTTCCTTAGCCTTGACATCAGTAACGAGTGCTATCATTGCGGGGTAATCCTTCCATAAACGCTCCTAGATTTTCTTGCTGAAATGACGCTAACCGCTGTACCACTCTGGCGCGTTAGAACAGTTAACAATCCTCCATGAGGGATACGCATAATTGTCCCCTCACAGGGTACATCTATCAAGAATAACAGAAGAAAGGTCGATGCCGAACACTTGTTCCACAAGGTCGTGTCTGCATCCCAACGATCATATGAGGTTTCCATTGTCTAGTCATCGGCCGATTCCACAACAGGTTCAAACTCTTAAGAGCATCAGGGTCGAACGAAATAGTGACGAAGCGGGTTGCTACTCATACTAACTACCATGTCGTTAAAGCCCTGACGTCGCCCACGCCAATTCTAAATGCCCTTCCAAGAGCACCATTTCTGGTGTTGCTGTTTCCATTACCAGGGTTCCAAGTACTGTCGTTGTTCCTTTGATCGTTGACCTCTTAACTTAACTACAGCCAAACCATGTTGTAGGCACCTTTATTTCCTTACTAAAAGCTAGGGTTATGAGCACCTTGTTGTCGCTGTGACTGCTGCTCCCAATGTCGTCGCTCGAAACGAAGCCCTACGGCTATTCACCATCATTGTCCATCTTTTCACGTTCTGAGCCATGTCCTAAAGCGCTACTCATGGCGCTGGCAGTTACGCATACCCCACTAAAATCAATTATCATCACTTATGCCTCGGTCGATTCGTAAAAGTTGACTCCCATGGGTCGCTGACAAAAGTTAAGGATTTGATTGGAGCCAATTCGCTGGTATTCGTTGCCGGTAATCAAGGTCGTCAAGTACTGAGGTCGGTAAAGTACTACGCTCACCCTCTTGTCCATCGATGTTGCAAGTTGCTTGAGTAATACGCAGTGTGTTACGGGACTGTTGCTGAAGTGATCGTACTTCAGAATCTAAGGCGTCAATATGTTAAGTTCCAGCAAGCGAAGAAAGGTGAGAAAGATATAGACCAATCATTGTCATTGCAACATCCAACTCGGGGATGTTCGTACAAGCACCTAACATTCTACACAGTTCGCTAGGCGTTCAGATGGGTGTTCAGGTAATACTCGATAGCGTCGAGATTCAAAAGGATCCAGAGAGGAATGGAAAGTTCACGTTTGAGTAGGGGACAATCACTGCTATGACCCCTATAGGTTTGTTATGTTTCTCATCGATCAAATAACGAAACGGAACCCCTTTTTCACTTATTAAGCCTCACTGGGACTCGCATGCACCCCACATTATTATTATGTGTGCACCCACAATAATATTGCGATTTGCATGCTCATCTCAGCTCCTCTTAACTCATGTCAAATGGTTCCTCAATCTCGAGTAGCAAACATAGAGTATCACGAAGCGTAAGTCATGAAGGTTTAGGGAAATACCACCCTATCAGTCACATAACACATGCAAGTATACATGAATTCATACTGTTGTGCTAAACGTGCAATGACATGCAATATCATATGTAAGTGTTCACTAGTTATGCAGTACAATGAGTATACGAGAGACGAACCTTGCAATCTGGAGCTGAGTGTCATGGTAGTATTCACGTTTTCAGAACTGTTCGGTTATAGTCTGGTTTTACAAAAACATTTTTCCCCTTTTTAAAACCAAGTTCACTATAACCAATGGCTCTGATACCAATCTGTCACACCCCCAAAATACCACATGCGGAAAACCCCCGCGAGGCGTGTGACATACCAGGATCTTAGCCACCAATCACATTGAACTCATGGATATATTTAAATAAAACTTTCATTTATTAACAAAAAGTGTTACAACGTTACAATATTTCACAGTTTACAGCGGAAGCAAAATTCATTTGTTAAGTGTAACACCTCGAAAATTCGTGTTAAATAAAATAATGACACGTGTCATGTATGACAACAAACGTTGTAAACCCGGATTTAATAAAGATGTTTTGGCAGGATTTAAAAGTGGCGTCATGTTAATTTTTACCTCTGAACGACCTCGTTTATAAATCCCAAGACCCAAGTTTTCATATATTAAACATCTATTATGTCTTAAATCCAGAAATGGGTTGACAATAATGAATTGGAAAGGCATGATAGGATCCCACGAAGAAAAGAATGGTAAACCTCCAATTTCGGTACTTTCTTTTGGACTCAAAGCAAACAAACCAAAGTGGTAGGGTATGATACTGTATAAGGCACAATTGGAAGGTCCCTAGATGATAATTAAGGCCCCAAAATCGGATAAAGAGGTTGCCCCTTCGAAACATCAAAGAACAAGCAAGTTTTGGTCCCTGATGGCTGCTTGCGCACCGCAACAACATAAGCCTTACGGTGCGCAAGCAGTGCCCAGCAAACAGAAAACCTGCTGCAGCCGGTTTTGCGCAATTCTGACCGATCTCTCTGGTATTTCTCACTATTGGGCGACCCCTAAAATGTTCCTAGACCCCAGGGACACTTGTGGGACAATTGTGGTCACTTGTAGCCTTAGTTGTCAACATCTTATGGTGATTACAACTAGTATATAAGGCCTTCAAGTTTACAAACATTCCTCACAACTTCTCCTGCATTATTGGATCATTTCTGGAGCTATCAAGCAGCCTCAAGTGATCAAAATTCGTGCATAGGAGTCTTGTAAGTCTGCTAACCTTCTCTAATTAATTTTAGCTTAGTTATTTAGCTAAAAGTCAAACCGTCGTAATTACGGTTTGACTTCGAGATTAGTCAACAATGGCTCAGTCATGTCTCGAATCAAAAGTAGTTATAGGTTGGTATTTATGTGGGTAATAAACCCTTAAAAGGGTTCCCCCTGATCACCACTCTAAACAGGTCAAAAGTCGGGTCAAACTTACTTAGAAAAAAGTCAACAGGATACTTAAAATACAATTTATGCATAATTAGCAATGTAGATCATATACAACCTGTTTGATCATTGTTATAACTTAGTAATAAGGGTAAGAACATGTTCAACCCGACAGTTTCCTGTAAATACCCGGTTCGGAACCGAAAGTCACATAGTTTGACTTTCACTTTGACTTTCAGTTCTGACCCGTTTAGGCATGTGTTAGAAATGCCTCAGAGCTTTAATTGGACTAGGTTACATGTTAGAACAACCCTCTGTGATTATACACCTTGGTTCATTAGTTATCCAATTAATATGCATGTTTCCGTTAATTGCTCATATGTTGACCGTTATGCCCTTATTACCTTAAAACGTGATTTATGAAAAAGTAAAAGTGTAGAAACCTTAGTTACTGATATATAAACTTGTATGTAAAGTTTGACATCAGTTTGACTTGTAGATTAAGAGTTATGCTCATTATCGCAAAATGAATGCTTTATGTTAATAAAACGGCGTAATTAGCGTATAGCCTAGTTAAGCCTACTTTTCGGTATCAAACTTAATACCCCCTGATGTAATATATTATTTTGAGATTTTTAAATATTTTTAATAAATTTTAGGCTGAGCATAACTAGTAGTCGTAGGCTTAATCCGGTAATTGTCGATTTTGCCCTTACGGGCCATAAAATGAGTTTTACCTATCTAAACGACTCCAAACCTTTTGCTACTGATCACATATGATAAATAAATTATTTTAAGCCTTCTGGAAATATAAAAATATCAGATTTAAGTATCGAAACCGGAAATGGCCTTTAATCGCCTTATTTAGCGTTTTTAACGCATAGTATGTTTTAAAATCATATTAAACATAACCGGGTTGATACCTACTGATATTTTAGGCAAATTAGAATATTTTAACAGTAAGCAAAGGTTGATTAACTCAGACTCCGGTTTTGAGCTTTTCGGCTTATGTGAAATTACCAAAATGCCCCTGCGGTGCATAGTTTGGTTAAAAATGATAAATTTCATATACATACTTTAACCTACTGATATAACTTAGCAAATTGAGTATATTTGCTGATTACATCAGACCTGTAACTCAGATTGTTACTTAAACTCTTTTATAAACTTTTAAATGACCAAACTACCCCTACGGGGCCTAGTTTGTGTTTAAACACGTTTCGGGCATAATGAAAGACATCTTACTGATGTCACAACATATTTGAGGCATAATTAACTTAGGAAACCTGTATATAGCTCTCATGAATACCCGTCACGCTTATTACGCGTACGGTTCGGTTTATGTAACAAGTTTACATAAATTAGCCGAAACGGGTCAAACCTTAACGGTTTTATCTCAAAATCCAGAATGTGAATAATAAACCCATATTAAACAAGTCTTCAAACTTGTCGGGTCTAAATCACATTCTATCCGGTCTTCGCTTAATCGTGCGTACGAGCCGTATCTTTGAAACTAGCCGGTCTAAGCTTAAGCTTAATTAAAGACCCGTTAGGATTCTAATAGGTTATTATAAAACCTTCGTTCCAGATTAGGAGGACCAGTAAAAGCTACGTGCATTTTGCTTATTGTGATTTATACATTGCTCAGGTAAATACTTTTAACTTATTTTCCCTATACGGGCTTGGGTTACGGTATATAGCATACCGCTTGATCGGGCATCAAATCTCCACCGTTAGGTGGGTAGTTGAATAATTTGATCGGCTCGTTTAAAGAGTCCTGTTACTTAAAGCCTTTGGGGGGTTAATGACCATGTCCCGGATATCCTTGGCATCATTTTACGAAATGGCCACGACTTAAGTACGGGGTGTAGGCGTACACCCGTCAGTACACAAAAGTATACTGTGGTATGTCTATTGATCTTTAACCCGGACAAGATCCGGGCTACTGAACGCACAAGGAACATGTAATTCGTTCACAAGATTATAATATTAAATAATTCTCCCAAGTTAAATAAAAATGTTTATGCCATGTGCATCCAAACCAATTTTCAATCATTTTCCAAAATGAGTCAGTTGAATGTATTTACCAGTGTAAACTGACGTATTTTCCCAAAAAGATTAAATGCAGGTACTAAGCGAAATTGGCTGGGATTTCTCCTTAGCATCATTAGAAGTCTCGCAAGCTTAAGATGCCTGAAGTCTGTTGAACCATAATATTATTTTTATTTCGATCCATCTGTGGTTAAACTTCCGGATATTGTGACTTGATATTACAATAATAAATTCGGTTGTATCATATTTTAAATTTGCTTCCGCTGTGCATATTGATATTGTGATGTTTGACTATTATGTTGCCAACCACGTCACGATACTCCCCCACCGGGCCCACCGGTGACACGTGGAAATCGGGGTGTGACAGGTTGGTATCAGAGCCAACTCTGAGTGAATTAAACACTAGCCTTTTGTGTTTAATCTCAGTTACACAATTGCACATTTCTAAACCTTCGAGTCTAGACATATAACATAGGACAAATTCCACCTTATTCGGTTTTTGTTTTGTACTTTAGATTTTATATTTGTTTTTGTTATCTCATATTATTATGACAGGATTTGAATATGCCGCCAAGATTTTTCCGAAGGAGAGGAAGAGGCAAGGGGCCAGTCACCGCCCCCAACGACAATGAAGCTGGACCATCGCACGCGCGAGCTCCGTCTACTACCGAGAGTGACGACCCTCGGCAGAACAGGAGAAACCTGTTTGAACCAGCAAGAAGATCAGTATCACACAGCTCTACACCGCCGGTCCAAAACCCGTATGGGCCACAACCGGACTACGAGCCGAACAACCCTCAGCCTTCCTTCATACCATTACAGAGATCCCTGTCTCATCATTCTTTCGGGGATCCAACACCAGTTTTCAGGGGCCGGTTTGACCCGGCCAATTACATTCAAGAACCCTTGGGTTTTAACCCACTGGGGCCAGATGATCACTTCTCTGGGGATAATGTGGACGACATGAACGAGGATACTGATCCCGTCGAACCGGCAAGTGGCACTCCAAACCACCCGATCGAGATCTTCGACGGATCTTCGTTCCACGGATCACCCTATGTTGGTCCGGATAGCTTTCAAGCTATGTTCACTCGGCACGAGTGGTACTATACACCTCCTCACCATTCGTCGCCCCCTCAGCAGCAGCAGCCGCAGCAGCATCATCAAGATTCCTCTGGGGACCCCCGATTTGTGGCAGTTACGCCACCACCTCCGCCACCACCAGTTCAGCCAGCACCTCCTCAACCGCCAAGGCGTAGGAGAACCGGTGCCTGCATGTCGGCACGAGCAGGGGACTTCCATTTCAGTTCCCCACGTCAATCCAGTGGCAGCCACTACCCGCCACATCAGGAGGACCCACAAATGGGTGGACCTTCACAACCAACTGTACCACAGCCACCGCCAATGGGTTTTGACAAACCAATTCCAGCGTATACGGGTACCATGGCGTATAACCCGTTTGAACCACCGACTCATCACAACTATGGTTACGCGGAGGCTGACCCATACATGGTAGCGGCAAACTACAACACCCAAGGACCCTATGGGGATCCATGGGGGGTAGGTTACCCGACTCAGGGATACCAGATACCACCTAGGCCTATTATACGGGCTCAATCGCAACCGCCTAGGTTCTCCCCACCCGAACGTGAAGAAATCCTGCAGAGGCTGGATGAAGTGGAGCGAGGCTTCCACCGTGACCGTAGGGAGAGGCAGACGTTCTTCCAAGGATTAGCAAGTTTGATCAAAGGGAAGAGTAAGAAGGATCATTGAATCCTTCCACTGTTGTTTTTCCTTGTATCCAATAAGCCCCTGCGTGGGCCTGTATTTGTTTAAGCCCCTGCGTGGGTATGTATGTGTGTTTGTTTTGACCCCTGCGTGGGTCTAATTTCCGTTAACCCCTGCGTGGGTATGATGTTTGCTTAAAGTCCCTGCGTGGACTATCATGTCTGTTAAAAGTCCCTGCGTGGACAAGTATGTTGATTGACCCCTACGTGGGAAATTGTTTGTTGAAAAGACCCGTTTAGGGCAGTATGTAATATTTTGAATAAATTAATGGAATGTTTGTTTTATAAATTTCATGTTTGCCATTTTGTGCATAAATAAAGTATAAATGAAATAAATAAATTAAAATCATTCCTTTTAAATTAATCTGCCTATGTAATTATAAATTAAGAATCTTAAAGTGTGAAACCTAGCCTTTTGGTCATTATAAGACCGGGCCAAGATGGTAAGACCTGTTCAAAAGATTCAAATCCAAGTTAACATCTGAAAACATGTTAACACTCCTGGCAGAAGTGATTCGTTAAAATCACACGTCATAGTATATGTATAAGGATTCTTTAGAAGATTCCTAACCCAATTTAATGATCTCTGAATCAAGGGTTAAAATCATCAACTAAGATGATCATATTTTTACCATACATGGTAATACGTGCCTACGGGCCCTACTCATTTCTATATGAGCCAAAAGACAGTGGTAGCTATGACTTCCTGTCAAATAAAGGTAATGAACTAGGTTCAAACCTCAAATGCTTGATTCTCTGAAATCCTAGCATATAACTTATAAATTGTCCTTGTGACTAGGCCTATTGTGCCAGTAATACCTTAAATGTTTGATTCTCTGAAATCATAGATTAAATTAAAAGTGTCCACGTGACTAGGCCTTATGTGCCATAAATAAAACTGTTATTGTTTTATACTTAGGATAAATTATTAAAGAAATCCTAAATGAATATGATTTATAAATTAACCAAATATGGTCTCTGTACCGTGGTTAAAGAATTGCCATAAAAGACAATTCCATAAACTCCCAAATAAACTATTGTCCTTGTTTTCTGCAACAGTTCAGTTTTAAATGGCTAACTCGGATGAGGGTAATAGTCATCCAGTGGAGGTTAATAATGACGCCCGAGTAAATCTAACGGGTGCGGAATTGAAAGCGATCATAGACGGCGCTGTTACACAGGCTTTGGAAAGGCAGTATGAAGAGTACAGTGGGACTCGTAGTATGACCCAATCTACACAGCCTTCAAAGCCACCGCCCAAGAAGGACGACCCGAAGAAAGATAATGATCGACGCTCCTCGAACCACAGTGCTCCATCTCAGCAGGTTATACGTAATCAAGGGCCCCATGACAAGGGTTGCACGTATAAATATTTTGTTTCTTGCAAGCCCCGGGATTTCACTGGGGAGAAGGGAGCCATTGACTGTATGACATGGCTGGATGAGATGGATACGGTTGTAGACATCAGCGGATGTGCTGAGAGAGACGTGGTCAAGTTTGTGTCGCAGTCTTTTAAGGGTGAAGCGTTAGCATGGTGGAGATCTCTGATTGAGGCCACCGGAAAAATCCCATTGTACAATATGTCGTGGGATCAATTTGTTTCCCTTATCAGGGAAAATTACTGCCCTCAACATGAGGTAGAGAAGATAGAGTCCGATTTTCTATCCTTGGTGATGACAAACCTCGACTGTCAAGCTTACCTAACGAGCTTCAACACTATGTCTCGGTTGGTTCCATATTTAGTGACCCCGGAACCAAAGCGAATAGCTCGTTTTATCGGTGGTTTAGCCCCCGAGATCAAGGCAAGCGTGAAAGCTTCTCGGCCAGCTACTTTTAGATCAGTAGCTGACATTTCCTTATCCCTCACTCTGGATGCGGTCAGGCAGAGATCGCTGAGGAATAAGGAGGCTGAGAAGAGAAAGCGTGAAGATGATGGTTCACGTAGATCGAACTAGAAACACCGTGGGAACGGTGATAACAAGAAAGGATCGGAGTCAAGGAGAGAAGGGCATCACTCTGGTGAGAAGCCCAAATGCAAAATTTGCAAGAAGCAGCACTTTGGAAAGTGCAGACTCGAGTCGAACTCTCAGACTCAGTCAAAACCCTTTGCTTGTGGTATTTGCAAGTCCACGGATCACAAAACCTTGGATTGCAAGAAGATAAAAGACGCAACGTGCTACCGTTGCAATGAAAAGGGGCACATTAAGACCAACTACCCGAAATACAACAAGAAGCCTGAAGAGGCCAAGAAGACTAATGCTAGAGTCTTCAGAATGGACGCGAAAGAGGCTGTGCATGACGATAATGTCATAACAGGTACCTTCCTTGTAAATGATGTCTTTGCAAGAGTACTTTTTGATTCAGGCGCAGATAAGTCTTTCGTAGATAACAAGTTTTGTAAATTGTTGAATTTACCTGTCAAAACCTTAAGCGTAAACTATGAGGTAGAGTTAGCAGATGGTACCATAGAAACCGTCTCAACTGTGTTAGATGGATGTGTTATATCCATTAAGAACCATTCTTTTCCTCTATCTCTGCTTCCCTTTAAGTTGGCCGGTTTTGACATAGTTCTGGGTATGGACTGGTTATCTCATAACCAGGCCCAAATTGTCTGTAACAAGAAACAAGTGGTAATAAAGACTCCGTCTGGTGAATCACTTACCATTCGGGGAGATACCCAGTATGGGCTACCTGAGCAAGTGACTATGCTCAAGGCTTCCAAGTGTTTGAAGAAGGGGTGTGTCATCTACATGGCGCAAGTGATTATTGATGAGCCTAAACTAAAGATAGAAGACATCCCTGTCATTTCTGAATACCCAGAAGTGTTTCCTGAAGATCTACCTGGTTTACCACCAGATAGACAAGTGGAATTCAGAATCGATATCATCCCCGGAGCAGCACCAGTTGCTAGAGCACCATACAGATTGGCACCCACAGAAATGAAGGAGTTGAGGATGCAGCTAGATGAATTGCTGGCTAAAGGTTTCATTAGACCTAGTTCATCTCCATGGGGAGCTCCAATCTTGTTTGTCAAGAAGAAGGATGGGTCGATGCGCCTGTGCATCAACTATCGCGAGCTTAATAAAGTCACGATCAAGAATAGGTATCCTTTGCCCAGGATCGACGATTTGTTCGATCAGCTTCAAGGGGCAAGTTACTTCTCGAAGATTGATTTGAGGTCAGGCTACCACCAGTTGAAGGTTAAAGATGAAGACGTGCACAAGACTGCATTTAGGACTCGTTATGGTCACTACGAGTTCCTAGTGATGCCGTTTGGGCTCACTAATGCACCAGCCGCATTCATGGATCTCATGAATCGCGTCTGCAAGCCTTACTTGGATAAATTCGTCATCGTTTTCATCGACGACATTCTCATTTATTCTAAGAACCAAGCTGACCATGAGAAACACCTTAGATGTATTCTCAAACTTCTACATCAGGAGAAGCTCTATGCCAAATTCTCCAAGTGTGAATTTTGGCTACGAGAAGTCCAATTCCTTGGACACGTGGTCAGTGAGCGTGGTATCCAGGTGGATCCCGCTAAGGTTGAAGCCGTAATGAACTGGCAAGAGCCGAAGACGCCTACAGAGATTCGTAGCTTCCTGGGATTGGCAGGATATTACAGGCGTTTCATTGAAAAATTTTCATGGATTGCTGCACCCCTAACCTCCTTAACTAAGAAAAAGGTTAAGTTTGTTTGGGGCCCTAAACAGCAAGAATCCTTTGATATCCTAAAGCAGAAGTTGAGCAACGCCCCAGTACTGACATTGCCAGATGGAATAGAAGATTTTGTGGTCTACTGCGATGCATCGCACACTGGCATGGGGTGTGTGCTTATGCAGAAAGGCAAAGTTATTGCCTACGCTTCAAGACAGTTAAAGGTGCATGAAAAGAATTACACCACCCACGACTTGGAGTTGGGTGCCGTTGTGTTCGCACTAAAGCTTTGTAGGCACTATCTATATGGTGTCAAGTGTGTGATTTATTCTGATCACAAGAGCCTCCAACATCTGTTTAATCAGAAGGAACTAAACATGAGGCAACGCCGTTGGATGGAAACTTTAAATGATTATGATTGTGAAATCAAATACCATCCCGGCAAGGCAAATGTAGTCGCCGATGCCTTGAGTCGGAAGGAGAAGGTGAAACCTATCCGAATCAATGCCAAGCGCATGGAAATAAAGAATAATTTGATTGAAAGGTTGTTGGCTGCACAGAAGGAAGCTGTGTTGGAAGCTAACTACCCTAATGAAAAGTTAGGAGTAACTGAGGAGCAGTTATCTCTTAGCAAGGACGGACTTCTGAAATTGAATGGACGAATATGGGTTCCAATTTATGGAGGACTTCGTGATGTCATCCTCCAAGAAGCCCATAGTTCCAAATACTCCGTTCATCCTGGAGCTGATAAGATGTATCAGGATCTAAAGGCAAATTATTGGTGGATAGGCTTGAAAAAGTCTGTAGCCGCTTATGTAGCAAAATGCTTGACATGTGCACAAGTCAAAGCAGAACATCAGAAACCGTCAGGTTTGCTACAACAGCCTGAACTTCCTACGTGGAAGTGGGAAATGGTGACGATGGATTTCATCACCAAGTTGCCAAAGACAAGGAAAGGCAATGATACAATATGGGTTATAGTTGACAGACTGACTAAGTCAGCTCATTTCTTACCCATCAAGGAGACTTATAGCTCCGACATGTTAGCCCAGTTATACGTTGATAAGATTGTAGCCTTACATGGCATACCTGTGGCTATTATCTCTGATAGAGATACTAGGTACACGTCGCATTTTTGGAAGAGTTTCCAACAATCTTTGGGCACACGTTTGAACTTTAGTACGGCTTACCATCCCCAGACAGACGGTCAGAGTGAGCGTACTATTCAAACGTTGGAAGACATGCTACGTGCATGTGCGATCGATTTGGGTGGTAGTTGGGATAAGAACCTACCATTAATCGAATTCTCCTACAACAATAGCTACCATACCAGCATTAAGGCTGCGCCTTTCGAGGCATTATACGGTAGAAAGTGTAGATCGCCTATTTGTTGGGCGGAAGTTGGAGATGTCCAATTGTCAGGACCAGAGATAGTGTTCGAAACAACGGACAAGATTGTCCAGATTTGAGACCGTCTCAAAGCTGCCCGGGATAGGCAGAAGAGTTACGCTGATCCTAAGCGTAAAGATTTTCACTTCGAAGTAGGTGACAAAGTCCTACTTAAAGTGTCACCCTGGAAGGGAGTGATAAGGTTTGGTAAGAAAGGCAAGCTAAGCCCGAGATACATAGGACCTTTCGAGGTTATCGAACGTGTCGGGTCAGTTGCCTATAAGTTAAACTTACCAGAAGAGCTCAGTGGAATTCACAATGTGTTCCACATCTGCAATCTGAAAAAGTGTTTCGCTGACGAATCACTGATTATACCACACACAGATGTGCATATAGACGAGAGCTTGAAATTTGTGGAAAAACCTATGTCGATTGAAGATCGACAGGTAAAGAAGCTTCGAAGAAAGCATGTGCCTATTGTGAAGGTCAAATGGGATGCCCGTAGAGGTCCCGAATACACGTGGGAAGTTGAATCCACGATGAAAGAAAAGTACCCTTATTTGTTTCAGTAAATCTCGGGTCGAGATTTATTTTAAGGGGGTGAGGATGTAACACCTCGAAAATTCGTGTTAAATAAAATAATGACACGTGTCATGTATGACAACAAACGTTGTAAACCCGGATTTAATAAAGATGTTTTGGCAGGATTTAAAAGTGGCGTCATGTTAATTTTTACCTCTGAACGACCTCGTTTATAAATCCCAAGACCCAAGTTTTCATATATTAAACATCTATTATGTCTTAAATCCAGAAATGGGTTGACAATAATGAATTGGAAAGGCATGATAGGATCCCACGAAGAAAAGAATGGTAAACCTCCAATTTCGGTACTTTCTTTTGGACTCAAAGCAAACAAACCAAAGTGGTAGGGTATGATACTGTATAAGGCACAATTGGAAGGTCCCTAGATGATAATTAAGGCCCCAAAATCGGATAAAGAGGTTGCCCCTTCGAAACATCAAAGAACAAGCAAGTTTTGGTCCCTGATGGCTGCTTGCGCACCGCAACAACATAAGCCTTACGGTGCGCAAGCAGTGCCCAGCAAACAGAAAACCTGCTGCAGCCGGTTTTGCGCAATTCTGACCGATCTCTCTGGTATTTCTCACTATTGGGCGACCCCTAAAATGTTCCTAGACCCCAGGGACACTTGTGGGACAATTGTGGTCACTTGTAGCCTTAGTTGTCAACATCTTATGGTGATTACAACTAGTATATAAGGCCTTCAAGTTTACAAACATTCCTCACAACTTCTCCTGCATTATTGGATCATTTCTGGAGCTATCAAGCAGCCTCAAGTGATCAAAATTCGTGCATAGGACTCTTGTAAGTCTGCTAACCTTCTCTAATTAATTTTAGCTTAGTTATTTAGCTAAAAGTCAAACCGTCGTAATTACGGTTTGACTTCGAGATTAGTCAACAATGGCTCAGTCATATCTCGAATCAAAAGTAGTTATAGGTTGGTATTTATGTGGGTAATAAACCCTTAAAAGGGTTCCCCCTGATCACCACTCTAAACAGGTCAAAAGTCGGGTCAAACTTACTAAGAAAAAAGTCAACAGGATACTTAAAATACAATTTATGCATAATTAGCAATGTAGATCATATACAACCTGTTTGATCATTGTTATAACTTAGTAATAAGGGTAAGAACATGTTCAACCCGACAGTTTCCTGTAAATACCCGGTTCGGAACCGAAAGTCACATAGTTTGACTTTCACTTTGACTTTCAGTTCTGACCCGTTTAGGCATGTGTTAGAAATGCCTCAGAGCTTTAATTGGACTAGGTTACATGTTAGAACAACCCTCTGTGATTATACACCTTGGTTCATTAGTTATCCAATTAATATGCATGTTTCCGTTAATTGCTCATATGTTGACCGTTATGCCCTTATTACCTTAAAACGTGATTTATGAAAAAGTAAAAGTGTAGAAACCTTAGTTACTGATATATAAACTTGTATGTAAAGTTTGACATCAGTTTGACTTGTAGATTAAGAGTTATGCTCATTATCGCAAAATGAATGCTTTATGTTAATAAAACGGCGTAATTAGCGTATAGCCTAGTTAAGCCTACTTTTCGGTATCAAACTTAATACCCCCTGATGTAATATATTATTTTGAGATTTTTAAATATTTTTAATAAATTTTAGGCTGAGCATAACTAGTAGTCGTAGGCTTAATCCGGTAATTGTCGATTTTGCCCTTACGGGCCATAAAATGAGTTTTACCTATCTAAACGACTCCAAACCTTTTGCTACTGATCACATATGATAAATAAATTATTTTAAGCCTTCTGGAAATATAAAAATATCAGATTTAAGTATCGAAACCGGAAATGGCCTTTAATCGCCTTATTTAGCGTTTTTAACGCATAGTATGTTTTAAAATCATATTAAACATAACCGGGTTGATACCTACTGATATTTTAGGCAAATTAGAATATTTTAACAGTAAGCAAAGGTTGATTAACTCAGACTCCGGTTTTGAGCTTTTCGGCTTATGTGAAATTACCAAAATGCCCCTGCGGTGCATAGTTTGGTTAAAAATGATAAATTTCATATACATACTTTAACCTACTGATATAACTTAGCAAATTGAGTATATTTGCTGATTACATCAGACCTGTAACTCAGATTGTTACTTAAACTCTTTTATAAACTTTTAAATGACCAAACTACCCCTACGGGGCCTAGTTTGTGTTTAAACACGTTTCGGGCATAATGAAAGACATCTTACTGATGTCACAACATATTTGAGGCATAATTAACTTAGGAAACCTGTATATAGCTCTCATGAATACCCGTCACGCTTATTACGCGTACGGTTCGGTTTATGTAACAAGTTTACATAAATTAGCCGAAACGGGTCAAACCTTAACGGTTTTATCTCAAAATCCAGAATGTGAATAATAAACCCATATTAAACAAGTCTTCAAACTTGTCGGGTCTAAATCACATTCTATCCGGTCTTCGCTTAATCGTGCGTACGAGCCGTATCTTTGAAACTAGCCGGTCTAAGCTTAAGCTTAATTAAAGACCCGTTAGGATTCTAATAGGTTATTATAAAACCTTCGTTCCAGATTAGGAGGACCAGTAAAAGCTACGTGCATTTTGCTTATTGTGATTTATACATTGCTCAGGTAAATACTTTTAACTTATTTTCCCTATACGGGCTTGGGTTACGGTATATAGCATACCGCTTGATCGGGCATCAAATCTCCACCGTTAGGTGGGTAGTTGAATAATTTGATCGGCTCGTTTAAACAGTCCTGTTACTTAAAGCCTTTTGGGGGTTAATGACCATGTCCCGGATATCCTTGGCATCATTTTACGAAATGGCCACGACTTAAGTACGGGGTGTAGGCGTACACCCGTCAGTACACAAAAGTATATTGTGGTGTGTCTATTGATCTTTAACCCGGACAAGATCCGGGCTACTGAACGCACAAGGAACATGTAATTCGTTCACAAGATTATAATATTAAATAATTCTCCCAAGTTAAATAAAAATGTTTATGCCATGTGCATCCAAACCAATTTTCAATCATTTTCCAAAATGAGTCAGTTGAATGTATTTACCAGTGTAAACTGACGTATTTTCCCAAAAAGATTAAATGCAGGTACTAAGCGAAATTGGCTGGGATTTCTCCTTAGCATCATTAGAAGTCTCGCAAGCTTAAGATGCCTGAAGTCTGTTGAACCATAATATTATTTTTATTTCGATCCATCTGTGGTTAAACTTCCGGATATTGTGACTTGATATTACAATAATAAATTCGGTTGTATCATATTTTAAATTTGCTTCCGCTGTGCATATTGATATTGTGTTGTTCGACTATTATGTTGCCAACCACGTCACGATACTCCCCCACCAGGCCAACCGGTGACACGTGGAAATCGGGGTGTGACATTAAGGGTTTATAAACCACATGTAAAAGCCCTTAGTCTTGTGTTGTGTTTCCATGTAACTCGACCCATGACCACTCCAGCTTCCCAGACAGCAAGTTCCAGTCAGTATGCACCTAAAGACCTGCAAGGCATGTAACAACGAATCAACAACAAAGTTGAGCGAGTTCACAGTTGGGTGTTCGCTTTAAGTTGTTTACGAAAACATAGTTTGTGTTTAGTTGGCTTACTTGCCGTGGGGTTTACCCCATAGTTGCAAATATGATTAACCAGTTTACCCTGTTTTCCAAACATATCCATAGTTGGTGGGGGCTTCCCATGTGAATTACCAGTTTACCCTATTTCCCAAACATATCCATAGTTGGCAGGGGCTTCCCATGTGAATTACCAGACCGTACCATATCGACTACTACGAAAATAAGTTGTGCCCTAAGTCAATGTCTATCAGCATTGACCCTTTGCCTTTAGTCCATTAGTACATGCCCGTTCGAACGACACGGTGTGAGGTTTGTTAAACCTAATAGCGCTATTAACTAATGACCCGCTCGCCATCGGCCTCGGCGATTAAGTCGATATAAAATGAGGGACTTCATGATAGAGTTTTGGTCCAGTATGTTTAATCTTGTTGTCCTACCCAAGGAGGACGAACGTACGTATCCTACCCAAGGAGAATACGCGAGGTTTAATCTTGGCATCCTACCCATGGAGGATGGCCGTACATATCCTACCCAAGGAGAATATGTAGTTTCCGTTTTAGTTCTTTAACCCATTCCCAACCCTTGGGAATCCCATGCCTTGTAGAAAGTGTGAACTCACCTCGGTTTGCTCGGTATGCTTAATTACTTGTGCACAATTAATTCAATCAAAGCCTATAGTTTGCACGTACACACAATCAGTTGACATTCACCAAGTTCGACTAACAGTCAAGATCATCACGTACATGCAAATAACAATTAACACATAGCATTTATCAGTTATACAAGCTCATGCAACCATGCTTTACAATTATCAGTTACTTGTACTATCCTTATCAGTTAACATAGTCTTCACTAACCTAGTTAACTACTAACAGAATTAACCGAGTTACTGTGCTGGATTAATAACTCGACGAAACATACTTATTTCATCATGAACCCCTTCGGCGAAACCCCCATGTTTCGTCGTAATCCCCATCGACGAAACTCTCAGGTTTCGTCGACATGTGTTTCGTCGACAAGCAACTGTTACGTCGCGTAACAGTTTCAAACACAGAAAAAACCCTAATTATCTTCATCAATTTCGCCAACTTCATCCATCAATCACTAAATCAGGTTAACTCTTACGGTCACATAATTTACTCGATCAGAATCAATCATTCAATCGTCATTCATTAACCATATCACCACTAATATCAAGTTCATCAATAAACAGACAGATCTAACAACAGAACCACATATTCTAGTTATATTTTACCATGCATACCATACATAACAGTTTACAGAGTCTTCATATAATTCATATAACCTTAACATAATTATAATCGATGTTCGCATAACAATATACCTAAGATTTCATGAAATATTCGAACCCTAATCAACACAATACGGCAAATCCGTCTTCTAACATGATTCTATAACCATAACACATCATCACAATTATCAAGCAATGAAACAAGCAAGTCTAATCGAATAATCATATACTTACCGGTTATGAGATGTGCTAGCCCGGGTTTCGGGAGAGTTAGAGATTGCCGTCGGGTGCAAAAAGGGGAAGGAGAGAGTCTAGGGTTTGGAATTTGATAACTGATTAGCTCTTACGTAACCCTATATTGTTATATATTTGTGTATGAGAATTGGGTCCTTACAGGGCTTCGCAGCGAACTGGGCCGGCGAAACTCCCCGTTTCGTCGAGGTGTTTGTGACGAAACCCTCCCTTGGTTTTCGTCGAGACGGTTTCCGGCGAAACTCTGGGTTTCGTCGAGGTTGTTCGGGGTGCAATATTTTAAGATTTTAACTTCTAAACAGGTTAACAGGTTACCAGTTTAAATCACCAAACATATAACACAATAATCACAATACGTTTTAACATATCACAAACGTGTACGGTTACAAGGCAAACAAGTCGTGTAAACAAACAATTTAAACAATTAACGTGCAATTAATGCGAAGATGGAATCTTGGAAACTCGAGTTGTTACACCCTCACCCCGTACCGGAGAGGACGGGTGTGAACTAATGACCTAGTCATGCCCAGTGTTTTGATTGGAGCACTGGGGAACGGGCAAATCATACATCAGGAGCCGTCTTGTTCAGTATCGAGATATTATCAACATTACTTTCGGATTTGTTAACAAACTGGATTAAACAATTGGTAATTAACGTTTTCATAAAACTGTGAACTCGCCAGCTTTGTCTGATACACTTGTTGCATGCTCGCAGGTCGTTAGATGTCTTGGACTGGAACTTGCTGTCTGGAGTAGCTGGAGTGGTCATGTGTCGGGCTGATTGGATACTCATGATGGGATTGTTTACTTTACACATTTGCTTTGAAACATTTAAACTATGAATTACTTATTGCTTCCGCTGAACTTGTTGGATTTTTATTGTGGTACTTTTCATTAATAATTGGCAATTTCGTTTGAAAACATGTTATGAGTTCAACATGATTAGTGGCTCGTTATTGGTACGTCACACACCTAGCAGGGATTCCGTAGGTGGTATTTTGGGGGTGTGATAGTTTGGTATCAGAGTCACTGGTTATAGTGAACTTGGTTTTAAAACGTTTTTATAAAGCCAGACTATAACCGAACAGCTTCGAACTCGACCATGACACTCGGCACAAGATTGCAAGGTTCGTCTCTCGTTTACTTATTGCATAGCATATTTAGTATACACTTATGTACAATGTTGCATGTGATTGCACACACTTGGCATTTCAGACTGAATTCATGAGTATTTACCTGAGTCATGTGATTGATAGAGTCACAGTGTGATATCTCGTTAGATTTTCGTGGTTTACGTTTGTGGTGTTTTGTCTTATTGCGAGAACTTGAGGAGCCTTATAGCATGAGTTGGGAGGAGCTGAGATAAACATGCAAATCACTTTATTATTGTGGGTGCACACATAATAATAATGTGGGGTGCATGCGAGTCCTGGTGAGATCTAACAAGTGTGAAAGGGATTCCGCTTTGTTATCTGATGTACTTTGTAATCTGTAGAAGTTGTTGTGAGTTTAACTCCTACTTTATCTTGACTCTTGATCTTTCCCCTTCTCTTATATAGAACCATGAGCGGACGAGGTCACGGACGTGGTCACATTGCGATGACCCAGGCTGAGCTGACAAATCTGATTAACACACGTGTGGCTGAGGCTTTGGCAGCCTACCAAGCTGGTACGATATGTGCCAATTACCCTTTATTCTTGTGTTGCGTACACAACTCTTACCCCTGTGTTGTATTTTATTTCGTTCATTAGGTCAGCAAGCGCAACAGAATCAAAACAATCCACCTGCTTGTACGTTCAAGACGTTCATGGATTGTAAGCCACAGACCTTCAGTGGGACTGAAGGGGCTGTAGGACTCCTGCGTTGGTTTGAGAAGGCAGAATCGGTGTTTGCCATGTGTAACTGTCCTGCTGGGGACAGAGTGAAGTATGCTACAGGCACACTCGAGGATGGTGCCCTGACATGGTAGAATGCCCAGGTTCAGATGCTGGGCATTGAGATGGCAAATGCCACTACTTGGGACGATTTTAAGGAGTTGATGAGGGAGGAGTATTGCCCTCGTGATGAGATTCAGAAACTGGAGAATGAGTATTATGATCTGAAGATGGTGGGGTCGGAGATCGAGGCATTCACGAAACGATCTCATGAACTAGCAATTTTGTGCCCTAACCTGTCTCGACCTCCACCTCGACGAATTAAGTTGTATCTCAAGTGCCTAGCACCAGCCGTAAAGGGGTATGTCACTGCTTCAAACCTCAACAATCTACCTCAGATCATCCGTTTAGCACATAAGATTACCGACCAAGAGGTCGAGCGAGGATCGCTACCGCCTCGTGTTTCTGCTACTACCCCTGCTGCTACCGCTACCACACCTGCTAGTGATAACAATCGTAAATGGAACGATACTGATAAAGCGACCAGTGCAAGTCAATCTCAGAAAAGGCCCGACAACAGCAATAACCGTAGTCTCAGTTAGTCGTCCTCAGTTAATCAAGGCCAGGGCAACAGTTCGGGTCAGGGTTCGTATGCGGGGAAACTACCAAAGTGCAATAAGTGCAACTATCACCATCGGGGGTCGTCCACTCGAGTATGTCACAGGTGCAACAAAGTGGGGCATATGGCTAGATATTGTAGGGTTTCACTTCTGAACCAGCAGCAGCAGCACACCCCGCAACAGCAACAGCCACAGCAGCAGGAAAGGCAACAACCCCAGCAAAACCGTGGAAATCGTAAGGGATGCTTTCAATGTGGAGCCGAGGGTCACATCAGGTGAGACTGCCCTCAACTAAATCAGAATGCTGGTGGTAACAACAATGGGAACAATAACAACGGAAACAACAATAATGAGGGCAATGGTGGAAATGGTGCGCACGGGAGGGTGTTCACTATTGGAGCTGGGGAAGCTAGAAATGATGGCAACGTAGTGACTGGTACGTTTTCAGTAAATGATCTATTTGCTTCTGTTTTATTCGACTCTGGTGCCGATTGGAGTTATGTATCCTTGGGGTTCAGTCGTTAGTTAGGGTTAAGTCCTACACCTCTTGCACACAAACACGTAGTAGAACTAGCTGACGGTAAATCGATTGAAGCTTCACATGTCCTCGTTGGGTGTAAGCTTGATCTTATGGGTCAAGTGTTCGACATTGACCTACTCCCTGTTACTCTTGGAAGTTTTGATGTGGTGGTTGGCATGGATTGGTTATCTAAGCATCAGGCGGAAGTTCTCTGTAAAGAGAAAATCGTGCGTATCCCTCTCCCTAGTGGAGAATCTTTATCGGTTCAGGGTTATCGTCTCGCACCAGGAGAGTTGCAGGAGTTGTCAAACCAACTCCAAGAGCTGTTGGATAGAGGTTTTATTCGACCTAGCTCTTCGCCTTGGGGAGCCCCAGTACTGTTTGTGAAGAAGAAGGATGGGTCCTTTCGGATGTGCATAGATTATCGTGAACTCAACAAGGTAACAGTCAAGAACCGTTATCCTTTACCACGTATCGACGATCTGTTTGACCAGCTACAAGGGTCAAGTTTTTATTCCAAGATCGACTTAAGGTCGGGCTGTCATCAGGTATGAGTCCGAGAGAAGGATGTTCCCAGAACGGCTTTTCAGACGCGGTATGGCCACTATGAGTTTTTGGTTATGCCGTTTGGGTTGACTAACGCACCAGCGGTCTTCATGGATCTCATGAACCGTGTGTGCAAACCGTATCTCGACGACTTTGTTATTGTATTTATCGACGACATCTTGATCTACTCCAAGAGCAAGGAAGACCACGAGCGGCATTTACGTCTTATCTTGGAGCTCCTGAGAAAGGAGCAGCTTTACGCGAAGTTCTCGAAGTGTGATTTTTGGATTCGGGAAGTACATTTTCTTGGTCATATTGTTAACGAAAAGGGGATACATGTGGATCCTGCCAAGATCGATGCTATTAGGAATTGGGCGGCACCGAAGAATCCTTCGGAGGTGCGACAATTTCTTGGTCTTGCGGGGTACTATCATCGGTTTATTAAGGATTTCTTGAAGATCACTCAGCCTCTCACCTCATTAACATAGAAGAACGTTGTTTATTCTTGGGGAACGAAACAGGAGGATACTTTCCAACTCTTGAAACAGAAACTCTGCAGAGCACCGATTTTGTCTCTACCTGAAGGTACCGAAGATTTCGTGGTATATTGTGATGCTTCTATCCAGGGTCTCGGTTGCGTGTTGATGCAAAGCAAGAAGGTGATAGCATACGCTTCTCGACAGTTGAAGGTGCACGAGAAGAATTATACGACTCACGACTTGGAGTTAGGGGCTGTAATTTTTGCGTTGAAGATTTGGAGGCATTATCTGTACGGTACCAAATGCACTATCTACACCGATCACAGGAGTCTCCAGTATATCTTCGACCAGAAGGAATTGAATATGCGGCAACGTCGTTGGATAGAACTTTTGAACGATTACGAGTGTGCCATCAAGTATCACCCGGGTAAGGCTAACGTTGTAGCTGATGCACTCAGCCGAAAGGAGACGAAGCCTAAGCGTGTTCATGGTCTGCAGCTTACTATTCACTCTGGTCTACCTGATCAGATTCGTTCAGCTCAGATTGAGGCATTGAAAGAAGACAACATCAAGGCTGAATATTTACGAGGCATGGAAAAGCGACTTGTGGAGAGATCTGATGGCATTCATTATTTTATAGAGCGAGTATGGGTTTCTTTGTATGGTAATCTTCGAGAGCTTGTGATGGACGAAGCGCACAAGTCTCGGTATTCTGTTCACCCGGGCTCAGATAAAATGTATCAGGATCTCATAGTTATGTATTGGTGGCCAAAGATGAAGGCTCACATAGAGACGTACGTGAGTAAGTGTTTGACTTGTGCTAAAGTCAAAGTGGAGTATTAGAAACCATCATGCCTACTTCAGTAACCAGAGATACCCACGTGGAAATGGGAGCAGATTGCTATGGATTTCGTCACAGGTTTACCGAGAACTCAAGCCGGAAACGATACTATTTGGGTGATCGTTGATCATCTCACGAAGTCAGCGCATTTTCTAGAAATCAAGGAAACGGATAAGTTCTCGCAGCTTGTAGCGGTTTATTTTAAGGAAGTGGTTTCTAGGCACGGGGTGCCAACTTCCATCATCTCAGATCGAGATCCGCGTTTCATTTCTGATTTATGGCAGTCGATGCATAAATCGTTCGGTTCACGTCTTGATATGAGTACTGCTTATCACCCACAGACGGATGGTCAGAGTGAGCGAACCATCCAGACACTTGAAGATATGCTGCGTGCATGTGTGATCGATTTTGGCAAGGGCTGGGAGAGACATTTACCGTTGATAGAGTTCTCCTATAACAACAGCTACCACACTAGTATTCAGGCAGCTCCGTTTGAAGCATTGTATGGGCGAAAATGCCGTTCTCCTCTCTGTTGGGCTGAGGTGGGTGACAGCCAGATCACGTGTCCTGAACTGTACTTGAAACTTCAGAAAAGATTGTCCAGATCAGAAACCGTATGGCGGCGGCGCGTGATCGCCAGAAAAGCTACGCTGACAAGCGTAGGAAACCGTTGGAGTTCTCTGTAGGTGATCGTGTTATGTTGAAAGTTTCGCCGTGGAAGGGTGTTGTACGCTTTGGGAAGCGCGGCAAGCTCAATCCGCGTTACGTTGGGCCATTTAAAATATTGGAACGGATCGGTAAAGTGGCTTACAAGCTTGGGTTACCAGCTGAGTTGGGGAATGTTCACGATGTCTTTCATGTTTCGCAATTAAAGAAGTGCTTGTCTGATGAAACACTGATTGTGCCGTTTCAAGAGCTCAAGATTGACGACAAGTTACAGTTTGTCGAAGAACCTATCGAGATCATGGACCGGGAGGTCAAGGTGCGTAAACATAGTCGTATCCCGATTGTGAGAGTTCGTTGGAACTCAAGACGCGGACCGGGGTTCACGTGGGAGCGCGAGGATAAGATGAAGCTCAAGTATCCTCAACTTTTTCCTGATAGCCAATCTAATTCTGGTGAAACTGGTGAATTTCGGGACGAAATTCCTCTTTAAGTTGGGGATGATGTGGCACCCGAGGAAAATCTGCAGCAATCTTAAGTTATCACTTCACCCCTTTGTGCTTACTTGTCAAATTTTGGGACGAAATTTGTTTCAAGTTGGGGATGATGTGACAACCCGAACTTTCAAGGTCAGTGTCGTGTGGTTTCGTGATTGTAACTCTTCCAAATTCCTTCATCCCACGTCTTTGCTTTATTAATTTTTCCGCTAAACGTTTTATTATGATAAAATGGTTGAGTATAATTGTTCTATTATATTAAACGTTTTATTTTTATGTAGTTGGGTCAGCTTGGGTCGCGACACACAAAGTAGGCCACTCATGGTTTGGGCCGTGACAATTGTAGTCCAACTAGGATCATTTGAGCCCAACCCACCTTAGGTTATGTATACATATGGATCTAGGAGCCAGGAATACGTATTTGTTAGTTTTGTTTTGAAATCATAAAAGATAACAAAAGGAAACCCTAGTGCACCCTACCCTACGAATCATTCTGGTAAGTATAATATTAAGGATTTTAATCTTGTTTAGCTATGATTGGTTGCATGAAAAGTGGCATTGATGTGTATGTATGCATGTTTACGTAGTGGTTCTTTGTTGAATAAAGGCTTAGGTTTTGGCTCAAGCCTTGGTACGATGACATGTGGTAATTATGTGATAATCTAGTATTGTTTTCTTTTATGTGGATTATTGATAGTTTCTAGAATATCAACAAGTTATATTAGGGGTTTCAATGATGAATACTAGGGTGCATGATAGTGTGAATCCTTGATTGGGATTGGCATGTTAATCTGATGGGGTTTTGATTTCTGATGGGGTTTTGATTATGTGCATGAGTATTAGGGTTGGTTATTAAAGTCTAGTAATGAATCGATGATGTTGGGTGATAGGTTCATACATAGAAATTGTTATGTGATTGTAGAATAGAAAGTTCACCATGATGATATGAACAAACTGTTGTGCGATTAGATAAGCATGTGAAACAAGAATTAACTATTGGTTTCAAGGTTACTTGATATTGATTATGCATTCAGGATTAATCTGAATATTGATGACTTAGGGTTGCTTATGCATGATTTATTAAGTGTATGGATCACATGGTATAACTTCTGGATTGATGTATGGAAACTTGTTAGAATGTGATGGACGTTATTGTAAGGGTGATGATATTTGGCAACAATTTGATTTAAATGATAATGCCGTAACTATGTTGTTGATTGAGGGTGAAATAATAAAGGATTATTGTTGTCATGACTACACACTAACATCCAGATTACATAAGTCCTGTATAAAACAATACTTGGGTTGGAACAATTGCCATTTTAGGCTGCACAGTTTATAACGGGTGTCTATTGGGCCGAACGAGTAGGTGGGCCGCACACCTTTCAGTGGGTCACACAAGGGAGGTGTGCCACACAGTTTAGACAGATCGCTCATTTGAATCGGGCCGCACCCCGTGTGGGCCTAACCAGGCAGCCGGGCTATGCACTAGGCCAAGTTGATTGGGCCATGCCTATTCATGGAAACTGGGTCGCCCACTCTATTTGAAACCGCACACTTGAATTGTGATTATGTGATGCCGAATGTGATGTATTAGATATGTAATGACTCACGTGTTAAATAAGAAACATCTAAATACATTATGATTAATACACGATTCCTAGGTGCTACGTGTTATGTAATTGTGTATGTGACAATACTTGAATACGAGCCTAATGTTAAATGGAATCAATAATAGGGCGTGGTTGGTCTTAATAACTAAGACAAGTGAAACACTCTACCGAGCAAACCAAGGTGAGTTCACTACTCTTGAGCATGCGTCCCGGTGGTTGGGACAGTCAGTGGGTATCCCGGGGAGGGATAAGTCTTTTGGGTAAAACAGGAATGTTTGATAATAATCTCACCCTATCACTCTTAAGTCCCATCTTTTTGTTACCGGAGAGGTAACGGGGTATTAGTTGGTAGCGCTACTTAGGTTTGGCACCCTCACCCCGTACCGAAGAGGACGGGTGTGAACTAATGACCCAGTCATGCCCAGTGTTTTGATAGGAGCACTGGGAACGGGCAAAACATACATCAGGAGCCGTCTTGTTCAGTATCGAGATATTATCAACATTACTTTTGGATTTGTTAACAAACTGGATTAAACACTTGGTAATTAACGTTTTTGTAAAACTGTGAACTCGCCAGCTTTGTCTGATACACTTGTTGCATGCTCGCAGGTCGTTAGATGTCTTGGCCTGGAACTTGCTGTCTGGAGTAGCTCGAGTGGTCATGTGTCGGGCTGATTGGATACTCATGATGGGATTGTTTACTTTACACATTTGCTTTGAAACATTTAAACTATGAATTACTTATTGGTTCCGCTGAACTTGTTGGATTTTTATTGTGGTACTTTTCATTAATAATTGGCAATTTCGTTTAAAAACATGTTATGAGTTCAACATGATTAGTGGCTCGTTATTGGTACGTCAGACGCCTAGCAGGGATTCCGTAGGTGGTATTTTGGGGGTGTGACATCGAACGTTTCATCTGGGGATTGGCACCTCAGATTCTGAGCATGGTGACAGCATCAAAGCCTCCAACAATTACCGATGCTATTGACTTAAGTGTGGCGCTCACTGAAGAAGCGGTTAGATTGGGAAAATTTTCAATCTCTGAGAAGAAGAAGGAGACTCATGTAGAGTCGACAGGTGATAACAAAAGAAAGTTTACCAATTTCAAGAAAGGTACTCGGGTTAATAACAACAACAATGCCAATAAGGGAAGAGGGTACATGGGTACCCTACCTAAGTGCGACAATTGCCGGCGTCATCATATTGGGCGATGTAGGTATGGAAAATGTGATAACTGTGGCAAAGTGGGGCATGCCAAGGAGACGTGTTGGCATGGTGCTGGACGTGGAAATGGAGGTCAAGATGGTAATGGAAATCGCGGGGGAAACAACAAAAACGACTATCAGGGCGGAAATGGTGATGATAAAGGACGTGGTCAAGGTTGTTTTAACTGCGGTGATGTGGGGCAGTTTAGGAAGGATTGCCCTAAAAAGAATCAGGCACGTGGAAGAGTGTTCAACATCGGAGCTAGGGAAGCATGCTAGGATCCAAACATGCTTACTGGTACGTTCCTTATTAATCAACGTTATGCATCTGTGTTGTTTGATACTGGGGCCGATTTCAGCTTCGCATCTCTAGACTTTTAAGAACACGCTTGGTTTAGTTGCTAGTAAGATAGATGTCCAGTATTCGATAGAATTGGCTAACAGGAAGTCAGTAAAGATGAATGAAGTAGTTAGAGGTTGTGTTATAGAGCTTGGAGATATCCTTGTGGCAAGGGAGTATCCTGAGGTCTTCCCCGAAGACTTGCCAGGATTACCTCCTCAACGACAAGTCGAATTCTACATTGACTTGGTTCCAGACGCCACGCCTATAGCTAAGGCACCTTATCGACTTGCGCCTTTAGAGATGCAAGAGTTATCCACGCAGCTTCATGAGTTACTAAACAAAGAATTCATAAGGTCGAGCTTCTCGCCTTGGGAGCTCCAGTGTTGTTCGTCAAAAATTTGTTTTTAAACATACGCTAATGTTGTGTTTTATACATGGTACACAAAACAGTTACACACAGAATACAAAACTTTGAGGGTTTAGGAAACATGCACTTAGGACCTTCGGGAACTTATGTCGAAGTTCATTAAAGGTTATCACATAAGAAACACGTCTATTAACTCGGGCTTGTCGTGTATGCTATTTTAGCTAACCGAACGGGTAAAGTACTTAAATTTCTTTTATTGAAATTCCCACTTTTGCATCTAGCGAGTAGATTTTTACATCTCTACTCCTCTTGATGGTCGTTGTATCACGACAATTTTCTTCATTAGAGCGAACACTCATTTGCTTCGGTTCTTGATCATTTCATATGTTACACATGCATCGTTTGTTACGCATGTGGCTTCCCTTCGAATGATCGTTTTCGTCAAAGTTTCAAATATTATTTCGCTATATCCAGTTATTGCCTTGTGACTCGGATAATCTGCATTATTGTAAGTGTTGACTCCTTGATATCGAGTCAACAAAACCTTCTTGAAATTTCTTTTCCTTTGAGTTACATACATGGTTTATCTTTGTAACATTGCTGAAATTTCCTTGTCGATACGTGTAATTATTGTCGGATTGCGCCGAAACCAAGTTCAATTGCTTGAACTTGTCCATTCCACATATTTAATTCAAGGAACCATATGATGTATTGAAAGCATCATATTCAAATTCATTTTAACAAGTGTTTCATTTGTTCCGAGTCATAGTAGACTTGTTCGGTCTACGACTCCATTAAATCGTTTGTTGATTTCGACACCTTGTGGTGATGCTTTCACTAAATTGAAGCTTGCGCTAATCTCATTTACACATCTCATACGCGGATTTAATTGTTTATTTATTGACTCGCTCTAAATCCGCTCTAATTTATCATGTTAAAGTAGTCTTAACGCAATTGTGTGTTAAGACAATGGTACATAAATTCATTCTATATTCTAGTGTACCTCCTAACGGTTCTTTCATTATCGATCGAACGCCTTGTGATATTTATTGCTTTTTTCGTCTTCTATCGAAAACGGTAGTTCTTCGATGTTCCATATTCAATTGAAAATCCTATGATGTCGTTTGAATCAAATTTTCAGATTTGCTTCATTACACTTTCATTTTATTTCAAACACGGTGAACTTGTTCGGTCACCGCTATCATTGAATTATTTCATTCACTACGACACATTATGGCGTCGGTACAAACTTGTAGCTTGTGCTAATCATGGTCAACCGTTTCATACGAAACTACGTATACTTTTCGTTTGACTCGTCATTTAAACACTCTTATGCAACTACGAATTAAGACGATGATACACCAGGTTAGGTTGTATTCCATTCGGTGCATTCTCGCAATTCAATAATGTCAGCACACTAATTTTATTCGTTTATTTGTTTGAAAGTTGACGGATCATTTTCATGTTACTATTACATTTGAGCTTGTTGATTCTAAGTTCATCTAGTGGATGTTATTGTTTCTAGAACTCACTTGCATATTGTGAACGATCGTTCGGAGTTCTATTGGTCGAAACTCCTCTTTTGTTGAACCTCTGGTAACTAAGTCACACTAGTTATTACGTCTGTACTTTGACATTAAATTCCGAATCACATACCTTTTAACCGTTGGGTTCTTAATGTTGTAATATGTCCTTGGATTCACCTGATTCGAATAAGTCTTGATTCGGTTTCGTGGTTATTCACTTTGGTATTATTCATACCCATCTACGCATAACGTAACCCTAAGGAGTTAACGTAGTCTAAATTTCGAGGACGAAATTTTCTTAACGGGGGGAGAATGTGACAATTGTCAAATTTTCATGTATTCGTACAATAATTAAACAGTAATTAGTGCTTTAATGATTATGCTGATTTAGATTAATGACATGAATGCTTTCTTATTTTTATCACATACATACAAGTGCATCACATATTGCATGATTTCATATCATTATTGCATGCAACACTCTATGCTTCAAATGATGCACGAAACAAAGTTAGCACAGTTTTCAGACAAATCAGAAATACTGACGGGAGTTCAGTACTTAGACAGACATGGTATTGAGACACAGAATGAGCCAGAAACCAAGTGTTACACTAGTATAGTGTGTAGGAAAGTAAGGATCATGAAACTGCCTTCCTAGTGATAGTTTAAGTGCCGGAAAGTGCCTAAAACTCACATAAACTACAGAATTCAGCAAAATTCAGCATTTAAACAACTAAATATTATGCATAATTGTGGTTTAATGGTCCAGAATACTTCCCTAAGTGTCGGGAATCAAAACTGTCACAAAAGGTAACATAAAGCACACAAAACTGTGTAGTTTAGCACCCTAACAAACCAATAACCAACCGAACAACCGGACACTACCCGAAACACCAAATTTTCACTAGAAACATTGTTTTATCATTTCCGAGCTAGTTATGGTCCCCAAACATCATAACACCTCTTATAACAACATAATAACTAAATACACAAACTAGACACTTAGATTTCAACCAAATAACTTAACTTATCATTTCAACTTAACCAAACACCCCCCCCCCCCCCCCTCATATTCACGGTCACACAAGGGTGGCCCACACATGATTTTCTTTGCATATTTTAATAGACATGTCTTATACTTTGGTGAACACATTAACCAAAAGAGTAAGAATTGTTGGAAGTTTATTTATTTTACCCACAAGTGCATTTCCTTTCATTTCTTCATAACTCACCAACACAAAAACTCTCTCTCCCTCCTCCTCCATTCACGGCCGTGAGGCACCACCCCCATCACCATCATCTTCACTTCATATTCATCCATTCTCAAGTTATACAAAGGTGTAAGGAGCTTGATTAAAAAGCTAGGAGCCATTGGAAGGTGAAGGACCTCTCTCAAGTGCTTTTATCCACCTAATTTATCATCTTCATCAACTTGTGTTCATCCCTAGCCTTGTGCTAGTAGTAAGATCTGTAACATCCGTAAAAAACGGACTTCCGAGATCCGACCCGGATTTGTAAAATCGGACCTTTATCAATAAGATAAAAATAAGGATTTTTAATATATATTTTATTTATTTATTTATTTAATCGTCACGTATCGCATTGGATTAAAACTGAATGAAAAACGTTAACTTTATAAGAAACTTAGTTAGTTTGGTTAGATTTATATAAGGGAAGCTTTAACGAAGTTAAATTGGTTAGTTAAATAACGATTACAAGTTAAGGGGTTGTTTTCGTAACTAATGCAAACTATAAAAGTAAAACAAATCAACTAACTAGGTTAGTAAACCCAGCTAAGTCAGTTAGTTATCTTAATAGGGAGTTAACTAACCAGGTTAGCAAACTCAGTTACCTTCGTTAGTTATTTGTTTAAGAACATAGTTAACTAGGTTAGGTTCTTTGCTAGTGTTATATGATATCAACACTAACTAAGTTAGTGTAATAAGTTAATGGAGTTAGTAGTTTATATCAACTTGAGGGACCAGATTGTTATTTCTGAAACCTTTTAATAGCTAATAAAAAAGGGCCTTACCCAGGACTTGAACCCAAGACCATTCGATCAACAAGCCACACATAGACCAGCTGGACTGCATAATCATCTGGTTAAAAGTCTTCATTCGAATTCTCTTTATATTGATATTTAGCTGAAGCTTTTAATTAAAATAAAACAACGAACAGGACCGCTGGAGAAGGGGATCGAACCTGGCAACCCATGTTTCGACATACAACAACAAAACCACTCCACCACTTATCCTTTTTGTGTTAGAATTATGTGCTCCTTATCTTTATACGTAACCTGAACGCAGCTATTACTTTTCCTTCTTCTTCACAGCGCGACCTAGCTACCAAAAACACCTGACCCGACCCAATAAACACCCAAAAATGTAACGGTTGGGCTTCCTAGTGTCCCTAATGATGCGTAATTATGGAGATTAACGTTTTATGCAACTCAAACGTCCAATAAACATCAAAAACTAAGTTGATTGACTTTAATCATAATCACCATTAACAAGCATCATGAACTCTTCTGGATTCTATGAAAAATCGTAAAATTAGGCTCTAAAACTCATACCAATTGTTCTCTTGATCAAACCATGCAAAACCTCACTGAAATTTCTTCATTTCATCAATCACATCTCGCGAATTTAATCGAAGAACAATCTAGGGTTCGTATCTTCCATTGACGATATCTCCTTCAATTCTCAACATTTTCAGGTGATTCCAAAGCCTAACTTGCTTAATTTTTCGTTCTCTACAAAAGCCCTCTATCAATTTCAGTGATAGAAGGCTAATTTATCCGAATTTAATTTTAGTTGAAATTAGGGTTCTTCATGCATAGAATTTGGAGCTTTTAGATTTATACTTGTGTTTTGATGAAATTGAAAGTATAATATTGTTATACATTATACTAGTGTATTGTGTGTAAATTTTGGGAATTTTTAAATATCAATTGGAATTTTGGTGAATTATTTATGTTTTAATCACTAGATAAATCAAATAAAAATGCAAGATAATTTTAAATAAATTTAATAAATATTCCTATTGGGTATTTCAGAGTATATCAACACTAGGGAATGTAAATATAATTATTCCTAATTTTTTTTTGGGAATTCATGAATATAATTTGGATTTATACATGTTTTAATTGTTCAAAAATACAAGTTTATCACAAATAAATTCTATATATATAATTTACTGATTTCTATAGATTTATTTATTTATATTGGGACTTTTATATGGTCTTTTCATAATTTTAAATAATTATCTTATTAAAGGATTTATGGAATTGCTAAATAAATAAAACATCCTTTATAAAAGTTATTGTTTTAAATTAATATATGTGATAATCATGAAGTCTAAATTATTAATTTGTTATGCTAATTTATTTGCATTTGAAGCATTTATGGAATATAATAACGTAATGAATTGATGTTATTATTAATCATGACAATTTGTACAAAATACCGATTTTTATATTATTTTGAAAACTCATATAAGTCCCCAAGTAGGAGAACCCAATTTCCTAAAATTTATATACTGTCCATTTGTTTAGGATTTCGGTTATTCATTTTAGGGTGATTATCATTTTAGATATAATCTAGTTCTTGCCGTGCGGTAATTCTCGTGGAACGTTTCTTCGCAACCTGTGAGTAATTTCTTCCATTTCCCCTTTTTAATCTTTTACAAATTTTGGGGTGCATCACGTTACACTTTTCGATTTACTTAACATGCTATGATCAAGTGTTATTATGTGAACGTCTTATGTGAATTCTATTAATCTATATGCTATCTGATGTCAAGTCTATTGCATGCTATTGTGTCTAGTGGATCCACAGCTGACTAGGTTCCCCACGGCCATGGGTTGTAGCCTAGTATCGCCAACGGTATTAGACTCGCTCCTCGGGGCTTGAGCCTAATGCACGCTATTATCAGGAGTCTATTTATTTTGGTTATTTGTGTTGTTATTTGATTGTGTATTCTTGTTTGGTAAACTTGGATTTATGGATATGTTGACTACATTTATGATATGAGACCATTTACACACTAACCTTGAGGTGCATGTTAAAATTTTTTTTTTTTAAAAAGAAATAAATATGAAACTGTTTTCTATAAAAAGGAGGAAATTATTCACCAACATTTTGTTGACCCAAAAATATATTTTTCTAACGTGGTGCAGGTTTTCAAAGTTGATGATCAAGTAATGTGGACACGTAGCATGGGTCTTAGGAAATTAAATTGAAATCATTTGATATGTAGTTTTTAAACAATGTATGATTAACTTTGATTATTAAATATTACGTGACAATTTAAATGGACGTACTTTAAATATCGTAACAATGATTAGTTGTCAAGAGCTATGGGCAATCATCATGCCCCAGACCTTTCCGATGCGGGTCGGGGTGTGACAAGATCCTTCTAATCTCATTTTACTTCTTGTTAAGTTGGTTAAAAGATGATATAAATAACTAATCATGAAGAACACTAAAGATCAAGAACATAATCTTTAACATAAGACTAAAAATCATCATGAACTATGTTGTTTAAGTGTTTATATGCTTCTTGATTGATTGTGTTTATGATGTTAAACATCATATGAAACTTGCTAGATTGTGATTGAACACATGATCTAGCAAGTGAGAGGATGATTATGTGATAAATCAAGATGATCATCCTAATATGTAAACATGAACTTGAAAGAATAAGTTTTTTTCTTGAATGATGATGATCAAAGTATAATATAAATCATGTAAGTGAATGATTTCAAGAATGATTTTCTCAAGAAACTAAGTTAAATTACAAGATTTACTTAACCATGCTTTTTAAAGAAATTAATCACATTTTTAGTGATTAATCAAGTGTAGAAACATGTTAATGACAAGAAGAATTCAAAAAGAAATATTTTTAGAAAATCATTATACAAGTTGTAAAGATCTAAAATCTTCAAGAATGATGTTTTTAAACAAATAACCACACTTTAAAGGGTAACTAAGCTACTAAACACCATACTAAGTTACTACAAATTTTTATAAATTTTCCAAGTTCATGAAGTAGTGTAAGTGGCTTGATTTTGGCACTTGGTAAGTGTTGTATGAATTGTTGATGATTTGTGATGATTTTAAAAGAAAATGATATGCTTTGAAAGCATGGAAACCTCCATTTTTAAGGGGAAACTAAGGCAAATTTTTTCTTCAAATCAAACCCTTAGAAAAATATTTTTAAACAAGTGTTAACAAGTATATTTTAACCATGATTTTTCATACAAAATTTGCCATAATTTTTGTTACAAAAACTACAAATATTGGAGGTTGGTTTTTGATAAATAAAAATGACTAAATATGTATTTAGGAGAATATATATATTTAGATGTCGCCATGTGTGTGATTACTTGTATATTATGTGTATTAGTTATATTATTTTAGGAATTGAAATAATATAACTCACCAAAATACCAAGAATTATAACACAAAATATTACCAAAATCGCAAGAGAAATAAATATATAGTTTATACCCAAAATTGGAGAAACCAAACAAGGAACATAAACTACAAAATATTCTGGAATTAAATTCATAAGTATATTTTGATAAACGGTATTTTGGAAACCAAGAGGACAAAAATATGATTTCTACAAGTGTTACAAAAATATATCATATTTTTGTCAAGAAGAAAATATATTATTTTTGAGTGAGGAAAAATATATATTTTCTTGAACAATTAGAAAATATAATATTTTTGGAGAAAATATATATTTTCCTAAACAAATTTAGAATATATTATTTTTGGAGAGAAAACGGATTTATATATATTTTCTAAGTTAATCTTGAAAATATATTATTTTAGAGATTTATATGAAAATATAATTATTTTTGCCAAGGAAGAAGTATAGATAATTTTCTATAAATGATTTCTTAAAATATATATATTTTAAGAATATATATTGGTGAATTTTTATCATAAATATTATTCCGAAAAATTACCATACAATACAAAAAGTAACTAAACGTTGCATTTAACAAAAACCGTCACCGCCATACGACGCACCCCCCCCCACTAGCGTCCTCTGACCACCACCATACGTTCCCCATAACAGTCACTTCCAACTACCCTTGATTTGGCGCCGATTCTGGTATCATCATATTTAACAAAAGCGGTCACCGCCATACGGCGCACCCACCACCAGCGCCCTCTCACCACCGCCATACGTTTCCTGTAACAGTATCACTTACATCCATCCTTGATTTGGCGTCGATTCCCGTATCATCATAAATCACGATCTTCAAATTTATGATCAAGAAGATCGAAGAACAGAAGAACAATGATGTGTCATTCATCGAATTGGAAGACGGATATTCGGTTGAATCAATTTAAGGGATGAAACTATCTTTTCATCACACCACATTTTAAGTTTTGAATATTGAATCGAATAGATCATTGACAAATATTGATTGATAATTGGATGAGAGAAGTAGGAATCAAAGACATCCTTTTATTTTGCGAAAGTTTGTAATACATATTCCGAACACACACAACTGTGTGTCGATCCGAAATCGGAAACGGTGAATGGAGTTGGATTTTTATTTCAAACAAATTGAAACCTGGAACATCATCTTTATGGTCCTCAAGGTTATGTTTTGATTCCTTTAATCATTTGATATATTTGAAATAATTGCTTTTCCGCACTGAATCGATTATCAACAATTGCTTTTTTTTTTGTTTCGCTAGATCTGGATGTTGATTTCTACCGGTTGAATTTGCCCCGTGTGGATGTTGATCATAAGGATGATTACGGTAGCGAAAACAGTTCGCTTAGTGAATCGTGTAAGTTATGATCACACGGTGAATCGTGTTTCAATTATGATCGTGAGTTTGAAGGAGAGGCGGTGAGTGATTATCAAGTGTTTAAACACGGTCATATGAAGCTTTTTAAATGTTATGTTTATATGAAGTCACAGTGCCACAATCGCAAGGGGAGTTTCTTGATTCTGCGGTTCTGTTACCGAAAAAAGTTGAAGAGACAACGTCGTCTGATGGTAAGAGGAAGAAAACCGGGAAGAGTTATTTTGATGTCGGCGAGTGTGGTGATTGTGGAGATGAGTTATTTTGAAAAGAAGCAACATGAAGGTTTCTGATCCCTACTTCGATATCCAACAAATTTTCCGGGTCGAATTGGAAGAAACGGTTTGATGAGGAAGTTTCAGGTGAAACCGAACTTTTTAGCAATGTCTTGAGCGAGGAATGGAGGCCAGGCGTATGGATCGGTAAATTGGATGATTTGTGCTTCGATTTCATGAAGTAATATATGCCACTTCAAGTATGGGTTTGTGATCTTTGATTCCATGAATCTTTTGTGAGATTTGTTGTCTTAATCTTGGTGGTATGATGACGCCTAAAAACGTAATAGGTTAGTACAGATCCAAGTTTGCATACATACCTGCCATTTTTGCTTAGCTTATATCAACATGTTCTTTTATGGGTTGCTTATTTTTGTATGGGTTCTAATGTAATCCCTAAATTGCATTAGATGAATATGGGTCTTTATATTGCATCAAACGTGATCCTTGAAACATGTTGCTTAAAACGCGTAGTGGTAAAAAAGAGCATAAGCATGACACTGTAGTGTTATTTAGCAAAACTTCTTTGTTGTTGTTTTAAAGGTTGATATTGAGTTTGATTTTGTTTTAAAGGTTTTTAAATTTGATGAGTAAGAAGAAGCAAGTTTTCTATAATGCAAACTGTTATTAACCGTTTTGTTGTTTTGGAGCATGCACTTGTAGAATTGTTGTTATCCTATTTGATTTGTACGCATTAGAATTTCTAAATTTGTCATATGGTGATACTAAAGCGAATTATAATTAACATCCCGCCGCAACGCGCGGGTTGGCGTCAACTCGTTTAATACAAGAATTAAGTATAAGAATACTTAATAAATACAATAAAATACGTATTCTTGTATGTATAGGCACCCACCGGAATACGCCACCAATACTTGGCAAAATAGACAAGGTTAAGAATACATGTATAAGTATACCCATCCTTGGGGAAAATATTCTTGAAGGATTATAAAACAAACAAGTTAAAATATATTATTTTAACAAATATTCCAATAATTAATAAATATGATTTAAGTTAAAATATTTATTATTTTAACAAATAATTATATACTTTGGAATAATATTTATGACACAAAGAAGTGTAACTCAAAGATACTAAATAAGACTAAAAGTCAAGGCACGATCCATCCGTCTAATAAACCATAGCACATGTGTAGGTAGTCGTGCGACCAAGTAAGAGCTTTGAGTTACTGGATCGAAGAACGCAAGAATGTGAGTTCATGTCCCCCTTTTCTTTTAACTGTTTTCAGTTTTATAACTTCGGGGGTGAAATACATGTTACAAATGTTTCGATGATTACAAATGGTATGGTTAACTAAGGAATGAACTGTTAGATCATGTGAATGGGTAAGCGATTAACTTAAGACCATTAATCCTTGTTTAAGGATTGAGGGGCATGAGTGATAGATCTATTGGGTGTTGCGAGCCCCGCCCATGAGCCCGTGGGTTGGACCATGTGGCGACTATGTCGTTCCCGCCGGATGGCCCGGTACGAAATACGCATAAAAGGATTGAGCCTTCCTACACCGTTGCACACATATTAATGGCCTTGCAAAGCATTAATTGATCTGTTTCGTTGTTGCTTTCATATCGGTTTACAAATACATACATTCATATGGAAGTTTTACAAGGTTATTCGTGCACACATACAAAACACATGAACTCGCTCAACTTTTGTTGATGTTTTCAAACTACATGTGTTTCAAGAAATTGATTATGGATCTGGCGGGCGTTCAAGATTTCAAGTTGTGTCTTCAATAAACGATGTCATCCAGTGTTAGAGGGTTTAAATCGTGTATTATATTTTTGATGGGATACATGGTTTAAAGCCTCGTTTTCATTAGTGTCTTTTGTGAAGTCCAGTATGGAACTTTAAACTTTGGTTGTTGTGTATTTTAAAACTTGAAGTCTTGGTTTGTTGGTAAACAAGGTTGGTTGTAATATCTTGAAACTTAATTATGGATGAACATCATGGTTTCTATCATATAGTTGTTTGTTATGGTTGAATGCAATGATACTCAGCAAGTCACACGTAATCACGCTTCCGCTAAAGTCAGGGTGTGACAAAAAGGTAGTCAAAAGGGATGGACCTACACATGAAGAAGATAAAAGTTGAAACGACACAGTGACGGGTTTGGGGACAGGTTGGTGAGGCCAAAAGGGATACAAAGAAGCTGAACAAAACCCTATTTCATGGAATCGTAAGGCTGAACAAAAAGCAAGCTAGGGTGGTGGGGAATAAGAAGGAAGACTGGGGTCTAAAACAAGACCGACCAGCTTGACCAATTGGAGGACCAAATGATGTTCCTAGACGAACTAACTGCGCGTGCCATCAAGATATGTGAGAAACAAAGCGAGCTTCCAACTGAAATAAACACGCTTTATACGCGTTACACACAATCTAATGGTGTAGAAAAAAACTAATAGAAGTATCTTTAAACATTCATCGTAAATTTTGTAATATTTATATTAACTATTTATGTGAAAATGTGTTGTGTCTAGAAAAAATGTGTCGTGTCTAGAAAAATTTGCTATTGTTGCTAATAATAGAAGGACGATTTTTGCAATTTACTCTATTTTAAATGTGTTCTGTCTAGAAAAAATTGTCGTTGTTGCTAACAAACCACAAGACTTTATTCAAGATATTATTTAGGGGAATTGGCCTGTAATAATCTCACCTAGACCTTATTGGCCATTAATAATCCCACCTCAGAATATTCCCCCCACCAGTCCCACCTTTCACCTATTTTTACTACAATGGTCCCCCGTTAAAAAAACTTAATGGAGTTAAGTGTTTTTCCAAATTACAAACCGAATTTTTAGCGCTTTTGATCAGAACGATGATACGAGTCAATTGATGTAAAACTTACTTCGAAATAGTGCTCCAAGTGACTTGATTTTGGTTAAAATGAAATTTAAACACCTGAATTGAAGCGACGTTTTTATCGTTTGGAGCACCGTTTCGAGGCAAGTTTTACATCAATGGACTCGTATCATCGTTCTGATCAAAAGCCCTAAAAATTCTGTTTGTAATTTTGATAAAAGCTTAACTCCGTTAAGTTTTTTTAACGGGGGACCATTGTAGGAAAAATAGGTGAAATGTGGGACTGGTGGGGGAATATTTTGATGTGGGATTATTAATGGCCAATAAGGTCTTGGTGGGATTCTTACAGACAAATTTCCCTATTATTTAATATCTAAGTTTAAGTTTGAGAGGGAGAATATGTGAAACACAACATGTGAAGCAGTTGGACATTTTTGACAGGAGGGAAATGTGGAATTGTATTTTCTGATCTCACCAACCTAATTACAGCCTGGCCCTAAATTCCACCTTTAAAGTTAAAAACAAAAACAACACACTTTTTGTTTGAGTCAATAAAGATGTATACGTTTCCACTTTTATTTTCTTTTTACCAAAAACATACATTTATTTATACAAAATTACATCAAGTAAATATATTCTTGTATATAAGTTTTCCTATAAAATTATATCCATGACGAATTCATTTATTTTCGTAACCTTTATCGAATTTTATATAGTAACATAACTCACAGTCACATATAACGTATCAAAGAAAACCCCTCAACTCAAAACTGAAACTTGTTATCTATGCTACTGCAAATTGTTTTAGTGAAATATATTGTAATGATATATCAACATATGTGTAACATTCATATTTATATATTCTTTTATTTCAACATTAGTTTAACTTTATTAAATGGGGTGGTGGTCCATTTACAAAGGCAAAACATTTAATACCTAGGGGGCGTTTGGTTCGCAGAATGTTTTAGAATTAGAATTGGAATTTGTATAGGAATTTGAATTTGAAGGAATTGAATTTGTAATTTAAACATTCTAATTGGAATTGGAAATTGTTGGAATTGGAATCTCAATTCCATTTTTGTTGTGTTTGGTTGTCAAATGAATTGGAATCCATCACACCAGCACCCACAACCCCCGGTTCTGGTCGACACGGTACGGGTGGAAACAATACGGGTCGAAACGGTACGGGCCAAAATGGTTCGCGTCGAAACGGTTCGATTCGAAACGGTTCGATTCGAAACGGTTTGCGACGAAACGGTACGGGTCGAAACGGTTCGATTCAAAACGGTATGGGTCGAAACGGTTAACGGTACGAGTTGAAATGGTGCGGGTCGAAACCGTTCGGGTCGAAACGGTACGGGCCAAAACGGTTCGCGTCGAAACGGTTCGATTCGAAACGGTTTGCGTCGAAACAGTACGGGTCGAAACGGTTCGATTCGAAACGGTACGGATCGAAACGGTTAACGGTACGAGTTGAAATGGTGCGGGTCGAAACCGTTCGGGTCGAAACAGTCGAAGATTCAAATTAATTTACTTTAATTTCTTCACATATAGGAAGGATTTTGAATTCCTTTAGTTTAAGGAATTTGAAGGATTTCATGCTCAATTCCAATTCTAATTACATTGTCAACCAAACACATGAAGATTGGAATTTAAATTCCAATTCCATCAAATTCTATGAACCAAACATCTTAAGATATAGAATTCAAATTCCAATTCCAATTCATTTAAATTCCATTGAATTCCTGCGAATCAAACGCCCTCCTAGGTTGGAAAAGGGGTCTTGGGTTCATGTCCCACGGACCACCAGAAATTAAAAAAAAATTAGCAGTTAAAAAAGTGGTTTATAAAGGAGATTGTATTTAAGTATCATAAAAACCATATGGCTTAATATAAACTTAAGGAATTATCATGTAGAAAAATGTGCTTATCAATTTTTGTTCACAAAACTAAAACCTAAACCCATAATTAAATGGTGAAACGCAATGCAGTTCAAGTAGCTCGACATAATATAATTATCTGCATAACTTGAGCTTAAGCACTTCTACTTTACGTCTTTAGAAAGTCTGGATGTAATACCTAAAAGTATACATCATGTAATTAGTATAACGAAATTATTATACATAAGCACACATAGTTTTACTTGTATCCTCGAGTCAGAACATGAGATTTTAGTTAAACATTATAAAACAATTTAACCAAGATAATAAAATTTCGCCATAGAATCACGGTGGACCAACCATAACCCATCGTAAGACTAAAGTGCTTAGATTTCTTTTATAGAAAGGACCAAAATCGGCATTGATTGAAATTGAGATGGCGAAGTCGACACAAGAATTATAAGACTCTATGTTGGATCGTGATTATGTAGCTTATAACTCAATTGATTAATGTTTGATTAATTGATAGCGGAATATAGTTAAATTATTCTTAATATTGATTGCAACAGCAATTTTAGAACACATAACTACACAAAGTTTTAAAATTGTTGTTGCAATCAATATTAAGAATAATTGTAATGCTAAGTTATATGTGGATTACAATTGAAAATGAGATTGATTCCCAACACGCTGTGATAATTTGCTCTCAAATTACACACAATGATTATACATAGAAAGTTCTATTATACCAAGATCGAATATGAAAGTTCTATATCGGTCTTTGAAACTAGACTTGTACGGTCCTGCTAAAGTGGCAATTGTGTCCTTTAACACATTATCGGCACTGCGATGTATCTACAACAATTTATGACATCATTAGCTGTAACTTCCCAAGTAGCAACGTGTCACACGGTAACTTAGTACTTCAGCAATAACTTTGATTTATACCCTTATCCACGTCAGCGGATGCAAGGGATAAGCCTAAACGGATGAGATAAGGTGTGGGGATAAGCCCTTATACTTATATACACACATATATATAGAGAAAAAGTATATTGTACATTACGGCTTAACGTACTTCACGTACGACAACGCGCGTTATTTGTTCTATAACATGCGTGATTAATATTTTCAATATGCGTGATTATTGTGTTTCAACATGCGTGATTTTGGATTTTTAAGTTATAACGTGCGTGATTTTAAAATGAACGTGCGTAATTACCTGTCGTACGTGATGTACGTTAAGCCGTAATGTACGTTAACCTTCCTCTCTCTATATATATATATAGAAACGAGATCAGGAGAAAACGCTCAAAAGTGTGAGAACGGTGAGAACGCATCCTGGTCCAACACGTGGCGCGCGATATAATTAGGGCGTATATGTTTTTTTGTCATTTTATCTTCTGCTTTTCCAGTTCCGCTTTTCACAATATTGTTTTATTTTTGGGGTTTAAGATTTTTGGCGTTAACCAACTTCAATAATTAATGGCGTTTAATGGTTTCATTGTATTAACATTTTGGCGTTTACGGCGTTTTTCAAATCGTATGCCATTGGAACCCAGGGGGTCAGGAAATCTATCTGAATGGCGTTTTTCAAGACGTTTTAAACAAGATGGCCCATTGTTCTATTATTTTTATATACATTTTGGCGTTTGTGGTATCTTGGCGTTTTACAATTGTAAAATTATATTACAACCACAGGGAAAAAAAATAGAAGCGAAGAAAATAAATTAAAAATCCTAATCGGATCTCTCTTCACAATCTTCACTGTCATCAGTCTTTCTCTTCTTTAATAGTACAAGAACTGTCACCAAATATATGGCGTTTTATGTAAAACTTAACAAACCCATCGGTTTGATTATTTTTGCCTGCTCGTCTGTTGAAGTGGCTTTTTGTGGATGTTTGGGAACATAGATCTATGACGTGTAGGTGGGTTTTTCGCTTTTTCTTCATCTTGATCTTCATCTTTATAATCATCCAACTCTTCAGTGTCATTGATCTCTTCTCCTCATCCAAGCCTTATTCAAGAACAAAGAACACAAAATGACATTCGATTGTCATCAGTATCTTTTTCTTGAAGATTTGTCCATCTCATGCAGCGAAATCTTACTGAGTTACTCCCCTCACCTAACAATCTATTTAGTGAAACTTCACGAAGAACAATACTGAATATCCAAGAAAGCATATTAGCTATCTTTGATTTTTTTTAATTTTTTGGCGTTTTACAGTGAGTGGTATTTAGTAGTATTGGCGTTTGTTTTTTTTTGGTTTGATTAAATGGAAGTTGCTGAGAGGTATTATTTTATAGGATTTCTTTTGGCTACGTAGGTTAGGCGGTGCATTATTATAATAAACTATTCGTCGTTTCAGTTACTGTTTGTAATTATTGTTTTTGATAAGCTATTATCTCTGAAGTCTGTAACACGTCCCGTCTTTCAAGTTTGGCGTTTTAGATTCTAATATAATAAATTTTCCGTCTCTTCATTTTTACTGTTTTGTAGTTACTGTTTCTAGTTACATTTTCAAGTTTGGTTTTTATTTTTTTTTATTTTTTTGGGTTTTTATAATACTTTTCCAAAGTAATTTTATTGTAGTTTTGGGAGTTTTTGGGGCGTTTTACGGCATGATAGCATTTTAACAAGCATTTGGCTGTTTGGCGTTTTTATTATATATGGCGTTTTTATTATATAACAATCAACTGAAAAAGAAAATTAAAAAAAAAAGAATATATAAACAATTGATCTTCCAAATCTTCACTGTCACCAGTCTCTTTCTTCTTTTTTGAATCATCTTAACTGGCTGTTTCGACTTTCGTATGATTCATTTTGTTTTATTTTGTTTTTCAAGTAGTTTTTTTGTCGCCGTTTGGAAGCACAAAGTCTGACATCAGCATCTTTTTCTGAAGATTTGTCCATCTCATACAGCAAAATGTTATTGAGTTTACACCCTTCAGCCAACAATCTTGAATTTTCCAATGAACGATGTTTGATTTTTTAATTTTGGCGTTTTATCGATAAAAAGAACGCCACTAAATAAAAGCACCTTAAACCTCAAAATTTGATCATGCTAAAATCAATAATATTTTGCTGTATGAGATGGACAACATTGTTAATCCTCGGTTAAGAAAGATATTTGATAATATTGTCCACCACATACAGCTAAACTTTATTGACAACAAACCTCAATAATGTTTTTGTATGTTTTGGCGTTATAAATTGGATGGAAGTTAGGATAAAGTTAATAAGATTTTACTAAATGAAATGGAAAATATCCTCACTTAAGGATTTTTGTCCATTACATTGAGTGAAACCTTACAGACAACCAAACTGAATTTCAAATAAACGTTTTGGTTTAGAAGATATTTGATATTTGGGTTTTTTGGCGTTTCTAAGACGAATGGTATATATTAAATATGGCGTTTGGGGTTTTGTGTGTTTTTTTAATTGAAGATCTGAGATGCTGTATATACAGGATTTTTTGGCGGTTTTTTAGGCGGGATTTTATTATAATTAAGTTTGGCGTTTTATATCTAATGGCGTTTTTAGTTAGAATGGTGAGTGCTATTTGTTTGGCGTTTTATTTCATGAGATGGTGTTTTGTGTGGAGAAGTCAAAAGACTTGTTTACCCTTAATGAAGCGCGTCCACGTAATAAAATTGATGTTATTTATGAAAACGTCACCGCGCCAATCTAGTCCATAGATTGTTTTGATTGGACAATTCATAAGCGTTCTCACCGTTCTCACATTTTCCACCGTTTTCTCTAGATCTTGACCCTATATATATATATATATATATAGGGGACAACTAAAATGAAAACCACCTTCAGTTGTAAGAACCGAGAGAACCACTTTCTAGCCACTAGATCAACAAGATGGATGGACATGATTAAAAGTAATTAAAAATAATATTAAATAATTTTTGTCTTATTATATTTTTAATATTTTAATACAAAAATGGTTGTTTAGTAAAATTACTCTTTTTGTCTTTTTGTATTTATTATTTTTATTATTTTTTTATTATTATATTAGTTTTTATTTTTTAAACAAAATTTTTTATTAAAAGCTTTTTAAGTTCAGATTTTTTAATATTTTTACGTTTTTAAGTTTTTACGTTTTACGTTAAAGTTTTTACGTTTTACGTTAAACTTTTTACGTTTTACGCACGTTAAACTTTTTACGTCTTACGTAAACCTTTTTACGTTTTAAGTTAAACTTTTTACGTTTTTACGTTTTACGTTTTATGTTAAACTTTTTACGTTTTACGTTTTTCACGTTAAACTTTTTATGTTTTACGTTAAAAAGTTTACGTTTTATGTTAAAAAGTTTACGGTTTAACTTTTTTTTTTACAAAAACTTTTTTACGCAAAACGAACGCACCCAGAAATCGCAAACTTGGTAGGTGTCTCAGATAGATTGTTATCTTCATCGACTGGGGAAAAAATATAAAAAACCAACAACATCAAAACAAAAGTGTATCTCGAAAAAAAAAAAACGGGGTTTGGCTCAGATTTTCCGATAATCAAAAGGCTGCAAAGTGGGGTTGCAGGTTCAAAAACCTACCCTCCGCTATCCTTGCCGCGCTATCGTCATCAAAATCTAGGTTTTTTTTGCATCATCGCCACCCAACCCAACAGATCAAACCCACATAGTTCACTGATAAAAAATCACCAAAAAATGAAAGAACACAGGCCAAAATTCACCAGAAAATAAAAAATCACCAGAAAATCAAAAGAACAAAGTTCACTGATAAAAAATCAACAGATCAAACCCACAGAGTTCATCAGATTCTTGTTCGTGACACCCGACCACCCGAACCAGACTCGGACCACATCCAATCTTACTTGAACCAAATCTCAATCGAACACACCCAACTATTTTGAACAAATCTGACCCGAAACTGTTGACTCGCTTTCACAAAATCCGAACCCAATCGCACCAAAGCATAAACCGAATATGCAACTTACTCGAACAAGAATCTGATGAATTAGTCGCCGGCCAGATTCAGGCGCCGGAATACCGGCAAACTTACTTGCTCTTCTCTTCCTGCACGTCTGGTCGCCGGCCAGATTCAGGCGCCGGAATACCGGTAAACACCCCAAAAATCCTCATCTTCATGTACAACACACTCCCACTCCCTCTCGACCCCCCCTTCAAGCAAACTCGCCGGACTCCGGCGACGTTTATCGGCGATGTTCCGACCAGACGACACACCCAAACACCCCCCGACCCCACTTCATCTCTCCGTCTCAATTTCCTGCAAAACCGGCGAGTTGTGGTGGTGTCACGGCTTTTCCCCACTAAGATCCACCTTCATCCGACTACAATCACCACTGAAACGACACCCAACTGACCGGAAATCTTCGATTTAGAGAAGAACAGATGGTGGTGAACAACTGGTCTTGTCGCCGGAAAAGGATGGGGTACAAGGCGACGGGATGCGACTGCAGATTAGGTGGGAGGGGGGCATTGGAGAAGATGAATATTGTGGGAGGGGGGGTGTATGTCTCGCTGGTTGGAGATGAAGCAGGGGAGGGATGAGGGTTTTTGGAGAGATAGATGAGAGAATGGCGGTGATGATAGATGAGAGAGGAGAGAAGAGAGATATATTAATAAAGTCAGGTGACTTTAATGAAGAGAGAGGAGAGATTAGGCTTTTAAAGGAAATGACCAAATTACCCTTTATTCTGATTGGTTGAGAGTGGTTCTCGCGGTTCTTACAACTGGGGATGGTTTCTATTTTAGCGGCTCCCTATATATATATATATATATGTATGTATGTATGTATGTATGTATGTATATTTGTGTGTGTGATAAAAAGAGAGAGGGTTGTTGAAGACGTCGAGGGGAAGATGTGAGATGGGGACGAGGCAGGTGGGGGCGGTGTGGACGGGCCAGGACGGGGCTCGACGTCCCTCCGCCGACCCCAACACCCGATAGCCTTATGGTCTTACTTAGTTTAAATGCTTGATCACTTTTTTAGCAAAAAAAAGGTATAATTTTAATTTAACCATATTGACTTCTTCTTTGGTCGTTTTCTCTTACTCAGGACCGACTTAACCTTTTAAGAGGCCTAAAGCGAGTCCTAAAATTTGGTCTTTTTCTATAAGCCGGTTTTTTTTTTGTCTATGACACGTCGGGTTTTCCCTACACGTTCCATTTTACATTGTGATTATGTGAAGATAATTATGTGAATTTTTAATAAACGAGATTTATTTGATAACTGTTGGATTGAATATATGTGTATTATGTGATTGAAAGGTGTAACTATTATTATTATTATAACATTGGTCGCACATTAGAATCCACAACCACACCTTCTAAATTGGTGTATGTGTGCAGCCGCACACTCCCATTTGGTCCCGTACACCTTCCCTTAATTGCACACCCCTTGTTTTGCCTTGGGCCACCGCACTGTGACAACCGGTAATCTATGGCTTATAATAACGCGATTAACAAACGTCTAAGGCGATAATAAATAGTGTTTAAGGCACGAATTAGCTTAATTAGGCCTTTGGAATGCCTATTCGACTTTACAGTACGCGAATGATGATTTGCGGAAAAACTACTGACTGTTAAGCGATAACGAACTGACATCGGACAAAATACTGACAACGCCGACAAATTCGAAGTTTATACATATAACTTATACATATAACTTATACATATGAATGTGGTTTTGCGGAAATAACACGCTTTCGGATGTCACAAAGCGCATACGTGAACAAAAAACGCGACTGCAGGAACGCACCGACAACAAAACGGAAACATCGGACACGCGTATTACCCACAAAACTAAAAGCTTTTGATATATTTATCTCCAATTTCAAATTTTAATGTTCGCGGTTGAAATCGGATCGAGAAACGGATGAAAAACGACAAACAAAGCATTTTACGCGATTTTAACGCAACCGACGAACGGACGCGTCAAACATCAATTATGCCTGGGCACTAGTCAATAATGATAGACATTGACGTGGGGCACTAAACATGACTACAGTTAGTTTCGGTATGGCACGGGTTTAGTAGCTTAAAAAGGTGGGGTAGCTCCTGTTGGTCCCCTTTGGCGCCCCTGTTCGAATGGTGTAACTTTCTTCTCTCGTTGAGACGGGTGTTTGTGAAGTATATAAACATTCAAAGAATAAAAATAGAGACAATGAGAGTGATATATCTTTAATGGTTAATTCTTATTAAACAAAGAAGAAGCGGTCGATCCGAGAATAAACTCGAATCTAAATGTCACCCCCTGGGCCAAACCAGGGGGTAAACTCACAAGAAAAACTCTATATGAAAGAATAATACTTTACAAGACACACATAATTCCTACGAAGGAATTATGTATTTATAGAGATTTCTATGATTCTATCTCAAATGTGATTGGTTGATAGGAAATTGGTTTGTGTGCCCATCCATTATTTAAATGTGGCTTATCTTCATTTTCACCAACTTGCCTTTCTTTTCTGATGAAGTCTTCAACTTTTGAGATATTTATTTTTTGATGAAAAAGCTAAAGATTCCAAAAGGAATCTTTTTCCTTTTTCTGGTGAATGCTTTGCTAAAGATTCCAAAAGGAATCTTTTTCCTTTTCTGGTGTGAATGCAAAAGGAAATATTCCTTTTGTCCTCTTTTTTTTAAGGAAGCCTTTTCGTAGAAAATATGTAATGTGTTAATAAGATTTATTATCTTATTAACACAATTCTTTGACCTTGTATCTTGTATACTCCATAATGTCCCGCTAACATTTTGAAGTCTTGTAACCTTGTCGTGATCTTTAATCAAAGAATTAGAAGCTTGATATTTTTCTTTCTCGGTATTCATATTTAGTGCTTCTGGGACGGTTCGTCGGTCGGTTCGTGTTGACGGAATTAATTCTAAGTACCTTAAACTATTTTTAACAACAAATACAATAAAGTTTTATAACAGCTCCCCATGACATGTTTTATAAAACAGAGTAACTTAACAACTTACGTTTTTAAAACAACACTGTTAAACTGTGAACTCGCCAACTTTTTGTTGACACGCTACTGCATGCTTGCAGATCTATAGGTACAGCTGCGGACGGACGTTGCAAACGGATGGAGTGTGTGTGGTTTGGAAAGTGGTACGTTTTGTACATTTGTTTAAATTGTGGTTTCTAACCGTGATAAGTTTATTTTACATTTCCGCTGGAAACATAAAGTACATTTTTAAAACTTTTAAACTAAACCACCAATTGTATCATTTGGAATAGTTTTACACACTTCGTAAACGGTTCAAAATAATTAGTGGCTGGATCCTGGGCAGTCGCACGCCTCGCGGTAATACTCCGCATGTAGAAATTTTGAGGGTGTCACACACGACTTAAAGGAAAGCTCTAAAGCACGTGGCTATTGTCACGCCTCGCTTTTCGCAGCTTTCCGTTTTTAGAAAGATTGTATCGTAATTCTATTTTCGGAAACTCGTTTCCTTTGTAATCGTATTTCGTTGCAAACTATTGTATATCCGAGACTTTGATCATAATGAAATTGATCTTTTATGTGAAATATACATTGTTGTTACGTGTTTATACGTTGATACATACGTTTATTTGATACATGATTCATAATTCTCATCAACGTAAATTTAACTCGTAAACAATTATCATGTATTCGTGATTCTTAAACAAACACTGGTTGTTTGTTTACAAGACTTAAATCCATGTTCTTTACACTTATTTGATACCTAAAACATATGTTATACATACTTGTTTGCTACATACTTCATAACCACATATTTCCTTTTTTTTTTTGTGTTTAAAACCCATTTTAAGCCTCGGTAACATGTTTGATACACACTAAACATTATGTAGCATCATAATTATATAAAATGCACCTCCAACATACATCTTACATTGTTAAAACAACAAAAAAAAAAAAAGAAGAAAGGCAGCTTGCGGCCGCAAGCTGCAAGGTGGGGTTTGGTTTGTTTTTAATTGCATTCTTCCAGCTAATAATCATTAAATGCTCAACCAACATTAACCCTAATTGCTTCCCTATATAAACCACCCTTTCCCAAACTTTTTACCACTTTTACAAGCTCAAAACACTCTCTAAAACAATCCCAAACTCACCTGAGTTTCAGCAGAAAGTTTCAGCCATTCTAAGTGAGTTTTGACTCACTTCTTCTTCTATTTCTTTCTTTTTTATTCTTCTAAGACACTTGGATAACCTCTAGGAAGATTTTCACAAGTTTTCTTGGGCAAACTAAGGTGAAACCTCACCATTATTGAGGTCCAAAGTGCACTTTATTTTCTGCTTGTTTTTATCGTCTTAAATATTCATGTTTTTTATAGAAACTTGGTGGAATCTTGTACCCACCAAGCTCACAACTTAGTCTATGGTTGTGGGTTTGTGTTGAGGTGATTTCCATCAATGTTTTGAGTTCAAACACTCATTTAAATTCTGTTTATACTTGGTAAAATGAGTTTGTGTTAGTTATTTTCATTCTTGTTATTCATGAACCTCCAAATCATCCTTGTGATGATTTGTGTAGTTGTGAATCCTTGTTATTCATGACCCTTCGAATCACCCTTGTGATGATTTGTGTAGTGGTGAATCGTACAAAGAGGTTAATCCTCCATACTTGACACACTTGATATTCTTGATTGGACTTAGTTTTAGGATGTTATTATTACTATATAAACTATATGTAACTATATAAAACATGGCTGAATTTGTGACGTTAATCAAGTTATGATTATTCGTCATAAACCTAAGCTTACATATCTAAGATTCTAAGATACTTGTTATGATTCCAATGGGCAATTTGGGACCCATGAAACCACTTAATATGGTGTCATAAACGAGCTCTTAGAACTAGATATTATTTTCGTATACATACTTTTGATACTTTAAATTCCAAGTCCGAATCTTCCATTCTTATTCCATAAACTTACACACCATGTTTCCCCATGTAGGGTGACTTGGTGATTCCAACCTCAACAAACAACTCTTCACGAGATTATCAAGTTTGAAGCTTGCAAAACCGTGAGTACACTTGACTCATTTTCGTTTTACACATTTTTGGGTGTAACATGTTAGCTTATTAAAATCACAACACTTAAATATTATCTTTATGCATAAACAATCCAATACATGCATGCATACGTTATACTTGATACGTCTATCTAGGTTAGTTCGTTTTGTGATTGAACTTGTCATTAACTTCGATCAAGCCTACCTTAACATGTATAGCGCTATAGGAGTAACGCACCGCCTGTGAACGTTGGGTTATGTTAAGAATCTTTTACTTGCGTGAACTTTGGTTTGACTTGTTTATCACATGCTAGATTTACGTTAATCTTGAATAACATAGTTTGCCATGTGGATTCGTTCAAACATTTTTATACTTATTCTATATACTTAAACTTGTGTACTCGCCAATATTTTTTTGTGTTGAACTATACTTTTTAACATGTTGCAGGTTGATGATGTTGATTATGATGAAATTTAGTAGGGAAGACACTAGAAACGCATTTTTAAATTACTAGAATTGTTATCTCATTTTTGTTGAACTTGTCGTATTTTGTCTTTTCTATGTTGTAATTTGAATTTCCATGCTGTACTTGACAATTATTATAATGAAATGAAATCGGTTTTGGATTAAACTATTGTCACATAATGTTATGAAGTCTTTGAGCAATCTCGTTCGTCTCACTCCGATGTTTCCGCCATCGGTTGGGGTGTGACAGATTGGTATCAGAGCCATAACTATAGGGAATTGGGTAGAACTGCAATGTTCGACCTAGTCTATTGTAGATACCATACTTTTTACCATTCTTGTTACTTGTTTAAAATGCTATTTCTTCCTATTTGCTTCTTTCTACTTCTTTTGTCTTAATATTTACAATATGTCTTTCCTAAGACATTTACACAATACACTTTTGAAGTCTTGAAGACACCTGTAATACAAACGAGACGAGTTCACTAAAATAGGTGTGAAACCCATAATTTGGTGAACGACTCTCACTCCGCTTATTCTATTCTGCACGAAATTACGCCATCAAGTTAGGAGTGAAATCCACATCTTGATGGTAAATTTCCAATTCAAATTCTATGACCCTCGTCAAAGTATCGAAATTAAATTTTTACCCGACGAGTACCAACCACACTTAGGGTACGAAATCGTCAAGTTATGGGTGAAACCTGCATCTTGTCGATTAAGTCCCATTCCTCGATTTTCAATCCCGCCAAAGTTTCGATTGTTTCAATCGATTAGGGACGTGTAGTAACTGGAAGGGTAAGATACCGTTAATCGCTTCTCGACGAGAGTATCTTACCTATAGGCCAAAGCACGTTTCCCTAATTTGAAAGGACTTTCGATTCACTTTAGAATAGTCGATGTTTCTAAACCTGAAACAATCCAGTGTTTTATTGAGCCTCTCTTTTATGTTATCTCAATTTATATGTGATTTTATACTTGTTACCTCATTCATTTCAAAACCATTGTGTTATGCCTTGTGAATACTTGTTGAACAAACTAAATTTATAATAATTCTCATGAACAAACTAAATTTATACTCTTTTATGCAATCATACGTGTTATGCCTTGTGAATACTTGTTGAATACATGCACTTTATGTGAATTATACGTGCTACATGAATACTTACATGCTTATACGTGCAAACCTTATTTTGAATTATGATTAAGTCTCATCCTTTCCTTCTCTTTCGATTCTTAGATGCCTCCGTACAGTTTATCCCACAAGGCCAAGAAGACCAAGTCTGGATCCAAACCTAATTCGAAGAAGGGTTCCAACTCCAACTCCGACTCGATGTCCAAGAAAGATTGCATGAAGTTTATGGCCAAGCAAAGGGCCAAGATCATACCCGACATCGTTAGCAAGATCCAACCCAACCCTGACTCACCCCATGCCTCCGTCGACTCAAAGGTGGAAACACCTAGGGCGACGTTCCTGTTTAAACAGTTTATGGCTTGTAAACCCCTTGAGTTCACTCGCAAAGATGGTGCCACCGCCCTGCTGAACTGGTTCGATGCTATCGAACTAACCTTCTTGCAAAGCGGTTGTCCTGACAACCTGTGAACCCTAAATGATACAAGGGTATTCTGTTCGAGAGCTCTCGAATGGTGGCCCTCTGAGCGTAATACGCGAGGAAACGTTGTCGTCCATGCCCTACCTCGGGCTGAATTGAAGAAATTAATGAAAAATGAGTTTTGTCCTCCCCACGAGCTTCAAAAACTAGAAAACGAATTCTGGAATATGAAACAAGTCGGGAACGACAACGCTGGTTTGACAGCGCGCTTCAAACAGCTCAGTGCCCTTTGCCCTGGTCAAGTCGAACCTGTCGACAAGGCTATTGCCAAATACATTCATTGCCTCCCACCTACCATGATGAATCACGTTGTGTCCGCTTCCCCCAAAACCCTCAAAGATGTATTCCATTTAGCAGCCGAACTCAATAACAATTGTGTTCTTCATGGAACCTCTGACAAGGTTTAATCGAAGAATGCTCACCAAGCTACCACCGACACCACCAACATTGAAACCTCCTCCCCACCAACCAAGAAAAACAAGAACAAGAAGCGGAAGGCTTCTAGTCAAAACTGTGCGGTAGTCACTCCGTAAAACCCCAAACCTTTGCAATCTATTCCTGCTACACCCATCACTGAGCCTCAATGCAAAGCTTACACTTGGACTCAACCCAAGTGTAGCACCTTCCTTTACCATCATCCAGCCTATGCTCCATGTCATTTGTGCACTAATTGCAATCGGTATGGACACTTTGCTCCGCAATGCCATAAACCTGCTATTTCCCAAAACCAAGCTGTCGTAACCCAGAACCCTGCACCCAATCAGGCTCAACCACAAGTCGTTACTGTTCGTGCGTGTTTCAAGTGTGGTGATCCGAATCACCTTGCTAATGCCTGTACTCAACGCAACAACAACAATCAGCAGCAGCAGCAGCAACAGCAACCTCAACAAGCTCGAGGCAGAGCTTTTGTTATCACCGTCGCTCAGGCGCAGAATGCTAATGACGTCATAACTGGTACGTTTCTCGTCAACCCTGTCTATGCTTCTTGTCTATTTGATACTGGCGCAAAAAAGAGTTTTGTATCTATTGAATTCGAACCTATGCTTAAGTGTAAACGCTCTAAGTTACCAAGATCATTCGCTGTCGAAGTCACAAATGGTAAATCAGTCACTGTCGATTCCGTCCTTTCTAAGTGTTTTTTGAATCTCAACGATCATACGTTTTTTATTGACCTCATACCTATGCAAATGGGTAGTTTTGATGTTATAGTAGGTATGGACTGGCTTACACGAGTTCGTGCTGAAGTTGTTTGTTCCAACAAGTTCATTCGCCTTCCTCTTCCTAACGGTGATTCGTTGCACGTCTATGGCAAGAAACCTTCTAAAGGTCTCAAGCTTTTGTCGTGTACTCAAGCGAACAAACACTTGGGTAAAGGTTCCTTCGCCTTTCTTGCCCACGTTGTGGAAAAGAAGGATAAGGGCTCGAGAGTGAGTGATGTTCCTATCATTTGTAATTTTCCCGATGTGTATCCTGATGATCTTCCTGGTCCGCCTCCTGCTCATTCTGTCGACTTTCTTATTGATTTAGTGCCTGTCGCTAAGTCTCCGTATCATTTAGCACCCTTGGAAATGCAAGTGCTATCGAGCCAACTTCAAGAGCTTCTTGATAAAGGCTTTATATGACCTAGTACTTCACCCTGGGGCGCTCCCGTTCTATTTGTCAAGAAGAAAGATGGATCATTTCGAATGTGTATTGACTATCGTGAGCTCAACAAGCTTACTGTCAAAAACTGATATCCTCTTCCTCGTATTGACAATCTCTTCGATCAACTACAAGGCATGACTTGCTTTTCCAAGATTGACCTCCGTTCTGGTTATCATCAACTTTGAGTCCTCGAAGAAGATATACCCAAAACCGCCTTTCGAACGCGTTATGGTCATTATGAGTTCGTGGTCATGCCCTTTGGTTTGGCCAACGCACCTGCAGTTTTCATGGATTTGATGAACCGCGTGTGCAAAGCTTATTAGACCGTTTCGTGATCGCCTTCATCGACGATATTATTATCTATTCCAAGACTCAAGAAGAACACGAGCGACACTTACGTCTTATCCTTCAGCTTCTACGCGCTGAACGTCTTTTTTCCAAATTTTCCAAGTGTGAATTTTGGTTAAAAGAAGTTCAATTCCATGGTAATACCTTCAACGAACTTGGTATTCATATTGACCCTTCAAAGATTGAAGCTGTGAAGAACTGGATTGCTCCCAAGTCTCCATCTGAAATTCATTCATTTCTTGGTCTAGCTGGTTTCTATCATCGTTTCATTTCCAACTTCTCAAAAATCGTCATTCCTCTTACCTCCTTGACTCAAAAAGATAAACCTTTTGTTTGGGGTCCTGAACAAGAGGAGTCTTTCCAAACGCTCAAGGACATGCTTTGCAATGCTCCTATCCTTGCTCTTCCCAATGGTAATGATGACTTCGTCGTGTATTGCGATGCTTCAAACCTTGGTCTTGGTTGTGTCCTTATGCAACGAGACAAGGTTATCGCTTACTCGTCGAGGCAACTCAAAATACATGAGAAGAACTACACTACTCACGACCTTGAACTTGGTGCAGTTGTTTTTGCCTTGAAGATATGGCGACACTACCTTTATGGTACTAAGTGTGTGGTCTTCACCGACCATAAGAGACTTCAACATATCTTAAACCAAAAGGAACTGAACATGCATCAACGTCGCTGGGTAGAGTTATTAAACGACTACGACTGTGAAATTTGCTACCATCCAGGTAAGGCGAATGTAGTGGCCGACGAACTTAGTCGTAAGACTCATGTCAAGGGTATTCGTTGTCTCCAACTCGTCAACGATCTTCAAAACCGCATTCGTGAAGCTCAATACGTGTCCGTTAACGATAATAACCTCTACAACAAGATGCAATGTGGTGCTGAAGAGAGTCTTGTGTCTAAATCTAATGGTATTTTATATCATCTCGATCGCATCTGGATCCCTAATCGTGATAACCTTCGAGATTTTCTGATGAAGGAAGCTCACAAATTGAGGTATTCTATTCATCTTGGTGCTGATAAGATGTACCATGATATGTGTACGTCCTATCGGTGGCCTGGAATGAAGAAAGATATCGCCACCTTCGTTTCGAAATGCCTCACTTGTTCAAAGGTTAAAGCTGAGCATCGACGTCCCTCTGGCTTGCTCTAACAACCAGAAATTCCTGTCTGGAAATGGGAGAGCATTCCAATGGACTTTATCACTAAACTTCCTCGTACGTGTCGCAACCCCCATCCCCTATCTGTCCCGGGAACGAGCGGTCGCGAGATCAGTTTTGGTGGTATCGGTGTTTATCATTTTGGCAGTGAAAATTACATCAGGACCGTAGTTAGGAAATATTTTATCAGAGTAAATACCACACTTTATATAAATATATTGGGATAAAACCCAAGTTTTATTACAAACTGTTTTATAGGGATAAACCCCCATTTTATTGAAATAAAACATCTTCTTTTATTTAGGTAACTTTTATAGCCACTTTTTCCAAGCCTTCAGTGCTGTCCAGCTGGCTTCTAATTGGCTTTCACATTTTGTTACCTGAAACGCGTTTAAAAACATTTTGTCAGTGGGAAATACTGGTGAGTGAATCCCAGTTTAATCAAGAAGAGTTTTATCTTTTAACAGTATTGAGAGCTATTACAATATTTATTTCTACACAATTACTCATTCAGTATTGTCAATCCTGACTGGTGGGTCATATTACACATTGGCTAACTCTTTGTCCAATGGTAACGTGTTCCACATTTTGTATACAAAACCCCAAAATACCGGCAGTAATTGAAGAACTACAAAGACTCAATTACTGCTTAATCGCATTGTAAATTATTTAAGGTTTTGTAAAAACAGTTTACAAAAAGGAGATTACTCACATTGCTGACTTAGGGTTTCCTTTAAGGATTTCTTGATGATTATCTATTAATTACACAAATGTACATGTGTTAGTATAATAACCCAATATTTACATTAGTAATACCCTCCCCGAGACGACATTCCAATGACTACGTCGGGCAGAACGACGACAGCCATTACGGAACCCTGGATCAATCGGGCAGCGTATCTAATACGTAACCGGGGTTATAATACTTACAACGGGGCAGAACTTCATTAATTTAGGGGGTATTATGCCCGAAAATTATGCCTACTATGCAGAAATTTTGAGAGAGAAAGAGATTTGAGCGATTGAAAACTGAAGGCCGAAGGTCTCTATTTATAGGTAACCTTTCGGCTTCCCTCGCGGCCCGCGTAAGACGTAGCCAAGGGCTACGCGGCCCGCGTAGTAGGGGTGTAGGGCTTAGCTTCGTCGTTTCAACAAACTAGCTTCTCCGGGTGGCCTGCCACGTGGTGGGCTAGGGTTTCGTCTGGTGGCACAAGGTCGCGGCCCGTGTAGGAAGTAGCCAAAGGCTACGCGCCCCGCGACAACCCTTTAAAATTTGTTTTTATTTTATTTTTGCAAAATTAAAGGTATTTTAGGCTCGGTTTTCACATACGGGGTACATATTGAGAAATATAAGGGTATTTTAATTATATTAGGGGTGTCGGAATATTTTTGGAGGGTTGTTATATCCTCCCCACCTTATTTTAGAGCTCGTCCTCGAGATCTACTGGAACAGGTGCGGATATTTTCTTTGCATTTCTGATTCAAGCTCCCATGTGTATTCTGGTCCTCTTTTGGAGTCCGATTTCACTTTGACCAGAACTAATCTTTTGTGCTTGAGGTTCTTAATTTTCCTGTCTTCGATCTGTAGAGGCTTCTCTACAAACTTAAGTTGTTCCTTTACCTCTATATCCTTAAGAGGCCCTACGAGTGATTTATCTGCTAAGCATTTTCTGAGATTAGATACATGAAATACATCATGTATTCCTGCCATTTCCTCTGGCAGTTGTAGCTAATAGGCTACAGGTCCTATTCTTCTAATAATCTCAAAAGGTCCAACATACCGGGACTTAGCTTTCCCCTTTTGATGAATCTTACCACTCCTTTCCAAGGAGAGACTTTCAATAACACTTTATCTCCTACCTGAAATTCCAATGGTTTTCGTCTGTTATCGGCATAACTTTTTTGTCGATCACGTGCTGCTTTCAGTTGTTCTTTGACTTGAATGATTTTGTCTGTTTTTTCTTGTACTATCTCAAGTCCAGATAGTTGCTTTTCTCCAATTTCTGCCCAACAGACTGGAGTTCAGCATTTTCGTCCATAAAGTGCTTCGAATGGTGCAGCATTGATACTTGTGTGATAACTGTTATTATAATAAAATTCTATCAATGGTAAGTGATCGTCCCAATTACCTCCAAAATCAATTACACAAGCTCTAAGCACGTCCTCCATTGTCTGAATTGTCCTTTCGCTTTGTCCGTCCGTTTGAGGATGATAAGCGGTGCTTAGATTCAACTTGGTTCCCATTGCTTTTTGGAAACTTGTCAAAAAATGAGAGGTAAAACGACTATCTCTGTCAGAAACAATTGATAGAGGAATTCCATGTAATGAAACTATTTCATTTACATATAATTTAGCTAATTGTTCCATACTGAAAGTTTCTTTCATTGGTAGAAAATGAGCTGACTTGGTTAGCCTGTCTACAATTACCCAGATTGTATCATTACCTTTTCTTGTTTTGGGTAATTTAGTAACAAAATCCATTGTTATCAATTCCCATTTCCATACAGGCATTTCTAATTGTTGCAACAGACCTGAGGGTTTCTGATGTTCAACTTTGACTTGTGAACAGGTTAAACACTTTGCAACATAAGCTGCTATATCCTTTTTCATTCCTATTCACCAGAAATTCTTTCTTAAATCCTGATATATCTTATTACTTCCAGGATGCATCGTATACTTAGACTTATAGGCTTCTTCTAATATACGGTGGCGTAGGTTTCCTAATTTAGGTATCCACATTCTTTTCTTATGGAATCTCCAAATTCCATCTGTTCCTTGTTCTAATTCTTTAATCATTCCTTTCAATTTTTCAGTATCATCCTTGATTACTGATTCTTGTGCTTTCCTAATTTGTCATTTAAATCTACTTGCAGATTTAGGTTGAGTGAACGTACTCTTTTTGGTTTTTCATGATACTTTCGACTTAAAGCATCAGCTTCTACATTTGCCTTTCCTGCATGGTACTGGATATTACAATCATAATCACTAAGTATCTCCATCCAGCGTCTTTGTCTCATATTCAACTCCTTTTGTCCGAAAACATACCTTAAACTCTTATGGTCGGTGAAAATGGTAAACTTACTACCGTAAAGGTAATGTATCCAAATTTTAAGGGCAAAAATTATAGCTCCTAATTCTAAATCATGGGTTGAATAATTCTCTTCATGATTCTTAAGTTGTCTAGAGGCGTAAGCTATAACCTTTTGACGTTGCATTAACACACATCCATAACCTAACTTAGAAGCGTCACAATAGACTACAAAGTCTTCAGTTCCTTCTGGTAACGCTAGTATGGGTGTATGGGTTAATCTTTGCTTAAGAATTCTAAAGGCTTCTTCTTGTTTTGGTCCCCATTCAAACTTAACAGATTTACAGGTTAGCTTAGTTAAGGGAATGGCTATTCTAGAAAAATCCCGAATAAATCTTCTATAATAACCGGCCAATCCTAAGAAACTTCTAACCTCGGTTGGTGACTCAGGGGTTTTCCACTTGGTAATCGCCTCGATCTTGGTGGGATCTACATGAATTCCTTCGTGATTGACTAAATGTCCAAGAAATTGTACCTGTTCTAACCAAAACTCACACTTCGAAAACTTAGCATAACGCTTTTCTTTTCTCAATAAACTTAGAAGTGCGTGCAAATGCTTTGCATGTTCCTCTTTACTTTTGGAATAAATAAGAATATCATCTATAAAGACAATTATGAATTATCCAAATATGGCTTACATATTCGGTTCATCATGTCCATAAATGCAGCTGGGGCATTGGTTAAACCAAATGGCATGACAGTAAATTCATAATGGCCATACCTTGTTCTAAAAGCGGTTTTAGGAATGTCCTCTTCCTGTACCTTTAATTGATGATATCCTGATCGTAAATCGATTTTAGAGAAAAATCGTGCTCCTTGCAACTGGTCGAACAGATCATCGATTCTTGGTAATGGGTACCGATACTTAATCGTGACTTTGTTCAATTCACGGTAGTCAATGCACATACGCATTGATCCGTCCTTATTTTTAACGAATAAAATCGGTGCTCCCCATGGAGATGAGCTTGGCTGTATGAATCCCTTTTCCAATAATTCATCTAATTGTTTCTTCAGTTCCTGCATTTCTGCGGGTGCAAAACGGTAAGGTGCTTTGGCAATTGGTGTTGTTCCTGGTACCAAATGGATTCTGAATTACACTTCTCTGTCTGGAGGTTGTCCTGGTAATTCTTCTGGGAATACATCTGAAAACTGGGATACTACTGGAATATCCTTTAATTCTTTTTCTTTAGTGTTAATGATTATGGAAATCAAATACACTAAGGATCCTTTTCTTATATAACTTGTTGTTTTCATTCCCGAGATGAATTTTGTGGATCTAGAGGTTTTATTTCCTTTAATTGTGATCTTTTCACCCCTTGGTGAATTTACTTGGATTGACTTTTGATCACATAAAATACTAGCTTTATTGGCTATTAACCAATCCATTCCTAATACAACATCAAATCCTGCCAGGTTCATTGGGTAAAGGTTTGCAATAAATTTTTGATTTAGAATTTCTATTCTTGCTCCCTGCAAGATTTCAGAAATCTTAATGGTTTCCCTATTTGCTGTCTCTACTAGACATTCTTGTGGGAGTTTAGTTAATGGTTGATTAAGAAATTTGCAAAATGAAGTAGTAATAAAACTTTGGTTTGCACCAGAGTCAAATAATACTTTAGCAAAAACATAATTAACTAAAAACGTACCGGCGATCACATCCGGGATCATCTTTGCTTCTTCTGCAGTCAGAACAAATGCTCTAGCATTTTTAGTATTCTTGGTATTCGTAGCTGGAGCTAGTTTTGGACAGTTCGGCTTGATATGACCTTGTTCTCCACAGTTGTAGCATATCCGGTTGTTAGGCTTCTTCCTGCAGTCTTCTTCCTTGTGTCCAGATATTTTGTAGAAGTTATAGTATATGGAGCATTTTACAGAATGCATCCTTTTGCAATACTTGCAATAGGGTGCAGAGGTAGAACCTACATTTTTCCCACGGTTAGAATTTCCAGAAAGGAATTCTTGGGTAAGCTTCTGGGTTAGGTTCCTCCTCTGATCCTCTTCTCGTGTACGCACTAATTCATCTGTCAAGGTGTTTGCTAGTTCTACAGTTTCTTCTATGGTTTGGGGTCTAGCTGCCTTGACTACATGCCTAATCTCCCCAATTAATCCCCAGATGTAACGGGAGATTAATACTGGTTTAGGTGATGCAATGGTTGGTACTATTCGATCATATTCAAAGAATAATGTAGTATAACCCTTATTATCTACCTCAGTCATCCTAAGGTTTAGGAACTTATTTGCTATCTGTTCCTTTTCATTGGGAGGGCATAATTTTCTTTCTACCATGTTTTTAAATTCTTCCGATTCCATATTGTAAACCCTATCACTTCCTCTAGACTGGAGGATAGTGTTCCACCATTCTAAGGCTGAGTTCTTAAATAGATTGGAAGCAAACATTATCTTATCCTCTTCCGCACATTTGCTTATTCTTAAGACTGCCTCAGTCTTTTCTATCCAACGTAGAGATGCAACGGCCCCTTCATTGCCCGAGAATTCCATTGGTTTACAAGACCAGAATTCTTTATAAGAACAACCATAAGACATGGTTCTTCTTCTTTTGGGAATGGGCACTTGAAGTATGAGTCCATTGATTACGCTATGTTCAGGTTCAGTGGGTCGTTTACTATCACGTTTACTTTTATTTTCTGCTTCCTTAACCATTTTGATAATATATGGCATCGCATCTATTATCCCTTGTGCCACTATGTGTTGCATGGCACTGTTATCCATTTGGTTTCCATTATTGTTGTTGTTCGGGTTTTCGTTATCCGGGTTATTGTTACTCTGGTTATCATTATTCTGGTTTTCCTGGTTCCCTTCGTTGTCCATCTAAATTTTAAACATTTGCCAATTATTAATATAACAAAATAATATTTTAAGGCAACCAATCACACAACACACATATTGGTCAAAAGCGTCGAGCATTGCGACTTACTCTTTCTTATAATAGGTATCTAATACAAACCGATACTGGAATTTAAAATTACAATACTACTATGCGTCACTAACCACGAAGTGGTCTATACTACAACATATATTATTATTATTACACACATATATTATATATATATATATATATATATATATATATAATCACCACCATCACTGATATGGGTTCATACAGAACTCCATATTATGCTCGTCGTACTTCCAGACGAGTCGTTCTCCAACCTGTCTCATCCTCTCGCTACTTTCTAAAATCTCTTCTCTGAAAGTTCGGAGTTCTTGCACATTTTCTGCACACATTGGGGGTGCAGGTGCTGGTACTGGTTCTGGGTACTGTGGCATGGGTTCTTCCTGAGGGTACGGATTCTCTAAGATCTCCCTAATGTATTCATCATTATCGTTGTAGGGATCTAGAGGGTCCAGACCTGGGTAGGCTGCTAGGTTTGGCATGGGTTCGTCCGTCAGGTGGTAGCATTGCACATAATCCCTATGATCATCAAACCACGGATCGTAGTCTGGGTCTAAGGGATTGGGTGTTGGTACCCTAGGTATCTCTTCTGGGTTAAAATCATGCATTTGGATTTGGTTTTTTGGGTTGTTTTCTATCTCCATTGGCTGGGTGGGAAACAAGGGTAATGGTTAAGGGGCTACTAGTTGTTCCAGGTTTGGGTCGGCGACTGTGGATGCTAAAATATGGAAGTTTGCTAAACTCCTATTAAGCATGTCTTGGGTATGGGCATCGGTTCCTCTTTTAGCGGCTGCTAGAACGCGCTGCTGTTGTAACTTTTTCATTCTTTTCCTATGCTCGTGTGCTCCCCTACTGAACCATCCTCTCTTTTTATGAGGGAATGGCTCTTCAAACTGAGCCTTAAACACGAATATCCCTTCTTCATTGTCAGCTGAATACCCTGAGAGGGCAGGCTGTGAAGAGGTGCCTTCGTTTCTAGGTGAGCCGGACAACTGACGATAGGCGTCGGAGGGTCCTTGATCACTCATACTGTAAACTAACAAATAGTCAAATAACACACAACAATAAAATACAGACATGCACGTATTTTTCGTAATTAATTTCCTAACAATTTGAATAATATCTTGGTGTCAGCAGAACACTTCTGTGGCTGAATCAGTGGCTTAGCTCTGATACCACCTTCTGTCGCAACCCCATCCCCTATCTGTCCCGGGAACGGGCGGCCGCGAGACCATTTTGGTGGTATCGGTATTTATCATTTTGGCAGCGGAAATTACATCAGGACCGTAGTTAGGAAATATTTTATCAGAGTAAATACCACACTTTATATAAATATATTGGGATAAAACCCAAGTTTTATTACAAACTGTTTTATAGGGATAAACCCCCATTTTATTGAAATAAAACATCTTCTTTTATTTAGGTAACTTTTATAGCCACTTTTTCCAAGCCTCCAGTGCTGTCCAGCTGGCTTCTAATTGGCTTTCACATTTTGTTACCTGAAACGCGTTTAAAAACGTTTTGTCAGTGGGAAATACTGGTGAGTGAATCCCAGTTTAATCAAGAAGAATTTTATCTTTTAACAGTATTGAGAGCTATTACAATGTTTATTTCTACACAATTACTCATTCAGTATTGTCAATCCTGACTGGTGGGTCATATTACACATTGGCTAACTCTTTGTCCAATGGTAACGTGTTCCACATTTTGTATACAAAACCCCAACATACCGGCAGTAATTGAAGAACTACAAAGACTCAATCACTGCTTAATCGCAATGTAAATTATTTAAGGTTTTATAAAAACAGTTTACAAAACGGAGATTACTCACATTGCTGACTTAGGGTTTCCTTTAAGGATTTCTTGATGATTATCTATTAATTACACAAATGTACATGTGTTAGTATAATAACCCAATATTTACATTAGTAATACCCTCCCCGAGACGGCATTCCAATGACTACGTCGGGCAGAACCACGACAGCCATTACGGAACCCTGGATCAATCGGGCAGCGTATCTAATACGTAACCGGGGTTATAATACTTACAACGGGGCAGAACTTCGTTAATTAAGGGGGTATTATGCCCGGAAATTATGCCTACTATGCAGAAATTTTGAGAGAGAAAGAGATTTGAGCGATTGAAAAATGAAGGCCGAAGGTCTCTATTTATAGGTGACCTTTCGGCTTCCCTCGCGGCCCGCATAAGATGTAGCCAAGGGCTACGCGGCCCGCGTAGTAGGGGTGTAGGGCTTAGCTTCGTCGATTCAACAAACTGGCTTCTCCGGGTGGCCTGCCACGTGGCGGGCTAGGGTTTCGTCTGGTGGCACAAGGTCGCGGCCCGCATAGGAAGTAGCCAAAGGCTAGGCGCCCCGCGACAACCCTTTGAAATTTGTTTTTATTTTATTTTTGCAAAATTAAAGGTATTTTAGGCTCGGTTTTCACATACGGGGTACATATTGAGACATATAAGGGTATTTTAATTATATTAGGGGTGTCGGAATATTTTTGGAGGGTTGTTATAGTACGTCTTCTGGTCATGACATCATTTGGGTGATCATTGACCGATTGACCAAATCTGCTCACTTTCTTCCCATTCGTGAAGATTATAAAGTCGAGAAATTGGCTCGTATCTACACAGATGAAATCATTTGTCGTCATGGTATCCCCATTGATATCATCTCTGATCGTGATGGTCGTTTTACATCTCGTCTTTGGCAAACATTTCAATCTGCTGTGGGTACTCTTCTTAACCTTAGCATCGCTTTACATCCTCAGTCTGACGGTCAAACCGAGCATACTATCTAAACACTAGAAGATATGCTTTGTTCATGCGTAATCGATTTTGGTGGCAACTGGGATATGCAATTGCCTTTGATCGAATTCTCGTACAACAACAGTTATCACGCGAGTATTCAAATGGCACCTTTCGTGGCATTGTATGGTCGTAAGTGTCATTCGCCTATTTGTTGGCACGAGATCGGAGAAGCTCAAATCACCGGTCCCGAGCTTATACAAGAGATGACGGACAAGATTTTACAGGTTCGAGACAACTTGCTGAAAGCCAGAAGCCGACAAAAGAGTTATGCTGACAAGCGTCGTAAACCTTTGGAATTCGAAGTAGGTGACTTTGTACTTCTCAAGGTATCCCTTTGGAAGGGCATAGTTCGTTTTAGTAAGAAAGGAAAACTCGCTCCTCACTACGTAGGTCCTTTCAAGATTCTCGAAAGGATTGGCAAGGTAGTGTATTGATTAGACCTACCTCAAGAGCTCAACAAAGTTCATCCTACATTTCACGTCTCAAACTTGAAGAAATGTCTAGGTGAAGAAGGACTTCAAGTCTCACTCGAAGATCTTTAGATCAACGAGACTTTGCACTTCGTGGAGAAACCTGTCGAGATCATGGACGGAGGAGTCAAGCAATTAAGGCGCAGACGAATTCCTATCGTTAAGGTTCGATGGGAAGGAAAACGTGGCGCTGATTTTACTTGGGAACTCGAAAGTGATATGAAGGCTAAGTATCTGCATCTGTTCGTTGCATCTTCCTCAATTTCAGGACGAAATTTCCTAAAAGAGGGGAGACTGTAACGCCTCGCTTTTCGCAGCTTTCTGTTTTTAGAAAGATTGTATTGTAATTCTATTTTCGGAAACTCGTTTCTTTGTAATCGTATTTCGTTTCAAACCATTGTAAATCCGAGACTTTGATCTTAATGCAGTTGATCTTTTATGTGAAATATACATTGTTGTTACATGTTTATACGTTGATACATACGTTTGTTTGAAACATGATTCATAGTTCTCATCAACGTAAGTTTAACTCGTAAACAATTATCATGTATTCATGATTCTTAAACAAACACTTGGTCGTTTGTTTACAAGACTTAAATCCATGTTCTTTACACTTATTTGATACCTAAAACATATGTTATACATACTTGTTTGCTACATACTTAATAACCACATATTTCCTTCTTTTTTGTGTTTAAAACCCATTTTAGGCCTTGGTAACATGTTTGCTACACCCTAAACATTATGTAGCATCATAATTATATAAAATGCACCTCCAACATACATCTTACATTGTTAAAACAACAACAAAAAAGAAAGGCAGCTTGCGGCCGCAAGCTGCTAGGTGGGGTTTGGTTTGTTTTTAATTGCATTCTCCCAACTAATCATCATTAAATGCTCAACCAACATTAAAACCTAATTGCTTCCCTATATAAACCACCCTTTCCCCAACCTTTTTACCACTTTTACAAGCTCAAAACACTCTCTAAAACACTCCTAAACTCAGCTGAGTTTCAGCAGAAAGTTTCAGCCATTCTAAGTGAGTTTTGACTCACTTCTTCTTCTATTTCTTTCTTGTTTATTCTTCTAAGACACTTGGATAACCTCTAGGAAGGTTTTCACAAGTTTTCTTGGGCAAATTAAGGTGAAACCTCACCATTTTTTAGGTCCAAAGTGCACTTTATTTTCTGCTTGTTTTTACGTTCTTAAATCTTCATGTTTTTGATAGAAACTTGGTGGAATCTTGTACCCACCAAGCTCACAACTTAGTCTATGGTTGTGGGTTTGTGTTGAGGTGATTTCCATCAAAATTTTGAGTTCAAACACTCATTTAAATTATGTTTATACTTGGTAAAATGAGTTTGTATTAGTTAGTTTCATTCTTGTTATTCATGACCCCCCGAATCATCCTTGTGATAATTTATGTAGCGGTGAATCCTTGTTATTCAAGACCCTCCGAATCATCCTTGTGATGATTTGTGTAGTGGTGAATCCTTGTTATTCATGACCCTCCGAATCATCCTTGTGATGATTTGTGTAGTGGTGAATCGTACAAAGAGGTTAATCCTCCATACTTGACATACTTGATATTCTTGATTGGACTTAGTTTTAGGATGTTATTATTACTATATAAACTATATGTAACTATATAAAACATAACTGAATTTTTGATGTTAATCAAGTTATGATTATTCGTCATAAACCTAAGCTAACATATCTAAGATTCTAAGATACTTGTTATGATTCCAATGGGAAATTTGGGACCCATGAAACCACTTAATATGGTGTTATAAACGAGCTCTTAGAACTAGATATTATTTTCGTATACATACTTTTGATACTTTAAATTCCAAGTCCGAATCTTCCATTCTTATTCCATAAACTTACACACATTGTTTCCCCATGTAGGGTGACTTAGTGATTACAACCTCAACAAACAACTCTTCACGGGATTATCAAGTTTGAAGCTTGCAAAACCATGCGTACACTTGAGCCATTTTCGTTTTACACATTTTTGGGTGTAACATGTTAGCTTATTAAAATCACAACACTTAAACATTATCTTTATCCACAAACAATCCAATACATGCATTCATACGTTATACTTGATACGCCTATCTAGGTTAGTGCGTTTTATGATTGAACTTATCATTAACTTCGATCAAGCCTACCTTAATATGTATAGCGTTATAGGAGTAACGCACCGCCTATGAACGTTGGGTTTGACTTGTTTATCACATGCTAGATTTACATTAATCTTGAATAACATAGTTTGCCATGTGGATTCGTTTAAACATTTTTATACTTATGCTATGTACTTAAACTTGTGTACTCGCCAATGCTTTTTGTGTTGAACTATACTTTTTAACATGTTGCAGGTTGATGATGTTGATTATGATGAAATCTAGTAGGGAAGACACAAGAAACCCATCTTTAAATTACTAGAATTGTTATCTCATTTTTTGAATTTCCATTATGTACTTGACAATTATTATTATGAAATGAAATCGGTTTTGGATTAAATTATTGTCACATAATGTTATGAGGTCTTTGAGCAATCTCGTTCGTCTCACTCCGATGTTTCTGCCATCGGTTGGGGTGTGACAACTATATGCCTCGTTATTTTCTTTATTATAGTTAATATAGTTGATCCGATTAAATAATTTTAAATACGTTATAACTGAAATCAGTTGGTTCATAAGTGATGGTATTCACAAGAGCAAACTAAACGGGTCAAAATAAAGTAAAACACAAACTGGGTAACGGGAGCGTAAAATATTGATTTTTAATGAACCCGGGTATTGGGTGAAGTTAGGTGTAAATGCAAACCGGTAACGGGAGCGTGGAGCACAAAGTGTCGAACCCAGGTAAATGTAAGTTGTAGATGAAAAACAAATAATTCCATGAAAGGAATGTGAATGATTCAAGTTTATGAACTTGAAAATCAATGTGACACCCATGACGAAACCAGGTACACCCTAAACGGTCTAAAACTGTAAAGCACACTTAACACTTTAATTGCGCGAAAACCTAAAAACATGTGTGACTTATATGCTTGATTAAATGATATCTGTTATGTCTCGGAGGAATCCGAGAACACGTTATAACTAACATGACACTAATAAGGGCCAACAGTGCGAAGTTGGTGTCCTTAGCCTTGAAACACGTGTTAAACGGGAGTGTTCTGTTTAACAGCGCTTTAAACCTTTGACATTGATTATTAGGTTATCGGTAGCATCATTTAAGATTTCGAGTTCCAGGAACAACTTAGTTTCGTGCCATAGACTGTGACATAAGCTTTGAAGCCAATCAGAGATCGGGCACGCAAAATGAAGCAGCTTCCCGGTTAGGGAAACGCCTTCGTTTCAGGCAGAACATAAGGCAATCAAACGTGCAAGGAACGATCGATCAAGCTTAAAAACACTTAAACCACTCTAATACGAGTCTTTTATGATTAAAACGTAACTGGGTTCGGATTTCAAGACGGTTATGCATGATTTTTAAAACCGAGTCTTTTGACATTAATTACGCGCGAAACGGAGTCCGTCACGCAAATCGAGAACGCGTCCGGGACCCATAAACGAACCTAAACACTCAACGGAAGATAAACATCATCTTTTAGCGCACTATACGAAGCACGAGGTGGCCCTAGGGGGGCCCACCCAAACCGCTACCCCCCATATATATATATATATATTTTTCATTTTTTTTTCTTGTAATTTTCACACAAAATCCTCCCAAAATTCTGCTTCTTTCTCCTAAAACCCAGCTGATCTAACAAGAACAAGCCTCAAATTAAAGGTATCAACCTTAATTTTTATGGTTTTAAGCTTGGTTTCTTGATTAAACATGTTTTAGGCCATGAAAACCCTTTTTAATCCATGATTTTTGGAAGTTTAAACATGTTTATGGGCTGAATATGAACACCATACGGATTCCCTGGTGTTATATGGCAGCCATGGTTACAAATCTTTGGGGTTTGATACCCTAATCAACACCTATTCGACAGAAATCGCTTAACTAGTCGATTAACCGAAAAACAATGAAATAAGGCTTGATTGATCTAAGTTCTAACATATTTGGATTGTACTTGATGTATAGGTACTGAATATAGCCCACACATACTTCTGGACTCACAAGGAACGCTTGGAATCGAAGCTTGCGCTAGGTATAACATCCGAAAACCGAATCTAGGATAGGCAGAATTTTGTTTTGGCTATAACTTGGTCCGTGATACTTGGATTGTGAAATTTTGTGTGGTGATGAAGGGTAGTGTCAAGAAGGTCCACGTAGATTTTTAGAATTTTTGGAATTTTCTATGATTTTTGTTAAAATTTTGATAGTATTAACAAAAGAATTCTGGAATAAATACTAAACGGATTCAATAAATCACCAAATTTTACAGAGACACTAAGGAACATATGTGAAATGTTCTGGGAAAATTCTGAGTCCATTGGTTGAGTTTTGATTTGGGTTAAAAATCCGCATTTCTGAAAAATTTCGGTAGCCGGAAACGCACCGAAAAGAAATCGAAAAAATCTAAAACTTTTTGGAGATGTTTCTGGAAACACAAGGGATGTCCAGGAATGTTTTGGGAATTTTTGGATCAATGATGGTAATTAAGATTAATTATGTGGTTAAATATGGTTTTATAAATAATTTATTTAGACAAGTAAAATGCTAAAATAAATTCGGCAGTTTACCGTGTAACGAACCTGCCGGAACTGGGGACTGACACAACCCGACAAATACTATAATTGGAACACGGGGAATATTCTGGGAGATTCCAGGGCGGAGTGGACACTTGGGGTGTGTCCAATACCAGTTCGGGAAAATCCCTGACGGTGGAAACGGAAACTCAAAATTGGGCAACCTGGACTCCCCAAACACCCAAACTCCCTTAATGAGAAGTTAATCATTCTTAAATAACAACGTGTTGGCACTATTGGTATTCCCGTACCATTATCCGAACACGTTAAACTACTGACATTGGCTGGCACGCGAACCGGTGCCCGGAAGCCAAACTGAAAACTAATACTACCCTGACCTCCATCACCATACCCGTGTCCTATAGACTCAATCCGGGGTGAAAACTCCTGACCAAATCCAAGTTATAACCATTACCGACTTAGATACTGATTTGAGTCCTTACTTGCATGTGTGCTATTAAAGCTGATTTCGTTGATTAAACACTCTTTAGCCGAGACTACTATTTGCACTGTGAGCTTCACTTCCCCCACTTTTAAACTGTTTTACTGTTTTCTGGGGTAATTTGCATGTTACAAACTGTGTTAACTACACCAACTTGCTATGATGTGAATTATCTAACACTTTATATTATCCCCGATACAAGTGATTAACGTAAGCCGTGGGCAGTGGATAGTACTATTGGTCTGACAAACCCTGTTGCCCGCCGGACAGGTGCGGCCGGCAGCCAGGCAACTGCACGCGTCCTAACTAGGTTATGTTGTTAGACATAACTACCCGAGGGCATTAAACTGCACGTGATGCAGGTGGTGCGATTAAGTGTTTGTGTGACACAGTACGATTAAAACAGTCTAGGTTTCACTTGTGACACTCGTGTAATTCCATCTATGAACCGTGATATGTGCAATTAACATGTTGATACATTTTGAAACAAAACAACCAAACCAGTGGAACTCACCAGCAGCGTTAGCTGATTTTTTTTAAAACTAACATGCATTTCAGGTAAGACGAAACAGGAATAAGCATGTGCATGTGGGAGAATCTAGCAGGGGAAAATAGCATAATAAAAGCTATAATGGCTTGTAGTACCGCTTTTAATATATGGTTTGTAATGGGATAGTTCGAAGACGTTGTAACTGATGCTCCTGTTTTATGTAATGTAATGTTTTTAAATTATGAGGAGTGCCATGTGTCTGCCGCACCCCGCGATTGTCTTCCGCTGCGAGTCGGGGTGTGACAGAAGATGGTATCAGAGCCATCGGTTATAGCGATTTAGGTATCCCTAAGAGAACCTAGACTATAATCCTGAGTTAACTCCTCACCCTGAGAACCTCTAGAGACCGAGTTGCGTGGCTAGTACCGGGATGGCCTTGTTAGGCAATTAAATTATTGTGGTCCGGAACACAATAATTTATCTGCTGGTACTTGGGCATTTCGGAAACGTCACGGAGATAGAGGAGAGAACAGGAATGTAAACGCTAACTTAACAGTTGTGGAAAAGTTTTTAAAATTAAAAATCAAAGTTGTGTGCAATACGTGCTTATGTGTACATCTGTGGATTGTTGATTCTGGGTTATGTCCATGTCAAGGTAGTGATGCAGTCGTAGTACTTCCATATTTTCGTAGTTTGTGCTGTCGTGGTATGATGCACGTACGTCACTTTGGTGACCAGTTTTGATAACGCATTTAGGCACTAGCCCTTATGGGTTAAGTCAGTGTACAAAATTTGATAGATGTTATTATATATGTGATGATGATTTTGGATATACGTGTTGTGAACCTATGTGTGTGATGAAATTATGTGATGTGTAATGGAATTGTGTGGTATGTGGTAACTGAAAATGTGATAAGTGATGATTAACTATGTGACATTGATACATACATATCTATTGTTTATAATAGAATGGCCCCGAAACGTGTACCTCAAATGACCGAGGCAGAAATTGCCCAACTGATAGCACAACAACTCCAAACGGTTATTCCAACAATCGTGGCGCAGGTTAGCGCCGGTATTAACGCTAACCCCCAACCGAACCCACAGTCGGGACCGATAGGTCAAAACAATAACCAAAACAATGTTAGGCCAGTTTGCACGTATAAACACTTTATGGAGTGCAAACCAATGGAGTTTAATGGAACTGAAGGACCGAACGGGTTTGTGAAATGGATCGAGAAGTCGGAATCGGTCCTTAACATAACTAATTGTCCGGGTGACTGTGCGGTAAAGTATACGACTTGCACTTTTACCGACCACGCTTTGAACTGGTGGAATGCTATTGTGCAATCTCGCGGGCAGGATGTGATTAATGCTATGACTTGGGATGATCTTAAGATACTAATGAGAGAAAGGTTCTGCCCAATCCATGAAATTCAGAAACTCGAGCATGAGTTTTGGAACCTGCAGATGCAAGGTGCGGATCATGAAGGTTACACAAATCGTCTCAATGAACTGGCACGCATCTTGCCAGATATGGTTCGACCGGAGTCCAAGAGGATCGAGAGGTATATCTGGGGACTAGCCCCGGAAGTAAGGAGTATCATTAATTCGGTGGAGCACCTGACCATGCATGGAGTGGTAGCTAGGTCAGGCACGGTTACGTATGACATGGTTAGACGCAAGATTTTGACAATGCCGGGAGAGCCGGCAGGAAATAAGCGAGAGGCCCCGGAAAGTAGTCGAGCGGGGGCAGCCGTACCGAAGAGGGGGAGATCCATTAGTCAAAGCTACGCCATGACTACACCAACGGGAAACTCTGGTGGCTATAAAGGAACAGCCCCAAAATGCAACAAGTGCACTTTGCACCACTATGGTGCATGTCGAGCAGGGATCTGCTCGAGGTGCCATAAAAGCGGACATTATACCCGAAACTGTAAGACACCATTGGAACCCAACCGTTTCCAAACCCCAAGGCCTCAGCCTCTTCAGCAACGACCCCAACCACCAACGCAACAGATTACCTACCCTCGTACTTGCTACGGATGGTGCAATACGGAGTACTTCCGAAGAAGCTGCCCAAAGTTTGCTCACAGCCAGCAGGAAGGGATACGCAGGGCCAAGCTTCTACCTCAAATGCAGCTCGAGGTCGTGCCTTTATACTTGGGTCTGGTGACGCACGGCAGGATCCAAATGTGGTGACAGGTACCTTTCTCATTTCCGATCAGTATGCTTCAGTATTGTTTGATACGGGCGCAGATAGGAGCTACGTTTCCATTAATTTCTTACCCCTATTAAATATGCCGGCTATTGAATTAACAAGTCCTTACTCCATAGAACTTGCTAACGGTAAACCAATAACTAGTCACCAAATCATTCTTGATTGTCCTTTAATTCTTAACGAACACCAATTCCTTATTGACCTACTACCGGTAGAGCTCGGAAGTTTCGATATAGTAGTGGGAATGGACGGGTTGTCCAAGTACAAGGCAGAGATTATATGTGAGCAAAAGATGGTTAGGATCCCTTTTCCTAATGATGACGTTATTATGGTATAGGGAGAGAAGTCTGGTACCATATTAAACCTTATATCCCACCTTAAAGTGTTGAAATGTATACGTCAAGGATGTGATGTGTTCTTAACAAGTGTAATGACGACCGAACCAGAAGAACAACGTATTAAGGATTTCCCAATAGTGTGTGATTACCCAGATGTGTTTCCCGATGAATTGCCCGGATTGCCACCCAATCGGCAAGTCGAGTTCCGTATCGACTTAATACCGGGAGCAGCTTCAATTGCAAAAGCCCCTTACCGTTTAGCACCTTCAGAGATGCAAGAACTATCATCTCAGTTACAAGAACTGCTAGACCGAGGTTTTATCCGTCCCAGTTATTTAATACCGGGATGTGTATTGACTACCGGGAGCTGAACAAGGTTACCATAAAGAATCGATATCCTCTTCCGCGAATCGATGATTTATTTGATCAGTTGCAAGGAGCCTGTTACTTTTCCAAAATCGATCTTAGATCCGGTTATCATCAAGTGAAAGTTCAAGAGGAAGATATCCCTAAAACAGCCTTTCGAACTTGGTACGGTCACTATGAGTTCCTGGTTATGCCCTTTGGGTTAACCAACGCACCCGCGGTATTTATGGACCTCATGAACCGAGTTTGTAAACCATATCTAGATAAATTCGTCATAGTCTTTATTGACGATATTTTGATCTATTCCAAGAGTAAAAAGGAACACGAGCACCATCTACGAGCCATACTAGAGATATTGAGGAAAGAGAAGTTGTACGCCAAGCTTTCAAAGTGTGACTTCCGGTTACAAGCGGTGCAATTTTTAGGACATGTGGTAGATCAACAAGGGATTCATGTTGACCCTAGTAAGATCGAAGCTATTAAGAATTGGCAAGCGCCTAAGTCTCCGAAAGAGATACGCCAATTCTTGGGATTGGCTGGATATTACCGTCGCTTTATTGAAAACTTTTCCTGCATTGCTCAATCCTTAACTGCCTTGACACAGAAAGATCGAAAGTACGAATGGGGCGAAGAACAAGAAACAACTTTTCAGCTGTTAAAACAAAAGTTAGGTGAGGCGCCAATTTTGACTTTGCCAGAGGGCAATGATGACTTTGTAGTGTATTGCGACGCATCTCGACGGGGTCTAGGATGCGTATTGATGCAGAGAAACAAGGTTATTGCATATGCTTCCAGACAATTGAAAGTGCATGAAAAGAACCATACAACACATGATTTAGAGCTGGGCGCAGTGATTTTTGCACTTAAGATCTGGAGGCATTACTTGTACGGTACGAAATGTACGATTTATACAGATCACAAGAGCCTCCAACATATATTCGATCAAAAGGAGCTAAATATGAGACAACGCAGATGGGTGGAGCTATTGAACGATTACGACTGTGAAATAAAATACCATCCAGGTAAGGCTAACGTAGTAGCCGATGCCTTGAGTAGAAAAGAACGAGTAAAGCCACTCAGAGTGCGAGCTCTTGGGATGATTGTTCAAACCAGTCTTAAAGAGAAGATTCGTAATGCTCAAATGGAAGCTTTGGAGGAACGCCAACTAAATAGCGAAAACTTACACGGAAATGAAGGGAATTTTGTGAGGAAACCGGATGAAGTGTTGTATTTCGAAAATATGGTATGGATTCCTACTCTCCATGACCTACGTCAACTAGTTATGGATGAGGCTCATAAATCTAAGTACTCTATTCACCCCGGTACAGACAAGATGTACCACGGCCTTAAGGAATTTTATTGGTGGCCATGTATGAAAAAGGACGTAGCAGAGTATGTGAGTGAATAAACACTGGATAAATGACCGGGATCAAATTATCCAGGGGGTTAGGTTCTGCATAAAAAGGGGTAGTTCTCTCTCGTTTAATTCAAAGGAACTGGTCTTCTTCTCCGACGAATACTGCAAAACAGAACACCGTTAGTCTCACCACGGGGAGAAGGGAGGTTCTCTCCGTGACCACACTCCGGCGTGAGAATAAGTATGTGTTTATGAAGAAGAAGAAGTATTTGTGAAGTGAATGTAACTTGGTGTTCATACCTGAATTACCCTCATATTTATAGCCGGGAGTTTGGGCGGGAAAACCTGTTAATGAAATGTTAACGGAAGATACTAACTCCGTAAGCGGTTATTTCTTTCCCCGTTAATCCTCTTGATCTGACGTGAAAGCCCACGGATCGCCATTTAGATTAACGACTGGGGGTGTTGCCACGTGGAAAGTGGGCAAGTGGAGGTTTCTTTCCAATTCCATGCCATCATCGTGATTTCAGGGTGGCCTGGGATGATGACACGTGTTCCAGACGGTTATAACCGTCTGGTGGTGCACGATTGAGTCCTCTAGAAGATTATTGCCATAATCCGGTGTGACTCCTTACCGTGTGGTATTAGTAAATAATATCCAAGTCCGGTTATTATTAAGCGGGAGTATTTGCTGGGATTTTTATCCCTTTGTTATGGAGAATCGGCGCAAGGACTTATAATTTTCCTTTAGCGTGCAGGTGTTGTCTGCTGTTCTTCTTCTAAACTCTTTTTGTAGGACCAGTGCGCGGCCGCGTAAGATCAATAGAGGGTTAGAAGATAAGGTTGTGATATGGTCCCAAGTACTTGATACGAGGTTTTCAGGACCTTACCCCTTCAAGTCCCCCCAGTCTAGTGTTGCTCTTATGTAAATAAGTGGAGCACTGGACTATATGAGAGAAATGTTTTTAGGCGCGAAAGTGAGGAATCTTCTATGAGAAGGTACACTTTTTGGTGATTTTGAAAATCTTTGACTTTGGGTAAGCAAGGTACAATAATGACTGTAGGACAGGCTGTCACTGTCAGGTGCATATTACTGACCGTGTTTTACACGCGCGCGTGAACTCGCGTTTGTGTTGCTTCCCACTCGCCCCTGTCGCTTGGGTAACTGTGCTATCCCGAAAAAGGTGTTGTTGCAGTTACCTAGGCTATTTATGGCGGTGGGTATATAAGTGTTTCGGATTCCCTTTTTCCAGTAATCATTACTTCGTTGAAACCCTTTTCCTTCTTCGTCTTCTTTATCCGTTCTTTTAGAAAAAATTGCAATATCTTCCTCCTATGTCAACCGGAGATCATCACGAAGACTCAACGGAATAAATGTATGTCGAACTTCCACCATTAAAGTGGTCTAGGGCAACTTTTGATGGATTGGTTCGGAACCTTAGGTTTCCGGATAACTGGGGTGCCCGATACCCTGAAGAGGGTCAGACGACGGCGGACGCTCCGGCTGGGTATGTAACCCTATTTTGGGATTTCTTTTCTGCAGGAAACTTCCGTTTGCCTGTGACAAAATTTTTCCTTGAAATTCTTGAGGATTATAAGTTTCACATATCTCAGATGCACCCAATTGGTATGGTTAGGGTTCGGCATTTTGAGTTTGTGTGCCGGACAATGCATATCGAACCCACGGTTCCTCGATTTCGAGTTTTTCATCAAATGCATTGCACTCAAGGGTTTTATTCTTTTATTCAAAGAGCATCGGCGAAGAAAATTTTGCTGCAACCCCCAAAATCCTTCCATGATTGGAAGCAGAAATTCTTCTTCATCAAGGCCGGAGTTATTCCGATGAGGATGATTTTCAGAGGAAAGGAAGATGTTCCTACTGAGACCCTTCAAACCCCTGTTGACGAAAATTGGTACCAGGACCTAAAAGACGTCCCGTCTATTGCTTTACCAGAGAAAGCCCTTGTTGGTGCCGGGATGAGTCTGAATTGGAGGATGAATCGTGAAGAGAAGCCAGTGTATATGGAAGATGGCAAAAGTAAGATTTTTGCCATGTTTCTATACTTCTCCTTTTCTTTTCTTCTCTTTTGTTTTTGTTTTTGAATTTGCTTTTGCGTTCCTATTGCGCAGTTGTTTCGTTGTATGTTGTTGCTTTCGAGAGGGAAGGTGGGAAGATGACTACCCTTCCAAAGAAACCTGATGAAGATTTGTGGTATCACCGCATTGTGAAGAACTTTGCTCTCCCGCGGGATAATGATATTTTCGCGCAACCTGCTGCTGGTGCTGGTAAGCTTTTATAGCAGTATTGTTTGTTTGTTATTTTTGCGCGTGCGAATGAGTTAGCGTTGTGGTTTTTTGTAGTAGGTGAACTGTCTAACTTGGGCATAGGCCCTGAAAAGAAAAGGCGCGCGCCAACCGCTACTGCTGTGCCAAAGAAGAATGATGCTGGAAAAGCTTAGTCTTCTAAGGCCAAAAATGTTGGGGGAGAGAAGAAAGGTATGCGCCGATCTTCTGACTCCTGGTGTGATTATGTGGTGGTTTCTGATTCTTTGGAGGGTCTTGCGCCTGCAGTTATAAGAAGACCAAAACCGGAGCCGAAAGATACTGCGGATATCCCTCCACCAAATCCTGATGATCCCATTGATTTGGAATCAAGCCCAGAGCGCTTAGTGTGGAATAAAGCAGGGAAAAGAAAACAAACTGGCGCTGAGGCTGAAGGTCAGCCTACAAAGAAGATTCAGAGGAAGAAGATTATCAGGAGAGGCAATCTAGATGCCTTTATTTCAGAGTCTGTTCCTGGTAAGTGTCATCTTTTGCTCCCTTCTTCTTATGCCTATTGAATACTTTGTGATCCATAGGCTTTGTTTTTCAGAAAAGCCAATTTCTCCTGTTCCTACAGAACCGTTGTCTGTGGTTAATGAAGAACTCCCATCTTCTCCTCCGCGCGCTTCTGTTGTTGATTAGTTAAAGAACACTGAGGTTCCTGAGAGTGAGACGGAGAAGGTTGCTGAGGTTGAGGATCTTGGGGCTGATAAGCCCATTGATGTTGCTGTGGATGCAGAGAAGGTTACTAGCCCAGAGACTGTGGATGGTGCTGGTGACCAACAAGCCCCTGAACTTGCTGCTCATGATTCGGAGAAAGGGAAAACTGCCGAAGAAATACCTGTTGTCACTTCTCCTTCCAAAGCTTCTGGTTTCATGCCTGAAAACATTGAGAAGGTTTCTGCTGAAAACCAAGGCTCATTCTCTGATGCTGGCAAGAATTCTCCAATCCGCCCAGATGAGACTCTGGGGGATTACTATTATAGAACTTATTCGGAAAAGGATGCTTCCGAAATTCATGTCCCTGTTTGGAATTTGAAGAAAGGTGATACTTTCTCAGATTGGCGCGTGTGCCGGGACTGGTTGCAGGGGATATTTCCGCCTGGGGAGATTAAGTTCCAAGAAAGTCATCTTCATGAGCAAACTTATCATTCCTACCTTGAGGAGGCTGCTTCTTATACATCCACTACGCACCGCATAGTGCGTGAGTGGCATAGTATGCATAAGGAGTGGGCTGCCTTCAAGGCATCCAAGAAGAAAGTTGTTGATGATGAGAACCGTGTTGCCCAGTTAAAGGCTAAGCTGGAAGCTGATCAGGCCAAGTTTGAAGCTGATCGGAAAACTGAAGAATGGTCCGTTGCGGGCTGGAAGAGGAAAGCGGAAGCCGAAGCTGCCCTCCTTTCCGGGGAGCGCAAGAACTGGAAGAAAATCTGTGAGAAGGACAATGCCGAAAAGATGGTTCTCCGCAATGTTATTAATAATCTCAAGGCTGAGGTTGAGAACTTGAAGAAACAAGATGCGGAGCTTGAAAAGTTGAAAAAGGAAAAAGCTAAAGCTGAAGCTGTGCGAGATGAGGCGCGTTCCCACAGGGAGCGAAGTGAACAACGAGAGGTACATGCCTGCGCCACTCTTGTTCTTAGAGATAAAGAGATAGAATAACTTACCGCTTTGCTTTCTGACCAGGAACAACTTAAAAAGGATTTGGAGCTTGCGCATGCTGAGAAAGTTGAAGCCTCCCGCTGCCTAGCTGAAACTGAAGAGAAACTAGAAAATTCTGAGACGGCGCGAGCCACAGCAGAGAGCGAGCTTGAACCTTTGAAAAGTGATATGTTATGGCTGAAAGAGCGTGGCATTGCCTGTGTAAGTTGTCTTTTGCTTGTTTTTCTTGCGGAAATGTTTCACGCCTTGCCCTTATTTGCCTTTTTTGCTTTTGTAGGTTGCTGAATCAATGTTGAATTCTGAAGAGCTGGATAAAACTGTCGCGCACTTGGTGGTTGCCGCGCGAAATGATGGATATGCCCAAGGGTATGCCGAATGTTCACATCATGTGAATAACGCTCTAAAGGTTGATTGGGATACTAGCAGATCTGCTACTTATGGCGTTGATACTGGCGCTGCCCTTGTGGCTATGAAAACAGAATTTAACAACTTGCAGCTTCCAGTCATGGATCTTATAAACGTTGCTTTACAATCTGAAGATCATGTAGCGCAGCTGAAAGAAATCTTCCCGGATGGAGATGAAGACGAAGATTTAGCATAGGTCTTTTATAATTGTATGAACAATCACTTTGTTGCTTTTTTGGGATGTGTATCCTCTTTTTTTCGTTAATGCGCTACCGCGCAAGTAACTATTAATAGTACAATGCCGTGTAATTTGACGATTTTTTGAAGGCGTGTTGGTGCGCCAGGGATAGTTTGACGTGTTTTTTATTTTACAATATTTTGCATGGGTATAATTACTTTGATTAGGTAAGGCGAATGAAGGTGGTATAAAGCTCATGTGTGAACGTATGGTCTTGTGTGATGTAATCACTGACCGTTCATGAGACTTGTATTATATTTACCATAGTGTTTTTGCGCTTACCAAAAGAAATTGCATGCACTTTGTAAGAAAAACACGAGAATAATAGAAACTTTGTTGTTTATTTCGGGATAAGGCGCAGAGGCCATTACAAAGTCTATTAAAATAAATACACGGGACTTAACTTACTCTCTATTTCCTGTTTAAACTTGATAAATTGTAGAGTTTGTTCCATTCTGCGAGGAGGTCATAGAGTTGCTACTTAATTTTTTGCTTTTTTGCTTGGGTCTTCTTCGCCTCGAGTGATTTGTTTTATGTCCTTGCACACGTTTTGCAATAGGTGAGTGAGCTCACCACTTTTAAGTGCCTTCTCTATCTCGGTGCGCAAGGAGATGCAGTTATTCGTGGTATGACCATTGTCCTTGTGATAATCACAATACTGACTCGGGTCCTGTTCGCGTTTGTTCTTCATGGGTGGCGGAGGCTTAAACTGGTAATCCTCCGTACTTAGAACTTCCGCAGGAGTTTTGGTTAGGGGAATCCATTGTCTCTCCCTGTTCTCTTGTTTAGATTCTCTCTGTGCAGTGAGCTTATTGATTGTGGCTCGTGCATCCTCTGATGAGTAGTTCCCTGAGCTTGGATCGCGCCAGCCCTTCTTAAATTTCTTCCCGCTGCCTAGATCTGAGGGACGGTTGTGCGGAGGTGGTGGCCTGTTGGTACTGAGATTCTTCTCCGTTTGGGCATACACCTTAGCCACCGCCATTAATTTTTCCCAGCTTTTCGGGAGTCCTTCCGTTCCAGACAGGACTTTTATCATATCGTCACACCTGACTGCATATTTAAATTGGGCGCGGATCAGCTGCTCGTGAACGTTCCCGATTTCGAGTACTTCCTTGTTATAACGAGTAATGAAGTCTTCTAGACTTTCATCATCATGGCGCTAGATGTTCATTACGTCCGCCGTGTCGCGGATGGATCGCCTCTGCTGGCTGAAATGAACCAGAAACTTCTTGCGCAAGTCTATCCATGACGTGATGTTTCCCACAGGAAAGTTGTCAAACCAGAGCCTTGCGGCACCCGTAAGGGTTTGAACGAAGAGGTGGCACCACATTGGTAGGGTCCAGCCTCCCACCAGCCCTGCGCTTGTGAAGACTCGTAGGTGATCGTCAGGGTCTGTCATTCCGTTGAACTTGCCTACATTAGACGGGAGCTTTGCTTTCTCTAAAGGAGCCAGAGCAATTTCGCCAATAAATTTTGAATTCTCCGCCGCTTCTGCAGGACGATATATCAGATCATAATTGTGCTCAGCCTCAGGATTGTAAACCGCGCGGGGTCTACACTTGTTGTAGTTCGGTTGTAACCGACTAAACACACTGGCACTTTCTCCTTCACGGTAAGTTGGATCATATTCACTGGTGTGGGTGTTCCGCTGAGAACCCAACCTGGTGTGAACTGATGGTCTTCTATGAGAGTGTGATTCATCTCGGTACTCTCTTCGGCGATTTTCTGATTGAGTATACTCATATCTCGATGGAGATCTGGAGTGAACCTCTGTATCTTCGATCTGGACTCGGGATGGCCCATCACGTTGAGAAACATGGGGTACCGACGGTGTCCTAGCACGGGATACAGGTCTTCGTGATTGAGTTTGGGGAGCAGTTTGTGCACACAGCTGTGTGTACACAGCATTTAATGCCCCCTGAGATCTGACATACCAGGAGATTGGGGTTTCTCCTGGGGTAGAATTGAGCTTGCAGGGATCTCGGGCTGTATCCCTGGGGTGATAGGTTCGTTTGGATGATTGTTGGCAAACTGCACTTCATTGTCATCCGAGGTTTCTTCTACAATACCCTCAACCTGGGTATTGTTAACGAAATTTGGCCGAGGGGCGTTTTGCCGATGAGTTGAGGTTTCTTCCATTTACAGATGGAATCAACAAAGTGAATCGGAAACGAGAAAAAACAGATGAAACGGAGAAATTGGTGGGCGCCAATGAAGAAACACTGGATAAATGACCGGGATCAAATTATCCAGGGGGTAAGGTTCTGCATAAAAAGGGGTAGTTCTCTCTCGTTTGATTCAAAGGAACTGGTCTTCTTCTCTGACGAATACTGCAAAACAGAACACCGTTAGTCTCGCCACGGGGAGAAGGGAGGTTCTCTCCGTGACCACACTCCGGCGTGAGAATAAGTATGTGTTTATGAAGAAGAAGAAGTATTTGTGAAGTGAATGTAACTTGGTGTTCATACCTAAATTAACCTCATATTTATAGCCGGGAGTTTGGGAGGGAAAACCTGTTAATGAAATGTTAACGGAAGATACTAACTCCGTAAGCGGTTATTTCTTTCCCCGTTAATCCTCTTGATCTGACGTGAAAGCACACAGATCGCCATTTAGATCAACGACTGGGGGTGTTGCCACGTGGAAAGTGGGCAAGTAGAGGTTTCTTTCCAATTCCATGCCATCATCGTGATTTCAGGGTGGCCTGGGATGATGACACGTGTTCCAGACGGTTATAACCGTCTGGTGGTGCAAGATTGAGTCCTTTAGAAGATTATTGCCATAATCCGGTGTGACTCCTTACCGTGTGATATCAGTAAATAATATCCAATTCCGGTTATTATTAAGCGGGAGTATTTGCTGGGATTTTTATCCCTTTGTTATGGAGAATCGGCGTAAGGACTTATAATTTTCCTTTAGCGCACAGGTGTTGTCTGCTGTTTTTCTTCTAAACTCTTTTTGTAGGACCAGTGCGCGGCCGCGCAAGATCAAAAGAGGGTTAGAAGATAAGGTTGTGATATGGTCCCAAGTACTTGATACGAGGTTATCAGGACCTTACCCCTTCAGTGAGCAAATGCTTGACTTGTGCCCGGGTAAAGGTAGAATACCAGAAACCTTCGGGAATGTTACAGCAACCCGAAATACCTCAATGGAAATGGGAGCAAATCACTATGGATTTCGTGACCCACCTTCCAAAAACACCCTGAGGTCATGATGCGATTTGGGTAGTAGTGGATAGACTAACCAAATCGGCGCACTTTATTCCGATTCGTACTACCTACAACACCGAGAAATTGGCCGAGATCTACACGAATGAAATTGTGGCCAGACACGGGGTACCAGTGGCAATCATTTCGGACCGTGATAGTCATTTCACTTCATACTATTGGCAATAGTTACAAGAAGCTTTGGGGTCTAGAATAGACCTGAGTACGGCTTACCATCCCTAAACCGACGACCAATCAGAACGAACTATCAAGACATTAGAGGATCTGCTTCGTGCTTGCACCCTAGACTTTGGAGGAAGTTGGGATAAGCACCTTCCCCTCATTGAATTCTCTTACAATAACAGCTATCGTAGTAGCATACAAGCTGCACCGTACGAAGCACTATATGGCCGGAAGTGCAGATCGCCACTTTGTTGGGCTGAAGTGGGCGATACTCAACTCACGGGGTCTGAACTAATTCAAGAGACGACAGACAAGGTGCATAAGATCCAAAGTAGACTGAAAGCGGCCTGAGATCGGCAGAAAAGTTACGCCGATGTTCGCAGGAAACCGTTGTGATTTGAAGTAGGTGACCAAGTACTGTTAAAAGTGTCACCGTGGAAAGGAGTGATTAGGTTTGGCAAGACAGGAAAGTTGGCTCCAAGTTACATTGGGCCGTATGAAATTATTGCTAAGGTTGGATCTGTAGCGTACCGACTGAAATTACCAGATGAACTGAGCACAATTCACGATATCTTCCACGTATCCAACTTAAAGAAATATCTCAAAGATGAAGCAGCTATTATACCATTAGAAGATGTGCACATTGATGAAAAACTCCACTTTGTGGAGGGACCGGTAGAAATAGTAGACGGGAAGACCAAACAACTACGTTATAACAAAATCTCGTTAGTGAAAGTCCGGTGGAACTCGAAGCAAGGACCTGAGTATACCTGGAAACGGAACGATGAGTTCCGTAGAAAATACCCACATCTCTTCCCTAACTAGACGAATTGAATTTCAGGGATGAAATTTCTAAACCAGGGGAGACTGTGACACCCATGACGAAACCAGGTACACCCTAAACGGTCTAAAACTGTAAAGCACACTTAACACTTTAATTGCGCGAAACCCTAAAAACATGTGTGACTTATATGCTTGATTAAATGATATCTGTTATGTCTCGGAGGAATCCGAGAACACGTTATGACTAACATGACACTAATAAGGGCCAACAGTGTGAAGTTGGTGTCCTTAGCCTTGAAACACGTGTTAAACGGGAGTGTTCCGTTTAACAGCACTTTAAACCTTTGACATTGATTATTAGGTTATCGGTAGCATCATTTAAGATTTCGAGTTCCAGGAAAAACTTAGTTTCGTGCCATAGACTGTGACATAAGGTTTGAAGCCAATCAGAGATCGGGCACGCAAAACGAAGCAGCTTCCCGGTTAGGGAAACGCCTTCGTTTCAGGCAGAACATAAGGCAATCAAACGTGCAAGGAACGATCGATCAAGATTAAAAACACTTAAACCACTCTAATACGAGTCTTTTATGATTAAAACGTAACTGGGTTCGGATTTCAAGACGGTTATGCATGATTTTTAAAACCGAGTCTTTTGACACCAATTACGCGTGAAACGGAGTCCGTCACGCAAATCGAGAACGCGTCCAGGACCCGTAAACGAACCTAAACACTCAACGGAAGATAAACATCATCTTTTAGCGCACTATACGAAGCACGAGGAGGCCCTAGGGGGGCCCACCCAAACCGCCACCATCCCCCATATATATATATATTTTTCATTTTTTTTCTTGTAATTTTCACACAAAATCCTCCCAAAATTCTGCTTCTTTCTCCTAAAACCCAGCTGATCTAACAAGAACAAGCCTCAAATTAAAGGTATCAACCTTAATTTTTATGGTTTTAAGCTTGGTTTCTTGATTAAACATGGTTTAGGCCATGAAAAAACCTTTTTAATCCATGATTTTTGAAAGTTTAAACATGTTTATGGGCTGAATATGAACACCATATGGATTCCCTGGTGTTATATGGTAGCCATGGTAACAAATCTTTGGGGTTTGATACCATAATCAACACCTATTCGACAGAAATCGCTTAACTAGTCAATTAACCGAAAAACAATGAAATAAGGCTTGATTGATCTAAGTTCTAGCATATTTGGATTGTACTTGATGTATAGGTACTGAATATAGCCCACACATACTTCTGGACTCACAAGGAACGCTTGGAATCGAAGCTTGCGCTAGGTATAACATCCGAAAACCGAATCTAGGATAGGCAGAATTTTGTTTTGGCTATAACTTGGTCCATGATACTTAGATTGTGAAATTTGGTGTGGTGATGAAGGGTAGTGTCAAGAAGGTCCACGTAGATTTTTAGAATTTTTGGAATTTTCTATGATTTTTGTTAAAATTTTGATATTATTAACAAAAGAATTCTGGAATAAATACTAAACGGATTCAATAAATCACCAAATTTTACAGAGACACTAAGGAACATATGTGAAATGTTCTGGGAAAATTCGGAGTCCATTCGTTGAGTTTTGATTTGGGTTAAAAATCAGCATGGTAGCCGGAAACGCACCGAAAAAAATCGGAAAAATCTTAAAATTTTTGGAGATGTTTCTGGAAACATAAGGGATGTCCTGGAATTTTTTGGGAATTTTTGGATCAATGATGGTAATTAAGTTTAATTATGTGGTTAAATATGGTTTTATAAATAATTTATTTAGACAAGTAAAATGCTAAAATAAATTCCCAGAAATTTTTACCATATTATACAGATTTTTACTGAGATATATAAAAATTTTCAGAATTTTATTCAAATTATAGATAAAATGGGAATTTTTGAGATTAAAAATGGGTTATTTTAAATCAATTTCGGCAGTTTACCGTGTAACGAACCTGCCAGAACTGGGAACTGACACAACCCGACAAATACTATAATTGGAACACGGGGAATATTCTGGGAGATTCTAGGGCGGAGTGGACACTTGGGGTGTGTCCAATAACAGTTCGGGAAAATCCCTGACGGTGGAAACGGAAACTCAAAATTGGGCAACCTGGACTCCCCAAACACCCAAACTCCCTTAATGAGAAGTTAATAATTCTTAAATAACAACGTGTTGGCACTATTGGTATTCCCGTACCATTATCCGAACACGTTAAACTACTGACATTGGCTGGCACGCGAACCGGTGCCCGGAAGCCAAACTGAAAACTAATACTACCCTGACCTCCATCACCATACCCGTGTCCTATAGACTCAATCCGGGGTGAAAACTCCTGACCAAATCCAAGTTATAACCATTACCGACTTATATACTGATTTGAGTCATTACTTGCATGTGTGCTATTAAAGCTGATTTCGTTGATTAAACACTCTTTAGCCGAGACTACTATTTGCACTGTGAGTTTCACTTCCCCCACTTTTAAACTGTTTTACTGTTTTCTGGGGTGATTTGCATGTTATAAACTGTGTTAACTACACCAACTTGTTATGATGTGAATTATCTAACACATGATATTAGCCCCGATACAAGTGATTAACGTAAGCCGTGGGCAGTGGATAGTACTATTGGTCTGACAAACCCAGTTGCCCGCCAGACAGGTGCGGCCGGCAGCCAGGCAACTGCACGCGTCCTAACTAGGTTATGTTGTTAGACATAACTACCCGAGGGCATTAAACTGCACGTGATGCAGGTGGTGCGATTAAGTGTCTGTGTGACACAGTACGATTAAAACAGTCTAGGTTTCACTTGTGACACTCGAGTAATTCCATCTATGAACCGTGATATGTGCAATTAAACATGTTGATACATTTTGAAACAAAACAACCAAACCAGTGGAACTCACCAGCAGCGTTAGCTGATTTTTTTTAAAACTAACATGCATTTCAGGTAAGACGAAACAGGAATAAGCAAGTGCATGTGGGAGAATCTAGTAGGGGAAAATAGCATAATAAAAGCTATAATGGCTTGTAGTACCACTTTTAATATATGGTTTGTAATGGGATAGTTCAAAGACGTTGTAACCGATGCTCCTGTTTTATGTAATGTAATGGTTTTAAATTATGAGGAGTGCCATGTGTCTACCGCACCCCGCGATTGTCTTCCGTTACGAGTCGGGGTGTGACAGAAGATGGTATCAGAGCCATCGGTTATAGCGATTTAGGTATCCCTAAGAGAACCTAGACTATAATCCTGAGTTAAGTCCTCACCCTGAGAACCTCTAGAGACCGAGTGGCGTGGCTAGTACCGGGATGGCCTTGTTAGGCAATTAAATTATTGTGGTCCGGAACACAATAATTTATCTGCTAGTACTTGGGCATTCCGGAAACGTCACGGAGAGAGAGGAGAGAACGGGAATGTAAACGCTAAGTTAACAGTTGTGGAAAAGTTTTTAAAATTAAAAATCAAAGTTGTGTGCAATACGTGCTTATGTGTACATCTGTGGATTGTTGATTCTGGGTTATGTCCATGTCAAGGTAGTGATGCAGTCGTAGTACTTCCATATTTTCGTAGTTTGTGCTGTCGTGGTATGATGCACGTACGTCACTTTGGTGACCAGTTTTGATAACGCATTTAGGCACTAGCCCTTATGGGTTAAGTCAGTGTACAAAATTTGATAGATGTTATTATATATGTGATGATGATTTTGGATATACGTGTTGTGAACCTATGTGTGTGATGAAATTATGTGATGTGTAATGGAATTGTGTGGTATGTGGTAACTGAAAATGTGATAAGTAATGATTAACTATGTGACATTGATACATACATATCTATTGTTTATAATAGAATGGCCCCGAAACGTGTACCTCAAATGACCGAGGCAGAAATTGCCCAACTGATAGCACAACAACTCCAAACGGTTATTCCAACAATCGTGGCGCAGGTCAGCACCGGTATTAACGCTAACCCCAAACCGAATCCACAGCCGGGACCGATAGGTCAAAACAATAACCAAAACAATGTTAGGCCAGTTTGCACGTATAAACACTTTATGGAGTGCAAACCAATGGAGTTTAATCGAACTGAAGGACCGAACGGGTTTGTGAAATAGATCGAGAAGTCGGAATCGGTCCTTAACATAACTAATTGTCCGGGTGACTGTGCGGTAAAGTATACGACTTGCACTTTTACCGACCACGCTTTGAACTGGTGGAATGCTATTGTACAATCTCGCGGGCAGGATGCGATTAATGCTATGACTTGGGATGATCTTAAGATACTAATGAGAGAAAGGTTCTGCCCAATCCACGAAATTCAGAAACTCGAGCATGAGTTTTGGAACCTGCAGATGCAAGGTGCGGATCATGCAGGTTACACAAATCGCTTCAATGAACTGGCACGCGTCTTGCCAGATATGGTTCGACCGGAGTCCAAGAGGATCGAGAGGTATATCTGGGGACTGGCCCCGGAAGTAAGGAGTATCATTAATTCGGTGGAGCACCTGATCATGCACGGAGTGGTAGCTAGGTCAGGCACGGTTACGTACGACATGGTTAGACCCAAGATTTTGACAATACCGGGAGAGCCGGCAGGAAATAAGCGAGAGGCCCCGGAAAGTAGTCGAGCGGGGGCAACCATACCGAAGAGGGGGAGAGCCACTAGTCAAAGCTAAGCTATGACTACACCAACGAGAAACTCTGGTGGCTATAAAGGAACAGCCCCAAAATGCAACAAGTGCACTTTACACCACTATGGTGCATGTCGAGCAGGGATCTGCTCGATGTGCCATAAAAGCGGACATTATACCCGAAACTATAAGACACCATTGGAACCCAACCGTTTCCAAACCCCAAGGCCTCAGCCTCTTAAGCAACGACCCCAACCACCAACGCAACAGATTACCAACCCCCGTACTTGCTACGGATGTGGCAGTACGGAGCACTTCCGAAGAAGCTGCCCAAAGTTTGCTCAACAGCCAGCAGGAAGGGATACGCAGGGCCAAATTTCTACCTCAAATGCAGCTCGAGGTCGTGCCTTTATACTTGGGTCTGGTGACGTGACGTGATGTCGCGGTCACAATCAAATTTAATCCAATTACTACTAAATATAGATAGCGGTAATAGGGTATCGAACACAGGGAGTTTGTGGAATGTGTGTTATTTGAAGATTTATCTAAGTTACCTAAAATTAAACTAATTGCAAGAAAAGTAAAATTCAAGAGTTGGTTTGATTGGATTGATTTTAAAACTAAATTTAACTAATTAAATTGCAAGAGAAAATTTTGATTGTAGACAAATTAGAGACAAAGGATCACCCTAGATTTCCAGTTTCAATTGACATTCATGTTATACTTTCTACTAGAAAGAGCTACATAGACATAGCTCGTGTGTGACTACTTGCAGTGATGAAAGGGAACTAAGTACTCAGATTCCTAGAACGTGAGGTTGTTACCCGATGATCAATCAACCCTTACCCAAGCCTAACTATACCCATGATATCTCGATTGCCAACGGCACCAAGAACGTATGGTTTCTAATTAGTTTAACGCAAGAATTAACAAGTTACTAACAAGCAATCACACACCATAACAAACAAACCATTAAGATAAAGATTGTTATTCTAGAAATAATGAAATCAAACATGAAATGTCTAAAGTAAACCTTCAATCCAGGATGATCACAAATGTTTAGCCACTCATGGCTTGAAGCAACATCATAATACCCGTTTCCATGTTTCCCAAAATCACCAACATAAAACAAAAGATAAAGCTAGTGTTCTTCACGCTCCCTGTCTCCAAAAGTCGTTCACCGGTGAGTAGTGTGTAACCGACTGACAAGTCAAAAGACCTCTTCAAAACTCCATAAAATTCCATAAAAATTAGCATTAAATGCACAAGTTACATCTCCTCTTCGCTGCCAACAAAAGAAGTCTGCCGCCCACACCTTTTGTATGCGTGCAAGACTCCCCAAGCCCAATGTTGTATCTCGGTCCAATCCAAAAAATCCACAAAGTCTCCTACGTGATGATGTGTTTTCGATTTTATGATGTGCCCCAATAATAAAATTCCTCCTATGTTCACGTGTATATGTTGGCTGCCAAAAGTTGATTTTGTGTTTTATGTGGCCAAGATCCACGTGACTTGCTAGAAGCCATCATGATGTTGTTTTGTTTTTTTATTAATTAATAAGTGTCCCACTAATATCAATCTTGATGCCAAACAAACATGCGCTGACTTCCTTCCAACCGTGGCCTACGGTTTAAGAACCGTAGGTTACGGTTCATACATTCTGTTGTAATCAGACCCTTCTACCCGTAGGTTACGCTCCCATTCCGTAAGTTACGTTTTGTCCCGCACTCAAACCATATGTTCCATTTTAACCGAATTAAGCGATTTACCTGTAAAACACACGAACACTCATAGTTATCACATTCACGATACATAACCGTGTAAAATATGGGATATGCACGTATTTAGCTCATTTAATGGTTGTCCTACGGACCACCCGTCACATCCCCACACTTACCCGTTGCTTGTCCCAAGCAACCGATTCAAAAACTATTTCAAAACCACAAGCGATCAACATGCAAACCAAGCTAAAATGTATCGTCCTTTTACCAACCTTCAATCACACCACGAGACACACCCCTCACAAAAACTCCCGGTGACAAAAAATATTAGCACATAATGCTAAACCACTCAATGCGTGTGTGTGTTTGTGCGACAATAAGCTTGTATAAAAATCAAGTCTCCTCATATTGAGTATTTAGCATGCTTATGAATCAAAAGGACTTACGGGTTGTAACGGGGCTAGGTGCAAAGGTAGGAAAATGGTGGAATATATATGCGAGAGCTAATTGATTTGACCCGGTTTTTATTTCTACCACTAAACAAAGCAACCATCAAATATATACACAACTTCTTCAACATTCTCAACTACTATTGCAACCAATCACTTCTTTTTGTATTTTTCTCACATTTTTCTTTCTTTTTTTTTTCTTTTCTTTTCTTTCCTTTTTTTTCATATAAGATATAACAACTCACACAATATACAAAAACATCAACATTCACAACTAGACTCCTAAACCGGGTCATCTCAAAAGGTAAAATTTTGTAGGAAGTAGGTTTGGGTCACAACCGAATGGTATAAGGCTCAAACATGGCTTTCTAAAGACCAAACCCCCACCCCTCACAATACCAAGCTCATATATGTAAAGTATGAGGTCCAACCCACCAATCCCACACTCTCACACGTCTAGACGAGGCTACCTAAAAGTCCCCTATCATTTTCAAAAGCATGCTAACTCTAGGATTTAACAAGAATTCGTACACAAGTTCTATTAACACAATAAACACACCGCCACTCAAAACAAAGAAAGCATCATTAATAATCATATGTGGCTCAAACTCTCACCAATAAAGGACTAGAAATGGGTGTCGGTGTGTCAAGTGGAACAATATCAAGTTTTCAAATTTTGACAATTTTCGCTTGGCTTCACAAAAATTTTTAAAATTCTCAAAAAATTCCCCTCATCCCCACACTTGGGATACATTGTCCCAATGTATGGTTTTGAGGGAAAGATCGCTTCTAACCAAAAACATTAGCTTTCGCTAATACTCTCAAATCCCAGATTTTTTTTTTTTAACAACTAATACCAATATTTTAATACTAAAGAACATAACAAGACTAAGGAAAGAGTACATTGACCTAGTGAAGTTTGACACAACAGATGTTGTAGATAATCCGACTTCCTATAATCATCTTCACACAACTCTCCGCACATCTTCCCCACACTTATCTAAAAACACCTTGGGTTGCCTCCCAAGCAGCGCTAAAGTTTAGGTCTTCAGCCCGACCGTACCTGATATGTCTCAAGGTGATCTCAATGCACATTTACCTTTTTCGTTGCTGATGTAAGCACGGTGTTTGATTCTTCTATTGTGTGTGTGCTTTGTCACGTCCCATCTTTCTTTGCAAAATTCTTTAAATCCACATTTTCCTACCGAATTTCCAACAAATGCTCGGTAGTTTACTCTCCACTTCACTACTTCGTTTTCTGTGCCCAACAAATCCAAACTCTCCCATAAACATAACTTATGAATGAAATCTCCCACATCATGAAGTGCCACCTTCCTAGTTTCTAAACATGCATCCTTAACACTCTTGGTTTCCATAACCACCACAGCCGGAGAGTTGTAATCAACTTTGATTGGTTCATCAAATAAAAGGCCCTCAACTTTGCTCTCCATAGGTGGTTCCTCCACAATAATTTCAATTGTATATTCCTCATTTGGCCCTAATAATTCAGTTTCAAGTTCGGGAGGACTCACAACCTTTTCTAATACATCACCCATAGGTGTCATTTGTTCAATCTGCACATATATCCAGTGTTGTTTTGCTTAACGTTTTTCCACTATCGACGTCCCTGGCCTCATCTCTTTCACCTCTTTTGGTAACAAATCATATTTCCATTCTAAAAGTTCTACTCGTTCTTCCATTGACAAATGAGGTTTTGTTAATTCCTTTTCAACATGAACCATGTGTCTCTTTCTCATCATCTCGTCAAGACTTTCAGATTTATGTGACTGATAGTGCAAAGTAGGTTGTTGAGTTACACATTCATAACCATACTGATCAAATGTATACTGAGCATGATAATAGTCTTGATCGTACATCTGAGAGCCTTCATATGAAAGTTGGGAATATTCATCATAATAATCACCGTAATCGTACTCCTCTTGGTAACTCATTTCCGGATCAAATGCCAAAGGTGATAGCTTGTGAGAGCTCCTAGTACGCATGCACCTGTCAATACCTGCACACTAACACACCCAGCATAAACCAGAAAAATAACAAACTTAAAAAGAAAGAAAATAACACACGTTGCGCACTACTCCCCGGCAACGGCGCCAAAATTTGACGTGATGTCGCGGTCACAATCAAATTTAATCCAATTACTACTAAATATAGATAGCGGTAATAGGGTATCGAACACAGGGAGTTTGTGGAATGTGTGTTATTTGAAGATTTATCTAAGTTACCTAAAATTAAACTAATTGCAAGAAAAGTAAAATTCAAGAGTTGGTTTGATTGGATTGATTTTAAAACTAAATTTAACTAATTAAATTGCAAGAGAAAATTTTGATTGTAGACAAATTAGAGACAAAGGATCACCCTAGATTTCCAGTTTCAATTGACATTCATGTTATACTTTCTACTAGAAAGTGCTACATAGATAGCTCGTGTGTGACTACTTGCAGTGATGAAAGGGAACTAAGTACTCAGATTCCTAGAACGTGAGGTTGTTACCCGATGATCAATCAACCCTTACCCAAGCCTAACTATACCCATGATATCTCGATTGCCAACGGCACCAAGAACGTATGGTTTCTAATTAGTTTAACGCAAGAATTAACAAGTTACTAACAAGCAATCACACACCATAACAAACAAACCATTAAGATAAAGATTGTTATTCTAGAAATAATGAAATCAAACATGAAATGTCTAAAGTAAACCTTCAATCCAGGATGATCACAAATGTTTAGCCACTCATGGCTTGAAGCAACATCATAATACCCGTTTCCATGTTTCCCAAAATCACCAACATAAAACAAAAGATAAAGCTAGTGTTCTTCACGCTCCCTGTCTCCAAAAGTCGTTCACCGGTGAGTAGTGTGTAACCGACTGACAAGTCAAAAGACCTCTTCAAAACTCCATAAAATTCCATAAAAAATAGCATTAAATGCACAAGTTACATCTCCTCTTCGCTGCCAACAAAAGAAGTCTGCCGCCCACACCTTTTGTATGCGTGCAAGACTCCCCAAGCCCAATGTTGTATCTCGGTCCAATCCAAAAAATCCACAAAGTCTCCTACGTGATGATGTGTTTTCGATTTTATGATGTGCCCCAATAATAAAATTCCTCCTATGTTCACGTGTATATGTTGGCTGCCAAAAGTTGATTTTGTGTTTTATGTGGCCAAGATCCACGTGACTTGCTAGAAGCCATCATGATGTTGTTTTGTTTTTTTATTAATTAATAAGTGTCCCACTAATATCAATCTTGATGCCAAACAAACATGCGCTGACTTCCTTCCAACCGTGGCCTACGGTTTAAGAACCGTAGGTTACGGTTCATACATTCTGTTGTAATCAGACCCTTCTACCCGTAGGTTACGCTCCCATTCCGTAAGTTACGTTTTGTCCCGCACTCAAACCATATGTTCCATTTTAACCGAATTAAGCGATTTACCTGTAAAACACACGAACACTCGTAGTTATCACATTCACGATACATAACCGTGTAAAATATGGGATATGCACGTATTTAGCTCATTTAAGGGTTGTCCTACGGACCACCCGTCATGACGCACGACAGGATCCAAATGTGGTGACAGGTACCTTTCTCATTTCCGATCAATATGCTTCAGTATTGTTTGATACTGGCGCAGATAGGAGCTACGTTTCCATTAATTTCTTACCCCTATTAAATATGCCGGCTATTGAATTGACAAGTCCTTACTCCATAGAACTTGCTAACGGTAAACCTATAACTAGTCACCAAATCATTCGTGATTGTCCTTTAATTCTTAACGAACACCAATTCCTTATTGACCTACTACCGGTAGAGCTCGGAAGTTTCGATATAGTAGTGGGAATGGACGGGTTGTAAACCATATCTAGATAAATTCGTCATAGTCTTTATTGACGATATTTTGATCTATTCCAAGAGTAAAAAGGAACACGAGCACCATCTACGAGCCATACTAGAGATATTGAGGAAAGAGAAGTGGTAGGCCAAACTTTCAAAGTGTGACTTCCGGTTACAAGCGGTGCAATTTTTAGGACATGTGGTAGATCAACAAGGGATTCATGTTGACCCTAGTAAGATCGAAGCTATTAAGAATTGGCAAGCGCCTAAGTTTTCGAAAGAGATACGCCAATTCTTGGGATTGGCTGGATATTACCGTCGCTTTATTGAAAACTTTTCCTGCATTGCTCAATCCTTAACTGCCTTGACACAGAAAGATCGAAAGTACGAATGGGGCGAAGAACAAGAAACAGCTTTTCAGCTGTTAAAACAAAAGTTAGGTGAGGCGCCAATTTTGACTTTGCCAGAGGGCAATGATGACTTTGTAGTGTATTGCGATGCATAGAAACAAGGTTATTGCATATGCTTCCAGACAATTGAAAGTGCATGAAAAGAACCATACAACGCATGATTTAGAGCTGGGCGCAGTGATTTTTGCACTTAAGATCTGGAGGCATTACTTGTACGGTACGAAATGTACAATTTATACAGATCACAAGAGCCTCCAACATATATTCGATCAAAAAGAGCTAAATATGAGACAACGCAGATGGGTGGATCTATTGAACGATTACGACTGTGAAATAAAATACCATCCAGGTAAGGCTAACGTACTAGCCGATGCCTTGAGTAGAAAAGACCAAGTAAAGCCACTCAGAGTGCGAGCTCTTGGGATGATTGTTCAAACCAGTCTTAAAGAGCAGATTCGTAATGCTCAAATGGAAGCTTTAGAGGAAGGCCAACTAAATAGCGAAAACTTACACGGAAATGAAGGGAATTTTGTGAGGAAACTGGATGAAGTGTTGTATTTCAAAAATAGGGTATGGATTCCTACTCTCCATGACCTACGTCAACTGGTTATGGATGAGGCTCATAAATCTAAGTACTCTATTCACCCCGGTACAGACAAGATGTACCACGACCTTAAGGAATTTTATTAGTGGCCATGTATGAAAAAGGACGTAGCAGAGTACGTGAGCAAATGCTTGACTTGTGCTCGGGTAAAGGCAGAATACCAGAAACCCTCGGGAATGTTACAGCAACCCGAAATACCTCAATGGAAATGGGAGCAAATCACGATGGATTTTGTGACCCACCTTCCAAAAACACCCCGAGGTCATGATGCGATTTGGGTAGTAGTGGATAGACTAACCAAATCGGCGCACTTTATTCCGATTCGTACTACCTACAACACCGAGAAATTGGCCGAGATCTACACGAATGAAATTGTGGCCAGACATGGGGTACCAGTTGCAATCATTTCAGACCGTGTTAGTCATTTCACTTCATACTATTGGCAATAGTTACAAGAAGCTTTGGGGTCTAGAATAGACCTGAGTACGGCTAACCATCCCCAAACCGACGGCCAATCAGAACGAACTATCAAGACATTAGAGGATCTGCTTCGTGCTTGCACCCTAGACTTTGGAGGAAGTTGGGATAAGCACCTTCCCCTCATTGAATTCTCTTACAATAACAGCTATCATAGTAGCATACAAGCTGCACCGTACGAAGCACTATATGGCCGGAAGTGCAGATCGCCAGTTTGTTGGGCTGAAGTGGGCAATACTCAACTCACGGGGTCTGAACTAATTCAAGAGACGACAGACAAGGTGCATAAGATCCAAAGTAGACTGAAAGCGGCCCGAGATCGGCAAAAAAGTTATGCCGATGTTCGCAGGAAACCGTTGTCGTTTGAAGTAGGTGACCAAGTACTGTTAAAAGTGTCACCGTGGAAATGAGTGATTAGGTTTGGCAAGACAGGAAAGTTGGCTCCGAGATACATTGGGCCGTATGAAATTATTGCTAAGGTTGGATCTGTAGCGTACCGACTGAAATTACCAGATGAACTGAGCACAATTCACGATGTCTTCCACGTATCCAACTTAAAGAAATGTCTCATGGATGAAGCAGCTATTATACCATTAGAAGATGTGCACATTGATGACAAACTCCACTTTGTGGAGGGCCGGTAGAAATAGTAGACGGGAAGACCAAACAACTACGTTATAACAAAATCTCGTTAGTGAAAGTCCGGTGGAACTCGAAGCAAGGACCTGAGTATACCTGGGAACGGAAGGATGAGTTCCGTAGAAAATACCCACATCTCTTCCCTAACTAGACGAATTGAATTTCGGGACGAAATTTCTAAACCAGGGGAGACTGTGACACCCATGACGAAACCAGGTACACCCTAAACGGTCTAAAACTGTAAAGCACACTTAACACTTTAATTGCGCGATAACCCTAAAAACATGTGTGACTTATATGCTTGATTAAATGATATCTGTTATGTCTTGGAGGAATCCGAGAACACGTTATGACTAACATGACACTAATAAGGGCCAACAGTGCGAAGTTGGTGTCCTTAGCCTTGAAACACGTGTTAAACGGGAGTGTTCCGTTTAACAGCGCTTTAAACCTTTGACATTAATTATTAGGTTATCGGTAGCATCATTTAAGATTTCGAGAACGCGTTTAACAGCGCTTTAAACCTTTTGACACTAATTACGCGCGAAACAGAGTCCGTCACGCAAATCGAGAACGCGTCCGGGACCCGTAAACGAACCTAAACACTCAACGGAATATAAACATCATCTTTTAGCGCACTATACGAAGCACGAGGTGGCCCTAGGGGGCCCACCCAAACCGCCACCACCCCCCATATATATATATATATTTTTCATTTTTTTTTCTTGTAATTTTCACACAAAATCCTCCCAAAATTCTGCTTCTTTCTCCTAAAACCCAGCTTATCTAACAAGAACAAGCCTCAAATTAAAGGTATCAACCTTAATTTTTATGGTTTTAAGCTTGGTTTCTTGATTAAACATGGTTTAGGCCATGAAAACCCTTTTTAATCCATGATTTTTGGAAGTTTAAACATGTTTATGGGCTGAATATGAACACCATATAGATTCCCTGGTGTTATATGGCAGCCATGGTTACAAATCTTTGGGGTTTGATACCCTAATCAACACCTATTCGACAGAAATCGCTTACCTAGTCGATTAACCGAAAAACAATGAAATAAGGCTTGATTGATCTAAGTTCTAGCATATTTGGATTGTACTTGATGTATAGGTACTGAATATAGCCCACACATACTTCTGGACTCACAAGGAACGCTTGGAATCGAAGCTTGCGCTAGGTATAACATCCGAAAACCGAATCTAGGATAGGCAGAATTTTGTTTTGGCTATAACTTGGTCCGTGATACTTGGATTGAGCTGAAATTTGGTGTGATGATGAAGGGTAGTGTCAGGAAGGTCCACGTAAATGTTTAGAATTTTTGGAATTTTTTACGATTTTTGGTAAAATTTTGACTGTTTTAACAAAAGAATTCTGGAATAAATACTAAACGGGATCAATAAATCACCAAATTTTACAGAGACACTAAGGAAAAAAAGTGGAATGTTATGGGAAAATTGGGAATCCATTAGTTGAGTTTTTATTTGGGATAAAAATCCGCGTTTTTGCGAAATTTCGGTAGCCGGAAACGCACCGAAAAAAAATCGGAAAAATCTTAAAATTTTTGGAGATGTTTCTGGAAACATAAGGGATTACCAGGAATTTTTTGGGAATTTTTGGATCACTGATGGTAATTAAGGTTAATTATGTGGTTAAATATAGTTTTATAAATAATTTATTTAGACAAGTAAAATGCCAAAATAAATTCCCAGAAAATTTTCCCATATTCTACAGATTTTTACTGAGTTATATAAAAATGTTCAGAATTTTATTCAAATTATAGATAAAATGGAAATTTTTGAGATTAAAAATGGGTTATTTTAAATCAATTTCGGCAATTTACCGTGTGACGAACCTGCCGGAACTGGGTACTGACACAGCCCGAAAAATACTATAACTGGAACACGGGGAATATTCTGGGAGATTCTAGGGCGGAGTGGACACATGGGGTGTGTCCAATACCAGTTCGGGAAAATCCCTGACGGTGGAAACGGAAACTCAAAATTGGGCAACCTGGACTCCCTAAACACCCAAACTCCCTTAATGAGAAGTTAATAATTCTTAAATAACAACGTGTTGGCACTATTGGTATTCCCGTACCATTATCCGAACACGTTAAACTACTGACATTGGCTGGTACGCGAACCGGTGCCCGGAAGCCAAACTGAAAACTAATACTACCCTGACCTCCATCACCATACCCGTGTCCTATAGACTCAATCCGGGGTGAAAACTCCTGACCAAATCCAAGTTATAACCATTACCGACTTAGATACTGATTTGAGTCCTTACTTGCATGTGTGCTATTAAAGCTGATTTCGTTGATTAAACACTCTTTAGCCGAGACTACTATTTACACTGTGAGTTTCACTTCCCCCACTTTTAAACTGTTTTACTGTTTTCTGGGGTGATTTGCATGTTACAAACTGTGTTAACTACACCAACTTGCTATGATGTGAATTATCTAACACACGATATTAGCCCCGATACAAGTGATTAACGTAAGCCGTGGGCAGTGGATAGTACTATTGGTCTGACAAACCCAGTTGCCCGCCGGACAGGTGCGGCCGGCAGCCAGGCAACTGCACGCGTCCTAACTAGGTTATGTTGTTAGACATAACTACCCGAGGGCATTAAACTGCACGTGATGCAGGTGGTGCGATTAAGTGTCTGTGTGACACAATACGATTAAAACAGTCTAGGTCTCACTTGTGACACTCGTGTAATTCCATCTATGAACCGTGATATGTGCAATTAAACATGTTGATACATTTTGAAACAAAACAACCAAACCAGTGGAACTCACCAGCAGCGTTAGCTGATTTTTTTTAAAACTAACATGCATTTCAGGTAAGACGTAACAGGAATAAGCATGTGCATGTGGGAGAATCTAGTAGGGGAAAATAGCATAATAAAAGCTATAATGGCTTGTAGTACCCCTTTTAATATATGGTTTGTAATGGGATAGTTCGAAGACGTTGTAACCGATGCTCCTGTTTTATGTAATGTAATGTTTTTAAATTATGAGGAGTGCCATGTGTCTGCCGCACCCCGCGATTGTCTTCCGCTGCGAGTCGGGGTGTGACAATCAAACGGGTCGAATATGTGTTCTCGCGAACCGGGTATTGAGAGCGTGGAACGCGAAGTTATTAATCTCGAGTAATGGGTATAATCGTGGAAAATAATCCCACTAAAAAGTTAAGGATGATTTGAGCTTAGGTGCTTAAACGTCAAAACGAGTCAACATAAAGTAAAACGCAAACTGGGTAACAGGAGCGTAAACTATATGAACTATGGATCCGAGTAATGGATTACAGCTTAGATATGTTAAGAAATGAACCCCGAGCGATTGAAATGAGCTTGGATAGATTTGGATGTATATTGGGTGAAAATTAAACGTGTAGAGCTGACACGGCCGGATGGACACCTGACCCGGCCGGGGGAAGGTTCTGCAAAGAAAGCATGTTTAGCTGATCCCGCCTGGTGGAAACCTGATCCGACTAGGGAAAGGGGCTGGAAAATATATATATATTTTCTTGTGTTTAATTCTTATGTACAAATGCTTTGATTTCTAATCGTTTGAATGAAATTGTATGATAGGCAATGATGCACTTTAGACCTCGGATGATGATCAAGCCATGTCAAGAACCGAACACTTCCTAAAAGTTCATTAGCTTTCATTCTTTTAGTCTCTTAAAAAAATACTAGTGGGCTTATATTTTGGATAAGGATTAATTCTAACTTGTAGTAGTTAACGTTTTTTAGTACTATCGCAAACGTAACTTTTTTTGTTTAAAATCCCTCGTTCAAGCGTTATGTTATATGTATAATTGGAGGGTCTTACAATGAGAAGAAGTAAATGATACCATGAGGGTAGGGATGTCCAGAATTCGTTTCGATTATTATGAATTCGAATTTGATTTAGTTCAAGTCCAGTAAATAGAATACGAATTTATAATTTTAAATTCGATTCAAAATTCGAATTAAAATAATACATATTTATTTATTATTATTATATATAATACATATATAACTTTTATTGAGCTATAGTATTAATTAATCTCTAAATGTATTCAAAAATATTAGAATAGTCCTTTACAAAACCCATTACAAAGCCCATAACTAAAAGGAATTTATTGCATATTTTAACTGAATTTGTATCAAAACAAATTTATTCCAATTTATCCTAATTCGATTTGAATTCAAACTTTTAATCAAATTAGAACCGAATTCGAATTGGGATTTTAATTCTTAATTGAATTCAAATCGAATAGCAAGAAAAAAATAAATTATTTGAAAAATTCGATTCTTTTAGTCTCACACTTCCTAAAAGTTCATTAGCTTTCATTCTTTTAGTCTCTTAAAAAAAATACTAGTGGGCTTATATTTTGGATAAGGATTAATTCTAACTTGTAGTAGTTAACGTTTTTTAGTACTATCGCAAACGTAACTTTTTTTGTTTAAAATCGCTCGTTCAAGCGTTATGTTATATGTATAATTGGAGGGTCTTACAATGAGAAGAAGTAAATGATACCATGAGGGTAGGGATGTCCAGAATTCGTTTCGATTATTATGAATTCGAATTTGATTTAGTTCAAGTCCAGTAAATAGAATACGAATTTATAATTTTAAATTCGATTCAAAATTCGAATTAAAATAATACATATTTATTTATTATTATTATATATAATACATATATAACTTTTATTGAGCTATAGTATTAATTAATCTCTAAATGTATTCAAAAATATTAGAATAGTCCTTTACAAAACCCATTACAAAGCCCATAACTAAAAGGAATTTATTGCATATTTTAACTGAATTTGTATCAAAACAAATTTATTCCAATTTATCCTAATTCGATTTGAATTCAAACTTTTAATCAAATTAGAACCGAATTCGAATTGGGATTTTAATTCTTAATTGAATTCAAATCGAATAGCAAGAAAAAAATAAATTATTTGAAAAATTCGATTCCAGCAATTCGAAAATTCGATATTCGATTCAATGAACACCCCTACATGAGGGTATATGTATGAAGGTTTGATTTTCAGCATACTAATATGAAACTTAAAGTTAAACCATACTTTCTTATTAATTAATATCTATTAATAGACAAAGGGAAATGAATAGTTTACCTTGGTGGTTTCTTCTAATTGCCCTATTTGGGCGGGCATCCCACCTTTAAACGCGTGTACCTTTTCACATCAAGTAGGGAGAACTAGAAGACTGAGAGGGAAAAGGGAAAAGGGAGAGAGAGAGAGAGAGAGAGAGAGAGAGAGGAGGGTATGGCGGTGGCCGGAGGCTCACCATTGTGACACCACCACCACCATCGCAGTGGTGTTTCTAGGGTTTTAGATCTCCATATCACCGCCTTTTTTTCTCTCTCTACAAATCTCTCTGTCTCTCTCGACGGCCGGTTGTTCCGATTGATCTATTTTGGTGGTCACCCCGTGTCTTCCAGCTTTATACCTTAAAGAAGGGATAGGAGCAGTGACCGAAGGGTCACCGCTGGTGGATTCAAACCGTTTTGGCGGTGACGGTTTTCAAACCCGACGATGATGTTCGCTTGCTACCTGGTATGGCAACTCCGGTTGCAACCGTAGCGCCACTGAGCAGGTTCAACGACGATGATGATCCTTTCTGATCCGAGTTGATTTGTATAGATTTGATGCGTTTTTAATAAATATGTGTGTGTAGTTTCTGCCTCTACAATTTTAAATGATACGGATGTGTATTGTTTGTTGAATCCATTAGTCTCTACTTCTTTATGAAGATCTTTCGCAAATATTGTCAACACCACAATGTTTTTTTGAATGATACGGATGTGTATGGGTTGTGAATGATCTGCAAAGAAGAAGACAAGTCAACTTAAAAAGTTCAATTTTGAATCCATTAGTTTGTTTTCTAAATCCGGCGAAATTGCCAAATTGGGTTGTTGATAGTGTTTCTGAATGGAGAATTCAAGGGGAGTATTTTGGACTGAGCTACGATAATTAATTATGTCTGGTTTTAATGGATTGTTTTAACCATTATGGCATTAGTGTTGATTTAATTATTAACTATATGAGGGTGTTGTGCAAATATATCAGATGTATTGTAAGATTGACCTTAGCCTCATATAAGAACTAATTCCATGTATGCTCAAGTGTTTTTGGGTTTTGGAGGCACATCCGAAAGGCACTTGAATAGTTGAATTTGTATATTATTTCCCTTTAGTTCTTTCTCTAATGGCGATGGGTGTGAACCCTTGGATTTGTGAATATGGACAACATTAACAGCACTTGTAACTCACTGTCGTGCTTGAGTTATTCGATGATAATGAACTTACGTTCATCTAAGAGGCTCATGACTTTGTTTTCTGGGGTCAATGGTTTGTTTTTGTTGTTTCTTGAGTAAAATCCAATTGAACTCGTGTGATGATAGTTGACGTACACTTGATGTTGATGGCTTTGGAACGCTTTCTCGCACAGTAAATCTGTGTAGCTCCATTCAGTTGAAATTCAAGGACTTGGGATCGCAGCGATGATGACAATAAAAGGATTCCTATGTTCATTGTCTTGGCGTGGCAATCGTGTTGTTTGCAGCCACAACAAGTTAGCATATCTGAGCCTTCGATTGCTTACATCGACTTCTTTTTATTCTTTTATAAAGTTACACTACATGTATATAGTAGAATGCTTTTGATTTGTTTTTTTTATTAAAAGCGCACACACATATACAGCAGAATGATTTTAATTTGATTTTTTTTTTATTAAAATCATGTTTCTTGACTTTTATACAAAACTAAGTGTACTTTTGTTTGGTGCAGAACTGGAGATAGTTGAAGATTTAGAAAGATCCTCTAGCTGTATAGCAACACCATCAACAAAAAAAAAAAAAAAAAGGTTTCAGTCATCTTCAATACCACAAAATACTACTTACAACCAATCAACTATATGTAATTAGGTATATTAGTAGTTCAAGCTAACTGCCAAATTTACCCTCATTCTTTTTGGGGATATGAATGGTGGGTGTGCATATTTTGTTGATTGACTACTAAAAAAATATATAATCTTGAAAAGGGTAAAGCTGAAATTTATGTTCTCTATAGTGTGTTAATGCTATGCGGAAACACCCTTTTATTGTTTAGTCATCTTTTTCTGATCAGAAGTGATGATGGATGTGCGGATGGGGTATATTTTTGTAGTGCGTTAACCAAAGGTGTTCATAAACTGTTATTCTTGGTGACATATATATAGGTGGATATGGTTTTATTACGAAGATTGAACAAGAAAACACATGAGCAAGCCGGAAGAGCGAATCCCTTGTGGACTTACAAGGAACCTGGTGTGGGCTGGATGATGGGTTATTCTTTCTTGGTATGTTTTATCGGCCTTTTCGTATTGATTCCACTTCGAAAGGTATATCGCCTTAATCTTTCTTTTTTCGTACATGTCGTGGCAATTAGTGGATTATTAATCTTATAATCTAAGCATAATCAACCAGATTAAATGTGCAGTGTGCTTTAGGCTTTGAACGTACTGTGCTAACCATATCAAATTAATAGTATATACAAGATTACAACTTGATTAATTGAGTTGAATTTGGTCATCCGCAGGTTCTATTATTTGACTAAGTTAATATTTCCTGGATGACGAATGGGTTCCATACTCAAGGAGACGATATCACAAAGGACATAAAATTAAACCTTTTAAATTCCGCTCGAAAGGTTTTTTTATGCCAGTGACTTATGTTAGGATTCTATATTTACATCTTTCAATACAAAAATGTATATGATTATACAATAGTATAATGTTGATATAATATAAATGTATATCACTTATGTTAGGATCCTATAATGTTCTTTCTTTTTATCAATTTAAGATGTGACAACATTTAATGCAAAATATGTAGCTAAAGGAAGCAAGTTAGCAAGAAGTGAGACATATACTCAAAGAGAGACTACAAATGACTATTCATAAAGTTATTAGTGGGACACGAGTGGACAAGATCATGGGCGCATTATTCAATTCATGGCAAATATTAAGGATTGGAGTTTGGTAAACAAATGATAACCACTAAACCATCAGGTGTGGGTTTGGGAGAGGGAAAGAATGCAGACGTGGAGGAGCCCCGACAGGGAACACCAATCCCTCCTCCCTTCGGTCCCACCTTCGGTGTCATAGGGGATTTCTCTCCGTTCTCCGCTCGTCCTGACGCTATATTCTTTGAAATCTGAAAATTTCGGCTATTGAATAACAACTATTTACTAAAAAATAATTGAACTTTTTTTTAATTTTAAATGCTATATAGCCCTCATTTTATACCCAAAAAATCACCACACTCTCCATCTTTTATATATTATTCTCTCACATTCATCTATATCTTTTCAAAAACTCACCACACTCTCCACCTTTTATATATTATTCTCTTCTTCATCTACATCTTTTAAAGAATAATTGCCATGAGTTCTTCATCGGACGAGGAAAATGCTAGGAATTTTTTTAGCATGATATTTGAGACGGCTAAAATTATTGCCGAGATGTAAGAAGATGGTGAAGACATAGAAACTTTACAACTAAGAACGAGGGGCGTTGCGTTAAATAGAGATCGCCAATGTATATTATTTTTATACATTTTATTTTTTTAAAGTTTTGTTAGTTATTTATAGGATTGTTTAGAATATTTTATTAAACTTAGTTTTCAACCTATATTTAAGGTGCTCATGAACGTTTGGTTGGTGACTATTTTGCTGAAAACACAGTGAGGAACAATTTAGGCGTGGGTTTCCAATGAGTCGAACATTGTTCACATTGCGCTACGATGATTTGGCTAATTATCATGACTTTTTCACATTGCGCTACGATGCTACAGGGAAAAGGGGTTTTACTATGTTTCAAAAATGCACTTCGGCACTTCGTCAATTAGCGTATGGCACTGCTAGTGATTCAGGGGATGAATATTTAAGGATGTCCGAGAGAATGAGTCAGGAGTGTTTGTATGAATTTTCCAAAGGTATTGTGAACCTGTTTAGCAAGCTCTATTTACGTAGGCTAACGAAGAAGGATATAGAAAAGTTTTATGCATTCCATGAAGAGACACATAGATTTCCTAGGATGCTAGGAAGCATTGATTGTACACATTGGCGATGGCGTACTTGCCCTACTGCATGGCGCGGTCAATATATGCGTGGTGATATAGGTTATCCCTCAGTAATCTTAGAGGCCGCTTGCTCACAAAATTTATGGATTTGAACTGCCTTTTTTGGTGTTGTAGGTTCAAACAATAACTTAAACGTTCTTGCAAGATCTCATAGTTTCGATGATATCATTAGAGGTACGGGGCCCTGATTGTTCTTTACTGCTCAATGGGGTGTCATACAAGCATAGGTATTACCTAGCCGACAGTATATACCCATCCTATATGGCTATTGTTAAAACTATTCCTGAACCCCGTGATGAAAAAAGAAAAAAGTTTGCGAATTACCAAGAATCGGCAAGGAAAGATGTCGAACGGTTGTTTGGTGTGATAAAGGCAAAGTGGGGGATAATACAACAACCGACTCGTCCATTTGAACCAAAAAAATCGAGATACATTATGTGTGCTTGTTTAATACTTAATAACATGATTATTGAAGACGATGGTCGAGTAATATGCGAATACGATCCAAATGACATTCTCGAGAATGTTGAGCCGGTTGACGAGGAACAACAACAATCAAATTTGTGGGCGTTACGCAGTGAGCACGTGCATGAAAACCTATGTGTGGATTTAATAGACTGTATTTCGAATAACTTCTGTGTCAATTCCGTTGATTACGAGTAGTGGTGTTCGTAGGATTAGGCAAAATTTATTTTATGATATTAGTATGTAATTTGTGTTTTTTTTATTTGTTGTTTTCTAGAATTATTATGCAAATTTGAATTTTCTTAAACATATTCGTATTTATTAAAAATAAAATACGTTAGACGAAAAAAATGTGTTTAAAAATAAATACACCAAGTAAAAAAATATTAAAAAATGGAAGGGGGAGAGGAAATCGCACCGCATGGTTGGGAAAGGATGATGAGGTGGAAGAGGAGGGTGATGTGGCGCTGATGTGTATCATACCCCATAATCTTAGATCTTGATTTCGAGTCTATCACACTTCTCAGGCTAAAACGATAGTTGTACTTGTTTTTGATTGTAAATGAAAGTTATTTTCGTTGGCCTTCTTCTAAATACATCTCTCCTACTACCCCCCCCCCCCCCTCCCCGTGCGCACATAAGAGAAAAAGCGTAGACTCCACCTTTAAGTATGTGAGAGAAGAGGGGGAGAGGAATGCATTTAGTAACACCCCATTTGTATTATATAATCTTAAGTCTTGATAGAGAGTTATCACGAGTAACCCTTGTATAAAATCATATGTTGGTTATGGTGCACATGACAAGCCGTTTTTAGGACTCAACCGTAACTTGATACATATAGTAAATTAGTATTCTTAAATACAATCCGTAACTTGATTTTTTTTTAACGACGATATTCTACAACAGGCGATAGGTATCGCACCCGCTTAGCAGGCCCTCCATCCCACTCTGGTACAAGACTATGTTGTCTTAACCGGGCCCACGCTTGGTATCAGAGTTTGGCTTGGCGCTCCCCGAGAAAATTTCCAGCCCACCGGCATCCCCGGCAGTTGCATCTTCCACAAGAGTCAGGACTCTCTAGAGTAAATGCACTGTAATAGAAAACTCGGGTGTGCTCCAGGATTCGAACTTGAGACCATAAGGTCCCAAGCCTTATCCCTTCATTGCATAACCACTGAGACAAGTCCCAGGGTTCCGTAACTTGATACATATAGTAATTAGTATTCTTAAATACAATAAAAACCCTTGTTTTGCAAGTCAAATCAATATCTCACATCAATGGACCTCATTACGGGTGATATCAAGTAACATTGGATCAATCCACTTAGGAATAGCTCAGTAGTGTAGTGAGTTAGAGTTAGAATAGTAGAAGATTAGGAGTTCAATTCCTATCCTATAGTGTGTAAGTTTAGCCCTTAAAAAGGTAAGATCGGATCAATGATCATCAACGAAGCTGTCAAGTTGTTTTAGAGATATTTATAATCAATAAAATAAACCAGTGAATTATGCTCCTAAATGTGTACATCATATTCGACTGAGTAACCAAAATCATAATATAAAACTAAATTATGGATCCATTTTGTCATTTTTTTCAGTTTTTGGAAATAGATGAAAAAATTAATGCAATTTGTTTTTTTTTTTCATATTATTTTATGTAAATTATGTGAAATGCAAAAAGAAATAAGGTCGCTTATATATTATTATTTGCACATTTTAAACCAAAATAATAATAAAACTCTTATATATTGTACAAGAAACTGGAAGATTCAAGTGATTCTATGAGGAAAAAATACTAAATTTTCATTTAGTAAGACTATACGTTCTGGAGGAACCTGCATAGCAACATTAGTTGGTTTCAACGGCACACACCGAAACATTGGCACCAGAGATTTTTTTTTAAAGACCAAAGAAACTTTTATTGCAGGTTTGCACCATCCGAACAACAATTGTTAACCAGAAAAATATTACATACACTGATGACGGGTAGCTCGAATCTCAATAAAATGACTAAGAATACATGACAGTTTGAATGGTTAAAATGTTCAAAGGTTTAAAACCCGGGAACTAAGCTAAGGCAACACGTGTACAGTAATCAGTCATGTCACTGATTACTTGAACAACTCTCCCAGCCGTAAAAGTAAGACGAGTACACATAGTGTAGTCTTTTATCCGCATGTCCAAACGCTTCAACCCCTAAAAGGGTAAGTACTCCACTGCAAGCATGGTTCACTAGTCTAAGGTTTCCTCTTTGGGCGATACCTTCCTCTATAAAATGACACTTCATAGTGCTGGAAAACATTCCGATCAGTCCTGATTCCCTTGGGATCTCTGGTCTTCCTTCTCGAGTACTTGTTTCATGCAAGTCTCCTTTCTTCACATTCAACACACACATTTCTTCTGCTCTTGCATCCGAAGCTGAACACACTTCAGTTGAAGATCTTGAACAAACAACAAAATATAACTAGTGAACCTCTCTCCACGTCCTGCAAACGTGGGGGGACCCCACGACCTGCGTTAGGCAAACCGGAACCCTCCAAGCCTTTTGCCTAACCAGCCTAGCTACTATCATCGGTCTAGTATTTGTTGCATCAACAAGTTTTGCGCCCACCGTGGGGCGACGCCACTAATTTTCTTCAAAAGATCTAGTAGTGTAGCTCCATTCTTTCAAAATCACCATGTCGGAAAGTGAATCTCCGGGAGAGGTAAATCAAGTCCCACATACCTCTACCCCAAGCACTAGCCAAACTCATGTGGCTATACCAACGTCATTCTCAACACCAGGGAGCACTCCTACTGGAGCAACATACCCCGAGTTCCTCACTTTCCCAACACCGACCCCGTCTAGATCAGGGGTCTCATCCCCCAACGTCGGTGCCTCTAACACCCCTTCACGTGTTGACCTTACCCCCGAAGGGGTCGCCAACAACTTTCTAGAGTTGAGGTCTCTCCTCAACCAATACGTGAGTAGGGAAAGAGACAAAAGGGTAAGGATTCAGTTGGACTATGATGAGCCAGAGCCTTCGTTGTCTCCTGGACCTCCAGCTCTTCCTTTCACAAGCTCACAACCGACCCTGTCCAGGAATGAGGCTGGTCCCAGCCATCCACCTCCAAATCCTAACCCATAAATATACACAAGGCCAGATCCGACAACTTTTCCTCTCTTTTCTTCCCAACCAGTTGCAACCGGTACTCCATTGGGACATGAGCTAACTCTGGATCAACTCCTACAATCTCCTGTTGCAAGACTTCCACCCCCAGTCACATCTACATGGGAACAAGCTTTGTCTGTACGCCCCTTGGCATGAAATGCCGTTATGAGTACTCCTTTGGGGATAAACTGCTCAACTGCACCTGGAAGCCTTCAAGGCTTCAACCTTATGCCTCAAATGATGGCTCAGATGATGGCCACCTTCCCTTGGCAGCACTTTATTAATCAAGTGTTGGCTACACAAGGGAATAACAACAACAAAACGGGTGCAAGGGTGGAGGAGGATTTGGCCAAGCCATATAAACCAAGTAATCTTTTGTGCTTCTCACAGCAAATAGCCGATTATGATTTTCAAACAAAAATTAAATTGCCATCCCATATCAAGACATATGACGGAACCAAGGATCCAGAGGATCACCTTCAGATCTTCACTTGTGCTGCTAGAATTGAGAAATGGTCGAATGCTGAATGCTGCCTCATGTTTATGCAGACCCTCACAGGGTCAGCCAGAATATGGTTCAACGATTTACCAGCCAGAAGCGTTCGAAGCTTCGACGATCTGAGCAAAGGGTTTCTAGCCAATTTCTCACAACAAATGCGGTACGTTAAAGATTCCACGGTGATGTTTCAGATAAAACAAAGGGATGACGAAAGCATTCGAAATTTCATCGAAAGGTATAAGAGAGAAGGTCTAACATATGTGGGGGCGGATGAAAAGATGAGAGTGGCCGGTTTTATGAACGCCATTACCTCCAAATACCTTACAAGAGATTTTAATAAATCCCTCCCCAAGACCTTGGAAGAAGCTCTCGAAAGGGCCGAAGCCCACATCAGAGGAGAAGAGGCTGTAGATATAAAGGAGCAGAGAAAAAGGGGATCTAGCTGGCGAGGCAACAAACTCACTAGAAAGAAGGGCAATTTTCATCCCTATGACAGGCGTCAAAGGGGTTCAGAGCAACGAAGGTCTGAAGGTCGGAACCCTCCTAGCAGGGAGAATACCATAAACTTTACAGCCCTTACAAAAACCCCCAAGAGATCCTTGCTACAGAGGAAGTGAAGCAAAGCTTCTGGCCTCCTAGACCTCTCCCAAAAAACGAAAGGAATGAAAATTCCACCCAGTTTGTGAATTTCATGAAGAGAATGGTCACCATACTAACGATTGCTGATGTGTGTGTAGCGTGATATGTTTTTAAGTATATTTTTCGCCCTTTTCAAGTTTTAAATTTATAAAACACGATATTTTACTAACACTAAACACACATATGGGAAAGTGCACCCATTGTGAGCGTAGTATAGCGTTGGTAAGATACCGAGGTCGTCCAAGGACACAAGAGCTTTTAGTACCGGTTTATCCTCAACGTCTAATCAAATCAAAATTTTAGAAAAAGGTTTTAAACAAGAAAATAAAAACTAAAAATGCTGAAAATAAAAATAAAAATAAAACAGATAAACAAGATGAATCACTTGGATCCGACTCGCCTTTAGTGTAACCTTTGATTATTTTCGCACTTTTGCACTTTTTAAGAGATTATCTTAGTTATAGTAGTAGGCCCCTCTTTTGAAGGTGACGTTACCCTCAACCTAGTAGTTTGAGTCAGCAAGGATACAATCCTAAAGGGTTGGATTATTGAAAGATAATTAATTAAGTTATTAATGCGTAATGTGGTAGGCCCCTCTTTTGAAGGTGACGTTACCCTCGGCTAAGTAGTTTGAGTCAGCATGGATACAATCCTAAATAGCCGGGTTAAAGTTTTAATAGTAGTTTACATATGAGGGGATCAAGAAATTCGAACCCCCGCCATCCAATACCAGTGGGTATTGAAGGAGGTCCTACTAAGCTTGACCCAGATCCTTGCAGGATCTATACACTGAACAAGGCAAGACGCTTACCAAACCATTCCCTTAACCCCCGACCAGGTAGCCAACATATCTCCATATAGACCGTGGAGATATGAATGGTGTAAATCTTTTATTTTATATAGACAGTAAAATAACGCCAAGACACCACGGACAAATGATAAGGAAGATTCACCTTCAACATAAGAAACTAGTTATTAAAGTCATTAATACATAACCAAATAAAAAGTGCGAAAAGATTAAAAATAAAAAGTATTACACTAAATGCTTGTCTTCACCAAGTGATGTAAACGACTTAGGCAAACATGGCCTTTGATTGTCAAGAACTCTTACGATCAATCTTGGATCCCGAGACTACTACACACACTCTATGATGGATGATGGATGATGGTGGTGGATGTGGGTTGTGATGGTGGTGGTGGGTGGGTGTAGTGTGGGAGAGGTGGTTTGCCAAGGGATGGTTTGCAAGTGAGCCAAGCACCCCTATTTATAGCCTGCACAGAAGCCCGGACACGGCCCCGTGTCCATTGGGCACGGCCCCGTGTCCACCCATCTTCTCTTTCTTCATTAAATGCAGTTTGTCTGCATTAGTTGACCAAGCCCCCATGTCCGTTGGGCACGACCCCGTGTGCAGAAGCGTATCTGTACTATCAAGATTTGCCTAGATTCTGCGAATCTTAGCGTTGACCACGGCCCCATGTCCGCTAGGCACGCCTCCGTGGTGGGTGATAGAAGCTTCTACAACTTTGTCTTTTCGGCAGACACTTGGGCACGCCCCCGTGCTCACTGAGCACGGGGCGTGTTCAGCCTTCTGTTCTCTTGTTTTTGCTTGTGGAGATGCTGTCGAAGGGTCGGGCATGCCACGTTTATTCCTTTTCTTGTATTATTGTTAGATTTGGTTGCATTTTTGCTTCTTTTGTTCATTTGAGCTCATTTAATCCTGAAAATACAAAAGGAAGACAAAAACACACTTTTTCCAACATTAGTACTAAAAATGGTTAGTTTTATGCCACATTTGATGTAATTTATATGTTGCATTTTGCACACATCAAATACCCCCACACTTGAATTTTTGCTTGGCCTCAAGCAAAACTCTTTATTTTGTGGCTTACACACCCAAATGGAATGGTAGGAGAGAAGGTTTTTGTGCTTGTCATAGAGTGTCAGGATTCCAAGATTCTTTATTAGGTTTTATTTTTATCTTATTTACAATCTTATTCGTCATGATTTATTTAGAACATTACATAAGATAAATTACTTATTAGGGCATAACATGCCTCTTTAAAATTCCATTTATATACAAGTTCACATACCTCACGGGGGATCACTCAACACTTGGCCGAAGGTGTATTTTTGTGAAGCACTCGAGAGCGGCATGGAACTTACTCCTACCATAAGCTTGCCAAGCAATCAATCCTCCTCCTTTTTAACTATAAACCTTTGTAAATATCAAGAGGACTTTTGGGGGAAGGGTTAGGCTTGGGTTAAAGGTAGGTGGTTGTGTTAGTGGTTAGTAGAAAAGGGCGAAAGGCGTAAAAAGCGTCGGTTTTCGTAAAACATTTTGTTTTAGTGACTTTTTATTCCAATGAAGCATTATTCAAACAAGCCTTCTTTTGATGAGCTTTGTTTGTTTATTGCTAACTTCATTTTTCTTTTCTTCTCTATGAAAATTTTTTTTTGATAAGGAAGTCACAAGAAAACCGAGCTTTATTACTAAAAAAAGGGTTTAAAATGAAAAAGGGTTTTGTTGGGTTAAAAGGTGTTTTGATTTGGGTTAAGAAATGAAAAGGTTTAGGCTCAAAGGGGTTAACTAGGGGGATTTTGGGTAGCTGGTAAAAAAAAAGAAAATAATGTTGTTGAAATAAAAAGGGTTAGTCCTAATGCCTCCATCATTTACTTACTTGGGTTTAAGTTGGTAAGTACCGGGAATGTATCGTCGTGGCAAGTTCTAGAGTTGTAAGAACCAAGCGGCTATTCACACAAGAAACGAAAAATGAGCATTTAGTTTAAAGATGTGTATTTATATGCTCAATAAAGGCTCAAAACTCACTTTTGTTGGAATGAGTTTTTATGTGATCAAGTATATATAATCAAATTTTAACTGGATTTGTCATGTCGTTTCATAAATTTCTTTTGTTTGTTCTTTTTATCACGACGCTATCGGTTGTAAATTTGTAAAAGTATAACCTTTTTAGAACTTGTTATTCCCAAATTAAACTAAGACAAGTAAAAAAAATGAAAAATTTTTGAAAATTTTTTTTGGTGTTTAGCGGTTCCAATAGAGTTTTGTGTAAGACTTGTAATTAGGACTTGCAAAATTCAAGGTTTTAGCATCCCCCACACTTAAATTACACATTGTCCTCAATGTGTCCCAAAAATAAGTTTTTAGGTTGATTAAATGCGTAAAAGTGTGTTTAAAAACAAATTTTTATGTTACTAGGCATCTGGACACGGGCCCGTGGTGTCTGGGCACAGCCCCGTGTTCAGGTTGCCAGTAACAAAAATCATTAAAAAGAAACAGAAGCCTGGGCACGGGGGCGTGTTCAGCGAACACGCACCGTGTCTAGTTACCTGAACTGGGCTATCCTCTGCAGATGGTTCAGCACGGGGCCGTGTTGGCTGGACACGGCCCGTGCCGAACTTGCTGTAATGAAGAAAAATTTGCGGGAGGCTCTGTTTTTGTGCATGGGGCATTGGTTCAAGTTTCCCTTGGTATCCTTCACCATCCCGAGTGTGTTTTACCCATTACAACATCATCCAAACACCAATTAAACCATCATTTCATTAAAACTAACACATTACATAGGGTCCTAGAAAATAAAATAAAAACAAAGCAGAAAAATAAAAACTAAGAGTCCTAAGATAGATAGGTCAAGTGATACATAAAATCATCCTAAGGAGTTCTACTTTTACAATAGGAATCAAAATTCCGGAAATAGCTTTCCGGTATTAAAAAGCTTTGCAGAACTCCGGACCGAGGGGTATTCCCTAGATGTTGTTAATGCCATTCTTCTATCTCTCTTGGGAGGAAGAAAGCGGCCTCATTTTCCTCAACATCTTGCGGAGGGGGAGTGACACCAATCGGAACCCCTTGTAATATATCTCGAGGGGGCTCCAGGTGTATGGCGTACCACTCAGCCGATATGATGACTTCCGGTACCACATTCCATGCCCTTTGGGTGATGATTGGTACCAAAGGAGGAGAAGCGAGAATGTTCAGCCTTTGGTGCAATAGGTTGACCTCTCGAAGACATCCCTCTAACCCCACCGTCAAATGATTGATACGGTCGACCAATGCTTCTTCCACTCCCGTCATCTCATCAATGGCCTCTCTTAAAGTGTAAACGTAGTTTACAAGAGAGTCTTCAACCATTGATGACCTTCTCCCTTGTCGGTTGTTCCTGGAGTGCGATGAAGATGTTCCGCTAGTTCTGCTCGCCATTCTGAGAAAACAGACCGAAAAGAGTTCAATTTTATTGGAACGGGACCTCGGACACGGCCCCGTGCTCATTGAGCACGGCCCCGTGTTCGGATGTCTGCAGATTTTTGGAACAAGGAATCTTGGAGTTTCAAGTTATTTTCATGATTTTAAAGCGATTTTAAGCAGAAATAACTTAAAACACTATTGTAGAACTTATTTTTAACAAGATTCCTTGAATAAAAATCTAACAAACATCACCATAGAGCTTGGAATCATGGTGATTTCAAGCTCTAATGGAGGTATTAAAAAAAATTGAAGAAGAAGGCAATGGATAAAAGTGGAAAAGACAAGATGGTTGTTGCGAACCTTCTTTAGAATATACCTAGCATGGTATGTGTGAAGATCCCAACAAATCTTTGTCTTTGGAGTGGTCCAAATGTGCAGGAATCTTGCTGCCTTTATAGAAAAAGACAGCCCGTTGCACACGGCCCCGTGTCGGCTGGACACGGTCCCGTGTGCAGACAAGATCCTAACACATTTTTTCCGTATTCTGACAAAAAGTCAGACGGGAATCTTTTGGTGGACACGGGGGCGTGCTGACCTGGACACGACCCCGTGTCTAGAGGCTGTTTATGAAGTTTCGCCTATTTCTAGGGAATTTATCCGGATTGGGTGGTTCCTTACTGGACGGAACAACCCCGAAGTGCCTGAGATACCTTAATTGCTCTAGATTTAGACGAGAACGCAAGAGGTTGTCGGTAAGGGTGATTCCTATGCTAAATGTAGGTGGACAAGTCCAACCCTTTCCCGGGCTCTCGTTAAAGAAGGTGTATGCCGAATCGCTCAGGTCTATGTATGCACCGAACGAAGTTGATGGGGAGTCCTTCACGGCACAATCGACACAGGGACGACTATCGCTCAAGTCTTCCCCAGTGTTAGAGGTGATATCAGGAGCAACGAAGTTGTTTTTATTCGAATGCATTCTCAACAATTCTTCTTGGGTATCGTCTTGAGATGAATTAATGATATCCATCTCAAGTTCTTTTACCCAACTAAGAATTAGATCTTCCATTTGAAATAATTCATCAAGAAGCATTTCTCCTAGAAGAGTCGATTGAGAGCATTCGAGGGAGAGATAAGGATTATTTTTACTTTCGCCCCTCTTAAGGCTACTGGAAAACAATGGGTCTATATAGTGGGGCTTATAATTTAGAAAATAACACTCTAAATCTTTATGATTGCCACCACATATTTGACACCACGTACCATAAGAGGGCCGATAGTAAAAAAAATCAGTATCACTCATGTTTGTGTCAGAAATTACCAACCGTCGGGATCTTACGGTTCTTTTTTCAGTAACTGATACTTGGGCACGGGGCGTGTCGAGTGGGCACGGGCCCGTGTTCAGCTACTGTCTGACTTAAAATAGGATTGCCAGTACCAAAGATTGGGCACGGGGCGTGTTCAGCAGGCACGGCCCGTGCTGAGTTCTGCAGAAGCTGAAATTTTACGAAAAATCCTAAAAAAACAGAAAAATAAGAAAAAACGATTAGGCCATTGATTCCTAACTTTCTTAAAATCCTTGTGTCCCCGGCAACGGCGCCAAAAACTTGATGTGTGTGTAGCGTGATATGTTTTTAGTATATTTTTCGCCCTTTTTAACACGTTAGTCAAGTTTTAAATTTATAAAACACGATATTTTACTAACACTAAACACACATATGGGCAAGTGCACCCATCGTGAGCGTAGTATAGCGTTGGTAAGATACCGAGGTCGTCCAAGGATACAAGAGCTTTTAGTACCGGTTTATCCTCAACGTCTAATCAAATCAAAATTTTAGAAAAAGGTTTTAAACAAGAAAATAAAAACTAAAAATGCTGAAAATAAAAATAAAAATAAAAATAAAACAGATAAACAAGATGAATCACTTGGATCCGACTCGCCTTTAGTGTAACCTTTGATTATTTTCGCACTTTTGCACTTTTTAAGAGATTATCTTAGTTATAGTAGTAGGCCCCTCTTTTGAAGGTGACGTTACCCTCAACCTAGTAGTTTGAGTCAGCAAGGATACAATCCTAAAGGGTTGGATTATTGAAAGATAATTAATTAAGTTATTAATGCGTAATGTGGTAGGCCCCTCTTTTGAAGGTGACGTTACCCTCGGCTAAGTAGTTTGAGTCAGCATGGATACAATCCTAAATAGCCGGGTTAAAGTTTTAATAGTAGTTTACATATGAGGGGATCAAGAAATTCGAACCCCCGCCATCCAATACCAGTGGGTATTGAAGGAGGTCCTACTAAGCTTGACCCAGATCCTTGCAGGATCTATACACTGAACAAGGCAAGACGCTTACCAAACCATTCCCTTAACCCCCGACCAGGTAGCCAACATATCTCCATATAGACCGTGGAGATATGAATGGTGTAAATCTTTTATTTTATATAGACAGTAAAATAACGCCAAGACACCACAGACAAATGATAAGGAAGATTCACCTTCAAAATAAGAAACTAGTTATTAAAGTCATTAATACATAACCAAATAAAAAGTGCGAAAAGATTAAAAATAAAAAGTATTACACTAAATGCTTGTCTTCACCAAGTGATGTAAACGACTTAGGCAAACATGGCCTTTGATTGTCAAGAACTCTTACGATCAATCTTGGATCCCGAGACTACTACACACACTCTATGATGGATGATGGTGGTGGATGTGGGTTGTGATGGTGGTGGTGGGTGGGTGTAGTGTGGGAGAGGTGGTTTGCCAAGGGATGGTTTGCAAGTGAGCCAAGCACCCCTATTTATAGCCTGCACAGAAGCTCGAACGCGGCCCCGTGTCCACCCATCTTCTCTTTCTTCATTAAATGCAGTTTGTCTACATTAGTTGACCACGCCCCCGTGTCCGCTGGGCATGACCCCGTGTGCAGATGCGTATCTGTACTATCAAGATTTGCCTAGATTCTGCGAAACTTAGCGTTGACCACGGCCCCGTGTCCGCTGGGCACGCCCCCGTGGTGGGTGATTGAAGTTTCTACAACTTTGTCTTTTCTGCAGACACTTGGGCACGCACCTATGCTCACTGAGCACAGGGTGTGTTCAGCCTTTTGTTCTCTTGTTTTTGCTTGGGGAGATGTTGTCGAGGGGTCGGGCATGCCACGTTTATTCCTTTTCTTGTTTTCTTGTTAGATTTGTTTGCATTTTTGCTTCTTTTGTTCATTTAAACTCATTTAATCCTGAAAATACAAAAGGAAGACAAAAACACACTTTTTTCCAACATTGGTACTAAAAAAGGGTTAGTTTTATGCCACATTTGATGTAATTTATATGTTGCATTTTGCACACATCTATTGCTTTCAACTCAAAAAGAGGATTGGGGAGGCCGTCAAGTCTGGAGAACTAGCCCACTTAGTAAAGAGGGTAAGGGACAAGATAGCTGAAGGAAAAGGCAAGGAGGTTAACATGGTGGATTTTGACGGAAAGGTTCCCCACAAACGGCAAAGGTTGGAAGCTTGGGAGCCTCAGTGTGTATGCTTCCCACCAACGGAAAAAGGCCCACTCTTAAGCCCCCTTGTGGTTGAAGCAATTGTGGGTACATTAAAAACAAGCAGAGCATACATAGACACTGGTGCAGCTACGGAAATTATGTTTGAAAAGTTATTCAATCGTTTGAGCAATGAGGAACGTTCAAAGCTTCAACCATTGATGTGTGCAAAATGCAACATATAAATTACATCAATTGAGGCATAAAACTAACCCTTTTTTAGTACTAATGTTGTAAAAAGTGTGCTTTTGTCTTCCTTTTGTATTTTCAGGGTTAAAAGAGCTTAGTTGAACAAAAGAAGCAAAAATACAGCCAAATCCAGCATAAATACAAGAAAAGGAATAAAAGTGGCATGCCCGACCCCTCGACAGCATCCTCCAAAGCAAAAACAAGAGAACAGATGGCTGAACACGCCCCGTGCTCACTGAGCACGGGGGCATGCCCAAGTGTCTGCAGAAAAGACAAAGTTGTAGAAGCTTCTATCACCCACCACGGGGGCGTGCCCAGCGGACACGGGGCCGTGGTCAACTCTAAGATTCGCAGAATCTAGGAAAATCTTGATAGTACAGATACGCTTCTGCACACACTGGGTCGTGCCCAGCGGACACGGGGGCATGGTCAACTAATGCAGACAAACTACATTTAATGAAGAAAGAGAAGATGGGTGGACACGGGGGGGTGCCCAATGGACACGGGGCCCTGTCTGGGCTTCTGTACAGGCTATAAATAGGGGTGCTTGGCTCACTTGCAAACCATCCCTTGGCAAACCACCTCTCTCACACTTCACCCACCCACCACCACCACCACCACCACCATCACAACCCATATCCACCACCATCATCCATCATCCATCATAGAGTGTGTGAGTAGTCTCGGGATCCAAGATTGATCGTTAGAGTTCTTGACAATCATAGGCCATGTTTGCCTAAGTCTCTTACATCACTTGGTGAAGACAAATGTTTAGTGTAATACTTTTTATTTTTAATCTTTTCGCACTTTTTATTTGGTTCTGTATTAATGACTTTAATAACTAGTTTCTTATGTTGAAGGCGAGTCTTCCTTATCGTTTGTCCGTGGTGTCTTGGCGTTATTTTACTGTCTATATAAAATAAAAGATTTTCACCATTCATATCTCCACGGTCTATATGGAGGTATGTTGGCTACCTGGTCGAGGGTTAAGGGAACGGTTTGGTAAGAGTCTTGCCTTGTTTAGTGTATAGATCCTGCAAGGACCTGGGTCAACTTTAGTAGGACCTCCTTCAATACCCACTGGTATTGGATGGTGGGGGTCCGAACTCCTTGATCCCCTCATATGTAAAATACTATTAATACTTTAACCCGACTACTTAGGACTGTATCCTTGCTGACTCAGACTACTTAGCCGAGGGTAACGTCACCTTCAGAAGAGGGGCCTACCATTATATGCATTAATAACTTAATTAATTATCTTTCAATAATCCAACCCTTTAGGATTGTATCCTTGCTGACTCAAACTACTGGGTTGAGGGTAACATTACCTTCAGAAGAGGCCTACTACAATAACTAAGATAATCTCTTAAAAAGTGCAAAAGTGGGGAAATAATCAAAGGTTACACTAAATACGAGTCGGATCCAAGTGATTCATCTTGTCTATCTGTTTTTTATTTTATTTTATTTTTTAGCATTTTGGTTAGTTTTATTTTTCTTGTTTAAAAACCTTTTTCTAAACTTCTGATTTGATTAGACGTTGAGGATAAACCGGTACTAAAAGCTCTTGTGTCCTTGGACGACCTCGGTATCTTACCAATACTATACTACACTCACGATGGGTGCACTTGCCCATATGTGTGTTTAGTGTTAGTAAATATTGTGTTTTATAAATTTAAAACTTGGCTAAAAAGTGTTAAAGGGCTTAAAATATACAAAAAAAATCTATAACACCACACACACATCAAGTTTTTGGCGCCGTTGCCGGGGACACAAGGATTTTAAGAAAGCTTAAAATCGACGGCATAATCAGTTTTTCAAAACTTTTTTAAAACGCGCGCATTTTTTTGCATTTTAGTTAGATTTTGCATTTACAGTAGCCTGAACACGGGGCCGTGCTCACTGAACACACCCCGTGCTCAACGAAACCAGTAACTTTAATTCAAATGCCCAGATACAGAATCTGAACACGGGGCCGTGCTCACTGAACACGGGGCCGTGTCCAGCCTCTGTTTCCGTTTTTATTTTTGTCTCCTGGTCTCGAGACTTTGTTGTGGTCTGCTGAGTGATTCTCATTGATCAATACTCAGGAGGTTACAACTACACCTATGAGGCGGATGATTATAGGGAAGACTATTGCACCATTTGTGGTGACCCGCACTCGGTTCAATATTGTGACTTATTTCAACCATCCACTTCATACACCTACTATGAGGAGCCCAGGTACGAGCCATCAACTTCATACACATCCTATGAAGACCCAAGGTATGAACCTCCTCCCTCATACTCATATTTTTAAGAACCAAGGTATGAGCCTTCATACTCATACTTTGAGGAACCACAATATGAGCCACCACCTTCATATGCTTATTATGAGGAACCATGGCGTGAACAACCCACCTCATATGAGTATTATGAAGAACAAAATTACAACCCTTATCCATCATATACTTACAATGAAGGACAATGGTGTGAACCATCTACTTCCTATGAGTATTATGAGGAACAAAGGATCGAACAACCGGATTCGAGCTTTGAGGATCCCGATCCTTACTCTATCACCGACATAGCCGATAGGATAATAGAAAAAATTAAAACTATCGAACGTTGCATATTAGAATCTCGCGCAAGGGAAGAGGAGTCCCGCGCAAGAGAAGAATTAAATAAAAAAAAAGATAGTTGAAAATGTAAAAATGGAAGAACAAATAAGTGAAAAACCGACAGATGAGTTAAACAACGAAAAGGGTGAGTCCGATAACGTTAAAATTCAAGAAGAGTCTAATTTTGAAGAAATTAATCTCTTGTCACCTTCTTTCGAAAATCATTGTTTAGTTCCCACTCATGCTAAGTTTTTAAAAGAGTTAAACACTAACACTAAAATTGACGAAACGGTAAGCATTAAGTTAACTAATGATCAAACTTCGCTAATAAAAGAAGATCCATTTGAAATTAACATTACACCAGTTCCATTTTTTTTCAAAATTCATTTATTAGCAATATCACAATTGATAAGGATCTTTGTGTTAACATAATGCCAAACTACATTTTTGAAAAATTAAGTATTGGTGATTTTTCTCCACTTCAAATACCCATTTTTCTATCCAATCGAAAAGTAATAAAATCAATCGGTGTAGTTGAGGATGTCTTGGTTCAAACAAATCAAATGGTAATCCCAACCGACTTTGTCATCCTTGATGATGCTCCTCTAGTGTTGGGACGACCCTTCGTAAAAACCCACGAAGCTTTGAAAAACCGGAAGCGCAACAATCTATCTATTCAATTAGGGGCATTTAAAAAGAGTGTCAATCTTGAGCGTTCAATGAAATATCCATTCGGCAATAATGACCCCCTAATTGAAGATGAAGATGAACCACCCGATAAAAGAGAAGAAATTGACCACTTTGTTGAAGAAGAGGTCGCCATAGAACAAACTTTTGTAGTTCTTGATCGAAATGAGCAACCAAATAAGGAGTCTCCTAAAGTCCCACATCTTGGAGCTCAAAGCCACCCAAAAGGTTTGGAATATGCTTTTCTCGACAAAGATGGTAAATCACCTGTAATTATTTCATCTAAATTATCTAGCTTAGAAAAAGAAAAATTAATTACACTTTTGAAAAAACACAAAAATGCAATATCTTGGAAGCTTGTAGATATTAAAGGCATAAGTCCTTCCATGTGCACGCACAAAATTTTAATGAACGATGACTACAAATCGGTAATACAACCACAACGTAGAGTGAATCCAAATGTCTAAGAAGTGGTAAAAAACGAAGTCATCAAATTGCTTGACGCCGGACTTATTTACCCTATCTCCGATAGTCCGTGAGTAAGTCCCGTCCAAGTAGTTCCAAAGAAAGGAGGTATAACGGTAATAACTAATGAAAAGAATGAATTGATTCCAACGAGAACCGTCACAGGATGGAGGGTATGTATATATTATAGGCGATTAAATGAAGCAACAAGGAAAGATCACTTTCCTTTACCCTTCAATGATCAAATGTTAGAAAGATTATCCGGTCATAAATTTTACTGTTTCTTGGATGGTTTTTCAGGTTACTTTCAAATCCCGAAGACCAAGAAAAGACAACTTTCACATGTCCCTATGGAACTTTTGCTTATCGACGCATGCCCTTTGGTCTATGTAATGCCCCCGCAACCTTTCAACGTTGCATGGTGGCCATCTTCCATGATATGATAGAAAAGACAATGGAAGTCTTCATGGACGACTTTTCTATCTTTGGAGATTCATACGACCAATGCCTCAATAACCTTGAGCGAATGCTATCCCGATGTGAGGAGACTAACCTCGCCCTTAACTGGGAAAAATGCCATTTCATGGTAACGGAGGGAATAGTACTCGGTCATAAGATCTCAAGCGAAGGAATGGATGTAGATCGAGCCAAAATAGACACTATTTCTCGATTACCACCCCCATCCTCCGTTAGAGCTATCAGAAGTTTCCTAGGACATGCCGGATTCTAAAGGCGATTTATCAAAGACTTTTCTAAAATTTCAAGACCTCTAACAAAATTACTTGAAAAAGATGCCCCTTTCATCTTTGACAAGGATTTGCAATCAAGCATTTCTAGCACTCAAGGAAATGCTAGTCAATGCACCTATCATGATAGCGCCTGATTGGAAATTACCTTTCGAAATCATGTGTGATGCAAGTGACTTTGTGGTTGGAGCCGTCTTGGGACAAAGAAAAGAAAAGCATTTTCACCCAATTTATTATGCTAGTAAAACACTTAACGATGCACAAGAAAATTACACAACAACAGAAAAAGAGTTACTAGCTGTTGTATTTGCTTTTGATAAATTTCGTTCTTATCTTATTCTTTCTAAAACAATAGTCTATACAGATCATGCAGCCATTCGATATCTCTTCAAGAAGCAGGATGCTAAACCACGTTTGATTCGGTGGATTCTACTCCTCCAAGAATTTGATATCGAAATCAAAGACAAAAGAGGAGCGGAAAACACCGCAGCAGATCATCTTTCACGCCTAGAAGACCCAGTTTTGGAGGCAACCAGGGATGAACAAATCAATGAAAATTTTCCAACGGAGCCCCTGGAAATGGTGGAATGCCGAGAAGAACCATGGTACGCCGACTATGCCAACTACCTAGCTAGCGGTATAGTCGCAAAAGGTTGGCCACATCATCAAAGAAAAAAATTCTTTGCTGATGTAAAACATTACTTTTGGGAAGACCCTTATCTTTTCAAAATGTGTGCCGACCAACTCATCTGCCGATGCGTATATGGTAGTGAAGCAAGGAGGATTCTCCGCCATTGTCATGAAGGTCCATACGGAGGACATCATGGTGCCGCTAGTACCGCACGAAAGGTATTTGATTCAGGATTTTACTGGCCAACCATTTACAAAGACGCCCAAAGTCTTGTCAAGACGTGTGACGCTTGCCAAAGAACAGGTAATATTTCTTCCAAAAATGAAATGCCACAAAATGGCATTCTTGTTTGTGAAATTTTTGATGTGTGGGGACTCGACTTTATGGGACCTTTCCCACCGTCAAAAGGAAACAAGTATATACTTGTGGCAGTCGATTACTTGTCTAAATGGGCCGAGGCCGAGGCACTTCCAACCAATGATGGAAGAGTCGTGGTAAGATTTCTGAAAAGATTATTCTCTCGTTTTGGAACACCAAAAGCTTTAATAAGTGATAGAGGTACCCATTTTTGTAATCATCAACTTGAAAAAATCTTAACAAGGTATGGGGTCTATCACCGGGTATCAACAGCATATCACACTCAAACAAACGGACAAGCCGAAGTGACTAATAGAGGTTTAAAACGAATACTCGAAAAAACCGTAGGGTTAAATAAAAAAGAATGGGCCGATAAATTAGATGATGCTTTATAGGCTTTTCGAACTGCTTATAAAACAACAATAGGTACAACCCCATATAAGCTCGTCTATGGAAAAAACTGTCATTTGCCAGTGGAAATTGCACACAAAGCCTACTGGGCAATTAAAAATGTAAATTTAGATTTAGAATTTGCCGCTAAAAACCGATTTTGTCAATTAAATGAATTAGACGAACTAAGGAATTATGCATACTCTAATTCCGAAATTTATAAGGAAAGAATGAAAAACTTGCATGATAAACACATTAAACCTAATGAATTTCGAGTAGGGGATCAAGTTCTATTGTTTAATTTACGACTTCGATTATTTCCTGGTAAATTAAAGTCTAGGTGGTCAGGACCTTTTTCTATCACCCATATTTTCCCACACGGTGCAGTAGAAATGAAATCTCGAAATGGAAATCCATTTAAAGTCAATGGCCAACGGCTGAAGCTCTATCAAGGATTCATTGAGGATGAGGAGGAAGAAATCTCACTTCAAACGATCGAAGAATGAAAGCATCAACATCATACCTGGTAAGTTACGAGCAAGCAGGGTGACATCTAAATCGGTAAGTCTTCTAACCAAATTTTCAGGAAACAGGGCTCTCACACGAGCACTTCTAAAAAAAATAAAAAAAATAAATTTAAAACTTGCCCGCCCACGGGGCCGTGTCCGCGCAACTGTCGGGATAAAACCCCTTTTCCAAACAGTTTCTTCATTTCCACACTCCCCGTTTCCCCGAAAACTCTCTGGTTCAGGCGATTTTTCTGCAAGATTCCGACGTCTCCTTTACTTCTAACAACATCAAGGTATGATTCTATCATCATTAGTAGTTAGATTAAGCATTTGCATGTAGTTAAAACACCAAAAATTTGGCGAAAAATCTCGGGTTCTTAAACTTCATCCGGATCGACCCTCAAATTTTTGCTTTGATCTGTTAGCGTTAGTATAGGTACATGTTATAGGAAGTAAATCAACTTGTATTGTTCGTAGATTTGCCCGATTTCTCACAAAAACCCCAAACCCTTGTTTTTGAACCGAAAAAGATAAAATCGAAGGGGTAAACGGTTTGTTTTGGGAAAAACGGCACTTGAGGTTTCATTTTCGGGGAAAACCGCCTCTATTGGACCAAAAATTTTCAAGTTTTCGGGACCGGGTCGAAAAATGGGATTTTTGGGAAACAGACGTCTGGACACGGGGTCGTGCTCGCTGAGCACGGGGGCGTGTCCTGCCAATTTCAGGCCAACTTGGGGCGTGTCCGCTGAACACGGGGCCGTGTTCAGCCGACTGTTTTCATGTTTTCTCCGAAAATTTCACTGTTTCATGCTAATTGTTTGGTGTTTCCTTTCAGATGTTCAAGAAATTCACGCGGTTCAATGCAAATGAGTTGGATGCTAAAGCAAGATACGACGTGCTTCGAACCAGGCCGGAGGAATACCCACGAACAGTATGCATGGATCGTCTAGGAACAGTGAACCAACTTGACTGATTTAACAACCTAGTCACCGGCCCACTGAGAGCCGCTCTGTGCACTCGACTTCGTTCAGTCCATGAATATAACCTGGAATTCTACAGCACATTTGCTTTCAAAACGAGAGCCGACCCATTCGATAATGATGGGGTAGAATTCCGGTGTGGAGGGACTAAGTACTCAATCTTGATAGCACAGTTTAGGTCGATAGTTGGGATGAAGAAAACACCGGCGGTCTCCGCGAGATCAAGGAAAGTGACCGCCAAGCTGCTTGGGCTCAAATAGGAGAAGGCATCTACAATCCAAGCAGCACTAAGAGCACTAAGTTGTGGTCTTTACCGCTACATTCACAGGGTCCTCACTTACTCTCTTAGTCAAAGGCACGATAGCAGCGGTGTTGTAGGTTTGAGGGATCTACTAGTCCTTCATTGCATTCATACCCACACCAACCTTGATGTTCCATACCTCCTGCTCCGAAACATGCATTGGAACCAGCTTGCTACTCTCGCGACTCCTATCTTCTTTGGGGGGTGGATATATCGTCTCCTCAAGCATTTCGTGAACATGCCCAGGTCTTTCGAAAAGAGCCCATGGTTGGGAAGAGTGGACATGGTCATCTGCCGCTCAATGAACCTGATTTATGAAGCAGAAGACGGGACAGTCAGCTTCCAAAGAGTCCAGGGGCATGCATGGAACCCGCAAGAGGCACTCGTCTTACATGCTCCACACTTCCAACCTCCTCCTCAGTACCATTACCAGCCCCAGGGTGATCTGGGTCAATCCTCCTCACAAGGAGGCGGTTTTCCTAACTTTCAAAGTTTACATGATTTATTGCAGGAAAACCTCATGTGCACCAGGAACACGTACAATATGGCCAGCAACACGTACACCCGGGTCGGAGTAATAGAGAGAAACATATCCGACATACAGGATGACATTGGGAACATCCGGGAGTACATGGCGGGGCACGGAGGAGACGATGATGATGAAGACGAGGACATGGATTAGGCGGGAGGAGTGGAGGTAGCTGTTCATGGTTGGAGGTCCACAGGTTAATTCCTTTTTCTCACAAACAATTTCCGGCCTGCGTGCCATTTGTTGAACAATTTACTTTCTTTAACTCTTTTTACTTTCTGCATTTATTTTTCTTTTTAACTTTGTGGTATGGATGGTTGAACAATGGTAATTTAGGAGGCTTGCTATGGTTTGGTGTGGTATTTATTAGTTAAACAGGTACATACGAGGCTTAGAGTACTAAACATTAGTGCTACTAAAGCCGGGACAGGAAAACCGAAGCCAGAAACCTGTTTTTCACCTTTGCAGATTTTCTACACGGGGTCGTGTCCAGCCGACACGCCCCCGTGCCCATTGCCCCAGACCTGCTGTTTGTCAAAATTCTGCAGATTTTTACCAGACACGGGGTCGTGCTCAGCCGACACACCCCCGTGTCCGCCTTCTGTAAGTTCTCGTTACTGGCAATCTGACCACGGGGTCATGTTCATCCGACACGGGGCCGTGTCCAGATGCCCAGTAACATAAATTTTTGTTTTTAACACACCTTTTACACATTCAATCAACCAAAAAACTTATTTTTGGGACACATTGAGGACAATGTGTAATTTAAGTGTGGGGGGGGGGGGGGGGGATGCTAAAACCTTGAATTTTGCAAGTCCTAATTACAAGCCTTACACAAAACTCTATTGGAACCGCTAAACACCCCAAATTTTATTCAAAAAAAATTCATTTTTTTTACTTGTCTTGGTTTTATTTGGGAATTACAAGTTCTAAAAAATGTGATATTTTTACAAATTTACAACCGATAGCGTCGTGATAAAAAGAACCAACATAAGAAAATTACGGAACGGCATAACAAATCTAGTTAAAATTTGATTATATATACTTGATCACATAAAAACCCATTCCAACAAAAAGTGAGTTTTGAGCCTTTATTGAGCATACAAATACACATCTTTAAACTAAATGCTCATTTTTCGTTTCTTGTGTGAATAGCCGCTTGGTTCTTACGACTCTAGAACTTGCCACGACAATACATTCCCGGTCCTTACCAACTTAAACCCAAGTAAGTAAATGATGGAGGCATTAGGACTAACCCTTTTTATTTCAACACTTATTTTTCTTTTTTTTTTACCACCTACCCAAAATCCCCCTAGTTAACCCCTTTGAGCCTAAACCTTTTCATTTCTTAACCCAAATCAAAACCCTTTTTACCCACCAAAACCCTTTTTCCTTTTAAACCCTTTATTTTAGTAACAAAGCTCGGTTTTTCTTATGACTTCCTTAAATATATATATATATATATATATATATATATATATATATATTGATGATGAAGCCAAAAGAAATAAACAAACAAGTTTATCAAAAAGAACTTTGTTTGAAGAATTGCTTCATCAAAATAAAAAGTTACAAAAATAAAAAGTCTTACGAAAACCGAAGTTTTTTTACGCCTTTCGCCCTTTTCTACTAACCACTAACCCAACCACCTACCTTAACCCAAGCCTAACCCTTCCCCCAAAAGTCCTCTTGATATTTACAAAGTTTTTAGTTAAAAAGGAGGAGGATTGATTACTTGGCAAGCTTATGGTAGGAGTAAGTTCCATGCCGCTCTCGAGTGTTTCACAAAAATACATCTTCGGCCGAGTGTTGAGTGATCCCCCGTGAGGTATGTGAACTTGTATATAAATGGAATTTTAAAGAGGCATGTTATGCCCTAATAAATAATTTCTCTTATGAAATGTTTTAAATAAATCATGGCGAATAGGATTGAAAATAAATAAAAATAAAACCTAAGAAAGAATCTTGGAAATCCCAACACTCTATGACAAGCCCAAAACCTTCTCTTCTACCCATTCCATTTGGGTGTGTAAGCCACAAAATAAAGAGTTTTGCTTGAGGACAAGCAAAGATTCAAGTGTGGGGGTATTTGATGTGTGCAAAATGCAACATATAAATTACATCAAATGAGGCATAAAACTAACCATTTTTTAGTACTAATGTTGGAAAAAGTGTGCTTTTGTCTTCCTTTTGTATTTTCAGGGTTAAAAGAGCTTAATTGAACAAAAGAAGCAAAAATGCAGCCAAATCCAGCATAAATACAAGAAAATGAATAAAAGTGGCATGCCCGACCCCTCGACAGCATCCTCCAAAGCAAAAACAAGAGAACAGATAGCTGAATACGCCCCGTGCTCACTGAGCACGGGGGCGTGCCCAAGTGTCTGCAGAAAAGACAAAGTTATAGAAGCTTCTATCACCCACCACGGGGGCGTGTCCAGCGGAGACGGGGCCGTGGTCAACTCTAAGATTCGCAGAATCTAGGAAAATCTTGATAGTACAGATACGCTTCTGCACACGGGGTCGTGCCCAGCGGACATGGGGGCGTGGTCAACTAATGCAGACAAACTGCATTTAATGAAGAAAGAGAAGATGGGTGGACACGGGGCCGTGCCCAATGGACACGGGGCCGTGCCCGGGCTTCTGTACAGGCTATAAATAGGGGTGCTTGGCTCACTTGCAAACCATCCCTTGGCAAACCACCTCTCTCACACTTCACCCACCCACCACCACCATCACAACCCACATCCACCACCATCATCCATCATAGAGTGTGTGAGTAGTCTCGGGATCGTAAGAGTTCTTGACAATCAAAGGCCATGTTTGCCTAAGTCTCTAACATCACTTGGTGAAGACAAGTGTTTAGTGTAATACTTTTTATTTTTAATCTTTTCGCAATCTTTATTTGGTTCTGTATTAATGACTTTAATAACTAGTTTCTTATGTTGAAGGTGAGTCTTCCTTATCGTTTGTCCGTGGTGTCTTGGCATTATTTTACTGTCTATATAAAATAAAAGATTTTCACCATTCAAATCTCCACGGTCTATATGGAGGTATGTTGGCTACCTGATCGGGGGTTAAGGGAACGGTTTGGTAAGAGTCTTGCCTTGTTCAGTGTATAGATCCTGCAAGGACCTGGGTCAACTTTAGTAGGACCTCCTTCAATACCCACTGGTATTGGATGGGGGGGGGGGTCCGAACTCCTTGATCCCCTCATATGTAAACTACTATTAATACTTTAACCCGGCTACTTAGGACTGTATCCTTGCTGACTCAGACTACTTAGCCGAGGGTAACGCCACCTTCAAAAGAGGGGCCTACCATAATATGCATTAATAACTTAATTAATTATCTTTCAATAATCCAACCCTTTAGGATTGTATCCTTGCTGACTCAAACTACTGGGTTGAGGGTAACGTCACCTTCAGAAGAGGGGTCTACTACAATAACTAAGATAATCTCTTAAAAAGTGCAAAAGTGTGGAAATAATCAAAGGTTACACTAAATACGAGTCGGATCCAAGTGATTCATCTTGTCTATCTGTTTTTTATTTTATTTTATTTTTCAGCATTTTAGTTAGTTTTATTCTTCTTGTTTAAAAACATTTTTCTAAACTTTTGATTTGATTAGACGTTGAGGATAAACAGGTACTAAAAGCTCTTGTGTCCTTGGACGACCTCGGTATCTTACCAACACTATACTACGCTCACGATGGGTGCACTTGCCCATATATGTGTTTAGTGTTAGTAAATATCGTGTTTTATAAATTTAAAACTTGGCTAAAAAGTGTTAAAGGTCTTAAAATATACAAAAAAATCTATAACACCACACGCACATCAAGTTTTGGATGTAAATTAGTTTTATAAATTGATGTAATTTAGTTTTATGCCTCATTTGATGCAATTTATATCCCCGGAAACGGCGCCAAAAAAACTTGATGTGCGTGTGGTGTTATAAATTTTTTTATGTATATTTTAAGCCCTTTAACACTTTTTAGCCAAGTTTTAAATTTCTAAAACACGATATTTACTAACACTAAACACACATATGGGCAAGTGCACCCATCGTGAGCGTAGTATAGTATTAGTAAGATACCGAGGTCGTCCAAGGACACAAGAGCTTTTAGTCCCGGTTTATCCTCAACGTCTAATCAAATCAAAAGTTTAGAAAAAGGTTTTTAAACAAGAAAAATAAAACTAACCAAAATGCTAAAAAATAAAATAAAATAAAAAAACAGATAGACAAGATGAATCACTTGGATCCGACTCGTATTTAGTGTAACCTTTGATTATTTCCGCACTTTTGCACTTTTTAAGAGATTATCTTAGTTATTGTAGTAGGCCCCTCTTCTGAAGGTGACGTTACCCTCAACCCAGTAGTTTGAGTCAGCAAGGATACAATCCTAAAGGGTTGGATTATTGAAAGATAATTAATTAAGTTATTAATGCATATTATGGTAGGCCCCTCTTCTGAAGGTGACGTTACCCTCGGCTAAGTAGTCTGAGTCAGCAAAGATACAGTCCTAAGTACTCGGGTTAAAGTATTAATAGTATACATATGAGGGGATCAAGGAGTTCGGACACCCGCCATCCAATACTAGTGGGTATTGAAGGAGGTCCTACTAAAGTTGACGCAGGTCCTTGCAGGATCTATACACTGAACAAAGCAAGACTCTTACCAAACCGTTCCCTTAACCCCCCGACCAGGTAGCCAACATACCTCCATATAGACCGTGGAGATATGAATGGTGAAAATCTTTTATTTTATATAGACAGTAAAATAATGCCAAGACACCACGGACAAACGATAAGGAAAACTCACCTTCAACATAAGAAACTAGTTATTAAAGTCATTAATACAGAACCAAATAAAAAGTGCGAAAATATTAAAAATAAAAAGTATTACACTAAACACTTGTTTTCACCAAGTGATGTAAGAGACTTAGGCAAACATGGCCTTTGATTGTCAATAACTCTTACGATCAATCTTGTATCCCAAGACCACTTACACACTCTATGATGGATGATGGATGATGGTGGTGGATGTGGGTTGTGATGGTGGTGGTGGGTGGGTGAAGTGTGAGAGAGATGGTTTGCCAAGGGATGGTTTGCAAGTTAGCCAAGCACCCCTATTTATATCCTGTACAGAAGCCCGGACATGGCCCCGTGTCCATTGGGCACGGCCCCGTGTCCACCATCTTCTCTTTTTTCATTAAATGCAGTTTGTCTGCATTAGATGACCACACCCCCGTGTCCGCTGGGCACGACCCCGTGTGCAGAAGCGTATCTGTACTATCAAGATTTTCCTAGATTCTGCGAATCTTAGAGTTGACCACGGCCCCGTGTCCGCTGGACACGCCCCCGTGGTGGGTGATAGAAGCTTCTACAACTTTGTCTTTTCTGCAGACACTTGGGCACGCCCCCATGCTCAGTGAGCACGGGGCGTGTTCAGCCATCTGTTCTCTTGTTTTTGCTTTGGAGGATGCTGTCGAGGGGTCGGGCATGCCACTTTTATTCCTTTTCTTGTATTTATGCTGGATTTGGCTGCATTTTTTGCTTCTTTTGTTCAATTAAGCTCTTTTAACCCTGAAAATACAAAAGGAAGACAAAAGCACACTTTTTCCAACATTAGTACTAAAAAAGGGTTAGTTTTATGCCTCATTTGATGTAATTTATATGTTGCATTTTGCACACATCAAATACCCCCACACTTGAATCTTTGCTCGTTCTCAAGCAAAACTATTTATTTTGTGGCTTACACACCCAAATGGAATAGGTAGAAGAGAAGGTTTTGGGCTTGTCATAGAGTGTCGGGATTTCCAAGATTTTTTATTAGGTTTTATTTTTATTTATTTACAATCCTATTCGTCTTGATTTATTTAAAACTTTTCATAGGAGAAATTATTTATTAGGGCATAACATGCCTCTTTAAAATTCCATTTATATACAAGTTCACATACCTCACGGGGGATCACTCAACACTCGGCTGAAGATGTATTTTTGTGAAACACTCGAGATCGGTATGGAACTTACTCCTACCATAAGCTTGTCAAGTAATTAATCCTCCTCCTTTTAACTAAAAACCTTTGTAAATATCAAGAGGACTTTTGGGGGGAGGGTTAGGCTTGGGTTAAAGGTAGGTGGTTGGGTTAGTGGTTAGTAGAAAAGGGCGAAAGGCGTAAAAAAAACTTCGGTTTTCGTAAGACTTTTTATTTTTGTAACTTTTTATTTTGATGAAGCAATTCTTCAAACAAAGTTCTTTTTGATAAACTTGTTTGTTTATTTCTTTTGGCTTCATCATCAATATATATATATATATATATATATATAGGGAGAGGATAATGAGAAAACTAGATATAAATGAGAAAACTAGAAAACTAATTAAAAAAACTAAAAAACATACCAAAATTTTTTATTTTTTTTTACAATATTTTATAAAAAAATCGCTAGTTTTTATATTTTAAAAAAAATTTCAAAAAAAAAAAAAAAACATTTTGTTGTACTGCACATGTTTAGTAATACACATGTGTATGTGTACTACACATGTGCAATACAACAAAAAACTTTTTTTATTATTATTTAAAAAAAAAAAAAAAAATTCCATGCATAAAACGCTGCGATTTTTTTATAAAATTAAAAAAAAAATTTGGTATGTTTTTTAGGTTTTTTTAGTTAGTTTTTTGGTCTTCTCATTTAAACTAGTTTTCTCATGATCCATCCCCTATATATATATATATATATATATATATATATATATATATATATATATATATATATATATATTTAAGGAAATCATAAGAAAAACGAGCTTTGTTACTTAAATAAAGGGTTTAAAATGATAAAGGGTTTTGGTGGGTAAAAAGGGTGTTTGATTTGGGTTAAGAAATGAAAAGGTTTAGGCTCAAAGGGGTTAACTAGGGGGATTTTGGGTAGGTGGTAAAAAAAAAAAGAAAAATAATGGTGTTGAAATAAAAATGGTTAGTCCTAATGCCTCCATCATTTACTTACTTGGGTTTAAGTTGGTAAGGACCGGGAATGTATTGTCGTGGCAAGTTCTAGAGTCGTAAGAACCAAGCGGCTATTCATACAAGAAACGAAAAATGAACATTTAGTTTAAAGATGTGTATTTGTATACTCAATAAAGGCTCAAAACTCACTTTTTGTGGGAATGGGTTTTTATGTGATCAAGTATATATAATCAAATTTTAACTAGATTTGTCATGCCGTTTCGTAATTTTCTTATGTTGGTTCTTTTTATCACGACGCTATCGGTTGTAAATTTGTAAAAATATCATCTTTTTTAGAACTTGTAATTCCCAAATTAAACCAAGACAAGTAAAAAAAATGAAAAAAAAAATTTTGAAAAAAAATTGGGGTGTTTAGCGGTTCCAATAGAGTTTTGTGTAATGCTTGTAATTAGGACTTGCAAAATTCAAGGTTTTAGCATCCCCCCCACACTTAAATTACACATTGTCCTCAATGTGTCCCAAAAATAAGTTTTTAGGTTGATTGAATGTGTAATAAGATGTGAAATAGCAAAATTTTATGTTACTGGGCGTCTGGACACGGCCCCGTGGTGTCCGGGTACGGCCCCGTGTTCAGATTTCCAGTAACAGAAAATAAAACAAATTAACAGAAGGCTGGACACAGGGGCGTGTTTAGTGAACACGCCCCCGTGTCCAGGTACCTGAACTGGGCATTTTTTCTGCAGATGGTTGAGCACGGGGCGTGTTGGATGAGCACGGCCCCGTGCTGAACTTGCTGTAACGAAGAAAAATCTGCGGGTGGCCCTGTTTTTGTGCATGGGGTGCTGGTGCAAGTTTCCCTTGGTATCCTTCACCATCCCGAGTGTGTTTTATTCCTGAAAATTAAAACTAAACTAGAAAGCATAAAAACTAATCTAAACTAAACTAGGGATAGTTCCGCGGAATGCCTCCGTGGTGCGCCACGTATATAAGGGTCCTTGGCTAGACCCAAAGTCAGTCATATGTTACCCAAGTGGGATGTCTTGCATCCCATGTTGCACCGTCGGAGAGCATCATCCAAACTTGAGTCTATGACCTTCATGTAATTGACCGGGTCATCGTCTTCTACTCTCTTGCCAACTCCAAACTTCATTTCCTTGTCCCCAACCCTTAATGTTAGTTTCCCACCATTCATGTCTACCACTGCGTGGGCCGTGGCTAGGAATGGCCTACCTAAGATGAGTGGTACTTCGGTATCTTCCTCCATATCTAGTATGACAAAGTCGGTTGGGAAGACAAATTCGCCGACTTTAACCAATAGATTGTCAGCGACACCTTGTGGATATTTGACCGACCTATCGGCGAGTTGTATGCTCATTTTCGTAGGGCTTGTTTTCCCTAGGCCGAGTCGGTCGAACATTTATGCGGGCATGAGGTTGATGCTAGCCCCGAGGTCGGCTAGTGCATTGCGAATGGGAGATTCCCCAATCGAACAAAGGATTGTGAAGCTTCCAGGATCAATCTTCTTTTGCGGGAGTTTGTTGAGTAGCAAGGCGGAGCATTCTTCACTTAAATTAACTAATTGCAATGATTCGATTTTCCTTTTGTGAGTGAGGAAGTCCCTCATAAATTTTGAATATTTAGGCATTTGGGTTAGGACTTCAACAAATGGAATATTGACATGCAATTGTTTTAGTAAATTTATGAATTTTGTGAATTGCTCATCGGTCTTTTGGCGAATTAACCGACCGGGGTGTGGAACCGGAGGATTCTTTGGGGGCTCTTGATTTGGTTTAGGAGCTGCTTCATGTTCGGCCGTCGGTGGAGTCGCGGTTTGACTAGATCGGCTCTTTTCAACTGGGGGTAGCGGAGCCTACTCGGGACCCACGGTGCGGTTTCTCAATGTAATGAGATGTACTTGTGCCTTTGGGTTGGTTTCGGTATTGCTGGATAATGCGCCTTGTGGTCTCTCGGACATATTTTGAGCCAACAGATTTATTTGTTTTTCAATGTTTTGAATACTAGCTTGTTGATTTCTAAAATTTGATTCCAGTTGTTGAAATCGATCTGAGTTTTTCTTTTCGGAGTCAGAGATGCGGCGAGATATAGTATCTTCAAGCCTCTCTCGTCCCCCTTGTTGTTGTTGAGAGAAATTTTGCGACTCGTTTCTTGGTTGTTGAAAGTTTGTTCGTTGGTTTAGATTTTGTTGGTTACTACTATTGTCGGGTTCTCTCCAACCAAGGTTAGGGTGGTTACGCCATCCTTGGTTGTAGGTACCCGTTGGAGGACCTGACGGCCTAGGTCTATTATCAATGTAGTTTACCGATTCTGTTTGATTATCCATTTCTTTCATACAACTCCAATTTTCATGCGGCCCACCACACCCCTCGCAAGCCATAACCGAGGCTGTTTTTGCCATTTCTAATTTTTTTTATTTTTGAAGAAAGGGCCTCAATTTGGGCTTGCAAGGAGGTGCTTTCATCAATCTTATGGGCGCCCGGGGCAATGGATTTGTTGCCTCGGGGAGTGTGCCACTGAAAATTGGTTTGAGCAATTTCCTCAATTTGATTATAAATTTCATTTGGGCGACGATTACCTAAAAGTCCCCCGGAGCTAGAGTCAAGTGTTTGTCTTGTGTGTGACAACAATCCATTGTAGAAAGTGGAAACTTGTTGCCACACTGCAAGACCATGATGAGGACACTTTCTCAGTAGCTCTTTGAACCTTTCCCAAGTTTCATATAAGGATTCCCAGTCCTCTTGTGAGTATGTATTAATTTCAGTCATTAATTTAGCCGTTTTAGCAGGAGGGAAATAATTATATAGAAACTTTTGGGCCAGTTCATCCCAGGTGTTTACCGAGCCAACTAGGAGGGTATTAAGCCAAGCCTTAGCTCGGTCTTTTAATGAAAATGGGAACATTCGAAGGCGGATGGCGTCGTTTGATGCTCCATTGATCCGAAACGTATAACATATTTCTAGGAAATTAGTGATATGCAAATGGGGATCTTCGTCCGCAAGCCCATGGAAGGTTGCGGAGTTTTGGAGCATTTGTATCAAATGAGGTCGAAGTTCGAAGTTGTTGGCCTCGACATTTGGTGCATTGACAGCGGTGCCAAGATTACCCACGGTGGGTCGTAGGTAATCCATGAGGGTACGTTGATCCGCCATTGGAAGTGGGTCCCCCGAAACTTTCTCTTGGTTTTTAGCTTTAAGTCTTTTTCGGAGAAAGCGTTCGGGTTCTTCTAGAGGTTCTTTTATGTCTCTACTAGAACTGGAGCTCATACACTACATAGAAAGTTCAGATGTGGCGCCTGGGTTCCAAGTCCTGCAATAAAAATATAAAAGAAAGTTGGTCAGAAAGTTCACCACGGCCCCGTGCTCAGGTGAACACGGCCCGTGGTCGGAGATACAGTAGTTGTTTGATGTGTGCACTGGGTGTTATATAATTGATGTGCGTGTGGTTTTATAGATTTTTTTTGTATATTTTAAGCCCTTTAACACTTTTTAGCCAAGTTTTAAATTTATAAAACACGATATTTACTAACACTAAACACACATATGGGCAAGTGCACCCATCGTGAACGTAGTATAGTGTTGGTAAGATACCGAGGTCGTCCAAGGACACAAGAGCTTTTAAGAATTATCGGGCACGATGGGTGCACTTGCCCATATGTGTGTTTAGTGTTAGTAAATATCGTGTTTTATAAATTTAAAACTTGGCTAAAAAGTGTTAAAGGGCTTAAAATATACAAAAAAAAATCTATAACACCACACGCACATCAACCATCCGGAACCTCCATAAAAGGTATTGCCGACATACCCCTCAAGCCTTTAGGGCAACTAACCCTTGATGTCCATTTCAGTGAAGGCAAAATGGAAAGAGTTCAACCTCTCACTTTTGTGGTCATCAATATACCTTCCAACTATGATGTCATCATAGGAAGGCCAGGGCAATGTGCATTCTATATAGCTGTCTTAGTTGGTCATGGCATGGTGAAGTTCCCTACCGAGAGAGGGATTGCAACCATTCAACCTACTCAAGAAGCTTACATGGTTGAAGGGGAAAGTCCAAGAAATGAAGACGACAAGCAAGGGCTGATTATAAACCCCAAATATCCTAAACAAAGGATAAGGGTTAATCCAAGCCTTTCTCAAGAAACCCTCCCGTACCTTGAAAAGCTGCTAGTACACTATAGCGATATCTTTGCTTGGTGCCCGGAAGACATGACGGGTATCCCTCGAAGCATTGCTGAACATGAGCTGAGGATACCACCCGAAGTCAAGCCTGTTGTCCAGAAGAAGCGAAGTCTAGCACCCGAAAGAAGATTGGCAGCATGCCAGGAGGTTGAAAAGCTTGTCTCAGCTGGAATTCTCCGAGAAGTCAAGTATCAATCCTGGGTTGCAAACCCAGCCATGGTTCGAAAGCCCGATAATTCTTGGAGAATGTGCATTGACTTCAAGGACTTGAACAAGGCTTGTCCCAAAGATTGTTACATGTTGCCAGAAATTGACCTTAAGGTTGATTCCCTCACTGGTTACCCTTTCAAATATTTTCTTGATTCCTACAAGGGTTACCATCAAATTCTTATGAAAGAAGAGGATGAAGAAAAGACCTCCTTTCACACAGACAAATGTATCTTTTGCTATCAAAAGATGCCCTTTAGCCTCAAGAATGCGGGTGCAACCTACCAACGCCTAGTTGACAAGGCCTTTGCCAACCAAATTGGCAAAAACATGGAAGCATATGTCGATGATTTGGTAATCAAAAGCAAAACAGAATACCAAATGCTTGACGATATACAAGAAACTTTCCAAAACCTAAGTAAGGTTAACATGAAACTCAATCCCGAAAAATGTTCATTTGGGTTTGAAGAAGGAAAGTTCCTGGGGCACATTGTGGGAAAACAAAGTATAAAGGCCAATCCAAACAAAGTCAAAGCCGTTCTCGAAACTAGGCCTCCACAAAGCAAAAAGGAAGTGGAAAGTCTAAATGGAAAGCTTGCGGCCCTGAAGCGTTTTACCTCAAAACTGGCTGAAAAATCTTTACCTTTCTTTAAACCGCTTAAAGGGTGCTCTGAAAAAAAAAGATTTCAAGTGGACTGAAGAAGCAGAACAAGCTTTCAACTAGATGAAGCTGCACCTGGCTTCACTTCCTGATATTGCAGCCCCGGAAACAGGAGAGCTGATCTCTGTCTACCTCTCGGTTGCTAAAGAAGCAATAAGCGCGGTCCTAACCATTGAACGAGACAAAGTTCAGGTACCCGTCTATTTTTTCAGCAAAACTTTAAAATTGGCAGAAATCAAGTATCCTCCTCTGGAGAAGCTTGCCTTAGCCCTAGTCCAAACGGCTAGAAGGCTTCGAAGGTATTTCCAAGCACACCTTATACAAGTGGTCACCGACCAACCCATAAAGAGTGTGCTTAAAAAACCAGAAAATTCAAGAAGGCTGGCCAAATGGGCTGTGGAATTGGGTGAGCACAAAATAACCTATGTTCCAAGAAAAGCCATCAAAGCCCAAGTCTTGGCTGACTTCATTGTAGAAGTCCCAAAGTAAGCTGTCTCGGAAGTTAATACAACTACGGCTGAAACTTCTGACCCTGAAGCCTGGAAGCTCTTCACCGATGGAGCTTCAAGCGTTGAAGGGTCAGGAGCCGGGCTCATTTTAATCAACCCTGAAGGCTTAGAATTCACATATGCTCTTCAATTTGAATTCCAGACCACAAACAATGAAGCTGAATACGAAGCATTGATAGCTGGGTTGAAAATAGCCAAGGAAATGAAGGTTCAAAAGCTTCAAGTCTTCACAGACTCGTTGCTTGTGTCAAGCCAAGTCAATGACTGCTACGTCACAAAAGAACCCAACATGAAAAAATACAAAGAAAATGTAACAACTCTCAAATAAACCGACACCCTCATAATATTTCCTACACCCTAGTATATTTTAAAATGTCCCAATATGTCTTTAAACACACTCCGTATGTGAAAACAAGCCCGAAATATATGAAATAGTATTAAAAATAAATAAAAATTTAAATCTAGGGCTGAGGCGGGCCGCGTAGACCCACCCCAATCCGTACGCGGGCGGTATAAGGGTTAGAACCGGATTCCTTTGATTTTCTTAAGTTCAAGCGGGCCGCGTAAGACCCATGTTAAGTTTACGCGGGCTGCGAGAGATCAACAACGCGGAGGCACCCCAGGCCGACATGTGTCATCATCGTGTCGAGTCTATACGCTGATCCGGACGAGCTACACGTTGACCCGGAGTCAACGCGGGTCGCGTAAGCCCCTGCGTATATCTACGCGGGCCGCGTGAGACCCAATTTCAGCAACTATATAAGCACGCATCGGGTTTCAGTATTCCTCGTTCATTTCTTTTCTTTCTTAAGCGAATTTCTGAAGATATAGGCATAATATTCAAGTATTATACCCCCTAATTAGCAAGGTTCTGCCCCGTTGTAAGTATTATAACCCCAGTTTCGTAATAGATACGCTGCCCGATTGATTTAGGATTCCGTAACAACTGTCGTGGTTCTGCCCGACGTAGTTGTTGGAATGCCGTCTCGGGGAGGGTATCATTAATATTTTCAAAGGGTTATGATACTAACCTATGTACATTTGTATAAATTATAGATTATTCCCAGGAAACCCTTACGCGAAGTCTAAGATAGCAATGTGAGTTTATCCTCTTTTTGTTAACCTTTTTGTAATATTTTCCAAAACCTTAATTGTTTTACAATGTGATTAAGCGGTGATTGAGTCTTTGTAGTTCTTCAATTACTGCCGGTATGTTGGGGTTTTGTATACAAAATTTACTACTGCGAGTAGTAAGTCAGGATGACAGTACGTTACCATTGGACAATGAGTTAGCCAATGTGTAATATGACCCGCAAGTCAGGATTGACAGTACTGAATGAGTAATTGTGTAGAAATAAACAATGTGATCGCTCTCAATACTGTTTTAATTGATAAAATGTTTCTTGATTAAACTGGGATTCACTCACCAGTATTTCCCACTGATAAATGTTTTTAAAACGCGTTTCAGGTAACACAATGTGACAGCCAATTAGTAAAAAGCCAGCTGGAGAGCACTGAAGGCTTGGGAAAATGTGGCTATAAAAGTTACCTAAAAGACGATGTTTTAAATTCAATAAAATAGGGTTTATCCCTATAAACGTATTGTAATAAGAAACTTGGGTTTTGCCCATGTTATTATTAATATTAAATAAGGTGGTTTTACTCTGATAAATATTTCCTAACTACGGTCCTGATGTAATTTCTGCTGCAAAATTAACCAACTGATACCACCAAAACTCTGAGTTCGCGTCCGCCCGTTCCCGGGACAGATAAGGGATCGGGGGTTGCGACAGAAGGTGGTATCAGAGCCTAGCCACTGGTCTAAGCGAAAGAAGTGTTCTGCTAACACTTAAATTCTAAATTTTGTGTTAGGAAATAAACTACAGAATTATGTGCATAACTGTAATTATTTGTTATGTATTATTTGACTATTTGTTAGTTTACAGTATGAGTGATCAAGGACCCTCAGACATGTGTCGTCAGTTGTCTGATTCACCTAGGAGTGAAGGTACCTCTTCACAGCCTGCCCTTTCTGGGTATTCTGCTGATCAGGAAGAAGGAATGTTTGCCTTTAAAGCTCAGTCAGAAGAGTCGTTCCCTCATAAGAAACGAGGATGGTTCAGTAAGGAAGCCTTTGCACGTAGGAAAAGAATGCGAAAGTTGCAACAGCAAAGAGTTCTAGCAGCCACTAAGCGAAAGACAGATGTCCATACACATGATATGCTTAATAGAAGCCTAGCCAATTTCCATATCCTAGCTACAACTGCTGCTGACCCAAGTCTGGAACAACTAGTAGCCCCACAACCACTAATCCCAGACCAACCCATGGAGATAGAAAACCCTGAAAACCAAGTGGAGATGCATGACTTCAACCCAGAGGAAATCCCTAGGGTACAAGCACCAAACCCCCTAGACCCAAATTACGACCCCTGGTGGGACGATAATAGGGACTTTGTGCAACGTTACCCGATACATCTTCACCCGTACAGAACATAGGAGCCTATCCAGGTATGGACCCTTTAGATCCCTATTACCATGATAACTACATTAGGGAAATCTTAGAAGATCCTTACCGATTTCAGTCACTTTCACCCCCATATCAGGAACCCGCACCCCAGATTCCGAACCCAGTCCTAGAACCTGCACCCCCAATGAGTGCAGAAAACGTACAAGAACTTAGGACATTTGGTGAGGAATTTTTAGAAAGCAGTGAGAGAATGCGACAGGTGGGAGAGCGTCTCGTATGGAAATACGATGAGCGCAATATGGATTTTTGGATAAATCCATATCCATAGATGTGATGGAGGAGACGGTAATAATAATATAATATAATAAAATAAAAATAAAATAAAATATGTGTGTACGGATGCCTATTACTATTAGTGTGATTCTATTTCTGTTGGTATTGTAATTTTTATTTCAGTACTAGTGTGTAACAGACACATAATAGTATATGGAAATAGAGTAAAAGTCGCAATGATCGACATTTTTGGCTAGATTGCGTATCATGTGAATAACTATATTATCTTGTGATATTAATATGGGGTAAATGTTTAAAATTCAGATGGCCGATGAAGGAAATCAAGGAAATCTGAATAATGATAACCAGAGTAACATTAACGTGGTTAATGAGAATCCAAGCATCAATAACAATGGAAACCAAATGGATAATAGTGATGTTCAACATATAGTGGCACAAGGAATCATAGATGCAATGCCATTTATTATTCAAACTATTCAAGAAGCGAATAATAAAAGTAAGCATAGCAGTAAGCGACCCATCGAACCCGAAAACAACGTAAACAATGGACCCGTACTTCAAATGTCCATTCCCAAAAGGAGAAGAACCGTGTCTTACGGTTGTTCTTATAAAGAATTCTGGTCTTGTAAACCAATGGAATTCTCGGGCAACGAAGGGGCCATTGAAACTCTACACTGGATAGAGAAGACTGAGGCAGTCTTAAGGATAAGCAAGTGTGTTGAAGAAGATAAGATATTGTTTGCTTCTAATCTGTTTAAGAATTCAGCACTAGAATGGTGGAACACTATCCTCCAATCAAGAGGAAGTGATAGAACTTACAATATGGAATGGGAAGAATTTAAGAATAAGGTAGAAAGGAAATTCTGCCCACCTAATGAGAAGGAACAGATAGCAAACAAATTCCTAAACCTTAGGATGACTGGTGTGGATAGTAAGGGATATACTTAAATATTCTTCGAATATGCTAGAATAGTGCCAACTCTTGCTTCACCTGAACCAGTGCTAATCTCCCGTTATATCTAGGGATTAATTGGAGAGATAAAACACGTAGTCAAGGCAGCTAGACCTCAAACCATAGAAGAAGCTGTAGAACTAGCAAATACCTTGACAGATGAATTAATCCGTACCCGAGAGGAGGATCAAAGGAGGAACCTAACCCAGAAACTCACACAAGAATTTCGTTCTGGAAATTTTAATCATGGGAAAAATATAGGTTCTACCTCTACACCTTACTGTAAGAATTGCAAAAGAAAGCATTCAGGAAGATGCTCCATATACTGTAACTTTTGCAAAATATTGGGACACAAGGAAGAAAACTGCAGGAAGAAAGCTAACAACAGGATATGTTACAACTGCAGAGAACAAGGTCATATCAAGCCTAATTGCCCAAAATTAGCTCCAGCTACAAACAACAAAAATACTCAAAATGCTAGAGCATTTGTTCTGACTGCAGATGAAGCCAAGATGATTCTAGATGTCATAGCTGGTACGTTTTTAGTTAATGATGTTTTTGCTAAAGTATTATTTGACTCTGGTGCAAACCAAAGTTTTATTAATACATCATTTTGCAAATTTCTAAATCAGTCATTAACAAAACTACCACAAGAATGCTTAGTAGAGACAGCTAATGGAGAAACTGTTAGTATTTCTGAAATCTTGCAGGGAGCAAGTATAGAAATTTTAAATCAGAAATTTATTGCAAACCTTTATCCCATGAATCTGGTAGGATTTGATGTTGTTTTAGGAATGGATTGGTTAATAGCCAATAAAGCCAGTATTTTATGTGATCAAAAGTCAATTCAAGTAAATTCACCAAAAGGTAAAACGATCACAATTAAAGGAGATAAATCATCTAGAACCACAAAATTTATCTCTGTGATGAAAACTGCAAGTTACATAAGAAAAGGATCATTAGTGTATTTGATTTCCATAATCACTAACACTAAAGGAAAGGATTTAAAAGACATCCCAGTAGTGTCTCAGTTTTCAGATATATTTCCAGAAGAATTGCCAGGATAACCTCCAGATAGGGAAGTTGAATTCAGAATCCATTTAATACCAGGAACAGCACCAATTGCCAAAGCACCTTATCGTTTGGCACCTGTAGAAATGCAAGAATTGAAGAAAAAATTAGACGAATTGTTAGAGAAAGGATTTAAACAACCTAGTTCGTCGCCATGGGGAGCGCCGATACTGTTTGTTAAAAAGAAGGACGGATCGATGCGTATGTGTATTGACTACCGTGAATTAAACAAGGTTACGATTAAGAACCGGTACCCATTACCGAGAATCGATGATCTGTTTGATCAACTGCAAGGAGCTCGATTTTTCTCTAAAATCGTTTTAAGGTCAGGATATCATCAATTAAAGGTACAGGAAGAGGACATACCTAAGACCGCATTCAGAACAAGGTATGGCCATTATGAATTTACTGTCATGCCATTTGGATTAACCAATTCCCCAGCTGCATTTATGGACATGATGAACCGAATATGTAAGCCATATTTGGATAAATTCATAATCGTCTTCATAGATGATATTCTCATTTACTCTAAGAATAAAGTGGATCATGCAAAGCATTTGCACGCACTCTTAAGTTTATTAAGAAAGTAAAAGCTTTATGCTAAATTTTCTAAGTGCGAATTTTGGTTAGAACAGGTACAGTTTCTTGGACATTTAGTTAATCATGAAGGAATTCATGTGGATCCCACAAAAATCAAGGTGATTACTAAATGGAAAACCCCTGAATCACCAACCGAAGTTAGAAGTTTCTTAGGATAAGCTGGTTATTATAGAAGATTTATTCAAGATTTTTCTAGAATAGCCATTCCTTTAACTAAACTAACCTGTAAATCTGTTAAGTTTGAATGAGGATTAAAACAAGAAGAAGCATTTAGAATCCTTAAGCAAAGATTAACCCATACACCCATATTAGCATTACCAGAAGGATCTGAAGACTTTGTAGTCTATTGTGACGCTTCCAAATTAGGTTATGGATGTGTGTTAATGCAACGTCAAAAGGTTATAGCTTACGCATCTAGACAACTTAAGAATCATGAAGAGAATTATTCAACCCATGACTTAGAATTAGGAGCTATAATTTTTGCTCTTAAGATTTGGAGACACTACTTATATGGTAGTAACTTTACTGTATTCACTGATCATAAGAGTTTAAAGTATGTTTTCAAGCAAAAGGAACTGAATATGAGACAAAGACGCTGGATGGAGATGCTTAGTGATTATGATTGTGATATCCAGTATCATGAAGGAAAAGCAAATGTAGTGGCAGATGCTTTAAGCCGAAAGTATCACGAAAAGCCAAAAAGGGTACGTTCTCTTAAATTAAATCTGCAAGCAGATTTAAATGACCAAATAAGAGAAGTACAAGAATCAGTAATCAAGGATGATGCTGAAAAATTGAAAGGTATGATTAAAGAGTTAGAACAAGGAACAGATGGAATTTGGAGATTTCATAAAAAGAGAATATGGATACCTAAATTAGGAAACCTACGTCATCGTATATTAGAAGAAGCCCATAAGTCCAAATATACAATGCACCCAGGAAATGATAAAATGTAACAGGATTTAAGGAAAAATTTCTGGTGGATAGGAATGAAAAAGGACATAGCAGCCTACGTTTCTAAATGTTTAACTTGTTCACAAGTCAAAGCTGAACACCAGAAACCCTTAGGATTTCTACAACAAATAGAAATGCCAGTGTGGAAATGGGAATTAATAACAATGGATTTTGTTACTAAATTACCCAAAACAAAGAAAGGCAATGATACAATCTGGGTAATTGTAGATAGGCTAACCAAGTCAGCTCATTTCCTACCAATGAAAGAAACTTTCAGTATGGAACAGTTAGCTAAGTTATATGTAAATGAAATTGTTTCTTTACATGGCATTCCTTTATCAATTGTTTCTGATAGAGATAGCCGATTTACCTCTCATTTTTTGTCAAGTTTCCAAAAGGCAATGGGAACCAAGTTAAAATTGAGCACAGCTTATCATCCTCAAACGGATGGACAAAGCGAAAGGACAATTCAAACAATGGAGGACATACTTAGAGCTTGTGTAATTGATTTCGGAGGTAATTGGGACGATCACTTACCTTAAATATAATTTTCTTATAATAATAGTTATCACACAAGTATCAATGCTGCACCATTCGAAGCACTTTATGGACGAAAGTGTCGAACCCCAGTCTGTTGGGCAGAAATTGGGGAAAAGCAACTATCTGGACCTGAGATAGTGCAAGAAACAACTGACAAGATTATTCAAGTCAAGGAACGATTGAAAGCAGCACGTGATCGACAGAAAAGTTATGCCGATAACCGACGCAAGCCATTGGAATTTCAAGTAGGAGAAAAAGTATTATTAAAGGTCTCTCATTGGAAAGGAGTAGTAAGATTCATCAAACGGGGAAAGCTAAGTCCCAGGTATATTAGACCTTTTGAGATTATTAGAAGAATAGGACCTGTAGCCTATCAGCTACAACTGCCAGAGAAAATGGCAGGAATACATGATGTATTTCATGTATCTAATCTCAAAAAGTGTTTAGCTGATGAATCACTGATAGTACCTCTTAAGGATATAGAGGTAAATGAACAACTCAAGTTTGTAGAAAGGCCTTTACAGATTGAAGACAGGAAAGTCAAGAATCTCAAGCACAAGAGACTAGTTCTTGTCAAAGTAAAGTGGGACTCCAAAACAGGACTTGAATACACATGGGAGCTTTAATCAGAGATGCAAAGAAAATATCCGCACTTGTTCCAGTAGATCTCGAGGACGAGCTCTAAAACAAGGTGGGGCGAATGTAACAACTCTCAAATAAACCGACACCCTCATAATATTTCCTACACCCTAGTATATTTTAAAATGTCCCAATATGTCTTTAAACACACTCCGTATGTGAAAACAAGCCCGAAATATATGAAATAGTATTAAAAATAAATAAAAATTAAAATCTAGGGCTGAGGCGGGCCGCGTAGACCCACCCCAATCCTTACGCGGGCGGTATAAGGGTTAAAACCGGATTCCTTTGATTTTCTTAAGTTCAAGCGGGCCGCGTAAGACCCATGTTAAGTTTACGCGGGCCGCGAGAGATCAACAACGCGGAGGCACCCCAGGCCGACACGTGTCATCATCGTGTCGAGTCTATACGCTAATCCGGACGAGCTACACATTGACCCGGAGTCAACGCGGGCCGCGTAAGCCCCTGCGTACATCTACGCGGGCCGCGTGAGACCCAGTTTCAGCAACTATATAAGCAGGCATCGGGTTTCAGTATTCCTCGTTCATTTCTTTTCTTTCTTAAGCGAATTTCTGAAGATATAGACATAATATTCAAGTAGTATACCCCCTAATTAGTAAGGTTCTACCCCGTTGTAAGTATTATAACCCCAGTTTCGTAATAGATACGCTGCCCGATTGATTTAGGATTCCGTAACAACTGTCGTGGTTCTGCCCGACGTAGTTGTTGGAATGCCATCTCGGGGAGGGTATCATTAATATTTTCAAAGGGTTATGATACTAACCTATGTACATTTGTATAAATTATAGATTATTCCCAGGAAACCCTTACGCGAAGTCTAAGATAGCAATGTGAGTTTATCCTCTTTTTGTTAACCTTTTTGTAATATTTTACAAAACCTTAATTGTTTTACAATGTGATTAAGTGGTGATTGAGTCTTTGTAGTTCTTCAATTACTGCCGGTATGTTGGGGGTTTGTATACAAAATTTACTACTGCGAGTAGTAAGTCAGGATGACAGTACGTTACCATTGGACAATGAGTTAGCCAATGTGTAATATGACCCGCAAGTCAGGATTGACAGTACTGAATGAGTAATTGTGTAGAAATAAACAATGTGATCGCTCTTAATACTGTTTTAATTGTTAAAATGTTTCTTGATTAAACTGGGATTCACTCACCAGTATTTCCCACTGACAAATGTTTTTAAAACGCGTTTCAGGTAACACAATGTGACAGCCAATTAGTAAAAAGCCAGCTGGAGAGCACTGAAGGCTTGGAAAAAATGTGGCTATAAAAGTTACCTAAAAGACGATGTTTTAAATTCAATAAAATAGGGTTTATCCCTATAAACGTATTGTAATAAGAAACTTGGGTTTTGCCCATGTTATTATTAATATTAAATAAGGTGGTTTTACTCTGATAAATATTTCCTAACTACGGTCCTGATGTAATTTCCGCAGCCAAATTAACCAACTGATACCACCAAAACTCTAAGTTCGCGTCCGCCCGTTCCCGGGACAGTTAAGGGATCGGGGGTTGCGACAGAAAAAGCTAAAGAATTGATGAACACATTCCAGACATGTACCATAAAACAAGTCCCGAGATCTCAAAACAAGAGGGCAGATGCCTTGAGTAAGCTTGCCTCCCTCACCTTTGCCCACCTTACAAAAAAGGTATTGGTGGAGGTATTGAAAGCCCCCTCAATTCAAGAATTGGAGGTTCAAGATGTAATCACCGAAGAAGGTCCCAATTGGATGACTCCTATTAAGAAATTCCTCAAAAATGGTGAGTTACCCGGTGACCAAATAGAGGCTGAAAGGGTTAAAATCAAATCTAGGCAGTACGTGTTGCAAGATGAGATCCTCTACAAAAAGGGTTACCTTGCACCTTTACTGAGATGTGTTGGCCCGGAACAAAGCCAGTACCTGGTCAAAGAGGTTCATGAGGGAATATGTGGAGCTCATTTTGGAGCAAGAACGGTGGTTGCTAAACTAATGAATCTCGGGTATTTTTGGCCTTCAATGCACCGAGACACTACCGAACGATTGAGAAAATGTGAAGCCTGTCAAGTACATGCACCGGTGCCCAAGAGCCCCAAACACGATCTTGTCCCGATATCTTCAGCTTGGTCGTTTCACAAATGGGGAATGGACATTGTTGGTCCATTCCCACCAGCCAAGGGTGGAGTGAAATTTTTATTGGTGGCCATAGATTACTTTACCAAGTGGCCTGATGTCAAACCACTTGCAAAAATCACAGGAAAACAAGTCATTGACTTCATTTGGGAAAACATCATTTGTCGCTATGGGTTGCCGGGAGTCTTGGTCACAGACAATGGGAAACAATTTGCTGAGAAGCCTTTTAACACTTGGTGCAAAGAATTCAGAATCACCCAGGTATTCAGCTCAGTTGCATACCCACAGTCAAACGGCCAAGTTGAAAGAACGAATCGAAGCATTGTTGAAGGAATCAAGATGAGATTGGGAAGGCATGAAGGCAATTGGCTTGAAGAATTGCCAAATGTTCTATGGGCTATACGAACAACGGAAAAAACAAGCCACAAAAGAACACCCTACAGCTTGGTGTTCGGATCAGAAGCCGTGATTCCAGCTGAAATAGGAGTTGTGAGTCAAAGAACACTCAACATGGATCCTGAGACAAACAGCAAAGAGACCATGTTGAACTTGCAACTCCTCGAGGAAACACGAGACCAAGCTGCAATTCAAGAAGCCAAGTACAAGCAAAAGATGGAAGCTTATTACAATACAAGAGTCAAGCATGAACGCTTCAAGCCAGGAGACCTTGTACTTAGAAACAATGAGGCTAGTAAAAAAGAGAACCAAGGAAAACTCGGCCCAAAGTGGGAAGGGCCATATACAATCCTTGAAGCACATAAGGGTGGATCCTATAAACTGGCCAACGCGGAAGGTAAAAAGCTTCCCACACATTGGAATGGCAAAACCCTTAAAAAGTTCCATGTCTAATCAAGAAAGTTTAGTTTGTATTTCAAAAGTTGTATTTCAAGAGTTGTCCCATGCCCACTTTTTGTAAAACAATATCTCTCGAATGAATGATAATGTTTTATCAAATATGTCTTTCTATCCTAAAATCAGGTTGAGAACCTAGCAAAAAACTCCATGGCAAGGGCTATGTAAGGGGATGAGCTCCTAGGCCACATCGCCAATAGGTTCAAGGGTTAAATGAACCTATATAAGGGGTGAGTTTCTAAATCAATACAACTCCATGAGACTTGTAAAATTATCAAAAACAAAGTTTTCTCATAGACGGGTCTGAACAGCCTACACCAAATGTTCCTTAAGCCTTGTAAAAGTTCTAAAAAGCAAAACATTATTAACAGGCTTACGAATCAAAATCAAACAAAGAAAAATAATAGATAGGATAGGTACCATGTCTTCTTGTTAAAAATACCAAGGCTAAGTGACTGCAGCACTGAACCCTTTAAGGTATAAAAAACATAAAGACAGCACAAAACTCAACAAAGACAATACCATAAACACAAAGAATAATTGAAGGGGCAACATAACAACGCAATAGCAAAAGGTTGCATACAACCCAAACTCAGAAATACAAGTTGAGGCATCAAGCCATAAAAATAATGTAGCAAACGGAAGCCTCGAAGGCTTCAAGTTACAAACATCCCACAAAGCCGCTTTACAAAAAAATAAAACTACATCTAAAAAACCACAACACAAGGCAGGTAGTCAAAGTTAATAGCATAAGAAGCTTTAAAGGCCCCCAAATATTCAAACAAGTTAAAACAAACCTTACGGTTTGTAAACATGGATATTGTTCAAACGACCACTAAGACCAACCACAACCACAAAACAGAAACCTTAAGGGTTTCTGCAAAACCTAAAATTGTTCAAAGTAACATACAAACCATCAAATTGTTTAAGGGTGCTAAGAAAGCTACGAATATTGTTCAAACATCAGAAGGAGGCTTAGAAGCCCCAGCACCATTACCTTTAGCCTTCTTGGCCTTCTTCGACTTCTTAGCTTTCGAACCGACATCATCACCAACTGCTGAACCTTCGAGGCTTGCATCCTTGGAAGCATCAGGTTCTCCCGAAAAGGTCTCCTCACTATCCCCTGAACGAGAACGCTTCCTCGAAAGGGAGTCAAGCACTTCAGCACATACCTTTTCATTAAGCCCATCCGGCTTCAGCTCCTGTAAAACAAAAGAGGGTTTACCGAAACAAGCTGCAACCTGACTTACATATGGGTAAGTTAACCTCTCCATCCACTGAACGGAACCTTTAAAAACCTTAGAAGCTTCAGGGCGATACAGGGGAGACTGTTCCAAGGGTTGACCAAATTCATGAAGTTTATAACCAGCAATAAGGCCTTGATGTTTCCCTAGGTTTAGCAGTTTGGTATAGACTTCTCTAAGAGCAGAATTGAATTCCTTGGAGTGAAGAAGATAGGTAACAACTTGGTGAAAACCTTGCTCAATGAGCCACTGATTATCACCAGTGGCTTGAGCAACAGAAGCCTTCAAACCTTCTTTCTATTCTTCAAAAGCCTTCTGCTGAACATCTAAGGCCTCCCTATCAGCCCTCAGTTTCAATCGATCAGCTTCAAAACTCTTCTTGAGATCGTTCATCTCAATCTCATGTCTCCTTGTCAACTCTCCAACCTTCTTCACCCAAGCCTCCTCTTTCTTAGAGAACCCCTCAACCTCCTTCTTCATTGCAGCCATAGAGGCTTTCATCTTGTCCTTCTTCTTGGAAGCTTCCTCATACTCTTGTATACCCTTTGTAAAATGGGTAACACCTTTAGCCAACAGGGCCGAAAGGTTGCAGGAGCTTAGCATCAATCTTGAAATAAAATGATCAGCTTCCATCTCAGAAATCGCACTCCGAACACTAGGGGGAGCAAAATGGGCTAACACTTCAGCACACACAGCTGGATCCTTGAAGCTATCCCCAACCTTCACATCCCAGTTGGGAACATAAACTTTTTCAGCTTCAACACCCACCAAGCTTTCAACGCTTTTGCCTGAGGAACCCTGGATGGTAGGAGTAGCACCTTTCTTAACCAGTTTCTTCTTCTTCCCAGAAACAACTAGCTCTTTTTCCTTACCCTTTCCAATATCAACCTCAAGAACCTGTTCTGCTGACACCTCAATATCATCGCTAATGTCAACGGCCTCCGAGCCAGAAGGTTGATCAGCACCTTTCAAACGACGGTTTGAACGACGAACAGAAGCCTTCGAACCCGGAGCCTTCGTAAAACCTTTAACATTGGGAACATTAACATAGCCAGAACCCTCGAACCTATGCTCGGATCCCCTAACAACTACATCTTGAAACGTCCTAACACGTGATAATTTGAAAACGACGTAGCGGAAATATGAGCCCAAAAATTTTCTTTCTTTATTAACCGTGTAACATACTTGGAGTTTATTACTAAATTAAATAATACTTTACTAAAAGATTTACAACATCCTTTCTTTTTTTAAATCACATTAATTAAAATATAAAACTCCATTTGAGTGACCACTCTTCCCATACAATCCTTGCACTTGACTCGATCTTCAATCCTCTCATTCTTCATAATAATATTATGTCTGCCCTACCTGCATTCACCACATACATAAACATCATTTAGATTTGATGACGTGTTTCTTAAATTAAACATATGCAAACAATTAACCACTCCATATTCCTTCTTCTCATGCAAGTCTCTTCGAATAAGCTTTCCCGGTATAATCATGCATTCCAATTCTTTGAACCTTCACAAGGTCCTTAATGGCGTACCTGCATTCTCATTCCATACTTAAAATCCCGGTTTAGTAACTTAACACTCAAACATACACACATATCTCATTCATTCGTAAGTAATAATTCCCACTTCGTACACGGACGCAATCATATATATAATCTAAACACGTACCTCACTACATGATTATGTAAACATACACGAATGTCCAAACTATACAAACATACACGCTACATAAGACATCCCAAAAGGGTTTGCTAAGACACCCTAAGTACAAGCCTCCCAATGAATAGATCACGTACATACGAGGCTACGGGCATTCTTTCTTCTATTCATAATTACCTAGCAGTCCCGACTATCGGAAGGTAATTATTATTCCTAACGGAATATATATAAGCGTTTACAATCGAAACCGGGTGGTTAAGCCTACAACTCACAAAACATAAGAGGGATTACTCATATATAGCTTAAAACGTGTTTAAACGAGTTTGCGAGACAAAACAAACTATATAAACAATTTTCACCAACCCAGCATGCCGTCGCGTCGCGCGACGGCTCCTTGCCCTAGCTGTCGCATGGCGCGACCCCCCTTATTTTCCAGATTGTTTGCTGTTGAATGTAGCAACTTCCAGCAACACTAAACTTCACAAAAACGAACATAACATTCTCGTTTTTGATCCGTTTTGCATCCCGTTTCTTCCTACATGATCGTTAATTAATCCTCTATCATAAGACTCAATTTCTAACATCCGAACTAGGGAAAGTTTCTTAGCCTATGTGCCTTCAACTAAATACTCAATTACATATTATTCGACCCGTTCATGTTTTTAGTAAACAACTCATATGTTTAAACTTAAGGTTCACATGAACGTTATACCTATAACACTTTTACATTATTTGGAGTATCGTACTTGGGATTTACTCACCCGATACTTGGTATGCGCTAAACTCATTCACTTCATTCATTCCTACGAAATCATACTTTGATATTAAAATTCCATTCACAAATTGGTTTATTCATTAGTTATAACTCACAACCGAGTCTTTTATCTATATTTGCGTCTTCGTTTCTCGATTAGCATTCTTATGTGAAACTCTACCCTTTACCCGGTTACAATACCGTAGCCATTACTTAAGCATCATTCCGATATATCAATACTACCTTGTTTTGACCCGTTCGGTCTACGTAGTAAAAATCCCCGATTTCATACAACCAAAACCATACGCAACTTCAATCTTCATCATGCTTAATTAACTAGTCGTTACCTTACTTCAACAACTAAGAAGAGATTCCGGAAATCACTTACTTAATACTCTTACTTGATATCATCATTAAAAACACATCCCAACATAACTACTAAAAATTATCAATAACATTTCCAATAATTTCATTTACTACTAAAAAGGAAGTCCGGGAATTTACTTACCTCGAGTGCCCGTTTCGTACATGCTTCCTCTTATCCGTTCCGTTAACCTCCCGTGCTTTCCCTCATATTGACATGATCCTATACTTATCATGTCATCATGATTACCACATGATTAGTATAATGCACATTCTAATATTGCATTCATTTCACATTCATATCCTACATTGAACTTTATTCTTCAAATTCCAACAACACAATGTATAAGCTAGTAATAGCATCTTTTCATTCCTCTTAATTCTTCATGTTGTCACATATAACACATATTGACATAGTATGTACCTAATGATAACATAATGTTTGTGACAAAAGCCTTAGTACGCTATTTATGCATGTTTGACTTTTAGAAAGTCAATTGTTATCTCATGAACTAGCAATCTAATCTCATACATCCACATTATTATAGACGATTATGCTATGGACATTATGTACATTCCCTACTCACGTAGTAAAACACATACAACCGTAAGGTCACACATGCACACATAGCATAATTAATCCCTTCGATACTACTTATCTCATAATTCCACAACAAACAACATCATTCAAGATTAACTAATTAAACACTATCCTTGAACCCGACATATATTTTTTTACTAGAAATCCACATACTTGTTCTCTTAAACATTTCATCGAACACTTTTCGGGTTTCGCATTAATAGCCCACATTATACAACTAATTTATGCATCTTTTTCCCAAGTTCATACATAATTCATGCAACCTTCCTACCAATCGACAAATATCATTCGCATATGTTCATCAAACATAACAAACACTACATTTTCTTCAATTCATCTAACAAGTTTCTATCAGACATTACATGGTGAAATATCCATGTCATGTTCATCATTCCACTAGTGGGTTTTCATTCTTGAACATCAATTAAATTGAAATTATGCTTAACACATGCTTCCTAAAGTGATTCTAACACCTATTCATGCTCAATTTCACAAAATTTCGTGGATTGATCATAACCCACTTCATACAAAGATCATCAAATTCAAAATTACAACTTACCATATGTTTGTTAGGACTAGATGGTGAGAGATCTTCATCCATGCAATGCTTTCCATTCGATTTTAGGCTTTGATTGGGCTGAATTGTATTGTTGTTCTTGAGAGCTAGGGTTTACACCCCTCTGCTCCCTCTCCTGATCGATCTCACCACACGCACACTTGGTGTGTGTGAGATTTTTATTTTTATTTTTATTTCTAAATAAACTTAAACCCATTCACCCAATTTAGTCCCTCATGTTTGCTAATACTTCCCCTTTTGTCACAACTAAATCCCTACTACATAACTTATACTTTATCTATTAAAAAATAGAATATCTAATAAAAGTTAGTTAAACCGCCTTATACCATATAATATGAGAACATACAAGGGAATTAGACATTTCGGTTTTTGGGGCGTTACAAGTCTACCCCCCTTAAAGGGGGTTTCGTCCCCGAAACCTTTCTCATTCCAACTAGACCAATTCTACTCTTACTTTTTCATTTATTCATTCACGATGCTTACTATAACATAAATGCATTCGGGATCTTGGCAAAAGTTTTATTCATGCATAAACATAATTATACGCATCGTCCCTACGCTCTTAAATTAAGTAAATTACTTTCATAATTACATATAGGTTAGGATCTGATCTAGAGCTCTTATTAGTGTCGTTTTCACATTATAATTCTAGTTCCTAGCACACATCACCATTAGTGGTTCGTTCATTGAAACTTATTCCATATGTACACCAATGGTCGTACAAGTCTAAGTTTTTCGTTCCTATCCTTTTAATTAATCATAATATCCTCATGTTTCTGCTTATTCTAAATATTTCAATTCATTTCATTCGTCTCATATATCTTCTATGATATTTCATTTTGATTACCATAATTAAATCCCAACATTCCATATCGTATCATACATATCCAGCATAGGTTAATCATTTTACTAACCTCGGTTTTCTTGCATAAATCATCAATCCGCGATCCGGATTGGTCCACTTCTTCATGAGTCCAAGACTGAACTAAACTAACTTCGCCCATCCAAGTGATGAGCTTCCGCTCGTGCACATACTTTTCCAAATCTACCAGTTTTACTCACCATGAGTCCTACCGTTCTTATCTAAAAAAATGGAAGGTTAGCACATTTCATTCACATTCCTTCGAGTATGGCGTTAATTAAATCATCTGGTTTACATACTAGCCCTTTCTAGATTCTTTTTAAATCAGTAGATCGTTTGACTTATTCATAGTGGGTTAATACATGACCATTTTCTAACATATTACTTTCGTTGTTTGACCCATTTATGACGGGTCAATACATAACCATTCCTTTGCAATTGTTTAGCTTATTTGTCAACTTCTGCAGTTTGACTTTTCAAAGTCAATCTGTCACTTCTTTCTTATTAGAAATACACATAACGAAGCACACGTTTGTACTTCTTGTCGATTCAAGCATGCATACAATCTCATCGCTTCATGCTTTAGTGCTTCTCACGTATACTTGTCCTTTCCATTAAAACTTAAGCCTTCCGCCCGGGTCGTAACCTGTCATTCACTTTGGCTCTCTAGAGTCGAGTATTAACATATTTCATGCTTGTAATTTATCTAAGGTTTATTTCTCACAACTAAAGCTTCTTGCCACATCAACCCTTTTCAATGTTTTATACTTACTTACTTAATGGACCAGACTGCCCTATCCATTCTTTTATTACTTATCATTTTATTTCGTTTGGCTTTCGGAAGTTTAATTTGTAAATTCATTCTTACATATGCGTATCAATTATCCTATTCTGACACATCCACCTCTAGTCGAGTAATAAGCTCCTATTAAAAGTATAACCCTATTTTTAAATACCTAATGTAAGCAAAATTCATTGATTCGTTATTCATACCTTACGATGGTCATCTCTTTCCAATGGGTGTCATTGCGTGCCCATTCATCAAGCTCACCTATGCGTATGAAACTTAACATATCAAAACATTAAATACCGAGTCCAAATGGTGATCACCATCTGACCCGTATGACCCATTTATTCTTTCAACTATTCTTGCATACAATACATGAGCATAATTATATTCATATATATATATATATTCAAAATATAACTTGGAAAATATCCGCTTTTTAAAGAATATTACTCGTTTGATCTGTAATTACTTACAATTTTGAACCTTTCATTCTTGTCATTCCTTCTTACTTATTTGATTCGTACCTATTTACAAATTTCAAACTTTTCATTCTATCATTCATTAACATATCATTCATATCTTTCATTCTTTTCATGTTTCGAATCCGTCTCGCGGATTCTAACATATCATTCATATCTTTCACTCATTTCATGTTTCGAATCCGTCTTGCGGATTCTAACATATCATTCATATCTTTGTTTCATACTTCTCATGTGTATTTAGTACTTTCAAATCCCTGAAAGTCTTACATTTCCCTTCACCCTCACGTCCACCTACTACCTAATTCTAACGGACATACATGTAACAATTATCACGGTCTCACGAACGTCATATGTTTCTTGTGTACTAGCCAGGTACACAATCCACATACTAGTTCCGTGTCTTCGTGTAATCATCACCTTATGTCCGAAGAATAAGGTTTCGTCACGTGTAACTTTTTCAAATCTTCATTACCATTCTATTATTATATTTCATTTAAAATTTTCCTTCACTTGATAGATTTTACCATTACACACCCCCACATGTTAAATTTACATACCTGGGTCAATTTGTCTTATTACAAGCCTTGGTGCCGGTCCTAGACCGCTTTCACGGATCATCCTCTCCAAGCAATTACGCTTACCTTACACATAACATACTGTTAGTTTTATTCAAATGCATACTTAAGTACATACTTACCTTTGCTTCTTCCCTTAGATCTTGATCGAGTCTCGAATTGTACGGGTTCCTTGTCACAAGAGCACACAGGTTTGAGTTCAAGTATTTACATCCTCATACTTGATTTCTCTCAAACCAGGGCTCTGATACCAACTTGAAACGTCCTAACACGTGATAATTTGAAAATGACGTAGCGGAAATATGAGCCCAAAAATTTTCTTTCTTTATTAACCGTGTAACATACTTGGAGTTTATTACTAAAATAAATAATACTTTACTAAAATATTTACAACATCCTTTCTTTTTTTAAATCACATTAATTAAAATATAAAACTCCATTTGAGTGACCACTCTTCCCGTACAATCCTTGCACTTGACTCGATCTTCAATCCTCTCATTCTTCATAATAATATTATGTCCGCCCTACCTGCATTCACCACATACATAAACATCATTTAGATTTGGTGACGTGTTTCTTAAATTAAACATACGCAAACAATTAACCACTCCATATTCCTTCTTCTCATGCCAGTCTCTTCGAATAAGCTTTCCCGGTATAATCATGCATTCCAATTCTTTGAACCTTCACAAGGTCCTTAATGGCGTACCTGCATTCTCATTCCATACTTAAAATCCCGGTTTAGTAACTTAACACTCAAACATACACACATATCTCATTCATTCGTAAGTAATAATTCCCACTTCGTACACGGACGCAATCATATATATAATATAAACACGTACTTCACTACATGATTATGTACACATACACGAATGTACAAACTATACAAACATACACACTACATAAGACATCCCAAAAGGGTTTGCTAAGACACCCTAAGTACAAGCCTCCCAATGAATAGATCACGTACATACGAGGCTACGGGCATTCTATCTTCTATTCATAATTACCTAGCAGTCCCGGCTATCGGAAGGTAATTATTATTCCTAACGGAATATATATAAGCTTTTACAATCGAAACCGGGTGGTTAAGCCTACAACTCACAAAACAAAAGAGGGATTAGTCATATATAGCTTAAAACGTGTTTAAACGAGTTCGCGAGACAAAACAAACTATATAAACAATTTTCGCCAACCCAGCATGCCGTTGCGTCACGCGACGGCTCCTTGCCCTAGCTGTCGCGTGGCGCGACCCCCCTTATTTTCCAGATTGTTCGCTGCTGAATGCAGCAACTTCCAGCAACAATAAACTTCACAAAAACGAACATAACATTCTCGTTTTTGATCCGTTTTGCATCCCGTTTCTTTCTACATGATCGTTAATTAATCCTCTATCATAAGACTCAGTTTCTAACATCCGAACTAGGGAAAGCTTCTTAACCTATGTGCCTTCAACTAAATACTCAATTACATATTATTCGACCCGTTCATGTTTTTAGTAAACAAGTCATATGTTTAAACTTTAGGTTCACATGAATGTTATAACTATAACACTTTTACATTATTTGGAGTATCGTACTTGGGATTTACTCACCCGATACTTGGTATGCGCTAAACTCATTCACTTCATTCATTCCTACGAAATCATACTTTGATATTAAAATTCCATTTACAAATTGGTTTATTCGTTAATTATAACTCACAACCGAGTCTTTTATCTATATTAGCGTCTCCGTTTCTCGATTAGCATTCTTATGTGAAATTCTACCCTTTACCCGATTACAATACCGTAGCCATTACTTAAGCATCATTCCGACATATCAATACTACCTTGTTTTGACCCGTTCGGTCTACGTAGTAAAAATCCCCGATTTCATACAACCAAAACCATACGCAACTTCAATCTTCACCATGCTTAATTAACTAGCCGTTACCTTACTTCAACAACTAAGAAGAGATTCCGGAAATCACTTACTTAATACTCTTACTTGATATCATCGTTAAAAACACATCCCAACATAACTACTAACAATTATCAATAACATTTCCAATAATTTCATTTACTACTAAAAAGGAAGTCCGGGAATTTACTTACCTCGAGTGCCCGTTTCGTACATGCTTCCTCTTATCCGTTCCGTTAACCTTCCGTGCTTTCCCTCATATTGACACGATCCTATACTTATCATGTCATCATGATTACCACATGATTAGTATAATGCACATTCTAATATTGCATTCATTTCACATTCATATCCTACATTGAACTTTATTCATCAAATTCAAACAACACAATGTATAAGCTAGTAATAGCATCTTTTCATTCCTCTTAATTCTTCATGTTGTCACATATAACACATATTGACATAGTATGTACCTAATGATAACATAATGTTTGTGACAAAAGCCTTAGTACGCTATTTATGCATGTTTGACTTTCAGAAAGTCAATTGTTATCTAATGAACTAGCAATCTAATCTCATACATCCACATTATTATAGACGATTATGCTATGGACATTATATACATTCCCTACTCACGTAGTAAAACACATACAACCGTAAGGTCACATATGCACACACAACATAATTAATCCCTTCGATACTACTTATCTCATAATTCCACAACAAACAACATCATCATTCAAGATTAACTAATTAAACACCATCCTTGAACCCGACATATATTTTTTTACTAGAAACCCACATACTTGTTCTCTTAATCATTTCATCGAACACTTGGCGGGTTTCGCATTAATAGCCCACATTATACAACTAATTTATGCATCTTTTTCCCAAGTTCATATGTAATTCATCCAACCTTCCTACCAATCGACAAATATCATTCGCATATGTTCATCAAACACAACAAACACTACATTTTCTTCAATTCATCTAACAAGTTTCTATCATACATAACATGGTGAAATATCCATGTCATGTTCATCATTCCACTAGTGGGTTTTCATTCTTGAACATCAATTTAATTGAAATTATGCTTAACACATGCTTCCTAAAGTGATGCTAACACCTATTCATGCTCAATTTCACAAAATTTCGTGGATTGATCATATAAACAAAAATCAAGTGCAGACATAACTACAAAATAAACAAAAATAAAATATATAAGCAAACAAAAAATAAGAACATAATAGCACAACAAGACAAATGCATACCCTGCCCATCTCTCATTAGCACCGGATCTCGATCACATTTGTCCTATAACTTACTGAGACCCAATAACACCAGTAAGTGCCCGGGAAAGGGACGAAGCCTTGAAGGGCACTCCCTAAGAATATCAAGAAAACGGGTATTTTGTCACACCCCCAAAATCAACCATGCGGAGCATCGCCGCTTGGAGGCGTGACATGACCAGGATCGAGCCACCAATCATATTGAACAACACAATTAAGTAAATAAAACCAACCACAATACGATTGGCGACCTAAAGAAGGTAACCGATTTTAAGTTAACAGCGGAAGCATAAAACGTGAAACTAAAACATAAGTTCCATAGTTCATAAGTTTAAAGTCCAAAACATAGGTTTAATAAGTTCATAAGGATTAAATGTTTAGCACGGGACATAACATCCATATTCCACAACGACTTCCTCCTCGTGCAAGCTCCATAAGCACCTAACGACCTGTAAGGCATGTAACAACGAGTCAACAACAAAGTTGAGTGAGTTCATGGTTGGTTGTTTAGTTTTAAGTTGTTTCTGAAAAACGTGGTTTGACTTTCGTTGGCTCATTTGCCGTGGGGGTTACCCCATAGTTGAAAGTATGTTTAACCAGTTCCTTTTATTACCCAAACCATATCCATAATCAGTGGGGGCTTCCCCATGTGAACCACTAGACCGTTACCATATCGACTACTAACGAAAATAAGTTGTGCCCTACATCAGTGTCTATCATCACTGACAGTTTGCCATACTCCATTAGTACACGTCCGTCCGAACGGCATGGTGTGAGGTTTGTTAAACCTAATAGCGCTATTAACTAATGACCCGCTCGCCATTGGCCTCGGCGATTAAGTCGATATAAAATGAGGGACTTAATGATAGAGTTTTGTCTAGTAAGTTTTAAGGTTGTTGTCCTACCCAAGGAGGACGAACGTACGTATTCTACCCAAGGAGCTGTTTTGTTAAGTTATGATCTGGTTACAGCCAACTGAAGTTGGCTGTAAATGCTTGGACAGAAGCTGTTTTCAGCTTATTGTGTTCTAACGCATGTTCTATTTGTTCCGTTAACATGTCTAGTGATCAACAACGACCTTTAACATCAATATTAACAAGAAAATCATCAGGTAATCAACAACAAAATCAAAACAACTTCATACTAACATCACTTCATCACATTTTATCTTTATGTAAACCTTATGTTCATGTTTCTTGTTTAACCCTTTTAGTGTTCTTGTGATATTCATCTTAATATAACTATTAACCACCATAAACATGGAATAAACAAGGATTCAAGAAACTTACTACTAGCTTTTATGCTAGGGAAGAAATACTAGAGAAAATGAGTGGATAAAAGCTCGTGAAGAAGGTCCTTGATGATCCGTGAGTTCCACACCTCGTGATTCACCTTGATACGCCTTTGTATATGAATGGAATGGATGGAACAAGCTTGAATGAAGGTGATGATGGTGGTGGTGAGTTCGGCCGAAGCCAAGGGAGGAAGAAGAAGAAAGTTCAAGTGTTTGTGAGGAATGAGTATGATGAGTTATGGCACTTATGGTCATATATATTGTCCACCAACATTCATTTATCCATAGGTTAATATGTTTAGTACTAGGAGACAAGATCCTATTTAATATTGAAATAAAATCTTATTAAATAGGCCATGTGTTGGCCATAAATTAGGTCCTAACCATTAGTTAGTTAATCTAGTTCAAATTTAAGTATTAGTTACTTACATTAGCTAGTAGATATTTTTAGTGGGTGTTAAGATGTTTAGGGATCATAACCAGCTTGGAAATGATAAAACAATGCTTTTAGTGTAATTTTGGTGTTTCGGGTAGTGTCCGGTTGTTTGGTTTGATACCGGTTCGTTAAAGTGCTAAACTATACCGTTTAGTGTCTTTTATGTATCTTTTTGTAATACTTTTAATTCCCCACACTTGGGAAAGCATACAGGATTATTTAGTCAATTTTCTGCACAAGACTAGTATGTTAAAAGCACATGTAAGTATGACACAGTAATCAGAAAGCAGTCAAGTAATTCTGCACAGACATCAAGCACTTTAATTAACATTAATGAATCGTACGGATACATGAAATTATGAGGGTTGTCACATTCTCCCCCTGTTAAGAGAATTCCGTCCCGAAATTTAGCACGTGGTTACTGAGGAGGCTAGTTAAGTTGCGTGGTTTTCCTGGTTTTCCTAGGGTGTCACATCATCCCCCCGTTGATTTGGAATTTCGTCCCGAAATTCTGCAGTAGCTTCAGCCTCAGTAGTGGTTGCACTTTTCTTAAACAGCTGGGGGTACTTGTGTTTCATTTGGTCTTCTCGTTCCCAGGTATACTTTGGGCCACGACGGAAATTCCAACGAACTCGGACGAGAGGTATCCTGGTACGCTTGAGAATCTTAACATCTCGATTAGTAATCTCTACTGGTTCCTCGATGAATCGCAGCTGGTCGTCGATAGTGAGCTCCTTGAGAGGAACTATGAGGGTCTCATCTGACAGACACTTCTTCAGATTCGACACATGGAATACGTTGTGAACTCCGCTGAGTTCTTCAGGTAGATTCAACTTGTATGCCACCTTGCCAATCTTTTCAATGACTTCGAAAGGTCCGACATACCGCGGATTGAGTTTGCCTCGTTTGCCAAAACGAACCACAACTTTCCAAGGTGAGACTTTAAGTAGCACTCGATCCCCAACCTGGAACTCGAGTGGTTTCCTTCGCTTATCCGCATAGCTTTTCTGACGGTCTCGAGCTGCCGCCATTCGTTGTCGTATCTGAGCAATCCTTTCGGTTGTATCTACTACAAGCTCTGGGCCAGTGATTTGACTGTCGCCAACCTCTACCCAACAAAGAGGTGATCGACACTTCCGTCCGTACAATGCCTCGAATGGAGCGGCCTGGATACTGGTGTGGTAACTATTGTTATACGAAAACTCCACTAACGGGAGGTGTTTTTCCCAGCCATTACCAAAGTCGATTACACATGCCCTAAGCATGTCTTCAAGGGTTTGGATGGTGCGTTCAGATTGCCCATCCATCTGTGGATGATATGCTGTGCTCATGTCTAATCGAGAGCCAAAGGACTTGTGCATAGCTTGCCACAATTCAGATGTAAAACGTGAGTCTCGATCAGAGATGATGGAGGTTGGCACTCCGTGCCTTGATACTACTTCCTTTAGGTAGATGTCTGCTAGGGTAGAAAACTTATCCGTTTCCTTGATAGCCAGGAAATGTGCAGACTTAGTCAGTCGATCCACGATCACCCAAATGGTATCATTTCCGCGTTGAGATCTAGGCAGGCCAGTAACGAAATCCATGGAAATTTGCTCCCATTTCCATTTCGGGATTTCTGGTTGTTGGAGTAGGCCTGATGGTTTCTGATATTCAATCTTGACTCTCGCACAAGTCAAACATTTACTAACGTAGGTTGCTATGTGGGCTTTCATGCTAGGCCACCAGTGTGTAGCCTTTAGGTCGTGGTACATCTTATCCAAACCAGGATGTACTGAATAACGAGACTTGTGTGCTTCATCCATCACAAGTTCGCGTAAGTTCCCGTAAAGTGGGACCCAGATGCGCCCTGTTACGTAGTAAGCACCGTCTTCCTTTTGTTCTAGCCGCTGCCTCGACCCTCGCAGGGACTCAACCCTGATGTTTTCTGCTTTTAATGCTTCAACCTGAGCATCACGAATTTGAGCGGGAAGGCTAGAGTGAATGGTAAGCTGTAACGCACGTACACGCTTAGGTATAGTATCCTTTCGACTGAGGGCGTCGGCCACAACATTGGCTTTGCCCGGATGGTATTTGATAGCGCATTCATAATCATTCAAGAGCTCGACCCATCGGCGTTGTCGCATGTTTAACTCCTTTTGCTTGAAGATATGCTCGAGACTCCTGTGATCGGTGTAAATGGTGCACTTGGTACCGTACAGGTAACGTCTCCATATCTTAAGTGCGAAAACAACTGCTCCTAATTCCAAGTCGTGCGTAGTGTAGTTCCTTTCGTGAACTTTAAGTTGGCGCGATGCGTAGGCAATGACCTTGTCACGTTGCATCAACACGCAACCAAGTCCTTGGATGGAAGCGTCGCAGTAAACCACAAAATCATCTGTGCCTTCAGGCAATGAGAGGATAGGCACGCTACAAAGTCTATCTTTTAAGTGCTGGAATGCAGACTCTTGTGCATCACCCCAACGATAAGTGACACCCTTCTGAGTCAGCGAAGTGAGAGGTTGCGCAATATTTGAGAAATCCTTTATAAACCTTCTGTAATAACCTGCCAAACCCAAGAATTAGCGGATTTCTGTTGGTGTACGGGGTGCAGGCCAGTTCTTGATCGAGTCAACCTTGGATGGATCAACATGAATCCCATCCTTGTTTACCACATGGCCTAGAAAGTGGACTTCGCGAAGCCAGAAGTCACATTTCGAAAATTTGGCGTACAACTGCTCTGTTCGAAGAAGTTCCAAAATAAGTCTCAGGTGTCGCTCGTGTTCTTCCTGACTCTTCGAATAGATCAGGATATCATCGATGAAAACGATGACAAACTTATCCAGGTAAGGTTTGCACACTCGGTTCATGAGATCCATTAAGACCGCAGGTGCATTCGTCAATCCGAAAGGCATAACCAGAAACTCGTAATGCCCATAACGAGTCCTGAATGCTGTTTTAGGGACATCCTCGTCTCAGACTCTCAGTTGATGGTAGCCTGACCTTAGGTCAATCTTGGAATAGAAACTCAACCCTTGCAACTGGTCGAATAAGTCATCAATACGTGGAAGAGGATAACGATTCTTCACGGTCACCTTGTTAAGTTCGCGATAGTCAATACACATTCTGAAAGTACCGTCTTTCTTCTTCACAAACAAGACTGGAGCTCCCAGGGCGAAGAGCTAGGACGTATGAAACCCTTTTCCAAGAGTTCTTGTAATTGCGTGGACAGTTCTTCAAGTTCTGACGGAGCTAGTCGATAAGGTGCACGAGCTATTGGAGCTGCTCCAGGAGCTAGCTCGATTTGAAACTCGACTTGTCAATGAGGCGGAAGACCATGTAATTCCTCAGGAAATACCTCAGGAAAATCGTGTACAATAGGTATGTCTTCTATCTTCCTTTCTTCCGAGGATGTATCAGAAACGAGGGCTAGGATGGCAGTGTGGCCCTTTCGCAAACACTTCTGGGCCTTAAGGAAAAAGATAATGCCTACGACAGCACCACTCTTGTCGCCATGAATCACGAGAGGTTCTTCAATAGAACGAGGAATGCGGACGATTTTCTCCTTGCAAATAATCTCCGCTTGATGTTGGGATAGCCAATCCATCCCAATAACGACGTCGAAACTACCAAGTGTGATAGGAATAAGATCGATAGAGAAAGTCTGACCAGCTAAGATGAGGTTACAACCTTTAACTATGTGTGTGGCTTCAAGACTTTTACCGTTTGCTAGTTCTACCGTGTGTTTGGTGTTCAAAAGTGTTGGAGTGCGCTTAAGCATTTGGCTAGCTTTTAAGGATACATAACTAGTATCGGCACCCGAATCAAATAAAACAGTAACAAAGAAGTCATCCAGAAGAAACTTACCCATCACAACGTTGGGATCGTTCCTTACATCACCCTGACCCAGCACGAACACACGTCCTCTGGCACCATTGCCATTATTGTTACCCCCGTTGTTGCCTCCATTGTTGTTCCCGTTTTCTTGGTTGTTATTGTTCTGATTCTGGTTCAGCTGAGGACAGTTCCTCTTAAAGTGGCCTTCAGCGCCACACTGAAAGCATCCTTTATTGCCCTGCTGTTGCTGCTGCTGGTGGTTCTGTGGAGCTTGTTGTTGTTGTTGGCGATTCTGATTTGCTGGTCGTGCGCTCCTGCAATCCTTTGCTTCATGACCAAACTTGTTACACCTCAGGCAACGACCCTTGTGGCACTGCCCGCTGTGGTGCAAATTACATCGATTGCACTTAGGGTGATTTCCCTTGTATCCACCCTGACCTTGATTCCCAGAAGACTGCTGACCGGGGCTCCTGTATTCATCTGTCTTTCGCTGCTGAGACTGAACTGAAGTGGATCCCTTGCCCGAATTTCCATCCCACTTGCGCTTGTTATCACTGGGAGCATCAGTAGTAGTAGCGCTAATACGCTTGGGCAGCTTGTTCTGCTCAACTGCCTGATCAGTGAGACGATGAGCCAACTTGATGATTTGCTGAATGGTGCCAAGATTAGCTGAGGTCACGTGGCTCTGAATCTCTGGTACAAGACCCTTGAGGTACAGCTCAATACGTTTGATGGGAGGGTCTACCATAGTAGGACACAAGATGGCCAGTTCGTTTGACCTCTTCGTATACGCCTCAATTTCAGACCCCGTCATCTTCAAATTGAAAAATTCCACCTCCAGCTTGTGGATGTCGTCACGACTACAGTACTCTTCTTTGATCAGTTCTTTGAAACCGTTCCATGGGGTGGCATTAGCAACCGCCAGCCCTAGTAGTTGAACCTGTGCTTTCCACCAGGTTAACGCAGCACCCTCGAGTGTTCCAGTAGCATATTTCACCCTACGATCTTCAGGGCATTCACACATCTCGAAGACAGACTCAAGCTTCTCGAACCAGTGAAGAAGGCCTACCGCTCCTTCTGTGCCACTGAAGGTACTGGGTCGGCAATCCATGAAGGTTTTGAACGTGCACACTGGAGGCTGAGCATGTTGACCTGTTGCGCGAGAATAAAAGACAAGGTTAAGCACGAGGGTTGGTTTACGAAGGTAGGATCTAAACGTCCTAAGATGGGTTGGTATGGCAGGTCATACCTCCTGCAAGGATAGTTGCGAGTGCCTCAGCAACTCGTTCATTGATCAAAGCCATCAACTGGGCCTGAGTTAGGTTGATACGTCCTCCGCGTCCGTTAATGATCTTCACAACGAAGCAACGTAAGTGAGAAAAGTGTCGCGAAAGTGCGTAAGTGTGGGACGACATAAGAGAGTAAGCACACAAGGTTCAAATAGCAGTCATCACGTTAACTAGTGCACAGTGTGAACTATCTAACCGACAATATAAACATAAACTATACCACCTATTGTGTCGAGTCTTGCCCGTGGAGCGAAGCGTCGTTGTGGATCGTTGAGCACTGTACAGGTTATAGTCTGGTTTTGTCAAAAAGCTTTTCCCCTTTTAAAACCAAGTTCACTATAACCAATGGCTCTGATACCAATCTGTCACACCCCCAAAATCCACCATGCGGAGCATCGCTGCTTGGAGGCGTGACATGACCAGGATCGAGCCACCAATCATATTGAACAACACAATTAAGTAAATAAAACCAACCACAATACGATTGGCGACCTAAAGAAGGTAACCGATTTTAAGTTAACAGCGGAAGCATAAAACGTGAAACTAAACATAAGTTCCATAGTTCATAAGTTTAAAGTCCAAAACGTAGGTTTAATAAGTTCATAAGGATTAAATGTTTAGCACGGGACATAACATCCATATTCCACAACGACTTCCTCCTCGTGCAAGCTCCATAAGCACCTAACGACCTGTAAGGCATGTAACAACGAGTCAACAACAAAGTTGAGTGAGTTCACGGTTGGTTGTTTAGTTTTAAGTTGTTTCTGAAAAACGTGGTTTGACTTTCGTTGGCTCATTTGCCATGGGGGTTACCTCATAGTTGAAAGTATGTTTAACCAGTTCCTTTTATTACCCAAACCATATCCATAATCAGTGGGGGCTTCCCCATGTGAACCACTAGACCGTTACCATATCGACTACTAACGAAAATAAGTTGTGCCCTACATCAGTGTCTATTATCACTGACAGTTTGCCATAGTCCATTAGTACACGCCCGTCCGAACGGCACGGTGTGAGGTTTGTTAAACCTAATAGCGCTATTAACTAATGACCCGCTCGCCATTGGCCTCGGCGATTAAGTCGATATAAAATGAGGGACTTAATGATAGAGTTTTGTCTAGTAAGTTTTAAGGTTGTTGTCCTACCCAAGGAGGACGAACGTACGTATTCTACCCAAGGAGAATACGCAGGATTAATATTGGCATCCTACCCATGGAGGATGGCCGTACATATCCTACCCAAGGAGGATATGTAGATTCCGTTTTAAATTCTTTAACCCATTCCCAACCACCGGGAATCCCATGCCTTAGAAAGTGTGTGAACTCACCTTGGTTTGCTCGGTTAGACTCTAAAAAATAGCTAACAGTCAAGGTCGGTCAATCACGTCCTAGTATGATTACCACTTAGTTTATTAGTGACTTCAAATAAGCACGAAGTTCCTACACGCATCTATCACATAACATGCATCACTTTAATGGTTCTCGCCCATATAAACATCCCATCTATTCCCGTTCATAAGCAAACATACGACATTGTACATAACACTTTTATTGACATATAACATGTTAGATCATTCTCAAATAACCTACCAGACATTTAGACACACAAATTACTACTTATGTCGTTTCAGCTTTTACATTCAAAACTTGGCTGTTTTCGGGTATTTTAATAAAATAGTTAACTTACTCCAAAAATTCCCAACTTTTTACAGAAGGTCTTAAACGATCCAAATAATATTGTGTAAAAATATCGGGATCCAATTCATCACTAATATTTTATAAAAAATCATTTTCCGGACTGCAATTAGATTCATCTTTTTCTGACCGCAGCCCACAGAATAATTTATTAAAAATTCATCGTAAGTCCGATTGATGAAATTCCAGTGGGAGAATTACTATGACATCAGTGTCCACCTACAGTACAAATTTCGTGACCTGATTCTACACAGATTTCAAGTTATGAAGAAGAACATAACACATATTTTCAGCAGTAAAAATGCAGCTTTAGCTGCTGTTACAAAACGACCCTTTAAAAATAGTAAACGAAGTCCAAAAATTATGATTCCAGTGCCATTAGAACCGTATTTCATAATAACACGTTATAGACTCAAGAAAATCAAGTTTTTGTTAAGTTATGATCTGGTTACAGCCAACTGAAGTTGGCTGTAAATGCTTGGACAGAAGCTGTTTTCAGCTTATTGTGTTCTAACGCATGTTCTATTTGTTCCATTAACATGTCTAGTGATCAACAACGACCTTTAACATCAATATTAACAAGAAAATCATCAGGTAATCAACAACAAAATCAAAACAACTTCATACTAACATCACTTCATCACATTTTATCTTTATGTAAACCTTATGTTCATGTTTCTTGTTTAACCCTTTTAGTGTTCTTGTGATATTCATCTTAATATAACTATTAACCTAAACATGGAATAAACAAGGATTCAAGAAACTTACTACTAGCTTTTATGTTAGGGAAGAAATACTAGAGAAAATGAGTGGATAAAAGCTCGTGAAGAAGGTCCTTGATGATCCGTGAGTTCCACACCTCGTGATTCACCTTGATACGCCTTTGTATATGAATGGAATGGATGGAACAAGCTTGAATGAAGGTGATGATGGTGGTGGTGAGTTCGGCCGAAGCCAAGGGAGGAAGAAGAAGAAAGTTCAAGTGTTTGTGAGGAATGAGTATGATGAGTTATGGCACTTATGGTCATATATATTGTCCACCAACATTCATTTATCCATAGGTTAATATGTTTAGTAGTAGGAGACAAGATCCTATTTAATATTGAAATAAAATCTTATTAAATAGGCCATGTGTTGGCCATAGATTAGGTCCTAACCATTAGTTAGTTAATCTAGTTCAAATTTAAGTATTAGTTACTTACATTAGTTAGTAGATATTTTTAGTGGGTGTTAAGATGTTTAGGGATCATAACTAGCTTGGAAATGATAAAACAATGCTTTTAGTGTAATTTTGGTGTTTCGGGTAGTGTCCGGTTGTTTGGTTTGATACCGGTTCGTTAAAGTGCTAAACTATATCGTTTAGTGTCTTTTATGTATCTTTTTGTAATACTTTTAATTCCCCACAGTTGGGAAAGCATACAGGATTATTTAGTCAATTTTCTACACAAGACTAGTATGTTAAAAGCACATGTAAGTATGACACAGTAATCAGAAAGCAGTCAAGTAATTCAGCACAGACATCAAGCACTTTAATTAAAATTAATGAATCGTACGGATACATGAAATTATGAGGGTTGTCACATTCTCCCCCTGTTAAGAGAATTTCGTCCCGAAATTTAGCACGTGGTTACTGAGGAGGCTAGTTAAGTTGCGTGGTTTTCCTGGTTTTCCTGGGGTGTCACATATTTATCTCGGAAGCAGAGGGTTCAGGCTCATTTAAAATGGCATCCGGATGCCTCCAAACAAGCTTAAAAGGAACAATTTCATCGGAAACCCAAAAAAAATGGTCTTTCCAAACACCAAGACTAGAAACCATAGATGAAATTAAACAAGTATCAACCTGAGATGTTTCGAATGTAAACCAGTCACCATTCTTGGCCAACCGGAAAAAGCGACGGAAGGATAAAAGAGTGGGATCATATCCGGAAGCACGATACAGAACTTCAAAGTGCAAAACCCTAGCAAGACCTTGAGGGTGAATCTGGCCAAAGTATACACGATAATACTCTAAGACGTTCAAAACAATGTTCGAAAAGGGGTGACGAAGGTTCGAAAACTCAAAATGGCGACAATAAAGGGCAATGGAACCAGGGGGATACTTATCGATCGAAACATCACAAGCCGGTGCAACCGGTTTAAACTTCATCCCAATCCCCCATTCCATACAAAAGTTTTCTACTTCCTCTTGAGTTAATCAAGAAAACGATTTCGCTAGATCTTTATGAGCACCCATGCTATAAGAAAATAACCAGAAAATAAGAAATCGGAACTAACCTGGACGGAGAAAAGGAAAGAAAACTTGAGAGGAAATATGCAAATGATGGTTCTCTTCTAAAAGATTAATGTAAATTAATGAAAGGGAAACGTTATAATTACACAAGGGTTATTAAAACCGCCGCCTGACACAAAAGAAACTGTCAGAGGTCATATCAACTGTCTTGTCAAAATTCAAAAATCAAAAAGCTCAACTGTTTTCAACCTTTCAAGCTTTGAAGCCTTGAAGCCTTCAAGCAAAATAAAACACATGTACAAAAAGTCAGAAGTATTTGTGCTTACACCCAAAGACCTCTGACTTGGGGGGCTGATGACGGGGGTAGCTCGAACCTCAATAAAATAACTAAGAATACATGACAGTTTGAATGGTTCAAAGGTTTAAAACCCGGGAACTAAGCTAAGGCAACATGTGTATAGTAATCAGTCATGTCACTGATTACTTGAACAACTCTCCCAGCCGTAAAAGTAAGACGAGTACACAGAGTGTAGTCTTTTATCGGAAGGTCCAAACGCTTCAACCCCTAAAAGGGTAAGTCCTCCACTGCAAGCATGGTTCACTAGTCCAAGGTTTCCTCTTTGGGCGATACCTTCCTCTATAAAATGACACTTCATTTAGTGCTGGAAAACATTCCGATCAGTCCTGATTCCCTTGGGATCTCTGGTCTTCCTTCTCGAGCACTTGTTTCATGCAAGTCTCCTTTCTTCACGTTCAACACACACATTTCTACTGCTCTTGCATCCGAAGCTGAACACACTTCAGTTGAGGATCTTGAACAAACAACAAGATATAACTAGTGAACCTCTCTCCACGTCTTGCAAATGTAGGGGGACTCCACGACCTGCGTTAGGCAAACCGGAACCCTCCAAGCCTTTTGCCTAACCAGCCTAGCGACTATCATCGGTCTAGTATTTGTTGTATCAACATACACCAACTAACATAAGCATTATATTACATTAAATCTAAATGCTCACCATATCAAAATGGCATCAGAGATTTGGTAGACAAAAAGGCACAGGGATAGTGAGGACCAGTGAGAGATGGTGAGGGTGAGAGAGATAAAGAGTTTACTTTTCTTTTGTTTTTTAACTAATCATGTGGTGCCACGATAACACCTCTTTAGTTGACTAACACTATACTTGTTAAAAGGATGATTAGTTAAAACTCACTGATCGCTAATGTGAGACTAATCCACATGGTAAAGGCATATGCTTTAAAGGGGAAGTGTCATTTTCATACCTAGGCAAAAAGTGAATTTTGTCTTTTTTTAGTTAAACCACAACATATAATTAAAGTTAAAACAATTAATTTTATAAGGCTAGACGGTATGGGGACCGTCCCCGCCCCGTCTTGGCCCGTCGCCGCCCTGCACACCATTTCCAGAGCCCCGTCGACGTCTCAATCGTCAGGGGTGGGACGTTGGGGACGCTCGCATAAGGACAAAAATTGTTATCGTTTGGGGTCATGCGACCGTTGTAAAAAAAATTAATAATAATTCAAATTCCTTTTTCAAACATCTAACGGGCAGAAATTTTAAAAACCCCAAAATTTATTAACTTTTTTTATAAATATAATCCAAACACTTCATTTTTTACCCACTTCAACCCTATCTCTCTCTCAACTTTTCTTCAACTTTTTATAAAATTCTTTTCCTTTTATTAAAATTCTTCTACTTTTGCCATGGATTCATACAACTCGAACAACCCCATTCCGAACCCAAACCCAAACCCGAACCTGAACGTTTTTGCGGTGCCCGCCTACTATCCTTCAATGGAACCGAGTTGGTCATCCTCTCAATTTTCTCTTAACGCTTTCGCGGGTTTTCAACAATCAACGAACGCTTTCTCGCAAATGCAACAAATGCAATCGTTACAACAAATGATGATGCGAAACCCGTTCAACACGCAACTTAAATCTCAACAACCACAACCCGTTGAAGACGACATTGAAATTGTTCCGGAGACGCAAATGGAATCATCGAAACGTAAAAAAGTAAAGCAAGTGGCGGTTGACAAAGGTCAACCTTTGAAAGCGAAGGCAAAACCATGAACGAGGATCGAGTAGGAGGCCTTAGCAAAGGCGTGGATTAGCACATCCAAACACCTCATTGTCGGTATGAAAAATTATATATATTTTACACTAAAAATATAGAAATTTTAAGTTTTTTAATATATACTTTTGTTACATTCTAAAAATATAGGTACCAACCAAACAAACGATGAGTTTTTGAAAACGGCACTAGCAAAGTTCCTTGCGATCATGGAACAAGGCCATTATCGCGATGTTGACTCGATCTCTTCAAAGTGGCGAAAGATGCCTCCGGTCGTGAGCCGGTTTGCGTCGATATATAATAATTTATATACAAGTAATCGTCATAGTGGGATGAGTGACGAAGATGTTTCCAAAGCGGCGATGGATAAATACGAAACTACGCATGGGTCCATTTTCCCACACGTGCGGGCTTGGGAAGTTGTACGAACCAATAGCAAGTGGGCGCCGGTTCCAAATGAGGTTGCAATGGCTAAACGACAAAAAAACTCGGAGACCGGTAGTATTAGTGCGGGGGGCTCGGACGCACGATGTCAAATTAATATAAACGACGAGCCCGAATTTGACGAAGAAGAGTACGCGGTTCAAGAGGAAGAATGTCCCCCGGGCAGGGACAAATAAAAAAAGGAAGCAGCTGCAAAAAAACAAGCCGCAACGAGGGGGGGGGGTTCCAAAATGGACAAATTTATGGCCCAATTCAAAGCGTACACTGAGGTCATGGTCCAAAAGGCAAAAGCGAAGGAACGCGAGGTGGAAGAACGGGTTCTGTTGAAGCAAGAAAAGAACGAACTAAAAGAATGGGAGATAATGACAACCGATATAGATAATTATCCCGAAGAAAAGCGAGCGGTTTAAAATGCAAGAAAAGATCATGAAAAAGTGGGGTAGTTCTTAGGATTTTTATTTTTTTAGGTTATGTTTTTTTTTAACTTCTGTAATGTTTGGGTTTAAATGTTAATGATTTTATTTTTATATCTTATTTAATAAATGTTAAAAAAGTAGATGAAATTAAAAATTCTATATAAATTAAGTGGGTGGGTAGGCTCATCATCCATTTCCTCGGTTTCATCCTTGGAGGGGCATCCTCCAAGGGCTATGACGTGGCGGTTATGTGGAGGGTCATCCTCCAAGCAAGGTCGGCTTTAGTATAAGTATAATAAAGCAAGTGCTTAGGGCCACCAACTCTAAAGGGCCTCATTTTTTCAAATAAATATTAATTTTTACTGGTTTAATTTTAGGGCTTTCAGTAAATAATTAGATATCTAATAATACTAGAGTTATTGTAGATTAGGTGAGTTGGACAATGAGTTAAAATGGGTAAATTGTTTCTCTCAAAACACATAAAATTTATAAGGTTGAGGATAATAACGTTTTAGAAGGCCTTATTTTTCGAGTTTGCTTTAGGCCTCCATAAAGGTTGAGCCGGTCCTGCCTCTAAGGATGAGACTCAACCATACCGAGTATCCTAAGTAATAAAGTCAACTTTAGTGAGATTATAATTCCTTGCAATAAAACTCTGCCCCGTCCATGGTGTTCTTATACCAATAAATCTGCCCCGTTAAATGTGTGAACAATACTCATTAATTAATAGATATTAAAAGTGACATTTCATATTATATCTATTAATTAATGAGTATTGTTCACACATTTAACACTACACTATCGACAAGCAACTAACATGTAAGATTTCATATAATATATAAGTGAAATCACTATGAGTTGTCATATATCGATCATTATTTATACAAGTAGAATCAGAGTTAATTAGTCACTGAAATTTTTTAAAACGTTATGGACAAATAAAAAAGCATGTTCTTATAAAATTTCAAATTTCAACTTTCAATTATCAAACATCAATATTGAAAATAAAAAATATTAAAACTAAATAAAATAAACCATTTACGTTAAATTTTATATAAAAAATAAAAGTAAATAAAGTAAACGGGACAACACAAACAATTTTAAATGTATAGGAAATTAGAAATCAAAGAAAAATTAATCTTCTTCCTTAAATGCACTAGTATGTAAAAATTAAATAACAAGTGGACTTAAACCTAGATGCTCTATCTTGAAATATACGCCAGTAACCAACTCATCTACATTGGACTTATTATTCTTTTCTTACACCAAAATAATTTAAATACAAGTTATACATAAAACATATTTTAAAATTTAGGGTAAACGGAGTGGGCGGTAAAGTGGGGCAGTAAATATGTTTACCGAGCGGTAACACCGCCGCCAACCCCCTTTACTGCTCGGTGTCATTCATTAATCGGTGAACCTATACCGATCGACAAAGGAGACAGTTTTGACCGTTGGAGACATTCAACGGCTATATAGCCGTTTAAAACAAAAAAAATATATTTTTTTTATAAATTTAACTATAAATACCAAACATAAATTCATACCCAAACACGTTCAAATTCATACCTAAACCAAACCAAAAAATATCAAACATTTACCCAATCATTCCAAAACAAAATGGCGGATGAAAACCCGTTGTTTTTTCCACCCCATAGTAGCGACGAATCATCTTATAGTAGCATTCTTTTTTTCCAAAATCAAATCGAAGAAGCTGAATTTCAAGACACGGGCACATCTAACCTAAGGAGATATATTGAACGTCAACGTGAGGTTGGGCATGAGACACTCATGGCGGATTATTTTGTCGAAGACCCGAAATACAACGAAGATATTTTTCGGCATAGGTTCCGTGTTGTAACACCCCGACCGCGTAATACAATATACCGCGGTGGAAACGTCGGGGAGTCATGTCACAGAATCATTGTTTCACAACACATGGTAATTGATGTTTTGTTTTAATAACATTAATGGACTCATTGTTTTAATACAAACCAGATAAACACAAACAATTGTCTTTCCAAGTTTTAAAGTCACTAAGGCACGAGTCCATCCTACGTGTAGCATGCGTCAACAATCGTCACATAATAGAACCTGAACATATGTGAAAATAAAACGTCAGCATAAAAATGCCTGTGAGAAACATAGGTTTTGTGAATTAGATTCATGGCTTTGGATAACATAAGACAAGATTATATGTTTACAAAAATAGCCATGAATCCTTGATAAAAGTTTGGTTTCTAAAATACTTTGTTTTGATAAAAAGGTTTGTAGTATATACAAAATATACTTTGGTTTTGAAATAATAGGATAAGTGGTATATCAAAATATACTTTAGTTTTGAAATAGTTAAATAGATAGTATATCAAAATATACTTTGGTTAATGAAATAATAGATTTGGTAGTATATCAAAAGTATACTTTGGTTTAAGAATGAAATCATCGATAGTATATCAAATTATACTTTGGCTTGAAAATAGCATATCAAACTATGCTTTAGTAGTATATCATAATATACTTTGGTTTTGGAATTAACATAATCGGCAGTATATCAAACTATACTTTCGCTTGAAAATAGCATATCAAACCACGCTTTAGTAGTATATCAAAATATACTTTGATTTAGAAAATAACAGAGTCGGTAGTATATCAAACTATACTTTAGTAAACAATATCACATTGGGAGCATATCAAACTATGCTTTGGAAGTATATCGAAATATACTTAAATTTTGATTTGGTAGTATATCAAACTATACTTTAGTTTAAAAATAGCATATCAAACTATGCTTTGGTAGTATATCAAAAATATACTTTGGTTTAGGAAATCAACAAAAGATAAGTTTTTATGGCTTAATTGGAAATCCTTTATAAAAGCACATTGTGGTCGTTTGGCAATACATTCAAACCTAGTGTATCAAACTACACTTTGGTGACTATAGATTTACCACGAAGGCAAGATCTATTTGGTTTAAACTTTGGTTTCTGACATTCCATACAACAGGAATGGGGTGTCAACATATAGCGCTATATCGTACTACCAATCGGCTTGATCATTGTTAATGAATGTATAAGTATAAATACGCACCAACAAATACTCTTACAAACTTTGAAAATCGGTATTTAAGCCATAGGTAACAGTTTCAATTCGTCATAGGATAAGTACTATGCATGTGAAATCATATAGCTTGAAATCATAAAAATAGTGAATAGGCACATATGAATCACCCCAAAACATTTGAAAATGTAAAAGAAGGGACCATGTACTCACGTTGGATTGCAAAGTATCCTTGAATCAAGTGAGATAATAAAGCTTCAAACGTGTCCTATCGTGTCCTAACATCGGGTAACTATGTTTAAGTAACGGTACATAATCGGAGGAATCGGATAGAATGAAGTCTTGTAAACCAAATGAGTGTTGGAACTCATATGAAATGGTTTAACAAAGTCTACATTCTGATTTGGAAAGAATCCTAAGTGCTTTTGACCCATGATGACTCGTTAAGGTAGTTTACGCTACTTTAACGTGTCATTTGCGCAAATGCGCGTTCGGATTGTTAAACTAGTCCTATGATAAGTGTTATATGCCTAAACATGCTTAATAATGTTGCAATATCAGTTTAAGTGTCAAAATTTAGGTTACATATGCTTAAATTGAATTTATGCGCAAGAGGGCATTTTGGTCATTTTCCTAAGGCATATAAACTACCTATCATACAACTAACCAAACGAAGTGACCATAAGGTATAACCTCGGAAGGTTATTCCCTATACAACTATGGTCACAAAATATGTTAGGTCGGATCCTAATGATCGACCAAACGGGTCGGGTTTGAAAGTCTAAACGGTTGTCAAGACCGCTTGACTTACGACCTAAACAAGCACTAAACTAGAAGTGACGAGTTAAACATGTTAAAACATGTTTAACTAAGTTAGAAAACTGATTTGGTATCAAAACAAAGTGTTTTGATACCCGAAAATAGTTCCGTCGCAAAATGCACATAATTGTGCATTTTGGCCGAAACTTTGACTCGTCACTTCGACTAGTCAACGTGGTAATCAGTAGGTATAGTCACAAGGGACTATAACCATCGTGATTACGATCACGTTGCAAAGTTCAATTGAACTTTGTGTTGACCAATTCATGGTCAAAGCTGAAAGTCAAACACTGTTTGACTTTTAGCTTAAAATAGCTAAAATAAATAGACAACACTAGGAAAAACACTTACAAGTGTTCTAGGATGGAAAGAAGACTAGAGAACTCAGGTAGAATGCCTCCAACAAATGTGGTAGCCTCCACTTTGAGTGTATGAGAAAGAAGAAATGAATGAGCAAGTTGGAAGATTGAAAATGGTTGGGTATTTATAGTGTTCAAGGATTTACAAGATCTACCCAAGTGTTTTGTTTGGCCTCCAAGGAAGGATCATGGCCCTATAAGTGTGTGGACATGAGTAATAGCCTTGGAGAACACTTAAAATAGCACACAAGATCAAAAACTAGGTTGGAAAACAAGTTGCAACAGCTAGGAAGCTATTTTGAAGCTTCTGGTCTGAAGTCTCTCGCCCCTCGCGAGCTAGATAGCTCAGTGGGTCGCCCCCGTTGAGCCACTTTAGACAGAAGTTTCAAAAGTTGGCAGAAATGGTCCCTACAACTCCAAAACTTGTTTTTCGACGCGTTTAACCCCCATTAACCCATTTTCAAGACTTTATAAGGATGTTAAAGCATAGGGGACTTGAAATATGCTTGGAAATATTGTGGATGTCGGTTCGTTTGGTCGTACGATCGTGTTTTTCGGTTAATTACGACGAAATTCGAACGGACGCGAAAACGATCCAAATTACGCGACGAATGGTATTTTTGCATTCCCATCACAAAAATATAATATTTAAATGATTACAAATTGTTTTGGATGTGCGGATATGGTCAGAATGCAAGATATGCGTGAATTTGCATACTTTCGTAGTTTTGACGCTTTTAGTCCATGTTGATCAAATAAGAATATTTTCTCATACCGAACCCCTCAAAGCTTATTTCTATTCTATGTTAAGGGTATTTAGGGTATGTTTAGCTTATGACCTTGTTTCGGAGTGTACGTCGCTACGAGAATCGGCAGACTTTCGTAGTTTGTCGTAAATAGTCCCTGTGATCGAATAAACTTGTTTTTGACATACCAAGCCCTTCATAACTTATTTCTAAGTTATGTAAAGGATATTTAGGGTTTTTTTTAGCTTATGTCACTTTTCCAGAGTGTATGCTGCGTTAAACTGATTACGTTTGCGTAATAGTTTATGTATAACTTCTAGAAAAGCTTCTCGAGAGTTCGAAATCGTACAAGATTTGATATGTATAATTGTTACATGTAATTATACAATCCCAAATTTGAAACACAAGATTTCATTAGGTTTAAAATTACTCGGAATTATACAATGGTTGTAAGGGCACAAATGTCACAGTCTCCCCTACTTTAGGAAATTTTGTCCCGAAATTTAATTTTAAAGGAAACTTGTGAAAACAGATGTGGATGATTCGCTTTCAAATGAATCCGCCGTTCCCTGAGTAAAACTCTGGGCCACGTCTGGATTTCAAGCGAACTTTGTTAATTGTACTCGTCTACTGTCTATAGGAAAGAGTTCAGATCCGAAGATTTAAGCTTCATTCCAATAGATTGGTGTATGAATGTACCGAACCTCAAGAGCGTCATGTTAATGTCAAAATGATGTCCTTGTTGTAGCAAAATACGAGGAAAGTATGAACTTTGGAGTTTTGACAACGGATGGGAGAATGTTTCCTATGAAGACTATTGTAGGAAACTTGTGTGTGTGTGTGTTCAAAGTCGGAGTCTGAGAGTGTAAGATAAAACAACATTGGTCAAGGTCCAGGACTTCTGGTAACTTAAATAACGCTACGCTTGCAATGTAATAAGGAACACTTATATATAGGAAGTACCAGCAGCGTATCCACCATGCCCTTTTTACATTGTTCCTGTTTCGTTATTCTCATCACTGTAGGTCTTAACACATGATAAAACTTGTTGAGGTTTCTGTACACTGAATTCCATAATTATGTATGCATCCATAATTACGTAATTCCTTACACAGTCCGCACAATTCATTTTATGATGTGTAGGGGAAAAATCAATCGAACAAACATGTAATGATTTGACTAGACCACCAAAGGGTCTCTTTAACTAGATCAACGAATGATCTCTTTAACTAGATCAACACATGATCTCTTTAACTAGATCAACGTACAATCTCTTTAAATAAACCACCAAAGGGTCTCTTTAACTTTGAATCAAACAATAGTTTTGGAATAACACTTTGGAATCCAAGGGTCAGATTATTTGCATAGAAAAGCCCCTTAAGGATTTAAGATAGTACTTTCGATATCCTTCTGAGAATCTATCATATGAAAATATGGAAGATTCTATAAGGATTTGGATAGTGAGCATTTGAATTAACTAAACACATAATCGTCAACTTGGTCATTAGCTCGTTCATCAACTTGTATATATGCATTTAAAGTACACCAGGAATCCAATCAAGGACTTCAATTAGTACTTTAAACATCCATAAGAATCTAACTATGAAGATAGGAAGATTCCATAAGGATTTGAGATTTGTGTAATGAAAATGTTTTGATAACCATGTACTAGGTATGCTAAGTCAACATACGAAGTAAAGTGTTCATCAAATCAAGGTGCTAGATATGCTAAGTCAGCATATGAAGCAAAAGGATCCTTGAGATCAATGTGCTAGGCATGTTAAATCAACACACGAAGCAAAATGTTTTTGTAATGTATAATGTTATGAAAAACCAGAATGTATTGACATGTACATAGACATATAGCATAAGACTAATTAATTACTTATGAGAAGTACCCTAAGGTATCCTATCAAGGATTTAAAGTGGTACTTCGGGAATTTGTTAAGAGTTATAACTTGTACCTTGTACTTTGTTTCTTAGAAGAAACGAGTACTTAGGATTTTTGTGTAGATCGCGAACAATCTCAAGTAGGGATGAAACTACGAGAGTAGTTTAATTTGCAAGGAATATGGTTTCTTGGTGTCGGTATTGTAGGGGTATGTCATACATACACATAACCGCATTGGTTTTGTAAATAAAGTTGAAATAACAAAGTTATTTATAGAACAACCAAAGTGTTTTCAAGGTTCGTGGAAAATAAACAGAAAACATAATAGTTTAAGTGTTCATTCAAATATCAACACAAGCCTTGATATTGCCAGTGTTACTATTATGTCCATATGTTGAGTCGTCGTTTGCTAGCCAGGTCAATTGAAGTGATTAGGATAACCATAATTGAAGCAGATTCCATGTGGGTAGTTAGGACAAATCGGTATCGCATGAGGAGTTGCGATAGTAGGAACTGCCATAGCTTGGTTTGGTGTAGAGGCTAAACGACAGACATTTGCTGTATGGCCAATAAGTCCATAGTTTGAACATTTTCGGCATTGGACACATGCATAGTGATGAAGGTTACATTGATTGCACAGGGGAGCTTTTCCTCTGTATGGTTTCTTAGCTGGTGGCGATGCCACCTGGCTAGGTCCCACTTGGTTAAGCGGAGTTGGAGCAATCATTGTAAGGTTCTTTGAAGCTTTACGCTTCCTTGATTTTCTTGAAGGCTTGGCTTTTGTCTTCTTAGGCGCCTCATGAGTAGTTTCATCATTAAGATGAGACATGGCGACAGCTAACTCAATGGTCCCACAGAGTACTACGCTTAGTTGTTGGGCGATTGTAGCTGCCAGTTCAGACCTTTGAGTGTCGCTGTGATGAGGAGGCATTCTAAAGAGAATGAAAAATACGTGAGAAAACAAGTGAGATGTTATTGGATAACCAAAACTGAACGTTAAAATATCGACGAAGCATAAGGATTGTGATCATTTGTTGGTTACCTAAAACAAACAAATGGCACAGTGACTAATCAAAGTAAATGGGTCTTTATAATGTATCGCGAAGATATGCTTTAGCCTATAGTGGATACTCACCCCAAGAGTTCCCAGGTAAGAGTGACTGGTCCGATGATGCGGATTTGTACGAACACTCTAGCCTTAGACAAAAAACTCGGGTACAGGCATCTACCCTTCAGGATTGCACATGTTCACATTATTAAAGCCTAAACTTTGACGAGATTTTGAAAACAGCAAAGGCTTAAAATCCTAAAACAAATCATCTAAGGATAGATGATTTCTTGTGAAGTTTTGGAAAAATTTTGACTTGAGAGAATGAATTGTGTTTTGTTTTTGTTAATCACCTAAGGATAGGTGATTGGTATTGTATTAAGAATCTAAACGCAAGTTTACTTGCGTTAGGGTCCTAGAAAGGTTATAGAATAGGTCAAGAGAATTACTAATAACCTAATTCCCTATAACCATGGCTCTGATACCAATTTTTCTGTAACACCCCGACCGCGTAATACAACAAACCGCAGTAAAAACGTCAGGGAGTCATGTCACAGAATCATTGTTTCACAACACATGGTAATTGATGTTTTATTTTATAACATTAATGGACTCATTGTTTTATTACAAACCAGAAAAACACAAACAATTGTCTTTCCAAGTTTTAAAGTCACTAAGGCACGAGTCCATCCTACTTGTAGCATGCGTCAACAATCACCACATAATAGAACCTGAAACATATGTAAAAATAAAAAGTCAGCATAAAAATGCCTGTGAGTAACATAGGTTTTGTGAATTAGATTCATGGCTTTGGATAACATAACAAAAGATTATATGTTTACAAAAATAACCATGAATCCTTGATAAAAGTTTGGTTTCTAAAATACATTGTTTTGATAAAAAGATTTGTAGTATATACAAAATATACTTTGGTTTTGAAATAATAGGATAAGTAGTATATCATAAATATACTTTAGTTTTGAAATAGTTAAATAGATAGTATATCAAAATATACTTTGGTTAATGAGATAATAGATTTGGTAGTATATCAAAAGTATAATTTGGTTTAAGAATGAAAGCATCGGTAGTATATCAAATTATACTTTAGCTTGAAAATAGCATATCAAACGATGCTTTAGTAGTTTATCATAATATACTTTGGTTTTGGAAATAACATAATCGGCAATATATCAAACTATACTATGGCTTGAAAATAGCATATCAAACTATGCTTTAGAAGTGTATCAAAATATACTTTGGTTAAGGAAATAACAGGGTCGGTAGTATATCAAACTATACTTTAGTAACAATATCACATTGGGAGCATATCAAACTATGCTTTGAAAGTATATCAAAATATACTTAAATTGTGATTTGGTAGTATATCAAACTATACTTTAGTAAACAATATCACATTGGGAGCATATCAAACTATGCTTTGGAAGTATATCGAAATATACTTCAATTGTGATTTGGTAGTATATCAAACTATACTTTAGTTTAAAAATAGCATATCAAACTATGCTTTGCTAGTATATCAAAAATGTACTTTGGTTTAGGAAATCAACAAAAGATAAGTTTTTATGGCTTAGTTGGAAAACTTTTGTAAAAGCACATTGTGGTCGTTTGGCAATACATTCAAACCTAGGGTATAAAACTACACTTTGGTGACTATAGATTTACCACGAAGGCAAGATCTATTTGGTTTAAACTTTGGTTTCTGACATTCCATACAACAGGAATTGGGTGTCAAGATATAGCGTTATATTGTACTACCAATCGGCTTGATCATTGTTAATGAATGTATAAGTATAAATACGCACCAACAAATAGTCTTACAAACTTTGAAAATCAGTATTTAAGCCATAGGTAACAGTTTCAATTCGTCATAGGATAAGTACTATGCATGTGAAATCATATAGCTTGAAATCATAAAAATAGTGAATAGGCACATATGAATCACCCCAAAACATTTGAAAATGTAAAAGAAGGGACTATGTACTCACATTGGATTTCAAAGTATCCTTGAATCAAGTGAGATAATAAAGCTTCAAACGTGTCCTATCGTGTCCTAACATCGGGTAACTATGTTTAAGTAACGGTACATAATCGGAGGAATCGGATAGAATGAAGTCTTGTAAACCAAATGAGTGTTGGAACTCATATGAAATGGTTTAACAAAGTCTACATTCTGATTTGGAAAGAATCCTAAGTGCTTTTGACCCGTGATGACTCGTTAAGGTAGTTTACGCTACTTTAACGTGTCATTTGCGCAAATGCGCGTTCGGATTGTTAAACTAGTCCTATGATAAGTGTTATATGCCTAAACATGCTTAATAATGTTGCAATATCAGTTTAAGTGTCAAAATTTAGGTTACATATGCTTAAATTGAATTTATGCGCAAGAGGGCATTTTGGTCATTTTCCTAAGGCATATAAACTACCTATCATACAACTAACCAAACAAAGTGACCATAAGGTATAACCTTGGAAAGTTATTCCCTAAACAACTATGGTCACAAAATATGTTTGGTCGGATCCTAATGATCGACCAAACGGATCGGGTTCGAAAGTCTAAGCAGTTGTCGAGACCGCTTGACTTACGACCTTAAACAAGCACTAAACTAGAAGTGACGAGTTAAACATGTTAAAACATGTTTAACTAAGTTAGAAAACTGATTTGGTATAAAAAAAAAGTGTTTTGATACCCGAAAATAGTTCCATCGCAAAATGCACATAATCGTGCATTTTGACCGACACTTTGACTCGTCACTTCGACTAGTCAACGTGGTAATCCGCAGGTATAGTCACAAGGGACTATAACCATCATGATTACGATCACGTTGCAAAGTTCAGTTGAACTTTGTCTTGACCAATTCATGGTTAAAGACGAAAGTCAAACACTGTTTGACTTTTAGCTTGAAATAGCTAAAATAAATAAACAAGACTAGGAAGAACACTTACAAGTGTACTAGGATGGAAAGAAGACTATAATACTGAGGTACGAAGCCTCCAACAAATGTGGTAGCCTCCACTTAGAGTGTATGAGAAAGAAGAAGTGAATGAGCAAGTTTGAAGAATGAAAATGGTTGGGTATTTATATTGTTCAAGGATTTACAAGATCTTGCCAAGTGTTTTGTGTGGCCTCCAAGGAAGGATCATGGCCCTACATGTGTGTGGACAGGAGTAATAGACTTGGAGAACACTTAAAATAGCCCACAAGATCAAAAACTATGTTGGAAAAAAAGTTGCAATAGCTAGGAAGTTGTTTTGAAGTTGGCAGAAATGGTCCCTGCAGCTCCAAAACTTGTTTTTCGACGTGTTTAACGCACGTTAACCCATTTTAAAGGCTTTATAAGGATGTTAAAGTATAGGGGACTTGAAATATGCTTGTAAATATTGTGTATGTCGGTTCGTTTGGTCGTACGATCGCGTTTTTCAGTTAATTACGACGAAACTCGAACGGACGCGAAAACGATCCAAATTACGCGATGAATGGCATTTTTGCATTCCCATCACTAAAATATAATATTTTAATGATTACAAAAATATTTGGATGTGCGGATATGGTCAGAATGCAAGATATTCATGAATTTGCATACTTTCGTAGTTTTGACTGTTTTAGTCCCTGTTGATCAAATGAGCATATTTTCTCATACCGAACCCCTCAAACCTTATTTCTAAACTATGTTAAGAGTATTTAGGGTATGTTTAGCTTATGACCTTGTTCCGGAGTGTACGTCGCTACGAGAATCGGAAGACTTTCGTAGTTTGTCGTAAATAGTCCCTATGATCGAATAAACTTGTTTTTGACATACCAAACCCTTCAAAACTTATTTATAAGTTATGTAAAGGATATTTAGGGTATGTTTAGCTTATGTTACTATTCCAAAGTGTATGTTGCGTTAAACTGATTGCGTTTGCATAATAGTTTACGTAAAACTTCAAGAAAAACTTCTCGAGAGTTCGAAATCGTACAAGATTTGATATGTATAATTGTCACATGTAATTATACAATCCCAAATATGAAACACGAAATTTCATTAGGTTTAAAATTTCTCGTAATTGTACATTGGTTGTAAGGACACAAATGTCACACGTGTGTCGAAACGTTTGTTTCAAAAAATTGTGAGCGACGTGGAAGTGAACGAGTCGTGGTTTCAAGAGGCCTTCGATGCGTGAGGTAGGAAGGGCTTTACGCCGTTGCAAAAGGTTACATCGGCTATTAAACAGCTCGCAACTGGTAGCACTCCAGACGAGAACGGTGAGTACTTGCATATGGCCGAAAGAACTTCCCGCGAGTGCCTAGAATATTTTTGCGACACGGTTTGCAAAATATATGCTCCGGAGTTCTTACGTAGACCAACAAGCCATGACATGGCACTTTTATACGAAGCTCATGAGGAAAAACATCACTTTCCATGCCAGTATATGCAAGGAGATCACCAATACCCGACTATTATGCTCGAAGCGGTTGGCCAGTATATGCGAGGAGATCATCTCGCAAGTCAAGATTTACCCCACCTGTTGGTCGATTCCGACGAAGACTAGTTTAATTTATTTCAATTTAATGTAATTTTAATTTTTTCAATTTACTGTAATTTTAGTTGTTTTTAATTTAATGTAATGTTATTTTTAATTTATTCTACATTTATTATGTTTAAATACATATTTAAATATTAAATATACTAGTTTAAAAAATAAAAAATAGTTTACCTAATCCAAGATAGGTAAACCACCGCCAACGTTTTTGAGCAATAGGTAAACTAATTAGATGAATTGACGTGACATAATTTTATTGGTTGAATGGGGAGTTTACCTATTTGGAATAGGTAACCACTCCCTTCACCCGTAAAACTTTCAAACCTCTCAAGAGTTTGTACCTTACCTGTCATCTACCTTGCCTTGTTGCCCATGCCCAAAACTAGAGGCCTAACTATAATAGCCTAACTATGGAGAAAGCTTAATTTAATAACATCTTCTAGTTTATTATCTATTATCTATTTTATTTGATTATCATTTATTTTTAATAAAAATAGAAATTCATAAACTAATGACAAACTAAATTATAATAAATGTAATTATATTATAAACTTGGCTAACATTTGTTAGAGATAACTTTATAAAATAGTAACTAAGTTTTACTATTGTTCTAATCACGTCACTCATAAAGTTTTTCATTAAAATCAGATCACCCTAGTTTACTTTAATGTTTCAATCCTATATAATTTTTCAGTTGGACTAGATTTTTGATTTGAAGGTGTTTAAACCCTTATTTAGTGCAAATTGGTTTATGGGTGATGGGTAGGTTGTTTTTTTTATATTAGTGAAGCCGCAGATAGTGATGGTGGTAGTGGTTCAATAATCTCAATGTCGCCGCCGATAGTGATGGTGGTAGTGGTTCAATAATCTCAATTTCGTTAAGAATGGATGTTTTGTCTCATCAAATCAATTAGAGAAGATAAAGAAGCAGATTTACTATGTTTTAATGATATTAACTAGTATCTAAATTCGCGCTTCGCGGCGTGGTAGGTGGTTGTTGGCAAGTATGTACTTGTTTCATGATATTTTGATGGGTTAATATACCATCTAGGCTTTAATCTAAACGACGGTAAAAAATAAGCAATTAACACGATTCAGTAAATATCGTTAGAGTTAAAAGTTAGCTTTAACTATAATAAGGTAAATGAAAAAATGAATATATTTGTTACCTGATATATTAAATGATTGATATAGACCATGTATGCTTTAATCTAAAAGTCGGTAAAACTAAGCAAGAAACACGATTAAGTAAACTCATCTAGAGTTGAAAGTTATCTTTAATTATAATAAAAAATAAGTAAAAAAAGAATTAAACTTATAAAGAAGACTAAAGAATAAAAAAATTTTGTTAAAAAAGAAAAATAACTTTATTAAACTTCAAGGGTCTTATGATAACTCTATTAAAGTTCGTGTGTCAAAATGTAAATCATTTATCAAAAAGAGAATTATTATTATTAAACTCTCGAATGATAAATCTGTTAAAGTTTGGACGTATACATAAAGCGTTTATAAAAATCATTAGAGTTCAGGGTCGTATGATAAATCTATTAAAGTTTAAAGTTAGACACGTAAATTATTTATAAAAAATCAATAATATTGTAGCCTTATAATTATACACTAAACTATTAAAGTCAAAATAGAAAAAATAAATAAATATTTAGTAAAGTCAAAAAAATAAATAGCTATTTATAAGTGTTCACGAATGATTTTGTTATATTATATAGAATGTCAATGTTTAGGTCAAAAATCTATTTAAGGATAATGTAACCAAAGCTGTTTGTGAGGTAGAGTGCTTAAATGAATTAAACGAGTGATGAACAATAAATAAAGCTGATACACGTGATTTATACGAGGAAAAACCCTTGATCACTAGTAGATCGCAGGCACAAAAACCTCGGGTGGTGAAAACTATCGACCACCAACTATATTGAACAATGAAAATGATTACAACTTCGGATGTTGATCAAGTGTGGTACAATGATTGATCCCTAAGAGTGTTTGTAAGCTTCTACTCGTAATGTGTGTATTTAAAAGTGAGATTATGCCTAACTACACTTGATCAATCCCTTTAAAATTAAAGATAACAAAATATCCGAAAACTATGCTAGTCCACATTCACTCCCATGACCGTTATGGAATAAGCACATTGTGAGTGCATATGTCCATCGCTTACGCCAATCACGTATCATAGCTGATCAGATGATACAAGACAATGTTCTAAAGTGATTAAACATAATGGAACAGATCCGCACGGATGCACGCATATAGATCCGCACGAACCTAGACTGTGGGTGATATTAGGGTTTTATGTTGAAGTTGATCTGTGCGCATAGACTAGTCCATCCACACTTACAGTTCATCCGCACATATGCATGGGTCCGTGACTAGGTATTTGCAGATCTAGGAACACTATAAATACAAAGTGTGTCTTGTTCATTTGTAGAACTTTGAGTGATAGAGAGGGGAAACTCTGTCAGTTTGTTTTCGTGGTTTTGTACTGATTATCAATCAATAGAAAACATCTTATAATTACTTGTTCGTGTTCAATCCACTCTCGTATTTGGATTTCGCACAAGATACGAGATCTACGCAGTCAACGGTGTATTGAAATCGATTCTAACACGCACGTCCAAGTGGTATCAGAGCGGGAGATTGATTGCAAGGACTAAAGATACAAGATTCAAGCCGAATTCAAGCAATTCAGAGCTGAATTTCATCATTCTTCTTCTACTCATCTTCTACACTTCTTTTTCAACTTTAAAACTCAAATTCACGTCGAATTCATGGTTAAAAACGACTGATTTTTAACTATTGTGTGCGAAATCAAGTTTTAAACAATCCTTCAAAGTTTCAGATCAAAATTCAAACAAAATCATCAAAAATTTTATAAAAAAAACATGAAAAACGAAGCTAGTAGTGATGTCAGTATGTACGCACGGACCAAGAACTCTTGGTTCGCATGAATCAGCAACATAATTTTCAAAAATTCTGATATCTAGGTTCACACGAATCAATAAAGGTCCATCCGCGCGAATCAATATTCCTACATCCGCGCGAATCAAGTGTTTGATGTTGTTTGGTTTTCAAAATTGTTCAAGTGTCTGTTGATTGTTTCCATGTGATAATCAAGTAATTCAAACATCATGGAATAGGAGTTTTACAACGAGTTTTACAATGCTTTCGCATCCGAAACAACACCCACATCAAAGAACATTTCAAGTGCTATTTCGGAAAGTTTGAAATATGATAATGTGTACGGAACTCATCAAAGACCACCAAAACTAATGAACATAGAAGATTATAACTAGTGGAAAGGAAATTAAGAAAAACAAAATATCATTGCTGAAGAAAGAATTCAATTTATTCAACTATCTGAAGGGAGAGAATGTCCGCCAGATGACAGAACGTTTATGTCATCTGAAAATTGAGCTTGAAAGATTCGGTATCAAGAAGGACAGAGAAGAAATGATCGACAAAATTATTGATGCATTACCGCGTATAGATGATTGGCAGACATTTGTCATGATACTGAAAAATGATGCAAAGTTTGATGAAATCACTTTGGACACGTTAATTGAAAAGCTTGAGGGATATTTCTAGAGCTTCAAAACCAGAATAAAATGAGCAGCTCGAACTATCAGCAAAATGTGAATCGATATTACAGAGGAAGCATGTTATCGAACAATCAATCATCAAAGATTGGTACAACTTATAGTGTTGAAAGTTCAAAAGATTCACCAAAAAGCAGCTCTTCAAGTTATGATCCTGGTTATCATTCATCTTCAGCATCAAACAAAGCAAATCCCGATGTGATTCAATGCAACATCGCCCTGAATTTGAAAAATTCTCAGAGTATGAATGCTGACTCTACGAAGCAACAGATGATCTTTTTAGCATCAATTCTGGAATCGAATGAAAGTCTGGTGGCGGGTAGAATTGGAAATCCAAACATGACAAAAGAGGTACGACCAGATAGATCCAGAAGAGATGGAGCTTATTGACATCAGATGGTGCATAGCTAGTGTCATCAGGAGGGCACATAGATTCATGGAGATTACTGGAAGGCAGTGTCTTGAAGGTCCAAACACGAAACTGGGATTTGACAAATTCACGGTTACGTGCTTCAGATGCAAACAGAAACGACACTTCAAGAGCGAGTGCTCAAATCAAGGGGTTGATGAAAGTGTAAATCCATTTCATGATGACTATTACAGAAAAGCAATCTACCATCGCACTAATGAACAACCGCCAAAGATGAATCAAAAATAAATTGATGAAGGTTCTTCAAAGGAAAGAAAGAAAGCTTTGGTGGTAACTCAAGATGATGAGGGTTTCAATTGGAATAAATACATTCCAAAAGAAAAACATGCATTGGTTGCTGAAGTGAAATCTGATCAAGTCAGAGGGAAAACTATGAGAAAAAGACGCATTGCGGGTATCAAATTGGATGAAATGTCTGCAGCTTTTGAAGAGGATAGAAAAGTAGGAAGATGGGATAAAAAGAGAAAGTGTTACACAGATCCTAACGGAAATCCGGTAGTAGATTCAAAGAGTGTAGATTTTAATGCACTACTTGATGTTATTCCTACTGCTAAAGAACTGTATTCGAAAAAGTTAGAAGATAAAAATTATGTTCCAAACATGGAGAAACGAATAAGAGAAGTGATGCTTGCAAGTTTGAAGAAGAAAAAGGAAGAAGCTATTGAAGAAAATGTTGAGAAGATAGTTGAAAATTTGAAGAAGACGGCAGAAGAGGCTATTGATGAAAGTCAAAAGAAGATTGATTAGAATCCGAAGAAGACGACAGAAGAAGCTGAAGTGCCAGATCAAACTATTGTAAAAATTCAAACTGAATCTTCTGAGTCGTCAAACAATGATAAAATCAATGAAAAATCTGATAATAAAAATGATGAACAGTGCAGGAAATGCGTGGAAACATGCAGTGCCTGTACTAAAATGGGTGAAAATTAAGATCTAGGAACGTTGAATTTACTAGAATTGAAAAAGTTTTCAAAGAAAAATGTAAATAAATGTTTGAAAATGAAAATATTTTGAAACAAAAAGAAGAAAAGCTGACACGAATATGTAAGGTTCTTGAAAAAGAAAATGCGATTTTGAAACAAAAGTGTTCAGCAAACAGCGAAGAAAGTTTACAAAAAGAAAATGTTGTTCAAGAAACGAAAAAAGAATATGATGTAATGAAAATTTCATATCATACAGCAAAAGAAAAATATGAAACTTTGAAAAGTCAAATGAAACGTATTCAAGCTAGACTTACACAATATTCTGAAATGACACAACTTCTTGAAGCTAAGTATAAAGTAAAACAACAGGTTGTAAATCAATATATTGATGAAGTTGCTGAGCTTAAACGTAAAATGGATGAAGTAGAAAAAGAAAATAATAACCTACATAGTTATCATGCTTCTTCATATATTCTTGAACGTATTTTCAACATTAAACAGATGATGATGATTCCGAAAAGAACAAAAAGTGAATTGGTTTAGAATATCATCAGGTTCCACCACCGTTTGAGAAAAATTTTACATTCTCTGATGACGAAAAGGCGGCAAAGGCTTTCGACATGGTTTATCAATTGCCTGATAACATTGATGTGACTTACTCCAAATCTGATGATGTTGGTGATTCAGAGGTGGTAGGTAAGGTTGTTAAAAGCGTTCTAAAAGAAGATTCTACCAAAAATGATAAGTCTGAATCACATGTTGAAGATGAAGAAAGTTTTCATAAAAATTATCTGAAAAATTCAAAATCTGAGACAAATGCGAATGATGATCCAATAATTTTGGCATATTATATGGTTGGATCGGACAAATTATTCTCAGATATTGAAGTTTCGATTCAGAATGTGATTGCGGATAAGATTGACAAAGTTTTAAAACTGGTAGAAATCGAAAAGTCTGAAATTGACAAATTTGCCGGTAAAGCGAGCAAGAAATCTTTTTATAACAAATCAGGGTACAAAAAGAAATCTTTTTCTCTCATTTTGAATCAAAACTTCAATATCTGAGAACAATTTGTCCGATCAACCTACATGAGTTCAGCTTAAGGATTTTTGCATGTCTTGTGGTAGTTGATGCAATGGTTATTAAATAATGTTTTGGACAAACTTTTAAAACTAACTTGGGACCAAGTGTACTAACATCCATAAGGATATGTCCAAACTAACTATGTGGCGGTTGTGTGTAACACCCCTAAAATATAAACCTTTTATTATTAATTCGACGTGGATAATAAATAAAATGAACTAACTAGGAATAAAAATAACCTAGTTAGATAGAAGCCTTGTGGTAATAAGTTAGCGTGTTAGAAACACCTAAAAATAAGAACCGAACGATAGTTGAGGGACCAAAGTTGTTAAGTTTGAACCAAGTAATATTAAAACAAAATTAAAAACACCAAACACACACTTAAGCGTGTGTCTGGCCGACTAAACACAGGGGGGGCGACCAAGGAGCTTCTCACCAAACCCTAACTCATACAAAATTCGCAAATTGAAGGTTCAAATCAGTTCCAAATCAAAATCCGAGCATAGAATAGTCATCACCTCTGAAAAAGGGGTCATAAGGTATGTAAATTTCATAGAAAAGTTCCATCTAAATTTCTGGATGAACATAAGAGATTCAAAATTGATGTTGCATGATTGTTGTATGGATAAATTTGAAGTGAAATAGTGCCTAGGAATAAACCCTAGTCATTAGATTGATGAAATTATGCTCAATACTTGAGAATTTCATGATCTCCATTGAGGTGTTAACTGGGTTTTGTAGAAACATGTTAACACTAGGATTATGATTGTTATTCTAGTGTAATTAGAGTTCTATGAAGTGAATTCAGAATGTGATGTGAAAAGTGACAAGCCGGTGGGGATACGCGCTTGAAAGGGGTGCTTTAAAGGTACGTAACTATTAGTTCCTTTAGTTAGTTACAAGAAACACTTAGATTGTTTTGTAAATGTTGTTGTAGTGTAATAAGAATGTTTGATGTATCATTGAAGTGACGAAGTTCACTCGATATATCAAACGGATTAATCCGAATGAAATTTGGTAATCATCAAAGTGAAGGTTTTCACTTGACAATCAAACGGGTCAAAACATGTGGTTTTAAAACGACGATGTGTGTAGAGACTTGAAAGTCTCATAATATGCTAGTGTTAGAAAGCAATACGCCAATGGATTGGTTATACTAAGTTAAGTTTATGAATCCGTGATATCGGGTCGAACGGTTAGTAATCATTTGCAATAGTTGCATAAAGCGGCATGCTTGAATTATGAGAAAACGAGCATGAAATTCTAATGCGAGCGTAAAGCCATGTAATGGTGCGGATACGCCAAGATTTACAAGCCTGGGGAATGGCTGATTAAGTCTAGTATGCCAAAAAAAATTGAATGATGAAAAATATGCACACATAGCTAATGGGTCGGATAATCAAAACAAGGATTTTGTGAACCATTCATTCATAAACTGGGTTTCGTTATGTAAAATTTACATGGTTAGATCCGTAATTTTATTATGGACACGTAGGAAAAAGAACCGACTAAAACGGACATGTAGATAAAAACTTATGAGCTTTTAAAGTTTGAATTTCTAGAAATTTTGGAGCTGGGCAAATATGCGGGTCCAGAAACTAGACCTGCTGGAAAACATGTTCCCCCGCGGCACGCGCCAGGGAGTTAAGGTGCGGGCGCGACACGCGAGACCGCTCACGGCCCGCGAAGGATTGATTCAAGTCTGTCGTGTGGCGCGACAGACCAAAATTCAAGATTTTTATATTTTTGTTATCCGTATGATATCCGAACTTGTTTATGCATATTATATTGTTGTCTAAACTAATAATTGATGTGGTTTTGACCTTAGGTGATGTTCATCTCATTCCGGATGTCGATCAAGCAAGTATGCAAGAACCGAACACAAAGTTTTGAAGCTTCCGCGATAATCTAATCTTGTTCTTAAACAATGTTTGTTATGTAAACCCTACTCAATGTCGAATGTTTTTAACTAATTAGTTGGTTATGTTAGAACACTATAACTATGTAGATCTTAGTTTATTAACTAAGTTTTGAAAATTTCGCATTTTGCTTTTAAGAGATCCGTGTTTTGGTTTAAAATCTTTAGTTATGAGACGGGTCTTACAAATTGGTATCAGAGCTCAAGGTTGTTAACAAAGTGTGTTCGGTTCAAGCTTGATCAAACATCCGGTAAGAATTAATTACTTTAGTAGACTTATTAAATGTAGAAGAGAAATATGAATTGATGTGCACGGGAAGAGTGTATTAACACACTCAAACCCGGAAAGTGCACTAAAGGAGAATGGTTAAAGCAAGTTACGAACTTGGCCAAACCAAAGTAAATAAAGTATGTCTTATAAAAATGAAATGTTTAACAATTGGTGTAAACATTTTAGTTTTAAGATGACGGAAGTAGGTAACAATGATGCGGTGCCGATAGTCACCGAGCAAATGAAAGAAGTGATTGCCTAGGAGGTAGGAAAGGCAATCGAGAATAGCCTATCCGGTTTTATAGATAAGATCCAAAACACGGTACTTTCGGTAGTCGAAGAGCGGATCAAGAAGTTGGAAGATAGTACCAACGTAGCAAAGGGAAAATCTGGAGAGTGGAAGGGTTGCTCATATAAAGAATTCATGGCATGTAAACCACCACTTTATAATGGAGAGGTGGACCCGATAATATGCCAACGATGGCTAAGTGACATCGAGGGGGTGTTTGAGAGAACTCACTATGACACAAATGATTCCGTAGCTTATGGTACGGGTCAGCTGAGAGGCCAAGCAAAAGATTGGTGGGATAACAAGAAAAAGGAGATTGGAAGCTAAACGGCGAGGGCGATGACATGGGATGAGGTTAAGGTACCATTCCTTAAACACCACAGTCCCAAGGCAGTCATCAACAGAATCAAGGAAGAATTTATTCAGCTAAGGCAAAAGGGTGAATCAATCGATAAGATTACGGGTATCTTTCTAGACAAATTGAGATTTTGTGACGAGTTGGTGACGTCCGAAGAGCAGAAGGTATATTTTTACTATAATATGCTGAGTGCCGAATATCGGGAGTTTATGACTCCCTCGAAATATGAAACTCTCACTGAAATCATAAACACTGTTCGAGAAAGGGAGATAGAGCTGAAAAAGCAAATCGAGCGATGTGAACGTAGAGCACAGGTTGCTAATCGAAGCCCTACAAAGAAGGCGCGTACAACAGAGTCGTCTAAGAAACAAGATGGGAAAAGTGGGTCACCAAGTTGCAAGGTATACGGGAAAGGGCACAAGGGTGAGTGTCGGTTTAAAGATAAGCCGTGTCCTATATGCGGGAAGACAGGGCATACGGCTACACTATGCCCGGGAAAAGTTTCGGTCTATTATAAATGCTACCAGCCGGGTCACAAGAAATCAGAATGCCCGGAATTAGTTGGAAAGAAGGATGGCAAGGATTCGCAAGCAAAAACTCCAAAAGCAAAGGCCAGATCCTTCCAGTTAACCGCGGCCGAGGCAAAGATGGAACCCGATGTGGTCTCAGGTATATTCGCTATAAATTCAATTCCCGCACATGTGTTATTTGATACGGGTGCGAATAAATCCTTTATTTCACATGGATTTATTCGACATCCTTCATTTGTATTGATAAAATTACCTATGCCTCTAGAAGTAGAAATAGGCGACAACAAAAGTTTTATTGTATGTGACGTGTGTCAAGATTGTAAGATGAGTATCGACGGTGAAGAATACTCAATAGACCTGATCCCGATGTCAATGGGAGAATTCCAAGTAGTGGTCGGGATGGATTGGTTATCCCGACATCACGCGAAGGTTGTGTGTTTTCGCAAGGAGATAAAACTAACGTCTCCCAGTGGAAAACACGTTACCATCTATGGCGAGAAAGAGGGTAATCCCGTAATATGCTCAATGTTAAAAGCTCACAAACTTATGAGGTGTGGATGTAGAGCGTTCATGATATACGCAAACGAACCAGAAAAAGGGATCGCCAAAGATTGAAGACGTACCAGTGGTACGTGAGTATGCTGATGTGTTTCCGGAAGATTTAACGGGAATACCGCCTGAACGGGAGGTAGAGTTCGGAATCGAATTGATTCTGGGTGCGAAACCTGTGGCCAAGGCGCCGTATCGGCTCGCGCCATCGGAGCTACAAGAATTGATGTCTCAGATTCAAGACCTGCTCGACAAGGGGTTTATTAGGCTGGGTGTGTCTCCGTGGGGGGCACCAGTGCTATTTGTCAAAAAGAAGGACGGGAGCATGCGAATATGTATCGATTACCGGGAGTTAAATAAACTCACGGTGAAAAATCGATACCCGCTCCCAAGAATTGATGACCTATTTGACCAACTACAAGGTGCGAGCTGGTTCTCCAAGATTGACCTTAGATCGGGGTATCACCAGTTGAAGGTCAAGGAGGAGGATGTACCGAAGACGGCCTTTCGTACACGGTACAGACATTATAAATTCCTCGTGATATCCTTTGGATTGACCAATGCGCCCGCGGCTTTCATGGACCTCATGAATCGGGTTTGCAAACCGATGTTGGACAAGTCAGTGATAGTATTCATCGACGACATTTTTATATATTCAAAGAATGAAGTAGAACACGCAAGCCATTTACGTGAAGTGTTGGAGACGCTCAGAAGAGAGAAATTATACGCGAAATTCTCGAAATGCGCTTTCTGGTTACGAGAAGTGTAATTTCTCGGGCACATTATTAGTGCGAACGGGGTGTTGGTAGACCCGTAAAAAATAGAAGCAGTGGCGAGATGGAATCCTCCGAAGAATCCTTCAGAAATCAGAAGCTTTTTGGGGCTTGCGGGATATTATAGGAGATTCATACAAGATTTCTCCAAGATTGTTGCACCGTTGACCAAATTAACTCGTAAAGATGAAAAGTTTATATGGGGCAATGATCAAGAAAAAGCGTTCCAAGCGCTTAAAGAAAAATTGACCCACGCTCTGGTATTGACATTACCGGACAGAGTTGATGATATGGTAGTTTACTCGGATGTGTCACATTCGGGGCTCGGGTGTGTTTTGATGCAACGAGGCAATGTTATAGCCTATGTCTCGAGACAACTGAAGACTTGTAACACCTGTGCCTCCACGGCCATCAAACAAATACCGAACCAATGAAATATTATATTTCATACTTGGGGATTTGTAAAAATGTGTGTATCATTTACACATATCAATTCTTGTTCTATTTCAAACTCTAAATCGCTTTCTGGAAGGTTATACGCGCACTGATGCGTAAATATAACCAGTTTAATGCAACGAACACTCCGGAATAGTGAAATAGGCTTAACATACCTTAAATAACCTTTACATAACTTAGAAATAAGTTTTGGAAGGTTTGGTATGCCGAAAACAAGTTAACTCGCTTACAGGGACTAAATATGACAAACTGCGAAAGTATGCCAATTTGAACTGTAACAGACATTCCGGAACATGACCATAAGTTAAACATACCATAAATATCCTTTACATAGCTTAGAAATAGGCTTTGAGGGGTTCGGTGTGCTAAAATAAACTTTTGTGTCATTCAGGGACTAAAAGTGTCAAAAAGTGCACAAGTTTGCATTTTCGCGCATAACTTACGTTCTGAATACATCTGGACATCCAAAAATTTATGTAAGCATGACTACATTATATTTTAGTGTTCGCCTTAAGAAAAATCCATTCGTCGCGTCATTTGGATCGTTTTTCGCGCTTATGCGCATTCCGTCGTAATTAAGCGAACATCGCGATCGTACGACCAAACGAACCGACATCCGAGATATTTTTGAGCATGTTTTGAGTTCCCTATACTTTAACTTCATTTTAGAGCCTTGAAATGAGGTTAACGGGGTTCAAACGCATCGAAAAAGGCCTTAAACACGTGCAGGGACCATTTCTGCCACTTTTGAAACATTTCTGAAACAGGGGGGTGCTAGCGTAGCGCGACTGCATAGTGCCTTTGCACTAGCGCTACGCGACTGCCTAACCTGACCAGATTAAGTGTATTTGCAATCAGATTTCAGCTGATTAATCCTCACCCACATGTTTCCAATTGTCTAGTCATGTGATAAGGATGGAATTTCAGCCACCATAAGGTTCCGACAAGTGTACGGCCTTGATCGTTTCCCCTTTTCCAAGAAACGATCTTAACGGTGGACCGAATACTATAAATACCCATCACCCCAACCTCATTCCTTACAAGAATTCTGACTTTGAGAGCTCTAAGTTGAAACCATTGTTTCATACCTGAGTTCTTGAATCGGGATTAGCATTCGGGGACCCTTCGTAAGTATTCTTTCGTTCTTTTCCTTATTTTATTGCTTTTCGAGTCCTAAAGTCAAACTTTTTTTGACTTTCAGCGTTGACCAGTAATGGTCAATGCGAAGTTCGTTTGAACTTCGCAACGTGATTGTAATCACGATGGTTATAGTCCCTTGGGATTATGCCTACTGATTACCACGTTGTTTAGGGTCGTAGGGTGAGCGATCTAATAAATCGCTTATACCTTCGAACTCGACCCAGTTTGGTCGATCATTAGGATCCGACCAAATACATTAGGTGACCCTAGTATAGGGCATAACCTTCCGAGGTTATACCCTATGGTCACATCGTTTAAGTAGTTGTATGATAGGTAGTTTATATGCCTTAGGTAAATTACCATAATACCCTTTTCATGTATAATTGGTAACTAAGCATATGTAACCTAAACCTTTGTCATATAACTGATTATGTAACATGTTTAGGCATATAAACACTTGTCATAGGACTAGTTAGACGGTCCGAACGCGTTTCACGCGCACGACGCGTTAAAGTAGCATATGTTACCTTAATGGGTCGCGATGGGTCGAAAGCACTTAGGTTTGGTTTCATTGTAGTATGTAGGCCTTGTTAAACCATATCATATGAGTTCCAATACTCATTTGGTTTACCAAGCCTCATCCTATCCGATCTCCCGATTTAAGTCCGGTTTATTTATATAGTTTTAGATTGCCGACTGATTCCGTGCTCCCTCTAGCTTTGTTTGGTTGTTGTTCAAGACCTCCAAGCATTCTCAGGCGAGTACATTGTCCCCTATTTTACTGTTTTCAATTGTTTTGGGGTGACTCATATGTGCTAAATGTTTTCGATGTTATAACGATGGTTTCAAAAACAATTAAAGCGATTTATACAAAACTAATAACGATTTCATAAAGTGAACAAACTTGTTGGTTGTAGTTACATAACAAATGACATTCATTAGCAATGATCAAGCCGACCAGTATTAGGTTATGGTACCATAGGATCTGACAAATCCCGTTATTTACTACACCCGTGGTTATGTGTGGGTATGGTAGGTAGCGACTGAATCTGTAATTGTTAACTTACCCTATGGAGGTTTGTTAATACGAAAACGAGAAGCGACGAAAACGAGAAGCGACGAAAAGTCACGAAGGTTTGAATGTTATTAGCGAGACGACCTTATAAGTAGTTTCACGACCTAAAACGAATTAAACGATTTACGATTGGTTTTCACACGATGTTTTAACGATTGGGTTTCACACGATGTTTTAACGATTGGGTAAACGATTTGCTTCAAAGCGATATACGATATTATTTTGGTTATACATATTACATGATTTACATTTGGGCATGAACATTACTTTGGTGGTTTGGTTTGGATTAAGTGATTAAGTAACAATGCGTGTGGAATATGATACAAGCATGGTGGATACGCCGCTGGTACTTCCTATATATAAGTGTTTGTATGGTATTACATATTGTAGCGTTATTGAATCATTTCAGTTTGAGACATAGAACATTTTATACAAGTAACATACTTTTCACAAGACATTTATTTACAAACAACTTATCTTATACAAACTCATTTTACATGGTTATTCATTTAATCATGCATTATTCTCTTATTTATACATATCACCTGAACTTATCATTGTTTTTCAAATAATTTACTAAAACAAATGTTTTTGGGTTAAGAGTCATGGCTACGAGGTTTTACAAATTATAACCCGCTTGATTTGAGTTGGTTAATTAAGTTGCAATATTATACTCTTTTCAAAACAAGGTTTTTAAATAAAGTATTGCAACGTCTAAACTAGCCATGATTTCGACACTCCTACAAAACCTATGTACTCGCCAGCATTTCTTTGCTGACCTCGTTTTCACATATGTTTCAGGTATTGTTGGATGATATCGATTGATAAGATGCATGCTCACATAGGACTGGACAAGGCCTTAGTGACTCAATAACAATGATAGACTATGTTTAAATTGTGTATTTAGATTTCCAGACGATGTAATTATTCAATGTTTAATAAAACGAAACACTTTTGATATCCATGGTTATGAAACATTAATTCTGTTGCAACACGCCCCGATGTTTCCGCCACGTTTTGTATGTTCTACGTGGTCGGGGTGTGACAGAAAAGATGGTATCAGAGCCAATGGTTATAGGGAATTAGGTTATTAGTAATGCTTTGACCTAGTCTATAACCTTCTTAGGACCCTAACGCGAGTTTACTTGCGTTTAGTCATAAAACAATATCGTCACCTATCCTTAGGTGACGACCACAACAAGAACATAAATTTCAAAACCGCTTTGAAAACTAATCATCTGTTCTAGGATGATTGATTACTAGGTTTTGAACCCTCTATTGTAAGGTTTTGAACTCTCTATTATATGGATTTGAACCTCTTTGAGTTTTCAAAACTTCGTCAAGGTTTTGGGTTTTAAATGATGTGAACACGTGCAAACTGGAAGGGTGAATGCCTGTATTCTGGGTTTTCTGTCTAGGCAAGCACTTCGTATACATCTCATCAGACGCGAGACCAGTTGTGCTTACCTGGGAATCCTTGGGATGAGTGTTCACTTATAGGCGAACATGTCTTCGCGATACATTATTTTTGACCCATTTACTTTGATCAGTCACCGTCTCATTTGTTTGCCTTAGGTAACAAACAAATGATCGCAATCTTCATGCGTTATCATTCTGTTTTGATTGTCCAATAATCTTTCACCTGTTTCTCCCTATGCCTTTCTTTTTCTTCAAGAATGTCTCTTCATCACGATGACGCCCAGATATCTGAGCAAGCAGCCAAAATTCGCTCAGCGAATAGGCGAAGTAGCCCTGAAGACTGTTGAATTAGCTACTGCCATGTATCATCTCCAGGATGAAGCCACTCAAGAGTCACCAAGACAGGCAGGACCTAGTCAGGTGACAGCACCATCAGCCAAGAAACCAATCGAGGAATCAAAGACCATGGATGAACGATCCCCTAAGAAGTCAAAGAAGCGAAAGGCTTCTCAGAACTTCGCCATGGTCGCTCACAATGGTAAAGCAGTCCCCAACCAACCAGCTCAACCCCTTGCTAGGTGTGTATGGCTTTTCCTATGATACCTACATCAAGGAACTATGTACCTTACAAACTACTCTTGTGATTTCTCTCTTTCAAATGATTGCTCATGATTCCCTCTAAAATTTTAAGTACTCGCTTCACTCTAAGAAACAAAGTGCAGAAAATTAAGTGACATTATGAGTAATCGTGCTTTTCGCACATCTGTGCCTTTAAATCCTTGGTTAGATAACTGAGGGTATTTTTAAATCTCATACCCATTACGTTTTGATTTTTTCAACATACACAGTACCAGTATTTGAAAACAATCTTCATGATCTCAAAACATTTCATATAGTTTGAAAACAATTTTTCTAGATGCATTGTCTGTGTTATTTCAAAAACATTGGCCATGTTATCAAAACCAACCTTTCTAATTTCAAAATATTTCATATAGTCTGAAGACAATATTAACACAATACATTTTCTGATCAAGTGCATGATTTCGAAAAGCATCATTCATGTCTTTCAAAAACCTTATACATAATTTCAAAATTCATTTCGCATGATTTTAAAACATTTTAGTAAATATATCTACCTAATACACCTACTTTATGATTTCAAAAAGTATTATATATAAGGTTTCAAAAACGTTAAACACATTTTTCTTAAAAGAACCCCATGCATAGTTTTCAAAAATATTTTTCCTCATACATTGACTTAACCTTCAAAATTCTGCTTCATATGTCGCCTTGACATATCAAGCATCTCAACTTCATAAGCATTTTACTTCATGTTTTGACATAAGCACGTCCAGTGCAAGGTATCAAAACATCTTCAACTTCTAAAATCCATAAGGGATCTTTTTATCTTCACAATTAGATCCTTGTGGATGATCATCATTCAAATCAGAGTCCTTAATTGGATTCCTCATATACCTAAATTCGAACATTTCGGTTCCTTAAAATCGAAATCGAATTCTTTCTTTTAAAGATTTTTCTATCTTTATAGTTAGATTCTTGATAATGTTTAAAGTACCAAATGAAATCCACGAAATGGATTCCAAGTGTGCTTTAAATGCATGTACGCAATTTACAAGACAAATTAACAAACAATTTTGTGGTTATATGATATGTGTTTATGCGTTCTCCTCTATGATTTTTGTGTTTTTGTATACTCTGGATATTCGTTATCCAAATCCTCGTAGAATCTTTCACATCTTCATATGATGGATTCGTAGTAGGATATTCAAAAGGTACTACCTTAAATCCTTAATGGGCTTCTATGTAATAGTTAAGACCCTTGGGTTATATAGTACCATTCCATGATTCACAAGAGACCCTCTTAGTAGTCTAGTCAAAAAGATTGATTCACAATTTGGTTAGAGAACGACATCTAGTGATGTAGCTGGACAGACTCCTTGATAGTCTATTTAAATCATTTATTGATTTAGTCTAAAGGACTCTATGGCAGTCTAGTCACACTCATCACCGGTTTGTTCATTTGGTTTTCCCCTACACACTATAAAATAGACTGTGTGAATTGTGCAAAGAATTGTCTGATTATGGACGCGTACATAATTATGAAATTTAGTGCACAGAAACACAGTAAGATTTATTATGTGTAAGAACCGATAGTGACAACAATAACGAAATGAGAACGATGTAATGGAGGTACGGTGGACGCACCAATGACGCTTCATATACTTGTATATAAGTATCCCTCTTACATTGCAATCATGATGTTATTAAAGGTTACTAGAAGTTCAGAACCCTAACCAATATTGTTCGATCTTTTCAACCTCATGTTTTCAAGCTCTCACAAGTTTCCTCTAAATAAATTTCGGGACGAAATTTCCTAAAGTAGGGGAGACTGTAACACCTGTGCCTCCACGGCCATCAAAAAAATACCGAACCAATGAAATATTATATTTCATACTTGGGGATTTGTAAAAATGTGTGTATCATTTACACATATCAATTCTTGTTCTATTTCAAACTCTAAATCGCTTTCTGGAAGGTTATACGCGCACTGATGCGTAAATATAACCAGTTTAATGCAACGAACACTCCGGAATAGTGAAATAGGCTTAACATACCTTAAATAACCTTTACATAACTTAGAAATAAGTTTTGGAAGGTTTGGTATGCCGAAAACAAGTTAACTCGCTTACAGGGACTAAATATGACAAACTGCGAAAGTATGCCAATTTGAACTGTAACAGACATTCCGGAACATGACCATAAGTTAAACATACCATAAATATCCTTTACATAGCTTAGAAATAGGCTTTGAGGGGTTCGGTGTGCTAAAATAAACTTTTGTGTCATTCAGGGACTAAAAGTGTCAAAAAGTGCACAAGTTTGCATTTTCGCGCATAACTTACGTTCTGAATACATCTGGACATCCAAAAATTTATGTAAGCATGACTACATTATATTTTAGTGTTCGCCTTAAGAAAAATCCATTCGTCGCGTCATTTGGATCGTTTTTCGCGCTTATGCGCATTCCGTCGTAATTAAGCGAACATCGCGATCGTACGACCAAACGAACCGACATCCGAGATATTTTTGAGCATGTTTTGAGTTCCCTATACTTTAACTTCATTTTAGAGCCTTGAAATGAGGTTAACGGGGTTCAAACGCATCGAAAAAGGCCTTAAACACGTGCAGGGACCATTTCTGCCACTTTTGAAACATTTCTGAAACAGGGGGGTGCTAGCGTAGCGCGACTGCATAGTGCCTTTGCACTAGCGCTACGCGACTGCCTAACCTGACCAGATTAAGTGTATTTGCAATCAGATTTCAGCTGATTAATCCTCACCCACATGTTTCCAATTGTCTAGTCATGTGATAAGGATGGAATTTCAGCCACCATAAGGTTCCGACAAGTGTACGGCCTTGATCGTTTCCCCTTTTCCAAGAAACGATCTTAACGGTGGACCGAATACTATAAATACCCATCACCCCAACCTCATTCCTTACAAGAATTCTGACTTTGAGAGCTCTAAGTTGAAACCATTGTTTCATACCTGAGTTCTTGAATCGGGATTAGCATTCGGGGACCCTTCGTAAGTATTCTTTCGTTCTTTTCCTTATTTTATTGCTTTTCGAGTCCTAAAGTCAAACTTTGTTTGACTTTCAGCGTTGACCAGTAATGGTCAATGCGAAGTTCGTTTGAACTTCGCAACGTGATTGTAATCACGATGGTTATAGTCCCTTGGGATTATGCCTACTGATTACCACGTTGTTTAGGGTCGTAGGGTGAGCGATCTAATAAATCGCTTATACCTTCGAACTCGGCCCAGTTTGGTCGATCATTAGGATCCGACCAAATACATTAGGTGACCCTAGTATAGGGCATAACCTTCCGAGGTTATACCCTATGGTCACATCGTTTAAGTAGTTGTATGATAGGTAGTTTATATGCCTTAGGTAAATTACCATAATACCCTTTTCATGTATAATTGGTAACTAAGCATATGTAACCTAAACCTTTGTCATATAACTGATTATGTAACATGTTTAGGCATATAAACACTTGTCATAGGACTAGTTAGACGGTCCGAACGCGTTTCACGCGCACGACGCGTTAAAGTAGCATATGTTACCTTAATGGGTCGCGATGGGTCGAAAGCACTTAGGTTTGGTTTCATTGTAGTATGTAGGCCTTGTTAAACCATATCATATGAGTTCCAATACTCATTTGGTTTACCAAGCCTCATCCTATCCGATCTCCCGATTTAAGTCCGGTTTATTTATATAGTTTTAGATTGCCGACTGATTCCGTGCTCCCTCTAGCTTTGTTTGGTTGTTGTTCAAGACCTCCAAGCATTCTCAGGCGAGTACATTGTCCCCTATTTTACTGTTTTCAATTGTTTTGGGGTGACTCATATGTGCTAAATGTTTTCGATGTTATAACGATGGTTTCAAAAACAATTAAAGCGATTTATACAAAACTAATAACGATTTCATAAAGTGAACAAACTTGTTGGTTGTAGTTACATAACAAATGACATTCATTAGCAATGATCAAGCCGACCAGTATTAGGTTATGGTACCATAGGATCTGACAAATCCCGTTATTTACTACACCCGTGGTTATGTGTGGGTATGGTAGGTAGCGACTGAATCTATAATTGTTAACTTACCCTATGGAGGTTTGTTAATACGAAAACGAGAAGCGACGAAAACGAGAAGCGACGAAAAGTCACGAAGGTTTGAATGTTATTAGCGAGACGACCTTATAAGTAGTTTCACGACCTAAAATGAATTAAACGATTTACGATTGGTTTTCACACGATGTTTTAACGATTGGGTAACGATTGGGTTTCACACGATGTTTTAACGATTGGGTAAACGATTTGCTTCAAAGCGATATACGATATTATTTTGGTTATACATATTACATGATTTACATTTGGGCATGAACATTACTTTGGTGGTTTGGTTTGGATTAAGTGATTAAGTAACAATGCGTGTGGAATATGATACAAGCATGGTGGATACGCCGCTGGTACTTCCTATATATAAGTGTTTGTATGGTATTACATATTGTAGCGTTATTGAATCATTTCAGTTTGAGACATAGAACATTTTATACAAGTAACATACTTTTCACAAGACATTTATTTACAAACAACTTATCTTATACAAACTCATTTTACATGGTTATTCATTTAATCATGCATTATTCTCTTATTTATACATATCACCTGAACTTATCATTGTTTTTCAAATAATTTACTAAAACAAATGTTTTTGGGTTAAGAGTCATGGCTACGAGGTTTTACAAATTATAACCCGCTTGATTTGAGTTGGTTAATTAAGTTGCAATATTATACTCTTTTCAAAACAAGGTTTTTAAATAAAGTATTGCAACGTCTAAACTAGCCATGATTTCGACACTCCTACAAAACCTATGTACTCGCCAGCATTTCTTTGCTGACCTCGTTTTCACATATGTTTCAGGTATTGTTGGATGATATCGATTGATAAGATGCATGCTCACATAGGACTGGACAAGGCCTTAGTGACTCAATAACAATGATAGACTATGTTTAAATTGTGTATTTAGATTTCCAGACGATGTAATTATTCAATGTTTAATAAAACGAAACACTTTTGATATCCATGGTTATGAAACATTAATTCTGTTGCAACACGCCCCGATGTTTCCGCCACGTTTTGTATGTTCTACGTGGTCGGGGTGTGACAAGACTCATGAAAAGAAATACCCTACACACGATCTCGAGTTAGCGGCGGTGGTATTTGCCTTAAAGATATGGATGCATTATTTGTATGGGGTAAAATGCACTATCTTTACCGACCATAAAAGTTTGAAATATTTCTTCGATCAGAAGGAATTAAACATGAGACAGAGGCGGTGGTTAGAAACAGTCAAAGATTTCGATTGTGATATACATTACCATCCTGGGAAGGCTAATGTGGTGGCGGATGCGTTGAGCCGAAAGGTAGACTATACACCAATTCGAGTACGATCGATGCAACTAATTGTGACATCGGGTCTACTTGAACAAATCCGAAAATCTCAAGTTGAAGCAATGAAAGGGGAAAATTTGAAGAAAGAAAGAATAGTTGGGCAATTAAAAGAATTGGCGGATGGTAAGAACGGGTTAAAGACTCGTTTCAGAAGAATATGGGTCCCAAATTCGTATGGAGTCAAGACACTTCTACTTGACGAAGCTCATAAATCCCGTTATTCTATCCATCCGGGGGCAACCAAAATGTATAACGATTTAAAGCAAAACTATTGGTGGCCCGGAATGAAAAGAGATGTTGTAAAGTATGTAGAGAAGTGCTTGACCTGTCTACAAGTCAAAGCAGAGCACCAAAAGCCATATGGTAAACTGCAACCGTTGGACATCCCAGTTTGGAAATGGGAGCAAATCACAATGGATCTATTGACCAAACTGCCCAGAACCAACCGCAGATACGATGCTATATGGGTAGTTGTAGATAGATTGACAAAGAGTGCTCACTTCATTCCGATTCGTGAGGCTTATACGTCTGAAAAGATGTCAAAGGTGTATACCAATGAGATAGTGGCACGCCACGGGGTACCGATATCCATCGTGTCTGATAGAGATACCCGATTCACTTTGAACTTTTGGCGCGAATTCCAAGAGCAAATGGGAACTAAATTGTTCATTAGCACCGCGTACCATCCACAAACGGATGGACAGAGTGAAAGAACAATACAAACGTTGGAAGATATGTTACGGGCATGTATTATCAACTTCGGGGGAAGTTAGGATGTTTATCTACCATTGGTCGAATTTTCATATAATAACAATTACCACGCAAGCATCGGTATGGCTCCGTACGAGATGCTTTACAGTAGAAAATGCCGAACCTCGGTGTGTTAGGATGAGGTTGGTCCACGTGAGCTTGCATATAAGGATGTAGTGCGAATCACAAATGAGAAAATTGACTTGGTCCGAGCCCATTTGAAAGCGGCTCAGGATCGACAAAAATCGTACGCGGACAAAAGAAGGAGACCGATTGAGTTTCAAGTTGGTGATAAAGTTATGCTAAAGGTATCTCTGTGGAAGGGGATTATTCGGTTCAGAAAAAGGGGGAAATTAAGCCCAATGTTTATTGGGCCATTTAGAATCGTTGAACGGGTTGGTAAGGTCGCATACCGTCTCGAACTACCCGAGGAACTGAGTGGAATTCATAGCACATTCCACGTATCACATCTCCGGAAATATCTAGCCGACGAAACAACTTATATCCACTACGACGACATTGAGGTGGATAATAGTCTTAACTACGCGGTGAAGCCGATTGCGATTCTAGATAGTAAAGTGAAAAGCTTGAGGAATAAAGAGATTAACAAAGTAAAGGTCAAATTGGAGCACAGAAAGGGTTCGGATACCACATGGGAGTCCGAAGAGGAGATGCAACGACTCTACCCTACATTATTCGGTACGTAATCCGGTTTCGAGGACGAAACCCTTTTAAGGGGGGTGGACTTGTAACACCTCTAAAATATAAGCCTTTTATTATAAATTCGACGTGGATAAAAAATAAAATGAACTAACTAGTAATAAAAATAACCTAGTTAGATAGAAGCCTTGCGGTAATAAGTTAGCGTGTTAGAAACACCAAAAAATAAGAACCGAACGATAGTTGAGGGACCAAAGTTGTTAAGTTTGAAACAAGTAATATTAAAACAAAATTAAAAACACCAAACACACACTTAAGTGTGTGTCTGGTCGACTAAACACAGGGGGCGACCAAGGAGCTCCTCACCAAACCCTAACTCATATAAAATTCGCAAATTGAAGGTTCAAATCAGTTCCAAATCAAAATCTGAGCATAGAATAGTGATCTCCTCTGAAAAAGGGGTCATACGGTATGTAAATTTCATAGAAAAGTTCCATCTAAATTTCTGGATGAACATAAGAAATTCGAAATTGATGTTGCATGATTGTTGTATGGATAAATTTGAAGTGAAATAGTGCCTAGGAATAAACCCTAGTTATTAGATTGATGAAATTATGCTCAGTACTTGAGAATTTCATGATCACCATTGAAGGTGTTAAGTGGGTTTTGTAGAAACATGTTAAACACTAGGATTATGATTGTTATTCTAGTGTAATTAGAGTTCTATGAAGTGAATTCAGAATGTGATGTGAAAAAGTGACATAAACTTGCTTAATTGATGATTAATTTTGGCTACATAAGTAGTCATGAGCTTAATTGTACATTTCCAGAAATTATGCCCTTTAGGTGTTCGTAGAAATGCCTAAAAGAAAGCCTAATGTTGAAAATTTGATTGAAAAACGCATACTTGTATATTTTGGCAAATTATGCGTTAAACTTATAAAAGGGTTCTAAAACGGTTGCAAATTCAACTCTTTTAGGCAAGGAATCCGGATCGACAAGTGGACAAGCCAGTGGGGATACGCGCTTGAAAGGGATGCTTTAAAGGTACGTAACTATTAGTTCCGTTACTTAGTTACAAGAAACGCTTAGATTGTTTTGTAAATGTTGTTGTTGTAGTGTAATAAGAATGTTTGATGTATCATTGAAGTGATGAAGTTCACTCGATAGATCAAACGGAGTAATCCGAATGAAATTTGGTAATCATCAAAGTGAAGGTTTTCACTTGACAATCAAACGAGTCAAAACATGTGGTTTTAAAACGATGATGTGTGTAGAGACTTGAAAGTCTCATAATATGCTAGTGTTAGAAAGCAATACGCCAATGGATTGGTTATACTAAGTTAAGTTTATGAATCCGTGATATCGGGTCGAACGGTTAGTAATCATTTGCAATAGTTGAATAAAGCGGCATGCTTGAATTATGAGAAAACGAGCATGAAATTCTAATGTGAGCGTAAAGCCATGTAATGGTGCGGATACGCCAAGATTTACAAGTCTGAGGAATGGGTAATTAAGTCTAGTATGCCAAAAAAATTGAATGATGAAAAATATGCACACATAGCTAATGGGTCGGATAATCGAAACAAGGATTTTGTGAACCATTCGTTCATAAACCGGGTTTCGTTACGTGAAATTTACATGGTTAGATCCATAATTTTATTACGGACACGTAGGAAAAAGAATCGACTAAAACAGACATGTAGATAAAAAGTTATGAGCTTTTAAAATTTGAATTTCTAAAATTTTTGGAGCTGGGCAAATATGCAGGTCCAGAAACTAGACCTGCTGGAAAACATGTTCCCCCGCGGCACGCGCCAGGGAGTTAAGGTGTGGGCGTGAAACGCGAGACCGCTCGCGGCCCGCGAAGGATTGATTCAAGTCTGTCGCGTGGCGCGACAGACCAAAATTCAAGATTTTTATATTTTTGTTATCCGTATGATATCCGAACTTGTTTATGCATATTATATTGTTGTCTAAACTAATAATTGATGTGGTTTTGACCTTAGGTGATGTTCATCTCATTCCGGATGTCGATCAAGCAAGTATGCAAGAACCGAACACAAAGTTTTGAAGCTTCTGCGATAATCTAATCTTGTTCTTAAACAATGTTTGTTATGTAAACCCTACTCAATGTCGAATGTTTTTAACTAATTAGTTGGTTATGTTAGAACACTATAACTATGTACATCTTAGTTTATTAACTAAGTTTTGAAAATTTCGCATTTTGCTTTTAAGAGATCCGTGTTTTGGTTTAAAACCTTTAATTATGAGACAGGTCTTACATTGTGGTTACTTTTAAACTTTAAAGTTTATGTTTTAATTAAGTGATATGTCCAAAATTATTATTGCATCGTCCACTAAGATATTTATGGGTACCAACCTCTGTCGTCGCCACATTTGTATTTCCGCTGCGACGTTTTTGGGGTGTGACAGTAACGAAACAATCTAGGTGATTGTGGATCGATTAACTAAGTCTACACATTTCTTTCCTATAAAGGAAACCTTCAGTATGGAGCGTTTAGCTAAACTATATGTGGATGAAATAGCCTCGTTATATAGAGTCTCGTTATCCATTATATCCGATAGAGATAGTCGTTTTACTTCTTATTTTTTGGAAAGTTTCCAAAGAGCTATGGGAACATACCGAATTTAAGTACAACCTATCATCCTCAAACTAATAGACAAAGTGAAAGGACAATTCAGACTTTAGAAAACATGCTAAGAGCCTGTGTGATAGACTTTGGAGGGAGTTGGGATGAACCCTTGCCATTGACCGAATTCTCTTATAACAATAGTTATCATACAAGCATTATTGCTGCTCTATTTGAAGCACTCTACGGACGAAAATGCCGAACACCAATATGTTGGGCAGAAATAGGAGAAAAACAACTATTAGGTCCCGAGATTGTGCAAGAAATGACTGACAAGATAATTCAAGTCAAGCAAAGACTGAAAATGGAAAAAGATCGTCAAATGAGCTATGCTGATTATTGACGCAAACCAATAGAGTTCCAAGTTAGAGACAAAGTGCTATTAAAACAATCACCTTGGAAAGGAGTAGCTCGATTTGGCAAGAAAGGAAAGCTAAGCCTGAGATTTGTTGGGCCATTTGAGATTATTAAGAAAAGTGGACCAGTAGTATATCAGCTAAGGTTATCAGAAGAAATGACAGGTATACATGACGTGTTTAACTTAAGGAAGTGCCTAGCTGATGAATCTCTAGTAGTACCTCTTTAAGATATAGAGGTAAGTGAGAAACGAAAATTTGGTGAGAAACCCCCACAAATTGAAGGCAAGAAAATAAAAAATCTTAAACGTAAAAGATTGATTCTGGTCAAAGTAAAATGGGATTCGAAAAGAGGACCAGAGTACACATGCGAGTTAGAATAAAAAATGAAACGAAAATACCCATACTTGTTTCAATGAATCAAGAGGACGAGATTTTAAACAATGTGGGGGAGGATGTAACAACTACCAAAAGACACCATGACGAACCATAATCGAAACCCCGGACATGCACGACGGGCACGTTAAATGAAGAATTTGAAACCAAGACACTCAGAAGCATCGCTGGGGATAGCCCCTATTCCCCTGCGACGCGTGGCAGGGTACCAAGACACGTGACACCATTGGGCGACAAGCAGTAGAGCTACGCATGTGACGGAGCTGACCTAGGCCTAGCTGGCTGCTCAAGCGCTACGCAGGGGAGACCCTAACCTCTCCCGCGACATGCTTGGGAATCCAGGTGGAGCTATATAAAGGAAGGGATGGGGCTAGTTCAGTTGCACCAAATCGATATAAATTCGATAGATATTTATCTCATTCTGTTGTTCCAATCCAGAATCCCTGAAACTCGAAACTCTGCTCCGTAGAAAGTGTACTAAACCCTGATCACTGGTACGATGCCCTGTCTATTTGATCATAAAACCAATCAATGGATGCAAAAGTATTGCCTAAATAAGGCTATACTTTGTTAGCTACGTTGAGGTTTTGATCTCGTAATTATCGTTAAAGTTTGGATTGGGTTTCTTACACTAATACGTGTTGCGTTGTATGTTTCACTAGGAATCCAGGCTTAATAGCAGGAGGCTATAAAATCAAAACCCTAATTCTGCAAAGTGAGACATTCTCCTTTCTTCACATTATGGGTTACTTAAATGTTATCAAAACCCTAAATGTTTTGCAGTTATATTTACAGTGATTAAGTTTTTGTATTCTTAAATTATTGTCGGGATGTGGGGTTTTGTATACGCTACTTGATTAGTTTTGCTATTGGACAACGAGTTAGCCAATAGTGATATGACCACAGTCACTGAAATGGGCGTGTGACAAGTATTGATTTGAGTAATTGAAAGATATAAAAAAATGTAAGAACCCTTAATGCTGTAATTATAACACTGTGTCATTTTATACAAATGAATGATCTCGCCAATATTTTCGCTGATAAAATGCTTTTAAACGCGTTTCATGTGACTTACTGTGAAAGAAAGGAAAATTCTACCAAGCACCAGAAGCTTAAATTGAGTGGCCGTGTCACCAAAATAAAGAAAAGGAAATGGGTTTTGTAAAACCAGGGCTTATCCCTATAAAACCTTTTGATGTAACGTGGGTTTGATCTAAACTGTTTAGTATATAAAACTTCGGTGTTTTATAACTCTGATATTTTTCCTAACTACGATTCTGATGAAATTTTCCGCTGTGAATTTAATAAACATCGGTACTAGCGCTGTATCTGCTCACGACTCCCGTCCAGGGTGGGGTCGGGGGTTGTGACAATATATTTTTTTTTTAAACAAATGACGTATAAAAAGTTACGGGCATTTAAAAAATGGGGGAAAATAGAATGTGATTTGCATGTGTATGTTTCTAGGTATGTGACTTGAATGTGCATTTTGTTTTTTTTCTCTTATACAAAATTGTTCTTCACACTTGATCACTCCTTTAATACTTGTCACTCCATGGTGTCTTCTTAACATTCTAGTTTGTTTTATGCTTTATAGAATATTTTAAAATATTACAATGTAATACAGGTATTCTTTCGCACAACTTATATTACAAGATCACACAAATACGTTTATATATAATTAAATTATCAAATCCCATAATATTAAATATTGAATATATCTTAAATAGTATTAAAATAAAGTATAGCAAATATATAGACTTGCAACCAAAAAATAGCCTTCTATAAAAAAATAAAAAAATATCATATGATAAATTATTTTCATAATTTTTAGACGCATTTATTATCAATTTAAGATAATATAATATAGCTTTTAGTTTCTTGATAAATTATTTTCATAATTTTTTAGAAGCATTTATCATCAATTTAAAATAATTTAATATTCTTTTTAGTTTCTTATAAGAAAAGGCCAGTGAATGACACCCCACACCACCCCACAACTTGCTCATACATTGCTTCTTCTGCTTCTACCTCTCTTTTGGTTGTATAAAACTCACTCAGATTTTGAGAGAAAAACACAACAACAAAATTAACTTTCTCTTTCTCTTTCTCTTTCTCTTTCTCTTTCTCTCATCCTTTCTGCATTCTTGATTTTCTAAGTACCCTTTCGAGTTTTATATTTTTATAGAGAGTCCCACAAACCAAATTCTTGATTGGTGTGTCTTTTGCAAAAAAAAAAAAAAAAATAGTATTATTATTGGTAAAAAACAAAAAAGAAGATGCTTGATTGGGCTGTTGTAATTCAGGATTTTGCTTAAGGTTGTTCAAAACAATGAAGAGAAACTTCAATTGCTCTGATTCTTTGACTCATTTTCTCTCTCACCCACTTGAAGGTATTCAACATGGGCTTACTAGATTGTTCTGTTTTCTGAGTAATAATTGTTTAGTCAAGAGCATTTATTCATATATTCGTACATCATGCTTTAATATATGTACTTTCTGCTTAGTATGCCAATTTCTTAACCTTTGTTAAAGGCCATGCTAGAATGGTGTTTGATGTCTTTCCTGCTCAGATTTTGAGCATTTTCCATATTTTGTTTTCCAAAAAAATCATGAACTTTACAGGTTTTATTTTTATTTTGTGGGGTTTTTTTTTTTTTGTATTCGAGAACTCTTGACACTCTCTCTTACCATAAAGGGTCAACTTTGAATTTGGAAATTATGATCTATATCAAAATATGGCACATGAAACTTTACTGTTTTAATTATGGGATGCTATCAAGTTGATATAACTTAAACAAAGTTGTAATCTGTCGGATTTAATGCAGATTGGTGCCCTGTTTGACCTTAAGATAGTTAAAACTAGTATTTTTAGCTGAAAATTAACAGTTCATTCTTTTCTTGATGACTCAGGTGAGATCAAGTCAGAAGATGACCACATGTACAACAAAGAAATTCAGTCAATGATGGACGGTGGTGGTGGCTGCGGCGTCGGTGGAGATGGAGAAGACTACGGTGGTGAAGAAACCGGGCAATATGGTGATAAAAAGAGAAGATTAAGCAACCATCAAGTGAAATCATTGGAGAAAATCTTTGAAGTCGATAACAAACTCGACCCGGATAGGAAAGTGAAAGTTGCCCAAGAGTTGGGGCTGCAGCCGCGGCAGGTGGCGATTTGGTTCCAGAACCGCCGCGCACGATGGAAGACGAAACAGTTGGAAAGAGATTACAATCTTCTCAAGTCTAATTATGATCTTCTTAAGCATAATTACCATAAGCTTGAGCAAGAGAAAGAATCTTTAGCTAAAGAAGTAAGTAAATAAAATCTATATTTACAAATAATAAAGCTAATTTTTAAAGAAAAAATAATATTTTCATATATGATAATCAAGGTTATGATTGCAGTTGTCAGAGCTAAAATCAAAACTTCAGGAGGAATCAACAGAAAACAATGAGGAATTTGAGTACAGAGAAAATGGTATGTTCTTGGGATCTGATCCAACCAACACAAACCATGAAATATACAAAAGCTTAAGTTATGAAAAGACTCAAAAATTGCTGGAATTAAAAGATGGACACTCAGACAGTGATTCAAGTGGGGTTCTAAACGATGAAAACATGAATATTAGCAACGGTAATGGAAACGGAAGTCCGTCCCTAAATATGACAAGCTTTGGTCTCTCTTCACTTTGTTCGTCGTCTGCTACGACAGAGCTTGTAGATCCCTACTTAGCTAGTAATGCCGAGGACGAATCTTGCAATATTTTTTTGGTTGATCAAGCGCCTAACCTTTGTTGGTACTTTCGGGATCATATAAACTAATGGCTTTTATAATTCTTAGTTGAAGTACCACGATGCTTTATGAAATCGAATAATTATGTAATATTTTCAAAAATTTATGAAATATATTAAAAATAGTTGAAAATACATATGCTTACAAACCCCTACCCTTCCTAAGTTGTAAACCATATCCAAATATGTTGTGTTTTAACATTTTTAACTATAAGGACAAAACAGGATCTCTTATTTGAGTTTGCATTTGATTGTTTAGAAATGAAGTAGCACACCTATATGTAATTCAAAAGGTTATGTGATTGAAAATTGTAGTCGGATGTTAATATCCAAATCAACTAAATTCGATGAGGAGCTGATCCAAAAGCTGGAAACGGGCCAGAAAACACCCAAATTTTAAAGAAGCGGAGTTAATTACTGTTTTCGTCCCTGTGGTTTGTCAAAAATCACAATTTCAGTCCATTAGTTTAAAAATTGCGATTTCAGTCCCTGTGGTTTCACTTTCGTAACCATTTCAGTCCACCTCGTAACCAATTCAGTCCCTGTACTTACAGAATAAATGGATTGAAATGGTTACGAAAGTGAAACCACAGGGACTGGAATGGTTACGAAAGTAAAACCACAGGGACTGAAATCACACTTTTTAAAATAATGGACTGAAATAGTGATTTTTGACAAACCACAGGGACGAAAACAGTAATTAACTCTTTCCATTTATAGCCCAAAACGAGAGTTTTTTATTGAATCAATTTACGTGTCTAATTAAGTATCTGATTTCAGTATTTTCTTTTTAATTTGTAATTTCGAAGAAAGAGGCACCGGTTAATTTTCTTACAGACCCGTCGGAGGGGAGATCCACCCTACGCCCAGCTGACGTGCTAGTTTTTGGTTGGGAGGGCGGGAAACATGCTTGTGTCGATCTCACAGGTGTATCCCCACTAGCCGGGTTCCGGGAAAATGGGTTTGTGGCGGGGCAAGCGGTACTGAAAGCAGAGTCAAAGAAGGTGGAAAAGTACGCGAAAGCTTGTGAGGATAATCAGCATGCCTTTGTCCCCCTGGCGTTTGACACGTTCGGCTCCTTGGCGCCGGAGGCAGTTCGGTTCTTGTCTAGAGTTCAGCGTGTGGTCCATAGCAACTTTTCGACCCCTCAGGGGCGTGGCTTTGTTTTTAGTAGATTATGGTTTTCTATTCAGAAAGGGATGGCGGCGCAGTTTGTTGCTCGTCTACCTGCTATTCTTATGTAATTTGCCCTGATGATTGGAATGAAATAAAAATGTTGTGTATATGAAAAAAAAAAAAAAAAAAAACATTTCGAAAATTTTACAAAATTGCTAAATTTGGAACATCTTTGAGAGAATTTCTTTGTTCATCTTTTCTTTCTTCTGCTATACGTCAGAATTTGATTAGTGCATTTTGTTGAAAATTATTATGATGCTCGAGAATACGGAACGCCGTTGAATCAATAGTACAGTGGGTTTTGAAGTCGAAGAAGAAAAGCAATTAAATTTCCACCTTAGAGTACACACATCTTCATGACGTTAACTTACAAACCAAAAAGAAAAGCCATTAAATACCTCAAGGTACTTGAAACAACTGCAATAAAACAATGTTAAAGCCACATGTACAAACCAACGCTGCTGAAACATGATACAAGTGATAGTATATATAAATGTAACAAATATTTATATTATATTATATCATAATACATATGATACATAAAAACGTAATCTTACATAATTTTAGCGACCATAACACCATAACTTTTTCATACGTTAATATTTTTTTAATTAATTACACCAAAAAAATAAACAATTAATTTTCTTTATTTGTATATGGTATTGCTTTAGGTTTTTTATATTTTTTAAAATAAATTAACATATTACGTAATCATTGGTGTCTGTATTCCCCTCGCATCGCGTGGGCACCCCTCTACAAAACATAAGATATCGTGAGAACAGATAAATAATGAATAATTCACTTTTCAATATTAGATTTTTCAAATACAATGTTTATTAGTTACTCATGTATATGCTATATTACCTACACATGTGTAGGTAAACGGATAAAAATTTGAAAACATACAAAGAAATTAGTGTGATGATTTTGGTTTCAATACGAGTCAGTTTTGATATTTTGATTTTGTTGAAAACGCTATACTGAGTACAAATGTTGTATTGCCACTATACCGAATGAACAATATTGGTAGTGGTACTGGTATTAATTTTTATGGTTTTCAATCAATGTAAACATGTGTTGATATTCTTTTGGATATATCATAATTTATAAAATTAAGCACAATACCATTGTAAATAAACTTTGTTATTTTGTAATACATATTTGTTTCCCATTACTTATGGTATCAAATGATACTCGGCTCAAAACCATACACTATATAACATTTTTTTATTTTTTTATTTGATAATAGAGTAATCTACTAGTTTATTAATTTTCTAGATTTGTACTTCTCTATTTCTTGATTAATAAAACTATAAAAGTTTAAATAATAAGATAGATATTTGGCACACATTGGTTCCTTAAATCGACACCATCAATACGAGTCGTATAGGACAAACAACAATTCCCAAGATCAGTCAAAGGCTGACATGGTTGTCACGTGCAAACCTTACCACGGTAGGATAGGCCTAGATGACACGTATTATGTACGAGGTAGTCCTATCACTTAACAGTGACAGAAAGTGATGGATGTGATATTACGTAAGCCTTATACGCATCGTATAGGCCTATACGACCCGTATTGGACTCTGAAAATGAATTAAACTTTCTCCCTATATAAACGACGAAGGAGACGATTTTCATTGTTTCTTCTTCTCTTCTTTCTTTCTTTCTTTCTTTCGACAAAAAATCCACCATGTCTTGGTTCAACCTCAATTACGTTTTTGGAAAGTCATCCGGCAACAACATGAGCACCTTTATTTCGGAAAGCAATGTGGCATAGTATTTTTTTAACTTTTTGTGAGGACCGTTTCGGTGCTCCGAATGCTCCGACCGGCTAATAGATCTTCATATCTCGTGCGGAATCCGAGTATAAAGTAAAAAAATACACAAAGACACCGTTTGTCATGTAACATTTCGTATTCCTGTACTTTCCATTTATAGCAAGCCTTGTTGTACTTTCCAGTTTTGGAAGCTTTCTATTTCCGGAAACTTGTAATCGTATCGTACTTTCGTTTCAATTGTAATCCGAGACACCGATCATAATGGAAACCTTGTTTATACACTTAATATGTTCAATTTATACTTATCATACTCGAAAACGCATATTGGAAACCCTAATTCAAAACTATGTCACAATGCGCGTAAACAACCGATTTAAACGTGTTTACACGCAATACATGTCGAATACCGACAATTAACGATTCCAATACTTAATTTACACTAATTTATATTTATAAACACTTTTGATATGCTATGGATACTTGCAAACATGATTTATTAGTCAAAATGTGCTCATACTTGCATTTTGTGCTTTAACCGACAACTTTGTGTACAACCGGCATTCTCGATACTTGTTAATACATGAATACGCATACCCGGACATACTTCACATCAATTTTATGTTTATGATACTTTCATACTTGTTACACGCTTAAAACTACACGAAAAGCACTTAAAAAAAAGAACATCCAAAAAACCTGACTTTGAGCCCTGATTGCATATTTATCAAACTTGAGGGACCTTTTGTGACAAAAATCCAAACTCCCCCCTAAACCCACGAATTCTAATCTGTATTTTAGGCTCCAAACTTCACCCTAAAATTATAATTTTGAATTTTGGTATTATTACTCCAACCCCCACCTCCATTCTCCACCAATAGCCTTCTAACTACCATTAAACACCCTCCCAACCACCTAGCACTATAAATACAAGTCCTACACTTCTTCTAAAACTTTGTTCATCATGTAATCTCTCCAAAAACACCAAGAATCTGCTGGGAATTGAAGATTTGGATAGAATCATTCAAGTCCAAAAGTGAGCAAAACTCACCTTTCTTCTTCACTTTCTTCTTGTTTTTCTTGTTCTTAACCACTTGGACTCCACTAAGGATCAATGCCCTACTATTGTATGATGTTAAACATCTGGGAATGATCTGATTTTGAGGTCCAAAGTTGGTCATTTTTTTCTGTTTTTAAAAGATATCAAAATGTTCTTTAAGTTTTCTTCATGTTCTCCATGTTTTCTTCAAGTTTTCTTATGTTCTTGTTGTGTCCAACTTATGTACAACCAAAACCCTAACTAATGAGTGAATTTACTGATTTAAATCAGTAAGTTAATTGGTTTATATACTCCCAAACTTTCTGTTTGTGGAGACCTTAAGCTCACTAGATGAGTTCTCAACTAAAACACACCTTAAACACACTAATCTTAACCTTGTTCATGACCAACCAAGTTGTAATGACTTGTGCTTTGGTGAACACTCATACTCATGACCAACCGACCTTTGGGTTGTGTTTCAGTGAACTTATATCGAGGTTTAATTGGATGCATATCCTCCTCCTCGTTGCTTGACAAACTCTATGACCCCTCTTGGGGAATGCATGACTAAATAGCTTAATGAACCTTTACGTTTATGTTATTACTTCAAGTCTTGTATGCCCTAAACTAACCCGCCTTTGTTTCCCGTTATAGGGTGACCTAGGCTCCCGGCTCAACCCTCCTTAAACTCAAGACTTACGGAACGCTAAAACGCAAACCGTGAGTATTAATGCCCCTTTTTGATTTCCCACTTTTGGGGTTCAACTTATGAACTTATTAACAAACACATTCTCACATAAAACACTTTATGCTTGAAAACGAATCCTTTATACATGCTAAACTTATGCGAGGAATACATGCATGCTAGATTATTATATGATACTTGACATTTACTTAGCTAGACCCCCTTAACATGTATAGCGCTATCGGATATGCACACCGCCCTTAGCGACGGGTCATTGTTAAGCTATGTTTATTCTTGATGTAAAAACGGTCCTATTCATAGTTATGAATGCGGGATGCTTGTATGCTTGTGTGATACTCGGGTTTGACAATGTAGGATTACGTGCTAGTGATGCCATGATATGCCTTATATATATGTTTTCACATGTGGATTTCGTTAAACTTGTTTGTATACGTATGCTATCACATAAACCATGAATGCTCGCCAATAATTTTGTATTGAGTTGTATTTTATCATAATGTTGCAGGTTGATGATTATCGAAGAGACGTAATCTAGTAGGATGGCTAGATACTCGCTTAAATTTAGTTATGATAGTTTGTTATGTCATATTCGTAGACTTTGTCATTTTCAAACATGTTGTATTCCATTTCCAATCTTTGTATCAAACCATTATCAATGAATTGAAATTTAATTACTTGAATACTTGTTGTATATTATTTATTTCAAACTTGTGGTATTTCTAGTTCAAGCAATGTAAAATAAATTATTAAATACTTGTCACCAATATTGTTATGAAATCTCTTGCAATCATGTTTTCGTCTCACTCCGATGTTTCCGCCATCGGTTGGGGTGTGACAGATTGGTATCAGAGCCATAACTATAGGGAATTAGGTAGAATTGCAATGATTCGACCTAGTCTATAGTTTCAGTACCCATACTTGACCATTCTTGTTTCATGCTTAAAATACTCAAATTCTTCCTACTTTGCTTCTTTCTATTTCTTTCATCATAATTATACAATTTGTTCATCCTAAGACATTATATGCAAATTACACATTAAGGACTTGAAGACACTCATATTCAACAATCGAAATAACTCATCAAAATAGGGGTGATTCCCGCCTTTGGTGACGAATTTCAATCCACCTGACATAACACTTTGCCCGAAATTTCACAATCAAGTTAGGAGTGATATCCATATCTTGATGGGAATTTCCATTTCTTATTCTAGTGGACCCTTATTGACGACTCGAGATTATATCTTGTTTCATTCAATATTGTCACACCCCAAACCGATGGCGGAATCATCGGGGCGCGACACTGAGCGAAACAGATTGTCCAAGAGCTTCCATAACAACTATAATTACCAAATATTTAATCATTACGTCCCATACCGTAACATATAAAGTAACACAGTTATTGCAGACAAATTGTTCTCAAAGACAGATAAAAACTGTTCCGACAACTCATAAATTATTTAATTCGTTTCTAGACTCTCCTAGCTCGATTCCATGACACCCAGCAATTAAAGCAAGCATTCTAAACACCTGTCACATACGTTAAAATAAAAGTCAATACACATAGTGTAAAGGTGAGCATACAAGTTTAATAGTATAATAGTAGCGAAAAACGGTTTACGCATAACCAGCATGTAACATATTGAAAGGTGAAGCTAGCAAGTTATCGACAATGACATATGCACATACATGACTGCGAGTTGTAGAATGCGCAACACATATCACCACTGTGATACATGAAGAAATACCCTTAACAACCCTTGTCCACAAAAGGTGCTGAGTCCAAACTATAGTACTATCGTTGCTAAGGTGTCAGGAAACAATCACTGTGTAAACATAACATACAAGCATTCATCGAATAACACGTATAAAATGCAGAGGCGGTTAGCGTATAAAAGTGTTTGCGTTGTGTGATCGAGGTGATTTGATATAGGTAACGTATGTAACACCTAAAAGTGCGTTAAGCAAAAAGGGATCGAGTATACTCACTGAGCGTGTTTAGTAAATAAACACAATCTTGGATTGAAGGGAGCGCTTGAGAGTTAGCCTGATCAGAGAACGATAGTGTAAGTGTTGAACGATGCGTTAAATAGCGTGGAGTGAGATGGGGACGGATAGTGATCCGATCGGATGACCGTCCGGATGGATGACCATTCGGTCGGATGGTCACTCGTTTGGGAAAGATGTGTTTGTGTATGATGCGAACTTTGAAGTTTTCGTTGTAGCATTTTGTAAAATAAGAAGTGTTCCTACCTATCTGGTCATCCGGTCGGATGGTCATCCGGTCGGATGGTCATCCGGACGGATGACCGTACGGTCAGATGGCCCTTCGTTGGAAACTGATCTTCTTCGAAGTGTTGTGAAAATTGTTAAGTTTTGAAATCACCAGTCACCTGATCGGATAGTCATTTGATCGCATGGTGGTCCGATCGGATGACTATCCGTCCGAGCAACCTGTTTCATTTAAAAACTTATAAAATTTATTAAGTTGTAAAGTTTTGTGATTAAACCGAGACGGTATGACAACGTGTCAAACAACGGAAACCCCATCAGGTCCAACTCATCCGGTCAGACGGGAATCACCCTGTTCGATCCGAACCAGCTGTTCATGACGGTGTTTCATGTTCAACCCGTGAATCGGTTGTCTCTCCGATAGTAATCCGTTCTCAGCTCGGTTCTCTACCAAAGAATGGGTAGAACACCCGAATGAGTCCAGATTCTACGGTTTTGAGTGAAAAGTGAAGAACATTTGAGGAAAAGTTTGAAACACTCTGATTATGTTTAGATTTAGGTGAAATCAGTGTTTAAACATTGTAGAAATCCTTTAGATCTGAGTTGTTCTTGGTGAGATGATGTCACGCTTCAATGTTCATAAGAACTCCGTGATGACATTACCCTTGAACACCCTAAATCAACAGATTTCATGGTGAAATGGTGAGGTTTGATGGTGAAATTGATGGGAAAGTGTGTGTAGATCAAGGAAGTACAAGATTTGAGATGAAAACTTACAAGAATCGCGAGAAATCGAGTGAAAATAGGCCAAGAGCGTGCTGGTCGAACGAGAGCTGTCACATCACATGAATAGTGATGTGATAGGTGATATTTATAGGTGGTGAGGAAGAAAGGCGGTGCAAGTGTGACAGATCGGAGGGCCTTCCGATCGGATAGCCATCTGATCGGATGGTCATCCGGACGGATGGCCACCCGAACGGATGACCATTCGATCGAATGGTCCTTCGATCGGATGGCTTGAGTGGGTTGGTTTCCGACTTTTCATTTCGTGCGTTGATCGTTGCGTTGTGTTGCGAGTAAGCGATGCGATAGTATTAAACAATAGTTATACAAATAACATAATTCCTACTAATCACAAAAGTAAACTTTATCTCTCGAGTTCGCGATGAGATTGCGTTGTGATAGAGTTGCGATTGCATTTTCGAATAACACCTTTAAACATAAATAAACATGCACAAGTAACACATAATAGCACACGCACGTAATACAATATCCATAACTGCGATTCGAGTTGCGATGTGATAGCAATGTGATAGTGTTAAGTAGATTAGCATTTAATTGCGTTTATTGCATCTACTCCACATAATACAACTAAAATAGCATAAACTAGAGTATCGATTATCGAGTCGAGGAGTACAAGTAGTAATTAAGCAAGGAATGACAGATCTGATTAGCAACCTTTTCTTCCTTTGACTTTGACTTTGACTTGTACTTTGACTTCAAACAGTCGGGTTGTTACAGAAATTGTCAAGCTAAGATTGATATCCACACCTTGATGACTGGTTCCATTCTTCGATTTTCAATCTCGTCAAAGTTTCGTATTTTCGATCAAATTAGGGACATGTATTAACCGGAAGGGTAAAATACCGTTAATCGCCTGTCGACGAGAGTATTTTACCTATTAGGCCAAAGCATGTCTCCCTAATTCGAAAGGACTTACGAGTCACTTTGGAATAGTCGGAGTTTCTAAACCCGAAACGTTCCAATATTTTATCAAACCTCTCTTTTATGCTACCTCAATTCCTATGTGATTTAATACTTGTTATCTTGTTCATTTCAAAACTAATGTTATACTAGATCGATTTTTCATTCAACCATCCAATACATACATATTAATAGTTATACTTGATTCGGGATTACTGGGACATTCTTATGTGATAAACTTTTCATTAACTTTGATAAAAGCCACAACTTAACATGTATGGTGCTTGTTAGCGCTATAGGAGTAGCGCCCACCCGTATTCTTGAGGTCATGTTAAGACATTTTGCGGTACACGATGGGTTGACAATTAGTCATTAACTTTGATTAGGCCACAACTTAACATGTATAGTGCTTGTGTAGTGCTATAGGAGTAGCGCCCACCCGTATTCTTGAGGTCATGTTAAGACATTTTGCGGTACACGATGGATTGACATGTTTATTCACATGCCAGTAATGCGTTAATCTTGTTAAACTAAGTATGTCTTGTGGATTGTTCAAATATTTTACTCATACTCATACTCTAACTTATACATTCGCACTACTTGGTGGTCATACTTGGAAATCATTCACATACTTTGACACAATCATGCTTACATGCTTAAATCTTTATACGTTATCACACGCACACATTCATACTCATAATACGATAATGTACCCTGACCCGTACACTACTGGTACGAACTATGCGGATCATGCACAAACCAAAATAATCACGGATGCATACGGTGTTATATTGGTAGGCGCATGAAAACCATAGTAGGTTCTACTGTGTATCATAACACGGAACGTAACATGACATCGAATATCGAAACAGACGTAATATGGTATGAACATGGTGGATACGCCGCTGGTACTTCCTATATATAAGTGTTCCAACCATATTACCAAACTTTCGTAAAAACGTGCCATGAGAAATTCGGAGATTCCCCTATTATATTGAATACACACGTTGATCACTCACGATCTATTCCTCGCATTCTACCCAAACATACTTTGAAATGCCATTTTTCCAAAAGTCTTCCTCTTAAATATATTTCAGGACGAAATTTCCTAAAGTAGGGGAGACTGTAACATTTCGTATTCCTGTACTTTCCATTTAAAGCAAGCTTTGTTGTACTTTCCAGTTTTGGAAGCTTTCTATTTCCGGAAACTTGTAATCGTATCGTACTTTCGGTTCAATTGTAATCCAAGACACCGATCATAATGGAAACCTTGTTTATACACTTAATATGTTCAATTTATACTTATCATACTCGAAAACGCATATTGGAAACCCTAATTCAAAACTATGTCGTAATGCGCGTAAACAACCGATTTAAACGCGATTACGCGCAATACATGTCGAATACCGACAATTAATGATTCCAATACTTAATTTACACTAATTTATATTTTTAAACACTTTTGATATGCTATGGATACTTGCAAACATGATTTATTAGTCAAAACGTGCTCATACTTGCATTTTGTGCTTTAACCGACAACTTTGTGTACAACCGGCATTCTCGATACTTGTTAATACATGAATACGCATACCCGGACATACTTCACATCAATTTTATGTTTATGATACTTTCATACTTCTTACACGCTTAAAACTACATGAAAAGCACTTAAAGAAAAGAACATCCAAAAAACCTGACTTTGAGCCCTGATTGCATATTTATCAAACTTGAGGGACCTTTTGTGACAAAAATCCAAACTCCCCCCTAAACCCACGAATTGTAATCTGTATTTTAGGCTCCAAACTTCACCCTAAAATTATAATTTTGAATTTTGGTATTATTACTCCAACCCCCACCTCCATTCTCCACCAATAGCCTTCTAACTACCATTAAACACCCTCCCAACCACCTAGCACTATAAATACAAGTCCTACACTTCTTCTAAAACTTTGTTCATCATCTAATCTCTCCAAAAACACCAAGAATCTACTGGGAATTGAAGATTTGGATAGAATTATTCAAGTCCAAAAGTGAGCAAAACTCACCTTTCTTCTTCACTTTCTTCTTGTTTTTCTTGTTCTTAACCACTTGGACTCCACTAAGTATCAATGCCCTACTATTGTATGATGTTAAAATCTGGGAATGATCTGATTTTGAGGTCCAAAGTTGGTCATTTTTTTCTGTTTTTTAAAAGATTTCAAAATGTTCTTTAAGTTTTCTTCATGTTCTCCATGTTTTCTTCAAGTTTTCTTATGTTCTTGTTGTGTCCAACTTATGTACAACAAAAACCCTAACTAATGGGTGAATTTAATGATTTAAATCAGTAAGTTAATTGGTTTATATACTCCCAAACTTTCTGTTTGTGGAGACCTTAAGCTCACTAGATGAGTTCTCAACTAAAACACACCTTAAACACACTAATCTTAACCTTGTTCATGACCAACCAAGTTGTAATGACTTGTGCTTTGGTGAACACTCATACTCATGACCCACCGACCTTCGGGTTGTGTTTCGGTGAACTTATATCAAGGTTTAAATGGATGCATATCATCCTCCTTGTTGCTTGACAAACTCTATGACCCCTCTTAGGGAATGCATGACTAAATAACTTAATGAACCTTTACGTTTATGTTATTACTTCAAGTCTTGTAAGCCCTAAACTAACCCGCCTTTGTTTCCTGTTATAGGGTGACCTCGGCTCTCGGCTCAACCTCCTTAAACTCAAGACTTACGGAACGCTAAAACGCAAACCGTGAATATTCATCCCCCTTTTTGATTTCCCACTTTTAGGGTGCAACTTATGAACTTATTAACAAACACATTCTCATGTAAAACACTTTATGCTTGAAAATGAATCCTTTATACATGCTAAACTTATGCTAGGAATACATGCATGCTAGATTATTGTATGATACTTGACATTTACCTAGCTAGACCCCCTTAACATGTATAGCGCTATAGGATATGCACACCGCCCGTAGCGACGGGTCATTGTTAAGCTATATTTATTCTTGATGTAAAAACGGTCGTATTCATAGTTATGAATGCGGGATGCTTGTATGCATGTGCGATACTTGGGTTTGACAATGTAGGATTACATGCTAGTGATGCCATGATATGCCTTATATATATGTTTTCACATGTGGATTTCTTAAACTTGTTTGTATACGTATGCTATCACATAAACCATGAATGTTCGCCAATACTTTTGTATTGAATTGTATTTTAACATAATGTTGCAGGTTGATGATTATCAAAGAGACGTAATCTAGTATGATGGCTAGATACTCGCTTAAATTTAGTTATGATAGTTTGTTATGTCACATTCGTACACTTTGTCATTTTCAAACATGTTGTATTCCGTTTCCAAGCTTTGTATTAAACCATTATCAATGAAATGAAATTTAATTACTTGAATACTTGTTGTATATTATTTATTTCAAACTTTTGGTATTTCTAGTTCAAGCAATGTAAAATAAATTATTAAATACTTGTCACCACTATTGTTATGAAGTCTCTTGCAATCATGTTTTCGTCTTACTCCGATGTTTCCGCCATCGGTTGGGTGTGACATGTCATACCCCAACCGATGGCGGAATCATCGGGGCGCAGCACTAAGCGAATCAGATTGCTCAAGAGAATCCATAACGACTAATTTGGTGACAATATTTATCAAGTTCATTATCCCATACTAAAAAACAAACATTACACATAAGTCATAACAGATTTCATGTCTCTTAAACAATACAATCCGACAGCTTAGATTTTAGGTGGGTTTCTAAAGTAGCCTAATCTTGATTCGAGCTAACCTGCGATTAACCTGCAACATACGTTGAAATAATGTCAATACAAAAATGTATTGGCGAGTATACAGGTTTGATGTAGTAATAAAATAGATAAAAGCGTTGTGAATTTCCACGTACATAAACGAGATACAACACAACATATATACTAACTAGACAAACACTCAAGCTAAGTCCCGAGATGTCTGCAAAGGAGAGGTGTGAAGTTCCTTAACTAGACCCCGTCGGGTGCTAGTCGAACTATAGTACCATACTAGCTAAGGTGGAACATCAACGAGTAAATGTCCTAGTCATCACGTGTAAATATGTATATTAGTCATTCGCGTGCGATAATCAGTTTAAGCATGTAGTGTGTTTTGATAACTGTGTTTATGTATGAACGTATGTTACACCCCAAAAGGTGCGTTTTAAAGCGAAAAGGGTCAAGTATACTCACAGTGCGTGCTTAATAACTAAACACGGTCTGGAATGGAGTGGAGAGAGCCTGCGTACGGGGACAGAATGCGTAAGTATTCCAAAGTGCTAAAACGGTCGAAATCGAAGTGTTGGGTGGGAAACAGAGGCTTCGTACGAAGTTGTGCCTTCGTACAAAGGCATGCCTTCATAAGAAGGGAGTCTTCACACAAGTGATGCTTCCGTTGTCCAAAATCGAGTGTGCTTCGCGTCCGTCTTCGGAAAATCGAGTGTTCATCCCTCCAACCTTAAGCTACTGATTAAACTTAGAGTCGGAGAGGTCTTTGTTCGAGCCACAGATGAGAACTTGGGCTGGGTTGTGTGAAACCAGTGCCTTCGTACGAAGCCTTGGCTTCGCACATAACAGTCCAGTTTTCATAAGTGGCTGTTTCTTGCGTTCGGAGCTGTATTTTCGCCTGAATCGGATGTGTTTTCGAGTCCTATTCCAGACGTTTTCGACACCACCTCGTCCCACTATCCAGTGAACGAAATATGTGTCGGCTTGGTCCGTTTTTATGTAAAAATCGTGTTTAAAAGTGGTTTAAAAGGGTTTTCACTTAGACCTAACACTTGGTGAGTGCGAAATCTGTAGGTTTCTAACTTGGGAAGCCGAATAGATGTCACACTTTGTTAAAAATAGTCTCAATAATATACGAGGTCTAATAACATTCAACTCCACATGGCATTTTCTTCACGAGAGTTCGTTAGCATGGTAAAGCACTTATATATAGGAAGTACCAGTGGCGTATCCACCATGCTTTGACCACACTGTCTCCGTCCCGTGAATAGATGTCACACTTTGTCGACATGGTTAAGACGCTTATATATAGGAAGTACCAGCGGCGTATCCACCACGCTTAACCATGCTTTTTAACGTTATGGCACCATTAGAACTTAGTACGATCTCCATGCACTTACCAAAATAATTATGTGTGCACCCGTGATTAATTTGATCCTTGCATGTTTATCGTAACTTATTCAAAAGACGCATAGTCGGGGTAAAACATATTATATAGTGATATACTATATAGTGCTAGTATTAGAATTTGTGCGTGAACCTAGTCTAGGTGTGAGGACTCGAGAGAGAGAGAGAGAGCGGAAGAGAGGGAGAGAGCGAGGGAGAGAGAGAGGGGGAGAGAGAGAAAGAGTCGGCACCGCATATTGAGGCAACATCGAACAATAGAATAATTATAAAGTATAAGTACCAACGTCGAGAATCATACCATTAACAACATCGTTCTGTGCCTGGTCGGTGTTGATGTTGAAGACTCTTGCTTGTGTTGTGGTTGCTGTTGGAGCTTCTGCTACTGGTGTTGCATCTGCTGGTGCTACGGCTGCTGGGGCTGCATGTTGTGTCAGTGGTGCTGGGAGTGCCAGTATGCCTTGTTGTTGCGGCCCTGTGCGGCAGTGGTTGGTGAAGTGACCAAAGCAGTTGCAATTTGTGCAATAGCGACAGTTGGCTCCAGCCTGGTGGTGATAGATACATTTCTGACACAGGGGAAGAGTTCCAGTGTAGGCACATCTTGGGTGGACTGGAACTGCTCGGAGAGGTTTCGGGTTTAAAACTATTTGAGGTGGTGCTGTTGCTGAGTAATTAACACTCGAGCTTTTTCTCTTGCGGCTAGTCTTGGCGGTGTCTAGCTGCTGTGTGGCGTCATCGGATGATTCGGCGGTAGCTTGGTTAACTTTCTTGGTGGAATCCTTGGAGAAGAATCTAGCCAAGACTCGCTTGTCATTGATCTCTGCGGCCAAGCGATAGGCTTCTTCGATGGTAGCCGGTCTTGCAGCTTCGATAAAATCGCCCACACACTCAGGCATAGCACGGATGTACTTCTTGATGGCTTTTTCGGGATTGTCGACTTGGCTTGGGCAAATAATGCTACGCTATTTGAACCTTGTTGTGAGGCCGGTGTTGTCACCTTCAACTTGCTTGATTTCCCAAAACTCATTTTCTAGTTTCTGGACTTCGTGGGGAGGGCAGTACTCTTCCTTCATGAGCTCCTTCAGCTCATCCCAGAGTGTGTAGGCTTCGTCGTTCCCACATTTTTTACGCTCGACTGTCCACCAGTCGAGGGCTCTTGATTGAAATACTCCTGTAGTGAATGTGGTACTAAAATGCTCGGGGCACCCACTCTGACGAAAGGTAACCTCATGGCATTAAACCACTGAAACATCTGAGATACTCCTCCTTCGCCTGTGAAGACCATTGGGTCACAAGCTTTGAACTGTTTGTAAGAGAAAGTAGTCTTGGGCGCATTGGTCTTAGAGTCTTCTCATGTCTGAGAGTCATTGAGTGATTAAATATGTGTGACGATTTCAGGAATAACTGTTGGGATTGAACCCTACAAAGGAACAGTTGATTAAAGCCAAAACTGGATCAGATCAGTGGATTCACAATAAGCAGTTGTTTGCATCACTCTTTCCCCTTGAATGTGGCCTAACTTCTGATGTCCTCTAAGTACTGCCCATCTACAACAACTGCTGATCACCCAAAGACTGTTGAAGACTAAGCACTGATGCTCAATCTGCTGCTATGGTTCAAGTACTGCTGAAGACACAAAGCACTGCTGGGGCTGAAGCAGTGGAATGAAGAAGCAGTAGTTTACTTTGTATTTTGTATTTAACTTGTAATCATTGTTTTGTAAGCAGTAGTTGTGATAGTCAGTGGTTAGAGGTTGTTAGGAGGTTAGATGTCACTTTCATGGTGATGTCAGCAAAGATGCCACAGTGGTTTGTTTTGTACTATAAATAGAACAGTACCTTGTACTGTTCTATTAACTCTCTTCATCACCAAGTCATTCTGTACGAACAATCACTGTGAGCTCAGGCTGAGGGGGAGACTTTGTGCATGCATGCATTAGTTTTGAGAATTGTAACCAAATATTATCATTCGATTCTATGTTAAACATGTTTGCTTAAAATTGTTCTCTCTTTGATTGTGTTGAAAGTTTATTCATCTATTTCCGCTGCAATTGTTTCTGATTCATCTTCATTTTAGTTAAACAAACACAATCATATCAAACTCAGATCCTAACAATTGGTATCAGAGCTTGGACAGTCAAACTTGATCTAACAATCATTTTGACGTAAAAGTTCAGCTCAAAATCGTTGATACTTTTAATTGTTCGTTTTTGTTGTAAAACAGAGTAAGTTATAATCACGTACAAAGTTGATTATTCAGTGCCTGAAAAACAACCAGAATGACGTCATAATCACAGGATGTCAATAACAACATTGGTTCACTCTTCAAACCACCTATGTTGAAGAGATCTGAATACAACATCTGGGAGCAAAGGATGGGTCACATCCTAGCTCAACAGAATACCGGATGTTGGAAGTTGGTTATCTTTGGACCACATGTTCCAATGGTGCCGAGTGCTGAGGATCTAAAGGTCATGGTCCTAAGAAAATTGAGAACTATACTGAACATGATTTTCAGAAAATTGAACTGGATGCCAAGGCATTTAGCATCGTTGCATCTGCACTACCAAATGAGATCTATGCTGGACTGTTACACTGTAACAGTGCCAAGGAATTGTGGGATGCACTTAAGGAACAGTTTGGGGGGACTGAAGAAGTAATTGAAAATAACAGGGAAATTTTAAATCAACAGTATGAAACCTTTTGTCACATTAAGGGTGAATCATTAACACAACAGTTTGAGCGCTTTAGTTGTCTCATAAGTGAACTTAAGCTTGTTAAAACTGAATTTCCTAAATCAACTGTAAACAGCAGGTTTTTAAGGTCACTTCCTGAAAAATGGGACACAATTGCTTTTGTAACCAGAAATTCTGTTGAGTTCAAAGATCTAACACTGACTCAACTTCATGGTAGACTCCTTACCTATGAAAGGGAGTTGAACCAGAAAAAGAAGTTACAAGAGTTAGGGAAGGTTGCTGATGACTATTCCTTTGGTAGCACAACACTTCTGGGTCAAGAGGAGTCTGGTAGTAGTAAGGATCAGAGTTATGATCATTATATTGACATAACTGCTGGTGGAGCTTTTAAAAACTCTGATTCTTACTCAAACAACTATGCTTTCACAGCTAGTAGTGAAACCAGATCTCTGATAACCTATCTTTTGAACTCAATGATCTGCAGCATTTTGATCCAACTGACTTAGAGGAAATGGACATTTTGCACCAACTTGCACTGCTGAGTGTTAGAACCAGCAAGTTTTATAAAAGGACAGGGAGAAAATTTCCCGGGTTACATGGGAACTTGAAAGTAGGGTTGGATAAGTCAAAGATAAAATGCTACAAGTGTAATATGCTAGGTCATTTTGCTAGAGAGTGCTGGAGTCAAACCAGTGGACCAATCATTACTCACCCTAGCTCAAACCCTAGACCACAAAATAACCAAAACACTGTGCATTATGCCCAATATACCCCTGCTGCTCATGTAAACACTGCTCACTATACACAACCTGCAACCCCTGTTCCTGTGAACTATGTTCAAACCACTGTTCCTCAGATACAGTATGTCCAAGCCCCAATTCCTCAGGTTCAAGTGCAACAAGCTGCACCTCAATAAGCTGCACCTCAAACAGCTGTTCAAACAGATCAGCAAAGCTTTTTCACACAAGGCTTTGTTGATTAGAGTAGTTTGCCTGAGGAAGTAGGAGATGAAAACTTTGCTCTTTATGCTAATGATGCTATTTCTAGTGATGAATTCTGTTTTGTAGCATTAGAGTCAATTCCTGAAGGGCTGGAAACTGAAGAAGGAACATCCAGTGCTGAAACAGTGGATGAAATTGCTGAAGCAGTGGTTAGTGCTGTTGCTAATGAAATACTGTTGGGAGAAAAGTTAGAACCCCTGTTGGAACCACTGTCTGACCCCTGGTCTGAAGAAGAAGAGAAGAAACAAGGTGAAAAAGAAGAGAAAATGCTAGTTGAAGAAGAACATGTCTGTGATTGTGCCATGATGGCTGTAACTAAGGTATCACCCCAGGTTCTTAAAAACCTTTGTTCAGACAAATGCATCATAGCATTTGCAAACATTAAGGAGGTGAATGAAAACCTTAGAGATAGATTATTAACTGGTGAAGTACAATTTGAAAAGTCTTTAAAAGAATTAAAAATCAAATTGTCTGAAAAAGAAAATGAAATTTGCAGCATCAAACAAGAGCATAGCATGACCAAGGTTCAACTCCAGACAATGATAGAAAAATATCAAGTCTGTAAAAAGGAGTTGGAAACCACCCAAATCACTTGTGAAAAATGGGTGGAATCATGTAAAGGTTATGAGATTATGCTTGAAAAACAGCTTGAAAGCAATGTAAAATTTGGCATAGGGTTTAGGAAAAATGACCAAGTTGAAAACACTGCTGCAAATCAAACTGGTTCTGTTGAGATCATACCCACCAACAAGAATGGCCAAGAAGTTAAAATAACTGATAAACTTGGTAACAAAATCACCCTGGAAAGATCTGTGGGGTCCTCAACATTTGAGGAAATTGAGAAATACCAATTCAAATCCACATGGTCTGATGAGTGTGACATTTTTGAAAATTTTAAACCCATGGACTTCACAACTGTGGATGGTGTCAAAGCTCCTAAGGCCAAGGTAATTCCTCTTAAGGACATCCCAACAGTGGTTCAAAACTCTGTTGCAAAGGAGTCTGAAAAGAAGAAAAGAAAAGAGAAGGTTAAAAACTTGTTTTGTGACTTTTATGAAAAGAAAAATCATTTGACCAAAGATTGTTTACACTTAAAAGCTTATGATCTTAACAAAACAACTACCATTGTGCCTTCAAAGAGCTGCGTCATCTGTGGTAAAACAAACCATTCTACTCAGCAGTGTGTGTACCTGAAATCCTTTGAGGTTAAAAAGGAAGAGTACATTTCAAAAACACCAATAAGTTCATCAAAACCACAAGTCAAGAAACAACAACTGTTTGTGCCAGTTCAAACAGCTGTTACAAAACAGCTGAACCAAACCTCTGTTAAAAGAGAAGTTCAGGTGACTGATGCACCCGCTGCTAACCAATACCAAAGAGGTAAAGGTCAACCACCATACCCAAGAGTATTTTTATGAGAAATGACCCCAGCAGTGGTTAGAGAAAAAATGTTTCAAAAACTGTCCAAAACCCTGAGCTAACCACTGTCCATCCACCTGAACTTAACACAGACACTGTTGAGACCCCATCCAAAGCCTTATTGGCTTTGGAGACCCTCCTGAACTAATTATTTACTTGATGTGCAGGGAGCTTCTGCATGTTTAGATAGTCTTTGGTATGTAGATAGTGGAGGCTCCAGGCACATGACTGGATGTAGAGCCCTACTCAAAGAATTCAAAACTCATGGAGGAGGTGATATATCTTTTGGGAATAATAGTAAAGGGAAGGTGATGGGTTCTGGTACAGTACATTCGGGAAATGTTAAGTTTGAAAATGTCAATCTGATAGACAATCTAAAATTCAACCTCCTTAGTGTCTCTCAAATGAGTGACAAAGGTGATGGTTCACTTTTACTAAGGAGTGTTGTAGGATTGTTGGACCAGAAATGGTTAAAAAAATTGAAGAAATAATAAAAAATGGAAAAACCCAACTTGTTGCTCAAAGGAGTGGCAATGTTTATGTAGTTGATTTGTCAAAAGAGAGCTCCAGGACTGACGCCTGTCTGTTCTCAGCTGCCTCTAACAAAGAGACAGAACTTTGGCACAGGAGATTGGGGCACACATATCTCAAGACAATCACTACTTTGTCAAAACAGGGACTTGTAAGAGGTCTTCCTCAAAAACTGTTCACCTGTCCTGAGCATTGTGTTTCCTGCTTAAAAGGAAAACAACATAAAAGCTCATTTAAGTCCATTGAAGAGTCCAAAACAACCAAGTGCTTGCAAATGCTTCACATGGATCTGTTTGGCCCAGTTAAAGTCATGAGTCTTAGAAAGAAAAGATATTGTTTGGTAATTGTAGATGACTTTTCTCGGTTTACATGGACTTATTTCTTACATTCCAACGATGAGACTGCAGGCATTCTGCAAGACTTTGTCAAACATGTTGAAAAACAGATTGACTTGCCAGTAAAAATCTTCAGGAGTGACAATGGCACAGAATTTAGAAATAGGGAGTTGGATGAGTTTTGTGTGTCAAAAGGAATTGTAAGGCAGTACAACATTCCAATAACACCAGAACAAAATGGGGTAGTTGAAAGAAAGAACAAAACTTTGATTGAGGCTGCCAGGACCATGCTTACTGATTCAGGTTTGCCATTAACTTTCTGGGCAGAAGCTGTAAACACTGCCTGCTATGTACAGAACAGAGTTTTGATAAACCCCAGGCATCAAAAGACTGCCTATGAAATTATGTATAAAATCAAACCACTGATCTCATATTTCAAAGTTTTTGGATGCCCATGTTTCATTTTAAACTTAAAAGATTCCATTTCAAAGTTTGCAAGCAAAATTGATTGTGGTTATCATTTGGGATACTCAACCACTGCTAAGGCCTACAAAGTGTTTAACACTAGGACTAAGACAGTGGAAGAGACTTTGAATGTAAAGTTCAATGAACTTTCGTCAATGAAAATCCCTGCAAATCCTGCAGAATTATTTGATCTTGATAATTTACCTTTGAAAATGTTTCTGTGAAGACTAACAGTGCAGGTCCATCTCAAAATCCTCCATCAGACTATGGATATGAAATCATCATTCCACAACAAAAGTCTGCATCAATTGGTAGAGTAGCAGATGTTCAAAACAGTTGTCAAAGCTCAACCACTGCTACCTCAACAGTTATTGACCAAAGTAGCCCTTTAACCCCTACTTCCACATCATCAAACACTGTTGATAAAAGTCCTCAAACAGTGGATAAAAGTCAACATGTTTCCACATCAATTCCACCTATTCCTTCACCTCCTTTTCAAGACCCTGTTGGATCATCAAAGTCACCAACAGTGGTTAGCTCAGATGATTCACATCTGCAGCCTTCACCATTAAATGTCAATGTTCTATACAAAGGAGATTTAATCTTCTTGAAGTCTTATCCACCTGGCCAAATCATTGGCAACATCAGTGAAAGGGTACTCACAAGAAGTCAATCCCAAAACATCTTTCTTTTTGCTGGCTTTCTATCACTCCATCAACCAGTCAAGTACCAAGAGGCACTAAAAGACAACAGTTGGGTAGAGGCCATACAGGAAGAACTCCAACAGTTTAAAAGACAACAAGTATGGGAGCTTGTACCACTGCCAGATGGTGTGAGTCCTATTGGCACAAAGTGGGTCTTCAAAAATAAAACTGATGAAAGGGGCATTGTTGTCAAGAATAAAGAAAGGCTAGTGGTTCAAGGGTTCAGACAGGAAGAGGGTGTCACACCCCCAAAATCCACACGCGGAGTATCACCGCTTGGAGGCGTGACTGACCAGGATCAAGCCACCAATCATATTGAACAAGCATGTAAGTAAACATAAAATCCAACACAATATAAATGGTGTCCAAAACAAAAGCATAGTTAAGTTGCAAGCGGAAGCATAATGTCAAAAACCAAAGCATAAGTTAGTAATGTTTAAGTTCATCACGAACACTCAATGTCCATGCTCCACAACGACTCTTCCCCATGCAAGCTCCTGCTAAACCTAGTGACCTGCAAAGCATGTAGTAATGAGTCAACAACAAAGTTGAGCGAGTTCACAGTTGGGTGTTGGTTTAAGTTATTCCAAAAACGTAGTTTCCTTTAACTGGCATTCTGGCCGTGGGGGTTACCCCATAGTTGAAAGCGTGTTTTGTTTAATCCCGTTTACTCTGGCAATCCAGCCGTGGGGGCTACCCCATGTTTATACTACTAGACTCGTTACCATATCGACCACTGACTTTAGTCATGTTTATGTGCCCTTAGCGTCAATGTCTATCATCATTGACGTGCCCAGATACATTAGTTCACGCCCGTCCTCTGCGGCACGGTGTGAGGCTTGTCAAACCTAAATAGCGCTATCTAACTAATGACCCGCTCGCCATTGGCCCGGTGATTAAGTCGATATAAAAAGGAGGGACTTCGTGATAGAGTTTTGGTCTAGTGAAATTTAAACTGTCCAAGAGGACGAGGAAATATATTCCTTAACCCGTACTGTCCTACCCAAGGAGGACGAGGAATCCATATTCCTTAACCCATTCCCAACCCCTGGGAATCCCATGCTTTGTAGAAAGTGTGAACTCACCTTAGGTTAGCTCGGCAGATAAGTAAAGGTCGATTGACCTCCTAGTGGTCAACCACGTCCTAACATGGTTACCATACAAGTCAGGTCTAGGTTCAAGTGAGGCACGTATGTTTACACAGATTTAACAAATCAAGAACACGTAACGATCATGGCATACATGGCATACACATAGAACACTTTAAAAGATAACTGTTTAGCATATAAAGTCCAAACATAACTCAGCCCAACATGTTGTGCGATCCACAGCATGTTGTGTGATCAAATCATAAGCCCGTCCCAATATAATTAAAGTCCCAAACCTTTATACACGGCCCAACAAACACACGTTGATCTTGTGCGGTCCGGATGTCTTGTGCGATCCGGACGACTTGTGCGATTCGGAACATCTTGTGCGACGGGGTTTTGGGCCATTCGGTCCAATAATATGTTAAGTCCAAACATTGTGTAAGGCCCAAGACTTGTGCGATCGAAACTGTCTTGTGCGATCCACAAATCTTGTGCGATCATGCATAACCTAGCAGTACTGTGTGCCTTGTTTTGTTGTCCCTAGCTTGTGCGATCAGATCAGAACTTGTATGATCTGATCTTGTGCGACCGACAAGCTTGTGCGATTAGTTTAAATATCCGAAACTTATGCTATTTAGTTACATCATTCAACAGTTTCCTTCTTTACACACAATCAATCAACAAAATTAACAGTTTTAGATCATGCAAATCATCGATCAACAAGCATATTCTAACCGATTTCTCATGAACCCTAATTATGAATAACACATGAACAATAATCATCACACCTAAACATGTTAACATGATTCTTGATCTCGAACCCTAGCATGCATACCAACATAACAATCCAACACATTATCCACATATACTCATCTAACAGCCGATTAACATGCAATCGATTCTAGATCATTATCAACATCATATGATTAACAACTCCATATTGATCTAAGATGCTATACATGTGAGTCGATTTACATATACTAAAACTCAACCACTTTCATCATAATAATCACAAGATATCACTAAATCATCATGTAATACAAATGGATCACAATATCATACAACCAATTCTACAAACACTAACCGGTTGAGAGAAAGATAGGATCGATCCAAGTAAGAAAGCTTCGAGAGATGAGGATGTTTGCTGTCGGCTTCAAGAGGAGAGGAGTAGGGTTTGCTAAACTTTGTGTGTTTTGGTGAGGTGTTGGATTTATACTAACACCCTAGGTGTTGTGCGAGTTGATGGAGTGGGCCGAACCCAGCTTTGGGCTGCCCTTGGTTCGGATACAAAGAGTGTAGCCCGAATGGGCTTGTGCGATCGGGTTGTGTTGTGTGTTTGGGCTCGTTTTAATGCTATCATATTATATACATACATTCGTTACACAATAAACACATATCAAACATAACATTTCATTAATCATCAAAGTTCACATAATCACATAGTGTTCAAACATGCTACTCTTAGCACAAAGATAGGTTCTGAAATACGAGTTGTCACATTATCCCCAAGTTGAAAGAAATTTCGTCCCGAAATTTAGCACGTACTCACTGAGGAAGCTAGTTAAGTTGCATGGTTTTTCCTGGTTTTCCTGGGGTGTCACATCCTTCCCCCGTTGGTTTGGAATTTCGTCCCGAAATTCCGCAGTAGCTTCAGCCTCAGTAGTGGTTGTACTGTTGTCGAACAATTGGGGATACTTGAGTTTCATTTGGTCTTCTCGTTCCCAGGTGAACTCTGGGCCACGACGGGAGTTCCAACGAACTCGAACAAGAGGTATTCTAGTGCGCTTGAGGACCTTAACGTCTCGGTCCGTGATTTCAACTAGTTCCTCGATGAATCGCAACTGATCGTCGATAGTGAGTTCCTTCAAAGGAACTATGAGGGTCTCATCTGACAGACACTTCTTCAGATTTGACACGTGAAATACGTTGTGAACTCCACTGAGTTCTGTTGGTAGGTTCAGTTTGTAGGCCACCTTGCCTATTTTCTCTATGATGTCGAATGGTCCAACGTATCGCGGGTTAAGTTTGCCTCGTTTGCCAAAACGAACCACACCCTTCCAGGGTGAAACTTTGAGTAGCACTCGATCCCCAACTTGGAACTCGAGTGGTTTCCTGCGCTTATTAGCGTATGCTTTCTGACGGTCGTGAGCTGCCGCCATGCGTTGTCGTATCTGAGCAATCCTTTCTGTTGTGTCTACTACAAGTTCTGGGCCCGTGATCTGACTATCACCCACCTCTGCCCAACAAAGAGGTGATCGGCATTTATGCCCATACAATGCCTCAAACGGAGCAGCTTGGATGCTGGTGTGGTAGCTGTTATTATACGAAAATTCCACTAGTGGCAGATGCTTTTCCCAGCCGTTGCCAAAGTCAATCACACATGCCCTAAGCATGTCTTCAAGGGTTTGGATGGTGCGTTCAGACTGCCCATCCGTTTGCGGATGATAAGCTGTACTCATATCTAAACGTGAGCTAAAGGACTTGTGCATTGCTTGCCACAGTTCAAAAGTAAAACGTGCATCACGATCAGAGATAATAGAGGTTGGTACCTCGTGCCTCGAAACCACTTCCTTCAGGTAAACATCTGCTAGAGTAGAGAACTTGTCTGTTTCTTTGATAGCCAAGAAGTGTGCAGACTTTGTGAGTCGATCCACGATCACCCAAATAGTATCATTTCCGCATTGAGATCTAGGCAGGCCAGTAACAAAATCCATGGAAATTTGCTCCCATTTCCATTGTGGTATCTCTGGTTGTTGGAGTAGGCCCGATGGTTTCTGATATTCAGTCTTGACTCTCGCACAAGTCAAACATTTGCTAACGTAAGTTGCTATGTGAGCTTTCATGCTAGGCCACCAATACGTAGTTCTGAGATCGTGGTACATCTTATCCGAACCAGGATGTACCGAGTAACGGGACTTATGCACTTCATCCATCACAAGCTCGCGTAAGTTTCCATAAAGTGGGACCCAAATGCGTCCTGTTACGTAGTAGGCACCATCTGCCTTTTGTTCTAACCGCTGTCTTGAGCCGCGTAGGGCTTCAGCCCTGACGTTTTCCGGTTTCAATGCTTCTACCTGAGCATCTCGTATATGAGCAGGAAGACTAGATTGGATAGTGAGTTGTAATGCTCGCACACGCTTAGGTGTAGTACCTTTTCGACTGAGGGCGTCGGCCACAACATCGGCTTTGCCCGAATGGTACTTGATTGCGCATTCGTAATCGTTCAAAAGCTCGACCCATCGACGTTGACGCATGTTTAACTCCTTCTGTTTGAAGATATGCTCGAGACTCCTGTGATCGGTGTAAATGGTGCACTTGGTACCGTACAGGTAATGTCTCCATATCTTGAGTGCGAAAACAATAGCTCCCAGCTCCAAATCGTGTGTAGTGTAATTCCTTTCGTGAACCTTAAGTTGACGTGATGCGTAAGCAATGACCTTGTCACGTTGCATCAGCACGCAACCAAGTCCCTGGATGGATGCGTCACAATAAACCACAAAATTGTCCGTGCCTCTGGCAATGAAAGAATAGGTGCGCTACAAAGTCTATCCTTTAAGTGCTGGAATGCTGATTCATGTGTAATACCCCAACAATAGACAACGCCTTTCTGAGTTAATGAGGTGATGGGCTGTGCAATCTTGGAGAAGTCCTTGATAAACCTTCTGTAGTATCCTGCCATGCCCAAGAATTGGCGGATTTCTGTTGGTGTACGGGGTGCAGGCCAATTCTTGATCGAGTCTACCTTGGATGGATCAACATGAATCCCATCCTTGTTCACTACGTGGCCTAGGATATGGACTTCGCGAAGCCAGAAGTCGCATTTCGAGAACTTTGCATAGAGTTGCTCTGTACGTAGAAGTTCCAAGATAAGTCGCAAATGCTACTCGTGTTCCTCCTGACTCTTGGAGTAGATCAGAATGTCGTCAATGAAGACAATAACAAACTTGTCCAGGTAAGGTTTGCACACTCTATTCATAAGGTCCATGAAGACCGCAGGTGCGTTTGTCAGACCAAAAGGCATAACCAAAAACTCGTTGTGTCCAAAACGAGTTCTAAATGCTGTTTTGGAGACGTCCTCATCTCGGACTCTCAGCTGGTGATATCCCGATCTCAAATCAATCTTTGAATAGAAGCTCGACCCTTGCAGCTGGTCGAATAGGTCATCAATACGTGGAAGAGGGTAGCGATTCTTCACGGTCACCTTGTTGAGTTCGCGATAATCTATGCACATACGAAAGGTACCGTCTTTCTTCTTCACAAACAAGACTGGAGCTCCCCAGGGCGAAGAGCTAGGACGAATAAAACCCTTATCCAAGAGTTCTTGTAGTTGCGCAGATAGTTTTTCCAATTCAGATGGAGCTAGACGATAAGGCGCTCGAGCTATGGGTGCTGCTCCAGGAGCTAGCTCGATCTGAAACTCGACTTGTCGATGAGGAGGCAGACCAGGTAATTCCTCAGGGAATACCTCAGGAAAGTCGCGTACGATCGGAAAATCTTCTATCTTCTTTTCTTTCTTCGAGGTGTCAGTAACGAGAGCCAAAATAGCAGTGTGGCCCTTTCGTAAACACTTCTGGGCCTTAAGGAAAGAGATGATGCTCTCAACAGCACCCCTCTTGTCGCCACGAATCATGAGAGGTTCATCACCTGAACGAGGAATACGGACAATCTTCTTGTTGCAAAGAATCTCTGCTCGGTGTTGGGATAACCAATCCATCCCAATGACAACGTTAAAACTACCCAGAACGATAGGAATGGGGTCGATAGAGAAGGTCTGATTAGCAAGAACAAGGTTACAACCCTTTACTACGTGTGTGGCCTCTAAACTCTTACCATTAGCTAGCTCTACATTGTGCTTGGTGTTCAAAAGTGTTGGGGTACGCTTAAGCATTTGACTAACTTTTAGAGACACATAACTGGTATCGGCACCCGAATCAAATAAAACTGTAACATAAAAGTCGTCCAGTAGGAACTTACCCGTCACAACGTTGGGATCATTCCTTGCTTCACCTTGGCCAATCACGAATACACGACCCCTGGCACCATTGCCATCGTTGTTGCCCCCATTGTTACCATTCCCCTGATTATTTTTGTTGTTCTGGTTCCGGTTTAGCTGTGGGCAGTCTCTCTTGAAGTGGCCTTCAGCTCCACACTGAAAGCACCCCCTATTGGTACCTTGCTGCTGCTGCTGCTGCTGGCGTTGATTTTGTGGGGCTTGTTGTTCCTGGCGATTCTGATTTGCGGGACGTAAACTTCTGCAATCCTTTGCAGCGTGGCCTGGCTTGTTGCACTGATGATAGTTACTCCTGGTGCATGGCCCGCTGTGGTGTAGGTTACAGCGATTGCATTTGGGGTGAATTCCCCTGTACCCTCCTTGACTTTAACTACCAGATGATTGCTGACTAGGGCTCTTGTAGTCGTCAGTCCTTCTCTGCTGAGACTGAGATTGAACAGAAGTTGAACCTTTGCTTGAAGCTCCATCCCATTTTCGCTTGTTGTCACTAGGAGCATCTGAAGTAGCTATATCACTAATACGCTTTGGTAACCTGTTCTGCTCCACCGCCTGATCAGTGAGACGATGAGCCAATTGAACAACTTGCTGGATGGTGGCGAGGTTAGCTGAAGTCACATGACTTTGAATCTCTGGTACTAAGCCTTTGAGGTACAGCTCAATGCGCTTGATGGGAGGATCCACCATAGTTGGACACAAGATGGCCAGCTCGTTCGATCTTTTTGTGTACGCTTCAATTTCTGACCCCGTCATCTTGAGGTTGAAGAACTCTACCTCCAGCTTGTGGATGTCATCACGATTGCAATACTCCTCTTTGATCAGTTCCTTGAAGTTGTTCCATGGGGTGGCATTAGCAGCAACCAACCCCAGCATTTGGACCTGAGCGTTCCACCACGTGAGCGCTACACCCTCGAGAGTACCAGTAGCATACTTCACCCTGCGAGCCTCAAGGCATTCACACATCTCGAAGACAGATTCGAGTTTTTCAAACCAGTGGAGGAGACCTACAGCTCCTTCGGTACCACTGAAGGTACTAGGTCGACAGTCCATAAAGGTCTTGAAAGTGCACACAGGAGGTTGTGCAGGTTGACCTCCTGCCTGAGCGGCTGCAAGTGCCTCAGCAACTTGTTGGTTAATCAGAGCCGTCAACTAGTCTTGAGTCATGTTAACGCGTCCAGCCATGATCTTCATATCAAGGGAAACATGAGTGGGAGGGGTTCGCGAAAGTGCGATGACAGAAGGGAGTAAGCACACACGTGTTTCCAAACAATAGTGGTTACATTTATCTAAACATAGCATAAGAAAAGTTCTATGTAATCTAGCAAGTAGGCAATGTAAACATAAATCATATCACCTAGAATGTCGAGCCTTCCACGTGGAGTGAAGCGTCGTTGTGGATCGTTGAGCACTGTACAGGTTATAGTCTGGTTTTAACAAAAACTTTTTCCCCTTATTAAAACCAAGTTCACTATAACCAATGGCTCTGATACCAATCTGTCACACCCCCAAAATCCACACGCGGAGTATCACCGCTTGGAGGCGTGACTGACCAGGATCAAGCCACCAATCATATTGAACAAGCATGTAAGTAAACATAAAATCCAACACAATATAATTGGTGTCCAAAACAGAAGCATAGTTAAGTTGCAAGCGGAAGCATAATGTCAAAAACCAAAGCATAAGTTAGTAATGTTTAAGTTCATCACGAACACTCAATGTCCATGCTCCACAACGACTCTTCCCCATGCAAGCTCCTGCTAAACCTAGTGACCTGCAAAGCATGTAGTAACGAGTCAACAACAAAGTTGAGCGAGTTCACAGTTGGGTGTTGGTTTAAGTTATTCCAAAAACGTAGTTTCCTTTAACTGGCATTCTGGCCGTGGGGGTTACCCCATAGTTGAAAGCGTGTTTTGTTTAATCCCGTTTACTCTGGCAATCCAGCCGTGGGGGCTACCCCATGTTTATACTACTAGACTCGTTACCATATCGACCACTGACTTTAGTCATGTTTATGTGCCCTTAGCGTTAATGTCTATCATCATTGACGTGCCCAGATCCATTAGTTCACGCCCGTCCTCTGCGGCACGGTGTGAGGCTTGTCAGACCTAAATAGCGCTATCTAACTAATGACCCGCTCGCCATTGGCCCGACGATTAAGTCGATATAAAAAGGAGGGACTTCGTGATAGAGTTTTGGTCTAGTGAAATTTAAACTGTCCAAGAGGACGAGGAAATATATTCCTTAACCCGTACTGTCCTACCCAAGGAGGACGAGGAATCCATATTCTTTAACCCATTCCCAACCCCTGGGAATCCCATGCTTTGTAGAAAGTGTGAACTCACCTTAGGTTAGCTCGGCAGATAAGTAAAGGTCGATTGAGCTCCTAGTGGTCAACCACGTCCTAACATGGTTACCATACAAGTCAGGTCTAGGTTCAAGTGAGGCACGTATGTTTACACAGATTTAACAAATCAAGAACACGTAATGATCATGGCATACATGGCATACACATAGAACACTTTAAAAGATAACTGTTTAGCATATAAAGTCCAAACATAACTCGGCCCAACATGTTGTGCGATCAGCACAACCTTGTGCGATCCACAGCATGTTGTGCGATCAAATCATAAGCCCGGCCCAATATAATTAAAGTCCCAAACCTTTATACACGGCCCAACAAATACACGTTGATCTTGTGCGGTCCGGATGTCTTGTGCGATCCGGACGACTTGTGCGATTCGGAACATCTTGTGCGACGGGGTTTTGGGCCATTCGGTCCAATAATATGTTAAGTCCAAACATTGTGTAAGGCCCAAGACTTGTGCGATCGAAACTGTCTTGTGCGATCCACAAATCTTGTGCGATCATGCATAACCTAGCAGTACTGTGTGCCTTGTTTTGTTGTCCCTAGCTTGTGCGATCAGCTCTTGTGCGATCAGATCAGAACTTGTATGATCTGATCTTGTGCGACCGACAAGCTTGTGCGATTAGTTTAAATATCCGAAACTTATGCTATTTAGTTACATCATTCAACAGTTTCCTTCTTTACACACAATCAATCAACAAAATTAACAGTTTTAGATCATGCAAATCATCGATCAACAAGCATATTCTAACCGATTTCTCATGAACCCTAATTATGAATAACACATGAACAATAATCATCACACCTAAACATGTTAACATGATTCTTGATCTCGAACCCTAGCATGCATACCAACATAACAATCCAACACATTATCCACATATACTCATCTAACAGCCGATTAACATGCAATCGATTCTAGATCATTATCAACACCATATGATTAACAACTCCATATTGATCTAAGATGCTATACATGTGAGTCGATCTACATATACTAAAACTCAACCACTTTCATCATAATAATCACAAGATATCACTAAATCATCATGTAATACAAATGGATCACAATATCATACAACCAATTCTACAAACACTAACCGGTTGAGAGAAAGATAGGATCGATCCAAGTAAGAAAGCTTCAAGAGATGAGGATGTTTGCCGTCGGCTTCAAGAGGAGAGGAGTAGGGTTTGCTAAACTTTGTGTGTTTTGGTGAGGTGTTGGATTTATACTAACACCCTAGGTGTTGTGCGAGTTGATGGAGTGGGCCGAACCCAGCTTTGGGCTGCCCTTGGTTCGGATACAAAGAGTGTAGCCCGAATGGGCTTGTGCAATCGGGTTGTGTTGTGCGTTTGGGCTCGTTTTAATGCTATCATATTATATACATACATTCGTTACACAATAAACACATATGAAACATAACATTTCATTAATCATCAAAGTTCACATAATCACATAGTGTTCAAACATGCTACTCTTAGCACAAAGATAGGTTCTGAAATACGAGTTGTCACAGAGGGCATTGACTATGATGAAACTTTTTCCCCTGTAGCAAGATTGGAAGCTATAAGATTATTCCTGGCCTTTGCTGTCAACCACAACATAAAGGTGTTTCAAATGGATATCAAATGTGCATTCCTCTATGGTAAGATACAAGAAGAGGTATATATTTGTCAACCTCCAGGTTTTGAGGATCCATTTAATCCAAATCATGTCTACAAGCTAAATAAAGCTTTGTATGGCCTGAAACAAGCACCTAGAGCCTGGTATGAAACTCTTTCCATCTTTCTTCTCTCTATTGGTTTCACAAGAGGTAAAATAGACAAAACACTGTTTTTAAAATGGAGAGGGAAAGATTTGATGATTGTCCAGATTTATGTGGATGACATCATTTTTGGAAGCACATGTCCTAAAATGTGTGAAGAGTTCAGAAAACTCATGACAGCTGAGTTTGAGATGAGTGCAATGGGTGAACTACAGTGCTTTCTTGGTCTCCAAGTAAAGCAACTGCAAAATGGTACTTTCATTCATCAAGGCAAATATGCCAAAGAACTTTTAAAGAAATTTGAGATGGATGATTGCAAACCATGTAGTACACCCATAGCAACCACAAAAATAGTCATGTCTGATGAAAAGGATGATTTGGTTGATCAAACTCTTTATAGAAGCTTGATTGGGTCCTTATTGTACCTGACTGCATCTAGGCCAGACATCATGTTTGCAACATGTGTTTGTGCAAGATACAAATCAGCCCCTAGAAAGTCAAATCTTATTGCTGTAAAAAGGATATTCAGATACTTAAAAGGTGTTCCCACACTTGGTATCTGGTATCCAGCTGATAGAAATATCAAGCTTTCAGGTTTCTCAGATAGTGACTTTGTTGGATGCAATACAACAAGGAAGTCCACTTCAGGAGGGTGCCAATTCCTAGGCAGTTGTTTATGGTCTTGGCAAAGCAAAAAGCAAGCAGCTGTTTCAACATCCACTGCTGAGGCAGAGTATATAGCTGCTGCAAGCTGTACAGCCCAACTGTTATGGCTTCAAAATCAACTGCTGGATTTTGGTATCACTGCCTTAAAGACACCTCTCATGTTGGACAGTCAGGCAGCAGAAAATATCATCAAAAATCCAGTTTCACATTCAACCACCAAGCACATTGATATCAGACATCACTTTGTGAGCGATTGCTATGAAAAAGGTTTGATTTCTCTGCACCATGTTCCAACTAAAGATCAACTAGCAGATGTGCTAACAAAGGCTTTAGACACATCCACCTTTGAAAGCTTGATCTCTAGGATTGGCATGCTGAACATGGAATAACAGGCAAAATCCTGTTTTTCTATGAATAAAAGCATTAAAGTGTTTTCAGAAAATCAAAATTTCATCCTAAAAAATAGCTAAAAATGAAACTTTTCATTAATCCTTAAAAGTCTCCCATAACCACTGTTTTGGTTCAAACATCTGTTCTGTTGATATTGTCCACTGCTGAAAGTCAACCTCTGTTCCTTCATTTCATTGTTAATCACTGTTGTCAAACATCAGTGTTTTTAACCCACTGATGGCTATCCACTGATAGTTTAAAGTCAGCCACTGTTTCATTTCACCACTGTGAACCACTGATATTGCCCATCAGTGGTTTCCTAAAACAACTGTCTTCCATTATTCATCAGAGGTTGGCACTGGGACAGTACTTAGCCATCAGATCTTTTGTAACCACTGCCACATTAGCATACACTTTTTCACCCTATAAAACCCTGATCAAAACCCCAAACAGGGTTTTCACTGTCAAATCGAATTCAAAATTCCTTTCAAAAGCAGTTTTCATCAAATTCTCTCAAATCACTCATCTTCTTCATTCGTTCTAAACCACCTACGATTCACCATGGCTCTTCCATTAAAAACCCCTCATAACTACATGTGTATACTTGAAAAACCAAATCAAAGCACAACCTTCAACTCCGTCATTGATGCTTTCTCGTCCTCAAAGTACAAAACTTTGTTGACCTATAATGCTCCCATCTACCTGGATACCCAAAGAGAATTCTGGAAAAATGCAAAACTTGAAGTTAAGGACAAAAATCCCTTAGCTATTAATTCATCCATAAGGGGAATTCCAGTTACTATCACACCTCAAACCATTTCAGAGGTTTTTGAAATCAATGATCTTACAGGTAAAAGCTCTTTTCCAAAAACAGAGTACCAAACTGATTTCATTGAGAGAGGGTATGAAGAAGAAATGAAAAAAGATACTTTACAAAAGGGCAGTTTCCCACCTGCCATGAGGTTTTTATTCCATACCCTCCTCATGTGTGTGTCAAATAAAACTGCTGCTTTCATTGAGATACCATTGAAAATTCAATACCTGGGCTATGCTATAATGACTGAAGAAAATTTTAACTACTCATAGGAGATTTTCAATGATATGGTTAAAAATATTAATAATATTAAAGATAATAAGAAATCATTTCTTTAGTTTCCAAGGTTTTTAAATTTTTATTTCCAAAAGAAACTTTCCAAGGATAATTCACATGTGCTAATCCAAGGAAATCCTTTTCAAATAAACAGCCTATCTTCTGAAACCTTTACTAGGCTGTCAAAACCTTCAAAAACACAAACATATGAGCCTGAGCAGAATTTAGCAGCAACAACTATCCTCAGGTCCCTGCTGTTGAGCCCACTGCTCAAGGTGATCACAGTAGCAGACCCACTGCTGTGAAACCCACTCTTAAAATCACCAAAAAGCCCAAACAGAAAAAATCACAAAAGCCCCCCAAACCCTCTAAAAAGGTAACTCTGGAAGATGAGATCCCATAGATTATACCTGTGACAAGACAAAAGTCACCAATAACCACTACTGCTACTTCCTCACAGCAGTTGGAAGAAAGATCTCAACCTGGGCCTAAAACTCCTCCTGCATCCTTTCAAAAGGATCAGGTTGTATCCACAAGGACACCACAATATGAAGCAATGGATTCACTTGAATCTATCTTTCACAGCGAAGCTCCCAGGGCAAATTCTCTTTCTACCCCTATCCTCACTGCACAACTTCCACCATCAATGATACCTCTGTTGGATGCACTTGATATAGCCCAGACATAACTCAGTTCTTCTCAATCACCTGTCAATGAGAATATACCACAACAAGTGACTGAGTCTGGTGTCTCTATCATTGCTAACCCACCAACAGTTGAGGAGGCTACACTGCAGGAATTACAAGTAATTCTTGTCAGTAGTTCAAGTGGAGCAGCTACTACAGGTGTTGAACCCACTAGTTTACACCTGGACAGTAGTTTCATTAGTTAGACTCCCTTGAAGGCAATTTCTTCTTTGGGAACCATAATATCCACTGGTGTGTATCCAATATACACTGGTGAACTTAGAATGGTAACCACTGCTGAAAAAAGAAGACCCCAGTACCAAGAAAAATGGGCATCAGTGGATGACTTTTGGGAAACTTCTCCTAAGTCAACCACTGATACAACCACCACTGTTCGGAAATCAGATGATCCCATTAACTTGGGTGATGGTTTAAAATACAAAGAATTGACGGAGAGGGTTGATAAACTTGACACATCTGTTGTAGAAATCAAATCTATGCTGCAGCAGTTGTTACAAGCTCAAAAGGCTGCACCCACTGCTGCAACATCTACAACATCTGCTCCATCCCCTGCTGAGCTATGGCATCTGTTTCAACCTCTGCTTCACAAACAAAGACAGTATGCAGATCAACAACATGAAGTCCAACTTCAAATGGTTAGAAATGTCATGGAAGCTAGGTACAAAGATACTCAAGCAGATATCAAAGCCATAAAAGCTCATTTGCTTCAAACCACTGGCACTGCTCCTCCTTCAATCATTTTTGTTGAAAACCTTGATGATGCCAAAAATGGGGAGAAGGGTAAAAAGGGAAAAGATGGTCTATACATTAAACCAGATCTAATGTCTAAACTGGTGGTAGAAATCCCAAGGCCAGATGGTTCCAAAAAGGTTGATGAGACTCAAAATGCTTTTGCTGCATTAAAGGCAAACATGAAAGAGTCAATGGAAATAAAAGGGTCTAAAAGGTTAGAGCAGGAGAAGAAAGTTTTGATGGAAAAGGAAGAGCAGGGTACTTCTAAACCAAAAAGAAGACAGCCTACCAGAAAAGTAAGCCAACCCAAAACCACACCTTCCAAAACCACCAAACAAACTCCTCAAATCCCCAAAAGTTCCTCTCATCAAACCTCCAAACCAACAGATGTTAAGACACCTATTGTATCAATAGTTGTTGGTACTTCAGTGGTTTCAACAGATGTTATCCCAACAACTGCCATTACTACTACATCAACCCATACTTAATCCACTGCCATACCAAAAACAACCTCACCACCACAAACACCACCTGCCAAAAAGCAGAAGACAACAGTTGTCACATCAACTGTTGTAGTGACAACAGTGGTTGAAACACCAGTTGTTTCAACAACTGTTAGTCAGACACCTACCACTTCAATCACCACCACTAAACCCACCAATACACCACCAACTTCTCCAAAGCACAAAAGGAGAAGGGTAACAAACACTGTATTGGAAGATGATACTTCTCCACTCCCAAAATCTACACAAACTCTGACCCTTGCTACCATTCCTAACCCTGTTCCACTCTCTTCAGCTCAAGTTCTGAATCCAAACACTGCCATTGTCCCTGCAGGAGTACAATATCCATTAGATCTTCTAGCAGTCAGGGAAGAGATCAAGTCCTTTTACTCTGAAGATGACCCTGCAAAAAGGAAACTCCCATCTATTCAAGGTTATCCTTTCCCAAGAAATATAGAAGAGTATCTCAAAATAAAGGTCAAACAAGCAGAGGATATTTCTCAAAGAGATACATAGGGAAAGTCTGACAAAGAGATTCATAGAAATTTGCAATACCTGCTCACCAAGGTCAGAACTTTAGAACAGTTCTCAAAAGACCTGTGCCAGAAATTGTCAGAAAGGGATGATGAAAGTATGAGACAGGACTACATTGAACACATCATGGCATACAAGAAATATAGGGCAGAAAAGAGTCAGTACAAGGAATGGACCATCAGTGAACTTAAAGAGGAGTTGGCCAGAATTGAAAAGATGATTAAAGACAAAGTAAAGAAAACTCCCCCAGTTTGGGCCAAATACAAGAAAAATATACCAGAAAGGACCTTGAAGCTAAAGAGAATGAAAGAAGAGCTGATAGCTGTTGATTATGGGTCAAAGAACCAGGTTACAAGGTGGACAGAAGAAAAAGTGTTAGCCACCTACAAAAGGTTGGAAGAGTTAAGGAAGAAAGATCCCACTGCTCCCGAAAAGCCTGATTATCCAGAAATAGTTCCAGAAGCAGTGGTTCCAATCAAACAAAAGTTGTCCATTAGAAGATCCACTGCTCCACCTGCTGCTATCCTTTATCAAAGAAGGAAACAAAAGCAAATGGATGCAGAAACTAAAAAAGACAAGGCTTAAGAGGAATACATCATGAAAATGGTTCTTCAGACACTGTTGGCAGAAAAACAAGAATTAGCACAATCTCAAGACCCTGCCACAACGGTCATCACCAGGCCTCCATCTCCAAACTCATCGGGATTAAAAACTCTCCCAAGTAACCCAAAGGATTCAAAAATACTAAAATGGAAGTCTGATCAAAAGACCCACATATTGACTCTGCTCAAATCCAATGGTGAAGTGAAGCAAATATCAAGGGAACAAGCACTGGGCTTGGGTGTTGAAGATCTACAAGATCTCCTTGAGCTTACACTGTGCAGGGATGAAAATGATGAGGACTCTATGAACTTTGAATTACAATTCAAAGGTCAAGTTAGGGAACTCTTGCTGAGACAATAAAAATCCAGAATAATGAAGAGTTTTGGCATCATCTGTTCCAGGGGGAGATTGTTGGGATTGAACCCTACAAAGGAACAGTTGATTAAAGCCAAAACTAGATCAGATCAGTGGATTCACAATAAGCAGTTGTTTACATCAGTCTTTCCCCTTGAATGTGGCCTAACATCTGATGTCCTCTAAGTACTGCCCATCTACAACAACTGATGATCATCCAAAGACTGTTGAAGACTAAGCACTGATGCTCAATCTGCTGCTATGGTTCAAGTACTGCTGAAGACACAAAGCACTGCTGGGGCTGAAGCAGTGGAATGAAGAAGTAGTAGTTTACTTTGTATTTTGTATTTAACTTGTAATCATTGTTTTGTAAGCAGTAGTTGTGATAGTCAGTGGTTAGAGGTTGTTAGGAGGTTAGATGTCACTTTCATGGTGACGTCAGCAAAGATGCCACAGTGGTTTGTTCTGTACTATAAATAGAACAGTACCCTGCACTGTTCTATTAGCTCTCTTCATCACCAAGTCATTCTGTACGAACAATCACTATGAGCTCAGGCTGTGGGGGAGACTTTGTGCATGCATGCATTAGTTTTGAGAAATGTAACCAAATACAATCATTCGATTCTATGTTAAACAAGTTTGCTTAAAATTGTTCTCTCTTTGATTGTGTTGAAAGTTTATTCATCTATTTCCGCTGCAATTGTTTCTGATTCATCTTCATTTTAGTTAAACAAACACAATCATATCAAAATCAGATCCTAACAATAACCTTGGCAATTTCCTTGGCCATGAGCGAGGCGATCCTCTTATCGGCATTTCTTCTGGCTTGACGTCGTGATTTGGAAGCGTTCGAAGACATCTAAACAAAGAGAGATTGGAATGAGATTCGATCATAATGATTTTTAAATTGTGATGCGATTCAGCGCGTTAAAACTTGTTATAGTTGATATAGTAATACGTATTCACATAGGAGACACATAGGAGACACGTAATTCCTAAGTTCTCACGTATTCACATAAGCACATGTAATCACATATTAAATACATATATGCATATATACTTGTATAATTAGTGCGAGGATGCGTTGAAGAGAGAGTTGTTAGGATTTAGTTTTGTTGCAGACATCAGCTCTTGTTTTAGATTGCGATGGCTGTGCGAGTTGTGCATATAATCGGAGAGCGAAAAGCGATAAATCGAGAAATCGATAAGGCATAAAATCTTCATATTGAAAAAAACATAAACATGATAGAATTCGATGACGCGTAAAAATCAACGATTGCGGGCTTGAAAATAAATAGAGTGTCCTGGGTTTTGAGACAGCGACTACCCAAAGTGATTCAACTATTCCCAAATGAGTTCAAGTACATGCTTTGCCCTAATAGACTATGCTCTCACCGTGATACAGCTACCGGCATTCATCCTTCCAGTTGCTACGTGACTCGAGTCATTGGAACAGTCGAGACTTTGGTGAGAGTTTTGAAAAACCAGTTTTAGAGAGTGGAATGGGTTATTAAGATGCGGGTTTCACCCCTAACTTAACAACTTCGCTCCTAACCGTGGTTGTGCTCACCGTTCCACTAGATAGAGATGGAGATTTCCGTTGAGATATGGATATCACTCCTAACTCACGAAAGGTTCTCGTGCTAAGAGTAATGCGCGGAGTGACCGATTTCATCGAGAGTTCTTAGTTTTCACACCTAATCTCGACATAATCACTAGTTGGTGTTATACGAGTGTCTTCAAACGTGTATATTGTGTCAACCTTAGGAAAGGCAAGTAAGTGTTTAACCTTAGGAAAGGCTCCCTTCGTACGAAGGTGCAACATATATTTTAACATTTCAAGATTCATAAAAATAGTCCATTCATACGAAGCCATAGCATGGGTGTTCGTACGAAGCTACATCGTGTGTTCGTACGAAACGGCAGCTTGTGGGTTCATACAAGATGGTCTGTTTGGTAATTAGATTGTTGACTAGGTCAAATCATGTAATTTTACTTAATTCCCTATAGTTATGGCTCTGATACCAATGTGTCACACCCCAACCGATGGCGGAATCATCGGGGTGCGGCACTAAGCGAATCAGATTGCTCAAGAGAATCCATAACGACTAATTTGGTGACAATATTTATCAAGTTCATTATCCTATACTAATATACAAACATTACACATAAGTCATAACAGATTTCATGTCTCTCAAACAATACAATTCGACAACTTAGATTTTAGGTGGGTTCTAAAGTAGCCTAATCTTGATTCGAGCTAACCTGCGATTAACCTGCAACTTACGTTAAAATAATGTCAATACAAAAATGTATTGGCGAGTATACAGGCTTGATGTAGTAATAAAATAGATAAAAGCGTTGCGAATTTCCACATACATAAATGAGATACAACACAACATATATACTAACTAGACAAACACTCAAGCTAAGTCCCGAGATGACTGCGAAGGAGAGGTATGAAGTTCCTTAACTAGACCCCGTCGGGTGTGAGTCGAACTATAGTACCATACTAGCTAAGGTGGAACATCAACGAGTAAATGTCCTAGTCATCAAGTGTAAATATGTATATTGGTCATTCGCGTGCGATAATCAGTTTAAGCATGTAGTGTGTTTTGGTAAGTGTGTTTATGTATGAACGTATGTTACACCCCAAAAGGTGCGTTTTAAAGCGAAAAGGGTCAAGTATACTCACAGTGCATGCTTAATACCTAAACACGGTCTGGAATGGAATGGAGAGAGCCTGCGTACTGGGACAGAATGCGTAATTCTTCTAAAGTGCTGAAACGGTCGAAATCGAAGTGTTGGGTGGGAAACAGAGGCTTCGTACGAAGCTGTGCCTTCGTACAAAGGCGTGCCTTCGTAAGAAGGGAGTCTTCACACAAGTGATGCTTTCGTTGTCCAAAATCGAGTGTGCTTCGCGTCCGTCTTCGGAAAATCGAGTGTTCATCCCTCCAACCTTAAGCTACTGATTAAACTTAGAGTCGGAGAGGTCTTTGTTCGAGTCACAGATGAGAACTTGGGCTGGGTTGTGTGAAACCAGTGCCTTCGTACGAAGTAAGTGCCTTCGTACGAAGCCTGGGCTTCGCACAGAACAGTCCAGTTTTCATAAGTGGCAGTTTCTTACGTTCGGAGCTGTATTTTCGCCTGAATCGGATGTGTTTTCGAGTCCTATTCGAGACGGTTTCTACACCACCTCGTCCCACTATCCAGTGAACGAAATATGTGTCGGCTTGGTCCTTTTTTATGTAAAAATCGTGTTTAAAAGTGGTTTAAAAGGGTTTTCACTTAGACCTAACACTTGGTGAGTGCGAAATCTGTAGATTTCTAACTTGGGAAGCCGAATAGATGTCACACTTTGTTAAAAATAGTCTCAATAATATACGAGGTCTAATAACATTCAACTCCACATGGCATTTTCTTCATGAGAGTTCGTTAGCATGGTAAAGCACTTATATATAGGAAGTACCAGCGGCGTGCGTATCCACCATGCTTTGACCACACTGTCTCTGTCCCGTGAATATATGTCACACTTTGTCGACAGCTTGTGTTCGTACGAAACAGCAGCTTGTGGGTTCATACAAGATGGTCTGTTTGGTAATTAGACTGTTGACTAGGTCAAATCATGTAATTTTACCTAATTCCCTATAGTTATGGCTCTGATACCAATGTGTCACACCCCAACCGATGGCGGAGTCATCGGGGTGCGGCACTAAGCGAATCAGGTTGCTCAAGAGAATCCATAATGACTAATTTGGTGACAATATTTATCAAGTTCATTATCCCATACTAATAAACAAACATTACACATAAGTCATAACAAATTTCATGTCTCTCAAACAATACAATCCGACAACTTAGATTTTAGGTGGGTTTCTAAAGTAGCCTAATTTTGATTCGAGCTAACCTGCGATTAACCTGCAACATACGTTAAAATAATGTCAATACAAAAATGTATTGGCGAGTATACAAGTTTGATGTAGTAATAAAATAGATAAAAGCGTTGCGAATTTCCACATACATAAACGGGATACAACACAACATATATACTAACTAGACAAACACTCAAGCTAAGTCCCGAGATGACTGCGAAGGAGAGGTGTGAAGTTCCTTAACTAGACCCCGTCGGGTGTGAGTCGAACTATAGTACTATACTAGCTAAGGTGGAACATCAACGAGTAAATGTCCTAGCACATATGTATCAAGCATCACATGTAAATATGTATATTGGTCATTCGCGTGTGTTAATCAGTTTAAGCATGTAGTGTGTTTTGATAAGTGTGTTTATGTATGAACGTATGTTACACCCCAAAAGGTGCGTTTTAAAGCAGAAAGGGGTCAAGTATACTCACAGTGCGTGCTTAATAACTAAACACGGTCTGGAATGGAGTGGAGAGAGCGCCTGGTCAGCCTGCGTACGGGGACAGAATGCGTAAGTCTTCCAAAGTGTGAAACGGTCGAAATCAAAGTGTCAAGTGGGAAACAGAGGCTTCGTACGAAGCTGTGCCTTCGTACGAAGGCGTGCCTTCGTACGAAGGGAGTCTTCGCCCAAGTGATGCTTTCGTTGTCCAAAATCGAGTGTGCTTCGCGTCCTTCTTCGGAAAATCGAGTGTTCATCCCTCCAACCTTAAGCTACTGATTAAACTTAGAGTCGGAGAGGTCTTTGTTCGAGTCATAGATGAGAACTTGGGCTGGGTTGTGTGAAACCATTGCCTTCGCATAGAACAGTCTAGTTTTCATAAGTGGTTGTTTCTTGTGTTCGGAGCTGTATTTTTGCCTGAATCGGATGTATTTTCGAGTCCTATTCGAGACGGTTTCGACACCACCTCGTCCAACTATCTAGTGAACAAAATATCTGTCAGCTTGGTCTGTTTTTGTGTAAAAATCGAGTTTAAAAGTGGTTTAAAAGGGTTTTCACTTAGACCTAACACTTGGTGAGTGTGAAATCTGTAGATTTCTTACTTGGGAAGCCGAAGCCTGGCCCAATACACTCGGTTATGTGTAGATCCATTTTAAAACAAGAAGATTTGATGAAAAAGATGAAGGTTTTTATAAAAATAGAGAAGTTAAGATGAAAAAGATAGAGTTTAGGTGAAAAAGATAGAGTTTAGTTGAAAACAAGAGAGTTTGGATGAAATTGAAATGAATCTTGTGGAAAATCGTAGTGGAAAACGTTGTGTAATCATGTAAAAATGATAAATCTTACTTGAAAACAGTTGGACAGCAATTCGGCAGCGTTTCAGAGTAAAAGGCAGCAATGAACGAAATGGAGAAGGGGCTGGGTATTTATAGAGGAGAGCTGGGGTGTTGGTTCGAAGCTGGTTGCCTTGTGCGAAGGCCCTGCCTTCGTACGAAGCCATTGGCTTCGTACGAAGCCGGGTATCTTTGTACGAGGGGACCAGTTTGGCGTGGGAAACTTCCATTTCGCGTGTAGGATGCTCGTTTAATTCGTTTTGTTGCGTTAGTTAGTACTAGTATATTAAGTATTTTAGCGAGGTATTAAGTGTCGCGTTACGTTGCGTTTTGGAGCGATAAATCGAGTTGTGCGAGTGAGCGTTTAAGCGAGTTTTAACACATAGATAATATATATATATATAACAAATAATATAGTATAATGTATATATTACAAGTAACCATGTTTTGAGTTTGCGTTGCGTTTATGCGAGAGCGAGCGAGTAGTTTGTGTTGAGTTTGCTTGTATAAGTTACATTTGTTAGACACTCTCTAGGGTTTCATTGTCACGTTCTAGAGAGAGAAAGTGTGGGGGATTACATGTAAGCAATATTCATGATAATATAAACTTGATTTTTTTTAGATATTGTTTGTTGATTACCACATCGTGTCTACAAATTCCACACAAAAACATGTAAATCGAACAAATTGGTTCGGTCACCTGGACCTATAATTTCACTACCCCTAAAAAGGTATGACATATCACATTCGTCAAGTACTAAACCCGTGGTAACCTTATCCATTATCCTTTATGTAAAGTGCATTCATTAAACATGAACATGGATAAACATTCATTGCCATATATTATTTAACCATTCTTGTACTTGTTGTTGTTTGATTTAACCATTCTTGTACTTTTCGATAATAATCATTGTTGCTGAATGGATTTTGAGCTCCACTTGCTTCACGATTTGTGCATTCTCGCTTGAAATGCCCTTTTTCCCTGCAACGAAAACAAGTAACTTTAGATTTATCAAATCCTAAAGTAGAAACATTAGCATCACGGAAATCATCTCTTCCCGTAATCTGTTTAAACTTCTCAGCTCTTCTTAACACACTAGCCAAACACCACTTTATATCCATAAGTTCCATCTCCTCAGCATCAATCTGATCGTAATCCTCTTTTGTCAACATTGGATTTCCGATCCTTCCTGCAAATTGTAACACCTGTGTCATTTCAACCATCAAACAAATGTCAAACCAATGAAATATTGTATTTCATACTTTGGACTTGTATAAATATGTGTATCTTTTGCACATATCGACTCTTGTTCGATTTCAAGCTCTAAATCGTTTTCTGGAAGGTTATACGCGCACTAATGCGTAGATATAACCAGTTTAATGCAACGAACACTCCGGAATAGTGAAATAGGCTTAACATACCTTAAATAACCTTTACATAACTTAGATATAAGTTTTGGAAGGTTTGGTGTGGTGAAATCAAGTTTAATCGCTTACAGGGACTAAAGTTGACAAACTGCGAAAGTATGCCAATTTGAACTGTAACAGACATTCCGGAACATGACCATAAGTTAAACATACCATAAATATCCTTTACATAGCTTAGAAATAGGCTTTGAGGTGTTCGGTAAGCTAAAATAAACTTTTGTGTCATTCAGGGACTAAAAGTGTCAAAAAGTGCACAAGTTTGCATTTTCGCGCATAACTTACGTTCTGAATACATCTGGACATCCAAAAATTTATGTAAGCATGACTACTTTATATTTTAGTGTTCGCCTTAAGAAAAATCCATTCGTCACGTCATTTGGATCGTTTTTCGCGCTTATGCGCATTCCGTCGTAATTAAGCGAACATCGCGTTCGTACGACCAAACGAACCAACATCCGGCATATTTTTGAACATGTTTTGAGTTCCCTATACTTTAACTTCATTTTAGAGCCTTGAAATGAGGTTAACGGGGTTCAAACGCATCGAAAAAGGCCTTAAACACGTGCAGGGACCATTTCTGCCAACTTTGAAACATTTCTGAATCAGAGAGGTGCTAGCGTAGCGCGACTGCATAGTGCCTTTGCACTAGCGCTACGCGACTGCATGATCTGGTCAGATTCAATGTTTTAACAAGCGGGTCCCAGCTGTTCGATTCTCAACCACACATTCTCAATCGTCTAGTCAGCGGATAAGAACCTAATTTCAGCCACCATAAGGTTGTGACAAGTGTACGGCTCGGATCGTGGCACGATATTCAAGAAACGATCCTAGCGGCTCTACTTTATCTATAAATACCCACCCCCCTTTGGCTTAAAAACCCACAAATCTGATTGAAAAGACTCTAAGTTGGAACCTTCGTTTCATACCTGAGCTATTTTGATCTGGGTTAGCATTCGGGGACCCTGGGTAAGTATTCCTTCGTTCTTTTCCTTATTTTACTGCTTTTCAAGTCAGAAAGTCAAACTTTGTTTGACTTTCAGCGTTGACCAGTAATGGTCAATGCGAAGTTCGTTTGAACTTCGCAACGTGATTGTAATCACGATGGTTATAGTCCTTTGGGACTATGCCTACTGATTACCACGTTGTCTAGGGTCGTAGGGTAAGCGATCTAATAAATCGCTTATACCTCGAACCCGACCCAGTTTGGTCGATCATTAGGATCCGACCAAACACCTTAGGTGACCATAGTAGGTAGGGAATAACCTTCCGAGGTTATACCCTATGGTCACATCGTTTAAGTAGTTGTATGATAGGTAGTTTATATGCCTTAGGTAAATTACCAGAATACCCTTTTCATGTATAATTGGTAATTAAGCATATGTAACCTAAACCTTTGTCACATAACTGATTATGTAATATGTTTAGGCATATAACACTTGTCATAGGGCTAGTTAGGCGGTCCGAACGCGTTTCGCGCGAACGACGCGTTAAAGTAGCATAAGCTTCCTAAACGGGTCGTAATGGGTCGTAGACACTTAGGTTAAGTTTCATTTAGTATGTAGGATTTGTTAAACCAAAAGACACGAGTCTCTACACTCGTTTGGTTTACAAACCCTAATGCTACCCGATCCTCCGTTTTAGGTCCGGTTTATTAATGTAGCTACCTATACTAGGTGCCGTTTGATATCCGCGATCTCTAGCATTGTTTAGTTGTCACTCCAGAACTACTGAGCAATCCCAGGTGAGTACATAGACCCCTCTTTTACTGTTTTCCAAACTGTTTTGGGGTGGAACACATGTGCCTACTTGTTACTTTCATGCTTTCCTGTTTTGACATCATATACTTGCTATGTTCATTAGTACATTATAGTACATGATTTCATTACATTTTATGCTATGTATGCCCATTGTGTGCGTACTTAGTACATCGTTCTACATTACATTTCATGCTATGTATGCCCATTGTGTGCGTACTTAGTACATTGTTTTGCATTGCTTTTCTGTTGCATATGCTTATCCAGCATATGAACACATTATACTACATATTGAACCGTTGTAATCATTTGACTGTGATCCGTTGATATCTGTGAACCGTTTGTATCTGTGAACCGTGTGAACCGTATTTGACATAGACATTTCGGCATAGACATTTTAACATGATTGACATTTGATCATGCATTTCCCACAAAACATAACTTTGATTTAAACCAAGTTTTTCTTCAATACTTTGTTTTTGTGTATATGGTTTAGTTGAGACATTTCACTTGCCATACATGATATTTTGACATAGACATTTGACATGGATATTTGACATAGACATTTTGACATTGGATTGGTTTGATTAAGTGATTAAGTAACGATGCGTGTGTAATATGATACAAGTATGGTGGATACGCCGCTGGTACTTCCTATATATAAGTGTTTGTATGGTATTACATATTGTAGCGTTATTTGAATCATTTCAGTTTGATACATATAACATTTTATACAAATAACATACTTTTCACAAGACATTGTTTTACAAACAACTTATCTTATTCAAATCCATTTTACTATGGTTATTCATTTAACCATACATTATTCATTTATTTATACATATCATCTGAACTCATTGTTTTTCAAATGATTTACAAAACAAAGCAAATTACAAGGTTCATGACTAAACATTTTCTCAAACATAAGTCATGGAACCTATTTTCACAAAACCTATGTATCTCACAGGCATTTTTATGCTGACGTACCTATTTTCACATGTGTTTTTCAGGAACTGTTGCATAAGATGATCAAGATACATATAGGCAGACTTGGGCTTTAGTGACAATAAAAGATGCAAGACTAGTTAATTTTGTTGTATTTCCTTGATTGATTAGACATTGTAACACTTTTAATCAATAAAACGAAACTTCAATTGCCATGGATTTGAAACAATTAATTCTGTTACAACACTCCCCGACATTTCCGCCACGTTTTGTACGTTCCACGTGGTCGGGGTGTGACAGAAAAGATGGTATCAGAGCCAATGGTTATAGGGAATTAGGTTATTAGTAATGCTTTGACCTAGTCTATAACTTTCTTAGGACCCTAACGCGAGTTTACTTGCGTTTAGTCATAAAACAATACCGTCACCTATCCTTAGGCGACGACCACAACAAGAACATAAATTTCAAAACCGCTTTGAAAACTAATCATCTGTTCTAGGATGATTGATTACTAGGTTTTGAACCCTTTATTGTAAGGTTTTGAACTCTCTATTATATGGTTTTGAACCCCTTTGAGTTTTCAAAATCTCGTCAAGGTTTTGGGTTTTTAATAATGTGAACACGTGCAAACTGGAAGGGTGAATGCCTGTATTCTGGGTTTTCTGTCTAGGCAAGCACTTCGTATACATCTCATCAGACACGAGACCAGTTGTGCTTACCTGGGAATTCTTGGGATGAGCGTTCACTTATCGGCGAGCATGTCTTCGCGATACATTATATTGACCCATTTACTTTGATTAGTCACTGTCTCATTTGTTTGCCTTTGGTAACAAACAAATGGTCACAATCTTCATGCGTTGTCATTTTCTCTCGACTATCTTTCCCTTGTTTCCTCCCATGTCTTCTATTTTCTTCATGGTGCCTCTTCATCGCAACAACAATGTCCGAACCAGGTGCTGCAATTACCCAGCGAATAGGCGTCGTACTCCAGAGGACCGTTGACTTAGCTATCACCATGACTCGCCTCAGGGATGAAGCCGTAAGGGAACTGCTCCTTGGTGCAATCAATGCAACTGTCATCATCCAAACCAAATACCCTGTTTCAAATGTACCCACGGTGGACGATGGAGACATTTGGTTAACATGTGCCGCTTTGCAATCCAAAGCAAAGCTGTTACAAATCCTGCTGCTGCTCAACCTTCAAACTCTGCTTCATATGTTGCTTGGCATATCTGGCGCCTCAACCTCATGAACTTTCTACCTTGTGTATCGAATTAAGCACGCCTAGTGCAAGGTGTCGGAACACCTCTCGTTACACAAATTCCAAAATCCATGTAGGATCTTTCTATCCTCATAATTAGATCCTTGTCGATGGGTATCATTCATCGGAATCCTTAATTGAATTCCTAGTATGATTCAATACGTACATCACAATTCAATAAGGACAAAGCCGAATTCCTATTAAGATTTTCCTATCTTCATAGATAGATTCTTGAAATGATTAAAGTGCCAAATGAAATCCACGAATTGGATTCCTGGTGTGCTTTAAGTATCCGCGTCCAAAGATAACAAATTAATAACCAAGTTAAACAACTATGTGATTATGTGCTTATGTGTTCCCTTTTTATGTTTTTGTGTGATCCAAATTCTTGTCATCCAAATCCTCGTAGAATCTTCCATATCTTTGTGTACTATAGTTAAGTCCCTTGGATTATATTGTACCATTCCATAATAAGACCCCTGAGTGGTCTAGGTAAACAGATTGATCCAAAAATCTGGTTAGGAATATCATGTGATGATATAGCTGAAAGGACTCCTTGGTGGTCTAATTAAAAGGATCCTTTGTTGATCTAATTAAAAGGACCCTATGGTAGTCTAGTCACACTCATCACAGGTTTGATTATCCTCCCCACAAACATTTCAAGACAAGTTGTGCGGACTATGCAAGGAATTGCATAATTATGGATGCATACATAATTATGGAATTCAGTGCACAGAAACCACAGCGAATTTTGTCATGTGTCTAGAGTCTATTCTGTTCATTTTTGTTCCTGAAGATGTAAAATGACTATTCCGTTCATTTTTGTTTCTGAAGATGTAAAATGACTATTCTGTTCATTTTTGTTTCTGAAGATGTAAAATGACTATTCCGTTCATTTTTGTTTCTGAAGATGTAAAATGACTCTTGTCGTTCATTTTTGGTTTCGAAGAAACGGTGAAAAATGACTCTTTTCGTTCATTTTTGGTTTCTGAAGAAACGGTGAAAAATGACTCTTGTCGTTCATTTTTGGTTTCTGAAGAAACGGTGAAAAATGACTCTTTTCGTTCATTTTTGGTTTCTGAAGAAACGGTGAAAAATGACTCTTTTCGTTCATTTTTGGTTTCTGAAGAAACGGTGAAAAATGACTCTTGTCGTTCATTTTTGGTTTCTGAAGAAACGGTGAAAAATGACTCTTTTCGTTCATTTTTGGTTTCTGAAGAAAGGGTGAAAAATGACTCTTGTCGTTCATTTTTGGTTTCTGAAGAAACGGTGAAAAATGACTCTTTTCGTTCATTTTTGGTTTCTGAAGAAACGGTGAAAAATGACTCTTGTCGTTCATTTTTGGTTTCTAAAGAAATGGTGAAAAATGACTCTTTTCGTTCATTTTTGGTTTCTGAAGAAATGGTGAAAAATGACTCTTTTCGTTCATTTTTGGTTTCTGAAGAAATGGTGAAAAAATGACTCTTGTCGTTCATTTTTGGTTTCTGATGAAATGGTGAGAAAAATGGCTCCTTTCGTTCATTTTCGGTTCTGAAGAATGTCCGTTAAGGAAATGTCAGGATTATGCCTTTCATATCTTTGGTGGTTATTTGACACAAAGTCACAAATAGACTCCTACGAATTAATTTCGGGACGAAATTTCCTAAAGTAGGGGAGACTGTAACACCTGTGTCATTTCAACCATCAAACAAATGTCAAACCAATGAAATATTGTATTTCATACTTTGGACTTGTATAAATATGTGTATCTTTTGCACATATCGACTCTTGTTCGATTTCAAGCTCTAAATCGTTTTCTGGAAGGTTATACGCGCACTAATGCGTAGATATAACCAGTTTAATGCAACGAACACTCCGGAATAGTGAAATAGGCTTAACATACCTTAAATAACCTTTACATAACTTAGATATAAGTTTTGGAAGGTTTGGTGTGGTGAAATCAAGTTTAATCGCTTACAGGGACTAAAGTTGACAAACTGCGAAAGTATGCCAATTTGAACTGTAACAGACATTCCGGAACATGACCATAAGTTAAACATACCATAAATATCCTTTACATAGCTTAGAAATAGGCTTTGAGGTGTTCGGTAAGCTAAAATAAACTTTTGTGTCATTCAGGGACTAAAAGTGTCAAAAAGTGCACAAGTTTGCATTTTCGCGCATAACTTACGTTCTGAATACATCTGGACATCCAAAAATTTATGTAAGCATGACTACTTTATATTTTAGTGTTCGCCTTAAGAAAAATCCATTCGTCACGTCATTTGGATCGTTTTTCGCGCTTATGCGCATTCCGTCGTAATTAAGCGAACATCGCGTTCGTACGACCAAACGAACCAACATCCGGCATATTTTTGAACATGTTTTGAGTTCCCTATACTTTAACTTCATTTTAGAGCCTTGAAATGAGGTTAACGGGGTTCAAACGCATCGAAAAAGGCCTTAAACACGTGCAGGGACCATTTCTGCCAACTTTGAAACATTTCTGAATCAGAGAGGTGCTAGCGTAGCGCGACTGCATAGTGCCTTTGCACTAGCGCTACGCGACTGCATGATCTGGTCAGATTCAATGTTTTAACAAGCGGGTCCCAGCTGTTCGATTCTCAACCACACATTCTCAATCGTCTAGTCAGCGGATAAGAACCTAATTTCAGCCACCATAAGGTTGTCACAAGTGTACGGCTCGGATCGTGGCACGATATTCAAGAAACGATCCTAGCGGCTCTACTTTATCTATAAATACCCACCCCCCTTTGGCTTAAAAACCCACAAATCTGATTGAAAAGACTCTAAGTTGGAACCTTCGTTTCATACCTGAGCTATTTTGATCTGGGTTAGCATTCGGGGACCCTGGGTAAGTATTCCTTCGTTCTTTTCCTTATTTTACTGCTTTTCAAGTCAGAAAGTCAAACTTTGTTTGACTTTCAGCGTTGACCAGTAATGGTCAATGCGAAGTTCGTTTGAACTTCGCAACGTGATTGTAATCACGATGGTTATAGTCCTTTGGGACTATGCCTACTGATTACCACGTTGTCTAGGGTCGTAGGGTAAGCGATCTAATAAATCGCTTATACCTCGAACCCGACCCAGTTTGGTCGATCATTAGGATCCGACCAAACACCTTAGGTGACCATAGTAGGTAGGGAATAACCTTCCGAGGTTATACCCTATGGTCACATCGTTTAAGTAGTTGTATGATAGGTAGTTTATATGCCTTAGGTAAATTACCAGAATACCCTTTTCATGTATAATTGGTAATTAAGCATATGTAACCTAAACCTTTGTCACATAACTGATTATGTAATATGTTTAGGCATATAACACTTGTCATAGGGCTAGTTAGGCGGTCCGAACGCGTTTCGCGCGAACGACGCGTTAAAGTAGCATAAGCTTCCTAAACGGGTCGTAATGGGTCGTAGACACTTAGGTTAAGTTTCATTTAGTATGTAGGCTTTGTTAAACCAAAAGACACGAGTCTCTACACTCGTTTGGTTTACAAACCCTAATGCTACCCGATCCTCCGTTTTAGGTCCGGTTTATTAATGTAGCTACCTATACTAGGTGCCGTTTGATATCCGCGATCTCTAGCATTGTTTAGTTGTCACTCCAGAACTACTGAGCAATCCCAGGTGAGTACATAGACCCCTCTTTTACTGTTTTCCAAACTGTTTTGGGGTGGAACACATGTGCCTACTTGTTACTTTCATGCTTTCCTGTTTTGACATCATATACTTGCTATGTTCATTAGTACATTATAGTACATGATTTCATTACATTTTATGCTATGTATGCCCATTGTGTGCGTACTTAGTACATCGTTCTACATTACATTTCATGCTATGTATGCCCATTGTGTGCGTACTTAGTACATTGTTTTGCATTGCTTTTCTGTTGCATATGCTTATCCAGCATATGAACACATTATACTACATATTGAACCGTTGTAATCATTTGACTGTGATCCGTTGATATCTGTGAACCGTTTGTATCTGTGAACCGTGTGAACCGTATTTGACATAGACATTTCGGCATAGACATTTTAACATGATTGACATTTGATCATGCATTTCCCACAAAACATAACTTTGATTTAAACCAAGTTTTTCTTCAATACTTTGTTTTTGTGTATATGGTTTAGTTGAGACATTTCACTTGCCATACATGATATTTTGACATAGACATTTGACATGGATATTTGACATAGACATTTTGACATTGGATTGGTTTGATTAAGTGATTAAGTAACGATGCGTGTGTAATATGATACAAGTATGGTGGATACGCCGCTGGTACTTCCTATATATAAGTGTTTGTATGGTATTACATATTGTAGCGTTATTTGAATCATTTCAGTTTGATACATATAACATTTTATACAAATAACATACTTTTCACAAGACATTGTTTTACAAACAACTTATCTTATTCAAATCCATTTTACTATGGTTATTCATTTAACCATACATTATTCATTTATTTATACATATCATCTGAACTCATTGTTTTTCAAATGATTTACAAAACAAAGCAAATTACAAGGTTCATGACTAAACATTTTCTCAAACATAAGTCATGGAACCTATTTTCACAAAACCTATGTATCTCACAGGCATTTTTATGCTGACGTACCTATTTTCACATGTGTTTTTCAGGAACTGTTGCATAAGATGATCAAGATACATATAGGCAGACTTGGGCTTTAGTGACAATAAAAGATGCAAGACTAGTTAATTTTGTTGTATTTCCTTGATTGATTAGACATTGTAACACTTTTAATCAATAAAACGAAACTTCAATTGCCATGGATTTGAAACAATTAATTCTGTTACAACACTCCCCGACATTTCCGCCACGTTTTGTATGTTCCACGTGGTCGGGGTGTGACACAAATAAACTCCCATAAGACTCTAACACAGTCACAAACAAAGACATATGACTTTTGGCTACTTCTTCAGAGTAATTTTGATCATTCTCAAGATTTAGTGCAATGTTGCATTGTAGTACTTTGCCATTCTTGGTTGCTGAAAAATTTGGATCAAATGATGGATATGAAGAGAATTCAGTTTTGTTGTTTGATTCCCGAGATGACCTTCCAGAAGAACTTTTTGCATTGAAAGCAGTTTCAATTTTTGGTGCAATGTGGGTCTTATCACTAGTACCTCCTTTGTAATACAGACCAATGTCTTGTTCACCATCAAAGTTCTTCATTCTCGCTATCTTTCATTGTTCCATCTCTTGAGCTTCGAGTTGTTCAATAAACGTGCTCAGCGTTAGATTGTCAAATTCAGGTTTATTTTTCAACATCATAAGATACGTGCCCCAAACATCTTGTGGCAACGCAGCGGCCAATTTTTCAATCCATTCTTCATTATCTTTATTGATATTCAATCTCTTCATGTTCATCACCAAATTGCAATATCTTTCTATAATCTGCTTGGTGTTTTCAGTTTTTAATCCACGAAATAGATCAAATTCTTTCTTCAAAAGCGACATTTTGTTCTTGATCATCTCTTTAGTTCCAACAAACTTCGATTTTAGTTCTTTCCATATTGAGAATGCACTTCCGTTGTGTTGTAATAAAACCAAAATTTCTTCCTTAATAGCTTGCTGCAAGAGACTAACCATCATCTTTTCACTCTTGTATTTCTTTTTCTCATCAACACTTAGATCTTTAATAGCAACCTTCTCTCCGTTGTCATTAACCGGTCTAATATATCGATATTCAATACATTCCCATGCGTCTACGTAATTTGCTTGAACCCAATTTTCAAAACGTTCCTCCCATCCACTATACTCCTCAATACTCATGAGCTTAGGCGGTTTTTGCATGGTGCCCATTTCATTTTCTAACATCGTGTTCTGAGTTACAGTGATCGGGGTAGCAAACGCATTGTAGAATTCGTTTTCCATGATTCGGTTTTGAAAATTTCACAAACTCAGACTTTCAAACGAACTGGATGATGTTACACACGATCTGGACTTAAATCCAAGCGAAATGGATCTGGTACGAGCTGACTTTGTTGCGAACTGATGGATTTCAAACGAATTGAATCACCTTGTGCGATCTGGTAGCTTTTCAAACGAAATGATGCTGATGTCACCCAATCGGCCGGATTTTTGTCAAATTGATCAACTTTTAATTCGATTTTAGATCTGATACTTTCAAGGATTTCTTAAAACAGTATTACGCGTGTAATATGTGAAAATCAAGCCATTTTATCCGTAAACACTTGGTTAATTTTGAAAAATGTGAAGAAAGTGAGTAGAAATCAGAAATTATGATGAAATCAAGCTGAATCGGTAAGAACTCTTCCTCCTGAGCTCTGATACCACTTGTAGGATCGTTTGCACGACCAAACAAGTCGTTCAGAAGAGATCTCATCCAATACGAGAGGCGGAATCAAACGTATCGGAGTTATTTCAGCTGTATACACACTAGAATCACTTAATATATCTCTTGTATTGATTTCGAAACGTTTTACAACCTGGAGATACCTCGGCAGAGCTTCGCTACCGGAATCAGAAAAGTTACAAATGAAATGATCAAGGCAACTATATATAGGAAGACCCATTTCGCATGGAATGGCTTCATGTGAGTTGGCCAGTCCCAATTCGTACGAAATGGACATGTTCCATTTCGTGCGAAATGGACAATCATCCTCTACCACTCTATTTTCTCGTACTTTGTGCCTTGATCAATCTAACCTATTACAAGACTCGATACAAGACGAAGTCAACAGACATATGCACCAACAGTAAACCTGCGTTTAGATTCTAAAACAATACCGTCACCTATCTTTAGGTGACAACCACAACAAGAACACTAATAACAAATCCATTTTGAAAATCAGTCATCTATTCTTAGATGATTTGTTATAAGGTTTTGAACCTTCAAAGTTTTCAAAATCTCATCAAAGTTTGGGTCTTATAATGTGAACACGTGCAATCTAGAAGGGTGGGTGCCTGTACCTCGAGTTTTCTGTCTAAGGCTAGAGTGTTCGTACAAATCCACATAATCGGACCAGTCACGCTTACCTGGGAACTCTTGGGGTGAGTATCCACTTATAGGCTAAAGCATGTCTCCGCGATTCATTATATTGACCCATTTACTTTTATTAGTCACTGTGTATTATTTTTTTGTTCGAGGTAGCAAACGAATGATCGCCTTCCTTATGTTTCGTTGATGTTTTCAATACCTCTTTTGTTTATCCAATTATCAATCTCACTCGTTTCTCATGTTTCCTTGTTCCTTTTTAGAATATGCCACCTAGACGTGATCAAGCACAGGATGCTGCACTCGCAACCCTTGTCGCTCAGCAGATTACTGCTGTGATTCCGAACCTCATAATTCAGATCAATCAAGTGAACAACAATAACAATAATAACAATAACAATGCTCAGTGCAGTTTTAAGACTTTCAATTGGGCTAAACCACTGAAATTTTCTGGGTCTCAAGGAGCAACTGCGCTCCTATAATGGTTCGAGAGTCTGGAAAGCACCTTTAGACATGTTCAATGTCCGAATGAGCGAAAGGTCGAGTTCGCATCTAGTGTTTTCGAGAAACATGCTCTAACATGGTGGAACGGTGTGATGAGAGATAGGGGTGCCGATGTGGCTCTGGCACAAACTTGGGAAGAGCTTCGGGCTCTCATGATGAGGGAATTCTGCCCCCGACACGAAATAAGGGCATTGGAACGAGAGTTCGATGAGTTGAAACAAGATGGGGGAGAACACCGTGCTAACACGGATCGTTATGAGGAGTTAAGTTTGTTGTGTCCTACTATGGTTACCCCGTTGGAGAAAGCGATCGAGAGGTATATAGATGGTTTGCCTGACTCTGTGCAAGACATATTTACTGGTAGTAACCCTACCACTGTTCATCAGGCTATCGAACTGGCTGCAACCCTGACTGAGTCTCAGGTCAGGAAGGGAAAACTGACCCGCAAGGGTGATAAGAAACAGTCAGCTGAAGCCACTCAAGACAAAGGAAAGGGCAAGAAGAAGGGCGAGTCATCGAGGAGGTCAAGGAAGCGCAACGCTTCCCAGAACTTTACTGTTACCGCACAACCTAATCAGAACGCTCAGAACCCACCAGCACAGCCTCCTGCAAAGAAGCCTTATGCTGGTACTGCACCTTACTGCAATCGGTGCAACGGTCATCATGCGGCTCAACAAATGTGTAAACAGTGCACCTCTTGTGGTAAACTTGGCCACACGACCAATATTTGTCCGGCTGTCCCGAACCAAGCTGCACAGAATCCAGCACAAGCCCCAGTTCAGGGAAACGCTGCTAGACCTCCATTCCCACCTGGTTCATGCTATAACTGCGGAGAGATGGGTCACTTCCGAAACAATTGTCCGAGGCTTGCGAATGCGAATGCGAATGCGAATGCGAATGCGAATGCTAAGCAAATGCCAATCCCGCCCGTGGACGAGCATACAATCTGAATGCTAACGAGGCTCGTGCTGATAACGAAGTTGTTAACGGAACGTTCCTTGTTAACCATCAACCTGCATCTGTTCTTTTTTATTCTGGTGCCGATTGAAGTTTTGTATCCTTATCATTTGAGCCATTACTTGCGATGCCTAGAACTAAACTAGGAAAGCCATTATCTATCGAATTTGCTACTGGTGAACCTCTTGTACTCGATTCTGTCATTCGCGATTGTCAATTGAACCTTGATAACCATCTTTTTCCTATTGACCTCACACCGATGCAACTTGGAAGTTTCGATATTATCGTACGGATGGATTGGTTAACTAAGTATCATGCTGAGGTGGTTTGTTTCGATAAGATTGTTTGTATTCCTCATGTGGCCTTTCTGGCACATGTCGTAGAGGAGAAAGGCAAGAGCAAATGTATTCAAGATATTTTGATTGTTCGAGATTATCCAGAGGTGTTTCCTGATGAACTGCCTGGTTTGCCTCCAGTTCGTCAAGTTGAGTTTCATATTGATCTTGTACCTAATGCCAACTCGATTGCTAAAGCACCTTACCGTCTTGCACCATCTGAGATGCAAGAGTTATCTAAACAGCTTCAAGAATTATCTGACAAAGGATTCATCCGTCCAAGTTATTCACCGTGGGGCACTCCAGCCCTGTTTGTGAAAAAGAAAGATGGATCTTTCCGCATGTGTATCAATTATCATGAGCTCAATAAGCTCACCATCAAGAATCGATATCCCCTACCACGAATTGATGATCTCTTTGATCGGCTGCAAGGTGCTACATGTTTCTGCAAGGTGCTACATGTTTTTCCAAGATCGATCTACGTTCTGGGTATCATCAGCTTCGTGTACTCGAAGAAGATATTCCCAAAACTGTCTTCCGCACGAGATATGGTCACTACGAGTTCACTGTCATGCCTTTTGGTTTGACGAATGCTCCAGCTACTTTCATGAACTTAATGAATAGAGTTTGTAACCCTTACTTAGACAAGTTCATCATTGTGTTCATTGACGACAACTAATTTATTCAAAGTCTCGAGCCGATCACGAACAACACCTTCGTCTGACAATGGAACTCCTGAAGAAGGAACAACTCTTTGCCAAATTCTCCAAGTGTGAATTTTGGCTTAAGGAAGTTCAGTTTTTGGGCCATATTGTCAACGAGCAGGGTATTCACGTGGACCCTTCCAAAATCGCAGCTATTAAGGATTGGATCACACCTACTACACCCACAGAAGTTCGCTCTTTTCTTGGTCTTGCTGGTTACTATCGTCGATTCATTTCAAACTTCTCCAAGATCGCGGTTCCTCTCACTGCTTTGACTCAGAAGAATAAGCCTTTTGAGTGGGGACCTAAACAAGAGGAAGCTTTCCAAACACTGAAACGAAAACTCTGTGATGCTCCTGTCTTATCTTTACCTGATGGAAATGATGATTTTGTTGTCTATTGTGACGCATCGAACCTAGGCGTTGGTTGTGTTCTCATGCAACGAGGAATAGTTATATCTTATGCGTCAAGACAATTCAAAAAAACACTAGAAGAACTACACAACTCATGATCTTTAGTTAGGTGTTGTGGTGTTTGCTCTCAAAACCTGGAGACACTATCTCTATGGCACGAAATGTGTGGTTTTCACAAACCACAAAAGTCTCCAACACATTTTCAATCAGAAGGAGCTAAACATGAGACAACGACGCTGGGTTAAACTCTTAAACAATTACGATTGCGAAATACGCTACCATCCTGGTAAGGCGAATGTCATAGTCGATGCGCTAAGTCGAAAGGAACGAGTCAAGTTACATTGTGTTCGAACTCAATCTGATATTCAAACTCACATCTCTCAAGCTCAACATACTTGTGTTACACAAGACTTGATGGGTAAGGAATTACAACGTCAACTTGAGCTTAACTCGAAAAGAAAGACAATGGGTTACTCTATTTCAAGGATCGTTTATGGATTCCGAAACAAGATAATCTTCGCACTTTAGTGATGGACGAATCTCATAAGTCTCGTTATTCTATCCATCCTGGTGCTGACAAAACATACAAGGATCTTCGTACTCAGTACTTGTGGCCTGGTATGAAGAAGGATGTTGCCTTGTATGTATCTAGATGCCTAACTTGTCTCAAAGTCATGGCTGAACACCAACGACCATCTGGTATGGAAGTGGGAGAACATTGCAATGGATCTCATCACTAAGTTACCGCGCACATCTAGAGGTCATGATGCCAACTGGGTAGTCATTGATCGTCTTACGAAGTCAGCTCACATTATACCGATTCGCGAGGATCTATCTGCTGATAAACTTGCCAAGATCTATGTTGATGAGATTGTGTCTCGTCATGGTGTTCCTTTGAATATCATTTCTGACCGTGATGCTCGATTCTCATCTCACTTTTGGAAGACCATGCAATCTGCGTTGGGAACCCAACTAAATCTGAGCACTACTTATCATCCCCAAACGGATGGACAATCCAAGAGGACGATACAAACATTGGAGGATATGCTTAGAGCATGTGTGATAGACTTTGGTGGTAATTGGGATTCGCATCTACCATTAATCGAGTTCTCTTACAACAATAGTTATCATGCTAGCATCAATATGGCACCGTTCGAAGCTTTATACGGTCGAAAATGTCGTTCACCTGTCTGTTGGAATGAGATCGGTGAAGCTCAGCTTACTGGACCTGAACTCATTCTGGAAACGACAGATAAAGTCAAGAAAATTCGCGATAATCTTCTGACAGCTAGAATCTGTCAAAAGAGTTATGCGGATATGCGACGCAAGCCCTTGGAATTTCAAGTCGGAGATCATGTCCTACTCAAGGTGTCCCCTTGGAAGGGAGTGGTGAGATTTGGAAAGAAAGGAAAACTTGCACCACGATACGTTGGACAATTTAAGATTGTTGAAAGAATCGGAAAGGTTGCCTACCGACTAGAGCTACCTCCTGAACTTGGGAATACTCACCCAACATTCCACGTGTCCAATTTACGAAAGTGTTTAGCCGATACTGATCTTCACATTCCACTCAACGAAATTCAAGTTGATGACACGATGCACTTTGTCGAGAAACCTGTGGACATAATGGACCGTGAAGTCAAGCGACTGAAGAACAAGCGAATACGATTAGTCAAGGTCTGTTGGGAGTCCAAACATGGCCCAGAGTTTACTTGGGAGCGTGAGGAGCAAATGAAGGTGAAATATCCACATTTGTTTTCACAAGTTTCCTCTAGTTTAAATTTCGGGACGAAATTTCCTAAAGTAGGGAAACTGTGACATTTGTGCTCTGTAATCACTTAACAATGTAAAACAATATCAATTATCAATGAAACGATGTGTTTTGGTCTCAATATTTGTGTTTGACAATTTTACGTTTTGATTCTAGTTCGATTTCAAGCTCTAAATCGCTTTCTGGAAAGTTATACGCAAACCGTTACGTAAACGTAATCAGTTTAACGCGAAAAACACTTCGGAATAGTGTATATGCTTAACATACCTTAAATAACCTTTACATAACTTAGAAATAAGTTTTGAAGGGTTTGGTGTGTCAAAAATAAGTTTATTCGATCACAGGGACTATTTGTTACAAACTGCGAAAGTCTGCCAATTCATATAGCAACGAACATTCCGGAACATGATCATAAACTAAACATACCCTAAATATCCTTTACACGGCTTAGAAATAGGATTTGAGGGGTTCGGTATGCGAAAATGCACTTATTTGATCAATAGGGACTAAAAGCGTCAAAAAGTGCATAAGTTTGCATTTACGCACATATCTTACGTTCTGAAGATATCCGGACATCCAAAAATTTTTTTAATCATTAAAATATTTTATTTTAGTGATTGGAATGCAAAAATACCATTCGTTGCTTAATTTGGATCGTTTTTCGTGTCCGTTCGAGTTTCGTTGTAATTAACCAAATAATGTGACTGTACGACCAAACAAACCGACATCCAGGATGTTTTCAAGCATATTTCAAGTCTCCTATGCTTTGACATCCTTGTAGAGCCTTAAAATTGGCTTAACGGGGTTTAAACGAGTCGAAAACAAGTTATAATGCGTGCAGGGACCAAAGTTGACATTTTCTGAAACTCTGGTGCAGAAGCTCGCACCACGCGACGGCTCATGCCCATCTCTGTCATGCCATGCGACGGCATGCATTTCAAAGAATCTTCATTGCTGCATCAGCAGCTATGTGGCAGCCCCAAAATTCACCATTTTCATGACTAATAACTCGAACTTGACACCTTTTAATCTGCATTTGACACTTGTTAACACCCTCTTAGGATCATGACAACACATCAGACATGTGTAATGATCTTGTGGCTTCAATTTGGCTATAAATAACAAGGATTTCAATCCAATTCATTGCTCATCATCATCATCTTTCTCTAATCTGCTCTTGAGAGGCTATCACATTTAGTTGAAGGCCTCCAATCTGGTTTTCTTTGTTCTATTTCCAAGATTGGACCCTTTGTAAGTGATCTTTCACGCTTGGTTGTTTATTTTAAGCAAGAAAGTCAAACAGTGTTTGACTTTCAGCTTTGACCATGAATTGGTCAAGTCAAAGTTCAATCGAACTTTGCAACGTGAGCGTAATCACGATGGTTATAGTCCCTTGTGACAATACCTACTGATTACCACGTTGATTAGGCGAAGTGACGTGTCAAAGTTTCGGTCAAAATGCACAATTATGTGCATTTTGCGATGAAGCTGTTTTCGGGTATCAAAACACTTTGTTTTGATATCAAACCTGTTTTCCAACTTAGTTAAACATGTTTTAACATGTTTAACTCGTCACTTTTAGTTTAGTTCTTGTTTAGGGTCGTAAGTCAAGCGGTCTAAACAACCACTTAAACTTTCGAACCCGACCCGTTTGGTCGATCATTAGGATCCAACCAAACATATTTTGTGACCATAGTTGTATAGGGAATAACCTTCCGAGTTTATACCTTATGGTCACTTAGTTTGATTAGTTGTATGATAGGTAGTATATATGCCTTAGGAAAATGACCAAAATGCCCTTTTTATGCATAATTTGAATTTAAGCATATGTAACTTAATTTTTGACACTTAAACTGATTATGCAACATATTTAAACATGTTAGGGCATATAATACTTGTCATAGGACTACTTAGGCGTCTCGAACGCGCATTCGCGCGAATGACCCGTTAAAGTAGCGTAGATTACCTTAACGGGTTATAACGGGTCATAAGCACTTAGGATATGTTCTGAATCAGAATGTAGGATTTGTTAAACCATATCACATGAGTTCCAATACTCATTTGGTTTACGAGACCTCATTCTACCCGATCTTCCGATTTAGGTGTCGATTTATTAACATAGCGATCTGATTACTAGGTGCCACTTGATTTCCTTGGTTTGCCCGAGCTTTGTTAAGTTCATTTAATCTAGGATATCTTGCAATCTCATGTGAGTACATAGTTCCCCTATTTTACTGCTTTCAATTGTTTTGGGGTGATTCATATGTGTTAAACGATTTCGATGATTTCAAAAACGAATACTATGGTTTATATTAAACACAACGATTTCGATAATGTGAACGAACTTGTTGGGACGTATTTACATAACGAATGACATTCATTAACAATGATCAAGCCGACCAGTAGTATGTTATGGTACCATAGGATCTGACAAATCCCGTTATCGGACTACCGCCATGGTTATGTATGGGGGTATTGTGGGTAAAGACTGAACCTGATGATTGTTAACTTACCCTTTGGTGGTTTGTTAATATGAGTTGTACGATGGATGAGTCACGCAAGTTTGAATGTATTAAACGAGATGACCAAAAGTTAGTTTTCACAATTAAAACACTAACGATTTAAACGATTTGAACGATGGTTTATAACACAAACGAGTTAAACGAATTGAACGATTGGTTTTTGGTATGTGATTAGATAACGGGACGGGTGTAATGTGATAAAAGCATGGTAGATACGTCGCTGGTACTTCTTATATATAAGTGCTTTTATCATATTACATACTGTGGCTTTATTTAGTTCACTTGGATGAACGATTTTAAACGATGACACGCAATGATGTTTACTATATGATATAAACCATACGAGTTTTATTACCAGAACAATTTACAATTTGGTTTACATGAACAAATGTTTTGGGTTAAGATTCATCGCAACGAGGTTTTATAATCTATAACCAACTTGTTTTGAGTTGGTTAATCATATTGCAATACTAAACACTTTTCAAAACAAGGTTTTCAATTATCGACTCTTGTAGTCGTACGAGTTATTGCAACATGAATACAAGCCATGAATCTGACACACTCACAAAACCTATGTGCTCGCCAGCATTTCTTTGCTGAGTCTATTTTCACATATGTTTCAGGTGGTGTTTGATGATGATGTTGTTGATTACTAGGATGCATGCTCACATAGGACCGGACGAGGCCTTAGTGACTTAATAATTGTGATAGACAGTATGTTTGTGTTTTGCTTTTAAATTTCCAGGACAATGTAATAACTAATTCAATAAAACGAAACTTTTTAATCTATGTGTTATGAATCAATAAATTTGTCGCTCCACTCCCCGACGTTACCGCCGCGGTTTGTTGTTTTACGCGGTCGGGGTGTGACACGAACCCCTCAAAACTTATTTCTAAGTTATGTAAAGGGTATTTAGGGTATGTTTAGCTTATGTAATTGTTCCATAGTGTACGTCGCGTTAAATTGATTACGTTTGCGTAATAGTTTACGATTGCACTTCCAGAAAAGGTTTAAGAGCTTGAAATCGAACAAGAACTAAAATGAGCAAATGTCAAATGTAATTATACAATCCCGGAAATAAAACACAAGATTTTATTAAATACAAAGTTGTTCGGAATTGTATAATGATTAAAAGACACAAATGTCACACATATCAATGTTATAATACTTTAAATCATCACATGCCTTAACCATGTTCTTCCACACACCAGTTATTGTTTTCTTTATTGGGAATAGTAAAACTTACTGAATACAATCTCATAAGAAGGTTGATAGACGCATCTCGGTGTCTGAATCCTAGTCCTCTTCCAAATGTGTCACCGGTATACTACCATGAGATCCTAATTGGTCTCTGTTGTTATAACACCTTACCACACCCGCAAAACCTTTCAAATCAACAACCACATCTTTGTTTTAGCATGTATTCCAGTTGATTAGTTGATAGTATTAAAACACACTAATGATTCTTAAAAAATGATACATTGTTGCTTCAAACCCCCAATTCCAAACCCTGAACTTAAACACTTTGATTTGCAATTTCTAGATATAGTTTATTTGACCTATGTTTAACTTTTAATGTGAACCATTTTGACCCGTTAACCCGCCCCAGCCCGTTCATGTTGTGATGTTTACTTGTACACCATAGTTGGCAATAAGACATAACCAATAGGCATGACTTGAAGAAAATTGAATTTGAGTCAATCATGAGACACAATAAGCTCCATGAAGAAAACATGGTAATATACCCTCTTAAATCACTTTATTCAGCAAATTAGAATTTATTGTAATAAACAGTTTTGTAATCATGTTTAGCATATTAACTATTTATAAAAAAAGTAAACAAAGAAAAGTGTGTGTCAACCTAACCAGACCAACCAGGTACTAAAATAGTTCCCTTTTGACCCATACCTAGAAATGGGAGCGATGAAGAGCGAGACGGCCCATACGAAGAACAATCACATAGCAAGTGGAGATGGAAGACGTCTAGTGGAGACATATGAATAACAACTGTAGAGCCACGCTGTTGGAACTATCCACAAACACATCTCGAATCAGGCTAACTATCCCTTGTTCCCCCTATTTTTATTAATCAAAATTTCCAGTTTCTATCACATACCTTTGAATATGGAGTAATAACTGACAATACCTTTTGTAGACTAGACAATTCGAAATTCTTAAATACGGCCTCTGAAGTTCCCTTAACCGCACCAACCGCCATTATAGCTGGTCAACCAGCTTGCTGCTGATATCAATAATAGAAATTATTCAGAAAAATAATTTTTCAAAACATTTTTAATGTTTGTAAGAAATAGGGAAACTTACCCTATCACTTGAATTATTATCTTTTACTTCTTTAAATAAGCGAAGCCCTGTAAACACGAATATAAATATATTACCAGTCGTATACGTCTGATTTGAGCAATTAACAGATACATTAAATCAACAGGAAAGCAAATTACCGGGAATTTTGCAAAAGAAATGTGGCTTCATAGGGCAATCAATGTATGTAGCTCCTTAAAAAAAGCTTAATGGCCGGTTATCTTACAAACCTAAAAACACACAACAAAATATTTACATAGGCTACAGTTTGACCCTGAAATATCTAGGGTTCTTGCTATGCAAAAAACATATCTTAACAATATACCATGGTTAAAGTGTTGTTACTGATGTGTGCAACATGTAACATATAAATTACATCAAATGAAGCATAAAAGTAACTCTTTTTTAGTACTAATGTTGGAAAAAGATTTTGTTCTCTTCCTTTTGAATTTACAGGACCAAATGAGCTTAAACGAACAAAAGGAAGAAATATACAGCCAAAACCAACATAAATGCAAAGAAATGGAATAAACGTGACATGCCCGACCCCTCGGTAGCATCCCAAAGAAAAAACAAGACAATAGAAGACTGACCACGGGGTCGTGCCCAGCCGAAGACGGGGGCGTGGTAAGGGTCCTGCAGAAAAGACAAACCTGTAGAAGCTTCTACGCCCACCACAGGGGCGTGCCCAGCTCAGCACGGGGCATGGTCAACGTAAAGATACGCAGAATCTTGCAAAATCTTGATAGTACAGATACGATTCTAACCACGGGGCCGTGTGGGACCCTCTGCTGACACTTGCATTTAATGAAGGAAGAGAAAAGGCTGGCCACGGGGGCGTGCCCACTGGATACGGGGCCGTGGCCTGAGCACTGTGCAGGCTATAAATAGGGGTGCTTGGTTCACTTCAAAGGCATCCCTTGGCAAACCACTACTCTCCCACTTTCCCACCACTCCACCACCACTACAACACCAACACCCACCACCATCATCCATCATCCATCTTTAGAGTGTGTAGTAGTCTCGGGATCCAAGATTGATAGTAAGGGTTCTTGCCAATCAAAGGCCATGTTTGGTTAAGCCTCTTACATCACTTGGTGAAGACAAGTCTTTTATGTATTAGTTTTGATTTTTAATCTTTCGGCACTTTTTATTTGGTTTTGTATTAATGACTTTAATAACTTGTTTCTTATGTTGAAGGTGAATTCTTCCTATCATTTTTCCGTGGTGTGTTGCAATTACTTTACTGTCTATATAAAGTAAAAGATTGCATAATTCATGTTTTCACGGTCTATATAAAAGCATGTTGACTACCTGGTCGGGGGTTAGGGGAATGGTTTGGTAAGGTTCTTGCCTTGTTCAGTGTATTGATCCTGCAAGGACCTGGTTCAAGCTTACTAGGACCTCCTTCAATACCCACTGGTATTGGATGGCGGGGGTGCGAATACCTTGAACCCCTCATATGTAAACTGCTATTAATACATTAAACAGGCTTCTTGTGATTGTATCCTTGCTGACTCAAACCACTTAGCCGAGGGTAACGTCACCTTCAAAAGAGGGGCCTATCACTTTTCGCATTAATAACTTAATTAATTATCTTTCAATATTCCGACCCTTTGGGATTGTATCCCTGCTGACTCAAACCACTGGGTTGAGGGTAAAGTCACCTTCAAAAGAGGGGCCTACTACTATAACTAAGATAATCTCTTAAAAAGTTTGAAAGCGCGAAAATCATCAAAGGATACATTAAAGGCGAGTCGGATCCAAGTGATTCATCTTGTCTATCTGTTTTTAATTTTATTTATCTTTTCATTTTTAGTTCTTATTTTTATGTTTCAAAACTTTTCTAAAAAATTTAGATTGATTAGACGTTGAGGATAAACCGGTACTAAAAGCTCTTGTGTCCTTGGATGACCTCGGTATCTTACCAACGCTATACTACACTCACGATGGGTGCACTTGCCCAAGTGTGTGTTTAGTGTTAGTAGAATATTGTGTATTATGAATTTAAAACTTGATTAATGCGTAAAATGGGCTCAAAATATTAATAAAATTATATCACACCTAACGCACACCAAGTTTATGGCGCCGTTTCCGGGGACACAAGGATTTTAAGAAAGTTTAAAATCAACGGCCTAATTATTTTTACTTATTTTTCTATTTATTATGATTTTTCTTAATTTTTTAGTTTCTGCAAACTTAAGCACGGGCCATACTCGGTCGGACGCAGGTCGTGCCCATCAATCTTACTGGCAGTTTTTGTTTTATGAGTTACAGAAGAGTGACCACTGGGCTGTGGCGGTGCACCACGGGGCCGTGCTGAACTCCCCAGTAACTGGGATCTAGAAAACAACTACTGTGATCACGACCACGGGCCGTGCGGGGCCGTGGCGAGACATCTGACCAACATTCTTTTTTATTTTTATCGCAGGACTTGGAACCCAGTCGCAGCACCTGAACTTTATACGCAGTGCATGAGCTCCAGTTCCAATAAAGACATAAAAGAGCCTCTAGACGAACCCGAACGCTTTCTAAGAAGGAGACTAAAATCTAAAAATAAAAAGAAGGCTTCGGGGGACCAACTCCCAATGGCGGATCAACGTACCCTGATGGATTACCTACGGCCCACGGTTGGTAATCTCGGAGCCGCCATCAATGCACGAATGTCGATGCCAACAGCTTCGAACTTCGGTCGCATTTGATTCAAATGCTCTAAAATTCCGCAACCTTCCATGGCCTAGCTGATGAAGATCCCCATTTACATATTACCAACTTTTAGGAAATATGTGACACTTTCCGGATCAACGAAGCATCAAACGACGCCATCCGCCTCCGAATGTTCCCATTTTTACTAAAAGACCGAGCCAAGGCTTGGCTTAACACCCTCCCAAGTGGTTCGGTAAACACTTGGGATGAACTTGCCCAATGATTTCTATATAAGTATTTCCCGCCCTCTAAAACCGCTAAATTTATTACTGAAATCAATACATATTCACAAGAGGACGGGGAATCCTTATATGAAACTTGGTAAAGATTCAAGGAGCTATTAAGGAAATGTCCTCATCATGGTCTCGCAGTGTGGCAACAAGTATCCACTTTCTATAATGGTTTGTTTCCACATACAAGACAAACACTCGACTCTAGTTCTGGGGGGCTCCTAGGTAATCGTCGCCCAAATGAAATTTATAATCAAATTGAGGAAATTGCTCACAACAATTTTCAATGGCACACTCCCCGAGACACAAAATCTATTGCCCCGGGCATAAAGTAGATGAGAATACCTCTTTACAAGCCCAAATCGAGGCCCTATCTTCAAAAATTAAAAAGTTAGAAATGGCAAAAACGGCCTCGGTTATGGCTTGTGAAGGGTGTGGTGGGCCACATGAAAATTGGAGTTGTATGAAAAAATGGATAATCAAACGGAAATGGTAAACTACATTGATAATAGACCTAGGCCGTCGGGTCCCCCAACGGGTACTTACAACCAAGGATGGCGTAACCACCCTAACCTTGGTTGGAGGGAGCCCGGCAATAGTAGTAAGCAACAAAATCAAAATCAAAGAACAAACTTTCAACAACAACCAAGAAATGAGTCACAAAATTTCACTCAAGGGGGACGGGAGAGGCTTAAAGTCCTTGTCTCACACCTCATCTCCGAAACCGAAAAGAGGTACTCGGATCGATTCCTACAAGCGGAATCCAACTTTAGAAATCAACAAGCTAGTATTCAAAACATTAAAAAACAAATAAATCAACTAGCCCAAAATTTCTCTGAGAGACCACAAGGCGCATTACCTAGCAATACTGAAACCAACCCAAAGGCGCAAGTACATCTCATAACACTAAGAAACCGGACCGTAGGTCCCGAGGAGGCCCCATTACCCCCAACCGACAAAAGTCCACCTAACCAAACAACGACCTCGTCACCAACCCATAAGGAAACAACCCCTCCGGCAAACCCCGAACCTACCAAGAACCCCTCGGTACCCTACCCCGGTCGGTTACTTCGCCAAAAGACCGACGAGCAATTCACAAAATTCATAAACTTACAAAAACAATTGCATATCAATCTTCCATTTGTTGAAGTCCTCACTCAAATGCCAAAATATTCAAAATTCATGAGAGACTTCCTCACCCACAAAAGGAAGATTGAAACATTGCAATTGGTCAATTTAAGTGAAGAATGCTCCGTTGTACTACTCAAAAAACTCCCACAAAAGAAAATCGACCCCAGAAGTTTCACCATCCATTGTTCCATTGGGGGATCGCATGTGCGCAATGCACTAGCCGACCTTGGGGCTAGCATCAATCTCATGCCCGCATCAATGTTAGACCGACTCGGACTAGGTAAGACAAACCCCACAAAGATGAGCATATAACTCGCCGATAGGTCTATCAAACACCCACAAACTGTTGTCGAGAATTTGTTGGTAAAAGTCGGAGACTTTGTCTTCCTGGCTGAATTTGTCATACTCGACATGGAAGAAGACACCGAAGTACCACTCATTCTAGGAAGACCATTCCTTGCCACCGTTCACACAATGGTGGATATGAGTGATGGGAAGTTAACATTGAGGGTTGGAGACAAAGAAATGAAATTCGGGGTTGGGAAAAGAGTAGAGGACGACCCAGTCAACTACATGGATGTCATAGACTCAAGTTTGGATGACGCTCTTCGATGGTGCAACATGGGATGTGAGACATCCCGCTCGGGTAACATATGACTAACTTTGGGTCTAGCCAAGGACCCTTATAAACGTGGCGCAACACAGAGGCATTCCGAGAAACTATCCGTAGTTTTTAGTTTAACTTTTATGCTTTCTAGTTTAGTTTTACTTTTCAGGAATAAATCACACTAAAAAGATGGAGGTTACCAAGGGAATGTTAAAACCACACCCCATGCACGAAAACAAAGCCTCCCGATAACCTTTCCAGCCTTACAGCAAGTTCAGCATGGGGCCGTGCTCAGCCCAACACGCCCCATGCCTAGGCTCTCTAGAAATTTGCCCAGTTCAGGTAACTGGCCATGGGGCCATGCTCGCTTAACACGCCCCGTGGCCAGCCTTCGGTATAATTTTGGTACTGGTAATCTGACCACGGGGCCGTGCCCAGACCAACACAAGGCCGTGGCCAGACGTCCAGTACCATAAAATTTTGTTTTTCAAACACCTTTTTACACATTCAATCAATCTAAAAACTTATTTTTGAGACACATTGAGGACAATGTGTAATTTAAGTGTGGGGGGGGGGGATGCAAAAACCTTGAATCTCGCAAGTCCTAATAACATGCCTTACACAAAACTCTATTGGAACCGCTAATCACCCCAAATTTTTTCAAAATTTTTCATTTTTTTTACTTGTCTTGGTTTAATTTGGGAATAACAAGTTCTAAAAACGTTATATTTTTACAAGTTTACAACCAATAGCGTCATGATAAAAAGAACCAAATAAGAAAATTATGAATAGGCATGACAAATCTAATTAAAATTTGATTATATATACTTGATCACATTATAAACCCATTCCCGCAACATGTGAGTTTTGAACCTTTATTGAGCATACAAGCATATATCTTTAAACTAAATGCTCATTTTTCGTTTCTTGTGTGAATAGCCGCTTGGTTCTTAAGACTCTAAAACTTGCCACAATGATACATTCCCGGTCCTTACCAACTTGAACCCAAGTAAGTAAATGATAGAGGCATTAGGACTAACCCATTTTCCTTTCAACACCATTATTTTTCATCTTTTTTATCACCTACCCAAAATCCCCCTAGTTAACCCCTTTGAGCCTAAACCTTTTCATTTCAAAACCCACAAAAACAAACACCCTTTACCCACCAAAACCTTTTTCTTTTCAAACCCCTTTGTTTTAGTAAAAAGCTCGGTTATCTTGTGACATATGAAAAAAAATGAAAGTCTTGCAATAAACAAACTAGTACCTCAAAGAAATCTTGTTTGAATGTGCTTAGTTTGAATAAAAGTCACAAAAGTAATAAGTTTTACGACGACCGACGCTTTTTACGCTTTTAGCCATTTTTTACTAACCACTAACCAAAACCACCTACCCTTAGCCCAAGCCTAACCTGTAACAACTCTCATCAAAAGTCATATTTATTTAAATAAATTGACCAATAGGAAACCCTAATTGAGAAACCCAAGTGATTCTGAACAAACCCTAAAAATTTCAGAACAATCGGAATCAGGATCAGGGCCCCTAAAACTAAGGGGGGGTATTTTCTAGTTATGTTTATCCACATAAAAAGTTGTCCAATTCGAATTTTCAGAAACCGTCGACTCAGCTGAGCTAGTCCCACACGTGGCAACCCTATGCCTAAAAATAGGTGTCACGCGGCCCGCCTCAGGTTTGCTTAATTCTCACGCGGGCCGCCTCAGGGTCAAATTTCACCTATAAATAGAGGGCCTTGGGACTTGATTTCTGGAAAAAGAACGACGCTCAAATTCACTTTGTGCGCTGAGATAAGTTCTGTATACTCCAATTAACACACACAGGCACTAAATCGACGCCGCAATCAGGGTATTAGCACAATCGCTGCTACGATTCATTTTCCGATTGATCAATATACTCAATGGGTGTTTAAGTGCTGCCCACATTAGGGTGATGCTTTGTCATTAGTCGTTAATTCGACAGATGTTTAAGCATAGCACTTTGTCACTCGTTGTGATGGTTGATCTCGTGAGTTATCGTAAATGCTGGATTGATTACTAACCCCGAATTGTGTGCCTGTTATTGAATTTAGGATAAAAGGCTAAATCAGTAGGCCAAACTCTGCCCATATAAATCTGCAAGGTGAGTCATTCTCTTTTTATCAACTATTTTACAATACCTCAAATTATTTTCAAAGGTTATAATTACAGGGACTAAGTCGTGGATATCTTGAATTACTGGTTAGTGGGGGTATTGTGCACATTACTAATTTTCTCCCAGTTAGGTTCATTGACCTACTCGGGATAATCACTGTTAGGTTCATTGACCTACAGGGATAATCATCACTATTTAGGTTCATTGATCTAAATAGTGGTATGACCATCGTCACCATTGTGACATGTCACCATTGTGACAGAGCGCCAGATAAAAATAAGATAGAAGCCATTGTAATCGCTCTTATGCTGTAATTGATAACTATGCATCATTTTATGTAAATAGAATGATTCACTCAGTATTTCCCGCTGACAAAACCTTTTTCAAACATGTTTCAGGTGACCTGTTATGAATCAGGAAAAGTGCCATATAGCACTACAAGCTCAAGGAAGTGGCTCAGTATAAAATAAAGAAACATGTTTTGTAAAAATAAAAGATTTCTTTATGAAATCAAACTATTGTAAATTACCGGGTTTTATCCCGAATTGTGAAATAAAATAATCAGGAAATATTTTCATTTTAAAAAGATCCTGATGAAAACTTCCGCTGTCAAACTCAATTAATTAAATACCGCAGGATTTCTGTCCCGCGGCTCCTGAAACGGGTAAAACCGGGTCGGGGGCCGTGACAGAAAAAGGTGGTATCAGAGCCACTGATTTAAGCCAATTAAGTATTTAGAAAATACTTAATTTTTATTAATTGCTATTTTGTGATTAATATGTTTTATTATCTGACTAATTTTGAACAGTATGAGCAGATTTTTATATGTTAGCTACTGTAGTAGTAAATATAAATCTTTAAATAATTTGACTCAAAGTTTTAGCACTTTTATTATCTACAGTCTATAAACCTTATTCAGTAAATAAATTTACAAATAAAACCTAATATGTTTTCATATTCGGTTGTTTCATAGTTACCCAATATGAAATAATATTTAAAGGTTTTCTATGAAATTTGATATAAATTTTAACTTAGTAATTGTGTGTATTTTGTATAACAGCATGAGTGACTTGTCGGACGCCCTTCAGAAATTAAATCTCTATCCAGTAAGAATAGAAGTTTCCAGAGATTTCAATAGGTATATTCCAGACATAGAAGAACCTATAGAATTCAACGCTTTACCTCTTGAGAAACCTAAGCCTAAGAAAATGGAAATTGGGGAAAGTTCTAGGCAAATTGAGGGGTTACCATCTCAAGAAGAACTAGATTTTATAATGGCAACTGATGATACTATTGAGCCTATTAATGAAAATGATTTTATTCATTCTCTTGAAACACAACTACCAATGAACTTAGAACCAGCTATTCCAAAACCTTCAATCCACTCGCAAATAGACGAATGGTTGAATAATGAAATACTGTTACAAAACCATCCCTATAAGCTTTTTCCTAAGTTCAAACCAGAACCTTTACCAAATCCACCAATGAGTAACGAGAATATGGTTGAACAACGCCACTTTGGTGAAGAACTAATGGATGCTGGGAATAGGATCCAAGAGATTTTGGGGTAGATCTCCTGGAAATACGATGAGAAGGAACGCCGTTACTAGAATACCACCTGACAAAGGATAGGGGATTTTGAAACTGTGATTATGTAATAGTAATAGTAAAATCAGTATGTGTAAAATAAATAATAAAACGGTTGTATATAAAAGCATGATATAAGGAAATTTTAGAAAGTTACAATTTTGTTTGTATATTCGTTTACGTGATTATGTGCAATTAATTGTAACATTGGATTGTTTCTTTTATACTAATTATATATCTATAAATTAGATATCAGATGGAAAACGCTAATAATGAACCAGTTAATGAGATTAATCAATCTGAGCAACAACCGGGGGACCAATATGTGACTAGGCAAGATATAGAAAATATAATTGCTCAAGGGATAGCCAACGCTATTCCAGGAATAGTTGCTCAAGGGATAGCCAATGCTATTCCAGCAATCATTGCTGCTGTTAAAAATCCAATCGAACCGCAACAAGTTGTTCCTAGTAAACGTATTTCTGAAGATAATTTCAGTAATAGCGTAAACGGAGGCAATAATCATGTTAATCATGATAATGAACCACGGCAAGCTCCGCTCCCTAAGAAAAGGAAAACTGCAACGCCTGGTTGCACTTACAAAGAATTTCTTGCATGTAAACCCATTGAGTTCGCAGGCAATGAAGGAGCGACTGCGGCACTGCGTTGGTTAGAGAAAACCGAGGCAGTAATTGCCATAAGTAAATGTGCTCAGGATAATCAGGTCATGTATGCGTCAAATCTTTTCAAAGAAGGGGCACTAGAATGGTGGAACACAGTGTTACAGGCTAAAGGAAGAAATAGGGCTTATGCCATGAAATGGGAAGAATTTAAGAGTCTTGTAGAAAGAAAATTCTGTCCCGAGTATGAAAAGGAACAAATGGCAAATAAGTTTTTAACCCATCGGATGGTGGATGTAGATTGTCGAGGGTATACTACGACATTCTTCGAATATGCTCGAGTGGTATCAACGCTGGCTTCGCCAGAGCCGGTACTTATTTCTCGTTATATTTGGGGATTAATTTCCGAAATCCGTAATATCGTCAAAGCTGCGAAACCTCGCACAATTGATGATGCGGTGGATTTAGCCAGTACTCTGACTGACGAGCTAGTACGGACAAGAGAAGAAAATAGAAGGAAGGAAGTAGCCCAAAAGATTACCCAAGAATTCCGTTCGGGTAACCATAACAATTTCAAGAAAAGAGGGAATGGGCAATCTTCTATTAGTCCATTTTGCAATTCTTGCAAAAGGAAGCATTTTGGAAGATGCAAAGGATATTGCAATTTTTGCAAAATTCCGGGACATCAGGAAGAAGACTGCAGGAGGAAGAAATTTTCAGTTTGCTACAACTGTGGAGAAAATGGACATCTTAGGCCAAATTGTCCAAAACTGAATAAACCATTTGACAATAAAGTCAAACCAGCAGAAGGAAAAAAAAAAGGAATGTAAGAGCCTTCCAACTGACTGCTAAGGAAGCAGAGATGATTCCAGATGTGATAGCCGGTACGTTCTTAGTTCACAATGTTTACACAAAAGTATTATTTGACTCTGGTGCAAACCAAAGTTTTAGAAATACTTTATTCTGCCAAGATCTTAATTTACTTTTAATCAGTATTAGGCAGATTTCTATATTAGAAACGGCAGATGGGAATTCAGTTAAAATAAATAAGGTTATGCAGAACATAGAATTAAGTCATAAGTTTTCTGCAATCCTATTATCTATGAAATTAGTCGAATTCGATATTGTGTTAGGAATGGATTGGTTAGTAAACAATCATGCTCGAATTATCTGTGATCAGAATTTTATAGAAATTCAATCAACCACCGGAGAAGTAATTATGATTATAGGAAATAAACCAAGTAAACCCATAAAGTTCATATCTAATGAAAGTTGTTAGTTATGAACGAAAGCAAGGAATAGTATATATGATTTCAGTAATCATTAATACTAAAGATAAAGAAATTAAGGAAATTTCTATAATTTCAGAATACCCAGATGTATTTCCAGAAGATTTACCTGGATTACCACCAGATAGGGAGATAGAATTTAGAATTCATCTAATTCCAGGAATTTCACCGATAAGCCAGGGAACCTTATCAGTTAGCACAGTATTGGTTGTTAAGAAAAAGGATGATTCAATAAGAATATGTATTGATTATAGGAAATTGAATAAAGTTACCCATTATCTAAAAATGATGATCTATTTTGATCAATTACAGGGAACTAGATAATTTTTTAAGATCAACTTATGTTCCGGATATCATCAATTGAAAGTACAAGAGTAAGACATACCTAAAACTGCTTTCAGAATTAGGTATGGTCATTACAAGTTTACAATCATGCCTTCGGATTAACGAATGCACCTGCAGCATTCATGGACATGATAAATAGGATCTGTAAACCATATTTGGATAAATTGGTAATTGTCTTCAACGACGATATACTTATTTATTCCAAAAGTCAGGAAGAACATTATCAGCACTTGCATGTACTCTTAACTTTGTTAAGAAAAGAAAAGCTTTACGCCAAATTTTCGGAAAAAAAAAATGAATTTTGGCTGCTAGAAGTGCAATTTTAGGTCATATGGTGAATCATAAAGGTATTCACGTAAATCCTGATAAGATATTACCAAAATGGAAGATTCCGTAATCAGCAATGGAAATTAGGAGTTTTGTAGGTTTAGCCGGATACTACAGGTAGTTTATTAAGGATTTTTCCAAAATAGCTTTACCAGAAGGAACTGAAGATTTTGAAGTATATTATAATGTTTCAAAGTTAGGATTTGAATACGTGTTAAGACAACGCAAAAAGGTAATTGTGTATGCATCAAGGTAATTGAAAAAGAACGAAGAAACTATACCCCTCATGAGTTAGAATTAGGAACCATAATTTTTACCCTTAAGATTTGGAGACATTATCTGTATAGAAGTAAGGGTACTATCTATACGGATTATAAAATGTATATTTTTGGGCAAAAAGAATTAAACATGAGGCAAAGGAGATGGATGAAAATCCTAAGTGATTACAACTGTGATATTCGGTATCACGAAGGAAAGGCTGAAGACGGCTAGAGATAGTCAGAAAAAGTTATACAGATAATAGACAAAAGCCGTTGGAGTTCGAGTTGGAGACAAAATGTAATTGGAAGTATCTCTTTGGAAAGGAGTTGTTAGATTCGGTAAGAAAGGAAAGCTAAGTCCAAGGTACGTGGGACCATTTCCAGTGATCCAACGTATAGGATCAAGTTGCTTATCATTTATAACTACCAGGAAAGTTAGCTAGAATACATGATGTATTTCATGTATCCAATCTCAAGAAATGTCTATCAGATGAATCTTTGGTAGTACCTTTCCAAGATATAAAGGTAAACAAATAGTGTTAGTTTAAGTAAAGTGGGATTCAAAGATAGGACTCTAATATACTTGGGAACTGGAATCCGAAATGAAGAGAAAGTATCCTCAATTATTCCAGTAAATCTCGAGGACGAGATTTTTATTAAGGTGGGGAGAATGTAACAACTCTCATCAAAAGTCATATTTATTTAAATAAATTAACCAATAGGAAACCCTAATTGAGAAACCCAAGTGATTCTGAACAAACCCTAAAAATTTCAGAACAATCGGAATCAGGATCAGGGCCCCTAAAACTAAGGGGGGTATTTTCTAGTTATGTTTATCCACATAAAAAGTTGTCCAATTCGAATTTTCAGAAACCGTCGACTCAGCTGAGCTAGTCCCACACGTGGCAACCCTATGCCTAAAAATAGGTGTCACGCGGCCCGCCTCAGGTTTGCTTAATTCTCACGCGGGCCGCCTCAGGGTCAAATTTCACCTATAAATAGAGGGCCTTGGGACTTGATTTCTGGAAAAAGAACGACGCTCAAATTCACTTTGTGCGCTGAGATAAGTTCTGTATACTCCAATTAACACACACAGGCACTAAATCGACTCCGCAATCAGGGTATTAGCACAATCGCTGCTACGATTCATTTTCCGATTGATCAATATACTCAATGGGTGTTTAAGTGCTGCCCACATTAGGGTGATGCTTTGTCATTAGTCGTTAATTCGACAGATGTTTAAGCATAGCACTTTGTCACTCGTTGTGATGGTTGATCTCGTGAGTTATCGTAAATGCTGGATTGATTACTAACCCCGAATTGTGTGCCTGTTATTGAATTTAGGATAAAAGGCTAAATCAGTAGGCCAAACTCTGCCCATATAAATCTGCAAGGTGAGTCATTCTCTTTTTATCAACTATTTTACAATACCTCAAATTATTTTCAAAGGTTATAATTACAGGGACTAAGTCGTGGATATCTTGAATTACTGGTTAGTGGGGTATTGTGCACATTACTAATTTTCTCCCAGTTAGGTTCATTGACCTACTCGGGATAATCACTGTTAGGTTCATTGACCTACAGGGATAATCATCACTATTTAGGTTCATTGATCTAAATAGTGGTATGACCATCGTCACCATTGTGACATGTCACCATTGTGACAGAGCGCCAGATAAAAATAAGATAGAAGCCATTGTAATCGCTCTTATGCTGTAATTGATAACTATGCATCATTTTATGTAAATAGAATGATTCACTCAGTATTTCCCGCTGACAAAACCTTTTTCAAACATGTTTCAGGTGACCTGTTATGAATCAGGAAAAGTGCCATATAGCACTACAAGCTCAAGGAAGTGGCTCAGTATAAAATAAAGAAACATGTTTTGTAAAAATAAAAGATTTCTTTATGAAATCAAACTATTGTAAATTACCGGGTTTTATCCCGAATTGTGAAATAAAATAATCGGGAAATATTTTCATTTTAAAAAGATCCTGATGAAAACTTCCGCTGTCAAACTCAATTAATTAAATACCGCAGGATTTCTGTCCCGCGGCTCCTGAAACGGGTAAAACCGGGTCGGGGGCCATGACATAACCCTTCCCCAAAATCCTCTTGATATTTATGAAGGTTTGTAGTTAAAAAGGGGGAGGACTGATCGCTCGGCAAGCATTTGGTAGAAGTAAGTTCCATGCCGGTCACGAGTGTTTCACAAAAATACATCTTCGGCCGAGTGTTGAGAGATCTCCCGTGAGGTATGTGAACTTGTATATAAATAGAATTTTAAAGACGCATGTTATGCCCAAATTAGTAATTTTTCTTATAAAATGTTCTAAACAAATCATGATGAATAGGATTGTAAATAAAATAAAAATAAAACCCAATAAAGATCTTGAATTCCTGACACTCAAGATGAGCCCAAAAACTTCTTCTCTATTTAGGTGTGTAAGCCACATATTAAAGAGTTTTGCTTGAGGACAAGCAAAGATTCAAGTGTGGGGGTATTTGATGTGTGCAAAATGTAACATATAAATTACATCAAATGAAGCATAAAACTAACCCTTTTTTAGTACTAATGTTGGAAAAAGCTTGTTTTTGTCTTCCTTTTAAATTTACAGGACCAAATGAGCTTAAACGAATAAAAGGAACAAATATACAGCCAAAACCAACATAAATGCAAAGAAAAGGAATAAACGTGACATGCCCGACCCCCCAGCAGCATCCCCAAAGCAAAAACAAGACAACAGAAGACTGACCACGGGGCCGTGCCCAGCCGAACACGGGGGAGTGGTCAGGGACCTACAGAAAATACAAACTTGTAGAAGCTTCTACGCCCACCACAGGGGCGTGCCCAGCTCAGCACGGGGCGTGGTCAACGCAAAGATACGCAGAATCTTGTAAATTCTTGATAGTACAGATACGATGCTGACCACGAGGCCGTGTGGGACCCTCTGCTGACACTTGCATTTAATGAAGGAAGAGAAAAGGCTGGCCACGGGGACGTGCCCACTGGACACGGGGTCGTGGCCAGAGCACTGTGCAGGCTATTAATAGGGGTGCTTGGTTCACTTCAAATGCATCCCTTGGCAAACCACTAATCTCACACTTTCCCACCACTCCACCACCACTACAACACCAACACCCACCACCATCATCCATCATCCATCTTTAGAGTGTGTAGTAGTCTCGGGATCCAAGATTGATCGTAAGGGTTCTTGCCAATAAAAGGTCATGTTTGGTTAAGCCTCTTACATCACTTGGTGAAGACAAGTCTTTTATGTATTACTTTTGATTTTTAATATTTCAGCCATTTTTATTTGGTTTTGTATTAATGACTTTAATAACTAGTTTCTTATGTTGAAGGTGAATTCTTCCTATCATTTTTCCGTGGTGTCTTGGCATTACTTTACTGTCAATATAAAGTAAAAGATTGCATCATTCATGTTTTTACAGTCTATATAAAAGCATGTTGACTACCTGGTCGGGGGTTAGGGGAATGGTTTGGTAAGGTTCTTGCCTTGTTCAGTGTATAGATCCTGCAAGGACCTGGTTCAAGCTTACTAGGACCTCCTTCAATACCCATTGGTATTGGATGGCGGGGGTGCGAATAGCTTGAACCCCTCATATGTAAACTACTATTAATACATTAAACCGACTTCTTGGGATTGTATCCTTGCTGACTCAAACCACTTAGCTGAGGGTAACGTCACCTTCAAAATTGGGGCCTACCACTTTTCGCATTAATAACTTAATTAATTATCTTTCAATATTCCGACCATTTGGGATTGTATCCCTGCTGACTCAAACCACTGGGTTGAGGGTAACGTCACCTTCAAAAGAGGGGGCTACTTCTATAACTAAGATAATCTCTTAAAAAGTCCGAAAGTGCAAAAATCAACAAAGGATACATTAAAGGCGAGTCGGATCCAAGTGATTCATATTTGTAGGTCCCCTAGTTCGTACGGATCGTCACAGAATTGTTTATCCAATCTAAAGTGCGGAATCCTCTAGACCAGATTAGCACAGAAACGAGTAGAAACAGAAATTCACAATTAAACGGTCTTCTATTGATTTATCCAAACTACAGTTTTACAATCAATTCAAGACATGCACAACCTCACAGCCAATCTCTGTGATATTGCTTAAACCCTAATTTCAAAATTTCTCTCTCTCTTTAGACTTTCTCTCTCTAGAATTCTCTAACCACTCTTCTAACTCCCTTTTCTCACTGAAACCCTAATCACAAAACATGTTTATATACCACAATACCACATGTCTTCTATTGATTTATCCAAACTACAGTTTTACAATCAATTCAAGACATGCACAACCTCACAGCCAATCTCTGTGATATTGCTCAAACCCTAATTTCGAAATTTCTCTCTCTCTCTAGACTTTCTCTCTCCAGAATTCTCTAACCACTCTTCTAACTCCCTTTTCTCACTGAAACCCTAATCGCAAAACATGTTTATATACCACATGTCTGTGAACTGGGCTTCTAACTGGGCTAGGCCATTTTCCAAGCCCATTACAACAATTAACTCACTAACCAATAAGCTAAGCCCATTACAAAATATCCAAAGACTAAATAATTAAACTATTAAGCTGTTGTCACCGAATATGCACCAACAGACTCCCCCTTGACAATAGCTTCATAGTGTAACTTTGTCTTCAAACATCTTGTGTTCTTTTGGTCTTTGGATAGCGTCAGCTACACAGTTTCTGACATCAACAGACTCCCCCTTAGCTGATGCTTCCAATCTCCAAAACTTTCATTCATTGTAGATCAGTTAGCTAGCAATCTTTGGTTAAGCAAGTAAACTTCAACTCTATCACATCACTTTCTCTCTGCAATGTAGTAGAAGGATCCTACCATGCATCTTCACACATTCTTCACTTAACTCTCAATCTGCATTTTACTTGTATTTTGCACTTCATTTTGATAACTGCATCAATCTGTTTAGAAACACAAGTAAGTATCTCGAAAAACCATTAGTCTTTTTTACATTTAAAGATAAACCAATATTTTATCTTATCATGCAAAAACAACAACTTGTCAATTCAAAATGGAAGTCTTTTAAAAAAAATATTTTTGGTATTTTTGATTTTTTTTTTCAAAACAAACTAACAAACTAAACTAAACTCAAAAATATTTACAATTTCGTCTTTTTGTGAGAATCATGTGCAAGAAGATCATATCAACAAAATCAAACTGTTTTCACACTATTAGATAATTCTTTATTTAATTTTTCATGAAAAGCAGTACAAGACGATTACCAGTATGTTTGTCCACTTAAACAAAATGCATGAAAATTTCAAGCACCATTACCGTATGATACGTTAAGGTAATTTTATTACTGATATACTAGTGTGTCCCACTTCAGGATATACCCCTGCGATCAAGGTATGCACAAAGATTCATCGTAGTAGGTGAGTATACTGAATTCATCCGTTTTGTTTTACAACGTTTAGATAATTGGTGATCGGGTCAGTACTTCCGTACAGCAAAGAGACCAAAATATCTAACGAGGGCTAAGAAAAATACCATTTTTGGTACGATTTATGCTTTTTGCACATTTGAATGACTCTCTAGGAGAGCTTCTTCATTTATGGGATTTGGCATTTTTTTGCTCTTTTAAGATATCCTGGTTGTGCCTAGGTCAGCATGTATCTGGATGCAGCAGAAGGACAACCCTGATATCCCCAGATGAAATAACAGTATAAAGACCCAAAACTTTAGATTTTGGCAATCTATCAACGCAGATTTAAGGTCATTAAACCATACACCACTGTTGTGTTCCCCACTCATACACAGTTCATTTAGGTTTATATCACATTGGTAAGTTGATTATTTCATGCTTTTTGCCTACTGGTATATCATATAATGAATCTGCTATCACACTCAAGCAATTTAATTCATTTTCAGTGTGACAGTCTAACTTGCTGATGTACTATCATTTCTTCTTTTTCACACAATGAAATCTCTTTTTCATTTTTTTCATTTTTTTTTATATTTTTCATTTTTCAATGTTTTTGTATTATTTTTTTTTATTTTAATAACTTACTCCCCCTAAACTCACGCACTAACTAAACTCTTTTTGGCTTAGAGAAATTTCTCCCCCTAAATTTTTGTTTTTATGGAGTAAGTTTAAAAAAAACAGAAATTTAAACACAAACAGGCTCCCACTTCAATCTGACAATAAGTTTTTCACCAATAAATCATCAATCAATCACTAAAGTAAATAGTTAGTTACCAATTTTAACCTACTATTCACCTCAGACGCTTTACAGGAATAACCACTGTTGAACACATCAACAGTCCTTCTTGGTCATCCTGCACACACTTAACAACTTAGTTAGACTTAACAACCCAAACCTGACCGGTTTTGGGTCGACCATGTAAATCCATATAAGATGCTTCTAACCAATATCCATCACACATTTCTAGTGTCTTGGATGTTTTACCCGATGTTGAACAAGATTTATAATTTTCACTAGGTCTTTGATTACGAGAGTTCCAATAAAATCTCATATTTTCTGACCTTTGAAAATTGTTATGTTGATACCTTCTTCGCCCATTATTATACCATGAATTTTGAAAAAAATTTGGATGTTGTCGAACATTTGAGTTACTAAAACCCCTATGTTCGTTTCTTCTTTGAAAATTTCGATTACCAGAAGTTTGGTATCGATTTTGATATCCAAAATTTCTATTTTGATTTTGAAACTGAGTTGATTTACCATTATAATGACTAAATTGTGTAGAATTGCTTCTTGGTCTATCAAATCTTCCTGCTGTTGAAGTTTTAGATTGAAATCTTGGTTGATTATAATGACAATTTAGTTGCACATTATTATTCAAACCAACCCTATTCCCATCCTTAACCTCATGAACTTTTTGCTTATTTTTCTTTAAATGACAACAACTTGCCACATGCCCTTTAGTGTGACATTTAAAACAACATTTTGTCTTATAAATTCTCTTTTTGTTAAATCTCTTTTTAAATGTTTTCTTCTTTTCGTCTTTAGTATCCTCATCCGATTTATGAGGTGTACTTTTAGACCCTACAGATTCTTTCAAAGAAACTGGACTATTTGGCAAGTCCACAGCTATCGGATCCACTACCTCTTGTGCAGTGGGAACAAAATTAATTAGCTCATCCACGTTTGGTAAAAAAGAATAATCTTGATCCTTAGAAGATGAAGCTTTACTAAACCCCACTCCCGTTCTATCATTACTCCTTTTCAGCCCTTTTTGAATGTGAGTCCTAACTAATGAAGAATTTCCAAATTTGTCTAACTTTCCTTTAAGTTCAACAATTTGGTCTTGTGCAATGGCCAATTCCCTGCACTTTTCAGAAAATTCATTAGTTTTATCTTTCACAGTTTCACGAGCCAAATCAATGATCTGTAACAGTTCATTGACTTTGCTTGTTAAACTGTTGATTTCCTGTTCATTTGATTTGAGTTTATTTAAACAATTTGACTCTCGATTAATCAAAAGAACATTTGACTCTTTCAACTTTTCTAATTCAGCTAATAGGATTTTGTTTTGCTCCGATAGTCTGTTAACTTTACCTTGTAGTTCAGTGCAATTATGACATGTTTGACTTACAGGTTCTGATGTTACCTTCACCTCTGCTGTAAGTCCATTCACATCAGACAAGCCCTTTGAAACTTCTGTCTCCTTCTTCTCAGCAGCTTTCTTCTTCTCTTCTACCACAACATCTGCTTCTACATCTGAAGCACAAGCTCTTACACTTTGACTAGGTGAACTCTGATAACGTTTTTCTAAACCTTCCCACATATCTCTAGAAGTCCCATATTTCTTGAAGATTTGTTTAATGCCCTCAGGCAAGGACATCCTATTTGCCGCTAAAGCTTTCTTCTCAGCATCAACTATAAGTTTCTCAGATTCATTCATCTTGTCATAAGAAATCACTTTAACTCTTCCTTCAATACGACGCGTAGGAGCAACATATCCATCTATCATACAATACCACATTCTGGTATCTTCACTCTTCACATTCTTTAACATTTGTAAGCTTTGGCCAATTCTTAACAGTCTCACTGACCTTATCCATTTTAACCATCTTTAAACACGTTTTTACCATAACCGTACTGATAAAACCGTACAAAATATTTCCGAAAACAGTTTTTACCAAATTATACCGTTAGAATCGTCTCGAAAAAACGAATCCAATGATATATAATGTTGAAAACAAAATTTGGGATTTTCCAGAGTTCAACCATGCAAACGGTTTGTCGATATGAGCTACGGATCACTTTCTATTCACAGAAACGTTAAATCCTCTGTACGTATCTAATTACTCCACAAAAATAAATACTCCACCTTTTAATTCCTCTAGATAATTTCACTGGCAAACCAAGTTAATTATGCTGGGTCACGCTAATAATGCTGGCAAACCAAGTTAAATATGCTGATAGAGTAATTATAATTATGCTAGCTGATCAAATTCGCTGGTTAATTATGCTGGTTAATTTCGCTGAACGATGTCTAGTAACTTCGCCGATCACCGTAATAATGTCGCTGAGGACAATTACATGGTTACCAAAGTCGCCTTTGTATTTAATTTCACCGATCACCGAGTTGCTAGATCACAAATTCACTGGTCTGTCAGAGTATTTATCCGAAATCAGCAAATTTGCTAGAACCAAATCTTTCCAAAGTTTGAAAAGATTTTATCCTGATCTCCTATCAATTTCCTGTAAAATCAGACAACCAAATCAGCAGAATATAATCAAAATTATGAAGAACTCAACGAAGAACACGAATAACAGTCTTCGAATCTTCAAGACTTTCTAGCCAAAATCCTTCAAAAATCAACCAAACCTGCAACCAAAAACACTAACACAGCAAAATTAAATACGCAAACTGATCAAACACTCCAAAATTTTCGAAAATCAGCCTCCAAAATTTCGAAACCCTAGGTCTTCAAAACTCAAAATTTTCGAAAATTTCCAAAACAACCCGAAAATCCACCCTTTTCTGCAGCAACATATTCTGAACCGAGCTTCTTCAAGAGCCTAAAGCTCTGATACCAATTGTAGGTCCCCTAGTTCGTACGGATCGTCACATAATTGTATATACAATCTAGAGTGCGGAATCCTCTAGACCAGATTAGCACAGAAACGAGTAGAAACAGAAATTCACAATTAAACGGTCTTCTATTGATTTATCCAAACTACAGTTTTACAATCAATTCAAGACCAGCACAACCTCACAGCCAATCTCTGTGATATTGCTCAAACCCTAATTTTGAAATTTCTCTCACTCTCTAGACTTTCTCTCTCTAGAATTCTCTAACCACTCTTCTAACTCCCTTTTCTCACTGAAACCCTAATCACAAAACATGTTTATATACCACATGTCTGTGAACTGGGCTTCTAACTGGGCTAGGCCATTTTCCAAGCCTATTACAACAATTAACTCCCTAACCAATAAGCTAAGCCCATTACAAAATATCCAAAGACTAAATAATTAAACTATTAAGCTGTTGTCACCGAATATGCACCAACAATCTTGTCTATCTGTTTTTATTTTTATTTATCTTTGCATTTTTAGTTTTTTATTTTTATGTTTCAAAACTTTTCTCAAAAATTTAGATTGATTAGACGTTGAGTATAAACCGGTACTAAAAGCTCTTGTGTCCTTGTACGACCTCGGTATCCTACCAACGCTATACTACGCTCACGATGGGTGCACTTGCCCAAGTGTGTGTTTAGTGTTAGTAGAATATTGTGTTTTATAAATTTAAAACTTGATTAATGCGTAAAATGGGCTCAAAATATTAATAAAATTATATCACACCTAACGCACACCATTACTTAAACTGTTTAATTATTAGGTACGATTAACCTGAGCAATTCCAACCTACATCAACAATAATAGAGACTATATTGCCCTGCTGACCTCTTTTGAAACCTGCTGGGTGGTTCAATTGCAGCCTATTGAACACATACATGAGGATCAATCAAAAGTACAAATACAAGTAAATGAATAAATAAATATATAACAAAAAAATAAACAAGTACAAATCATATTTTATAATGAGTAAATGTGTATTTACAATGTAACACCATAACTCAACACAGTTAGTATACAACAACAATAACCACACAAACTCTGAAGTAATCCATCAATGCCAATCAAACAAACACATACCGGTTCTTAACCCATAACGCCAGAACTTAAAGAACAACCACCATGATCAACTCAAACATCTCTTTGAAACTTGCTAGGTGGTTCAATTGCAGCTTGTTGACGACTCCTAAGCATATGTCTTGATGCAACATTTATAGTCTTGTAGAACACTAAATAATGCATGATTCGAGAAGTCGTACTTGGTACAAGAATAACATGTTGAATGCATATTCACCGGAAGGCAGTAGCTCAACCCCCTCATCCCTTGCCACCTGGTGAAGTAAAGTAATAGAGTATTAGAAACACATCAAGATATTAAAAACAATAAAACCATAAAAAACAAAGGTAAGGGCCTAAAATCGCAAATCAAAAGAAACTTAATTTTACACTCAATAAACATTTCGTCAAACACTTGCTATGCATTTCCAAATCCTCAAATCAAACATCCATCATTGAAATCAAAACCAAAGCAGAAAATAACCACAAATGTAAATTAACATAAAATAACTAAATAAATGTAAAAAAGCAATCAGAAGCACAGTAAAAGCAAGAACACATTAACATTAGGATTAATAATATGTACAAAATTGTAGGTGTATAGATCGAATAAACCATGAGAAGTCATCAAAAGAGCATGATAACAAATTAATGCGTAAACCAAAATTAAGATCGTGGTTGCTAACCTTAATTTGTAAAATCAAGAAAACTAACATGTGAAACCAGTTTCAGTTTCTTAACAGGACTAAACAATAAAATTGATTCAAGAAATTAACACCACAGAAAATTGATTCAAGAAATCTGAGTTCAAAGCATCCACAAACGAAAGAGAAAATTGCTAGAAGTACTCAAAAGCTCCTAAAATAGAAGATTTATGAAATCTTAATAATCCAAGAACAAAAACCAATAAATGAAGCAGAGATGGGAAAGAGATGTGAGATTCGAGAACTTACCTGCATTTGTAAAAAAGAATCAACCAACAGAGAAGGAAGAGATGCGTTTCAATTTTGAACATGTAAAATCTAACTTTCAGTTGCTATTATCGTGATCCAGCCAAAATCTTAATTATGCAATCCATAATCGAGCTTCCTCTACATAACAAATTTGACATAGAAGGGGGGGGGGTGGAGGACGAGGAAGAGAGTTAGGTTTGAATTTTGAAATGGTATTGGGCATTTGAAATTTGAAACGGGTGAGGGAGTGGTTTTGTCCAGGATCTTTGAAATCTCGTCCAAAGGATTTTAGGGAAAATTGTAAAAGATGCTTTGAATGCTTGTACATTTTAAAAAGTGGCAAACGACCAAAGTTGCCCTTCGAATATGCATATTATACATAGTGTGTGTGTATAAGGATGGATCATAAGAAAACTAGTTTAAATGAGAAAACCAAAAAAACTAGATAAAAAGCTTGAAAAACATACCAATTTTTTTTTTTGATTTTTTTTAATAAAAATCTTTATATTTTATGTATAAAAGAACTTTTTTTCAAAAAAAAAGTTGTACTGCACATGTGCATTAATACGAAAAAAGCCTAAACCACCTAACCCACCTCCCACCGACACTCCCCAAAAACCTAAACCCCCCACCCCACACCTCCCAAAAAACCTAAAACTAAACCCTAAACCCTAAACGTAAACCCCCCCAAAAACCTAACCCCCCCCCCCCCCCTCCCAAACCCAAAAACCTAATCCTAATCCTAAACCCCCCAAAAACATAACCCTAAAAACTAAACTCAAAGCTAACTTTAAGCATATAATGCACATGTGTAATACAATTTTTTTTTTTTTTGAAAAAAAAAAGTTTTTTTTATACATAAAAAGTCGCGATTTTTTGTAAAAAAATTGTTATGTTTTTTAGGCTTTTTAGTTTGTTTTTTTTTTTAGTTTTCTCATTTATATGTAGTTTTCTAATGATGCTCTCCCTATTTACCTATATATATATATATATATATATATATATATATATATATATATATATATATATATGGTTCATTTAAGAACCACTCTTATTGCGAGAACCATGAGATAAAAAAAAAAACTAAAAATACCTAAAAACACACAATTTTTTTTAAATATTTAAAAAAATCGCTATCTGGATGCACATGTGCATATGTAACAATTATGGATGCACATGTGCATATGTATAATTTCTTTGACAAATTCCGTAATACATTACCAGTATTAGACAATTGCACTTTCATTTACATTACCATCCGTAATACACTACTTTTTACATTAGCAATATATAAAATGCACATAGGCATCTATATGTATTAACATGATATAATGTGTTTTGGTACAAAAAGTTTGTGATTTTGAATGATGAAGTAGGCCAATATAAATGTTTTTGGTTAGTTATATCTAGTGGTTGATGGTTTGGTTATATTTGTCGCTTTATGATGTAATATGTTGTTTGATATGGTATGAAGAGTGTTGATGCACATGTGCATAAAGTGAAAAATGTAATACATATTGGTAATGGTAGTGTATTATGGATGGTATGATATATGAAAAGAAAAAGTGTATTCAAAGTAGTGTACAAAAAACACGTTATATCATATTCATACATATAGATGCACATGTGCATTTATAATATTGGTAATGTAAAAAGTATTGTATTACATATAGTAGTGTAAATGAAAGTGCATTGTCTAATACTGGTAATGTATTACGGAATTTGTCAAAAAAAATGATACATATGCATATATGCATCCATAATTGTTACTCGAAATTCTTTTTGGAAACGAAAATTAGCAATTTTTATATAAAAAATAATAAAAAAAAATTGTGTGTTTTTTAAGTATTTTTTATTGTGTTCACATTGGTTCTCGTGGTTCTTGCATTAAAGGGTGGTTCCTAACCGATCCATATCCTATATATATATATATATATATATATATATATATATACATACATACATACATACATATATATAGGGGACCGCTAAAATGAAAACCAACCCCAGTTGCGAGAACCGCGAGAACTCCCCTCCACCAATCAGACTATGACACATATGCACTATTATTTTAAAACATAAAGGGTAATATAATAATTTATTCAATATGTCAAATATCTTTTAAAGTCTTCTCTCTTTCTCTCTACATCACACATCAAGAACATCAATCTGTTTCTCTCTCTTCTCTCATAATTTGTTTTTTTATCTTATTATATTTATTGTTTTTTATTACCTTTTTTGTCTCATTACATTAATTGTTTTTTTATTAAAAATCAAATTTTTTTATTCAACAAAATTTTCAAATCAGATTTTTTTTCAAGATTTTTTTACAAAAAAAAACGTTTTTACTAGCCGTTATTTTACGCCTCGTCCCCCATTTTTACGCGCGGTTTTTTTTTACGAGCTGTTTTACGCCCCGTTTTTTGCGTGCCGTTATTTTGCCTGATTTTTTTACTAGCCGTTTTTTACACCCCGTATTTACGCGCCGTTTCATCACCCGGTTTTTTTACGAGCCTTTTTTACGCCCCGTTTTACGCGCTATTTTTTTTAACGCGCCGTTTTTTACGTCTCGTTTTTACTTTCGTAAAAACAATCGTTCGTAAAAAAAACTTTTCGAAAAAAGTTTTTCGTAAAAAACACGGCGCGTAAAAAAAACACGGGGTGCAAAAAAACACGGCGCGTAAAAAAACGGCGAGTAAAAACGGGGCATAAAAAACGTCGCGTAAAAAACCGCGCGTTAAAAACGGGGCGTAAAAAACGGCGCGTAAAATACGATGCGTAAAAACGGGACATAAAAAGTGCGCGTAAAAAAATTGGGCGTAAAAACGGGGTGTAAAAAAACAGCTCGTAAAAACGTTTTTTTTGTAAAAAAAAAAATATGATTTTAAAATGTTCTTTAATAAAAAATTTGTTTTTAACAAAAAACAATTAATATAATGAGACAAAAAAGTAATAAAAACATTAAATACAAATAAGACAAAAAAAGCAAATTTACTAAACTACCATTTTAACATTAAAATATTAAAAATATAATAAGACAAAAAGGATTTAATATTAGTTTTAATTACTTTTAATCTCATCCATCCATCTTCAAGATCAAATGGTTGAAAAGTGGTTCTCACGGTTTTCGCAACTGAATGTGGTTTTCATTTTAGCGGTCCCCAATATATATATATATATATATAGTGGAGGGTTCAAATGAGAAGAAACTTTTTGTAAGAAGAAAAAAGAAGAAATTTCAAACAATAGGAATACTTCATTTTACTTCATTTAGTATAAGTATTTAACGTTACTATAAGTGTAATATGGTAAACCTACAAAGATCATTAATTAATAGTATTCCACTTAAATAGCTAACTATATTAAAATTTATAACTTATCTTCAAAATATATATTTTTTCAAAAAAATAAAATAAAATAATTTAGAGTGTAGGATAAATTAGAGTGTGTATATGATAAATTACGGGTTGTGTAGGATAAATTTCAACATGTATAGGGTAAATTTCGAAATGTGTAGGGTAACTTTTGATATGTATAGTCAAAAAACATTAGTGTGAAGGATGATAGTTCTATGACTAATTAATTAGTCAAAGATGATAATAAATGAGATAAGTGAAAAACTATTTAATGTTTTACAATTGTACCCTTTGTTCTTTTTCTTCTCAATTAAATTTTCTTCTCAAATGAATATATATAGAGTGGGGTTCTAGAGTGAACATTAGTGTATTTGCGAACGGAGTGAACAAATCTTGGCCATTAATATACACACGTTGATGTCTAGGATTTCATCATCAAATCGTAAAATACACTAGTGTATTTCATCATCAAATCCTGGCCATTCATCTACACACATGTATGGCCAGGATTAGTTCGCTCAGTTCGCAAACTACACTAGTGTTCACTCTTGAACCTAATCCTATATATATATATATATATATATATATATATATATATATATATAAACGGGATCAGGAGAAAACGCTCAAAAGTGTGAGAACGGTGAGAACGCATCCTGGCCCAACACGTGTCACGCGGCATAGAGAAGGACGGAGGGGCTTTTTTGTCCTTTTAATTTCTGCTTTTCCAGTTCCGCTTTTCACAATATTGTTTTATTTTTGGGGTTTAAGATTTTTGGCGTTAACCAAATTCAATAATTAATGGCGTTTAATGGTTTCATTGTATTAACATTTTGACGTTTATGGCTTTTTTCAAATCGTATGCCATTGGAACCCTAGGGGGTCAGGAAATCTATCTGAATGGCGTTTTTTCAAGGCGTTTTAGACAAGATGGCCCATTGTTCTATTAATTTTTATATACATTTTGGCATTTGTGGTATCTTAGCGTTTTACAATTGTAAAATTATATTACAACCACAGGGAAAAAAATAGAAGCGAAGAAAATAAATTAAAAATCCTAATCGGATCTCTCTTCGCAATCTTCACTGTCATCAGTCTCTCTCTTCTTTAATAGTACAAGAACTGTCACCAAATATATGGCGTTTTATGTAAAACTTAACAAACCCATCGTTTTGATTATTTTGTGTCACACCCCGACCACGATAAAACAACAAATCGTGGCGGAAACGTCGGGGAGTGTTGTAACAGAATCATTGTTTCATAACACATGGATTGAAGTTCTGTTTTATTAAATTAAATGTATTACATTACATTGAAATTAGAAACAAAACATGAACAAATAGACTTTCATTGTTATTAAGTCACTAAGGCCTAGTCCATTCCTATGTGAGCATGCATCAATATCATCATCAAACATCATCAACTATGGTACCTGAAACACATGTGAAAATACGTCAGCATAAAAATGCCGGCGAGTACATAGGTTTTATGTGAGTGTCAGATTCATGGCTCGTTTTACCTTTTGAAATAACTCAAACAACTTTGTTATTCGATATTAGAAAAACTAGTTTTGTAAAATGTTTAGATTGTGAATTGAAATAACCAAGTTAAAACATATTTGTTATAATTTATAAAACCTCGATACCATGAATCTTACTCAAAACATTCGTTTAAGTAAACCCAAATAGTAAATCGTTTTTGAAATAAAACTCGAATGTTTTATATTGTTAGAAAAACCTTGTAATATAACTTTGTTTTGATAACCTTGCCCAAGTGAACTAGATAACGCAACGATATATAATGTGTTAAAAGCACTTATATATAGGAAGTACCAGCGGCGTATCCACCATGCTTTTAACACATTACACCCGCCCCGTTACCTAATCACTTCCCTAACCCAACGGTTCAAACAGTTTCAAATAGTTCACACAATAAATCAGATTCAAACGGTTCACATAATCAATCAGATTCAAACGGTTCACATAATCAATCAGATTCAAACGGTTCACATAGACCAACAATTTCGACGGTTCAAAATAATTCAAAATGTAAAACAATGTGTCCATATGCTGGATGAACATATGCAACAAAATGTAACATGAAAATCAATGTGCTAGCATGCTAAGAGAACATACATAGCAAAACATAATGAAATCATGTACTATATAAGTACTAATGAACATAGCAAGTATATCATATAAAAGCACGAAAGTAACAAGTAGGCACATGTGTATCACCCCAAAACAGTTGAAAACAGTAAAAGAGGGGACTATGTACTCACTTGAGAATGCTTAGAAGTTTGAATAACAACCAAGCAAGCTAGAGGGATCACGGAAATCAAATGGCACCTAATATAGGTAACTAAGTTAATAAACGGACCTAAATCGGGAGAATCGGATAAAATGAGGTTTCATAAACCAAATAAGTGTAGGGACTCATGTAATATGGTTTAACAAAGCCTACATTCTAAAACGAAACCTAACCTAAGTGCTTACGACCCATTACGACTCGTTAAGATAGCTTACGCCACTTTAACGCGTCGTTCGCGTAAAACGCGTTCGGATCGCCTAACTAGTCCTATGACAAGTATTATATACCTTAACATGTATAATAATGTTGCCTAATCAGTTTAGATGCCAAAATTTATGTTTCATATGCTTAAAATGAATTTATGCGTAAAAAGGGCATTTTGGTCATTTTCCTAAGGCATATAAATTACCTATCATACAACTAACTAAACGAAGTGACCATAAGGTATAACCTCGGAAGGTTATTCTCTATACAACTATGGTCACAATAAAAGCTTGGCCGAATCCTAATGATCGACCAAACGGGTCAGGTTCGAAAGTCTAAGCGGTTGTTTAGACCGCTTATCTTACGACCCTATATAAGCACTAAACCTAAAGTAACGAGCTAAACATTTTTAACGAAGTTAGAAAACAAGTTTGATATCAAGACAAAGGGTCTTGATACCCAAGAATAGTTTGGTTGCAAAATACGCAAAAATACGCATTTTGACCGAAACTATGACTTGTCACTACACCTAAATAACGTGGTAATCAGTAGGTATAGTCATAAGAGAATATAACCATCGTGATTATGCTCATCTTACAAAGTTCAAACGAACTTCGTGTTGACTATAGACTGGTCAAAGCTGAAAGTCAAACACTGTTTGACTTTTACGCTTAAAACGCATAAAAGCATTAAAGAAACTTAAAAAGGGTCCAAGCTAGGAAGAACTTGATCTAAATACTCAGGTATGAAGCATAAAGCTTCAACTTAGAGCATAAAATTAGATCAAGGTGTGAGGAAAATGGAATGAGAGCTTGGGTATTTATAGATTTCGGAGAACCGTTAGGATCGTTCCTCGTATTTCGTGCCTTGATCTTGGCCCTCCATGTGGGCACATGGTTTTCAAAACCATGGGAATACTTAAAACCATCAAATTCCAGCCCATAGAGTGCAAAACCTTGGGTTAAAACCATCAAAACCTCAAAAATGGACCAAGTTCAATGTATATGCCAGAAATTTCAAAAATGGTCCCTGTACTTGTAAAACTTGTTTTTTTGGCACTTTTAAGCCCCGTTAACCCCATTTCAAGGCTCTAAAATAAATTTAAAGTATAGGGAACTTTAAATGTGCTCAAAAATATCTCGATGTCGGTTCGTTTGGTCGTACGGTTGCGTTGTTCGGTTAATTACGACGGAAATCGTAACGAACGCAAAAACGATCCAAATTACGCGACGAGTGGAATTTTATCATTCCAATCATTAAAATAAAATATTTTAATGATTACATAAATTTTTGGATGTCCGGATATATTCAGAACGTAAGATATGCGCTAAAATGCAAGCTTATGCACTTTTTGACGCTTTTAGTCCCTATTGATCAATAAAGTTTATTTTTGCGCACCAAAACACCTCAAATAATATTTCTAAGCTATGTAAAGTATATTTAGGGCATGTTTAACTTATGATCATATTCCGGAATGTTCGTTACAGTACGAATCGGCATACTTTCGCAGTTTGTCGAAATTAGTCCCTGTAAGCGAATAAACTTGATTTCGACACACCAAACCCTCCAAAACTTATTTCTAAGTTATGTAAAGGTTATTTCAGGTATGTTAAGCCTATGTCACTGTTCCAGAGTGTTTTTCGCATTAAACTGATTACGTTTACACATCAGTTCGCGTATAACTTTCCAGAAAGTGATTTAGAGCTCGAAATCGAACGAGAATTGATATGTGCAAATGATACACATATTTATACAAATCCCAAGTATGAAACACAATATTTCATTGGTTTGGTAATTGTTTGATGGTCGCGGAGGCACAGGTGTCACAGTCTCCCCTACTTTAGGAAATTTCGTCCCGAAATTTATTCGTAGGAGCCTGTCTGTGACTTTGTGTTAAATAACCATCAAAGATAAGGCATAATCCTATCATTTCCTTCAACGAACATTCTTCAGAATCGAAAATGAACAGACGGAGTCATTTTCCTCAACGGGCTTTCTTCAGAAATGGAAATGAAGGAATAACCAAAAGGATATTCATTTCCCTCAACGGACATTCTTCAGAAATGAAAATGAAAATAAACGGATAATCATTTTCTTCGACGGGTATTCTTCAGAAATGGAAATGAAGAAATAATCAAACGGATATTCATTTCCTCAACGGACATTCTTCATAAACGAAAATGAAAATGAACGGATAATCATTTCTTCGACGGGTATTCTTCAGAAATGGAAATGAAGGAATAATCAAACGGATATTCATTTCCTCAACGAACATTCTTCAGAAACGAAAATGAAAATGAACGGATAATCATTTTCTTCGACGGGTATTCTTCAGAAATGGAAATGAAAGAATAAACAAAAGGACATTCATTTCCTTCAATGGACATTCTTCAGAAACGAAAATGAACGAACGGAGTCATTTTCGACGGGTGCTTCATCAGAAACGGAAATGAATAGAATTAACTCAAAAGGATATTCATTTCCCTCAACGGACATTCTTCAGAAATGAAAATGAACGGACGGAGTCATTTTCAACGGGTGCTTCGTCAGAAATTGAAATGAATAGAATTAACTCTAGACACATGACAAAACTTGCTATGGTTTCTGTGCACTAAATTCCATAATTATGTATGCATCCATAATTACGTAATTTCTTGCACAGTTTGTTTTATAATGTGAAAGGGATAGAATTTGAACAAGCTTGAGACAACTTTGATTAGGTCAACACATAAGCACATAATTGTTTTCTTGGTTATTAATTTGACGTTGATTTGAACATGGGTATTCAAGGTATACCAGGAACCCAGTCGATGGACTTCAACGTCCTCAAGAATTTATCTGAAAAGATAGGATGATCTTCCAAAAATTCGATTTTTTATTACAAGGAATCATAACATTCGAATTAAGATACACAACAATTAAGGACTTACGGAAATACCCTTAGGTACCCTATTAAGGATTTATAGAGGCACTTTGGGTATTTGTCCAGAGTTGTAACTTGCGCCTTGTACTTCGTTTCCTTGGAAGAAACGGGTACTTAGGATTTTTGTGGAAAACGCAAGAGATCATAAAATGGAAGAATTTGGGAGTAGTCTTCTCTTCAAGGAATACGATTCCTTGATTGTCGGTATTGTAGGGGATATGTTGTTTATACATGCAACCACATAAATACATTGCAATGTAAATAAAAGATTTATTTATAAACAACATCAACAACTGTTTCATAGACCTTGACAACAAAATAAAATAATACATAAAGCTTGGTTATTTCTAAATAGCGTTGTCTTCCAATCGGTCAGATGCTTATCCCTGCGCTGGATTTGCATTAGCAAGCCTTGGGCAATTCCTTCGAAAATGGCCCATCTCGCCACAGTTGAAGCAAGAACCTGGTGGAAAATGAGCTTGAGCAGGATTGTTGCCAGCTTGATTTGGTGCAGCTGTAGCTGGGCAGACTCTTGTTGTATGGCCTATAAGTCCACAAGTTTGGCATTTGCGTCACTTTACATTGACATGATGGTGAAGGCCACATTGGTTGCACAAAGGTGCAGTTCCGTTGTATGGCTTCCTAGTAGGGGGTTGAGCCGGTTGGTTGGGGACAGCTTGATCATTGTGGGCAACCACGGCGAAGTTCTGAGAAGCCTTTCGCTTCTTTGACTTCTTGGAGGATTCAGTCTATTCATCCTTTGGTTTCGATTCCTCGATCAGTTTCTTTTCACCCTTTCGAAAAAGTTTACCTTTCCTGATTTGGGATTCAGTCAAGGTAGCGGATAGCTCAATGGCCTGCCTAACTGTAGTGGGGTTGCTACCAGTAGCAATGTCTTGTACTGAGTCAGGGAGGCCATCAATGTACTTTTCGATTGCCTTATCCAAGGGCGTAACCATGTTTGGGCATAACAGACTTAACTCCTCATAACGGTCCGTGTTGGCTCGATGCTCACCGCTATCTTGCTTAAGATTGTCGAATTCCCTTTCCAATGCCCTAATCTCATGACGAGGACAGAATTCCTTCATCATTAGAGCTCGAAGCTCTTCCCATGTTTGAGCCAGTGCTACCTCAGCACCCCTATCCCTCATCACACCATTCCACCATGTTAAAGCTCGTTTCTCAAAGACACTAGATGCGAATTCAACCTTTCTCTCGATTGGACACTGAACATGTCTGAAGGTGCTCTCTAGACTCTCGAACCATTGCAGAAGTGAAGTTGCTCCTTGGGACCCAGAAAACTTTGACGGCTTAGCTGAGTTGAACTTCTTGAAGTTGCATGGGGCATTATTGTTGTTGAGTGCTAGGTTACATTGAGCAATGATGTTTGGGATTGCAGCAGCCATTTGCTGCGTAATGATAGCTGCCAGTTCTTCATTAGGTACCTGATTGTCGCGTCGTGGAGGCATTCTAAAGGGGGAAGCAAGAGAGAAAACAAATGAAATGGCATTTGGTAAGAATAGGAGGTTACAGTTACCGACCAAAAAGCATGGGTGATGGTCATTTGTTCGAACCACGAAGCAAACAACCGACACACAAAAGCTGAATCAAAGTAAATAGGTCCCCATAATGTATCGCGAAGACATGCTCGCCTATAAGTAGACACTCACCCCAATAGTTCCCAGGTAAGAGTGACTGGTCCGATACTACGGATTTGTACGAACACTCTAGCCTTAGACAGAAAACTCAGGGTACAGGCATCCACTCTTCCAGATTGCACGTGTTCACACTATAAGGCCCTAACTTTGACGAGATTTTGAAAATTCGGAAGGCACTAAGCCAAAACAAATCATCCAGAAGGGTGGGTGATTATTTTCAAAATCTTTTTGGAAGCTTAGAGGGTTCAAAACCTTATAATAAATCATCCTAGAACAGATGATTAGTTTTCAAAGCAGAATCGAAATTTGTGTTCTCATTGTGGTTGTCACCTAAAGATAGGTGACGATATTGTTTTAAGATCTAAACACAAGAATCTTGTGTTAGGGTCCTAGGAAGGTTATAGATGTTAGTGCAATATGTCTATTGACTTCGTCTTGTATCGAGTCATGAAATGAAATAGGATAGGATAACCAGTGCTCAAGTTGCTAGAAACTGATTTTAGTGAGTTTTCTAGTAATTCCGCTTGAAAGTGTCTTGTCCATTTCAAATGGAATTAGCTCAAGTATATATAGGAGTGCTGCCGTGTCATTTGAAACGAAATTAGGTTGTGTGATTCGGTAACGAAGTGCTGCCAAATTGTCTCCAGGTGCTGTAATTCTATCAAATCAATACAAGAGACATTTAAATTGAATTGAGCATCCGTGTCATTGATTCCGCCTTTGATTCGGATAAACAACTCTTCTGATCGACTCATTCAGGTCGTACAACGTTCCTACAAGTGGTATCAGAGCTCAGGAGGAAGAGTTTAGCCTGATATCATCAGTTTTCTGACTTCTACACCTTCTTTTTCAATATTGACAAGATTTCACAATCAAAATGGGCTGAATTTCACACATTACATGCGAAACAGTGTTTTAACAAAGTCTTGAGAGAATCAGACCTAAATTCAGCTTAAAAGTGACAAAAATGGGCCAAAAACATAATTCCGTTTGAACGAGCATTGTAATTCCGTTTGAAAAGTCCACCTGATCTCGCTTCAAATAGTAATTCCGTTTGAAATTTACGGGTGATTCCGCTTGAATCTGCTATTTCGCTTGAAAAGTTCAGCTATTCCGCTTCAAAGTGTAATTCCGCTTGAAGATTTCGTTTGAAAGTGGGATTCCGTTTGAAGTTCTAATTTCGTTTGAAGTGTCATCTAGGGATTCCGTTTGAACAAGTGTTTTCGATTGAGAAGTGATTCCGCTTGAAATCACTATTCCGTTTGAAAGTGGATATTCCGTGTCAAGATCATTTCACGCCAACCGAGTGTCAGTTTGTGTCAAGTTGTTTGTTATTGTTTAATCTGATTATGTTTGTTTGATTGTCTTTGACATTCAGGAAATTCAAATTCACATCATGGCTGAAGAATTCTACAACACGTTCTACAACGCGTTCACATCCGAGTCTTCAAAAATCTCAACTGTCACACCAAAAACCATTACGAAAGCGATAAATGAGAATATAAAACATGACAATTTTTATGGTACACATTCAAAACCACCAACTCTTGAAAGTATTGAAGACTATACTTGGTGGAAAGAACGGTTTCTCAACTGGGCAAAAGCGTATGCACACGAAAGTTGGTTCTGTTTGGAGTTTGGGTATAAAAGGCCGACTGATGATAAAGGAGAAGAGATTCCACTCAAGAAATTACCTAAAGATGACAAAGCAGAATTCTCAGCAGAACAGAGAATGATTTCTTTGATTCAAACTTCTATCAGGAATGACATGTTTGCTTTATTGCAACATGATGGAACATCGAAATCGGTTTGGGAAGCCTTGAGGGTAAAAGATGAGGGGGGTAAACAAATCAAGAAAAACAAAATTGCTTTATTAAAGAAAGAATTTGATTTGTTTGACAGTTTGAAAGATGAATCAGTTAGGCAAATGATAGAGAGATTTGGTCACTTAAAAATCAAACTTGATCGGTTTGGGATTGTTAAAACTAGAGAAGAAATCATTGATAAGATAATAGAAGTGTTACCACGAGCTGATCAGTGGCAAACGTTTGTTTTCATTTTGAAAAATGATGCTTTGTATGATACAATTTCTCTTGATGTCTTGATTGAAAAGATAGAAAGTCATGAGTTAGAGTTGCAAAAGCAGAACAAGATGAGCAGTTCTTCGCATCAACAGAATGTCAGTCTCTATTACAAAGGTAATCTACCTTCGGTGAAAGTTGCAGAATCACCAAAGACAGCATTCAGTGGTGAGAGGACAAAAGAGCCACAGAAAAGCTCATCAAGTTACGATCCGGGTTATCATTCATCTTCATCTAAAGCAAGTGTTGGAGAATCTGATGAAGTTCTGTGCAACATTGCTCTCAAATTGAAGAATTCCCCGACAATGAGTATCAATGCAGCTAAGCAGCAAATGAGCTTCCTTGCATCTGTTCTTGAATCGTATGAAGGTCTTGTAGCTGGTAAAATTGGAAACTCTGAGTTAACCAAAGAAGACTACGACCAGATTGATCCGGAAGAGATGGAACTCATTTACATTCGTTGGTGTTTGGCAAGTTGCATCCGCAGATCTCAGAGATACATGGAGATTACTGGGAAACAATCTCTCGGTGGTGCATCAACAAAATTTGGATTTGATAAATCCAAAGTGACCTGCTTCAAATGTAAGCAAAAAGGTCATTTCAAGAGAGAGTGCAATAATTCTGCGGTTGGTGGAAATGAACATCCGTTCAATGACGATTATTACCGAAAGGCAATCTACCACCGAAGCAAAGAAGAGCCAAAAATGATTGAAGACAAACCTAGAGATAAGTCAAGAGCTTGTGCTATGATCCATGATGATGAAGGATATGATTGGAGTCAGATTCTTCCAGAAGAAGATCGTGTTGATATTCGAAAAACAGCTCATGGCAAAACTATATCAAAGAACAACCATTATGTTTTCGTTGCTGAAATTAAAGAGCAAAACAAAGAAGAAAATGTTGTTGCTGAGGTCAAAAAGAAAACCAGAGAAGAAATTCTGAGTGAGAAAACATACAGAGAAATAAGAATGGCTTGGAACAGAATGAATGAAATGCAAGAAGAATATGAAGAGGCTGTCAGCTACAATAGATGGGATAAGAAGCAAGAGTGTTATGTCAACCATTATGGTGAACCGATTGTTCCCAAGAAGGACATAATTCATGAGGATGTTCTTCTAGTGATTCCTCGAGTCGGAGAATATTATTCAAATGCTTTGAAAGACAACTCATATGAAAGAAAGCTTAGAAAAATCATAAGAGATGTCATGACTTCAAGCTTGAGGAAGAGAGATGAAGAAAGAATGAAGAAGAATGTTGAGAATATGGTTGAAGAGTTGAAGAAAGTTGTTGAGGAAGATGTGAAGATTGTTGAAGAAGTGAAAGAAGACGTTGTGGTGAATGTAGAAGTTGTGAAAGAATCTGTTACTGAAGAACAACAGGTTGGAGAAGATGTGAAGAAAGCAGAAGAAGAAGTGAAGAATGAGAGTTTAGTTGCTGGTGATGTTGGTGATGATGCTGGAAAGCAGAAAGATGCTGATCAGACAGATGCAGCAGAGAACACCGAGGTGCAAATCACTGAGGTAAATTCTGATTCTGAAACTCAAATCAAAATCGTTGAACAGTGCAAGAAATGCATGGAAACGTGCAGTGCTTGTACTGAAAAAGACAAACAATTCAAAATAAGAAATCTTGAATTCAATAAAATTGAAGAAGTTTTCAAAAATAAATGCAAAGAAATGTTAGAAAACGAAAAAGTTTTGAAAGAAAATGATGAAAAACTTTTGGAAAAATGTAAAAAGTTAGAAAAAGAAAATGAAATTTTAAAAGAAAATGTTTTGAAAAAGACAGAAGAATGTGATCAAAAAGAAATTGTTTGTCAAGAAATGAAGAAAGAATATGATTCAATAAAATTGGCATATCACATTACAAAAGAATCATATGAAAAAGTGAAGGATGAAATGAAATTTGCTCAATCAAGAATGAATTATTATTCTGAAACAACTAAAGAGCTTAAGCGAATGTATGAAATAAAACAAGGTGTTGTTAATTCCTATATTGAGGATGTTACTAAGCTAAAGCGTCAGATTGCTGATTTAGAACAGGATAATAATAAGTTAAAAAGCTATCACATGTCGTCATATGTGCTTGAAAGAATTTTCAACATAAAACCGGATGGAAAAGATTCTGAGCAAAACAAGAAAGGTATTGGCTCAGAGTTTCATCAAGTTCCACCACTGGAAAAGTTTGCATTTTATGATGATGAAAAGGTCGAAAAAGCTTTCAACATGGTAGATCAATTGCCAGATAACATTGACATAACCTATTCCAAATCTGATGATTCTAGTGATTCAGAGGTGGTAGGTAAGGTCGTTGAAAGTGTGTTGAAAGAAGAGTCGGTTGAAAAAGGTAAATCTGAATCACAGGATGAAAATGAAGGTAATTTTCATGATGGATATCTGAAAAAATTCCGAGAAAAATTTGAATGAAGATTCAAAAGGATTGGTTTATACCATGATTGGATCAGACAAATTCTTCTTAGATGTTGTATTCCCAATTCAGAATGTGATTTCAGAAAAGATAGACAAAGTTTTCAAAATGGTAGAGATTGAAAAGTCTGAGATTTCAAAGTTTGCTGGAAAAGGTCATAAAACTTTTTATAACAAACCTGGTTACAAGAAGAAAAACATGAAGGCTGGGTTGGGTTATAAAAAGAAACAGAGTCGACATAAAAATGAAAAGTCAAATTTTCAAACAAAGATGAATTTTGTTCATGGAACAAGTTCTGAAGAAGATAAAGAGCTCCAATTTAGACGTCAGTCTAATGAAGAGTTCTATGCTCAAAAGAAAAAGCAACAACCACAGGTTAAAGATGTTTCAAAAAGAACATGTTTCAAATGTGATCAAATTGGTCATCTTGCACGCAAGTGTCCAAATCTGAAACCTGTCGATGTTGATAAAAAGAAGTCCTAAAATGTTGAGAAACAGAAATCTGAGGATGATAAACAAAGGTCAACCAGATTTGATTCGAAATAAACTTGGAGGTACAATACAAACAAGTTTGCTTCAAATCAAAATTGGAAATCAAATCAGAACAGGTTTGATTCAAGACAGACCTGGAATTCTCACACACCCAGATTCATAACAACATAAAGTTGGAAAACAACTGTTGATACAACGAAATCAAATGAGTTTTGGAAACCAAAAGTTGTTCAGAATGAAAATGTTCAAAAAGAGTTATATTTTTACAAAAGAGGTACTCTGAAATGTCAAACTTGGACTGCTAAGAAACAAATGACTTTGGTAAAAGATGAAAAAGTTGAAGTTAAAGTTGAAAAAGTCTTTGATGACAAAGATTTTCTGAAACTGCATGATACATATTGTGTTGAAATGCCTAAGGTCAAACAGACATGGGCTAAATTGTTCAAGTGATTAAATAGTTTGAATGTGCAGGTGCTCAGGACAACTGAAGATTGTGAAAATGGATGTCGGAGCAGCCTGGCACAACAGGAAGAGGAGGCTGCTGAATCCTGTGTTGGTTGAAACAGGGAGTTTATTTGTTTTCTGTATATAAATAAACAATATTTCAAAAACCCTAAAAACTGAAAATTTTAAAAACCAAAAATATGTTTTTATTTTTGTCAAATATTCAAAAATACAAAAATATGTTGATTGAATATGCCGAAACCCTCACGGCGGAACAAACATGATTAATTTCACAAGATTGAAAAACGGTTTTCAAACTGTAAAATATCAATGTGTTGTAAATCATGGGGGTAATTGCTGCTTTATATGTTAGATTTTCTGCAAATCAGTACACTTTAGCAGAAAATGGATGGCGAAACAAAGCTATCAGCATTGGTTGTCAAATTTTCTTTAAATGGTTTTGCATTTTAGGGGGAGTATTATTGTTAGAAAATCCAAAAACATTTGAAAATTTGAAAAAGCCAAAAACATGATAAAATTCAAAAATTAAGTTTTTGCGTAAAAAGAGGAAATGATAGTACATCAGTAGACAGTTACAGTATGCTAAAGAAATGTAATGATTTAATAGCGTTAAACGGTCTCACTGATGATATGCCGATAGGTTTTTATACATTTAGTAAACTTTTTCGGGATATAAACTTAAATTCAAACTTGCTTATTTTGTGGGGAACACTACTTGGATATATAGGTAACCCCTGAAATCTTGTTTAAAGGACCCATCTTTCTGAAATACTAGGTCTTTATATTCAGTGATATCTGGGGTATTATCCCGGGACTTCTGATTTTGCGGAAGCAATGGCCTAGTCCCCGTATAATACTTTCTGCATGCTTGAAATATAGCAAACGCCCTCAGTACAAAAATGATGAAACATTGAAAAATGCTAATCCTGTGCTGTTGAAGAAAAGATCCTCTAAAGGGGACACACCTAAAGTCGAAGCCGTCATCTCTCTGCTGAACGGAAGTTCTGACCCGAGCTCTCACGGTTCTTCGCAATTTAACCCCTTACAGATATCATCTAGGTATACTCACCTGTAAGACTGAATATTGGGATCTGGATACGGGAGTATATTCAAGAGGTGGGACACATGAATAAGTTTAAGTTCTTTAAAACATCTAATTCGTATCCTGAATCAGTTGAAATTTGTGTGAAAATTTAAATGGATCAGTATATCTACAATCTAAGTGAATTGTTTAATTCTTAATGTGTAAATAAGCTCAACGGTACTTGTGACTTGTCAAAAACTGATATGATCCTCTGACGCAAACTTAAACAAAAATATTGCTTGTAAATTTGTTTGTAAATATTTCTTTACTGCTTTATATTTCAGAAAAAAATACAAAAAGATTTTTGATTCTGCTTTATTTTCGACAACCGATGTCTGAGATGCTGAGTGTCAAAATCTAAGTAAGCTGATTGTGTTTCTGAAAATAAAACAAGTTCATTAATTTGAAACTTGTAGTTTTAAAATCAAAAATCAAAAACAGTTTGTGATATCTCCAAGGTCATTAATTTGGACTTGGATGATTAACTGTGAGGGATTTGGATGCTTATATTGTTAAAGAGCCAGTTTCTGATTCTGTTCGCTGAAACTGCCAAATCAATGAAATTTGTTGATAGAGAAAATTGAATTGCCAGATTACGATTCCTGGAAATTTAAAATGTTGTTACTTATAAACGTATGAGTGTTGCAGATACTGTACCAGACAACGATCCCGACAGCTGAGTCTAAGGGGGAGTCTGAAGACGAGCTCAAAGCAAGGGGGAGCTTGTAACCTGAAAGCAAGGTGTCGATCCCTAAAGCACGGAAGCTTGATGAAAGGGGGAGCCTGAAGAAGCTGTTAATGATAGAGCCAGAAAAAGATTGAAGGATGCTTACAGTGTTAGACAATTTGGTAAGAGCATGAAGACTGATCAAGACTGAAGATGTGTCATGATAAAGACTCGACACTGAAGACTTCGTCAACATCCAAGGGGGAGTCTGTTAGTGCAATATGTCTATTGACTTCGTCTTGTATCGAGTCGTGAAATGAAATAGGATAGGGTAACCAGTGCTCAAGTTGCTAGAAACTGATTTTAATGAGTTTTCTAGTAATTCCGCTTGAAACTGTCAAGGTCAGTTTCAAACGAAATTAACTTTGTTAATTTCGCTTGAAAGTGTCTTGTCCATTTCAAACGGAATTAGCTCAAGTATATATAGGAGTGCTGCCGTGTCATTTGAAACGAAATTAGGTTGTGTGATTCGGTAACGAAGTGCTGCTGAATTGTCTCCAGGTGCTGTAATTCTATCAAATCAATACAAGAGACATTTAAATTGAATTGAGCGTCCGTGTCATTGATTCCGCTTTTGATTCGGATAAACAACTCTTCTGATCGACTCATTCAGGTCGTACAACGATCCTACAATAGACTAGGTCAAAGCATTACTAATAACCTAATTCCCTATAACCATGAGCTCTGATACCAACTTTTCTGTCACACCCCGACCACGATAAAACAACAAATCGTGGCGGAAACGTCGGGGAGTGTTGTAACAGAATCATTGTTTCATAACACATGGATTGAAGTTCTGTTTTATTAAGTTAAATGTATTACATTACATTGAAATTAGAAACAAAACATGAACAAATAGACTTTCATTGTTATTAAGTCACTAAGGCCTAGTCCATTCCTATGTGAGCATGCATCAATATCATCATCAAACATCATCAACTATGGTATCTGAAACACATGTGAAAATACGTCAGCATAAAAATGCCGGTGAGTACATAGGTTTTATGTGAGTGTCAGATTCATGGCTCGTTTTACCTTTTGAAATAACTCAAACAACTTTGTTATTCGATATTAGAAAAACTAGTTTTGTAAAATGTTTAGATTGTGAATTGAAATAACCAAGTTAAAACAGATTTGTTATAATTTATAAAGCCTCGATACCATGAATCTTACTCAAAACATTTGTTTAAGTAAACCCAAATAGTAAATCGTTTTTGAAATAAAACTCGAATGTTTTATATTGTTAGAAAAACCTTGTAATATAACTTTGTTTTGATAACCTTGCCCAAGTGAACTAGATAACGCAACGATATATAATGTGTTAAAAGTACTTATATATAGGAAGTACCAGCGGCGTATCCACCATGCTTTTAACACCTTACACCCTCCCCGTTACCTAATCACTTCCCTAACCCAACGGTTCAAACAGTTTCAAATGGTTCACACAATCAATCAGATTCAAACGGTTCACATAATCAATCAGATTCAAACGGTTCACATAATCAATCAGATTCAAACGGTTCACATAATCAATCAGATTCCAACGGTTCACATAGACCAACAATTTCAACGGTTTAAAACAATTCAAAATGTAAAACAATGTGTCCATATGCTGGATGAACATATGCAACAAAATGTAACATGAAAATCAATGTGCTAGCATGCTAAGATAACATACATAGCAAAACATAATGAAATCATGTACTATATAAGTACTAATGAACATAGCAAGCATATAATATAAAAGCATGAAAAGCACGAAAGTAACAAGTAGGCACATGTGTATCACCCCAAAATAGTTGAAAACAGTAAAAGAGGGGACTATGTACTCACTTGAGAATGCTTAGAAGTCTTGAATAACAACCAAGCAAGCTAGAGGGATCACGGAAATCAAATGGCACCTAATATAGGTAACTAAGTTAATAAAAGGACCTAAATCGGGAGAATCGGATAAAATGAGGTTTCATAAACGAAATAAGTGTAGGGACTCATGTAATATGGTTTAACAAAGCCTACATTCTAAAACGAAACCTAACCTAAGTGCTTACGACCCATTACGACTCGTTAAGATAGCTTACGCCACTTTAACGCGTCGTTCGCGTAAAACGCGTTCGGATCGCCTAACTAGTCCTATGACAAGTATTATATGCCTTAAAATGTCTAATAATGTTACCTAATCAGTTTAGATGCCAAAATTTATGTTTCATATGCTTAAAATGAATTTATGCGTAAAAAGGGCATTTTGGTCATTTTCCTAAGGCATATAAATTACCTATCATACAACTAACTAACCGAAGTGACCATAAGGTATAACCTCGGAAGGTTATTCCCTATACAACTATGGTCACAATAAAAGCTTGGTCGAATCCTAATGATCGACCAAACGGGTCAGGTTCGAAAGTCTAAGCGGTTGTTTAGACCGCTTATCATACGACCCTATATAAGCACTAAACCTAAAGTGACGAGCTAAACATGTTAAAACATGTTTAACGAAGTTAGAAAACAAGTTTGATATCAAGACAAAGGTTCTTGATACCCAAGAATAGTTTGGTTGCAAAATACGCAAGAATACGCATTTTGACCGAAATTATGACTCGTCACTACACCTAAATAACGTGGTAATCAGTAGGTATAGTCACAAGAGAATATAACCATCATGATTACGCTCATGTTACAAAGTTCAAACGAACTTCGTGTTGACCATAGACTGGTCAAAGCAGAAAGTCAAACACTGTTTGAGTTTTACGCTTAAAAAGCATAAAAGCATGAAAGAAACTTAAAAAGGGTCCAAGCTAGGAAGAACTTGATCTAAATACTCAGGTATGAAGCATAAAGCTTCAACTTAGAGCATAAAATTAGATCAAGGTGTGAGGAAAATGGAATGAGAGCTTGGGTATTTATAGATTTCGGAGAACCGTTAGGATCGTTTCTCGCATTTCGTGCCTTGATCTTGGCCCTCCATGTGGGCACATGGTTTTCAAAACCATGGGAATACTTAAAACCATCAAATTCCAGCCCATAGAGTGCAAAACCTTGGGTTAAAACCATCAAAACCTCAAAAATGGACCAAGTTCAATGTATCTACCAGAAATTTCAAAAATGGTCCCTGTACTTGTAAAACTTGATTTTTTGGCACTTTTAATCCCCGTTAACCCCATTTCAAGGCTCTAAAATAAAGTTAAAGTATAGGGAACTTGAAATGTGCTCAAAAATATCTCGGATGTCGGTTCGTTTGGTCGTACGGTTGCGTTGTTCGGTTAATTACGACGGAAATCGTAATGAACGCAAAAAGGATCCAAATTACGCGACGAGTGGAATTTTATCATGCCAATCATTAAAATAAAATATTTTAATGATTACATAAATTTTTGGATGTCCGGATATATTCAGAACGTAAGATATGCGCGAAAATGCAAGCTTATGCACTTTTTGACGCTTTTAGTCCCTATTGATCAATAAAGTTTATTTTTGCGCACCAAACCACCTCAAAGCCTATTTCTAAGCTATGTAAAGTATATTTATGGCATGTTTAACTTATGATCATATTCCGGAAGGTTCGTTACAATACGAATCGGCATACTTTCACAGTTTGTCGAAATTAGTCCCTGTAAGCGAATAAACTTGATTTCGACACACCAAACCCTCCAAAACTTATTTTTAAGTTATGTAAAGGTTATTTAAGGTATGTTAAGCCTATGTCACTGTTCCAGAGTGTTTGTCGCGTTAAACTGATTACGTTTACACATCAGTTCGCGTATAACTTTCCAGAAAGCGATTTAGAGCTCGAAATCGAACGAGAATTGATATGTGCAAATGATACACATATTTATACAAATCCCAAGTATGAAACACAATATTTTATTGGTTTGGTATTTGTTTGATGGTCGCGGAGGCACAGGTGTCACATTTTGCCTGCTCGTCTGTTGAAGTGGCTTTTTGTGGATGTTTGGGGACATAGATCTATGACGTGTAGGTGGGTTTTTCGCTTTTTTTTCATCTTGATCTTCATCTTTATAATCATCCCACTCTTCAGTGTCATTGATCTCTTCTCCTCATATAAAGCCTTATTCAAGAACAAAGAACACAAAATGACATTCGATTGTCATCAGTATCTTTTTCTTGAAGATTTGTCCATCTCATGCAGCAAAATCTTACTGAGTTACTCCCCTCAGCTAACAATCCATTCAGTGAAACTTCACGAAGAACAATACTGAATATCGAAGAAAGCATATTAGCCATCTTTGATTTTTTTAATTTTTTAGCGTTTTACAGTGGGTGGTATTTAGTAGTATTTGGCTTTTTTTTTATTAAATGGAAGTTGCTGAGAGTTATTATTTTATAGGATTTCTTTTGGCGGCGTAGGTTAGGTGATGCATTATTATAATAAACTATTCGTCGTTTAAGTTACTGTTTGTAATTATTGTTTTTGATAAGCTTTTATCTCTGAAGTCTGTAACACGTCTTGTCTTTCAAGTTTGGCGTTTTAGATTCTAATATAATAAATTTTCCGTCTCTTCATTTTTACTGTTTTGTAGTTACTGTTTCTAGTTACATTTTCAAGTTTGGTTTTTATTTTTTGCGTTTTTTATAATACTTTTCCAAAGTAATTTTATTATAGTTTGGGAGTTTTTGGGGCGTTTTACTGCATGATTGCGTTTTAACAAGCATTTGGCTGTCTGACGTTTTTATTATATATGGGGTTTTTATTATATAACAATCAACTGAAAAAGAAAATTAAAAAAAAGAATATATAAATAATTGATCTTCCAAATCTTCACTGTCGTCAGTCTCTTTCTTCTTTTTTGAATCATCTTAACTGGCTGGTTCGACTTTCGTATGATTCATTTTGTTTTTTTGTTTTTCAAGTAGTTTTTTTTTCGCCGTTTGGAAGCACAAAGTCTGACATTAGCATCTTTTTCTTGAAGATTTGTCCATCTCATGCAGCAAAATGTTATTGAGTTTACACCCTTCAGCCAACAATCTTGATTTTTCCAATGAACGATTTTTGATTTTTTAATTTTGGCGTTTTACTGATAAAAAGAACGCCACTAAATAAAAGCATCTTAAACCTCAAAATTTGGTCATGCTAAAATCAATAATGTTTTGCTGTATGAGATAGACAATATAGTTAATCCTCGGTTAAGAAAGATAACTCAGAATGTTGTCCACCCCATACAGCTAAACTTTATTGACAACAAAGCTCAATAATGTTTTTGTATGTTTTGGCGTTATAAATTGGATGGAAGTTGAGGATAAAGTCAATAAGATTTTACTCAATGAAATTGACAATATCCCCACTTAAGGATTTTTGTCCATTACATTGAGTGAAACCTTACAACCAACCAAACTGAATTTCAAATAAACGTTTTGGTTTAGAAGATACTTGATGTTTGGGTTTTTGGCGTTTCTAAGAAGAATGGTATATGTTAAATATGGCGTTTGGGGTTTTGTGTGTGTTTTTAATCGAAGGTCTGAGATGTTTTATATATAGGATTTTTTTGGCGGTTTTTTTAGACGGGATTTTATTATAATTAAGTTTGGCGTTTTATATCTAATGGCTTTTTTAGTTAGAATGGAGTGTGCTATTTGTTTGACGTTTTATTTCATGAGATGGCGTTTTGTGTGGAGAAGTCAAAAGACTTTTTTACCCTTAATGAAGCGCGTCCACGTAATAAAATTGATGTTATTTACGAAAACGCCACCACGCCAATCTAGTCCATAGATTGTTTTGATCAGACGATTCATAAGCGTTCTCACCGTTCTTACACATTCCACCGTTTTCTCTAAATCCTAACCCTATATATATATTGAAAGGATTAAGATACTTTCATTTGATTTTTTGTCAAATAAAAAGGAAATATTTTTAGTGGAATTGGAATATACATATGTATGCTCGAGACACACAAAATAAACACATATTAAGAGACATCCAATTATTTAATTCATTAACAAATTACTAATAATACATTTGTCTTTGGAGAATGAATTCAATAAATCAAGATAATAAAAGATGAAAATGTTTATAATATAATAGATGCCTATAAAAATATCTTCACTTAGTACAAGATTTCGATTTAATAAATATATTTTTACAACTAAAATAAAAGAGAAGCGAATGAAGTAAGAATATGAGTGGCCACTATTTGTTATTTTAAACTTTATACACTTTTCTTTAACCAACAAAAAAGAAATTATACTTTTTTATATGGAGTGTACTTTTTCTCCTAACTTTTCCCCTATAAAGTATAAAACATTACTTTACTAAAAATAATGGTTAGTTGAATGATTGAGCGTTTAAACCTTGAGGAAAGAACAAATTTTAAAATAATAAATGATCATAATATCAAGAAAGAGTTTCACAACTAATAATAAAGTTTAAGTAGGAGATTAGCTAAGAGCAATCACAAATGGGTGTTATGTAACAGTTATATTTTTTAATTCATTTTCTATAGGATTGTTGATGGTCACATATATATTAAGGTTAGCAGGTTTCACATATAACCAAATATATATTGTTTCTAAAACTAGTACATGCTCGTGCGCAATACTGCATGCGAAATCGTGAAAAAAGTTATGTTGGATCTGAGTGTATGTTGTGTATAGTTTTCTTTGTAAAATAGTTAATTAAATTGGGAAAAACAATCAACCGGTAGTATCTAAGCACATCAAACAATCACATATGAACGGGGAATGATTACAAATTCTATTCAATAGATGTAATACAATCAAACAAGTACACAGTACTCCCCTCACTAGTTGAACACACTCTCACTAAGTTTTTATGTACTTGGCTCTGAGTTTTTAATAATTACAAAGACACTCAAACTATAAATAGGACGTGTGAACTGCTGGTGACGTCATCATGAAAGCGACCTTCAACAACTTCATTAAATGATGTAAGTTCTAGTAGTTGTGAGAAGTGCTATTTTTAATAAAGAAAGTAAAGGTTTAATTTTTAAGAAAACAAATGAAATTAATTTTTTTTTAAATTAAAAACGAAAAAAAAAGATGGCCAAAACCGATCAAACCAGCCTGGAACCGGAACCAAGCAGAATCGAACTCGAGACCTCCCGTTTAAATCCACATAGCCCGACCACTGGGCTACGTGTCTAGCCCAGATTGATATGCGTTTTAAATATACTTATATACTAACTGTTATTATTCTTATATTTTTTAAATAAAAAGAAAAAAATAAGTGCCGCGAATAACATGGAGGCCGGGCTCGAACCCATGACCTCTGCATATTAACAGCAACAATAACACCACTAGTCTACAAATCAAGATCTAAATAGTTGGGTTTTTATTTTATTTAAACATTGATTTATGGTTCATCTTCTCCATTATAAAGAAACTGAACAGTGACAGTCGACCATTGATTTGTTTGACGATTTAGTATAAGATTAAATAAAAAATTATCATGTAACAGAATAAAGAAAGAAGAAAAAGTATACCGAACAAGAATGACGTGATACCGTCGCGAACTTCGTGTCACACCCTGACTTTTGCGGAAGCGTGATTATGTGTGACTTTCTTAATATCATTGCATTCAATCATAACAACAACTATATGATAAAACCGAAGACGTTCATCCATTAAATAAGTTTTTAAAAACATAGTAACAACATTGTTTTAATACGTAGAATTCAAATTCGAGTACAAAACATGCATCTTGTTTAAGAGTTCACAAAGACTCGAGAAATGACGTTAAATAAAACCAGGATTTGGGAGACGTGTCTCGTCTAGGATAAGACACACTGACCAAACCCTAAGATCATGGATGACATCTTTTATTCTTAAACCACACTTGGAACTTTCGAACACCCGCCAGATCCACATCTAATTCTCTGAAATACATGTAGTTTGAAAACATCAACAAAAGTTGAGCGAGTTCATGTGTTTGTTTGTGAGTATGAATAACCTTTGTAATCATTGAAAGAATGTATGTATGTTTGTAAACTCCTGGTATGAAAGCAACAAGGAAAACAGATCACCAATGGTTTTCAAGGCCGTTGATATGTGTGAAGTGATGCAGAAAAACTCAAACCTAACAGATTTGTCTCCGGGAATAAGACATAGTCACCTCATGGGCCACCCTGGTCCACATGGGTGTGGGCTCGCTACACCCAAATAGATCTATCACTCATGTCCCTCGGTCCTACAACGAGGATTAATGGCCTTAAGTGTTATACCCACCACTCACATGATCAAGTAGTACTCTTCCTTAGCTAACCATACCAAATCAAAATGTTTGTAAATAGTTGTAACATGTATTTCACCCCCGAAGTTATAAAACCAAAAACAGTTAAAGAAACGGGGGTCACAGTCTTGCTTCTTCGCACCGTAACTCAAAGCTTCTCCGGAATAACACGACTACCTACAATGTACTATGATCTATTAGACGAGCGGGTCGTGCCTTGACTTAGTGTTGATGTCTTTGAGTTACGTTTCTTCGTATCTTCGATATTATTCCAAGTTATATAATTATTTGTTAAAATAATTAATATTTTAACTTAAATTATATTTATTAAATTTTTGGAATAATTATTAAAACCTTATATTTTAACTTAATACTTCCCAAGTATTTATACTTGTATATCCTTCCCAAGGATGGGTGTATTTGTATTCGAATTCTTATTTTACCATTTATCGGTATCATATCCCGGTGTGTATTTATACGTATGAGGACACGTATTTTTATTGTATGCATTAAGTATTTTTATACTTAATTTCGTATTAATTTTTCCCTTGTCAAAAATATGATATATTCTTGTAGTAATTGTAAAAATCATATTTTCGTTTCCTTGGTGTCCAAAATATTATCTACCAAAATATACTTTGTGAATAAATTTCCGGAATATTTTGTAAGTCTTATTCTATAGTTTGGTTTTACCAATATTTTGTGTGAAATGTGTATATTTATTCCTTGGAATTTTGGTAATATTTTGGATTGTAATTTTTGCTATTTTGATGTGTTATATTATTTTATGTCCTAAAATAATATAACTAATAGACAAAGTATACAAATAATCACACACATGGTGTCATCTAAATATATATTCCCTAAATACATATTTAGTCACTTCTATTTATAAAAACCAACCTCCAATAATTATAATTTTTGTAACAAAATTTATGGCAAACTTTATGTGAAAGATTCATGGTTTGAAATACACTTGTAAGTGTATGTTAATAAATATTTTTCTAAGTGTTTAGATTTTTAGAAAATTTTGCCATAGTTTCCCCTAAAAATGGAGGTTTCCATGCTTTCAAGCATATCATTTTCTTTTGTAAAAATCAACACAATCAATCCACAATCAACAATAAACAACCTTTACTTACCAACTTTGCCAAAAACAAGTATAATCTACTACTTCGTGAACTTGAATCTTTGTAAAAATTTGTAGGAACTTACTAGTGTTCTGAGTAAGCCTTGTTATACTTTAAAGTGTGATTAGTTCTTTAAAAACTTCATTTTTAAAGAATATGGATCTTTACAACTTGTGATCATCATTTCTAAAAATGTTTCTTTATGAATTCTTCTTGTTACACAAGTGTTTCTACACTTGTTTAACCACCAAAAATAAGGTTTGTTTATGTAAGAACCAATATTTAGAAAAACTTAGATTTTTAACTTGGTTTCTTTAGAAATCATCCATGAAATTTTTAGATCTACATGATTTACAAATCACTTTGATAATTCTTAACAAGAAACAACTTTATTCTTTCAAGTTCATGCTTCTTATGAGGATGATCCATTAACTTCTAACATGTTCATCCTCTCATCTTGCTAGATTATGTTTTTAATCATGATCTAGCAAGATCATATGATGATCAACATCATTTTCACAAACAACCAACAATCATCAAGCATAACAACTCATATTCATCAAGATTTCTTCATATTTTAAGCTTATGTTCAAGTTTACTTCTTGTGATTCTTAGTGTTCTTCAAGATTATGATTATGATTCTTCTTTTAACCACTTAAAATGGAAGTAAAATAGCAAGATCAAGGTTCTTACCACTAGCACAAGGCTAGGGATGATCAAGTGAAGAAAACAAGTGGATAAAAGCAAATAAGAGAGGTCCTTGAACTTCCGTAAGCTCCTAGCTCCTTTATGTGACTTCTAACACCTTTGTATATGCTTGGATTGTATGAGAATGGATGAATGATGGTGGATGTGTGGGTGCTTGGGGTCGGCCGAAAACAAGAAGAAGAAGAGGAGAAGTTGTGTGTGTTTTGAGTGTGTGTAGAAATGAAGGTTATGTCTTGCATGTTCTCTTATAGGCCATCTTAACACTTTAACCCTTGGTTACTATGTTTAGGAAAGCATAAACATATCTATTATAATATTGAAACAAATCTACAAAGTGGGGCCCTTGTTGGGCCGTAGACATGGGGGGGGGGGGTAGTAGGATAGGTTGAAACTAAATGGGTTACTTACTAGTTGAAATCCAAGTGTAGGTTAAGTGTTTTAGTTATTAGCTATTTTTATGATGTGTTATGATGTTTGGGGACCATAACTAGCTTGGTAATGTTAAAACAGTGCTTCTAGTGAAAATTTGGTGTTTCAGGTAATGTCCGGTTGTTCGGTTGGTTACCGGTTCGTTAAGGTGCTAAACTATGCAGTTTAGTGTGCTTTATGTACTTTTTTGTGACACTTTTGATTCCCGACACTTAGGAAAGCATTCAGGACCATTTAACCATATTTCTGCATAAAATTAGATTGTTAAAATGCTGATTATTGCTGAATTCTGCTGAATTCAGCACTTTATGTGAGTTTTAGGCATTTTCCGGCACTTAAACTATCTCTAGGAAGGCAGTTTTATGATCCTTACTTTCCTACACACTATACTAGTGTAAGACTTGGTTTCTGGCTCATTCTGTGTCTCAATACACTGTTTGCCTACATGCTGATTTCTGTCAGCATTTTTCTGATTTACCAGATAACTGTGCTAACTGTACTTAATGCATCATTTGAGGCAATAAAGCTTTCATGCAATAATGGTATAACATTAAACAATGTATGATGCACATGTATGTATATGGCAGTAATCAGAAATCGGTTAATTGAAATTCAGTACAGTCGTTAAGCACTAATCATGGTTTAATAATTGTACGGATACCTGAATTTTTTACAGTTGTCACATTCTCCCCCTGTTAAGAAAATTTCGTCCCGAAATTTTAAGCTTTACTACTAGCTGCAGGGGTGTTAGGGAATAAATGCGGGTACTTTGCCTTCATGCGGTCCTCACGTTCCCAAGTAAACTCTGGGCCGTGACGCACGTTCCATCGAACCTTGATGAGTTTAACACTACTCCTCCGTGTCTTGTTATCCTTCCAATCAGTAACCTCAACCGGTTCTTCGGTAAAGTGGAGTGTGTCGTCAATATGGACTTCATCAGCAGGAATGACCACTGTTTCTTGTGTTGGACTCTTCTTCAGATTAGATACATGGAATGTATCATGAACACCATTTAGTTCTGCGGGTAGCTCCAACTTGTATGCTACAGGGCCAATCCTTTCCAGGATTTTGAACGGTCTGATAAATCGTGGGTTTAACTTTCCACGCTTCCCAAAGAGTGATACACCTTTCCAAGGTGAGACTTTTAACAAAACCATATCTCCCACTTCGAATTCCAAAGGTTTCCTTCTTTGGTCCGCATAGCTCTTTTGTCGATCACGAGCCGCCTTAATGTGTTCTCCGATCTGTATAATCTTATCTATCGTTTCTTGGACCAATTCGGGACCAACCAGCTGTCTATCACCTGCATCTGCCCAGCATAACGGTGATCGACACTTTCGTCCGTAGAGAGCCTCGAACGGTGCAGCTTGAATGCTTGTATGGTAGCTGTTGTTATAGGAAAACTCTACCAAAGGCAGGGGAGTATCCCAACTGCCACCCAAGTCCATTACGCAAACTCGTAACATATCTTCAAGCATCTGAATCGTTCTCTCACTTTGACCATCCGTCTGTGGATGAAATGCGGTGCTCAGATTCAACTGTGAACCAAACGCTTCTTGGAAAGATTGCCAAATCCTTGACACAAATCTCCCATCTCTATCAGATATAATCGAGATAGGAACTCCATGATGTGCAACTATCTCCCTTAGGTACAACTCAGCTAGCTTACCAGTGTTATCTTTCTCTCTGATTGGCAAAAAGTGCGCAGATTTTGTCAGACGGTCTACAATTACCCAAATCGTATCATGACCTCTGGGTGTCTTTGGCAACTTTTTTATGAAATCCATTGAGATTTGTTCCCACTTCCACATGGGTATCTCAGGTTGCTGTAGGAGACCTGAAGGCTTCTGGTACTCGGCCTTCACCTTGGCACAAGTTAAGCACTTTCCAACATAAGTTGCAACATCACCTTTCAGTCTTGGCCACCAATAAAAATCCTTCAAATCTTGGTACATCTTGTCCGATCCTGGGTGGATCAAGTACCTTGATTTATGAGCTTCATCAGACATCACATCTCTAAGACCACCAAAGAGGGGAACCCAAATTCGTCCCATAAAACACAAGGTTCCTTCCTTGTTGGGTACCAACTTTTTCTCCATCCCACGGAGATATTCAGCCTTAAGGTTCTCCTTCTTAAGGGCTTCTCTTTGTTCAGCACGAATGCGCAATGAGAGGTCTGTTTGTATAATCATCTCCAAAGCCCTAACCCTTATGGGCTTGATTCTCTCTTTTCGACTTAAGGCGTCTGCCACCACATTCGCCTTTCCTGGGTGATATTTGATTTCGCAATCATAGTCGTTTAACAACTCAACCCATCGTCGCTGTCTCATGTTAAGCTCTTTCTGATCGAATATGTGCTGAAGGCTCTTGTGATCTGTAAAGATCGTACAGCGGGTACCATACAAATAATGTCGCCAGATCTTCAGAGCAAACACCACTGCGCCTAATTCCAAATCATGTGTGGTGTAATTTTTCTCATGAACCTTTAACTGGCGCGAAGCATAAGCGATAACCTTCTCTCGCTGCATCAGCACACAACCCAATCCCTGACGCGAGGCGTCACAGTATACCACGAAGTCATCGGTGCCTTCGGGTAGGGATAAAATAGGTGCATCGCAAAGCTTGTTCTTGAGTAGCTGAAAAGCTTCTTCTTGCTTGTCTCCCCATTCGTACTTCTTATCCTTTTGAGTAAGGGAGGTCAGCGGTTGAGCGATTTTCGAAAAATCCTCAATGAATCGGCGATAATACCCTGCTAAACCTAGAAACTGTCGGATCTCGGTCGGCGTCTTTGGAGTTTCCCAATTCTTAATCGCCTCGATCTTGGTGGGATCCACATGGATTCCGTCTTCATTCACTACATGACCAAGGAACTGTACTTCACGCAGCCAGAACTCACACTTCGAGAACTTAGCATACAGTTTCTCCTACTTGAGCAGCTCTAAGATGGCTCTAAGGTGTTGCTCGTGCTCTTCCTTCGACCGTGAATAGATCAAAATATCGCCGATAAACACAATCACGAATTTATCAAGATATGGCTTGCAAACTTGGTTCATCAAGTCCATAAATACTGCCGGCGCGTTTGTCAGACCAAACGGCATCACTAGAAACTCGTAATGTCCATAGCGAGTCCTAAAGGCAGTTTTCGGTATACACTCCTCTTGAATCCTCAGCTGGTGATAACCTGATTGAAGATCGATCTTGGAGTAGTAACTTGAACCCTGAAGTTGATCGTAGAGATCATCAATCCTCGGCAAAGGATACCGATTCTTGATGGTCAACTTGTTCAACTCTCGATAGTCAATGCACATACGGAAACTACCGTCCTTCTTCTCGACAAACAAAACTGGAGCTCCCCAAGGCGAGAAGCTTGGTCTAATGAATCCCTTGTCCAAAAGCTCTTGAAGCTGCGTCGACAATTCTTGCATTTCTGCTGGCGCAAGTCGATAAGGTGCCTTGGTTACAGGTGCGGCGCCTGGGACCAAGTCAATTTGGAATTCGACTTGTCATTGCGGCGGCAATCCTGGCAAGTCTTCAGGGAAGACTTCATGATATTCCCTTACCACAGGGATATCTTCCAGCTTCGGCTCTTCGACTTCCTTATCAACAACGTGTGCCAAGAAGGTAACACATCCTTTCCGCATAAACTTTCGGGCCTTCAAACAACTAATAATCCTTAGAGGCGTACTGTGCTTCTCTCCATGCACTACAATCGTCTCTCCATTCACCATCGGGATTCGGATGATCTTCTCATGACATACGATCTCAGCTCGGTTACTCGACAACCAATCCATTCCAACTACTATGTTAAAGCTTCCCAACTCAACTGGTAGAAGATCGAGTGTAAACTCATGCTCTCCGAGCTCAATTTCACAGCCTCTAATCACTTCGTTTGCCTCTACTAGCTTTCCATTAGCTAGTTCTATTGAGTAGGGAATTTCTAACTTACTGGCAACTAACCCGAGTATATTCTTAAATTCTAGGGACACGAAGCTATAGTCGGCACCAGTATCAAATAGTACAGATGCAAAGTGTTGGTTGATAGGGAACGTACCCGTAACTACGTTCGGATCCTGGCGAGCTTCCCTAGCTCCAATGTTGAAGACTCTTCCTTGGGCTTGATTGTTCTTTGGGCAATCTCGCTTGAAATGCCCAACATCTCCACAGCTAAAGCATCCTTGTTTGTTTCCAGTACTGCCCTGGTTGTTGTTGGCTCCACGGTTTTCACTACCAGCTTGGTTTCCAGAACCACCACAATTTCTGTTACCACCGAAATTTCCATTTCCTCCTTGATTATTCCTGTTCCCATTACCGTTTCCACCACGGTTTCCACTGCCATTTCCATTACCACTACCTATCTGACCACCATTTCGACAACCATTACCAGCCCAACACGTTTCCTTTGTATGACCATTCTTTCCACAAGATTCACATTTCCTAACCCTACACTGGCCGGCATGATGGAATTGGCATACATCACACTTGGGCAAGGTGCCCATGTATCCTTTCCCTTTACTCTCTGAACTTGCAACACCAGTCCTGACCTCGGCTGGTGGATTCGCATCTCTTTTCTTGTTACCACCGCTGCTTCCTTGGGTACCCTTCTTGAAGTTCGAGAACTTCCTCTTGTTCTCTCCTGACGACTCGACATGAGTCTCCTTCTTCTTTCCTTCAGAGATTGATAACTTGTTCAATCTAATCGCTTCTTCAGTTAATGCCACACTCAAATCAATGGCCTCAGTGATCGTTGGAGGCTTTGAAGTAGTCACCATGCTCATAATTTGGGGTGCCAATCCCCAGATGAAGCGTCCAACTCGCTTGAACTCCGGCTCTTCCATGTAGGGGACAACGCGAGACAAATCGTGGAATCTCTATACGTACTCAGCGATCTTAGGTCCATCCATCTTCAGATTCCAGAACTCGGTTTCCAACTTCTGAATCTCTACCCTCAAGCAGTACTTCTTGTGCATCAGTTCTTTCATCTCATCCCAAGTTATACCATACGCTGCTTCCTCACCTATGGTCTGAACCTGAAGGTTCCACCACGATAGAGCTCCATCAAGAAACAATCCAGAGATGTAGGTGACCTGGTGCTCTGGTGCACACTTGCTCATCCGCAGCACAGAATCTGTCTTCTCAACCCATCTTACGAAAGCTACAACACCTCCAGTGCCGTCAAAGTTCAGAGGTTTACAGTCAAGGAACTGCTTGTAAGTACAACCTGTACAAGCAACTTCATTCACAGAAAGCATTAGCAAACGCACATGGAATATCCAAACGTATCGTAATGTGTCTTAAGTGACTTAAACATTACCGTGAGGTGGGTTATTTCCTGAGGTACCTCTGCTGTGTTCAGAGCGTAAGGCCTCATGTTGTGCGATTGCTTGTGAAATCTGTTCATGCAGTTCTGCCTCTGTTGTGGGCAACTGATTGTTCCTTCGAGGAGGCATCTTCTATAAAGAAGATTGTATGGGTCAGGTCTTATAAAGGATTTAGGCACATAAGCATCTATTATACGATTAAGACCTAGGAGTGTATATACATAGGTATATAAGTAATTATCATAGCAGTAATCATATAACATCACAATCAATTATAACCATGTAAATTAACAATGTATTTAATGAGAAGATTATGATTGAGCTTTCATTAATCGTTGACCACGCATATTGTTACATGTTTTACTAAAGTATCATATAAAAAGGGAACACAGGGTCACACCACCCTTGTCCAAAATGTCTATCGGTCCATAACAGTCATACAATCAAAAAGTGGTCTCCAAAAGGCTTCACTAGCTCAGCTCAATAGCGGTGCTCTCATCAAAAGCAAGCTACCTACATAAAACCAAAAACCGGCTATGCTGATGGTGGTGGAGGAGGAGGTGGAAGAATAAAAAGCAAGTTGCGCACATGCGCAAGCTCCTCCTCAAGATCATAAACATGACACAACAGATAACTGATCTGCTGCTCAACGATGAGAAATCGAGAGTCAAACTCAGGAAATGGAGTAAACGGTGCAGGAGGATGGGAAAATGGGGACGGTGATGAACGAGGAACAAAAGCAGGCTGACACGGACATGGCAAAGGTCGCGGTCTTAAGCTCTAAAATCCTGTGGCTCATGATCTCATACTGGAGCTGCAATGATAGAAGTAACTCATCCCGTGTATAACCAGTAAAATGTGAGGGATAGTAGGGATCAGAAATCGGCATGGTGTAAGGTAGGGACCATCTAAGTGGCTCGTCAAGTGGTGAAGAAGTAAAATGAGCAGAAGGTGCAGACTGAGGCATGTGAGGGAAAGCTGCTGATACATGAGGGTCATGGCTAGGCTTCTGGCTAGAAGTGCCCTCCCCTGGACGGGGTGCGGGTATATCCTGCAAGAAAACAATGGGCAGGTCGACACGGTGTACATCAGCAGGTGCGGGTGCAAGTGGGGGAATGACTAGCTCAATAACAGGAGGGTCAACGGGTGCAGGAACTGGATCTGGTATAAGTGGTGCAATGTCAGGTATGCCAAACGGAATAGGGTCATGATCAAATAAAGGCTCAGGATCAGCGGGTGCATCAACAGGCTGATCAACAGGGATAAAATCAAGCTCAAGTCCAGGCTCAATGTCATGTGGAGGGGATGGTGCAGCTGACATGGCTGTATCATCGTCAGTATCAGTGGCGTAACATCGCAAACCAACGGCCTGTAAGGCGGAAGATGTCACAGATGCAAAAGAATCTGAGACAGAGTGTAAGCTAGAATCAGAAGAAATCTCAATAACCGGAATCCCCAGAAGTGGAATATCAACAATGTCCTCATCGATCTCTCCATCGCCATGAGCATCATCAGGGGGACCATTAACAAACAAATCAAAATCATCGTCAAAAAGATCATCGAATGGCCAATCCTCAGGTGGAATGACCATGACGGGAACGGGAGCGAGGATCGGTGCCATGACATGCTCACCATCGGGGTGCCCGATGATAAGATGATCGTGAACTGGAATGGGAATAACAAACGAATCCTCGTCTGGGATACCATCAGCGAGCGGTAAATCAACACCAAAATCGGGCAGCGCAAAAGGCTGAAGTGTGGGCTCGCTACACCCAAATAGATCTATCACTCATGTCCCTCGGTCCTACAACGAGGATTAATGGCCTTAAGTGTTATACCCACCACTCACATGATCAAGTAGTACCCTTCCTTAGCTAACCATACCAAATCAAAATGTTTGTAAATAGTTGTAACATCTATTTCACCCCCGAAGTTATAAAACTAAAAACAGTTAAAGAAAAGGGGGTCATGAACTCACAGTCTTGCGTCTTCGCACCGTAACTCAAAGCTTCTCCGGAATAACACGACTACCTACAACGTACTATGATTTATTAGACGAGCGGGCCATGCCTTGACTTAGTGTTGATGTCTTTGAGTTACGTTTCTTCGTATCTTCGATATTATTCCAAGTTATATAATTATTTGTTAAAATAATTAATATTCCAAATTAAATTATATTTATTAAATTTTTGGAATAATTATTAATACCTTATATTTTAACTTAATACTTCCCAAGTATTTATACTTGTATATCCTTCCCAAGGATGGGTGTATTTGTATTCGAATTCTTATACTTGTATATTTTTGCCATTTATCGGTATCATATCCCGGTGTGTATTTATACGCATGAGGACACGTATTTTTATTGTATGCATTAAGTATTCTTATACTTAATTTCGTATTAATTTTTCCCTTGTAAAAAATATGATATATTCTTGTAGTAATTGTAAAAATCATATTTTCGTTTCCTTGGTGTCCAAAATATTATCTACCAAAATATACTTTGTGAATAAATTTCCGGAATATTTTGTAAGTCTTATTCTATAGTTTGGTTTTACCAATATTTTGTGTGCAATGTGTATATTTATTCCTTGGAATTTGGGTAATATTTTGGATTGTAATTTTTGGTATTTTGATGTGTTATATTATTTCATGTCCTAAAATAATATAACTAATACACAAAGTATACAAATAATCACACACATGGTGTCATCTAAATATATATTCCCTAAATACATATTTAGTCACTTCTATTTATAAAAACCAACCTCCAATAATTATAATTTTTGTAACAAAATTTATGGCAAACTTTATGTGAAAGATTCATGGTTTGAAATACACTTGTAAGTGTATGTTAATAAATATTTTTCTAAGTGTTTAGATTTTTAGAAAATTTTGCCATAGTTTCCCCTAAAAATGGAGGTTTCCATGCTTTCAAGCATATAATTTTCTTTTATAAAAATCAACATAATCAATCCACAATCAACAATAAATAACCTTTACTTACCAACTTTGCCAAAAACAAGTATAATCTACTACTTCATGAATTTGAATCTTTGTAAAAATTTGTAGGAACTTAGTAGTGTTCTTAGTAAGCCTTGTTATACTTTAAAGTGTGATTAGTTCTTTAAAAACTTCATTTTTAAAGAATATGGATCTTTACAACTTGTGATCATCATTTCTAAAAATGTTTCTTTATGAATTCTTCTTGTTACACAAGTGTTTCTACACTTGTTTAACCACCAAAAATAAGGTTTGTTTATGTAAGAACAAGATTTAGAAAAACTTATATTTTTAACTTGGTTTCTTTAGAAATCATCCATGAAATTTTTAGAGCTACATGATTTACAAATCACTTTGATCATTTCTTAACAAGAAACAACTTTATTCTTTCAAGTTCATGCTTCTTATGTGGATGATCCATTAACTTCTAACATGTTCATCCTCTCATCTTGCTAGATTATGTTTTTAATTATGATCTAGCAAGATCATATGATGATCAACATCATTTTCACAAACAACCAACAATCATCAAGCATAACAACTCATATTCATCTAGATTTCTTCATATTTTAAGCTTATGTTCAAGTTTACTTCTTGTGATTCTTAGTGTTCTTCAAGATTATGATTATGATTCTTCTTTTAACCACTTAAAATGGAAGTAAAATAGCAAGATCAAGGTTCTTACCACTAGCACAAGGCTAGGGATGATCAAGTGAAGAAAACAAGTGGATAAAAGCAAATAAGAGAGGTCATTGAACTTCCGTAAGCTCCTAGCTCCTTTATGTGACTTCTAACACCTTTGTATATGCTTGGATTGTATGAAAATGGATGAATGATGGTGGATGTGTGGGTGCTTGGGGTTGGCCGAGAACAAGAAGAAGAAGAGGACTTCTGAGTTATTCCGGCGAGTGTGCAGGTTGTACAAAATGTGAAGTGAGGGTCTGTGAAGGCTGGTGTAACGAGACAGAATTGCAAGAACTTGGTTCTTCCATTTATTGCTCTATTGTTCAAAGTTTCCGAAAATTATTCGTCTTAGTCAATGATGTATGGGGACGTATATGCGAACTGGTTCGAGATTGCAACTAAAAAGGAAATACATTTCGAGAAATCATTTTAAGGAAAGAAGAAAAAAGGAAAGTGGTTGTACATGTTTTTTTTGGGCAGCAACTTTGGTTGTTCAAAAGGAAACTCGCTGAAAACAAGCGAATATAATTTGTTTGATTGCAAGGCTTGCACCAAATCTGTTATACCTCAACTGGTATACGCTCTGGATGTTAAAACCGGGTGGACGCAGGTTCGAGTCCTGCTGTCCCCCCCCCCTTTTAATGGTTTTAATTCGAAAAAATATACGTAAATGGTCCCTGTAATATTTTTCTGATAATTACACAAACAGTCCCTTGACTTTTAAAGATTCAATTAACTGGACTAACTTGGTTAATAAACCTAAAAACTCATTTTTTTAACCTCTAATAATTAACTTTATAAACTTTTAAATTAATAAATTAATTAACTACATAACTATATTGATATTTAAGAAAATAAATAAATAACTAGCTAAAATCTCTCATCATTTATTTAAATTCGCGAAAGTTTCCGAGGTTCAAAATGTTAGGATTCGGATTTTCAAAATGGGTCAAATTTTGGGAACCCATTTTGACGGATGTTACAGAATCAGAATGGGAAGTGTTTATCGGAGAGTTCAATTTTGCAGATAATGACTGGCTATCTGATATTTTTGCACTTAGGGAATCTTGGCCTTATGCGAACTACATCGAGGTCGGAGAGTGAGAATCATTTTTTTGGTCAAGTGTGCAATTCAAAATACTCTTGTTGAGTTCATGACTCATTACGAAACTGCAATAGAAGCACAGCGTCACACGCACCGGAAAAATGATCATGAATCTCGATACAAACGCCCCTAGTTGAAGAGTAATTACCAAGTGTTGGAGGGCCAAGCTGTTGACATATACACGAAAAATATTTTTTGTGACTTTCAAGCTGAGCTAATCGGAATTGGGGATTGCATAAATCGACGTTACGGAGATCAGCCCGATGGGTTTGTTAAGTTTTACATAAATGATTTCCAGCAGCCTTGTACATCCTTATTTGAGGTAAACAATGGCGTTTTGTTTTTTATATGGCGTTTCTGTACTTGACGTTTATCATATTCTATTATAACATTTAATTTGTTTTTTTATCCAGTTGTTGTGTTTTTTTTTATTTTTTTTATACAAACATTCTCTGTATGGCGTTATAGAGATATTGTTTTTGGCGTTTTTTCAGGTAATGTACTGTAAGTCTGATTGCACATGTAGTTGCTCATGCAGGCGTTTTGAGCAGTTTGGTTTGCTATGTAGACATATATTCTATATTTTGAGAAGTTTGGACATTAGGGAATTTCAAAACAATACATTTTGAATAGATGGCGTAAAGAGGCTTCCCAAACTTCTCCTCCGAATACTCAATTAGTCGTGAATATATGACCGAGCTTGATCCCGATGTGCAAAGTATGATGCGAGAGATTATTTTTTCAACGGAGTATACTTTGAACCGTTTATCTGGTAATAAAGAGCAGCTATCCTTATACAAGGATCATGTTCAATCTTATATGAAGAAGGTTCAAGATATGCAGATTGTTGCTCCTCCTGCTAGTACTAGGGATAGATTTGCGGAGATAACCGGTCAACATAAAAATGACAAGAATCCAATAAGAGTTCATGTTGGGTATAAGTCCAAGGGTTCTAGATCTCGGAAGCGCCTGAAATCTAAACAGATGATAGCAATCGAGAAAAGAAAATCAAATCGAAATCCGGGGCCAAAGAAAGATAGTGTCAGAATTGAAAAGGCTATGGACACTACGCATCGACATGCAAAAATGCCGTAATTGTCGCAACCCCCGACCCCTGCCCAGAGAGGTGGGCGGCCGCGAGCTCGCAGAGCCGGTGGTATCGGTGTTTATTAATTTGGCAGCGGAATTTACATCAGGACCGTAGTTAGGAAATAGTTTATCAGAGTAAAACACCACACTTTTGTAATTAATAAATATATGGGAAAAATCCAAGTTTCCATTACAAACATGTTTTTAGGGATAAACCCTAATTTATTTAAATAAAACTTCTTCTTTATTTAGGTCACTTTTATAGCCACTTTTCCAAGCCTTCAGTGCTCTCCAGCTGGCTTCTAATTTGCTTTCACATTTTGTTACCTGAAATGCGTTTAAAAACATTTTATCAGCAAGAAATTCTGGCGAGTGAATCCCAGTTTAATCAAAATAAGTTTTATCATTTTACAGCATTGAGGGCAACCCGCAATTACATTTGTTTACATCTACTTTAATTACCACCCACGGTACTGTCAATCCTGACTTGTGGTAATGTTACTACTCACCGTGTAGTAACAAGTTATGTATACAAAACCCCCAACACACCGATGATAATTGTAGAATCACAAATACTCAATCACTGTGAATTGTAACTTAAAACATTTGAGGTTTTGTAAAAACAGTTGACAAAAAGAAGGATTAACTCACATTGCTAATTTAGATATTTCCTTGTGACTTCCTCGTTATAATCTATTAAATTAAACAATGCACACGCCTTAGTATAATAACCCAATTTACATTAGCTATACCCTCCCCCAGAGACAGAACTCCAACGACTGAGTCGGGCAGAGCCTAGACATTCGTTACGGAGCTCTAGATCAACCGGGCAGAGTAACTAATACGTAATCGGGGGTTATAATACTTACAACGAGGCAGAGCTTCGCTTTTTAGTGGGTATTATGACCGGGAATTATTTTAGCTATTAGAGAATTTAGAGATTTGAGAGAGAATTTCGATTTTTGAACGATTTCTCAACTGAAGCCGATGGCTTCTATTTATAGGGCTGATCCAGGGCTTTCTCGCACCCCGCGAGAACAGAAGGCAAGGCCTTCGCGGCCCGCGAGCTAGGCTGGCTAGGGCCTAGCCTTGTCGAATCAACGGCTAGCTTTGACACGGAGGGGACATGTTGCATCACCGGGTTACGCCTGGTGGCCATGGGGTCGCGGCCCGCGACTGATGTAGCCAAGGGGGTCGCGCCCCGCGAGCGCCCCCTATTTCCTGTTTTTCTTGATTTTTATCAAAATCAAGGTATTTCGGGCCCACTTTTCGTATACGGGGTGTATTTTAGGATGTATAAGGGTGTTATAGGTTTTTAGGAGAGTTGTTATATCCTCCCCACCTTGTTTTAGAACTTGTCCTTGAGGTCTACTAGAACAGGTGTGGATATTTCCTCTTCATCTCTGATTCAAGCTCCCAAGTGTATTCTGGTCCACTCTTAGAATCCCATTTTACTTTGACTAGATCTAATCTTTTGTGTTTGAGATTCTTGATCTTTCTGTCTTCAATATGTAGGGGTTTCTCTATAAACTTAAGTTTCGCATTTACCTCTATGTCCTTAAGAGGTACCACTAACGATTCATCTGCTAAGCACTTCTTGAGATTACATACATGAAATACATCATGTATTCCTGCCATTTCCTCTGGCAGTTGTAGCTGATAAGCTACGGGTCCTATTCTTCTAATAATCTCAAAAGGTCCAATATACCTGGGGCTTAGCTTTCCCCTTTTGATGAATCTGACTATTCCTTTCCACGGAGAAACTTTTAATAATACCTTATCTCCTACTTGAAATTCCAATGGTTTTCGCTTGTTATCAGCATAACTCTTTTGTCGATCGCGTGATGCTTTTAGTCTTTCCTTGGCTTGAATAATCTTGTCTGTTGTTTCTTGTAATATCTCTGGTCCAAACAGTTGCTTTTCTCCAATTTCTGCCCCACAGACTGGAGTTCGGCACTTTCGTCCATAAAATGCTTCAAATGGTGCAGCATTGATACTGGTATGATAGTTGTTATTATAGGAAAATTCTATTAATGGTAAATGATCGTCCCAATTTCCTCTGAAATCAATTACACAAGCTCTAAGCATATCTTCAATTGTCTGAATTGTCCTTTCGCTTTGTCCATCCATTTGAGGATGATAAGATGTGCTTAGATTTAACTTGGTTCCCATTGCTTTTTGGAAACTAGTCCAAAAATGAGAAGTAAAACGGCTATCTCTGTCAAAAACAATAGATAAAGGAATTCCATGTAATGAAACTATTTCATTTACATATAGCTTAGCTAATTGTTCTATACTGAAAGTTTCCTTCATCGGTAAGAAATGAGCAGACTTGGTTAGCCTGTCTACAATCACCCAGATTGTATCATTTCCTTTACGCGTCTTGGGAAATTTGGTAACAAAATTCATTGTTATCAATTCCCATTTCCATATTGGCATTTCTAGTTGCTGCAATAAACCTGAGGGTTTCTAATGTTCAGCTTTAACTTGTGAACAAATTAGACACTTGGCAATATAAGCTGCTATATCCTTTTTCATTCCTATCCACCAGAAATTATTTCTTAAGTCTTGATATATTTTATCTGTCACACCCCCAATTTCCACACGCTGAGTATCACCGCAGGAGGCGTGACATGACCAGGATCAAGCCACCAATCATATTGAACCATGTAAAATAATAAAGATAAAACCAACCACAATATAATTGGTGTCCAAAACAATCTAACCAAGATCAAGTTATCAGCGGAAGCATAACGTATAAAACCAAAACATAAGTTTTAAAGTTCAAAAGTTTAACATGGAACTCAACAGTCCATGTCCCACAACGACCTCTCCTTCTCGTGCAAGCTCCAAGTAAACACCTAACGACCTGCAAGGCATATAGTAACGAATCAACAACAAAGTTGAGCGAGTTCACAGTTGGTTGTCCATTTTAAAGTTGTTCCAAAAACCATAAGTTCATTCGAAAACCATGAGTTAACCAATTCCTTGTTTCACAAACCATAACCAGTGAGGGCAACCCCATGTTAACCACTAGACCCGTTACCATATCAACAACTGACTGGAGTCATGTTTATGTGCCCTACGTCAATGTCTATCATCATTGACTAAGTGCCCAGATCCATTAGTCCACTCCCGTCCTCTGCGGCACGGTGTGAGGCTTGTCAAACCTAATAGCGCTATTTAACTAATGACCCACTCGCCATTGGCCCGGCGATTAAGTCGATATAAAAATGAGGGACTTCATGATAGAGTTTTTTCTAGTAAGTTATATGTTGTCATCCTTCCTATGGAGGATGGAGGTACGTATTCTACCCAAGGAGAACACGCAGGTTAAATGTTGTCATCCTTCCTATGGAGGATGGAGGTACATATCCTACCCAAGGAGAATATGCAGGTTCCATTTTAGTTTCTTAACCCATTCCCAAACCACCGGGAATCCCATGCCTTGTAGAAGTGTGACCTCACCTTAGGTTAGCTCGGCAGATACACGAAAAGGGTCAATCGAGCTGCTAGTGGTCAACCATGTCCTAACATGGTTACCATACAAGTCAGGTCTAGGTTCAAGTAGTGCACATAAGTTTTACACATAAACTAACAGGTTACGACACGTAATGATCATGGCAAACATATTCAACATGTTAACAGTCAAGTATATATCATATCCGAAATTGTGCGACTCAAATGATTGGGCTCGCACAAGTTTAATGGCCCAACAGCCTTGTGCGATTCACCGATTAAAGCCCAATGATACTCGGCCCAACCTGTTGTGCGTCCAGCACAACTTGTGTGACTCACAACGGGTTATGTGATTCCAAAACATACCCGTCCCAATAACATAAGTAACCCAACATGTACACGACCCAAACAAATAAACATAAATCAACTTGTGCGGCCCATTTAATCTTGTGCGATCCAGGACAGCTTGTGCGATTGAGTTTTGAGCTTTAAGGCCCAACAGCATAATAAGGTTCAACAGATGTGTGTGGCCCAAGACTTGTGCGATCGGCACCACCTTGTACGATCCACTTGTCTTGTGCGTTCATGCAGTTCTAAGTTATACACTGTGCTTTATTGGTTGTACCTAGCTTATGCGACTACACTTGTGCGACCAGAGCTTGTACGATCAGATCAGATCTTGTGCGACCGACAAACTTGTGCGACTCATGATACATCTCCTTAAATCATGCAAGTCAGTTACTAATTCCAATTAATTCGCTTGATCAAATTAACAGTTCCCAATCATACCAAAATCGATCAAATTAGAGTTTCAACATCACATTCTTATGAACCCTAATCAATCACATAACAACTCATCATCATTACATCAAATAAACTAGCCTAATTAACATCAAAACCCTTAATTCATCATTCAAACTTATACAACAACCAAAATCAATTAAACATATTTGCACGGTTTCGGTTCTTGATCGCTAGCATACATCCTAATCATAAACACACAACCAAACCATCCGAATCCAAACACATATGGCCGATTACATTCATTCGGTTCTAGATTGTTATTTTCATTACATGATTATCAACCCTATATTGAACTAACATATTACACATGTGGGCCGATTTCATATCATAATCAATCACATATCATTCGTAAATCATCATGTAGGAACACATACTTCACAATATCATCTAACAAAACAATAACCATGAATCACTAACCGGTTTAGGAGGTAAAATAAGAATGATCCGAACAAGAAAGTCTTCGAGGAAGAGGGATGGGATGCCGTCGGCTTCGAGAGAGAGGGAGGAAAGAACTAGGGTTTGGTGTGTGTTGTGTTTTGCAAGTAATGAGGAGTATACCCCTTCCTCATGAGGTTATGCGCAACAAATGGAATGGGCCGAACCCATTACGGGCTGCCCTTGTGGTTCGAGTGCAAAAGTGTAGGCCGAAAAGGGCTTGTGCAATCAGGTTAAAGTTGTGCGGTTGGGTTCGTGTTGTGCAATCACATTCTCTAAACGTACATTACACAATCCACATAAATGATAAAACATACATTCCATTAAAATCACATAGTCACATAATCTCATAACATCCACACTGGTTACATCAAAGTATAAAGAAAGGTTTGAAATACGAGTTGTCACATCATCCTCAAGTTGAAAGAAATTTCGTCCTGAAATTTAGCACGTAGTTACTGAGGAAGCTAGTTAGGTTGCATGGTTTCCTGGTTTTCCTGGGGTGTCACATCCTTCCCCCGTTGGTTTGGAATTTCGTCTCGAAATTCCGCAGTAGCTTCAGCCTCAGTAGTGGTTGCACTTTTCTCGAACAACTGGGGATACTTGTGTTTCGTTTGGTCTTCTCGTTCCCAGGTGAACTCTGGGCCACGACGGGAGTTCCAACGAACTCGAACAAGGGGTATTCTGGTACGTTTGAGAACCTTAACGTCTCGGTCAGTAATCTCTACTGGTTCCTCGACGAATCGTAGCTGATCGTCGATGGTGAGTTCTTTGAGAGGAACTATGAGGGTCTCATCTGACAGGCACTTCTTCAGACTCGACACATGGAATACGTTGTTAACTCCACTGAGTTCTTCAGGTAGGTTCAGTTTGTAGGCCACCTTGCCTATTCTCTCTGTGATCTCGAAAGGTCCAACATAACGTGGATTTAGCTTGCCTCGTTTACCAAAACGAACTACACCCTTCCAAGGTGAGACTTTCAGTAGCACTCGATCCCCAACCTGGAACTCGAGTGGTTTCCTGCGCTTATCATCATAGTTTTTCTGAGGGTCACGAGCTGCCACCATTCGTTGTCGTATTTGGGCAATCTTTTCTGTCGTGTCGACGACGAGTTCTGGGCCAGTGATTTGGCTGTCTCCAACTTCTGCCCAGCACAAAGGTGATCGGCATTTTCGTCCATACAATGCCTCGAACGGAGCAGCCCGGATGCTGGTGTGGTAACTGTTGTTATAAGAAAATTCTACCAAAGGTAGGTGCCTTTCCCAGCCGTTACCAAAGTCAATTACACATGCTCGAAGCATGTCTTCGAGGGTTTGGATGGTGCGTTCAGACTGCCCATCCGTTTGAGGATGATATGCTGTGCTCATGTCTAAACGTGAGCCAAAAGATTTGTGCATCGCTTGCCACAAGTCAGAGGTAAAACGTGAATCACGATCGAAAATGATGGAAGTTGGCACCCCGTGCCTCGAAACTACTTCCTTCAGGTAGACGTCTGCTAGAGTGGAGAACTTATCTGTTTCCTTGATAGCCAGGAAGTGTGCAGACTTGGTTAATCGATCCACTATCACCCAAATGGTATCGTTTCCTCGTTGAGATCTAGGTAAGCCAGTAACAAAGTCCATGGAAATTTGCTCCCATTTCCATGTGGGGATTTCTGGTTGTTGAAGTAGGCCTGATGGCTTCTGGTATTCAACCTTGACCCTAGCACAAGTCAAACATTTACTAACATAGGTCGCTATGTTAGCTTTCATGTGGGGCCACCAGTACGTAGTCTTGAGATCATGGTATATCTTATCTGATCCAGGATGTACTAAGTAACGAGACTTGTGAGCTTCATCCATCACGAGCTCACGCAGATTACCATAGAATGGAACCCAAATGCGCTCTGCCAAGTAGTAGGCACCGTCTTCCCTTAGCTCTAACCGTTTCTTCGATCCCCGCAGGGACTCAACCCTGATGTTCTCTTCTTTAAATGCTTTGACCTTAGCATCACGAATCTGGGCGGGAAGACTAGAGTGAATGGTAAGCTGTAACGCACGTACACGTTTAGGTTTCCTTTCTTTTCGACTGAGGGCGTCAGCCACATCATTGGCTTTGCCTGGATGGTACTTGATGGCGCATTCATAGTCGTTAAGGAGTTCGACCCATCGACGCTGTCGCATGTTCAATTCCTTCTGATCGAAGATATGCTGGAGACTCTTGTGATCGGTGTAAATGGTGCACTTGGTACCGTACAAGTAATGTCTCCATATCTTAAGAGCAAACACCATTGCTCCCAACTCCAAGTCATGAGTAGTGTAGTTCTTTTCGTGAACTTTAAGTTGGCGTGATGCGTAAGCAATGACTTTTTCACGTTGCATCAACACACAACCAAGTCCTTGGATTGACGCGTCACAATAAACCACGAAATCGTCTGTACCCTCAGGCAATGAGAGAATACGTGCGCTACAAAGCTTCAACTTTAGCTGCTGAAATGCGGATTCCTGAGCGTCACCCCAATGGTAGGTGACACCCTTCTGAGTAAGAACGGTAAGAGGCTGGGCAATCTTTGAGAAATCCTTGATGAACCTTCTGTAGTAACCCGCCAAACCCAAGAATTGACGGATTTCAGTTGGTGTTCGAGGTGCAGGCCAATTCCTGATTGAGTCAACCTTGGATGGATCAACGTGAATCCCATCCTCATTAACCACGTGGCCTAGAAAATGGACTTCACAAAGCCAGAAGTCACATTTCGAGAACTTAGCATACAGCTGTTCTGTTCGAAGAAGTTCCAAAATGAGTCGCATATGACGCTCGTGTTCCTCCTGACTCTTGGAATAGATCAGGATGTCGTCGATAAACACAATAACGAACTTATCCAAGTAGGGCTTGCACACTCGGTTCATAAGATCCATGAAGACCGCAGGTGCGTTCGTCAACCCAAAAGGCATAACCAGAAACTCGTAGTGTCCATAACGAGTCCTGAATGTTGTCTTAGAGATGTCTTCATCTCGGACTCTCAGCTGATGATAGCCCGATCTCAGATCAATCTTAGAGTAGAAGCTCTCGACCCTTGCAACTGGTCGAACAAGTCATCAATACGAGGAAGAGGATAAAGATTCTTCACGGTCACCTTGTTGAGTTCGCGATAGTCAATACACATTCGGAAAGTACCGTCTTTCTTCTTCACAAACAATACTGGTGCTCCCCAGGGCGAAGAGCTAGGACGAATGAAACCCTTGTCCAAAAGCTCTTGTAGTTGAGTAGATAGTTCTTCCAATTCTGATGGGGCTAAGCGATAAGGTGCACGAGCTATGGGCGCTGCTCCAGGAGCTAGCTCGATTTGAAACTCGACCTGACGATGAGGCGGAAGACCAGGTAATTCCTCAGGGAATACCTCAGGAAAGTCGCGTACAATCGGGATATCTTCTATCTTCTTCTCCTTTGTTGAAGTGTCGGTAACGAGAGCCAAAATAGCAGTGTGGCCCTTTCGCAAACACTTCTGGGCCTTAAGGAAAGAGATGATGCTCACAACAGCACCACTCTTTTCGCCATGAATAACAAGAGGTTCTTCACCAGAACGAGGAATGCGGACGATTTTCTCCTTGCAAAGGATCTCTGCTCGATGTTGGGATAACCAATCCATCCCAATGACGATGTCAAAGCTACCTAGAACGTTGGGGATAAGGTCGATAAAGAAGGTCTGACCAGCAAGAACAAGATTACAACCCTTAACTATGTGCATGGCTTCAAGACTTTTACCGTTTGCTAGTTCTACAACATGCTTGGTGTTTAGGGGAATTGGAGCACGCTTAAGCATCTGACTAACTTTTAAGGACACATAACTAGTATCGGCACCCGAATCGAATAAAACAGAAACATAGAAGTCGTCCAGTAGGAACTTACCCGTCACGACGTTGGGATCGTTCCTCGCATCACCTTGACCAATCACAAAAGCACGTCCCCTGGCACCATTGCCATCATTGTTACCCCCGTTGGTGTTCCCATTTCCTTAGTTGTTGTTCTGATTCTGGTTCAGCTGGGGACAGTTTCTCTTGAAGTGACCTTCAGCACCACACTGAAAGCATCCCTTATTACCCTGCTGTTGCTGCTGCTGGTTCTATGGAGCTTGTTACTGTTGCTGACGATTCTGATTCGCAGGATATGGGCTCCTGCAATCCTTTGCTGCGTGACCAAGCTTGTTGCATCTATGACAGGGGCCCTTGCTACACGGTCCGCTGTGGTGCAAGTTACAGCGATTGCATTTGGGTTGATTTCCGTACCCTCCTTGTTGACCAGGGCTCTTGTAGTCGTCAATCTTTCGCTGCTGAGACTGGGACTGACCAGAGGCTGAACCCTTGCTTGAATTTCCATCCCATTTGCGCTTGTTGTTGCTAGGAGCATCAGAAGTAGTGGTAGCACTAATACACTTTGGCAGCCTGTTCTGCTCAACTGCCTGATCAGTGAGACGGTGGGATAGTTGAATGACCTGCTGAATCATGAGGAGGTTAGCTGATGTCACCATACTCTGAATATATGGCACTAAACCCTTGATATAAAGCTCGATACGTTTGCAGGGAGGGTCCACCAAGGTAGGACACAAAGCAGCTAGTTCGTTAGACCTCTTCGTATACGCCTCAATCTCAGACCCCGTCATCTTCAAATTGTAGAACTCCACTTCTAGCTTATGAATGTCATCACGATGACAATACTCTTCCTTGATCAAATCTTTGAAGTCGTTCCATGGGGTGGCATTAGCAGCTGCCAACCCTAGCATTTGAACCTGAGCGTTCCACCAAGTGAGTGCAACTCCTTCAAGAGTTCCCGTAGCAAACTTCACCCTACTAGCAACAGGGCATTCACACATTTCGAAGACAGACTCGAGCTTCTTGAACCAGTAGAGGAGTCCTACAGCTCCTTCTATACCGCTGAAGATACTAGGTCGACAGTCCATAAAGGTCTTGAACGAACACACGGGAGGCTGAGCATGCTGACCTGTTGCGCGAGAAAGAAAAGAAAATATTAAGCACGAGAGTTGGTTCATGAGAGTAGGATCTAAACATCCTAGGATAGGTCGAAATGGCAGGTTATACCTCTTGCAGGGGCTGCTGCGAGTGCCTCAGCAACTCGTTCCTTGATTAGAGCCGTCAGCTGGGCTTGAGTCAAGTTCAGACGTCCACTCATGATCTTCACATCGAAGGAAACACAAGTAAGAAATGTGTCGTGAAAGTACGTAAGTGTGGAATGACAGAAGAGAGCAAGTACACAGGGTTTCAAGCAATAGTTGTTACGCTAACTAATCATACCATGATCAAATGCACTACTTAAACTAACAGGCAGGCATACAAACATAAACCATATTACCTATATTATTGAGTCTTGCACGTGGAGCGAAGTGTCGTTGTGGATCGTTGAGCACTGTACAGGTTATAGTCTGGTTTTGTCAAAAAGCTTTTCCCCTTTAAAAAAAAAACCAAGTTCACTATAACCAATGGCTCTGATACCAATCGGTCACACCCCCAATTTCCACACGCGGAGTATCACCGCAGGAGGCGTGACATGACCAGGATCAAGCCACCAATCATATTGAACCATGTAAAATAATAAAGATAAAACCAACCACAATATAATTGGTGTCCAAAACAATCTAACCAAGATCAAGTTATCAGCGGAAGCATAACGTATAAAACCAAAACATAAGTTTTAAAGTTCAAAAGTTTAACATGGAACTCAACAGTCCATGTCCCACAACGACCTCTCCTTCTCGTGCAAGCTCCAAGTAAACACCTAACGACCTGCAAGGCATATAGTAACGAATCAACAACAAAGTTGAGCGAGTTCACAGTTGGTTGTCCATTTTAAAGTTGTTCCAAAAACCATAAGTTCATTCGAAAACCATGAGTTAACCAATTCCTTGTTTCCCAAACCAAAACCAATGGGGGCTACCCCATGTTAACCACTAGACCCGTTACCATATCGACAACTGACTGGAGTCATGTTTATGTGCCCTTCGTTAATGTCTATCATCATTGACTAAGTGCCCAGATCCATTAGTCCACTCCCGTCCTCTGCGGCACGGTGTGAGGCTTGTCAAACCTAATAGCGCTATTTAACTAATGACCCGCTCGCCATTGGCCAGGCGATTAAGTCGATATAAAAAGGAAGGACTTCATGATAGAGTTTTGTCAAGTAAGTTATATGTTGTCATCCTTCCTATGGAGGATGGAGGTACGTATTCTACCCAAGGAGAATACGCAGGTTAAATGTTGTCATCCTTCCTATGGAGGATGGAGGTACATATCCTACCCAAGGAGAATATGCAGGTTCCATTTTAGTTTCTTAACCCATTCCCAAACCACCGGGAATCCCATGCCTTGTAGAAGTGTGAACTCACCTTAGGTTAGCTCGGCAGATACACGAAAAGGGTCAATCGAGCTGCTAGTGGTCAACCACGTCCTAACATGGTTACCATACAAGTCAGGTCTAGGTTCAAGTAGTGCACATAAGTTTTACACATAAACTAACAGGTTACGACACGTAATGATCATGGCAAACATATTCAACATGTTAACAGTCAAGTATATATCATATCCGAACTTGTGCGACTCAAATGATTGGGCTCGCACAAGTTTAATGGCCCAACAGCCTTGTGCGATTCACCAATTAAAGCCCAATGATACTCGGCCCAACCTGTTGTGCGTCCAGCACAACTTGTGCGACTCACAACGGGTTTTGCGATTCCAAAACATACCCGTCCCAATAACATAAGTAACCCAACATGTACACGGCCCAAACAACTAAACAGAAATCAACTTGTGCGGCCCATTTAATCTTGTGCGATCCAGGACAGCTTGTGCGATTGAGTTTTGGGCTTTAAGGCCCAACAGCATAATAAGGTTCAACAGATGTGTGTGGCCCAAGACTTGTGCGATCGGCACCACCTTGTGCGATCCACTTGTCTTGTGCGATCATGCAGTTCTAGGTTGTACACTGTGCTTTATTGGTTGTACCTAGCTTGTGCGACTACACTTGTGCGACCAGAGCTTGTACGATCAGATCAGATCAGATCTTGTGTGATCGGATCTTGTACGACCGACAAACTTGTGCGACTCATGATACATCTCCTTAAATCATGCAAGTCAGTTACTAATTCCAATTAATTCGCTTGATCAAATTAACAGTTCCCAATCATACCAAAATCAATCAAATTAGAGTTTCAACATCACATTCTTATGAACCCTAATCAATCACATAACAACTCACCATCATTACATCAAATCAACTAGCCTAATTTACATCAAAACCCTTAATTCATCATTAAAACTTATACAACAACCAAAATCAATTAAACATATTTGCACGGTTTCGGTTCTTGATCACTAGCATACATCCTAATCATAAACACACAACCAAACCATCCGAATCCAAACACATATGGCCGATTACATTCATTCAGTTCTAGATTGTTATTTTCATTACATGATTATCAACCCTATATTGAACTAACATATTACACATGTGGGCCGATTTCATATCATAATCAATCACATATCATTCGTAAATCATCATGTAGGAACACATACTTCACAATATCATCTAACAAAACAATAACCATGAATCACTAACCGGTTTAGGAGGTAAAACAAGAATGATCCGAACAAGAAAGTCTCCAAGGAAGAGGGATGGGATGTCGTCGGCTTCGAGAGAGAGGGAGGAGAGAACTAGGGTTTGGTGTGTGTTGTGTTTTGCAAGTAATGAGGAGTATACCCCTTCTTCATGAGGTTATGCGCAACAAATGGAATGGGCCGAACCCATTACGGGCTGCCCTTGTGGTTCGAGTGCAAAAGTGTGGGCCGAAAAGGGCTTGTGCAATCGGGTTGAAGTTGTGCGGTTGGGTTCGTGTTGTGCAATCACATTATCTAAACGTACATTACACAATCCACATAAATGATAAAACATACATTCCATTAAAATCACATAGTCACATAATCACATAACGTCCACACTGGTTACATCAAAGTATAAAGAAAGGTTTGAAATACAAGTTGTCACATTATCACTTCCAGGATGTATCGTACATTTAGACTTATGGGCTTCTTCTAATATTCGGTGGCGTAGGTTTCCTTATTTGGGTATCCAAATTCTTTTCTTATGGAATCTCCAAATTCCATTTGTTCCTTGTTCTGATTCCTTAATCATTCCTTTCAATTTTTCAGTATCATCCTTAATTACCGATTCCTGTATTTCTCTAATCTGTTCATTTAAATCTATCTGCAGATTTAATTTGAGAGAACGTACTCTACTTAGCTTTTCATGATACTTTCGACTTAAAGCATCAGCTACTACGTTAGCCTTTCCTGCATGATATTGGATACTACAATCATAATTACTAAGAATTTCCATCCAGCATCTTTGTCTCATATTTAACTCCTTTTGCCCAAAAACATATCTTAAACTTTTATGATCGGTGAAAATGGTAAACTTACTACTGTAAAGATAATGTCTCCAAATTTTAAGGGCAAAAATTATGGCTCCTAACTCTAAATCATGGGTTGTATAGTTCTCTTCATGATTCTTAAGTTGTCTAGAGGCATAGGCTATAACCTTTTGACGTTGCATCAACACACATCCATAACCTAATTTAGACGCATCACAATAGACTACAAAGTCTTCAGTTCTTTCTGGTAACGCTAGTGTGGGTGCGTTGGTTAATCTTTTCTTAAGGATTCTAAAGGCTTCTTCCTGTTTTGGTCCCCATTCAAACTTAACAGATTTGCAGGTCAGTTTTGTTAAGGGAATAGCAATTCTAGAGAAATCTTGGATAAATCGTCTATAATAACCGGCCAGTCCTAGAAAGCTTCTCACCTCCGTTGGTGATTTAGGGACTTTCCATTTAGTAATTGCCTCGATCTTTGTGGGATCCACATGAATTCCTTCATGATTAACTAGATGTCCGAGGAATTGCACTTCTTCTAACCAAAATTCACATTTTGAGAATTTTGCGTAAAACTTTTCTTTTCTCAATAATGTGAGGAGTGGATGCAGATGCGCTGCATGTTCCTCTTTACTCTTAGAGTAAATGAGAATATCATCTATAAAGACAATTATGAATTTATCCAGATATGGTTTACATATTTTGTTCATCATGTCCATAAATGCAGCTGGGGCATTGGTTAAACCAAATGGCATGACTGTAAATTCATAATGGCGATACCTTGTTCTGAAGGCAGCTTTAGGGATGTCCTCTTCCTGTACTTTCAATTGATGATATCCTGAGCGTAAATCGATCTTAGAAAAGAATCGAGCTCCTTGCAATTGATCAAACAGATCATCGATTCTCGGTAATGGATACCGATTTTTAATCGTGACTTTGTTCAATTCTCGGTAATCAATGCACATACGCATGGATCTGTCTTTCTTCTTGACAAACAAGATTGATGCTCCCCATGGTGATGAACTAGGCTGTATGAAGCCTTTCTCCAGTAGTTCGTCCAGTTGTTTCTTCAGTTCTTGCATCTCTGCTGGTGCTAAACGGTAAGGTGCCTTGGCAATCGGTGTTGTCCTTGGTAGTAGGTGAATTCTGAATTCGACCTCCCTATCTGGGGGTAATCCTGGTAATTCTTCTGGGAAAACATCTGAGAATTGAGATACTACTGGAATATCTTTCAATTCATTTCCTTTAGTGTTAATGATTATGGAAATTATATACACTAGTGATCCTTTTCTTGCATAACTGGCTGTTTTCATCACAGAGATGAATTTTGTGGATCTAGATGGCTTATCTCCTTTAATTGTGATCTTTTCACCTTTTGGTGAACTTACTTGTATTGACTTTTGATCACATAGAATGCTGGCTTTATTGGCTACTAACCAATCCATTCCTAATACAATATCAAATCCAGCCAGATTCATTGGGTAAAGATTAGCGGTAAAATTATGGTTTAAAATTTATATTCTTGCTCCCTACAAGATTTCAGTGATCTTAATGGATTCTCCATTTGCCATTTCTACCAGACATTCTTGTTGAAGTTTAGTTAATTGTTGATTTAGAAGTTTGCAGAATGAAGTATTAATAAAACTTTGGTTCGCACCAGACTCAAATAATACTTTAGCAAAAACATCATTAACTAAAAACGTACCGGCAATTACGTCCGGAATCATCTTGGCTTCTTCTGTAGTTAGAACAAATGCTCTAGCATTCTTGGTAGTCTTGTGGTTCATGGTTGGAGCTAGTTTCGGACAGTTCGGTTTGATATGCCCCTTTTCTCCACAATTGAAGCATATTCCATTACTGGGTTTCTACCTACAGTCTTCTTCCTTGTGTCCTGGTATTTTGCAGAAGTTGCAGTATGTGGAACATTTCCCTGAATGCTTCTTCTTACAGAACTTACAATAAAAAGCAGAAGTAGAACCTATGTTTTTCCCACGGTTGGAATTACCTTAGCGGAATTCCTGGGTAAGCTTTTGGACTAGGTTCTTCCTCTAGTTTTCTTCTTGAGTACGTACTAGTTCATCAGTCAAGGTATTTGCTAGTTCTACTGCTTCTTCTATAGTTTGTGGTCTAGCAGCCTTGACTACGTGTCTAATCTCACTGATTAATCCCCAGATGTAACGGGAGATTAATACTGGTTCTGGTGAAGCTAAAGTTGGCACTATTCTAGCATATTCGAAGAATACGGTAGTGTAACCCTTGCAGTCTACTCCAGTCATTCTAAGGTTTAAGAACTTATTAGCTATTTGTTCTTTTTCATTGGGAGGACTGTCACACTCTGGCTTTGCGGAAGCGTGGTTAATTTTGGTGTGACTTCTTAATACCATAGCTTAATCATAACCAAGCTATATGAATTAAAAACATGCAAGATCATCCATTAAGTTTTGAAAACCAAATACAGTACCATTGTTTTAACGGGATCATACCCTAACAACCATAACCTTGTTCAACAGACATTACAAACTTAAAACATAACATAAACATGGTTTAAGGATTGTGTCTTGTCCAGGAAAGAGACACATCCCCTAAACCCCGGATGACCTCGGAAACTAGTGCAGCGGAAAACGTTCCATACCGTGCCAGATCTCGTTAATTTCCTGAAATACATGTAAGTTGAAAAATCAACAATAATGTTGAGCGAGTTCATGTGTAAGTGAGTAAGTAAACCTTTGTGAGTATAAAAATAGTCGTGGTATGTAGCCAATAAGGGGACTTGTGATCACCAATGGTTTGCAAGGCCACTGATATATGTGAAGTGCAAATAGGGAGACTCAAACCTAGCAGATTTCGCCACGGCATTTGTATGTGGACAAAGTCACCCCAAGGTCCGTTTCTAGTTTGGCCTGGGGCTGGGCTCGCTACACCCAGATAGATCTACCGCTCCTGTCCCTCGGTCCCGACATGAGGACTAATGGCCTCATATTGCTCCTACCCACTCACATGATCTGAGTAATAAACCTCCTTACGCTAACCATACCGTGTATAAAGTACTCGTAATCATAGTAACATGTATTTCACCCCCGCAGTTAAGAAAACTGAAAACAGTTAGAGAAAAGGGGGACATGAACTCACAGTGAAGCGTCTCTACCAAGTATCTCCAAATCAGAAAGCTGTGCGACGACCTACAAGTGCTAATTCTATTAGACGGACGGCCGTGCCTTAGCTTTATAGTTAAAGTCTTTGGGAAATAGTTAGACAACTATTTCGTGTTTACTTTCAGTATATATACTTGGTAGTTAATTTCCTTCCCAAGGATGGGGGATTCAATACATGTGCGTTCAAAAGTATTTCCGTAAGTGCGTAAGTTACGTTTTAACAATCGAGTGGTAATATAATTACCGATGTAACTTATATGTTTATGGTGAAAGCGTTCGTATTGTTTTGGATTCGTTAACGTTCGTAAATATTATTTTTACTCTAAAAATAATATTTATGTATTTTCACAAAATAATCATAAACAGTGTGAAAAATATATATTTATCACGTTAAATTTTGTGAAAATCCCACCTCCGAATATTTAGTAAACAAAGTCATGGCGAGATTTATATTTCCAAAACATGTCAAAAATAATTCTAACACTTGTAGTGTAATATAGTTCTAAGTGTTAGGTTTTTAGAAAAATTTCGCCAGAGTTTCCTCTGTAACTGGAGGTGGCCACGCTTTCAAGCGTATCATTTTCTTTTACAAAATCAATTTCAACAACTTCCTTATTCAACCAAACAATTTCCGACACATCAAACTAGTCGACAAGTATGTAAATCGCATAATCGCATGAACTTGTAGTTTTTCTGAAAATATAGTGTGAATCACCTTATATTTTGTGGATCTTTATATAAAGTAATTCTAATCTCGTAAAAACCTCGTTTTTAGAGAAATCCGTCTTTACAACTTCTCGTCATCTTTTACAAAGTTTGTTATTTTGTCGAAACTTTTCATTTCACAAGTGTTTACACACTTGTGGTTTATAAAAATCATACTTGTTATTGTAAGATCCGTCTTTTAGAATACATGATTTCTTTAACTCCTGGTCCTTTGAGAATACCACTTGCAGATGCGTAGATCCGCTAGTTTTAAACACCGTTGTACAAGTTAAAACATTTTTACACAAGTAAAACATTTTTACACAAGTTCGTGTCTCATGTGTGGTAGAGTTTCACCTTTTAACCCTTGTTACTACTAAAACATGCTTATGTTAAGATCCATGATCTTACCAAACCGGGTTAAATGGTGATCCGAGCTACCACAACATAGATCGGGTCAAAATAACCACATATTTCAAGTACTACAACATTTACACAACATAGATGCTATTAACCACCATTACTAGTGTTTTTAGTAGACTTTTGTTCATCATATTGTATGTTAACGAGTTTTAACCGATACAAATCCTTTTAACCACTTTAGATTAGTTCAAAAATGAGTTGTAAACATTATACCTCTAGCTCAAGGCTAGGGAAGATTCTTGATGAAAAACGCGTGGATAAAAGCTAAGTAACGAGGTCCTTCGTGTTCCGTTTGCTCCAAGGCTCCTAATACGCAACCCTTGATGCTTGAATGATCTTGGAATGGCAAGAACCAAACTCGAAAATGGATGTAGGGGAGGGGGGGTGTTCGGCAGAGAATGAGCAAGAGAGAAAGAGAGAGAGTTGTGAAGTTGTAGTGTAATGTGATGAATGATCTTAGGTGTTTAGTGGTTAACTTATAGGAAAAGATTAGTGTTATTACCCAATGGTAATTATGTACCCTAGATACTAAACCAAGATGATCAAGTAAATCTTGCAAGGTACAAGTATGTCCCCTAGGGGACCGAATTTGGTTGGGGGGGGGGGTCCCTTGGTTCGATCCTAACTAGATGGTTAGGGAGTAATTAGTTAAGTTAAGTGTTTAACTTAGTTATTAGTATGTTATGTGTTTTAGCGGGTGTTAGGGTATACGGGGACCCTAACTGGCTCAGAAAAAGATATCTAGTGAAAATAACAATATTTTCATGTTTCGGGTAACGCCCGGTTGTTCGGTTGGATAGTAATCCGTTAAAGCGCTTAATAAAGCTTTAAAGTGTCGTTATTGTTATCTTTAGTGACACAACTTATTTCCGACACTTTGGAAAGTGTCTAGTAATATTTTCCTCATGTTTTGGCACTTTATTAGTTAGCTAGAAGCTGAAATATTATGTAAAGTGCTGAGTTTTGTACTTTAAGTACGTTTTAGGCACATCCAGTCACTGTGACTTATCCCTAGAGACGCAGTTCCACAACCCTTGTATCCCTACACTCACTACTAGTGTAGCCAAATATCTCAGGCTCTTATGGGCCTTGGAGGCAGTGTTTGCCTGATGCTGGCTTTATCAGCATGTTCAATAGGTTATCCGTGTATTGTGCTACTGTGGTCTTTGTGCATCATGTTTGTCACTAAGGTGCCGTATGTAAATAATGTAGTGACGATAAGTAAAGTATGATGCAAGCAAGTACATGTATCAGATATCAAGTAGCAGTTCAACAGCTAGTTCAAACGAGCACAGTAATTAAGCAGTAATTAATCATTAATTAAGTCGTACGGATACCTGGTTTAGTGCGGGTTGTCACAAGGACATAATTTCCTTTCAACCATATTCTTAAACTCAGTCCATTCCATACTATAGACTCTGTCACTTTCCCTAGACTGGAGAGTATTCCACCATTCCAAGGCTGCATTCTTAAAAAGATTGGAAGCAAACATGATTTTATCTTCCTCTGCACACTTGCTTATTTTTAAGACTGCCTCAGTCTTTTCTATCCAACGTAGAGATGCAATGGCTCCTTCATTGCCCGAGAATTCCATTGGTTTACAAGACCAGAATTCTTTGTAAGAATAACCATATGACATGGTTCTTCTTCTTTTTGGAATAGGCAATTGAAGTAACGGTCCATTGTTTACGCTGTGACTGGGTTCAGCAGGTGGTCGTTTACTTCCACTGTTAGTTTTATTATTTTCCGCTTCTTTAACTGTCTTGATAATATATGGCATAGCGTCTATAATCCCTTATGCCACTATATGTTGGATTTCACTTTTATCTAATTGGTTCCCGTTATTATCGTTATTCGGGTTTTCCTGATTCACTTTGTTGTCCATCTGGATTATAAACATTTACCAAGTATTAATATCACAGAACAAGATTTAATGCCAACAATTACACAACCCAACATATTGATCAAAACTGTCGTGCATTGCGACATTTACTCTATTTCATATATATATATATATATTACAAGCTACAACTGGAATTTAAAATACACTACTAGTTATGCATCAGTAAGTATTTAGGTTGTTTATTAATTTTTTTTTTAAACTACACGCATATATATATATATATATATATATATATATATATATATATATATATATATATATATATATTATTACTATTATTACTAGGGGTTTATCCAGTATTGCATATTTCGCTCGTCGTATTTCCAAACGAGCCTTTCCCCTATTTGTCTTATTCTTTCTCCTTCATCTACTAACTCCTCACCAAATGAGCGAAGTTCCTGCACGTTTTCGGTACTCATAGGTGGTGGTGGTGCGGGTATTGGGTCAGGGAATTGTGGTACGGGTTCTCCATATAGGTATGGGTTTTCTAGTATTTCCCAAACATACTGATCGGCATCCCAATATGGATCTAGAGGGTCGAGGTTGGGGTATGGTGCTATAGGGTTTGGTATGGGTTCCTCCTGTGGGTAGAGTTCTCGGTAACCCCTATGTTCATCCTCCCATGGGTCATAAGCTAGAGGATTTGGTGCTGGGATTTTAGGGATTTCGTTTGGGTCGAATGCGGGTATGGGAACCTGGTCTCCTGGGTTAGGTTCTATTTCCATGGGTTGGGTTGGGAATAGTGGTAGTGGCTGTGGTGCAATGATTTGGTCTAAGTTTGGGTCTGCTGCAGTGGTAGCTAGTATGTGAAAGTTGGCCAATCGCCTATTGATTATGTCTTGGGTCTGGGCATTCATCTCCCTATTTAATGCTGCTAAAGCCCGTTGTTGCTGTAACTTCCTTATTCGCTTCCTACGCTCATGTGCTCCCCGACTGAACCATCCTCTCTTTTTCATAGGGAATGGTTCTTCGGATTGTGCCTTAAATATGAAGATCCCCTCTTCTGTGTCAGCTGAATACCCCGAAGGAGTAGGCTGGGAGGAAGTTCCTTCATCTCTAGGAGAACTAGACAGGTGACGATAGGCGTCCGATGGACCTTGATCACTCATACTGTAAACTAACAAATTGTCAAATAACACAAAACAATAATATACAGATATGTACGTAATCACATAGATTATTTCCTAACATAATAGATAAAATTTTGGTGTCAGCAGAACACTTCTGTGGCTGAAATCAGTGGCTGTAGCTCTGATACCACCTTCTGTCGCAACCCCCGACCCCTGCCCCGGGAGGAGGACGGCCGCGAGCTCGCAGAGCCGGTGGTATCGGTGTTTATTAATTTGGAAGTGGAATTTACATCAGGACTGTAGTTAGGAAATAGTTTATCAGAGTAAAACACCACACTTTTGTAATTAATAAATATATGAGAAAAATCTAAGTTTCCATTACAAACATGTTTTTAGGGATAAACTCTAATTTATTTAAATAAAACTTCTTCTTTATTTAGGTAACTTTTATAGCCACTTTTCCAAGCCTTCAGTGCTCTCCAGCTGGCTTCTAATTGGCTTTCACATTTTGTTACCTGCAACGCGTTTAAAAACATTTTATCAGCAAGAAATACTGGCGAGTGAATCCCAGTTTAATCAAAACAAGTTTTTATCATTTTACAGCATTGAGGGCAACCCGCAATTACATTTGTTTACATCTACTTTAGTTACCACCCACGGTACTGTCAATCCTGACTTGTGGTAATGTTACTACTCACAGTGTAGTAACAAGTTATGTATACAAAACCTCAACATACCGACGATAATTGTAGAATCATAAATACTCAATCACTTTGAATTGTAACTTAAAACATTTGAGGTTTTGTAAAAACAGTTGACAAAAAGAAGGATTAACTCACATTGCTAATTTAGGTATTTCCTTGTGACTTCCTGGTTATAATCTATTAAATTAAACAATGCACACGCGTTAGTATAATAACCCAATTTACAATAGCTATACCCTCCCCCCGAGACAGAACTCCAATGACTGATTCGGGCAGAGCCTAGACATGCGTTACGGAGCTCTAGATCAATCAGGCAGAGTAATTAATACGTAACCGGGGGTTATAATACTTACAACGAGGCAGAGCTTCACTTTTTAGTGGGTATTATGACCGGGAATTATTTTAGCTATTAGAGAATTTAGAGATTTGAGAGAGAATTTTGATTTTTGAACGATTTCTCAACTGAAGCCGATGGCTTCTATTTATAGGGCTGATCCAGGGCTTTCTCGCGCCCCGCGAGAACAGAAGGCAAGGCCTTCGCGTCCCGCGAGCTAGGCTGGCTGGGGCCTAGTCTTGTCGAATCAATGGCTAGCTTTGACACGGAGGGGACACGTGGCATCACCGGGTTGCGCCTGGTGGCCATGGGGTCGCGGCCCGCGACTGATGTAGCCAAGGGGGTCGCGCCCCGCGAGCGCCTCCTATTTCCTGTTTTTCCTGTCTTTTTATAAAAATAAAGGTATTCCGGGCCCACTTTTCGTATACGGGGTGTATTTTAGGACGTATAAGGGTGTTATTGGTTTTTAGGAGATTTATTATAGTAATTAAAAGAAAATCGACAAGGTCTTTGAGGGCAAATGAAGAGTAGTTTGGCATTTTGTATTTTTCATTCTTACAGAACACGCACAGATTGTAATTTGGTGTTTTTTATCTCTTATATAGCATTTTTTTCCATCTTTTTTTCTACTTATTGTTAATAACATGTTACTTCGAAGTTACATAACAAACAATATAAGATCGGACAAGCAAACTAAACGCCAAAAAAAAAAAAACAACGCCACTAAATAAAAGTACCTTAAACCTCTAATTTTGGTCATGCTAAACTCAATAATGTTTTGCTGAATGAGATGAACAACATTGTTAATACTCAGTTAAGAAAGATGTCTAACAATGTTGTCCACCCCATTCAGCTAAACTTTCTTGAGAACAAAACTGAATCCCCAAGAAATGACGTTTTGCAATTTTGTGGTTTTTGTATGTTTTGGCGTTTATATTGAGGATAGACTCAATAAGATTTTGCTCAATGAGATGGACAATATCCCCACATAATGATTTTGCTCATCACATTGAGTGAAAATTTACTGAGAAAATAGTGTATCTCAAAGAAACGTCGATTGGAATCGTTGATGTTTGGGTTTTTTGGCGTTTCTAAAATGAATGGTATAAAGTAAAATACGGCGTTTTGGGTTTGGTGTGGTTACTGTTTGTTCAGCTTTATCGTTTAAAAACAAAGTTTGGTGTTTTATATTTAATGGCGTTTAGATTAGGATGATTTGTGCTCTGTATTTTAAGGCGGGAATTTAATGGCGTTTTATTCATGAGTTTAGCGTTTTGCGTGGAGAAGTCAAAAGACTCTTTTACCCTTAATGAAGCGCGTCCACTTAATAAAATTGATGTTATTTACGAAAACGCCACTGCACCATCTAGTCCATAGATTGTTTTGATCTGACGATCCATAAGCGTTCTCATTGTTCTCACACTTTTCACCGTTTTATCTAAATCCTGACCTTATATATATATGGTGAAAATCATTTAAGAACCACCATTTATGAGAGAACCACGAGAACTAGTGTGAATACAACCATTTAGGTTTTTTTAAGGTCTTTGGGGAGGATGGGTGGTTTAGGTTTTTTAGGTTTCTTTTGAGGGAGGGAGGGGGTTAGGTATTTTTAGGTTCATTTTTTTGTTTTGGGTCTATTTTGGTTGTGTTCACAAGTGATTCTCGCGATAAATAGTGGTACCCGTATGAACCCTATCATATATATATATATATTCTTCCTGTTTAAAAAAAAACTAATATACAATATTGAAATATAATGTCTATAATATCTCTTTTAGTATTCTAAAGCATGTCCATGGCATTATAGCGTAGTGACATCTTAAAGGTGAGATAAGGCTTAGGAACCATTAGGTCCTGAGTTTGATTCCCACAAGGAGGGTTTTTTCTAGAATTATTGGGTTTCGTCCTGAATCGGTTTATAGACATTATTGCCTAGTAGAGATGAATATGATTAGGTGGTTCCACTAGTGATATGATAATACTTCAGCGGTTTGTCAATAATCCAAATTCATCGTAAAAAAGTATTCTAAAGTATATAGAAGCTACATGTGTAAATAATGTGTAGATATATGTCCTACATATAAATTACACATGTGTAAGTAAACATTCAAAAATGAAACAAAAAATATATGAACAAATTAGTTTGATTGCTTAGTTACGTGTATAACATAAACATTTTTTTGTGTGAAAAGTATAAATTAATATATATATAGGGGATGGATCATGAGAAAACTAGTTTAAATGAGAAAATAAAAAAAAAACTAACTAAAAAAACCTAAAAAACATACCAAACTTTTTTTTTACATTTTTTTTATAAAAAATCGCTATTTTTTATGTATGGAAAAAAATTTTCAAAAAAAAAATTGTTGTATTGCACATGTGCACTATTACGGATATAATGCACATGTGTAGTACACATATAATGCACATGTGCCGTACAACAATTTTTTTTTTGAAATTTTTTTATATATAAAAAATAGCGATTTTTTTATAAAAATTTGTAAAAAAAAATTGGTATGTTTTTTAGCTTTTTTTAGTTAGTTTTCTAGTTTTCTCATTTAGATATAGTTTTCTCATGATCCTCTCCCTATATATATATATATATATATATATATATATATATATATATATATAGCTGATGGATCCGTTGAAAACCTACTTGAGTTGATAAAACCTATCAAAATTCAGTGTAACAATCAATCATTTTACCATGTCTAATATATGTTATAATGGTTATTAAAAAATTGTATACACTTGTTACACATGTGTAACACTTTGTTATCGTCGTATGTATAAATCAAGACAACGACATTTTAGTGCATTCAATTTAGACATGGTAAAAATTTACAAATTTTGTGAACTTAATGGGTTTGTATAATCGAGGATAGAATCAAGGCCTTGAGTAGGGTCACCACAAAACCATATATTTTATTGTCTAATTTGATATGTGGGGTTGCTTTTCCTAATCAACCCATGTGGTGGGTGAAAAGAAAGACCTTAGTGGCTTAATGTATAGCCTAGCTCCCCTAACGGCTTCAATATATATTTTCATTAGACCGGTGGGTATGGGGAGGATAGTCTCTTTGGAGACTACCCGTCACGTAGGCGTCACGTAATCACGGGAGGAGGATGCTCCTCTTGGGGACTACCCAAGGGTGTGGAGAGACTACCCACTTTAATAAAAAAACAATATATATTCAAGGAGAGAGAGACAGAAACAATGAAGGGGGCCCACCAATTTTGAAACTCAGCCTCGTCTCCACCGTCTGAAAACCGACGGAAGTGCTGCGACGGGCCCCTAGGGGGCGGTGTGCGACGGTCCTGGATGGGGGGGACGGCCCGGGGACAAGCCCCATACCGGGCAGTCTTATATGCTACAAACATTGTACCTATTCTTGCATGCTGAATGAGTTTTTAGTTTTGTCTGTTTTTTGTACTACAGTTTAAAAGTAATATAAGATATACTTATCTTAAAGGCTAGTGCTTTGGATAACAGAAACAAAGTATATTGTATAACAAACTCCTTTATTATAATAAAATATATAAATTATCATTAGCTAGAAATAATATAAATCAAATTCAAATAAAATTCTTATATTTCATATCAAATGTTCATAACTAATATAGCACAAAACAATGTTGAATGTTTTATATTGATAAAAACACACCAAAAATAATCAAAATTAGAGAATATATATTGGCTGATTTTAAACACACACCCCCCTCTCCTGATTATAACCCCCTTGTGAGAGGAAAACTGTCGGTCCCACACGGGCCCTCCTGTAAGTATGTGAGAGGAGGGGGGTGTAAAAAGTAATTAGAGGGTGTAGAAAGTAGCACCGTATATATCGCATGTAAATATGTTTCAAAAAAGAGGCACCAAAGTTCAAAGAAAAGGTCTATTCCTACTCCATTATATTGGAACTTTATAGGGAACCTATAGGCTGTCTTTTTATTGTAGTTTCATAAATTGCACTTAGCCCCTCCTAATTTGTATGACATTACCGAAAGTGTGTACATGGCTATGGTAGTTGACCTTTTGGCCCTTGTGTGCATTTTACATCAACATCAAACAACTACACACATGTGTTTTAATAAATGAAATATATGGTTGTGAAAGATAGCTACTTAATTGGGTGTTCAAAACCAGAAATTAAAATTCTTTTGAATACTTGGTTTTACTATCTGAATCCGTATTCGAAATTGATATCCGAATATTTAAAATTTTATTTTTTATTTGAAACCGGATATTTTGGATACTTTCGAATATCCGAATATAAACTTCGGATAATTTTTTGAATATTTTGGATATATTCGGATATTTTTCGGATACTTCGGATATCCGGAAAAAAATATAAATTTATAAATTTCCGGATATTTTGGATATCCGAAAATTTTCAAAATCACCATCCGAATCCGAAAATTCAGATGGATAGTTTGGATTCAGATACCAGAAAGTATGAATGGTTTCATACACATTCTAGATGGTTTTTATATGTCGCAAGTTGTATCTTCTGGCTAAATGCTATTATAGTATTATAGTTTCATTATGTTTCTTTTAGTTGTATATTAATTCTAATTAATATAATATATATGTTAATCGGCAAAGGCAAAACCTTTAAACACTTTGAGGGGGGAGATTTTGAGTTCAAGTCCCACAGACAACAAGGAATAAAAGAAATAGAAATTTACCGTTAAAAAAAAAAAAACATAATTCACAAGAGACGTGTCATGATAATTTTTGGGCTTATGTCTTTACTCCTTTCGTACCGCGTACTCTTCTTCGTCAAATTCGGGCTCGTCGTTTATATTAATTTGATATCGTGTGTTCCTTTTTTACGTTTCGATGATTGTGGTTGCGTCTCCGGAACAATTTCAATGTCGTATTCAACGGGTTGTGGTTGTTGAAAAGATTGAAGTTGCGTGTTGAACGGGTTTCGCATCATCATGTGTTGTAACGATTGCATTTGTTGCATTTGCGAGAAAGCGTTCGGAGATTGTTGAAAACCCGCAAAAGCGTTGAGAGAAAATTGAAAGGATGACCAACTCGGTTCCATTGAAGGATAATAGCCGGGCACCGCAAAAACGTTCGGGTTTGGGTTCGGGTTGTATGGATCCATGGTAAAAGTAGAAGAATGTTTATAAAAAAGTAGAAGAGTTTTATAAAAAGTTAAGAGAGAGATGAAGTTGAAGTGGGTAAAAAATGGGGTGTTTGGATTGTATTTATAATAAAATTTATTGATTTTTGGGGTTTTTTTTGAATTCTGGCCGTTGAGGTTTGAATTAGGGGAATTTAAATTATTATTTTTTTCCAACGGTCATGCCAACGTTCCTTTTTTTTGTCTGATATGCACGTCCCCAACGTCTTAGGGGCGACGATTTGGACGACGCCGGGAGGGGGGGGGGGGAATGGTGTTGTGTGCGGCGACAGGTCTTGCCAAGGCTGGGACGATAAGAGCATTTACATTAGACCTTATGTCTCTATCTATATAATTACAATAAAAATCATGAATTTTTCTCTCTCTTTTTTAATTAAATAATATTTTTTTATACTTTTACCATTACTTTTTCTCTCTCCTTTACACATAACCACTTTCAAAAATATTAAAAAATTATAAAGAAAGAAAAATATTTACTCAAAATTTATTCATGAAAAATAACATATTCTCTCTTCTCAACTCAAAACCATTTTATATAATATAAAAAACTCACTCACATGAACGGTCAAATGTGAATGCTTTTAACATATAGAAAGTTTTTATTAGTATAAGGTGTCATTATATAATTAGACAGGGACTTATGTTGACTTAAATAACTATAAAAGGGTGTAAAGTGTAAAAGATGATTTTAGTTTGGTTGAGTCACGACTTTGTGAATTTCTGTGGGAAATAGACAGAAGTGTAGTAAGGAGGTCGGGCCCACACCGACTTTTGTGAACCTCTCCAAAAAAGAAGGGGTTTTCAATCGTTGTCATAGCAACAATAGGGGACCACAATAAAATTAAAAGAATCTAAGTCACATCCTATTCTTATTTTTTATTTTATCTTTCTTATTTTCATATAAAGCTGCATAAAAAATAAAAATATTGATGTAAGAAATGATACGAACAATGAATAATATATTTGTATTTTTATTTTTGTATGGTGTTAATGAATTAGAATGATGCAAACCGACACTTTTGATGGTCACAATATGAAATATGATCAATTAAAAATGAATCAATGGTGTGAACAAGTACAACTTTTGTAGTTTTATGAGATGTGAATTAAATATCACTGTTTTCATTTCAAAGTTTCAAAATAATGAACGTTATCAAAATCTTTAAAACTAATTTCCTCTTTTTATCTTTAACAAATTACAATAAAACAATGTATATTTTACATACATAGGATTTGAGACAAGTAGATTACTTGCAAATAATTGTTGAATTATGATCCAAAGATGAAATTAAGTGTTTATGTATACTTAATTTCGTTAGACATGATGAAATTATGAGCTATAGGGCATGGGGTGGTGAATTGAATCATGTATCTGCAAGACATGGTTCTCGTGGTACACCGTCTTCCCTTCCTAAACCATGGTTTAATCCATGGTGATTTGCATGGTTTAATCTATGGCAACCATGAGTCTCTTTTAATTAATTAGGGAATTTCGATTGGTGGGGGAGGATAATGGATGATAGTGGGGGTCACGGTTCACACCATATAAGTTGGTGGGCCCTGACATGAAGGGTGGCAATGGTCATTTGGGTCATGACCACACCGCATAGCAAAAGGTTCAGTTTTCTACTTTTAAAACCTATGTTTATAAGACCATGCGTAGTGGTTGGGGTGAATAATGCCCCACCCTTAGGCGTTGTCCGTCACGTGTCGTCCTAGTCAGCAAATGGGTGTTTTTTTATTTAAAATGGGTGTAGTGGGGATGTGGGTATTATGTTAAAAGGGGTGTAAAGAATTAAATGAATAAAAAACCATGAAAAAAATTGATTGACTAAAGAAGAAGAGGGTTACATGTGATTGAACCATCAAAATGGGGCTTGGGCGTTCTATTTACCACGTCTGACAACAAAAAACCACAAAAAACGCCATAGGGGGCGGAGAAGTGGGCGTGGGGTGGCGTTGTGTGGCTCAAAAACGCCCAAAAGAGGCATGACTACGGACAGCCTAATTTAACTTATACATGATAGTGCCTGTGGAAAATTTTCTAACGGAGTCAAAAAATTTTGGTCTAAATCTTACCAAGTTTGTTGTAGAAAATTTGTTCCTAGGTTGAATTCGGCCGACATAAAAACTAATTTAGGTGTTTTCTTTAATGTGAAAAAAACCCCTTTTAAGTAAAAAGAGAGACAAAAATGCTTAGAATGAGTTTTGAATCACTGATCTTTAATTGAAGATAAAAAGGTTAATGTCTTCACTGCACGTCAACATTGATTTTGTTTCACTGGTTATAAATATGGGATCAACGTCTAAAATAGCATATGGGCCAATCAATTTTTTTGGTATACGTAATGTACCAATAAAACCTTAGTTGACGAGTGTTAGGACATAAATATACCCAAACATATGCATGGATAGTGATTTACGTGGAGAGTATTGTATAAGACCATGCGTAGTCGTTGGGTGAATAATGCCCCACACTTGGACGTTGTGCGTCGTGTAGCAGCCCAGTCAGCAATGGTGCATTTTTCTAAAATGGGTGTAGTAGGGATGTGGACATTGTGGTTGTAACACCCCGACGGCGTAATACAACAAATCGAAGCGGAAACGTCGGGGAGTCATGTCACAGAATCATTGTTTCACAACAAATGGAATTTAAAGAATTGTTTATTAAATAAATAAGTTACATTGTCTTAGAATTTGATCAAACAAACAGTACAATTGTCGGTAGGGGCGGACTTACAATGTTAGTAGGGGTAGCACGGGCTACCCCTCAACCCCGTCTCCGTAGTGTAAAAATACACCTTAACTCCGTTTCCGTAGTGTAAAAATGCCCCTCAACTTCATCTCCGTTATACAAAGGATACCCCTAGTCTAAAAAATAAAAAAATGGGATACCCCTAAATTTTTTAGCTAGTTCCGCCGCTGATTGTCGTTCATGTTTTATAATTACTAAGGCCCACGTCCATTCTATGTGAAGCAAGCAATCAACAGTCGTCACATAATAGAACCCGAAACATATGTGAAAGTAAATACGTCAGCATAAAATGCCTGTGAGTAACATAGGTTTTGTAAATTAGATTCATGGCTTTGGATTATAGAAGAAAAGATTATATGTTTATAAAAGTAGCCATGAATCCTTGATAAAAGTTTGGTTTCTAGAACACTTTGCATTGATATAAAAGTTGGAGTATACATAAGAATATACTTTGGTTTGGAAATAGCATATCAAACTATGCTTTAGTAGTATATCAAACTATACTTTGGTTAAAATATGTGTATCAGTAGTATATCAAACTATACTTTGGTAAAACATGTGTATCAGTAGTATATCAAACTATACTTTGATAAAACATGTGTATCAATAGTATATCAAACTATACTTTGGTAAAACATGTGTATCAGTAGCATATCAAACTATACTTTGGTAAAATATGTGTATCAGTAGTATATCAAACTATACTTTGGTAAAACAATATCACGTTGGTAGCATATCGAAATATGCCTTGATAGTGTATCGAAATATACCATAAATCGTGACTTGGCAGTATATCAAACAACTAAGTTAGATAGGAATGATTTAATAACTAGTTGTTCAACAAACAACTAAGTTTCTCAAATACTTTGGATTTTTCACATACTTTAGGACTTTCTCGAAAAGTCGTTATTTTTTATTAAGTTGGTGAATTTATATATATGCGTTCATATATATATTTTAAGAACTTTGCGACTTGAAGAATTTTATTGGTGACTCTCATTATGTTATATCCGATAACACACCCGTTTAATCAATATATCTACGATTTGCGCGTCGTAATATATACACTCAAACGTGACATATAATTAATATCGTAATACACATAATCTTGTCAACTCTTAACATGTCATCATACACATATTGTAAATCACATAACACATTGTAATACATAAAGTTTCACCAATGAACAACCCATTTTTGTGTACATTAAAAAACGCGTATTTTAGTGATTCGGTAACGTTTTTAGGCGCCGGAAGTCACGTATAACTAACCAAACACCAACAAAACTTAATATAAGTTAAAATACTTATTTTTATATCAAAAATATCAGTTTACTTACTGATCTAAAACGGTTTTATAAAAATCATTCGAAAAGCCGATTTTTAACCGTTTTACCGCATAGTTTTGCACCAAACGTTACTATAACCATCCCAAATCGTAACGAATTGATATTTTAAAATAATCCATGTTATTTACTGATTAAAATGATGGATATAATCAGATTAGTGCAGTTTTTATGTAAGTCAGATAAATCATGCGATTTCACATATTTTACAACTCTTTAAGCACCATGTACAACATGTAAAGCTAGTAATCCTTATGACAAAGTATCATGCCATTTTATCACACCAAATAACGTTATTTTTAATGTTTAGAATCTGATTAAAATCATCCTTGTCATATAAAAATATTTTTCATCATTTCTTGAGCATTTAATCAACATGCATGCTTGTGTACAAGTATCTAAGGCACACTTATCATATCATTATCATTTCATATGAACTTAAATATATCTAGCATATTTTTAACTCATGTTCATATAATCCAAATCATCCTAATCTTCATATGATCATTACCTTATCATCTTGTCATAAATGCTTTTATCATGTTCTTACACATTTAAGAACTAACAACAAAAATCTACATACATGCATAACTACATATATATACACGGCATATATATATACATATATGAACTTCCAAAAGTTCACTTTTTCGCATATCCATCTCAAATCACAAAACCGTTTCACAAATATAGGAAAATGATTTTTCCTATTTTGGACTAGAAATAAATATAATAAAATGAGCGGGTTTTATATATTTATTTGTGGGTTTGTGTTCTATGTTGGAAGAGCTTCGCAACGAACTAAACCACGTCCAAAACGGAGCTAAGATGAATGAGATATCGATGCTCAAAGTTTGGTGTTTGAAACTTGAATGCTGAAAAAAGTGGGAAAGTGGCACCTTGTCCCACATCGGATGAGAGATGAAACTTAAAGGGGTATTTAAGTGGGAACTCTCCATCCTTATTGTTTCATGGAAGCACTCACTAGTGTACTTGCGAAGGGTGCGGAGCACCCTAACTCGCACTCGCACACGCGCGCGTGCGTGACGTGGGCGATGAGGCGCAATGTGGCGCTTTGATGGCGCACTTTGCACTTCGCATCGCCGCTTGAGAGCCGCCTTTGTATTTTTGACCGCGTGCGCATGGTGGAGCACAAGGGTTGCAAGGACCAATTGCTTGGTGTTGTGGCATGCAGGTGCATGACCCTGGTGGGTCTGCGCGCGAGTACACGTGGCATGGAGGCGCGCGGTTGCGCATGGTGCATGGGGCCTGATGTGACGTGCGCGGCGCACCAGAGTGAGCCAATATGGCGCGACTGTGTGGCGTGCTCGTATAGGTTCACATGTGACGTGGCACACGCGCGCAGGCGCGCATGGACCTGAGTCAGTGTGGCGCACGCGCGCATGGCAGTGAGCCAAAAGGACGCACCGCGCATGAGCGCGCGCACCAGTGCGTCTTGCGCGCGCAGAAGCTTACAGTAGCAGTTAATGCTGTGCAGTTACGTTTCAGCATTGGAAACTGACGAAGTTAATGCGTTTGACTGAGAATTAAGTGACGAATTAAAGTGCATTAAAGACGTTTAATGCAGTTTAATTCACCCATTTAATTCATTTTTCAGTTTCTTCAAGACCTGCAACTATAAATAGGAGTCTCCTATTGCAGAACTAACACACCAGAAAATTACCAGCTCTTCATTCTCCACTGCAGAATTTTTTTCTTTTTCTCTCAAGCAATCAAGGTACACCTTCGGGTTGAAGTCAAGACCGGCAGTGCAACTGCTTGCAGCTGTTGTATCCTGGAAACAAACGTGTTCTCCTGGGAGACATGAAATTTGTTTTAAGGGACCCGTGTCTAACACGATCCTCAGCCAAGAAAAGTTTTTCTGTTCGCGTTTCTGTTCTTGTTTTCATTTTTTTTTCAGTTGTAATAGTACTGTATTTTATTTTCATTCTGATTGTTTCTGTATTACAAGTTAATAAAGAATTTTTTATTTATTTTAAACGAACGGATTCCTACAATCTTAAAAAAAAAATTTAAAACACCGTTCGTGTAAGTCACTAACAATTCTGTTGTGATTCATATTTTTTTTTCTTCACAACAGGTTGTGTTTTAAAAAAAAAGTTTTTCTCTGTTTTGATTCAAAGTAGCGACTTTGTCAAAACAGAACTCTGTTCTTCTACTCCTTCTTTGTCTTTGGGTTCTAAGATCTTCACTTGTAGTCTTCAAAGTTGGACTTAGAAGCTACGAGGCTGATTTTGTTACTCATCGATTCTGTTAATAAAATAATAAATCAGCACATTTATTATTCTAACAGATTTATTAACTTGGTTTTGTGGAATTTTTCAGAATGTCGACTGAAAATACCAACGTCAACGTTGTTGTCGGTACCCCTGCCAACACTGTGGGAGCGTCCACAGTTGCGAATCATGCTGAACGACCCGAGAAGTTCTCGGGTCTCCACTTCAAAAGGTGGCAACAGAAAATGTTTTTCTATCTGACCACCATGAACCTTGCGAGGTTCTTGAATGAGACCGTTCCCAAACCTGCGGAAGGGGAGACCGATGCTCAGGCTCTGAGCGCGGTAGAGGCTTGGAAGCACTCAGACTTTATATGTCGGGGCTATGTACTCAACGGTCTCTCGGATGCTTTGTATAATGTGTACTACAACATCAAGACTTCCAAAGAATTATGGGATGCCTTGGACAAGAAGTACAAAACGGAGGATGCTGGCACAAAGAAATTTATGGTAGCCCGTTTCTTGGACTACAAAATGGTTGATAACAAGACTGTTATGAACCAAGTCCAAGAGTTACAGATTATACTTCATGACATCCACGCTGAGGGTATGGTACTCAGCGAGACATTTCAAGTGGCAGCCATGATCGAGAAATTACCTCCTGCTTGGGTGGATTTTGAAGAATTATCTTAAACACAAGCGAAAGGAAATGTTGGTGGAGGAACTTGTTGTTCGTCTTCGTATAGAAGAGGACAACAGGGTGGCCCAAAAAGGCACCATTTTGCAAGCTTCGGCTAAAGCAAACATGGTGGAAGTTGGGGAGTCCTCAAAGGGCAAGAAAGGCAAGGGTAAAAAGGACAACAAAGGGAAAGCAAAGGTTAACAACCTTGGACCGAAAAAGGGGGTTGTGAAAAAGAAGCCTGCGCCTTTCCAAGGTACTTGTTACAATTGTAACGAGACGGGGCACCGTGCTAACCAATGCAAGAAACCTAAGCGTGCACACATGGTTGATGAGGATGGTATGCCTCTCATTGCAATGATAACCGAGGAAGCGGCTATGATTGAAGAAGTCAACGCGATGGGTGAAAACCCAAAAGGATGGTTCGTTGACACATGTGCAACCCGTCATATTTGTGGAGACAAGGCTCTTTTCTCTACATTTAAAGAAGCGTCGGGTGAAGAAAAGCTTTATATGGGGAATAAAGCTACCGCAAGCATCAAGGGGGAAGGCACGGTCGTTTTGAAGATGACTTCGGGCAAGGAGCTTACCTTGACAAATGTGCTTTATGTCCCAGAGATACGGAAGAATCTTGTGTCGGGATGGATGCTCAACAAGTATGGATTTCGTCTAGTGTTTGAATCGGACAATTTTGTCTTGTCTAGACGTGGAATGTTTGTTGGAAAGGGCTATGCTCTTAATGGTATGTTTAAAATGAATGTAATGGTTGTAAACCAAAACAAAAGTTTGAATGAAATTTCTACTTCTACTTACATGATTGAGTCTTCTAATGTTTGGCATAGTAGACTAGGGCATGTAAATTTTAATTCATTACGATGTTTAATTAAATTAAACTTGATACCAACATTCCATATCGAGTCCAATCACAAATGCGAGACATGTGTTGAATCCAAACTTATGAGATCATCGTTTAAATCGGTTGAGCGAATAACCGAACCCCTTGATTTAATTCATACCGATGTGTGTGATTTAAAAGCGGTTCCCACGCGTGGAGGAAATAAGTACTTCATCACGTTTATTGATGATTGTATGGAATATTGCTATGTGTATTTACTTAAGAGTAAAGACGAAGCAATAGAAAAGTTTATCTTGTACAAAAATGAAGTTGAGAACCAACTTAAAAAGAAGATAAAAGCTTTGAGAAGCGATCGAGGAGGTGAATATGTTGCACCTTTTGCGGATTTATGCGCAAAAAGTGGCATTGTAGACGAGTGTACACCTCCTTATTCTCCACAATCAAATGGCGTGGCGGAACGAAAGAACCGCACATTGAAAGAGATGATGAACGCCATGTTGATAGGCTCGGGAGTGAACCGAGAAATGTGGGGGGACGCCATTCTCTCAGCAAACTATCTTTTGAACAAGATACCTTTGAAAAATAGGGACGAAACTCCATATGAGTTATGGAGAAAAAGGAAGCCTTCGTACAAATACTTGAAAGTGTGGGGGTGCCTAGCCAAGGTGATTGTACCACCTCCTAAGGCTCTTAGGATAGGACCCAAAATGGTTGATTGCATTTTCATAGGATATGCACATCAAAGTAGTGCACATCGTTTTCTTGTACATGAGTCCAAGAATCCCGATGTACACAAACACACTATCATAGAGGAAAATTCTAACACCGTCTCATATTTTGAGAATGTGTTTCCTATGTTAGGACGAACACATGCGCCTTCATCAAGAGCGGTTGATGAAGCAGGTCCAAGTTCATCTACATGGTTAGATGAAGCAGGACCAAGTTCATCTACGCGGTTAGATGAAAGACATGAACGACCCGAGGTCGAGGAGGGTGAGCTTAGACGAAGTAAACGACAAAGGGTTGAAAAATCCTTTGGTCCAGACTTCATGAGCTACATGGTTGAGGGTGAGCCCAATACCTACCGCGAGGCGGTTACCTCCGCTGAAGGACCTCAATGGCAAGAAGCAATTAAGAATGAAATTGATTCTATATTGCAAAATCATACTTGGGAGTTAGTAGATCTTCCACCTGGTTGTAAACCACTTGGATATCATTGGATATTCAAAAGGAAGATGAAAGCCGATGGAAGTATTGATAAATACAAGGCAAGGTTAGTAATCAAAGGATTTAGACAAAAGGAGGGTCTAGATTATTTTGATACTTACTCGCCAGTAACGCGAATAACCTCTATAAGATTGGTTCTTGCAATTGCGGCTCTAAGAAATTTGGAAGTTCACCAAATGGATGTAAAGACCGCATTTCTAAATGGCGATTTAGAAGAAGAAATTTACATGGAACAACCTGAGGGTTTTCTACCCCAGGAAACGAGGGCAAAGTATGTAAGTTGGTCAAGTCTTTGTATGGCTTAAAGCAAGCTCCAAAACAATGGCACCAAAAGTTTGATCATGTCATGATTGGCAATGGTTTCAAAATAAATGAGTGTGACAAGTGTGTTTATTATAAAGACACACCAAGAGGTTATGTGATCTTATGTCTTTATGTAGATGATATGCTTATCATTGGGAGTGATGATAACATGATCAACTCAACGAAAGACATGCTGAAATCGAGGTTTAACATGAAAGACATGGGTCTCGCGGATGTGATTCTTGGAGTAAAAATCACTAGAACCCAAAATGGTCTTGTGTTGAGTCAATCTCACTACGTGGACAAGATCCTTGGGAAATTCAATTCGGACGATACGAGTATAGCTCGCACTCCAATTGATAATACCCAACGCCTAAGGAAGAATAGAGGCGAGAGTGTTTCTCAGTTAGAGTACTCAAGGATCATTGGTAGTCTCATGTATCTAATGACATGTACTAGACCCGACTTAGCATATGCTGTGAGCAGGCTAAGTAGATACACCAGTAATCCGAGCGAGGATCATTGGAAAGCTATCACGAGGGTTCTTAGATACATAAGATACACAAGAGACTATGGATTGCATTATACCCGTGATCCAGCAGTGATCGAAGGATACACTGACGCGAATTGGATATCGGATATAAAGGATCACAGATCCACAAGTGGTTACGTGTTTACACTTGCTGGCGCAGCAATCACTTGGAAGTCTTCCAAGCAAATGGTTATAGCTAGATCCACGATGGAATCCGAATTCGTCGCTTTAGATAAAAGCGGGGAAGAGGCGGAGTGGCTACGTCAATTTGTGGAAGATATTCCAAGATGGCCAAAGCCGTTGACGGCGATTTGCATACATTGTGACAATCAATCCGCGCTTGTTAGAGCACAAAGCGCAATGTACAATGGCAGATCAAGGCACATTCGACGTAGACACAACACGGTACGACAACTTATGTCAACGGGTGTTATCTCAGTTGACTATGTGAGGTCAAAGGAGAACATTGCGGACCCGTTAACAAAAGGCTTAAGCACAGATAAGGTGTATAGGTTGTCAAGAGGAATGGGACTAAAGCCCATAGACGAAGGGAATATGAGGGAAACCTAACCTAGTTGACTGGAGATCCCAAGATCTAGGTTCAATAGGCAAACTTAATCATAAACCCAAAGGGAGTCACTGTGGGGGGTGCCCCAAAATCAATAAAAGGGAGTTGTATACTTCCTAGTCCATTCCAATCAGTGACATGAAGGAAAGGTTAAGCATGATGAGGTTAAAGGATTTTGAGGAAATCCAAATTAACCATGATGATTTTAATGATTTAGAGGAATCACCTATGTTAGAGAGAAGTGGGGTCGCTTCGAATGGATTTGTGGGGAGGCGCAAATCCTAGAGTTCTCGCAGAACCAAGAACGTGTTCCATGACCATAAACGGACACAACCATGAGGACTTGACTCGACTAGGGAGAGTATTGTGTGAATGTATATTGTCGCCTACATAAATGGGGGATTGTTCAAAGACACCGCGTCTACAAGATCCTAGGAGGCTAAGTATGCTTCACAAAAGTAGGTTCAAAGGTTACACCTACCTATCTTGCAACACTCAACTGTTGAACGTGTATCGTTGAAACTTGATAGATCGATTTCTATTCATGTGGGTGATTGTTGGAAATATGTGAAAATAGGATTTTTCACAAATATAGGAAAATGATTTTTCCTATTTTGGACTAGAAATAAATATAATAAAATGAGCGGGTTTTATATATTTATTTGTGGGTTTGTGTTCTATGTTGGAAGAGCTTCGCAACGAACTAAACCACGTCCTAAACGGAGCTAAGATGAATGAGATATCGATGCTCAAAGTTTGGTGTTTGAAACTTGAATGCTGAAAAAAGTGGGAAAGTGGCACCTTGTCCCACATCGGATGAGAGATGAAACTTAAAGGGGTATTTAAGTGGGAACTCTCCATCCTTATTGTTTCATGGAAGCACTCACCAGTGTACTCGTGAAGGGTGTGGAGCACCCTAACTCGCATTCGCACACGCGCGCGCGTGGCGTGGGCGATGAGGCGCAATGTGGCGCTTTGATGGCGCACTTTGCACTTCGCATCGCCGCTTGAGAGTCGCCTTTGTATTTTTGACCGCGTGCGCATGGTGGAGCACATGGGTTGCAAGGACCAATTGGTTGGTGTTGTGGCATGCAGGTGCATAACCCTGGTGGGTCTGCGCGCGAGTACACGTGGCATGGAGGCGCGCGGTTGCGCATGGTGCATGGGGCCTGATGTGACGTGCGCGGCGCACCAGAGTGAGCCAATACGGCGCGACTGTGTGGCGTGCTCGTATAGGTTCACAGGTGACGTGGCACACGCGCGCAGGTGCGCATGGACCTGAGTCAGTGTGGCGCACGCGCGCATGGCAGTGAGCCAAAAGGACGCACCGCGCATGAGCGCGCGCACCAGTGCGTCTTGCGCACGCGCAGAAGCTTCCAGCAGCAGTTAATGCTGTGCAGTTACGTTTCAGCATTCGAAACTGACGAAGTTAATGCGTTTGACTGAGAATTGAGTGACGAATTAATGTGCATTAAAGACGTTTAATGCAGTTTAATTCACCCATTTAATTCATTTTTCAGTTTCTTCAAGACATGCAACTATAAATAGGAGTCTCCTATTGCAGAACTAACACACCAGAAAATTATCAGCTCTTCATTCTCCACTGCAGAATTCTTTTCTTTTTCTCTCAAGCAATCAAGGTACACCTTCGGGTTGAAGTCAAAACCGGCAGTGCAACTGCTTGCGGCTGTTGTATCCTAGAAACAAACGTGTTCTCCTGGGAGACACGAAATTTGTTTTAAGGGACCCGTGTCTAACACGATCCTCAGCCAAGAACAGTTTTTCTGTTCGCGTTTCTGTTCTTGTTTTCATTTTTTTCAGTTGTAATAGTATTGTATTTTATTTTCATTCTGATTGTTTCTGTATTACAAGTTAATAAAGAATTTTTTATTTATTTTACACGAATGGATTCCTACAAATTATACATGCATTTCTCTTTCAAGAATCAAATCAACAAGAATAAATCAAAAACCAAATCTCAAACTCTAACATATATATATACATACACACGTCCATACATGTATACACATATATACTTCCATTTTTATTTGGTATAAAAACCCGTTTCTTTGTAGTTTCAAGTTTGTGAATAATCCAAGAACTTTGAGAAACTTCTATTATCATCAATATCACCAAAAATCAAGAACAAGGATTTAAGAATAAATTTTATACCTTCAAGATTTTGATGGGTTTTTGACAAAGTATGATGATATGGGGCTTGGTTCTTGCTTGAAACACCTTCAAATCACCTTAGGATCTTCAAAAATGCTTGGAAACACCTTGAAAGGGACTTGAATCTTCAAGAAATGTTTGAATTTCGAAAATGGAAGCAAGGAAGGGGGTGTTCGGCCGATTGCATGTAGGAGAGAGAGAGAGAGAGAGAGAGAGAGAGAGATTTGTGAGAATGTTGAGATTTGTGGAAGATTATGGAAGATATGGAGGATTTTGTGGGTTTCTCAAGAATGCATGCAATCTCTTTGGCTACCATGTGTCAAGAGAGAGAAGATGGAAGACCCTATAGGCCGCCACCTTTCATGCACACACACAAACTCATATATACATACATATATATAGTGTATAATTGGTAAAAACAGGTATTTAACTGGATACCGGGTATTTTATCTAGCGTTTTAATCCCGGTTTGTGGCGTTTTAAATTATTTTTATTATTCTATAAAAATAAACTCGCCAAATTATTACTGAAATAAATATCAGTTGCCTAGACTTGCTGCGTTGTCCGTGTTTCGCAGTGTGCGCACTGTGTTACGCAATAACACGCGGTATGCGCTTAAACTTGAAAAATTACGTTTTTAAGCGTTTTTAATTTATTTTTCTGTAGGATCGATGAGTCGTCCAATTCGAGTCAATCAGAGTCAGATCTAGTTTCTAGAAAGGCGGAATCAGACTAGAAACCGTAAATCAGTGTTAGAACAGGAGTAGAAGAGTAGAATCGGACAGCACTTCGTTACACGATTCACCAGAAAGTTACAAATGAAGAACTCCACTAGCCTATATATAGGCTCACCAGTCCGCACAGAATATCACATCCAGTCCGCACGAACTGACATCTCCAGCTCGTGCGACCTGACCTTATCCAGGTCGTGCGAACGGTCATTACACATAAAACTTAACTTTTTCAACCTATTACATATACATGACACGACATAGACTGATGACGTAGGCGATAGACATTATGCATCAACAAACTCCCCCTTGGATATTGCCGCAGTCTTCAGTCAGCCTGTCTTCAAAACTTTCTTTACAAAGACTTGAAAAATTCTTCCTTTTGCTTCGGATTTTTCAACAACGCTTTCCTTAGCTTTTCATTTTCCTTAGCAGCTCTCTGCTCCTCTTCAACTAGCCTTTGCACACATGTAGCTCTAGCAATCCTGTCTTTCTCTTCACGCTCTTCTTTCAACTTCTTTGCTTTCAAAAACTCTTCTCTTTCAATCTCTCTCCAACTTGATAACCACATATTTTCTGAGTTTATACCCTTCTGAAAACATACATTAGCTACCTTCTGAAATTGCAGAGCTTGATCTCTATCTTCTGCTTTATACCCAATCTTGTTCACAAACAAACATTCAATATCCTTCGCAGAACAATTCACTATCCACATCGAATCGTACAGATGGATATATCTGTTTTCATTCCTAACTTTGACTACCAGAAGTAATATTATCTTTCATGTAATGGAAAACAATTCTAGAAAAATTGTACTTCTTGTTTAGTACCAACGCCGTCACCATACACATTTGATAATCTTTCATAACATCGTATCCACCTTTCCTGTGACTTAGCGCATGAATCACTGAGTGAATAAAGAATTTGTACTGCTTCATAAAACAAGCTTTCAAATAATTTGCTTTATTCAACGGACCGTTATAACCCATTCTAAGCATACATCCTTTGACCATTCTTTCCGGAAACCCTGTTGGTGAATTATCATCATCTGGAAACTCTAACACTTCACGTACAAGCTGTTCTGTGATTATGATTGCTTTATCTTCACCATAAGTAGCATTATTCCAAAAATGATGAACATGAGATTTGAAGACTTTGTGTTGATCCGTTAAAGCCTTTTGAATTGGTAAACGCTTCATGAATGGCAAAATCTCCTTGAACACAGTCATCTTTGGTAGAGTTTCATCGTAAGCACAGCAAATATTGTGCGATGGTTCAAATTCCATGTTCGATGCCTGAAACACAAACAAAAACAAACAAATTAGACATTTTACACAAATTTCAAGACAAAATATCATTCACACGATCTGGCTCATGCGATGTGGCCATTTCGTGCGACCTCGTGCCAAAATAATCAAACTTTTCATACGAACTGGTATACAAACGATCTGACCAATCTCAAATGGTCTGGTGGTCAAACGGACTGACCATCCCAAACGACCTGGTGGTCAAACGAACTGATCAATCTCAAACTATGTGAACCTCAAACGATTTGGCCAATTCGTGCGGTCTGGTGGTCATCACCTCGTTTGAACAAACACTTATGAACAGTAAAATTGCAGGTTTTTAAAACATGTTTATATCATGAAATTGAAACCCTAGATCTGTTCTACAACAAGTTCCGATCACATTGATATGGTTTTTATTCGATTTAGTCCATTATATAATCCTAGATCTAAGTTCATACATCCTGTTCATTCGAGTTCATGCGATTTCATGAGATTCGGTTCAAATTAACATCAATCAGTACCTTTCCCATGATATAAGTTGTGCCAACCAACTTATACAAGGATTCCGAACAACAAGATCACAAGATTACGGCTTGGAAACAGAGAAATCGATCAAATCACTCAAATCGCCTGAAGAGTGTGTGTTTGGTGCGGAGTGAAGAACAGAAATGGTTCACGCGATCTGGGCTCTCCTTATATAGAGGAGCCAGGTCATGCGAGATGAATGCTTGAAACGATTTGAGGAGTTCGTGCGGTCTGGCCTTGTTTGACACTGTTTGGCCAGTTCGCATGAGTTGGCACCTCGTGTGAAACTCTTTTTTCAAATTTTCAAATTTTTAATTTTTTAACTTTTTAACTTTTTACCAACACACTCAGTTAACCAAGTCCAAGTTAATGACCCTGGTCAACTGTTTAGCCTGCCAAATCCAAATTAATGACTTTGGCTGACCAAATTATGATCTCGCTGACATTTTGAAACAAATTAAGTTCAAATTAATGAACTTTTTAAACATTTTGAGCAATTACCAACACTTTTCTCAAACATATTCTTAACCAACCCAAATGATCCAACTTGTTTAGCACTGTTCGACTTTGATCATCAGATCCCCAACGTCTGTTGTAAAAAATAAGATGAAATGACAAATCTTTTTGAATTTTTCAACATTTTAGCTAAACAAACATAAAATCTTTTTGGATTTGAAGAAACAGGAAACTGTACAAACATATTTACAGACATCTTTTTGTGAGTTTGTGTAAGAGGATCATATCAGTTTTTTTTAGACTTATCACTAACACCGTTGATCTTGATTTAACTTTAAGTTTTTAAACAAATTCACTTCCGATTGTCAGTATTGTTGTCCACTTAAACTTCTACACAAGTTTCAATTGATTCAAGATACGAATTAGTGTTTTAAGGACTGAACTTATTCGCGTGTCCCACCTCAGAATATACTCCTGTATCAAAATTCCCTAGATTCAGTCTTACAGGTGAGTAAGATGATGGCTCGACTTTAGGTGTGTTCCCTTTAGAGAATCTTTTCTTCAACTGAACTTGATTCGTATCTTTTGATATTTTATCAATTTTTATGCAGAGGGTGAGCTTTAAAAGCGCATAAAGTATTATACGAGGTCTAGGCCATTGCTTTCGCAATATCAGAAGACCAGGTATAATACCCCAGTTATCAAACAGTATAAAGACCTAGTATCTCAGAATCAGGCAATCTCTCAAACAAGATTTCGGGGGTTATCCATATATCCGAGAGATGTTCCCCACGAGATAAGCAGTTATTTGTTATGTTTATATCTCGAACTCAATCTACTAATTGTGTGAAGCCTACTGATACATCATCAGTGAGACTTGTTTAAAAAACATTTTTACTTTCCATTTCTTTAGCATGTTGTGATAGTCCACTGATGTACTATCATTTCCTCTTTTTTCACAAACCTCTTTTTGTCTTTTTCAATGTTTTTGTATTTATGAAATTTTATCATGTTTTTGTATTTTATATAAACTTTCTCCCCCTAAAATCAAAAACATATTTTTGTGTTTTTGGGTTTATCAAAAGCAGTAAAGAAACTGTACAAAAAACATGACAACTAGACGCAGATCACTTCTGATCGCCGTCCGCCTCGGCCACACACTCTACCACCCTCCCAGAAAACAAATTTTTTAACCCGTTCAATTTTAAAAGATAATTAAATCTTTTTTTATCAAAGGGTTTTGTGTAAAAATCAGCTCTCTGATCATCGGTGTGAATATATTCAATTCGAATCAATTTTTTCTCATAGCAATCACGAATAAAATGATGTCGAATCTCAATATGTTTTGTTTTTGAGTGTTGAACCGGATTTTTAGTGATATTAATGGCTGCCTCGTTGTCCACATAAATTGGTGTGTCTAAGAATTGCAAACCATAGTCCCTCATTTGCTGTTGAATCCAGAGAATCTGGGAACAACAACTGGAAGCTGAAACGTATTCAGCCTCACAAGTCGAGAGAGCAACTGTGGTCTGTTTCTTACACTGCCAGGTGATTAGCCGAGTTCCGAAGAACTGGAAACCAGCAGTGGTGGACTTAGCATTCAACTTACAGCACCCGAAGTCAGAGTCATAATATCCAGTTAGAGAGAAGTCACCGGATCGAGGATACCACAAGCCGGTGCTTGGGCAACCTTTGTGTCACACCCCCAAAATCCACACGCGGAGTATCACCGCTTGGAGGCGTGACATGACCATGATCAAGCCACCAATCATATTAAACATTGTAAGTAATAAATAAAAGTCATTCATCAATACGAAAGGTGTTCAAAACTATAACATAGTTAAGTGTTTAGCGGAAGCATAAATATTTAAACCCAACATAAGTTCAAATGTTTCAAATGTTTAGCATGGCACATAGCTGTCCATGTCCCACAACGACTCCTCTCCACTCCCATCCAAGCTCCATAGATACCTAACGACTTGCAAGGCATGTAACAGAGAGTCAACAACAAAGTTGAGCGAGTTCACAGTTGGTTGTTCAGTAATAAGTTCGTTTAACAAATCGTAAGTTCGTTTATAACCATGCCGTGTATTACTAGGCCATTTGTATGTTCATCTAGTGGGGGCTTCCCATGTTGTAAGTTCAATTAGTGGGGGCTTCCCATGTTGTAAGTTCAATTAGACTAGTTGTATCCATAAGTATCCTTCCCAATCCGAGGATAGTAGTAAGTATAAGTTTACGTAGGTTTTACGTAAGTGCCCTTCCCAATCCGAGGACAATGACAAGTATGAGATTACGTAGGTTTTACGTAAGTGCCCTTCCCAATCCGAGGACGGTGGTACGTAGGATTTACGTAGGTTTTAACACTAGTGTCCTTCCCAATCCGAGGACAGTACGTAGGCTTTACGTAGAGTTTGGTACAGGCATCCTTCCCAATCCGAGGACCGTGGTAAGTAGTCTAGTAGTGATGTAAGTACAAGTAATCATTCAATCCCATTCCCAACCCACCGGGGAATCCCATGCCTTGGTAAGAGTGTGAACTCACCTTGGTTTGCTCGGTATGTTAAACTAGGTGCTCGCAAGTAATCAATCACGTCCTATAGTATGCACGTATATTCAATCAGTTCAAGCTCGAAATGACTCGCATGCAAATCTAATCAACACATAGTGCTTGGCAGTTAACATCATGCAGCACATAAACAGATAGTCACATTCATACCATTCATGCTTCACATAAGTGTCTTTCACAGTTTGCTATAACATGGTTATTCATTAGCATGCTTGACAGGGTTAACTGGTTTACCAAGGTTAACATATTTAACCAAGTTAATAAACTAAACAGACTTAACATACATAACCGGTATAATAGACTTATAGTGTTAGTTAACTATCAGAGTTAACAAACTAATGGAGTTACCTACTTAACGGGGTTAATAGAGTTAACTGAGTTACTAACTTAACTCAGTTAAGAGACTAAACAGAGTTATGGACTTAACAGGAATTAATAACCTTAACAGAGAACACATATGTGACGAAAACACTTTAGTGGCGAAAAGCCTTTGGTTTTCGTTGGACATAAGGGGTGACGAAAACACCAAGTGTTTTCGTCTGACTATTGTGTTTTCATCAGTTTCAACAATCAATCATCATCATCACAGCAGTTACACCATCAAGTAACCCTACACATCCCTTACAGCTACATGATCGATCATCAACAAAAAAAACCTTTTATCAAATCTTCGAGATATATATATAAACATACAGGTTACCAATCATTGCGATACCAAGATCATTAACAAATCAACTGATCATCATTATCAGGCACACATGGTCGATCATATTATCCCATATACATGACAGTTTACACATGAAATCATATTAACAAATCATTGTGCAATCAAGATCGATAATTACACAACAATATAATTTCAATTCATGACTTTCACGTGATGATATGACAACAAATACTTGAGTGCAATAAAATGATTGGACCATATAAAATTCTGATTACATGCATAATATCCTAGCAAACACTCCTAATTATGCAAGACATATTCACAACCGATACATGAATATATAATATATATTCCACTACCATAATCTATTGTACATGCAAGACAAGAACAAAATGGCCGACAATTCATGAAGTCATCTTTATCTAATATGGCTGCACTATCGAGACCAGTCACATGCATATTAATCAGCCATGAATCTCCTAAAACAACCTTTAATTTCACAAACCAATCACATGACCTCATCGTTATATAGCATTTATATAAAATTCACAAACAAACAAGATCAAACGGCCGAGATTCAACATGAATAAGAATTCACTAACCACAATCTTGATCAACTAGGATGATGCTTCGAAGGGGGGGGGGGGTATGCCTACTGCCGTCGAGCAATCAAGAAGGAGAAATAGAAGGGAACTAGGGTTTGCAAGTTATGTTTCACGTAATATAACCAAGTGCAACTTAACTAAGTATGACTGGGCCTATCCTGGGTCGAAGCCCATTACCGTTTTCGTCAAGCGGGAATATGGTGAAAACCCCCGTTTTCGTCGAGAGGTTAGGGGCGAAAACACTTAGTGTTTTCGTTGAGCATTATTGTGGCGAAAACCCTTTTGGTTTTCATCATATACAGCAAAGTATATTAATAAATATACATACGATATTAAAGGTTAGGGGCGAAAACACTTAGTGTTTTCGTTGAGCATTATTGTGGCGAAAACCCTTTTGGTTTTCATCATATACAGCAAAGTATATTAATAAATATACATACGATATTAATAACACCTTACATAGTTCACAAAATCCATAACTAGCATTCAATCAATTAATCACTAATTAGTAGTATACAAAACTGGTAACCGGTGCACATAACGAATTAAGAAAACGTAGTTGTGAGGAAAGACCTTGGAAACTTGGGTTGTCACATTATCCCCAACTTGAAAGAAATTTCGTCCCGAAATTTAGCACGTGGTTACTGAGGAAGCTAGTTGTGTTGTGTTGTTTACTGGTTTTCCTGGGCTGTCACATCATCCCCCCGTTGATTTGGAATTTTGTCCCGAAATTCTGTAGTAGCTTCAGCCTCAGTAGTGGTTGCACTGTTTTCGAATAACTGGGGATACTTGAGTTTCATTTGATCTTCTCGTTCCCAGGTGAACTCTGGGCTACGACGGGAGTTCCAACGAACTCGAACAAGAGGTATTCTAGTGTGCTTGAGGACCTTAACATCCCGGTCCGTGATTTCAACTGGTTCCTCGACGAATCGCAACTGATCGTCGATAGTGAGCTCCTTCAAAGGAACTATGAGGGTCTCATCTGACAGACACTTCTTCAGATTTGACACGTGAAAAACGTTGTGAACTGCACTGAGTTCTGCGGGTAGGTTTAGTTTGTAGGCCACTTTGCCTATCTTCTCAATGATTTCGAATGGTCCGACATAACGCGGATTGAGTTTGCCCCTTTTTCCAAAACGAACCACACCCTTCCAGGGTGAGACTTTGAGTAGAACCCGGTCCCCGACCTGGAATTCTAGAGGTTTCCGACGCTTGTTTGCGTAGGCTTTCTGACGGTCGCGAGCTGCCGCCATGCGTTGTCGTATATGTGCAATCCTTTCTGTTGCGTCTACTACCAGTTCTGGACCTGTGATCTGACTATCACCCACCTCTGCCCAATAAAGAGGTGATCGGCATTTACGCCCATACAATGCCTCAAATGGAGCGGCTTGGATGCTGGTGTGGTAACTGTTGTTGTACGAAAACTCCACCAATGGGAGGTGTTTTTCCCAGCCGTTGCCGAAATCGATTACACACGCACGAAGCATGTCTTCTAGAGTTTGGATGGTGTGTTCAGACTGCCCATCTGTTTGCGGATGGTAAGCTGTGCTCATGTCTAATCGTGAGCCAAAGGATTTGTGCATTGCCTGCCACAGTTCTGAAGTAAATCGTGCATCACGATCAGAGATAATAGAGGTTCGCACCCCATGCCTCGAGACAACTTCCTTGAGATATACGTCTGCTAGAGTAGAGAACTTGTCTGTTTCCTTGATAGCCAAGAAGTGTGCAGACTTTGTGAGTCGATCCACGATCACCCAAATAGTATCATTCCCACGTTGAGATCTAGGCAGGCCAGTAACAAAATCCATGGAAATTTGCTCCCATTTCCATTGTGGTATCTCTGGTTGTTGGAGTAGGCCTGATGGTTTCTGATATTCCGTTTTGACTCTCGCACAAGTCAAACACTTGCTAACGTAAGTTGCTATATGAGCTTTCATGCTAGGCCACCAATATGTAGTTTTCAAGTCGTGGTACATCTTATTCGAACCAGGATGTACTGAGTAGCGAGACTTATGAGCTTCATCCATTACAAGCTTGCGTAAGTTGCCATAGAGTGGGACCCAGATGCGTCCCGTTACATAGTAGGCGTCGTCTGCCTTTTGTTCCAACCGTTGCCTTGAACCGCGTAGGGCTTCAGCCCTGACGTTTTCTGGTTTCAATGCTTCTACCTGAGCATCTCGTATCTGAGAAGGAAGACTAGACTGAATAGTGAGTTGCAACGCTCGTACACGCCTAGGTGTAGTATCCTTTCTACTGAGGGCGTCAGCCACCACATTGGCTTTGCCCGGATGGTACTTTATAGCACATTCGTAATCATTTAAAAGCTCGACCCATCGACGCTAACGCATGTTCAACTCTTTCTGCTTGAAGATATGCTCGAGACTCCTGTGATCGGTGTAGATGGTGCACTTGGTACCGTACATGTAATGTCTCCATATCTTGAGCGCAAAAACAACAGCTCCCAGCTCTAAATCGTGTGTAGTGTAATTCCGTTCGTGAATCTTAAGTTGGCGCAAAGCATAAGCAATGACTTTATCCCGTTGCATCAACACACATCCAAGACCCTGAATGGATGCGTCGCAATAGACCACAAAATCGTCTGTGCCCTCCGGCAATGAAAGAATAGGTGCGCTACAAAGTCTATCCTTTAAGTGCTGGAATGCTGATTCCTGTGCATTACCCCAACGGTAGATAACGCCTTTCTGAGTTAGGGAGGTGAGGGGTTGTGCAATCTTGGAGAAGTCTTTGATGAACCTTCTATAATAGCCCGCCAAACCCAAGAACTGGCGGATTTCTGTTGGTGTACGAGGTGCAGGCCAGTTCCTGATCGAATCAACCTTGGATGGATCAACATGAATCCCATCCTTGTTTACCACGTGGCCTAGAAAGTGGACTTCACGAAGCCAGAAGTCGTATTTTGAAAACTTGGCGTACAGCTGTTCTGCTCGAAGGAGTTCCAAAATGAGTCGTAAATGCTGCTCGTGTTCCTCCTGACTCTTCGAATAGATCAGGATGTCATCGATGAAAACAATAACAAACTTGTCAAGATAAGGTTTGCACACTCTGTTCATAAGGTCCATGAAGACTGCCGGTGCGTTTTTTAATCCGAATGGCATGACCAGAAACTCGTAATGGCCGTAGCGTGTTCTGAATGCTGTTTTGGAGACGTCCTCATCCCGGACTCTCAGTTGATGGTAGCCTGACCTCAGGTCAATCTTCGAGTAATAGCTCGACCCTTGTAACTGGTCGAATAAGTCATCGATGCGTGGAAGAGGATAGCGATTCTTCACAGTCACCTTGTTCAGTTCACGGTAATCTATGCACATGCGGAAGGTACCGTCTTTCTTCTTCACAAATAATACTGGAGCTCCCCAGGGTGAAGAGCTAGGACGAATGAAACCCTTTTCCAAGAGTTCTTGTAATTGTTTGGACAGTTCTTCCAGTTTGGTTGGCGCTAAGCGATAAGGTGCTCGAGCTATGGGTGCTGCTCTAGGAGCTAGTTCGATCTGGAATTCGACCTGGCGATGAGGCGGTAGACCAGGTAATTCCTCAGGAAACACTTGAGGAAAGTCGCGTACAACTGGAATATCCTCAATCTTCTTCTCTTTCGTTGATGCATCAGTAACAAGCGCTAAGATAGCGGTGTGGCCCTTTCGCAAACACTTCTGGGCCTTAAGGAAGGAGATGATGCCCACTACAGCACCACTCTTGTCGCCTTGAATTTCGAGAGGTTCTTTTCCAGAACGGGGAATACGAACAATCTTCTCTTTGCATAGGATCTCTGCTTGCTGTTGGGATAACCAATCCATCCCAATGACGATGTCGAAACTACCCAGAACTATAGGAATGAGATCGATAGGGGCTGAACTGAAGTTGAACCCTTGCTGGAGGTTCCATCCCACTTTCTCTTGTTGTCACTGGGAATAGCAGAAGTAGTAGTAGTAATAGCACCAATGCGTTTAGGCAACTTGTTCTGTTCCACTGCCTGGTCTGTGAGACGATGAGCAAGACAAGTAACATCTTGAATAGTAGCAAGGTTAGCAGAAGTCACATGACTTTGAATCTCTGGTACTAAGCATTTGAGGTACAGCTCAATGCGCTTGATGGGAGGATCCACCATAGTTGGACACAACACTGCCAGTTCGTTGGATCATTTCGTGTACGCTTCTATCTCTGACCCCGTCATCTTCAGGTTACAGAACTCCACTTCCAGCTTGTGGATGTCATCACGACTACAGTATTCACGTTTGATCAGTTCCTTGAAATCATTCCATGGGGTGGCATTAGCAGCCGCCAGCCCCAGCATCTGAACTTGCGCGTTCCACCAAGTTAGCGCAGTGCCTTCGAGAGTACCAGTGGTGTACTTCACCCTACGAGCCTCAGGGCATTCACACATCTCGAAGACCGATTCGAGCTTCTCAAACCAGTGGAGGAGTCCAACGGCCCCTTCAGTGCCACTAAAAGTACTAGGACGACAGTCCATGAAAGTTTTGAATGTACACACAGGTGGCTGAGCGTGTTGACCTGTCGTGTGCGTAAGAGTAAACATACTTAAACACGAGTGTTGGTTTACGAGAGTAGGATCTAAAGATCCTAGAGTAGGTTGTGATGGTAGGCTATACCTCCTGCCTGGGCAGCTGCGAGTGCTGTAGTAACTTGTTCAGTGATCAAAGCCGCCAACTGGGCTTGAGTTAAGTTAACGCGCCCACTCATGATCTTCATATCAAAGGAAACATGAGTGAGAGAGGTTCGCGAAAGTGCGATGACAGAAGAGAGTAAGCACACAAGTGTTCTCAAGCAATAGTTGTTACGTTTATCTAAGCATACCATGAGCAAAGTTCTATGTAATCTAGCAAGTAGGCAATGTAAACATGAACAGTATTACCTATAGGGTTGAGTCTTGCACGTGGAGCGAAGCGTCGTTGTGGATCGTTGAGCACTGTACAGGTTATAGTCTGGTTTTAACAAAAACTTTTCCCCTTATTAAAACCAAGTTCACTATAACCAATGGCTCCGATACCAATCTGTCACACCCCCAAAATCCACACGCGGAGTATCACCGCTTGGAGGCGTGACATGACCAGGATCAAGCCACCAATCATATTGAACATTGTAAGTAATAAATAAAAGTCATTCATCAATACGAAAGGTGTTCAAAACCATAACATAGTTAAGTGTTTAGCGGAAGCATAAATATTTAAACCCAACATAAGTTCAAATGTTTCAAATGTTTAGCATGGCACACAGCTGTCCATGTCCCACAACGAATCCTCTCCACTCCCATGCAAGCTCCATAGATACCTAACGACCTGCAAGGCATGTAACAGAGAGTCAACAACAAAGTTGAGCGAGTTCACAGTTGGTTGTTCAGTAATAAGTTCGTTTAACAAATCGTAAGTTCGTTTATAACCATGCCGTGTATTACTAGGCCATTTGTATGTTCATCTAGTGGGGGCTTCCCATGTTGTAAGTTCAATTAGTGGGGGTTTCCCATGTTGTAAGTTCAATTAGACTAGTTGTATCCATAAGTATCCTTCCCAATCCGAGGATAGTAGTAAGTATAAGTTTACGTAGGTTTTACGTAAGTGCCCTTCCCAATCCGAGGACGGTGATAAGTATGAGATTACGTAGGTTTTACGTAAGTGCCCTTCCCAATCCGAGGACTGTGGTATGTAGCGAGTACGTAGATTTAGCGCTGGCGTCCTTCCCAATCCGAGGACGGTGGTACGTAGGATTTACGTAGGTTTTAACACTAGTGTCCTTCCCAATCCGAGGACAGTACGTAGAGTTTGGCACAGGCATCCTTCCCAATCCGAGGACCGTGGTAAGTAGTCTAGTAGTGATGTAAGTACAAGTAATCATTCAATCCCATTCCCAACCCACAGGGGAATCCCATGCCTTGGTAAGAGTGTGAACTCACCTTGGTTTTCTCAGTATGTTAAACTAGGTGCTCGCAAGTAATCAATCACGTCCTATAGTATGCACGTATATTCAATCAGTTCAAGCTCGAAATGATTCGCATGCAAATCGAATCAACACATAGTGCTTGGCAGTTAACATCATGCACCACATAAACAGATAGTCACATTCATACCATTCATGCTTCACATAAGTGTCTTTCACAGTTTGCTATAACATGGTTATTCATTAGCATGCTTGACAGGGTTAACTGGTTTACCAAGGTTAACATATTTAACCAAGTTAATAAACTAAACAGACTTAACATACATAACTGGTATAATAGACTTATAGTGTTAGTTAACTATCAGAGTTAACAAACTAATGGAGTTACCTACTTAACGAGGTTAATAGAGTTAACTGAGTTACTAACTTAACTCAGTTAAGAGACTAAACGGAGTTATGGACTTAACAGGAATTAATAACCTTAACAGAGAACACATATGTGACGAAAACACTTTAGTGGCGAAAAGCCTTTGGTTTTCGTTGGACATAAGGGGTGACGAAAACACCAAGTGTTTTCGTCTGACTATTGTGTTTTCATCAGTTTCAATAATCAATCATCATCATCACAGCAGTTACACCATACAGTAACCCTACACATCCCTTACAGCTACATGATCGATCATCAACAAAAAAAACCTTTTATCAAATCGTCGATATATATATATAAACATACAGGTTACCAATCATTGCGATACCAAGATCATTAACAAATCAACTGATCATCATTATCAGGCACACATGGTCGATCATATTATCCCATATACATGACAGTTTACACATGAAATCATATTAACAAATCATTGTGCAATCAAGATCGATAATTACACAACAATATAATTTCAATTCATGACTTTCACGTGATGATATGACAACAAATACTTGAGTGAAATAAAATGATTGGACCATATAAAATTCTGATTACATGCACAATATCCTAGCAAACACTCCTAATTATGCAAGACATATTCACAACCGATACATGAATATATAATATATATTCCACTACCATAATCTATTGTACATGCAAGACAAGAACAAAATGGCCGACAATTCATGAAGTCATCTTTATCTAATATGGCTGCACTATCGAGACCAGTCACATGCATATGAATCAGCCATGAATCTCCTAAAACAACCTTTAATTTCATAAACCAATCACATGACCTCATCGTTATATAGCATTTATATAAAATTCACAAACAAACAAGATCAAACGGCCGAGATTCAACATGAATAAGAATTCACTAACCACAATCTTGATCAACTGGGATGATGCTTCGAAGGGGGGGGGGTATGCCTACTGCCGTCGAGCAATCAAGAAGGAGAAATAGAAGGGAACTAGGGTTTGCAAGTTATGTTTCACGTAATATAACCAAGTGCAACTTAACTAAGTATGACTGGGCCTATCCTGGGTCGAAGCCCATTACCGTTTTCGTCAAGCGGGAATATGGTGAAAACCCCCGTTTTCGTCGAGAGGTTAGGGGCGAAAACACTTAGTGTTTTCGTTGAGCATTATTGTGGCGAAAACCCTTTTGGTTTTCATCATATACAGCAAAGTATATTAATAAATATACATACGATATTAAAGGTTAGGGGCGAAAACACTTAGTGTTTTCGTTGAGCATTATTGTGGCGAAAACCCTTTTGGTTTTCATCATATACAGCAAAGTATATTAATAAATATACATACGATATTAATAACACCTTACATAGTTCACAAAATCCATAACTAGCATTCAATCAATTAATCACTAATTAGTAGTATACAAAACTGATAACCGGTGCACATAACGAATTAAGAAAACGTAGTTGTGAGGAAAGACCTTGGAAACTCGGGTTGTCACACTTTGAGATACCGTAAGATCCTCTTCACTATCGTCATGTGTGATGCTCTAGGACTTGACTGGTACCGGGCGCAGAGGCAGGTTGGATACATGATGTCCGGTCGTGATGCTGTCAGATACATTAGCGATCCTATGATTGACCGATACTGCGTTTCATCCACTTTCTCACCACTTTCATCCGGACATATGCCATGATTCAAAGCCAGGGGGTTGATATGGGAGATGATTCAGACATATTGGATTTTTCCAACACGTCATTCACATATTTGGTCTGGTGTATGAAGATTCCATCGGGCAGTTGTTCAACTTGAAGCCCGAGAAAGAACTTCATCTCCCCCATTGAACTCATTTCAAACTTCTTCTTCATGACCTTTTCAAACTCTTTGCACAACACATCATTCGTTGATCCAAAAATTATATCATCAACATAGATTTGCACGATTAGTAGATGTCTTGCAACCTCTTTAGTGAACAGGGTACAATCGACAGTCCCTCTGGTGAACCCGTTGGTCAGCAGATGCTGGGAAAGCGTCTCGTACCAGGCTCTCGGGGCCTGGTGTAATCCGTATAACGCCTTGTCGAGTAGATACACCTTGTCTTTGTGTACAGGATTGGTAAACCCTGATGGTTGACCGACATACACTTCTTCTTTAATCTTGCCGTAGAGGAATGCAGATTTGACATCCAGTTGGTAGACCTTGAACCCCTTCCATGACGCGAACGCCAAGAAGATTCTAATTGCCTCAAGTCGAGCAACGGGAGAATATACTTCAGTAAAGTCAATCCCTTCTTGCTGACTAAATCCTTGGACTACCAACCGTGCTTTGTTCCTTACTATAACCCCTCTATCATCTCTTTTACATTTGAAAACCCATTTGGTCTTGATCAACTTCTGATCTTCTGGGAGATCAACCAACCTCCACACTCCAAGCTTTTCAAACTGTTGTAACTCCTCTTGCATTGCATTTACCCAACTCTCTTTGGTCAATGCTTCTTTATACGTTTTCGGCTCTACCTGCGAGATAAAACATTTTAATGAGAAGTCTACTTGTGAAGGTGCTATAGATGAGTAAAAACATGTAAGCCCTTTGTTTATTTGTTCGCGGGTTTTCACGCCGCTTTGAAGGTCACCAATGATTTGCTCTGACGGATGGTAAGATAACGTTCTTGGCATGACTGTATCCGGTACGCTCACTTCTGATTGCAAATTTGTTATATTCTAATCAACCATGTGATCAATAACATTTGAAGTCGCAATATTTGGTTCCTCGTCATAAATCGGATCGGTTTCCGATTCTGAGTCGTCAGAATGATCAATTATTGGAGCTGTTTCTTCTGGAAGTACATGTGCAGTTCCACTTGGACCAGCCTCATGATCATTTGCACCCACGGTGGGCGAAGAAACCACCAACGGTCTCGGCACTTGTTCTTGTGAAAGAGACTGTTGTTGTTGGTATAAGAATGCCAGTTCCTCCTCATTCGGTGTGACAACTGGCCCAAACCGGTAATTTCCGTACACATTAATTATTGCTTAATGACTGCAATTATGAGTTTAAGTGTCAGCAATGTCTGAACACATGATTAAACAAGTGAATTCATGCATGTTGTATACTACAAAATATTGCTTTATGCATAAACGAGAGCGTTGCGTCAGAATAATAGTAAACTCACCGGTAAGACACACTGTGTCGACTGAACTGCAGAAAGCAGTCAGACAATAAAATTGGAGCCTAGGTGTAGGTCCGACAACAAGAATGCATTAAAACCCAAGAGTACATACAAGGGTTAATATATATGCAATACGAAAGCAAAAATAAGCACTAAAAAGCACCCGAAACGCACTTTAAGTGCAGAATTTATACAAATCAGCAATAATTCAGCATTTAGACACATAAATATTATGCAGAAATGTCGTTTTATTATCCAGAATATTTCCCTAAGTGTTGGGAATTGAAAGAGTACAAGAAAGGTACTTAAACGACACTAAAAAGTGTAATTTAGCACTTTAACGAATCGGTATGCAACCGAACAACCGGACTACACCCGGAACATGAAAATATTATTATTTTCATTATGTATCTTTTTCTGAGCTAGTTAGGGTCCCTGATTACCCTAACACCCGCTAAAACACGCTATACATTAGTAACGGGGTTAAACACTTAACTTAACTTAGTTTAACCTAACTAATACTTGGAACCGAACTAGACCCCCCTCCCCTTTTCCTAACCGGCCCTAGCCATGGGGAACACACTAGTACCACTTTTGATTATAATATTATCTCTTGTCCCATATCTAGATAACATATAACCCATTGGATTAAGGCTTCTAAATTGTCTATAAGTTAGTAGATTATCACATGAACATAACATACACACAACTCAACAAAAAAAAAAACTCTCTTTCCCTCTATACTAGCTCACGGCCAAACATCCCTCTATCCATCAATTTTTCGAGCTTCCTTCATCACATTCCAACATCACACAAGTGTTAAGGGTCGCATATTAGGAAGCTTGGTGCAAGCGGAACGCGAAGGACCTCTCTACTTTGCTTTTATCCACTCATTTTGCGCATAGATTCTTCCCTAGCCTCGAGCTAGAGGTATAATGTTTAAATCTCTATCTTGAACTTATCTAAAGTGGTTAAAAGGATTTGTGTTGGTTAAATCTCGTTAAAATGCGAAAAGATGCACAAAAGTCTACTAAAAGCATGAAAAATGGTGGTTAATAGCACATAAGTTGTGTAAAAGTTGTAGTATTTGAAATATATGGTTATCTAGACCCGATCTATGATGTGGTAGCTCGGATCATCGTTTAACCCGGTTTGGTAAGATCATGGATCTTAACATAAAGCTATTTTAGAAGTAACAAGGGTTAAAAGGTGAAACCCTACCACACATAAACCATGAACTTGTGTAAAAATGTTTTAACTTGTACAAAAGTGTTTAAAACTAGTAGATCTATGTATCTACAAGTGGTATTTTCAAAAGACCAAGCATCAAAAGAAATCACATGTTCTAAACCGGATCTTACACAAACAAAAGTGGTTTTTGTGAACAAACAAGAGTGTGGATACTTGTGTAACAAAAGTTTTAACGAAGAAATAGTTTTCGTAAAAACCGACTAGAAGTTGTAAAACTTCATACTCTTTAAAAATAAAGTTTTTAAGAAATTAAACTTATTTTTAAAGATAACAAGACTTACTAATTGTGCTAGTAAGTTACTACACATTTTTGTAAATATTCAAGTTCATGAAATGGAGAAATTAGTGATTATTGTTGATGATGATTGTTGGTAATTGTTGTTGATGATTGATGACGATTTAAAAGAAAACAAACACATGTTTTGAAAACATGGGAAACCTCCATTTTTAGGGGAAACTCTGTCAAAATTTTTATAAATTTTGACACTTAGAAAAATATAAGTTTTGAGAAACTTATTCCCTAAAAATGTGTTTAAAAGTATTACTAAGGTTTCCCTAATTTTTTTGGTGATGAGAAATGGTGATTTTTCAAGAATAAAAATGAATAATAAGTATATATATTTTTGAAAGAAAAATATATATTATTTGATCACCAACTTTTGTGCTAAGTGTATATAGTATGTGTTATACGTGCTAGTGTATTAAGACTTAAAAATACACTAAATGCTCATGAGGAGTATAAACATAAAAATGCACATACAAAATACAAGATACATAATTCGGGTGCAAAGTGCAAAACACAAAAGACTTATATTTATTTTTGGAGAAAATAATATAAGTGAGATACGTAGTTAAAAATATAAGAATATTTTTAACACAGGAAAATATACACAAAAGAGAGTGACTGTACTTGTGCGACGCAAGTCTAGTGACTAACGTTAAGAAAACGCGTATAGGTTACGACGTTAATTAAGCAAATCCGGTGGAGTTTACGACGCTAGGAACGCAAAGTTGTGAGTTCATGCTCCCCCTTTTCTCTTTAACTGTTTTCAGTTTTTATAACTTCGGGGGTGAAATACATGTACAAATGTACAATATTTATAATTGGTATGATATAAATACAAGAAGCGCACTTGGTGAGAATGAGAACCAAGTATGAGGCGCTATGAGAAATGATAACAAGAAACGCGCTTGGTGAGGGCGAGAACCAAGTAGGATGCGTTATGAGAAATAGTGTCACGAATAGGGTACAGAAGCACCATTAATCAACAATATACCTAGACCGCAGAACAAAAGGTTAGATCTAACGGGTGCCTGGCAGCCACACTCCCGGTCGGGGCGAGAACCGAGGAGTGCTTTTGTGTCTCAGAATATACCAATTAAATGCCTTAGGTTTGGTGACTTCCTATGACGTGTCACATGTTAATGGCTTTGCAACCCATTAACAATCCTGATATTTACAGGAATATTTTAATTACATGAAATTCATACCATACTAAAAATTGATGAATACTTGAGTACGTGGGGTACTCAAGAAAAGATTGAGTTATACTTGAAGTACGTGGGGTACTCAAGAAGAAATTGAATTATACAGATGTACGTGGTGTACACATGAAACTGGATTTATATATGAAAACTTGATTTACTCACAAACTATGTTTTCATACAAAGTATACAAACATGAAATACAAAACCGCATGAATTCACACCAACTTTATGTTGACGTTTTTCCAAAAACTCACATGTATTTCAGGTAACTAGGATGGATGTGCGCGTGGTCTTGCTTATGCTCGTGGATGTCGCTTGTGTTTAACTTTAAATAAAGTTGTAAACTTTTAAGACAATGTTTTATGCTGTCTGGCGATATAAACGCTAAACGTATGTTTTCAAATCATGGAATTTGATGTTATTTTACGAGCATGTAGCATGTTTACTCTTCGTATGCAATGAGAACCTTTCATGATCACACCTCGTGCTTCCGCCATAGAAAGGGGTGTGACAGATTGGTATCAGAGCTGCGATTATAGTGAACTAGGATTCCTTCTCGAGTCTAGTCTACAATCTCTAGGATCCATTCACGAAAACAATTTTCAAAGAGTTTTCATTGCATAAAACGTCCCGCGACATCCACTACCTGAAACTGTCTACATGAGTCTAGAAAGGACACTACGAGACTTAGAGTGCACCTGAGTAGCACTTGTCGTTGACTAGAAATTACTTGCAATTATGTGTGATAATTAGCATGTACTAGAAGTGGAATGTCACAAGTATATGTGACTTTACCTGAAAGCAATGGCCCATCTGAAGGAAGAAATACGAGGATGAAACGAACTGTGCGGACTGTGCAAGGAGTTACGTAATTATGGATGCATACATAATTATGGAATTCAGTGCACAGAAATCACAGCAAGTCTTGTCACGTATAGATTCCCTCAGTGCAAACCTACTAAGTACTCTGCCAGAGTAATGATTTAGGGCATAAAGACAAGAACCGTCAATAAGGTGTTTACCTAACTCTACATGCTTGCTGCAGTATGAATTGATTTATACAATTGGCGGATTGTTTGATGTTACTAGGTGGTATATGCTTGTGTATATATAAATACTACCACTATCTCGTATGACGATATCAAACAAATGTCTGACCCTATTGGGTTGTGTTCTTCAGAACATGGCACCCAAAAGAGCTGTGAACGCTCGTGACCAACCTCCTCCTCCCCCACTGCCAAGAATTGCCGAAGAGCTGGAGGCTCTGCTGGAAGAAAGGATCTCCGCTGCTATCGCCCAGTACGAGGCAAACCGTACTCAAGACAGTGGAGGACCAAGCAACGCTAGACATAATGGGAATGGAGATTCATCTGGAGACAGCGCAGTTCGAAGCTGCACATTTAAGCAGTTCCTCGACTGCAAGCCGATGAACTATGATGGCACAGGAGGTGCAGTAGCATTTGTGCGCTGGACGGAGAAGACTGAAGCTACTTTCCGCATGAGCAAGTGTACCGCGGATCAACAAGTCACCTTTGCTACCGGGTTGTTTGCCGATGAAGCTCTGACTTGGTGGAATCTGCAAGCCCAAACCTTGCTAAAAAATGCCGCGTATGGTCTAACCTGGGAGAAACTGAAGGAAAGGATGAGAGAGAAGTATTGCTCTCGTGCTGAACTCCAAAGACTGGAAACGGAGTTCTGGCACTTGACTATGGAAGGTGCTGATATTGATGGTTACACTCGAAGGTTCCACGATCTGTCCAGAGTGCTTCCCTACATGGTGACTCCGGAATTTAAGCGTGTTGAACGCTACATTTGGGGACTGGCCTCAGAATTTCGTGGCATGGTGACGTCGGCCAAACCTCAAACGATCACCGAGGCTGTAACTCTGGCTGTCAGCCTTACCGAAGATTGTGTTCGTATGAAGAAGTTATCACTAAACCCAACAGAAAAGACCGAGACGCATGCTGAGTCGTCCAGCGACAAAAAGAGAAAGCATACAAGTTTGAACCAAGCTACTCGCAACAACAAGGGTTTCAACAAAAAGCGCGACACTAATCCGCCTCAGGAGACGAAAACCCATGCAACCAAAGCATACCAAGGCTCCATGCCTAGATGCCAAAAATGTAAGTATCATCATGATGGAGCTTGTCGCATTCCAAGGTGCGACAAATGTGGTAAATTGGGTCATCAAACAGAAGACTGTTGGGGAAAAGGAAAGAACCGAAATGGGAACGGTGCTGGTAACAAGAATGGCAACGGGAAAGGGCAAGGATGCTTCAAGTGTGGAAGCAATGATCATTTCATGAAGAACTGCCCAGAGAGAAACAACGCTCCGGCTCGAGCATTTGTGATTGGAGCAAGAGACGCACGCGAGGACCCTAACGTGGTCACCGGTACGTTTCTCATTAACAATCACTTTGCATCCATATTATTCGACACTGGCACCGATTATAGTTTCATGCCTGTGGAAATTAAACGCATACTTGGAATAGAATCTAGTAGATTAGAAATTCCTTATTCCATAGAACTAGCCAATGGTAAACTTGTTGAATCGGGCAAAACTGTTAGAGGCTGCACGCTAGAACTTGGTGAACGAAGATTTAGCATCGACCTCTTACCTATTCAATTAGGTAGCTTCGATGTAGTGGTTGGAATGGACTGGTTGTCCAAGAACAAGGCTGAAGTCATTTGTCATGAGAAAATCATTCGCATCCCTTTAGCGAATGGTGAAACTCTCATCGTACATGGAGGAAGACGAAACGCGCCTCTACAAATCATCAGATGTATGAAGGCACAGAAGTGCTTAAGGAAAGGATGTGTTGCTTTCCTAGCACACGTTGTAAATAAGAAGGCTGTGGAGCCAAAACTCGAAGACATTCCTGTGGTGAAGGAATTTCCTGATGTGTTCCCCGAAGATCTGCCAGGACTACCTCCGCATCGACAAGTCGAATTCCACATAGACTTGGTTCCAGGAGCCGCTCCTGTAGCCGAGGCTCCATATCGACTTGCGCCATCCGAAATGCAAAAATTATCTACACAACTCCAGGAGTTGTTGGATAAGGGATTTATAAGGCCAAGCTTCTCACCCTGGGGAGCTCCAGTATTATTCGTGAAGAAGGATGGATCACTGCGGATGTGTATCGATTACAGGGAACCAAACAAGCTCACAATCAAGAATCGGTATCCACTACCGAGGATTGATGACTTGTTTGATCAAAGTGCAAGGATCAAGCTACTATTCCAAGATCGACCTTCGAATCTGGATACCATCAGCTGAGAATCCAAGATAAAAGTGTGCCAAAGACTGCATTCAGAACGCGCTATGGGCACTACGAATATCTTGTGATGCCGTTTGGATTGACGAACGCGCGAGTGGTCTTTATGGGTCTGATGAACCGCGTATGCAAACCATATCTCGATAAATTCGTGATAGTATTTATCGATGATATCCTGATTTACTCGCGAACGAAAGAAGAGCATGAGCAACATCTCCGAACTATTCTGGAACTACTGAAGAGAGAGAAACCTTATGCAAAGTTCTCGAAATGCGAATTCTGGATTCGCGAAGTACAATTTCTTGGTCACGTGGTGAATGAGAAGGGCATTCATGTAGACCCGTCCAAGATTGAAGCAATAACGAATTGGGAAGCTCCCAAGACCCCAACCGAAGTTCGTCAATTTTTGGGCTTAGCGGGCTACTATCGGCGATTCATTGAGAATTTCTCGAAGATAGCTCAACCGCTAACGACCCTTACACAGAAAGACAAGAAATATGACTGGGGTCACAAACAGGAAGAAGCCTTTCAGCTACTTAAGAACAAGCTCTGCGATGCACCGATACTATCATTACCCGAAGGCACTGAAGACTTCGTGGTATACTGCGACGCCTCACGACAAGGCTTGGGTTGCGTGCTCATGCAACGCCAAAAAGTCATCGCTTACGCTTCAAGACAATTGAAAGTTCATGAAAGAAACTATACCAATCACGACCTGGAGCTGGGCGTAGTGGTATTCGCCTTGAAGATCTGGCGACACTATTTATATGGTACTCGATGTACAATTTTCACAGATCACAAAAGCTTACAACACATATTTGATCAGAAGGAATTGAATATGCGCCAGCGACGTTGGGTCGAGCTGCTGAATGATTACGACTGTGAGATTAAGTACCATCCTGGAAAGGCAAACGTCGTAGCGGACGCGTTGAGCCAAAAATAAAGGGTTAAGACCCTAAGGGTTCGAGCATTGGAAATGACGATTCGAACGAACCTCACTGCACGCATTCGTGATGCACAACAAGAAGCTCTTAAAGAAGAGAACCGTAAAGCTGAATACCTACGGGGTATGCTGAAATACATGGTGCCAAACGAAGAGGGAGCCTTATACTTCAAGAAGCGTATTTGGGTTCCACTCTATGGTGGCATACGAGAAGTCATCCTTAATGAAGCCCACAAATCGAGATATTCGATCCGTCCCGGATCGGACAAAATGTATCAAGACTTAAAGGATTACTACTGGTGGCCGAGACTTAAAAGCGATGTTGCTGTTTATGTTGGAAAATGCCTAACCTGTGCCAAGGTTAAGGCAGAATATCAGAAGCCGTCCGGCCTATTACAACAACCAGAGATTCCCGTGTGGAAGTGGGAACAAATCTTGATGGACTTCATAACGAAATTACCCAGGACCCCGAGAGGGCACGATATGATATGGGTAATAGTTGATCGATTAACGAAGTCTGCGCACTTCCTACCGATCCGAGAAAAAGACAGCACTGGAAAGCTTGCTGAAATATACTTAAGAGAAATTGTGGCACGTCTTGGAGTGCCAATCTCAATCATTTCAGACAGAGATGGACGCTTTGTCGCAAGAATCTGGCAATCATTTCAGGAAGCCTTTGGATCTCAGTTAGATCTAAGCACGACATTCCATCCGCAAACAGACGGCCAGAGCGAACGGACGATACAAACGTTAGAAGATATGCTTCGCGCATGTGTCATGGATCTAGGCGGCAGCTGGGATACTCATCTACCGTTAGTTGAGTTTTCCTACAATAACAGTTATCATACGAGCATAAAAGCCGCGCCGTTCGAAGCTCTGTATGGCCGCAAATGCCGATCGCCCTTATGTTGGGCAGATGCCGGAGATAAACGTATGGTTGGTCCTGAACTTGTACAAGAGACAACCGACAAGATTGCGCAGATCCGAGAGCGCATTAAGGCGGCTCGAGAGCGACAAAAGAGCTACGCTGATCCGAATAGAAAATCGGTAGATTTCAAGGTGGGAGACAAAGTGTTGTTAAAAGTCTCACCATGGAAGGGCGTAGTCAGATTTGGAAAGCGTGGAAAGCTGAATCCACGATATATCGGACCATTCAGAATACTGAAGAGAATTGGTACCGTGGCATACAAGTTGGAGTTACCGGAAGAACTTAACGGAGTACATGATACGTTTCATGTATCCAACCTGAAGAAGAGTCCAACGCAAGAAAACGTGATCATCCCGATGGATGAAATACATATTGATGAAGCCCTCCGATTTACAGAGCAACCCGTTGAGGTTACTGACTGGAAAGTCAACAAGACCAGGAGGAGCAGTGTGAAGCTTGTCAAAGTACGTTGGAGCTCTAAGCACGGACCCGAGTACACATGGGAACGTGAAGACCAGTTCAAGAAAAAGTATCCCCACCTATTCAAGAAGACTCCAGCGAGAGTTAGTTCAGCCTGAATTTCGGGACGAAATTCTTTTAACGGGGGGAGACTGTGACAACTGGCCCAAACCGGTAATTTCCGTACACATTAATTATTGCTTAATGACTGCAATTATGAGTTTAAGTGTCAGCAATGTCTGAACACATGATTAAACAAGTGAATTCATGCATGTTGTATACTACAAAATATTGCTTTATGCATAAACGAGAGCGTTGCGTCAGAATAATAGTAAACTCACCGGTAAGACACACTGTGTCGACTGAACTGCAGAAAGCAGTCAGACAATAAAATTGGAGCCTAGGTGTAGGTCCGACAACAAGAATGCATTAAAACCCAAGAGTACATACAAGGGTTAATATATATGCAATACGAAAGCAAAAATAAGCACTAAAAAGCACCCGAAACGCACTTTAAGTGCAGAATTTATACAAATCAGCAATAATTCAGCATTTAGACACATAAATATTATGCAGAAATGTCGTTTTATTATCCAGAATATTTCCCTAAGTGTTGGGAATTGAAAGAGTACAAGAAAGGTACTTAAACGACACTAAAAAGTGTAATTTAGCACTTTAACGAATCGGTATGCAACCGAACAACCGGACTACACCCGGAACATGAAAATATTATTATTTTCATTATGTATCTTTTTCTGAGCTAGTTAGGGTCCCTGATTACCCTAACACCCGCTAAAACACGCTATACATTAGTAACGGGGTTAAACACTTAACTTAACTTAGTTTAACCTAACTAATACTTGGAACCGAACTAGACCCCCCTCCCCTTTTCCTAACCGGCCCTAGCCATGGGGAACACACTAGTACCACTTTTGATTATAATATTATCTCTTGTCCCATATCTAGATAACATATAACCCATTGGATTAAGGCTTCTAAATTGTCTATAAGTTAGTAGATTATCACATGAACATAACATACACACAACTCAACAAAAAAAAAACTCTCTTTCCCTCTATACTAGCTCACGGCCAAACATCCCTCTATCCATCAATTTTTCGAGCTTCCTTCATCACATTCCAACATCACACAAGTGTTAAGGGTCGCATATTAGGAAGCTTGGTGCAAGCGGAACGCGAAGGACCTCTCTACTTTGCTTTTATCCACTCATTTTGCGCATAGATTCTTCCCTAGCCTCGAGCTAGAGGTATAATGTTTAAATCTCTATCTTGAACTTATCTAAAGTGGTTAAAAGGATTTGTGTTGGTTAAATCTCGTTAAAATGCGAAAAGATGCACAAAAGTCTACTAAAAGCATGAAAAATGGTGGTTAATAGCACATAAGTTGTGTAAAAGTTGTAGTATTTGAAATATATGGTTATCTAGACCCGATCTATGATGTGGTAGCTCGGATCATCGTTTAACCCGGTTTGGTAAGATCATGGATCTTAACATAAAGCTATTTTAGAAGTAACAAGGGTTAAAAGGTGAAACCCTACCACACATAAACCATGAACTTGTGTAAAAATGTTTTAACTTGTACAAAAGTGTTTAAAACTAGTAGATCTATGTATCTACAAGTGGTATTTTCAAAAGACCAAGCATCAAAAGAAATCACATGTTCTAAACCGGATCTTACACAAACAAAAGTGGTTTTTGTGAACAAACAAGAGTGTGGATACTTGTGTAACAAAAGTTTTAATGAAGAAATAGTTTTCGTAAAAACCGACTAGAAGTTGTAAAACTTCATACTCTTTAAAAATAAAGTTTTTAAGAAATTAAACTTATTTTTAAAGATAACAAGACTTACTAATTGTGCTAGTAAGTTACTACACATTTTTGTAAATATTCAAGTTCATGAAATGGAGAAATTAGTGATTATTGTTGATGATGATTGTTGGTAATTGTTGTTGATGATTGATGACGATTTAAAAGAAAACAAACACATGTTTTGAAAACATGGGAAACCTCCATTTTTAGGGGAAACTCTGTCAAAATTTTTATAAATTTTGACACTTAGAAAAATATAAGTTTTGAGAAACTTATTCCCTAAAAATGTGTTTAAAAGTATTACTAAGGTTTCCCTAATTTTTTTGGTGATGAGAAATGGTGATTTTTCAAGAATAAAAATGAATAATAAGTATATATATTTTTGAAAGAAAAATATATATTATTTGATCACCAACTTTTGTGCTAAGTGTATATAGTATGTGTTATACGTGCTAGTGTATTAAGACTTAAAAATACACTAAATGCTCATGAGGAGTATAAACATAAAAATGCACATACAAAATACAAGATACATAATTCGGGTGCAAAGTGCAAAACACAAAAGACTTATATTTATTTTTGGAGAAAATAATATAAGTGAGATACGTAGTTAAAAATATAAGAATATTTTTAACACAGGAAAATATACACAAAAGAGAGTGACTGTACTTGTGCGACGCAAGTCTAGTGACTAACGTTAAGAAAACGCGTATAGGTTACGACGTTAATTAAGCAAATCCGGTGGAGTTTACGACGCTAGGAACGCAAAGTTGTGAGTTCATGCTCCCCCTTTTCTCTTTAACTGTTTTCAGTTTTTATAACTTCAGGGGTGAAATACATGTACAAATGTACAATATTTATAATTGGTATGATATAAATACAAGAAGCGCACTTGGTGAGAATGAGAACCAAGTATGAGGCGCTATGAGAAATGATAACAAGAAACGCGCTTGGTGAGGGCGAGAACCAAGTAGGATGCGTTATGAGAAATAGTGTCACGAATAGGGTACAGAAGCACCATTAATCAACAATATACCTAGACCGCAGAACAAAAGGTTAGATCTAACGGGTGCCTGGCAGCCACACTCCCGGTCGGGGCGAGAACCGAGGAGTGCTTTTGTGTCTCAGAATATACCAATTAAATGCCTTAGGTTTGGTGACTTCCTATGACGTGTCACATGTTAATGGCTTTGCAACCCATTAACAATCCTGATATTTACAGGAATATTTTAATTACATGAAATTCATACCATACTAAAAATTGATGAATACTTGAGTACGTGGGGTACTCAAGAAAAGATTGAGTTATACTTGAAGTACGTGGGGTACTCAAGAAGAAATTGAATTATACAGATGTACGTGGTGTACACATGAAACTGGATTTATATATGAAAACTTGATTTACTCACAAACTATGTTTTCATACAAAGTATACAAACATGAAATACAAAACCGCATGAATTCACACCAACTTTATGTTGACGTTTTTCCAAAAACTCACATGTATTTCAGGTAACTAGGATGGATGTGCGCGTGGTCTTGCTTATGCTCGTGGATGTCGCTTGTGTTTAACTTTAAATAAAGTTGTAAACTTTTAAGACAATGTTTTATGCTGTCTGGCGATATAAACGCTAAACGTATGTTTTCAAATCATGGAATTTGATGTTATTTTACGAGCATGTAGCATGTTTACTCTTCGTATGCAATGAGAACCTTTCATGATCACACCTCGTGCTTCCGCCATAGAAAGGGGTGTGACATTCGGCTCTGTCGGTAAATGGAATGACTCCCAGAGATTATCGTAATCAAATAGCAACCTGTTTCTGGAAGTTGATTTGGAGCAGTAAACCGTTGACAGTCAACGTGTTAAACTTGTATGATCTTCCCCAAACTCGGAACAAAAACTCTCTTCAACGGACTAGCGTATCCTACAAAAAAACCTTCATTAGCTTTTGCACCAAATTTACCGTTTGGATCAATGAATGTGCATGGTGATCCAAATGGTTCTAAAAATTTCAGATTCGGTTTATAAAGATGAAGCAATTCGAAACAAGTTTTCTTGTACTTCTTCACTGTAAGAACCCGATTGAGTGTGTAACATGCCGTGGCAACCGCTTCACTCCAAAAATATACCGGTAATTTCGAATCTGCTAACATGGTACGAGCTGTTTCGATCAACGTACGATTTTTCCGTTCTGCGACACCATTTTGTTGAGGAGTATACGGTGCGCTGAATTCATGAAGAATGCCCTTTTCGTTGCAGAATTCGAGCATACGGTTGTTCTTGAATTTCGTGCCATTGTCGCTTCGAATACGTCTAATCGGCAGTTTGTAAACATTCTCCATCTTTTTGAATAACTTCATCAAAGAATCAAACGTTTCATCTTTTATCTCTAGAAACAACACCCAGGAGAATCTTGTAAAGTCGTCAGTAACAACTAAACAATATATATCTCCACTTATGCTTTTCACATTTACCGGTCCAAAAAGATCCATATGGAGTCTTTCGAGCGGTAATCTGATGGAATTCTAGAGCTTTTTCGGGTGTGATTTCTTTGTCTGCTTCCCTTTCTTGCATTCAATACAGTCATCGTTAAGATGGAAGCTTTTCACATTAACACCTTCTACAAGGTCATTATGAACTAAAAAGTTCATTTTTCTCAAGTGAATATGTCCCATTTTACGATGCCACATGATGGATTCTTTCTCAGTCGCCTTCGTCTTACTCACAAAACATTGTGCCTTCTTATCTGTCGTTGTTGCAACGCTCATGTCTAGTATATAGAGATCGTTTTCATGAGGAGCGCGCATCAACACCATTTCTTTAGGTATTTTAAACCCTGGTTTAAGAATCAGACATTCATCTTTTGTAAAATGAACCGTGAATGACTTATCACAAATCTGAGAAATGCTCAACAGATTATTTTCTAACTCAGCAATGTAGTTCACTTTGTCGAATGTTACGACTCCATTAGTAAGTATTCCTTCTCCAACAATTCTTCCACCTTGAGTTCCAGCAAACCCGACATAACCTCCATTGATTGATTTGACGTCGTATAGTAGTGCTAACATCCGTGTCATGTGCCGTGAGGCGCCACTATCCATTATCCATTTAGAAATGATAGACCTTGGAAGCCCCTACACACATCAAAAGACATTTACTTAAAGAACGATACCCAAGATTTTTCAACATTTGGTACACTACCAAAGACAATATCATGAGCTACTACGTCAACTTTTGGAATGTTAAAAACAACATTTGGAACATCAGGTTCTGATTTTGATTTTAGAGCTCCTTCCTTGATAGGTGGGAATTCTTTAATCAACTTATCTAACTCAAACTCAATTTTCTCATCAGTAATTGCAAAGATTTTCGGTTCAGATTTTTAAACTTCTTCCATTTTCTTTTCCTCAAAAGAATGTTTAGGTTTTTCCACCCATGATTGACTTTGGGAAGTCTTTGTTTTAGGATAAATCTTTGAAGTCTTTTGTGATTTTGAAGATTCACCAATCTCAAAAGTTGATTTTGGTTTGTCCTCTGACTTCAATGATTCACCGCGTTTAAGAATACGCACAGGGGATACCATAGGTGATTTTCCCTTAACATCTTTTGAAATTTCTGGTTTTGGTTTATGGAAAACTGGTTTTATCATCTTTTTGACACATTGTTTGGCCATGTGACCGATTTCATTGCATCGATAACATATTCTTTTGTCATATTCAACAAAAATGGATATGTTGGTCTCGTCTCTTATCTTTTTGGCCGCAATAAAATCGTCAATTGCTTGCTTACTAAAGATATAATCCTTTTCGACTTCTGTATTATTACCAGCCACAAACACTTCACTCAATTTTTCTTTTGGCTTAACATCTTTCTTAGCCATTTTCGTCTCAAAACCAACACCTTTCTTTTTGTAATTATTACCATGTCTCTTGTTATTACCATTGTTACCCACCGATTCATTTTTCTTTCCCGGTTTGTTTGTCGGTTGTTGTTTAACAAAAGATTTTTTCGGTTTTGATAGAAACGAATTGTTGTTGACTTCTGAGATATCAATTTCCACGAGTTTAAAAACTTTTTCAACCCTTTCCAGGTTCGCATTCTGAATCGGATACTCAAAATCAGTATACAGTTTGTCAGTTCCGGTCATCGTGTAAACCACAATGATCGAATCGTCATCCAAAACTTTATCTGACTTTGGTATAAACTTATCAAGAAAGTTTCCGTCATCTTCAGAATCTGAACTGGAATTCTCAAAATGAGTTTTAACCATTTCGAAATCAGTGTTATCACTCTCTTCATCCAACACTTGGTCTACAACTGTTTTAACCAGTTGTGACTCGTTGTCGGTGTCAGACGGAGAGAATGTAACATCTATGTTTTTCGGTAACTCATTCTCTTCTGTTCTCAGTTTGAGATTCAAAGCCTTCTCCACCCCGTCTAGATATTTCTGAGAATAATGATTCCACATTGGGGGTGGAACATTTTTGAAATCAGTTTGTTGAGGAACGATCTGATCAATCACATATGAAGATGAAAGATAACTGATCAACTTTTTGTCAACTCTTTCTGTCTCAATACGCATCAGTTCAAGTTCCTTCTTTAGAGATGCGATTGTTTCCAGATGGATGTTAATAGACATTTGCTTGTCCATGACCATAGCTTTGAGCAAATTAACAATTTTATCATTTTCTTTACTCTCAGTGTGAATCATTTTTATTGATCGTGATAGAGTGTCATAAGCTTCTTTAACATCATTAAAATCAAATTTTAATTTGTCGTTAAACTTTTTCAACTCTTGAAACTGTTTGTCTTTTTCAAGACAATCCATGCATGGTTTCAAACAGTTTTCGCATGGCTTTTCAAGAATTTGATCAACTTTTTCAAAAACGTTTTCTTGTTTATCATTTTTACTTTCTGATTTACCAAACTCTCCAGACTCGGACTCAGATTTCCCTTCGGATTTGGACTTCACATTTTCTGATTTGTCCTCGGACTTCTCTCCTGACTCGGATGTATCACAAGTCTCGATAATTGACTCCTTTTCAACAGACACTGACTCTTGAGTTGCATCTTTGGTCTCATTGTTATCAGAAGGTGTTTTAGTTTGTTCTACCTCTTGCAGCTTGACCATAAGAGCTTTGTCTGCTATTTCTTTCAAAGTCTCTTCATTCATTTCCTTTGAAACATCAATGATCTCTTGAACCAGAGTTTGTTCAACTTCGTACGGTGGGCAAAAACCCATAGTCGGTTCACTAAAGAATCCTGCAAAAAGAATCAAACACATTAGCTGGCATTATGGATTTAAATGCATTGGTAATAACCTCCTGTTCAGACTGATAATAGTAGACCGCTGTTGCTGCCTCTTCTAGATCTGTAAAACTTTCTTCATTCACCACTTCACTGACTTCTTCAACTTCAGGAAGACATTCCTCGATTTCCGGTTCCGTCTCTTCAACAATTTCAGCCATCATCGCAAGACCACCTCCTGGAACATACTTATCCCAACTGAAACCTTCTGGAATCTTTTCGTCATCTTGATTCACCAAAAGAGCTTTTTCTGTTTGTTTGGATTGACTGTTCTCGATTTGAGGTCGTGTAATGAATGGTTGTTGACTGTTTTTATGATAGATGGCATGTCGGTAATCGTTGGCGAATGGATTCTGGTGATTTTTAACTTCTCTGTTCGGACATTCGCGCTTGAAGTGTCCCTTCTCTTTACACTTGAAACAAGTCACCTTCGATTTGTCGAATCCAAGTTTAGGATCAGGACCTGCGAGACTACTTCTTCCGGTAATTTCCATGAACCTCTGAGCTCTTCTCACAATGCTCGCCATACCCCATTTTATGTCGATGAGTTCCATTTCCTCCATATCAATTTGATCGTAATCTTCTTTAGTCATGTCTAGGTTACCAATACGTCCGGCTACTAGACTCTCGTAAGACTCAAGTACAGAAGCCAGAAGTGCTATATGCTGCTTTGCGGCTGTCTCGGTAAAATCTTGACCGTTTTTTATATTAACAGCGATATTGCACAGTATCCCATGACTATAACTCTGATTTTTCGAACTTGAAGAACTCTGAGAAGAAACCTGTTCTGGAGAACTCTGAACCTTAGGATTCGGTTCGTAATTTGAAAACGGTGAAAAGTTGTTGTTAGGCATGCTTTGAGGTACTCCCGATGAAGAATCTACACTGAATTCCGTTTGAATCTTTGGACTCGGAGTAGATGTGGCAGATGAGTTTCCTTTGTAATAAAGCTGAACATCTTGCTGTACGTTTGCAGATTTCATTTTCCTCATCTTCCGAAGTTCAAGCTCTTGAGCTTCAATTCTCTCGATAAACGTACTCAAATTGAAACCCACGTATTCCAAATTGTTCTTCAAAATCAATAAGAACGTACCCCTCTTCTTGTGGTAGTGCGTCAGCCAACTTATCAACCCACTCTTCGTCTGTTTTATCTATATTCAAACGCTTCATCTCCACTACCAAGTGACAATACCTCTCTATCAACTCTTTCGTTGATTCTCCACTGATAGCAGTAAAAATGTCAAATTCTTTTTTCAGTAGCGCCTTTTTGCTTTTGATCATTGCAGCACTCCCAAGAAATTTAATTTTAAGAGAGTTCCAAATAGATTGCGCGTCACCCTGATGCTGTAACAGTACCAAAATGTCTTCCTTAATTGCCTGTTTCAATATACTGACCATCTTCTTCTCGGCTTTAAAGTTTTCTTGTTCAGTCGGAGTTAACGTGTTAAGTGTTTTCGGAAGACCAGCATCATTCGTAGGAACTACATATTTCGTTTCAACTTTCAGCCAGCATTCGAGGTGATTCTCCCGAACCCACGTGCGAAATCTATCCTGCCACCCCGAATAGTCTTCAATGTTGAGCAGTTTCGGTGGTTTTTGCATGGTTCCTAGCTTGTTCTCCATATTCACATTCTAGGCTATACTTGCTGGACATTGAACAGTCATACCTCCTCCGAAAAATGCATTGTAAAACTCTTGATTATCCATTTTTAAACTTTGAAAAATGTTTTGAAAATTTTTTAAGTTTTGAAAAAGTTCAATTTCAAGCGACCCGGACTTGCACACGATCTGGACTTTCAGATGATCTGGACTTTTTCAAACGACCTGGACTGTTTTAAATAACATGGATGTTTCAAACGACCTGGAATGCCAACTCGTGCGAAGTGACAAAAACTTTTTAAAAGAAATTTCAGTTCGTGCGATCTGATGAATTCACACAATCTGGACACTCAAGTCGTGCGATCTGGTCAGACGGTGTGAGAATTTCACACGATCTGGTCAAATTCGTGCGAACTGGACACAATTTTCAAACGATTTGATAAAAATTCAAACGACCTGGTTCATTTCACACGATCTGAGCATCATTTTCACACGATTTGACATTTTTGACATTTTTGTATCAGTTTTAGTTTGATTTATGGTCTGCAACTTTGTGTGATTGTTCAAAATGATGTTTTACACAAAATATCCAAAATTCAGTCCATTTTGTCCGTGAATTTGTCTGAAAATCCAAGAAAGAGTAGAAGTATATGATTTTAAACCGTTCAAAACACTGATATCAACAGATTTGACTCATCCTGAGCTCTGATACCACTTGTAGGATCGATGAGTCGTCCAATACGAGTCAATCAGAGTCAGATCTAGTTTCTAGAAAGGTGGAATCAGACTAGAAACCGTCAATCAGTGTTAGAACAGGAGTAGAAGAGTAGAAAGTCACTTTAAACATGTTCTTCATTCATATAAAATGTTTTCGTACAGAGAGAATTAGACAGCACTTCGTTACACGATTCACCAGAAAGTTACAAATGAAGAACCCCACTAGCCTATATATAGGCTCACCAGTCTGCACGGAATATCACATCCAGTCCGCACGAACTGACATCTCCAGCTCGTGCGACCTGACCTTATCCAGGTCGTGCGAACTGGTCATTACACATAAAACTTAACTTTTTCAACCTATTACATATACATGACACGACATAGACTGATGACGTAGGCGATAGACCTTATGCATCAACATTTTCAACATGAACATGATTAAAAATAGAATTTTAATCATAACAGAATATTTTTAGGATTTTATTATTATCCGGGCGGTCACCAACGTTCGTTTCGCAGTTTTGTCGCAAATAGTTCTTAAGTTTGAATAGACATGTTTTTGCCATACCGAACCCTTCGGAACTTATTTCTAAGTTATGTAAAGGGGATTTAGAGTAGGTTTAGCTTATGTCATTGTTTCAGAGTGCACGTTACGTTAAACTGATTTACATTCGCCTAACAGTTTACGTATAATGTTGTTACATTACCCGTTCCAAGTTGGTCAACCGAACCCTACCGTGGTTACCAAAGATGATCAGTTTCGTAAACATATAACCAAGTCACGTATTTAACGAGTCCCATGTAATATCATTGTCACTTAACACATAGGAAACGTTTAGATTTCATATGCGTTCATAACCCAAGTTCTTGTTCCCAACAGTAGTTACCAACAACATCAGTTTCATAATAATTAAATCACGTATTATTCACAGATTGTGTTCATCACAAGGATCATTGTACACACGTAGCAAATACCCAGTTCTTTCACAAGTCCGCATCTCTTTCTTAACCAGCATTGTTATCATGTTTCTGATTGTATTCATAAACACAAATATCCATTATCATAAACAACATACACAGTTTCACTGTACTGTCCATTAGCTCTTTTGCAGCATCCTTACGAAGAATCAATCTTCGTGGGAACCCTTCACGGCGAAGATCCGTCATGGCGACGAACCCTCATGTCGACGAACCTTCATGGCGAAGAATTAATCTTCGTCGGGAGGAAGTGTGACGAAGGGTCCTAGAGTTTGTCAAGAATCGTTCAACGAAGAACCAGATCCTTCGTCGAATGACATTTTTCGTCGGATGACATTCTTCGTCGGGTGGGGTCCTTCATCGCTTACACTTCAACAGTTTCATAACTTCCGTAATTTCAGTAAAAAGTTTCTATATTCCCAAAACGGATCAAACCATCTAATTCAATCATTTATCATTCATGTTCATACAATTCCTAATCATCAATTAATCAAACAAATAAATCAATCAGTCAACCAATTCAGTCCGAATCAAACAATGCAAACATTTGTAACAGTAAATCGTTCATTATGCATATCCCCAATCACTAACCTTTTAAGATAGATTTAAAATATGATTCATCGATTAACATTTGGTAATATCATGTGCCCTAACATCCTTAATCAAATTGATCGGTTCCCCTAACAAGTTCATCCATGTTTCTATCATGCATTCCTAATTATTATTCATGTTGTCACATAATCTCATGATCATTGTCACACTCCACAACAAAATCACATAGAACTGAGAATGATTAACAGAAATCAAAATAGATATGAACACTAACCAGGAGATCATGAATGATGTGATAGAGTGTTAGTGCATTATGTGTCTATCGCCTCCGTCAATCTAGTCCGTAGCAGAAACAGAAGAATTCTAGCGTTTTATTGTAATATCTAGTTAAAAAGGGCAAGGTGGCAAACTTGTAAATAAGGAGAAATCCTTATAATCCTTGTGCCTATAAATAGGGAGTTATAGTGTTAGGTTTAACACTTTTGCTCATTTGGAGGTTTAGGAGATCTAATCTTAGAGAGAGAAAGTTCTCTCATGTGATTCTCGGCTTTGTACACATCATCTTATTCAATAGAATCACGTTATTAGTACGTTCTTGTGTGTTCGGTCACGCACGTTCACGGATTCCGCACGTCGAACGTTCATTACTCAATCGTACAGTGTCAAAACCGATCCTACAAGTGGTATCAGAGCAGGAGCTCGATTGCGCTGATCAAACACATAGATTCGTACAAGATTACATCGATTTCAGATCTGAGTTTCATCTATTTCTTCATCATCTACTCATTTTTCACGTTTTTAACGGTTTTTCGTCAAATTGAACATGTTTTTACGGTCCAAATCAGCTAATTTTTTGATATGTTGTGCGAAAACACTTGATTTACAACCCTACCAAATTTCAGATTCAAATTCCTAGCCGTTTAGGAGAAATCGAAAGTTTTAGGTCTGATTTTGTATCAAACAGTTGGGTTTCGCTTGAAAAAGTGGTGCTGTTTGAAGCGAAACACAGGCTTTCGCTTGAATATTCAGGTTTCGCTTGAAAGTAATGAATGGTTTCGCTTGAAAAGTACATATAATCAGGTTTCGCTTGAAATATCTGTTGGTTTCGCTTGAAAAGGTACTTTAAAACTGGGTTCGCTTGAAAGTAATCAGGGTGTTTCGCTTGAGTTGGGTTCCGCTTGAGTTGATTGCTTGAAGTGGGGTTCGCTTGAAATTGTATTACCTGGTTTCGCTTGAACAGACATATCTTGTGTGAAATCATAACTGCGTGTGTCAGTTCATGTGATTCAAAGATATTGGTCCAATCAGATTCTAGTTTCATATAATAGTTGTCGGATATTAATTGTCATCGAGAAGTATCAGCCCACAATACACGTTAACGGCCCAATTAAAATCCACATATTAAAATTGTTGTCGGGTATAGCCATGAGATCATAAATGACTTAAAGTTGAGAGGCCCAATTAGATATATGATGAATTAACTGATTTGTCGGCTTATATGACCATGTGATCATTTGCTTTGAGGCCCAATCATATTTGGTTAATTTTTGAAGTTGTTGGTCACTGTTGTAATTCACGTGATACAATCAATTACACAAATTGAACGGCCCAATCAAGTTTGAATACAAAGATTGTTGTCTGCCAAATATATTAGCGGCCCATTCAAATTGTTGAGTGATTCTAAATTGTTGGACACATTTAATAGAATTCAAGACGTTTAACAAAGAAATTGTGATCAAAATGTTTGACGAAAAGGAAAATGCTAATCTTGAAAGAATAAACAATTGGACTTGTGGTTCTTATCTTGAAAAAAAAGAGGTTGTGGTTGAAAGATTTAAATATTTTATGTGTAGGAAATATGAGAACTTTAATGATACGGATAAGCGATATGATGATTTACTTAAAGGTTTGGGAATGTATTACTTAACGATATCAGATGCTGAAAAGATATCTAAGTTTGCAGATGCGTTACCTTCAGAATGGGATGAATTTTTAGGAAAATTGAAAAAGGATTCTAGGTTCTCAAAATTTGATCTATATGATTTCATCATAGAGCTTAGAAAACACAATGATGAGAATGAAGAGAAAAAGAAAGAGTTGATAGAGGAATTAAAAAGAAGTTCAAAATACATTAGTTTGGATGTGATTCTTGAAATAATCAAAAGAATTAGAAATGGTATTGATGTAAGAAGTAGGATGAAATATGATCACAAGAGAGGTTGTTTTTTAAATGAAGATTTGAATCCTGCTGATATGGTTAAAATTTTTCTTGCAGGAACGTCAGAGATTGAAGAATCCAAGAAAAATGAAACTTCAAAATATGAAGTTGTGTGCTCAAAATGCGAAAAATTTGAAGCAGACAACGTCAAACTTTTGAAGGATGTGGAGAGTTTAACATTGGAAAACAAAGCTTTGAAAGACGAGAAGAAAGCTGATAATGAACAGATTCTGGAATTGCGCTTGAATTGTGAAAAACTGAGATCTGAAAATGACAAACTTTTGAAGAATGTTGAGAGTTTGTCATTAGAAAACAAAAATTTTAAAGAGAAAGAAAAGGATTTTGAAAATGAAAAATTAAAGATTGAAAAAGATTTTCAAAGTCAAATAAAGATTCTTGAAGATGGGAGATCTGTTTTTAGCAAGAACAATATTGAAAAGCAAAAGGTAATAAATTCCCATCGTCAGACGATTATTCGACTTGAAAAAGAAGCTGAATGTGATAGAAAGAAAATCAAAAATTTAGAGAATAAATTGAAAGGTTTTGTGACTTCTGCATCATATGTTTGTCCGGAACCGATCAATTCAGTTCCAATAAGTGACAATGTCACAAATTTTGACAAAGTAAAAATTGAAGATTGCGATGACAAAGCTGATGATGAAAAAGAAAAAGAAAAGAAAAGAAAAGAAAAATATTTTTAGAATTACAAGAAAAATTTCAAAATACTGTTTTGCAGTCTACTGAAATAGGTGAATGCTCAAAGCAAAAACTTGTTAAGAAGATTGTAGAACAGAAACAAAAAGTTAAAAATTCGAAAAATTTTAAAAATGAAAATAAAAGTTCATCAGTTCAGTCATCCAATCATTATGAAAAACCACAAAAATTTATAAATCAAAACTCACAAATAGTTGGTAACCAGTGGTGCAGGTTTGACCACAGTGCTCAAATGCCAAATCAAGGATACAAGAGGAGACATGAGTACCACAAGGCAAATCAATGCTATGATCTGAGTGTTTAGTATGATGGTGGTGAACGGTATGATAACAGAGTGTGTTACACTTGTGGATTTCAAGGACACATTGCTGTTAACTGCCAAAGTCAGAGAATCGAAACAAGAAGATGCTATGAATGTCACATCAGAGGACACATTGTCAGAGATTGCCCAATGAGATCAAAAGGAAGATCGAGGGCTGAATCTCAGAAAATGGGAAAGAAATCAGTCAGTGTCAAGCCCAAAGAACAGAAAGTTCAAGAACCAAAAGTTCAAGAACAGAAAGTTCAAGAAAAGAAAATTAAGCTTTCACAGGGGCAGAAAGACAGACTGAGGAAAAAGAGAAAGAAGGCAAGAGAATACTTGGAGAAAATTTTATCCTCGGATACAACTGGTAATCCGAGAAAAAGTTTTGATGAATCGCTTTCCTCAACTGAAAAGGCAAGAAAAACGAATTCATCAGATACAAATCTGAGGACAAAAGAGAAGAAAAAGAAAGTTGTTAGCCATGAATTTGTTTCTTCAAAAACAAAGGAGCAACATGTTGGCGATGAATTTGACTTGTCAAAGTCAAAAGAGCAACATTCTGGCAATGATTCTGGTTCGTCAAAACCAGAAGAGCCATCGATTGAGGTAACAAATGTCAAACCCAAGGCTGGTCAGGCTTGGGTGAATTTGTTTAAATGAAAAACCTGACTTGCCGGAGTTCCCAGGTTGGTAACTGTGATATTTCGAATCACAAAAGACTAATCAAGGACATTAACTTGTACTTGATTTATCTTTCCGATGAGTGGATAAAGGTGAACAATGTGATGAAAGAACCCCGAGTTTGTGAAAAGACAAACAAAACTAATTTTCCGGAAAAACCATTTTTGATTAAAACAAACTTAAGTGTTTTGAAATCATAATGGGAAAATAGTTTGTTGTCAGGGGGAGTTCTGATTGTTTATGCACAGTGGATGGCGAATTGAAGTAATTCGCATCATGTTGTCACTTTCCTTGTATAGTTTGTTTTCAAATTTTTCCAGAAAATCAAAAATGAAATATATTTTAATTTTAGGGGGAGAAAAATTTTAAAAAAAAATTAGAAAATTTGAAAATGCCAAAAACATTGAAAAAGCAAAAATGAGTTTTGTTGTGAATAAGAGGGAATGATAGTACATCAGTGGACTGTCACAGCATGCTAAAGAAATGTAAAGTCAAAATGTGATAAACGGTCTCACTAAGGATGTGACGATAGGCTCAGCTAGACTAGTAGATTTGCGATAACGATACAAACTTAAATGAAAAAGCCTAGTTCTAGTGGGAAACATGGTTGAAAGCATAGTACTTAGTTTTGTCCTTCGTGATTGTGTACCTACTCAGTAATCGCTGAATGTCGAAAGACATAAAAACCAGTTAAGTCTGTGAACTTTCACAACTTGCTGAAAAAGTCATTGTGATTGTGCATTTCATTTTGCAAAGATTTAAACTTGTTTTATTTCTTTATTTTGTTTAAGCATTGGACATCCTCTGCGTATACGTGAGTATCGACCTGGATGTTATTGCCTAAATGTTCTGCTTTATTTTCTTTGGTGTTTCGTTTAAGCTTTGGATCACCTCTGCGTATACGGGAGTATCGACATGGTGGTTAAAGCCTAAACAACTTCAACTTGTTTTTATTTCTTTATTTTGTTTAAACATTGGACTTTCTCTGCGTATACGGAAGTATCGACCTGATTGTTAATGTTTAAACATTCTGAGTTGTTTTCGCACATATCATAGTTGATGAAAGTTTAAAGGCATTACTTGAGTCAGTGTATTGCATGATGAGGGGATATGCTGAGATCGTGGGGTCCATAAGAATTTAGTGAAAAATTAATATACCTTAACGTATCAGTAAGCATTTCGAAAGTTTTTAGATTGAGTTTAAGAGGACAACTATATCGTCAATCTATGTGAATCGTTTAGAACTTAAAATGATTAAAGCTTAACGGTGCTAGTGATTTGTCTCATAAACTGATATGATCCTCTTACACAAACTCACAAAAATATTGTCTGTATATATTTCTTTACTGTGTTTCATTCAAAAACAAAAAATCCAAAAATATTGTGTTTTAGCTTAAATTTTGAAAAATACAAAAAAAAAAAAAAAAAAAATTTCGACAACTGATGTTGAAGAGCTGATATTCAAAATTCTGAGTGCTAAACATGATGAACTACATTGGGTTGGGAGAATATGTTGAAAACTTTGAATGTTATATACAAATGTTTTGAAAGATTGTGTGCTTAGTTAATCAAGGTCATTCATTTGAACTTGATGTAACTATACAGATTGATGAATGAATGATTTCTACCAATAAGTTTCTTAAATCTAAGTGTTATAAATTTGTGAAACTTATGTTGAGGTAGAGGATGTGCAGGTTAACAAGGTTTCAAATCCTGAGCAGATGCAGAATAGAGCCAGGAATTGATCCTGAATTTGTGAACTTGTGAAAGCCAGACTACGATCCCAACAGCTGAGTCTAAGGGGGAGTCTGAAGACGAGCTCAACGCAAGAGGAAGCGTGGATTCAAAGAGCCAGATAACTATCCTGAAAGAGCTTGTATTCGGAAATCCAGGTGTCGATCCCAAAAGCACGGAAGCTTGACGAAAGGGGAAGCCTGAAGGAAAAAGAGTCAAAGGAGAGGGGGAGCAACGGAAGCTAAAGACAGATCCACGGGGATTCTGTTCGTGAAAAAGAAAAGACAAGACGCTACGAGATTGACTACGGCAATATCCAAGGGGGAGTCTGTTAGTGCATTATGTGTCTATCGCCTCCGTCAATCTAGTCCGTAGCAGAAACAGAAGAATTCTAGCGTTTTATTATAATATCTAGTTAAAAAGGGCAAGGTGGCAAACTTGTAAATAAGGAGAAATCCTTATAATCCTTGTGCCTATAAATAGGGAGTTATAGTGTTAGGTTTAACACTTTTGCTCATTTGGAGGTTTAGGAGATCTAATCTTAGAGAGAGAAAGTTCTCTCATGTGATTCTCGGCTTTGTACACATCATCTTATTCAATAGAATCACGTTATTAGTACGTTCTTGTGTGTTCGGTCACGCACGTTCACGGATTCCGCACGTCGAACGTTCGTTACTCAATCGTACGGTGTCAAAACCGATCCTACATAGAGCAAAAGAGAAGAATGCTCCGAAAGGGAAGCTTCATCGAGTTCGAATGGCCGTAAAAGGCTGCCGTCGTGCATGCAAGAGAGGAGAGGAGGCTAGGGTTTGGGACTGTATTTTGTGTTTACAATGATATAAGCACCACACACTTGGCCGTGTGTGTGTATGCATCCATACTAAGCAAGCCGGCCCAATTGGGCTTAGAGTTTTGGGCCGAGAGTCCAATTGTCCGAACAAGGAGAAAGATGTGCGGTTCAATAAATGGTGCGCGACTCGGGAACTTATGCGATTAAACATTGTAGATCCTGACCCCAAAGTAACTTTCATTCACTCACAACACCCACAACATTAACCAACTTTATCAATTCACATAACGAGCATGACATTATAATGCACTACGAGATGTAATTAGAAACGGTGCGTTAGCTGAAGGACCTTGGAAACTCGAGTTGTCACATCATCCCCAACTTGAAAGAAATTTCGTCCCGAAATTTGATAAGTAACCCGGAGGAGTGAGGTGATAGATCAAGATTACTGTTAATTTTCCTCGGGTGCCACATCATCCCCAACTTGAAAGGGAATTTCGTCCCGAAATTCACCAGTCGTAACAAGATTTGGTTTCGTTAGTTTAAACAATTGCGGATACTGAGCTTCATTTGATCCCCGGCACCTACGTGAACTCCATTTCATGTCTTGAGTTCCAACGAACTCTCACGATTTAGATTCGACTATGCTTACGAACCTTAACTTCCCGATCCGTGATCTCAATGGATTCCTCGACAAACTGCAACTTGTCGTGAATTTTAGATTCTAGCAAGGGTATCACAAGCGTTTCACCGGACAAACACTTCTTTAGGGTCGAGACTTAAATGACATCGCTAACGTTACTCATTTCGTCAGGTAGCTCGAGTTTGTAGGCCATATCACTGATTCTTTCCAGAATTTTGAATGGCCTAACGTAACGTAATTTCATCTTGCCACGCTTTCCAAAGCGCACCGCACCCTCCCAGGGTGAGATCTTCAATCATGACACGTTCGCCCGCAGCGAACTCCCAACGTTTCCTAAGCTTATCAGTTTTCCGGGCGGTCACGCGTTGCCGCCATACGGTTCCCGATCTATACAATCATCCCAAGAGTTTCGAGTACAAGTCCTGGTCATGAGATTAGGTTGTCACCCACCTTAGTCCAACAAGGAGATCGGCATTATCATCCATGCAATGCCTCAAACAGAGCTGTCTGAATACTAGAATGGTAGCTGTTGCAATAGAACTCAACCAAAGGTGAGTGCCCTTCCAATTTTTACTAAAGGCAATCACACACATGCTCGCAGCATGTCTTCGAGTGTCAGGATGGTTCGTTTACTCTGACCGTTTATCCTACGGTGATAAGCAATGCTCATGTCTAGATGTGAGCCAGGGGTGTTGTGTATTGTCCGTCATAAATCAGGTATAGATCCAAATTAGAGGTAACAGGAGTTGGCACCCCGTGCCTAAAAGAAAAACGCCCTTCACAGGTAATTACTCACAGGATACGAAGACTTGTCAATTTTCCTTGATTGCAAGAAAGTGTACTGGTTACATGAGACAACCAACGATCACCCAAGTGATATCGTTTCCGTTTCGAGCCTTAAATAATCCAGTGACAAAATCCATGTCAGTGTGTTCCCGTTTCCATATGGGTGTTTCTGGTTGCTGACACAAACCAGAAGGTTTCTGTTGTTCCACCTTGGCTTTTGCACAAGTCAAACGTCGTTCACATACATTGCTATGTGAGCCTTCAAGCCCAGTCACCAGTACAAGATCCTTAGATCCTAATATATTCCATCAAAAATTCAGACGAGTGAGATATTGAGACTCGTGTGCTTCGCTCATCACAAGTTCCCAAAGTTGTCGTGTTGTGGGGCCCATATTCGTTCCACGAAGTAGCGAATATCATCCGACTTGCCAAAAGTTGCTCCTCCATTCCCTGCATGGACTCAACTCGAAAATTCTCTTCCTTCAATGCTTCGGTTCGAACAGGGCGAATGTGATCAGGTAGGTTAGAATCGATGGTGAGCTGCGAGGTTCGTACACATCTAGGTTTCACAGTCGAAATCATTCAAAGGTTCCATCCAGCGATGCCATCACACGTTTAGCTCTTTCGAAACCCGGGTACACGGGAGACTCTTGAGATCGGTCTAAGTAGTGCATTTGGTACCGTCCAAGTAATGCCTCCAACTTGAATCCAAAGGCCATGGCTCCCACCGCAGGTTGTGACTCGTGCAATTCTCCTTGTAAATCCACTACGTAAGCCATCACCTTCTCGCGTTGCATCGGTGTGTAACTGGGACTCTGATTTGAACCATCATGGTATACCACTAGATCACCCGTACCCTCGGGTAAAGACGATGCTTAGCGCATTGTAGAGTTGGGTTCCAAAATCTGAAAAGACATCCTCCTGTTTTGTCTCCACGAATACACAACACCCTGCTGTGCTGAAGAGATTTAAGCTACGCGATCTTCGAAAATCCCGCGATGAATCTGCGATAGTATCTAGCGAGACCAAGAAAATTGCTGTATCCCCGAAGGACTCTTTGGTGCCGATCAATTTCTAATAAAATGGATATCAGCGAGATCCACGTGTATCCTCACTTCATTGACTACGTGACCAAGAAAGTGTACTTCTCAAATCCTGAAGTCACACTTAGATAGACTTCGCATGGAGTTGCTCCTCCCCTAGGAGCTCTGAGATGAAATACAAGTGTCGTTCATGGTGTTCCTTTCTCCTGGAAGTGATTCAAAACGTCATAGATAAACGCGGTTGACGAATCTGGCGAGATGAGGTTGACACATACTACTCATGTGCTCCCTAAGGCTGCTGGTGTGTTGGATAACTTAAACAACAAGAACAGAAAATCGTAGTGGTCGTATTGTGTCTGTAACGCCGTGTTAGGTGTCATCCTCCCCTGGGTCTTCCAACAGTTGACAGTCCGATCTTAAGTCGGTTTCCGAATAGAAACTTGATCATTTCAGCGGGTCAAGCAGGTCGTTGATGCGAGATAGAGGGTGACGGTCTATGATAGCCACCTTGTGGTAGTCTGTACATGTATGAAAGGATTCATCCTTCATTTCCAAAATAGAGCTCGGGCTCCCCAAGACGAGGAGCTAGATCGATAAAAATCCCATCTAGTAGTTCCTGAAGTTGATTGGATAGTTCTTGCAACCCTCCAGGCGCAAGACGATAAGAGGTGCCAGAAATCAGGACTGCTTCTGGCGTGATACACGTCTGATATTCCTCTTGACAATGTGGGGGAAAACCTGGAAGTTCTTCGGGCTGCGCACCGGTAATCAATGATAGGGTAGCAGGGTAGGTGAAACACTTCTGGGCTCCCACCGCCGAAGTAATGCTGACAATCAGTGAATCTCCACCAGGGAGAGATATACATGCGATTTCCTCCTTACAGAAGGTTTCTGCTTGAGGCTTGGACATCCGGTCCATACTATCGACTACACCAAAGCTTCTAACGGTAGCAGGGGGAAAGTCAATGTCGAACTCGTGACCTACGAGATTGAGTTGCACCTTAGGTGAACGTGTGAGACTTTAATTCGGCTTGCCATCAGCCACTTCTACAACATATCTGTCTTCAAGAGGCATCAGGATTAAACAGAACAGAGATGGAGCGATTGGTTACCCAAAAACATACAAGCTACCATGTTGCTATTATGCCTGGCGTCGCCTACGCCAATCCTAAATGCCCTTCCATGAGCACCGCTTCCAGTGTTGTTGTTACTGTTACGAGGATTCCCAATACTGTCATTGTTCCCTGGGTTACTGATGTCTTGACTTATCAACGGCCAATCCTTGTCAAAGTCACCTTCATTTCCATACTGAAAGTCATCATTTGCGAGTACCTTGTTGTCGCCGTGGTCATTGCCTCTAATGAAGTTGCTTTGAAAACAGACCCTTGCGATCTTTTTCCCTTAGGGTCCACCTTCCAGTTGTTCTTGTCACGTCCTAGGGTACTGCCCATGGCGCTAGTAATTACGCATCCCATATTCCAGTCGGTTTCCAGCATTTATGCCCTGATTGATTCGAAAGAGTTGGCTCCAAGACGTTGCTTACTAGGGTTAGGGACTCGATTGAAGTCAACCTACTGATGTTCGTTGTCAGACAGCAGGGTCATCCTAATACTAGGGTTGGTAATGCATCACGTTCATCTTCTTGTCCATCGGTCTCGCGAGTCGATCGAATAGCGCACGGTAAATCATTAGAGAATCACGGAGGTGTCCATACCTCTGAATTTGAGGCGTCAATTTGTTGCGTCAAAGTAAACGAGAAAAGTGAAAAAGTATAGACCAGACATTTAACGTTTCGACATCTGTCTCAAAGACGTTCGCACTAACACCTAACATTTCTACACGGCTCGCTAGACGTTCAGTTACGTGTTCAGGTATCACTCAATATCATCGAGACTCGTAAGGGTTCAGAGGGAAGTGAAAGGACCACATTCAAACAGGAGATAGTCATTGCTATAACCCCTATGGATCATTGTGTTTCACATTTGGTCGAATATTGGAATGGAACCCCTTTCACACTTGTTAGGCCACGTTGGGACTCACATGCACCCCATATTATTATTATGTGTACACCCACAATAATATTATGATTTGTATGCTCATCTCAGTTCCTCCTAACTCGTGTTAAATGGTTCCTTAACTCAACTGTCAACGGAGGTTGTCAAAACGACAAGATCAGAGAAATCTATGGACTACGACATACTAGCAATGCATCATACTGTAAACAACCAACTCACGTAATTATGCTATAGTGACAAGTGTGTGTCCGCATGCTGCATCATAAACAAGTGTACACTAATCATGTAATTTATACCATAGGTAAAAAGACAAACCTTGCAGTCTGGAGCTGAGTGTCATGGTCGTATTCACATATTCAGAAGTGTTCGGTCATAGTCTGGTTTTATAAAAATATTTTTAAAACCAAGTTCACTATAACCAGTGGCTCTGATACCAAACTGTCACACCCCCAAAATACCACATGCGGAAACCCCCGCGAGGCGTGTGACGTACCAGGATCTAGCCACCAATCACATTGAACTCATAATAATATTTCAAATAAAAACTTGCATTCATTGAAATAAAGTGTTACCAAATATTTATTAAACTTGACATGTTCAGCGGAAGCATAAATCATTTGTTATGTTTTTCATACTCCAAGTGTATGTAAGCCATTAAATGTGCCTCGTGATTCCATGTATCTCGACCCATGACCACTCCAGCATCCCAGACAGTAAGTTCCAATAATATGTACCTATAGACCTGCAAGCATGCAGAAAAGTGTATCAGACAACGCTGGTGAGTTCACAGTTTTCGTTTACCGAAAATCATGTTACGTGTTTTGTTGCCAAATGTTTAGTTCAGTTCAAAGCAGTTCCAAAAACAATGTTGATAATAACTCGATATCGTACAAGATGGCTCCAGATTGTTTGCCCTTCCCCAATGCCCCTATCTAAGCATTGGTCGAGTGGTTAAGGTAATTAGTTCACGCCCATCCTCCCCGGTATGGTGTGAGGGTGCCAAACCTAATAGCCCTATCAACAAATAACCCCATTGCCTCCCCGGCAACCTTTTCGGTAGAAGATGGGACTTAAGGTGATAGGAGTGAGCGTATTATCCAACATTCCGGTTTAACATTCCAGTCAAACCCATTACCCAATATTCCTCCCTGGAATATTTACCTGATGTCCCTCCCCTGGACGCATGCTTGAAAAAGATCAGTGAACTCACCTTAGATTTGCTCGGTATGTTATGTTACATTACCCGTTCCAAGTTGGTCAACCGAACCCTACCGTGGTTACCAAAGATGATCAGTTTCGTAAACATATAACCAAGTCACGTATTTAACGAGTCCCATGTAATATCATTGCCACTTAACACATAGCAAATGTTTAGATTTCATACGCGTTCATAACCTAAGTTCTTGTTCCCTACAGTAGTTACCAACAACATCAGTTTCATAATAATTAAATCACGTATAATTCACAGATTGCATTTGTCACACCCCCAAATTCCACAAGCGGAGTATCACCGTAGGAGGCGTGACATGACCAGGATCAAGCCACCAATCATATTGAACAATGTATTAAAGTAAATATAAAACCAACCAACAATATAATTGGTGTCCAAAACAAATTAACCAAGTTCAAGTTATCAGCGGAAGCATAAAGTTTAAAACCAAAACATAAGTTTAACAGTTCAAATGTTTAACATGGAACTCAACAGTCCATGTCCCACAATAACCTCGACTTCCTGTGCAAGCTCCACCTAAGCACCTAACGACCTGCAAGGCATATAGTAACGAATCAACAACAAAGTTGAGCGAGTTCACAGTTGGGTGTTCATTTTAAGTTGTTTCAAAAACATAGGTTTCCTTTAGCTGGCTTACTTTCCGTGGGGGTTACCCCATAGTTGAAAAACATGATTAATCCTTTCCTTTTACTCTGGCTCCCAGCCGTGGGGGCTACCCCATGAATATCCCACTAGACCCGTTACCATATCGACTACTGACTGAGAAAGTTGGGTGCCCTAAGTCAATGTCTATCATCATTGACGTACCCAGATCCATTAGTCCACTCCCGTCCTCTGTGGCACGGTGTGAGGCTTGTCAAACCTAATAGCGCTATTTAACTAATGACTCGTTTGCCATTGGCCCGGCGATTAAGTCGATATAAAAATGCGGGACTTAATGATAGAGTTTTTGGTCTAGTAACAATGTTGTCACCCTTCAGTTAAGAGGATGGAGGTACGTATCCCATATAAAGAGATCACACAGGTTCCAATGTTGTCACCCTTCAATTAAAAGGGTGGAGGTACGTATTCTAACAAAGGATAATACGCAGGTTTCCTTTCAATCAATTACCCATTCCCAACCACCGGGAATCCCATGCCTTGTAGAAAGTGTGAACTCACCTTAGGTTAGCTCGGCAGATAAACAAAAGGTCACTTGAGCTATTTGTGGTCAACCACGTCCTAACATGGTTACCATACAAGTCAGGTCTAGGTTCAAGTAGGCACATAAGTTTACACATAAGCTAACATGTTACAAACACATAACGATCATGGCAAACACGTAGAATCATGGCAACTAGTCAAACAGTAGCATACAGTCCACATAAACATAACCCAACTTGTGCGACTCGAGTGATTGGGCCGTTGTGGTTATGCAAGCCTAATCACCTTGTGCGATCCAAAGGATAAAGTCCAATAAACATCCGGCCCAACCTGTTGTGCGTCCAGCACAATCTTGTGCGACTCACAACGGGTTGTGCGATCCAAAACAAACCCGGCCCATTAGATCCTAAGCCCAACAGCTTATGCGGCCCAATTAATTAAACAAGCAGTTAACTTGTGCGGTCCATATAATCTTGTGCGATTCGAAATAACTTGTGCGATTGGGTTTTAGGCAGTTCGGCCCAACAACATAACTTAGCTTAATAAAATGTGCAGCCCAACAACTTGTGCGATCAACACAACCTTGTACGATTCATGAGATGTTGTGCGCTTATGCTTAAGAGAGTTGTACAGTGAGCTTAAACAGTTGCACCAAGCTTGTGCGACTGTCTTGTGCGACCAGTTGTAAATCCCTAATTTTATGCAATTAGTTACAATTATCCTAACAGTTTCCATTCATGAATCAAATCGGTCAAACAATCAAACAGTTTCCAACTTGGATGTGAATTGATCAAATTAAGGTTTTATCCTCTTAAACACATTCATAGCATGAACAACAACCATAACATTAAACACATTAACAGGTTCATGATCTTGATTACTAACATGCACCCTAACTTGACAACACCACAATCATCCAAATATACTCGCACAACAGCCGATTAATCATGCAATCGGTTCTAGGTCATCATCAACATCATATAATTATTAAACCCTATAATGATCTAATCATACTACATATGTGAGCCGATTACATGAACAACAATCTCATCAGTTTTCATTATAATCAATCATATATCATCCCTAAATCATTATGTAGAAACATATAAGCCACAACATCATCTAACATACAATCAATAGTAAAATACTAACCGGTTAGAAAGTAGAACAAAGGTCGATCCGAACAAGAAAGCTTCGAGAGGAGAGGAGATGTTGCTGCCGTCGAGTTCGAGAGAGACGGAGAGAGATTTAGGGTTTGGTGTGATTGAGTGTTTAGCAAATAATGAGAAACAAAACCCCACAATAGGTTCTTGTATGTGTATAAAAGGAGTGGGCCAAACCCGTACATGGGCTGCCCTTGGTTTCGAATACAAGGAGTGTGGCTCAAAAGGGCTTGTGCGATCCAACTTAGCTAACATTACACATAACCACATAACATAATTACATAACATTCCATTAACATCAACGTGTCACATAATCACATATCGTTCAAATAAGTTACATTCAACACAAAGATAGGTTCTGAAATGCGAGTTGTCACATCATCCCCAAGTTGAAAGAAATTTCATCCCGAAATTTAGCATGTAGTTACTGAGGAAGCTAGTTCGGTTGCGTGGTTTCCTGGTTTTCCTGGGGTATCACATCATCACAAGGATCATTGTACACACGTAGCAAATACCTAGTTCTTTTACAAGTCCACATATCATTCTTAACCAGCATTGTTATCATGTTTCAGATTGTATTCATAAACACAAATATCCATTATCATAAACAACATACACAGTTTCACTGTACTGCCCATTAGCTCTTTTACAGCATCCTTACGAAGAATTAATCTTCGTGGGATGCCTTCACGGCGAAGATCCGTCATGGCGACGAACCCTCATGTCGACGAACCTTTATGGCGAAGAATTAATCTTCGTCGGGAGGAAGTGTGACGAAGGGTCCTAGAGTTCGTCAAGAATCGCTTGACGAAGAACCAGATCCTTCGTCAAATGACATTCTTCGTCAGATGACATTCTTCGTCGGGTGGGGTCCTTCGTCGCTTACACTTCAACAGTTTCATAACTTCCGTAATTTCAGTAAACAGTTTCTATATTCCCAAAACGAATCAAACCATCTAATTCAATCATTTATCATTCATGTTCATACAATTCCTAATCATCAATTAATCAAACAAATATATCAATCGGTCAACCAATTCAGACCGAATCAAACAATGCAAACATTCGTAACAGTAAATCGTTCATTATGCATATCCCCAATCACTAACCTTTTAAGATAGATTTAAAATATGATTCATCGATTGACATGAACCCTAGTTTGTTCATTAACATTTGGTAATATCATGTGCCCTAACAACCTTAATCAAATCGATCGGTTCCCCTAACAAGTTCATCCATGTTTCTATCATGCATTCCTAATTATTATTCATGTTGTCACACAATCTCATGATCATTGTCACAATCCACAACAAGATCACATAGAACTGAGAGTGATTAACAGAAATCAAAATAGATATGAACACTAAATAAGAGATCATGAATGATGTTATAGAGCAGAAGAGAAGAATGCTCCGAAAGGGAAGCTTCATCGAGTTCGAATGGCCGCAAAAGGCTGTCGTCGTGCATGCAAGAGAGGAGATGAGGCTAGGGTTTTGGATTGTATTTTGTGTTATGAGCACCACACACTTGGCCGTGTGTGTGTATGCATCCATACTAAGCAAGCCGGCCCAGTTGGGCTTAGAGTTTTGGGCCGAGAGTCCAATTGTCCGAACAAGGAGAAAGATGTGCGGTTCAATAAATGGTGCACGACTCGGGAACTTATGTGATTAAACATTGTAGATCCTGACCCAAAGTAACTTTCATTCACTCACAACATACACAACATTAACCAACTTTATCAATTCACATAACGAGCATGAAATTATAATACACGACGAGATGTAATTAGAAACAATGCATTAGCTGAAGGACCTTGGAAACTCAAGTTGTCACAGTTACAGTCTCCCCTACTTTAGGAAATTCCGTCCCGAAATTTAATTAGAGGAAACTTGTGTATGCTCAAAGTTGAAGTCGGAGAATGTAAGATAAAACAACATTGGTAAAGGTCCAGGACTTCTAGCAACTTAAATAACGCTATCCTTGCAATATAATAAGGAAAACTTATGTATAGGAAGTACCAGTGGCATATCCACCATGTCCTTATTACATTGTTCCTGTTTCGTTATTCTTCTCACTATAGGTTCCGACACATGACAAAACTTGTTGTGGTTTCTGTGCACTGAATTCCATAATTATGTATGCATCCATAATTACGTAATTCCTTGCATAGTCTGCACAGTTCATTTTATGATGTGTAGGGGAAGAAAATCAAAAGAACAAACATGTAATGATTTGACTAGACCACCATAGGGTTCTTTTAAACTTTGAATTGAATTAAGTACATAAGCACATAATCACATAATCGTCAATTTGGTCGTCCACTTGGTTATTAACTTGTTCATCAGCTTGTACATATGCATTTAAAGTACGTCAGGAATCCAATTAAGGACTTCAATTAGTACTTTAAACATCCTTAAGAATCTAATTATAAAGATAGGAAGATCTTATAAGGATTTGGGATTGTGTAGCGAAATTGTTTTGAAAACCACGTACTAGGTATGCTAAGTAAACATACGAAGTAAAAGTGTACGTGAAATCAATATGCTAGGCATGCTAGGTAAACATACAAAGCAAGATGTCTTTGGAAACCGAGTACTACGTATGCTAGGTAAACATACGAAGCAGAATGTCTTTGAAAACTATGCATTGGATCCTTGAAATCATGCACTGGGTATATTAGGTAAATATGCCATGTTGAAACGTTTTGAGATCATGTGAAATGTCTTTAAAATCATGTATGAGGTTTTTGAAAACATGGATAATATTTTTGAAATCATGCACTAGGTATATTATGTAGATATGTTTATAAAATGTTTTAAAACTATGTGAAATGCCCTTGAAATCATGTAAGATGCCTTTAAAATCATATATACTATGTATAATGTCATGAAAAACCAGAAAGTAATGATATGCACATAGATATATTGCATAAGTCCAATTAAGTACGCATGAAAATATATCCTTAGGGATTTAAAGTGGTATTTCGAGTATTTGTTAAGAGTTATAACTTGCACCTTGTACTTTGTTTCTTTAGAAGAAACGAGTACTTAGGATTTTTGTGGATATCACGAGTGATCACGAAATGGAAGAAACTTACGAGAGTAGTTTGATTTGCAAGGAATATGGTTCCTTGGTGTCGGTATTGTAGGGGTATGTCACACATACACGTAACCACATTGGTTTGTAAATAAAATTGAAATAACAAATTTATTTATATACAAACTGAAATGTTTCGAGTTTCATAGATAACAACAAGGAAAATATAAAAGTTTAATTGTTCACTGCTGCATTGTCATTTGCATGAGCCTCATTTATGTTAAATGCTCGTCCACGGGCTGGATTTGCATTAACAAGCTTTAGGCAATTGTTTCGATAGTGAGTAAGATCACCACAGTTGTAGCACGAACCAGGTGGATATAGTGCTTGAGCAGCAACAGGGTTTGCAACAGTTTGGTTTTGGGTAGCAAGACGGCATGCATTGACCAAATGTCCCAATCGTCCACAGTGGGTACATTTGTGACACGGTGTTTGATTCAGATGATGGCGGTTGCATTTGTTGCACAAAGGTGCGGTGCCAGTATAGGTTTTCCTAGCACCAGGTTGTGCTGGTTGGTTGGGGGCAGCTTGATTGTTCAGAGCAACTACAACGAAGTTCTGTGAAGCCTTACGCTTCTTTGACTTCTTGGGGGATTCAGTCGTGTTATCCTTTGATTTTTCTTGTGTAATCTTGTCTGATGGTTTCTTATCGCCTTTTCGAAAAAGTTTACCCTTCCTGACTTGAGATCCAGTCAGGGTAGCGGATAGCTCAATGACTTGTCTAACTGTGGTAGGGTTGCTACCAGTAACAATGTCCTGAACTGGGTCAGGAAGGCCATCAATGTACTTCTCAATTGCCTTGTCCAAAGGCGTGACCATGGTGGGACACAACAGGCTCAGTTCTTCGTATCGGTCTATGTAGGCTCGATGTTCACCGCTATCTTGTTTAAGATTGTCGAATTCCCTTTCCAGTGCCCTGAGTTCATGACGTGGACAGAACTCCTTGATCATAAGAGCACGAAGCTCTTCCCAAGTTTGAGCCATTGCCACGTCGGTACCCTGTCTCTCATCACACCATTCCATCATGTAAGTGCCCTTTTCTGAAATACACTTGACGCAAACTCAACCTTTCGCTCATCCGGGCATTGAATATGACGAACCGTGCTTTCGAGACTCTCGAACCATTGTAGGAGCCCAGTTGCTCCTTCAGACCCAGAAAACTGGAGCGGTTTAGCCGAATTGAATGTCTTATAGTTGCACTGAGCGTTTTTATTAGTATTGTTGTTGTTCGCTTGATTTATTTGAGTAATAAGGTTCGGGAGCACGGCAGCGATTTGCTGAGCGACTAAGGCTGCTATTGCAGCATCTTGAATTTGATCGCGTCTAGGAGGCATTCTAAAAGAAAATGAACACAAGGAAATGCGTGAGATTGACATAGGACAATCAAAAGGAGTATTAAAAATATCGACAACACAAAGGAATGTGGTCATTTTTTTGTTACATAAAACAAACAATTGACACACAGTGACTAATCAAAGTAAATAGGTCTATATAATGTATAATGAAGACATGCTTTAGCCTATAAGTGGACACTCACCCCAAGAGTTCCCAGGTAAGAGTGACTGGTCCGATTTAGTGGATTTGTATGAACACTCTAGCCTTAGACAGAAAACTCAGGGTACAGGCACCCACCCTTCCAGATTGCACGTGTTCACATTATTAAGACCCAAACTTTGACGAGATTTGAAAACTTTAAAGGCATAAAGCCTAAAAAACATCATCTAAGGATAGATGATTGATTTTCAAACGAAATTGAAATTTGTGTACTTGTTTTTGGTAATCACCTAAGGATAGGTGATAGTATTGTATTAAGAATCTAAACGCAAGAAACTCGTGTTAGGGTCCTAGGAAGGTTATAGACTAGGTAAAGAGTATTACTAATAACCTAATTCCCTATAACCATGGCTCTGATGCCAACTTTTCTGTAACACCCCGACCGCGTAATACAACAAACCACGGCGGAAACATCGGGGAGTCATGTCACAGAATCATTGTTTCACAACACATGGAATTTAAAGACTTGTTTATTAAATAAATAAGTTACATTGTCTTGGAATTTGATCAAACAAACAATACAATTATCGTTCATGTTTATAATTACTAAGGCCCACGTCCATCCTATGTGAAGCAAGCAATCAACAGTCGTCACATAATAGAACCTGAAACATATGTGAAAGTAAATACGTCAACATAAAAATGCCTGTGAGTAACATAGGTTTTGTGAATTAGATTCATGGCTTTGGATCATATAAGAAAAGATTATATGTTTATAAAAGTAGCCATGAATCCTTGATAAAAGTTTGGTTTCTAGAACACTTTGCATTGATATAAAAGTTGTAGTATACATAAGAATATACTTTGGTTTGGAAATAGCATTTCAAACTATGCTTTATTAGTATATCAAACTATACTTTGGTTAAAATATGTGTATCAGTAGTATATCAAACTATATTTTGGTAAAACATGTGTATCAGTAGTATATCAAACTATACTTTGGTAAAACATGTGTATCAGTAGCATATCAAACTATACTTTGGTAAAACAATATCACGTTGGTAGCATATCGAAATATGCCTTGATAGTTTCCCCGAGAGAGTTTTGTTTTTCGTGTTATCAGGTACAACCGTTTTTGTTTTGCCTTTTCCTGACGGTTTATACCCAATACCACGGTTTCAAAATTCATATTCGCCCTCCCCAGTTTCTTCATTTTTATTGATCGGTTTTGGAACTATATTATCAAGCATTAAGGACGAAGCAACAAAACCTTTCAATTTCTTTTCTAAATCTTTAATTTTATTTTTTGCAATCTCAACATCTTGTTCAAGTTTCGTGATTTTTTCAAGATGCGAGTTTATTATATTTTGTTTTTCAAAATCTTGTTTATTTAAAACGGAATTTTCATTTTCTAAAATTTTTAGTTGATTTTTCAAATCATTTTCTAATTTTATAAAATTTTTGTTTTCTAATGTCAAACTTTCCACATCTCTCAACAGTTTGACATTTTCAGATTTTGATTTTTCACAATTTGAGCACACAGGTTCAGAACTTGAAGTTTCATGTGTTGATGCACTTGGTTCTTTGACTTCACCATTCTGTGACAACTCCGTTGACTCATCTTGTTTAGATTTTACTTGGTGAGCATTGTCAACATGTTTTTTTCTCAGATTCTTCATTCTTTGGAGTTGAATCTGTCTTGAATGTACCTGCAGAAAATTTTTAATAAAATCAAGAGGGTTCATATCTTTATCTATATAACAACCCCTCTTAATATCATATTTCATAACATTTTTTGCTCCAAGACATATATTGACTCTTCTGTTTATTTCAAGAATCTCATCCAAACTTATTTTATCTAACTTCTTTTCTATCTTATTTATCAAATCTTTCTTCTTCCTTTTTAATTTCCATTTCGTGTTTTTGGAGCTCATTGACAAACTCACTTAGATAAAACTTTGAGAAACTAGAATCTTCTTTTAGTTCAATAAAAAAATTCATCCCACTTTAAAGGTAACGCTTCTGCAAATTTTGATATCTCTTCAGCACTTGACATTTTATCTTGAACTCTTTTAAGGGATAGGTACACAGAAAATGTTCAAATCTCTTAAAGTAAATATTTTTTTGAACTTCATATTCGAAACGCCAAGGATCTTCAAACCAAACATTTATTCTTTCAAGCTTATCGTTTTCCATTTCGTCAAACATTTTAAACACAATTTCTTTGTTAAACCATTTGGTTCAAAAATTATTTTTAGCTCTAATCCACAAATTTCAACTTCCACGAGTCCCGCTAAACGTTTGTAACCAAGAAATCCGTCACAAACTCGAATCACAGGCCCAAATATGCAAATTTATTGGCCCAAAATCACTTTTCAATAAACTTGCGGTCCACCTTGAACAATTATCCCACTTCGAATTCTTATAACACTCGGCCCAAATATAGATCAAAATGCTTAGCGGCCTAAAATTTTATATGATCCAAACAACTCTCTTAAAAGAATCGACCCACTAAAAGCTCAGATTATAAATGTCCCAATTCGAAATATCACGGCCCAAACAAACTTATATTTATCCAATTCGAATTCACAGTTCAAATTATAAATGTCCACTTTCGAAAGAATTAATGAACTGTCAATCTTATATTTTCTTTATTTCTTGAAAATGAGAAATCTTAAAACCTTTAACTCACTTGATAACCACTAAAACATTATTATACTAGGTTATACCCCCATGTATACACGTGTTGAATAATAAAAATAGTTTATTTGTAGATAAGACAAGTAGACGTACATGATAGTCATTCCACAAGTTTGTAATCTTTTACTCGTAGTAGTTAATACCCAACCCACTTGTAAAGTACTTGTCGCGGTCATCAATTCTTTAAGAAACTTTTTAATTATTTTTACATCGTTAGCCAAGTAAAGTACTTGTCGCGGTCATCAATTCTTTAAGAAACTTTTTAATTATTTTTACACCGTTAGCCAATGAGGTAACGAAGTAATGAAATAATTTTCATTAAATACATCGGAGAATCTACAACATAATTGACTATATTTTATTATGTTTAATTGTATCTATATTTTGTTATGTTTAATCGTTATTTATATTGTTGAATATTTTTAATTGTAGTAAAATATATTTATTTGTTAATGATAACAAAATTGAACGAAAAATTGTCATGTGATAACGATTAAACAAAATAGAATATTTTTAGTTGTAGTAAAATATATTTATTTGTTAATGATAAAAAAATTGAACATAAAATTATCATTGTGGTAATTGTAGTTAAACATAATAACGATTAGACAAAATAGAAGTTACACGTAGTATAGTTATCCATATTAATTGTAGTTATCCATATAATATTTTTAATTAGTTATCCGTAAAGTGTTTTAAATATAAAATATAATATAAATTAATATTATATTGAGGTAGCATAAGGAATTGCCATGTGACATTTATTGGAATGATTTATTAGAATTTAGATAGAAGATTGGATAATACTAAAATTTAAATTGAGAGAATTTATAATAAATAATAATAAGGATAACAAAGTTATCTATCTATCTATATTTTTTATAAAAGGAGAAATCCCAATGTCATAAGAAAAACTAATGTGTCAGCCAGAGAGGCAGTCCAACAATGCTTTTCTTATGTCATTACTGCATCATAAAACCTATTATATAAATTCATTTTAAATTCTATTCAAACCTCTGCCCTTCACTTTATAATCAAACCTCTGTTCCCAAAGTAAACTTCTGTCCAAATTCAAAATTCTGGCTCCAGATTCAAAATTCAAAATTCAAAATTCAAACCATATATTCTAATTCTATAAATAAGATATATGAATCTGGCTCCACATTCAAATCTCTCTCGCTCATATCTGCGAGCGTATCTCTCTCTCTCTCAAGTGCATATTTCTCGTGATTCAGTCGACTAATCTCCGATTATACTTCTTTGTTCTAATGTTTGTTGATTCTGTTTACATATCATCGTTACAATATCATGTGTTTGAACTTCTGTTTACATGTTATCGTTCCAGTATCATTGTTCCAACATCGTCGTTTCAATGAAGCTTCCCTTCACACATTAACCTTTCAACATCGATGTTCCAGTATCATTGTTTCAACATCGTGAAAAGTTGCATGTGCTACCTTCTTTGATGGGAGAGTTGCATTGTTCGATTTTCGTTAAATCGAAAGTCAGCTTTTCTTATGTCAGTGAGATTTTCTTCTTTTATACAAAGTATAGATTCGTGCAATATCGTGAAAACTTAGATGTGCTACAATAGTTGAGAGGAGACCTTTGCATTTTAGGTTTATTTCTTATTTTGATTAACTGTTGATGATGTTGAGAGTTTTTATTGACACTAACATTTTAGAATATGTTAAAGATGCATGTTGAGATTATTAAACTAAACTATTACATAGGAAAATAGAAATTTAATGAAATCTTTATAAACTATTACACGCTAGAGTTAACACTTGCTAGGATTTCATAGACTCTGGCCTTTCTCCATGTGATTTCATGCTTTCTTTTGTTTTTCAGGTCAGTTAGCATGTTACAGATTTTCTGATCCTGTTTTAGAAGTTGTTTCAGAAACTCTTCTGCATTCTTCTGGAAATCTGATGGAGGAGAGTGGAGGACTTCATCGAGCAATGCTATGCTGTTCCAGGTTTTGTTGTAATTAGTGTCATTGATTATGTCGACTTTCCTGTTTAGTTTTTCGTATGTTCTTTTTTCTTTGAGTGACCACATCGAGAATTGTGTTTTAACATCGCTGGTGTCTGACTAGTGGTAGAAGCTGAAGTTTGCCATGTAGATTTTTGTTGGATTCTCTAATGTGGAACAATTTTTCACAGATAGTGATTTGTAGGACAATTTGTTGATGTTTTGAATAAAAAGTAATCATCGGTCTTTTATAGAGTTTAAAAACGCGTCTACATGGTAAATGAAGAGGTTAATTGTAATTATGATAATCTGCTTTTGTTCTTTGAACTTAAAAAATTTGTCCCTTGGGTTTCTTGGTATTTAATTTTACAGTTTTCCCATAAAAGTTGGGGTTTGAAAAGGTTTTTGCATTAAAAGACTGCTGTTTTGAAATATACATTAATATCTTTATATTAAATCTACACGTTTTGATTGATTAGATTATTAAATGTACAATCACTTTAAGTGTGGTTTCTTTCACTGTTAGATATTTCAGTATATAAACTCATAGCCACTTCACCTGTTTTTCATCACGTTTTCCTACGAAGATATCATACTTTCAGGAAAGTCAAGTAATATAGTTTATTGAAATGGCGTCATTCACATCTGTAAAATCAGATGATTTAAAGCAGCGTTTTGTTAGGCAAATCGAGGAACATGTGTAAGAAGATAGGGCTACTCTTCAAGAGCTGAAGAGATGTTTTGATGGATTGCAAGTTGGCCTGTTCACGAGAGAGCAGGTTTCCAGAAATCTTATGCAGATGCCTTCAACTTCCGTTCGTGAGCTTTGTGTTGTCAGTAATATAGAGTGCGGTGATAGAGACGTGGAGTTCATGGCGATGCTGAAGGACATACATCGAGAGGTTTAGCAATCGAGGGAGTTGAAGCTAAAGTTTCTTAATTCTTGCTGTTATTGTTAGATTTGAAAGTTTAGTTGTTCAGTATGTTATGTAATTATTGGACTTTTAATGTCATGAATAAATTTTAATCTTATGAATCTATGTTGTTGCGTTTTAGTTTTACTTATTTAGTGTTTGAGTTTGATTTAGATTATGTTGATGTTGACTTGTGTCTGAACATCTGTTTGGTAAGTCAACAGAGGTTTAATAGTATCAAGGGTTGGTTTGATGGTGAACAGATGAGTGCAAAGATAAAACAGTTGTTCAGAATTTGATCATTGATAGCAGTTTTTTGAAGAATCTGTGCTCCTGCAAATTACAGAGAGTCAATATTTGGAGTTGTAAAAGGTCTGTTGTAGTTAAAGTGTGGTAAAAGAGAACATCTGCTGATGATGAAAGATTGAAGAAGGAAAGGTCTGTATGGGAGACCAGATGTTAAAGAACAACAAATGATATTCAAAATATGTTGAGCCGACAAAAGGTTTTTATAGTAACAGTGGTTAGGTTAATAGCAGATGTTGGGAGTTTGTTAGTCCATTAGATTAGATGTTGCACAATATGTGAAATTGTAAATGTAGACCTTTGTATAAGCATGCTAACGACTATTGATTTACCACTGTTGACTAAATGAATAACGACTGTTGATTTACCACTGTTGACTAAATGAATAAATTTTAATACTATTAATCTTTGTTATCGCATCTTCATTTTAATTATTTCAGTCATTTCTAAGTATTATTATATAGTTTTGTTCATCAATAACAGTTTTTTGAAGAATTTCTGGTAAGACCTAATTACAAAGAGTCGATATTTGTTGTTGTAAAAGGTGTGTTGTAGCTAAAGTCTGACAAAAGAGAGCATCTGCTGATGAATAAATGTCTGAAGATGCAAAGGTCTTCTATGGGTCAATAGATGTTAACAAACAACAGATGATATTCAATCTTAAAATGCTCAACAGAGGTTTTGATACTAACAGTGGTTGGGCTAATAGCAGATGTTAGACTTACGACTGTTGATTTACACCGATTGAAAACAACTGTTTTTGAAACTTCTGCTTGCCTAAAAATACATCCACTTCTAAAAGGTGCCGTCTGTTGTCATAATTTCTGTTTATCCTAATGACTGTTGATTTACTATACTGCTGACTGTCATCCATTATCACAAGAGAGGTTCTGACGTGGACAGATGTTAGCTAAAAATAAAACAACTGCTGAAAGTTATCATCTGTTCTCATAACTTCTGTTTATGTAACGACTGTTTGACTCACACTGTTCCCAACTTCTGTAGTCGACCAACAGAGGTTTCCAAACAACTGTCATCGGTTGTCGCAAGAGAGGTTCTGACGTGGACAGATCTTAGCCATCAGATATTTGTAACTACTGCCATGTCAGCCTTCACTTTTTCTCTCTATATAAAAGCTGTTTCATCCCTAAATCGAGGTTCTACACTGCCGTCTCGAATTCAAAATTCTCAAAAACAGTTTCCAACATATTAAAAACCCTCCAACTTAAACCCTGTTTCATCCCCAAATCACCTTCTTCTCCGATCATGTCTCTGAACATCAAAAACCCTCACAACTACCTCCCCATCTTCAAGAAAACCAGCAAAAATACCAGCTTTCACTCAATAATTGACCTTTTAACGTCATCAAAATACAAATCAATCCTTACTGGTGATGCTCCGGTTCATACAGAAACACTCCGACAGTTTTGGTTTAATGCTGAAATAGAGTCTAAAGATAATAATCCAGTTGCCATCGCATCTAAGGTCGGGAAAAGTGTGGTACGAATTTCTCCCTTCACAATTTCCACTACATTTGCATTGGACGACTTGGGAGGTAAGACCAACTTTGAAAAATCTGAACTTCATACAGAGTTCACTGAAAGAGGGTATGATGGACAATTAAAGGAAGTTACTATCTACAAACCAAACTTCCCTCCGCCAATGAAATTTTTGTTTCATACTCTTTTAACTTGTCTCTCAGCCAAGAGCACCGCATTTAATGAGATACCTTTAAATATTCAGTATTTGGGTTATGCTATTTTAACAAAATCTGATTATAATTTATCACAATCACTGTTTTCTGATTTGTTGAATAATGTGAAAAATGTGAAAAAATTGAAAAAAGGTGTTCGTGGTAATGCTTTTCTGTTCTATCCAAGACTTCTAAGCTACTACCTACGAAAAGAAGTGTCACAAACATATTTTGAACAAGGTGTAGCTTTTCAAATAAATAGTCTTACAAATAAAATTTTTACTAGACTTATGGATAAAGAGTCAGAAGTTTCAAGAACAGAAACAAAGAGGGATGAGCCTGTTTTAGATGTGTTCACATCTTTTGCTCAAACCTCTGTTGTTGAGCCAACTACTCCTGGTGATCATGACACCACAACCGGTGTTGTGAAACACACACCAGGAAAACGCAAAAAGAAACCTGTCACATCCAAAAAGCCCACCAATAGCAAACAAAATAAAAAGGTTCCTCTGGAAGATGAGATCCCAGAGGTTAATGTAGTGACAACACAAATGTCACTTGAAACCACTGCTGCTACTTCCTCAAATTTGTTGGAAAGATCTCAACCCATCCAAACTCCTCACATATCCTCACAAAAGGATAGGGATGGCAAAAATACCCGAGCCCGACGGGTATACCCGAAACCCGACACAAATGGGACGGGTATACCCGATACCCTACGGGTATTGGGCCGGGTATGGGTTTAGTTTTAAAAATTTTCGCGGGTATGGGATTAGGTGATACCCGACCCGATTACCCGAAACCAAATACCCGTTTACCCGAACTATATACCCGATCAAATACCCGAATTTTTAAATTTATATATTTATTTATTTTTTTATTAACCTATGTCTATTAGTGATTTATTTTAGTATGTTCATATGTGAGAAATTAAATTTTCTTTTAATATATGTATTTGATAATAGTATTTATATTTTATATGTTGTATAAATAAAATTATATAATAATTATAATCGCAAGGACATGTATTTGGAAATCCCAATTTGTATATTTTAACAAACTAATGGGTATACCCAATACCCGCGGGTATACCCGATACCCGACGGGTATTGGGCCGGGTATGGGATACGATTTTACAACCGGGTATGGGTATGGGATTACCAATACCCGACCCGAACCCGACCCGTTGCCATCCCTACAAAAGGATCATGTTGTAAGCACAGGGACACCACAACATGAAGTAGACATTTCATATGAAAGTATGTTTAAAAGTCCCTCTCCCAGGGCAATCACGCTTTCTACACCACAACCCTCTTCTCAAGTTCCATCAACAATATTACCTCTGTTTGAAGCAATTGAATTTCAGAAAGAAAACATAACCTCTGATGCACACATTACTGAGAGTAGAGCACAACAAATGACTGTGTCTGAACCAATTCAACCTGCTATCCTACAAACAGTTGAGGAGGTTATCCTCGTTGAGTATTACGAAACTCTTTGTGGTAGTTCAAGTGGAGCAGCCACTACAATTGTTGAACCCATTGGTGATCAGTTGGACAGTGGTTACATCATTAAGACTCCCTTAAAGGCAACCACTGATGAGATTACAACTGTAATCTTTGCTTCAGTGGGAAGTCCCCAGAACCAAGAAAAAGGGGCATCTGTTTCTGATGATATGGAGACTTCTCCTATTATCAAAACAAATACAACCACTACAGGTGGGAATTCAGATGATCCTATTAAAGTAGGTGATGAATTAAGTTATAAGGATTTGACGGTTAGAGTGTCTACCATTGAAACAGATGTTGGTGAAATGAAAGAATTGATTAAACAGCTGATAGAGCTTTGTAAAAGTCAACGTACCACACAGGAAATTGCCAATGAGCTTTGGAATTCTATGCAACCCATCCTTCAAGCTCAGAGGAATTTGGCTGAAAGTAACCGCAATTTCAGTTTGGAATTTATCAGAAATTTGGTTGATGCCAGGTATAAAGACACACAAGCAGACATTATGAACATTAAGGAACATCTGTTGAAACTTTTTGGCACCACCCCTATATCAATCTTTGAGAAAGATGATGATGATGATGATGATGATGATGATAATAATGCCAAAAAGGGGGAGAAAATTTCACTGAGAAAGTTGCCACCAGATTCAAAAGCTAATCCTACAGAAATTGTATCCCCTACTCAACCTAATTCCAAACCTTCTCCAAAAAAACCACCACAAAAGAAGGAGAAAATAGCTTCAACACCATCATCACCCATTCTGTCAATAGATGCTGATATAACAAAAGTATCAGCAGATGCTTACCAAACAGCTGCTGAGACATCAGTTGTTGCAGCAGAAGTTTGTCAAACATCTGCCATGATCATTTTCACTACACCAACCACAATCCAACCACATCCAACGTCACAAAGATCTCCCATACATTCATCTTCACTACCAAAACATTCTGCTTCAGCAGAAATCATCTCCACACGTAAGAGAAAAACTCATATTGTGTTAGAAGATGATGAGGAGATTAAATCAGCAATCCCCGTATCATCTGCCTCCATTCAAAACAGTCCATGCTCGTCATTTCCACCCATAGAAGCTACTTCATCTCTTACAATTGCTACACTACCATCAGTCATTCCTCTGGAAGCTCAATATCCGCTGGAATTAGTCATTGTTAAAGGTGAAATTGAATCATTCTTCACAATAAAGGATCCATCTAAAAGATCCTTCCTATCTCTTTATGGCTATAAGAAGCCTCAAAACTTAGATGAGTATATGAAATTAAAAGTATCACAGGCTGAGGTTATAGCAAGAGAGAAAAGCATAGGGATGGATGACAGGGAATACTAGAGGTTCTTATCATTTCAGCTTAGCAAAGTCGTAAAACTTGAAGACTATGCTAGGGACGTGAGTAAATCCATGTCTGAGAGGCCAGTAATTCCTGAACTTCAGATGAAACTGAGGGATGCTTATGTTGCACACATTATGAAGTACAAACCATATAAGGCAACTGAAGATCAATTCAAAAACTCGTCAGCAGATGCTCTTAGAGAAGAGATCGATAGAATCACAAAAATGCACAATGATCCTCTGGTAAAGCCAACTCCACCTAATTGGAAGAAAGTCAAAACAGTGGATTCAGATGAGACATTGAAGTTTAAAAGAATGAGAGCAGAGCTTGTGGCTGCTGGTTATGGTCCAGCTAGATCCATTGCTAGATGGTCTAAACTGAAGATAGTTGAGACCTACAAAAAGCTGGAACAACTTAGAGCTGAAGATTCAAATGTTCTTCAAAACCCAGTCTACCCTACAACTGCTGCTCTGTCTCTAAAAATCGATACTCCAAAAAACCTTCTCTCATCATCTGATTTGTCTGAACCAATTACAAATTTAGTTAACAGACCACAATCACCAAACTCATCTTCAATAATTCTTTGTCCAAGGAAACCAACTGATCCAAAACTAGTAAAGTGGAAGTCATGCTCAAAAACCCAAGTATTGACTTTGATCAGATCAGATGGTAGTGTTGAAGAGATTAAAATGGATAGTGCATATAATCTGAATGCATACGATCTCCAAGATTTGCTGGACCTTCAACTTGAAAGGGATGATGAAGAAGATATGTTCTCCCTGGACTTTGAACTACAATTCAAAGGACAAATCAGGGAGATGTTGATGAGAAATAAAAATCAATAATAAAGAAGGGTTTTCGTATCATCTGTTGTATAGGGAGATTGTTGGATCAGCAGCTGATACAGTGTCTCCAGTAGCATATTTAACCAGATCACAACATGTAGCAAGGGACATGTTGCTACGTAACAAATTCTTGACTGAGGTTTGATGTGTGTTGTTTAGGCAGGTGATCGTATGTTCTTAGTTAATGTTTTGTTAAAACTTAAGTTGTATTCGAATTTTATTAAGTTTGTTAGACATATTTTATATGTACTTATGTTTATAACAGTTTACATTGTCAATGGGTGGATACTCTCTTTTTTGAATAAGAGAATGGAAATAATCATATGTATCTGATGAATTTTATTAAGTTTGTTAGACATCTTTTATTAAGTTTGTTAGACATCTTTTATATGTACTTATAGTTGTCTTTTAGCTATAATAGATAACACGTTTTGGTACAATATCTATACATGTATCTATATGTTCTATCAATATGTGTTATGCATGGTTTTCTAAGAAACAACCCGTGTTTGCACACGGGTCTTACCGCTAGTACTTTCTATAAAAGGAGAAAACCAAGTGACGTAAGAAAAGCTGAGGTGGCAGCCATAGAAGCTGTCCAACAAGGCTTTTCTTATGTCATTATCGCATTATAATCCTAAATATATAAAATCACTTTAATTTTCAAAGGTCTGGCCCACATCTAGAAAATCACTTTAAACATCTGCCCACATCTACAAATGGTCAGCTGTTTTTAAAAATGCTTCAAACCTCTGCCCATATTCAAAATTTAAAATCCTGGCTCCAAATTCAAAATTCAAACTACATATGAATCTGGCTCCCTATAAATAACATATATGAATTTGGCTCCACATTCAAATTTCAATTTATCTCTCTCCTTTATATTTGCGATCATATCTCTCTCACTCAAATGCATAGCTCTCATGATTGAGCCGGTTAATCTTCGATTACAGTTCTTTGTTCGAACATTTGTAGACTCTGTTTACACATTATCCTTTTAATATCATTGTTCCAACATCGTTGTTTCATTGAAGCTCTGTTTCACACACCAACGTTTCACCTTGGCTTTTCTTATGTCACTTGGTTTTCTCTTTTTATAGAAAGTATAGATAGATTGTTACAGGATGCAGAATTTGCATATTCAGTCTGTTCATCTGCGATTACAGCTTTTTGTACTTCACGTAATTTTTCCAACATCATTGTTGCAACATCGTTGAGGGTATGTTTTTTTCTGATTTTGAATCTTAAAATTTGAACTGATCTATTCTAATTCTCTCTTTATATTTCAGCCTAATGAGAGTTATTTAAAATTCAAACAATCAGTTGCGGGTTATTTTAGGTTTGTGGATTCTTTTAAACTGTTGATATATGTTGATAATATTTATTTTAAGGTGTTGATATATTTCAGCTTTGTTTTTTCCGAGCGAGCAGTGGGAAGTTCTTCTGCACTATTCTTGAAGTCTGAAGTGCAGAAACTGGAGTACTTCATGAAGCATGTTCTTGAAGTCTGAAGTGCAGAAAGTGGAGTACTTCATGAAGCGCCGATGCTGTTCCAGGTTTTCTTGTATTTATTATCACTGATGATGTCGATTTTATATATTTTCAATCAGCCTAATCATCAGCCTTTTATAGTGTTTAAAATGCATCTTTATGATAAATGAAGAAGTTAATGGTAATTATGATAGCCTGTTTTTTTTATTTTTATTTTTGTTCTTTCAGTTTCTTGATATTTAACTTTTTAGTTTTCCTATGAAAACTTATTTTTGAAAGGCTTTGCATTAAATGGTTGCTGTTTTGTATTAAATGTACACGTCTTTGCCTCATAGATTAGTTTAATGGTGCAGTGAAATTATGTCCGACCTTTGGGCTGTTAGCTATTTCACTATATAATATGATTGTCAGTTAGAAGCTTTTCATCACGTTTTACTACCATTATATCCTTCTTTTACATCAGACTTGAAGAAATATACAAGTTAAAAATGTTATCATACCCTTCTGTAGGTTCTTATGATTTAAAGTATCGCTTTATCAAGCAAGTTGAGGATCAAGTATATGAGTATAGGGCTACTCTTCAAGAGCTGAAGAGGTGTTTTGATGGACTTGATGCGTGTGAAGTGTTATATATATTAGGTGTATATTTTAAGCCCCTTTAACACTTTTTTAGTCAAGTTTTAAATTTATAAAACACGATATTTACTAACACTAGACACACATATGGGCAAGTGCACCCATCGTGAGCGTAGTATAGTGTTGGTAAGATACCGAGGTCGTCCAAGGACACAAGAGCTTTTAATACCGGTTTATCCTCAACGTCTAATCAAATCAAAAAAAGTTTAGAAAAAATGTTTTAAACTAAGAAAAATAAAAACTAACTAAAAATGCTGAAAAATAAAAATAAAAGAAAAAACAGAGAGACAAGATGAATCACTTGGTTCCGACTCGTATCTAGTGTAACCTTTGATTATTTCCGCACTTTTGCACTTTTTAAGAGATTATCTTAGTTATTGCAGCATGCCCCTCTTTTGAAGGTGACGTTACCCTCACCCCAGTAGTTTGAGTCAGCAAGGATACAATCCTAAAAGGGTGGATTATTGAAAGATAATTAATTAAGTTATTAATGCAAATTATGGTAGGCCCCTCTTTTGGAGGTGACGTTACCCTCGACTAAGTAGTCTGAGTCAGCAGGGATACAGTCCTAAATAGCCGGGTTATAGTATTAATAGTAGTTAACTTATGAGGGGATCAAAGAGTTTGGACCCCCGCCATCCAATACCGTTAAGTATTGAAGGAGGTCCTACTAAATTTGACCCAGGTCCATTGCAGGACCTCTAAACGCTGAACAATGGCAAGACCTTTACCAAACCGTTCCCTTAACCCCCGACCAGGTAGCCAACATACCTCCATATAGACCGTGGAGATATGAATGGTGAAAATCTTTTATTTTATATAGACAGTAAAATAATGTCAAGACACCACGGACAAACGATAAGGAAAGATCACCTTCAACATAAGAAACTAGTTATTAAAGTCATTAATACAAAACCAAGTAAAAAGTGCGGAAAGATTAAAAATAAAAAGTATTACACTAGACACTTTGTCTTCACCAAGTGATGTAAGAGACTTAGGCAACCATGGCCTTGATTGTCAAGAACTCTTACGATCAATCTTGGATCCCGAGATGACTCACACACTCTACGATGGACAATGGATGATGGTGGTGGATGATGGTGTTATGGTGGTGGTGGGTGGTGGGTGAAGTGTGAGAGAGGTGGTGCCAAGGGATGATTTGAGCTTGAGCCAAGCACTCCTATTTATAGGCTGAACAGAAGCTCGGGCACGGCCCCGTGTCCACATCCTTCTCTTTCTTCATTTATTGCAGCTTGTCTTATTAGTTGACCACGCCCCCGTGTCCGCTGAGCACGACCCCGTGTGCAGAAGAATCTTTGTACTATGAAGATTTGTCTGGATTGTGCGAATCTTATAGTTGACCACGGCCCCGTGTCCGCTGAGCACGGCCCCGTGGTGGGCAATAGAAGCTTCTACCACTTTGTCTTTTCTGCTGACACTTGGGCACGCCCCCGTGCTGGCTGAGTACGGGGCGTGTTCAGTCTTCTGTTATCTTGTTTTGCTTGGGAAGATGCTGTCGTGGGGTCGGGCATGTCACGTCTTGTTCCTTTTCTTGTATTTATGTTAGATTTTGATGTCTTTTTGCTTCTTTTGTTAATTTGAGCTCATTTAATCCTGAAAATACAAAAGGAAGACAAAAGCACACTTTTTCCAACATTAGTACTAAAAAAGGGTTAGTTTTATGCCACAATTGATGTAATTTATATGTTGCATTTTGCACACATCAAATACCCCCACACTTGAATCTTTGCTTGTCCTCAAGCAAAACTCTTTAATATGTGGCTATTACACTCCCAAATGGAATGGAATGGGTAGAGAAGAAGGTTTTTGGGCTTGTCATAGAGTGTCGGGATGTCCAAGATTCTTTATTTAGTTTTATTTTTATTTATTTACAATCCTATTCGTCATGATTTATTTAAAACTTTTCATAAGATAAATTACTTATTAGGGCATAACATACCTTTTTAAAATTTTATTTATATACAAGTTCACATACCTCACGGGGATCACTCAACACTCGGTCGAAAATGTATTTTTGTGGATCACTCGAGAGCGGCATGGAACTTACTCCTACCATAAGCTTGCCAAGCAATCAATCCTCCTGCTTTTTAACTTATATACCTTTGTAAATATCAAGAGGACTTTGTGGGTGAAGGGTTAGGCTTGGGTTAAAGGTAGGTGGTTGGGTTGGTGGTTAGTGGTTAGTAGAAAAAGGGCGAAAAAATGTAACAAGCGTCGGGTTTTTTTTTAAGGCTTTCTATTTTTCAACTTTTATTTTTATGAAGCTATTTTTCAAACAAAGTCATTTTTTATAAACTTGTTTGTTTATTTGCTTTTGCTTCATAATCAACTATTTTTTTTTTTATGAAAGCCATATGAGAAACCGAGCTAGTTACTAAAACAAAGGGTTAAAAATGAAAAAGGTTTTGGTGGGAAAAAGGGTGTTTGGTTTGGGTTATGAAATGAAAAGGTTTAGGCTCAAAGGGGCTAACTAGGGGGATTTTGGGTAGGTGGAAAAAAAAAGAAAAATAATGGTGTAGAAATAAAAAGGGTTAGGGGCTGTTTGGTAGCCTCTTAATGACCATTCAGACGCTACCTCTTAATGGTTTAAAACCTCTGAATGAATAAGAGATAACCTCAAGTCTGAATGGTTAAGAGGTAACCTCTGAATGGTAAATCATCACATGTCACATTCTTCTACCTTCTCATTGGTAAAATTCTTAATGGTTCCATTAAGAGGTAGCCTCTTAATGACCATTTAGAGGCTACCAAACAGCCCCTTAGTCCTAATGCCTCCATCATTTACTTACTCGGGTTCAAGTTGGTAAGGACCGGGAATGTATCGTCATGGCAAGTTCTAGAGTCGTAAGAACCAAGCGGCTATTCACACAAGAAATGAAAAATGAGCATTTAGTCTAATGATATGTAATTGTATGCTCAATAAAGGCTCAAAACTCACTTTTGTGGGAATGGGTTTTTATGTGATCAAGTATATATAATCAAATTTTAACTAAGTTTGCCATGCCTTTTCATAATTTTCTTATGTTGGTTCTTTTTATCACGACGCTATCGGTTGTAAATTCGTAAAAATATAACCTTTTTAGATCTTGAAATTCCCGAGTTAAACCTAGACAAGTAAAAAAATGAAAATTTTTTGAAAAAATTTGGGGTGATTAGCGGTTCCAATAGAGTTTTGTGTAAGGCTTGTATTTAGGACTTGTAAGATTCAAGGTTTTAGCATCCCCCCCACACTTAAATTACACATTGTCCTCAATGTGTCCCAAAAATAAGTTTTTAGGTTGATTGAATGTGTAAAAAGTGTGATTTAAGCAAAAATTTTGTGTGAATGGGCGCTGGACACGGCCCCGTGTTGTCCGGGCACGGCCCCGTGTTCAAGTGCCAGTAACAAAATTAAATCAAGAGAAACAGAAGCCTGGACACGGGGGCGTGTTGGGTGAACACAGCCCGTGTCCAGTTACCTGAACTGGGCCTTTTTCTGCAGACTGTGCAGCACGGGGCCGTGTTGGGCGGACACGGCCCGTGCCGAGCTTACTGTAAACGAAGAATTTTGTCGGACGGTCCTGTTTTCCTGCATGGGGTGCTGGTTCAAGTTTCACTTGTATCCTTTGCCATCTCAAGTGTGTTTTATTCATTTCAACACCACCCAAACACCAAATTAACTAAAAACCATCATTCATTAGTCATAGAGAATTACATACTAGTCCTAAAAATTAAAATACTAGATAGTTAGGTCAAAGAAACACAAGAAATCCAAACCAAGAAGTTCTAGCCTTATTCTAATAGCAAAATTTCCGAAAAGGTAAATCTTCCGGTTAGATGTGGCTTTGACGACTTCTTTTTCCGGGTATAGGGTCCTCATACGTCGGCGAGCCATTCTTCGATCTCCCGAGGGAGAAAAAAAGCGGGCTCATTAGCATTGGTTTGAGGAGGTGCAACTTCCACCGGGATTTCTTGGAGTTCTTCAAGAGGAGGTTCCGCCGGAATGTCGTCCCAACCGGTAGGATTGTGGATTCCAAGTGCTAGGTTCCAATCCTCTTGAGGGAGGATTGGTTCCATGGGAGGTGTCACAAGAATGTTTAACCTCTGGTGCAAGAGGTTTATTTCTTGAAAACTGTTTTCCAACCCCACCGAGAGATAATTTATACGGTCTATGAGGACCTCCTCCACCGAAGTCATCTCGTCAAGGGCTTCACGTAGCGCCATTACGTATCTTACGAGAGTTGCTTCAATCGATGGCCTCCTTTCCCGTCGACTGTTCCTTGAGTGCGCAGAAGAGGTTTCACTGTTTTGGCTAGACATTCTAGGAAAACATACCAAAAATAGTTTGTTTTAATGAAACAGTATCACGGACACGGCCCCGTGCTCAGTGAGCACGGCCCCGTGTTCAACTTTCTGCAGATTTTTAGAACAAGGAATCTTGGAGTTTTAAATTATTTTCTCAACTTATGTAGTGTTTCTGAACAAAAATAACTTAAAACAATGTTGTGTAACTTATTTTTAACAAGATTCCTTGAATAAAAACTCAACAATCATCACAATGAAGCTTGAAATCAAGCTTCAATGGAGGTGTTGTTGCAAGAAAGGTGAAGAAGAAGGTAATAGATAAAAGAGGAAAGGACAAGATGTTTGTTAGAACCTTCTTTTAGAACATACCTAGGATGGAATGTTAGAAAATCCTTTCAAATCTCTGTCCCTAGATGGTCCAAATGTGCAGGATCCTTGGCTGCATTTATAGAAAATGACAGCATGCTGGACACGGCCCCGTGTCGGCTGGACACGGCCCCGTGTGCAGGCAAGATCCTGACACGTTTTGTCCGTATTCTGACAAAAGTCAGAAGGGAATCTTTCGGTGGACACAGGGGCGTGTTGACCTGGGCACGGCCCCGTGTCGGAAGGCTGTTTTATGAAGTGTGTCTATTTTTAAGGAACTTTTCCGGATCGGGCGGTTCCTTACTGGATGGAACAACCCTAAAGTGCCTGAGATACCTTAATTGTTCTAGATTGAGACAAGAACGCAAGAGGTTGTCGGTGAGGGTGATTCCTATGCTATTTGTAGGTGGACAAGTCCAACCCTTTTCCGGGCTCTCGTTAAAGAAGGTGTATGTCGAATCGCTCAGGTCTATGTATGCATCGAACGAAGTCGATGGGGAGTCCTTCATGGCACAATCGACACAGGGACGACTATCGCTCAAGTCCTCACTAGAGTTAGGAGTATCTTTGGAAACAACAAAGTTGTTTGAATGCGGTTCCAACCCTTCTTCTTGGCTATTGTCTTGGAAAAGATTATTGAAATCTTTCCTAAGTTCTTTTAACCAATCAATAATTAGATCTTCTAGTTGAAATAATTCATCGAGAAGCATTTCTCCTAGAATATCTGGTTGGGAGCATTCGAGGGAGAGATAGGGATTATTTTTACTTTCGCCCCTCTTAAGGATACTAGGAAATGATGGGTCTATATAGTGGGGTTTATAATTTAGAAAATAACATTCTAATTCTTTATGATTACCACCACATAATTGACACCACATAGTACCATAAGAGTGCCGAAAGTAAAAAGTATCAGTATCACTCATGTTTGTGTCAGAAATTACCAACCGTCGGGATCTTACGGTTCTGTTTTCAGTAACTGAAAATTGGGCATGGGGGCGTGTTGAGTGGGCACGGCCCCGTGTTCAGCTTACTGTCTGACTTAAAACAGGATTGCCAGTTCCAATGATTGGGCACGGGGCGTGTTCAGCGGGCACGGCCCGTGCTGAGTTCTGCAGAAGCTGAAAAACTAAGAAAAATCCTAAAAAAATGAAAAATAAGAAAAAACGATTAGGCCGTTGATTCCTAACTTTCTTAAAATCCTTGTGTCCCCGGCAACGGCGCCAAAAACTTGATGCGTGTGAAGTGTTATATATATTAGGTGTATATTTTAAGCCCCTTTAACACTTTTTAGTCAAGTTTTAAATTTATAAAACACGATATTTACTAACACTAGACACACATATGGGCAAGTGCACCCATCGTGAGCGTAGTATAGTGTTGGTAAGATACCGAGGTCGTCCAAGGACACAAGAGCTTTTAATACCGGTTTATCCTCAACGTCTAATCAAATCAAAAAAAGTTTAGAAAAAATGTTTTAAACTAAGAAAAATAAAAACTAACTAAAAATGCTGAAAAATAAAAATAAAAGAAAAAACAGATAGACAAGATGAATCACTTGGTTCCGACTCGTATCTAGTGTAACCTTTGATTATTTCCGCACTTTTGCACTTTTTAAGAGATTGTCTTAGTTATTGTAGCAGGCCCTCTTTTGAAGGTGACGTTACCCTCACCCCAGTAGTTTGAGTCAGCAAGGATACAATCCTAAAAGGGTGGATTATTGAAAGATAATTAATCAAGTTATTAATGCAAATTATGGTAGGCCCCTCTTTTGGAGGTGACGTTACCCTCGACTAAGTAGTCTGAGTCAGCAGGGATACAGTCCTAAATAGCCGGGTTATAGTATTAATAGTAGTTAACTTATGAGGGGATCAAAGAGTTTGGACCCCCGCCATCCAATACCGTTAAGTATTGAAGGAGGTCCTACTAAATTTGACCCAGGTCCATTGCAGGACCTCTAAACGCTGAACAATGGCAAGACCTTTACCAAACCGTTCCCTTAACCCCCGACCAGGTAGCCAACATACCTCCATATAGACCGTGGAGATATGAATGGTGAAAATCTTTTATTTTATATAGACAGTAAAATAATGTCAAGACACCACGGACAAACGATAAGGAAAGATCACCTTCAACATAAGAAACTAGTTATTAAAGTCATTAATACAAAACCAAGTAAAAAGTGCGAAAAGATTAAAAATAAGAGACTTAGGCAACCATGGCCTTGATTGTCAAGAACTCTTACGATCAATCTTGGATCCCGAGACGACTCACACACTCTACGATGGACAATGGATGATGGTGGTGGATGATGGTGTTATGGTGGTGGTGGGTGGTGGGTGAAGTGTGAGAGAGTTGGTGCCAAGGGATGATTTGAGCTTGAGCCAAGCACTCCTATTTATAGGCTGAACAGAAGCTCGGGCACGGCCCCGTGTCCACATCCTTCTCTTTCTTCATTTATTGCAGCTTGTCTTATTAGTTGACCACGCCCCCGTGTCCGCTGAGCACGACCCCGTGTGCAGAAGAATCTTTGTACTATGAAGATTTGCCTGGATTGTGCGAATCTTATAGTTGACCACGGCCCCGTGTCCGCTGAGCACGGCCCCGTGGTGGGCAATAGAAGCTTCTACCACTTTGTCTTTTCTGCTGACACTTGGGCACGCCCCCGTGCTGGCTGAGCACGGGGCGTGTTCAGTCTTCTGTTATCTTGTTTTGCTTGGGAAGATGCTGTCGTGGGGTCGGGCATGTCACGTCTTGTTCCTTTTCTTGTATTTATGTTAGATTTTGATGTCTTTTTGCTTCTTTTGTTAATTTGAGCTCATTTAATCCTGAAAATACAAAAGGAAGACAAAAGCACACTTTTTCCAACATTAGTACTAAAAAAGGGTTAGTTTTATGCCACAATTGATGTAATTTATATGTTGTATTTTGCACACATCAGACTGCATCTTGGTCTGTTTACGAGAGACCAAGTGTCCAGAAACCTGATGGTGATGCCTTCAAGTGCCGTACGTGACCTTTGTGTTGTCAGTAATATAGAGTGCGAAGATAGAGACTTGAGTTCATTGCGAAGCTCACAGATATACATAGAGAAGTTCAGTACTCATTGGAGTTGAAGCTAAAATTTCTTAGTTTTTGCTGTTAGATTGTTAAATTTCGTTGACTACTGCTTGAAATCAGTGTCTTTAGATTATTAAATTTCAGTGTTCGGTACTCGATGTAATTGTTGATCTATCGTCATATGTGATATGTAAATTCTAATTCTATTAATCTTTGTAGAGCATTTTATTTTTACTAATTTGAGCATCAACAGTTGTTAGAGTTGATACCTGCTATTGTAAATGTCTGTTAAAATTAAATTTTGCCAAAAAAGAAGAACTGTTTGGAATCATCGTCTATTGATGATTAAAACATTATAATGTCTTCTATACATCAAAAGTCCATTCTTAAAAAATAGGTATTTTTAAAAAATTTGACAAAAATCTTTAAAAGTCTGTTGAAAACAGCTGTTTTAAAAACATTTGGTTGGCAAAAGATTCATCCACTGCTTAAAGGTATTGTCTGTTCTCATAATTTCTGTTTTTTGTAACGACTGTTGAGTTGCTACTGTTACCAACATCTGTTATTCCCAACAACAGTTTCCAAAGAATTGTCAACCATTAACACAACAGAAGTTCTGAACATCTGTTATTGCCCAACAGATCTTTGTAAAATGTCTTTAGAACATGAAAACTCCATTCTTAAAAAATAGCTATTTTTTTAAATATTGGAAAATACTCTTAAAAGTTTGTGGAAAACAATTGTTGGGCAAACTTCTGTTTTGCTCAAAAAATTGCGGTAACATAAGAAAAGCTTATGTGGCAGGCAGAGAGGCTATCCGACAATGCTTTTTTTAGGTTATTATTGCATCATAATCATAAGTCTTAATATATAAAATCAATTTAAAACTGATTATCAGTGTTTTCATAGTATTTGTTGATGTTTTGAATCAACTTTTGTTTGGATAAAAATTCATCCACTGCTGAAAGGTATTGTCTGTTTTAATAAGTGATGTTTATCGTAGCGACTGTTGATTTACCACTGTTTACAACATTTGTTTCCGATGAAGTGGTAGAAGCCTCTGTTTTCCATGTAGATTATTGTTGGTGTTTAAATGAAGAGTTTTTATTTTTTATTTTTTTATGGCAGAGGTTTAAAATTTGTCCTTTCAGTTTCTTGATATTTAATTTTATAGTTTTCCCATGAAAATTTATTTTTTAAATGTTCTGCATTAAATGGCTGCTGATATTTAATATCAATTTATTCGTTTATATTAAAAGTCTGTTGAAAAAAACTGTTTTCCAAACCTGTGTTTGACTAAGGACTGCTGACTTACTATTGTTGCATAAGATCTGTTGTTGCCCAACAGTGGTTTCCAAACACTGCTGAAGGGTATTGTCTGTTCTCATAGGTTCTGTTTAATCCAAGGACTGCTGAGTTACTATTGTTGCCTAACATCTGTTGTTGGCCAACAATGGTTTTCAAACAACTGTCATCCATTATCAGAGCAGAGGTTCTGACGTGGACAAATGTTAGCCATCAGATCTTTGTAACTTCTGACACGTTAGCATTCACTTTTTCACTTTATAAACCCCTGTTTCATCCCCAAACAGAGGTTTTACTTTCGTCTCGAGTTTAAAACTCATCAGAGCAGTTTCCACCTTCTTCTTCAACACTTCTTCGTCAATCTCTCGCAACTTTCAATTCCGATCATGGCTCTGATGATGAAAAAATCCGCATAACTACCTGGCTATTTTTGAGAAAACCGAGAACAATACTCTCTATCATTCAATGATTGATGTTCTTACATCATCAAAATATAAGGCCATTCTTACCGCCGACGCACCCATTTACCAAGAGACGCTGTGCGATTACTGGGCAAATGCGAATATTGAAGAACAAAACAATGTGGCGGTAAGTATAACTTCAAAAGTCGGAGGTGAATCGGTTGCTATTACCCCCACTACCATATCAACAACATTTGAGGTAAACGACTTGGCAGGTAAGACATCTTTCCCGAAAAATGAGATTCAAACAGACTGGATTAGGAGGGGATATGATGGACAGTTGATTAAGGCAACTATGTTTAAAGGTAATTTTCCACCACCAATGAAATTCCTGTTCCATACTCTCTTAATTTGTCTCTCAAATAAAACTACTTCTTTTAATGAAATACCTTTGAAAATCAGTCATTGGGGTATGCAATTTTGACAAATACTGATTTTAACTACTCCCAGGCACTCTTTGCTGATTTGGTTGCAAATTTAAAAAACATTAAAAAGTGGAAAACTGCTGCTATTAAAAAGGGGAAAACTGCTGCTATTAAAAAGGGGGAAACTGCTGGTTTTCTTATGTTTCCTAGACTATTAAGCTACTACCTGCAAAAACATGCTTCTCAAAAAGCTTTTGAAAAAGGTAAAGCTATTAAAATGAATAGTCTAACATCTAAAACTTTTACTCGCCTTATGGCTAAAGAGTCAGATGTTTCCAAAACTGAAGCAGAGGGGAATGAGGAAATTTTAGATGAGTCCACAACTGCTCCTCAAACCTCTGTTGCTGAGCCCACTGCTCTTGGTGATCACAACACTACAACCACTGCTATGAAACCCCCACCAACAAAACCCAAAAAGACCAAAACAAAATCCAAAAAGCCCACCGAAACCAGCAAAACGGGTCCTCTGGAAGATGAGATCCTAGAGGTTATCCCTGTGATAACAAAGATGTCACTACAAACCACTATTGCTACTTCCTCACAACATGTGGAAAGATCTCAACCCATAAACCAAACTCCTCATGATTCCTCATAAAAGGAACATGTTGTATTCACAGGGACACCACAATATGATGTCATACCCTCATATAAGAGTATACTTAAAAGCCCTTCTCCCGGGCAATGTCTCTTTCGACAGCAATCCCTTCATTTTCTATGCCACCAAAGTTTGTAACACTGCATCAAGCTATTGACATTCAGACTGATAGCAGTCCCTCCCACGAAACTTTACTGAGAGTTTAACTTCAACAATAGCTATGTCTGAACCTGTTCATTTAGCTAACCCAGAAATAGTTAAGGAGACTACACCTCTTGAATTTCAGCAAATTCTTGATGGTATTTCAAGTGGAGCAGCTACTACAAATGTCAAATCCACTGATTTACATTTGGATAGTAGTTTCATCAGTCAGACTCCCTTGAAGGCAACCACTGCTGTGTCTATCAAGGTATCCACTGGTGAGTTCAAGTTAACCACGGGTGAGATCACTAAGGTAACCACTGATGCAGAGGGAAGTCCCCAGAACCAAGAACAAGGGGTATCTGCTAATGAAAATTTGGAGATACCTCCTCTTTCAAAAGCAGATACAATCATCTCTGGTGGGAATTCAGATGATCCTATTAAGTTGGGTGATGGATTAAAATACCAGGATTTGACGGAGAGGATATCTAACTTGGAAACAATTGTTGCTGATATGAATGATCAATTGAAGCAGTTGGTGGATGCTTTCAAAAGTCGACCTTCTCATCAGCAGTTATGCCAAGAGCTTTGGAATTCGGTACAACCCATTCTTGCAGCTCAAAGGGAACTGGCTGAGATTCAACTTAATTCCCACATGAAGCTAATTAGAGTTATGGTTGAAGCAAGATACAAAGACACACAGGCTGACATCAAGGGCATAAAAGAATGCATTGCAAAGTTAACTGGTACTACCCCCGCACCTGTGTTTGAAAAAGACGATGAAGATGATGCTGAAAAGAGGGAAAAGGATTCCATGAAAAACTTTGGAAAACCAACACCAAGGAATCAGCCAAAACAAAATCCAAAGCCTGCCAAGCAAACTTCTGCAAAATCTCCTGGAAAATCAGATACTGGTAAGAAAAAGGGAATTGATGATACCGTTAACAAACAGACAGATAAGGAGATTGAATGAAAGCAGAAGAGGAAGCATACAAAAGAGGAAGATGAAGTGCTCAACATTGGAACCTCAAATAGAAGAAAATTGTAACACCTCGAAAATTTACGTCCTATAATGGGTTGACACGTGTCATATGTTTGAACGTGTGAAAGAATAGTCTTGAAGGACTAAAGTTGACGAACAGTGAAACTGTGTAAATATAAGGGTTCAAAGTGTCAACAATGAATAAATATACTTTACAATAATCCTACACGAGGTTTATAACCTTAAACGAAAAGATCATGGATCATACGAAGCGAATTGTGGAAGAAAGTGAGAGATTACAATCTACAGGGGTTAAATGTGCCAACATGTTTAAGTTATACCTCTGAGTGACCTTTTGACAAACCCAAAGCTTTGTAATGATTAATTATGCTCACTAGAATGTACCACAAAAATTTCATGAAGTTTCGTTATCGTATGAGCAAGTTGTGATAAAATTCGTGTGTAAGGGTTATAATCGTTAACATTGAAATTTAGGGTTTTTCGGGTGATCACAAAGTTACCCGAGAGCTTGACAAAGTGAGTATAAGTATTAAAGCCCCATATAGAAATTACAAAGTCTTAACATGCAAGATTCAGAGGGAAAGCGATGTTTCAAGGGACCAGGGACTAAATTGCAAAATTTATAAATCAGATTGTAGGCTTGCGCATCGTAGGAGTGTTGTTGCTGCGCATCGTATGATGCCCTGCGCATCGTAGGGCTTAAACCGCTACGATGCGTATGGGGTGCCCAGTTGCGAAAGTTTTGACAGTAGCCTGCAGATGCATGTATCCGACTCCAATTTCATTTCTACGAAACCTTGGGCTGCCCTAAAGTGGTTTATAGCTTGTAGGACACATGTTGGACATCTAACAACATCCCTAGACTCAATTGATAAGGATTCAAGTTATTATATAAAGTCACAAGTTGTTACATACATGCACAATTCATTCCTGATCATTTCTGAGACTTTCAAGCTGATACCAAACATTCTAATTCGTCCATTAATCTAGTGTAAGTATGTTTATCCCTTCTCGATTCAGTTTTACATCGTTTATAGCCTAGAAGTCAAACCGTCGTAACTACGGTTTGACTTGGCGATAATTCACAAACGATCCAGAGATTTGTCGAAACGAAAGCTGATACAAGTTGGTAATTATATGAGTATTAAACTCCTAAAAAGGCTCTCACTGATTCTGATCCTAACTATGGCGTTCGTCGAGTCAAACCTTATTCGAAAAAGTCAACAGAGTCGTTTGATGCAAATTTAACGATAAATAAGGCGTATAATCTGTTTTAACATTCATATAAACTGAAAATAAGTATAAAAACTTGTCTACGCTTGGCTGGTTCGACAACTTTCTGTTATGATCCGATTCGGAACCGAAAGACGCAAAAGTTTGACTTTTGCTTTGACTTCGATTCTGACCCGATTAAGATAGATTTAGACATGCCTTAAAGTTCCGTTAGGATCTAGTTACATGTGTGTATAAGCCTCTGCGTTTATACCACTCGAATCCCTAATCGTCCGATGTTCCGTTAAATGCCTAATTATGACCATATTGCCCTTATGATCGTAGAACGAGATTTTTGGAAATATGAAAGTATGATAATCTTTGTTACTGATTATTATACATGTACGTAAATTTTCACGTCAATCGGAAGTCTAGATTAGGAGATATGCTTAATGACGTAATTATAATGTTTTTAGTAATTAAACGGCGTCATTAGCGTAAAACCTACCTAAACTCAGTTTTTGACACCAAATATTTTACCCACTAATGAAATATAATATTTTGGGATTTTTGAAGATTTTTAATTATTTTTAAACTGATCATAAGCTAGGATTAGCGCCTTAATTCGGTTAATACCGAAAATGCCCTTTTCGGCCATAAAATGAGTTTTACATGTCCAAATGGCGCCAATCCAATTGCTACTGATTTTAAATAATAATTATAGTATTTTGAGCCTATTAAACTGACCTGGAAACTCAGAATCGTATTTTAAACCGTACGTCGCTTAAAACGGCTTTATACGCGTATTATACGCGTAGTTTGAGTTTAAAACCCTTTTGGTTCATAAGACTTAACACCAAATGTTATAACCTGTTAAAATAAAGTATTTTTCTGATTTATTCAGACCCGGATCACAGGTGTCTAATTAAACCCTTTTATAATCTTTAAAATGACCAAAATGCCCCTGCGGGGCTTATAAAGTGATTAAACTCGTTTTGGGCATCATGGGTGATATCCTACTGATATCACAACTTATTTAAGGCATGTTAACTTAGGGAACCTGTTTAGGACTCTTACGGATACCCGTTACGCTTCATGCGCGTTCGGTTCGGTTTATGTAACTAGTTTACATAAATTAGCCGAAACGGGTCAAACCTTATCGGTTTTGTCTAAAAATCCAGAATGTGTACCATATACCCATATAAAGCAAGTCTTCAAACTTGTCGGGTCTAAATCACATTCTATCCGGTCTTCGCTTAATCGTGCGTACGAACCGTATCTTTAAAACTAATCGGTCTAAGCGTAAGCTTAACTAAAGACCCGTTAGGATTCTAATAGGTTATTATAAACCTTCGTTCCAGAATAGGAGAACCAGTAAAAGATACCCGCACTTGCTGATTTTGAACTATACTTACTCAGGTAAATACTTTTAACTTATTTTTCCCTATACGGGCTTGGGGTACGGTATATAGAATACCGCTTGGTCCAGCATTGAATCTTTAATCGAATAGAGGTTAAATCATTGATATGCTCTGTTTTGAAATGTTTTGTTTGCTTAAAGCCTTTGGGGGGTTAATGACCATGTCCCGGATATCCCTGGCATCATCTTACGAGATGGCCACGACCTCAGCACACGGGTGTAGGCGTACACCCGTTTGTGTCTCATTTTTAATGTGGTGTGTTAATTGATCTTAAACCGGGTCTACGGATCGGGCGACTGAACGCATAAGAAACATGTAATTCGTTTACAAGGATTATATTTACATAATTATCCCAAGTTATAAAATATTATTTGTGCCTTGTGCCTTAAATGCATTTTATTAAACTCTTTTAAAATGAGTCGGTTGATTGTATTTACCAGTGTAAACTGACGTATTTTTCTTAAAAAGGTTAAGTGCAGGTACTACGCGAAATAGGCTGGCCTGTCTCCTAGCATCCACCTTAAGTCTCGCCAGCTTGGATGTCATAAACTGTTGAACAATGTTTCCTTTTTATTGTTGATCTACCTGTGGATTTATATTCGACTATTTGTGATACTTAATATTACAATATCGTTTGGTTGAATTAAATCTATACTTTGCTTCCGCTGTGCATTTAAATATTGTGTTGTTTGACTATTATGTTGCCAACCACGTCACGATACTCCCTCACCGGGCCCACCGGTGACACGTGGAAATTCGGGGTGTGACAGGTTGGTATCAGAGCCAACACTGAGTGAATTAAACACTAACCTTTTGTGTTTAATCTCAGTTACACAATTGCACATTCCTAAATCTTCGAGTCTAGACAAAGAACTTAGGAATAATCCAAATTGTTCAAATTTTTTTTATTTAATTAAATTTTTGTCCTTTATTTTTCTTGTTATTATCTTGTGTATTTTAACAGGTACAATAATGCCGCCAAGAATTAGACGAGGTAGTCGAGGAAAGGAGCCAGCTAGTGCCCCTAACGACCATGAGGCAGGTCCTTCGCACCGACGAACTTCTTCGTCTACAAGGAGTCACAATCATGACGAACCTTGGAGGGTTTACGAGGAGCTTGCCAGGCGATCCACATCACATGTTTCAACGCCTTCATATCAGCATTCCTTTGGGCCTCATTCAGAGAATGAGCCCCACGACCAGCAACAGCAATCTCTGGCGCACAATTCTTTTGGCGATCCTACTCCGGTATTTCAGGGTCAGTTTAACCCAGCAGAGTATCTACCAGAGCATGTGGGCTTTAACCCACTAGGGCCGGAGGATCACTTTTCTGGTGATCAAGATATGGACGAGGACACAGATCCCGTCGAGGCTTCAACTGGATCCCGGAACCATCCTTTTTCGATCTCTGATGGTTCATCTTACCACGGACCACCCTACGAGGGTCCGGATAGTCATATGGCACGGTTCGAACGGTGTGAGTGGTATTATACCCCATCTGAACACTCATCATCTCACCATACACCATCTCACCATACACCGTCTCACCATACACCGTCTCACCATACACCGTCTCATTCAGCATCTCATCAGCAACAGCAGCAACAAGATCCCTCTGGGGATCCCCATTTCGAGGCAGTCACGCCACCGCCTCCACCGCCGCCAGTTTATGTAGAACCTCCAGAACCGCCAAGACGTAGGAGGACTGGCCCGCGGATGTCAGTACGACCAGTGGGAGTTCATATCACCACTCCTCAACACTCTAGCGGTAGCCATTATCCGCCTACTCATGGAGTCCCACAGATGGGGGGACCTTCTGTCCCAGTTTCGGAGGTGAATTCAGCACCTATTGTACCGCCATCACCGGGTTTTGGCCACCCAATACCTGCTTATACTGCTCCGGCAGCTTACAACCCTTATGGACCGCCAGCATACCATAACTATAACTATGCCGAGGCCGACCCCTACCTAGTGGCAGCAAACTACTATGCCCAAAACCCTGAGGGACCATATGGAACCCCTTGGGGAATGGGACATCCAGCACATGGGTATCAAGTACCCACTCAGCCGCCATTTCAGCATCAGCCACCACGGTTTTCTCCTCCTGAGCAGGTGGAGCTCCGTCATAGGTTGGACAGGGTTGAGCGAGACCTCCAGAGAGAGCGTAAGAAGAACCAAGGATTCATGAGTGGTTTAGCAGATTTGCTGAAGGGGAAGAAGAAAAGGGATCGTTAAATCCCCATATGTAATATTGTATGTCTTTGTTTAAATCAAGTCCCTACGTGGACATTTACTTATGTGAGTATGTAGTCCCTGCGAGGATTTATCTTTATTAGTCCCTGTGTGGACACTTAGGTTGGTAAATAGTCCCTGCGAGGACATGTATTTATGTATAGCTCCTGCGTGGGCAAATATTTGTAAAAGACCCGTTTAGGGCAAAAAAAAAAAAAAAAAAAAAAAAAAAAAAAAAATGTAAAATTTGTAAATTATAATGGAATGTTAAGTTTGAAAATTTTATTTCTGTCATTTATGCATTTATATATTATACATGAAATAAAAAAAAAAATTATAACATCATTCCTTTTGTAAATGATCTGCCTATTAAATCAATCAAGGATCTTAAAGGTAAAACCTAGCCTATATGTCATTATAAGACTTGGCCAAAATGGTAAGACCTGTATAAAAGATTCCAATCTCAGTTAACATCTGAAAACATGTTAACACTCTTGGCAGACGTGATTCGTTAAAATCACACACGTCATTTTATATATAAGGATTCTTTAAAAGATTCCTGACCCAATGTCATGATCTCTGAATCATGGGTTAAATCATTAATAAATATGATCCGTTCTTTTTACCATCCATTGGTAATGGAATGCCTACGGGCCCTTCTCATTTTCATATGAGACAAAAGACAGTATTAGTCTGTGACTCTGTCTGATAAAGGTAATGAACTTTGTTCAAACCTTCATGCTTTGATTCTCTGAAATCATAGCTTATAATCTAATTTGTCCCTGTGACTAGGCCTTATGTGCTAATAAAACTGTTATTATTTTAGGATAAATTATATTAGAAATCCTAAATAAATGTGAGTAATAAATTAACCATATATGGTCTATGTTTACCACGGTTAATAAAATTGCCATAAAAGACAATTCTATAATAAACTCACCAATAAATTATTGTCGATATGTTACAGTTTAAGATACATGGCAGACTCAAACGAAGTCAACAGTCACCCGGGAATAGTAAATGAAAATGCCCAAGTTAACGTAGCAGGTGCAGAGTTGCAAGCTATGATAAATAATGCGGTTAATATAGCTATGGGTAGACAGCACCATGGATCAAGTGGTACCCATACGAGGACCCATTCTGCATCACACACTAGAACACCCTCCAGGACCCACACTGCCCACAACAGTAATTCTCACCACTCCTCGAATCAAAGGAGTAATCCATCTCAAAGGGTTATACAGAACCAAGAACCTCGTAATAGGGGTTGCACCTATAAATACTTCGTGTCGTGCAAACCTAGAGACTTCAATGGAGAAAAAGGAGCTGTTGATTGCATGACGTGGATGGATGAAATGGATACTGTGGTGGATATTAGTGGGTGCCATAATAGGGACATTGTGAAGTTTGTCTCGCAGTCTTTCAAAGGAGACGCATTAGCTTGGTGGAGATCTTTGATCCAGGCTACAGGGAAAGTCCAGTTATACAACATGACCTGGGAAGAGTTCATGGCACTGATCAAGGAAAATTTCTGCCCTCAACACGAGGTTGAGAGGATTGAATCTGACTTCCTGGCGCTGGTCATGAAAAACCTGGACTGTCAGGCCTACCTTACCACTTTCAATACTTTATCAAGGTTGGTCCCTTATTTGGTGACTCCGGAGCCTAAGCGTATAGCTCGTTTTATCGGGGGTTTGGAACCAGAGATCAAAGCATGTGTAAAGGCCTCAAGACCAACCACTTTCCGGTCAGTAACGGACATATCGTTGTCTCTGACCTCAGATGCTGTCAGGCTGAGGTCACTAAGGAAAACTGATACCGAGAAAAGGAAGCGTGAGGATGACAACTCACGACGCTCAGATAAGAAACAGAAAGGAAACAATGACTCTAAGAAGGGGTCAGGATTTAAGAAAGATGGTCAGCAGACGGGTGAAAAACCCAGATGTAAAGTTTGCAGGAAGCACCATTTTGGAAAGTGCAGACTTGACTCAAAATCCCAATACCAGCCAAGGCCTTGTGGGATTTGCAAGTCTACTGAACATAAGACCCTGGAGTGCAAGAAAATAAAGGATGCAACGTGTTATAGTTGCAATGAAAAGGGGCATATCAAATCCAACTGCCCAAAATTTACAAGGAAAAATGAAGAGGGGAAGAAGACCAACGCGAGGGTCTTCAGAATGGATGCTAAGGAAGCCATTAAGGACGATAACGTGATAACAGGTACCTTTCTCGTAAATGATGTTTATGCGAGAGTGTTATTTGATTCAGGCGCTGATAAGTCGTTTGTAGATAATAAGTTTTGTGAATTGTTGAAACTACCTGTTAGAACTTTAAGTGTGAAGTATGAGGTGGAACTAGCAGATGGCACTTTAGAAACCGCTTCAACCTTATTAGATGGATGTTTCATATCCATTAAGAACCACTCTTTTCCTTTGTCCTTACTTCCCTTTAAGTTAGCCGGCTTTGACATAGTATTGGGTATGGACTGGTTATCTAATAACCAGGCCCAGATTATTTGCAATAAGAAGCAAGTGAGGATCAAGACTTTGTCTGGTGAATCACTTACTGTCCAGGGAGATACCCAGTATGGGCTACCGGAGAAAATGTCTCTACTCAAGGATTCTAAGTGTTTAAAGAAAGGTTGTGTCATCTACATGGCGCAGGTGATTGTGGATGAGCCGAAACCCAAGATAGGAGATATCCCAGTCATTTCTGAATACCCTGAAGTTTTTCCTGAAGAACTACCTGGTTTGCCACCAGATAGGCAAGTAGAATTCAGAATTGACATTATTCCTGGATCAGCACCAGTTGCAAGGGCGCCTTATAGGTTGGCACCAACAGAGATGAAGGAATTGAGAACGCAGCTAGATGATTTGCTAGACAAAGGTTTCATCAAACCTAGTTCGTCTCCTTGGGGAGCACCGGTTTTATTTGTTAAGAAGAAGGATGGGTCGATGCGTCTGTGCATCGACTACCGCGAGCTTAATAAGGTTACCATCAAGAATAGGTATCCTTTGCCCAGAATCGACGATCTGTTCGATCAACTTCAAGGGGCAAGTTTCTTCTCAAAGATCGACTTAAGGTCAGGCTACCATCAATTGAAGGTTAGAGATGAAGACGTGCACAAAACAGCATTTAGGACTCGTTATGGCCATTACGAGTTCCTAGTGATGCCTTTCGGGCTCACTAATGCACCGGCCGCATTCATGGATCTCATGAATCGCGTTTGCAAGCCGCACCTAGATAAATTCGTCATCGTCTTCATCGACGACATTCTCATCTACTCAAAGAACCAAGCTGACCACGAGAAACATCTTCACTGCATACTGGAACTACTTCATAAAGAGAAGCTCTATGCCAAGTTCTCAAAGTGTGAATTCTGGCTTCGAGCAGTCCAATTTCTTGGGCATGTTGTTAGTGAGCATGGTATCCAAGTAGATCCTGCTAAAGTTGAAGCTGTCATGAATTGGCATGAGCCAAAGACGCCTACAGAAATTCGTAGCTTCCTAGGTTTGGCAGGATACTATAGGCAATTCATAGAAAACTTCTCAAGGATTGCTGCACCCCTGACTTCGCTGACTCGTAAGAAGATTAAGTTTGACTGGGGTCCTAAGCAGCAGGAATCCTTCGATATTCTGAAACAAAAATTGAGCAATGCTCCAGTGCTGACATTACCTGATGGAGTAGAGGAGTTTGTAGTTTATTGTGATGCATCACACACCGGGATGGGATGTGTGCTTATGCAGAAAGGCAAAGTCATTGCCTATGCTTCACGTCAGTTAAAGGTGCACGAAAAGAATTACACCACCCACGACTTGGAGTTGGGTGCCGTTGTATTCGCACTAAAACTGTGGAGGCATTACTTATATGGAATCAAATGTGTGATCTACTCCGATCATAAAAGCCTTCAACATCTGTTCAACCAGAAGGACTTGAACATGAGGCAACGCCGTTGGATGGAAACTCTGAATGATTACGATTGTGAAATAAGATACCATCCCGGCAAGGCGAATGTAGTTGCCGATGCCTTGAGTCGGAAGGAGAAGGTGAAACCCATCCGAATCAATGCCAAGAGCATGGAATTAAAGAACAGCTTGATAGAAAGGTTGTTAGCTGCACAGAAGGAAGCTGTGTTGGAAGCTAACTATCCTAACGAAAAACTAGGAGTAACTGAGGAGCAGTTATCTCTTAGTAAGGATGGAATTCTCAGATTGAACGGAAGAATATGGGTTCCAATTTATGGAGGACTCCGAGATGTTATCCTCCAGGAAGCCCACAGCTCTAAATATTCTGTTCATCCTGGAGCTGATAAAATGTACCATGATCTTAGAGCAAATTATTGGTGGATAGGCTTGAAGAAGTCTGTAGCTACCTATGTAGCTAAATGCTTGACGTGTGCGCAAGTCAAAGCAGAACATCAAAAACCGTCAGGTTTACTACAACAACCTGAACTTCCTACTTGGAAGTGGGAAATGGTAACTATGGATTTTATCACCAAGTTACCCAAAACCAGGAAAGGAAATGACACCATCTGGGTGATAGTTGACCGACTGACTAAGTCAGCACATTTCCTACCCATTAAGGAGACCTACAGCTCCGATATGTTAGCCCAACTGTACGTTGATAAGATTGTGGCCCTACATGGAATACCTGTAGCTATTATCTCTGACCGGGATACTAGATACACGTCGCATTTTTGGAAAAGTTTCCAACAATCTTTGGGCACACGTTTGAACTTTAGTACGGCTTACCATCCACAGACAGACGGTCAGAGTGAGCGTACTATTCAAACGTTGGAAGACATGCTGCGAGCATGTGCGATCGACTTGGGAGGTAGCTGGGATAAGAATCTGCCATTGATCGAATTCTCCTACAACAATAGCTACCATACCAACATCAAGGCTGCGCCTTTTGAGGCATTGTACGGTAGAAAGTGTAGATCGCCTGTTTGTTGGGCGGAAGTTGGAGAAGTCCAGTTATCGGGACCAGAGATCGTATTCGAAACAACGGACAAGATTGTCCAGATTCATAACAATCTCCAAGCTGCCCGGAATAGGCAGAAGTTTTATGCGGATCCAAATCGGAAGGATTTTCACTTCGATGTAGGTGAAAAAGTCCTACTTAAAGTGTCACCCTGGAAAGGAGTGATGCGATTTGGTAAGAAAGGTAAGCTAAGCCCGAGATACATAGGACCTTTCGAGGTTATCGAACGTGTCGGGTCAGTTGCCTACAAGTTAAACTTACCCGAAGAGCTCAGTAGTATACACAATGTGTTCCACATCTGCAATCTGAAGAAGTGTTTCGCTGACTCCGTTGACGAATCAGTGATTATACCCTATACAGATGTGCAGATCGATGAGAGCTTGAAATTTGTGGAAAAACCTTTGTCGATCGAAGATCGACAGGTGAGGAAGCTTCGAAGGAAGCATATACCTTTTGTAAAGGTCAAATGGGATGCCCGAAGAGGTCCCGAATTCACGTGGGAGGTTGAATCCACGATGAAAGAAAAGTACCCTTACTTGTTTCAGTAAATCTCGGGTCGAGATTTCTTTTAAGGGGGTGAGGATGTAACACCTCGAAAATTTACGTCCTATAATGGGTTGACACGTGTCATATGTTTGAACGTGTGAAAGAATAGTCTTGAAGGACTAAAGTTGACGAACAGTGAAACTGTGTAAATATAAGGGTTCAAAGTGTCAACAATGAATAAATATACTTTACAATAATCCTACACGAGGTTTATAACCTTAAACGAAAAGATCATGGATCATACGAAGCGAATTGTGGAAGAAAGTGAGAGATTACAATCTACAGGGGTTAAATGTGCCAACATGTTTAAGTTATACCTCTGAGTGACCTTTTGACAAACCCAAAGCTTTGTAATGATTAATTATGCTCACTAGAATGTACCACAAAAATTTCATGAAGTTTCGTTATCGTATGAGCAAGTTGTGATAAAATTCGTGTGTAAGGGTTATAATCGTTAACATTGAAATTTAGGGTTTTTCGGGTGATCACAAAGTTACCCGAGAGCTTGACAAAGTGAGTATAAGTATTAAAGCCCCATATAGAAATTACAAAGTCTTAACATGCAAGATTCAGAGGGAAAGCGATGTTTCAAGGGACCAGGGACTAAATTGCAAAATTTATAAATCAGATTGTAGGCTTGCGCATCGTAGGAGTGTTGTTGCTGCGCATCGTATGATGCCTTGCGCATCGTAGGGCTTAAACCGCTACGATGCGTATGGGGTGCCCAGTTGCGAAAGTTTTGACAGTAGCCTGCAGATGCATGTATCCGACTCCAATTTCATTTCTACGAAACCTTGGGCTGCCCTAAAGTGGTTTATAGCTTGTAGGACACATGTTGGACATCTAACAACATCCCTAGACTCAATTGATAAGGATTCAAGTTATTATATAAAGTCACAAGTTGTTACATACATGCACAATTCATTCCTGATCATTTCTGAGACTTTCAAGCTGATACCAAACATTCTAATTCGTCCATTAATCTAGTGTAAGTATGTTTATCCCTTCTCGATTCAGTTTTACATCGTTTATAGCCTAGAAGTCAAACCGTCGTAACTACGGTTTGACTTGGCGATAATTCACAAACGATCCAGAGATTTGTCGAAACGAAAGCTGATACAAGTTGGTAATTATATGAGTATTAAACTCCTAAAAAGGCTCTCACTGATTCTGATCCTAACTATGGCGTTCGTCGAGTCAAACCTTATTCGAAAAAGTCAACAGAGTCGTTTGATGCAAATTTAACGATAAATAAGGCGTATAATCTGTTTTAACATTCATATAAACTGAAAATAAGTATAAAAACTTGTCTACGCTTGGCTGGTTCGACAACTTTCTGTTATGATCCGATTCGGAACCGAAAGACGCAAAAGTTTGACTTTTGCTTTGACTTCGATTCTGACCCGATTAAGATAGATTTAGACATGCCTTAAAGTTCCGTTAGGATCTAGTTACATGTGTGTATAAGCCTCTGCGTTTATACCACTCGAATCCCTAATCGTCCGATGTTCCGTTAAATGCCTAATTATGACCATATTGCCCTTATGATCGTAGAACGAGATTTTTGGAAATATGAAAGTATGATAATCTTTGTTACTGATTATTATACATGTACGTAAATTTTCACGTCAATCGGAAGTCTAGATTAGGAGATATGCTTAATGACGTAATTATAATGTTTTTAGTAATTAAACGGCGTCATTAGCGTAAAACCTACCTAAACTCAGTTTTTGACACCAAATATTTTACCCACTAATGAAATATAATATTTTGGGATTTTTGAAGATTTTTAATTATTTTTAAACTGATCATAAGCTAGGATTAGCGCCTTAATTCGGTTAATACCGAAAATGCCCTTTTCGGCCATAAAATGAGTTTTACATGTCCAAATGGCGCCAATCCAATTGCTACTGATTTTAAATAATAATTATAGTATTTTGAGCCTATTAAACTGACCTGGAAACTCAGAATCGTATTTTAAACCGTACGTCGCTTAAAACGGCTTTATACGCGTATTATACGCGTAGTTTGAGTTTAAAACCCTTTTGGTTCATAAGACTTAACACCAAATGTTATAACCTGTTAAAATAAAGTATTTTTCTGATTTATTCAGACCCGGATCACAGGTGTCTAATTAAACCCTTTTATAATCTTTAAAATGACCAAAATGCCCCTGCGGGGCTTATAAAGTGATTAAACTCGTTTTGGGCATCATGGGTGATATCCTACTGATATCACAACTTATTTAAGGCATGTTAACTTAGGGAACCTGTTTAGGACTCTTACGGATACCCGTTACGCTTCATGCGCGTTCGGTTCGGTTTATGTAACTAGTTTACATAAATTAGCCGAAACGGGTCAAACCTTATCGGTTTTGTCTAAAAATCCAGAATGTGTACCATATACCCATATAAAGCAAGTCTTCAAACTTGTCGGGTCTAAATCACATTCTATCCGGTCTTCGCTTAATCGTGCGTACGAACCGTATCTTTAAAACTAATCGGTCTAAGCGTAAGCTTAACTAAAGACCCGTTAGGATTCTAATAGGTTATTATAAACCTTCGTTCCAGAATAGGAGAACCAGTAAAAGATACCCGCACTTGCTGATTTTGAACTATACTTACTCAGGTAAATACTTTTAACTTATTTTTCCCTATACGGGCTTGGGGTACGGTATATAGAATACCGCTTGGTCCAGCATTGAATCTTTAATCGAATAGAGGTTAAATCATTGATATGCTCTGTTTTGAAATGTTTTGTTTGCTTAAAGCCTTTGGGGGGTTAATGACCATGTCCCGGATATCCCTGGCATCATCTTACGAGATGGCCACGACCTCAGCACACGGGTGTAGGCGTACACCCGTTTGTGTCTCATTTTTAATGTGGTGTGTTAATTGATCTTAAACCGGGTCTACGGATCGGGCGACTGAACGCATAAGAAACATGTAATTCGTTTACAAGGATTATATTTACATAATTATCCCAAGTTATAAAATATTATTTGTGCCTTGTGCCTTAAATGCATTTTATTAAACTCTTTTAAAATGAGTCGGTTGATTGTATTTACCAGTGTAAACTGACGTATTTTTCTTAAAAAGGTTAAGTGCAGGTACTACGCGAAATAGGCTGGCCTGTCTCCTAGCATCCACCTTAAGTCTCGCCAGCTTGGATGTCATAAACTGTTGAACAATGTTTCCTTTTTATTGTTGATCTACCTGTGGATTTATATTCGACTATTTGTGATACTTAATATTACAATATCGTTTGGTTGAATTAAATCTATACTTTGCTTCCGCTGTGCATTTAAATATTGTGTTGTTTGACTATTATGTTGCCAACCACGTCACGATACTCCCTCACCGGGCCCACCGGTGACACGTGGAAATTCGGGGTGTGACAAAAATCACCACCAGAAAAACCAACCACTACTGCGAAACTTAAAACCACTGTTGAACCTAAGAAGCCAGATTCTGATACACCTAAAACAAAACTCTCACCAGAAACACCACCTGTCAAAAAGTAGAATACAAAATCCTCATCACCACTGCCAACCTCCACTAAAACAATTGTTGATGCAACAAATGCTTCAACACATGTTAAGACAACAGCGGTTGAGACACCAGTTGTTAGTCAATCCACTGATTCTACCCAATTTAAATTCCCATCACAATCAACCCTTACACTCATAGCACGTTTTTCTTCCCAAACTCCTCCTTCTCCAAAATCAGTTTACACAAGAAAGAGAAAATTCATGGTGCATGAAGAAGAGAAGGAAGAAAAAGATATACCCGCACCAATTCCGTTATCAGCTACTCCATTCATTCAAACTTCACCCAAACCATTCGTCCCACCTCCATCAACAAAAGTCAACCCATTGGCAGTAAATTTCCCTCTGGAACTGCTTGCAGTTCAAGATGAAATGACTCAATTTTACACAGAGGATGATCCATCCAAAAGAACCTTCCCATCTCTTCATGGATTCGAAACTCCAAAGAATATTTATGAATATCTGAAGCTAAAGGGCAAGCAAGCAGAAGATAAGGCAAAAGAAGAGTGTAAAGGGCTAGGAGACATTAAGTTATCAGGTTGCATGCAACATTGGCTTGGTCAAGTCAAGAAGTTGGAAGATTTTGCTAGAGACCTGAGTAAGAATATGTCAAATCTGTCACCAAATGCTGAGCTACAAAAGACATTAAGGCATGATTTCTTGAACATTATCATGGATACCAAGCCCTACGAAGCCTATAGGTTTTATTTCAACGACTGGCCCCTTGAAGCTCTTAATGAGGAAGTTAATAGAATTGAAAAGATGAAGAAAGATCCTCAAATGCAAAAATATGCTCCCAACTGGAAACAATACAAAAAGGTTGAAGTGGATGAAGTGTTGAAGTATAAGAGAATGAGGGCAGAACTTGTAGCAGCTAAGTTTGGGACTGCTAGACAAATTGGAAAATGGTCTAGGCAGTATATTGATCGAGCTTACCATAAGCTAGAAGAGCGAAGAAAGACAGATCAATCTGTCACACCCTGACTTTTGCGGAAGCATGTTACGTGTGACTTGCTTAATATCATTGCATTCAACCATAACAAACATCTATATGATAGAAACCTCGATGTCCATCCATTAAAGAGAGTTTTCAAAATACTATAACCAACATTGTTTAACATCAAACCAAGACTTCATGTTTAAAATACACAACAACCAAAGTTTAAGTTCCGTAATGGACTTAACAAAAGACACTATTAAAACTAGGCTTTGAACCATGTATCCTATCAAAGATAAAATGCATAATTCAAACCTTCAACACTGGATGAAATCTTTTATTGAAGACACAACTTGGAAATCCTTGGACGCCTGCCAGATCCATAATCAATTCCCTGAAATACATGTAGTTTGAAAACATCAACAAAAGTTGAGCAAGTTCATGTGTTTTGTATGTGTGCACGAATAACCTTGTAAACATTTGTAAGTATGTATTTGTAAACCGGTATGAAAGCGAACATGAACAGATCAATTAATGATTTGCAAGGTCATTAATGTGTGTGTAATGGTGTAGGAAGCCTCAATCCTTTGCGTATTTCGTACCGGGCCTCCCGGCTGGAACGACATAGTCACCACATGCGGTCAACTCGCGGACCCATGGGTGGGGCTCGCAACACCCAAATAGATCTATCACTCATCCCCCTCGGTCCTTATAAAAGGATTAATGGTCTCAAGTTAACGCCTACCCATTCACATGATCTAACAGTTCATTCCTTAGCTAACCATACCATTTATAATCGTAATCATTTGTAACATGTATATCACCCCCGAAGTTATAAAAACTGAAAACAGTTAAAAGAAAAAGGGGGACATGAACTCACTGTCTTGCGTCTCGTAACTTGGTATAACTCAAAGCATCTTCTCGGTCGCACGACTACCTACACACGTGCTACGGTTTATTAGACGGATGGGTCGTGCCTTGACTTTTAGTCTTATTTGTTATGACTTAGTATCTTTGAGTTACATTTCTTGGTGTCATCAATAATTATTCGAATATTTGTTAAAAGAATATATTTTAACTTATTTGTATTATAATCCTTCAAGAACATATTTCCCCCAAGGATGGGTATAATTATACATGTATTCTTAAAACTGTGTATTTTTGCCAAGTATTTGTGGCGTATTCCAGTGTGTATTTATACGTCCGAGAATACATATTTTATTGTATTTATTAAGTATTCTTATACTTAATTCTTGTATTTATACCTTCCGGAATATTATTTTTTAATTAAATAAAAATTCACCAATATATATTCTTAAAATATATAAATATTTTAAGAAAACTTGTATAGAAAATTATTTATAATTCTTCCTTGGCAAAAATATTTATATTTTTATATAAATCTCAAAAATAATAAATTTTCAAGGTTAACTTAGAAAATATTTATAAATCCATTTTTCACCCCAAAAATAATATATTCTAAATTTGTTTAAGAAAATATATATTTTCTTCAAAAATAATAAATTCTCTAGTAATTCAAGAAAACATATATATTTTCTTTACTCAAAAATAGTACATTTTCTTTTTGTAAAAAATATGATATATTTTTGGTAACACTTGTAGAAATCATATTTTCGTTCTCTTGGTTTCCAAAATACCGTTTATCTAAATATACTTATGAATTTAATTCCGGGATATTTTGTAGTTTATATTCCTTGTTCGGTTTGTCCAATTTTTGGGTATAAATTATATATTTATTTTCTTGGGATTTTGGTAATATTTTGTATTATAATTCTTGGTATTTTGGTGAGTTATATTATTTCAAGTCCTAAAATAATATAACTAATACACATAATATACAAGTAATCACACAAATTGTGTATCTAAATATATATTTTTCTAAATACATATTTAGTCACTTTTATTTATCAAAAACCAACCTCCAATATTTGAAATTTTGTAACAAAAATTATGGCAAATTTTTACATGAAAAATCATGGTTAAAATACACTTGTAAACACTTGTTTAAAAATATTTTTCTATGTGTTTAATTTCTAGAAAAATTTTGCCATAGTTCCCCCTTAAAATGGAGGTTTCCATGCTTTCAAAGCATATCATTTTCTTTTAAAAATCATCACAATTCATCAACAAATCAAACAACACTTACCATAAGCCAAAATCATGCCATTTACACTATTTTATGAACTTGAAAACTAATAAAAATTTGTAGTAACTTAGTATGGTGTTAAGTAAGCTTAGTTACCCTTTAAAGTGTGGTTATTTATTTATAAATCACATTCTTAAAGATTTTAGACTTTCACAACTTGTAAGTTGATTTTCTAAAAATATTTCTTCTTGAATTTTTCTTGTTAACAACATGTTTCTACACTTGATTTAACACTAAAAATGTGATTAGTTTCTTTAAAACTCATGTTTATGTAAATCTTGTAAGTAAACTTAGTTTCTTGAGAAAACTAGTTTTGAAATCATCCATGTAATAGACGAATAACATGTATTCATAATCATCTTCCACAAAATCATCTTTGTTTTCAAGCTCATGATGAACATAAAGGATGATCATCTTGACTTTTCACAAGATCATCCTCTCATCTTGCTAGATCATGTGTTTAATCACAATCTAGCAAGTTTCATATGATGTTTAACATTGATGTGCGTAGTGCGTGGTAGATTTTTAATGTATATTTTAAGCCCTTTTACACTTTTTAGCCAAGTTTTAAATTTATAAAACACGATATTTACTAACACTAAACACACATATGGGCAAGTGCACCCATCGTGAGCGTAGTATAGTGTTGGTAAGATACCGAGGTCGTCCAAGGACACAAGAGATTTTAGTACCGGTTTATCCTCAACGTCTAATCAAATAAAAAAAAAGGTTTTTAAACTAGAAAAATAAAACTAACTAAAATGCTGAAAAATAAAATAAAAATAAAACAGATAGACAAGATGAATCACTTGGATGCGACTCGTGTGTAGTGTAACCTTTGATTATTTCCGCACTTTTGCACTTTTTAAGAGATTATCTTAGTTATTGTAGTAGGCCCCTCTTTTGAAGGTGATGTTACCCTAAACCCAGTAGTTTGAGTCAGCAAGGATACAATCCTAAAGGGTCGGATTATTGAAAGATATTTAATTAAGTTATTAATGCATAATGTGGTAGGCCTCTCTTTTGAAGGTGACGTTACCCTCGGCTAAGTAGTCTGAGTCAGCAGGGATACAGTCCTAAGTAGTCGGGTTAAAGTATTAATGGTAGCTTACATATGAGGGGATCAAAGAGTTTGGACCCCTGCCATCCAATACCAGTGGGTATTGAAGGAGGTCCTACTAAATTTGACCCAGGTCCTTGCAGGATCTATACACTGAACAAGGCAAGACTCTTACCAAACCGTTCCCTTAACCCCCGACCAGGTAGCCAACATATCTCCATATAGACAGTAAAATAATGCCAAGACACCACGGACAAACGATAAGGAAGAATCACCTTCAACATAAGAAACTAGTTATTAAAGTCATTAATACATAACCAAATAAAAAGTGCGAAAAGATTAAAAATAAAAAGTATTACACTAAACACTTGTCTTCACCAAGTGATGTAAGAGAATTAGGCAAACATGGCCTTTGATTGTCAAGAACTCTAACGATCAATCTTGGATCCCGAGACGACTCACACACTCTATGATGGATGATGGATGGTGGATGATGGTGGTGGATGATGGTGTTGTGGTGGTGGTGGTGGAGTGTGGGTGAAGTGTGAGAGAGGTGGTGTGCCAAGGGATGGTTTACAAATGAGCCAAGTACCCCTATTTATAGCCTGAATAGCAGCTCGGGCACGGCCCCGTGTCCATTGGGCAAACATAGTTTACAAGAGAATCTTCAACCGTTGATGACCTTCTTCCTTGTCGGTTGTTCCTGGAGTGCGATGAAGATGTTCCGCTAGTTCTGCTCGCCATTCTGAGAAAACATACCAAAAAGAGCACAATTTTATGGAAACAGTACCTCGGACACGACCCCGTGCTCAATGAGCACGACCCCATGTTCAGATATCTGCAGATTTTTGGAACAAGGAATCTTGGTGTTTTAATTTGTTTTGGTGATTTTTAAAATGTTTTTAAGTAGAAACAACTTAAAACATTGTTTTAGAACTTATTTTTAACAAGATTCCTTGAATAAAAATCTAACAAACATTTCAATAAGGCTTGGAATCATGGAGATTTCAAGCTCTAATGGAGGTGTCAAGAAAAATTGAAGAAGAAGGTAATGGACAAAAGTGGAAAAGACAAGATGGTTGTTGGGAACCTTCTTTAGAATATACCTAGGATGGTATATGTGAAGATCCACTAGATCTTTGTCTTTGGAGTGGTCCATATGTGCAGGAATCTTGCTGCATTTATAGAAAACGACAGCATGCTGCACACGGCCCCGTGTCGGCTGGACACGGCCCCGTGTGCAGATGAAGTCCTGACACATTTTGTCCGTATTCGGACACGAAATCAGACGAGAATCTTTGGGTGGACACGGGGGCGTGCTGACCTGGACACGGCCTCGTGTCTAGTGGCTGTTTATGGAGTTTCTTCTATTTCTAAGGAGTTCATCCGGATCGGGCGGTTCCTTACTAGATGGAACAACCCCAAAGTGCCTGAGATACCTTAATTGCTCTAGACTAAGACGAGAACGCAAGAGGTTGTCGGTGAGGGTGATTCCTATGCTAAATGTAGGTGGACAAGTCCAACCCTTTCCCGGGCTCTCGTTAAAGAAGGTGTATGCCGAATCGCTCAGGTCTATGTATGCACCGAACGAAGTCGATGGAGAGTCCTTCAAGGCACAATCGACACAGGGACGACTATCGCTCAAGTCCTCGCTAGAGTTAGAGGTGATTTCGGGAACAACGAAGTTGTTTTTATTCGAATGCGATCCCAATAATTCTTCTTGTGTGACAACTCGTATTTTAGAACCTTCTTTGTACTTCGATGTTACTTGTTTGAACAATATGTGATTACGTTATATGAGGTATTAATTGAATGTGATGTTTGATATGTGTTTATTGTGTAACGAATGAATGTATATAATACGATAATGTTATACGAGCCCAAACGCACAACACAACCTGATCGCACAAGCCCATTCGGGCCACATTCTTGTACTCTTTGTATCCGAATGGGCAGCCCATTGTGATGGGTTCGGCCCACCTCTCACACGCATAACCTCATGAAGAGGTTAACACTTCTCATTTGTTGCAAAATCTCATAACACACACAAAACCCTACTCTCTTTCTCTCCTCTTGAACCCGACGGCAACAACATCCCCATCGATCGAAGATCTTTTCTGTTCGGATCAACCTTTGTTCATCCTCTAATCCGGTTAGTGTTTTAGTGTTTTGTTGTTACTTGATTTTATGTTGATCGATGATTGTGTATTGCTATATGTTGATCGAATCCGGTTAGGGTTCCTGTTTGTAGAATCATTAATATTAGGTTGCATGATGTTGTGACATATGTATGTTTTACATGATGATTTGGGGATGATATAAGATTGATGGTGATGAAACTGTTAATGTTGATGTTCATGTATCCGGCTCTCATGTAGATGGTAACTAGAACCGAATATGAATTAGTTGGCTGTGATGTGTTTGAACTCGTATAGTATGATTCTAGTGTTAGATCCGATTGAATGTTATGATAGGCTGTTTGTATGATTTGGATGTTTAATTAGGGTTCATATGAATTACACGATGATTGCTTGATTTGATCGATGATAGCATGATTTGGAAACTGTTAATGTTGATTGATTGAATAATTGTAAAACAAGAAACTGTCCAAATTAATGTAACTAATATGCATGATATTCGGAAGTGATAACTGATCGCACAAGACTCCTTGGTCGCACAAGATCTGATCTGATCGCACAAGACAGTCGCACAAGATAGGGTACAATGGTTAATGCTCTACGTTCAACTTAGGATAGCATGATCGCACAAGACCTTGTGGATCGCACAAGGTTGTGCCGATCGCACAAGGCTTGGGCCATACACAAACTGTTACACGGTTGGGCCTCAAAGCCCAAAACACAATCGCACAAGTCCATCCGGACCACACAAGACCGATGTATGTTATTATTTGGGCTGTGTATTTTGTTGGGCTTATTTGTAATCTGGGCCGAGTATGTTTTGGATCGCACAACCTGTTATGAGTCGCACAAGATGTGCTGGACGCACAACAAGTTGGGCCGGGTACCTTTGGGCTTCATTTAGTGAGTCGCACAAGTTGGGTATTATGTGGACTTGACTGTTTAAGTGATTTACGTGTTGCCATGATTAATACATGTTCGTAACCTGTTAGTTTATGTGTAAACTTACGTGCAATACTTGGACCTAGACCTGACTTGAATGGTAACCATGTTAGGACGTGGTTGACCTCTAGCAGCTCGATTGACCTTTCGTTTATCTGCCGAGCTAACCTAAGGTGAGTTCACACTTTCTACAAAGCATGGGATTCCCAGGGGTTGGGAATGGGTTAAGGAATATGGATTCCTCGTCCTTCTTGGGTAGGACAGTACGGGTTCAGGAATATAATTCCTCGTCCTCTTGGACAGTTTACATTTCACTAGACCAAAACTCTATCACGAAGTCCCTCCTTTTTGTATCGACTTAATCGCCGGGCCAATGGCGAGCGGGTCATTAGTTAGATAACACTATTTAGGTTTGACAAGCCTCACACCATGCCGCAGAGGACGGGCGTGAACTAATGGATCTGGGCACATCAATGATGATAGACATTGACAGTTCAGGGTACATAAACATGACTACAGTCAGCAGTCGATAAAGTAACGAGTCTAGTACTATATACATGGGGTAGCCCCCATGGCCGAAGAGCCAGATAATTAAACATGGGGTAGCCCCCACGGCTGGATTTCCAGAGTAAACAGGAATAAACAAAACACGTTTTCAACTATGGGGTAACCCCCACGGCAGGGATGCCAGTTAAAGGAAACCGTTTTTGGAACAACTTAAAACGAACACCCAACTGTGAACTCGCTCAACTTTGTTGTTGACTCGTTACTACATGCTTTGCAGGTCAATAGGTACTTAGCTGGAGCTTGCATGGGGAAGAGTCGTTGTGGGACATGGACAGTTGTGTGCCATGTTAAACATTGAAACATTTGAACTTATATTTTTTGTTTTGGATTTAATTGTTATGCTTCCGCTTGCAACTTAAACTATGTTTTGTTTGGACACCAATTGTATTGGTTGGATTTTTATAATTACTTACATGCATGTTCAATATGATTGGTGGCTGGATCCTGGTCAGTCACGCCTCCAAGCGGTGATACTCCGCAGGTGGATTTTGGGGGTGTGACAGATTGGTATCAGAGCCATTGGTTATAGTGAACTTGGTTTTAATAAGGGAAAACGTTTTTGTTAAAACCAGACTATAACCTGAACAGTGCTCGACGATCCACAACGACGCTTCGCTCCACGTGCAAGACTCGACATTCTAGGTGATATGGTTTATGCTTATATTGCCTACTTGCTAGATTACATAGAACTTTGCTTATGGTATGCTTAGATGAACGTAGCAACTATAGTTTGAAAACACATGTGTGCTTACTCTCTTCTGTCATCACACTTTCACGAACCCCTCTCACTCATGTTTTCCTTTGATATGAAGATCATGAGTGGACGCGTTAACATAACTCAAGCCCAGTTGACGGCTCTGATTAACCAACAAGTTGCTGCGGCACTTGCAGCCGCATAAGCAGGAGGTCAACCTGCACAACCTCCTGTGTGTACTTTCAAGACCTTTATGGACTGTCGACCTAGTACCTTTAGTGGTACCGAAGGAGCTGTAGGTCTCCTCCACTGGTTTGAAAAGCTCGAATCTGTTTTCGAGATGTGTGAGTGCCCTGAGGCTCGCGGGGTGAAGTATGCTACCGGTACTCTCGAGGGTATAGCGCTCACGTGGTGGAACGCTCAAGTCCAAATGCTGGGGTTGGTTGCTGCTAATGCCACCCCATGGAACAATTTTAAGGAAATGATTAAGGAAGAGTACTGCAATTGTGATGACATTCACAAACTGGAGGTAGAGTTCTTCAACCTAAAGATGACGGGGTCAGAAATTGAAGCTTATACAAAAAGATCGAACGAGCTGGCAATTTTGTGTCCTACTATGGTAGATCCTCCCATCAAACGCATCGAACTATACCTTAAGGGTTTAGTGCCAGAGATTCAAAGTCATGTGACTTCAGCTAACCTCGCCACCATCCAGCAAGTTGTTCAATTGGCTCATCGTCTCACTGATCAGGCGGTGGAGCAGAACAGGTTACCAAAACGCATTAGTGCTACAGCTACTTCTGATACTCCCAACGACAACAAGCGTAAATGGGATGGAACTTCAAGCAAAGGTTCAACTTCTGTTCAATCTCAGTCTCAGCCGAGAAGGACTGACGACTACAAGAGCCCTAGTCAGCAATCGTCTGGTAGTCAAAGTCAAGGAGGGTACAGGGGAATTCACCCCAAATGCAATCGCTGTAACCTACACCACAGCGGGCCATGCACCAGGAGTAACTGTCACCGGTGCAACAAGCCTGGCCACGCCGCAAAGGATTGCAGAAGTTTATACCCCGCAAACCAGAATCGTCAGCAACAACAAGCCCCACAAAATCAACGCCAGCAGCAGCAAGGCATCAACAAAGGGTGCTTTCAGTGTGGAGCTGAAGGCCACTTCAAGAGAAATTGTCCCCAACTGAACTGGAACCAGAACAACAACAACAATAACAACAACTAGGGGAATGGAAACAATGGGGGTAACAACGACAATGGTGCCAGGGGACGTGTGTTCGTTATTGGCCAGGGTGAAGCGAGGAATGATCCCAATGTTGTGACGGGTAAGTTCCTACTGGACGACTTTTATGTTACTGTCTTATTTGATTCGGGTGCTGATACTAGCTACGTGTCCTTAAAAGTTAGCCAAATGCTTAAGCGTATCCCAACACTTTTGAACACCAAGCACACTGTAGAGCTAGCTAATGGTAAGAGTTTAGAGGTCACACACGTAGTCAAGGGTTGTAACCTTGTTCTTGCTGGTCACACTTTCTCTATCGACCTCCTTCCTATCGTTCTGGGTAGTTTCGACGTTGTCATTGGGATGGACTGGTTATCCCAACACCAAGCAGAGATTCTTTGCAACGAGAAGATTGTCCGTATTCCTCGCCCAGGTAATGAGCCTCTATTGATTCGTGGTGACAAGAGTGGTGCTGTTGTGAACATCATCTCTTTCCTTAAGGCCCAACAGTGTTTGCGTAAGGGCCACACTGCTATTTTGGCTCTCGTTACTGACACCTCGAAGAAAGAGAAGAAGATAGAAGATTTTCTGATCGTACGTGACTTTCCTGAGGTATTCCCTGAGGAATTACCTGGTCTTCCGCCACATCGTCAAGTCGAGTTTCAGATTGAACTAACTCCTGGCGCCGCACCAATAGCTCATGCACCGTATCGCTTAGCTCCATCAGAGTTGGAAGAACTCTCCGCGCAACTACAAGAACTCTTGGATAAGGGTTTTATTCGTCCTAGCTCTTCGCCCTGGGGAGCTCCAGTCTTGTTTGTGAAGAAGAAGGACGGTACCTTCCGTATGTGTATCGACTACCGCGAACTCAACAAGGTGACCGTGAAGAATCGTTATCCTCTTCCATGCATTGATGACCTATTCGACCAGCTGCAAGGGTCGAGCTACTACTCAAAGATTGACTTGAGATCGGGATATCACCAGCTGAGAGTCCGAGAAGAGGACATCTCCAAAACAGCCTTTAGAACTCAGTATGGACACTACGAGTTTTTGGTCATTCCTTTCGGGCTGACAAACGCACCTGCGGTTTTCATGGACCTTATGAATAGAGTGTGCAAGCCTTACCTAGATAAGTTCGTTATAGTTTTCATAGACGACATCCTGATCTATTCCAAGAGTCAGGAACAACACGAGCAACATCTACGACTTATTTTGGAACTCCTTCGAACAGAACAACTTTATGCAAAGTTCTCGAAATGCGACTTCTGGCTTCGTGAAGTCCATTTCCTAGGCCATGTGGTAAACAAGGATGGGATTCACGTTGATCCATCCAAGGTAGACTCGATTAAGAACTGGCCTGCACCTAGAACACCAACAGAAATTCGCCAATTCTTGGGTTTGGCGGGCTATTACAGAAGGTTTATCAAAGACTTCTCCAAGATTGCTCAACCTCTCACCTCACTAACGCAGAAGGGCGTTACTTATCGATGGGGTAATGCACAAGAATCGGCATTTCAGCACCTAAAGGATAGACTTTGCAGCGCACCTATTCTTTCATTGCCAGAGGGCACAGACGACTTTGTGGTTTACTGCGACGCATCAATTCAGGGTCTTGGTTGTGTATTGATGCAACGGGATAAAGTTATTGCGTACGCCTCACGCCAACTAAAAGTTCATGAAAGGAACTACACTACGCATGATTTAGAGCTGGGAGCTGTTGTTTTTGCACTTAAGATATGGAGACATTACCTGTACGGTACCAAGTGTGCCATTTACACCGATCACAGGAGTCTCGAGCATATCTTCAAACAGAAGGAGTTAAACATGCGACAACGTCGATGGGTCGAGCTACTGAATGATTACGAATGCTCGATCAGATACCATCCGGGCAAAGCCAATGTTGTGGCCGATGCCCTCAGCCGAAAGGATACCACACCTAAACGCGTACGAGCTTTACAACTCACTATCCAATCTGGTCTTCCTACACAGATACGAGATGCTCAAGTAGAAGCATTGAAACCAGAAAACGTCAGGGCTGAAGCCCTACGCGGCTCAAGGCAACGGTTAGAACAAAAGGAAGACGGTGCATACTATGTAACAGGACGCATCTGGGTCCCACTCTATGGCAACCTACGAGAGCTTGTGATGGATGAAGCACACAAGTCTCGCTACTCAGTACATCCTGGTCCGGATAAGATGTACCACGATCTCAAAACTACATACTGGTGGCCTAGCATGAAAGCTCACATAGCAACCTACGTTAGTAAATGTTTGACTTGTGCGAGAGTCAAAGTCGAGTACCAGAAACCTTCAGGCCTACTCCAACAACCAGAGATACCACAATGGAAATGGGAGCAGATTTCCATGGATTTCGTTACTGGCCTACCTAGATCTCAGCGTGGAAACGATACCATTTGGGTGATCATGGATCGACTCACAAAGTCTGCACACTTCTTGGCTATCAAAGAAACGGATAAGTTCTCCACTCTAGCAGACGTATATCTTAAGGAAGTTGTCTCGAGGCACGGGGTGCCCACCTCTATTATCTCTGATCGTGATGCACGTTTTACTTCTGAACTATGGCAAGCAATGCACAAGTCCTTTGGCTCACGTTTAGATATGAGCACAGCTTATCACCCGCAAATGGATGGGCAGTCTGAACGCACCATCCAGACCCTTGAAGACATGCTTCGTGCATGTGTTATCGATTTTGGAAACGGCTAGGAAAAGCATCTTCCATTAGTGGAGTTCTCGTATAATAACAGTTACCACACCAGCATTCGGGCCGCTCCATTTGAGGCATTGTACGGACGTAAATGCCGATCACCTCTTTGTTGGGCAGAGGTGGGGGATAGTCAGATCACTGGCCCAGAACTCGTGGTAGACACAACAGAAAGGATTGCTTAAATACGACAACGAATGGCGGCCGCTCGTGACAGTCAGAAAAGCTACGCCGATAAGGGCAGGAAACCACTCGAGTTCCAGGTTGGGGATCGAGTGCTACTCAAAGTCTTACCCTGGAAGGGTGTGGTTCGTTTTGGTAAACGAGGCAAGCTTAACCCATGATACGTTGGACCTTTCGAAATCATAGAGAAAATAGGCAAGGTGGCCTACAAACTGAACTTACCGACAGAACTCAGTGGAGTTCACAACGTTTTCCACGTGTCGAATCTGAATAAGTGTCTGTCAGATGAGACCCTCATAGTTCCTTTGAAGGAGCTCACTATTGACGATCAGTTACGATTCGTCGAGGAACCAGTTGAAATCACGGACCGGGATGTTAAGGTCCTCAAGCGCACTAGAATACCTCTCATTTGAGTTCGTTGGAACTCCCGTCGTGGCCCAGAGTTTACCTGGGAACGCGAAGACCAAATGAAACAAAAGTATCCCCAACTATTCGCAAACAGTACAACCACTACTGAGGCTGAAGCTACTACGGAATTTCGGGACGAAATTCCAGATTAACGGGGGGAGGATGTGACACCCCAGGAAAACCAGGAAAACCATGCAACTTAACTAGCTTTCTCAGTGAATACGTGCTAAATTTCGGGATGAAATTTCTTTCAACTTGGGGATAATGTGACAACTCGTATTTTAGAACCTTCTTTGTACTTCGATGTTACTTGTTTGAACAATATGTGATTACGTTATATGAGGTATTAATTGAATGTTATGTTTGATATGTGTTTATTGTGTAACGAATGAATGTATATAATACGATAATGTTATACGAGCCCAAACGCACAACACAACCCGATCGCACAAGCCCATTCGGGCCACATTCTTGTACTCTTTGTATCCGAATGGGCAGCCCATTGTGATGGGTTCGGCCCACCTCTCACACGCATAACCTCATGAAGAGGTTAACACTTCTCATTTGTTGCAAAATCTCATAACACACACAAAACCCTACTCTCTTTCTCTCCTCTTGAACCCGACGGCAACAACATCCCCATCGATCGAAGATCTTTTCTGTTCGGATCAACCTTTGTTCATCCTCTAATCCGGTTAGTGTTTTAGTGTTTTGTTGTTACTTGATTTTATGTTGATCGATGATTGTGTATTGCTATATGTTGATCGAATCCGGTTAGGGTTCCTGTTTGTAGAATCATTAATATTAGGTTGCATGATGTTGTGACATATGTATGTTTTACATGATGATTTGGGGATGATATAAGATTGATGGTGATGAAACTGTTAATGTTGATGTTCATGTATCCGGCTCTCATGTAGATGGTAACAAGAACCGAATATGAATTAGTTGGCTGTGATGTGTTTGAACTCGTATAGTATGATTCTAGTGTTAGATCCGATTGAATGTTATGATAGGCTGTTTGTATGATTTGGATGTTTAATTAGGGTTCATATGAATTACACGATGATTGCTTGATTTGATCGATGATAGCATGATTTGGAAACTGTTAATGTTGATTGATTGAATAATTGTAAAACAAGAAACTGTCCAAATTAATGTAACTAATATGCATGATATTCGGAAGTGATAACTGATCGCACAAGACTCCTTGGTCGCACAAGATCTTATCTGATCGCACAAGACAGTCGCACAAGATAGGGTACAATGGTTAATGCTCTACGTTCAACTTAGGATAGCATGATCGCACAAGACCTTGTGGATCGCACAAGGTTGTGCCGATCGCACAAGGCTTGGGCCATACACAAACTGTTACACGGTTGGGCCTCAAAGCCCAAAACACAATCGCACAAGTCCATCCGGACCGCACAAGACCGATGTATGTTATTATTTGGGCTGTGTATTTTGTTGGGCTTATTTGTAATCTGGGCCGAGTATGTTTTGGATCGCACAACCTGTTATGAGTCGCACAAGATGTGCTGGACGCACAACAGGTTGGGCCGGGTACCTTTGGGCTTCATTTAGTGAGTCGCACAAGTTGGGTATTATGTGGACTTAACTGTTTAAGTGATTTACGTGTTACCATGATTAATACATGTTCGTAACCTGTTAGTTTATGTGTAAACTTACGTTCAATACTTGGACCTAGACCTGACTTGAATGGTAACCATGTTAGGACGTGGTTGACCTCTAGCAGCTCGATTGACCTTTCGTTTATATGCCGAGCTAACCTAAGGTGAGTTCACACTTTCTACAAAGCATGGGATTCCCAGGGGTTGGGAATGGGTTAAGGAATATGGATTCCTCGTCCTTCTTGGGTAGGACAGTACGGGTTCCGGAATATAATTCCTCGTCCTCTTGGACAGTTTACATTTCACTAGACCAAAACTCTATCACGATGTCCCTCCTTTTTGTATCGACTTAATCATCGGGCCAATGGCGAGCGGGTCATTAGTTAGATAGCGCTATTTAGGTTTGACAAGCCTCACACCGTTCCGCAAAGGACGGGCATGAACTAATGGATCTGGGCACGTCAATGATGATAGACATTGACAGTTCAGGGCACATAAACATGACTACAGTCAGCAGTCGATAAAGTAACGAGTCTAGTACTATATACATGGGGTAGCCCCCATGGCCGAAGAGCCAGATAATTAAACATGGGGTATCCCCCACGGCTGGATTGCCAGAGTAAACAGGAATAATCAAAACACGTTTTCAACTATGGGGTAACCCCCACGGCAGGGATGCCAGTTAAAGGAAACCGTTTTTGGAACAACTTAAAACGAACACCCAACTGTGAACTCGCTCAACTTTGTTGTTGACTCGTTACTACATGCTTTGCAGGTCAATAGGTACTTAGCTGGAGCTTGCACGGGGAAGAGTCGTTGTGGGACATGGACAGTTGTGTGCCATGTTAAACATTGAAACATTTGAACTTATATTTTTTGTTTTGGATTTAATTGTTATGCTTCCGCTTGCAACTTAAACTATGTTTTGTTTGGACACCAATTGTATTGGTTGGATTTTTATAATTACTTACATGCTTGTTCAATATGATTGGTGGCTGGATCCTGGTCAGTCACGCCTCCAAGCGGTGATACTCCGCAGGTGGATTTTGGGGGTGTGACATCTTGGGCTTCGTCTTGAGGTGAATTAATGAAATCCAATTCAAGTTCTTTCACCCAATTAAGAATTAGATCTTCCATTTGAAATAGTTCATCAAGAAGCATTTCTCCTAGAAGGTCCGGTTGAGAGCATTCGAGGGAGAGATAGGGATTATTTTTACTTTCGCCCCTCTTAAGGCTACATGAAAACAATGGGTCTAAATAATGGGGCTTATAATATAGAAAATAACATTCTAAATCTTTATGAGGGCCACCACATATTTGACACCACGTACCATAAGAGTGCCGAAAGTAAAAAATATCAGTATCACTCATGTTTGTGTCAGAAATTACCAACCGTCGGGATCTTACGGTTCTCTTTTCAGTAACTGAAACTTGGGCACGGGGGCGTGTTGAGTGGGCACGGCCCCGTGTTCAGCTTACTGTCTGACTTAAAACAGGATTGCCAGTACCAAAGATTGGGCACGGGGGCGTGTTCAGCGGGCACGCCCCGTGCTGAGTTCTGCAGAAGCTGAAAAATTAAGAAAACCCTAAAAAAACAGAAAAATAAGAAAAAACGATTAGGCCGTTGCTTCCTAACTTTCTTAAAATCCTTGTGTCCCCGACAACGGCGCCAAAAACTTGATGTGCGTAGTGCGTGGTAGATTTTTAATGTATATTTTAAGCCCTTTTACACTTTTTAGCCAAGTTTTAAATTTATAAAACACGATATTTACTAACACTAAACACACATATGGGCAAGTGCACCCATCGTGAGCGTAGTATAGTGTTGGTAAGATACCGAGGTCGTCCAAGGACACAAGAGCTTTTAGTACTGGTTTATCCTCAACGTCTAATCAAATAAAAAAAAGGTTTTTAAACTAGAAAAATAAAACTAACTAAAATGCTGAAAAATAAAATAAAAATAAAACAGATAAACAAGATGAATCACTTGGATGCGACTCGTGTGTAGTGTAACCTTTGATTATTTCCGCACTTTTGCACTTTTTAAGAGATTATCTTAGTTATTGTAGTAGGCCCCTCTTTTGAAGGTGACGTTACCCTCAACCCAGTAGTTTGAGTCAGCAAGGATACAATCCTAAAGGGTCGGATTATTGAAAGATAATTAATTAAGTTATTGATGCATAATGTGGTAGGCCCCTCTTTTGAAGGTGACGTTACCCTCGGCTAAGTAGTCTGAGTCAGCAGGGATACAGTCCAAAGTAGCCGGGTTAAAGTATTAATAGTAGCTTACATATGAGGGGATCAAAGAGTTTGGACCCCCGCCATCCAATACCAGTGGGTATTGAAGGAGGTCCTACTAAATTTGACCCAGGTCCTTGCAGGATCTATACACTGAACAAGGCAAGACTCTTACCAAACTGTTCCCTTAACCCCCGACCAGGTAGCCAACATATCTCCATATAGACCGTGGAGATATGAATGGTGAAAATCTTTTATTTTATATAGACAGTAAAATAATGCCAAGACACCACGGACAAACGATAAGGAAGAATCACCTTCAACATAAGAAACTAGTTATTAAAGTCATTAATACATAACCAAATAAAAAGTGCGAAAAGATTAAAAATAAAAAGTATTACACTAAACACTTGTCTTCACCAAGTGATGTAAGAGAATTAGGCAAACATGGCCTTTGATTGTCAAGAACTCTTACGATCAATCTTGGATCCCGAGACGACTCACACACTCTATGATGGATGATGGATGATGGTGGTGGATGATGGTGTTGTGGTGGTGGTGGAGTGTGGGTGAAGTGTGAGAGAGGTGGTGTGCCAAGGGATGGTTTGCAAATGAGCCAAGCACCCCTATTTATAGCCTAAACAGCAGCTCGGGCACGGCCCCGTGTCCATCTTCCTTCTCTTTCTTCATTATTTGCAGTTTGTCTGCATTAGTTGACCACGCCCCCGTGTCCGCTGGGCACGCCCCTGTGGTGGGTGATAGAAGCTTCTACAGCTTTGTCTTTTCTGCAGACACTTGGGCACACCCCCGTGCTCACTGAGCACGGGGCGTGTTCAGCCTTCTGTTTTCTTGTTCTGCTTGGGAAGTTGCTGTCGGGGGGTCGGGCATGCCATGTTTATCCCTTTTCTTGTATTTTTGTTAGATTTAGCTGCCTTTTTGCTTCTTTTGTTCATTTGAGCTTATTTAATCCTGAAAATACAAAAGGAAGACAAAAACACACTTTTTCCAACACTAGTACTAAAAATGGTTAGTTTTATGCCTCATTTGATGTAATTTATATGTTGCATTTTGCACACATCACAAACATAAATAATCAACAATCAAGAAGCATACATACACTTAAACAACATAGATCATGATGATTTAGAGCTTTATGTTAGTGATTATGTTATTGATTCTTTATGTTCTTCATGATTAGCAACTTACATACACTTTTAACCAACATAACAAGAAGTAAAATGAGATTAGGAGGGTCTTGCTACTAGCACAAGGCTAGGGAAGAGATTCAAGATGAAGATGATGATAAACTTGGTGGTTAATAGCACTAGAGAGAGGTCCTTCAATCAACAATGGCACCAAGCTCCTGTGGTTAAGATCCTAGCACCCTTGTATCATTTGAGATTGGATGAACAAAGCTTGAAAATGATGATGATGGTGTGCTTGGTTTCGACCGTGAGTGGGGATAGGAGAGGAGAGAGTTGTGTTGTTGGTGTGATGATGAAAACGAAAGAATGAAGGTCTAGTGGGTTTATAACAAAACTCTCCAACATACCTTAATCTAGTGTGTAATATGTTTCAAAAGAATCAAGCAACATCCATTAAAATATTGAGAACAAATCAAGGGTGGGCCACCCTTGTGTGACCGTCACCAGGGGGGGTAAAGGGTTGGGTTTCAATGGTAAGTTAAGAGAATTAGTTGAAATCTAAGTGTTTAGTTAGTTATATAAGTTGTTATGTTGTTATATGATGTTCGGGGACCATTACTAGCTCGGAAATGATAAAACAATGCTTCTAGTGAAAATTTGGTGTTTCGGGTAGTGTCCGGTTGTTTGGTTGGTTACCGGTTCGTTAAGGTTCTAAACTACGCAGGTTAGTGTGCTTTATGTTACCTTTTGTGACAGTTTTGATTCCCGACACCTAGGAAGGTATTCTGGACCATTAAACCATAATTCTGCATAATATTTAGTTGTTTAAATGCTGAATTTTGCAGTTTATGTAACTTTTAGGCACTTTCCGGTACTTAAACTTTCTCCAGGAAGGCAGTTTTATGATCCTTACTTTCCTACACACTATACTAGTGTAACTCTTGGTTTCTGGCTCATTCTGTGTCTCAATACCATGTCTGTCTAAGTACTGAACTCCCGTCAGCATTTCTGATTTGTCTGATAACTGTGCTAACTTTGTTTCGTGCATCATTTGAATCATAAAGTGTTGCATGCAATAATGATATGACATCATGCAATATGTGATGCACATGTATGTATTATGACAATAATCAGAAAGCATTCATGTCATTAATTTTAATCAACACAGTCATTAAGTCATAAATTACTGTTTAATCAATGTACAGATACATGAAATTTTGACAGGTGTTGCTCGCTTGAGTGCCCTTCTTGAAGTATGTGAACTTTCTTTTGTTATCCCCAGACCAATCTACATGAGTCTCTTTCTTCTTTGTCTCAGAAATCGAGAACTTTCCCAACCTGACTGCTTCTTAAGTAAGCGTTACACTTAAGTCAATTGCCTCAGAAATGGTTGGAGGCTTGGAAGCTGTCACCATGCTCAGAATCTGAGGTGCCAATCCGCAGATGAAACGTTCTATCCTCTTAAACTCCGGTTCCACCAAATAAGGAACCACTCTAGACAAATCATGAAATCTCTGCACATACTCAGCCACCTTTGGACCTTCCATTTTCAAGTTCCAGAATTCAGTTTCCAACTTCTGGATCTTTACCCGTGAACCATACTTTTTACACATCAACTCTTTCAATTCATTCCACCTCAAAGCATACGCAGCAGCCTCACCCAACGTCTGAACCTGAAGATTACACCACGACAATGCTCCATCTAGAAACAGTCCAGAAATGTACGTGACTTGATGCTCTGGAGCACATTTACTCATCCTCAAAACAAAATCTGTCTTCTATACCCATCGTACGAAGGCGACAGCACCTCCAGTGCCATCGAAATTCAGGGGCTTGCAGTCCAAAAACTGCTTATAGGTATAGCCTGTAACACAAGCAACATCATTCACAGGAGGCATTAGCAAAGCACACTTGGAAATGTCCAAACGTATTGTAATGTGTCTTAGGTGACTTAAACATTACCGTTGGGTGGGTTACCTCCGCTGTGTTCGGAGCGAAGGGCCTCGTGCTGTGCGATGGCCTGTGAGATGCGCTCTTGTAATTCCGCCTCTGTCGTCGGCAGAGGGTTGTTGGTATCGGTATTCCTTCGTGGCGGCATCTTTCTTCTAAGAAGAAGGTCGGATAGGTCAGGTCTTATTCGTTAAATAAATAAATAGTTGTCTAGAGGCCGTCTGTACATATACATATAAGCAATCATCATAGCAAGCAATCATGCAACAACATAATCATAGCACAAACATGTAAATCAACAGTGTATTTAATGAGAACATGACTATTGAGCTTTCATTAAAGACCAACCACAAGTTACATTGTTTCCACATTGTATCGTATCAAAAGGGACATAGGGTCACACCACCCTTGTCAAATAAGTCTGTCAATGTACAAAAGTAATGATCAAAATATGGTCTTCGTATCTTCACTGTCTCGGCTCAATTGTAATGCTCTCACCAAAAGTAATGCATCTGAATAAAACCAAAAACCTACTGTGCTGATGGCGGTGGAGGAGGAGGAGGGAAGAAAAACAAACTGCGAACATGTGCGAGCTCCTCCTCGAGCTCATACACACGGCGAAGCAAATAACTAATCTGCTGCTCGACAGTAAGAAAACGAGTATCAAAACCCTGAATAGGTGCGGGAGCAGCAGGAGGATGTGCAAAAGGAGATGGCGATGAATGTGGAAGGACAAAAGTAGACTGACAGGGACAAGGTGGAGGACAAGGAGGAGTCAGCTCAAGCTCCAGAACTCTGCGACTCAAGATCTGCAACTGCAACTGCGCAGCGACAAAAGCAACTCATCCCGTGTGTATCCAACGAAATGTGAGGGATGGTAGGGGTCTGAGATAGGTATAGTGTATGGTGGGAACCATCAGAATGGCTCGTCAAGCGGTGTAGATGTAAAGGGAGTAAATGGTGCAGTCTGTGGAATCGGAGGGAAAGCTGCTGAAGCAAATGGGTCATAACTCGGGGGCTGGCCCGAGGTACCTTCCCCTGGACATGGTGCAGGGATGTCCTGGAGGAAAACAATCGGTAAATCAGTACGGTGGACATCAGACTCAACAGGAGGGAGGGGAGCAACATCAGCGGGTGGGGGTGGATGAATGAATGGCTCAACCAAGGGAAGATCAACAGGTGCAGGTATCGGATCTGGGACGAGGGGTGCAATATCTGGTAATCCAAACGGGACATGGTCAGGATCAGGAATCGGCTTAGGGTCAATAGGTGCAACATCAGGCTGACCAAAAGGAACAGGGTCTAGCTCATGGACAGGCTCTGGATCATGTGGAGGTGTGGGGACATGAGTAGGGGATGGTGCATCAGACATAGTGGTGTCGTCGTTGGAGTCAGTAGCGTAAAGCTGTAGTCCTGCCGCCTGCAGGGTTGAGGAAGTCACAGACTCAAAGGAGTCTGAAACCGAATGCAAACTGGAGTCAGAAGATAACTCAATGACTGGAATAGTTGGAGGAGGGACAACAACGACATCATCATCAATCTCCCTGTCGCCCTGCGCGTCAGCTGGGGGAGCGTCCACAAATAAATCGACATCATCATCAAACAAGTCATCGAAGGGCTAATCCTCGGGAGGAATGACCACAAGGGGAACGGCGTCGAGGATCGGAGCCACAATGTGCTCACCATCGGGGTGACCAATGATGAGATGATCGTGAACAGGAACAAGAATATCAAAAGGATCCTCAACGGGAACACCATCAGCTATAGGTAAATCATCGCCAAAATCTGGCAACGCAAATGGCTGGAAGTCATCCTCATCCTCGGACAGCATATCGGGACCACTCTCGGTGTCCGACGTGAATATCTCTGGCTCAGGCATAACCTCGTCGTCCGAAATGACGGCCATCGGGTCGTGGGCGTCAGATAACCCACTCTCGGAGGATGACATGTGTGCCTGTAACATAATAATCATAACATGTGCACATATATTAATCACTACACTCAGCATATGCAAACAAGAGAATCATCACTCAAACATGTATTCACATTATCCTTCATGAAACCTTTCTATCTTAACTAGTCTACCCCATGCAGATTAAACCACCATTGTGACCTTGCAATCGTGTTTCTTGTCTTTCCTTTTGTAAAACGTTTGTTCCATGGATCTTGGCGTTTTGTGTATGCAATGAAAAATATCTTGTGAAAATATTTTCGTGAGAGAGCCCTAATGATTGTAGTGTAGACTCGAGAAGGAATCCTAGTTCGCTACAACCTGGCTCTGATACCAGTTTGTATTTTTGCCAAGTATTGGTGCCGTATTCCAGTGTGTATTTATACGTTCGAGAATACATATTTTATTGTATTTATTAAGTATTCTTATACTTAATTCTTGTATTTATGCCTTCCGGAATATTATTTTTTAATTAAATAAAAATTCACCAACATATATTCTTAAAATATATAAATATTTTAAGAAAACTTGTATAGAAAATTATTTATAATTCTTCCTTGGCAAAAATATTTATATTTTCATATAAATCTCAAAAATAATATATTTTCAAGGTTAACTTAAAAAATATTTATAAATCCATTTTTCACCCCAAAAATAATATATTCTAAATTTGTTTAAGAAAATATATATTTTCTTCAAAAATAATATATTCTCTAGTAATTCAAGAAAACATATATATTTTCTTTACTAAAAAATAATATATTTTCTTTTTGTCAAAAATATGATATATTTTTGGTACACTTGTAGAAATCATAATTTCGTTCTCTTGGTTTCCAAAATACCGTTTATCTAAATATACTTATGAATTTAATTCTGGAATATTTTGTAGTTTATATTCGTTGTTCGGTTTGTCCAATTTTTGGCTATAAATTATATATTTATTTTCCTGGGATTTTGGTTATATTTTGTATTATAATTCTTGGTATTTTGGTGAGTTATATTATTTCAAGTCCTAAAATAATATAACTAATACACATAATATACAAGTAATCACACAAATTGTGACATCTAAATATATATTTTTCTAAATACATATTTAGTCACTTTTATTTATCAAAAACCAACCTCCAATATTTGAAATTTTGTAACAAAAATTATGGCAAATTTTTACATGAAAAATCATGGTTAAAATACACTTGTAAACACTTGTTTAAAAATATTTTTCTATGTGTTTAATTTCTAGAAAAATTTTGCCATAGTTCCCCCTTAAAATGGAGGTTTCCATGCTTTCAAAGCATATCATTTTCTTTTAAAAATCATCACAATTCATCAACAAATCAAACAACACTTACCATAAGCCAAAATCATGCCATTTACACTATTTTATGAACTTGAAAACTAATAAAAAATTTTAGTAACATAGTATGATGTTAAGTAAGCTTAGTTACCCTTTAAAGTGTGGTTATTTATTTATAAATCACATTCTTGAAGATTTTAGACTTTCACAACTTGTAAGTTGATTTTCTAAAAATATTTCTTCTTGAATTTTTCTTGTTAACAACATGTTTCTACACTTGATTTAACACTAAAAATGTGATTAGTTTCTTTAAAACTCATGTTTATGTAAATCTTGTAAGTAAACTTAGTTTCTTAAGAAAACTAGTTTTGAAATCATCCATGTAATAGACTAATAACGTGTATTCATAATCATCTTCCACAAAATCATCTTTGTTTTCAAGCTCATGATGAACATAAAGGATGATCATCTTGACTTTTCACAAGATCATCATCTCATCTTGCTAGATCATGTGTTTAATCACAATCTAGCAAGTTTCATATGATGTTTAACATCACAAACACAAATAATCAACAATCAAGAAGCATGCATACACTTAAACAACATAGATCATGATGATTTAGAGCTTTATGTTAGTGATTATGTTATTGATTCTTTATGTTCTTCATGATTAGCAACTTACATACACTTTTAACCAACATAACAAGAAGTAAAATGAGATTAGGAGGGTCTTACTACTAGCACAAGGCTAGGGAAGAGATTCAAGATGAAGATGATGATAAACTTGGTGGTTAATAGCACTAGAGAGAGGTCCTTCAATCAACAATGGCACCAAGTTCCTTAGTTAAGCTCCTAGCACCCTTGTATCACTTGAGATTGGATGAACAAAGCTTGAAAATGATGATGATGGTGTGCTTGGTTTCGGCCATGAGTGGGGAGAGGAGAGGAGAGAGTTGTGTTGTTGGTGTGATGATGAAAATGAAAGAATGAAGGTCTAGTAGGTTTATAACAAAACTCTCCAACATACCTTAATCTAGTGTGTAATATGTTTCAAAAGAATCAAGCAAGATCCATTAAAATATTGAGAACAAATCAAGGGTGGGCCACCCTTGTGTGACCGTCACCATGGGGGGGGGGGGGTAAAGGGTTGGGTTTCAATGGTAAGTTAAGAGAATTAGTTGAAATCTAAGTGTTTAGTTAGTGATATAAGTTGTTATGTTGTTATATGATGTGTTATGATGTTCGGGGACCATAACTAGCTCGGAAATGATAAACAATGCTTCTAGTGAAAATTTGGTGTTTCGGGTAGTGTCCGGTTGTTCGGTTGGTTACCGGTTCGTTAAGGTGCTAAACTACGGAGTTTAGTGTGCTTTATGTTACCTTTTGTGACAGTTTTGATTCCCGACACCTAGGAAGGTATTCTGGACCATTAAACCATAATTCTGCATAATATTTAGTTGTTTAAATGCTGAATTTTGCTGAATTTTGCGGTTTATGTGAGTTTTAGTCACTTTCCGGTACTTAAACTTTCTCTAGGAATGCAGTTTTATGATCCTTACTTTCCTACACACTATACTAGTGTAACTCTTGGTTTCTGGCTCATTCTGTGTCTCAATACCATGTCTGATAACTGTGCTAACTTTGTTTCGTGCATCATTTGAATCATAAAATGTTGCATGCAATAATGATATGACATCATGCAATATGTGATGCACATGTATGTATTATGAAAATAATCAGAAAGCATTCATGTCATTAATTTAAATCAGCACAGTCACTAAGTCATAAATTACTGTTTAATCAATGTACGGATACATGAAATTTTGACAGTTGTCACACCATCCCTTCCTAAAAAGCCAGTATACAAAGATGAAACCACTGTTAGACGCCGGCAAACCATTACATCTAAAAAGCTGTTCTCATCAGCAGATGTATCCATCGCTGCCTGGAACTAAAGAAAAAGTCAACAACTGATGGACGAGGAAGATGAAAAGAGAGAAGCTGAGTACATCAAAGAGTCTATCAGAAATCAGTTACGATATGGATTGGATGATGCTCCGTTGCAATTACAAGCTCAAGTTGCTCAAACACTTCGGAAGTTGGCAAGCAGGCCTCAATCGCCAAACTCCTCTCAAATAAAACTTCTCCCAAGAAACCCATCCGACCCAAAAATACTAAAGTGGAAGTCTGACAAACAGACCCATGAATTGACTTTGATCAAGTCTGATGGTAGTGTTGAAAAGATATCAAGGGAGAATGCACTTGGTCTGAATCCAGTTGACCTCCAAGATCTTTTTAATCTTCAACTTGATAGGGATGAAGATGATACTGATTCCTTGGATTTTGAGCTCCAATTCAAAGTGCAAATCCGGGAAAGGTTGATGAGAGAATAAAGATCTGCTGATTTCTAAAGTCTGTTGATTCCTTGATTTAGTTTTGCTGAAAGTTGTTGAGGCAGGTGATTGTGCATTTGTAGTTAATGTTTGTTGAACCTTAAGTTGTATTCAAATTCTATTAACTACCTATGTCTATAAACAGTTTATATTGTCTTTTTGGGTAAACAGTTAAATCGTATGTAACTGATATATTAACCGATAATCTATATTTATAGTTGTCTTTTAGCTATAATAGATAACACGTTTTGGTACAATATCTATACACGTATCTATATGTTCTATTAATATGTGTTATGCATGGTTTTCTAAGAAACCACCCGTGTTTACACACGGGTCTTACCGCTAGTCTACTATAATAAAAGAAACCAACTTTTGGACACGTGTCATTCATTGAAGGTATCCTCAAATCTATATTTATCTTATATTAACTAAATAAATAATAAATTAATATTAAATCTTATCATATTTTAATAAAATATTATCCTCAAATCTAAATTGTTAATTTCATATATTTTTAAAACAAATACTTCTCTTTTCTACTTATCTTATATTATAAAATCATCGGGGTAACCCTTTACCCAAAATATATATATATATATATATATATATATATATATATATATAAACTAATATTAAATGTTATCCTAATTTATTAAAAATATAACTTTTTCTATTATTTGGTGTACAAAATTATATTTATTCAACTCGTGTAAAATGCGGGGTTTTGAAAAATATAACTTATTTTTATTATTTACTATACAAAGTTACATTTATATAACCCGTGTAATACACGAAGTTTTTTAAAATATAACTTTTTATTATTTGCTATGTAAAATTAGATTTATTCAATACGTGTAATACACAGGGTTTTTAAGGATATAATTCTTTTATTATTTGTTAGATTTTTCAACCCGACTATACACGAGTTTTTTAAAGATACGACGCTTTTAGTATTTAATATACAAAATTACATTTATTTAATATGTGTAATACACATGGTTTTTAAAGATATAACTCTTTTTCAAATCTATTCAACACGTGTAACATACGAGGTTTTTAAGGATGTAATTTTTTTATTATTTGGTAGATTTATTCAACCCGATTATACACGGTTTTTTTAAATATACGACGTTTTTAGCATTTAGTATACAAAATTACATTTATTTAATCTGTGTAATGCACATGGTTTTTAAAGATATAACTTTTTTTATTATTTAATATATAAAATTACATATATTTAACCCGTACAATATACGGGGTTCATAAAAATATAACTTTTTATTATTTAATATATAAAATTACATTTATTCAACCCGTGTAATACACGGGGTTCTAACCTAGTTTTTAAATAAAATAAAAGTAAAATTATAAGATTGAAGAAGATATTGACATGTGGCATTAATCGGAGTGTTTTATTAATATTTAGATTTTCTTTATGAAAATTCAAACCCTACTAGAATGTCTTTTTAGTCCACTGAAACCTTTTATTATTTTTTAAAACCAAAGAATGTCATCCATCTCACACAAAATATAGTTAAACAAGCAGGCAACACCAGTGATCAGCTGACCATAGCTAAAATCCAAATATAAGCTAGCATTAGCAAACCATTTACAAATCCCAACCAAAAACCGTAAGTCGTTAATAAGACCGACTATTAGGGAAAGAAATCAACACCCGAAAACAAGGTTAAGAGAAACCCTCCTCTAAACCCTACAGGTATATCTGTCTACCTTAGAATATCATCAAACTTCTCAGAACACCAACCACTAAAAGCACATACAACACATCAAAACTTATCAAAAATTAACCGAATTTGTCCGATTCAACCGAAACAATCCGAAACTAGATCGAAATACGAATCGACACCAGCTTCTTTCAACAACTCAGATTCAGTTCAGTTCGTTCAAATATAGTTGTTCAATCAGTATGTAAACAGTTTAAAATTTTCTTATAATTTTTGAAATCTCAAAACTTTGGTCAAAAACACTTTGAAATCAATAACAAATGTCCAAAAACTCATATACAAAAACACTGATTCACACCGAAACTTGAATAAATTTGATCCGATTTCATCAAAAATCAACCAAAAACAGTCCGTAATTCATTGAAACAGACATACACATACGATTCACCGAACAGATCCAAATCAGTTCAGCTTGATCCAAACCTTGTTCAATTATACTGAATCAGTCCGAAATCATCAAACAATATACCGAAAGTTATCAAAAAGTTCAAATTTTACACCGATATCAATCTCAGCAATTTCAATAACAACAACTCATCTCACATAATCGATCAAGATCTGAACTTTTTCTCATATTCAAACTGTTAGATATTATGTCTGGTTCGATAAGTCAACGCTGCCGACCGGGTCTGACCCGTAAGAGTTACACCTTGGGCAATGAACTAAAATCCACTTAACCTGTTTAACTGGTAATTACGAACAACATACGAGACAGATCAAAATTATATTTATGATCATAAGCGGGTATTAACTAAGATACGGGTACATGGACCGGGTGACACATGTATACTCACCCATTGCCACTTGTCGCGCACCAACCCTTTGGCCAATTACAACACATGCATTTTTGCATGTATGCCACTTGGCTTGCATGCAAAAAGGGTTCATGTCTTTTAAAAGTGTGGGTCTTGCATTTTGGTAGTGTGGTTGGATAAACAAGAAAAGGTAGAACACAAAAATGCTTTCAACAACACCCACATACACAACCAGCCACCAAGCCACCGCCGCGGGCCGCCGTCGCCGCCCCGCCTCTGCCCTGCCGTCGCTGATTGCCGCATTTGGCCGCCACTTGGTGCCACCTCCTTCGTCGTGTTTCGTTGGTTCGTTTACTAGCACTTGTTTGTTGAACCTCGGTGTCTCGACCAGTTAGTCATTAACCGAGGTATATCTTTCTCATCGGTAGTTAAATATATTTCACTGTGCTCGTATTTGCATGTAACCGGATCCTGTCGGGTTTCGTTTTGTTGACCATTAGTTTATATTTCCGTTGCGTTTTATTAATTAACTCGCTTAATTAATTAACTATTATTTATTGAACCGGGTTTTTGATAAATAAAACTTTAACCGATCACCATGGAAACCCAACAGTGATATCAGAGCCTTGGTTACAACATACGAGTATACCAGTCTTTTAACCGGAATTAGAACACAAACTTTATTTATTTAAAGTTTCTGATCTAAGTATTTTTTTTAAGGGCACTTTATTTTTTGTCAATATTTTATTTGTTTTGCTTGACCAAAACATTGCCCGGTTTGTGTTGTGATTGTTGCGCGATGTGTAAATCCGGCCCGACCTTCTTTTTGTAGTTGTATATTTTATTCGGATTTATAATTATTATTTTTGGCCACCGAGATGGTTCAAAGTTGCAATAGATTAGTTTATGGTTTTGGCCCGTCTTGTGGTTCAAAATTGTAATAGATAGGCCCTTTTTTTGTCTTTGTTGTATTTACTTGTTAAATAATGTTGATACGAAGACCCGAAGCAAAACCGAATGCCAAGAGGAGTCTTGGAGTTAGTGGGAGTTGCTTAAGACAACAAGATGCACTCAAGTCTATCCGTGTGGTTGTTTGTGTGTTGTGACCCGTTTGATCTTGGTATTAGGCTCTAGCAAGATCGAACAACTTTGGCCATATGGATTTACATATTTATCTTGCTATTGTGGTTGCTTTTTTCTTATAAATTGTTATAACGTAACCAACCTAAATACCAACATGATTTTAAAAGGAGTTTTAAAATATTAAAAACAATCACATTAAACAAATTCTAAATTGTTTTTTTTTTTCAACTTGTTAAAGTTTTTGTTATAAAACAAAAGTTGTTTTTGAAACAAATAATAACCAATTAAGTTTTGCAATTAAACTAGTTTTTATTTTCCAAAACTATTAACTTAATAGTTTTCTATTAACTTAAAATTGGTTATTCCAAGTCGCGACAAACTTAGTTTTATAGGTTATCTAAAACTAATTGTCCTGAGAGGTGAAAGGGTTTTTTGGTTATGTCGCAAATTTAATATCTAAATTAAAACCGACTATAACGACCCTATTTGGTAAAAAATTAAAATCAATAGTCTATGCCATCCTACTACTAGTAACACTTGGGGCATGCGAACCATTAGTGTTGGAGCCACAGCACAACACTTGGTGTCTAGTTTATCCTTCCAAGGTGCAAGGGCTTCGTCGACACATCCGACCCTTCCACATGTGACCGTTTTAGGACGACTATTACTTTTCTTCTTGTGTTTACGTGCCCCAGCTGTCTTGAGAACAAAAGTGGCATAGATGAGGCCAAACGTATCAATGCAAGGACAATAGGTTATCCTCGCAGCCTCATAAACCTCGGGAGTTGTGCCTTTCTCATAATTGACAATCATTGTCAATCCGCTTGAACCTCTTGCTAATGTTGCGTGCCCCAGCCGCCTTTAGAAAGAGCTTCTAACCGGATTCTCATTCCTTATCGTCTCACCTCACGAAATAAGGAGATATACATCGAAAATACTAATTAAAATCACCTTGCTTATATAACAGATGTCTAATGAAAACAACTCCTTCATTTTCAAGTCTATACTTGAAAAGGAAAAGAAATAAAAATTTGAATAACACCAACCTTCTCGAATGGCACCGCAATCTGAGAATAGTTCTCAAGATGGAGGAAAAGTTGTATATCTTAGATGGCCCAGTCCCTACCGAGCCTGAAAGTAATTCTACTATTGCTCTCAAGGCACTGGAGAAACATAATGAGAATGTCGTTGAGGTCAGTGTCGGCTTTAGTGCAAGCTAAATGAGGCATTAGCTTAGGGCCACCAACTTTTAGGGCCTCTCATCTTGGATTTTTTTCATATATATATTTATGTATTTGGGCTTGTGCTGATTGTTTTGGGTTAACTAAATGAAAGGGAAAGTAAACAAAAGAAGGTAGTAGTTGTGTTTGCTTGTAGGCCCAAAAGTCAAAGTTAGGTCTTTCAAGAAAATTAAAAAAGCGACTCCCTTTGAACAATGAAACGGCACTACAATTTAACGAAAAAGTCATTTGTTTTATTCTCAATTTTGTTAATTACCCTTTTGGTAATTTTGATCATTCATCACTTGTATGCAATAACTTTGAATTGGTTCCGTAATGACTTTTGTGTAATAGCTTAAAACTGTTCATCAATGTTCCGCCAACCTGTGTAATAGCATCGAATCTGCAAGCCTGAAGCAGAAGGTAATCGCTTCGATTTTTTTTGCTAGACCACTTAGTTGATTATTTTTGCAGTTATCCTTTTGGTAAAGATAGTCTTTTAGAACTTAGTTATCCTAGTTTTGCCTAATTTGCTTGCTATTCTATTAGTTGGTTTTGCTTGAAGGTAATCGTTATTAAAACTATTGATTTTGAGTGATAATTTATGGCCTTAATTTGCTAATTGTTAAACACTTGATTCTGTTGATGTTGTTAAACGCTAGTTTATACCTTAATAGTTAAGCACTTGATATGGAAAAGGGCCTCGAAATTTTATTTTGCTTTAGGCCACCAAAAACATTGAGCCGACCCTAGTTGAGGTAGCCTGCCTTATGAAAGCCACCATGTCTCCTGGACTTCAAAAGAACATGGAAGATATTGATGCTTATGACATGATCCAGCAAATGAAAGGCATGTTCTAGAAACAAGCACGACAGGAGCGATATGACACCATGAAACAGCTCATAAGCTGTAAAATGCTGAAAGGATCATGTATCAGTACTCATGTGTTAAAGATGAAAGGATACATTGACCAGATGAACAAACTTGGTTATTCCACAAAACCAACCAAGTTCTAATGGTCGAGTCTGGTGGTGTTAAGAAGCCCAATAACAAGAAAAGGAAACATAAGAGCAAAGGCAAGAGAAAAGTTGTTGTTGCCAGAAATGCCACCAACAACAAGCATGTTGCAAAACCACACCCTCCTAGGAGCGTCAGTGCTTTGAATACAACCAAATGGGCACTGGAAGGGAAACTGCCCACAGTATCTAGCCAAGCTGGAGATGAACAAGGCCAATAACATTGGCACTTCTTCTAAGATTCTCATTTGGTATCGAACTTTTCACTGTTTCTAGAAACACATGGGCATTTGATACCGGATGAGGTTACCACATCATTAATGTCTTGCAGGAGCCTGAAAAGTGGAAGAAACTGAAACAAGGCCACCTGGAACTCATAGATGGTAATGGAAAGAGAGTTCCAGTTCTAGCAACTGGAACATTTTGTTTTTCATGTTCCCCTGGCCTTGTAGTTACTTTAAATAACTGTTTATATGCACCTCGTTTGACCAGAAACATTATTTCAGTTTCTTCACTGTTTGAACAAGGATTCAACTACGTTTTAATGGTTTTTCTATTTTAGCCTACTTGAATGATGTCCTTTATTTTGAGGCTAAACCTCGAAATCGTATTTATGAGATTGGTGTTCAAACAAGTAATAACATATATCATCTTTCTAAATGTAACAAAGCTGGCATAAATGAAACATATTTATGGCATTGCAGACTTGGCCACATAAGTAAGGCATGCATAAAATGGCTCCAGTCCGAGGGGATTCTTGAATCCACTAAACAGGACTCCTTTGATAATTACGAATCTTGCTTAGCTGGCAAACTCACAAAGCACCCCTTCACGATGTTGGTGAACGGATCAATGGTCTTCTAGAACTCATTCACATGATGTATATGGCCCTTTCAGAACCATGACTAGAAACCATGACTAAAACCAGCTTGATAAAAAGATAAAAGTACTTCGATCAGATCAAGGTGGTGAATACCTCAGCTTTGAGTTTCTCAATCATCTGAAAGCGTGTAGAATAGTTTCACAACCCTCTCCACCTGGCACAACCCAACTTAATGGCGTGAGTGAAGGGAGAAATCGAACTCTTCTTGATATGGTTCGATCGATGATGTGTAGAACTAATTTGCCTCACTCCTTTTGGGACAAGCTCTTATGATCGCTTCCCGCATTGTCAATTTAGCTCCGACTAAAAGGTAAACAAAACCGCCATATGAGATATGGCATGGGCATAAACCCAATTTGGAATACCTTAGAGTATGGGGATGTGATGCATACATCACAAGTGATTCTAATGACAAGGTCGATCCTCAAGGCGAAAAGGTGGTTTTCGTCGGATACTATAAAAGAAGCGAATATTATTTCTACCATCCTGACGCAAACGAGATTTCCATCAAACGGTAGGGACACTTTCTCGAGGAAGAACTTCTTAATCGAGAAACTGGAAATGATGTGGTTTATCTTGAAGAAATTCAAGAACCACAAACAACCGCTGATATAGTCGGACTATCTGATTAACAGGTAGTTATTGCCAATGAATCAGACATAAAAACACAAGCGTTTGCAGAAGTAGTAGAATTCGCAAGAATCTGATAGATGTCTATGGCGTCTAAAAGGTCCCAAAGTCTTATTAGTAGCTGAGTCTAACGACGAACCTGCTAACTACAAATCTGTAATCTTAGATTCGGAATCTGAGAAATGGCAAGAAGCCATGAACGTCGAGATGCAATCTATGCATGGTAATCAAGTATGGGACTTGGTTGAGCTAACCCCGAATCTCGGGCAGTATGGAACAAATGGATTTTCAAGAGAAAACCGATATGCGTGGAAATGTACACACCTATAAAGCACGACCAGTTGTGAAGGGTTTCACTCAAACTCAAAGTATTGACTATGATGAGACCCTCTCGCATGTTTCTATGATTAAATCAATCAGAATATTGCTTGCCATAATTGCGTACTGTGATTTCGAAACATGGCAAATGGATGTCAAAACCACCATTTCTTAATAGACATCTCTTTGAAGATGTCTATATGGTTCGGCCTGAAGGTTCCGTCGATCCTAAATATCCAACTAAGGTGTGCAAACCCAATAAGTCCATTTATGGACTCAAGCAAGCATCTCGTAGCTAGAATCTTCATTTTGACCAGAAGATCAAAGAGTTTGGTTTTGTCAAGAATGAAGAGGAGCCTTGTGTTTACAGAAAGGTTAGTGGGAGCACCATATCATTCCTCATCTTGTATGTGGATGATATACTAATCATTGGAAATAACATCCCTATGCTTAACGAAGTTAAACACTATTTGGGATCTTGCTTCGCAAGGAAAGATCTTGGAGAAGCTGCTTACATTCTAGGAATGAAGATCTATAGGGATAGATCTAAGCGGCTTCTAGGGCTAAGTCAAATAACGACATAGACAAAAATGTCAACACGCTTCAGGATGGGAAACTTCCAAGAAAGGAAGTATTCCTATGACTAAAAGAAACCGTGTTGAACAAATCGCAATCTCTTTCAACGGACATTGAAATTAAGCAAATGGAAGTAGTTCCATATGCTTCAGCGATTGGTTCAATCATATATGTTATGTACTAGACTTAACGTCTCGCATGCTTTAAGCATGGCCAGTCATTTTTCAGCATAGTCCTGGCATTGCCATTGGACTGCAATAAAGAACATTCTGAGGTACTTGAGAAGAACCAAATATATATTCTTGGTGTTTGGAGGAGTGGAAGAGGAGCTCACTGTAAGGTGTTACACTAATGCTGGCTTCCAAAGTGACCGAGATGATTCTCGCTCACAATTAGGATTCGTATTCACTCTCTATGGAGGAGCTGTCTATTGGAAAAGCTCCAAACAGAGTGTAGTGGCGGATTCAGCCACCGAATCTGAATATATAGCTGCATCAGATACTGCGGAAGAATCTGCTTGGATGAAGTAATTCATCAACGACCTCGATGTGGTTTCAAGTATTCAGAAACCAATCTAGGTGTTCTGTGATAACACAGGAATCATTGCTCAAACCAAGGAGCCAGATCACAGGGTTAAGCACATTCTAAGAAAGTTCCACTATATACGGGAAATACTGGAATGAGAAGACATCTTAATAAGCAAAATAGACATAGATCAAAACCTAGCGGGCCCGTTCTCTAAACCGATGACTCAGGACAAGCTATCATTCTTATATTGGATAACCATTTGTTTTGATTTAGTATTTGGATGTACAAACATTCAAACAGTTGTACCTTTTGAATTCACCTATGATTTACTGGCTAAATGCAAAGTTTGAATCTTACAACCGTGTTCGATTTTGATACGTTTAATCCATGAATCTTGTATTCTAAATTATCCGTAGTCGGTCAGACTCGTGGGAACGACTCTGAATTAAGACTATTCTGGCTTTGGACTCAAGGAGTTGGCTTCCAAATTCACAGGCCTCATTGTGAATGACGCTGGATGTAACTCGCATCAAATCATCTTCATGGATCTTAGTCATAAGATGTATTTGATTTAGGTATACTCATTTAGTATCCTCTAACCTGAGATACATACTAGAACTTTCGTTTACTGAAGACTATTCTTTTATCAGTGTTAAACGTTGTCGCGTAACTGCCATTCATAAAGGCATTGGTTGGGAGTGGTTCTGAAGTTCAGTGGGAGTTGTATGTAGTCAAGATGGGATTCTGTACTCTTACATTATATGTAACAGTTAGACATCTGGGCACCCCCGTTGATTTAAACTGGTAAAGTGTAAGGCCTTACCCAAACTTACTGTGTGTTTGATTGAACCACTTTGATTCTGTGAACGAGAACGATAATGATTGAACGCCATGTGAGATTGAATCTGATCCATGTCTCATTGTTCAATTAATGTCTTTTACAGAAAGGATAGATGACGAGAATTGCCATAAGTCTACTGTCTTCATGTAGCAAGCCGTTGCTAAAGAGAAGATACCTTGGTTAATGACTTTAAAATGTCATGACCTGTTGGGGGCAACCATGTGTAGCTAGAATACCGCTGGCTGTCTGCGTTGAGATCTTATCAGAGACCGTCCAAGTGGGAGCCGTTAGATATTATGTCCGGTTCGATAAGTCAATGCTGCCGAACGGGTCTTGACCCGTAAGAGTTACACCTTGGGAAACGAACTAAAATCCACTTAACCTATTTAACTAGTAATTACGAACAACATACGAGACAGATCTTAATTATATTTATGATCATAAGCGGGTATTAACTGAGAGACGGGTACATGGACCGGGTGACACGGGTATACTCACCCATTGCCACTTGTCGCGCACCAACCCTTTGGCCAATTACAACACATGCATTTTTGCATGTATGCCACTTGGCTTGCATGCAAAAAGGGTTCATGTCTTTTAAAAGTGTGGGTCTTGCATTTTGGTAGTGTGGTTGGATGAACAAGAAAAGGTAGAACACAAAAATGCTCTCAACAACACCCACATACACAACCGGCCACCAAGCCACCGCCGCGGGCCGCCGTCGCCGCCGCGCCTCTGCCGCCCTGCCTCTGCCCTGCCGCCGCTGATTGCCGCGTCTGCCGCCACTGTTTGCCGCGGTTGGCCGCCACTTGGCGCCACCTCCTTCGTCGTGTTTTGTTGGTTCGTTTACTAGCACTTGTTCGTTGAACCTCGGTGTCTCGACCGGTTAGTCATTAACCAAGATATATCTTTCTCATCGGTAGTTAAATATATTTCACTGTGCTCGTATTTGTATGTTACCGGATCCTGTCGGGTTTCGTTTTGTTGATCATTAGTTTATATTTCCGCTGCGTTTTATTAATTAACTCGCTTAATTAATTAACTATTATTTATTGAACTGGGTTTTTGATAAATAAAACTTTGACCGATCACCATGGAAACCCAATAAAAACACCGTATTTTCAAAATTCAAACCGATTCAATGTATACTTGTGTTATGTTTCGATACAAACCATTCGGTCAACACTATCTGATTTTTTTGTAAAATATGAATCTTATCCGAAATGTTTAAAACTGATTTGAATCAATCTGAAAATCAATGATACATATTCAATCCACATTAAAATGTTGAAACAGTTCAAAGCACACTAAAAATCATCGAAATCAGTCCGAAAATATCAAGATCATAATCGAAATGGATCCGATTTCATCGAAACTCGTCGATCTTTCACACGATTACACGCAGAGCATCCGTAGCTCTGATACCACTTGTGAGTTCAGGATCGGATTGTAAACGATCACTAGTTCTACGGTAGTTTCTATTTAACGTGCAGAATCCGTTAAATCGAACCATAATCGTGCGCGTAGACGTAAATAAATGTCATTTTATTTCGTATCAACGACAACCGGATAGAGTTTCGACTCGATCTATACACTAGACACTCATAATCTAAGAAACATGACGAAATCAAGAGTGTCTTGTTGTGAAATATGAACTCGTGAAGAAGAACGGATTTGCTGTTGAAGTTGTCTGAGATGTATTCTCTGATGTCTATCTTGTACGAAGGGACAATGAAGAGTATATATAGTTGTTGCAACTTTGTACCAACTTGTATACACCGGTTCGTAAAACTTGTCTTAAGATCCTGGTTCGTACTTTGTCTCTATTCGTACTATTTGGCTGCAAGGTTCATGTGTAAATCACTTTCCATGCAATTTAGTAGGATGTGATGTCATCATTGCATAATGATGACATCACTTTTGATCTTGTTCAAATTCTTCATATCATGTCGTACCATATACTAACCTGACATTTCCTAACGACACCTAGAGAAACCTTTGTCCGGTATAATACAGACTCAAGACTTTAAAAATTACAAATATAGACAGATTTCTAACTATGGACATACAAAATGCACTCACACAAAGCGAGGTACTTGCATGCATTATGCACGAGACTCAATCTATACATCAACAGATGTTGAAGTACATCACATACAACATTCGAGGAAAGGACTTCGGGAAAACACAATTGGGCACGACAATAACGATGCTAATCCCGTCAACAGGAGAACTACTGACCGAAATGTGGTAATTTGCCATGTGATCCTGCAAGCGACACGAATCACGCGGAAGTACGTTCAAGCGAGATTTCACAATAATCGGTACTTAGTCTTATGAGACTCACAATCATTAGCGCTGCAAAAGAAGTCACATGTCTCTGCATTCCCCCTACTTCATTAATAGCGATTGCGCTATGTTCGACATTCCATGATAATGTCACCTAACAACCGGCCATCACACGAAATTCCAGGTAAAGTCCTTAAATTTCTCTTATTGAAATTTCGACTCTTGCATATAGTGAGTAGATTTTCCCACTTCTACTCCCCCTAATGGTCATAGCATCACGAAGATTTTCTTTCATGGTAGCAAATACACATTTGCTTCATTCTTGAGAAATTCATATGTTACACATGCATTGTTTATCGGGGTGTGACACTATATCTATCAAATCAACATTACGTAACTTATCAACATTCGCACATCTCTACACATTAATTTTCCGAAACTAAACCCTAACTTTTTCAGTCCACCAATTGGAACCGAATCGTAATTCGATACATTAACATATTCTAAATTCAAAGCAACAGACGAGTGAGCAATCTCTTTGATAGTAGTTTCAACGTTACCGTTTCGTAATTTACTAAGAGCCAGGGTTTTTATGTTTTTAAATCAGTAAATGAATCGAGAAATCGTACCTTGAATGACATTCATCTGATCTACGACGGTGAAACGGTGGCGTAACGACAACAATCGTTTGCTTAAATGAACCTGATAAGTTCTCTACTGCTCTCAGATAACCATCCATCGGCACATCTTCGTACGGAATCAGATCTGAAAACCTAACTCTCGCCAACGGTGAGGAGGTAGGCATGATCACGGTAGGCTCTCTGGTAGGATGAGCAGCGAAAATCAGCGTCAGAAATTGGCTCGCTGTGACGCCAAAGAGAACAACGAACGAAAGTTGTTGCTGTGACGCCAGAGAGAACGGCGAACGAAAGTTGTTGCTGATGCGTTTCTGCTGCATGTTGTTGTTAGTTACAGCGACGCTGGCGTGGCGGTGGTGGTGGTCATATGTGATGATCTAGTGGAGGAAGAAGAGGGAGGAGTGATCAGAATAGGTGAAATTGCAGATGTTGTCAGAGCTGGGGTTTTTTTAGGGCTAAAAGGGCCAACATTTGTGTTGTGACTGGTGTGGAGAAAAGGACTAAACGGGGGTTATGCCTATAATTCATGTACATAACCTGATGGTTCTAATCGATGTCATAATTTTTTTGTTTTTTTATAAAAATTAAGTTCGTTACAAATGCGTTGAAAAGGGCGTTGAAAATCCTCATTTTTCTAGTAGTGAGACTATGTTGTTTGTGTTCGTAGTCGTCGAAACTCTGTCCAGTTGTCGTTGATTCGTAATAAAACAACGTTTATTTACATATGTGTGCACGATTACGCTTCGATTTATTAGATTTCGCACGATAAACCGAATTCACCGCAGAGCTAGTGATCGTTTATATCTGATCCTGAACTCACAAGTGGTATCAGAGCACGGGAAGCTCTGCGTGTAATCATGATCAAAATCGGACGAGATTCAATGAAAACGAATCAAATTTCGGTTGATTTGGGACTGTTTCGATCGACGTTCAGTTTGATTTGGTGATTTTCGATAAGTTTTGGTTTGATTCGGTTTGTTTTGGATCAATTTCTAAACATTTCGGATAGTTTACTTTGTTTTTCAGATTGGTTTTCACGGACAAAATCGACTGAAATCAAAGTATATTGTTCATAAGATCATACTTCTTGAACATCAGTTAAAAAATACAAGCACATCACGTTTTGAGTTTTAGATCTTTAAATTAAAAAAAAAACATCAAAGTTATTGTTCGTTGTGTTGATATTCTAGGTCATATCTTGTGAATTTTTTGTTGGAAAAATAGGTGAAAATAGCATTTTTCACAAATATAGGAAAATGATTTTTTCCTATTTTGAACTAAAAATAAATATAATAAAATGAGCGGGTTTTATATATTTATTTGTGGGTTTGTGTTCTATGTTGGGAGAGCTTCGCAACGAACTAAACCACGTCCAAAATGGAGCTAAGATGAATGAGATATCGATGCTCAAAGTTGGGTGTTTGGAACATTCAATGCTGAAACAAAAGGGAAAGTAGCACCTTGTCCCACATCGGATGAGAGATGGAACTTAAAGGGGTATTTAAGTGGGAATTCTCCATCCTTATTGTTTCATGGGAGCACTCACTAGTGTACTCGCGAAGGGTGCGGAGCACCCTAACTCGCACTCGCTCGCACGCGCGCGTGGCGTGGGCGATGAGGCGCAATGTGGCGCTTTGATGGTGCACTTTGCACTTCGCATCGCCGCGAGCCGCTTGAGAGCCGCCTTTGTATTTTTGACCACGTGCGCGTGGTGGATCTCATAGGCTGCAGGGACCAAGTGGAGTGCAGGTTCGAAGCACGTGACGTGGCAGTCCGCGCGCGGGTATACGTGGCACGAAGGCGCGCGGTTGCGCATGGTGCATGGGTCCGGAGGTGTCATGCGCGGCGCACCAAAGTGAGCCAAAACGGCGCGACTGTGTGGCGTGCTCGTAGAGGCTCACAGGTGACGTGGCGCACGCGCGCATGGACCTGAGTCAGTGAGGCGCACGCGCGCATGGGTGTGAGCCAAGAGGACGCACCGCGCATGGGCGTGCACACCTGGGCGTGCGCGCACCAGTGTGGCTTGCGCGCGCGCACGCGTAGAAGCTTCCAGCATTGAATGACAGTGCAGTTTCAGTCCAGCTTCGTAACTAACGAGTTAACAGGCTTTGACTGAGAATTAACTGACGTATTAAATTGCATTGAAGACGTTTAATGCAATTTAAACCTCTCTTTAATTCGTTTTTGACTGTTTCAACTTAGGAGCTGTATAAATACAGCTCCATACCCAGCTGCAGAAGACTACCAGCAACACAACAGCTACTTCAACTTTCTCTCTACATTCTTCTGTTCTTTTCTTGCAGTTTCAAGGTAACCTTCGGGTTGTAGGCGAACTCCGGCAGTACGCTGCTTAGGCTGTTGTACCCTGGGAAACAAAACGAGTACTCTTGGGAGACTCGGAATTTGTTTTAAGGGAAGCGTGTGGACACGTGCCTCAGCCATTCTTCTTCTACCCCATTCTTGTATTTTGGTTTTATTTCAGTTGTAATCGTATTGTAATTTTGCTTTCTTCATTTTTGTATTGTAATCAGTAATAAAAATTTGTTTATTTTTATTTATTTATGCGAACGGTTCCTACATTTTTTAGCTTTAAGATATGGTACCGTGTGATATCAGCATCGTGAATGCATATTGTTTAGTTGTTGTTTTTCAGAAAATTAATGGAGATCGAGTGAAATCTGATTGTTGTTAGTTGATACTTGTTGCAAGAAAACGAATCTGAAGTTGCAGGTTATAGTATTTCATGTTCCAGATTTGTTTTGCACATGTATTAAGATTTGAAGAAAATCTGTATGTTGAACGACTGAAGTTTGAGTTGCATTTAGAAATCAAAGAAAAAGAGTTACTTGTTTGTAGTTCAAGGTTATATTTGTGAAGAAGATAATAGTTCTTAATGGCTGGGCATTAAAATCATAAGACTTTGTGTTGATGTTGAAATATTGCGTTGAAAAAAGTATTAGTGTTAATTTGAAACTAGAAAACTGAGTTTGTGGTAGTGTATTACGAAGAATGAAGTGCAAATCAGTTAGTATTTTGCGGCTAAAGTGAAGGGGTATTGAGTCGATCTTGGTGATTGCAGAAGGTTTGTGGTGTTGTGTTTAAGAGATTAGAATTGAAGGAGATCTGATTGATGTTCATCTTCTGAACAAAGTTTGGATCTGAGGAATTATTAGATGCAACAAGTTCTTGGTAGTAGTTATTTTTTAGCGATGGGTAGGTGTGTTGGTAAAAGTAAAAGACAAATCTTGGAAACTATCATCTTATAAAAAGGAAGGAAAATATATGAGGAGGCAACAGCAACCGGAGCCCAATCCGGTAACTTTCCAAGAGCTCAAGAGGAGGAAGGACGAAGAACAACGTAATCTCAGGAATGCTAAGGGAAGAAGTTCAGATAGGTGGAACCAAGTGCTCAGCAAAAGAGAGATCCAAAACGAAAAACGGTTTAGAGATAGAGAAGAAAGACTCAGGGACGCGGTTTCATACTTCGTTTCAAACCTCCCATGGGAGTGCACTCGGAATAAACTCTGGAAAGCCTTTCAGCATTTTAGAAACCTGGAGGATGTTTTCATACCGAACAAGAGAGATGGCGTTGGGAACTGCTTTGGTTTCATTAAACTTTCAGGGGTTCATGACGTGGGCGATTGGGAACAAAGATTGCAAGGGGTGAAGATCGATGGATCAGTTGTGGGGGTTAACATAGCACGGTTCAGTAGGCACGGGAACAACGAAGAGAAGCAGCAACTGAAAGGAAGAACGACTATCTTTGATAAGCTATCCATTCCTCAAGGGCGGGAAGCGAAGAAGCAGGACTATATTGGGAATAGGGCCAGACCAGGAGGGTCAGGGCAATACAAGAAGGCGATTACAGAAAAGGGTGTTGCTTCGACTAAGAAGATAAAATTGGAACTCTCGCCAGTGGCCACAACAAGACTGGGAACTAAGGTCGCTAATTGAAGAAGTTAAAGATTTGGATACTTTGAATAACCTGTCTCAGATTTTCTATGAAGTTCTACATTTGGAGGTGGAGAATAGATATGTGGGTGGTTTGAAAGTTCACCTAACCTTCATATCCCAACAAGTGGCAGAATTATTTCTCCTAGAAGAGCAAGACTCCTGGAGTCATTGGTTCTCCAGATTGTATCGGTGGGAAGGGGTACCGCTAGTATTCGACAAGATTGCTTGGATAAAAAATTTAGGAGTTCCTCCATGTTTATGGGACAGAAACGTTCTCAACAAAATAGGGGAAAGATTTGGCAAATTGCTTAGGAAATCGGAAATAAACGTTCTTGACCGGAACTTATCGGAAAACAAGTTAGCCATTTTGGTGGACAGTGGGGCTCGAATCTCATCAGAAACTTTTCTGATGTGGAAAGGGCATGAAATCCGAGTATGGGTGGAGGAATGATGCAGATTGGATGACGGAATTCCTTGAATACCAGCCGGAGTTCGATGCTCTAGTCACCCCTCCGGTGAAATCGGTGATCGCTAATTTGCATGGGCGGGATAATGAAAGGTTGGCTAACGAAGAGTCATGCATGGGAAATCAGCAGGAACAGTCCCCACATGTGTCTGACACGCCACAATGCTCTAGGAGAGAGAGAAGTCAGGCGTATGTGGACCCACACACTAATGATTACTCTGCTGGACCCCAAAACACTATTGGGCCAGCTAGCCCAACCTCTGAGGCCCTCCTGCAACATATTAACACTGGGCTTGGTAACATTACGATTAGGGCCAAAGACAAAAGAAGATGTATTAAGAATGGTGGGCCTTTTATTAAAACACTAGACCTTAACATCAGAGAAGAGTCTGATCCTTTCGATTTGGATGAGATAAGCCGCACCACGACTACGGCAGGGGAGATGGAGCTGCAGGGTGCTGCCTTGCTTGAGCAAAGAAACGATAGCAGGATCCGACAGCCGGAAGTCGGTCAAGAAACTGAATTGCAATTCGGAACCGTGAATCGGGTTTATGAAGGTGAAGTTCAAAATACAATCAGGTATGGCGACTGCTTAGGGATTCAATTGCAGGGGTTTGAAAACCAGGTGCGTAAACTAGTACAAGGAGAGGAGGGGTTAAATCGTGCATCATGAATTTTGCGACTTTGAATATAAATGGGGTAACTGGAGCTGAAAAACCGATGTCGGTTCGGAAATTAAAACGGGAGGCGAAATTCAACTTCTTCGGTCTTCAAGAAACCCATCAAGCTGGGCTTTTAGAGGACGACACCCGTCTCTTTTGGGACAAGAGTCCGCTTGAGTTTGAAATAGTCGATGCAGGTGGTCGGTCAGGTGGCTTAGCTTCTTACTGGGAGCCAAGAATTTTCTCCGTTGACTCCGTAATAAAGAGTCAGCAATTCCTTGTGGTTTCTGGCTTCTTAAAGGGATCAGTGCAGAAAATAAACATTTTGAATACTCACGCCCCGAACGATTTACTTGGTCGCAGAGTTCTCTGGGATTCCATTGTTGACATCAGACTACATTTAGCTGGGATGTGGGTTGTCTTAGGTGACTTTAACGATGTGCGGCAGCCTAATGAGCGAGTAAACTCCCGGTACAACCCGATTGCATCTGATGTGTTTAACGACTTCATAATCAGGGTTGGTCTGCTGGAATATAATATGTCAGGTGGTAAATTCACCTACATATCTGACAACTCAGCCATTAAATTCAGCAAGCTCGACAGAATCCAAGTTTGTGACATCTTTATGCAACACTGGCCTTTGGCGGAATTAAAGGTCTTAAGAAAGGGATGGTCGGATCGTTGCCCGGTTACACTGACTTGCGAGGCGATGGACTTCGGGCCTACGTCGTTCAAACTATACAATTCTTGGCTGGGCCTTAAGGAAATCACCGATATTGGGAATGCAAACATAAGGCAACAGAAAAACTTCGAGAAGGGCGACCAAACTATGGCAGCTTTGCTAAAAAATATCAAGTCCGATATCAAGAAGTGGAGGGAAAAGGCCAATATTCAGGAAGAAAAGGTTACAGAAGAGTTGTACAACGAGGCCGAAAGATTGGAAAAGCTGGCTGAAACAATCAACCTTAGCGCTTATGAAAAACAGTTACGAGCTGATATCCGTCTCAAGATTAAAGGGTGGAATCGGCTAAAATAAGGGATCTCCATCAGAAGGCTAAAATTAAATGGATCAAAGAAGGGGACGAGAACACGAGGTTTTTCCATGGGGTCGTAAATATCAAAAAGGCAAGGAGCATGATCAATGGCTTAACCATCGGTGGGGTTTGGGTTACAGACCCGACCATTATCAAAGAAGACATTCGTAGATGGTTTCGTAAACAATTCGCTGAACCAATGAGAAGAAGACCTGCCTTCTTTAATCTGGGACTCCCTACTTTCTCTACAGAACAAGTTGCATCCCTGGTAGATGCCTTCTCTGTGGACGAAATAAGAATGGCGATTAGGAGTTGTGATGGAAACAAGACCCCGGGCCATGATGGGTTCACGATGAGTTTCTTCAAAAAATTTTGGACCTCCTAAAACCGCTCCTATTAAAGGTTATGGCAGATTTCCACTCGACATGCGAAATTAGTGCAGGCTACAACGCATCCTTTGTGGCCCTAATTCCAAAGACAAGCGACCCTCAAAGCATGGCTGACTTTCGCCCTATATCTCTAGTCGGGTCAATGTATAAAATTATTGCCAAAATGCTTACTAATCGATTGAAGACGGTGATGGATCCGCTGATTTCAAACACCCAATCCGCCTTTGTTGGAGGCAGAAATATCCTTGACGGACCTCTTATAATAAGCGAATTGGTGACTTGGGCAAAGAAACGAAAAGTTAAAATGTTGATTTTTAAGGTCGATTTTGAGAAGGCCTATGACTCCTTAAATTGGAAATTTTTGTTCAAGGTTATGGAGTACATGTCGTTCCTGGAAAAATGGGTTAGTTGGATTAAGGGGTGCCTTCGATCAGAAAAAGGATCGGTTTTGGTAAACGGGTCACCAATGGGTGAATTCCCGTTCAAGAGAGGTCTTAGGCAAGGGGACCCTCTCTCGCCTTTTCTCTTTATCCTCGCTATGCAAGTCCTTGATATGTTTATGAAAAGGGCCTTGGCTTTGGGTTTGTTCCACGGTATCAAGCTCCCTAACGGGGACCCGTGGTGTCAAATATGTGCTATGCCGATGACGTTTTATTCGTAGGAGAATGGTCAAACCATAACGTGGAAAGCCTCAAGTACTTACTTAGATGCTTGTATCTTGTCACTGCAAAGTTAATCACAATAATTACCGAATATATGGTGTGGGTGTGGATGAAGTGGAAGTGATTCAAATGGCCTGCACGTTTAACTGTGAGGTGGGAAAATTCCCATTCACATATTTGGGGGTTCCTATAGGGGCAAATATGAAACGCATAACAAATTGGCAACCGGTAGTGGAAAAGTTCCAAAAGCGGCTCTCTTATTGGAAGGCAAAAAGTATGTCTTTCGGGGGACGTGTTACTTTAGCTAAAGTGGTACTTGGTAGCCTCCCTTCTTACTACTTATCATCTATCTTGCGCCTAAAGCCATTATAAAGAAACTTGAAAGTATAAGGAGGGCGTTTATCTGGGGAAGAACGGCTTTGGGCAGATAGATAAAATGGGTTCGATGGGGTAAGATGACGAAACCAAAAGCCAACGGTGGGCTAGGCATTGGGGGTGTTCGTGAATTCAACTTGACCATGATTGCCAAGTGGTGGTGGAGACTCAAACAAGAGCCAAATCAGCTGTGGGCTTCGGTTATAAGGGCCATACACGGTCACGGTTCAGATAAAAAAATGATCCCGGTCAAGAAGACCCTACCGGGAACTTGGAAGGACATTGGAAGTGTCGACGAAGCCTTGCTAAGGGTTGGTCTCAACCTGAAAGACAAGCTCAAAGCAAAGGTGGGAAACGGCCAAAACATCCGATTTTGGAAAGACCCTTGGTTAACAAGTGTGCCGCTAATGGAGACGTATCCGGATATATATATTTGTTGGCCAAAAATAAGAACAACACGGTGGCAGAAAACGGGACTGGTTCAGGCGAGAATACTAGGTGGAGCTGGGATTGGAGCAAAGATCCGTCCTCGGTTAACGAATGGGAACACATCGTGGAATTGATGTCAAGGCTGTCTCAGGTAAATATATCAGATGTTAATGATATGTGGGTATGGGAAAGTGAAGCGTGCACTGATTTCTCTGTGAAGAACATACGTAAGGAAATTGCAAATGCGGGCCAGGCGCATGACGATGGGGCAATTTTTTTTTGGAATTCATGGGCTCCTTTAAAGGTTAACTATCTAGTATGGAGAACCTTGATGGGGAAAATGGCTATGAAGAATGAGCTGCATAAGAGAGACGTGAACATTCAGGATCTAGTTTGTTCCAGATGCGGGTACGGAATTGAAACTGCTGATCATTTATTCGCAGATTGCTTGCTGGCCAGAAGTGTTTGGTGGTGTTTGTGTGTGGCTAAGGATACCTATTCCGCCTAACACTAGCTCTCTAAAGGATATAATGGATGTTGTTACAAAGAACCCGGGCTCAAAAAGATGGAAGAAGCTGGTTAATATAGTTGCTTACAGTATGGAGATTATGGAGCACGCGAAATTCAAAAATCTTCGAGGGGAAGAACACTTCCATTCAGGCTACGGTTGACCTAATAAAGGGGGATAGCTACACGTGGGCAATGCTCGCTCAAAAATCAATGTTACCTCTTGGGAGAACTGGATAAAATTCGATGTTACTTCCATGTTGTAATGTGATGTCAAGTTCGTGTCGTGTTTTGTTGTCTTTTTTCTTTCGTTTTGTTTGTTTCCCCCAGCTTCTTGTTGAATTTTATATATATATATTATAAGGTTCATTTGAGAACCACCCTTATTGCGAGAACCGCGAGAACCAATGTGAACACCAAAAAATACCTAAAAAAATCCAAAAAACCCACAAAATTTTGTTTTTTTTTTAATATTTTTCTAATAAAAATTGCTATATTTTGTTACAAAAAAAAATGTTTTTTTTTCGAGTAACATTTATGGATGCACATGTGCATATGTATCATTTCTTGGACAAATTCCATAATATATTACCAGTAGTAGAAAAATGCACTTTCATTTACACTACCATATGTAATAAACTACTTTTTACATTACCAATATTAGAAATGCACATGTGCATCTATATGTATCAACATGAAATAAGGTGTTTTGGTAAAAAAGTTTTTGATTTTAAATGATGAAGTAGGCCCATACATATGTGTTTTGGTTAGTTATATCTAGTGGTTGATGGTTTGATTATATTTGTCACTTTATGATGTAATATGTTGTTTGGATGGTATAAAAGGTGTTGATGTACATATAATAAAGTGAAATATTGGTAATAATATTGTATTATGGATGGTAAAAAGTAATTGTATTGTATTACGGATGGTAGGAGATAATGGTAGTGTAGTATAGATGGTATGATAGATGAAAGGGAACGTGTATTCAAAGTGGTGTACTAAAACACGTAATAACATGTTCATATATATATAGATGCACATGTGCATTTCTAGTGTTGTTAATGTTATAACAAGTTCATACATATAGATGCACATGTGCATTTCTATTATTGTTAATGTAAAAAGTAGTTTATTATGAATGGTAGTGTAAATGAAAGTGCAATTGTCTGATATTTGTAATGAGTTACGGAATTTGTCAAAGAAATGATACAAATGCACATGTGCATGGATAACTGTTACTCGAAATTTTTTTATTTATTTTTTTTTGAAATTTTTTTTTAATATTGACGAAATATAGCGATTTTTCCAAAAAATAGTAAAAAAATATTGTTGGGTGTTTTTTAGATTTTTTTAGGTATTTTTTGATTGGGTTCAAATTGGTTCTCGCAATAAAAAGTGGTTCCTAACGGATCGTTTATAAAAAAAATCATATAAAAATCATCTTATAAAAAGGTTTTTCGAATCTGCTGAAAAGCTGTTAGCTAGGTATCGGGTTTAGGGTGAGAGGGGCACTCCCCTCTTAGGGGAGTCCGCTCTCTTACGCACACCCAATTACGTTATGCCACGTCAACTCCCCTCTTAAACTCCCCTCACACCCTATTTTGATGGCGGCACTCCCCTCTTAGGGGACTTGGTTTTTTTTTTTTTTTTTTATTTGTTGTAATTATGCATGTTTATAAAAAAAAATATTAAATAAAATTTAACAAAAGACATTTCAAAGTAGAAAATAAAAATAAAAATTAAATTCAAACTAGAAAATTAAAATTACATTCAAACTAGAAAATAAAAATTACATTAAAACTAGAAAATAAAAATTTTAGAAATCGCACGGCCACCCGTACTTGTTAGCGATGTCGCGCTTTCGGGCGAGGATGAACGACAACATATTTGGCGGAGCATCGTCGTGCGGCTTGAGGAATGTTTTCATATCTCGATCGTAATTGTAGTTTTTCATCGTCTCGCGTTGTTCCGATATGAGCTCGAGAGCCTGCGACTCTCTTTTCTTCCTCAATTCAATCGCCTCCAATTCAATCGCGTGCTTCTTTTCTTTCATGGCGGCGTACTCTTTGAATTGTTCCGCCAACTCGGCCGAGCTTCCCTCGGACGACGTCGCTTGACGCTTGTCTCGCCGTTATGTTCTTTGTGACGCTTGACGCTTCCTCGTGTGCGATCCTACATATTATAAAATAACAATTGTTAAAAAATATAATTTTTTACATATTAGTAAACAAAATTAAAAAATATACAACGTTAAAAAATATAATTTTTACCGCTTGTTGGTATAGGCCGTTAAACAAGTTTATTTTCGTCATCATCGGGCCCCATTTAGACCGTACTTGATGCACGGTCCGGTTACTTCCACCAACGGTGGCGTTAAAATGATCTAAAATCTTACGCCAAAAACTATCGCGGTTTTGTTGATTGCCCTTCTTTTTGTTGGTAGAGCAATGTACCCACGCCTTCGCCAACGCCTCTTCTTGGACCCTTGTCCATTTTTGGCTCTCCATTTTTCCCGTTTTATCCCGAGCGTCATCTTCTTCCTTGCCGGCGTCTTCATCCACATTATATTCATCGTCGCCGGTGTCATCTTCATCGTCGCCCAAATTTTGAGTTTCGGGCACTACCTCCTCGTCCTCGTAAATAGGTAGAGGACGTTCAACATTTCCTCGTGTAGATGGAACTTGTGGGGAACGAAAACCATATGGGTCGAAGGCGGGGGATTGAGGTGGATCCATTGATAACAAATTTTGAAAATAGCCGAAATTGGGTTGAAGGTTGGGTGGTTGGGTGTTGTAAAAGGAGGGGTGTGAAGGTTGTTGGAAAAAAAACGGGGGTTGTGAAGTATATCCGAAAGGGGGTTGTGATTGTGCACTTGCACCGCTCGAACCACCACGAGACGGTTGCTTGCCCCGTCCCTTAGTTTTTTTCTTGGCTTCGCGGGGTTGGTTCTCCATTGCTCGGTTTGAAGTGGGTGTGGTTTGAGAGTATAAAAAATTAGTGAAGTGGGTGTGGTTTGAGAGTATAAAAAATTAGTGAAGTGGGTGTGGTTTGAGAGTAAAAAATTAGTGGTGGGTGTGGTTATTTATATTTGTTTAAAAAGTGAATTTTTTTTTTTTTAAATTTGACCGTTTAAAAATAGCCGTTCCTCAAAAATTGTGCCAATTCAACGCGGTGAACAAGTGCCGAATCCCCTCCCCGAATCGGGTCCCCACGGTGATGGCGGCGGTGTTCCCGATCGGGGAATGGGGTCACCGCACCCTCTCCCCGAGAGTGCCCCGGATACCCTTAGGGTGAGCGGGGCACTCCCCTCTTAGGGGAGTCCCCTCTCTTACACACACCCAATCAGGTTATGCCACGTCAACTCCCCTCTTAAACTCCCCTCACACCCTCAATTTGATGGCGGCACTCCCCTCTTAACTCCCCTTGTTTTTTTATTCAAAATAAATAAATAAATAAATAAACAAAAATAATTGATTGGTTGTTACAAGCTATGGGCCCACCATCTCCTCTCTTCTTGTGCGGTGACTACTCCCCCAACCCCCTCCCCGATTTGGGTCACCGCAGGGATGGCGGCGGTGTTCCCGCTCGGGGAATGGGGTCACCGATCCGCCTCCCCGCTGGTGCCCCGCTCACCCTTATAAAATGTGAAAAGTCAATTTTAATAAAAAAATATATGAAAAATTGAAAAGTCTACTGATTGAGTTGTTACATATAAAAAAAGAAAAAATAATAGACATTTAAATAAAAAATATAAAAGGAATAGAATATACTGTTGTTGGCTTAATAATAAAAACTCGCTAGAATTTTAATTTTTTTTTAAGTATGTGAATTCATACAGGGTTAAGTAATAACTCAAAAGTCAATTGTGAGAGTTCATGTTTTCTTTAAAAAAAATAGAGAGGAAGAAGTTAGTGGGCCGTTACATATATTGTGAATTGGTTTTAAAATTGGGCCAACGTTAAACATGTGTTTAATTGGGTTGTTTTTCAAGTGTGATATTGGGCCGCAAGTTATATAATTTGGGCCATGATTTTTGGATTGTGTTTCGAGTTGAAGCATTTTTGAACGGGTTTTTAATCTACAAAGCTTTCGAGTTTGACTATTCGGGTTCAAGAGACTAAAAATTTTAAAATGGAAAGTTATTCAAAAGAAAGGCAGATTTTTAAAAATCAATTTGATAATAAAGATGCACCAATTTTAGTGATGACGGAATGGTACCATGAGTTAGTATATATTAAAAGAATGGATGACTATGGTGTCGAGATTTCAGATGAGAATATATTAAAGTTTGCAGATTTGTTACCCTCAGAGTTGGATGATTCTGTGTTCATATTGAAGAAATATTCTGATTTGTCTGAAGTTAGTGTATATGATTTTCTTACAAGCGTAAAGAAACCTAAACCGATAGCAAAATGGAGGAAGAGAATGGAGTATGAAAAGAGGATGGTGCAGAACAGTGCAGTCAAAGAATCGAGCGTATATACAAATGTGGCTTCATATTTTGAAGCAGTGTGCTTAAAATGTGATACAATCAGAGTTGAAAATGTCAAACTTTTGAGAGACATGGAAAGTTTGACATTAGAAAACAAAAAAAATTTTAAATTAGAAAATGATATGAAAAATCAAATAAAGCAACTTGAACAAGATGCTGAGATTGCTAAAAATAAAATTGAAGATTTAGAAACTTAATGCTAGATAATATAGTTCCAAAACCGATCAATAAAAATGAAGAAACTTAGGAGGACGAATATGAATTTTGTAACCGTGGTATTGGGTATAAACCGTCAGGAAAGGGCAAATCAAAAACGGTTGTACCTGATAACACGAAAAACAAAACTCTCTCAGTTGAAATTCCAATAAGTGATGATGTCACAAATTATGACGAAGTCATAATTGAATATTGTGATGATGAATCTGATGATGAAAATGATAAAAATAAAATATTTTTGAAATTAAAAGAAAATTTTAAACAAACAATTCCACAATTTGCTGAAAAAGGTGAATGTTCAGCTTCTAAGCAATTTGAGGAACAAAAACAAAATAAAAATTCAAAAAATTTTCAAAATCAAAATAAAAGATCATCAGTTTAATCATCCAATCATTGTAAAAACAAAAATTTAAAAATCAAAACTCACAAAAAGTTGGTAATAAGTGGTGCAGGTCAGACCACAGTGCTCAATAGACAAATTATGCTTACAGGAGAAGATGGAATGAAGATTCTTCGGAGACAAATCATTACTACAATAGAAAACAGAGAAATGATGAATATTACAAGTCAAATCAGTGTTATGATTTCAGTGTTCGGTTTGAAAGTGGAGAATGGTACGAGAAAAGGTTGTGTTATAACTGTGGTTTTGAAGGACACATTGTTGTTAACTGCTAGAGTAAGAGATTTGAGACGAGAAGATGTTATAATTGTCAAATCAAAGGCCATGTTGCCAGAGATTGCCCAATGAGATCGAAGAGGAGATCGAGGGTTGAATCACACAAGGTGGATAAGAAGAAGAAAGAAGAAAAGAAAGTTGTGAAAACAGAAGAAAAGCCCAAAGATCAAAGATCAAAGAGTCAAATTATCACAGGGGTAGAAAGATAGATTAAGGAAGAAGAGGCAACGAGTTAGAGAGTATCTAGAAAAGATTTTGTCCTCGGATACTACCGTGGATTTAGATACTAGTTCTGATGAATCGTTTTGCTCTCTAAACAATGATCAGTCAAGTAAAACGAATTCATCAGATACAAATCTGAGGATAAAATGGAGAACTGTGGAAGATAAATTGGTTAATCAAACGGTTAAAAAATCAAAGAAAGTTAAATTTTCAGATAAAACTTTTATAAAAGTGTTTTAATATAAAAGAGATTGTGACAGGTCGTTCATGTCATATGTTGATGAATTTGGTAAACCTAAATCCAATATGGATTGGGTTCCAATTCAAAACTAATGGAAGTTTGTTTGAATGTGCAGGATAACCAGTTTACAAGCAAACGCCTATTCAGAAGCAGCGGTTACTCATGCAAAGTGTGAACGACTGAAAGAGTTTGTATTCCACACAAACAAAATGACAGTCCCGCGTTCACAATCGTAAAAAGTCGTTAAACGGTTAAAATGGAAGATTCTTATTTTCGATTTCGAAAAGATGTTTTCAATTTGAGGGGGAGGAAACATTTTAAAATGTCAAAATTTCTGTCAAATCGAAAACAACATTTCAAAATCATTTCAGATAGATAAAAATTTTCAAAAAGCCAAAAACAATAGAAAATCTCATAATGTCAAAAACATTAAGAAAATGAAAATGAGATTACTTGTGCAATGTAACACCCCAAATTTTCATATGCCATAAAATAATAATATGTAGTAATGTTTAAATAACGGAAAATGGAAATATATAGAACTATGTCATAATAAAAGTTAAAAATGGTACTAAGTTTAAAACATATCTTATTAACCAAAGTTAATAAAAGAAAGATGACCAAGTTAGAATAGGAAGTAATAAAGTGAATATGATCTAAAAGATAAGGGACTGGATGTGTAAATATGGAATCAAATTAGATAAAAAAAATGGTCAGTTTTGGTGCTGGGTGTGTGTGCGATCGAGAAGAGAGACCAGGGGAGACCTTCCCCTCAAAACCCTAGCAAGTTATCACCAAATTGAGAGGCTTTAGGGCTAAATTGTTATGCATGAGCTAGGAACTTTGATTACCCAAGTGTTCTTGACATCATGTAAGTCTAATTTCATGATTTGGTAATGTTTGATGAAGTGGTTTATGTGAAATTTGTGATTTTGTATGGAATCAAACATGAATGCAAGATGATATGAACATGTAGGAGTATAAATTATGCTTGAATTTCTCTATGATGATGAATTAGGGTAAAACCCACTTGTATGTCAAAAGATGATTAAAAATTTGTGAAATTCTACATGCTAAATAGATTAATGTTGATGATATTTTGATGAATAGCTGATTTGGAACTATAAGTACGTAGTTAGAATGATAAATTGTGAAGTTGGGAATGTTTATGCTAAACAATGGATGAATTGTGAAAAATGTGCTTAAAATAATTGTACTTTATGCTTCATAGATAATACGCACGCCATGTGTTCGATGAAATGCCTTAGAAAGACTTAGTTGTATTTTGACATGAATTCTTGATTTAATGATGATGTAAAATGAAAATGGATGTATGTTTAGATATGTAATGTCATGACGAATAAGTAAAATGCATATGTGATGCAATGTATCCGAAAAGCTAAAAGTGTGAAGTTATAACGTATAGGCACGAATAAAGAAGAAGGCACGGGTCATTTGAAGTCCCAAGCATCGCATGATCACGGTAAGTTCATATGAACTTCATTTACTTATTATGTAGAATACGGTTTTTGCTTTGGTTTGATATCGTATTGTTATATATCATGGGACTATGTCGAAAGTATGGAGAATTGTTGTAAACGAATGAATAAAAGAAAGGATAGTAGATTATGAGGGGAAATGTTGTAAACGGATTATGAATGCTAAAGATTGAAATTAATGATATGGTTAAATATTGACCCGTCATGAATGGGTCAAATGGACATGGAACATGTATTATGTCGAAGAGTCTAATTTTGACTCATTATGAACAAATCAGATGAATTAAAATATAGATGGCATAATGGTATGGGCATTGCTAGTAGAATGAAGTAAATGGTAGAAAGTATGAATAATAGTTATGATTTGTGGAATGGGTCGAATAAAAGAATGAAATGATGTGAAGTGTTTTTAATATTGAGTGAGTTTATACTAATGGGTTTTATGTGTACTTTTGAATGATAGGTAAATCTCATGTTTGATGACGGCGAGCTCGGTTCGAACATACCACATTTAGTGCCCCTTTTTGCGCTTCCGGTTAATGTCGTTTTTTTTATGAATGGGTCAAAATACCTTCATAATGTAAATGTTAAACTTATGTCTAGGATGTTTTGTAAGTAAGTTAAGATTTTAAATCTTATTTTGGTAGTTCGGACAAAACACTTGTGATGAAATCTTGTATGGTTACAAGTTTTATGTCTTTGAAACGTGTCGTAGAACTTAGTTTGAATGATGATTTGTTAAAAACAGGGAATCGCTTATAGTACGAATGGGTCATGCCCAACTTTTGTTAAAATTAGTATGTCATATTTTTTTTTCGAATGTGAAAAAGTGGGCGCTACAAGTTGGTATCAGAGCCGAGGTTTGAGGGATTCATACATTAGAGTTAAAATGCTTGAACTCAAACCGAAAGCTCGTATGAAGGTGTGTTCGTTCCGAAGCGCTATGCAAGTAAGTAAATTGTAAATTTGATTATGCTTATAGTTAGAAATGGAAAGGGAGTTATAGGTTATTTGCTTATAAACCGAGTTTTAAGGAGAACGACAATGCTAAACGGGTCCGCATTTAAATCATCGACACGTAGGAAAAAGAATTAAGTAAAACGGACTAGTAGAACTAAAGATATGAGGTTTTAAAGTTAGAATTTTGGAAAAAGTTGGAGCTGGGCAAGTGCAGCAACAAAGAAACAAAGAGTTTGTCGAAAATGGGGCATCGCGTCGCGCGACACCCACCCGGTATCACCGTCGCGTCACGCGACCTTAGCCGCGGTGTCACACCCCAACCGATGGCAGAAACATCGGAGTGAGACGAAAACGAGATTGCAAGAGACTTCATAACACTATTTGTGACAATAATTAAATAATGGATTTCATTTCATTCCTAAAAGTCGATTACAAAGGTTAAAATCAAATACAATGACTTGATATACAATATGTTCAATACAAAAATACAGCAAACAAGTACATTAACTTAAGACGTCTAAGTGTGTATCTAACCATCATCACTACTTCAAGTTCAAGGCGTTGACATCCTCAACCTGTAACATGTTAAAATAACGTCAATGCAAAAGCAAAGGCGAGTATACAAGTTTGATACATACATAGCATAAAAATAAGTTTAAACAATTCCACATGGCAAGCTATTGGTACAAGATAAACTATAAAATCGGCATGTGTTTAACTAATCAAACCAATGATGAAACGCAATAAGCTCATGGCATAACCCAAAGTCTACAGGCGGTGCGTTAATCCTATAGCGCTATATATGTCAAGGATAGGCTCGTACGAAGTTAATGAAAAGTCTAACACAAGATGAAATTAACCCAAGTTTAAAGTATCAAGTAATCAAGTATGCAAGCATGTATACGGAATGTTTATGCATTACGAAATAAGTTTAAGTGTAAGTTAATAGATAACATGTTACACCCCAAAAAGTAGTAAAACGAAAAAGGGGTTCAAGTATACTCACTAAATTGCTAAGTCTTCCGATTATCCAAGTGTTGACGAGTGTATGAGATTAGGAGGATGGAACACCGAGGTTACCCTATACGGGCAAACGATGGTGTATGAGTAAACGGAATTTGACGGAGGATATGAAGTGGAATTTAGAGCATAACTAGCTGATATGTGTATATATATATATATATATTTTATATAGTTTAAGTAAAATTTCTAAATTAAATACATTAAGAGTATTACGGAAGTGTTGTCAAAAATATACATTTATATCTATTTTATAAAAAATAGTGAATCCGTTAGGCTCCGTTTTATAAAACTAACGCGTTTCGTTCTACGAAATTTTATGAAAAACGGGCAGAGTTTCTGATGCGTGTGTAGCGTTATATGTTTTTATGTATATTTTAAGCCCTTTTTAACACTTTAGTCAAGTTTTAAATTTATAAAACACGATATTTTACTAACACTAAACACACATATGGGCAAGTGCACCCATCGTGAGCGTAGTATAGCGTTGGTAAGATACCGAGGTCGTCCAAGGACACAAGAGCTTTTAGTACCGGTTTATCCTCAACGTCTAATCAAATAAAAAATTTAGAAAAGAGTTTTAAACAAGAAAATGAAAACTAACTAAAAATGTTGAAAATAAAAATAAAAATAAAACAGATAGACAAGATAAATCACTTGGATCTGACTCGCCTTTAGTGTAACCTTTGATGTTTTCCGCACTTTTGCACTTTTTAAGAGATTATCTTAGTTATAGTAGTAGGCCCCTCTTTTGAAGGTGACGTTACCCTCAACCCAGTAGTTTGAGTCAGCAAGGATACAATCCTAAAGTGTTTGATTATTGGAAGATAATTAATTAAGTTATTAATGCGTAATGTGGTAGGCCCCTCTTTTGAAGGTGATGTTACCCTCGGCTAAGTGGTTTGAGTCAGCAGGGATACAATCCCAAGTAGCCGGGTTAAAGTATTAATAGTAGTTTACATATGAGGGGATCAAGAAATTCGCACCTCCGCCATCCAATACCAGTGGGTATTGAAGGAGGTCCTACTAAGCTTGACCCAGGTCCTTGCATGATCTATACACTGAACAAGGCAAGAACCTTACCAAACCATTCCCTTAACCCCCGACCAGGTAGCCAACATATCTCCGTATAGACCGTGGAGATATGAATGGTGTAAATCTTTTATTTTATATAGACAGTAAAATAACGCCAAGACACCACGGACAAATGATAAGGAAGTTTCATCTTCAACATAAGAAACTAGTTATTAAAGTCATTAATACAAAACCAAATAAAAAGTGAGAAAAGATTAAAAAACAAAAGTATTACACTAAATGTTTGTCTTCACCAAGTGATGTAAGAGACCTAACATGGCCTTTGATTGTCAAGAACTCTTACTATCAATCTTGGATCCCGAGACTACTACACACAATCTATGATGGATGGTGGTGGTGGATGTGGGTGTTGTGATGGTGGTGGAGTGTGGGTGAAGTAGGAGAGAGCTGGTTTGTCAAGGGATGCCTTTGAAGTGAACCAAGCACCCCTATTTATAGCCAGCACAGAAGCCCGGACACAGCCCCGTGTCCATCCACTTTCTCTTTCTTCATTAATTACAGTTTGTCTGCATTAGTTGACCATGCCCCCAAGTCCGCTGGGCACGGCCCCGTGTGCAGAAGCGTATCTGTACTATCAAGATTTGCTTGGATTCTGCGAATCTTAGCGTTGACCACGAGCCCGTGTCCGCTGGGCACGCTCCCGTGTTGGGAAATAGAAGCTTCTACAACTTTGTCTTTTCTGTAGACACTTGAGCACGCCCCCATGTTCAATGAGCACGGGGCGTGTTCAGTCTTTTAATGTCTTGTTTTTGCTTGGGAAGATGCTGTCGAGGGGTCGGGCATGCTACGTTTATTCCTTTTCTTGTTTTATTGTTAGATTTGGCTGTATTTTGCTTCTTTTGTTCATTTAAGCTCATTTATCCCTGAAAATACAAAAGGAAGACAAAAGCACATTTTTTCCAACATTAGTACTAAAAAGGGTTAGTTTTATGTCTCATTTGATGTAATTTATATGTTGCATTTTACACACATCAGTTTCCTCTGTTTTTGGACGATCCCGACAACACAAGTTGTCTATATATTTGTCAAAACTCAACAATCAACAAAACATTAAATATTTATATGAGTTATATAACAAAAATAAGCGTTTTTATACAAGTTTCCAAGGCACGATTAGTGAACTAGTTCAAGTTATGAATGTTTCGCGATTAAAACAGTCACTATGTATATAAACAATAATAAAAAAAGCTGCGTCGTTTAAGATTTTACCACGTCTTGCGTTGAGGTTGATCCGAGTTTGTCCGTTTAACTCGACAGTTGACTGTTTGACCGATGTTGACTGTTTGACCGGATTGACCAGCTTTGACCCGAACTTTGACTGAATCCAAACCGGACCGTGACCCAAGCCGTAATCTAAATCAATGAAATCTAACCCGCACAGAACCAAGACTCGAACTCGAACCAAACTCACACTCGAACCACGTCAGATCTGACCTGAAACTAACCCGAATCACGAACCGAATTGACTCGTTCGGAGCCGAACCCGAACCAAGCACCACCACTGGTGAACTAAACCAAACTTGAATCTGAGTCTGACCGAGCCGTGAACAAAACTCGAAGACCCGAAAACGAACCTTAACCGAACCCTTCTGAAGTTGAACATTTTTTAAACTGAACATCACCATCAACGTAAATGGACTCGTCGGAGAACCTCCGCCGCCGCAAACACCGTGCCACCGCCGCCGTGAAACAGATGCACCACCGCTGCCGTCACGGTGGCGCTGCTGGCGCCGGCTCCGCCTCGTCTCTTTCTCACTGTGCTTCCGTTTCTGTTCTTCGTCTCTGTCGTCGCTGTGTGCCGCCACCACCACAGTGGTGGCCGGTCGTTTAGTTGAGCAGAGGTGGGGGGAGGGGTTGAGTGGTGAGCGAAGAGGAGTTAGGGGGGTTGTGATCGCCTGATGTATAGATCGAGAGGGAGAGATGAAGGTTTTGGTTCCCTATGATTTGCTTTATGTATTTGAGAGAGAGATGAGGGTAATTGTTAGGCCTTATGCAAGATCTGTTCTAGTAGAAGAACGTGGCGGAATCGATCAGTGGCGAGGTGCGAAATCCCTCGACAATGTCTGAGAATCAACAACGACAATCTCAACGCTTAACATGTCTGGTTTCATTGATAAACTATGAAAATACAAAAGTTCCGAATGACAATCAGACAGAGCTTCGCTTCAGCTATCAGGCAAAAGGTTCTAGACTAATGGCCCTAATCCTCTATTTATAGGCAACACAGGGAGGTGAGGATGTCACCCGATCGGATGGTCATCCATTCAGATTGCCATCCGATCGGATGGCCATCCTTACGGATGACACAATGTCGTCTGTTCGGATTACATCTAACAGTTATCGCGCCGTTCCATGTTTTGTCTAGATACAAAATACATATACATACATATACAAAAACACATATACAGGACAAAATACATAAGACTCAATACAGACGAAAGCTACAAACATAATGCACTAACAGACTCCTCCTTAGTTATAGCTGTAGTCTTCCTTCCTGCGTAGTCTTTAAGTCATCTTCCTGCTACGTCTCCTCGCTTTAGCTTTCTGTCTTCTTTTCTCTTCACGTTCTGCTAGCATCTTTCGCCTTAGAGGCCTACCAACTTCATTCCAATACTTTCTATATACAGGATCACCATCTCGCTTCCTATCCCACCTTGGGATCTTGTTCTCCTCCTTTTCGATTGGTGATTGGTCAGTTGGTGGAGGTCTCATAAGCTTTCTTCGTCCCACTTTTGCAGCTCTTTCAGCTATCTCTCTAAATATTTCGTTGCGCTTCTCTTTCTTCCGAAATTCTTCCAACTCTAGGTCTCTGAACTTTGACTGCCAATACCTCCCAGAGTTGATATCCTTTTCGAAGCATAAGTTGGCCATCTTTTGGTATTGTTGAGCATGTGCTTTATCAGGAGCATCATAAACAATCTTGTTGAAGCACAAGCACTCAATGTCTTTCTTCGAACAATTCGCTAGCCACATAGGATCCAACACACTGATCCTTCTTGATTCTCCAGTTTTCTTTTTAAACAATGAAATGAATGCTTCTGTTGTGCTCTGGTTATACATCCAACCTTCAAAGTCTTCATAGAAATCTTGTTCCATCGCACGCAGTGGCATATTTTTCAGACATCTCGGCGGTTTTATCTTCAAAGTAACATCTTTTTCTCCAGTGTCCAAAATTTTGACAATTTGCTTTGGATATTGCGGCTTCCAATCAGGAAATCTATGCTTTGCTTGCTACTTGATATATTTCCACAACTTTTGATCATGAACTTTCACATCAAGACCATAATAGAACTGTTTAATGTTCTTTGTCTGCACCAACTCCTCTACATCCCACCACGGGAGTGTCTTGATATCTGACAAGAATTCAAAGTACTGACACCCATGTTCTCTTCTGATGGCATATACCTGCAAGTCTTCAAGATATCCCCATGAAAGAATGTCACCCAGAGACTTATCTGGATGATCTGTGAAGTACTGCAGTGGCCTCTTGAACTTTCTTTCTTTTGGCATCACCTTAAACCAGTTCTTCCTGCCTTCTAACAATGTTTCTTTTGGAACTGTTTGTGGAATACCCTCAGTAGCTATCTTCTCGACCACTTTCCTTCGTAATTCATCTTCATTTTGTTCTTTAAACATCTCAGCAAAAGTAGGAAAGGTTTCATCAACCCCAGAGTAGTGATAGGGTATATCTTCTTCAGATGTATCTGAACCCTCTTCAATCTCAACATGATCAAAGTTATCAGCTTCATTTGCAAGCTTAAACTCATACTCTTTCTCTGGCGACGAAGGAATTTCATCCTCTATATCAAACTTAAGATTTTCATCATCTAAACCCAGTTCTTCTAACATTTCAGCCCTGGTCCTTGGTACCTCTATCTCCCTCTCAAATGGAGCATTCAAGTAAATAACAGTGGGTTGTGTAAGGAATACCTGATCAGTATGTTGCTCTCCAGAAGAAGAAGACTCATGATGTTGATCCTCCTGTTGTTCATTGATCTCCTCATTTAGAAAATCATCCAATGATTGTTGGACTGATGGCTTCACAATCAACAACCCCGTTGACTCTTGATCATCATCATCATCTTTGAAGTCATCCCATGAAGGATCGTAATTATCAACTGCATCAAGAATGTCTTTCAATTCTTCATCTTCTTCCTCTCCCTCTTCTTTCCAACAAAGAAGCTTTACATCAGCTGCTCTCACCTTCCCTTTCCTCTGTTCAACTTTCACCATTCGAATAACATCACTCAAGTTATAGGGACGAGAGAGAGCTTCACAAATAAGAACAAAGCTTGGATCTTGATCAACTTCCATGTGTTCTACTTCAACATTCACTTCAGGATCAACCATCTCAACATCATTACTTGCAGGCTGACTTGAAGAACCTCCAGCCTCTTGAGTTTCAACAATCAAAGCTTTCTTTTTCTGAGTTGCTGCCTCAGCCAACTCTTTCTCCCTCTGAGCTCTTCTTTCTTCAACCCTTTGAATCTCCAAGTTGTTGTATACAGCTTGAACATTAATACCAAGCTGATGTTCCATCACAGTGTATAACATGTTAAGCTGCACATCTTTCACAGTCTTATCAGCCCTTAGAGCTTTAATCTCTAGCTTTAACACTTTGATTTCATTTGAAGATGCTTCATGAAGATCATCAAGCATTTGATGCAGCGTTTGATTTGTTTCATTCATGTTCTCGTACCTTGCATTTGCTTTAGAAAGCTCTGTAGTAAGTTGCTCAAATAACTTTGCATTATTATCCAGGTCTTCAACCAAAGTATCTATCCTTTCTGCATGATCATTCACTACTGACTTCATTTCTTCATTCACCTCAACAGTCTTTTCAAGCTGCTTCTTCAACTCGTCACGCTCTGCTTCTGCCTTGGCCTTTTCTTTCTCCAGAAGACTTACTTTCTTTGTTAGTTCCTTGACCGTTGCATCATGAAACATTTCATATTCGCCTTCAGAAAGAATGTCATCAGTAAATTCACCCTGAACATTTGGAAAACCTTCAAATAAACCAGGAGTAGTGTCTTTCTTTGGCGGTGATTGCTTTGGATCATCTGGAATATGAATGGTTGGATTTGTTGGTGGTGGTGGTGGAGTAGATTCTCTTTCACCTGTAATCACTACCTCATCTTCATCATCACCCTTCGTTTCAACCTCTGGCTTATCAACCTTTTCAACTTCAACCTCTAGAGTATCTTGAATATGCTTTTCACTTTTACCACTTTGATCTTTAGGTGCTGAAGCTGCTGCTTTTCTAGCTCTGACATTTCTTGGAATTACACCTGTTTGAACAGCTTTTCGCTTCAAGACGCCTTTCTTTTTCTCTACTTGTGGCGTAGGAATATATGTTTCATCTTCTTCATCTGAAGCCTTTTTCTTCTTTTGAGGCTTTTTTTCAAGGTGACCTTTCCAACACCAATCTTTGACGTGTCAATCTCTAGCTCTGTACCAGTTGATTCATCATCAGCATCACTTGAATCTGTATGAGCAACGCCTTCAGGTTCCTTTTCTTTGACACTTTCTTCTTGAACATTCTTTGAAGATTCAGCAATCTTTTCAACACTTGAGCCTTGATCCTTTGCAGCTTTAGCAGCTTCTTCATTTCTCTTTATAAAATCATCAAATGTCTCATTCATCAAATCAACACCCTACTGCACTAGCCCTGTAGGATCTATCACTATTTCATCCACAAGTCTCGGTGGAGATTTCTTTGAAGGCCCTGCAAAAACAAGTATTAAACATTCATTAGAATGATATAACATTTAATAATCTAACTTTTCTTATGACTCCCCCTTTCAACTATACCCTTAACAACAATCTTTGGTGTCACTTTCGGTGCAGTCACAGCTGGGGAAACCTTCGGAGTTCTCTTCCTCTTTCCATCCTTTACAAACCAGTATCTAAGCTTCTTCTCATGCATTCCACTTAACCTTTCTGTTGCATCCTCTGAGTTGTTGTTCTCGTGCCTCCAAGCATCATTTTCAGGAGCTACATAGTCTGGTTTTTCAATCTTACATATCATTCTCTTAGCCCTTGGCTCTGGTTCATCTTTCTTCAGACCTTTATATTGACTTAATCTGCTCAAGGTCTCGTTTTTCATGTGTTGTAGATCTAATTCATCGGCAGGATCCTTTGGAAGGTCTCTCACTTAATCATCTATCAACATTTGTATGAACCTTGGATACATAATATACTTCTCCCCCTTGACATTGTCCACCATGTGATCAAATATTACTTGTGAAATGTTGTAAGGCCTGTTGAGCACCAAACAAGTAATAATATTCATGATATAATCTGATGGCTCGTCGTAAGCTCCCTTTCTGTGTGATAGAGCATGCAAAACACAATGAACTAGAAACTTATATGGTCGGCTAAACATAGACTTAAGGTACTTGCCGTTTACATGTCCTGTAAAACCCATTCTGAACCATAAACCCTTGCATAATCTTTCAGGAACAATAGTAGGGTCCTCATCACTGTCTCCTAAGTCCAAAACTCTTCTTACATCTCCCACTTTAAACTTAATTTCAATATCAACATCTTTATCATTCTCGTCTTTCTTTTGAACTGCTGAGTATATCATCTTTTCACTCTCATCATACCTTACCGACTTCCAAAACATTCTAACATGTGACTCATACACTTTAGTTCTATCAGTCAACGCCCTAGCTATTCTACTCTCTCTTAAAAACTTCGCCATATCTTTGAATGGCTCCATATTTTCATAATTTCCATTCAAAATGCAGCAAATGTTGTGAGCCTTATGCCAATCTGATGTTCTTGCCTAAAAAAATAATCAAGATTAGAGTTTACACAAATTTCTAGACAAAAAGTGACATATGACAAAATTTTCAAAAATTCAAAAATTTTCTAACTCAGGAAACCTCACTCTATGTAGTACTAATGGATCGGATGAGACATCACATATAAAGATCTCATTAAATAACATGTGCATTTGGATTCTGATCGGATGGCCATCCGATCGGATTGTCATCCGATCGGATTGTCATTCGTTCCAAGTGACTAACAGTTCAGCATCTTTGACAAGTCAATCAAGTGAATGAATGATTTAGATCGGATGGCGATCCGATCGGATTGCCATTCGATCAATGACATGAAAGCACCATGATGAACATGCATGAATATAATGTGTTTTGGATCGGATGGCCCTCCGATCGGATTGCCATTCGATTAAAATGACAAACAGAGGCACATGAATCAGTCAAACATTTGAATGAGTGTTTTGGATCGGATGGCCATCCGATCGGATTGCCATCCGATCGAGTTGCCATTTTCTCCAAAACAACTTGTTAACAAATAAAGCATGAAACAATCCAACACTTACAGAAATTTTCAAACATAAACAAATGCATTGGATCGGATGTCCATCCGATCAGATTGCCATCCAATCGAACTGCCATTCGATCAACTGATATGAAGAACAGTTTGAATATCTCAGGAACATCAAAAAATTTTCTAACAATTTTCCAAAATTGAACACGTTTTCACGTAGAGTTTTTGCCGATTTACAAAACCCTATGTTCAGATTTCTCTAAATCGTCCTGGTTTGGGTTTAATTTGACAATAAGTGGACCGACTGCCAACACCTTTAATCTAATCTAGAACCAAATCTAAGGTGTTTCAATCAAATTCCTTCGGTGAATCTATAGATCTAAGGCCTGTGAATAAAACCCTATGTTCAGATTCTATCAGAAATCATCAACAAAGCCTAGATCTAAGAATCTTCAAGAACAGTAGCCGACATCACTTAAAATCATCAAAAACATCAAATTTAACAGTTAAGATTAGAGAACTTACCTTTCCCATAGTAAAGATTGAGTAAGCCAATAATCCTATAAATCTTGGAAAGCAAGAGTGTGAGAATCAAACAAGAAAATTTGAGAGTGTTTGGGTGAGGGTCGGAAGGTCGTTCGATCGAAAAGGTTTGACTGAACACCTTGACCTCTATTTATAGACTTGACCATCTGTCGGATGGCCATAAGATCGGATTTCCATCCGATCGGATTGTCATCCGATCCAAACACCCTTTGACCTTTTGACCATTTTGACTGTTTGACTTTTTGACGTTTTAATAGATTTAGTCAGTTTTTAGAAATCCACTTAAGTATCTAGGTCCAAATTAAGGACCCTAGGCACTTAATTTGTCTACCAAGTCTAAGTTAATGACCCTGGTTGACCCGAAACGAAACAACTGACATTTTGTTCAAAAATTTTCAAACACTTTTCTTAAATTTGTACAAGTAACAACTTAATGAACTTGTTTTGTCTTTTGAAATTCTTAAACTTTTCAAGATTAGCTCCCAACCCTGTTGTCCTGTTCAGAAACTTCCTGCTTCACTTCACTTCTCAGATTCTGAAGATCCGCTTTCCACCTTGGTTTGTCGAAAAACTAAAGCAGAATATAAAATCTTTTTCGATTTTAAGAAAGTTTTTATTGAAACACACTAGAATCTTTTTGGGTTTTTTATGCTAAATTGAAATGAAATGCAGTAAAGTAAAGTATTTACAAACATATTTTTGGTGAGCGTGTTAGAGGATCATATCAGCTGCCGACAAGTTATAAGTACCGTTGAGCTTAATTACACACTAAGTATTAAACAATTCACTTAGATTGCCGATATACTGATCCTTTTAAATTTTCACACAAATTTCAACTTATTCAGGATACGTAGTGTTTTAAGTACTTAACTTATACGCGTGTCCCACCTCAGAATATACTCTCGTATCCAGACTTCTATATTCAGTCTTACAGGTGAACGTACAATAATGATATTTGTAAAGGGTAGTGCGAGGCCATGAGAGCTCAGGTTAGAACTTCCGTTCAGACAAAGAGATGATGGCTCGACTTTCGGTGTGTCCCGTTTGGGGATCTTTTCTTCAACAGCACATGAATCACATTTTGCAATGTTTATCATTTTTTATGCTGAGGGGAGGCTTTAATGATTAAAGCAGTGCAGAGTATTACACGAGGACTAGGCTATTGCTTTCGCAAAATCAGAAGTCCTAGTATAATACCCCAGATATCATCAAGCACATAGACCTAGTATGTCAGAAATAGAAAATCTTTCAAACAAGATTTCAGGGGTTACCTATATATCCGAGAGATGTTCCCCACGAAATAAGCAAGAAATGATTTTATGTTTATATCCCAAAAACAGTCTACTAAGTGTGTAAAAACCTATCGGCATATCATCAGTGAGACTGCTTAACGCTTTTAAAACATTACATATCTTTAGCATACTGTAACTGTCTAGCTGATGTACTATCATTTCCTCTTTTTACACAAACTCTTTTTAGTTTTCTATTGTTTTTGTATTTTAAAAATATCTCATGTTTTTGGTTTTTTTTCATTTTTTATTGTTTTTGTATTTTCTGAAAATATATCTATCTCCCCCTAAAGACGAAAACAATTAAAAAATCGACAAACCAAAGCAGTCTGCTATTCAACATCCTCTGCTTCGGTTTTCTCATCAACGCCAAGTATTTCCTCCGCATCCGACAAGAACTTCATACCATTTAATTTTAAAAGATATTGAAAACGTGCTTTATTGAAAGCTTTGGTATGTAAATCTGCCTTTTGTTCGTCGGTGTGGATTTTTTCTATTCGTATCAACTTCTTCTTGAAACAATCTCGGATGAAGTGATGACGAATTTCTATATGTTTGGTTTTAGCGTGATGTACCGGATTTTTCGTTATGTTTATTGCAGCCTCATTATCAACAAATATAGGAGAGGTAAGAAATTACAAACCGTAATCGCGCATCTGTTGCTGAATCCACAGGATCTGAGAGCAGCAACTGCTAGCAGACACGTACTCTGCTTCACATGTTGATAGAGCAACAGAGGTTTGCTTCTTACACTGCCATGTGACCAATCGGGGTCCAAAGAATTAGCATCCTGCAGTTGTTGATTTTGCGTTAATCTTGTAGCAACCGAAGTCAGAATCTGAATATCCTTCGAGCATGAAGTCTCCGTCTTTAGGATACCACAACCCAGTGTTGGGGTTCCTCTCAGGTAGCGTAGAATCCTCTTGACGATAGACATGTGTGAGGCTCTAGGACTTGACTGATATCGGGCCGCGAGGCATGTCGGGTACATGATGTCGGGTCTGGATGCTGTCAAGTACATCAGCGAACCAATCATTGATCGGTATAGCGTCTCGTCCACCTTCTCTCCGGTGAGATCAGGGTTGATACCATGATTAGTTGCTAATGGGGTGGATATTGGTGTCATCTCGGACATCCCAAATTTCTCCAGAACGTCGTAAATGTACTTCGTTTGATGAATGAAAGTTCCCTCAGGCATTTGGTCGACTTACAGCCCTAGGAAGAACTTCATCTCTCCCATTGACGACATCTTGAACTTCTGCTTCATCACCTATTCAAAATCTTTGCAGAGTTCATCATTTGTTGACCCGAAGATTTTATCATCAACATATATTTGAACGATCAGTAAGTGCCCATCGACTTCCTTAGTGAAGAGGGTAGCGTCCACTTTTCCTCGAATAAAGCTGTTGGCAAGCAAGTGTTGAGAGAGCGTCTCGTACCAGGCTCTCGGGGCCTAATGCAAACCATACAGCGCTTTGTCTAGCAAGTAAACCCGGTGGTTGTCCGACATATACCTCCTATTTCACCTTTCCATAAAGAAATGCCGATTTGACATCTAACTAGTACACTTTAAATCCTTTCCATGAAGCGAAAGCAAGGAAAATTCTGATGGCTTCAAGTCGAGCAACTGGAGCGTAAACCTATGTGAAGTCTATTCCCTCTTGCTTACTAAAACCTTGGACAACGAGTCGAGCTTTGTTTCTGACTATCACTCCTCGGTCGTCTCTCTTGCATTTGAACACCCATTTGGTGTTTATCTTTCGGTGTCCATCAGGTAGATCCACAAGCTTCCATACACCAAGTTTCTCGAATTGACTCAGCTCCTCTTGCATTGCATTGACCCAGGATTCTTCCATAAGTGCTTCCTTGTAGGTTCGCGATTCGATCTACGAAATAAAGTAACTGAGTGAGAATTCAGTTTGTAATGGAGCAATTTTAGTATAAAAGCAAGTAAAGCCATGGTCAATATGGCTTCTTGTGCGAACTCCTGATTGTAGCTCTCCTATTATCAACTCCTCGGGGTGGTATGAAAGAGTCCTCGGCATAACTTCACCAGGAACATCCACCTCGCCTTCCAAATTAGTGACATTCTGGTCCGCAACTTGTTCATTATCAAGAATTGTCTGATCTGAAGATTGGATCTGCTCCCCCTCAGATTCTGAATCATCGTGATCAAATGTTGGAATATCATCAGATTCAGAATCATCATCATTGACTGTTGTCTGATTTTCTGGAGCAGGCTCGCGTTCCGAAGTAGTCGGAGTTTGCTGAATTTCATCATTCTCTCCAGCATGACTGGGACCAGCTTCATCATCGTTGGAAATTTGTTGTTGACATTTAGAAGACCTTGCTTGAAATCTTCCCTGAGATGCTTCATATTCTCGTAAAATATCTAAATCATCAAAGAACTCTGGCTCTTCTGCTAGATCAAATGAGTCCCATAAGGCATCATAGTCGAATCGCCATGAGTCTGCGGGCTTCTGTGGAGGCATAGTATAGCCTTGACATTCAACATGCTGTGCTTCGATGATCCTTTTGAGACTTGGAACAAAGAATCGTCTGAGTGGACTGGAATAGCCCACGAAGATACCTTCTATGCTCTTTGAACCAAATTTGCCATCAGGATCTAGAACAGTGCAGGGAGACCCGAACGGCTCTAGATACTCAAGATTTGGCTTGCGATTGTTGATCAACTCGAAACATGTTTTTTTGTGCTTCTTCACAGTGAGTACCCGGTTGAGTGTATAGCAAGCGGCTGATACAGCTTCTCCCCAGAAATTGATTGGTAACTTTGAATCAGCTAGCATCGTTCGCGCCGTTTCGATCAGCGTTCTGTTCTTTCTTTCTGTAACTCCATTCTGTTGTGGAGTGTATGGTGCGCTGAACTCTTGCAATATACCTTTTTGATCACAGAATTCCTCCATTCTGTTGTTTTTGAATTCCGTACCATTGTCACTTCTTAGTCTTCGAATGCGGGTTCGGTACAGATTCTCTATCTTTTTAAAAAGCTTCAGCAAACTCTCAAATGTCTCGTCTTTTGAATTCAGGAACATCACCCACGAGAATCTCGAATAATCATCAGTAACCACCAAACAATAAAGATCACCAGTAATGCTCTTGATATTCACAGGGCCAAAGAGATCAATGTGAAGTCTTTCTAGTGGCTTCTAGACTGAATTCATCTTTTTACTTGGATGAGATTTCTTTTGTTGCTTTCCTTTTATACAACTGATATACTCTCCTTCCAGATGAAAACTCTTCAAGTGAACACCTTTTACTAGATCATTATGCACCAGATAGTTCATCTTGCGTAGGTGAATGTGGCCCATCTTTCGATGCCACAGATCTGACTCCTTTTCAGTAGCTCTTGATACGCAGCACTGAGGTTGACCCATGGTAGTCGTAGCAATGCTCATATCCAACACGTACAGATCATTAACCCTTGGTGCTCGTATGATGATCCACTCCTCGGGGATGACAAACCCCGGCTTCAGGATTAGACATTCCTTGTCAGTAAAGTGAGTTGAGTACATTCTGACACAGATTTGAGAAATGCTAAGTAAGTTGTTCTCCAGCTCTGCTATGTAGTTTACTCTCTTAAATGTAATCACACCATTTGATAAATTCCCTTCCCCAACAATACATCCTCCTTGATTTCCTGCGAAACCGACGTATCCACCGTTGAAACCTCGAACATCGTATAACAAGGTTTTTCTTCCTGTCATGTGGTGGGATGCTCCACTATCCATAATCCACTTTGAGATAGATCTTGGGAGCTCCTGGACATTTCACAAACATTCAGTTAGAAGTTGAAGCAACCCAAGCCTCCTTTGACTCGGGTAGCTTGACGTTAAGGTGAGATTTCTTTGTGTATAATGGCGGGAAATTCTTGTCATTCATTTTAAGACTCTCATCAGACCCAACCTCAACCTCTTTGTACAAAAAGAATTCGTTTTTCGGAGGTTGACCAGATGGTTGGTCTTTCTTTGGAACATACTTCTTTCCTGGTGGGGTAGAAGTTTGTTTTCCCAGCTTTTCGTAGAAATCCAAAGGTACATTCATCTTAACTGGTTTAGTCGAAGATGATTGTTTTGTAGAATCAGAAACCTTTGGTTTTGGAACACTTGATGTCTTAGCCTCAGATTTTGGCTTCCAAGTTTGTTGGGAAGAGGCAACTCGTTTGTAAAATTTATCAGTTTTCTTTACCGGCTGTTTTACGGGTTCAGTTTTGACTTTGATGTTTTCATTTTTCAAAATCTTCTTCTCAACAAACATTGGCGCTTTGCCTTTGACATCATTTTTCTTTCTCGGATTCTCAACAACCACAGACTTAGATCTTGAGTTGGTGCACTTTCGTGCAATGTGTCCAACTTCGTTGCATTTGAAGCAAGTGCGGGTGTCAACTTCCCGACTTTTCCCTTCAGTCTGAGGCTGTGATGCCTTCTTTGCAAAAAATTCTTCATTTGTTTTTGAAAAGATTTCCGATTCTTGCTCGGAAATTGAACTTGAGCTTTTCACAAACACTTTCTTTTCGACAAACTTTTTGTTTTGAAAGTTCCTCTTTTGATTGTTCTTACCACCCTGATAACCACCCGACCATCTGTTTTGGTTGTTCTTGTTAAAACGTGGTGGTACAACAGGTTTCTTATAGTAAGATTTATCTTTTTCAAAGTTCAAAAACCTTTTGGAACTCTTTAACCTTTCAATTTCAGAAACCTCAATCTCCACAAGTTTGAAAACTTTCTTCAATTTATCAACATTCACATTCTCAATTGGAAACTCAATATCCAAGTACAACTTATCGGATCCACACATCTTGTACATGACAAGAGTAGGTTCGTCACTTGAGTTGTTCTGGGATTTTGATTTTGGAATGTAGTTGTTCAGAAAACATTCTTCATCTTCAGTCGAATCGCTGTCTGATTTTAATACTTTTTCAACAACATTCTTTACGACTTCAGATTGAACACTATCTTCATCAGATGATGAAGTGAATGTGACATCAATAGTTTCTGGCAATTTTTCAGCATCTGTTTTCTCACTTGTTTCATTAACCAACCCGGATTGTTTCTTAGAAAAAATGTTAAGCACAGGTGGTGGAACTTGATGATAACCCACCCCCGTTCCATCCGAGTAAACATCTTCACCAGCTTTGTTCTTCCCAAATGGTTTGGGAACGATGTGTTGAAGAACAAAGCTAGCGGAGTTGTAACTGGTCAATTTCATATTTATTCTTTCATTTTCAATCTTAGCTTCCTGGAATTGAAGCTTAAGACTTACGATCTCATCCAATTGCTGATTGATTTGTTTTTCTTTTGCCTGAAGGACACCAGACAAATGGATGTTTTCTTTGTAAGTTTTACCATTTCGTTTGTTAGAATCCTTAACTGTTCTTTTCAATTTCTCAAAATTTTCAGAAATTTGTCTGTTTTCAAGAGTTAACTATTCATTTTCTTTCTTAAAACGTTCAACATCATATTTATCTTTTTCAATATTTTCGGTTAATTCTTTAATTCTCTCATTTGAGGCCTTAACCAGTTTATCTCGGTTTAGAATTTGTTTTTCAACTATATTGACTTTTTCAACCAGCTCTTGGGTTCTTTTGATTGTGAGATACGCATGTGTGCTACAGACTTTGCATTCTTTCATGCAATTTCTGCAACCACTATCAGTGTTAGCACAATCAGTCTTACCTAATTCATTGTTTGAACCACTACTACTGACCTTGCTTGATGACTCAGTACTAGAAGCAGACTTGGAATCTACCTCAAGCGCTTTTGCCATAAGAACATTGTCGGCCAATTTTGTCAGGTTTTCTGCCATCATTTCCTTTGTAGTGTCAATGATCCTTTCATCTACCTTGTTTGACTTTAACCTTTCTTCTTCGGCTTTCTTTGCTTCATCGATCTTTCTCTGTTCTTCCTCTTCTGCTATGGATTTTATGAGAGTTTCGACTTCAACTGATGATGGTTCCACACATATGTTGCCTTTAGGATCTAAATAGCATTCCCGATCAGGATCCCATCTTTTTGCCTTTTTGGCTTCTTTCCAAGCATTGTAGATCCTTGACTTCATAGTTTGAGCCATAAGCTTTCGACGGATATGTTGACTCTTCAGTTGGTTCTTTTTGTTGTTCAATTTGTGCCATAAATGCAAAGCCAGCTGCATCATCTTCCGGCAAGAACTCACTCCAATGGAAACCTTCATCATCTTGAATCACAGCTAAAGCTCTCGACTTTTCCTTTGGAGTCTCCTCGATCTGTTTCATTCTGGGTGGCTCTTCACGGTTTCGATGATAAACAACTTTCTTGTAGTAATCATCATGAAAAGGGTTAGCTGTTTCATCTGCTGCTGAGTTTCTGTATTCACGCTTAAAGTGCCCCTTCTGCTTACATTTGAAGCAGTTCACCTTGGATTTATCAAAACCAAGTTTTGTTGAAGGACCTCCAATGGAATTTCTTCTCGTGATCTCCATGAACCGTTGTGCTCTACGGATTACACTTGCCATGCACCAACGTATATCGATCAATTCCATTTCCTCAGGATCTATCTGGTCGTAGTCCTCTTTTGTAAGATTTGTATTTCCAATCTTTCCGCTACCAGACTTTCATACGACTCTAAGATAGAAGCAAGGAACACCATTTGTTGTTTCGCTGTCTCCTCGTTGAAGTTTTGAGCGTTGTTCAGGTTAACAGCGATGTTGCATTGAAAAACATTCTTGGGAACATTTTGTTGTTGTTGATTGCTTGGTACAGACGAAGAAGAACCACTTCCATGATAACCACTGCTAGGTGATGAACTGTTGGTTTTCTTTTCTTGAGTCATAGTGTCTGAACTTTAAGCAGTAAATGCGGTTCTTGGTGATGTGGTTTTTGGAATCATACTACCCCTATAGTAAAGATCAACATTCTGTTGATATGGGGTGCTGTTTACTTTGTTCATTTTCTTGATTTCCAATTCATGACTTTCGAATCTCTCGATCAACCAATCAACTGTCATTTCTGCCATCGATTTGGTATTTTTCAGTACCAGACCATAATATTGCCAATCTTTCTCATCTGGCAGAGATTCAAACAACTTTTCAACCATCTCAACTTCGGCTATTGTGATCCCATATCTGACGAGTTCTACCATCAGATGGTAAAACCTTTCAATCATCTGTAATACACTTTCATTTTTCATACAATTGAATAAGTCGAATTCCTTTTTTAACAATCTTTTCTTGTTTCTCACAATTTCTTCTCCTCCGATACACTTCTTTTCTAATTTAGCCCATAAATCTTTTGCGTTGGTATAGTCAATCAGAGATATAATGTCATCTCGGACTGATTGATGAAGTAGGGCAATACACTTTTGTTCAGCAATAAAATTTTCTTGTTCACTGTCGGCTAAGTTTTCATAATCTTTTCTTGTAAGATCAAAACCATTTTTTAAACATCTCTAGATTTTGTACGCAAAAGCCTTCAACCAACCATCAAACCTGTTAAACCAACGGTTGTAGTCTTCAATCGCCATCAACTTCGGTGGCTTGTTATATGTTCCATAGGCATTGTCGACGCTAAGAGAATCTGCAATCGCCTTTTTGGGTTTGTGTTGGCATTGGTGTTTGTGTTTGTCGATGTATCTCCAGTGTTGTACGCGAAGATGTCACTGAATGGGTTCAAAAAGTCGTCTCCCATCTTGAAACACCTGAAAAAAGTCAAACACTTAGAAAAATTTCACAACTTTCAAAAACTTGAAACTTTTGCACTTGGATCGAATGGTCGTCCGATCGAATGGCAATTCGATCGGATGACACAAGTGAGTAATGAAACAAGTGCACAAGTGTCGGATGGCACAAGTGTCGAATGGCTATCCGATCGGATGGTGATCCGATCGGATGGTCGTTCGATCGAAGTGACTTGTGCTTTTTAAACAATAAACCACAATGCTTATCCGATCGGATGTCAATCCGATCGAATGAGCTATGACGTTAGCAAAGATATGTGAACAAGATCTAATCCAATCCGATCGGATGAATGACGTCAGCATGCACGAAGAACATTCCATAGTTTTTGATCGATTTGATGATGTTTTAGTTTGAATTTTTGAATGAAACTTTGTAGGATTGTTCTATTATCAATTCCGATCAGTTTGATATCAAAATTACTCAATTTCGTCCGTAAAATCTAGCTTAATTTTGAATTTTTCTGGTTTTAAGGTGTGAAAGTATGAAAACTGCAAGAAATGTAGAAGAAGATGAAGAAATTGTCAGAATCTCCGATGAGATTTGACTGAAATCTGCAGAAAATGGCTGAAAACTCGGTGAATTTGCTGTTGTTGTCTCCGATCCAACCTCATGTGGCTCTGATACCACTTGTTAGGCCTTACGCATGATCTATTCTAGTAGAAGAACGTGGCGGAATCGATCAGTGGCGAGGTGCGGAATCCCTCGACAATGTCTGAGAATCAACAACGACAATCTCAATGCTTAACATGTCTGATTTCATTGGTAAACTGTGAAAATATAAAAGTTCCGGATGACAATCAGACAGAGCTTCGCTTCAGCTATCAGGCAAAAGGTTCTAGACTAATGGCCCTAATCCACTATTTATAGGCAACACAGGGAGGTGAGGATGTCACCCGATCGGATGGTCACCCAATCGGATTGCCATCCGATCGGATGGCCATCCGTACGGATGACACAATGTCGTCCGTTCGGATTACATCTGCAGTTATCGCGTCGTTCCCTATTTTGTCTAGATACAAATACATATACATACATATACAAAAACACACATACAGGACAAAATACATAAGACTTAATACAGAAGGAAGCTACAGACATAATGCACTAACAGTAATGAGAGGGTGTTTGTATGAAGCTCTAGGGTTCAAGAGTTTAAAGAAAGATGGAGATAGAAAGATAGTAGAGATACCCTGGTTTGGGTGCGGCTGAAGTAAGACAAGGGGATTAGGGTTTGCTTAGCGTTTTATACTTAGGGTTTAATTAGTGGGTTTGGGCTTGACTTGAACGAGGGTTTAAATGAATTGTGTGTTCTGACCCGTTTGATGTGAAGACCGAGCTCAGCTGGTTAGTGCGCGTGTGTGTGAAGATGTTGACCCGGGTTCGAGTCCCGTGGTCTTCATCTTTTGAGTATTTATTTTCTTTTTTTTATTTGAAGCATTAAACTTTCAGAAAATTACACAAACAGTCCCTGTAGTTTAAAGTTTCAGTTATTTACTCTAACAACCCTTGACTTTAATTAAAGAGTTAACTGCCATTTTCGTCCCTGTGGTTTGGTCACTTTGGCCATTTCAGTCCATTTCTCAAAAATGCGCCATTTTCGTCCCCCACGTTCTGGAAAGGTGCCATTTCAGTCCAAAAATCATAACCCAGTTAAGTCAGTTGTTAAATAAGGACTGATTGTGTAAATTTGTAACATAAAGGACTGATTGTGTAAATTTGAAAAATGGACTGAAATGGCAGTTAACACCACCACCACTAGCCCTGCCACCACCACCACTCCGCTGCCACCGCCACCACCACCACTCCGCTGCCACCGCCACCACCACCACTCCGCTGCCACCACCGCCACCACCACCACTCCGCTGCCACCACCACCACCACTCCGCTGCCACCGCCACCACCACCACTCCGCTGCCACCACCACCACCACCACCACTCCGCTGCCACCGCACCATCACACCGCTGCCACATTCTCGTTCATCGTTTGACACAATCGGTATGTGTCAATCGACATGTCGGTTTATTGGCGCCAACCACCGCACATTCTCGTTCATCGTTCATCACCGCACCATCACATTCTCGTTCATCGTTCATCACCACACCATCACATTCTCGTTCATCGTTCATCACCGCTGCATTTATTTGTGATGGTGCGGTGGCAGCGGAGTGGTGGTGGTGGTGGTATCCGCTTTTGTGATGATTTTTTACTCAATACTTGGTCAAATAAATGCAAAGGTATCCGCTTTTGTGATGATTTTTTCACATCATTTGCATTTATTTGTATGCGGATAGTTTCTTTTTCAAGACACTTATAAGGGAGGCAGGGATTACTTTGAATCAATTTATTGTGGCTAGTAATATACAGTTATCTGGCACTGGAGTACCGTTCATGCCACTTAATAAAGAACAATATGAAAGTCCTGTGAGTGAGGCGATGACCATTTTGTATCGAGCAACTTTATTTCTAATTCACACTGATTTAAATAGGTATATATGTGCTTGTGAAGAAGCTGATGATTCGAGCCTCATCTACTGTCATTCCATCATTCATGACAACACCAGATGTATAATAAAAATAATCTGTGACCCCAGTCCGATGGTGGAAGAAAGAAGGTCCCTGGATGACATCCATAAAGTAATTACATGTCTACATGAAATTAACCAAGAAGGTTTCACTTTCATAAGTGAGTGCAAGGATGATTATGAAGACATGATATGGAATCTTAATGGTGATGGAAAGCTTACGCTTTCTGGTGATTTTTTGAAATCGTTAGCATGTACATGTAAGCAAGCAGTTGCTTTTACCAGACATATTGATGAAGAGGTCCAAGAGTTGAAGTCAGTGAAGGTGTTGGCCAAAGTATCAAGCGGACTTATTGCTGGTGTTTTCAGTGTGATGGCTGCTTATATCGTTCATCACATTCTTCGTTCATCGTTCATCCGCATACAAATAAATGCAAATGGTGTGATGGTGCGGTGGCAGCGGAGTGGTGGTGGTGGTGGTGGTGGCAGCGGAGTGGTGGTGGTGGCGGTGGCAGCGGAGTGGTGGTGGTGGTGGTGGCAGCGGAGTGGTGGTGGTGGCGGTGGTGGCGGTGGTGGCAGCGGAGTGGTGGTGGTGGCGGTGGCAGCGGAGTGGTGGTGGTGGCGGTGGCAGCGGAGTGGTGGTGGTGGCAGGGCTAGTGGTGGTGGTGTTAACTGCCATTTCAGTCCATTTTCAAATTTACACAATCAGTCCTTTATGTTACAAATTTACACAATCAGTCCTTATTTAACAACTGACTTAACTGGGTTATGATTTTTGGACTGAAATGGCACCTTTCCAGAACGTGGGGGACAAAAATGGCGCATTTTTGAGAAATGGACTGAAATGGCCAAAGTGACCAAACCACAGGGACGAAAATGGCAGTTAACTCTTAATTAAAACTCAAGTTATGTTATTTTCAAAGGAACTAACCTTATAGTTTAAACTAACTAGATTAGTTTTAACTTTAAAAATCTAACGAGGCTAACCTGATTATTATAAAATAATAACTTTTTAAATTATAAATTTAATTAATTAAACTATGAAAATCAACCATATTTATAACAAATTAAAAATAAAGATAAAAGATTTTCGAAGATGCAACGGATTATAATTTTGAAAGAGGCAAGCTTCTAAAAATAAATTTTTAAGACTCGATTTCTAAATTAGGAAAGTTATGAAAACGCGGAGCGTTACACGCGGCCCGCGACAAACAAGAGGGTGAGCCCTCGCTGCCCGCGAGAACTACAGATGCTAGCAAATTTTTTTTTTTTTGATTTTGTTGTTTTGATTATGGGACTTGTTTTAATCGGTTTTCAAGGCCCCGTAACTAATGTTTAAGGTGATTTTGATATTAAGAATAATGAAGGAAAGTACATATGAAGGGTGAGAAAGTAAATCGTTATGATCAAAGATTATGATCTACACGATACAACATGATCGTCAATGACGATAATGTATAAAGTATGAATTGTAAATTGAATGTAGTATGATAACATGAGTTTAAATATGGTGAAGAGAAGTATGAAAAGAAATCTAATGAATGAGATGAATGTTTTATGTAGATGGCGGACAATGTGAACGTGAATAATAATGAAACGGCACAACAAGATATGATAAACGAAAGGATTGTGGAAGAAGTAGGAAAGGCGATCGAGGCTAGCATTCCCCGACTAGCTCAAGAAGTAGAAGGCCAAGTATTGGGGTAGTTGACACATTGGTGACGTCCAAGATTGAAGAATTGAAGGGAATGATTAATGAACTACAAACGAAGAAAAGTACTCGAAGGTGCACGTATAAGGAATTCATGGCATGTAACCCCTTGCCATACAAAGGGGAAATTGACTTGATAGCCTGTCAAAGATGGATATCAAGTACTGAGGCTGTGTTTGTAAGAAGTAGATGCGAAGTGGAGGATCAAGTAATGTTTGCTACGGGCCTCATCCAACTCCAAGCGAAGGATTGGTGGGACGCATATTCTAAAGAATAGGGGGACGATAAAGTACAAACATTAACGTGGTAGGAGTTCAAGGAACCTTTCCTGAAATATCATTGCCCACAATCCGCAGTTGATAGGATTCAAGAGGACTTCTTACGTCTTCGACAAAAGGACGAGACGATAGATGAAATAACGAATACATTCCTTGACAAGATGAAGTTCTGTCGGGAGATAGTGGGGACCGAGAGAATGAAGATTATTCGTTATCATGATATGTTAAAGGCTGAATATTGAGAGTTCATAAATCCCTCCAAGTGTGAAACGTTAAATGAGTTAATTAACTGGGTAAGAGATAGGGAGATTGAGCTGAAGAGGCAAGTTGAACGGGGAGAGAAAAGAATGGCGGAGAAGCCTACAAACTCAAACCCATCAAAGAAGTCTAAGTTTCAAGATCAAGCCAAGAAAGGGAAGTCGAATAGTGGGATCCGGACTTGTAAGACGTGCGGGAAACACCACTCGGGTGAGTGCTTACTTGGAAAGAAAGGGTGTTACAAATGTGGGCAAGAGGGACACCCGTACTACAAGTGTCCCAACAATCCAAAGACGTGTTATAATTGTTATCAAACGGGGCATATTAAGGCGGAATGTCCAAAACTTCAACAAGCGACGAAGAAGGAAGGAAAGAAAGAGGAGCCATCTAATGCTCGTGGAAGGACGTTCCAGATAACATCGGAAGAAGCAAAAACTCACCCGGAGGTGGTTTCAGGTATATTTTTAGTAAATTCCATGCCTGTGAATGTCTTATTTGATTCCAGGGCTAGTAGGTCATTTGTTTCAAATGAATTTTTATATCATCCATCATTTAAGCTTGAAAATATATTTATGCCCTTAGAAGTGGAAGTAGCTGATAGTAAAAGTTATTTACTGCATGATGTATGTAGAAACTGTAAGATCTTAATTGAAGATGAGGAATTTAGTATAGATCTTATTTCGATGTGTGTGGGGGAATTTAAAGTAGTTGTAGGAATGGATTGGCTAGCCCAAAATCATCCTGAAATACAATGTGAAAAGAAAGTCACTCACGTAGTAACCTCGGAGGGAAAACGGGTAAGTAATCAAGGGGATAGGGTCGTCGAGCCAAAATTTTGTTCTATGATTGAAGCTGTCAAGTATGTAAGGAACGGGGGTAGGGCATATCTATCTTATGTGATAGATACCAATCAAGTTGTCCCGAAGCTTGAAGATGTGAATGCAGTGAATGAATATCCGGATGTGTTTCCGGAAGATTTACCGGGGCTTCCGCCCGAACGTGAAGTGGAATTTAAAATAGAGCTTAGCCCGGGCGCCAAACCGGTAGCTAAGGCTCCTTATCGGTTGGCCCCGACCGAAATGAAAGAATTGATGACGCAACTCCAAGAGTTGGTCGACAAGGATTTTATTCGACCAAGTGTTTCGCCATGGGAGCACCCGTGTTATTCGTAAGGAAGAAGGATGGTTCGATGCGAATGTGCATCGACTATCAGGAGTTGAATAAGTTAACGTTGAAGAATCGTTACCCGTTGCCCAGAATTAACGACCTATTTGACCAACTTCAAGGGGCAAGTTGGTTCTCAAAGATCGATCTACGATCGGGATATCACCAACTGCGGGTACGAGAAGAAGATGTGCCGAAGACTTCGTTTCGAACGCGGTACGGACATTACGAGTTCTTAGTGATGTCCTTTGGTTTAACGAACGCATCAGCTGCATTTATGGATCTAATGAATCGGGTGTGGCGGCCTATGCTTGACAAGTATGTAATCGTTTTTATTGATGATATACTAGTGTACTCCCGAAGTGAAGCAGAGCATGCTTCACACTTACGTGATGTACTGGAAACGCTTCGCAAGGAAAAGCTATATGCAAAGTTCTTGATGTGTGCCTTTTGGCTTAGAGAAGTACAATTTTTGGGCCACGTAATCAATGCGGAAGGTGTCCATGTAGACCCGTCCAAAGTAGATGCAGTGATAAATTGGGTACCCCCCGAAGAATCCAAGCGAATTAAGAAGTTTTTTGGGCTTGGCTGGGTATTACAGGAGATTTATCCAGGATTTCTCCAAGATAGCCTCGCCCATGATGAAGTTAACGAAGAAGAGTGAAAAGTTTTTATGGGGCGAAGAACAAGAAAAAAGCATTTCAGACATTTAAGGAAAAGCTTTCAAGTTCTCCAGTGTTGACATTACCGGATGGAACAGATGATTTGGTAGTATATACCGACGCCTCCCGCCAAGGTTTAGGATGTGTATTAATGCAAAGGGGTAAAGTAGTTGCTTATGCTTCAAGACAACTTAAGCAACACGAAAACAATTACCCAACTCATGATCTAGAGTTGGCGGCGGTCGTATTCGCCTTGAAGATATGGAGACACTACCTATATGGGGTGAAATGTACAATCTTCTCGGATCATAAGAGCCTCAAATACTTTTTCGAACAAAAAGATCTTAATATGAGGCAACGAAGATGGTTGGAACTCATCAAGGATTACGACTGTGATATTCACTATCATCCCAGGAAGGCTAATGTAGTGGCGGATACTCTAAGTCGAAAGGAGTACCCGCCTCCGATTCGGGTAAAATCGATGAAGATGGTAGTCACTTCTAAACTCCTTGAAGAAATATGAGAAGCTCAAATTAAATCCTTGAATGCCGATGACTCAAAGAAAGAAAGGACGAAAGGATTTATTCACGAATTAAAGGAAACTACGAATGGTATGAAAACGAGGTATGACCGAATCTGGATACCTCGGGAATGCGATGTGAAAGAATTACTTTTGAATGAGGCTCACAAGTCTTGATACTCCGTTCATCCGGGAGCTACAAAGATGTATCGAGACTTGAGGATGAATTATTGGTGGCCGGGGATGAAAAGAGACATTGTCAAGTATGTTGCTAAGTGTTTGACGTGTTCTCAAGTAAAGGCCTAACACCAAAAGCCGTATGGAAATTTGCAACCGTTGGAGATACCGGTATGGAAGTGGTAACATATAACGATGGATTTGGTGACTAAACTCCCTAAGACAAGGAAAGGGCACGATGCTATTTGGGTTGTCGTTGACCGTCTAACCAAAAGTGCACATTTCTTACCCATTCGGGAAACCTATAATTCAGAAAAGATGGTAGAAGTTTATATGAATGAGATTATATCTCGACATGGGTTCGGGTGTCTATTGTATCCGACCGAGATACCCGTTTCATGTCACACCCCGACCACGTTAAAACAACAAACCGTGGCGGAAACGTCGGGGAGTGTTGTAACAGAATCATCGTTTCAACAACCATGGTAATTAGAAGTTTCGTTTTATTGATTTTTCAAGTAATGTACATTGTCTTAAAACCAAACAAACAAATTAAACATCGTCTACTATTGTTTTTATGTCACTAAGGCCATGTCCAAATCCTAAGTGAACATGCTCCCTAGCAGTCATCACGCAACATCACCTGAAACATATGTAAAAAAACATGGCTCGTTTTATAAGAGTATCGGAATCATGGCTCGTTTGTATATATTGCAATACCTCAAACCTGTTTTGAAAAGTATATAATATTGCAACATGATTAACCAACTCAAATCAAGATGGTTATAATTTATAAAATCTCATAGCCATGATTCTTAACTCAAAGACTTTTGTTTTAGTAAACCAATTCGTAAAACATCTCGTTAAAATTCGTTAATAAAACTCGTATGGTTTATATCATTTCGAAAACCTCGTTGTGTGACATCGTTTCAAATCGTTTCCCAAGTGAACTAAATAATGACATGAAATGTAATATGATAAAGGCACTTATATATAAGATGTACCAGCGGCGTATCTACCATGCTTCTATCATGTTACACCCATCCCATTACCTAATCACAACCCAAACCAATCGTTCGTTCAAATCGTTTTATCTCGTTTAAGTCGTTCCAAATCGTTTTAACTCGTCCCAAAATCGTATTCGTTTTAATTGTGAAACTACTTATGGTCGTCTCGCTAATAACATTCAAACCTTCGTGACTCGACTACCTCGCCTATCGCATTAACAAACCACCAAAGGGTAAGTTAACAATCATCAGATTCGGTCGTTACCTACATAACCCCCACACATAACCATGAGTGTAGTCTGATAACGGGATTTGTCAGATCCTATGGTACCATAACCTAATACTGGTCAGCTTGATCAATGCTAATGAATGTCATTCGTTATGTAATTACAACCATCGAGTCCGTTCACATTATTGAAATCGTTATTAGTTTAATATAAACCATCTTTATCGTTTTTGAAACCATCGTTTAAATGTTGAAATCGTTTTAATACATATGAATCACCCCAAAATAATTGAAAATAGTAAAATAGGGGAACTATGTACTCACATTGAATGAAAGGGTATCCTTGATCTAAAGAACTTAGCGAAGCTCAGACAAACCAAGGAAATTCAAGTAGTACCTAGTAATCGGATCACTAGTAAATAAAATTGACACCTAAATCGGAGGATCGGATAGAATGAGGTCTTGTAAACCAAGGAGTGTGGAACTCATGTGATATGGTTTAACAAAGCCTACATTCTAAATCGGAACCTAGCCTGAGTGCTTTCAACCCGTTACGACCCATTAAGGTAGCTTATGCTACTTTAACGCGTCGTTCGCGCAAAACTATGTTCGGATGGTTAACTATGTGCTATGTCAAGTCTTATATGCCCAATAATACCTAAACATGTTACTAAATCAGATTATATGTCAAAAACATGTTCACATATGTAAAATACGGATTTATGCTTCAAAAGGGCGTTTTGGTCATTTCTTATGGGCATACAAGCTACTTAACAAATAACTAACCAATCCTATGTGATCATAAGGTATAACCTCAGAGGTTATTCCCTATGCAATTATGATCACTAATCGAGCTTGATTGGATCCTAATGATCGACCAAACGGGTCGGGTTCGAAAGTCTAAGCGGTTGTTTAGACCGCTTAACTTACGACCTTAAACAAGCACTAACTAATAGTGACGAGTTAAACATGTCAAAACATGTTTAACTAGCTTATAAAACTGATTTGGTATCAAAACAATGGGTTTTGATACCCGAAAATAGTTTCGTTGCAAAATGCGTGCTAAAACGCATTTTGACCGAAACTTTGACTCGTCACTACACCTAGTTAACGTGGTAATCAGTGGGTATAATCGCTAAGGATTATAACCATCGTGATTACAATCACGTTGCAAAGTTCAATTGAACTTTAACTTGACCAATTGATGGTCAAAACCGAAAGTCAAACTGTTGGCCAAACTGTTTGACTTTCTGCTTAAACATAAAGAATAAGCATGAAAGAAGACTTACAATAGGTCCTAGCTATCTTTTCTACAAAGAATAATCAGATTAGAAAGCTCCAAACACTTGAGAGAGCTCCCAAATCAGATTGTAGAGAAGAGAATGAGGAAATGAGCAAGGAACAAGTGAAAATGTTGGGCTATTTATACTTGTTGATGAAGAACAAGATCATTCCATGTGTTTGTGTGGCCATTAAGGATTAAATCATATCCATACATGTGTTAGGAACTGATTAGAGACCTTGGAGAACACTTAAACTTGCCCATCACACAAAGAATTTACCATAACAGCCCCTGAAGATCAAACAGAATGCTGAAAACTAAAATCTGGTCGCTGGGCACTTCACACGGCCCGCGTAAGGTATAGGGACAACCTTACGCGCCCCGCCTGGCCTCCCCAGATCAGCAAAAGTTTGAAAATTGACAGTTCAGGTCCCTTCACTTGGTTTAAACTCATTTCAGGTCCTTTTGACCCCCGTTAAGCCATTTTCAAGGCTCTACAAGGTCAATAAAGTTTAGAGGACTCAAAATGTGCTTGGAAAACTCTCGGATGTTGGCTCGTTTGGTCGTACGGTCGCGTTGTTCGTTAAATTACGACGAAACTCAAACGGACGCGAAAACGAACCAAATTAAGCGACGAACGGTATTTTTGCATGCCGATCACTAAAATAAAAATATTTTAGTGTATGCAAAAATTTTGGATGTCCAGATGTGGTCAGAACGTAAGATATGCGCGAAAATACAAACTTACGTCGTTTTTGACACTTTTAGTCCCTGTAAGATCAAATAAGCATGTTTTCGCACACCGAACCCCTCAAAGCTTATTTCTAAGCTGTGTTTAGGTTATTTATGGTATGTTTAGCTTATGATCAAGTTCCGGACTCTTCGATACCATAGGAATCGGTATAGTTTCGCAGTTTGACACAAATAGTCCCTGCGATCGAATAGAGTTGTTTTCAACACACCAACCCATCCAAAACTTATTTCTAAGTTATGTGGAGGATATTTAAGGTATGTTAAGCTTATGTCACTATTACAGAGTGTTTGTTGCATTAAACTGACTGCGTTTACGCACCAGTTTGCGTATAACCTTCCAGAAAGCGATTTAAAGCTTGAAATTGGAATCGAATCAAATCGTAAAATCATCAAACACAAATACACATATAAATACACCAAAACACATTGTTTTATTAATAATCATTGTTTTGCATTGTACATCGATTACAGAGCACAGTTGTCACATTTCACATCTCATTATTGGAGGAAGTTTCATGAAGAATTGGGGACCCAGTTACATATAAGCACCGCCTACCATCCTCAAACCGATGGTCAGTCGGAACGAACTATCCAAACATTAGTTGATATACTAAGGGCGTGTGTTTTGGATTTTGGAGGAAACTGGGATGATCATCTACCTTTGGTAGCATTTTCATATAATAATAGTTATCATAACAGCATAAAAATGGCCCCCTACGAAATGCTCTACGGAAGGAAATGTAGAACCCCGGTTTGTTGGGGGGAAGTGGGTCAGTGCGAACTTGCATCAAAGGATGTAGTAGACGAAACCAAAGAAAAGATTGACATGGTTAGATCAAGGATAAAGGCGACGCAAGATAGACAAAAGTCTTATGCGGATCGGCGAAGGCGACCAATCGAGTTTCAAGTGGGAGATTATTGTCACACCCCGACCACGTTAAAACAACAAAACCGCGACGGAAACATCGGGGAGTGTCGTAACAGAATCATTGTTTCACAACACATGGATTAAAGTTTCGTTTTATTGAATTAAGTTATGTACATTGTATTGAAATTTAAAAGCAAAACACAAACATATTGTCTATCATTGTTATTAAGTCACTAAGGCCTCGTACGATCCTATGTGAGCATGCATCCTAGTCATCATCAACATCATCAAACACCACCTGAAACATATGTGAAAATAAAGTCAGCATAAAAATGCCAGCGAGCACATAGGTTTTTGTGAGTGTGTCAAATTCATGGGTTGTATAGGTATTACAATACCTCGTACGACCACTAGTGTCGATAATTGAAAACCTTGTTTTGTAAAATGTTTTGTATTGCAATATGATTAACCAACTTAAAACAAGTTGGTTATAGTTTATAAAACCTCGTTGCCATGAATCTTGACTAAAACATTTGTTTTTGTAAACCAAATTGTAAATCGTTCTTGTAATAAAACCCGTATGATTTATATCATTTAGTAAACATCGTTCCGTGTCATCGTTTGAAATCAATCGTTCAAGTGAACTAAATAACGCCACGGAATGTAATATGATGAAAGCACTTATATATAAGAAGTACCAGCGGCGTATCTACCATGCTTTTATCACATTACACCCGTCCCGTTATCTAATCACATACCAAAAACCAATCGTTCAATTGTACTTGTTCTCAAATCGTTCGTGTTATCAAAACCAATCGTTCAAATCGTTCAACTCGTTCGGGTTATAAACCATCGTTCGATCGTTCAAATCGTTCAATCGTTCGTGTTTTAATTGTGAAAACTAACTTTTGGTCGTTCTCATTGAATACATTCAAACTTGTGTTCTGACTCGACTATACCACCAAAGGGTATCTTTAACTCGACTAACATACCACCAAAGGGGTTTGTTAAAATTCATCAGGTTCTGTCGTTACCCACATTACCCCATAACCATGGCGATAGTCCGATAACGGGATTTGTCAGATCCTATGGTACCATAACATACTACTGGTAGGCTCGGCCAAAGCTAATGAATGTCATTCGTGTTATGTATTAATGCACCAACAAGTTCGTTCACATTACTGAAATCGTTGTGTTTAATATAAACCATAGCATTTGTTTTGAAAACTCGAAATCGTTTAGCACATATGAATCCCCCAAAACAATTGAAAGCAGTAAAATAGGGGAACTATGTACTCACTTGAGATTGCAAGGTATCCTCTATTAAGTGAACTAACAAGCTCGGGTAAATCAAGGAATTCAAGTGGCACCTAGTAATTGGATCACTATGTTAATAAATCGACACCTAAATTGGGAGATCGGGTAGAATGAGGTCTCGTAAACCAAATGAGTGTTGGAACTCATATGATATGGTTTAAACAAGCCTACATTCTGATTTGAAACCTAACCTAAGTGCTTATGACCCGTTATGACCCGTTATGACCCTTAAGGTAGTTTACGCTACTTTAACGCGTCATTTGCGCAAAAGCGCATTCGAATAGCCTAACTAGTCCTATGACAAGTATTATATGCCTAAACATGTTTAATATTGTTGCATAATCAGTTTAAGTGTCAAAATTTAGGTTACATATGCTTAAATTCAAATTATGCATGAAAAGGGCATTTTGGTCATTTTCCTAAAGCATATAAACTACCTATCATAACAACTAATTAAACGAAGTGACCATAAGGTATAACCTTGGAAGGTTATTCCCTATTCAACTATGGTCACAAAATATGTTTGGTCGGATCCTAATGATCGACCAAACGGGTCGGGTTCGAAAGTCTAAGCGGTTGTCGAGACCGCTTGACTTACGACCCTAAATAAGCACTAAAGTAAAAGTGATGAGTTAAACATGTTAAAACATGTTTAACTAAGTTAGAAAGCTGATTTGATATCAAAACAAGGGACTATAACCATTGTGATTACGCTCACATTGCAAAGTTCAAAGGAACTTTGACTTGACCAAATCATGGTCAAAGCTGAAAGTCAAACACTGTTTGACTTTCTTGCTTGAAATAGCTAAACAAGCATGAAGGAACACTTACAAGAGTCCAATGCTTGAAAAGAGGACAAAGAATGCTCAGGTAGGTGGCCTTCAACAATGTGATTGCCTCCACTTAGAGCAGATTAGAGAAGAAGAAGCAAATGAGCAAGGAACCATGAAGAAACCCCTTGCTATTTATAGGAATTCAAGTGCCACAAGATCATTCCAAGTGTTTTTGAGTTGATCAAGGCATGATCATCACCCTACACATGTTAGGATATGATTTGGCATCTTGGAGAACACATAAACCAGCCCATAATATGGAAAAACCATGTTTAAAAACCAATTCAGCAGGCTTTTTTGATAATAGAATGAATCTGCCCAGCATCATTTCTCGCATCCCGTGAGAGACTTAGACTTGTCTCTCGCCCCCCGCCAGAGACCAAAATATCAGAAATGTCAGAAATGGTCCCTGTAGCCTCTAAACTTGTTTTTCGACGTGTTTAACCTCCGTTAACCCAATTTCAAGGCTCTATAAGGATGTTAAAGCATAGGGGCTTGGAAAATGATTGAAAATATGAAGGATGTCAGTTCGTTTGGTCGTACGATTGCGTTATTCGGTTAATTACGACGAAACTAGAACGGACGCGAAAACGATCCAAATTACGCGACGAATGGTATTTTTGCATTCCTATCACTAAAATATAATATTTTAGTGATTACAAAAATTTTTGGATGTCCGGAAATGGTCAGAACGCAAGATATGCGCGTATATGCAAACTTACGCAGTTTTTGACGCTTTTAGTCCCTATGATCAAATAAGCGTATTTTCGCATACCGAACCCCTCAAAACTTATTTCTAAGCTATGTTAAGGGTATTTAAGGTATGTTTAGATTATGATCATGTTTCAGAGTGTACGTTGTTATACGAAACGGCAGACTTTTGCAGTTTGTCGCAAATAGTCCCTGTGATTGAATAAACTTGTTTTTGCCATACCAAACCCTTCAAAACTTATTTTTAAGTTATGTAAAGGTTATTTAAGGTATGTTAAGCATATGTCACTATTCCGGAGTGTTTTTCGCGCTAAACTGATCACGTTTACGTAACAGTTTGCGTTTAACTTTCCAGAAAGCGATTTAGAGCTTGAAATCGAACAAGAATCAAAACGTGAAATTGTCAAACACAAATAAGCAAACATTGAGACTAAAACACATTGTTTCATTGATATTTGATATTTTTTTACATCGTACAGTGTTTACAGAGCACAAATGTCACAGTCTCCCCTACTTTAGGAAATTTCGTCCCGAAATTTTAACTAGAGGAAACTTGTGAAAGCAAATGTGGATATTTCGCTTTCATTTGGTCCTCACATTCCCAAGTAAACTCTGGGCCACGTTTGGACTCCCAGCGAACTTTGATGATTGGTATTCACTTGTTATTTAGTCTTTTAACTTCACGGTCCATTATCTCCACTGGTTTCTCGACAAAGTGCATTGTGTCATTAACTTGGATTTCGTCGAGTGGAATGTGAAGATCAGTATCGGCTAAACACTTTCATAAATTGGACACGTGGAATGTTGGGTGAATATTCCCAAGTTTAGGAGGTAGCTCAAGTCGATAGGCAACCTTTCCGATTATTTCAACAATCTTAAATGGTCCAACGTATCGTGGTACAAGTTTTCCTTTCTTTCCAAATCTCACCACTGCCTTCCAAGGGGTTACCTTGAGTAGGACATGGTCTCCGACTTGAAATTCCAAGGGCTTGCGTCGCATGTCCGCATAACTCTTTTGACGGCTTCTAGCTGTCAAAAGATTATCGTGAATTTTCTTGACTTTGTCCGTTGCTTCCAGAATGAGTTCAGTTCCAGTAAGCTGAGCTTCACCGATCTCATTCCAATAGACAGGTGAACGACATTTTTGACCGCATAAAGCTTCGAACGGTGCCATATTGATGCTAGCGTGATAACTATTGTTGTAAGAGAACTCGATCAACGGTAGATGCGAATCCCAATTACCACCAAAGTCTATCACACATGCTCTAAGCATATCCTCTAATGTTTGTATCGTCCTCTCGGATTGTCCATCCGTTTGGGGATGATAAGCAGTGCTCAGATTTAGTTGGGTTCCCATAGCAGATTGCATGGTCTGCCAAAAGTGAGATGAGAATCGAGCATCACGGTCAGATATGATGTCCAAAGGAACACCATGTCGAGATACAATCTCATCAACATAAATCTTGGCGAGTTTATTAGCAGATAGATCCTCGCGAATTGGTAAAAAGTGTACTGATTTCGTTAGACGATCAATGACTACCCAAGTGGCATCATGACCTCTAGATGTGCGCGGTAACTTAGTGATGAGATCCATCGCAATGTTCTCCCACTTCCATACCGGTATCTCTGGTTGTACAAGCAAACCAGATGGACGTTGATGTTCGGCCTTGACTTTGAGACAAGTTAGGCATTTAGACACATACAAGGCAACATCCTTCTTCATACCAGGCCACCAGTACTGAGTACGAAGATCCTTGTACATTTTGTCAGCACCAGGATGGATTGAATAACGAGACTTATGAGATTCGTCCATCACTAAAGTGCGAAGATTGTCTTGTTTTGGAATCCACAAACGATCCTCGAAATAAAGTAACCCATTGTCTTTCGTTTCGAGTTTAAGCTCAAGTTGATGTGGTAAGTCCTTACCCATCAAGTCTTTTGTAACACAAGTACGTTGAGCTTGAGAGACACGTGATTGGATATCGGATAGAGTGGTAGTGCATCGGCTACGACATTCGCCTTACCAGGATGGTAGCGAATCTCGCAGTCGTAATCGTTCAAGAGTTCAATCCAGCGTCGTTGTCTCATGTTTAGCTCCTTTTGATTGAAAATGTGTTGGAGACTTTTGTGGTATGTGAAAACCACACATTCCGTGCCATAAAGATAGTTTCTCCAAATTTTGAGAGAAAAAACCACAGCGCCTAACTCAAGATCATGAGTTGTGTAGTTCTTCTCGTGTATTTTCAATTGTCTTGACGCATAGGCTATGACTTTACCTCGTTGCATGAGAACACAACCAAGGCCTAGATTCGATGCGTCACAATAGATAACAAAATCATCATTGCCATCAGGTAAGGATAAGACAGGAGCATCACAGAGTTTTTGTTTCAGTGTTTGGAAAGCTTCCTCTTGTTTAGGTCCCCACTCAAAAGGCTTATTCTTTTGAGTCAAAGCAGTGAGAGAAACCGCAATCTTTGAGAAGTTCGCAATAAATCGATGATAGTATCCATCCAGCAAGACCAAGAAAAGAGCGAACTTCTGTAGGAGTATTAGGTGTGTTCCAATCCTTAATCGCAGTGATTTTGGAAGGATCCACATGAATACCCTGCCCGTTGACAATATGGCCCAAAAATTGAACTTCTTTAAGCCAAAATTCACACTTGGAGAATTTGGCAAAGAGTTGTTCCTTTTTCAGGAGTTCCATTGTCAGACGAAGGTGTTGTTCATGTTCGGCTCGAGACTTAGAATAAATAAGAATATCGTCAATGAATACAATGATGAACTTGTCTTAATAAAGTTTACAAACCCTATTCATTAAGTCCATGAAAACAGCTGGGGCATTTGTCAAACCAAAAGGCATGATAGTGAACTCGTAATGACCATATCTCGTGCGAAAAGCAGTTTTGGGAATATCTTCTTCGAGTACATGAAGCTGATTATACCCAGAACGCAGATCGATCTTGGAAAAACATGTATCACCTTGCAGCTGATCAAAGAGATCATCAATTCGTGGTAGGGGATATCGATTCTTGATGGTGAGCTTATTGAGCTCACGATAATCGATACACATATGAAAAGATCCTCTTTCTTTTTCACAAATAGGACTAGAGCGCCCCAAGGTGAATAACTCGGACGGATGAATCCTTTATCAGATAACTCTTGAAGCTGTTTTGACAATTCTTGCATCTCAGATGGTGCAAGACGGTAAGGTTCTTTAGCAATCGGATTGGCATTAGGCACAAGATCAATAAGAAACTCGACTTGACGAACTGGAGGTAAACCAGGCAGTTCATCAGGAAACACCTCTAGATAATGATGTACAATCGGAATATCTTGAATACTTTTGCTCTTGCCTTTCTCCTCTAAGACATGTGCCAGAAAAGCCACATAACCCTTTCGTAGGTATTTTTGGGCTTTCGTACAAAACATAAGTTTCAAACCATTCGAATGTTTCTCGCTACGAACTTCCAAGACTTTACCAGACGAAAGAGGAATATGAACAATCTTATCGAAACAAACCACCTCGGCATGATACTTAGTTAACCAATCCATTCCTACGATAATGTCGAAACATCCAAGTTGCATCGGTGTGAGATCAATAGGAAAAAGATGTTTATCGAGGTTCAATTGACAATTGCAAATGACAGAATCGAGTACAAGAGGTTCACCAGTAGCAATCTCGATAGATAAAGGCTTTCCTAGTTTAGTTTTAGGCAACGCAAGTAAAGGCTCAAAGGCTAACGATACAAAACTTCTATCGGCACCAGAATCGAAAAGAACAGACGCAGGTTGATGGTTAACAAGGAACGTACCATTAACAACTTCGTTATCAGCACGGGCCTCGTTAGCGTTTATGTTGTATGCTCACCCACGAGCGGGATTGGGATTCGCGTTCACTAGTTTCGGAGAGTTGTTCCTGAAGTGACCCATTTCTCCGCAGTTATAACATGAACCAGGTGGGAATGGAGGTCTAGCAGCGTTTCCTTGTGCTTGTGCTGGGTTTTGAGCAGCTTGGTTAGGAACAGCTCGACAAGTATTGGCCGTGTGGCCAAGTCTACCACAAGAGGTGCACTGTCGACACACTAATTGAGCTGAATGGTGACCATTGCATCGATTATAGTATGGTGCAGTACCAGCATATGGCTTCCTCGCAGGAGGCTGTGCCGGTTGGTTCTGTGTGTTCTGATTGGGTTGTGCGGTAACAACAAAATTCTGGGAAGCCTTACGCTTCCTCGACCTCCTTGATGACTCACCTTCTTTTTGCCCTTTCCCTTGTCTTGAGTGGTGTCAGCTAACTGTTTCTTATCACCCTTGTGGGTTAGTTTTCCCTTCCTAACCTGTGACTCAGTTAGGGTTGCAGCCAACTCGATGGCCTGACGTACAATGGTAGGGTTATTACCAGTAACTATGTCTTGCACAGAATCAGGCAAACCATCAATATACCTCTCAATCGCTTTCTCCAATGGGGTAACCATAGTAGAACAGAGCAAACTCAACTCCTCATAACGATCCGTGTAAGCATGGTATTCTCCCCCATCTTGTTTCAAATCATCGAACTCCCTTTCTAGTGCCCTTATTTCGTGACGGGGGCAGAACTCTCTCATCATGGGAGCCCGAAGCTCTTCCCAAGTTTGTGCCATAGCCATATCGGCACCCCTATCTCTCATCACCCCGTTCCACCATGTTAGAGCATGTTTCTCGAAAACACTAGATGTGAACTCGACCTTTCGCTCATTCGGACATTGAACATGTCTAAATGTGCTTTCCAGACTCTCGAACCATTGTAGGAGCGCAGTTGCTCCTTGAGACCCAGAAAATTACAGTGGTTTAGCCGAATTGAATATTTTAAAACTGCACTGAGCATTGTTATTATTGTTATTGTTATTCACTTGATTTATCTGAGTTATGAGGTTCGGAATCGCAGCAGCAATCTGCTGAGCGACTAGGGCTGCAAGTGCAGCATCCTGTGTTTAATCGCGTCTAGGAGGCATATTCTAAAAAGAACAAGGAAACATGGGAAACGAGTGAGATTGACAATTGGATAAACAAAAGAGGTATTGAAAATATCGACGAAACATAAGGAAGGCGATCGTTCGTTCGTTACCTCGAACAAACAAACGACACACAGTGACTTATCAAAGTAAACGGGTCAATATAATGTATAGCGAAGACATGCTTTAGCCTATAAGTGGACACTCACCCCAAGAGTTCCCAGGTAAGAGTGACTGGTCCGATACTGCGGATTTGTACGAACACTCTAGCCTTAGACAGAAAACTCGAGGTACAGGCACCCACCCTTCCAGATTGCACGTGTTCACATTATAAGGCCCAAACTTTGACGAGATTTGAAAACTTTGAAGGCATATAGCCTAAAACAAATCATCTAAGAATAGATGATTGATTTTTAAAATGGGTTTGTTATTTGTGTTCTTGTTGTGGTTGTCACCTAAAGATAGGTGACGGTATTGTTTTAAGATCTAAACACAAGATAACTTGTGTTAGGGTCCTAGGAAGGTTATAGTCTAGGTCAAAGCATTACTAATAACCTAATTCCCTATAACCATAAGCTCTGATACCAACTCCTCTATCACACCCCGACCGCGTTTAAACAACAAAACCACGGCGGAAACGTCGGGGAGTGTCGTAACAGAATCATTGTTTCACAACACATGGATTAAAGTTTCGTTTTATTGAATTAAGTTATGTACATTGTCTTGAAATTTAAAAGCAAAACACAAACATATTGTCTATCATTGTTATTAAGTCACTAAGGCCTCGTCCAATCCTATGTGAGCATGCATCCTAGTGATCATCAACATCATCAAACACCACCTGAAACATATGTGAAAATAAAGTCAGCATAAAAATGTCGGCGAGCACATAGGGTTTTGTGAGTGTGTCAAATTCATGGGTTGTATAAGTATTACAATACCTCGTACGACTACTAGTGTCAATAATTGAAAACCTTGTTTTGTAAAATGTTTTGTATTGCAATATGATTAACCAACTTAAAACAAGTTGGTTATAGTTTATAAAACCTCGTTGCCATGAATCTTGACTAAACCATTTGTTTTTGTAAACCAAATTGTAAATCGTTCTTGTAATAAAACCCGTATGGTTTATATCATTTAGTAAACATCGTTACGTGTCATCGTTTTAAATCAATTGTTCAAGTGAACTAAATAATGCCACGGAATGCAATATGATGAAAGCACTTATATATAAGAAGTACCAGCGGCGTATCTACCATGCTTTTATCACATTACACCCGTCCCGTTATCTAATCACATACCAAAAACCAATCGTTCAATTGTACTTGTTCTCAAATCGTTCGTGTTATCAAAACCAATCGTTCAAATCGTGTTCATGTTATAAACCATCGTTCAAATCGTTCTATCGTTCGTGTTTTAATTGTGAAAACTAACTTTTGGCCGTTCTCGTTGAATACATTCAAACCAGTGTTCTGACTCGACTATACCACCAAAGGGTATCTTTAACTCGACTAACAAACCACCAAAGGGGTTTGTTAAAATTCATCAGGTTCTGTCGTTACCCACATTACCCCATAACCATGGTGATAATCCGATAACGAGATTTGTTAGATCCTATGGTACCATAACATACTACTGCTCGGCTCGGCCAAAGCTAATGAATGTCATTCGTGTTATGTATTAACGCACCAACAAGTTCGTTCACATTATTGAAATCGTTGTGTTTAATATAAACCATAGCATTTGTTTTGAAAACTCGAAATCGTTTAGCACATATGAATCACCCCAAAACAATTGAAAGCAGTAAAATAGGGGAACTATGTACTCACTTGAGATTGCAAGGTATCCTCTATTAAGTGAACTAACAAGCTCGGGTAAATCAAGGAATTCAAGTGGCACCTAGTAATCGGATCACTATGTTAATAAATCGACACTTAAATCGGGAGATTGGGTAGAATGAGGTCTCGTAAACCAAATGAGTGTTGGAACTCATATGATATGGTTTAAACAAGCCTACATTCTGATTTGAAACCTATCATAAGTGCTTATGACCTGTTAAGGTAGTTTACGCTACTTTAACGCATCATTTGCGCAAAAGCGCATTCGAATAGCCTAACTAGTCCTATGACAAGTATTATATGCCTAAACATGCTTAATATTATTGCATAATCAGTTTAAGTGTCAAAATTTACGTTACATATGCTTAAATTCTAATTATGCATGAAAAGGGCATTTGGTCATTTTCCTAAGGCATATAAACTACCTATCATAACAACTAATTAAACGAAGTGACCATAAGGTATAACCTCGTAATGTTATTCCCTATTCAACTATGGTCACAAAATATGTTTGGTAGGAACCTAATGATCGACCAAACGGGTCGGGTTCGAAAGTCTAAGCGGTTGTCGAGACCGCTTGACTTATGACCCTAAATAAGCACTAAACTAAAAGTTAGAAAACTAATTTGATATCAAAACAAAGTGCTTTGATACCCGAAAATAGTTTCATCACAAAATGCACATAATCGTGCATTTTGACCGAAACTTTGACTCGTCACTTCGACTAGTCAACGTGGTAATCAGTAGGTATAGTCACAAGGGACTATAACCATTGTGATTACGCTCACGTTGCAAAGTTCAAAAGAACTTTGTCTTGAACAAATCATGGTCAAAGTTGAAAGTCAAACATTGTTTGATTTTCTTGCTTGAAATAACTAAACAAGCATGAAGGAACACTTACAAGAGTCCAATGCTTGAAAAGAGGACAAAGAATGCTCAGGTAGGTGGCCTTCAACAATGTGATTGCCTCCACTTAGAGAAGATTAGAGAAGAAGAAGCAAATGAGCAAGGAACCATGAAGAAACCCCTTGCTATTTATAGGAATTCAAGTGCCACAAGATCATTCCAAGTGTTTTTGAGTTGATCAAGGCATGATCATCACCCTACACATGTTAGGAAATGATTTGGCAACTTGGGGAACACATAAACAGCCCATAATATGCAAAAACCATGTTTAAAACCAATTCAGCAGGCTGTTTTGATAATACAATGAATCAGCCCAGCATTGTTTCTCGCACCTCGTGAGAGACGTAGGCTTGTCTCTCGCCCCCCGCCAGAGACCAAAATATCATAAATGTCAGAAATGATCCCTACAGCCTCTAAACTTGTTTTTCGACGTGTTTAACCCCCGTTAACCCAATTTCAAGGCTCTAAAAGGATGTTAAAGCATAGGGGGAATTGGAAAATGCTTGAAAATACCATGGATGTCCGTTCGTTTGGTCGTACGATCGCGTTATTCGGTTAATTATGACGAAACTCGAACGGACGCGAAAATGATCCAAATTACATGATGAATGGTATTTTTGCATTCTTATCACTAAAATATAATATTTTAGTGATTACAAAAATTTTTGGATCTCCGGAAATGGTCAAAACGCAGGATATGCGGGTATATGCAAACTTACGCAGTTTTTAACGCTTTTAGTCCCTATGATCAAATAAGCGCATTTTCGCATACCGAACCCCTCAAAACTTTCTAAGCTATGTTAAGGGTATTTAAGTATGTTTAGCTTATGATCATGTTTCGGAGTGTACTTTGTTATACGAATCGACAGACTTTTGCAGTTTGTTACAATTAGTCCCTGTGATTGAATAAACTTGTTTTTGCCATACCAAACCCTTCAAAACTTATTTCTAAGTTATGTATAGGTTATTTAAGGTATGTTAAGAATATGTCACTATTCCGGAGTGTTTGTCGCGTTAAACTGATCACGTTTACGTAACAGTTTGTGTTTAAATTTCCAGAAAGTGATTTAGAGCTTGAAATCGAACTAGAATCAAAACGTGAAATTGTCAAACACAAATAAGCAAACATTGAGACCAAAACACATTATTTCATTGTTTCATTGATATTGTTTTACATCGTATAATGTTTACAGAGCACAAATGTCACAATTATGTGTTACTAAAAGTCTCTCCATGGAAAGGGATAATTCGTTTTCGTAAACGCGGAAAGCTAGGTCCTCGATACATCGGACCATTCAAAATACTCACTCGGGTCGGGACGGTGGCATACCAGTTAGAATTACCACCCGCATTGGATGGGATTCATAACACTTTTCATGTGTCGCAACTGCGGAAATGCTTTGTGGACTAAACAACATTCTTGCCTTTGGATGATATTGAAGTGGACGAGAAGTTAAATTATGTTGAAAAGCCCGTCGCAATAAAAGATTTTAAAGTGAAGCAACTCCGCAGCAAATCTGTTCGACAAGTGTTGGTCCAATGGCAACACCGAAAGGGATCGGATCCTACGAGGGAAGCGGAGGATGACATGCGGAAACACTACCCGGAATTATTTGTACGTATTTAGGTTTCGGGGACGAAACCTTCTTTAAGGGGGGTAGACTTGTAACACCCCAAATTTTCGTATGTCATAGAATAATAATATGTAGTAATGTTTAAATAATGGAAAATGGAAATATATAGAACTATGTCATAATAAAAGTTAAAAATGGTACTAAGTTTAAAACATATCTTATTAACCAAAGTTAATAAAAGAAAGATGACCAAGTTAGAATGGGAAGTAATAAAGTGAATATGATCTAAAAGATAAGGGACTGGATGTGTAAATATGGAATCAAATTAGATAAAAAAAAATGGTCAGTTTTGGTGCTGGGTGTGTGTGCGATCGAGAAGAGAGACCAGGTGAGACCTTCCCCTCAAAACCCTAGCAAGTTATCACCAAATTGAGAGGCTTTAGGGCTGAATTGTTATGCATGAGCTAGGAACTTTGATTACCTAAGTGTTCTTGACATCAAGTAAGTCTAATTTCATGATTTAGTAATGTTTGATGAAGTGGTTTATGTGAAATTTGTGATTTTGTATGGAATCAAACATGAATGCAAGATGATATGAACATGTAGGAGTTGAAATTATGCTTGAATTTCTCTATGATGATGAATTAGGGTAAAACCCACTTGTATGTCAAAAGATGATTAAAAATTTGTGAAATTCTACATGCTAATTAGATTAATGTTGATGATATTTTGATGAATAGCTGATTTGGAACTATAAGTACGTAGTTAGAATGATAAATTGTGAAGTTGGGAATGTTTGTGCTAAACAATGGATGAATTGTGAAAAATGTGCTTAAAATAATTGTACTTTATGCTTCATAGATAATACGCACGCCATGTGTTCGATGAAATGCCTTAGAAAGACTTAGTTGTATTTTGACATGAATTCTTGATTTAATGATGATGTAAAATGAAAATGAATGTATGTTTAGATATGTAATGTCATGATGAATAAGTAAAATGCATATGTGATGCAATGTATCCAAAAAGCTAAAAGTGTGAAGTTATAACGTATAGGCACGAAGAAAGAAGAAGGCACGAGTCATTTGAAGTCCCAAGCATCGCACGATCACGGTAAGTTCATATGAACTTCATTTACTTATTATGTAGAATACGGTTTTTGCTTTGGTTTGATATTGTATTGTATTGTATTGTTATATATCATGGGACTATGTCGAAAGTATGGAGAATTGTTGTAAACGAATGAATAAAAGAAAGGATAGTAGATTATGAGGGGAAATGTTGTAAACGGATTATGAATGTTAAAGATTGAAATTGATGATATGGTTAAATGTTGACCCGTGACATGGAACATGTATTATGTCGAAGAGTCTAATTTTGACTCATTATGAACAAATCGGATGAATTAAAATATTGATGGCATAATGGCATGTGCATTAACCATTCCGTATGGTAATGCTAGTAGAATGAAGTAAATGGTAGAAAGTACGAATAATAGTTATGATTTGTGGAATGGGTCGAATAAAAGAATGAAATGATGTGAAGTGTTTTAAATATTGAGTGAGTTTATACTAATGAGTTTTATGTGTTCTTTTGAATGATAGGTAAATCTCATGTTTGATGACGGCGAGCTCGGTTCGAACACACCACATTTAGTGCCCCTTTTTGCGCTTCTGGTTAATGTTGTTTTTTTTTGTGAATGGGTCAAAATACCTTCATAATGTAAATGTTAAACTTATGTCTAGGATGTTTCGTAAGTAAGTTAGGATTTTAAATCTTATTTTGGTAGTTCGGACAAAACACTTATGATGAAATCTTGTATGGTTACAACTTTTATGTCTTTGAAACGTGTCGTAGAACTTAGTTTGAATGATGATTTATTAAAAACAGGGAATCACTTATAGTACGAATGGGTCATGCCCAATTTTTGTTAAAATCAATATGTCATATTTTTATTTTTGAATGTGAAAAAGTGGGCGCTACATGCAAAAAGATGAAATAATAGTACATCAGTGGACTATCAGTGCATACTAAAGATATGTAATGTTTAAAATGGTTAAACAATCTCATTAAAGATGTGTCGGTAGGCTCAGCTAGACTAGTAGTTTTACGATAACGATACAAACTTAAATGAAAAGCCTAGTTCTAGTGGGAAACGCGATTGAAAGTATAGTACTTAGTTTTGTCCTTCATGACTGTGTACCTACTCGGTAATCGCTGAATGCTGCAAAGCATAAAAACCGGTCAGTTTGTGAACTTTCTCAATTTTCTGAAAAAGTCACTGTGATTGTGTATTTCATTTTGCAAAGATTTAAACTTGTTTAATTTCTTTATTTTGCTTAAGCATTGGACATCCTCTGCGTATACGAAAGTATCGAACTGGATGTTAGTGCCTGAACGTTTCTGCTTTATTTTACTTGGTGTTTCGTTTAAAGCTTGGATCACATCTGCGTGTATGGGAATATCGAACTGGTGGTTAAGATCTAAACAATTTCAACTTGTTTTTATTTCTTGTTTTGTTTAAACATTGGACTTTCTCTGCGTATCGAAAGATCGACCTGATTGTTAATGTTTAAACATTCTGCGTTATTTTCACACATATCACAGTTGATGAAAGTTTAAAGGCATTACTTGAGTAAGTGTATTACATGATGAGGGGATATGCCAAGATCGTTGTAACAACCCGAACTTTGATTGTTCTTTTGTTACCGTTATCTCACTCATAAACGCCTGTACTCCGAGATTCGATGACTATTAAGGGTTACTACATATTTAAACGCATTTTAAATCGCTTAATTATCGCATTAAACGCTTATTACTTGAACGCTTATCGCAACGCAAACTCGAAATGCGGATTTATTTATATTATTTGTGTTATTTGTGTGTTTACTTGTTTAGTATGTTAAATGTGTTGATTACATCGCTCAAAACGCTCAAACGCTACTCGCACCACTCGATTTATCATGATAAAACGCAACACAATGCAATACTTGATACCCCGCTAAAATACTTAACGTACCCGTACTAACTAACCCAACAAAACACACCTAACGAACATCCGACATGCGAAACGGAGAACTTTTACACGAAACTGGCCCCTTCTAACGAAGCCAGCAGCTTTGTACGAAGGCAGTGCCTCCGTACGAAGGCAGCCAGCTTCAAACCAAGGTTCCAACCCTCCTCTATGAATACCCAAGCCACTTCTCCATTTCATTCATTGCTGCCATTTCGTTCCCGAACTGCTGACCTTCGATTTTCAAGTAAGATTTATCATTTTTACGTGTTTCACAACGTTTTCCACTACGATTTTACACGAGTTTATATCCGATTTCATCAAAACTTCTTTATTTTCATCAAAACTCCTCTATTTTCACCTAAACTTCATCTTTTTCATCTTAACATCTCTATTTCTATGAAAACCTTCATTCTTTTTACAAAAACCTTCATCTTTTTCATTAAATCTTCTTATTTTATCACGAATCTACATTAACCGAGTGTATTGGGCCTAGCTTCGGCTTCCCAAGTTTGAAATCTGCTGATTTCAATCTCACCAAGTGCTAGATCTAAGTGAAAACCCTTTAAAACCTTTTTAAACTCGATTTTTACACAAAAACGGACCAAAAACGGACACATATTTCGTTCACTGGATAGTGGGACGAGGTGGTGTCGAAAGCGTCATGAAAAGGACTCGAAAATACATCCGATTCAGGCGAAAACACAGCTCCGAACGCCAAAAACAGCCACGTTTGCGAGCTGGACTCTTCTGTACGAAGCCCCGGTTTCGTACGAAGGCACTGACTTCGCACAAACCAGCCCAAGTTCTCATCCGTGACTCAAACAAAGACCTCTCCGACTCTAAGTTTAATCAGTAGCTTAAGGTTGGAGGGATGAACACTCGATTTTGGACATGGAAACAAGCTGCCAGTACGAAGACACTAGCTTCATACAACTGCCTTTGTACGAAGGCACCCCTTCGTACCAAGGGTCTGTTTCCCACCCGACACTTCGATTTCGACCGTTTCAGCACTTTGGAGGACTTATGCTTCTGTTCCCGTACACAAGCTGATCCAGCGCTCCCTTCAATCCATTTTCAGGCCGTGTTTACTTGCTAGACACGCACTGTGAGTATACTCGAACCCCTATTTCGCTTAACGCACTTTTGGGTGTCACATACGTTCTCTATAAAAAAACACAACACTTAAACGCTTTATAAACGCTAACCGCACTCGCATGATATACGTGATTAGTTGAATACTTGTTGCTATGTTACACAGTGATGACTTGCCCTACCGCCTTAGCAACGATAGTACTATAGCTTGGACTCAGCACCTATTTAGTCAGGGGTTGTTAAGGATCACATACTTTACTTCACGTACTCACTACGGTGAACGCTTGTCGCGCATACTCTACTCGCAGTCATGTGGTTAACTTGTATCATTGTTGATAGCTTACTTGATTCGTCGTATTACGTGTTACATGCTGGTTATGCATAAACGCTTTTATACTATACTTATGCTAAACTTGTGTACTCACCTTTACATTATTGTATTGACTTTATTTTAACGTATGTGACAGGTTGATGGATTGTTTGCTGCAAATGGATAGGATTGCTTGAAACCCACATAAAAAATCTAAGTTGTCGGATTTGTTTTGTTTGAGAGACGTGAAATCTATCATGACTTTTTGTGAAATATTTGTTTAACAGTATGGGATATTGAACTTGTTAAATATTGTCGCTAAATTAGTCGTTATGGATTCTCTTGAACAATCTGATTTGCTTAGTGTCGCTCCCCGATGATTCCGCCATCGGTTGGGGTGTGACAATCGTGGGGTCCATAAGAACTTAGTGCAAATTAATGTACCTTAATGTATCGGTAAGCATCACGAAAGTTTTTAGATTGAGTTTAAGTGGACAACAATACCGATGATCTATGTGAATTATTTAAACTGAGTATTTCTTAGATCAACGGTGCAGCTGATATGTCTCATTAAACTGATATGATCCCCTAGCATGTTTTTTCACAAAAACAATATCTGCAAATATTACATTTTAGCAGTTTATATTCAAAATCCAAAAAGATTTTCTTTCAAAATCTTCCATTGAAACCTAATAATGTAAAATGTGAGCCGGAACAACGAGATTGTTTATAAACTGTTTGTGTGTGGATACGTGTAATGGTTCTTAAAAGTCAATTCTTAGAGATTCGGAGCATCATTCAAGGGGGAGAATGCAGTATCTTTTGAAGATGTTATCCGAGGCAGATCAAGACTAATCTTCACAGATTTCTAGCTATGTCCAATGGGGAGATTGTTAGTACACTATCATGTGGCCATAGATAGAAATCTGGTTGTACGTGTAATGTCTAGTGTCTTGAGTCTGTATTATACCGGACATAGGTTTCGCTAGGATTTGTTAGGTAGCGTTAGGATAAGCTCGGTTTCGACATGATATGAAGAGTGCGGGTATGTTCGGGAGTGATGTCATCATTCTTATAACAACATCATATATATCTACTCTAATATACAAAATGCAAATGTATGTATAAGAATGCATGCATGGAAAGAAGACTGCATAAACGTACAAGATTTCATGCATGGATAGTCAAAGATTATTATATCTCTTATGTATAGAAGGAAACTAATCAACTCGCACGAATGACACAAGTAAAAGTCAACCTCACAATATTCTGTCGCAAGAGTGATGCTGATATTTCATATGAACGAATGGGATCATCTATAAATGCCATGCACCATTCATTCTTTCAAAGGTAGACCAAGATAATCACTCCGCACGAGCTCATATCGGATATGATCTAGACTAGGTTGTTTGTGTTCGTAGACGTCGAAACTCTGTCCAGTTGTCGTCGATTCGTAATAAACAATGTTTATTTACATACGCGTGCACGATTACGGTTCGGTTTATCAGATTCCGCACGATAAACTAAATTCACCGTAGAGCTAGTGATTGTTTCGATCCGATCCTGAACTCACAGAAATGATCGGACATTTCAAAATCAATTAAATTTTGGCAGTGTTATGTGAATGATACATTTGAATATGAATTGCATTCATGAATTAATTCATTTAATATCCATAATAAGATTTGGATCATGCCCATTTGATTATTTTATCTTTATACATGAACGATGAACATTGACTCTTAATTGGTGGGTTCATCTTTAAAGATAATCGCTCCAGACTTCACCAAACATTTTTGTTCACTTTTGTTTTGTATTCCTATGAAGTTAGTGGGGATATAAATTTTGTGATTAAAAATCAGATTAACATAAAGTTAGTGGGGATATAATTTTGTGATTAAAAATCAGATTAACGATGGGTTTAAATAAAATAATGGGCTCAAAGTGAAATGAAAGAAATGATGAAACAGATGTTGGAGGCTTCTAAAAGTCAGCTTAGCCATCAGCAAATCACCCAAGAGCTATGGAATTCTGTTCAACCAATCCTTGCTGCTCAAAGGGAATTAGTTGAACTCAACCACAACAAGCATATGGAATTGATCAGAATCATGGTTGAGGCTAGATACAAAGATACACAGGCAAACATCAGGGGTATCAAAGAATCCCTGGTCAAACTTACTGGCTCCTCCCCTGCATCAGTTTTTGAAAAAAAAAAAAGGATCAAGATGATGCCAAAAAGGGGGAGAAAGACTCCATGGGAAAGTTGGAACCTGATCCAAAAGTATAACCAAAGGGCCAAAAAAAGCAAAAGCCAGGGTCTGCTAAACCACAACAACCTTCTGCAAAATCTTCAGAAACTTCAAATGTTGGAAAGAAAAAGGGAATTGATGAGACGCTAAACATCCAAACTGAAGAGAAGATTTTAGAAAAGTAGAAGAAGCAAGATACAGAAGAGAGCAAAGCCTATAATTAGAAGAAAGAAAAGGAGGAGAAAATGAAAAGGGAAAACATTGGTACTTCACAAAGAAAGAAGTCTTTTAGAAATAACAGACCACCAATAGCCACCTTTCCCAAAACATCTGCTACTCCTAAAAGGTCTGTATCCTCTGCTTCAACCAAACCCAAACCTTCCCCTCAAAAAACCACCACAAAAGAAGCAGAAAATAGCTTCAAAACCATCCTCACCCATTAAACCAACAGATATTGATGCAACAAAAGCATCAATAGATGTTAGGCAAACAGCTGTTGAGACACCAGTTGTCTCAGCAGAGGTTAGCCAATCCACCGCCACTATAAATTTCAACACACCACCTTTAACACAACCACCTCCTACACCCCAAAGATTCCCTTCACAACCACCTTCTTCACCTAAACCACCTTCTCCACCTAAAGTTTCTCCACCACCCAAATTTGCTTATGTACACAAAAGAAAATTTGTTGTACATGATGATGATAAGGAGATTCCATCACCAATCCCCTTATCATCTGTTCCCATCCAAACCACTTCATCCTCATCACTTCCACCTAAATCCACTTTGAATCCACCCACTGGTTCACTACCATCTATCATCCCTTTAGCTGCTCAATATCCTCTAGAACTGCTTGCAATTCAAGGTGAAATGGAATCATTCTACAAAATAGAGGATCCATCAAAGAGAACCTTCCCACCTCTCTATGTCTTCAGACAACCTCAGAACTTAGATGAGTATTTAAAAATGAAAGCAAGACAGGTAGAGGTTACAGCCAGAGAAGAAAGCAAAGGGTTAGGTGACAGGAAATACCAAGGTCTGCTATCACATGAGCTTAACAAAGTCAGAAAGCTTGAAGACTTTGCTAAAGACCTTAGTAAATCCATGTCTGGGCAGCCTTTGGATTCTGAGCTTTAAAAAGAACTGAAGGTTGATTACATTGATCATATCATGAAGCATAAGCCTTACAAAGCAACCAAGGCCTAATTCAAGGACTGGTCAACAGATGCTCTCTTGGAAGAAATTGACAGAATTACTAAGATGAACAATGATCCTCTGGTCAAGAAAACTCCACCCAATTGGAAGAAATCCAAACAAGTGGATCAAGATGATGCATTAAGGTTTAAGAGAATGAGAGTAGAGCTTGTTGCTGCTGATTATGGATCTGCAAGGTCAATAGCCAGATGGTCAAAACTCAATGTTGAGGAGACCTACAGAAAACTGGAAGCACTTAGAGCCAAAGACCCAAAAGTTCCTCAAAAGCCAGTTTATCCTCCAACCACTGCTGGCAGGCCTCAACAGACCCAAGCCTCCAAAAAGCTTTTCTTATCATCTGCTTTACCCACAAATGCCTTGAGTCAATTAAAAAGGGAAAGGCAGACTGATGAGGAGGATGAGCAGAGGTTTGAAGAATATAGAAAAGAGGGGATTAGATGCCAGATTAGATTTCATATGGATGATGCTGCTGACCAACTCACTGCTCAACTAACTGAAACAATTAAAAAGTTGGCAAGCAGACCTCATTCACCCAACTCATCACAAATAACTCTCATCCCAAGAAATCCATTTGATCCAAAAATACTAAAATGGAAGTCAGCCTCAGACACCCACGTATTGACTTTGCTCAGATCAAATGGAAATGTTGAAAGGATAAACAGGAAGGATGCATATGGTCTGAGTGCAGATGACCTTCAAGATCTTTTGAACCTTCAACTGGAAAGGGATGAAGAAGATATAGATTCCTTGGACGTTGAACTACAGTTCAAAGGGCAAATCAAGGAAATGCTGATGAGAAAATAAAGATCAGAAATAAAGAAGGGTTTTGGCATCATCTGTTCTAGGGGGAGATTGTTGGCTCATGTGAATCCTTCATTGAGAACAGATGATACAAAGCCAAAACAGTTCTGCAACAACTGATCAAAAATAAATAGTGCTTTGGATTCCTTCTTCCCCCAATGACAAAGGCATTCTGATAACTGCTGCTTCAAATGTCTGCTCAATGCTAAGCTCTGCTGATTTACAAAGTACTACTGAAGATAAACCACTGAAGAAGTCAAAGGTCTGCTGGAAGTCAAAGGTCTGATCACCCTTTGAAGAAAGTCTGCTAAAGCTTCATCAGAGGTTGAGCTCATCAGAGGACAGAACCAATAGAGTCTTGTAATCAGTGTTTGTAATATGTAATAGTGTTTAGCCTTAGAAGTATTTAGAGGTTGTTAGTATTGTTAGATATCATTGTCTAGGTGACGTCAGCAAAGATGCCATAATGGTTAGGATTGTACTATAAATAGACAGTGCCTGCACTATTCTATTAGATCACTTCATCACTTGCATTTTATATGAACAATCATTGTGATCTCAGGCTGAGGGGGAGTTGTAATTCATGCATACATGAATCGTTTATGTATTCAATCATTCAACAAAAAGTATTCATGATGAAAGCATATCTTCCATTGTTTGTGTTATAAAGTTTTCTTCTTTCTGCTGCATATTATTCATCTTATTATCTTCTTCCATTATTCTTATTAAAATAAACACAAACAATTCAAACTCAGATCCTAACAGCACCAGCCTATAAATAGTGGGACTTGGTTCTCTCATGAAGAACTTTTGGGTCTCTTGTAGCGAAGCTCTGCCAGTTTGGCTTTGTGGAGTTATAACATCAAATATTCAATAGAAACCAGTTTAATTAGAGAATTCTTGTGTTTGTCATCATCATACATGGATTCCGCACATGATATGATGAATATCCGATCAGCCGGAGCATTCGAAGAACCGAAACGGTCCTATCAGGGTGGTTACAAAGATAATCTCATTCCTGGGACGAGTCTTAACGGTGTTCTATTTTGCAGACCGAAGCTTAGCTTGCCATCGTGGGAGATAACCTAGACTGATCAGGAAAATCCATAGTCCAAGTACATGTTCTTCATAAAGTATTTCAAAAATTGATATCCATTCATTAACATAGAAAGTATGTTTTATTTTTTAGATAAACTCGTCCCGAATTGACCAACTAAATCCGATTCTGGCCAATTTTGGTCGTCTTTGATTGATTCCAAGTAATTAGACGGAGTTGAAAAATCATCACGACACTGTATTTTGTAACGATTACTCGGCAAGTCCCGAGTCCTGGTTCTACAACATTATATCTAAGTTAAAAGTTAAAGGCACGAAGTGTAACAACCAACAAACTAGATTTTAAACTCTAAAGCACGTCTTCACCATCACGTCAACGAGAATCCGATCCATAGCCGCACGCGGCGAATCCACGGTTAAGAAATAGAAAACGCACCACCCTACCTACGCGCCACCGAGAAATTGCCTAAACATTACGCACAAATCGCACCTTTCTTCTCTCTGCAATATACATACATAAGAGTGAATATAAGAGAGAAATACAATTTCAAGAGCAATTCAAATTTGGGAAATGAACCTGTAATAATCTCTAGTAGACGTCATTGGCCAATGGCAGTCCCATTTTTTAATATTCCCCTACCAGTCCAACTTTTCACCTATTTCTCCTCCACCGGTCCCCCATTACAAAAAACTTAAAGGAGTTAAGTTTTTTTCTGAATTACAAACAGATGTTCTAGGGCTTTTGATCAGAACGACAATACGAGTCCATTGATATAAAATTACCTCGAAACGATGCTATAAACGACTTGATTTTTGTTAATTGGAAGTTTAAAAACCCGAATTGAAACACCGTTTTCGTCGTTTGGAGCACCATTTATAATAGAAAGAGTTAATTACACAGATGAACCCTGTGGTTTATAGCTAGTTTCGTCTTTGGGTACTAACTTATTTTTTTAACAGGTTCAGGTTTCATGGTTTCAATTTTGTCACACTTTTGTGTACTAAGACCAAACTTATTTAATTTTATGTTAGATTTTAGTAAATGACTAAAATACCTTCCATTTAAAAGGACCATTTATGTGATTACTCTATGTTTAGTTCCAAGGACCATTGATATGTACTCACGAAATACACCCCTATGCATTCCAATCTTTGCATTTAGTTTTTCCGTTATGTTATTTTCAATAGAATAGGTCTTTACTTTTATTTTATTGAATCTTTATTGTTTTAGTCACATGGTTTTACTTAGTTCGTAGGTTGAGGATTGTGAGGGAAAATGGAAGAAGGGTACTTTACTCATTTTACTGAAATTTAAGATAAGAATTAACTAAGTTTGGTCTTAGTACTCAAATGTGTGACAAAATTGAAATCATGAAACCTAAACATGTTAAAAAAAATAAGTTAGTATCTAAAGGCGAAACTAGCTATAAACCAAATGGTCCATCTGTGTAATTAACTCTAATAGAAAGTATGTTTTATTTTTATAAGCTAAACTCGTCCCGAGTTGACAGAATAAATCCGATCCTGATCGAGATTGACCGTATGTAATTGATTTTAAGTAATTAGACGAAGTTTCTTCACGACGCCGTATTTTGTAAGTTTACGCGGCCAGCGCTAGACGTAAGATGGATATAAAAGTTAAAAATAGTTTGATTAAACTCTAAAGCACGTCTTCACCATCTCGTCAACGAGAATCCGATCCTCGGCCGCACGCGGTTAAGAAATAGAAAACGCACCACCGAGAAATTGCCTAAACATTACGCACAAATCGAACCTTACTTCTCTCTCTCTCTGCAATATACATACATAAATACGAGTGAAGATATTAGAGAAATTCAATTTCAAGATCAATTCTATTCTAATTCAATGGAGGTGGACGCCAATTTGCAAACTCAGATTGTTTCCAGAGATCGGAGACCCGATGCTCTTGGAGATTTCAATCTTCTTTCGGATGAAATCGTTTGTTCGATACTCAATTTGCTCTCACCTCGTGATGTCGCTTGTCTTGCTTGTGCTAGCAGGTTCTCAACTTCCACTCTTCAAATATGTTTCTTCCTCTACAAGTTTTAGTAAATCCATTAGAATATTTTTACACAGATCAGCAACTTAGAATTCTAGGTGAAAATTGAGATCATGTGTTGTTGGTATACTGCCTTGGGCCCCTAATTTTTTAGGTAGTGAGACAGAATGGAATGGATTTGGTCAATTGGAATGTTGATTCTATTTCTTATTTTGCTGGTTTCAAAAAAAAAAATAAAAAATTAAAGAATCGGAATTGAACAACATAAGGAAATGAATCTACATTCCAATTCCACTATATACGGACATGGGCGAAGCTTTTAAGGGGCGGGAGCGGGCGGCCGGCCCCCGAACTTTTCGTTAAGTAGTGGAGAGTATGTAGTTTTCGTATAGAAATTTTTGGGTATATACGTTTTCGATCCCCCGGTTTTATAGAAATTTTTAGGTCCGGTGACTTCCGCCCCCTCGGTCGGAAATCTCAATCTTTGCCACTGCATACGGACGCTACTTGACAATGAGAGTAAAGAAGCTGTATACTTGCAAGGGTTTACCTTTTCACTAAAAACGTGTCTCATAGGATCCTAAGCAAAAAATAAGTTTTCTACGAAAAGGGCTCCGATTTTAGAATCTGCTTTAAGCCCCCAAAAGCTTTGTGTCCCCTTAATTTGGTTTATGGTGTGCAGTGTGATGTATATCCTATGCAATGAAGAACCTTTGTGGATGAACTTATGCCTGAGTAAAGAAAATTGCGATCTTCAATACAAAGGATCCTGGAAGAGGACAACATTGCATCGGTACATTTCAGATTTTTGTACTTTTTTGTGCTTCCTTTTGGTTCAGATTGTATGTAGGTTTTTAGAGGTATAATGTTTTTTTTTTCTCATGTGGCTATAGACTGCAAGTTCTGAATAAATATGATGATTCCTGCAAGAAACCTCTACACTTTGATGGTAAACTTCATAGTTTTTAATTCTACAGTTTAGATTTGCTATTTGCACTAAAGGGTGTATGACTTTAATCTACAGGATTCAACTCGTTATTTCTGTACAAACGATTTTATCGTTGCTATACGCGGTTGGATGGATTTGCTTTCGATCAAGGAAATGTGGAAAGAAAAACAGACCTTTCAGTAGACGAGTTTCTTCAGCAGTATGATGGACAGAAACCTGTATGTCATTATTTTTATATAAATTTGTAGCTTACATTTTAATTTTTACATTTTTTTTTTTTTTTTTTTGTAACTTGTTGAATGGTTTGTGCAGGTTTTAGTTCCCGGTTTAGCTGAAACTTGGATGGCGAGGAAGACATGGACTCCAGAACAATTATTAATCAAATACGGCGATACATCTTTCAGAATCTCTCAAAGGAGTGCAAATAAAGTATCCATGAAGCTTAAAGACTACGCCTCTTATATGCAAGAACAACATGATGAGGATCCTCTCTACATTTTCGATGATAAGGTTCAGTTATAACTTATATCCATTTTCCCACTTTCTCCAAATAGTTTATAAGCAATAAAATTAATATTTAATACCCGACCATTGCAGTTTGGGGAAGTTGCACCAGATTTATTGAAAGATTACAGTGTACCTCATCTATTCCCAGATGACTATTTTGATGTGTTAGATAATGATCAAAGACCCCCTTTTAGATGGCTCATCATTGGGCCTGAGAGATCAGGTGCATCTTGGCATGTTGATCCAGCTCTTACCAGTGCATGGAACACACTTTTATGTGGCCGTAAACGGTAAGTGATTTATAATTTTGTAAAAATATTTGACACGTGAAGTATATTCTATGATATTTATTTTACTGTTGTATGAATAGGTGGGCCCTGTATCCTCCTGGAAGAGTCCCTTTGGGTGTGACGGTACATGTGAACGATGAAGATGGTGACGTTGACATTGAAACTCCATCTTCATTGCAGGTAATAAACATTGCGTACAAATGCTTATATCAGTTAGAGTTAATTCTGTCCCTGTGGTTTGTCCAATTATGCCAGTTCAGGCCAAATTTCAATTTTTTACCATTTTCGTCCTTGACATTATTGAAGCATGCTAGTTCTGTCCAAAAACTAAACGTATGTCAAAACCTGCCGTTTAGTGAAGGGTAAAAACGTCATTTTCCTTTTTTTATTATCATTTTTTTCTTAAAACCTGTTACAATCCCACCCCTTTTAATAAATAACAGGTTTTAACAGACGTTAGTTTTTTGGACGGAACTGGCATGTTTCAAGAATGTCAAGGACGGAAATGGTACAAATTAGAAATTTGGCCTGTACTGGCATAATTGGACAAACCACGGGGACGGAAATGGCAGTGAACTATATCAATTAAGTTACAAGTTGTTGATTTTTTTTATGCTCTAGTGGTGGTTGGATTTCTACCCACTTCTTGCTGATGAAGATAAGCCGATAGAATGTACACAGCTACCTGGTGAGACTATTTACGTTCCAACGGGATGGTGGCATTGTGTTCTCAACCTAGAGACAACTATTGCCGTAACTCAGAATTACGTAAATTCAAAGAATTTTGAATTTGTATGTTTGGATTTGGCTCCTGGGTATCAACATAAAGGAGTTTGTCGTGCTGGATTGCTTGCTCTTGAAGAAAACGCAAAAGTATCTATGGAAGAAGACAATTTGATCTCCTCAGAATTGACTAGAAAGAAGAAGAAAGTCAAAATTGATGAACACATGGATGATTTAAGCTTTGATAGAAATGGGTCTGATTTAGAGTTTTCTTATGACATAAATTTTCTGAAAATGTTTTTGGACAAAAATAGAGACCATTATACCTCATTGTGGAGCACAAGTAATTGCATTGGACAGAGAGAATTGAGAGATTGGTTATGGAAGCTATGGATTGGGAAACCTGGATTGCGAGACCTAATTTGGAAGGTAGTTATTTTTTACTTTTTGTTATTGCATTTTTTAAAAATTATTTTATTCTGTTTTTTACATGTTACGGTGAAATTTCAGGGAGCTTGTATTGCATTGAATACCAATAAATGGTATAAGTGCATGGAAGAATTATGTTCCTTCTATAAAATCTCTTTGCCTGCAGATGAGGAAAAGTTTCCGGTCGGTACGGGTAGCAATCCTGTAAGTGATTATAATTTATGATTTTATTTGCTACGGTTTAAAGGGTATTTTAACATAATAGAATTCACACTTCCAACAGGTTTATCTTGTCGGTGACAATGTGGTCAAAATCTTTGTGGAGGACGGTTTGCAAGCTTGTCTCCATGCATTAGGCACAGAGGTATGTTTAAGTTTAATAATGTGAATAAATTATTATAATGAAGTGAACAAATTTCATGGAATATGGTTTGCATCCCTACAGCTTGAGTTCTACGGTATAATGCAAACGTCAGAATCTAGTTTGAAAAACCATGTTCCTAATATTTTAGCAAGTGGGATTGTTTTCTTTGAAAATGGATCATATAAAATAATGCCCTGGGATGGTAAAGGTGTACCTGATGTAATCACAAAACATAGTACAATTGATGATGTTTTTCCCGACACTGAGTACCCGTTTGGCATCTGGAGCAAAAAGTTATTCGAGTATAAAAAAGCTGGTATGCCACTAGAGGAACTGGTTAGTTTGGGTGGACACTCAAACATTTGGCCCTACATTATCACAAAACGATGCAAAGGAAAAATATTTGCTGAGCTGTAAGTTACCTCGATTCTTTTTCCTGTTTGAACCACGAACTTCAATGGATGTCGCAAAATGGGTCGGTTTTTTTATACCCATTGACCCGAAACACTTTTGCTCCAAAGAACTAAATATTTTTTACGTACAATACTTTTGTCAAATATGTCTACATAAATTTGACAATTTGACGAGTTTCCTTTTTCGTTTGTTTTTTTTTTTTTTTTTTTTTGATTTATTTGTTTGACCTGTTTGAGATAAAATGTAATTGAACCGACCCATAAATAAGTATATTGGTAGAAAGTAGAAACAGCCACATCTAAAATTCAGGACTAATTATTAAGTTAATGAACTTGCAGAAGAGACGTGCTACCAGAGGAGGAAGTTTCCGATTTAGCTTCCTTTTTAGGGAAGCAGTTACATCACCTCCATGTTTTACCTGTTACTCCGTTAAACGATTTGTCATATCGTCATTTTGAGAAGAAACTGGAGATGGGCCATGAGGCCCATGACAATGGTACTATAGATAATTCAATCCAAAATATCAATCTCCCTGCAGCATCAAAAGTTTTCTTTACAGTACTAAATAGGAAAAAGAAGGATGTATCCAGTCGCTTGACTAAATGGTAAGTTAGTTTCATGCACAAACTTTATTTATTTAAATAATAGTCTGTAATCATCAGTTTTACTGATTAATCTATTGATATTTTCTTTAAAGTAAAGAATTAATGAATATTTAAATATCGGCTTCATTTTCGTAGGGGTCATCCGATTCCAAGCACATTGATTGAAAAAGTAAATGAGTATCTCCCGAAGGACTTTGTAGAGTTACATAATATGTTTAAGGTTAGTTAATATTGTAAATACAAAGTGACGGTAATTAAAATAACTTTTCTTTTTATAAAACGATACCTTACTGCAAAATTTATGAATTCTTCGGCTTTGTGGTTTAGAATGAGGATGGACAGTTCGTGGTGCACAATTGTTGCTCATGGGTACACACAGATATAATGGATGATAATATTCACTTGGAGCAAGTGAAAGAATCATGGCGTCCTAGCTATATTTATGATTTCAGCAACATGTCTCTCGGTAAGAAAATAGAATTGACACTTAGAAAAACAAAGAACAATGGTTTTAAATTTATTTTCTGCATCCTAAAATCGATGCAAAGTGGACACATATTATTTAAGTGGAAGCCAATGTTCATGGTCAGGTTCTGCTGGTTTTGATTTTGGGCCTTACGGTTTCAGAAAAAAACAAACTGAACCGGAACCGGCCGGCCTGGTTGGGTGTGTTGCACCGGCCGGTTTGGTTTCGAACGGTTTTGAACATTCTTTTTCAATAGCATAGCTTAATAGTTATATTCCTAAAATGAAAAACATACAAATAATAAGTCTTACACATATAATGTATATATGTGTGGGCGCTCGGGGGGCAAAAGTGAATGGTACTAACTTTAACGTTATTTTACTAATTTCGTGAAAATAACGTTAAAAGCGGCGGATGGCTAATCATGCATCATGTGGTGACGTTGATAGCTGAAGACACGGGGTACATGCACCAATCAGTCTCTGTCCCGATTGTTTGAGTGTTATGTGTCTTTGGTCCAAGGCTTGATACAAAACTACAATCGAGCCGGGTGTCTAACTGGAAACAGCCTCTCTATTCTACGGGGTAGAGGTAAGGCTGTCTACATCTACCCTCCTCAGATCCTACCTTAGCTTTGCTATTGGTGGGATTTACTGAGTATGATGATGATGACAAATAATAAGTCTTACACAGCCGGTTCCAAGTTCCAAACCGGGAACCAATCTGTAAACCGTCAAGACCGAACCATATATATTTCAAACCGGTCGACTTGCTTCGGTTTGAGCAATTTTGGCGGTTTCAACAATTTATGAACATCCCTAGGTGGCACAGTGGTATGTGTTTGATATCCTCTAGCGGGAGTCATTCATCCTTGGGAACTTACAAAAAGATGGATAACAAACACTGCACTTGATGAAAATAAGCTAATCCGAGTTTAATTATCTTTTTAACATTTTAGGGGATCCAATATTGGATTTGATCCCGATCCATCTAGACATATTTCGTGGAGACGTTCAGCTTCTGAAGAAGCTTCTAGTAAGCTACAAACTTCCTTTCGGGAAAAGACGTTCATCAGACGATGGCTGCAAAGTTAGGCGAATATCGTATCTGACAATGTGAGTCACTGATAACGAAATTTGTTTTGTCGTAGATGCAATTAGACAAATATATAATTTACGATTGATTTGTGGATGCATAGGTGCTACTGTATCATACATGAAGAGAACATATTGGGAGCCATTTTCGGTATGTCTAAAGAATTGAGGACAGCAAACTCATGGGAGGAGGTTGAGGAAGCCGTGTGGGGCGATCTCAATAAATATTATTAAGTTGAAATGGCGAAATAAAATATCACATATTCGGAGCCTTCACAGTTTGTGTGTATTATTTCTTTACAACATTTTGTTATATTTATACATTTGTGTAGTTGCAATGTGTGTTGTGATGTGTCTGTATTTCATGCTCAGCGTCATCATCGTTCTGTTTAAAGAACACCAAATATCTTCTTCAATACCCTCACCCGGCCTTTAGGCAATTCCATGGTTTCATCTGTTAACATAGATTTCATCAACTTTATTTGACATGATTTTCATGGATGAGTTTTAGATTGTCATCCAGTCTCTTTGGATTTCTAGAGAATCACCGCTAACAGTTTTAAATCTCCCTTTCAGCCCCATCAACATCTTCAACAGTTTTAGATGAAAGTCTGCTAAAGGTGTGTCCTTCAATGAGTACGTTATCATTTTTTTCCTTCATCCTTTGAAATTTGAATCATCGCGTACTGTTATGAAACCGAAATCAGATCTCATATGAGCTTTTTCAAGAGCTTCTTCTGTTTACTTTGGAGCTTGTTTTTTTTTAATCCAAAATATAGTTTCCACAAATACCAAGAGTGATCATTCAAGAAATGTGAGGATAATGACTATTGAAAGTCCAGCTTGTGGGTTAAGTTGGGTTGGGACTAACTTATAGATTGTTTGGGATTTTAAAATTGGATTTTGAAAGCCTCTTGTAACTATGCAAACAATTAGGCCTCATGAAGTGATTTAGGTTCAAACATCTTCACAATATCTTCTTCTGTAATGGGTTGAAATTCAAATACACTCAACCAACAGTTAAATTTAGGGTGAAATCAAAAGCTTCATTAATACTTCAGCAGGAAATTACAGAGAGTTAAAATCAATTGAGATGGGAAATTTAGAGAAGATCGAGGTGAGATGAGATGAGAGAGAAACCCTTCACACAGATGTCATGTAATCCTGGAACCTCACCTATTTCAATTTAGCCCCCCCCCCCCCCCCCCCCCCCCCCCCCCCCGCGTTAACACAATGGCGAGGAGAAGGATGGCGCCCCCCTTTCATTTGCTCGGTGTGAACGATGGTGCTCCAGGGGCGCTATGGAGGCTGAGGTGGCGGGTGACGCTAAGCCACACCCACCGGTCTTAGAATTAGTAATCTGGTGTTGCATAGACATCATGTAATCCTGGAACCTCACAGGCCTTGACTTCCGTCTTAAACTGGGCTCCCTATTCTTGTTAACTGGGCCTGCATCAAGTGGGCTGGTCATAACATCTTCCATGCCTTGTATGAAACATCTCAATGCATAATATTCTATCGAGTACTATCAACATGTGGTTGAATAATCACAAAGAAAAGTAATATAATAATAATCTCCACTATGATAGGGATAATTACAATATATATTATCTACGTAACAAGTCTTAACTGATATACTGTCTAATCAATGTAATATATTCTATTTAGTTCTATCAACATGATGAAGTTAACCTATTCAAATCTCAGTTTTCTTGTTTAGTCCTATTATCTACTACTTTATGATTTGGACTCGTAAAAGTTGATATTGGAATTAGCGAACTTCAATAAATTTGGTTATTTAATATTAAACATGCATGCAAACAATTAGAAAATATGATTTTGAAAGGGGAAATCTATTGGCACACCATCCAATCTATTCGTACACTTTGTTTTTTCAATACGGGTCGTATAGGTTCAAAAGTCAAATGTGCATGTGTCAGTTCTTGTCTGACGGCTGGATGTACAAATACTGGTCGTATAGGCCTATACGGGTCGTATTGCATTGTTTTTTTAGAAATTTTTGTATACATTTAATTATAGTTTTGACAACGTTTAATAAAAGAATTCTTCTATTTCAAAAAATAACATTTTAAAAAAAAATTCATGTAGTACATGTTTATTATACTATATTATCTATGTTACCGTATTATATACTACACTTTTTTTACAAATTTTTGTATACATTTAATCATAGTTTTAACAAAGTTTAATAAAAGAATTCTTTTATTTTTTAAACAAAAATCATTTTTAAAAAATTATCATGTAGTATAGGTTTGGTACATGTTTATTATAATATACTATCTATGTTATAACCGTATTATATACTACACTTATACTATAATACTATACTACACATATACTATATTATACTACAACTATTAGCATATACGAGATCGATACTACACCTATAGGCCTATACGGGACCTATACTACACCTATAGTTTATTATAATATACTATACTTATACTATTGTATTTATGTTATAATACGACATGTAACAACAAAATACGTCAAGTAATAATATCGTACGACGCGTATACATATAACACGACACGTTAGAATACAAGTGGATTCCAAAACAAAATTACATGTAATCATAGAATATGATACCACACGGAACCGAACGTCACCGATACATCACGTATAGAGCATATACTTCATAAAACGACACGTAATGACGAAATACGTCACAATACGCACCGAAAAGGCAAAACCTAAAATTATGAAATTTTGATTTAACCCCTATACGCATCGTATAGGTCAAAACTGGGTCGTATAGTACCATTATACGACTCCTATAGACCTATACGATCCGTATAGACCACCTAAATTCTCAAATAAACAAGGGGTTAATCGATAAATCGGGGGGGGGGGGGGGGGTCTATACAGATCATATAGGCTACACGATCCGTATAAACCCCCTGATTTATCAATTAACCCCTTGTTTTTTAGAATTCAAGGGGTCTATACGGATTGTATAGGTCTATGCGATTTATATTAGCCAACGATACGATCCCGTTTTGACCTATACGATGCGGGGTAAAATCAAAATTTCATAATTTAGGTTTTGCCTTTGCGATGCATATATGTGACGTATTTTGTCATTACATGTCATTTTATGAAGAATACCTTCTATACATGTCGTTTCGGGGACGTTCAGTTCCGTGTGGTATCGTATTCTATGATTACGTGTAATTTTGCTTGGAATCCACTTGTACTCTAACGTGTCGCGTTGTATGTATATGCGTCGTACGGTATCATTAATTGACGTATTTTGTCCTTAAATGACGTATTATGACGTATATTGTCAATATGTTCGGTATTATCGTATATATTGTTTGCACGGGTCGTGTCGGTGACGTTCGGTATTGTCACGTTTATTGTATGTAAGTGTCGTATTAGGGTGTAGATTGTCTATACGTGTTATGTTATCGCGTATTATGGCATATTATGTCTCCACTTGTCGTATTGTTCGTATTTATGGCGTATTATGTATGTACGATGTCGTATTTTGGCGTATATTGCCGGTTACTTGACGTATTGTATCCATTAAACAAACAATAAAGAGTTTAAAATTATAACTCAAAATTTCATAATTTTTGAAAATTATATAATAAATGTTATATATGATACTATAGTTTATTATATTATATCATACTACAACCATAAGCATATACGAGATCTATACTACACATATAGGTCTATACGAGGTCTTATACTACACCTATACTATACATATACTACATCTATTCTGCACTATACCTATACTACAACTATAAGCATATACGAGACCTTTACTACACCTATATATGGTGTCATATTATGTCTATACGGTGTCGCATTTTGGCGTATATTGCCGTTTACTTTACGTGTTGTATCCATTAAACAAACAAAAAACACTTTAAATACATTATACAAACAAAATATCTTTAAGATTACAAATTAACCTATACGAACATATACGAGACCTTTACTACACCTATATACCTCACCTATACCTCACCTATACTATACTATACTATACTATACTATACTATACTATACTATACTATACTATACTATACTATACTATACTATACTATACTATACTATACTATACTATACTATACTATACTATACTATACTATACTATACTATACTATACTACATTGTACATGATATTCTTAAAAAAAATAAAGGAAGTTTTTATTTAAAATAAATAAATATTTTTTTAGAAAACTTTGTTAAAACCATAAACAAATGTATACAAAATTTGTACCAAAAAAAAAAACCTCAACCAATACGACCCGTATAGGTCCAGTCAAATAAATAAAATCTGACACATCAGTCTGTATTGGAAATTGAAAAATCAATATGAGGCCTATACGACCCGTATTGAAGGTGTCGATTTAAGGATTCAGGTGTGCCAATAATATAGACCCTTTTGAAAACCGAAACTGTATACACGTTAAACCAGAAAGCATCATTTAGTTCAATATGCAGCAGTTGAACAAACCAACTAACCAACCCCCAATAATATACCACTCATAGGTAGGGTATGGAGATGGCAGGATGAGGCAAACATTTCCTCTATCCAGCTCTTGGTTCGATGTGCAGCAGTTGGTGTTGGACTACAAAGGAAACTTAGTTGAACAGGCAAACCGTGTGATGATTAAACTTTAGCATCTTTGCCAATCTCCATATTCATCAGCACAACCAAATTAATATCGGAGCTAAGTCTGGATCTACATGCTACATTATTTGTATTCAGTGTCAAATCCATGGCCGAAACGGCAGGCGTTACTAACCTTAGACTCGGCGAGATCCGGTTCAGATTCCTCCTCTTATCGTCATGGTGACGGTTCCTCTTGCGGGGTGTAGTATTGGGCTGCATCCACATGAAAATCTAGTTAGAGGGCCCCGATGGGTTTACCCCAAAGGCACTCCGACGTTCAAGTCAGTATCATATATGGCAATGATAATTTTAAGTTGTAATGTTTAGAGATTGAGCACGGATTTTAGTTGTAAGAGAGGAGAAATGAATAGCAGGAGTTGTAAAGGAGATGGAGGGGAGAAATAACCTGATCCTTTTGGAAGGAGGAGATTTCCTTTTATAGATGGGACTTTTGGGCCTTAACCCTAATGGGTTGGCCCAAGAGTGGGTTTACTAGAATCAGACCCACATGGACCTGCAGAGCATGTGGGGAAAATCTAAATGGGCTCAGGCCCAGTCACCGTTTCAAAGGAGTGAGCCCAAACGGGGACCCTCGTCAACAAGTCATCCCCAGTCCAAGCCCATTCACTAGTGGATGGGCGTAGGACTTATCCCGGTCCTTGAAAATCTAGGCGGGTCGCTCTCCGTCCTTTAACTGTCTTTTCATGTCCTTCTCAAGGGCACTTCAATCGACGTACTCGTTCAAGAGTAATATCTATAAGAGCATCAACTAGGATGCCTTGTTTATCGTGTTATACTTTTTGTTTTGCGCCTCTCTGAGGAGGGTTTTTATCTTGTTTAAGTTGTTAAAGCTTTTCATGAATTTGCTTTGTAACTTGTTTAAGTTGTTAAAGCTTTCTATAAGTCGCTCTGTAACTTATTTAAGTTGTTAAAGCTTTGCATAGGCCAGTTTTGTAACTCGCTTAAGATGTTAAAGCTTACCATGATCGCTTTGTAACTTGTTTAAGTTGTTAAAGCTTTGTATGAGTTCGCTTCGTAACTTGCTTGAGTTGTTAAAGCTTTCTATAGTTGGCTTTATAACTCGTTTAAGTTGTCAAGGCTTTGGATAGGCCCGCTTCGTAACTTGTTCCAGTTGTTAAAGCTTTTGGTGGGCCTTTCGTACAGTGGCGTCTGGGCCACTTGGGTTTTCACATGCCTGCTTCGGCGTTCTGTTTAGACATAGTCGACTTAGTCCTAGCCCTACGGGTGGGCTTTGCCTTATTTAGACTAAGGCGGCATGTTTGTATGCCTATGTACATGTTCATTTTGTTGTAAGATCGTCTGGCACGTCTGCCTAAATGATCATTCTTGACCTGTTAAAGGGGTATTCTTACCATTTGGGGTTTTGTTCTTCGAGAAGGGGTGGCATCTTCTCCCTTTGGAGAGGTTTTGTGTGTCACACCCCAACCCATGGCGGAAACATCGGGGGTGGCACTGAGCGAAACAGATTGTCCAAGAGAATCCATAACAACTATTAATGACAATATATTTAACATTAATGTCCCGTACCACTAACATATAAAGCAAAACATATATTACAGATAATACTCTCAAAAACAGATAAACTGTTCCGACAACTCAGATTTCTTATTCGGTGGGTTTCTAGACTTCCTACTTGATTCATCACAGCAAGCATAGCATGCTAATCAACCTGTCACATACGTTAAAATAAGGTCAATACACAGAGTGTAAATGTGAGTACACAAGTTTGAATAGTATATAGTATAGCGAAAGCATTTACGCATAACCAGCTTGTAACACGTAGAAATGTAAATCAAGTAAGCTATCGACAATGATGCATGCAACCGACATGACTGAGAGTTGTAGAATGCGCAACACATTATCACCATTGTGACCATGTGAAGTAAAGCCCTTAACAACCCCTATCCACGACAGGTGCTGAGTCCAAACTATAGTACTATCGTTGCTAAGGTATCAGGCAAACAATCACTGTGTAAACATAACATACAAGCATTCATCGAATCACGTATAACATGCGAGAGCAGATAGCGTTTTAAAGTGTTTGCGTTGTGTGTTGATGTGTTTTGATAGAGAACGTATGTAACACCCAAAGTGCGTTAAAAGAAAAATGGGTTCGAGTATACTCACAGTATGTGTTTAACAGATAAACACAATCTTGGATTGAAGGGAGCGCGTTGGAGTTAGCCTGAGCATAGAACAATAGCGTAAGTGTTGAATAGCGTAACAGAGTGTCGAATGATGATTCGGTCGAATGAGCATAACCCATCCGGATGGATGGTCATCCGGTCGGATGGTCATCCGAGCGGATGGCCATTCGAATGAGTGTGGGTGTTTGTAAATTGTTTGAAACTTTTGAAGTTTTCGTTGTAGTATTTAAACAAGTCATCCGGTCGGATGGTCATCCGGACGAATGGCCATTCGATCGGATGGCTATTCGATTGAGAGTTTGGTAGCTTGAAATTTTGTAAAATTTTCTAAGTTGAAAAGTTTTGAAGTTTAACGGAGACGGCGTGACGACGTGTCAAACAACGGGAATCCACACCAAGTCCAGATCAGTTGATCGGATGGGAATAACCCCATTCGATCAGACTAACTGTCCCTGATGAGGTTTCATGTTCAACCCATTAATTGGTCATCTCTCCGGGGGAAATCCGTTTTCAAGCCGGCTCTCAACTAGAAAAGGAGTAGAGAGTCTGAATGAGTCTAGATTTCAGCGGTTTTATGTAGATAGTTGAAGAAAAGTTTGAAAAGAGATGAAAAGTGTTGAAACCTTGTAAAACTTAGTGAAAAGTTATGGAAATCTCTTAGATCTGAACCAATCTTGATGATTTGGTGGTTCACAACAGCTTGCATAAGCAAAATGAGTGAAGAACACCTTCAAGAGGCCCAAATAAGTGATTTCAGAGAAGAAGATATGTGATTTTAGTGGAGAAGATGATGAAGAGATATGTAGTGATGATGGAAGTACAAGATTTAGGGAGAAATACTTATGAAATAGCCTTGAATCGAGAGAAACGTGCTTGAGAATGACTTGGGAGCGAGTTGGGTCGGATAGAGCTGTCACATCAGTGAACAGTGGAGTGTACGGGTATTTATAGTGTGAGAGAGGGAGTTAAGGCGGTGGAGCGAAGTGTCGGATGGCCAGTCGATCAGATGGCCATCCGATCGGATGGTCATCCGGACGGATGTCCATTCGATCGGGTGGTCATTCGATCGGCAGAGTTGTGCGAGTTAGTTTTTCCAACTTTCGTTTCGTGTGTTAAGTGTTGCGTTGCGTTTAAACGAGTTACGAGTAAGCGTTGTGTTGAGATAACCACATACAATTAATCATACACATAAACTAAATGCATAAAAGTAAATCTGCGTTTCGAGTCTGCGTTGAGTTTGCGTTGCAATATAGTTGCGATTGCGTTTGCGAATACCTTATGGTCACTTCGTTTGGTTAATTGTATGATAAGTAGTTTATATACCTTTAGGAAATGACCAAAATGCCCTTTTTGCGCATAAATTCAATTTAAGCATATGTAACCTAAATTTTGACACTTAAACTGATATTGCAACATTATTAAACATGTTTAGGCATATAAGACTTATCATAGGACTAGTTTGACCATCCGAATGCGTAGTTACGCAAATGATACGTTAAAGTAGCGTAAACTACCTTAAAGGGTCATAATGGGTCAAAAGCACTTAGGATTCATTCCAAATCAGAATGTAGACCTTGTTAAACCATTTCATATGAGTTCCAACACTCATTTGGTTTACAAGACCTCATTCGATCTGATTCCTCCGATTATGTACCGATGCTATAACATAGTTACCCGATGTTAGGACACATTAGGACACGTTCAAAGCTTTGGTATTTCACTTGATTCAAGGATACTTTGCAATCCCAAGTGAGTACATAGCTCCCCTCTTTTATGCTTTCAATTGTTTTGGGGTGACTCATATGTGCTAAATGCTTTTCAAGTTTTCAAAAACAAAGATTATGGTTTATATAAAACACGATGATTTCAATAATATGGACGAACTTATTGGTGCGTTAGTCGAAAGACAAATGACAGTCATTAGCTATGATCAAGCCGACCAGTAGTATGTTATGGTACCATAGGATCTGACAAATCCCGTTATCGGACTATCTCCATGGATTTGGTGGGTAATTTGGGATAACGACAGAATCTGTTATTTTAGCAAACCCTTTGGTGGTTTGTTAGTCGATTTAAAGATACCCTTTGGTGGTATAGTCAAGTCACACAGGTTTGAATGTATTTCATTAAAGAACGGCTAAAAGTTGTATTTCACAATTAAAACACAGACGATTGAATGATGGTTTAAAACACGGACGATTGAACGATGATTTATAACACGGATGATTTAGACCATTTGAACGATTGGTTTTTGTTGGGATTGAACCCTATCAAAGGAACAATTGATTAAAGCCAAAACCGGATCAGAGCAGTGGATCCAGAATAAGCAGATGTTTGTACACAAGCTTTCCCCTTGATAATGGCTCTAACAACTGATGGACGCAACTACTGCCTTTTCTAACTGCTATTGATTCCAAAGGACTGATGAAGACCAAAATGTTGATGACTCAAACAACTGCCTTGTTTCAAGTACTGCTGAAGACTAGAAGCACTGCTGAAGACTAAGCAGTGGAATAAAGAATCAGTAGTTTAGTTTATTTCTATGTAATGTATTGTAATCAGTTGTTTGCTATCAGTAGTTGTAATAAGGGCAGTAGTTAGAGTTTGTTAGGAGGTTAGATGTCACTATCATGGTGAAGTCAGCAAAGATGCCACAGTGGTTTGGGAATGCCTATAAATAGAACAGTACCATGTACTGTTCTATTAGCTCTTCATCACTTTTCTTCCTGTACGAACAAACATTGTGAGCTCAGGCTGAGGGGGAGTTTGTTACATGCATGCAAAATTGTAATCGGTGATTGGAATAAATTCAAGCATTCGGTTCAATGTTAAACTTGTGTGTTAAAAGCATTTCTCTTGTTTGATTGTGTGCAAAGTTTATTTCCATCTTAATTCCGCTGCATTACTTGTTCATCTTCATTAATTTCTTAGACAAAAAAACAATAAAAAAGAAACTTAGATCCTAACAATTGGTATCAGAGCTCGGACAGTCAAATTTGATCTAACAATCATTTTGACGTAAATAGTTTAGCTCACAATCGTTGATACTGATAGTTGTTCGTTTTGTTGAAAAACAGAGTAAGGTTTAATCACGTTCAAAGTTGATTAATCAGTGCCTGTAAAACAACCAGGATGACGTCACAATCACAAGATGATAAAAATAACATCGGTTCACTTTCAAACCACCCATGTTGAAACGAAATGAATACAACATCTGGGAGAGAAGGATGGGTCACATCCTTGCTCAACAGAATACCGGATGTTTGAGATCTGTTGTTTTTGGACCTCATGTTCCTATGGTGTCAAGTGCTGAGGATTCAAAGAAGTTCGAACCTAAAAAACCTAAAAACTATACTGAAACTGATTTTCAAAAGTTCGAACTGGATGCCAAAGCGTTTAGCATCATTGCATCTGCTCTTCCCAATGAAATTTATGCTGGGCTGTTACACTGTAACAGTGCCAAGGAATTATGGGATACACTTAAGGAACAATTTGGGGGAACTGAAGAAGTAATTAAAAATAACAGGGAAATTCTGAATCAGCAGTATGAAACCTTTTGTCACATTAAGGGTGAATCATTAACTCAACAGTTTGAGTGATTCAGTTGTCTCATTAGTGAGCTAAGACTTGTTAAAGTGGTATTTCCTAATTCTACACAAAATAGCAGGTTTCTTAGATCACTACCTGAAAAATGGGATACAATTGCCTTTGTAACTAGAAACTCTGCTGAGTTCAAAGATCTGACACTGACCCAGCTTCATGGTAGACTCCTGACCTATGAAAGGGAGTTGAACCAGAAAAAGAAGTTGCAATGTGACAACTGTGTTCTGTAATCATCGTATAATGTAAAACAATGTTGATTATCAATAAAACAATGTGCTTTGGTGTTATTATATGTGTAATTGTGTTTAATAATTTTACAATTTGATTCGATTCCGATTTCAAAGTTTAAATCGCTTTCTGGAAGGTTATACGCAAACTGGTGCATAAATGCAATCAGTTTAACGCGACGTACACTCCGGGACTGTGACATAAGCCAAACATACCCTAAATATCATTTACATAACTTAGAAATAAGTTTCAAAGGATTCGGTATGGCAAAAACATGTTTATTTGAACTAGAGAACTAATTACGACAAAACTGCGAAACGAACGTTGGTGACCGCCCGGATAATATTTAAATCCTAAAAATATTCTGTTATGATTAAAATTTTATTTTAATCAAGTTCGTGTTGAAAAATAAATTAAAACGCCTAAGAACGTTATTTTTCAAGTTTAAGCGCGTACCGCGTGTTTCTACGCGACACAGTGCTTCTACTGCAAAACGCAGACAACACAGCCAGTCTCGGCAACTGAAATTTATTTCAGTAATATTTTGGCGAGTTTATTTTTATAGAATAATAAAAATGATTTAGAACGCCATAAACCGGGATTTAAACGCTAAATAAAATACCCGGTATCCAGTTAAATACCTATTTTATCTATTTTTACCAACAAACTTACACTTGGACCCCCTCCCCCTTATGAATTTACGGTCATATATGGGGACCCCACCAAATTTTTGCAAGATCTCCAAATATTTCATTTGATCTTGTTTTGACACTTGTTGTTGCATGCCTTTTTATAAATCTTCTATATCTTCCAAGATCTAAACAAATCACAACATCTTCACTCAACACTCAACACTCAACCTCTCTCTCTCCTCTCTCCCAAACCGTAAACACCCCTCTCTCATCCATCTTCATCTTTTGCAACTTTGTTCTTGAGAATCAAGTCCCTTTCCAAGCTAAATTCAAGTTGGTGTGAAGATCCAAAGGTGTTTCCAAGGTGTTTTCAAGGGATTTCAAGCTCCATATCATCAAAACCTCATCCAACAACTTACTTGAATCTTGAAGGTATAACATTTATGTTTAAATCATACTCTTGATTCTTGGTTGTTCTTGATGATTTGTAGTTTCTCTTGAATCTTGGAATTTTCACAAACTTGAAATCTAAAATGAAATGGGTCTTGTTACAAAATAAAAAATGGTGATGTTTATGTGGGTGTGTATGACCGTACACATATATATACATGTGTGTATGAGTTTTGAAGTTTGATTTCTTGATAAGTACTTGTTTATGTTGTTGCTTGTTCTTGAATGATAGTTAAAATGCAAGTGTTTAATGATCTATGCATGATATGATAAATGTAAATTACATCAGCAAATAAACATGAATAAGTTGCATATTTTATGCTTTTAAACTCATATAAAATGATGTTGCTATGATAGTATGCTTTAGGCATTTGTACATGAAGATACATGTTGATTTAAAGCTCAAGAAATGATAAAAAGGGATTGTATGACAAAAATGTTTTAGATCAGGTTATAAACACTAAAAATAATATTATTTGGTGTATTATGATGGCATGGAACTTTGACATAGGTTTGATAGCATTGCATGTTGTACATATAGCTTAAAAAGTGGTAAATTATGTGAAATTTGCATGATTTATGTGCTTTATTTAAGACCTGCACTATCGTGAGTATAACCACTATTTTATTCAGTAAATAACATGGGTTATGTTAAAATTTCAAGTCGTTTCAATTTGGGATGGTTCGGGTAATGTTTGATGCAAAACTATGCGGTAAAACGGTCAAAAATCGCCTTTTCGGAGGATTTTTATAAAACTGTTTTAGATCAGTAACCAAACTGATATTTTTGCTATAAAAATAAGTATTTTAACTTATATTAAGTTTACTTGGTGTTTGGTTGATCATACGTGACTTCCGACACCCAAAAATGTTACCGAATCGCTAAAATAAGTGTTTTTCGACATACACTAGAATGGGTTGTTCATGGGTAAATTTTATGTGTTACAATGTGCTATGTGTTTTACAATATGTGTATGATGATGTGTTAGTGTTGACAAGATTATGTGTATTACGCTAACCCATATATATAAATACACTAATATAATAAAAAAATAATAACTTTTTGAGAAAGATCTCAAAGTTAAGTGAAAATTCTAAGTATCGGAGAAACTTATGTATTTTTGTGGGTTTTTGATTATTAAATCATTCTTATTTAATTTAGGACGAATAAACAATTTGAGGGATTGTGTTAACATATAAAAACGCACCCAAAGGTGAGTACATAGATCCCCTCTTTTACATGTTTTCGATTGTTTTGGGGTGATTCATATGTATCAAAACGATTTCGATATTTTAACGATGGTTTCAAAAACGATTACGATGGTTTATACTAAACTAATAACGATTTCGACAATGTGAACGAACTTGTTGGTTGTAGTTACATAACGAATGACATTCATTAATTTTGGCCGAACCAACCAGTATTATGTTATGGTACCATAGGATCCGACAAATCCCGTTATCAGACTGCACCCATGGTTATGTGTGGGTCATGTGGGTAACGACTGAATCTGATGATTGTTAACTTACCCTTTGGTGGTTTGTTAATACGAGTTGAACGATGAACGAGTCACGAAGGTTTGAATGTTATTAGCGAGACGACCAAAAGTAGTTTTCACAATTAAAACGAGAACGATTTGGAACGAGAACGATATTAAACGATTGTACGATTTTGAACGATTGAACGATTATGAACGATTTAAACAAATGAACGATGATCTATAACGAGAACGAGTTAAACAATGTCACACAACGATGTTTACGAAACTATATAAACCATACGAGTTTTATTATGAGAACGATTTATGATTTGGTTTACATAAACAAATGTTTTGGGTTAAGATTCATGGCATCAAGGTTTATAAATTATAACCAATCTGTTTTGACTTGGTTATTCATTTTACAATACAAATGGTTTACAAAACAAGGTTTCAAATATCGATTAACGAAGTTGTACGAGATATTTCAACGAGCCATGAATCTGACACTCACACAAAAACTATGTGCTCGCCAGCATTTCTTTGCTGACTTTTTTTTACATATGTTTCAGGTGATGTTGCTTAATGTTGATTGCGAATAGGATGCATGCTCACTTAGGACTGGACGAGGCCTTAGTGATTTAATAACGATGATAGACTATGTTTGACTTGCTTGTTTAACTTTAAGACAATGTTTAATATTTAATAAAACGAAACTCTTTGTATCCATGGTTTGAAACAATAATTCTGTTACAACACTCCCCGACGTTTCCGCCACGGTTTGTTGTTTTACATGGTCGGGGTGTGACAGAAGAAGTTGGTATCAGAGGCAATGGTTATAGGGAATTAGGTTATTAGTAATGTTTTGACCTAGACTATAACTTTCTAGGACCCCAACGCAAGTTGATTTGCGTTAGATTTTTAAAACAAAATCCGAATCTGCTTCGAAAATTAATCATCCGTTCTAGGATGATTGATTACTAGGTTTTGAACCCTCTGTTGTAAGGTTTTGAACCCTTCCAGTTTGACTCATTTTTGGCTTAGTGCCTTCTGAGTTTTCAAAATCTCGTCAAAGTTTGGGTCTAAATAATGTGAACACATGCAAACTGGAAGAGTGAATGCCTGTACCCTGAGTTTTCTGTCTAAGGCTAGAGTGTTCATACAAATCCACATAATCGGACCAATCACTCTTACCTGGGAACTCTTGGGGTGAGTGTTCACTTATAGGCGAGCATGTCTTCGCGATACATTATTTTGATTCATTACTTTGATTAGTCACTGCGAGTTATTTGTTTATTCGAGGTAATGAACAAATGATCGCCTTCCTAATGATTCATCGATATTTTCAATATCTCTTTTGTTTTCCTAATTGTCGACCTCACTCGTTTCTCATATTTCCTTGTTAGACAATGCCTCCTCGACGTGATGCACAATCTTTTACTGCTGAAGAAGTCGCAGCCCTTGTCTCTCAGCAAATGGCTGCTGTGCTTCCAGGCGTTGTGACCCAAATCCACGAGCTATACAACAACAATAACAATAACAATGTACAATGTAATTTCAAGAGTTTCAATTCTGCTAAGCCGCTAAAGTTTTCTGGGTCGCAAGGAGCAACTGCGCTCCTTCAATGGTTCGAAAGTATCGAGAACACATTCAGACATGTGCAATGTCCGAATGGGCGTAAGGTTGAGTTTGCATCAAGTGTGTTTGAGAAGCGTGCTCTTACTTGGTGGAACGGAGTGATGCGCGATAGGGGTGCCGAAGTGGCATTGGCACAAACATGGGAAGAGCTTCGAGCTCTCATGATGAAAGAGTTTTGTCCCCGTCATGAAATTCGAGCTTTGGAACGAGAGTTTGACGATCTAAAACAAGATGGGGGAGAACACCGTGCGTATACGGATCGATTTGAGGAACTCAGTCTTTTGTGTCCTACTATGGTTACCCCGTTGGAGAAAGCGATAGAGAGGTATATCGATGGTTTACCCGATTCCATACAGGATATTGTGACTGGCGTTAATCCTACTACTGTTTGTCAAGCAATCGAGTTATCTGCTACCCTGACTGAGTCGCAAGTTAGGAAGGGTAAACTTACCTGCAAGGGTGATAAGAAGAAGTCGACCGAATCTGTCAAGGAAAAGGGTAAGGGTAAGAAAGGTGAGTCGTCGAAGAAGTCGAGAAAGCGAAAGGGTGCTCAGAACTTTGCAGTTACTGCTCAGAACCCACCAGCTCAACCGCCTGCAAAGAAAGCGTATGCTGGTACCGCACCTCATTGTGCTCGCTGCAACGGTCATCATGTTGCACAACAAGCTTGTAGGCAATGCACAACGTGTGGTAAGCTTGGGCATCTGGCCAACATCTGTCATTTGGGTCAGAATCAGATTGTTCGGAATCAAGCTCCAATTCAGGGGAATGCTGCTAGATTCCCACCAGGTTCATGTTTCAATTGTGGAGAGTTTGGTCACTTCCGCAACAACTGTCCGAGGTTGGCGAATGCAAACGCGAATGCTAATGCGAACCCGAATGCGAATGTCAACGCAAATGTGAATCCCGCTCATGGGCGAGCATACAATCTGAATGCTAACGAAGCGAGGGCTGACAACGAGGTGGTTAATGGTACGTTTCTTGTTAACAATCGACCTGCATCTATTCTTTTTGATTCCGGTGCCGATAGAAGTTTTGTTTCATTATCTTTTGAACCTTTGCTTGCGATACCTAGAACTAAACTGAGGAAACCCTTATCTGTCGAAGTTGCTACTGGTAAACCTCTTGTTCTCGTTTCTGTTATTCATGATTGTCAGTTAAACCTTGATAACCATATTTTTCCCATTGACCTCACGCCGATGCAACTTGGGAGTTTCGATATTATCGTGGGAATGGATTGGTTAACCAAACATCATGCTGAGGTGGTTTGTTTCGATAAGATTGTTCGTATTCCTCTTCCGTCTGGCGATATTCTGGAAGTTCGTGGCGAGAAACCATCTGGTGATTTGAAGCTTATGTCGTGTACAAAGGCCCAAAGTTATTTGCGAAAAGGATATGTTGCTTTCCTGGCACATGTCACCGAGGAGAAATGCAAGAGCAAGAGTATTCAGGATATTCCGATTGTTCGGGATTTTCCAGAGGTGTTTCCCGATGAACTGCCTGGTTTGCCTCCAGTTCGTCAAGTCGAGTTTCATATTGACCTTGTACCCAATGCCAACCCGATTGCAAGCACCTTATCGTCTTGCACCGTCGGAGATGCAAGAGTTATCAAAACAGCTTCAAGAGTTGTCTGATAAAGGATTCATCCGTCCAAGCTTTTCGCCTTGGGGAGCTCCTGTCCTCTTTGTGAAAAAGAAAGATGGATCTTTTCGAATGTGTATCGATTATCGTGAGCTTAATAAGCTTACCATCAAGAATCGATATCCCCTACCTTGAATTGATGCTCTCTTCGACCAGCTGTAAGGTGCTTCATGCTTTTCCAAGATCGATCTGTGTTCTGGGTATCATCAACTTCGTGTACTCGAAGAAGATATTCCTAAAACTGCTTTCCGTACAAGATATGGGCACTACGAGTTCACTGTCATGCCTTTTGGTTTGACAAATGCCCCAGCTATCTTCATGGACTTAATGAATAGGGTTTGTAAGCCTTATTTAGATAAGTTCATCATTGTGTTCATCGACGATATTCTCATTTATTCGAAGTCTCGAGCCGATCACGAGCAACACCTTCGTTTGACCTTGGAACTTCTGAAAAAGGAACAACTTTTTGCTAAATTCTCCAAGTGTGAATTTTGGCTTAGAGAAGTTCAGTTTTTGGGTCATATTGTCAATGAGCAGGGTATCCATGTGGATCCTTGCAAAATAGCAGCTATTAAGGATTGGAATACACCGACGACACCTACAGAGATTCGATCATTTCTTGGTCTTGCTGGTTATTATCGTCGATTCATTTCTAATTTCTCAAAGAACGCGGTTCCACTCACTGCTTTGACTCAGAAAAATAAGCCTTTTGAGTGGGGACCTAAGCAAGAAGAAGCGTTCCAAACGCTGAAACGGAAGCTTTGTGATGCTCCTGTTTTATCTCTACCTGAGGGAAACGATGATTTTGTTGTCTATTGTGACGCGTCGAATCTAGGACTTGGTTGCGTTCTTATGCAACGAGGTAAAGTCATAGCCTATGCGTCTAGACAGCTGAAAATTCACGAGAAAAACTATACGACTCATGATCTTGAATTAGGAGCTGTGGTTTTCGCACTTAAAATCTGGAGACACTACCTCTATGGAACGAAGTGTGTGGTTTTCACAGACCACAAAAGTCTCCAGCATATTCTCAATCAGAAGGAGCTGAACATGAGGCAACGACGTTGGGTTGAGTTTTAAACGATTATGATTGCGAGATCCGCTACCATCCTGGTAAGGCGAATGTCGTAGCCGATGCGCTTAGTTGAAAGGAACGAGTCAAGCTTCATTCTGTTCGAACTCTATCTGATATTCAATCTCGTGTCCTTCAAGCTCAACGATCTTGTGTGATCAAAGACTTATTGAAATATGAGCTACCGCTTTAACTCGAACTTAAACTCGAAACGAAGGACGATGGGTTCCTATATTTCAAGGATCGTTTGTGGATTCCGAAACAAGACGATCTTCGCACCTTGGTAATGGACGAATCTCACAAGTCTCGATATTCTATCCATCCTGGTGCTGATAAAATGTACAAGGATCTTCGTACTCAGTTCTGGTGGCCTGGTATGAAGAAGGATGTTGCCTTGTATGTATCGAAATGCCTAACTTGTCTCAAAGTCAAGGCTGAACATCAACGACCTTCTGGTTTGCTTGTACAACCAGAGATACCGGTCTGGAAGTGGGAGAACATTGCAATGGATCTCATCACTAAGTTACCGCGTACATCTAAAGGCCACGATGCTATTTGGGTTGTTATTGATCGATTAACAAAATCAGCTCATTTTATACCGATTCGCGAGGATCTATCTGCTGATAAACTTGCAAAGATTTATGTTGATGAGATTGTATCATGACATGGTGTTCCTTTGGATATAATTTCCGATCGTGATGCTCGGTTTTCATCTCATTTTTGGAAGACCATGCAATCTGCGTTGGGAACCCAACTAAATCTAAGCACTGCTTATCATCCCCAAACAGATGGTCAATCTGAGAGGACGATTCAAACTTTGGAGGATATGCTTAGAGCATGCGTGATAGACTTTGGTGGTAATTGGGATTCTCATCTTCCACTGATCGAGTTCTCTTACAACAACAGTTATCATGCTAGTATTAATATGGCACCATTCGAAGCTCTCTACGGTCGAAAATGTCATTCACCTGTATGTTGGAATGAGATCGGTGAAGCTCAGCTTACTGGACCTGAGCTCATTCTGGAAACAACAGACAAAATCAAGAAAATCCGCGATAATCTTGTGACAGCTAGAAGCCGTCAAAAGAGTTATACAGATATGCGACGCAAGCCCTTAGAATTTCAAATCGGAGACCGTGTCCTACTCAAGGTGTCACCTTGGAAGGGAGTGGTGAGATTTGGAAAGAAAGGAAAACTTGCACCCCGATATGTTGGACCATTTAAGATTGTTGAAAGAATTGGAAAGGTTGCCTATCGACTAGAGTTACCTCCAGAGCTTGGAAATATTCATCCGACTTTTCACGTGTCCAATTTGCGAAAGTGTTTAGCTGATGCTGATCTTCACATTCCTCTCGACGAGATTCAAATCGATGAAACGATGCACTTTGTCGAGAAACCTGTGGAGATAGTGGACCGGACATTCAAACAGTTGAAGAACAAACGAATCCGATTGGTCAAAGTTCGTTGGGAATCCAAACGTGGCCCCGAGTTTACTTGGGAACGTGAGGACCAGATGAAGCCGAAATATCCGCACTTGTTTTCACAAGTTTCCTCTAAATAAAATTTCGGGACGAAATTTCCTAAAGTAGGGGAGACTGTGACAACTGTGTTCTGTAATCATCGTATAATGTAAAACAATGTTGATTATCAATACAACAATGTGCTTTGGTGTTATTATATGTGTAATTGTGTTTAATAATTTAACAATTTGATTCGATTCCGATTTCAAGCTTTAAATCGCTTTCTGGAAGGTTATACGCAAACTGGTGCATAAACGCAATCAGTTTAACGCGACGTACATTCCGGGACTGTGACATAAGCCAAACATACCCTAAATATCCTTTACATAAATTAGAAATAAGTTTCGAAGGATTCGGTATGGCAAAAACATGTTTATTTGAACTAGAGAACTAATTACGACAAAACTGCGAAACGAACGTTGGTGACCGCCCGGATAATATTTAAATCCTAAAAATATTCTGTTATGATTAAAATTTTATTTTAATCAGGTTCGTGTTGAAAAATAAATTAAAACGCCTAAGAACGTTATTTTTCAAGTTTAAGCGCGTACCACGAGTTTCTGCGCGACACAGTGCTTCTACTGCAAAACGCAGACAACACAGCCAGTCTCGGCAACTGAAATTTATTTCAGTAATATTTTGGCGAGTTTATTTTTATAGAATAATAAAAATGATTTAGAACGCCATAAACCGGGATTTAAACGCTAGATAAAATACCCGGTATCCAGTTAAATACCAATTTTTATCTATTTTTACCAACAAACTTACACTTGGACCCCCTCCCCTTATGAATTTACGGTCATATATGGGGACCCCACCAAATTTTTGCAAGATCTCCAAATATTTCATTTGATCTTGTTTTAACACTTGTTGTTGCATGCCTTTTTATAAATCTTCTATATCTTCCAAGATCTAAACAAATCACAACATCTTCACTCAACACTCAACCTCTCTCTCTCCTCTCTCCCAAACCGTAAACACCCCTCTCTCATCCATCTTCATCTTTTGCAACTTTGTTCTTGAGAATCAAGTCCCTTTCCAAGCTAAATTCAAGTTGGTGTGAAGATCCAAAGGTGTTTCCAAGGTGTTTTCAAGAGATTTCAAGCTCCATATCATCAAAACCTCATCCAACAACTTACTTGAATCTTGAAGGTATAACATTTATGTTTAAATCATACTCTTGATTCTTGGTTGTTCTTGATGATTTGTAGTTTCTCTTGAATCTTGGAATTTTCACAAACTTGAAATCTAAAATGAAATGGGTCTTGTTACAAAATAAAAAATGGTGATGTTTATGTGGGTGTGTATGACCGTACACATATATATACATGTGTGTATGAGTTTTGAAGTTTGATTTCTTGATAAGTACTTGTTTATGTTGTTGCTTGTTCTTGAATGATAGTTAAAATGCAAGTGTTTAATGATCTATGCATGATATGATAAATGTAAATTACATCAGCAAATAAACATGAATAAGTTGCATATTTGATGCTTTTAAACTCATATAAAATGATGTTGCTATGATAGTATGCTTTAGGCACTTGTACATGAAGATACATGTTGATTTAAAGCTCAAGAAATGATAAAAAGGGATTGTATGAAAAAAATGTTTTAGATCAGGTTATAAACACTAAAAATAATATTATTTGGTGTATTATGATGGCATGGAACTTTGACATAGGATTGATAGCATTGCATGTTGTACATATAGCTTAAAAAGTGGTAAATTATGTGAAATTTGCATGATTTATGTGCTTTATTTAAGACCTGCACTATCATGAGTATAACCACTATTTTATTCAGTAAATAACATGGGTTATGTTAAAATTTCAAGTCGTTTCGATTTGGGATGGTTCGGGTAATGGTTGATGCAAAACTAAGCGGTAAAACGGTCAAAAATCGCCTTTTCGGAGGATTTTTATAAAACTGTTTTAGATCAGTAACCAAACTGATATTTTTGCTATAAAAATAAGTATTTTAACTTATATTAAGTTTACTTGGTGTTTGGTTGATCATACGCGACTTCCGACGCCCAAAATTGTTTCCGAATCGCTAAAATAAGTGTTTTTCGACATACACTAGAATGGGTTGTTCATGGGTAAATTTTATGTGTTACAATGTGCTATGTGTTTTACAATATGTGTATGATGATGTGTTAGTGTTGACAAGATTATGTGTATTACGCTAACCCATATATATAAATACACTAATATAATAAAAAATAATAACTTTTTGAGAAAGATCTCAAAGTTAAGTGAAAATTCTAAGTATCGGAGAAACTTATGTATTTTTGTGGGTTTTTGATTATTAAATCATTCTTATTTAATTTAGGACGAATAAACAATTTGAGGGATTGTGTTAACATATAAAAACGCACCCAAAGGTGAGTACATAGATCCCCTCTTTTACATGTTTTCGATTGTTTTAGGGTGATTCATATATATCAAAACGATTTCGATATTTTAACGATGGTTTCAAAAACGATTACGATGGTTTATACTAAACTAATAACGATTTCGACAATGTGAACGAACTTGTTGGTTGTAGTTACATAATGAATGACATTCATTAATTTTGGCCGAACCAACCAGTATTAGGTTATGGTACCATAGGATCCGACAAATCCCGTTATCAGACTGCACCCATGGTTATGTGTGGGTCATGTGGGTAACGACTGAACCTGATGATTGTTAACTTACCCTTTGGTGGTTTGTTAATACGAGTTGAACGAATTGAACGATGAACGAGTCACGAAGGTTTGAATGTTATTAGCGAGACGACCAAAAGTAGTTTTCACAATTAAAACGAGAACGATTTGGAACGAGAACGATATTAAACGATTGTACGATTTTGAACGATTATGAACGATTTAAACAAATGAACGATGATCTATAACGAGAACGAGTTAAACAATGTCACACAACGATGTTTATGAAACTATATAAACCATACGAGTTTTATTATGAGAACGATTTATGATTTGGTTTACATAAACAAATGTTTTGGGTTAAGATTCATGGCATCGAGGTTTATAAATTATAACCAATCTGTTTTGACTTGGTTATTCATTTTACAATACAAATGGTTTACAAAACAAGGTTTCAAATATCGATTAACGAAGTTGTACGATATATTTCAACGAGCCATGAATCTGACACTCACACAAAAACTATGTGCTCGCCAGCATTTCTTTGCTGACTTTGTTTTTACATATGTTTCAGGTGATGTTGCTTAATGTTGATTGCGAATAGGATGCATGCTCACTTAGGACTGGACGAGGCCTTAGTGATTTAATAACGATGATAGACTATGTTTGACTTGCTTGTTTAACTTTAAGACAATGTTTAATATTTAATAAAACGAAACTCTTTGTATCCATGGTTTGAAACAATAATTCTGTTACAACACTCCCCGACGTTTCCGCCACGGTTTGTTGTTTTACGTGGTCGGGGTGTGACATGAAAGAGTCTGGAAAAGTTGCTGATGACTACTCATTTAGCAGCACAGCTCTTTTGGGTCAGGAAGAATCTGGTAGCAGTAGTAAGGATCAGAGTTATGATCATTACATTGACATAACTGCTGGTGGAGTATTTAACAACTCTGATCCTCACTCTGCAAATTATGCTTTTACTGCTAATTGTGAAAACCAGATGTCAGATAATCTGTGCTTTGAACTCTATACTTACAGCACTTTGATCCAACTGATCTTGAAGAAATGGACATTTTGCATCAATTGGCTTTGCTTAGTGTAAGAACAAGAAAATTCTATAAAAGGACAGGGAGAAAATTCCCAGGGTTACATGGGAATTTAAAAGTGGGGTTGGATAAATCAAAGATCAAGTGCTATAAGTGCAATAGGCTAGGTCATTTTGCTAGGGAGTGTAGAAGTCAAACCACTGGTCCAATTATTACTCATCCCAGCTCAAATCCTAGACCACAAAATCAAAGTGCACTATTCCCATTATACCCCTGCTGCCCATGTGAACACTGCTCATTATGCAAACCCTATTCCTGTGCATTATGTTCAAACCACTGTGCCACAAATTCAGTATGTCCAAGCTCCTGTACCTCAGGTTCAAGCGTGACCAGTTGCACCACAACAAGCTGCACCACCAGCAGTGGTTCAACCAGATCAGCAAAGCTTTTTCACCCAAGGCTTTGTTGACTGGAGCAGCTTACCTGATGAGCTAGGTGATGAAAACTTTGCACTCTATGCTACTAATGATGCTTCTAATGATGAATTTTATCTTATGGCATTAGAGTCAATACCAGAAGAGCTGGATGCTGAAAATGGGCAAACAAGTGCTGAAAGAATGGATGAAGTTGCTGAAGCAGTGGTTACTGCTGTTGCTGGTGAAATACTGCTGGGAGAAAATTCAGAACCCCTGATAGAACCACTGTTTGACCCCTGGTCCAAAGAAGAAGAAAAAGAAAAGAAGAAAGAAGGTGACAAAGAAGAGAAAGCTGATGAAGAAAATGATCATCAATGTGATTCTGCCATGATGGCTGCAGCTAAGGTATCATCTCAGGTTCTTGAAAATCTGTGTTCAGACAATTGCATCATAGCATTTGCTAACACTAAAGAGGTGAATGAAAACCTTAGGGATAGAGTGTTAAATGATGAAGTCAAATTTGAAAAGTCTTTAAAAGAACTTAAAAAAAAATTGGCTGAAAAAGATAAAGAAATCTGCAGTCTCAAAGAAGAGCAAAGCATAACCAAGAACCAACTCCAAACTATGGTAGAAAAATATCAAGTTTGCAAAAAGGAGTTGGAGTCCACCCAAATCACTTGTGAAAGATGGGTGGAATCTTGCAAAGGTTATGAGGTCATGCTTGAAAAATAGCTTGAAAGCAATGTAAAATTTGGCATAGGGTTTAGAAAATATGATGAAATTGAAAACACTGCTGCAAAACAAGCTGGTTCAGTTGAAATAACACCAACTAACAAGAATGGCCAAGAAGTTAAGATAACTGATAAACTTGGTAACAAAATCACTCTGGAAAGATCTGTGGGATCCTCAACTTTTGAGGAAATTGAGAAATACCAATTTAAACCCACATGGTCTGATGAGTGTGACATTCTTGAAAATTTTAAACCAATGGACTTCACAACCACTGATGGTGTAAAAGCTCCAAAAGCAAAGGTCATTCCTCTCAAAGACATCCCAACAGTGGTTCAAAACTCTGTTGCTAAGGAGTCTGAGAAGAAGAAAAGAAGAGAAAAAGTTAAAAACCTGTTTTGTGATTTCTGTGAAAAGAAGAACCATCTAACAAAAGACTGTTTTCATCTAAAAGCATATGATATCAACAAAACAAGTGTTATTGTACCTGCTGAGAGCTGCACCATCTATGGTAAATCTAACCACAAAACTCAGGAATGTGTGTATCTCAAATCCTTTGATGTAAAAAAGAATGAGTACACTGCAAAAACATCCTTGAGTTCATCAACAGCATCTGTCAAATTCACCAAGAACCAACCACTGTTTGTGCCAGTTCAAACAGCTGTTACAAAATAGCTGAACCAAACATCTGTCAAAAGAGATGTTCAGGTGACTGATGCACCCCCTGCCAATCAATAAAGAAGAGGTAAGGGACAACCACCATACCAAAGGATCCCACATGTTTATGAGGTTTACAAAAAGCCTTCTAAACCAAGAGTGAACAGGTATCCTTTTGGTTATCAGCAAATCATTGGGCAAGACCCCTAACAGTGGTTAGAGAAAAACAGTTCCAAAACAGTCCAAACCCCTGACCTAACCACTGTCCATCCACCTGAACAAAACACAAACACTGTTGAGACCCCATCCAAAGCCTTATTGGCTTTGGAGACCCTAATGAACTAATCCTTTTACTTCATGTGTAGGGAGCTTCTGTATGCTTAGATAGCCTTTGGTATGTAGATAGTGGAGGCTCCACGCACATGACAGGATGTAAAGCCCTACTCAAAGATTTCAAAATCCATGGAGGGGGTGATATATCCTTTGGTAATAATAGTAAAGGGAAGGTTCTGGGGTCTGGTACAGTACAGTCTGGTAATGTTAAATTTGAAAATGTCAATCTAATAGACAATCTAAAATTCAACCTCCTGAGTGTCTCACAAATGAGTGATAAAAGTTATGGCTCATTCTTCACAAAGGATTGTTGTAGGATTGTTGGACCAGAAATGGTTAAAAAGATTGAAGCAATAATAAAAACTGGAAAAACCCAACTTGTTGCTCAAAGAAGTGGCAATGTTTATGTGGTGGATATGTCAAAAAAGAGCCCCAGGACTGATGCCTGTCTGTTCTCAGCTGCCTCTAACAAAGAGACAGAATTATGGCACAGGAGATTGGGGCACACAAATCTCAAGACAATCACTGCTATATCCAAACATGGGTTAGTAAGAGGTTTACCTCAAAAACTGTTCACCTGTCCTGAGCATTGTGTTTCCTGCCTAAAAGGAAAACAACATAAAAGCTCATTCAAATCAATTGAAGAGTCCAAAACAACCAAGTGTTTGCAAATGCTTCACATGGATTTGTTTGGCCCAGTTAAAGTCATGAGTCTTAGGAAGAAAAGATATTGTCTGGTTATTGTTGATGACTTTTCTAGGTTTACATGGACTTACTTTCTACACTCAAAAGATGAGACTGCAGGCATTCTGCAAGACTTTGTTCCACAGGTTGAAAAGTAGTTTGATCTTCCAGTAAAAATCTTTAGGAGTGACAATGGCACAGAGTTCAGAAATAAGGAGTTAGATGATTTCTGTGTATCAAAAGGAATTGTAAGGAAGTACAGCATTCCAAGAACACCAGAACAAAATGGGGTTGTTGAGAGAAAGAACAGGACCTTGATTGAGGCTGCCAGAACCATGCTTACTGATTCAGGTTTGCCATTAACTTTCTGGGCAGAGGCAGTAAACACTGCTTGCTATGTCCAGAACAGAGTTTTAATCAACCATAGGCATCAAAAGACTGCCTATGAACTGCTGTATAAAATAAAGCCATTGATTTCATATTTCAAAGTTTTTGGCTGCCCATGCTTCATTTTAAACTTAAAAGATTCTATCTCAAAGTTTGTAGCTAAAATTGATTGTGTTTATCATCTGGGATACTCAACCACTGCTAAGGCCTACAAAGTGTTTAACACCAGGACTAAAACAGTGGAAGAGACTTTGAATGTAAAGTTCAATGAACTTTCATCAATGAAAATCCCAGCAAACCCTACAGAATTGTTTGATCTTGATAAATTTACTTTTGAAAATATTGCTGCCAAGACTAACAGTGCAGGTCCATCAGAAAGTTCATCATCAGACTATGGATATGAAGTCATCATTCCACAACAAAAGTCTGCATCAAATGGTAGAGCAGCAGATGTTCAAAACAACTGTCAAAGTTCAATCACTGCTACCTCAACAGTTGTTGACCAAAGTAGCCCATCAACCCCTGCTTCTACATCATCAAACACTGTTGACAAAAGTCCCCAAAAAGTGGATAAAAGTCAGCATGTGTCCATACCATTACCTCCTATTCCACCACCTTTTGAAGCCACTGCTGGATCATCAAAGTCACCAGCAGTGGTTAGCTCAGATGATTCACATCTGCAGCCCTCACCACTTAATGCCATTATTCCATACCAAGGAGATCTTATCTTCTTGAAATCTCATCCACCTGACCAAATCATTGGCAACATCAATGAAGGGGTGCTCACAAGAAGTCAATCCCAAAACATTTGTCTTTTTCCTGGTTTCCAATCTCTCCATCAGCCAGTCAAGTACCAAGAGGCACTAAAAGACAATAGCTGGGTAGAAGCCATGCAAGAGGAGCTCCAACAGTTCAAAAGATAACAAGTTTGGGAACTTGTACCACTGCCAGAGGGTGTAAGTCCTATTGGCACAAAGTGGGTCTTCAAAAATAAAACTGATGAAAGGGGCATTGTTGTCAAGAATAAAGCTAGGCTTGTGGTTCAAGGGTTCAGACAAGAAGAGGGCATTGACTATGATGAAACATTTGCCCCTGTAGCAAGACTTGAAGCTATCAGATTATTTCTGGCCTTTGCTATCAACCACAACATCAAGGTGTATCAAATGGATATCAAATGTGCATTCCTCTATGGTAAGATTCAAGAAGAGGTTTATGTTTGTCAACCTCAAGGCTTTGAGGATCCATTTAATCCAAATCATGTCTACAAGCTAAATAAAGCTTTGTATGGCCTGAAACAAGCACCAAGAGCCTGGTATGAAACTCTTTCCACCTTTCTACTTTCCATTGGTTTCACAAGAGGTAAAATAGACAAAACACTGTTTTTAAAATGGAGAGGAAATGATTTGCTGATTGTCCAGATTTATATGGATGACATCATTTTTGGAAGCACATGTAATAAAATGTGTGAAGAGTTTAGGCAACTCATAACAGCTGAGTTTGAAATGAGTGCAATAGGTGAACTCTAGTGCTTTCTTGGTCTCCAAGTAAGGAAACTGCAAAATGGAACCTTTATCCATCAAGGCAAATATGCCAAAGAACTTTTAAAGAAATTTGAGATGGATGATTGTAAGCAATGCAGTATACCCATTGCAACCAATGAAATTGTCATGTCTGATGAAAAGAATGATTTGGTTAATCAAACTTTATATAGAAGCGTGATTGGGTCTTTATTGTACCTAACTGCATCTAGGCCAGACATCATGTTTGCAAGATCCCAATCAGCCCCTAGAAAGTCAAACTTAATTGCTGTAAAAAGGATATTCAGATACCTAAAAGGTGCTCCCACACTTGGTATCTGGTATCCAGCTGATGGAAATATCAAGCTTTCAGGTTTCTCAGATAGTGACTTTGCTGGATGTGACAAGACAAGGAAGTCCACTTCAGGATGGTGCCAACTCCTAGGCAGTTGCTTAGTGTCTTGGCAAAGCAAAAAGCAAGCAGCTGTTTCCACATCCACTGCTAAGGCAGAGTATATAGCTGCTGCAAGCTGTACAGCCCAACTGCTTTGGCTTCAAAATCAATTGCTGGATTTTGGTATCACTGCCTTAAAGACACCTCTCATGTTGGACAGTCAGGCAGCAGAAAATATCATCAAAAATCCAGTCTCCCACTCAACCACCAAGCACATTGATATCAGACATCACTTTGTGAGGGATTTCTATGAAAAAGGTTTGATTTCTCTGCACCATGTTCCAACTAAAGATCAGCTGGCAGATGTGCTAACTAAAGCATTAGACACATCCACCTTTGAAAGTTTGATCTCTAGGATTGGCATGCTAAACATGGAATAACAAGCAAAATCTTGTTTTTCTATGAATAAAAGCATTAAAATGTTTTCAGAAAATCAAAAATCCATCCTTAAAAATAGCTAAAAATGAATTTTTCATTAAATCCTTAAAAGTCTGCCATAACCACTGTTTTGTTCAAACATCTGTTCTACTAAAAGCTGTCCACTGCTGAAAATCAACCCCTGTTCTCTCATTTCCTTGGTAATCACTGTTGTTCAAAATCAGTGTTTTATCCACTGATAGTTAAAGTCTCCCACTGCTTTCATTATCACCGTTACAACCACTGATATTGCTCCATCAGTGGTTTCATAAAACAACTGTCTTCCATTACTCATCAGGGGTTGGCACGTGGACAGTACATAGTGGTCAGGTCTTTTGTAACCGCTGCCACGTCAGCATTCACTTTTTCCCTTATAAAACCCTGATCAAACCCCCCAAACAGGGTTTTTACTGTCGAATCGAATTCAAAAAATTCCTTTCTCATAGCAGTTATCATCCATTTTTCTCCAATCATTCATCGTTCTTCTTCTTCAAAATGACAAAATCAAAGTCTTCATCATCTGAAAAACCCACTGAAAAAGCCATTGAAATTCCATACAAAGCTCATCACAATTACTTGGGTCTACTCACAAAACCCACAAACACTGAAACCTTCAATTCCATCATTGATACTATGTCGTCTTCAAAGTACAAAACTTTGTTAACTGCTGATGCTCCGATTTACCTAAAAACCCAGAGAGAATTCTGGAAAAATGCCACACTTGAGACCCAAGGTGAGACAATCATAGCCATCAATTCCTCAATAATGGGTAAAAAGCAAATCACCCCACAATCCATTTCAGACGTATTTGAACTCGATGATCAGCAAGGTAAAACTTCTTTTCCCAAAAGCGATTATCAAACTGATTTTCTTGAAAGGGGGTATGCTGAAGAAATGAGAAAAGACACCTTACAAAAGGGTTACTTTCCTCCTGCAACAAGATTTTTATTCCATACCCTCTTGATGTGTGTTTCAAATAAAACAACTGCTTTTTTAAAATGAGATACCATTAAAGATCCAATACCAGGGATATGCTATTTTAAAAAACGAAAATTTTAACTACTCCCAGGAGATCTTTTATGACTTGGTCAAAAATGTTACTGCAAAATCATTTTTGTTAATTCCAAGATTCTTAAGTTTTTACTTTCAAAAGAAATTTGGAAAGGATGATGCTCATATGCTCATCCAAGGTGAATCTTTTCAAATACATGGCTTACAAACTGAAACATTTACAAGATTATCAAAGCCTTCTAAAACAAAAGCAGAGGCTCCTGAGCAAAATTTAGCAGCTACCACTGCTCCTCAGGCACCTGCTACTGAGCCCACTGCTCTAGGTGATCACAGCAGCAAAACAACTGCTGTGAAACCCACACCTAAAACCACCAGAAAACCAAGACAAAAGAAAACACAAAAGCCCCCCAAACCTACAAAAAAGGCAACTCTGGAAGATGAGATCCCAGAGCAACTGCCAGTGACAACACAAAAGTCACAAGAAACCACTGCTGCTACTTCCTCACAACAGATGGTAGAAAGATCTCAACCCATGCCTCAAACTCCTCTTGCTTCTTCACAAAAAGAACAGGTTGTACACATAGGGACACCACAATATGATGCTCTAGAATCACTTGATTCTATCATCCACAGCCCACTTCCCGGGGCAAATTCGCTTTCTACACCCATCCTCACTGCCACAATTCCCCCACAAACAAAACTTTTGTTGGATGCTCTTGATTTAAACCAGACACAAACCAGTCCTTCTCACTCACCTGTCAATGAGAATATACTCCAACAAGTGACTGGGTCTGGTGTTTCAATCATTGCTAACCCACCAACAACACCTGAGGAGGTTACACCCCTTGAGTTACAAGTAACTCTTGGTGGTAATTCAAGTGAAGCAGCCACTACAAGTGCTGAACCCACTGGTTTGCACTTGGACAGTGGTTTCATCAATAAGACTTCCTTGAAGGCAATTTCTTCTCTGGGAACACTTGTGTATCCGGTATTTACTGGTTCACTAAAAAGGGTTTCTCATTTTGAAGGAAGAAGTCCCCAGTACCAAGACAAAGGGGCATCAGTGGATGATTTCTGTGATACACTTCCTGAGTCAACCACTGTTACAACCACTGCTAGTGGGAAATCAGATGATCCCATTAAGTTGGGTGATGGTTTAATGTACCGAGAATTGACGGGTAGAATTGATAAACTTGATACATCTATTGCAGAAATTAAAGATATGCTGCAACAGTTGTTGAAAGTTCCAAAGGTACCAACCACTGCTGCTCCAGCTCAAGCACCTGCACCACAACCTGCACCTGCTGTAAATGAGCTTTGGAATTTATTTCAACCACTGCTCCATCATCAAAGAGAATTAGCTGATTAGCAACATGAGATACAAGTTCAAAAGATCAGAAATCTCATGGAAGCAAGGTTTAAAAACACCCAAGCAGATATCAAGGCAATAAAGGCCCATTTGCTGAATACCACTGGCACTGCTCCTCCCACTATCATCTTTGTGGATGAACCACCACCAGTTGATGCCAAAAAGGGGGAGAAAATAAAGCAGTGGAAGAAAAAGGGTTATGAGGATGGCTTATATATTGCTCCAGACAATTCTAGCATGCTTGCAGACATACCTTGCCAGATGGTTCTAAAAAGATTGATGTTACCACAAATGCCATAGCTGATGCAAAAGCTAATGTTAAAAAAGATAAAGAAGCTAAGGATAAAGCCAGGTGGGAACAGGAGAAAAGAGCTTTTATGGTGCTGAATGAGCAGGGTACTTCTGAGCCTAAGGATGATGAAAATCCTGAGCCAAAAAGAAAGCAGCCCACTAGAAAAGTGAGGCAACCCAAACACACACCATCCAGACCCACAAAGCAAACTCCCAAACCTACCAAAGGCTCCAAACATCTATCTCCCAAACCAGCAGTTGTTAAGACTCCTGTTGTATCAACAACTGTTGATACCTAAGTGGTTTCAACAACTGCTAACCAAACGACTGCCACCACTTCAACACACACCACATCCACTGCTTTACCACCACCACAAACAACTACAAAACCACCATCACCTCCTGCCAAAAAGCAGAAGACAGCTGATGACACATCATCAGTTGTAATGACAACAGTGGTTGAAACACCAGTTGTTTCAACAACTGTTAGTCAACCACCTTCCACTACAATAACCACCACTCAAATCACCACCACTGAACCAACCAACACACCACAAGCCTCTCCTAAACCAAAAAGGAGAAGGATAATTTTGAAAGATGATGATTCCCCACCACCACCAACATCTTCACAATCTTTGTCACTTGTTACTATACCAAACCCTGTTCCTCTCTCTTCAGCCCAAATTCAAAAACCAATCACTGCCATTGTTTCAGCATCTGCTCAGTATCCTTTAAAGCTCATAGCAGTCAGAGAAGAGATCAAATCTTTTTATTCTGAAGATGATCCTACTAGAAGAAACCTACCATCTGTCCAAGGATATCCAAGGCCAAATAATATTGAATAATATTTGAAGATAAAGGCTCAACAGGCTGAGGATATCTTTAAGAGAAACTCACAAGGAAAAACTGATAAAGAAATTCAAAGGCACTATCAATTTCTGCTCACACAAGTCAGAACTTTGGAGCAGTTTTCAAAAGATTTGTGTCAAAAGCTGTCAGAAAGAGGAGATGAAACTCTAAGGAAAGACTATCTTGATCACATCATGAAGTACAAAAAGTATAAAGGAGAAAGATACATGTACAAAGAATGGTCTGTCAAAGAGCTTGAAGAAGAGTTGGAGAGAATTCACAAAATGATCAAAGACAAAGGGAAACACACTCCACCTGTACGGGCAAAATACAAGAAGAATGTGCCTGAAAGAAGTTTGATGTTGAAGAGAATGAAGGAAGAGCTGATAACAGCAGATTTTGGGTCAAGGAACCAAGTGACAAGATGGAAAGAAGAGAAAGTCTTTGATTCATATAAAAGGTTAGAGGAATTAAGAAAGAAAGATCCAAAGATTCCCCAGAAGCCTGCTTACCCTGAGGTAGTGGTTCCAGCTAAACCACAAAAGCTACAAATCAGGAAATCCACTGTTCCACTTGCTGCCCACTTTTATCAAAGAAAGAAACAAAAGCAAATGGAAAAAGAAATAGCAGAGGATATTGCAGCAGGGAATGACATCATAAAAATGGTTCTCAATCAAATGATGACTGAAAATCCTGAACTTGCAAAAGCTCAAGGTGCTGCTCAATCAGTTATCACCAGGCCACCTTCACCAAACTCATCATCCAATAAAAATCTCCCAAGAAACCCACTGGATTCAAAAATACTAAAGTGGAAAACTGACAAACAGACCCACGTATTGACTTTGATCAAATCCAGTGGAGAAGTGAAGAAAATATCAAGGGAACAAGCACTAGGCCTGAGTGTTGAAGATCTGAAGGATCTCCCTGATCTTACACTTTACAGGGATGAAGATGACACAGATGCCTTAAACTTTGAGTTACAACTCAAAGGGCAAATAAGGGAACTGTTGATGAGGCAATAAAGTTCCACAATAATGAAGGGTTTTGGCATCATCTGTTCCAGGGGGAGATTGTTGGGATTGAACCCTATCAAAGGAACAGTTGATTAAAGCCAAAACCGGATCAGAGCAGTGGATCCAGAATAAGCAGATGTTTGTACACAAGCTTTCCCCTTGATAATGGCTCTAACAACTGATGGACGCAACTACTGCCTTTCCTAACTGCTGTTGATTCCAAAGGACTGATGAAGACCAAAATGCTGATGACTCAAACAACTGCCTTGTTTCAAGTACTGCTGAAGACTAGAAGCACTGCTGAAGACTAAGCAGTGGAACTAAGAATCAGTAGTTTAGTTTATTTCTATGTAATGTATTGTAATCAATTGTTTGCTATCAGTAGTTGTAATAGGGGCAGTAGTTAGAGTTTGTTAGGAGGTTAGATGTCACTATCATGGTAACGTCAGCAAAGATGCCACAGTGGTTTGGAAGTGCCTATAAATAGAACAATACCATGTACTGTTCTATTAGCTATTCATCACTTTTCTTCCTGTACGAACAAACATTGCGAGCTCAGGCTGAGGGGGAGTTTGTTACATGCATGCAAAATTGTAATCGGTGATTGGAATAAATTCAAGCATTCGGTTCAATGTTCAACTTGTGTGTTAAAAGCATTTCTCATGTTTGATTGTGTGCAAAGTTTATTTCCATCTTAATTCCGCTGCATTACTTGTTCATCTTCATTAATTTCTTAGACAAAAACACAATAAAAAAGAAACTCAGATCCTAACAGTTTTTATAACACAAACGATTGATAACAAGGACGATTTTGTACGATTGATTTTTATAACGCAAACGATTGATAACAAAGATGATTTTGGACGATTGGTTTATGATAAATGATTAGATAACGAGACGGGTGTAATGTGATAAAAGCATGGTGGATACGCCCCTGGTACTTCCTATATATAAGTTCTTTTATCACATTACATGTCGTAACGTTATCTAGATTACTTGGACGAATGTTTTCAAACGATGTCACGCAACGATATTTACTTAAAGATATAAACCATACAATGTTTACTTTCAAGACGATTTACTACTTGGTTTTACAAAGACAAATGTTTTTAGTCAAGATTCATGGCTACAATGGTTTTGTTTTACTTATATTAACTTGTAAAGTTTATAAAATATATTGCAATATCAAACACTTTTTGATTTCAAGGATTACACTGTCGACTCTAGAGGTTGGACGAGGTATTGCAATATGAATTTAAAGCCATGGATTTGACATACAAAACCTATGTACTCGCCGACATTTTTATGCTGACTGTTTTTCACATATGTTTCTGGTACTATTATGTGACGATTGGTGATTGCTTGCTTCACATAGGATGGACGCAGGCCTTAGTAACTTTAAAACTGAAAGACATTTTTTTGTATTTATTTGGTTTGTATCAAAACAACGAGTCTATTAACGAAATAAAATGAAACTTCAAATACCATGTGTTGTGAAACAATGATTCTGTGACATGACTCCCTGACGTTTCCGCTGCGGTTTGTTGTATTACGCGATCGGGGTGTTACAGCTCGGCCTGGAGCTCTCTGACCCTACGAAAGAGTATAGAGATCTGAACATCATGAGATATCATCTTATCCTCCATAGTGGTCAGAGGGAAGTGGGATGGGTGATATGGATCAGAAGGGTCCATGCCCGGTGGGGGTATAGGAGTATGCATGTAAGGTGGTCTAACTGAGGATGAAGGCATGACAAAGTGAGAAGGTCCAGTAGCATAGGGCTCATGTACAGGATGGTAAGTGGATCCTCCCGTGAAAAACGGGGATGGCTGCTCAGTAAAATGTGGGGTACCACTTAAAGAGTAATGTCGTGCGGGTCCAGGGATAGAGGTACCAGTAGGAAGGGGGCCAACAGGAGCATGTGAGACCGCACAGGGTGAGTGTATCGGTGAAGGGGGAACTGGTGCAGCAGAAGAGGCGTCATCCGATAAGTGCTCACTCTCAGCAGCAGACGAGGATGAAGAAATATCAACAACAGATATGACAGGGGATGGTAACACAAGAATGGCTATGTCATCTATAACCTCACCATCTCCAAGCTCGTCCTCTAGATGGTCGACATGGGTCACAGGAATGTCAACATCATCATCATCAAGATCAACAACAGGGACAATGGCTAGAGGTACGGCTAGGTGAACTATCACGTGATCTCCCTCTTGATGTCCATAGATAATTGCGTCGTGTAGTTGTTGTGGGGCGTCATCCTCCAAAGGGTCGGGGAGGGCAAACGACTGGAAGTCTTCTATATCATCATCATCCGAAACCTCATGATCGACCCCATCATCGTGTGGGATGGCCTCAATGTTAGATCCGTATCCATCATCGGACATGTACATTGGATCCTCCTCATAGCTCGACGAAGAGCCCCGGTCTTGAAAATCGGTATAGTTTACTATCGAGGGTTCGAATCCCTCTCTCTCCTTTTTTGCTTGTTGAATAGATTTGTTTCTTTATTGGATTGGTTTTGATCGGACGGTTTCATTATCATAAAGAAAGGGAAGTGGCTCGGCTATCCCACCTAGCCAAGCCAGAAAAAATGGATTACCCAAAAGTTTTCTTTTAGTTCAAAACGATCAATATGTAGAATCAGAACAAGTCATTGCTGAGATTCGCGCGAGAACATCCACTTTGAATTTGAAAGAGAAGGTTGTTGGTGCAGTCATCTGTCGACTACGTCTTAATATCGAGTCTTGATCTCGTTGCGGGTCCGATCGGGTATGATATCACGAGTGACATCACCAAGGTGACATCACAAGTGATGTCATGATACAAGAAATGGCCGTTTACATTATCTTACACAAAAGACAAATACATGTGTTGGTTTTGATTGGACCACTAGGAGGTCCAATGAGAAGCATTGGTTTGAAGGTCCAATGAGGTTCATTATGGAGGTTCTCTTTAAAGACATTATGGAGGATCGCTTATTTGGAATCAAAATGGATCGCTTATACGGCAATTTTGTCAGTTCGCTTTTACAGCATCCATGTGGTTCGCTTTTATGGTGATGCCCTATGAGCGGACCAGAATTAGTATAAATAGGCTTATTGTCAATTCATTTTGTAACGTTTTTCAGATCTGATACCGAGGTATTGCCGGTGTTCCTTGTCAATGTAAACGCTGTAAAATCAATATACAAGAGATTTAAAGTGTGATTCTAGCTGTGTACACATCCGTTTCTTTGTTTCCGCCTCTGAAACGGATTTGAGCTCTTCCGAACGACTCGTTTAGGTCGAAATCGATCCTACAATTGGTATCAGAGCCAAGGAGGAGGAGATCTCGCATATACAGCTCGTTTTCATCATTTTTTCTGCTTCTACACTTTTCTTTTTTGAAAAAACAGAACTTTTTACGGTCAAAATTGCTTAAAATTCACACAGTGTGTGCGTAATCATGAATTAACAAAACCTGGAAGTTTTCAGAACTTAAATCGGCCTAAAATTGGTTCAAATTGAGTTTTCGCTTGCATTCGGTTCGTGTTTTGCTGACGTCACATAGATCCGCTCTAAAAATTGCTTAGATTCGATAATAAAAATCAGGTCCGCTCATTTGTCAGTTGTGGTTCGCTCGATAGTCAACTTTCTGGTCCGCTCCAGTGTCAGTTATGGTTCGCTTGATAGTCAGCTGTCTGGTCCGCTTTAAGTGACATGCTTGGTCCGCTTTTTCGAACATCAATTGAGATTCGCTCTTTGTGACACTTGAGATCCGCGTTTAGTGCAATTTGTGGTCCGCTTATAAGACTAGTTACATGTGATTAGTATTGAAGTTGTCGTCTATTTTGAAAAAGTTGCATGTGAGAAAAAGTTTGATAAATGTATAGTCGACAGAAAATAGCACCGCCTCCTTGAATATCATTGGCCCAAGTCCTCGGCCCAATCACAGCAAACTATGTTGTTAGCCCACTTGATCACTTGACCACCGCCCCACTATTTGTCAAAGGTCCTGATCTCACAGTTTGAAATTCAAAAGTGTTCAAGAGTCCGTCAGATTGATTGGAAGTCAGGCAAGGTCATTTGAAAGTCAGTCAGTTTACACGAAAAAAAGGGTCACGCCATTCGTATTTGATCCAAGTCATATCAGTCTGCATAGTTTGTCAATCTTCAGTCCGCACAGAAATTTCACCAGTTCAAGTACCAGTTCGTTTCCATTAATTGATAAATTTTTAAACTGATTGTGTTTTTTGTTTGTGCGTTATCAGGTATTTTCCGAAGCATCATCTGCGTTTTGAGACATGGCTGAAGAGTTCTACAATGCGTTCGCGACACCCGTTGCCCCTGTAACTCCTGCTGAAGCGTTGTATAATGAGAATGAGACAGGCACTCATCAAAAACCGCCGAAACTCATGTATATTGAAGATTTTCAGGGTTGGAAGAACCGATTCGAGAACTGGGTTCAAGCTTACAGATTCGAAGCATGGTGTTCTTTACTGAAAGATTACGAGAAGCCAAAGAATGAACGTGGTTTGGAAAAGGGTTTCAATGATTTTACAGAAGCTGATAAGTTGAAGTACACTAGTGAGAAGATGATGATCAGCATCCTTCAGCAAGCTGTTAAAGAAGACATCTTTGTCTTACTTCAACATAACGGAACTGCTAGATCCATCTGGGAAGCTTTGATTCAGAAATTCAGAGGGAGTGCTGATATGATAAAAAACAAGAAGGCATTATTGAAGAAATCATTTGACATGTTTACTGCATTTGATCATGAAACAACCAAACAGACTATAGATAGATACTGTCATTTAGTTTTGGAAATGGGTAGGTTAGATATCAAGAAAGAGGACGATGAGTGGGTTGACAAACTAGCTGAGGCGTTACCACAGCACAAGTGGGGAACATATTTGATGGTTGTGAAACTTATGAGAAAGTCTGAGAGTATGAATTTGGCTCAGTTTATTCAGAAAATCGAAGAGCAGGAGCTGGATATTCAAAAGACAGCTATCATGACCAATCCAAATGCAAAGCAAGATGTCAGTCTGTACTATCGAGGGAACAAGTTTGAGACCACTCCTAATCAAAGTCCAAAGATTAGTACCGCATTCAGTGCTGATGGTTCTGCAAGTCCAAATGCAAGTATTACAACTCAAAGTGGTGGATCTACTTCATCATTCTCAAGCTTTGATCCAAACAACAATACATCTAGCCCTCAAAATCAAAATTCTACAAATCTGCAGTGCAATGTGACACTGAACATCCAGAATGGTCAAGCTCTTTCCCCTGAGGTGGCAAAGCAACACATGGCATCTCTTGTCGCCATGTTAGAGTCGTATGAAAGCCTGATTGCTGGAAGAATTAGTAATCCGATGCTTACAAAAGAAGATTACGACCAAATTGATGCAGAAGAGCTTGAGCTGATGGATGTGAAGTGGTGCTTAGCTAGTGCCTGCAGGAGAGCTGAAAAATTTCAACAAATTACTGGCAGAGACGAGTTCCGAGGAATGGCTGCTTCTCCACTTGGTTTTGACAAGTCAAAAGTTACCTGTTTCCGATGTAAAGGAAAAGGTCACTTTAAACGAGAATGTAAAAACCAAGAGTCAACTGGAAGTTAAGAAAAGAGCAATTATTATCAGAAATCAATCTTTCATCAAATCGATCAAAAACCTCAACAAAAGGAACCACAAACTGCTCATGGGAGAATGATTGAAGAAGCCAATAGGAAAGCTTATTATGGGATAATTGATCAGAATGATGAGGTTGTTGAAAAGGGATTTAGCTGGGACAAGTATATACCTAGTGAAACTAAATCTAATGTGGCACTTGTTACCAGGATTCTGGATCAAAATGAAGATTGTCAGAAAAGAATTCCGATATTTCCAGATCTTGGAAGTGATGTTGATACGGATGATGAGGAAGAGTATCTTAACAAATGTAGAAAAAGCATTGATCCTGACAGTTTTAATTTTTTCTATGCAGATAAAGTTGAGATACTGAATCAGAAGAAGATTGCTCGATTGCAGAGAGAGCTAGAAGCAGCAAAGCTACTTGCTGATGAAAAGGCGAAGACTGAAGCTGTAGAAACAAAAGATGAAGCAACTGCTGAGATTGCAATAGAGAAGATTGTTGAAGTAGAGAAAGTAGTGGAGAAAATTGTTGAAGTCGAGAAACTCGTGGAAGTTGAGAAAATTGTTGAAAAGATTGTCGAAATAGAAAAGATTGTCGAAGTCGAGAAGATTGTTGAAGTTGAAAAGACTGTCGAAGTTGAAAAGATAGTTGAAAAGGTAGTTGAAGTCATGAAGCCTTGTGAGAAATGTTCTGAGTCTTGCAAAGTTTGTGAAGAAAAAGATAAAAGATTGCTGATTTAGAGAAGATTAAGGAAGATTTACTGTCTGATGTGAAGTATGTGAAAGAGTCATACGATGTACTGAATAGGACAGTTGATGGGTTGAAAAGAACGAATGCTGAAATTGAGAAAGCAAATGAGAAGAAGAATGTGAGAAGGTTTGCTGAAAAAGTTGATAGAAGAACATGTTTTAAATGTCAGGAAGTTGGACACATAGCTTGGAATTGCCCCAAGACCAACTACCAAAAACAGGAAGTTTCTTCTAACTCTGTTTTGAGAAAGACTTGTGTTGATAAGAAAGAACAACCTGTAAAAATTGTTAAAAAGTTTGAAAATTCTACTTCTGAGGAAGGAGAAAGTTCAAAATGGTTTTACAAAAGAAAAGGTGATTTGAGTAAACAAAAGTGGGTGGTTAAATCTGAGGGTAATTCTGACAATGAATCTGATTCCATAAAATCAGAGGAGTCATCTGTTGAGAAAAAGATTGTGAATTCCGTTCCAGAAGTGAACGATGAGAATTTTCCTAAATTGTCAAAAGAAAATTTGATGAAGAAAGTGGGAAAGGTAGAGATCTCAAATCAATTCTTCGCTGATGAGGGAGAATTTGATGTTGAGAAGGCTTTCAACGGGAAAGTCAAACATATTTTTGGTAAGATGGTAGACAGGAAGGTAAAGGATGCTAAAGAGTTTTACAAATCAAAGTGTTGGTGGGATAGATGTGTTCCAAAATCACTCAAGGCTGGTGAGGCCTGGGTGGACATAATGTTTGAGTAAAAACCGGACTTGCCGGAGCTCCCAGGTTGGTAAGAGTGGAGCAGGAATCGGCATCTTTCTTAGCAAATGATCCTACAATTGGTACAATTGGTAAAGTACAGGTGGTATTTTTGAATTGTTATATTTTGATGTGCAAGTGGTTATGGTTGGTAAAGTGAACCTGCTAGTAGTTGTTGAAGGTTTTCACTGACAAGTGGTTAATCAAGGTCATTAAGTTGAACTTGATTGGACCATACTTACAAATGATTATTTGGAAAAACAACATGATGAACCCCTAACTTTACAAGTGGTAAAATCAACAAAACTAATTTTTCGGAAAAACCATTTGATTAAAACAAACTTAAGTGTTTTGAAATCACAATGGGAAAATAGTTTGTTGTAAGGGGGAGTTCTGATTGTTTATGCCAAGTGGATGGCGATTTGAAGTGATTTGATATCAGTTGTCACTTTATTGTACAGTTTATTTTCAAATTTCCTAAAATGTGTTTGCATTTTAGGGGGAGTAAAAATTTTCAGAAAATCCAAAAACATTTGAAAATTTGAAAAAGCCAAAAACATGATAAAATCAAAAATGAGTTTTGTTGACAAAAAGAGGAAATGATAGTACATCAGTGGACGATCACGGCATGCTAAAGAAATGAAAAGTTAAATAGTGATAAACGGTCTCACTGATGATGTGTCAGTAGGTTTTTGCACATTTAGTAGATTGTGACGAGATATAAATCTAAATTTCAAACTTGCTTGTTCTGTGGATTAACACAAACTTGGATATATAGGTAACCCCTGAAATCTTGTTTGAAAGGTCCCTTATTCTGAGATACTAGGTCTTTATGCTCAGTGATATCTGGGGTATTATCCCGGGACTTCTGCTGAAAGAAATTTCTGACCTAGTCCCCGGATAATGCTTTCTGCAAATGCTTGGAACATAGCATCGCCCTCAGCAAGCTGATGAAACAATAAAATTGATAGTCGCTGCTGTTGTAATGCAAAAGATCCTCTAAAGGGGACCCACCAAAAGTCGAAGCCGTCATCTCTCTGCGTATCGAAAGATCGACCTGAGCTCTCACGGCCCTCGCACTATAATTTATTCCCCTGACAGATATCATCTGTGGTATACTCACCTGTAAGACTGAATATTGGGATCTGGATACGGGAGTGTATTCAAGTAGTGGGACACACAAATAAGTTTAAGAGCTTAAAACATTAACCTCGTATCTCGGATCAATTGAACTTTGTGTGAAAATTTAAGTGGATCAATATACTGACAATCTAGGTGAATCGTTTAGAGCTTAAAATGAAATGAAGCTTAACGGTGTTGGTGATTTGTCTCAAAAACTGATATGATCCTCTAACGCAAACTCACAAAAATATTGTATGTAAATATTTTATTTCTGCATTTCATTTCTCTTATGTCAAAAATCCAAAAAGATTTTAGTGTGTTTTAGCATAAAATTTTGATAAAATACAAAAAGATTTTCGATAACTGATGTTGAAAAGCTGATATTTAAAATCTCAAAGGCTAAACAAGACGAACAGATGGTTTGGGAGAGTGTGTTGGTTTTTGAAAACAAAAATGATATATATCTTCAAGTGGTTTTTCAATTTGTAAAATCAATTTTTGTTGGTGTACTGTCTGCAAATGATTCATTAGATCTTTACATGTTATCATCAGAAAATTTATATTTGGGTAGAGAATGTACAGGTTTTGAAGATCAGGTTCCGATACCTGAAGTCTTTATGATTACAACATGCCAGACTGCGATCCCAGCATATCAAAAGGGGGAGTCTGAAGACATCCAAGTAAAGATTGTTCATAGAGAGTTTATTGGTGATGATGTAAAGAGAAGAGAAAGATTTGAGGATGCTTACACTGTTTAAGACTGAAGTCGTTGAAGACTCGACACTTAAGACTCGTCAACATCTGAGGGGGAGTCTGTTGGTGCAGTCATCTGTCGACTACGTCTTAATATCGAGTCTCGATCTCGTTGCGGGTCCGATCGGGTGTGATATCACGAGTGACATCACCAAGGTGACATCACAAGTGATGTCATGATACAAGAAATGGCCGTTTACATTATCTTACACAAAAGACAAATACATGTGTTGGTTTTGATTGGACCACTAGGAGGTCCAATGAGAAGCATTGGTTTGAAGGTCCAATGAGGTTCATTATGGAGGTTCTCTTTAAAGACATTATGGAGGATCGCTTATTTGGAATCAAAATGGATCGCTTATACGGCAATTTTGTCAGTTCGCTTTTACAGCATCCATGTGGTTCGCTTTTATGGTGATGCCCTATGAGCGGACCAGAATTAGTATAAATAGGCTTATTGTCAATTCATTTTGTAACGTTGTTCAGATCTGATACCGAGGTATTGCCGGTGTTCCTTGTCAATGTAAACGCTGTAAAATCAATATACAAGAGATTTAAAGTGTGATTCTAGCTGTGTACACATCCGTTTCTTTGTTTCCGCCTCTGAAACGGATTTGAGCTCTTCCGAACGACTCGTTTAGGTCGAAATCGATCCTACAAAGGTTCAAAAACATATTTATTCTGACTCAGAGGGCGAAATGCACTGGAATACCGATGTGTACCATGCACCTGAATTTACATATGGTAATATTCACAATTCCGAATCCACTTTGTCTACGAACAAGGAAGCTATAAGTAATGCAACTATGAATCTCATGGCGTGACGATCATAAGTAGAAAGTTCATATTCTTCAGTCATTGATAAGCAATTTGTTGGACGGCAAAATAGCCCCGTAACTTCGGGAGAAGGGGTGCCTCCTCACAAAGGGGGTCGCAGTGACCAGGCCCGGCCCATGGTTGGGAATTGATGATTGGCTTTATCTACAAGGATTTTGGATTTGTTCATAATGATCATAATTCGTACAATATGCATATATATATTAGCAAAATAATTCATTATTTATAATATATTTCATGCAATCACTAAATCTCATGCTGTTTTTGTTCTCATGTTTCATATGTAATCCTTAATGTTTTTGAGTCTATTCCTTATAGACTAACCATGTATTGATCCTTATCCGTTACTTATGATTGAGCCCGCGTGATAGATCCTCATGTTATCGTGACACAATGAAAACCTTTTGTCATTTTTGTCATACTTTTGAAATCATTTTTGAAATGTTATCAACTTTGTTTTCATGTGAGAGCCCATTGGTGACTATAGACCAAACTTTGTAAAAGTTTTTCCCCGGTTCACTACAATCGGAGCTTTGATACCAATCTGTCACACCCTGCTAGTAGCGGAAGCGTATTGTGTGTGACGTAAGAAAAGTAATCATTGAATCCAAATGTGTAAACATATAAACTAACAACGATGCCATAGATATATTGATTTCAACAAAAGATTACAAGTTTTCCAACATAGTTTCAAGTTCACCAACGTTCACAACGTTAAACATGACATAGTTTAAGTTATATTACACAACACAAAAGTTTATTTTTAACATAAACATAGTGAGGTTTTGTCCCCTATATGCCCATACAAGGTTGGGATATAGAAGGCAAATCTTCCAAAACCGGCTATCGTTGTCATTGACTTTCCCGTTTCCCGTAGTGTATCACCGGCTCAAGACTTGTTTCCTGAAACACATGTAGTTTTAAAAAGTCAACAAAAGTTGAGCGAGTTCATGCAGTTATTGTTATCATATGAAATCTTTGTATTCTTGTAATGTAATCATGGTATGTTATTAGCATTCATAGAGTTTAAGGATCTATCAGTGGGTAGCGAGCCCCCTGATATTATGTACCATAAGTACTGATGCGTGCTAGTGTGTTATATATTTTTATGTATATTTTAAGCCCTTTTTAACACTTTAGTCAAGTTTTAAATTTAAATTTATAAAACACGATATTTACTAACACTAAACACACATATGGGCAGGTGCACCCATCGTGAGCGTAGTATAGCGTTGGTAAGATACGGAGGTCGTTCAAGGACACAAGAGCTTTTAGTACCGGTTTATCCTCAACGTCTAATCAAATCAAAAATTTAGAAAAGGTTTTAAATATGAAAATAAAAACTAAAAATGCTGAAAATAAAAATAAAATAAAATAAGAACAGATAGACAAGATGAATCACTTGGATCCAACTCGCCTTTAGTGTAACCTTTGATGATTTCCGCACTTTTGCACATTTTAAGAGATTATCTTAGTTATAATAGTAGGCCCCTCTTTTGAATGTGACGTTACCCTCAACCCAGTAGTTTGAGTCAGCAAGGATACAATCCTAAAGGGTTGGATTATTGAAAGATAATTAATTAAGTTATTAATGCGTAATGTGGTAGACCCCTCTTTTGAAGGTGACGTTACCCTTGACTAAGTGGTTTGAGTCAGCAGGGATACAATCCCAAGTAGCCAGGTTAATGTATTAATAGTAGTTTACATATGAGAGGATCAAGTCATTCGCACCCCCGCCATCCAATACCAGTGGGTATTGAAGGAGGTCCTAGTAAGCTTGACCCAGGTCCTTGCAGGATCTATACACTGAACAAGGCAAGAACCTTACCAAACCATTCCCTTAACCCCCGACCAGGTAGCCAACATATCTCTATATAGACCGTAGAGATATGAATGGTGTAAATCTTTTATTTTATATAGACAGTAAAATAATGCCAAGACACCACGGACAAATGATAAGGAAGTTTCACCTTCAACATAAGAAACTAGTTATTAAAGTCATTAATACAAAACCAAATAAAAAGTGCGAAAAGATTAAAAATCAAAAGTATTACACTAAATGCTTGTCTTCACCAAGTGATGTAAGAGACTTAGGCAAACATGGCCTTTGATTGTCAAGAACTCTTGCTATCAATCTTGGATCCCGAGACTGCTACACACACTCTATGATGGATGATGGTGGTGGATGTGGGTGTTGTGATGGTGGTGGAGTGTGGGTGAAGTGGGAGAGAGGTGGTTTGCCAATGGATGCCTTTGAAGTGAACCAAGCACCCCTATTTATAGCCTGCACAGAAGCCCGGACACGGCCCCGTGTCCGCTGGGCACGGCCCCATGTCCATCCAATTTCTCTTTCTTCATTAATTGCAGTTTGTCTGCATTAGCTCCACACACCCCGTGTCCGCTGGGCACGGCCCCGTGTGCAGAAGCGTATCTGTACTATCAAGATTTACTTGGATTCTGCGAATCTTAGCGTTGACCACGGCCGTGTTGAGCTGGGCACGCCCCCGTGTCGGGAAATAGAAGCTTCTACAACTTTGTCTTTTCTGCAGACACCTGAGCATGCCCCCGTGTCCGCTGGGCACGGGGCGTGTTCAGCCTTCTGATCCTTTGTTTTTGCTTTGGGAAGATGATGTCGAGGGGTCGGGCATGCCACGTTTATTCCTTTTCTTGTAATTATGTTAGATTTTGCTGCATATTTGCTTCTTTTGTTCATTTACGCTCATTTAATCCTGAAAATACAAAAGGAAGACAAAAGCACACTTTTCCAACATTAGTACTAAAAAAAGGTTAGTGTTATGCCTCATTTGATGTAATTTATATGTTGCATTTTACACACATCAAATACCCCCACACTTGAATCTTTGCTTGTCCTCAAGCAAAACTCTTTATAATGTGGCTTACACTACCAAATGGAATGGGTATAAGAGAAGTTTTAGGCTTGTCTTGAGTGTCGGGAATCCAAGATCTTTATTAGGCTTTACTTTTATGTTATTTACAATCCTATTCGTTATGATTTATTTAGAACGTTTCATAAGAGAAATTACTTATTTGGGCATAACATGCCTTTTTAAAATTCCATTTATATACAAGTTCACATACCTCACGGGAGATCACTCAACACTCGGCCGAAGATGTATTTTTGTGAAACACTCGAGACCGGCATGGAACTTACTCCTAACATATGCTTGCCAACCAATCAATCCTCCTCCTTTTTAACTATACACCTTTGTAAATATCAAGAGGACTTTGGGGAATGGTTAGGCTTGGGTTAAAGGTAGGTGGTTTTGGGTTAGTAGTTAGTAGAAAGGGCGAAAGGCGTAAAAAGCGTCGGTCTTTGTAAAACTTTTTGTTTTTGTGACTTTTTATTCAAATGAAGCATTTTCAAACAAAGTTTCTTTTGATGAACTTGTTTGTTTATTGCTATACTTCATATATATATATATATATATATATATATATATATATATATATAATATACATATCCAAAGGACTTCTTAAGGTCATTGAAATTTCCTTAAAACACCCCTAAAGCATGATTTACAAGTCTTTTAAGCACCATAAAACATCACTTTCCACTTATACCCTTTTACTCAAATAAACACGGATTGAGATCTACGCCGTCCATTTTCAAAGAAGTACACCACACGGATTGGGATCTGCACCGTCCATTCAATTTTCAACTCCCGCTCATACCCAATTCCCCATACATCCCTGTCTTCTTTTCATTTTTCATTTGCAGAGGATAGAGAGAACAAGAGAAGAGAGAATGTTAGAGAAAGGGAGAAAGAAAGAGGTATACAGGTGAAGATCGGAAGTAGCGTTGTGCTCAGGTATGTGTAATTTTCATCCTAATATCCTTATCACCAGATCTCTAGGTTTTTCTTCACCTTCTTTTTTGGTTATACCAGGTTTATTCTTCTGTCTTAGCTCGCTTTCTCCACAGTGATGGTTGCTGAAGATGAAGCAGCGGCGATTAAGGTGGTTTTCATGGTGGTTCACCGTTGTTGTTGACCACTTAACCTTCCCAACGACTGAGGTTATCGACGACGACCTAGGGTTCATAATATGTAAGGTTGCTTACCCAGATCTACTTTCCAACCAGTTCAGATAGAAGTTTGGGTATTTGAAATATGTGTAATCTTAATTTTCTGATTTTAGGTTTAGGATTCAATTACTTTCTTGACGTTTTTCTGTTTTAGAGTAATCAATGTCAGCTAGAAAATTTTCTTTTGGATGCTTGTGGAAACCTAAAAGTTTCAGATTTTTGATTAAGTATTCTTTCTCGACATGTTAGGGTAAGTAAAAGATGTTAACTTTTAATTGTTATTTGTGTTGAATCTTATATTGAATTCTAAATGAGAGAGAGAAAATGAGGGAGTGAGTCAGAGAGAAAGAGGGAGGGAGATCAGTTTGCTTGGTTGTTTTATTTGATAGCATAAACCAGTTGTTGACTTAACCGGGTAATGCATACTTTGTAGGTTATGATGGGACTGCAATCGATTGGGATGATTTGGCTCATGTAAGAACTTGTTTCATGATGTTTTATTTATTATAAGATTGTCGTTGTGTTTTTTTTTATTTTTTGTCCGTTGTCGGCATTTGTTGTAGGGTGTTTATGGTTACGGGTATGCACCATATGGTGAGGTTGTGGTAGCCGGCGAAGATGGTGGTGTTGTTTTCTGACAGTTGAATCATGTTAGGGTTTGCTCAGAATGAATCATGTTATGAAGAAAGGACTTATTTATGATACTATAAACATCTTCTTTTTCATCTGTGTTTAAATTAACTGCTCCCTGGACACTTTTCTGATCTCTTTGATGAGTTTTCTTATCATTCGGGGTGTGACATATGTTTGTGTAAGTTTGGGGATTTGATTCATTTTGACCTTTTCTTGTTCAGTGTCATAAGTTTGATGTTTAGGCCATCTTTATTTGTTCCAAGACCTTAACTTTATCATGGTACAGGTGCTTCTTTAGCTTCTTTCAAGTTGGTTTTTTGATCTGAGGCTTTAATTGTTGTGGGTTTGTTTTCTTGATCTTATGGTTTCGAAATTGAAATTAGGGTTTTTTTTCTAATTGTTGTGAGATGATTGGTGAGGGTGAAATTGAGGGGGAAATAGAGATGATGAACAAATGTATTACAATCCAATGGTTGACTCCTTTGACCATACTGCTCCCACCATATGGGATCATCATCCCACAAATTCACAAAATTTAGTTGCTTTTTGTGACATGAATATGCAAAACATTGCCACCACTTTGTAGGATCGTTGTCGGACCCGAAATGAGTCGTTCAGAGGTGTTCTACTCAAAATGAAAGGCGGAAACATACATAATGAGTTGAATTCAGCTAGATCTTCACATAAACTGTCTTGTATATTGATTCTGGTACGTTTATAATCCTGAAGACACTTCGACAGAGCTTCGCCGTCGGAAACAAGAACATTACAAATGATTTCGCTCAAGTGCTATTTATAGACACCTGATTTCGCTTGAAACAGCTTCAAGCGAAACCTCATACAAGCGAAATAACAACAATTAATTTCAAGCGAAATAACATAATCAATTTCAAGCGAAATCTCATGTTAACATCTTCAAGCGAAATCACCCATTTGACTTGATTTCTTGATCTTCGTGCCATGAGCAATGCAAGACTTGACACAAGACGAAGTCAGCAGACGTATGCACTAACAGACTCCCCCTCGGATGTTGACGAGTCTTAAGTGTCGAGTCTTCAACGTCTTCAGTCTTTATCAGTCTGAACATGTAAGTATCCTCAAACTTTATCTCTTTCTTCTCTTCAGCATCAACAAACTCTTCTCGAACAATCTTTACTCTGAAGTCTTCAGGCTCCCCCTCTCGATATGCTGGGATTGCAGTCTGGCTTGTTGAAATCACATAGTTCTCAGGTATCGGAACCTGGCTTTGTGCTCTTTCTTCAGGTTCAGGATCGACACCTGGCTACACCTGCACATTCTTAACCCAGAAATAAATTTCACAAATTTAAGAATTTACAACTATATCTAAACTCTCTCTCAAATATATCCAGAATGATTTATCAATGAAAATTTCAGATGACCACTTGTAAACAATTCTTCAAACTTTTCTCATTTAAACACACACTCCCCCTCACCACATGCTCATCATGTTTAGCACTTGGAATTTTGAAAATCAGCTCTCCAACATCAGTTGTCGAAAATCTTTTTGAAATTTTTCAAAATTTATGCTAAAACACACTTAAAATCTTTTTGGAATTTTGAATGTAACTAAATGCAGATAAGAAATATTTACATACAATATTTTTGTGAGTTTGTGTAAGAGGGTCATATCAGTAAATGAGACAAATCACCAACACCGTTAAGCTTTAAACATTTTAAGTTCTAAACGATTCACTTAGATTGTCAGTATACTGATCCACTTTAAATTTTCACACAAAGTTCAACTGTTTCGAGATATGAATTTAATGTCTTAGATACTTAAACTTAATCGCATGTCCCACCTCAGAATATACTCCCGTATCCAGATCCCAATATTCAGTCTTACAGTTGAGTATACCACAGATGATATCTGTAAGGGGTTAAATTGCGAAAACCGTGAGAGCTCAGGTCAGAACTTCCGTTCAGCAGAGAGATGACGACTCGACTTTTGGTGTGTCCCCTTTAGAGGATCTTTTTTACAACAGCATTGATTAGCAATTTTATTGTCTCATCATTTTATGCTGAGGGTGATACTATATTTCAAGCAAGCAGTAAAGTATTCTCCGGGGACTAGGCCATTGCTTCCGCATTATCAGAAGTCCCGGGATAATACCCCAGATATCACTGAGCATAAAGACCTAGTATCTCAGAAAGAGGGACCTTTCAAACAAGATTTCGGGGGTTACCCATATATCCGAGAGATGTTACCCACGATATAAGCAAGTTTGAAATTTAGGTTTATATCTTGTCACAATCTACTAAATGTGCAAAAACCTACTGGCACATCATCAGTGAGACCGTTTATCACATTATAACTTTCCATTTCTTTAGCATGTTGTGACCATCCACTGATGTACCATCATTTCCTCTTCTTTGACACAAAACTCATTTTGAATTTTATCATGTTTTTGCCTTTTTCAAATTTTCAAATGTTTTTGGATTTTCAGAAATTTTTACTTCCCCTAAAATGCAAACACATTTCAGGAAATTTGAAAACAAACTATATAAACAACGTGACAACTGATATCGAATCGCTTCAATTCGCCATCCACTTGGCATAAACAATCAGAACTCCCCTTTACAACCAACTATTTTCCCATTGTGACCTCAAAACACTTAAGTTTGTTTTAATCAAATGGTTTTTCCGGAAAATAAGTTTTGTTGATTGATTTTACCATTTGTAGGTTAGGGGTTTGATTCATCACATTGTTTTTCAACCACTTGTAGGAAAATGCAAGTACAACTTAATGTCCTTGATTTACCACTTGTCAGTGAAAACCTTCTCAATCACTAGCAGGTTCACTTTTCAACCATAACCACTTGTAAATCAAAATATAACAATATAATGATATCACCTATAGATTTACCAACCAAACCTTTCAAGAATAATGCCGATTCCTGCTCCACGCTTACCTACCTGGGAGTTCCGGCAAGTCATACTTATCACTTATGAAAAACAGACATCCAAGCTTCACCAAACTTGGATGTTTCTTCCTCACCTGCACTTGGGTAGTAAGTTGCTTTCTTTGTTTCATAAAATTCCTTTACCCCTTGAACTTTACCCTCAACCATTTTCCCAAAAATCTTTTTAACATTTCTATTAAAAGCTTTCTCAACATCAAATTCTTTCTTCTCAGAATAGAACTGATTCGAGATATCAACCTTCCCAACTTTTGATTTAAAATTCTCAGCCCTCAATGGTGGAAAATGAACATCATCCATTGGAGGTACAGAGTTTTCTTCTTTAATCTCAACCTGTGGCTCGTCTGACTTTGTGGAATCAGATTCATCGCCAAGAATCTTCTTAACAACCCACTTTTGTTTATCAGGATTCACACTTCTCCTGTAAAATCTCTTTGAACATTCACCAACTTCATATGTTGAATTTTCAAAAACTTTGAATTTTTCAAATGGTGGTTCATTTTTCTCAACAACTTTTTCTTTGAGTTTTTGAGAAACTCCCTGTTTTGTCTTTGTAGTCTGAGGACAGTTCCATGCAATGTGACCAGCTTCATTGCACTTGTAACAGGTTCTTGTCTCTTTTCTTTGATTAGCTCCATTCTTCACATTCTCTTGCTTTTTGGCAAGGAATTCTCTGTTTGATTGCTTCCAGAATGGGCTTTTTGCTTCTTCTTCCGCACTTCCTCCTGAAACAAATGTCATTTTTGATTTAAAATCTCGGACATAATTTTCATTTTTATAATTTTCTGGAGGAATAAATCCTAAACCTTTCTTTTTGAAATTACCGTTATGGTTTGGTTTCTTTTGAAAACCAGAACCAGAACTGTAACCTTTTTTCTTGTTTAAACGTTGTTGAACTCTTGAAGTGTATTTTTTAGGTTTTTCAGTAAGATTTAAATCTTTTATTTCAGAAATATTAATTTCTGTTATTTTGAAAACCTTTTTGATCTTTTCAAAATTAACACTTCTTATTGGAAATACCTCATCAGAATATAATTTGTCTGAATCAATCAATGTATATGTCACTTTGATTGCTTCGTCATTCAAGTTAGATTTTGATAACAGGAATTCTTTATTGTAAACCCGTTTAACCGACGATTTTGAACTGTTTCCCGACGAACTCGAACTTTTGACTGACGAACTTGAACACCCAGACTCGGATTTTGACTCAGACTTTAACTCCGACTCCTCATCTGTATCCAACACCTGATCGACCACCTTTTTTATTAACTCGGACTCATGATCAGTGTCAGACGTTGTAAAATCGATGTCAATGTTTTCTGGTAATTCATCGGTTATATCGGTCTTTAACTTTATATTGACTGCTTTTTCGACTTGCTCCTCATTCGGTTTTCTAGGAGAATATCCTTCCCAAATTGGAGGTGGACACTTGTTATAACTAACGCTCTGTTTCTTACCAGTATCCTTCTTCTTTGGCTTCTCATCATCTTTAAATGCTTCAAAACCTGCAACAGTTGGATAAATTCGATCAATGAGATAATCAGAACTAGAATAACTCTGTAATAACCGTCTGATTCTTTCATTTTCTATCTTTTCATTTTCCAACTCTCGCTGCAACTTTGCACATTCTTCAATGTAATGATTTATCGCTTTCTGCTTTGTCATCATCACAGCATTCATCATAGTCAACGCTTCTTCTCTTTCTGAATTAGTCTTTTGTAGACCAGTTACTGTTCTGTTTAGCACATCATACGATTCTTTCACGTAATTGAGATTAAACAACAATTGTTCTTTCATCTTTTCAAACTCAACCAGTTTCTCATCTTTTTCTGCACATTGCTTGCAAGATTCTAAACACTTTGAACAAGGCTTAATGACTTCCACAATCTTTTCAACTTCAATGACTTTCTCAACCTCATTCACTGTTTCAGATTCAGTCACCTTCTCAGCTTTAACTTCTTCCTTTTGAACAGTCTCTTCTTCTTGAGCAACACTTTCATTCTTCATTTTCTTTTGTTCTTTTGCTGCACGTCTCTCCTTCAGCTTCTCTAAGCGATTTGCAAAATAGAATTGAAAACTTTCAGGAGATAGATGAGTTTTTGCAACATTAATATGTCTTTCTTCCTCATCATCACCACTGTCATCAGTTGGTGATTTATCAAAATCTATTGTTTTCTCAGAACTATCATCTGAATAACCAGAATCTGATGATGTTTGATCAAAATTTAATGTCTTTTCAGAACTATCATCTGAAGAATCAGAATCAGATGATGTTTGATCAATAACAGGTACTTCCTCTGAGCTTTCATCGGATGAAACAGATTCTTCTTCTTGATTCTTCTTATGAACACCAATTGCTTTCATCCATTCAGTAAACAAATCAGGTTCTTGAACTATCTTTGCAATGAAAGCTTTAAAATTCCCATTCTCATCCGCAAACTGATCCCAGCTGAAACCTTCAGGTAATTTTTCATCATCTTGATTTATTAAACATGCTTTACTATCAGCTGAAATATATTTGTTCCAACTGAATCCTGGAGCCATTTTCTCATCATCTTGATCAATGATACCAGAATAAGCTTTCTTGTTAGCATCTTCTATCATTTTCCCATGAGCAGTTTGTGTTTCTTTTTGTTGATATGGTTGATGAGCAACTTGTTGATATATGGCTTTCCGATAGTAATCATCTTTTCCAAAAGGATTCTTTGCTCCACTAGCCTCTTGATTTTTGCATTCTCTTTTAAAATGACCTTTCTCCCTGCATCGAAAACAAGTAACTTTAGATTTATCAAAACCCAAAGTAGACACATGTGCATCCAGAAATTCATTTCTTCCTGTTATCATTTTAAACTTTTCTGCTCTCCTCAAGACACTAGCTAGACACCATTTGATGTCCATGAGCTCCATCTCTTCAACGTCTATCTGATCATAATCCTCTTTTGTCAGCATAGGATTTCCGATCCTCCCTGCAACCAAACCTTCATAGGATTGTAGCACCGTTTTAAGTAACGCCATGTGATCTTTTGCAATTTCTACAGAAAAACTTTGACCTTCTGGAAGATTCAATGCAATGTTGCACTGTATCACACAACCATTTCCACTTTTTGAACTTTGAGAATGAAAACTTGCAGTTGAACTCTTTGGATTAACATTCGGATATGAAGAAAATCCACTGCTGCTGTTTGGACTTTGTTCAACATTTCCAGATAAGTCTCCAGCACTAAAAGCAGTTTGAATCTTCGGACTCTTTTCAACCTCTTGAACATTGCCTTTGTAATACATTTTCACATCTTGTTGACCACTCGGATTACTCATCCTCACAATCTTTTGTTGTTCAAGATCTTGACCCTCAATCTTCTCGATGAACTGAGAAATCGTCAAGTTGCCATATTCTCCAGTGTTCTTTAAGATCATCAAAAATGTACCCCACTCTTTCTGAGGTAAAGCATCAGCTAATTTGTCTACCCATTCATCTTGAGTTTTGGTAATGCTTAACAACGACATAGACCGCACTAAGTGGCAATATCTTTCAATCAGTTTCTTTGTATCTTCCCCTGGCAGACTTGTGAATAGATCAAATTCCTTTTTAAGCAATGACTTTTTACTTTTTATCATCTTATCACTTCCCTCAAACTTGATTTTAAGAGCATCCCAAATTAATTTTGAAGTTTTGTCATGTTGAAGCAATACAAAGATGTCTTCTTTAATAGCTTGCTGAAGTAGACTAATCATCATCTTTTCAGCTCTGTACATGTCTCGTTCTTTATCATTGAATTCAGAGATTTCTTTCTCAACTCGCAGTTCAGTACGTGGTAGTACATACTTTTCCAAGATACACTCCGAAGATCTCAAATGGTTTGCTTGTACCCAGTTTTCAAACCGATCTTTCCAACCATAATATTCCTCAATGCTCATTAGCTTCGGGGGTTTTTGTAAAGTTCCGGTCTCATTCTCCATGTTCATGTTTTGAGTAATGGCAGCTGGACTAGTCGGGGATGTTGCAAATGCGTTGTAAAATTCTTCACTCATGATTCGGTAACCTTTTTCACAAAACAGATACTTTCAAGCGAAATAAGATCTCAAGCGAAATTACCTGCACACCTTTCAAGCGAAATCAAAAATTTTAAGCTGAATAAGTATTTTCAAGCGAAATCAAATAAATTTCAAGCGAAAACACCTTCACAAGCGAAATCAGTTTTATTTCAAGCGAAATCTCTTATTTCGCTTGAAATTATCACAACTCTTCAAACGAAATCAGATGGTACGTTCGAGCAAAATATGGTTTTTAGTTCATTTTTATCTGATTTAGTCCGAATTTTGATCTAATATTCTCAAGGGTTTGTTAAAACACAATTTCACTTAAGCTGTGAAAAATTCAGGTCATTTTGACCGTTAAAAGATGTTCAATTCAGAAAAGAAGATGTAGAGGTAAGAAAATAAGATGAAATCAGGCTGAAATCTGCAGAACTCCTCCTCCTGAGCTCTGATACCACTTGTAGGATCATTTTCGGACCCGAAATGAGTCGTTCAGAGGTGTTCTACTCAAAATGAAAGGCGGAAACAGACATAATGAGTTGAATTCAGCTAGATCTTCACATAAACTGTCTTGTATATTGATTCTGGTACGTTTACAATCCTGAAGACACTTCGACAGAGCTTCGCCGTCGGAAACAAGAACATTACAAATGATTTCGCTCAAGTGCTATTTATAGACACCTGATTTCGCTTGAAACAGCTTCAAGCGAAACCTCATACAAGCGAAATAACAACAATTAATTTCAAGCGAAATAACATAATCAATTTCAAGCGAAATCTCATGTTAACATCTTCAAGCGAAATCACCCATTTGACTTGATTTCTTGATCTTCGTGCCATGAGCAATGCAAGACTTGACACAAGACGAAGTCAGCAGACGTATGCACTAACACACTTCATCTTCCTCACTAGGGTTTTACAAAGGAAATCTTTTTGCCCCAACAAGAAATCTCGAATTTGTATTTGTATTTTGATTATTAAAATTATTGTTTGCTGGTTATGTTCCAGCCTGGTCCGGATTCGGTTGGTATCTTTGCCATTTCACAAAGTTGCAGTGGAGTGGCAGCTAGAGCTTGCGGTCTTGTAAGTTTAGAGCCCACAAAGGTAATTTTTTTACATCAACCTTTTCCTTTTTAGAAGCTAATTTGGAGTTTTATTGCATCGTTGTCACACCCCGACCACGTAAAACAACAAAACGTGGCGGAAACGTCGGGGAGTGTTGTAACAGAATCATTGTTTCACAACCATGGATTAAATAATTTCGTTTTATTGAATTAATGAACTCATTGTTTATTTCAAATTCAACAAATACAATTATTATCTTTCAAGTTTTAAAGTCGCTAAGGCACGAGTCCATCCTATGTATAGCATGTATCAACAATCATCACAAAGCAGTACCTGAAACATGTGTAAAAATAGGTATGTCAGCATAAAAATGCCTGTGAGATACATAGGTTTTATTTATGCAGGGTTCATGACTTATAAGTTTAAATGGATGTTTAATAAAAGGTAGTCATGAACCTAAAAATGTTTTCTTTATAAATCATGTGAAAATTTATAAGAAATTTGATGATGTAAAAGAATGATGCATAAATAATTAATCAAGTAAAATGAGTTTATAAAATAATGTTTTGAATAAAATGTTTGTAGTATATATAAAAATATACTTTGGTTTTAAGAAAGTCGATTTAGATAATATATCAAAATATATTTCGATTCCAAAATCGTAAACAGATAGTATATTAAATATACTTTAGTAGTCAAAATAATCGTTTTGGTAGTATATCAAAAGTATACTTTGGATTTATAAATAACATATTAAACTATGTTTTTGGTTGAGTAAATAACATATTTAAAATATGTTTTCGTAGTTAATAAGATATATGTTGTTTTGTACAATATCACACATGAGAGTATATCAAATTATACTTTTGGGAGTATAATAAAATATACAACAATAATGTGATTTAAGAATTCAATCAGACCTAGTGCATCAAAATACACCTTTGAGACTATAGGGATACCACAAAGGCAATCCCTATTTGGATGGAGAAACAAATTGGTTTCAGACATTCCATGACAACAGGAATGGGGTGTCAAATCCTATAGCGCTATATCATACTACCAATCGGTCTGGTGAACATAAAATAAGTACAATTCAACAATTAATTTTATATGTGAAAAATCAATGTTTAGATCATAAATAATCATTCGGTTTATCAAAAGATAAATGCTAATATGTATAATCACTTATACTTAGAAATCATGAACATAACAAATAGGTACACATATTTCACCCCAAAACATTTAAAACAGTAAAAGAGGGGACTATGTACTCACTTGAGAGTGCTTAGATGTCTTGAATAACAACCAAGCGAAGCTAGAGGGAGTACGGAATCAAACGGCACCTAATATAGGTAACTATGTTATTAAACGGATCCTAAATCGGGAGATAGGATAGAATGATGTTCTATAAATCAAATGAGTAATTGAACTCATATGGTATGATTTAATAGAGCTAACATTCTGATTTTGGAAGTCTACCTAAGTGCTTTTGACCCGTTTCGACCCATTATGGTAGTATAAGCTACTATAATGCGTCGTTTGCGCAAAACTATGTTCGGATGGTTAACTATGTGCTATGTTAAGTCTTACATGCCCAATTATACCTAAACATGTTACTAAATCAGATTAGATGTCAAAAATGTGTTCACATATGCACATTATGGATTTATGCTTCAAAAGGGCATTTTGGTCATTTCCTATGGGCATGTAAACCAATTAACGAATAGCTAACCAATCCTATGTGATCATAAGGTATAACCTCAGGGGTTATTCCCTATGCAACTATGATCACTAAGCAAGCTTGGTCGGATCCTATTGATCGACCCAATGGGTCGGGTTTGAAAGTCTAAGCGGTTGTCTAGACCGCTTAACTTACGACCCTAAACAAGCACTAAACTAATAGTGACGAGTTAAACATGTCAAAACATGTTTAACCTACTTAGAAAACTGATTTGGTATCAAAACAATGGGTTTTGATACCCGAAAATAGTTCCGTTGCAAAATGCGTGCTAAAACGCATTTTGACCGAAACTTTGACTCGTCACTACGCCTAGTTAACGTGGAAATCAGTAGGTATAATCGCTAAGGATTATAACCATTGTGATTACAATCACGTTGCAAAGTTCGATTGAACTTTGACTTGACCAATTGATGGTCAACACCGAAAGTCAAACTGTTGGCCAAACTGTTTGACTTTCTGCACTAAGATAAATAAAAGAATGAAAGAATGCTCACTAAAGGTCCTTGCTATCTTTTCTACAAAGAACAAGTTCCTTATCAGATGAGAGAGCTCCCAATTCAGATTGTAGAGGAGAAATGAGAGGAATGAGCAAATGAAACAATGGAAGGCTTGGCTATTTATACTTGAGGGGAGTTCATAGGATCACAACAAGTGTTTGTGTAGTCCCCAAGCATAAAATCCTAGCCACACAAGTGTAACAAGCAGGTACAAAGCCTTGGAGAGGTGTTAACTTGCTCATCACACCAAGAAAATGCATAAACAGCCCCTGAATTAGCAACAGATTGCTGAAAATACATTTTCTGTCGCTGGGCACTTCACACGGCCCGCGTGAGTTCTGGGGAGGGGGTTACGCGGCCTGCCTGGGCTCCCCAGATTAGCACAAGTTTGATATAATTACAGCTTTGGTCCCTGCATGATTTTGAGTCCATTTCAGGCCCTTTTGACCCCCGTTAAGCCATTTTCAAGGCTTTATAAGATCAATAAAGTTTAGAGGACTCAAAATATGCTCGGAAAACTCTCGGATGTCGGCTCGTTTGGTCGTACGGTCGCGTTATTCGTTAAATTACGACGAAACTCAAACGGACGCGAAAACGAACCAAATTAAGCGACGAATGGAATTTTTGCATGCCGATCACTAAAATAAAAATATTTTAGTGTGTACAAAAATTTTGGATGTCCAGATGTGGTCAGAACGTAAGATATGCGCAAAAATGCAAACTTACGCCGTTTTTGACACTTTTAGTCCCTGTAAGATCAGATAAGCATATTTTCACACACCGACCCATTCAAAGCTTATTTCTAAGCTATGCTTAGGTTATTTATGGTATCTTTAGCTTATGATCATGTTCCGGACTGTACGTTGCCTTACGAAATGGCAGACTTTTGCAAGTTGACGCAAATAGTCCCTGTGAGTGAATAAACTTGATTTCGCCACACCAAACCTTCCAAAACTTATTTCTAAGTTATGTAAAGGTTATTTAAGGTATGTTAAGCCTATTTCACTATTCCGGAGTGTTTGTTGCGTTAAACTGGTTGTATTTATGCATTAGATTGCGTATAACCCTCCAGAAAGCGATTTAAAGCTCGAAATCGAACAAGAATTGATATGTGCAAACGATACACATATTTACACAAATCCCAAGTATGAAATATAATATTTCATTGGTTTGGTATTTGTTTAGTGGTTGAAGTGACATAGGTGTCACAGTCTCCCCTACTTTAAGAAATTTCGTCCCGAAATTTAATTTTAGAGGAAACCTGTGAAGACAACTGTGATTATTTCGCCTTTGAATGAATCCCTCAAACCCTAAGTAAAACTCTGGGTCATGTCTGGATTCTTAGCGAAATTGTCAACTATCAAAGTGAAGTCCTTGTAGTAACAAAACATGGAGTTTCGAACTACAGACAGAAGAACGTTTCTTATGAAGACTATCATAGGAAACTTGTGTGTGTCCAAAATCAGAATCGGAGAGTGTAAGATAAAATGACATTGGTCAAGGTCCAGGACTTCTAGTAACTTAAATAACGCTACGTTCGCAATGTAATAAGGAACACTTATATATAGGAAGTACTAGCGGCGTATCCACCATGCCCTTTTTACATTGTTCCCGTTTCGTTATTCTCATCACTATAGGTCTTAACACATGACAAAATTTGCTGTGGTTTCTGTGCACTGAATTCCATAATTATGTATGCATCCATAATTACGTAATTCCTTGCACAGTCCGCACAGTTCATTTCATAATGTGTAGGAGAAAAATCAATCGAATAAACATGAAGTGATTTGACTAGACCACCAAAGGATCTTTTTAATTAGATCAACGAACAATCTTTTTAATTAGATCAACACATGATCTTTTAAACTAGACCGTCGTACGATCTCTTTAAATTGACCACTTAAGGGATCTTTTTAGTTATATCATCAAATGATATTTTTTAACCAGATTTTTTTGAACCAATCTGTTTGACCAGACCACTCAAGGGGTCCAATTATAGAATAGTACTTTATAATCCAAGGGACTTAACTACGACGTAGAAGTCCATTAAGGATTTAAGATAGTACCTTTTGATATCCTATTATGAATCCCTCATATTGAAATATGGAAGATTCTGTGAGGATTTGGATAAAAACATGGAACGTATAAGAAAACACATACACATAATCACATAATTGTTTGTCTTGATCTTCATTTTGTTAATTTTCTTGTTAATTGAGCACACGAGTATTCAAAGCACACTAGGAATCCAATCCATGAATTCCGTTTGGCACTTTAAATACCATCAAGAATCTAACTATGAAGATAGGAAGATCTTAATAGGAATTCGTCTTTGTTTCTTAAAAAGAAATGTGTATTTAAGATTTTCGGGGAGATCACAAGTGATCTTGAAATGACGAAACCACACAAGTAGTTTGTCGGCATCGAAGGGTTGGATCAAATATTCACACAATCGTATCAGTTTTGTAAAATAAAATTGAAACATCAAATTTTATTTATATAACAACTGAATTGTTCCAATGTCAAAATATAACAGACAAAGAAATACAAAAGACTAATTGTTCACTGCTGCTTCGTTGTTCGCGTTTGCCTCATTTATGTTAAACACTCGTCCACGTGCTGGATTTGCATTAACAAGTCTTGGGCAATTGTTTCTGTAGTGAGTAAGGTCACCACAGTTATAACACGACCCAGGTGGGAACCGTGCTTGAACAGCAGCAGGATTTGCAGCAGCTTGATTTGCATAACGGCAAACATTGACCAAATGTCCCAATCTTACACAGTGGGTACATTTGTGACACTGCTCTTGCTCCAGATGATGACGGTTGCATTTGTTGCACAAAGGTGCGGTACCAACATAATTTTTCCTCTTACGAGGTTGTGCTGGTTGGTTTGGTGCAACCTGATCATTCTGAGCAGTTATGGCGCAGTTTTGAGAAGCCTTACGCTTCTTCTTCTTGGATACCTCGGCCTGTTTTTCCTTTGGTTCAACTTGAGCAGCCTTGTCAGATGGTCTTGGGTCGCCTTTTCGAAAAAGCTTACCCTTCCTGATATGGGATTCAGTCAGGGTGGCAGACAATTCAATGGCCTGTCTGACAGTAGTAGGGTTGCTGCCAGTAACGATATCCTGAACTAAGTCAGGAAGACCATCAATGTACTTCTCAATCGCCTTTTCCACAGGCGTGACTAGAGGTGTACAAAACAACTGGTTTTAGAACCGAAACCGGAAAAAAAAACCGAAACTGGTTTTTTTTTTAACCGGTTTTTTTATAACCGGTTTTTTTTAACCGCCGGTTTTTATACCGGTTACTATTCTTGACTTCAAAAACCGGTTATTAACCGAACCGGTTATTAAAAAACCGGTTAAAACCGGTAAAAAACCGGTTTTTTTGGGAAAAATCGGTTAAAAACCGGTCCCAACCGGTTATACCGGTTATTGTTTTGGACCTCAAAAACCGGTTAGTAACCGGAACCGGTTATAAAAAAAACGGTTTTTATTTTGGGTGAAAAAACCGGTTTTTTTTAAACCGGTTTTTTAATAACCGATTTGTACACCTCTAGGCGTGACCATGGCAGGAAATAACAGGCTCAATTCCTCATAACGGTCAGTATAGGCTCGATGTTCACCGCTGTCTTGTTTAAGATCGTCAAATTCCCGTTCCAAAGCCCTGAGCTCATGACGAGGACAGAATTCCTTCATCATTAGAGCCCGAAGCTCTTCCCAGGTGTGTGCCATTGCCACATCAGCACCTCTATCACGTATCACACCGTTCCACCATGTAAGAGCATGCTTCTCGAATGCACTGGATGTAAACTCAACCTTACGCTCATTCGGGCATTGCACGTGCCTGAATGTGCTCTCCAAACTTTCGAACCATTATAGGAGCGCGGTTGCTCCTTGAGATCCAGAAAACTTCAAAGGTTTGGCAGAGTTGAAGGTCTTGAAATTACACGGGGTGTTGTTGTTATTATATAACTCATGAATCTGAGTTACTACGCCTGGAAGCACTGCAGCCATTTGTTGAGCAACAAGGGCTGCGACTTCCTCAGCTGTAAAAGATTGAGCATCACGTCGAGGAGGCATTGTCTAAAAGGAACAAGGGAACATGAGAAATGAGTGAGGTCGATGATTGGAAAAACAAAAGAGGTATTGAAAACATCGACCAAAACATAAGGAAGGTGATCATTCGTTCGTTACCTCGAACAAACAAACGTCACGCAGTGACTAATCAAAGTAAATGGGTCAATATAATGTATCACCGAAGACATGTTTGCCTATAAGTGAACACTCACCCCAAGAGTTCCTAGGTAAGAGTGACTGGTCCGATACTGCGGATTTGTACGAACACTCTAGCCTTAGACAAAAAACTCAGGGTACAGGCATTCACCCTTCCAGTTTGCATGTGTTCACATTATTTAGACCCAAACTTGGACGAGATTTGAAAACTTTGAAGGTTCAAAACCTTACAATAAATCATCCTAGAACAGATGATTGGTTTTCAAAGCGGATTCGAATTTTGTATTTTTTTTGTTGTGGTTGTCACCTAAGGATAAGTGACGGTATTGTTTTAAAACTAAACACAAGATAACTTGTGTTAGGGTCCTAGGAAGGTTATAGTCTAGGTCAAAGCATTACTAATAACCTAATTCCCTATAACCATTGGCTCTGATACCAACTTTTCTTGTAACACCCCGTGTTTTCACGAGTGAAAGTCAAAGTCAAGGTCAAAGTCAACGACCGATTTCGCGCGACTCGACTCGTAGAAATGTTTTTGTTTTAATTATATTATGTGGAGTAAGTGTCGTTCATTACAATAATCGCAACATATAAATCGTATTTCAATCGACCTACGACTGTGAATGATAGGAAGTAACAATGCGATAAAGTTAAACAACTAATGATCAAGCAATGCTAATCGAATCGACATCGAATCGTAACTCGAGCTGTGTATTTTACTTGTTGTTTATACGTGTGTGTGTGCCTTACGCGTTACCTGTGCATGTTTATTTTATGTTATGTTGTGATAATCAAGCGAACTCAATCGAACTCGAAGTCTAACTCGAATGTAAACGAACCCGAACCCGAATTCCGAGTCGAACCATATAAAAAGTAGTTGGGACTGAAAGTAATTTGACTAGGAAACCCTATCGAATCGCTCGCAATCGAAACCGAAGCGTCGTCGCACCGAACGCACCAAGACAAGCGACATCCGAACGGATGGTCAATCCGCACGGATTGCCAATCCGCACGGATTGCCAATCCGGACGGATGACCAATCCGCACGGATAGCCTATCCGGGTACGTGCCATCCGCACGGCTCACCCTTTCCCCTTTTAGCATCCTATAAATACACGGGTCACTCTCCAACCTTTTCCACTTTTGGCAAGTGACGTCCGAACCGCACGCATTCTTCACTTTTTCTCAGATTTCTCTCAATCCAGGTAAGATCTTGCACTAATTCTTGTACATCCTTGATCACTACACAATTCTACACCTTTCCATCTTTCAAAATCTCAACTTCCAACCATGAAATCATCCAGATTTGAGGTATTCTCGGGTGACGTCATCATGAAGTTCTTATGAACTTCAAGCTCGACTTCATTCCACCAAGAATAGCTCAGATCTTAACGATTTCCATAAAATTTCACAACAACTTCACCTAAATCTAAACTTTTCTAAGGATAAAAGAGTTGAAAGAAATAAACCTAAGTTCTCTCCTTCTTTTACCCTTAAAATCGGTACGAATCTGATCGGTTCTAGTGTTCTGCTCGTTAATAGTGATGCACTAGTCCTAGATCTGGATTCTACCCACCAGACACCTGATTTCGGGGTCAACCGGAACGACCGCTCTGAGTCGCCGACAGGCCAAGTTAGGGTGGTTCCTGACCGGTCTAGTCGTGCGGGTGAGAATACAACTCCAAGTGGTTACCACGCAATCAGAACGTCTCGATAAACGACAACAGAAACCAAGAGTAGATGAACGGAACAATCAGACCAGGGACTGTACGCACGGACCAGTTGTCCGCACGGACAAGCTGTCCGCAGGGACAGGCTATACAGACGGATTGTCACCCGGACGAGCTACCCTTGGGACCCACTTTCCAAACAAGGTTTGAGTATCGACGAATAAGCAATCCGGACGGATGACCTCTGAATGGATTACTCTTCGGATCATGAGATACTAAAGCCTTAAAAACAAATTCCAACATGATCGTCCGCACGGACGGGTTGCCCGTACGGACAGACTATCCGGACGAATTGTCACTGTCCGCACGAGTAAGCTATCCGGACGGATTGTCACTATCCGCACGGATTACCATCCGGGCGGATTACCTAATTCAATTAGTAACTCAGCCCTAAAGACGTTGTCCGCACGGACTGCCATCCGGACGGATTGTTGTCCGCGCGACCGGCTTGAAGGGTAGAGGTACTTAGGTGTTATCTAAATGCTACAACGAAAACTCCAAAGCACAAGCCATCATACACAAACACATCCTTAGGAAGAAACAATCCACTCGAACGTTTATCCGCACGAACAACTTGTCCGTACGGATAAGCAATCCGCACGCGCGACTAATCCGCACGGATAGTTTATCCGGATGGGTCACCATCCGCACGGATTACCATCCGTACGGATAGTTCACTCGCACGGATGACTTCCTCTCACGGGTAGTTGATCCGCACGATAAGCCATCCTAACCACTCTCACCTTGTGCTGTTTTACGCGCCACTTATCCTTACGTTATCGAATCTATTCAGGCTAACCGTACTCGCTGAAAAGCGCTCCCTTCAATCCATAATCGCTGTGAGTATACTCGAACCCTTTTTGCTTTTAGCACTTTTGGGTGTTACATACGTTACGAATATTCAACTACAATTATCACACTACTCAAGCTATTTTAACGCTAAACCATTTACGCATGTTATACGTGGCTTATGAATGCTTGTTTGTTATGTTTACACATGGAATGCTGTCTACCTGCCTTAGCAACGATAGTACTATAGTTTGGACTCAGCACCCGTTCACACGGGGGTTGTTAAGGATCTTTTACTTGCATGGATTACGGTGGTAATCATGTATTGCGAACTGCCTCGGGCAGTCAACCCGCAGTCATTGGTATCGATGGATCTATGTCGATAACTAACGTGCTTCATTTCATCATGTGTACGTGCTGGTTATGCGTAAACGAATTCGAACTCTATATGCTATTATCAAACTTGTATGCTCACCTTTACATTTTATGTATTGACTTTATTTTAACGTATGTGACAGGTGCTTAGGTTGCTTTTATGCTCTTTGTGCTGTGATGAACTTGAAGCTAGGAACTAGAGTCCTAGAAACCAACAAATAAATTAGTTGTGTTTAAATCTGAGTTGTCGGAACAGAATATTTGTTTTGATGTTATCTGTAATAACTTGTTTGACTATTTAAGATACGGTATGGGACGTATTGCTTTAATTAAATGGTAATGATAGTTGTTATGGAAACTTCTGGACAATCTGTTTCGCTCAGTGCCACGCCCCGATGATTCCGCCATCGGTTGGGGTGTGACAGATTGGTATCAGAGCCATAACTATAGGGAATTAGGCAAGACTCGACCTAGTCCGGGTCGAAGTCTTAGAGACCTAGTCTATAGTTAAGAACCAACAGACCAACTCACGCGTATGCGTAAACTCGCCACTATCACTCTCTCTTTTCTATCACTGCACTCGAATTTTCAAGTTATGAACAGGTAATGAGGCCGAGAATAGGTGTGAAAACCGCAAACTCTCGACTAAAGTTGCCTAATCAGCTTGCGTTTTAGCTACAAACGAGGAGAATCATACCAAATTAGGAGTGAAATCCATATTTTGATGAATAATCTCCTCAAATTTTATCAAAAACAAGGACAGAAGTTGCAAGATAGGGGTGAAACCCTAACCTTGACGACTCATCCTGCTTTTATACAAAAACTCCCGCCAAAGTTTCGATGGACTCCAACGATCTAAAGACACAATATAACCAATGGGAATTGCGCCAACGCCCAAGAATCGAGGCAAAGGCATAGTCCTGGAGGTAATTGTGCACACAGGATCCTTGCGAATAGTCGAGCCACTTTGGTTAGTCGAAGTCTACTAGCCACAGACAATCTACCCTTGATTTATCAACTCTTATGAAGATTTTATGTGTTTTCTGCTTATTTATTTGCATTTTGAGGTACTATAGGGTTCGACCCAACACTATTGCTTCTGCTAAAACACAAAACCCACACAACACATCATTAACAAATCGCTCGCACCGCACCACATTCGAACACTCGCGAACTTTAAATACTAGGTTTCTGTTTTCTGAATGCCTTAGTGACTAGGAGCGTATGTGTGTTTTGCTATTGTGCTTACATGTTTAGGAATACTGTGATTATGTGCTCTATGTGCTTATGTGATTTCGTGCAAATTCTGTGATTTTGTGACTATATGCGTTTACATAGTACGTGTTACTGAGCTTTAGTAAGTAGTAGACGTGTGAGGTGAGATTCGAATACATGTGCTGAGTTCCGTGGCGATGTCTATTGCAGACAATGTCGTCTGGATCTCGTCATACACTCACTCGTCAGGAAAAGAGGGACAGACGTCTTGCTTCTATCATCGCGAAGAGTGTAGCTAAAGCTGTGAGCGATGCCTACGAGAACGCCAGCAAATCATCCGAGGAATCAAGGACTGAAGGTCCTAAAGCTATCACAAGACCTTTCAGTTTCAAACAATTCAAGTCATGTGGGCCGAAAGAATTCACAGGCGAAGGAGGTCCTACTGCACTATTTCACTGGTTTGACTCTATCGAGGTCACTCTGCGACAAAGTGGTTGCCCTGACGACCTTCGAACTCTGAACGCTACCGGCGTCTTCCAGTCCCGTGCTCTAGACTGGTGGACGGCCGAGAGGAACAAGCGAGGGAATGATGCAGCCTATGGTCTGTCGTGGGACGAGCTCAAGGAAGTCATGCTAGAGGAATTCTGCCCTCCTCACGAGCGTCAAAGGCTTGAAGATGAATTTTGGCACATACATCAGAAGGATGGAGACAATGCTGGCCTTACTGCTCGCTTCAAACAGCTCAGCATTATCTGTCCCGACCAGGTCAAGACTCCTGAGATGACCATCAAGAAATACATCCGAGCTTTGCCCGACTGCGTTGCTGATTTCGTGCAAGCGGCTAAGACTACCACGATCGAGGAAACCTATCTGCTAGCCGCTGAAATCAATGACAAGAGGGTTAAGGCTGGGGTGTGGGATAAGACCCCCAAGCATCTGCATCAAGCCACCGCTACTGCACCAACTGCTGAAACCACCTCGTCAAGCAACAAGAGAAAGAACAAGAGAAAGAACAGCTCCACCAACAAGAACTGTGCGATTACTGCTGCACCGATTCAAGCTGTACCTGCCCAACAGCGTCAAGTAGCGGCGCCTGTGGCCAATGCACCGCCTGCAAAGTGTGCATATACTGGACCACACCCGCTCTGCCCTACTTGCACCTATCACCACCCTACCGCTATTCAATGCCGCTTCTGTGCTCACTGCAATGTATACGGCCACTTTACTGCCAACTGTCGTATTCGCCAAGCTCCTGCCAATCAAGCTCTACTCGCTGCCCCACAGGGTCAACAAGCTCCTCCGGCACCCGCAGTCAAAGCCAGAGCATGCTTCACGTGTGGCGACCCGAATCATTTCGCCAACATGTGCCCAAACAGGGTAGTGAAACAAGAACCGCAACAGCAGCAACCACAGCAACAACAGCAGCAGCAACAACAGGCCGCACGCGCCAGAACTTTCAATCTCAACGTGCGTCAAGCCCAGGCCGACAACAACGTGGTCAATGGTACGTTCCTTGTGAATGGTATTTATGCTTCATGTTTGTTTGATACTGGAGCCGATAATTGCTTTGTGTCGCTCGAATTTGAGAAACTCCTTAGTCGTAAACGTTCTCGACTCTCCTCTGCATTCGATGTTGAAGTCGCTACCGGAAGAACCGTCGCTGTAAACTCTGTTATTCGTGATTGCACTCTCGAGCTCAACAATCACATCTTCACAATTGATCTCATTCCGATGCAACTTGGAAGCTTTGACGTCATAGTAGGCATGGACTTTCTTCGCGAAAACCATGCCAAAGTTGTGTGCTTCGATAAAATGATTTGTTTTTCGCTCGCAAACGGTGATTCATTGCGCGTTTATGGTGATACTACTTCGAAGGGTCTCAAGCTTATGTCATGCCTCCAAGCCAGCAAGTATCTCCGCAAGGAATACAGGGCTTTCTTGGCTAACGTTGTAGCAGCAGAGAAGGAAAAGAAAGAGAAGAAGGAAGTGAAAGACGTACCCGTGGTTCGAGAATTTCCTAATGTTTTTCCAGAGGATCTTCCCGGACTACCCCCAAAGCGCGATATTGACTTTCGCATCGACCTCATTCCTGGAGCAAATCCCATCGCCAGAGCTCCTTATCGACTCGCGCCGTCCGAAATGCGCGAACTCTCAACCCAACTCCAGGAATTACTTGAGAAAGGCTTTATTCGCCCGAGCACCTCTCCCTGGGGCGCACCAGTCCTTTTCGTCAAAAAGAAGGACGGGTCGTTCCGGATGTGCATCGACTACCGGGAATTGAATAAGTTGACTATCAAGAACCGCTATCCTCTGCCTCGAATCGACGATTTGTTTGACCAACTACAAGGCGCTACGTGTTTCTCGAAGATCGATCTACGTTCAGGATATCATCAGCTGCGTATACATGAGGAGGATATACCCAAAACCGCGTTTCGTACTCGTTACGGCCATTACGAATTCGTTGTCATGCCTTTTGGCCTAACAAACGCACTAGCAGTTTTCATGGATCTGATGAATCGAGTGTGTAAACCATATCTCGACCGTTTCGTCATCGTGTTCATCGACGATGTCTTGATCTATTCCAAAACGAGAGCCGAACACGCGCAACATCTACGTTTGGTTCTCGAGTTACTCCAGGGGAACCAACTCTACGCCAAATTCTCCAAGTGCGAGTTTTGGTTGGGGGAGGTTCAGTTTCTGGGTCACATCGTAAATAGTCAGGGTATTCATGTCGATCCTGCGAAGATTGAAGCTGTTAAGAGCTGGGTTACGCCTAAGAATCCGTCTGAAGTCCGCTCCTTTCTCGGGCTAGCGGGCTATTATCGACGATTTATCGAAGGATTCTCGAAAATTGCTGTACCACTTACCTCTCTCACGCATAAGGACCAGCCTTTTTCTGGGGGACCAAACAAGAGTCTGCCTTTCAAACCCTCAAACACATGCTTTGCAATGCTCCTGTTCTCACACTCCCCGACGGAAACGATAATTTCATTGTCTACTGTGATGCTTCCAACCTTGGTCTCGGCTGTGTCCTAATGCAACGAGACAAGGTCATAGCTTACGCATCTCGTCAGCTCAAAATCCACGAGAAGAACTATACAACCCATGATCTCGAGCTAGGCGCAGTTGTTTTTGCATTAAAGATTTGGCGACACTACCTGTATGGTACAAGGTGTACGATCTTCACCGATCATAAGAGCCTACAACACATCTTTAATCAGAGGGAACTAAATATGCGTCAACGCCGATGGGTAGAACTTCTCAACGATTACGACTGTGAGATTCGTTATCACCCAGGCAAGGCAAATGTTGTTGCCGACGCACTTAGCAGACGGAGCTATCTGCTTAGCACTCGTAATGTTCAAGCCCAGCACAACCTCGAAGCTCTCATCCGCGACGCCCAGCATGCATGTTTCAACGAACGCACCTTGAAGAAAGAAAGAATCTACCACGATGGAGCCCAGCTTGTGAGCAAATCAAATGGGATATTCCACTTCTTAGACCGAATTTGGATTCCCAAGCGAACCAATTTGCGACAGATTATCATGGATGAAGCCCATAAATCCCGATACTCTATCCATCCCGGTGCTGACAAAATGTACCATGATCTGCGCTATAGGTACTGGTGGCCGGGTATGAAACGAGATATCGCTCTCTACGTCGGAAAATGCCTAACCTGTGCTAGAATCAAGGCTGAACATCAAAGACCCTCTGGCTTGCTTGAACAACCACCAATTCCCATGTGGAAGTGGGAGAGCATAGCTATGGATTTCGTAACCAAGCTTCCAACCACGTCATCAGGTCACGACAGCATTTGGGTTGTTATTGACCGTTTGACTAAATCAGCTCACTTTCTGCCAATACGAGAAGACTACAAGGTAGAACGATTAGCCCGAATCTACACCGACGAGATCATTTGTCGACATGGGACGCCTCGTGACATCATCTCTGATCGTGATGCTCGGTTTACTTCACGATTGTGGGAAACATTCCAAGCGGCACTCGGTACAACGCTTAATCTAAGTACTGCGTTCCACCCACAAACCGACGGTCAGACTGAAAGAACGATTCATACCCTTGAAGACATGCTCCGTTCGTGTGTTCTAGACTTCGGTGGTAATTGGGATAGACACCTTCCGTTGGTCGAATTCTCGTATAACAACAGCTACCAGGCTAGCATCCAGATGGCACCTTTCGAGGCCTTATACGGAAGAAGATGTCGATCGCCTATTGTGTGGCACGAGATCGGTCACTCGCAACTAACCGGTCCGGAGCTGCTACAAGAAACGACAGACAAAATTTTCCAAATTCGAGACAACCTCGCGAAAGCTCGGGATCGACAGAAAGTTTACGCCGATAAAAAACGCAAGCCCCGTGAATATGGCGTTGGTGACTACGTACTCCTAAAGGTATCACCTTGGAAGGGTGTAGTCCGATTCGGCAAAAAGGGAAAACTCGCGCCTCGATATGTGGGACCTTTTAAGATTCTGGAAAGGATCGGAAAAGTCGCCTACAGACTCGAATTACCGGAGGAACTTAGCAATGTCCACCCGACTTTCCACGTGTCAAACCTCCGAAAGTGCATCGCTGACCACGACTTACATGTTTCTCTAGACGATCTACAAGTGAACGAAACATTACACTTCGTGGAGAAGCCTGTCGAAATCATGGATCGCCAAACCAAAGAACTCAGGTGCTCACGCATTCCTATCGTGAAGGTCCGGTGGGAAGGTAAACGAGGCACGGAGTTTACTTGGGAACTCGAAAGCGACATGAAGGCAAAGTATCCACAGTTGTTTAATTAGGGAAGCGTTAGAGAGAAAATGACTTCGTGATTCTAGTGCTTGTACGATTTCAGATTTATCAATAGAATCATCGATTTTGTTACATCCTAGTATATTTTGATCCGCGCAATCGAGCACCTGCTCAGATACCACTTGTAGGATCGGTTTCGACTCCGTTACGTTTATATTTAGTTACACACGTTCACGGATTCCGCACGACTCGGAGTCAACAATTACCCATGCGAATAAGCTAGTCAACAAAAGTCAACATGGATATGTTATCTGCACGGATTGCCAGCCGTACGGTGAACATCAACAGCAACATTCAACATTTTTAGCAAAAACACAGATTTCTCCCAAACGGCTACGAATTAAGATCTGAAACTCTATAGGCTTTTAGATCAGAAAATTTCGCATAACATATCCAAAAATCAGCGACTTTATCCGTAAAAAGTCGATAAATTTGACGATTTTCAGTGGTCCAAACGAAGAACTCTCACATGTGATCCACGGTTAGTCACGGCTTTCAGCTTAATTTCGGGACGAAATTCCCAAAACAAGGGGAGGCTGTAACACCCCGTGTTTTCACGAGTGAAAGTCAAAGTCAAGGTAAAAGTCAACGACCGATTTCGCGCGACTCGACTCATAGAAATGTTTTTGTTTTAATTATATTATGTGGAGTAAGTGTCGTTCATTACAATAATCGCATCATATAAATCGTATTTCAATCGACCTACGACTGTGAATGATAGGAAGTAACAATGCGATAAAGTTAAACAACTAATGATCAAGCAATGCTAATCGAATCGACATCGAATCGTAACTCGAGCTGTGTATTTTACTTGTTGTTTATACGTGTGTGTGTGCCTTACGCGTTACCTGTGCATGTTTATTTTATGTTATGTTGTGATAATCAAGCGAACTCAATCGAACTCGAAGTCTAACTCGAATGTAAACGAACCCGAACCCGAATTCCGAGTCGAACCATATAAGAAGTAGTTGGGACTGAAAGTAATTTGACTAGGAAACCCTATCGAATCGCTCGCAATCGAAACCGAAGCGTCGTCGCACCGAACGCACCAAGACAGGCGACATCCGAACGGATGGTCAATCCGCACGGATTGCCAATCCGCACGGATTGCCAATCCGCACGGATTGCCAATCCGGACGGATGACCAATCCGCACGGATAGCCTATCCGGGTACGTGCCATCCGCACGGCTCACCCTTTCCCCTTTTAGCATCCTATAAATACACGGGTCACTCTCCAACCTTTTCCACTTTTGGCAAGTGACGTCCGAACCGCACGCATTCTTCACTTTTTCTCAGATTTCTCTCAATCCAGGTAAGATCTTGCACTAATTCTTGTACATCCTTGATCACTACACAATTCTACACCTTTCCATCTTTCAAAATCTCAACTTCCAACCATGAAATCATCCAGATTTGAGGTATTCTCGGGTGACGTCATCATGAAGTTCTTATGAACTTCAAGCTCGACTTCATTCCACCAAGAATAGCTCAGATCTTAACGATTTCCATAAAATTTCACAACAACTTCACCTAAATCTAAACTTTTCTAAGGATAAAAGAGTTGAAAGAAATAAACCTAAGTTCTCTCCTTCTTTTACCCTTAAAATCGGTACGAATCTGATCGGTTCTAGTGTTCTGCTCGTTAATAGTGATGCACTAGTCCTAGATCTGGATTCTACCCACCAGACACCTGATTTCGGGGTCAACCGGAACGACCGCTCTGAGTCGCCGACAGGCCAAGTTAGGGTGGTTCCTGACCGGTCTAGTCGTGCGGGTGAGAATACAACTCCAAGTGGTTACCACGCAATCAGAACGTCTCGATAAACGACAACAGAAACCAAGAGTAGACGAACGGAACAATCAGACCAGGGACTGTACGCACGGACCAGTTGTCCGCACGGACAAGCTGTCCGCACGGACAGGCTATACGGACGGATTGTCACCCGGACGAGCTACCCTTGGGACCCATTTTCCAAACAAGGTTTGAGTATCGACGAATAAGCAATCCGGACGGACGACCTCTGAATGGATTACTCTTCGGATCATGAGATACTAAAGCCTTAAAAACAAATTCCAACATGATCATCTGCACGGACGGGTTGCCCGTACGGACAGACTATCCGGACGGATTGTCACTGTCCGCACGAGTAAGCTATCCGGACGGATTGTCACTATCCGCACGGATTACCATCCGGGCGGATTACCTAATTCAATTAGTAACTCAGCCCTAAAGACGTTGTCCGCACGGACTGCCATCCGGACGGATTGTTGTCCGCGCGACCGGCTTGAAGGGTAGAGGTACTTAGGTGTTATCTAAATGCTACAACGAAAACTCCAAAGCACAAGCCATCATACACAAACACATCCTTAGGAAGAAACAATCCACTCGAACGTTTATCCGCACGAACAACTTGTCCGTACGGATAAGCAATCCGCACGCGCGACTAATCCACACGGATTACCATCCGCACGGACAGCTCGCACGCACGGATAGTTTATCCGGATGGGTCACCATCCGCACGGATTACCATCCGTACGGATAGTTCACTCGCACGGATGACTTCCTCTCACGGGTAGTTGATCCGCACGATCAGCCATCCTAACCACTCTCACCTTGTGCTGTTTTACGCGCCACTTATCCTTACGTTATCGAATCTATTCAGGCTAACCGTACTCGCTGAAAAGCGCTCCCTTCAATCCATAATCGTTGTGAGTATACTCGAACCCTTTTTGCTTTTAGCACTTTTGGGTGTTACATACGTTACGAATATTCAACTACAATTATCACACTACTCAAGCTATTTTAACGCTAAACCATTTACGCATGTTATACGTGGCTTATGAATGCTTGTTTGTTATGTTTACACATGGAATGCTGTCTACCTGCCTTAGCAACGATAGTACTATAGTTTGGACTCAGCACCCGTTCACACGGGGGTTGTTAAGGATCTTTTACTTGCATGGATTACGGTGGTAATCATGTATTGCGAACTGCCTCGGGCAGTCAACCCGCAGTCATTGGTATCGATGGATCTATGTCGATAACTAACGTGCTTCATTTCACCATGTGTACGTGCTGGTTATGCGTAAACGAATTCGAACTCTATATGCTATTATCAAACTTGTATGCTCACCTTTACATTTTATGTATTGACTTTATTTTAACGTATGTGACAGGTGCTTAGGTTGCTTTTATGCTCTTTGTGCTGTGATGAACTTGAAGCTAGGAACTGGAGTCCTAGAAACCAACAAATAAATTAGTTGTGTTTAAATCTAAGTTGTCGGAACAGAATATTTGTTTTGATGTTATCTGTAATAACTTGTTTGACTATTTAAGATACGGTATGGGACGTATTGCTTTAATTAAATGGTAATGATAGTTGTTATGGAAACTTCTGGACAATCTGTTTCGCTCAGTGCCACGCCCCGATGATTCCGCCATCGGTTGGGGTGTGACATTTCTGTCACACCCCGACCACGTAAAACAACAAAACGTGGCGGAAACGTCGGGGAGTGTTGTAACAGAATCATTGTTTCACAACCATGGATTAAATAATTTCGTTTTATTGAATTAATGAACTCATTGTTTATTTCAAATTCAACAAACACAATTATTATCTTTCAAGTTTTAAAGTCGCTAAGGCACGAGTCCATCCTATGTATAGCATGTATCAACAATCATCACAAAGCAGTACCTGAAACATGTGTAAAAATAGGTATGTCAGCATAAAAATGCCTGTGAGATACATAGGTTTTATTTATGCAGGGTTCATGACTTATAAGTTTAAAAGGATGTTTAATAAAAGGTAGTCATGAACCTAAAAATGTTTTCTTTATAAATCATGCGAAAATTTATAAGAAATTTGATGATGTAAAAGAATGATGCATAAATAATTAATCAAGTAAAATGAGTTTATAAAATAATGTTTTGAATAAAATGTTTGTAGTATATATAAAAATATACTTTGGTTTTAAGAAAGTCGATTTAGATAATATATCAAAATATATTTCGGTTCCAAAATCGTAAACAGATAGTATATTAAATATACTTTAGTAGTCAAAATAATCGTTTTGGTAGTATATCAAAAGTATACTTTGGATTTATAAATAACATATTAAACTATGTTTTTGGTTGAGTAAATAACATATTTAAAATATGTTTTGGTAGTTAATAAGATATATATTGTTTTGTACAATATCACACATGAGAGTATATCAAATTATACTTTTGGGAGTATAATAAAATATACAACAATAATGTGATGTAAGAATTCAATCAGACCTAGTGCATCAAAATACACATTTGAGACTATAGGGATACCACAAAGGCAATCCCTATTTGGATGGAGAAACAAATTGGTTTCAGACATTCCATGACAACATGAATGGGGTGTCAAATCCTATAGCGCTATATCATACTACCAATTGGTCTGGTGAACATAAAATAAGTACAATTCAACAATTAATTTTATCTGTGAAAAATCAGTGTTTAGATCATAAATAATCATTCGATTTGTCAAAAGATAAATGCTAATATGTATAATCACTTATACTTAGAAATCGTGAACATAACAAATAGGTACACATATTTCACCCCAAAACATTTAAAACAGTAAAAGAGGGGACTATGTACTCACTTGAGAGTGCTTAGATGTCTTGAATAACAACCAAGCGAAGCTATAGGGAGTACGGAATCAAACGGCACCTAATATAGGTAACTATGTTATTAAACGGATCCTAAATCGGGAGATAGGATAGAATGATGTTCTATAAATCAAATGAGTAATTGAACTCATATGGTATGATTTAATAGAGCTAACATTATGATTTTGGAAGTCTACCTAAGTGCTTTTGACCCGTTTCGACCCATTATGGTAGTATAAGCTACTATAATGCGTCATTTGCGCAAAACTATGTTCGAATGGTTAACTATGTGCTATGTTAAGTCTTACATGCCCAATTATACCTAAACATGTTACTAAATCAGATTAGATGTCAAAAATATGTTCACATATGCACATTATGGATTTATGCTTCAAAAGGGCATTTTGGTCATTTCCTATGGGCATGTAAACCAATTAACGAATAGCTAACCAATCCTATGTGATCATAAGGTATAACCTCAGGGGTTATTCCCTATGCAACTATGATCACTAAGCAAGCTTGGTCGGATCCTATTGATCGACCCAACGGGTCGGGTTTGAAAGTCTAAGCGGTTGTCTAGACCGCTTAACTTACGACCCTAAACAAGCACTAAACTAATAGTGACGAGTTAAACATGTCAAAACATGTTTAACCTACTTAGAAAACTGATTTGGTATCAAAACAATGGGTTTTGATACCCGAAAATAGTTCCGTTGCAAAATGCGTGCTAAAACGCATTTTGACCGAAACTTTGACTCGTCACTACGCCTAGTTAACGTGGAAATCAGTAGGTATAATCGCTAAGGATTATAACCATTGTGATTACAATCACGTTGCAAAGTTCGATTGAACTTTGACTTGACCAATTGATGGTCAACACCGAAAGTCAAACTGTTGGCCAAACTGTTTGACTTTCTGCACTAAGATAAATAAAAGAATGAAAGAATGCTCACTAAAGGTCCTTGCTATCTTTTCTACAAAGAACAAGTTCCTTATCAGATGAGAGAGCTCCCAATTCAGATTGTAGAGGAGAAATGAGAGGAATGAGCAAATGAAACAATGGAAGGCTTGGCTATTTATACTTGAGGGGAGTTCATAGGATCACAACAAGTGTTTGTGTAGTCCCCAAGCATAAAATCCTAGCCACACAAGTGTAACAAGCAGGTACAAAGCCTTGGAGAGGTGTTAACTTGCTCATCACACCAAGAAAATGCATAAACAGCCCCTGAATTAGCAACAGATTGCTGAAAATACATTTTCTGTCGCTGGGCACTTCACACGGCCCACGTGAGTTATGGGGAGGGGGTTACGCGGCCCGCCTGGGCTCCCCAGATCAGCACAAGTTTGATATAATTACAGCTTTGGTCCCTGCATGATTTTGAGTCCATTTCAGGCCCTTTTGACCCCCGTTAAGCCATTTTCAAGGCTTTATAAGATCAATAAAGTTTAGAGGACTCAAAATATGCTCGGAAAACTCTCGGATGTCGGCTCGTTTGGTCGTACGGTCGCGTTATTCGTTAAATTACGACGAAACTCAAACGGACGCGAAAACGAACCAAATTAAGCGCCGAATGGAATTTTTGCATGCCGATCACTAAAATGTGTGTACAAAAATTTTGGATGTCCAGATGTGGTCAGAACGTAAGATATGCGCAAAAATGCAAACTTACGCCGTTTTTGACACTTTTAGTCCCTGTAAGATCAGATAAGCATATTTTCACACACCGACCCATTCAAAGCTTATTTCTAAGCTATGCTTAGGTTATTTATGGTATCTTTAGCTTATGATCATGTTCCGGACTGTACGTTGCCTTACGAAATGGCAGACTTTTGCAAGTTGACGCAAATAGTCCCTGTGAGTGAATAAACTTGATTTCGCCACACCAAACCTTCCAAAACTTATTTCTAAGTTATGTAAAGGTTATTTAAGGTATGTTAAGCCTATTTCACTATTCCGGAGTGTTTGTTGCGTTAAACTGGTTGTATTTACGCATTAGATTGCGTATAACCCTCCAGAAAGCGATTTAAAGCTCGAAATCGAACAAGAATTGATATGTGCAAACGATACACATATTTACACAAATCCCAAGTATGAAATATAATATTTCATTGGTTTGGTATTTGTTTGGTGGTTGAAGTGACACAGGTGTCACAATCGTTTAGTTTTGTTTATTTTTAATCTTCTTGTTTAGATTGTGGAGATCCTTAAAGATCGTACATCTTGGTTTCGAGACAGCTAGAATCTTGAAGTTTTGATGATGTTACCTGCCGGTAACGTTGGAACTATTGAACTTGTTTATATGCAGGTGAATTTCCATCGTTTCTACACTTATATTATTTTAGGTTAAAACGGATTAACTTATCTTCGAATTTGCATTTAGGTCTATGCTCCAACCACACTGGCTCCAGCATGGGATTTCTGGACTCTCAGATATACTACAAGTTTAGAACACTGTAGTCTTGTGGTAAGTTTATTCAACCATTCGGCATTCACCATAATCATCTTTTAGAATCTAATTCTGATGCATAAGTTGTTCTTTAAGGTGTGTGAGAGGTCCCTTTCAGGGCTCTGGTGGTGACCCAAATGCTGCAGCTGCGGCCCAATTTGTAAGGGGAGAAATGCTTCCAAGTGGCTATCTGATTAGACCATGTGATGGTGGGGGGTCAATTATTCACATAGTTGACCACCTTAACTTCGAGGTATAATATAAACAAGACTGTTTGTGCCTTATTGGCCCATTTTTAACGAAAGTTATGAAATAGAGCTTTTCTAACAGCTTTAGAAATGTGCTTTTAAAATAAAAGCATTAAATGACTATTTTCTACAACGTTGAATAGACTCAAAACTCATTTTTATTCTAAATTTAACAAGACAGCCTATTAGACACAAAATTAGAAAACATTAACTCAGTTTTATTGTGTACAAAAAGCCAGTTTGTATGTGAGTTAGCGTTTCTAAACAAAAGTAAAAATAAATTGTATAATCCATCGTATATCAGTGACCCTCTAATCAGTCTACGGTTGGTGAAAACAGTCATATCTACCGTCAGACACGCCTGTGGGGCTGAAGGCATTAAGGGAGAAAGATCTCGAGTCTCTTCGAGGCAATGGTGAAGGGGAGCGCAATCCTTTAGAAAGAATTTATGATTATGATGTGTATAATGACATTGGCGATCCTGAATCAAGCTCAAATTTGGCTAGGCCCGTGCTCGGTGGGAAGACACATCCTTAGCCTAGGCGTTGCCGAACTGGTCGTGAAATGACCTCCACAGGTACATAATACTATAGTTTGGATTTCTATTTGAGTTAGGCAGCTAGCTAAGTGTATATGCAATGAATTTTGTTATGTGAAATTAATTTCAGAACCTTGGTCGGAGTCGAGGACAATACTCTCATTTTACGTGCCTAGAGATGAAGATTTTTCGGAGATAAAAGCAGTAACATTTGGGGCAACGGCATCGTATTCAGTATTACATGGAGTTATACCAACGTTAGAGTCGAATTTGACGGACCCTAACAAGAGTAGAATGAAGGTTTTATCTCAAGATGTAAGCATATTAGCATAGGTTAAAATGGGCTCAGGCAAAAATTAGTTCAGGTCAAAATGGGGCGTTTTTAAAGAAGTATTAGTTTGGTTCTGGTTAAAATGAGTTAGGAATAAAAAGGTATCAAACTGTGTTCATATGTTGTACTTACTTTTATGCATATAAATTCAAATTCTACAATGAAATCATGATGTAGAGTACAAACTGGTAGAATTGGGGATAGAGGTTCACCCTGAATGTAAATTAGAGTCACAGCGAACGACTGAATCTGATTCAATCGTAATAACGAGAAGTGTTCAAAACTATTTAAGGTCAAAAAAACATGGTTTACTGTGGGTATTATCAACTCCACCATTAGTTTCATTGAAGAAAACAATGCTGGGAATGCAGCAGCTGCTCTCATGGCTAGACTGGCGCCAAAAGCAAAGGTATTATACGTTCATATCATTTATTTATTTATTTTGTTCATTATTTATTCATTCTGATTATAAATTTTATCAAAAAATTTTAAGAGATGGGAAATGGAATGAAGAAGATGCTTCCATGTTAGTCCCCGGAGATATAATTAGTATAAAGTTAGGTGATATTATTCCAGCCGATGCTCGTTTGCTCGATGGCGATCCGTTAAAGATTGACAAGGTGAGTGGTCAAACTTGTATAGTCGTTTCTTGATCATGTTTTAGTAATTTTGTATGAACCCGTGAACCGGTGAACCCATATTTTGTAGTTGGCTCTAACCGGTGAGTCTCTCCCGGTCACAAAAGGTCCTGGTGACGATGTCTATTCCGGTTCAACTTGCAAACAGGGTGAAATTCAGGCGGTTGTGTTAGCTACCAGGGTCCACACGTTCTTCGGGAAAGCTGCTCATCTTGTTGATAGCACAAACCAAGTTGGTCATTTTTAGAAAGTAAGTACGAAAAGGATTCGAATTTCACATCCGGGCGTGTGTGTTTTCGAGATTTTGAATTTGTTTGTGATCTTTTTAGGTTTTGACTGCGATCGGGAATTTCTATATTTTTTCTATCGCTGTTGGAATGGTGATCGAGATAATCGTAATGTTCCCGATTCAAGATAGGCAGTATCGGCCCGGTTTCTTGACTTGCATCATCTTTCTTTTATTAATTTTATTATATTTTTATATCATTTTTGACAATTTATATGATTAATACAGGGAGCGATTACGAAAAGAATGACAGCGATAGAAGAAATGGCGGGAATGGACGTTCTTTGTAGTGACAAAACCGGAACGTTGACTTTGAATAAGCTTACAGTTGACAAGAATCTTATCGAAGTCTGTCTCGTAGATGCGTATTTTTTTATTACAAATTCGGATTTTTTACCTGTAGTTTGACTTTTGAGTTGACTTACTTTGTTAGGTATTTGCCAAAGGAGTAGACGCCGATGCTGTCGTTCTGATGGCGGCCCAAGCCTCTAGAACCGAAAATCAAGATGCCATTGATGCTGCAATAGTCGATATGCTGTCTGATCCAAACGAGGTAAAATATTATCTCAAAAATGCAAAAGAAAATATGTAAATGTTGCTTAGAAAGTCGTAACATACCAAAAAAAATTAATATAGCTATTTATTAGTCTTTTTGGCTGACATTATTAAATTATTTAATTTAATTCATATGGCAGAGGCTGTCTACTTGTTTCACCAATCATTCTTCCACAATGATGTGAAAAACTTTGCAGATATTGGCGGTGGGGTTCTGGGTTGCAGAGGATTTCATTCGAGTTTTCGTACTTCTCAGGGTGGTCTTTCCCAAAATATTGGTATGGGCAAATGTTCTTGCGTTTGTATCTTTAGTTCTTTATGTTGAGGTGGCTTCCTTTTTATTATTTTAGGTCACGAATCCGATGTTTATGTTTGCTCTCAACTTTTTATTATGGTGCTAATGTATACCAGCCACAAAGACCTGAGAATCCGGGTATGCAGCTCCTGGAGCAGATGCAGCAGCTACAGTCCGCGTTATATGCTGCAGGTCAGCCACCGTCTGATTTTGATGCTGATAAGAACGAACGATATTAGTCAACACTGCAGTTTGCTAAGAACCTTTTGCTCCAAATACATCAGTAGCAGCCATCAGGGCAAGGGAGTGGAAGTGGTTCTCTTCACTAAGGTATTACCAACTACCAAGCCCATGTATTCTTTTTTAAATTTTAAATTGAAATGAAATTATGTTTGATTGATTCGTTTATCTGTCTGCTTGATTTCTTGAATGTTCTCTTTTAGATGTTTGTAGAACCTTTTGATCTGTTTTAAGATGCAACTAAGCCTATGATTTAAAAATTTCAGTAGTCAGATGAACCTATTACCAGATGATTCATGTGGATTCTGAAGTTAATGTCTCTCTTTCGGCTGTTTGGATGAACCGTTTCATCTGTTTTAAGATGAAATTTTAGCTGATGATTTAAAATTTGATGCATATCAAACTGTGAGATTTAGTTAACTCCGTGAATCATCTGGTAGTATGTTCATCTGACTACTGTTAAAATTTTGATTTTGAAGTTTATATCTATCGTCATAGTTTTCAAATAGTTCTGGATTCCCTGAACGAAAAATGAATCTGATTTGAGAATGTGATATTAATTTTTGAATATGCAAATACGTGTTTGTCTAATATTTGCATTCAAAGTATCTACATAAAGGCTGCAATGGATGTGTAGTCAGTAGTCATTAGGTATGGTAGAACACTAGAACCCAACAGGATGTGTAGTCAGTAGTCATTAAGCTCTCTTTTTCATTTGTATTTTATGTTTTTATCGTTGTAAGATAAAACATAATATGAATAAATTCATTTATAACAATTGTTGGCTCTATGTGTTCTTCAGGGTCTGACATGGCAGCCACATCAGGAAGTGCATTCTCAATCGGATCAACCATATCCCATGGCTCGAAAGGTAGCCCGCTTTCACTGTCGAAGACATGTGGCATGAATATCAGTTTTAACTCTCAAAACAATATCAAGAGTTTCACTGGCCTCAAGTCATCCTTCTTATCCAAGGAAAGCACTGCAGCTCCTCGATGACATATCTATCCATTAATCTCTCTTTTCTTTTCTTTCATTTTTTGTTTGTTTGTTTTTATGACATATCTATCCATTTTGGTGCTAAATGGGTCAACAGAGCTCGGGTTTGACTTGTTATTTGTTCCGAGTTTGGTTTATTTACTTGAGCTTTGGAAAAGTACAACGAAGTCGGGTCTAAACTATAGGCACATCAATCTGTCTGGTTGGTTTGGCTTAGTGTGGTAAGTGTCGGATTAGATTAGCTGGTTGATAAGATGAATTGGAACACGGTATATTTTTCCAACAAGTCATATGGATCGACGGGTTATAAGTAAGTTATAAACAGGCTGAATGAGATAGCATGTGGTAATAAATAGGCTAAACATGCCGTAAACAGATTGATCTTATAAAAATAATTCATTATTTTGTTTTTAAATAAATTAAAAGATCAATCTTTTTAATTAAAGCCCAACAGGTTAAAATTAAGTTATAAACAGACTAAATGAGATGGATGGCATGTTGTAATAAATTGGCCAAACAACGGATTGATCTTATAGAATAACTCCGTCATTGTGTTTTTAAACAAATTAAAAGGTCAAATCTTTATTGGGCTAAAATTATAGTTTGTATATCATTAAACTATAATTTGCCAATAAATCAGCCAGGTAACTCAATTTCCAGGCTCATTAAACCATGCAATTTCTTGCCAATAGTCTTCCATCAGTTTCTTGGTTTGCCACCTCTACTGCGTCCACGCCAATTGCCATGGGTACGGCGGTTTCTTGGGATGAACGGTTGGAGCTTTGTTAAAAACTCCTATAAGTAAAAAGCACTAATTACGCACTAATTACGCGTACGGCGTACCTGTTGAATTGTTGTTGCCTTGCTAATTTCTTGAGGTGCACATTAACTATAGATATTGCGATGATGTGGCTTGTGTGTTGAGAAAGTTGTTTCTAGACGCAAAAGCTCCCCATCTTTCAAGTTTCAGCAACGATTCCACCGGTTTTGCCATGGAAGGTCAATGAGCCAGCTCAGCCTTGTGAGGGGCTAACGCGTCAGGGAAGCGGGATCATCGGCTCGTTTGGATAGTCCGAGGAGCTAAGTTGTGTGATAGCTATAATTCGTCAGTAAGATACATACATCCTTGCTTTTCTTTTCTATGTTTTGTGAGCACTTCTAATATTATTTTAGAGTAAAATGTCATTTTCGTCCCTGAGATTTGACCACTTTTGCGACTTTCTTCTAAAGGTTTGCCTTTTCGCATATGCATAAAACACCCTGGTAAAAACACCCTCACACCTCGGTTCAATGCATAAAACACATGTGTCCGATTTGAGTTCACTGGCATGTGAAGCTTTTTTACAAGAAATATTGGCGTGTGAAGTTCACCAATACAAATTTTAATTACCGGATGAATTACCCCCCCCCCCCTGGTTTAACACCCAATAATACCCTTTAAAGCACATCTGATTAGGGTTTCTAAATCTCATCACATCTCACATTTCAAAATTCACATCCCGCCCCCAGATGCGCTCTCTCTCTCTCTCTCTCTCTCTCACTAGATGGTGTTGTCTGGAGTTGCAAAAATAGAAAGAGAGACAGGAAGAAGAGCAAGAAAGATCAGACATCGATTGGAGTTGCAGATGCTATTCCGGTCAAATTAAGGTTCCAGTCACCCTGATTTACTATTGTATGTTTCATATATGTGTAGACCCACAAACCCTGAGGTAAGATGCACAAACGTCACTAAATCCCCATGACCGGTTTTGAAGTACCTTAACCGAAAATTTAGATTTTAGTTATGACCCAACTGAACTGAATATTATCATGCACACCCTTAGATTACTAACAAGTGTTGTGTTTTCCGTTGCATCACGAATTTGGTTTTGGTTATGGCTCAAAACCGAACCGCCCCGTACATAGCCCTAAACTCACCAACCTAAGTGATATGTTTCCCGCCGCATCGCGCGGGTAAACGGCTAGTATATATATATATATATATAGAGGCCGGTTATCATACAATATGTCTAATCGTACAATACGTACGCTATAACCACGGCCGTCGGATCATCTCAAATAACCCCCGTGTTTAACTATTAAATTAATCAAATAAACATATATATATGAAACCGCCAAGGTTAAAATCGTCCATTACGAAATAAAAAACCCTGATAATCAGCAAACAAAACCTCAAAAACATAACGTAAGATTCTTAATCAAAAACGTAATCGAAAATATAACAATTACTCAAAAACGATCATTCCTATTCACCATAACCTTCTGCGAATTGAAATTCTGATGAATTTGGAAATTCAGAACTGAAACAAATAGATGGACCGACTATCGAAGAAGATGATGCAGGGTGAAAATCAAAATAAAAAATATGCGAAATACATAACAAACGTGCGAAAAACACTTCAGACAAAAAAGAAAGGGTGTGTTTTTTGTAAAGTTTGCGAATTCATATAACATTATATGCGAAAACACTACATGTGTATTATAATGTGCGAATTCATGACAATACACATGCGATTTCAATTAAAAGTTAATAATCTTTGAAAATTCATATAATGTGCGAATTCATGCTTTAACACATGCGATTTCAAAAAAAAAAGAATTATCTTCATGTTACAAACTAGTTGTGACAGTATTAAAAAATTCGCATGTTACAAATTCTTTTTTTTTTTTTGAGAATTCGCATGAGATTTTTTTAGAATTTCGCATGAGATTTTTTGAGAATTCGCATGTTGCATAATAAATCGCATGTTATCAGTTTGGTTGTTGGTGCCATCATTGAATTCTTTTTGTTCTAGATTTTTTGAGAATTCGCATATTATTACATTGAAAATCGCATATGAACAGTTTTGGTTGTTGGTGCTATCATTGCATCTTTTTGTTCAAGATAAAAGAATCTACAGACATTGAAAAATGGAGCACCAACCTTTTGCTTGCCTTGCCTCACAGCCACAAGTTTCCAAAAGCTTGAATATTTTATATGAAACAAATCCATTTCAATCTAACTATTTTCGATCTCTTACATAAATGAAGTCTGTTCAAGCATTTGAAATTCCACCTGCAATTAATCTTAAAACCCCACCCATGGAACGTCATAAAACATTTGATGGTGATGATGATGATGATGATGATGTCTAATTTTCCCTCTGACGATTGAACGGAATATCTGTTATAGCCTTATCTAAGAAAAATGAATCAGCGACACGTGTAGGGTTGTGGGCATCGCGTACGTAATGTAGGATTAGGGCTATTGTATTTTACCCTTTACCTATATATATATATATATATATATATATTATAAGGAATGTCACATGAAGACCGAGTTTTTTACTAAAATAAAGGGTTTAAAAATAAAAAGGTTTTGGTGGGTAAAGGGTGTTTGTTTTGTGGGTTTAGAAATGAAAAGGTTTAGGCTTAAAGGGGTTAACTAGGGGGATTTTGGGTAGGTGGTAAAAAAAAAAAAGAAAAATAATGGTGTTGAAAAGAAAAAGGGTTAGTCCTAATGCCTCCATCATTTACTTACTTGGGTTTAAGTTGGTAAGGACCGGGAATGTATTGTCATGGCAAGTTCTAGAGTCGTAAGAAACCAAGCGGCTATTCACACAAGAAACGAAAAATGGGCATTTAGTCTAAAGATGTGTATTTGTATGCTCAATAAAGGCTCAAAACTCACTTTTTGTGGGAATGGGTTTTTAATGTGATCAAGTATATATAATCAAATTTTAACTAGATTTGTCATGTCGTGTCATAATTTTCTTATGTTGGTTCTTTTTATCACGACGCTGTCGGTTGTAAATTTGTAAAAATATAACCTTTTTAGAACTTGTTATTCCCAACTTAAATCAAGACAAGTAAAAAAATGAAAAGTTTTTGAAAAAATTTTGGGGTGTTTAGCGGTTCCAATAGAGTTTTGTGTAAGGCTTGTAATTAGGACTTGCAAAATTCAAGGTTTTAGCATCCCCCCCCCCCCCGCGCACTTAAATTACACATTGTCCTCAATGTGTCCCAAAAATAAGTTTTTAGGTTGATTGAATGAGTAAAAATGTGTTAAAAAGCAAAAATTTATGTTACTGGGCATCTGGACACGGGCCCGTGGTGACCGGGCACGGCCTTGTGTTCAGATTGCCAGTATCAGAAAGTAACAGAAGGCTGGGCACGGGGGCGTGTTTAGCGAACACGCCCCGTGTCCAGTTACCTGAACTGGGCATTTTCCTGCAGATCATTGAGCACGGGCCGTGGTGGCTGAGCACGGCCCCGTGCTGAACTTACTGTAATGAAGAAAAATCATCGGGAGGCTCTGTTTTTGTGCATAGGGCGTGGGTTCAGGTTTCCCTTAGTATCCTCCATCACCCTGAGTGTTTTTATTCCTGAAAATTAAAACTAAACTAGAAAGCATAAAAGTCAATCTAAACTAAAGCTACGGATAGTTCCGCGGAATGCCTCCGTGGTGCGCCACGTTTATAAGGGTCCTTGGCTAGACCCAAAGCCATATGTTACCCAAGTGGGATGTTTTGCATCCCATGTTGCATCGTTGGAGAACATCATCCAAACTTGAGTCTATGACCTTCATGTAATTGACCGGGTCGTAGTCTTCTACTCTTTTCCCAACCCTAAACTTCATTTCTTTGTCCCCAACCCTCAATGTTAGTGTTCCTCCATTCATGTCTACCATTGCGTGGGCTGTAGCTAGGAATGGTCTTCCTAAGATGAGTGGTACTTCGGTATCTTCCTCCATATCTAGTATGACAAAGTCGGCCGGGAAGACAAAGTCTCCGACTTTTACCAATAGATTTTCGGCGACACCTCGTGGATATTTAATGGACCTATCGGCGAGTTGTATGCTCATTTTTGTAGGGCTTGTTTTCCCTATTCCGAGTCGGTCGAACATTGATGTGGGCATGAGGTTGATACAAGCCCCGAGATCGGCTAGTGCATTGCGTATGGGTGATCCCCCAATCGAACAAGGGATGGTGAAGCTTCCGGGATCGATCTTCTTTTGTGGGAGTTTGTTGAGTAGCAAGGCGGAGCATTCCTCGCTTAAATTAACTAATTGCAATGACTCAATTTTCCTTTTGTGAGTGAGGAAATCCCTCATAAATTTTGAATATTTAGGCATTTGGGTTAGGACTTCGACAAAGGGAATATTAACATGCAATTGTTTTAGTAAATTTACGAATTTTGTGAATTGCTCATCGGTCTTTTGGCGTAGTAACCGACCAGGGTATGGTACCGGGGGATTCTTGGTAGGCTCTTGATTTGGTGGACGAGCCGTCTCTTGTTGGGGCTCCGGTGAAGCCGCGACTTGGTTGGATGGGCTTTTTTCAATTGGAGGTAGCGGAGCTTCCTCGGGACCCACAGTACGGTTTCTCAATGTGATGAGATGTACTTGCGCCTTAGGGTTGGTTTCGGTATTGCTGGGTAACGCGCCTTGTGGTCTCTCGGAGAAATTTTGAGCTAGTTGATTTAGTTGTTTTTCAATGTTTTGAATACTAGCTTGTTGATTTCTAAAGTTCGATTCCAGTTGTTAGAATCGATCCGAGCTTTTCTTTTCGGTGTCGGAGATGAGGCAAGAAACGGTATCCTCAAGCCTCTCTCGTCCCCCTTCTTGTTGTTGAGAGAAATTTTGTGACTCGTTTCTTGGTTGTTGAAAGTTTGTTCGTTGGTTTAGATTTTGTTGGTTACTACTATTGTCGGGTTCCCTCCAACCAAGGTTAGGGTGATTACGCCATCATTGGTTGTAGGTGCCTGTTGGTGGACCTGACGGCCTAGGTCTATTATCAATGTAGTTTACCGTTTCCGTTTGATCATCCATTTCTTTCATACAACTCCAATTTTCATGTGGTCCACCACACCCTTCACAAGCCATAACCGAGGCTGATTTTGCCATTTCTAACTTTTTGATTTTTGAAGAGAGGGCCTCGATTTGGGATTGCAAAGAGGTGCTTTCGTCAACCTTATGGGCGCCCGGGGCAATAGATTTTGTGCCTCGGGGAGTGTGCCACTGAAAATTGGTTTGAGCAATTTCCTCAATTTGATTGTAAATTTCATTTGGGCGACGATTACCTAGAAGTCCCCCGGAGCTAGAGTCAAGTGTCTGTCTTGTGTGTGGCAACAACCCATTATAGAAAATGGATACTTGTTGCCATACAGCAAGACCATGATGAGTACACTTTCTTAGTAGCTCCTTGAACCTTTCCCAAGTTTCATATAAGGATTCCCCATCCTCTTGTGAGTATGTATTAATTTCAGTCATTAATTTAGCCGTTTTAGCAGGAGGGAAATACTTATACAAAAACTTTTGGGCTAGTTCATCCCAGGTGTTTACCGAACCAACTGGGAGGGCGTTAAGCCAAGCCTTAGCTCGGTCTTTTAGTGAAAATAGAAACATTCGAAGGCGGATGGCGTCATTTGATGCTCCGTTGATCCGAAAAGTATCACATATTTCCAAAAAGTTGGTAATATGTAAATGGGGATCTTCGTCCGCAAGCCTGTGGAAAGTGCGGAATTTTGGAGCATTTGGATCAAATGCGGCCGAAGTTCGAAGTTGTTGGCGTCGACATTCGGTGCATTGATAGCGGCGCCAAGATTACCTACAGTGGGTCGTAGATAATCCATGAGGGTACGTTGATCCACCATTGTAAGTGGATCCCCCGAAACTTTCTCTTGGTTTTTAGCTTTAAGTCTTTTTCTTAGAAAGCGTTCGGGTTCGTCTAGAGGTTCTTTTATGTCTCTACTGGAACTGGAGCTCATACACTACGTAGAAAGTTCAGGTGTGGTGCCTGGGTTCCAAGTTCTGCAATAAAAACAAAAAGAATATTGGTCAGAAGTTTCACCACGGCCCCGTGCTCAGATGAACACGGCCCGGGGTCGGAGTTACAGTGATTGTTTTCCGGATCCCTGTTACTGGAGAGTTTAACACGGCCCCGTGCTCAACTCTCTGTAACTCAGAAAATAAAAACTGCCAGTAACGATGCTGGGCACGACCCGTGTCCGACCAGGCACGGCCCCGTGCTGAGCTCTGCAAAAACTGAAAATTTAAGAAAAACCCTAAAAAAACAGAAAAATAAGAAAAACGATTAGGCCGTTGATTCCTAACTTTCTTAAAATCCTTGTGTCCCCGGCAACGACGCCAAAAACTTGATGCGTGCTAGTGTGTTATATATTTTTATGTATATTTTAAGCCTTTTTTAACACTTTAGTCAAGTTTTAAATTTATAAAACATGATATTTACTAACACTAAACACACATATGGGCAAGTGCACCCATCGTGAGCGTAATATAGCGTTGGTAAGATACCGAGGTCGTCCAAGGACACAAGATCTTTTAGTACTGGTTTATCCTCAACGTCTAATCAAATCAAAAATTTAGAAAAGGTTTTAAATATGAAAATAAAAACTAAAAATGCTGAAAATAAAAATAAAATAAAATAAAACCAGATAGACAAGATGAATCACTTGGATCCGACTCGCCTTTAGTGTAACCTTTGATGATTTCCGCACTTTTGCATTTTTTAAGAGATTATCTTAGTTATAGTAGTAGGCCCCTCTTTTGAAGGTGACGTTACCCTCAACCCAGTAGTTTGAGTCAGCAAGGATACAATCCTACAGGGTTGGATTATTGAAAGATAATTAATTAAGTTATTAATGCGTAATGTGGTAGGCCCCTCTTTTGAAGGTGACGTTACCCTCGACTAAGTGGTTTGAGTCAGCAGGGATACAATCCCAAGTAGCCGGGTTAATGTATTAATAGTAGTTTACATATGAGGGGATCAAGCCATTCGCACCCCCGCCATCCAATACCAGTGGGTATTGAAGGAGGTCCTAGTAAGCTTGACCCAGGTCCTTGCAGAATCTATACACTGAACAAGGCAAGAACCTTACCAAACCATTCCCTTAACCCCCGACCAGGTAGCCAACATATCTCTATATAGATCGTAGAGATATGAATGGTGTAAATCTTTTATTTTATATAGACAGTAAAATAATGCCAAGACACCAAGGACAAATGATAAGGAAGTTTCACCTTCAACATAAGAAACTAGTTATTAAAGTCATTAATACAAAACCAAATAAAAAGTGCGAAAAGATTAAAAATCAAAAGTATTACACTAAATGTTTGTCTTCACCAAGTGATGTAAGAGACTTAGGCAAACATGGCCTTTGATTGTCAAGAACTCTTACTATCAATCTTGGATCCCGAGACTACTACACACACTCTATGATGGATGATGGATGATGGTGGTGGATGTGAGTGTTGTGATGGTGGTGGAGTGTGGGTGAAGTGGGAGAGAGGTGGTTTGCCAAGGGATGCCTTTGAAGTGAACCAAGCACCCCTATTTATAGCCTGCACAGAAGCCCGGACACGGCCCCGTGTCCGCTGGGCACGGCCCCGTGTCTATCCAATTTCTCTTTCTTCATTAATTGCAGTCTGTCTGCATTAGCTCCACACGCCCCGTGTCCGCTGGGCACGGCCCCGCGTGCAGAAGCGTATCTGTAATATCAAGATTTGCTTGGATTCTGCGAATCTTAGCGTTGACCACGGCCGTGTTGAGCTGGGCACGCCCCCGTGTTGGGAAATAGAAGCTTCTACAACTTTGTCTTTTCTGCAGACACCTGTGCACGCCCCCGTGTCCGCTGGGCATGGGCCGTGTTCAGCCTTCTGATCCTTTTTTTTTTGCTTGGGGAAGATGCTGTCGAGGGGTCGGACATGCCACGTTTATTCATTTTCTTGTAATTATGTTAGATTTTGCTGCATATTTGCTTATTTTGTTCATTTACGCTCATTTAATCCTGAAAATACAAAAGGAAGACAAAAGCACACTTTTTCCAACATTAGTACTAAAAAATGGTTAGTTTTATGCCTCATTTGATGTAATTTATATGTTGCATTTTACACACATCAAGTACGTAACCAAACCGAGACAACTTTGACATTTCTGGGATCACAAAAGCACTCCTATGGCACCAACCAGGAGTGGAGCGCGTCTCAAGCTCTAAAGATCTACACCTTTTGCACCTTGGTCACTAAGTGATTAATGGTTACTATGTCATCATTCTACTTACACACATTGATCATGTTATCATCTAAACCCATAGCTAACATACCCATAGTTTTAACATGTATTTCCCCTCGGCTGTTTTAAAACAAAACATTGAAATCATTGAAAGGCGGGAGATGAACTCACAAGTTTGCGTTCCGTGCAATCGTAAGTGAGCTTCCGTGTGAGTAACCTACATGTGTACTAACTTTATTAGACACTAGGTCTTTCGAACCTCGTATAAGTTGTTCATCTTAAATTCTTATTATGTTTTCACTTGTCATTTTGGAACAACTTTTTATTTTAGAGTGTTGGTAGTTTGTTCATTCGATTGTTATATGTATTTATTTCATAAATGTATACATACATTTTGTATGTATTGAATCATGTGTGAACGGGCTTCGCCCTTCACATGTTCTCATGCTTCGCACGCGTGTCATTGGGCCGAGCCCACGTTTTCATGTCATTGGGCCTTTGCCCATGTCATTGGGCTTAACCCACGTTTTCTTGTCATTGGGTCGTTGCCCACGTATTAATGTCATTGGGCTTAACCCACGTTTTTAAGTCATTGGGCCCTTGCCCATGTTTTAATGCCATTGGGCCTTGGCCCATGTATTTTGTCATTGGGCCCTAGCCCATGTATTTTGTTATTGGATCCTAGCCCATGTTTTAATGTCATTGGGCCTTAGCCCATGTATTTTGTTATTGGGTCCTAGCCCATGTTATTGAGTAATTTGGGCCTAGCCCATAATCAGTTTTGTGAGTCCATTAATAATCTTGCATTTTGTAAAAATTACTAAGTATGTAATTTTTATAATGTTCATTCTTCTTATAAAGAATACTTAGAAATTTTTGTATTTTTCTTTCAACTTTCCGGAATTGTTATCGGTGATATATATATAAGTGTCCATTAAGCGTCGAAAAATGCCTTATTTTTAGACCCGTCGTCGTAGCAGTTTCCTCGCGATGGCGATACGCCAGATTGTCATCGTCGAATGTCATGTATTCCTCTTTCGACAATTTTGTTTATATGTCATTATTTTAGTCGATTGAACTATATTTATTTCTTAGGAACATTTTCTTGTAATTTTTGGTTCCGTCGTCCGCATTGTTCGTTCGTCCATTTAATCCGTTAATTTAGCATTTTTCAGTAGATTGAGGATATTGTGTATATGTTTTATGTGTATTTATACTTGTTATTTTCAAGTATTTTCTTGGTATCACTTGTGTATTATTTAGATTATCCTAATGCATCTAAATTCATACACATAACACATAATATATACACTTTGATGGATTTTCTAGAAATATATATATATATTTTCCCTAAATATATATATATATATATAGGGGATGGATCATGAGAAAACTAGTTTAAATGAGAAAACCAAAAAACTAACTAAAAAAACCTAAAAAACATACCAAATTTTTTTTTTACAAATTTTTATAAAAAAAAAATCGCTAGTTTTTATGCATGGAAAAAAAATAAAAAAAATAAAATAAAAAAAAACTTTTTCGTTGTATTGCACATGTGCACTATTACGGATATAGTGCACATGTGTAGTACACATATAATGCACATGTGCAGTACAACAAATTTTTTTTTTTTTTGAAAAATTTTTTATATATAAAAAATAGCGCTTTTTTATAAAAAATTGTAAAAAAAATTGGTATGTTTTTTAGCTTTTTTTAGGCTTTTTTAGTTAGTTTTCTCATTTAGATGTAGTTTTCTCATGATCCTCTCCCTATATATATATATATATATATATATATATATATATATTCATAAGTTCCATTTTTAAGTTATAAAAACCACTATAACTAATTTAGAAACTTACTTACTTGTTTGATACTTAAACTTTTCCTAAAAAGTTTGTTTAACCATGATTAAAAACCTTAAGTGTGATTAGTCATTTTAACCACACTTGAACCCCTAATTAATCATGATTATGATTTTAGAAAATTTCTCCATAGTTTCCCCTAAACTATGACGTTTCCCACGTTTTCAAAACGCGTTTAAATCACCAAATCAATTTCCAAATCATCATTAATTCATCAAGCTTTACAAAAAATCATTTTTCAAGCATTAATCACATAATCTTACCTTCAAATTCTTATGAGCATATTACTTACACAAATCTTTGAGCATATTACTTCAAATTACCATTTTTCAAGTTCATCTTTATATAAACTTGATTCTAATTATTTTTCATTCTTAAAAATTCCCATATTTTTGTAAAAATTCTCAAGACCTTTTATGCTACACTTTGTAAAATAAAAATTTCCATAAGCTTGCTTTATGTAAGAATCAAGTTCATTAGTGTTTTTAAGATCTTTGTCACATGGTTATTCTTGGTTTAAAATTTACTTAATCATGTTTACACACACATGCTCATAATACTTGAAGTTGATGATCTTGTGTGATTTAAACATTCATATGTTTAAATCACATTTTTAAGTTTAACATGACTAGATTAACACTAATCTAAAATACTACATTAAGCTAATCACAAGATCATCATAAATATAAGCTTTAAACCACTAATCTTTACAAAATCAACAAATCATCAAGGTTTCATCAACTAACTATACTAATCTACACAAATAATCATATAAACAATCATGATTAGTAGATTATTAAGTTTAGGATTAGGGTTTTTGATTATGTTTTTCTTGATTTTCAAAATAATCAACTTGTACTTCTAGTAAATACTAGTAATAAGAAGCTTAAATATGATGGTTTTAGAGCTTACAACTTTGCACAAGATGATTAAGAAGATTAAGAAGATATTTAAGCTCCAACCAAGCTCCTAATGATCCTCCATGCTTAATCCATGTATAAGTGATCTTTTAATGGCTAGAATATGTGTAAATTAGGGTGTTTAGTGAGGATTGAATGTGGGTTTGTGGTGTGGATGAGGGCTGCCAAAAATGAAGGAGGAGAAGGGGAGGTTTTCTTGTTTGAAATAAATGTTGAAATGGTGAAAGATGTAGTCCTTATGATGTGATTATAAGGCTTGGTGTAAGTAGGATTTTTCAACAAGAACCATGCCCATATCTTTCAAACATTCAAGCAAAATCAAGTGGTGTGGGACCCTCTAGATTTCGGCTAGAGTGAGGGGGGTTATTATATTATTTTTTTTATAAAAATTGTTAAAAAAAATATAGATATTTTGGTCATTAACCAAAGTACGGCGATTAGGGGTTTAATTACACCTTTAAAGGGTAATTAGGGATTCAGATTGTCAATTGACCTTAACTAGTTCACTAAACTAGTAGAAATTGTATTTCGATGCTTTAGATTCCGTTTGGTCGTCGGCGAGTTTACGACACTTTTGCGTTGTACCGACGAAGCTTTGTCTCAAGTTGTTATTTCACCGTCAAGCTATGCATGAAGTGATTCCGAGTCCCAAAATAGGCGTAACTAGTTCGCCATGTCTTCAATTTAGTTGTTTTGACGTCGAAAATATTATTTTCTAGCTTGTCGGTTCAAAACGGACAAGTTGTGGGGGTTGCAACGCAACACCGAAAGCTTATGTTTCGGACACCCCATTATTATCCTCATGTTGTTTTCATATGTTTGTTATCATTTGTCATAGTTCCAGAGTCTCAGAAATGCTAAATTGTTAGTTCGGTCGAGTTAAAATTGTTTACTTTTTGGCGAAACGGACGATTTAGCGATTAGGGCGTTGTACCGGAAAGTCTTGTGTTATTGCAAGATATGTTTTCATATTAGTGTTTTCTTATATAAATGGACTCAGTTATGTTATCCGTGTGTCGTTTTTCATTGTTTCGTTCTGTTTTCATGATTTTGCTGGCTTGAATAGTGTAACCGTGAATAGTGCGCGCAACACTTTCTACCAACACTTTTAGGACTTTGTTTGATTGGTTTCGCAATACGACGAAAACCAACATATGTTTTAGCATTGTTTTCTTGTCCTAACATTGTTATCTAATAAACGACACAGTTACGTAATTAAATTACACTAAATGCATGAGATTATGAAATAAAAATAGTTATTAGTTTGTACGGAATTACCGGTTATTTGCCAGTTGTCACAACATCCAGTTCATCGAAGTCTTCTTCAACCACCTGATTCATATCTGGAGTTATCTCACTTGAAGGCATGAGATCACAGGCTAAGAAAGGATTCAAACTGGTGATCATAGAAGCTGCGAGGGCCAATTTTTCTTCATTCTGCTTAGTCAAGAAGGCCATATGTTCCATTAAAGGTGAGGATGGAACACTTTGAGTTGCAGACTGGGTGGTAGAACCAAAAGCAACATTTGCATGATGTGGCTGAGGCTGGGGTTGCTGCTGAACACTTGTGGTATTGACAGTAGGTACTTGAGAAGTAGGAAGAGACATTCCATACACGTAGTTGGATTTAGGTGTTGTAACAGGACTGAACACAATGTTTGGATTGTTGTTCATGACTCCATGAACTGGACTGAAAACCAGATTTGGATGAGCTTGAGACATCAAAGCAGCATTGTTGAGGCTAGTCATGCCAGCAACCATCAGTGAATTCTTGTGATTTATCTCTCTCTGCTGATTGTCGATCTCACAAGACTTGATACTGGCAATCAACTCAGTAAGTGTCATTTCATTCAGATCCTTCGTATGCTTGATCATAGAAACCTTGGCATCCAATCCTTTAGGTAGTGAATTCAGCAACTGACGGTTCATTCCACTGTTTGAGATGTTGATTCCAGCACTAACCATCTGTGACACAAGTTTGACGAACCTCCTTATCTTGTTCTCAACAGTTTCTCCATAGATGTGATTAAAAGAACTGAACTGTTGATTCATCATGTTGACTCTGCTTGCCTTCATGTCAGCATTTCCCTCAAATAAGTGTGTGTCAGTTAATCCCAAATTTCCTTTGCACTCTTGCAGTTTCGGATAGCAATCGAAATGTCTGGTCCAAGAGCCATCGAGAGAGTTCCAAAAGCAGCTTCATCCTCAGCTATGACCTTTCTGTCTTCTTCGGTAAAAATGACTTCGGGTTTTGGAATCTGAGTCTGAGGGTCATCTTCAGTAGCGTACATGATAGTGTGTGGTCCATTCTTAATGCTCCTCCAAACATGAGGTTCCTTCGCCTTACAGTATTGTTCAAACCTGAACTTCCACTCATAGTAGTCGTCTCCGTACAGAAACCTTGGTAGACGTGCCAATGACTTGATCGAGTTCTTGATGGAAAGCTAGAGACTGAGTCTGAATTGCAGCAAGGGTAGCATTGGCGAGATCAGCAGCGGTCACAACGCCGTTCATAACATCGTTTGGGTTCAACATAGTGTCCGAGATGAGTGATTCGAGATGGCTTATCCGAGATGGTTCGTCCGAAATGAAGGGTTCGAAATGTACAGTGGTCCGAGATGGTATGTTATCCGATACGGAATGTTTATTCGAGATGACAGACAAAGGCAATCTTCAAACAGTTGATCCGAGATGATTTGATGACAATCCGAGATGACTTAATGTTTATCCGAGATGGCTTGATGACAATCCGAGATGGTATGATGTTTATCCGAGATGATTGATGATGATCTGAGATGGTTTGATGATGATCCGAGATGACTTGATGATGGTCTGAGATGGTATGATGATGGTCCGAGATGGTTGATGTTTATCCGAGATCGTCCGAGACACGATGATGATTATCCGAGATCCACAGAAACACGTCCGAGATGACCAGATTTACGTTCGAGATGACCAGATTTACGTCAGAAACAGCAGAAACAGAAGCAGCAGACCAGTCCGAGAGCATAATCGCAGTGATATCAGATCTGAGCCTGGAAACAGGTTCGACAGGCTCTGATACCAATTGTAAGTCCAGAAACAAGATCACAATGATATCACACAAGCTTGAATGGCGGCGGAATCACACAAACAAGCAATGATTCAAGAAAGGAGATGAAGTAGAAAGATCTTTGATTGATGATTAATATCTTGCATACATACGCAAATGTCTAATACAAGATTCTTGATTATGTCACCAACAACCATGACCTTATACATGACTTATTATTTATAGAAAGTGTTTAGGGATGAGGCTCCCTGAACCCTAAGCCTATTTACCATAAAAAGCCCATTCTAATATCCACTAATCCCACAAGCCCTCTAAACCACTTAGCTACTAATCCATAAACCTAATAAGGGTCTAACACCAACCCACATGAAATCAGATTTTATTACTTCAATTGTCATTACACTTAGAGTAAATTACAAAGTTCGTCCTTTATGTATGTCATTTATTACAAAGTATGTCCTTTATCTTTACTAAGTACAGAAAACATACTTAATGTTTGAAAAACCATTCAGGTTATGTCCTTTACCCTAAACCTAGTTTGTTTTCCCAGTTAAGTCAGGTCACGTGAGAAGCACATGAGGGCATTAATGTCATTACCTACCAATTACTGTGCCCTGCATCAGATACACCCTCTCTCTCTCTCTCTCTCTCATACTAGCCCACCTTCATCCCCCGTCATTGATGCATTCATCTCCATTTTCAACATTCAATTCAATTCAAAATCTCTCCACATCTTTATTTCATTCAAACTCCTACAATTCACGCTTTCTCCATATCTCTCTCTATTCATTACATTACATTACAACTACAACAGCTTCTAACAACGAATTTCTGATCGCCAAAACCTAGGGTTTAGGCTTTCATGGCTTCCAAGCCATGGCTACAACCAGCTCCAACTTACACCCCCTTAGACACGTTTTCGGAGACTGAAGATGACGCTCCCGACCCTCGCTGTGCTCACACACTAACCGCCATTGCTCCCACCAAATCGCACGGTCCTCGCCTCATATTGTTCGGTGGCGCAACCGCTATCAAAGGCGGAGCTTCCTCCCCGGTCCCCGGGATCAGTAATTTGCATATACTTGTCTTGGTTGGATTGTTGCTTGATTGATGGTTTGTTGATTGATATTGTTTTGGTGTGTTTGTGGTTTTAGGGATTAGGGGGACGAATTGGGGATTAGGGTTAGGTATGTGCAGGTGATTGAAAGATGGAGAAGATGATGGTGGGGTTTAGGGTTTTTATAACAGGGCACAGTAATTAGTAGGTAGAATGACATTAATGCCCTCATGTGCTTCTCACGTGACCTGACTTAACTGGGAAAATAAACTAGGTTTAGGGTAAAGGACATAACCTGAATGGTTTTTCAAACATTAAGTATGTTTTCTGTACTTAGTAAAGATAAAGGACATACTTTGTAATAAATGACATACATAAAGGACGAACTTCGTAATTTACTCTTACACTTAACGATTCTTCAATGACGTAAGAACATGCAATGCAATCTGTGTATCATTCTTTTCACAAGCTTCAGCCAGAAGAAGATTATAAGCTGGCAGACTGTTGATGGCGTGTTTTTATCCATTTTCGAGCTTTCAAAGCTAACCAATTATATAAACTACAAATTTAACATGATGAAAACAGGAAACAATGAGAATTAGTTCATTTAATATGTGAATTATGTATTTTGCAAAAAGTAAAAGTAGAAAATAGAGGAAATATCAAAATCCCATGCTTGGCTTAAATTGAAAGGAAACAAGGGAAACCCTTTAATGATGAAAGCACAAAACTAAGCACAAACTTTATGGATTATAGATTAAAATTAACTAACGTTTTATTATATTTCAACTTCAGTTCGAGAATATTTATAAATTGAACCCAAATTAGCAATGTATAATAAAATGATGCAATGTGCTCTTGAATTATCATCTACAGAGCACAAGAAAACAGAGACTTGGTTTCCAACTACTGAAACTTACCCTGGATACGAAATTTTGGTTTAGACGTGGATCTGATTTCATGTGGGTTGGGCTACCGACTATGTTTTGAAGCAGGTCTTGGGCCTATTGGCTGAGCTCACCAATGGTGATTTCCGCCATTATTTCGGTGTTCTTGGGACCACTGTTCATTTACTATAAGGGTCGACTGGGATGGGCAGGGTTGTTCGATGATGTGGCGATGGTGGTGCAGTGATGCAGATGTGAGGCGTCGGCGGTGGGCAGGGCTGGGTGGGTTTTACAGTTACACTTTTAATTTTAGATTAATTACATAAATGGTCCCTAATTTAAAATAAAGCTAACTACACAAATGGTCCTTGAAGTTAAACAAGGGTATTCTAGTCATTCTACTCAAATTTAACAGAAAAATTAACAAAAGTTAGTGTTAATACCCAAACTCGTTACAAATTGATAATCACAAGGCTCAAACCTGTTAAAAAAAGTTACTACCCAAAGACGAAACTAGCTATAAACCACAGGGTCCATCTGTGTAATTAACTCTATTCATTATATATTTACGTAAACTTTTTTAAATATTTGAAAATTCTTATACTTATAAATTTTAAAATAATATATGCAATTGTTTTGATAGATATCTAGTCATAACCAACTCTAAAAAAACTATTTAAATAATAAAGCAACAATCACATTCAAATAAATAAATATCATTTGAAAGGTAACCATAGTAATTTTCGACAATTTGAATTTCAAATCATTAGCTTGAAATGAAAGTATTCAAAATTCATAATCAAGGCAACCATTTAAGTTCTTTGATTATATTTTTGACATGATTTCTTGACATTTATCATCTTTCGTATCTATGAATAATTTTATTTTAATAATACAAATTGTTTGTTTATATAACATGTTTTTAAGTACTCTTTTTAGAAGAGTCGTTTTCTATGTCACTATTTATTGTGTAGTACGTATTCTTTTTACAAATTTTGTAACCTATTTAGTGAAATATTAAATGATAAATAATTGTATAAATGATTCCATATATCTAATCTCATAAGTAATTAAACAAATTAAAAAAATAAGTGTGTAAACATTAATAAAGATTTATATCATACCAAATTAAAAAAAATAAGCGTGACAATTACTTTTGTTTCACATATGGCTAGAGTAATTTTGTGTATGAACTTGAGTTGGCCCTTTAGTGATATTTTCTGTTTCCAAATGCAAAGTAAGACATTTTTTTAAACTACAATTTTTAATAAATCTGGTTGTAAAATATTATTGATGAATCAACCTCACATGCCATTGATCTTGAAAATACCTATAACTCATACGACTTCATTGAGTTTCCTAATAATTCAAAGTATCATGTATTTGAAAGTTGTATAGTTGATACCTTGGTAAATGACTCTATTGCATTAATATTTTTTGTACTGTTTTTATTAACTTTTTAACAATTTACATTCTAAGATTACTAACAATTTGTTCTTATTTTGTAGTGGCTACCTGAACACATCAGAATTTTCACTGGTTTACACAATAGTTTCAAAATAATTATAAAGATGATTGGTGGATCTGAATGTGAATTGAAAATATCTGCAGAAGAAGGGCTTTTCGAAACCACAATGTTTATAATCTATGTATAATAATAAACTACAGTTTGTAATTTATTTATAACTAGTGTTTTTCAATGACGCGCGTTGCGCGAAAGGCATTGGTGTTTTCGACCGACATCATTCTTCAAACGATTCGAGATAAACGATGCGTAACCAGCCATATCCGGCATCGTGGAGTGTATTAAAAAGGGAGCAATTGGACGATTGGATGTTGGGCTAGGTGTTTCTTGGAATGCCCACGGATTGTTCGGGTCAAAACCACGATTATGAGGATTCATTTTTCGTATTGTGGTTGGATGAGAATTTTTTTTTAAAAATAAGATAGAGATGATTATAGAAGAGGTAGAGTAGTTGTGGTAAAAAATGAATAGAAGTGTGAGTATTTATAGTTAATAAAATTTTTTTTAAACACATAGCCGTTGGCCAACGGCTAGCCCAAACGGCTACTTGGGCGTTTGTACCCAACCCACGCCACAACCCCCGCCCAAGGGGCCACGCCGAAACCCAAGCCCACCCGGGGTGGTGACTTGGGCGTTTGTACCTAACCCACCGTATTGTGATTGGATGAGAATTTTTTTTAAAAATTAGATAGAGATGATTATAGAAGAGGTGGAGTAGTTGTGGTAAAAAAATGAATAGAAGTGTGAGTATTTATAGTGAATAATTTTATTTTTAAACACATAGCCGTTGGCCAACGGCTAGCCCAAACGGCTACTTGTCTTGGCCAATGAAATCCCGTCATGTCATCTTGATAGCCCCGTCCAATGCCCGGGCTGAAACCCCCGCCCAAGGGGCCACGCCGAAACCCAAGCCCACCCGGTGTGGTGACTTGGGCGTTTGTACCCAACCCACGCCACAACCCCTGGCCAATGAGATGCCGTCATGTCATCTTGATAACCCCGTCCAACGCCCGGGCTGAAACCCCCGCCCAAGGGGCCACGCCGAAACCCAAGCCCACCCGGGGTGGTGAATTGGGCGTTTGTACCCAACCCACGCCACAACCCCTGGCCAATGAGATCCCGTCATGTCATCTTGATAGCCCCGTCCAACGCCCGGGCTGAAACCCCCGCCCAAGGGGCCACGCCGAAACCCAAGCCCACCCGGGGTGGTGACTTGGGCGTTTGTACCCAACCCACGCCACAACCCCCGCCCCCGGGCTGAAACCCCTGCCCAAGGGGCCACGCCGAAACCCAAGCCCACCCGGGGTGGTGACTTGGGCGTTTGTACCCAACCCACGTCACAACCCCGCCCCATACCCCGTAGTGTAATATACCCTAAATTCAGTGTATGCCCAATGTTTTCCTAAGTTGATCAGGTATTAAAAATTACTAAGATGCCCTCAGGCACTCATTACCTTTTCCTATTATCATATAGTAATTTATAATATACTACATTTGTTTTTTTTTTTTTCATATCTACATTTTTATTATTAATTGTTGTTTGTTACATGTATAGGTTGTCGGTTGGAATGATTTAATAAAATCCGGAGGAATTCTATGGGGCAAGATGGGTATTTTCAAATGGTCATCGAGCCAAGGAAAGATTTAGCTTGCAACACATCAAGACTTTTAATATTTCATAAAATCATGTTTATCAAAATCATTTTCACATGAAATTGTTTTTTTATAATATAGAATTGTGTGTATTTGTTGGTTGAAATATTTAAACATTATCATGTCTTTTTTTTGTATCATAAGTTACTAGTATGATGTGCTACATGTTCAAAAACCCATTTTTAACTATACCAAAATTTTAAAATTCGTTTATAGATAACTTATTATATTATTTTAAAAACGATGTTAGTTATAGAATTAGAATATAAAAATTTTCTTAAGCCCGGGAAGCAATCCAGCTAATAAATAAATAGTATATAGATTCAAAACTGGCATTAACCATCACATAACAAAGTCAACCACGAATTTAAAGGACAATCCTACTAGCTAGCTTGTATTTCAACTACAAAATCCCAAAAACCATCAAATTTCATATAAAACAGGAATCCGTCAAAAATAATAAATCATAAATCTGTCTTGAAAATTACTAGTAAAATTATTATGGTGCAACTGACGGTTTAGAAGCAGCAGAAAGCCGGGATCTCTTCTTTGCCAAGCTCTCACTCCGCCTCTCTCGCTGCTCCTTCAATCTTGTGGCTAGAAGTTTCTGATATTCAGCAGCCTCAGATTTAGCCTTTGCAATTCTTTTCTTCTTGTCTGCAATTCTTGCTCTTTTTCGTTGCAATGTCAATGGCGTTACCAATCTCTGTATTTTTGGTGCTTTACTCACCTCTTTCCCTGTTATTCTCATAATTATTATCATTATCATTATCTCATCAAACAGACTTAATTATTTTTTTGAACAATTAATAAAAATACTTACCAGCTTTGTTGGTGAAGGTTCTACGGTATGTATTGACATACTTTCTAACATCATCTTCTTTAGAAAGATTAAAAAGTTTGCGGATTTTTGACGCCCGTTTAGGTCCTCTCATTCTCGGTTTCTCCACATCAGTTAAGCCTGGAAGATCATGTTCGCCCTTTTTCACAATAACCAGATTTAAAACCGAGAGATCTTGGCTCACAATGCACCCACGAACAGACTTTCGCCTTCTTTCTCCATTTCTCCTTCCATACCCACGAAAACAAGGAGTTCCTGTTCATACCATAATATAAGTTACTCAACCTGCTCATAAATGTCAATAAATTGGCTTGGAATAGTCAAGATATTAGTAAGTTTACTTACCTCTTACTAGCAGAAGACGAACACGCCCTGGAGTCAAAACTCCTTGTTTCATTGGGAACCCCTGTTTGTCACAGCCGCCCATGATTTTGAAAACATACCCTTTGAATTCCTGTAATTTATTAAAATTAATTCATTATTTTTATTAGGATATATGAACATACATGACGGATAATCAGGAGTATTGTACTACCTCTCCCAGAGCATCTCCGCTAACTTCTTGCGAGATCCTCTTGTCAAAGAATGCTCGGCTAGACAATACGGAAAAGAGATTTTAACATATTTAAAAAATAGAAAAAAGAAATTAAATGAGCTAAAAACTTGTACTCGATTCTTGCGAATTGCCATGAATGGTTTTGTCCAAATTTATATATACAAGCATTTAATTCACACAATAAAGTACAAAAGTGCCTTGATATCATCAAAAACCAAAGCGTTTTCTCTTTGAACACAAGATATTCAGAACAAGTTTTAAACCCAAAAAGTGGCTCAAAGGTAAATGACAGATAGAACTTGTAAATGATCGTTTACCATTCTTTTGATGCAACACATCATAAATACTTACCTCCATATTTGAAAATGAATTCTATGTATTCTATAACAAGTTGCACACACCATATGCATTTTACCATGACAATGACACTATTACAGTTTATTCCATTACCAGTATTAGTAGTGGTACAACAACCGTTTGCGATCGGTAGTTTTTTCTTCATTACTTAGCCACACCATATGTCGTATGTTGTACTTTTAAATTTAATTAAAAAAAAAATCATGCCACGGATCTCAGCTACGGAACAGTCTTATGTATCTCAGCGGATAAAATAAAGGTTTGCCAGTTTGCCCTGGTCCTGTTAGATCTACAGGAGTATGATCTGGATTTGTACGAAGTAATGAATGATAAATGTGTTCTTGATTGAATTGGTGAAAATCACCGAACGTACAGATGAATGTATATATACATTAGGGTTTGATAAGATAACCGCTAATACTTAGGTTATCATCATAATGATAATAATAATGTTACAAAATAAAAAACTAAGATAAATAATACTTATTCTAGCTTAATATCATTCTCTAACACCCTCCCGTAAGCTAGAACGCTGCAACATTCATGAGATTCTTCATGTGCACATAGTCCTTCGGCTGAAGTGCTTTGGTAAGGATATCTGCAACCTGATGTTTTGTTGGACAGAATAAAACTTCTAATTCATTGTTCTTTACCAGGTCTCGAATGAAATGATACTTCACTCTTATGTGCTTACTCTTTCCATGATACACTGGATCCTTTGCCAAGCTAATTGTAGATTTGTTATCACAGAAAATGGTAAGAGATTGATCAACCTTTTCCTGCAATTCCTTTAATATTCCTTTGAGCCATAACGCTTGACATCCAGCCATAGAGAGTGCAATATACTCTGCTTCCGTTGATGATAATGCCACTACCTTTTGTTTCTTTGACTGCCATGCTATAGGTCCCGAACCCAAATGAAAAAGATATCCGGATGTGCTTTTGCTGTCATCTATACTCCCAGCATAGTCACTGTCGCTAAAACCAATTAAGGTTCCTTTGCTTCCCTTGGAATAAATTAGTCCGTGATTCAAACTGCCTTTTATATATCTTAAAATTCTCTTCCCAGCTTCCCAGTGGCTCCGTTTTGGTTGCTCCATGAATTGACTTAGTTTGTTTACGGCAAACATAATGTCCGGCCTTGTATTTGTTAAATACGTAAGACTTCCAATCATGCTTCTGTAGAGATTTGAGTCCATTTCTTCCTCAGGATCTTGTTTAGATAATCGTATTCCATATTCCATCGGTGTGGAAACTGCTTTACAATTCATCATCTTGTATTTGTCAAGTAAACTTTTTGCATATTTTTGTTGCGAAAGTATTATATCACCGTTTCTGTGAGTCACCTCCATACCAAGAAAATAGTGTAGAACGCCCATGTCTGTCATCTCGAACTCCTGTTTCATTGATTCTTTGAATTCTAGAATCATGTTCAAGGAGTTTCCGGCTATAATTAGATCGTCTACGTAGAGACAGATTATGATCTTTACATCATTATGAATCTTAGTGAATAGAGTATGTTCGTATGTACACTTCTTGAACCCACATGATGTAAAATAACTTTCTATTCTACTATACCATGCCCTTGGAGCCTGCTTTAATCCGTATAATGCTTTCTTGAGCCTACAGACTTTCCTTTCCTCTCCTTTTGTGACATACCCTTCTGGTTGTTCAGCAAATACTTGTTCTGTTAACGTGCCATTAAGGAAGGCGGTCTTCACATCCATTTGGTGCAAGTACCATCCATAGTGTGCAGCCAAAGCCAAAATAAGTCTAACTGTATCAAACCTGATCACTGGAGCAAAAACATCTTGATAATCAACTCCATGTGTTTGACTGTAACCTTTTACCACTAGACGAGCTTTGTGCTTGCTTATGTTACCGTGTTCATCATATTTAGTCTTATATATCCATTTCATGCCAATAGGAATTTTATCTTTTGGAGGATCTACTAATTCCCATGTATCATTCTTGATAATTGACTCCATTTCCATATCCATTGCCTTTTTCCATTTTGTCTCTTTACATGCTTCTTTGTAGGTAGAAGGATCTGCATTTGTGAATAGAGCAAATTGAGTTGAACTACCAGCATTCTGTTGATCTTTCTTGTACAGTTCTGCAACTTGTGTTTTCGTTAAAGCCCGCGATCTTTGGTATACATCATTGACACTCTTGGTTCTTATAATTTCATTTTCAGACGATGAAGATTCTGAGCCATTATAATTATTAGAGCTTTCATCATCGCTGTTTTCACCATTCTGTCCTACACTTTGATCGTTTGGTGCTTGTATAGTGGAAATATTTTGACTGTTTGATGTAGCTTCCACTGAAATTTCTTGATCATCTTCGACTACTAGTGGGTTATCTTCCTCATCATTTCTAATCTCAAGATATGATGTTGCTTCCTTTCTATTCTCATTAACAATCCAGTGTTGGTCTTCATTGAATATTACGTCTCTGCTTATGATTATCTTGTTTGATATTGGATTGTATAGTTTATATGCTTTACTATTCTCACTGTATCCCACAAATATAGCTTTTTCTGTTTTGTTGTCGAGTTTGCCTCTATGGATTTTTGGTATGTGAACATATGCAACACATCCGAAGACTCTTAGATGTTCCACATTAGGTTTTCTTCCACTCCAGGCTTCCTGTGGTGTTATTTTAGGTGCACTCTTTGTGACAGCTCTATTTAATAAGTAAGTTGCACAAGCAACTGCTTCAGCCCAGTAATCATGCGTTAAATTTTTCATTTTCAGCATACCCCTTCCTAATTCCATGAGCGTTCGATTTTTTCTTTCTGCCACTCCGTTTTGTTGTGGCGTATAGCTTGTGGTAAGTTGATGACGTATACCATTTTCCTTAAGAAAATTTTGAAACTCGTGGCCACAATATTCCCCTCCTCTGTCGGACCTAATGCTTTTTATTGTAAGACTTGCTTGATTTTCCACATGTTTTTTGAAGAATTTAAATCGGGCTAATGCCTCGGACTTAAGCTTCAAGAAGTATATCCATGTCTTTCTAGTGTAATCGTCTATGAAAGTGATGAAATACCTGCAACCTCCTATTGACTGGGTTCTCATGGGTCCGCATATGTCTGTATGAATGAGTTGAAGTGGTTTACTTGCATGCCATGATGCTTGTTTAGAGAATGGTTTCCTTGCATGCTTGCCAAAGATGCAACCCTCACAAATGTTTTGAGTTCTGCTTAATTTTGGTAACCCTTTCACTGTTTCATTTACTCCCATATCACATAAAGTGTCTAAATTTAAGTGCCCATATCTTCTGTGCCACAGCGTGGACGGATCAGTTGTTGTCACATTGCATACTCGGGATATTACATCTTTGCTTAAGTTTAATGGAAACATTTTATTTCCAGTCATTTTCACCGTTCCGATGTATGCTCCATTAGAGTCTTTAATCACACACCCTTGATTGTTAAATCTTACTTCATAGCCTTTCTGAACTAATTGTCCGACACTTAATAAGTTGTGCTTTAGTCCTGCGACGTAAAACACATTCGGAACTCGTTTTTCTTGACCTTTAACCTTGATGGTAACATCTCCGCAGCCCAGGACTTCGAGTCGTTTGTCATCCCCGGTTCTTACTTCTCTTCTCTCTGATTCATTTAAATTAATGAATAGATTCTTATCGCCCGTCATATGATTACTGCACCCACTATCCAGATACCAGCAATCATTCCTTTTTACTTCCTCTACATTAAAAATCATAAACATGGTTTCTTCGCTTTCTTCCTCTGTCTCATCTTTGTGCATTAAGGCACTATTCACTTTTTCATCATCATCCTTTTTGTTACAGAATCTGGCCACATGTCCTAGTTTTTGGCAGTTAAAACATCGGATGGAATTATTGTATCTTCCTCGTCCCCTACCACGTCCTCTACTCGAATAATCTGTTCTAGATGATCTAGATCTTTCATAGTTATTTCCTTGAATCTGAAATGCCTGTTCTATTGGTACATCTTCGTATTGTTTTAACCGAAGTTCGTGTGATTGTAGAATTCCCAGCAATTCATCGGTAGTAATCATATTTAAATCTTTGGATTCTTCTATGGCCACTACTACTGCTTCATATTTTCGCGTTAAACTTCTTAAGATCTTTTCCACAATACGTTGTTCCTCTATTCTTTCTTCATTTAATCTTAACTGATTTACTATTATGGTCGTTCGATTTACATAATCTTCTATCGATTCATTTTCTTTCATCCTTAATGAATCAAATTCACATCGTAGGGTTTGTAATTTTACCGTTTTGACTCTATTTTCACCCCTGTATGCTTTGTGAAGAACATCCCATGCATCTTTGGATTTCTGACATGTAGCAATCCGTTCGAAAACAGTTTCATTCACCGCTTGAAAAATGATATGTAATGCCTTCTTATCCCTTTTAATCTTTTCTTTGTAAGTGTTCTGATCAATTTCGGACGCATTCGGGGCAATTTCTGCATAACCTTCTTCCACTATTGACCATATATCTTGTGATTCTAGTAACACCTTCATTTGGATATGCCAGTGATAATAGTTTTGTCCCAGGAGTTTCGGAATTTGAATTTGGATTCCTCCATTTGTCATCATCGAGAAAAAAAAACGATTTAGGGTTTATGAAGAAGAAAACTGTAAGGAACGATTTTCCGGATGATATTCACTCTAAGTTACGGATCGGTGGCTCTGATACCACTTTGTTAGATCTACAGGAGTATGATCTGGATTTGTACGAAGTAATGAATGATAAATGTGTTCTTGATTGAATTGGTGAAAATCACCGAACGTACAGATGAATGTATATATACATTAGGGTTTGATAAGATAACCGCTAATACTTAGGTTATCATCATAATGATAATAATAATGTTACAAAATAAAAAACTAAGATAAATAATACTTATTCTAGCTTAATATCATTCTCTAACAGGTCCCATTCTTTCTCCCAATAGCTATTATGCTATAAGTGAGATTACATTGGGTACGTTTTTTTCTTTATCCCTAAACAATAAAACTTGTTGAGCAACATGCAATGAAAACAGACTTATCCAGCTGACTACTTCAAATCAAACCAGTAAGGTAGACAACTAGTGTGAAATTCAAACCTTATGTTATATACATGAAAATCAAACACTAGCAGTGGTCTATTCCAATCGAGAGAGTAACTTCAGAACAATGAGTTCAGAAAACGGAACTTACAGCTTCTGATCATCGTCAATCTCGAGCTTCTTCTGGCATCCAGTGGTGGGATTCGCGATATTGAACTACAAGAACGAAATCAAGATTACAAATGCAAGTAGATTCATCCCATGCTTAATTTTCTATAAATGGTGCAAACCTTCATTTTCACCAGATCCTTGAAGCTGCAGCGTCGAATTAACAAAAACTAGGGTTTCCGCTCACCGGTTGTTATTATACTCCACTCTTTTCTCAGGTTTACACTTTCACCCCTTATTCTTTACAACTTGTTCAATTCTTCTAACCATTTATACACAATATCTTTGATAATACGAGCCAAGCTGGTAGTGGCTACTTGAAACGAGACGAGTTTGAGCTAACAAAAATAAGCTTGTTTAGTCAACGAATCAAGTACGAACTTTACTTATCAAGCTTGAGTCAGCTCGTGAACCTAAGCGAACTTATTATTTATATAATTTGTATTTAAAATATTAAATATGTATTTATATAATAATAATAATAATAGTTATTGTTTATAGAGTTATCATATAACTAAATAAATTAACTATATATATACATATATAATGCTTTATATAAAACAAAATTAATATATTATATTAGAGTAAATTACAAGTTTTGTCCTTTATGTTTGTACCAAATTGTCGGTGTCCTTTGCCTTTAAAATTGATGAGTTTTGTACTTAATGTATCAAAATCCTGCACGTTATGTCCTTTAGCTCTAACCAAGTTAATTTTTTTTTGTTAAATCTGATCATGTGCAAGGCACATGAGGGCATTTTTTGTAACTTTGTTTTTAGGGAAATTTGTGTAATTAACTTAAAATAAATACTCTACCATCATCACACCATTTACACCACCTGCAATTTCACACACATTCAGACACATCACCTCCATCTTTTCTACCCTCTCTCACTAAAAACCACAATCACCTACACTTACACAGTCGCTGCCACTACTCCCCACCACCACCACCACCACCACTGCCGCCATCCCCTTCCACCACCTCACCCTGTCGCCTTCACCACCTCCATCATCAACCCCATCTGCATCACTGCCTTCCTTAACCCCATCGGCCCCACCACAAAACCCTAATCAAGATTTCAACACAAAACACAGGTCTGTTAACCAAATCCTCCAAGATTTGATTTTTCTGATACCCTTTTGAGGGTTCTATAATGGGTCACCCTCACAATCCCATAAACCTCATGCTACCATCTGGGTCATCTTCACTTTACACTGCTACAACATCGTTTTTGGAAACGATTTGGACAAATTGGTGCTAATTGAGTTCAAAAGATCTATATCTGACCCGTCTGGAGTGTCGTCAAACTGGAGTGAAAGCAATTCGGATATATGTTCATGGGTCGGAGTCTCTTGCGGGTCAGATTTTCGCGTTGTGGTTGCATCTCTAATTTGGTTCCAGGTAAGACTTACAAAGTAGAATGATCACCAAATGTTTTTTAGGAGGTGTGGATCATTGAAGATGAGGGATACTAGTGTGTAACTGAACTGGATTTGTCTAGATTGTTGTTAGGATCACAATATGAGGGGGATATTAATGTGTAATTGAACTGAATCATTCGAGATTTCTAGTATAAACACTTAGTTTCAGTATTCGATAATTTGTTGTTTAGATAAACGATATGAGGCGGATCAGTGGTGGTGATGGAAGGGGATGGCGGTGGTGGTGGGGATTGGTGACAGAGGCGGTGGAGGAGTATTTATTTTAAGTTAATCACACAAATTTCCCTAAAACGAAATTACAAAAATTCCCTCATGTGCCTTACACATGATCAGATTTAACAAAAAAATTAAATTGGTTAGCGCTAAAGGACATAACGTGAAGGATTTTGAAACATTAAGTACAAAACTCATCAATTTTAAAGGCAAAGGACACTGCCTGCAATTTGATACAAACATAAAGGACAAAACTTGTAATTTACTCAAAATTAAAGGAATGAACAAACCGTGGAGGTGTCGGCTGGAGTCGGTGAAGGAGATTGGAGTCGGCCGGCTGGGAGGCAGTAGCGATGTGGAGGCAGCAGGGGCGTGGAGGTCGACGACTGGAGTCGATGAAGGAGATTGGGGCGACGATTGGAGTCGGTAAAGGAGATTGGATTCGGTCGGATGGGAGGCAGCAAGGGCGACGATTTGGGGTTATCGGCGGTGAAGGGGGCTCAATCGGAGGTGGGGGTGACGTCGGGTCAACCGGAGGTGGGGGAGGTGACGGAGCTGTGGGGTGGAGGAGGGGGTGGCGGCGGCGCTGTGAGGTGGAGGTGTAACAACCCGACTTTCCGAAGTCAAAGTCAAAGTACAAGTCAAAGGAAGAAAAGGTTCCTAATTGGATCTGTCATTCCTTGCTTAATTATTACTTGTACACTTTGACTCAATAATCGACCCTCGCTTGACGTTATTTGTTTTACGATTATTTAATATGTGAAGTAACAATGCGATAAACGTAACTAACGCTAATCTACTTGAACGTTATCACATCGCTATCGCATCGCAATTCGAATTACAAGTTCTGGATATTGTTTTACGTGTGTGTGCTATTATGTGCTTTACTTGTGTGTGCTTATTTATATATTGTGGGATGTTAATCGCAAACGCAATCGCAATCCTATCGCATCGCAACCTGAAATACAAGCTACTTTTATGATTATTAGGTTAGTTATGTTAATTGTGTAATACTATCGCATCGCTTACTCGCAACGCTCAACGCACGAAACAAAAGTCGGAAACCAACCCGCTCAAGCCATCTGATCGAAGGACCATTCGATCGAAAGGCCATCCGACCCCTTTCCTGCACTGCCTTTCTTCTCCTCTTGTCTATAAATACCACCTGTCACATCAACTATTCACTGATGTGACAGCTCTCCTCTGGCCCATGCACTCTCAGGCTATTTTCTCTCGATTCCTCGCGATTCTTGTAAGTTTTCATCCCAAATCTTGTACTTCTTTGATCTATGCACACTTCCTCATTAATTTCTCCATCAAATCACAACTTTTCACCATGAAATATGTGGATTTGGGCTGTTCTAGGATGATGTCATCATGGGTTCTCATGAACACCAAGGTGTGACCTCATTCCACCAAGAACAACTCAGATCTAAGGGATTTCAACATGTTTAAACACTGAATTCGTCATAATCTAAACACATTTCAAAGTATTTCAAACTTTTCTTCAACATTCTTAACTTCTCACTCAAAACCGTTAGAATCTGGACTAGTTCGGGTTCACTACTCATCCTCTAGTGGAGACCCGGACTGAGAATGGATTTCTAACAAAGAGACAACCGATTCACGGGTTGAACATGAAATCCCGTCAAGAACAGTTACCGAACGAACGGGGTGATTCCCATCCGATCGGATGACTAGGCTTGCTGTGGTATCCGTTGTTTGACATACTGTCATACCGTCTCGGTTCAATCGCAAAACTTTCTAAACTTAACAAATTTTACAAGTTTTCAAACGATCAGGTTGTCAGTCGGATAGCCGTCCGATCGGATCACCATCCGATTGAACGACTATTCATCTAGATGACTTGTGGTTTCAAACACTTAAACCTTTTCACAAAACTTCAAAAAGAATCAGTTCCCACGAATCGCCATCCGACCGAACGGTCATCCATCCGGATGACCATCCGGCCGGATGACCTGAATTGTAGGAATACTTCATGGTTTTCAAAATGCTACAACGAAAACTTTAAAGTTCCATCATACATAAACACATCCATCCTAAACGGACAACCCTCTGACCGAATGGTCATCCGTCCGTACGGTCATCCGATCGGATCACCATCCGTCCCCCATCTCCCATCGATTCGTTTTACGCACCGTTCAACGCTTATACTATCGTACTGTGTTCAGGCTAATCCCTCAGCGCTCCCTTCAATCCAAGACTGTGTTTATTCGTTAAACACGCTCTGTGAGTATACTCGATCCCTTTTTGCTTTAAGCACTTTTGGGTGTTACATACGTTACTTATATCAAATCACAATCGACACACAACGCAAACACTTTTATATGCTAACCGCTCTCGCATGTTATACGTGTTATTCGATGAATGCTAGTATGTTATGTTTACACTGTGATTGTTTCCTAACACCTTAGCAATGATAGTACTATAGTTTGGACTCAGTACCTGTCGTGGACAGGGTTGTTAAGGGATTTTCTTCACATGTCACAGTGGTGATATGTGTTGCGCATTGTACAACTCGCAGCCATGTCTGTGCATATTTCATTGTCGATAACTTACCTGCTTCACAACTATATGTGTTACATGCTGGTTATGCATAAATCGCTTTCGTTACTATTATAATATTAAACTTGTATGCTCACATTTACACTATGTGTATTGACTGTTATTTTAACGTATGTGACAGGTGTTTAGGATGCTTTTACTTGCTAGCTGCTATGGAATCAAGCTAGGGGAGCCTAGAAACGAACTTAATAAAATCTGAGTTGTCGGAACAATTTTATTTGTCTTTGAGAAAACAATGTCTGTGATAACTGCTTTTATTTGATATGTTATGGTATGGGACGTAACGTTAAATATCCGGTAATTTAGTTGTTATGGATTTCTCCTGGACAATCTGTTTCGCTCACAGTCGCGCCCCGATGTTTCCGCCATCGGTTGGGGTGTGACAGGAGGAGAGAGGTGGAAGTCGTTTTGGGAGGAAGAAAGGGGTGAGAGGTGAGAAGGGAAGGAGAACTAGGGTTTGGAAGTGGTATGAAGAGGTAAGAAGAGGGAAGTCCAGGTCTACTGGAATAAGAGGACAAGCAGATGTTTTTAAATGAAATCACTTCTAAAAAACAAACACTCTGCGAAACAAAAGATCTGCGCGTATCTGCGTGGCATAGACAAAAGAGAGCAGGAAGAGCTTTTAAGAAAAAACAAACAACCCCTTAGTCTCGAATGCTTAGAGACTTTTGATGTAGTCTCTTATCTTGACCTTTGGAGGTGATGATTAGATGTCTATGAAGTATATTAAGAGGTTTTTGAACTAAGAAATTGAAGAAACACTAGTTCTAATAAGTAGGGGATAGAACCTAAAATGGTAGTCTCAACAGGGGGTTCATCCTTAATTACTTCTAGATCAGACAACCGATGGTGTCTTGAGAGCTAATATGCAAAACAGTAACATCGTGAGCTCGTTACGAGAAGGAGAGGTGGGGGTTCTTCTTGTAACCACCCTCCAGCATGAGAATAAGTATCGCTTTAAGAAGAATAAAGCAAGTGTGTGTTAAGAATGAGAGTGAGAGAAACCGGATCTCTAAACCTTTGAGGAATAGAGTATTTATAGCCGAAGGGTTTGGAGAAGAGTGTGGACTGATGGGCCTTGGGCCAGACGTCGTTTTCATGGAATATCCACTTAGCCCCCTCTGACACGACAGGTAGTGTATGTAGAGGTGGAGGCAGCATGCGCAACATGATTGGCTACACGTCATCATCCAAGTGTACTTGTTGTCGCGTCTGTCATCAGCCTTGGTGGAGATCGTGGAGCAGCGAGTGATGAGAGCTGATTGGATCCACGTCACTGTCCTTTGATACTTCTTGTCCCCTGCACGATTGTGTCACACCCTGCTAGTAGCGGAAGCGTATTGTGTGTGACGTAAGAAAGGTAATCATTGCATCCAAATGAGTAAACATAATAAACCACAACGATGCCATAGATATATTGTTTTCAAACAAAGTTTACAAGTTTCCAACATAGTTTTCTAGTTTCCACAACGTTTACAAACGTTAACCAAAACATAGTTATCTTACACAACACAAAAGATAGTTTTTGACATGAAACATAGTGAGGTTTTGTCCCCTCTATACCCATACAAAGTTGGGATAGAAAAGACAAACCCTCCAAAAGCGGCTATCATTGTCATAGACTTTCCCGTTTCCCGTAGTGTATCACCGGCTCAAGACTTGTTTCCTGTACGTGTAGTTTTAAAAAGTCAACAAAAGTTGAGTGAGTTCATGCACTTATTGTTACCATATGAAATCTTTGCATTCTTGTAATGAAATCCAGGTATGTTAATAGCATATATGGAGTTTAAGGATCTATCAGTGGGTAGCGAGCCCCCTGACAATATGTACCATAAGTACGTAACCAACCCGAGACAACTTTGACATCATTGGGATCACAAAAGCACTCCTATGGCACCAACCAGGAGTGGAGCATGTCTCAAGCTCTATAGATCTACACCTTTTACACCTTGGTCACTAAGTGATTAATGGTTACTATGTTATCATCCTACTTATGTACATTGATCATGTTATCATCTAAACCCATAGCTAACATACCCATAGTTTTAACATGTATTTCCCCTCGATTGTTTTAAAATAAAACATTGAAATCATTGAAAGGAGGGACATGAACTCACAAATTTGCGTTCCGTATTATGTAATACCGTAGGTGAGCGTCCATACGCGTGAATAACCTACATGTGCACTAACCTGATTAGACACTAGGTCTTATCGGACCTCGTACAAGTTGGTCATCTTGAATTCTTTATTATGTTATCACTTGTCATCTTTGGAACAACTTTGTATTTTTAGAGCGTTGGTAGTTTACTCGCTCGATTGATATATGTATTGAATTCATAAGTGTATTCATGTATTCTATGTGTATTGAATTATGTGTGAACGGGCTTCGCCCTTCACATGTCCTCGTGCCGCGCACGCATGTCATTGAGCCTTTGCCCATGTCATTGGGCCGAGCCCATGTCATTGGGCCGAGCCCATGTCATTGGGCCGAGCCCATGTCATCTATGTTATTGGGCCTAACCCATGTTTTAATGGTATTGGGCCGAGCCCATGTCTTTTATGTTATTGGGCCTAACCCATGTTATAATGTTATTGGGCCGAGCCCATGTCTTTTATGTTATTGGGCCCTTGCCCATGAATTAATGTTATTGGGCTCTAGCCCATGATTTATTGTTATTGGGCCCTTGCCCATGAATTCTTGCTATTAGGCTCTAGCCCATGATTTATTGTTATTGGGCCATGCCCATAATCAGTTTTGTGAGTCCATTAATAATCGTGCACTTTTATCCAAATTTTACTAAGTATAGGACTTTTAAATGTGTTCATGTCCTAAAACATATACTTAATAATTTTATAGATTTTCAACTTTCCGGATTTTGTTATCGGTAGTATATATTTGTATTCGTTAAGCGTTCTAAAAATATCTTATTTTTAGACGTGTTGTCGTAGTCGCTTTATAGGTATATTTCCGCGTCGAAGAGTCGCCCAAATGTCGTAGTAGTTTCCCTCGGTGACGATACGCTCATTTTATCGTCGTCGAGTGTTATGTATTACTGTTTCGACCATTTCGTTTATTCGTCCGTTTTAATAGCATTCCATTGCAATGTGAAGGAAACATGTATATGTATTTTTGTGCCATATTATACTTGTTTCATACAAGTATTTCTTGTAATCATGGGTGTGTTATTTTGATCACCCTAAGTGTATCTAATTACATACACATAGCACATAATACTTATACTTAATGAGTTTTCCAAATTATATATAATTTTTGCCCAAAAATATATATATGTATGGTTATTATTTTCCCCATTTATTTTTGTGAAAATACAAGTTTAAGTTCATAAGAACTTCTTGAATATTTAAACCTTAAATATTCCCCTCAAAGTTTCCATAATGACGTTTAAGACCACTAATCACGTTTAACATTGTTAATCACCCTTTAATCCCCTCTTTAATCGCGATTATATTTTCAGAAAAATTCGCCTTAGTTTCCCCTAAAACTATGACGTTTCCCACGTTATAAAAACGCGTTTAAATCAATAATCAAGTTAACAAATCACCATTATCCATCAAGTTTCTTCCAAATATGTATTCTTAACAACATAACTCCACCTTTCATGAACTTACATATGTATACTTTCCATACATAAAAAGTTAAGACTTTTTAAGGTGACTTTTTATAATAACCAAGTTATTTAACTTAACTTGTAAAAAAAACAAGTTTACTAAACTTTCAAAACTAGGTTTTGAATCCATTTAAACACTTGTTTCTTTATGTAATCTAAAATTACATGTTTAGTTCATGAAAGTGAGTATGATGATCTTTCATGATTTAAACATAACCATGTTTAAATCATCTTTTTATGTTCATCATTTAAACATAACCATGTTTAAATCATCTTTTTATGTTCATCATGGTAAGATGAACACTAATATTGAATACTACAAGAATATACTCACAAGATCATCACGTACATAAACTTTAAATCACTAATATTAACAAAGTCAACATAAACAACATGATCATACAAATTAACTACACTAATCTACACATATCAACACATAATATAGTTAGATTTAGTGTTTATCATCTTTGAGATTAGGGTTTTTGTTTATGTTTAACCTTAAATTCAAGATCATCAACTTGTACTTTTAAGATTAACTAGTAATAAGAAGCATAAATATGGGGTCTAGAAGTCTTACAACTTTGCACAAGCCAAAATAAGAAAATAAGAAGATATTTAAGCTCCAAAATGCTCCTAATAAAGCTCCATGTTTAACCCATGTATAAGTGATCTTTTAATGGCTAGAATGTATGTAAACTAGGGTGTTTAGTGAAGATTGAAGATGGGTTTATGGTGTGGGTGAAGGCTGCCGAAATGGGGTTTCCAAATGGGGGAATTCTTGTTGTTTGAAAAATTGTGAAATGAATGATAATTAGATGTGATATTAAGTAAGGTGATACATGCTTCCTTTTTCACATCAACCATAACATGAGCCATAATCAAGCCCTTACACTTCTTTGAAAATGTTGGACAAGTTGGTGAGGCCACATGGACTCACCATGACCGTAAGTTAGGAGGGTGAAGGAATATGGCATGGAAGTTGTAATATAAAACTAAATTTCTACATGTGATGATAGTTCATTTTAGATATTTATGTCATTAAAGAAAGTATTGTATATTTAATATGTTAGTGATGCTAATTTATGTCTAGCTAGTTTATTAGTTTGGGGGTATTGATTTTAGATGGCAAAAATGCCACTAGTTCGCTCGTCGGTTCGATACCGGGTGGTATATGGAAGGTATTATATAATACCAGGAACTATGGTTTTAATTCACCGTCGATGCTATAGCGTATTTTCAAGGCGTTTCCGACGCCAAAATATGGCTAACTAGTTCACTAGTTTCTTCGTTTGGTTATTTTGTAGCGAAATTACCGCTTGCTAGTTCGTCGGTTCGCTAACGAACTAGTTTAATGCATAGCGATGTAATACCGGAAGCTTGTGATTTTGAACATCCCGTTGATATCCTTAAAATGTTTTAGCGTGTTTTTCATCAATTGACATAATTTCGGAGTCCCTGAAATGCTATATCACGGATTCGGACGCGTTAAAAAATGTTATATTTTTAGCCGAAACGGACATTTTTGTAATAAGTGCGTCATACCGGAAAGTCTTGTATCTTTGCAAGATATGTTTTCGTATTATTGTTTTCTTATATAACTGGACTCAGTTATGTTATCCGTGTGTCGTTTTTCAGTGTTTCGATCTGTTTTCACGGTTTTGCTGGCATGAATAGTGTAACCGTGAATAGTGCGCGTGACACTTTCTACAAACACTTTTAGGACATTGTTTGATTGGTTTCGAAATACGAAGAAAACCAGCATATGTTTTAGCACTGTTTTCTTGTCCTAACCTTGTTATCTATTTCACGACACTGTTACGTAATTAATTACGCTAAATGCATGAGATTAAGAGATAAAAATAGTGATTAGTTTGTACGGAATTACCGGTTATTTGCCAGTTGTCACATTCTCCCCCGGTTAAAAAGAATTTTGTCCCGAAATTCAAGTTGAGCCATCCTTTGCAGGAGTCTTCTCGAACAGGTGGGGATATTTTGCCTTAATCTGATCTTCACGTTCCTAGGTGTACTCGGGTCCGTGACGTGAGTTCCAGCGGACTTTGACTAGTTCGATACGACTTCTCCTTGTCTTGTGGACCTTCCGGTCCATAACCTCAACGGGTTTTTTGGTAAACTGGAGTGTGTCGTCTACATGGATTTCATCCGTTGGGATGATAACTGCCTCGACGGTCGGACTTTTCTTGAGATTCGACACATGAAATGTGTCGTGTACGTTACTGAGTTCTTCTGGCAGTTTCAACTTGTACGCGACGGTACCGATCTTTTCTAAAATTTCAAATGGCCCAATGTATCTCGGGTTTAGTTTTCCGCGTTTCCCGAATCTAGCTACGCCTTTCCAAGGCGAGACTTTCAGTAAGACTTTGTCTCAAACCTCGAAGGATAGTGGTTTACATCTTTTGTTCGCGTAGCTCTTTTGTCTATCACGAGCCGCCTTGATACGGTCTCGTATTTTGTGTATCTTGTCGGTGGTTTCTTGAACAAGTTCGGGGCCAATGAGTTATTTGTCACCGACTTTTGCCCAACACAGCGGTGATCGACACTTTCGTCCGTATAGTGCTTCGAATGGGGCGGCTTTAATGCTTGTGTGATAACTGTTATTATATGAGAACTCTACCAATGGTAAATGAGTGTCCCAATTTCCGCCCAAATCCATCACACAGGCACGAAGAATGTCTTCCAAAGTTTAGATGGTTCGCTCGCTTTGACATCGGTTTGCGGATGGAATGCTGTGCTTAGATCTAAACGAGATCCAAATGATTCTTGAGAGGATTGCCAAATCCTTGGCACAAAGTGACCATCCCGATCTGAGATTATCGAAATAGGCACTCCATGACGTGCCACAATCTCGTTGAGGTAGATTTCAGCTAACTTCGCGGTACTGTCTTTTTCACGAATAGGTAAGAAGTGAGCCGACTTGGTTAATCGATCAACGATAACCCATATCATGTCATGACCTCGAGAGGTCCGTGGGAGTCCTGTAATGAAGTCCATTGATATCTGCTCCCATTTCCAAACAGGAATCTCGGGTTGTTGTAAAAACCCAGATGGCTTTTGATATTCGGCCTTGACTTTTGCACAAGTTAGGCAATTCCCAACATAGGTCACAATATCTCTCTTGAGTTTAGGCCACCAATAGTATTCTTTCAAATCCTGATACATCTTATCAGATCCTGGGTGTATTGAATATCTGGACTTGTGTGCTTCATCCAGCACTAAGTCTCGTAGGCCACCAAAATAGGGAATCCAGATCTTTCCCCTGAAATATAAAGTGCCATCTTTGTTTGTTTTCATTTTTTTCCTTGCTCCTCGTAAGGATTCTGCCCGAATATTTCCTGGCTTTAGGGCTTCCTGTTGTGCATCACGCACTCGAGTAGTGAAGTTTGTCTAGATTGTCAACTCTAAAGCTCGTACTCGTAATGTTCTCACCCTTTCTTTCCGGCTCAAAGCATCCGCTACAACGTTTGCTTTTCCCGGATAGTACCTGATTTCGCAGTCTTAGTCGTTCAACAATTCCACCCATCGCCGTTGGCGCATGTTTAATTGCTTTTGGTCGAATATATTTTGAAGACTTTTATGATCAGTGAATATGGTACACTTAGTACCATAGAGATAGTGACGCCAAATCTTTAACGCGAACACCACTGCGCCCAATTCTAGGTCGTGAGTGGTATAATTATTTTCATGAACTTTCAACTGTCGTGACGCGTACGCGATGACTTTTTCACGTTGCATTAATACACAACCCAAGCCTTGGTGCGATGCATCACAATACACCACAAAGTCATCGGTGCCGTCAGGTAGTGATAAGATTGGCGCCTGACATAGTTTGTCCTTGAGCGTTTGGAATGCCATTTCTTGTTTTTCACCCCAATCGAACTTTTTATCCTTTTGAGTGAGTGAGGTTAGCGGTTGGGAAATTTTTAGAGAATTTCTCAATGAATCTTCGATGATATCCCACTAAACCCAGAAATTGTCTTACTTCCGTTGAGGTCTTTGGGGCGTTCCAGTTCTTTATGGCCTCTATCTTAGCTGGATCAACATGTATTCCGTTCTCGTTCACCACATGACCGAGAAATTGCACCTCGCGAATCCAAAATTCGCATTTTGAGAACTTAGCATACAATTGTTCTTTCTTAAGCAACTCCAGAATAGTTCTCAAGTGTTGTTCGTGTTTCGCCTCGGTTCGTGAGTATATTAAAATGTCATCAATGAATACGATCACGAACTTGTCGAGATATGGCTTACATACTCGGTTCATCAAGTCCATGAATACGGCGGGAGCGTTTGTTAAGCCGAAAGGCATAACAAGGAACTCGTAATGCCCATAGTGAGTCCTAAATGTTGTCTTAGGAATGCTTTCCTCTTGTATCCTCAGCTGATGGTATCCGGATCTTAGATCGATCTTGGAATAGAAGCTGGAACCTTGCAACTAATCGAACAAGTCATCGATCCTCGATAAAGGATACCGATTCTTGATAGTTAGATTGTTTAGTTATCTGTAATCGATGCACATTCGAAAGGTTCCGTCCTTCTTCTTGACAAATAGCACCGGAGCTCCCCAAGGTGAGAAACTCGGTCAAATGAATCCCTTGTCAAGCAACTCCTGAAGCTGAGTAGATAATTCCTACGTCTCCGAGGGCGCCAGTTGATATGGAGTTTTCGCCACCGGTGCAGCTCCTTGCACTAGATCGATATGGAATTCAACTTGTCGTGGTGGAGGCAGTCCCAACAAGTCTTCTGGAAAGACTTCGGGGTATTCCCTCACTACAGGTATGTCCTCCACCTTGCGCTCCTTGGCCTTCTTGTCAACCCCATGGGCAAGAAAGGCGATGCATCCTTTTCTCAGACTCTTCCGAGCCGTCATGCAATTAATATAGTGGCGTGTCTTGATTATCCCCATGCACTAAAAGATGTTCTCTCGTCAGACAGGGGGATGCGAATGATCTTCTCGTGACATATGATTTCGGCTCGATTATTGGATAACTAGTCTGTGTCAAAAACTATGTCGTAACAACCCAATTTAATGAGTAAAGGTCTATATTGAATTCCCGTGCTCCAAGTTCGACTGTGCATCCGTTAATGTCTTCTCCTGACTCAACTAATTCACCGTCGGCCAATCCTATGGAAATGAGGGGACGTCTAGCTTACTTGAATCTAGGCCAAGTATATTTTGAATTCTAGGGGGATCAAACTAATACCGACACCGGTATAAAACAAATGGATGTAACGGGTCGGTTGGTAGGAAACGTATCGGTGACCCTTAATAACTTCACATGACCCCGCTAATTCCCCGTTAGCTAACTTGATAGAGTAAGACATGTCTAACCTACATGACTCCATTTCGTGTATATGCTTAGTGGCTAAAGACACTAAGTTAAGCCGATGTTGGTATCCAAAGAATTGATACACGCTGGTTGCAGAGTAGAACGTACCCATGGCAACATTAGGATTTTGGGGAGTATTCATAGCTCTACCCATATGCACACTTATTCCCCTTCTTGATTCGTCCTTAGACGTCCATGCTTGTAGTGGTCTCTTTGCCATAGTTCAAACCTCCTTGTTCTTTCTTGAGTATAACTAACTCATTAGTTTTCGTTTTGTGCCCAGTCTCACCACATTGTTACTCTTAGCACTTTTGCAAGTGCCCTCATGATGAAAGTTTCACTTATCTCTTTCAGGATTTTGGCAAGTTACTAGCATGCCTCTTGATGTCAGATTCGTATCTCAGGCTAAACCCCATATGTAGCGCTCCGTGCGTTTGGATTCGGGTGTTATCTAGTATACAACAATCTTTTAGAGATCATAGAGGCATCGGGGGTAACCAGCTACGTTCGCTCTAATCATAATCGAGTTCTAGAGTTCGGTTCCCAACCTTGGAATTTACAACTAGCAAGCAATACTATTCTCGCGTAAGATCCTTGAGTTCTTCCCATGACAACCTCTTTGCTGTCTTACTATCTATAGTTTGTACTTTGAGATTCCACCAAGTTAACGTCTCCTTCAACAGAAGACTATTAGTTTACCAAATCGTTTACTTAGAAGTACATTTACTAGCATGGTTAACTGACTTCCTTGTCTTTACTTACTGGACCGGACTTAACGCACCTCCCATATCAATAAGGTCTTGCGGCTTATGATCCGGGAAATCCTTAGGATTAAAATCTGGTATGATTGCATCTCCAAGTGTGGCATTGCCACTTGTTCTCGGCCCTTCGGTATTTGAACCACTTGAACTACCGGTACCATTAGTACCATCACTAGTGTCGACTCATCAACCTCATATTGTGCAATAAAACTCTAGTTCGACTTTAATAGTAGGGTGCTGATTAACTGCCCATTTTGGGCGTTGATTTTCTTTTTGGCGCCATGTGATCTTTGGTACATAGTATCAAAGGGTCTAGACTTGTATTTGGACAGATATAGCCTACCATGCGCCTAAGAAGTAAGAATGTAATTGGTCATGGAAATCTCAAGACTACATTGTTCATGCATGTTTGAACAATGATAACTTGAATAATCGCAATCCAAAATTCGTAGTACCTCTGGCGTGTATTGGCCGTAGGCCTAAGTGGGAAAAGAGGTAATTCGTTGAGGAGGAGAAACGGAATGCTCGTCTCCATCCTTATAGTATGTATTCTCTACCTCATAGACCTCAATCGTCCCCAGTAGGAAAGTCCTTCGCCGTGCTAACCCATGTGACAAATACATTGATCCCCTGAGCTCCACGAGCTCCAAACAAATTGTTATAATTTCCATAGATGTCGAATAAAATGCAATGAAGGAGTTGCAGTATGGCCCATGCCATATCATCCCTTGGAATAAGACAAATGTCAAACGACAGAGTTAAATGTAATCGTTTCCAAGGACTAAGATAAGGTAAGGTGTCATAGACACCAAAGAACCAGCCCATGTACAAGAATTCTGAGGATGTTGACGAAAATCCTCCACGAGCGGCCAACAAGTTTTGTTTGCTTTCGACGACTAGTCTCAAACGACTCGTGTTATAAACCGAATGTTAGGTGCGAATAATACACGTGGTCCTCTTGTATCGTAGAGTGCTATAGTAACCATCCTGGTTAGTGTTCTACTAGATAGAAACTTGAACAACTTAAGAATTTCGAATGGATAGTGATCGTTAGCTTGACCCGCATCGCCCACCAGGATTTCCATACACTACAAGTTGTTATTACGTGGGCCCCGTAATAATAAATTGTCTTGCATGGTCACCCTAGCATTCCCTCGTTCAAGCAGACGATCAGTCAAGGAGAGGACACTGTTGCCTATATACCCTCAACATAGGAGGGACCTTCGTGATGGTTCACGAGCTAACGCCAGTTGTCATTATTCGTGAGAGGGCACAACGTTAGCCGAAATAGAAATAAAAGAATTCGTAATAATAACAACTGGAGGGGCACCTTCAAGATGAATACTTCATCTTCCTTGTCTGGACATGAATGTAATCGAGCATGACTAATATGAATCTCAGGGACCTCGTCCCACTAGTAGAGTTGGTATCCAGGGCCGCCACCTCCGGCTCGTCGTCATTACCGAAGCCGGACATATACCATCAGAGGGAAAACAACCATCTTCCATGGGATCAATGCTTTAGGGTCTCTCTTAGGGACCACGTCTGCCATACTTCGTAATAGACTCGAGGTCATCATTCTCATCACGTGAGTCAAGTGTAATAATAGAATTCATAGTCGAAAGTATTTTCGTTCATGGCAAAATATTCCGTACAACACATATATAGATACATTATATATATAATCACTAAATCTCATGCGGTTTTTGTTCTCGTGTTTCACATGTACTCCTTAATGTTTTCAAGTCTATTCCTCATAGACTAACCATGTATTGATCCTTCTTTGTTACTTATGATTGAGCTCGCGTGATAGATCCTCATGTTATCGTGACACAATGAAAACCTTTTGTCATTTTTGTCATACTTTTGAAATCACTTTCGTAATGTTATTGACTTTGTTTTCATGTGAGCCCTTGGTGATTGTAGACCAAACTTTGTAAAAGTTTTTCCCCGATTCACTATAATCGGAGCTCTGATACCAATCTGTCACACCTTGCTAGTAGCGGAAGCGTATTGAGTGTGACGTAAGAAAGGTAATCATTGCATCCAAATGAGTAAACATAATAAACCACAACGATGCCATAGATATATTGTTTTCAAACAAAGTTTACAAGTTTCCAACATAGTTTTCTAGTTTCCACAACGTTTACAAACGTTAACCAAAACATAGTTATCTTACACAACACAAAAGATAGTTTTTGACATGAAACATAGTGAGGTTTTGTCCCCTCTATACCCATACGAAGTTGGGATAGAAAAGACAAACCCTCCAAAAGCGGATATCATTGTCATAGACTTTCTCGTTTCCCATAGTGTATCACCGGCTCAAGACTTGTTTCCTGTACATGTAGTTTTAAAAAGTCAACAAAAGTTGAGCGAGTTCATACAGTTATTGTTACCATATGAAATCTTTGCATTCTTGTAATGAAATCCAGATATGTTAATAGCATATATGGAGTTTAAGGATCTATCGGTGGGTAGCGAGCCCCCTGACAATATGTACCATAAGTACGTAACCAACCCGAGACAACTTTGACATCATTGGGATCACAAAAGCACTTCTATGGCACCAACCAGGAGTGGAGCGTGTCTCAAGCTCTATAGATCTACACCTTTTTGCACCTTGGTCACTAAGTGATTAATGGTTACTATGTTATCATCCTACTTATGTACATTGATCATGTTATCATCTAAACCCATAGCTAACATACCCATAGTTTTAACATGTATTTCCCCTCGATTGTTTTAAAACAAAACATTGAAATCATTGAAAGGAGGGACATGAACTCACAAATTTGCGTTCCGTATTATGTAATACCGTAGGTGAGCGTCCGTACGCGTGAATAACCTACATGTGCACTAACCTGATTAGACACTAGGTCTTATCGGACCTCGTATGTGACAACTGGCACCAAACCGGTAATTTCCGTACACTCTAATCATTATTTAATGACTGCAATTATGTGCTTAATTGTCAGCAATGTCTGAACACATGATTAAACAAGTGAATTCATGCACGTTGTATACTACAAAATATTGCTTTATGCATAAACGAGAGCGTTGCGTCAAAAGTATTAGTAAACTCACCGGTAGGACACAATGTGTCAACAGAACTGCAGAAAGCAGTCAGACAAAAAAAAACAGAGGCCAGGTGTAGGTCCAATGACAAAAGTACATTAAAACCCAAGAGTACATGTAAGGGTTTAATTTATAGACATTGCGAAAGCAAAAATAAGCACTAAAAAGCACCCAAAACGCACTTTAAGTGCAGAATTTTATATAATTCAGCAATATTTCAGCATTTAGACATATGAATATTATGCAGAAATGTCATTTTATTATCCAGAATATTTCCCTAAGTGTTGGGAATTAAAAGGGATACAAAAAGGTACTTAAAGGGTACTAAAAAGTGTAATTTAGCACTTTAACGGATTAATATCCAACCGAACAACCGAACTATACCCGGAACATAAAAATATTGTCATTGACATTATTTTTCTTTTTTTTTTAGCTAGTAAGGGTCCCCGAATACCCTAACACCCGTTATATTAAATAACAGACTAATAACTTATTTTTTTTTTCTAAAACATAACTAACTAAACTCAAAATTAATTGCTAAGTATTAGTTGAATTGGAACCATACTACTCCACTCCCTTGATCGATTGGTCCCCATATGGGGACACACTCTTACAAACTTTGATTAGTTAATTAAGATTGTCAAGTATCATGGGGACATTTTGTTTAGTGGATAAAAGTCTTCGATGGTTTATAAGAATAGTTAGAGATTAACCAACTCATTTGCATAACACTCAAACAAAATTGTGTTCTCTCCCTCTCTCTTGCTACCTTCGGCCGAGACCAAGAAGCCCCACCACTACCATCATTTGATCACTCTCATGCAAACCATCTATATGCAAGTGTGTTAGAGTTTATACGAAGAGGCTCGGTGCATACGGAATCGCAAGGACCTCACCACAACGCCATTAACCACCTATTTTTCGTCTAGTCTCTTCCCTAGCCACGAGCTAGTAGTAAGTGACTCTAAACACCCTATTGATCTTGTCTAAAGTTGTTAATAAGAGATTTAACGGGTAAAAATCATAAACACTAGAGATCAAAGTTTAAAGTCTACTAAAAATGATGAACAAAGTGGTTAATGAGTAAATATTAGTGTAAAATTTATGAAACTTGTTTTGTTATGGTTATTTATTATTGTTGAATGCTAGTAGGGGAACGGATCGCCATCTAACCACGCTAGGTCATGTTCATGGAACATGAACTAGCACTATGTTTAGTGTAAAAATAACTAGATGACGAACCCTTTCACTCACAAACATGAACTTGTGTAAAAACCATTTTTCTTATGAAATGGAGTTCTAAACTAGTAGATCTACGGATCTACAAGTGGTATTTTTGAAGAACCAAAAGTATGATGAAATCATGTTTAAAAAGCCGGATCTTTCTCAAAATAAAGACATTTTTGAGAACCAAAAAGTGTGTAGACACTTGTGTAACGAAAGGAATTAACCAAGAAATATTTTCGTAAATACCGACTAGAAGTTGTAAAAATTCATATTCTTTAAAAATAAAGTTTTTGAGATAATGATTTTATTTTAGAGATGGAAAGACTTACTAAATGTGCTAGTAAGTTACTACACATTTTTGTAAATATTCAAGTTCATGAAATGGAGAAATTAGTGATTATTGTGATGATTATTGTTGATAATTGTTGTTGATGATGGTTGACGATTTAAAAGAAAATAAACACATGTTTTGAAAACATGGGAAACCTCCATTTTTAGGGGAAACTCTGTCAAAATTTTTATAAATTTTGACACTTAGAAAAATATAAGTTTTTGAGAAACTTATTCCCTAAAAATGTATTTAAGAGTATTACCAAGGTTTCCCTAATTTTTGGTGATAAGAAATGAGGATTTCTTCAAGAATAAAAAAAATGGATATAAGTATGTATATTTTTGAGAGAAAAATATATATTATTTTATCACCAACTTTTGTGCTAAGTGTATAAAGTATGTGTTATACGTGCTAGTGTATTAAGACTTAAAAATATACTAAATACTCGTGAGGAGTATAAACATAAGAATACACATACAACATAAGATACATAATTCGGGTGCAAGGTGCAAAATACAAAAGCTTATATTTATTTTTGAGAAAATAATATAAGTAAGACATTTAGTTAAATATATAAAATATTTTTAACACAAGAAAATATACACAAAAGAGAGTGACTGTACTTGTGCGACGCAAGTCTAGTGACTAACGTTAAGAAAACGCGTATAGGTTACGACGTTAATTAAGCAAATCCGGTGAAGTTTACGACGCACAGGAACGCAAAGTTGTGAGTTCATGCTCCCCCTTTTCTTTTAACTGTTTTCAGTTTTATAACTTCGGGGGTGAAATACATGTACAAATGTACAATATTTATAATTGGTATGATATAAACATAAGAAGCACACTTGGTGAGAACGAGAACCAAGTGTGATGAAATATAAGAATACAAAAAGTACACTTGGTGAGAACGAGAACCAAGTGTGACGAAATATAAGAATACAAGAAGTACACTTGGTGAGAACGAGAACCAAGTGTGACGAAATAATAGAATATGAGAAACGCACTTGTTGAGAATGAGAACCAAGTATGAGGCGTTATGAGGAATGATACGAGAAATCGTGTCACGAATAGGGTACATAAGCACCATTAATCAACAATATACCTAGACCGCAGAACAAAAGGTTAGATCTAACGGGTGCCGGGCAGCCACACTCTCGGTGAGGGCGAGAATCGAGTAGTGCTTTTGTGTCTCAGAATATACCAATTAAATGCCTAAGGTTTGGTGACTTCCTATGTCGTGTCACATGTTAATGGCTTTGCAACCCATTAACAATCCTGATACTACAGGAATACTTTATTTACATAAAAGTCATACCATACTAAAAATTGATGAATACTTGAGTACGTGGGGTACTCAAGAAAAGATTGAATTATACTTGAAGTACGTGGGGTACTCAAGAAAATGGGAATTATACTTGAGTACGTGGGGTACTCAAGAAGAAATTGAATTATACATGAGTACGTGGTGTACACATGAAACTGGATTTATATATGAAAACTTGATTTATTCACAAACTATGTTTTCATACAAAGTATACAAACGTGAAATACAAAACTGCATGAATTCACACCAACATTATGTTGACGTTTTTCCAAAACTCACATGTATTTCAGGTAACTAGGATGGATGTGCACGCGGTCTCGCTTATGCTTATGGATGTCGCTTATGTTTATCTTTAAATAAAGTTGTAAACTTTTTAAGACAATGTTTTATGCGACTTAGCGATGTAAACGCTAAACTTATGTTTTTCAAATTATGGTATTTGATGTTTTTACGAGCATATAGCATGTTTACCTTTCGTATGCAATGAGAACCTTTCATGATCACACCTCGTGCTTCCGCCGCAGAAAGGGGTGTGACAGATTGGTATCAGAGCTGCGATTGTAGTGAACCAGGATTCCTTCTCGAGTCTAGTCTACAATCTCTAGGATCCATTCACGAAAACAATTTTCAAAGAGTTTTCATTGCATAAAACGTCCCGCGACATCCACTGCCTGAAACTGTTTACATGAGTCTAGAAAAGACACTACGAGACTTAGGGTGCTCGAGAGTAGCACTCGTCTGTGATTGAGAGTTAATTGCAATTATGTGTGATAATTAGCATATACTAGAAGTAAAATGTCACAAGTATACGTGACTTTATCTGAAAGCGATGGCCCATCTGAAGGAAGAAATACGAGGATGAAACGAACTGTGCGGACTGTGCAAGGAGTTACGTAATTATGGATGCATACATAATTATGGAATTCAGTGCACAAAAATCACAGCAAGTCTTGTCACGTATAGATTCCCTCAGTGCAAGCCTACTAAGTACTCTACTAGAGTAATAATTGTTTGATGTCACTTATGTGGTATATATACCTGTGAATATATATGATACTATTGTCTAGTGTGACGATATCAAACAAATGTCTAATCCTGTTGTGTTATGTTCTGTCAGAACATGGCACCCAGGAAAGCTGTGAATGCTCGCAATGATGATCAACCTCCACCTCCCCCACTGCCAATAACTGCTGAAGAGCTGAACGCTCTACTGGAGGAAAGGATCTCCGCTGCTATCGCCCAGTACGAGGCGAACCGAACTCAAGACAGTGGTGGCCCAAGCAACGCTAGACGTAATGGGAACGGAGATTCATCTGGAGGCAATGCAGCTCAAGGTAACCTTAAGACAATTTACTAAGCATGGAGAAATTTATGAACGGTCTTTGTTTCATTATTTCTTTGATTGCTCACATGTGAATTGGTTGAATCAATTCCAGGCTGCACTTTCAAGCAGTTTCTCGACTGCAAGCCGATGAACTATGACGGCACAGGAGGTGCAGTAGCATTTGTGCGTTGGACGGAGAAGACTGAAGCTACTATCCGCATGAGCAAGTGTACCGCGGATCAACAAGTCACCTTTGCTACTGGGTTATTTGTCGATGAAGCTCTGACTTGGTGGAACCTGCAAGCCCAAACTTTGGGTGATGATACCGCTTATGGCTTAACTTGGGAGGAACTGAAGGAAAGAATGAGAGAGAAGTATTGCTCTCGCGCTGAACTCCAAAGGCTGGAAACGGAGTTCTGGCACTTGACCATGGTAGGTGCTGACATTAATGGATATACTCGAAGGTTCCATGATCTCTCCAGAGTGCTTCCCTACATGGTGACTCCCGAATTCAAGCGCGTTGAACGCTACATTTGGGGACTGGCCCCAGAGTTTCGTGGCATGGTGACGTCGGCCAAACCACAAACGATCACTGAGGCTGTAACTCTGGCTGTCAGTCTGACTGAAGATTGTGTTCATATGAAGAAGTTATCACTAAACCCAACAGAGAAGACCGAGACACATGCTGAGTCGTCCGGCGACAAAAAGAGAAAGCATACAAGTTTGAACCAAGCAACTCGTAACAACAAGGGTTTCAGCAAGAAGCGTGACGCTAACCCGTCCCAGGAGGCGAAAACCCATGCAACCAAAGCATACCAAGGCTCCATACCTAGATGCCAAAAATGTAAGTATCATCATGAAGGAGCTTGTCGCATTCCAAGGTGCGACAAATGTGGTAAATTGGGTCATCAAACAGAAGACTGTTGGGGAAAAGGAAAGAACCGAAATGGAAATGGTGCGGGTAACAAGAATGGTAACGGGAAAGGGCGGAACCCAGGATGCTTCAAATGTGGAAGCAATGATCATTTCATGAAGGACTGCCCAGAGGGAAACAATGCTCAGGCTAGAGCATTTGTGATTGGAGCAAAGAACGCACGCGAGGACCCTAACGTGGTCACCGGTACGTTTCTCATTAACAATCACTTTGCATCCATATTATTTGACACTGGCGCCGATTATAGCTTCATGTCTGTGGAATTTAAACGCATACTCGGAATAGAATCTAGTAGATTAGAAATTCCTTATTCCATAGAACTAGCCAATGGTAAACTTGTTGAATCGAGCGAAGTTGTTAGAGGCTGCACACTGGAACTTGGCGAACGAAATTTTAGCATCGACCTCTTACCTATTCAATTGGGTAGCTTCGATGTAGTAGTCGGAATGGACTGGTTGTCCAAGAACAAAGCTGAAGTTATTTGTCATGAGAAAATCATTCGCATCCCTTTAGCGAATGGTGAAACTCTCATCGTGCATGGAGAAAAACGAGACGCACCTCTTCGAATCATCAGTTGCATGAAGGCACGGAAGTGCTTAAGGAAAGGATGTGTCGCTTTCCTAGCACACGTTATAGACAAGAAGGCTGTGGAGCCAAAACTTGAAGACATTCCTGTGGTGAAGGAATTTCCTGATGTGTTCCCTGAAGATATGCCAGGACTACCTCCGCAACGACAAGTCGAATTCCGTATAGACTTGGTTCCAGGAGCTGCTCCTGTAGCCAAGGCACCCTATCGACTTGCGCCATCCGAAATGCAAGAATTATCTACACAACTCCAGGAGTTGTTGGATAAAGGATTTATAAGGCCAAGCTTCTCACCCTGGGGAGCTCCAGTATTGTTCGTGAAGAAGAAGGATGGAACACTGCGGATGTGTATCGATTACAGGGAACTGAACAAGCTCACGATCAAGAATCGGTATCCGCTACCAAGGATTGATGACTTATTTGATCAATTGCAAGGATCAAGCTACTATTCCAAGATCGACCTTCGGTCTGGATACCACCAGCTGAGAATCCAAGAGGAAAGCGTACCAAAGACTGCATTCAGAACACGCTATGGGCACTACGAATTTCTGGTGATGCCATTCGGGCTGACGAATGCACCAGCGGTCTTCATGGATCTGATGAACCGCGTTTGCAAACCATATCTCGATAAATTCGTGATTGTATTTATCGATGATATCCTAATTTATTCGCGAATGAAAGAAGAGCACGAGCAACATCTCAGAACCATCTTGGAACTACTGAAGAAAGAGAAGCTTTATGCAAAGTTCTCCAAATGCGAATTCTGGATTCGCGAAGTACAATTTCTTGGTCACGTTGTGAATGAGAAGGGCATTCATGTAGACCCGTCCAAGATAGAAGCAATAAAGAATTGGGAAGCTCCCAAGACCCCAACTGAAGTTCGACAATTTTTGGGCTTAGCGGGCTATTACCGACGTTTCATCGAGAACTTCTCAAAGATAGCTCAACCGCTAACGACCCTTACACAGAAAGACAAGAAATACGACTGGGGTCACAAACAGGAAGAAGCCTTTCAGCTACTTAAGAACAAGCTCTGCGATGCACCGATACTATCATTACCCGAAGGCACTGAAGACTTCGTGGTATACTGCAACGCCTCACGACAAGGCTTGGGTTGCGTGCTCATGCAACGCCAAAAAGTCATCGCTTACGCTTCGAGACAATTGAAGGTTCATGAAAGAAACTATACCACTCACGACCTGGAGCTGGGCGCAGTGGTATTCGCCCTGAAGATCTGGCGACATTATTTATATGGTACTCGATGTACAATTTTCACAGATCACAAAAGCTTACAACACATATTTGATCAGAAGGAATTGAATATGCGCCAGCGGCGATGGGTCGAGCTGCTAAATGATTACGAATGTGAGATCAAGTACCATCCCGGAAAGGCAAACGTTGTAGCGGACGCGTTGAGCCGAAAAGAAAGGGTTAAGACCCTAAGGGTTCGAGCATTGGAAATGACGATTCGAACGAACCTCCCTGCACGCATTCGTGATGCACAACAAGAAGCTCTTAGAGAAGAGAACCGTAAAGCTGAATACCTACGGGGTATGCTGAAGTACATGGTGCCAAATGAAAAGGGAGCCTTATACTTTAAGAAGCGTATTTGGGTCCCACTCTATGGTGGCATACGAGAAGTCATCCTTGATGAAGCCCACAAATCGAGATACTCGATCCATCCAGGATCGGACAAAATGTATCAAGACTTGAAAGAATATTATTGGTGGCCGAGACTCAAAAGCGACGTTGCTGTCTATGTTGGAAAATGCCTAACCTGTGCTAAGGTTAAGGCCGAATATCAGAAACCGTCCGGCCTACTACAACAACCAGAGATTCCCGTGTGGAAGTGGGAACAAATCTCGATGGACTTCATAACGAAATTACCCAGGACCCCGAGAGGGCACGATATGATATGGGTAATAGTTGATCGATTAACGAAGTCTGCGCACTTCCTACCGATCCGAGAAAAAGACAGCACTGGAAAGCTTGCTGAGATATACTTAAGAGAAATTGTGGCACGACATGGAGTGCCAATCTCAATTATTTCAGACAGAGATGGACGCTTTGTCTCAAGAATCTGGAAATCATTTCAGGAAGCCTTTGGATCTCAGTTAGATCTAAGCACGGCATTCCATCCACAAACAGACGGCCAGAGCGAACGGACTATACAAACGTTAGAAGATATGCTTCGCGCATGTGTCATGGATCTAGGCGGCAGCTGGGATACTCATCTACCGTTAATTGAGTTCTCCTACAATAACAGTTATCATACAAGCATAAAAGCCGCACCGTTCGAAGCTCTGTATGGCCGCAAGTGCCGATCGCCCTTATGTTGGGCAGATGCCGGAGATAAACGTATGGTTGGTCCTGAACTTGTACAAGAGACAACCGACAAGATTGCGCAGATCCGAGAGCGCATTAAGGCGGCTCGAGATCGACAAAAGAGCTACGCCGATCCGAAAAGAAAATCAGTAGAATTCAAGGTGGGAGACAAAGTGCTGTTAAAAGTCTCACCATGGAAGGGCGTAGTCAGATTTGGAAAACGTGGAAAGCTGAATCCACGATACATCGGACCATTCAGAATATTGAAAAGAATTGGTACCGTGGCATACAAGTTGGAGTTACCGGAAGAACTTAATGGAGTACATGATACGTTTCATGTATCCAACCTGAAGAAGAGTCCAACACAAGAAAACGTGATCATCCCGATGGATGAAGTGCATATTGATGAAGCCCTCCGATTTACAGAACAACCCGTTGAGGTTACCGACTGGAAAGTCAACAAGACCAGGAGGAGCAGTGTGAAACTTGTCAAAGTACGTTGGAGCTCTAAGCACGGACCCGAGTACACATGGGAACGTGAAGACCAGTTCAAAGAAAAGTATCCCCACCTATTCAAGAAGACTCCAGCGAGAGTTAGTTCAGCCTGAATTTCGGGACGAAATTCTTTTAACGGGGGGAGACTGTGACAACTGGCACCAAACCGGTAATTTCCGTACACTCTAATCATTATTTAATGACTGCAATTATGTGCTTAATTGTCAGCAATGTCTGAACACATGATTAAACAAGTGAATTCATGCACGTTGTATACTACAAAATATTGCTTTATGCATAAACGAGAGCGTTGCGTCAAAACTATTAGTAAACTCACCGGTAGGACACAATGTGTCAACAGAACTGCAGAAAGCAGTCAGACAAAAAAAAACAGAGGCCAGGTGTAGGTCCAACGACAAAAGTACATTAAAACCCAAGAGTACATGTAAGGGTTTAATTTATAGACATTGCGAAAGCAAAAATAAGCACTAAAAAGCACCCGAAACGCACTTTAAGTGCAGAATTTTATATAATTCAGCAATATTTCAGCATTTAGACATATGAATATTATGCAGAAATGTCATTTTATTATCCAGAATATTTCCCTAAGTGTTGGGAATTAAAAGTGATACAAAAAGGTACTTAAAGGGTACTAAAAAGTGTAATTTAGCACTTTAACGGATTAATATCCAACCGAACAACCGAACTATACCCGGAACATAAAAATATTGTCATTGACATTATTTTTCTTTTTTTTGAGCTAGTTAGGGTCCCCGAATACCCTAACACCCGTTATATTAAATAACAGACTAATAACTTATTTTTTTTTCTAAAACATAACTAACTAAACTCAAAATTAATTGCTAAGTATTAGTTGAATTGGAACCATACTACTCCACTCCCTTGATCGATTGGTCCCCATATGGGGACACACTCTTACAAACTTTGATTATTTAATTAAGATTGTCAAGTATCATGGGGACATTTTGTTTAGTGGATAAAAGTCTTGGATGGTTTATAAGAAGAGTTAGAGATTAACCAACTCATTTGCATAACACTCAAACAAAATTGTGTTCTCTCCCTCTCTCTTGCTACCTTCGGCCGAGACCAAGAAGCCCCACCACTACCATCATTTGATCACTCTCATGCAAACCATCTATATGCAAGTGTGTTAGAGTTTATACGAAGAGGCTCGGTACATACGGAATCGCAAGGACCTCACCACAACGCCATTAACCACCTATTTTTCGTCTAGTCTCTTCCCTAGCCACGAGCTAGTAGTAAGTGACTCTAAACACCCTATTGATCTTGTCTAAAGTGGTTAATAAGAGATTTAACGGGTAAAAATCATAAACACTAGAGATCAAAGTTTAAAGTCTACTAAAAATGATGAACAAAGTGGTTAATGAGTAAATATTAGTGTAAAATTTATGAAACTTGTTTTGTTATGGTTATTTATTATTGTTGAATGCTAGTAGGGGAACGGATCGCCATCTAACCACGCTAGGTCATGTTCATGGAACATGAACTAGCACTATGTTTAGTGTAAAAATAACTAGATGACGAACCCTTTCACTCACAAACATTAACTTGTGTAAAAACCATTTTTCTTATGAAATGGAGTTCTAAACTAGTAGATCTACGGATCTACAAGTGGTATTTTTGAAGAACCAAAAGTATGATGAAATCATGTTTAAAAAGCCGGATCTTTCTCAAAATAAAGACATTTTTGAGAACCAAAAAGTGTGTAGACACTTGTGTAACGAAAGGAATTAACCAAGAAATATTTTCGTAAATACCGACTAGAAGTTGTAAAAATTCATATTCTTTAAAAATAAAGTTTTTGAGATAATGATTTTATTTTTAGAGATGGAAAGACTTACTAAATGTGCTAGTAAGTTACTACACATTTTTGTAAATATTCAAGTTCATGAAATGGAGAAATTAGTGATTATTTTGATGATTATTGTTGATAATTGTTGTTGATGATGGTTGACGATTTAAAAGAAAATAAACACATGTTTTGAAAACATGGGAAACCTCCATTTTTAGGGGAAACTCTGTCAAAATTTTTATAAATTTTGACACTTAGAAAAATATAAGTTTTTGAGAAACTTATTCCCTAAAAATGTATTTAAGAGTATTACCAAGGTTTCCCTAATTTTTGGTGATAAGAAATGAGGATTTCTTCAAGAATAAAAAAAATGGATATAAGTATGTATATTTTTGAGAGAAAAATATATATTATTTTATCACCAACTTTTGTGCTAAGTGTATAAAGTATGTGTTATACGTGCTAGTGTATTAAGACTTAAAAATACACTAAATACTCGTGAGGAGTATAAACATAAGAATACACATACAACATAAGATACATAATTCGGGTGCAAGGTGCAAAATACAAAAGCTTATATTTATTTTTGAGAAAATAATATAAGTAAGACATTTAGTTAAAAATATAAAATATTTTTAACACAAGAAAATATACACAAAAGAGAGTGACTGTACTTGTGCGACGCAAGTCTAGTGACTAACGTTAAGAAAACGCGTATAGGTTACGACGTTAATTAAGCAAATCCGGTGAAGTTTACGACGCACAGGAACGCAAAATTGTGAGTTCATGCTCCCCCTTTTCTTTTAACTGTTTTCAGTTTTATAACTTCGGGGGTGAAATACATGTACAAATGTACAATATTTATAATTGGTATGATATAAACATAAGAAGCACACTTGGTGAGAACGAGAACCAAGTGTGATGAAATATAAGAATACAAGAAGTACACTTGGTGAGAACGAGAACCAAGTGTGACGAAATATAAGAATACAAGAAGTACACTTGGTGAGAACGAGAACCAAGTGTGACGAAATAATAGAATATGAGAAACGCACTTGGTGAGAACGAGAACCAAGTATGAGGCGTTATGAGGAATGATACGAGAAATCGTGTCACGAATAGGGTACATAAGCACCATTAATCAACAATATACCTAGACCGCAGAACAAAAGGTTAGATCTAATGGGTGCCGGGCAGCCACACTCTCGGTGAGGGCAAGAATCGAGTAGTGCTTTTGTGTCTCAGAATATACCAATTAAATGCCTAAGGTTTGGTGACTTCCTATGTCGTGTCACATGTTAATGGCTTTGCAACCCATTAACAATCCTGATACTACAGGAATACTTTATTTACATAAAAGTCATACCATACTAAAAATTGATGAATACTTGAGTACGTGGGGTACTCAAGAAAAGATTGAATTATACTTGAAGTACGTGGGGTACTCAAGAAAATGGGAATTATACTTGAGTACGTGGGGTACTCAAGAAGAAATTGAATTATACATGAGTACGTGGTGTACACATGAAACTGGATTTATATATGAAAACTTGATTTATTCACAAACTATGTTTTCATACAAAGTATACAAACGTGAAATACAAAACTGCATGAATTCACACCAACATTATGTTGACGTTTTTCCAAAACTCACATGTATTTCAGGTAACTAGGATGGATGTGCGCGCGGTCTCGCTTATGCTTATGGATGTCGCTTATGTTTATCTTTAAATAAAGTTGTAAACTTTTTAAGACAATGTTTTATGTGACTTAGCGATGTAAACGCTAAACTTATGTTTTTCAAATTATGGTATTTGATGTTTTTACGAGCATATAGCATGTTTACCTTTCGTATGCAATGAGAACCTTTCATGATCACACCTCGTGCTTCCGCCGCAGAAAGGGGTGTGACAGATTGGTATCATTGGGCCGAGCCCATGTCTTTTATGTTATTGGGCCCTTGCCCATGAATTAATGTTATTGGGCTCTAGCCCATGATTTATTGTTATTGGGCCATTGCCCATGAATTCTTGCTATTAGGCTCTAGCCCATGATTTATTGTTATTGGGCCATGCCCATAATCAGTTTTGTGAGTCCATTAATAATCTTGCACTTTTATCCAAATTTTACTAAGTATAGGACTTTTTAATGTGTTCATGTCCTAAAATATATACTTAGTAATTTTATAGATTTTCAACTTTCCGGATTTTGTTATCGGTAGTATATATTTGTATTCGTTAAGCGTTCTAAAAATATCTTATTTTTAGACGTGTTGTCGTAGTCGCTTTATAGGTATATTTCCGCGTCGAAGAGTCGCCCAAATGTCGTAGTAGTTTCCCGCGGTGACGATACGCTCATTTTATCGTCGTCGAGTGTTATGTATTACTGTTTCGACCATTTCGTTTATTCATCCGTTTTAATAGCATTCCATTGGAATGTGAAGGAAACATGTATATGTATTTTTGTGCCATATTATACTTGTTTCATACAAGTATTTCTTGTAATCATGGGTGTGTTATTTTGATCAACCTAAGTGTATCTAATTACATACACATAGCACATAATACTTATACTTAATGAGTTTTCCAAAATATATATAATTTTTGCCCAAAAATATATATATGTATGGTTATTATTTTCCCCATTTATTTTTGTGAAAATACAAGTTTAAGTTCATAAGAACTTCTTGAATATTTAAACCTTAAATATTCCCCTCAAAGTTTCCATAATGACGTTTAAGACCACTAATCACGTTTAACATTGTTAATCACCCTTTAATCTCCTCTTTAATTGCGATTAGATTTTTAGAAAAATTCGCCTTAGTTTCCCCTAAAACTATGACGTTTCCCACGTTATAAAAACGCGTTTAAATCAATAATCAAGTTAACAAATCACCATTATCCATCAAGTTTCTTCCAAATATGTATTCTTAACAACATAACTCCACCTTTCATGAACTTACATATGTATACTTTCCATACATAAAAAGTTAAGACTTTTTAAGGTGACTTTTTATAATAACCAAGTTATATAACTTAACTTGTAAAAAAAACAAGTTTACTAAACTTTCAAAACTAGGTTTTGAATCCATTTAAACACTTGTTTCTTTATGTAATCTAAAATTACATGTTTAGTTCATGAAAGTGAGTATGATGATCTTTCATGATTTAAACATAACCATGTTTAAATCATCTTTTTATGTTCATCATTTAAACATAACCATGTTTAAATCATCTTTTTATGTTCATCATGGTAAGATGAACACTAATCTTGAATACTACAAGAATATACTCACAAGATCATCATGTACATAAACTTTAAATCATTAATATTAACAAAGTCAACATAAACAACATGATCATACAAATTAACTACACTAATCTACACATATCAACACATAATATAGTTAGATTTAGTGTTTATCATCTTTGAGATTAGGGTTTTTGTTTATGTTTAACCTTAAATTCAAGATCATCAACTTGTACTTTTAAGATTAACTAGTAATAAGAAGCATAAATATGGGGTCTAGAAGTCTTACAACTTTGCACAAGCCAAAATAAGAAAATAAGAAAATAAGAAGATATTTAAGCTCCAAAATGCTCCTAATAAAGCTCCATGTTTAACCCATGTATAAGTGATCTTTTAATGGCTAGAATGTGTGTAAACTAGGGTGTTTAGTGAAGATTGAAGATGGGTTTATGGTGTGGGTGAAGGCTACTGAAATGGGGTCTCCAAATGGGGGAATTCTTGTTGTTTGAAAAAGTGTGAAATGAATGATAATTAGATGTGATATTAAGTAAGGTGATACATGCTTTCTTTTTCACATCAACCATAACATGAGCCATAATCAAGCCCTTACACTTCTTTGAAAATGTTGGACAACTTGGTGAGGCCACATGGGCCCACCATGACCGTAAGTTAGGAGGGTGAAGGAATATGGCATGGAAGTTGTAATATAAAACTAAATTTCTACATGTGATGATAGTTCATTTTAGATATTTATGCCATTAATATGTTAGTGATGCTAATTTATGTCTAGCTAGTTTATTAGTTTGGGGATATTGATTTTAGATGGCAAAAATGCCACTAGTTCGCTCGTCGGTTCAATACCGGGTGGTATATGGAAGGTATTATATAATACCGGGAACTATGGTTTTAATTCACCATCGATGCTATAGCGTATTTTCAAGGCGTTTCCGACGCCAAAATATGGCTAACTAGTTCACTAGTTTCTTCTTTTGGTTATTTTGTAGCGAAATTACCGCTTGCTAGTTCGTCGGTTCGCTAACGAACTAGTTTAATGCATAGCGATGTAATACCGGAAGCTTGTGATTTTGAACATCCCGTTGATATCCTTAAAATGTTTTAGCGTGTTTTTCATCAATTGACATAATTTCGGAGCCCCGGAAATGCTATATCACGGATTCGGACGCGTTAAAAAATGTTATATTTTTAGCCGAAACGGACATTTTTGTAATAAGGACGTCATACCGGAAAGTCTTGTATCTTTGCAAGATATGTTTTCGTATTATTGTTTTCTTATATAACTGGACTCAGTTATGTTATCCGTGTGTCGTTTTTCAGTGTTTCGATCTGTTTTCACGGTTTTGCTGGCATGAATAGTGTAACCGTGAATAGTGCGCGTGGCACTTTCTACCAACACTTTTAGGACATTGTTTGATTGGTTTCGAAATACAACGAAAACCAGCATATGTTTTAGCATTGTTTTCTTGTCCTAACCTTGTTATCTATTTCACGACACTGTTACGTAATTAATTACGCTAAATGCATGAGATTAAGAGATAAAAATAGTGATTAGTTTGCACGGAATTACCGGTTATTTGCCAGTTGTCACAGATTGTCAGTCGTGGGGATCATTTTGGTAGGGCCTGGCATCGCGCTGATTGGTTGCAGGCACCTGCCACATGTATTGGTTGTTCCACTCGTGAGTTGTCATGGTGCGCATACGCGGCTAGGCCATGCAGGGGGTGTCCTTTATGTTCTAATTTCCCTACAAAATTACCGCCGATGTCCTTTATGTTCTAATTTCTTTACAGGCGGTGTCCTTTATCCCTATAAAGATTATAAAAATGGACATCCGATGTAAATAAATTAGAACATAATGGATATCTCTCTATTATAATAAATCAAAAGGATTTTGTCCCATGTGTCAACACCACAAGCATCCTTCATTCCCTCTCTCCTACTTGTCAACCTCTGCCTTATTCAAGATCCAGGTGTCATTTCCTCATATTTTTTAATTTTTTTTAAACCTAAAGAAATAGACTTTTGGGCGGGCAAACGAATTTTTGGGCGGCCAGATTCAATTTTTGAATTCCTTTTGCTCATCCCAATACACCCAATACCCTGTTTTCTCAGTATCAACTTTTCTTTCACTGTTCTTTCATCTTCTGCCAGCCAGAGAAACCCTAAACGCATCTTCAAGCTGAGTTTTGGCATCACCAAATTTTGAATTCCCCCTCTCATCCCCAAATCCCCATACGTTCACTACTTTCATCTATAGAGAGAGAACCAGAGAAAAAGAAGAGAGAGAGAGAGAGCGGGGAGAGAGAGCAACGATTCTTCCCTCAAAATCGTTGATGTTCCAGAAATTGTTGTTCAAGTGCTTGATCTAAAACCAACCGGTAATAGATACAGGTATGGTTTGTGTGTTTCATCTAGGGTTTTGGTATTTTGGGTATATCTTTTGATTTGTGTGTTTGATTTTGGGGGTGGTTGAGTGTTTGTTATGATTTAGGGTGACGAAGACATTCAGCCATTTAAAACCTTAATTTCTTCATCTGTTTTTCTATGCAGGAAGACCAACGATGGGATCATCATCATCATCAATGATGTTACATATTCAACGATCTAAGGTCGGAGTTTCCACGATTCAGATTCAAATCAACTCTATCCAATATTGATTTATTAAGGTTCGGTGATATAACTCTATTTTAGATTTTGTTTCATGATTCATTATTTTATGATATAAGAGAAGAGAATATTTAAAGGAAAGCGATAAGACTGGTCTGATACATGAGAAAACATTAAATTTGACCCTCAAGCTCTCATTTGCATGTAGAATTTTGGCATTATCGACTATTTTTTGATACACAAACTTATCTGGATATGGGCTCATACCTTTTGGAGACTTTAAATGATGGTTACAGCAAGAAATTTGTTCAAACATACATTGTGTTTCCTAATCAGAATGAGACAAGTGACGTGGTGGTCCAGCCATATAATTCTCTTTTGACTCTCAAACGAATTACACTTAACGTTGACTGTGTTGTGGTTCTTGATAACACTTAACTAAATACCTTTTTCTTTCCCAGGTCGTTTAATCACTGCAATCCCGTACCCAAATCTATGAGAGTTGAGGTAACAAATATATAAATTTTGTTCTTTGTTTGAATTACTTGTGATACCCTAAAGAAGTTCATTTTTGTCATGATCTCTATATTATCTTGCTAAATAGGCTGGCACCATCCGATTAAAATATCCGCACAAACGGAGTGATTGCCGGTTGTAGTGCTATTCTCTGCAGTTTGCACCATTTATCCGGGAATTCTTCATTTTAAGGTGGTGGATTTGGGATTTATATAAGGCAAAGGTACGTGATTCACAAATTGATTTTGGATTTATTTGGGATTGTTTACAATTACCTTTTTTAATGAAATGTTGGTTTTTTTCTTGAAGTTAATCATTTTTTTGTGCATATAGGTAATCCATTTTTGGACTTCAATACAAATTTTAATTCAAGGGTGGATGGTGGTAGAGGTATTCATAGTTCAGTTTAAAATCATGAAACCGATCAACGGTTTCACTTCGTGGTTAGGTTTATTTTATACTTTCGGTCGGTCGACATCAAAATTTTCAACCTGTAATTAACGATTTGACTTGCGGTTTTTATCGAAAACCGACTGCATAAAACCAGACCGCGCCGTAAAATTTAACTATGTATATTTTTTTATTTTATTCGTGTCAGATAATAGATAATTTTATTATACATAATATGTATTTAATTAACTTGAATTGGCTCATAAGTCCACTGGCCATTGTCAAGTAAAGTTTGCATTTGATATTTCATAACCCAAAATCAGAATTGGTTAATTCTTATAAAGAAATGTGTTGATTGTTATCATTTGATTCTTTTGTTTGTGATTATACAAGGGTTTTGAGTTACTTTTATCTTTGTTAGTTTCTTTTCGACAAATTGTATAGAGTTTATTTTGGCAGCTTTATTATATATTTTATTGTTCGTTATAGATAACTTCTCAAAAAGAAGCCTAAACCGTGTACTAAATCGTAGCCATGCCGTTAACACAGTTCAACCACCGACACACACACATACATTTCGTGTTTTTTTTAGTTTGAAGTTTATTAAAATAAAATGAATTTACAGATGTGGGCAGGGCTTATACAGAAATCTAAGGAAGGTGGATTGGAATTTGCATGAGCCTGTTAGAGGCCAGGTATATTTTTTATATATGTATTTGTTTGTTTATTTATTTATTTATTATGATTTTTCAAGAATCTTGAAGGAGGTTGCTGAGCACAACACTCCCAAAGATTGCTGGCTCATCGTCCACGGCAAGGTATATCCATTCACCATCCACGTTTCATTATTACTTGCCATTTTTTTTACTTTATTTGAAATTTCAATTGTGGTAGGTGGATTCATTCATTTTGCTTGCTTCTTTGACTTCATTTCAATCTGTTTAATGTGTTGTAGTTATTAATGAGTAGTTAATTTATGTGGGTTTGATTCTTAATTTGTTTTGATTGCTTAACTTTTTAAAGTTAATTATCGGTAGTTGTTGCACCAAATTATTTGTTTGATAAAGGAGTTTTATTTGTTTATCAGATACATAAATTAATCCTCAACAATACAAATTTAAGAAAAGTCTTTCTTGGGTCATAATTAAAATCACTGATATGTTTTGATGATGTTAAAGGACCAAATATGTTAAATTTTTAGGATATGTTCTTGCATAGTGCCTTCATGAAGTTTATTAATATATGTTTTTCAAAAACCACACTTGGGGTTTCTTGCTTTGAGGTTTTATAATACTCTATTTACCGAACTGATTTACTTCCTCTATCTCTAATAACCGTCCCTTTTTATCAATGGATTTCATGATTAATTGTTGGTTAGGATTTATGTTCTTAGGTTTATGTTTGGAATATGATATTGGAATTGCTTTGGCTAAAAGTTAGGGACTTATCGTTATTCTTCCTGTTATTCTTCCTGATGTAGTAGCTTCTGCTCATTTATTTGGTTTAATCAATGTAAGTTTTTGTTGAGTTGTTGGATATTGGTTAACTTTAAGAACCATTTTTGTTTTTTGTTTCATTTTGTGTCTGGTTTTCTTGGACTACCGGTCCGTGGGTTCAGGGTTCAGGGCTCGTGGGCACCGTGGGCTGGGTGTGTGGTTCGGGTTCAGTGGGTCTGATCATCCGGGTCATGACCTGTTTGGGTTTCTTGAAATGGGTTCGGGTCAAAAGTGTGACATATTTGATGGTAGTTGGGTGTGGGATGAGAGTTATCCACTTTATAAATCTAAAGAGTGTTTGTTGTTAGATTTGGAGAAATATGATAGGTAAACAACAAATTTCTGCAATGTTATGGTTCGTACAGTTCCTAATCTTTATTTATTTATATGTAGACTTCAGACATTTGTTAAGTGGTTTTGCTTTTGTTTGAGATTTTGTTAAGTGCTAATTATAAATTTTGATATTGGAGGAAGCAATTGATGATCTCTGATAGGGTACAGTTCGCACAATTCATAATCTTTGTACCATTTTTTGCAATTTTAGGAAGCAGGGTTGAGTCATCTCACACACATTTCAATAGACTATATAGTTTTGTACAAGAACGAGAATAAGGAAAGCCAAAGAAGACGGAATATTGGGGACTCTATTTGATTGTTTTTTATCACAACAGACCCAGACAAAATATGTCATTGATGGCAGTTGTTTTGCGTTGGATGATTGGCCGCTTCGGCAGCCTCCTTGAAACATAGTTGTAAGTGGCGTTCCAACCATAAGTTAGGTTTATTGATTTCTGATCAGATTGGCAAGTTGATGTCTAACCCTCACTTTAGTTTTTTGCTATTTAACACTGAAAAAAGCTGGCCACTGCTTCATAAAAAATTGTGAGAGTGACGGTGCTCGGTTGTACGACAACGTTGATTCCGCCGAAAGAAAATGATCATTGTCAACTATGAAGAGGTTGTGAGAGAGATTGGGGTATAATGTGTTTCCGGTAAAGTTACGCCTCGCATCCCCGCTGTGAACATGAACTGTACGAACACCTCAAGTGTCGCTGCCATGTTAATTCCACCGTAAACTACTCGACAGGGTTTCTGATCTGCGACTCAGGTATCAACACCCCTGAACATTGTACAACAGTTTAATTGGATCATTAATGGTTTATTGTTTACAAGTTAACTCCCTGGAAAGTAAGGTTAGGGATCTTAAGATGCAATATAAATCTTCCTTCTTCGATCCCCTGCTTTCTTGTAAGGACCGGGTTCGCGACCTAAACGAGTCGGTTCAGAGGAATTCCTTCAAATACAGGTGCGGAAAACAAGTATTTGACTTAAACACAGCTGAATCTTCACTTTAACACTGATTTGTATTGATATGAACACAAATACAATCAGTTCTCACACCGGCAGCATCTCGGTATGGAAATCTCACAAAAACAACTTATGATTTCGCTTGACACTAACCTCCTATATATAGACTTTGAGATTTCGCTTCAGCATCACTCAAGCGAAATCTGATATGATGATTTCGCTTGAGGCTTCAAGCGAAAACTCAAATACATTACACTCTTTCAAGCGAAATCTTCTAATTCTCTCATATTTTCTCGTTTTACGTGCCCTGATCTAATCTATCTAAGGTAAAACTCGATACAAGACGAAGTCGACAGATGTAGTGCACCAACAGACTCCCCCTCAGATGTTGACGAGTCGACTATCGAGTCACACCAATGCTGTGTCTTCACATCTTCATTCTTGATCAGTCTCCGGGCTTTTCTTTCTCTATCTTCTTCTCCAAAATCACATTGCTTTAACAGACTCCCCCTTACGATTTGCTGGCATTCATTTGTTCTTCAGCAACATCTGTTTTAGGATCGATGTCTGACTCAACTGTTGTTTACAAGATCATTGCCTGGCTTTTATCTAATTCTCTTGATCAGATCTCTTGATTCCTTAAGTTCATCAGCATCAGCAGCTAGCAAACTTTTAGATTCATGATCAAAGTCTGACTTTTGTAAGCTTTGAATGAATTAACCTGGCTCACCTGTAACAATCTTAACCCAGAAATAAATTTTCTAAATTTAACAATTTAAATGCACCAACAATCTGATATAATCAGATAATTCTTTCTCATATCACAAACCAATGAAGAACCAAATGTAGGTTTTTTTTTTTTTTTTTAAATACCAATTGTAGGATTTTAATAAACCTTTTTGACATTTTAAGATTCACTCCCCCTCACAACCAAGTCATCATGTTTAGCACTTGAAATTTTGACAATCAGCTTTCCAATACCAGTTGTCGAAAATCTTTTTGAATTTTTTTTTAAAAATTATGCTAAAACACACTAAAATCTTTTTGTAATTTTTGATTGTAAAGGAATGCAATAAAGAAATATTTACAAACAATATTTTTGTGAGTTTGTGCAAGAGGATCATATCAGTTTCTGAAACATATCACTAACACCGTTAAGCTTCATTTCATATTAAGTTCTAAACAATTTACCTAGATTGTCAGTATGTTTGTCCACTTAAATTTTCACACAAAGTTCAATTGATCTGAGATACGAGATTAATGTTTTAAGCTCTTGAACTTATTCGTGTGTCCCACTACTTGAATATACTCCCGTATCCAGATCCCAATATTCAGTCTTACAGGTGAGTATACCACAGATGATATCTGTCAGGGGAATAAATTATAGTACGAGGGCCGTGAGAGCTCAGGTCGATCTTTCGATACGCAGAGAGATGACGGCTTCGACTTTTGGTGTGTCCCCTTTAGAGGATCTTTTTGCATTACAACAGCAGCGACTATCAATTTTATTGTTTCATCAGCTTGCTGAGGGCGATGCTATGTTTCAAGCATTTGCAGAAAGCATTATCCGGGGACTAGGTCAGAAATTTCTTTCAGCAGAAGTCCCGAGATAATACCCCAGATATCACTGAGCATAAAGACCTAGTATCTCAGAATAAGGGACCTTTCAAACAAGATTTCAGGGGTTACCTATATATCCAAGTTTGTGTTAACCCACAGAACAAACAAGTTTGAAATTTAGGTTTATATCTCGTCACAATCTACTAAATGTGCAAAAACCTACTGACATATCCACAGTAAGATTGTTTATTACATTTTACTTTACATTTCTTTAGCATGTTGTGATAGTCCACTGATGTACTATCATTTCCTCTATATGCAACAAAAACTCATTTTTGAATTTTATCATGTTTTTGTCTTTTTCAAATTTTCAAATGTTTTTGGATTTTCTGAAAAATTTTACTCCCCCTAAAATGCAAACACATTTTAGGAAAGTTTGAAAATAAACTGTACAATAAACTTGACAACTGATATCGAATCGCATCAAATCGCCATTCACTTGGCATAAACAATCAGAACTCCCCGTATCACAAAACTATTTTCTCATTTAGATTTCAAAACACTTAAGTTTGTTTTAATCAAAATGATTTTTCCGGAAAATAATTTTTTTATGATATAATCATTTGTAAATTCGGGGTGTGGTTCATCACATTGTCTATTCGAAATACCAATTGTAAGTATGGTCCAATCAAGTTCAACTTAATGACCTTGATTAACCACTTGCAAGTACGCACCATCTATATCAATTGTAAAAAAAATTATCACATGTAAAACACAATACCACTTGTAGGAATGTTACGTCTACATCACCATTTTACCAATCAAAATGCCGATTCCTGCTTCGCACTTACCAACCTGGAAGCTCCGGCGTAGTCATACAACCTGTAAACATCCAAACACTATCAAAAACTTTCAATAAAAAAAACTTCAAACATTAGAAAGATGCCGATTCCTGATCCACGATATAAACTTGGGATCTCCGGCATAGTCATAAGACTTTAAGGAAAACAGACTTCCACCCAAGTCTTATTTGACTTGGTGGCTTCCAATTCCTGAGCAGTTGCCTTTTTAGTTGCATAAAAATCTTTAACCCCCTTTACTTTCCCATCAAGCATTTTCTTGAAAATTTTCTTAATATTTTCATTGAATGTTTTTTCAATATCAAAATCTGAGCTTTCAACTTTATCAACCATTTGTTTAATCTCTTCCACACTCAATGATTTAATATCAACATCATTCATCAAATCTTTGATCTCATCTTGTGACTCCTCTGATTTTGTGGAATCAGAATCATTGCCAGATTTTTCATCTGATTTTTTAACAATCCATTTTTGGTTGTCTTTTGCCTTCTTTTTGTATAAACTTTTAGAATTTTCACCAACTTCATTCTTTGAATTTTCAAAAATTTTGAAGTTTGTAATTGGTGAATCATTCTTTTCAACCACTTTTTCTTTAAGTTTTTCAGAGACTCCCTGTTTTTTGTTGACTTTGTTTGGACAATTGTGAGCAATGTGTCCAACAACTTGGCATTGAAAACAAGTTCTTGTGTCTCTGATTTGAAAAACTCCAGTTGGATGAAAAACTCCAGTTCCTGTCATTTTCCTTTCAGCAAGGAACTCTTGATTTGATTTTTTCAAAGATAAGCTATTTGACTCCTCTTCATAGCTTTTTCCTGCAACATATGTCATTTTTGATTTAAAATCTCTAACATATTTTTCATTTTTACGATTTTCAGGTGGAGTAAAACCAAGACCTTTCTTTTTGTAACTACAATTTTGATTTGTTTTCTTGTAAAAACTAGAATCAGAATTGTAATTCTTTTTTCCTTTTTTCTTGTTTAACCTTTGTTGAACTCTAGAAGTGTATTTTTTTGGTTTTTCAATAGATTTTTCATCCTTAATTTCAGAAAAATTAATTTCCGTCATTTTGAAAACCTTTTTGATCATGTCAAAACGAACACTTCTAATCGGAAACTCTTTGTCAGAGTATAATTTGTCCGAATCATTTAAAGTATATGCAACTTCAAATGTTTCATCATCCAAATTTGCCTTTGATAACAAAAATTCTTTACTGTAAGACCGTTTTTCCGACAACTTTGAACTGTTGACTGACGAACTTGAACCCCCAGACTCAAACTTTGACTCAGACACCTCTTCAGTATCCAACACCTGATCGACCACCTTTTTGATTAACTCAGACTCATGATCAGTATCAGACGAGGTAAACGTGATATCAATGTTATCTGGTAAAACGTCAGTTGTCTCGGATTTTAACTTTATATTGACTGCTTTTTCGACTTGCTCTTCATTTGGTTTTCTAGGAGAATAACCTTCCCAGATAGGAGGCGGACACTTGTTATATTTAACAGTCAATTTCTTACCAGTCTCATTCTTTTGCTTCTCATCCTGAAATGCTTCAAAACCTGCAACAGTAGGATAAACTCGATCAATAACATAATCAGAACAAGAATAACTCAGTAATAACCTTCTGATCCTTTCATTCTCGATCTTTTCTTTTTCCAACTCTTGCTTTAGATTGGCACTTTCTTCGATGTAATGATTAATTGCCTTTTGCTTTGCCATTAACGTAGAATTCGTCATCGTTAAAGCTTTTTCTCTTTCAGAGTTTGTTGTTTGAAGACCTGTCACAGTTCTGTTCAACACGCTATACGATTCTTTCACATAGCTGATGTCAGATAGAAGCTTTTCTATCAATCTTTCTCTATCAAACAGAATCACATCTTTTTCTTCGCAATTTTTACAAACTTCCAAACATTTCTTGCAAGGCTTTTCAACTTCAACAATCTTCTCAACCTCAATTGTTTTTACCACTTCAATTACTTTTTCTTCATTCACACTTTTAACTTCTTCATTTTGAACAACATTTTCAACCTTCTCATCTTGTTGTTGTTCTTTGACAGCTTGTTTCTCCTTCAGTTTCTCCATGCGATCTGCAAAATAAAAATGAAAACTTTCAGGAGAAAGATGTTTTTTAGCAATATTAATATGTTTTTCTTCCTCATCATCACTACTACTCTCCATCGGTGTTTGATCAAACTCTACAGATTTTTCAGACTCAGCATCTGAAACACCAGAATCAGATGGTGTTTGATCAAAAACAACTTCTTTTTCTGAAATATCCTCATTTTGCACACTCTCATCTGTACTTAATAATTCAGAATCAGCACTTTCTGAACTTTCTTCAGATGTAATCGATTGATCTTTCACTTTTTCACCAATTGATCTCATCCAAGTAGCAAACAAATCTGGTTCTCTAACAATCTTTGCAATGAAAGCTTTGAAATCCCCTTTTTCATCAACAAACATATCCCAGCTGAATCCTTCAGGTAGTTGTTCATCAATTTGATCCACTATACATGCTGTGCTGTTAGAAGAAATGTAGTTGCTCCAGTTGAAATCTACCAAACATCCTTTCTTTGAATCTTCAATCTTTCTACCATGAGCCGTCTGTAATTCTTGTGTCTGACCAACTTGCTGATAAATGGCTTTCCGGTAGTAGTCATCTTTTACAAATGGATTCTGAGCACCACTAACTTCTCTGTTCTTGCACTCCCGCTTAAAATGACCTTTTTCCCTGCACCTGAAACAAGTAACTTTAGATTTATCAAAACCTAAAGTAGAAACACAAGCATCAAGAAAATCATTTCTCCCGGTAATTGTCTTGAACTTTTCAGCACGTCTAAGAACACTTGCAAGACACCATTTAATATCCATTAGTTCCATCTCTTCTGCATCTATTTGGTCATAATCTTCTTTAGTAAGCATAGGATTTCCAATTCGACCAGCCACTAAACCTTCATATGAGATAAGCACGGAACCAAGTAATGCCATATGATCTTTTGCAATGTCTTCAGAAAAACTTTGACCTTCTGGAAGATTTAGAGCTATGTTGCATTGAATCACACAACCATTTCCCATCTTTGTGCTATGAGATTGAAAACTTGGATACAATGAGAAACCACTGTTGCTTTTGTTTGAGTTTTGATCAGTCTTTTCTGTAGAATCTCCAACACTATAAGCAGTCTGAATTTTCGGACTTCTCTCAACTTCTGAAGTCGGAATACTACCCTTGTAATACATCTTTACATCTTGTTGACCACTTGGATTATTCATCCTTGCGATCTTCTGCTGTTCCAAATCCTGACTTTCAATCTTTTCAATGAACTGAGAGATCGACAACCTATCATAAACTCCGGTATTCTTCAGTATCATCAAATAAGTTCCCCACTCTTTCTGAGGTAACGCATCAGCAAGTTTATCCACCCACTCATCATTTTCCTTTTTAATGCTCATCATTGACATTGTTCTCACTAAGTGACAATATCGTTCAATGAGTTTTTTCGTATCTTCTCCAGGCAAACTTGTGAACAAATCAAATTCCTTTTTAAGCAATGCCTTCTTGCTTTTAATCATACTCGTACTGCCTTCAACCTTGATTTTTAGAGCATCCCATATTGATTGTGATGTTTTGTCATGTTGAAGTAGTATGAAGATGTCTTCTTTGATGGCCTGTTGAAGTAAACTGATCATCATCTTTTCAGCTCGGTATATTTCCCGTTCCTCCTTACTAAAATCTGAAAGCTGTTTTTCAGTCTGCATTTCGGTTTGTGGTGGAGTATACTTTGTCAGAATACATTCCCATGATCTTAGATGATTTGCTTGCACCCAATTTTCGAATCTATCTTTCCATCCGTAGTATTCTTCAATTCCCATTAGCTTCGGGGGTTTCTGAGTCGTTCCCGTTTCGTTTTCTGAATTCATGTTCTGAGCAATGGAAGATGAACTAGGCGATGTTGCAAAAGCGTTGTGAAAATCGTTATCCATGTTTCAATAATAGATTCTTTCAAGCGAAATAATATCTTTCAAGCGATATCCTTCAAGCGAAACAATTTGAAGCGATCCTGAAGAAAGAACCCTGAAGCGAACACCTTGAAGCGAAAATCTTGAAGCGAAAACGAAATCTGTTTGAAGCGAAATGTTAAGTGTCGCTTGAAGTTTCAAGCGAAATCGTCCAATAATACTGAACTGTTCAAGCGAACTCCATTCAAATGTCGATTTTGATCACTTTTAGGTCGAATTTTGCTGTGAAACTATCAAGGGTTTGTTATCTAGTACTTTTAAACAATCCGTGAGAAATTGAATCAATTTTGACCGTGTAAAATTTCTAAACTGATGAAAGAAGGTGTAGAATTAAGAAATTTTGATCGATTTCGGCTGAATTTAGCAGAACTCCTCCTCCTGAGCTCTGATACCAATTGTAAGGACCGGGTTCGCGACCTAAACGAGTCGGTTCAGAGGAATTCCTTCAAATACAGGTGCGGAAAACAAGTATTTGACTTAAACACAGCTGAATCTTCACTTTAACACTGATTTGTATTGATATGAACACAAATACAATCAGTTCTCACACCGGCAGCATCTCGGTATGGAAATCTCACAAAAACAACTTATGATTTCGCTTGACACTAACCTCCTATATATAGACTTTGAGATTTCGCTTCAGCATCACTCAAGCGAAATCTGATATGATGATTTCGCTTGAGGCTTCAAGCGAAAACTCAAATACATTACACTCTTTCAAGCGAAATCTTCTAATTCTCTCATATTTTCTCGTTTTACGTGCCCTGATCTAATCTATCTAAGGTAAAACTCGATACAAGACGAAGTCGACAGATGTAGTGCACCAACATTTCTTATGGTTTTTGTTCGTTTTATGGTGCACACAATTCAGGGTTGTTCGTCTTGTGGTGTTTACACGGATCCTAAACATTTCAGGTCTCAATTTCTACTCTACTTCTTTAATCGGGTTGTAAAACTTTAAAATTGAGATTTCTTAAACTTTAATCTTTTGTTTTTAGGATTTAACCATCAGAACCTTTTTTATTTTTATAAATTTTCGTTGTTGGTTTAACCACTTCTTAGTGCCCAGTGTGTCCCTCAACAATTCTTGGATGCCAAGGAGGAAGAAATTTGGTAGAAGCAGGTATTGGTTTTTTTTTTTTTTAACTTATCATATTCTTTATTGCATCTTTTATCAAACTATAAAAACATTATAAATATAAGAGGATACCAACAATCAGTGGTAATGTGTTTTTTTTTTTTGTATTTTTTTTCTCCTTTTAAAACATGTTACTCTTTGAATTTTCTATGGTGGTTATTGTTTTTTTGATGTGACTGGGGAATTAGACTATGATGATAATGTTTTTTTTTCTAGGGTTTGTGAGTTTTGGAGATTTGGTTAATTACTTTATTGGAGAAGGAGGTTAGGTCATAAGTTAGGAATTGAATTTGATTGGATTCTGTATAATTTAGGGAACAAAGTGATGTCTCAGTTTAACTAGGGTTGTTCATGAGCCGAGCCGAGCCGAGCTAGGGCAAACTCGGGCTCGGCTCGGATTTGAAACCAATCTGAAAATCTAAGCTCGGACTCGGCTTGGTTTTAAACCGAACTGGCTCTACTCGGCTTGGTTTGGCTTGATTTTAAAAATAAAAGTTAATACATAGCTCTCAAAATTCAGTATTCTAAAATATTATTCAATACTTCAAAAGAACATATTCAAAATAAGTTCAACCTAATACATTACAAGCCAAAATCACGTTCAACAACGCAAAATAAGTTTTATATTTCAAGTAAATACAATATTTATTCATTAGCACGGCAATCAACCTTTAAATATGTCATAGATATCAAACTACAAGCCTAAATACATGTAAATAATAATCACTTTTTTGTAATATATTATATGTATATAAAATAAAATATATTATAAATAAAATAATTCGAGCTAAGCCGAGCCGCGCTACCAAGCGAGCCAAACCGAGCCAATTTGGCTCGTCACGAGTCTAGCCGAGCTAGGCTCCCTTTCTAGCCGAGCCGGCTCGGCTCACTTTTAAACTGAGCCATATCTAGCGAGCTTTTTCTGAGCTAAATCCGAGTGAGCTTCGAGCGAACTCCGAGCCGCGAGATTTTTGGACAGCCCAAAGAGTTGATTATGGTCATTGGCTTCAACACCGAGGAATATTAACGAATTAACTATGTGTGTTAGGTATGTATTCAAGACGTTTATATCCATCAATTCGTCTGTATATTTTGATTTGAAAGCTTTGATTTGTGATTTTCGGCCGCTAAAAAAAGAAACATGTTATTTTCATTAAGGAGGTACAGCACTTGCTAACAAAATAGAATACAAGAATACAACTTTTCTCCATTTGACCCGTTTAATGTTTTGGTAGTTTTACATACATGATTTAACTTGCAGTTTAATATTTTGGGTTCTTATGTTCGAAATCTTATTTAATAAAGGGTAACTTATATGTGGTATATTTTTTTATATTGCATAGAAGTCCTCAATAAAACCATCGATCTGTAAGGCTTATCAATCATTTTGTGTTGTTTGCAGCGAAGAAAGATTACTTACTACTCATGTGTTTCATCTACCCAGAGAGATAAACTTCCTGTGCGGGCTTCAGTTGTTACTGTTATGCTATGTTTGGCTAATCATACAAGTCAATTTTGGTTTTTTCATGGGCTAATCTTACAGGTCAATATTAGTTTTTTTTTGTTTCATTTTATTTAAGTGTATACTGTATGATATTTGGAGGAAATTGTAATTTCGTGTGGTTTTGAGAGATTTTATGCTATGTCAAATACTGCTATAAAAATTAGACGAGATTAACCAAGAGAGGGATAAAGGTTCTGTTGTATGGTGGAGGGTACGCCTCAGTAACTCGTATAAATTTTGATATTCTTATTAACCCCCTCTTTTTAATTTTCTAAAGATCCTGGTAATTCTTTACAAGAACGTACCAAAGCAAAAAGAGAGGATGTATGCCATTTTTAACACATTTTTGTTCACACATAATATGTACAGTTATAGTGATCAGGTCAAAATGGCCAGGTTATGTGGCAGGTAAAGCGGGTCATGTTAGGTTGGCTGAAACACTTTTTGTTCAAAATCTTTAATTTTTTCTCATGATTGATGTTATAAATATGATTAGTTAATTGTAAAGCTTTGATTTATAAAATGTAATAGGATCAAACTTTGACCCATTTCATTTTAAGCTAAATTGAAATGGCACATTAGAAATACTCTTAATATCATTACATGACTGCCAGGTACTTTTGTTCAAATGTACGGCAAAATAGTTATGCACGGAAATTCTTCTTTTATGATCCAGTATACATGTACCATTAGACCAAAGGCCCTTTGCTTGGAAGGGAATATATCTGTGAAGTTTATATCATTTCACATGAAACAACTAATTACTTACTCAAATAAATAATATGCCCAGGCTGCAATTTCATATCATTTTTTATCACTCTTATAACCTCTTATAAAATTGAATGGCCGGTATTCATGGCATTAGAAACTTTAAAAACCAGGTAATTTATTATTTTGGTATTGTAGACTAAATTGATGTCATATATTATTACCTGGTAATCGATAAAATTTTATAGAACGCATAATGGGTAATTCCAATCATAAGAAATATTTAGAGATTTTATAAATTATAATTGTTTTCGTTATTTAACCCGTGTAATACACGGGTCTGTAAATATCCAAACCAACAAAGACATTTAATATGCCATACTTTTTGTATGATTTTAATTATGTATTAATCATAAATAGATTTTAATATGTCATCCGACCTTTTGGTTGGTTCTTTTTGTAGAAGGGACTCGATTTACTTAAGAAAAGTTTTTGGCAACTAAAGGATATGCAACATCAAAGGGACTCGACTATCTTCATTATATTTCCATTTTGTCAGTAATTTATTTAATATGACACTTTGTTGGTATTTTTTGGTCTCTAAGACTTGTGGATATTTCTTGCTGTCAGCAGTAACTTAGAAACAATGGGTGCATGGACCAGTCAAATTGAGCAAAGAAAAGTTGCTAAGGTTGGAGACTAATCATCGAAAAAAAATCATGTTATCAGTTATTTACCGTTAACAGTAATATATAACTTTGTTTATATTTATTTTATTTATAAACTTATAATTAATGTAAATAAGAATTTCCTACCCGGGAAGTTCCCGGGTCATAATTAAAATCACTGATATGTTCTGATGATGTTCGTGTGGGTCCTGGTTGTGGACAATCTGATGACATGGAATGATTCAGATCAACACAAGCTTGAGCTGCTTCAATACATGATGACATGGTATATGTTGCATCAACCCTACATTAATAGAACCACGGTAAGAAAAACACGTGGTAGAAAGGACTTTAAAGTGGTGTTTTTCTTAAAAAAAAAAAAATCAAAAACCAATAAAATGTTACTATGAAGAGGTTATCCAATTATAAGAAATCAAATATATAAAATTCTTTTGTAAATATAAATTTTTATAAAACAACTCATAACCCGTGAAATCACGGGTATATAACCTAGTCTGCTATAAAGAAATTAAAATATAAGGAACATCCGTTGTAATCTTGTTAGTTAAAGTATAACGCCTGAAATTTGCTGAAACTTAAAGGACATAAAATACAATTTACCCTAAAAAATACAAGTGTTCATAATACTTCTAAATTAGAGAAATAGAGTTACTTTGTTGTAATATTTGGTGAAGGATGCGAGGATCTTGGTATAATAGGTGATGCATTAACCAACCAAACACCTGTTTTTTTTATTCTTATATAATGGGTCATTTCATTCCGCCTCTCATTCCTATTTACCAAACATTACCATGGTTTTTTATTTAGAGGGTGTTTGGGGTTGAGTTTTGAAAATATATTATGCGTTTTGAATAATCAGAATCAGATAGTTAACTGTAACAAAACGTGATGTTGAAAGATAGTGTTTGGATTTGATTATGTTGCTTGATATCACAATAATCAGATAATCAACTATTTGAGTGTTTGGCAAATATATATTTAAAAAAACAAACAAGTGAAAATCCTTTTCTAAACGCAAATAATCAATTTTTGTAAAACTGCGTTTTGTTGCACTAGGGAGAGCTGCTTTTGGAAAATTGTGTTTTGTAACTTTCTAAACGCAAATAATCAATTTTTTTACCAAAACATTCAAAACTGATTATTTACGATTTCAAAACTCAATAATTTAAAAATCTCCTTCAAAACTCAACCCCAAACACCCTCTTAGTGATTGAAGAAGTTGATACACCACAAGCACATGTTCAACTATCTAAACCGTTTTCTTCAACTATTGTCTTGTTTTACTAATTTTTGAGATAATTATTGGTTTAAATTTTCACTTTAACTTAGATAATTGAAAATGATAACGATATTCCTCTTCTTTTAAGGAAAAAAAAAAACAAAACAATAAACTTAAAACCATTAAGGCTACCATTATGGTAACAGCTACAAGTCCATACCATTAAGGCTGCCATAAACAAAGTACATTTTCGGTTTTCCTAAGCAAAAGAGCCCTAACACATCTACAATGCATTGCATGGGCTTATACTTATAGCATATTAATCTATGATTTCTCCTTCTTCCTCCTCCTCTCCCTTTATAACAGAACATGTTGTCTCTATGGAGGGCACGTCAACATTTGTTTCTCTCGCAATGACAGGTGGGAATTTCAAAGATTCTGTAGTGAAAAACGAGTTTGCTGTCATGAATCTTAAAACCTGCAAGAGATGAGTTTTGTCTCTCTTAATGTCGCGTGTCAAAAGCTTCTGTAGAAGTGATGGTTCGCGCTTGTTTGGCTTAGTTTGATGATTGCCCTTGAAGGAATCTTGGTCCCCCGGCCTTGTTTTTTTGGTCATCCGGTCAGCATCTTGAAATGATGTTCTTCTTTTGTTATTAAACTTCCCCTTTTTGTAGCGTTGTTGTCTTTCGCGTTTTCTCTCTCTAGGGTTTTGTTTATCAGGACTAGATAAATAAGACACTGGAATTTCCGCAACTTCACAACCCAACTCGGCTTGTTTCGTCAATATTTCCTTTAATTGCTGCAAAACAAAGTGCGACTCAGTTATACTAAATTCATCTAGTTTCTCATTCTCATTTCTGGGGTATTCATCGGTTAGGGTTTCAGTTTCCTTAAATTTGATTATTTATTCAGTCAAACCGAACTTAGCTTTGCTATTGGTGGGATTTACCGAGTATTATGATGAGTATGATGATGATGTCAAACCGAACTCAAAACAGTCAAACCGAATTTGAATTCAGTTCGGTCTGTCTACATCTTACCCTCCTCAGACCCTACCTTAGCTTTGCTATTGCTGGAATTTACTAAGTACGATGATGATGATGATTCAGTCAAACCGAACTCAAAACAGTCAAACGGAATTTGAATTCAGTTCGGTTTAATTAACAAGATAGGTGTTCAATGGTTCAGGTTTTGGGTTCCTCGGTTTGATTTTCTCAGTTTTGTAATGAGCTAAATGTTGGTTGGTTGTACAAATAGAAAAATTAGCCCAATGTATATAAATCCGGTTTTTCAGTTTAACCAAATTAAATTCTTTATAAAACCAAATATGCAATTCAGTTTGGTTTTCGATTTAATTGATTTGTGACCATATATTGATCACCCCTATAGGGGGGTAGCAAGATGGGTAACAGGCTGAAATGAGTCGATTCAGATTCGGTTGACTTTTAGAATAAAACAAGGTTCTATAAATAGCGAGCGAATGCATTAATTATGGTCAAGAAAACAATAATATGACACGTTAATATAAATCCATCCATAAGAGGTCACTTTCATTTATTTTAAAAACTAAAAAATAATTATCACAATAACAATATATTTGTAACAATATTTAAAGCAATAACTATTCATAAAAAAAGGATAGGTATTTGCCAGTCAACCCAAACCAAGCCTGTTTACCCTACCCGCCCAGTTCTCCAGGCAGATGAGATGCTGTACCTGGCGACGTAACACGGCGTCTTGGTTGGTGACATCAGACAATGTCTCTTCTTTCTTATGCTTCTGCATGATAAACAATAAGGTGCCAAACAGACAGTCGACGAAGATCAAACCAAACACTCAAAATCTAACCTCTAATACGGCCCCATTTGTGGGGTAGTTCTTCTTACGAGCCTCACGCCACACCTTTATTTCTTGCTCCGTGTAAGTCAGAGAGGGTACTCTTCAGTACAGTACATAAAAAGTCAACTTTGTAGTAAATTATTATTGTTGTTATTATTATTATTAAGAATATTATAGCACGTTACAAGTTCAAAAAAATGAAGGCCACACATAATAGGTGAGAGTTTCAACCCATTTACTTAAAAGAGTAAATGACAAGTTGTCCTTTACGTTTACAACAAATTGCAGGCGGTGTCCTTTAGGGCTGAGCAGTATACGGTTCAGAACCGTCAGAACCGGGGAACCGAACCGGAACCGCTAGATCCAAACCGTATTTTTGGATATAGGGTCCGGTTCCGGTTTTTAAATTTGGGTAAAAACGGTTCCCGGTTCGGTTCCGGTTAAAACCACGGTTCTGGTTAAAGAACTGCTAGAACCAGTTGGGATCATAAATATTTAAAACCCTATTTTATTAATGAGCTTTTCAACATCATACGACCATCCTAATATTCATTCCACGATCTTATCTTTCATCTTCTAATTCTTCTCCATCTCTCAACCCTAACCCTAATTGCTATCATACAAGTTCATCTCCATCAACACCCTGCAAATACAGGTACGCTATTCTACATGACCTTATTTTATGATTGCATATATTTTCATTCTAGATGTTTGCTTTCTGATACATATAGTTTTCTATATGTGAAAATAAAAATTGAACAAAAATAATCAAATCAATATTGATCGAATTATAAATGTGTATATAAATAGTGTATCGCTTGTTTTAATTGTCAACACGATGGTTGTAATAGTTTTATTTAACCCTAACCCTAATTGCTATCATACAAGTTCATCTCCATCAACACCCTGCAAATACAGGTACGCTATTCTACATGACCTTATTTTATGATTGCATATATTTTCATTCTAGATGTTTGCTTTCTGATACATATAGTTTTCTATATGTGAAAATAAAAATTGAACAAAAATAATCAAATCAATATTGATCGAATTATAAATGTGTATATAAATAGTGTATCGCTTGTTTTAATTGTCAACACGATGGTTGTAATAGTTTTATTTAGAGATTGTTTATGGCTTGAAATTTTATATTGTTGCTTTGCTACTTTTATTTTGGTTGGTTTGAACTTTGAATGTTGCAACTCTTAGTTAATGTTTTAAATGGTTTGATTCGTTTCTATTGAATTGTTAATTCTAGGATTTAATTGTCAACCGGTTCCCGTGAGAACCGTTTACACGAGAACCGTTTAACCGGTTCGGAACCGAACCGTTATAATATGGTTCGGTTCCGGTTCTTAAATTTAGCAATTAACGGTTCCGGTTCGGTTCTGAACCGTTGCACAGCCCTAGACTGTCCTTTGCCTTTAAAATTGACGAGTTTTGTACTTAATATTACAAAATCTTGCACGGTATGTCCTTTGAGCCTAACCCAGTTAATTTTTTTGTTAAATCTAGTCATGTGCCATGCACATGAGGGCATTCTTGTCATTTGACCATTCCAGGGGTTATTATGTAAATAATATATAGATAGGGACTGTTTTGTAAAAATAAATTTTTACCTCTTTCTTCTTCTACGCGCGCTCTCTCTCTCACTTCTCTCCCTCTTTCTCATGCGGATGGTGGATTTGTATGTATGTGATTATTGTGTATGGGATTAATCAGGGTATAAGTATAGGTTTGTATCGTGTAAGTGTGCAGTATTATATGAAAGATGTGCTAAAGTTGCAACCTTCAGAAGCACATTTTTACTCTGGAATTATTGAGATACCATGAATTATTAAGCCTCTTTGGGGTCTTATGACTGATATTGTTCCGATTTTTAGATTAAGGAGACGTCCTTACTTCATATTTGCTGGTATATTGCACTTCTTACTTTACAATTTTGAGCTTTGTTGCAGATTCAAAACACATACTTGTTTTGAACTAATCTTGTTAGCAAGATTTGATTGGAAGGTTAAAGTTATAAAATTGTGATGGATCCAAATCATCCACATAAGCTAACCTTCACCATCCACAACCCACCACCATACACCTCCTTCACCGCCACCCATCATCACCATCGCACCCACCCACCACCAGACGCCTCCCACCACCGCTAAACCCACCACAATTCACCACCCACCACCGCTAAACCCACCACTCCGGTAGTGGGTTTTTATAGAGAGATTAGAGAATGTGGAGAGCTAGAGAGAGAGAAGAAAGAGGGAGAGAAAGTTAGAGAGAGAAGAAAGAGGGAGAGAAAGTTAGAGTGAGAGAGAGAGAGAGTGCAGAAGAAGAAAGAGGTAAGAAATTATTTTTACGAAACAGTCCCTATCTATATATTATTTACATAATAACCCCTGAAATGATCAAATGATAAGAATGCCCTCATGTACATGACCAGACTTAACAAAAAAATAAACTAGGTTAGGCTCAAAGGATATACCGTGCAAGATTTTGAAACATTAAGTACAAAACCTGTCAATTTTGAAGGCAAAGGACACCGCCTGCAATTTGGTGTAAACGTAAACTCGTAAAGGACAAAACTTGTAATTTACTCTACTTAAAATGGGTCATTTTATCTTTAAATGAGTCATATAGGTTGAGTGTCCCCCGATACGTAATTTTATTGCATACAACCTCAAGCATTTTTAGTCAAGAATTTAGATTCTAGTTGTAATACCGTGGTTTTTTCAATCATACTTATTGCGTTGAACCACTTATTGCAAAAAAAAAATATATGGGCAACAAGTGTTTTTGCGTCAGCACAACCCATCATGTTTTGACCTGTACAAAAACTGACCCATTTTGACCCGTACTAAAAAAAGCTCCGTTTTTACCCGAACCCGTGCCATTCCGCACATAGAGCCAAATGACTACAGCTAAGCAATGGTATGATATTACTGGTTGAAAAAGTGGCTAAAAAGATATCAATTATTCAAATTTTATTTTTTTGGCCAGAGGGATGGTCACTAGCGCCACGGTGAAGAACTAAAGATGTGCGTACCTTTAAAAGTTTGTTTAGTTATTAGTGAGTTGATTGATAAATAGATGAAAATGCATGAAACAATACCACATTGAATATTGAAACTGAAAGTTTTAATATTGATCGGTACAGAAATTACCTCTTTTCAAAGTTGGTGAAATTTCGAGATACCGAATCTACTTCCAAATTGCTGCCACCCTCTGCTATTCAACAATCATAAAAAATTAAAAGATTAGTGAGATATTTTACATCATCATGATAAGTTTTATCCTATATGCTGAAAGATATCAACAATAATAAGAAAGACATTTAACATGCTGTTCATTACTATCATTTAAATAGTTTATGAAGTTGCTAAAACTGTTAATCAACTGAATCATGCAAAATATTAAGCGTCCACCTTTATTCATATTTCCTTTGTAGCTCCCAAACTTCTGTTTCGCATGTTTGTGGATCTTGGATCTGCACACACTCAGACTCTATGTCATCTAGCAATGAATCATGTAAGAAAATTATGAAGCTTATTACATATAAAACATACCCCTTCTGTGAGGGATCATATGTTTTATGCCCTGTAAATTTTTTGTGTTGACCTTCAGTCCACCCGCCATTGACATTGGTAGGCCCGCTTTTATGATTGTCCTGACGATATTTTATGAAATTTAAAGCTAATGGATTTGCTATATCACCAAAAATTACGGCATGACATACTTTCAACAAGTAAATCCCGAAATATTAAAACTGGAAATTTTGGCATGTTTACTTATGAGGCGATTTGGGTCAAATAAAAAAACTTAACCAATAGCGAAGCTTGTTGTTGGAGTGATATTGTTTCTGGAAATTTTGGCATGTTTCTGTAATTTGCATACATTTTTGTATACCAAAAAAGAAGTATAAACGGAAAAGATACCTCAAAATTTTTGGGAGTTGGAGAGGGGTTATGTGTTTGACCCGTATTGAGCATCTGTCTGGAAGCATTAAGATCCATCATGGGCGAAACAAATCCCGGTTGTCCTTGATTAACATTTTGCAAAGGGCCATTCAAACTAGCGATGCCAAACATCTGATTTGGAAACAAGTTGGGATTCTGAGGGCCCACGCCTTGAGGAATCTGGTTCTGAATCATGGGAATATTACCAGAAACAAAATGAAGATTTTGTTGTAAGTCACTGTCAAAAACATTCTCTTTAACCAAACTCTATTCATCTTTTAGCATGAAAATCAAAACTGATACCTGGAAATTATGTGGCTGAACTGACCCAGAAGCAGCAGGTAAAAACGGGTTCCCTTGCAACTGCTGGCCGATAATCTGTGGCCCGGACATGAGAAACTGCTGATTCACAGGAAATCCAGGGTTCTGGAACACGGGAAAACTACCAGGAGGACATTGTGCGTAATTGGAGTTTTGCAATTGGAGAAGCTGATAGATATTTTGGATTGTGTTCTGCACAAGAACCTGTTGTTGCTGAACAGGATTAAACTGGTTTACGGGAAACGGAATTAAATTCTGCTGCGGAGTGAATCCACGAATACTGTTTGGAAATGGACCAGTGGCAGTTTGCATAGGAAAGGGTGGAGCCACAACTGGCATATTACAGCTGAACATCTGCTGATTCATGACCTGTTTGTTCATCATTAAATATAAAAGATGTAATTCTGTGTTTTAAAGATTAACTGGCATGTTCTCAAAACAATCCTTAGGGAAGGTACCTGTTGAACCCCAGAAGTAGATGCTGGATTTTGATTGGAATTGTTATGAGGATTCATGATCAACTACACCTTGTAAATATCTTCGTAACAGGTCATTCGAGGACAAAGCAAAGCAGTGGCAAGTGAAGGTCTGTTAAGAAAATATCAAAGTCAAAACTCAGAAGTAGAGATTTGATCCTATATCTTTTGAGTAGGGCTGCAAACGAGCCAAACGTTTGGCGAACAGTTCGTGAACCGTTCGGCGGGAAGTTCGTTTGTGTTCGTTCGTTTATGAAACAAACGAACACGAACAAGAAATTTCGTTTGTTTAGTTAAATGAACAAACATGAACAGAGGTCGTGTTCGTTCGTTTATGTTCGTGAACGTTCGGTAACGTGTTCGACAGTTAATTAGTGTTTTTAGTTTTTATATGTATTTAAATACTTCAAACTTCCGACAAATTAAATATCTAATAAGTGTCAGTGTATTATATATTTTGTTCATGAATGATTGTTTGTGTTCGTTTGTTTCCATTTGTGTTCATGAACATTAGTTTGTGCTCATTTGTGTTCGTCAACGTTTGTTTTTGTTCGTTGCCTAAAATTAACAAACAAACACGAACAAGTTCATTTCCTTAACAAACGAACACAAACATAAAATCCCGTTCGATAAGTGTTCGTGAACGGTTCGCAAACACATATATTTCTTAACAAACGAACACGACGTTTGCAGCCATACTTCTGAGACTCCTCGGTCGGAAGATTTTAATTTATTCAAGTTCTACCTAATAATAGTTAAAATATAGGTTTTCTAAAAGTTAACAACAGAAACCACCCAGCTTAAGTTGAAACTTTGCAGCTTCAAACTCTGATACCAAGTTACCAATATCAATACAGAAGAAGACACCAACATTTAAAATTAGTACATCATGTTGCATGATCATCTAACACAACCAGAAGGAGTTAGATATTCCAACAATTTTTACCTTAACAATAGCAACGAAACTTACTTCAATCGGTTCGCACGAGAGCCGGAAAAGAGAAGAAGGGGCGTTGAGAAGGAGGAGTGGAGCACTAGCAGGGACGTAGGGCAACCACTTGTTGCTTGGTTTTGATTCATGTTGGGCTTTCGTGGATCATTACCAAAATAACATTTCGGCCTGGGCTTTCATCCGACACTTTTACGTTATTAGAGGTAGGGTTGTTCATGCCCTGACCTGAACTCAACTGACCGCACATTTGCTCGTGTTCGGTGTATTTACAAATCAAACTGAAATAAACTGAGCGTTTTTTTTTTAATGGGATTCAAAGTCGAACGAGCGTCTTTCGATCCGATTATTTTTCGAGCAAGTATAGAGAGTCGCAAATAAAAAAAAAAAAGTGGCGATGGGGATGTTAGTTTTTAGAGTAAAGTGCATTTTTCGTCCTTGAGGTTTCGTCCAATAAAAACACAAGTATAGATTTAACATATAACAACTATAAATTTAACAAATAACAAGGAATAAAAACACTAAATTGGTTCTATCGAGATCAACTGAGCGGGGAGACAAATGCTTGAAGCAAAAGGCTAGCGTATTGGCGTCTTGGCAAGTGGATGGAGAAATCGAGTAATGATGGCAGATGGAGGGTTTGATTTGGATTTTGTACTTCTGAATTAAGTGGCGGGTAGAAACTTAGAGTATCGATCAACGCTTCACATTTTAGTATTTGACATCTTGACTCAATTACTCAAATGGACATTGTAGTATTGGACAATTGACTATTGGTGTTAGACTTCAATTCTAATTACTTAAATGAGCTTTATTTTAAATGAGCTTTATTTGTATCTTTGACCTAACATTATTATTGTGGGCCTCTTTTCATTTATTAAAAGTTACACACATATATATATATAGGATCATGTAACACCCTTGGTAATATTTTACGTTTTTCATAAAATTTAAGTCCATAATCATGTAATCGCGGTCACAATTACAATGAAAATACGGGTTTATTAAAAACTTTTACAATTTAAAAAGATACAACATAATGTGAATTAATTCGTCGTATTAGAATAACGACGAAACGACTTGCGGAAGCTTCATTTAACGTGTGTTCGGTTCTTGCTCGACGCTTGATCTTCATCCGGGACTCTCAACATTCACCTATGATCAATACCAGCTTAAATGTTAGTATTGATAGTTTAAATAACGGTACAAGACAAGATATTGATAATGGAAGGAAATCCAAACGTTAATTTCTTGATCCAAAAACAAGGTCTACAAATTGGCCTCCACCGTAACTTACGGTGGGCACCGTAAGTTACGGTGGCTCCTGTATGAAAATTCCCCCACCGTAACTCAGTAGGCAACTACCGTAACAATTTCAGTCCCACCGTAACTTACGGTGGGCACCGTAAGTTACGGTGGCCCCTGTATCAGTCCCTTTCCTTTTTTTTTTGCCGTTTTTGACACGAAAACTTTCGTATCTTTCAATCTGCGTATCCGTTTGATCTCCCGTTTCTTCCTACATGATCGTAATTTGATTCTCCATCTCATGGAGTTTATATCCGACATTCAAACTAATAAAATTCTAAATTTTTAAGCATTCGGCTTATTATTAAAAATCCACATTTTGACCCGTTTGTATTTAAGACCTCCAAACTTGTATCTAGTTAATCATAATTCTTAGACCAAGGTATTTAACTCAAAATATCTATCTTGGATTCATAGGTTTTGTGAATTACGCGGCAAACACCCAAGTTACGCGCGTAATTCATTTTGACCCGTTTAGGGGATCTTTTATGCATTTTGGTCTAAAACTAGCTCTTTTCTTTTCAATACTTCGTAATGTCACATCTAAATGTCTGCTTATGTTCCACCACAATTATTTTTGTGGTGGATTTAACATAACTAACCTATTATCCCAAATTTACTCATCGGTTGGTCATTTTACGCAAATGACCATTTTTGTGCATTTGACCCGCAAATGTGTATTCCTATAACTTTTATTCATATTTAATGATTCTATAATCTTAATGCAAGTTCCAAAATAACCCCTATGTGTCGTTTGCCCCATTATACCCTTCAAGGGTGTTTTGGTCAACTTTAGTCCCTCACTTTACGACGAAGGACTTTCGCTAAATATTTGACCAAGATTTGTATGTTTAACTAAAAGCTTATTTATGCGTACCTGGCTCGGGTCAATGTATTGACCCGTTTACATAACTTTTGCTTTAAATCTTTCTAGTTAAAGCAACGCATACTTATGTTATTTCCTGTGATTACAAAACTCAACAAGCGATTATCAAATGAAGTTGTCAAATGGTGTTAACAACACCATTTGACACATTTAGCCTAATTGTCCATTTATCCGTATGAGATGGTATTTAGTTACCATTTCATCCTTTTAAACCTATCCCGGTTTTCCCTTAAACTCGTTTTACTCAAAACCGTTTTTATTTGTTCGTCATTACATGACTAATTTACCCTTTTTACCCCTTTTACCATAATTCATGATTTCTTACCTTTTTATTCATTCCGACTTGCATTGTATCATGCCGGAATATTGTATTTCAATTACTTATCATTATTCACAATCAATTTTCGCTAGTAAGTGTATAGTAATTAAAAAGGGGGTGTAAGTTTAACTTACCTTGTATCCAAGTTACGCCTTTTCTTCTTTCTTGTTTCGTTTGACCCGCTTCCTCCCAAGCCTCCGTCTAGCTTGTCATGAGTCAAACTATCATCATAATCCGTAAGACGGTTAGTTTAGTCATTATTAGCTACGACTATTCCGTCTTACAAATTTTGTGTCGAATCTACCATTCGACTTCATCATTGGTTAGTTTAACCTTCTAAAAGTTAACTACCGTTATCCATATGACGAATACCATTTAAATTAAATCAACATCATGATTAGAATTCATATTACCCCATATCATACGGGATAAATCGAGTTTGGCAATCACGCATTTCATTTACAATTTCAGCACTTTAGTTTTCATTTAGGCATTTTAACAAACACCTAGTGTGCATAATTTTACATATTTACTAACTAGTTCATAACTAGTTATCTTTACCATGGTTAACATCAATTTGGCAATTTCACATCAATTTTAACATCAACAAACCTGAAATTGCTTTATAGAATTCAAATTACACTAGTACAACTATCATAATCCTAGTGTTTTCATACTTCTACATAACCCACTTAACACCTTCATTGGTGCTTATGAGTTTCACAAGAATTAAGCAATATTTCAACAATCTAATGGCTAGGGTTTGTTCCTAGACACTATTTCACTCTAATTTCATCCAAACAACATTCATGCAACACTGATTTCGAATTATAATTGTTCATCCAGAATTTAAGATGAAACCAAATAGTGAAATTTGACATACCTTTTGATCCCCTTAGATGAGTGATCACTAGTTTAAGCTTCGTTTTTTATATGAGCTTGATTTGCCTTCTAGATTTGATCAATTTTGTGGATTAGGGTTTGAGTTTTTGGGGAGCTCTCCTGGCTCTGTGTTTGTACGCGACCAGACACACACACACACACTCTAGTGTGTGTGTTTTGTTTATTTTAAGTTTTAATAAAACCTTATTTCAATTGCCCATTTTTGGTCCCTCAACTTTTAAAGGTTTATAGTTGAGCCAATTTACTACAACTATCTTTATTGTTTGTAAGTTATTATTAACTAGGTTAGTAAATCCTAGTTACGCTATCCTTCGGTTAAACCAACATATATACCGTATGCAATTAAATATAATTTCTAATATTTTCGGGGTGTTACAAGTCTACCCCCTTAAAGAGGTTTCGTCCCCGAAACCTTATTTACGTAGCTCTTTAATTTAGAGTAAACGAACTTAGTTTCGTTTTTATGATATTCATTCCTTCGGTGTCTTTTATGTGTAAGTCCTCACGGACCGAGGCTTTCGCCTCTTATTTCTTGTCCTCATCACCTTTTGAGCGATTTTGTCATTTGACCATTCAGTGGTGTTAGTCGTCAACATGTTTATTTCATGTTAATCCTATATTGACAAGCGCTTTGAACAATTTATGACAATATCTTGCCTCTATATCGTTCTATCGGCTAGACTAATTAGTCACCGTCACTTCACACCCCGTCACCCGGGGTATACTACGCTGCCATCTCCGGCCTTACGTGTGTTTACGGTTTCCTGAATCACCTCATACCACTTATGTTTGTTAAAACATTGCTTTTGACTAAAAACTAAATTTTTAGTTTACGTACTCTCTGTCACACCCTGTCTTTTGCGGAAGCGTATGATGTGTGACTGGTTTAATATCATTGCATTCAATCGTAATAAACAACTACATGATCAAAACGATGTTCATCCATTCATGAAAATTTGAGTATTACAACACTTGTTATTTAAGTTTTGAAAACACCACCTTCGTCTAGGTTACAATTTAACAAAAGTGGATGACATCTAAACTTGAAGTCTACTTCTAGTTATGACACTTGCGCCCAAGATCCATCCTGTCACCTGAAATACATGTAATTTTGGAAAAACATCAACAAAAGTTGAGCGAGTTCATGCGTTTTGCATACCTTGTATTAAACATGGTATGTATCTTGTATAAATAAAGTATTCTTGTGAAATAAAGTATTCTTGTGATACAAATCTTGTATCAATAAAGTATTCTTGTAAATCTTCGAGAGACTTTAAGGCATGTGAGGACATGGGGAGTACTTGTTATGACTCCTTATGGACATGGGAGTACTTGTTATGACTCCTAGGGAGCATTCGTAATGGCTCCTACCTTTGTCGATTTTCCTCGACTGTGTCGATTAACCTCGACTGTGTCAATTTCCCTTGACTGTGTCGATTACCCTCGACTGTGTCGATTAGCCTCGACTGGGACTCCGAAGCACTACTCGGTACTAGTTGTGACCATGAGTGGGGCTCGGCCGTACCCGTTAGATCTAACCCTCGTCCCTAATTAGTGAATGTTTTTAATGGCTTGGTACTAGTTTTCACCAAGACTTTATGGCATTTTTAGTATTATGTTTGTGCTCACATGATCTAGTATTTCTTAAACGCATCATACTTGGTACTCGTTCTCACCAAGAGTGCTTCTTGTATTTTTGTATTCTCAAATCGCATCATACTTGGTACTCGTTCTCACCAAGAGTGCTTCTTGTTATCATACCATTTATAAACATTGTATTATTTGTAACATGTATTTCACCCCCGAGAGTTATAAAACCAAAAACAGTTAAAGAAAAGGGGGAGCACGAACTCACAACTTTGCGTTCCTGCGTCGTAAACTTCACCGGATTTGCTTATCTAGCGTCGTGACCTAAACGTGTTTATTAACGTTAGTCACTAGACTTGTTTCGCACAAGTACAAGTCACTATCTTTTGTGTATGTGTTCTTATGTTAAAAATAATTTATATTTTTAACTAAGTGTCTTACTTATATTATTTTCTCAAAAGTAAATATAAGTTTCTTGTGTTTTGCACCCGAATTATGTATCTTGTATGTTGTATGTGTATTTTTGTATTTTTCCTTCTCATGAGTATTTAGTGTATTTTCAAGTCCTAATACACTATCAAGTATAATACATACTACATACACTTAGCACAAAATTTGGCGATCAATAAATATATATATTTTTCTCAAAAATATACATACTTAGTATCAATTTTATTCTTGAAGAAATCATCATTTCTCAATACAAAAATTAGGGAACCTTGGTAAATGTTTTTAGACACATTTTTAGGGAATAAGTTTCTCAAAACTTATATTTTTCTAAGTGTCAAAATTTTACAGAAATTTTGACAGAGTTTCCCCTAAAAATGGAGGTTTCCCATGTTTTCAAAACATGTGTTTATTTTCTTTTAAAATCATCATCAATCAATCATCAACCAACAATATGCAACTTCTACTTACCAATTTGTCAAGAACAAGCATAAACTATAAACCCATGAACTTGAATATTTATGAAAATATGTAGTAACTTACTAGCATACTTAGTAAGTCTTGTTACCTTCCAAATTGTGATTAGTTCTTTAAAAACTTTATTTTTAAAGAGTGTAAGTGTTTACAACTTCAAATCATACTTTCTAAAAATATTTCTTTGTGAACTTTTCTTATTACACAAGTGTTTCTACACTTATTTATTCACCAAAAATGTGATTAGTTTATGTAAGATCCAAGTTTTAGTGAAACTCGTATTTTTAACTTGGTTCTTTTGAAAAAACACTCATAGATCTTTAGATCTATGAGATTATAACCCACTTTGATCTTTATTTTTCAAGAAAACTTTCATTTATTCAAGTTCATAGTCTATGTGTGGATGATTTCATTATCCTACACATCTTTACTTTCACATCTTGCTAGTTCATGTCTTTAAACATGATCTAGCAAGTCCATGTGATGAACCATATCATTTTTACTAACAAACAACATACAATAATCATAACAACACAAGAACAACATGATTCCATCTTCATTTTAGCACTACTTCATTTCATAGTTAGTTTATGTTTCAAGACTTTGTTTATGTTCTTAGTGTTTCTTAAGATTTCACCATTCTTTTAACTATTAACCATCAACAATATGAAGAGAATGAAGATCTAAGACACTTACCACTAGCACAAGGCTAGGGGAGTTCAAGAGTATAAAAGTGGTGGATAAAAGAAAATGAGAGAGGTCCTTCAACTTCCGAACACACCGAGCTTCGTTGTATGATCTCTAACACCCTTGGATGCTCTTAGAATGGTTGAAATTGATCAAGTGAGGGTGGTGATGGTGGGGGTGGCTCACGGCCGAGGTAGAGGGAGAGAGGTAGAGGATGGAGTTTGTTGTTGATTATGAATGGTGAAAGTGATGGACTAGAGGTTTAAATAAGAAGTCTTCCAACATTCTTTTGTCCATTAGGTCTAATGTCCACATGAGTACATACAAATCAAATAAACTAATCAAAGTAATCAAATGTGGGAACTATATCCCCTAACCGGTCATCAAAGTGGGGGGGGGGGGGTCTAGTTAGGATGTAATGGATAGTTACACAACTTAGTTAACTATCAAGTGTTATGTTTAGGGATTTTTGTGTTATATCAAAATATAGTGTGTTATGGTGTTCGGGAACCATAACTAGTCAAGAAATAATAAAACATTGCTTCTAGCAATATTTTTATGTTCCGGGTCATGTCCGGTTGTTCGGTTAGACACTGTTCCGTTAAAGTGCTAAATTGCACCGTTTAGTGTCTTTTAAGTATCCTTTTGTACCCCTTTCAATTCCCGACACTTAGGGAAGTATTCTGGATAATGAAACGTAAATTTTTCATGATATTTACATGTTTAAAAGCTTATTTGAGCTGAATTTAGTAAAATTCTGCACTTAAAGTGCGTTTCGGGTGCTTTTTACTGCGTATTTTAGCTTCCGAATGGTATATATGTAAACCCTTGTATGTATTTTTGGGTTTTAATGTTTTCTTGTCATTGGACCTACACCTAGGCTCCAATTCTATTGTCTAACTGCTTTCTGCAGAAATGTTGACATAATGTGTCTTACCGGTGAGTTTACTAATATTTTTGACGCAACGCTATCATAAAGTAATTCTTGTAGTAATACCCGTGCATGAATTCACTTGCGTGGAATTCAAAAATTTATTTGTCTGGTAAACCAGATCATGCACAGCCATTAAAGCACAAATTACTGTTCATTTCGTGTACGAAATGTACGGAAAAGTGACGGTTGTCACAGTCTCCCCCCGTTAAAAGAATTTCGTCCCGAAATTCAAGCGATGCCATCGGTCGCAGGGGAGTTGTGAATCAAATATGGTCACTTATATTCATGATTTGTCTTCATGTTCCCATGTAATCTATGGGCCATGTTATAAATTCTATCGTACTCAAGTAAATCAATCATGTCTTTTCTGTATCTTGTGGACTCTTGGTCCGTAACCTTAACAGGTTTCTATAGTATTGTGGACTCTTGGTCCAAAACCTTGACAGGTTCTATAGTAATTCTTGTCGTTTGTCATTGACGTGAATCTTATTTGTGGGAACAACGACTGTTCCTTGAGTCAGACTCCTCTAGACACATGGAGTGTGTCGCGATCACTACTGATCTTTCTCCGGAAGTTTCTTCCTGTGTGCAATGGTTCCGATCCCTACATCGGGGATTCAACCTTTTCGTTTTCCAAATCACACTACGCCTTCTCTAGGCGAGGCTCTCATCTTAGTCATACTTCTTGTCTCAAATTATTGTGATTTCTGCCGCTCATCGGCGTAATCTCTCTGTATCGTGTGGGCTGCCTTGATATGTACACATATCTAAACGGTTTGCCTTTAGTTTTCCTGAACCCACTCGGGCCAGTAGATTGTTTGTTCCCGGTTTCTGATCATACGGCGGGGTCCGACTTATTATGTTTCAGCTAAAGCTTCACTCGAAGCGGTTTAAACGGCGGTGTGATAAATACTGTTGTAGGGAAACTCCACTAAGGGCAAGTGAGTGTTCCAGCTTTTCACCAAGGTTTATCACACAGATACGTATCATGACTTCTCAAGTCAATGGTAACAGAAGGTTCTGGCCTTCTGAGTCTCTAAACAATCCTTAATTGCTTCGTCTGCTTAAACTAGCCTTCTATATGCTCATTTCTAAAGAGTACGGGACGCCTATTTTACTTGAAACTAGGCCAAGCAGTTTCTTAGGTTTTAAGCATGCAAGGTTAAAATTGATGCCAGTATTAATTAAAAGTAGATGCATAGGGTTGGTTAATAGGGGACGTACCCGTAACCGCATCTGGATCCTGGCGTGCTTCACGAGTTTCGATCGTGAAAACCCTTCCTTGCTTGTTTCTTCCCAGGGCAATCTTTCCTAAAGTGCCCTGCTTCACCACATCTGTAGCAACCTGGTATTCTCTTATTTCTTCCATCTGGGTCCTTCGCCCAACAGGCGTCCTTGCTGTGCCCTTCTTTAACACACTTCCCGCACTTAGGCCTCAGACATCGACCTTCATGGTGAAGATTGCATTCCATGCACCTCGGCTTAGTCCCCGAGTAAATTTTACCACCGGCCTTAATAGTGGCTCCATCAGCTTTCCTGCCATGCGACGGTTTCACTTTCTTTCTTTTGTTTGCTTTAGAGCTTCCATAGCTGACTTGGGTGCTTATCTTTAGGTTCGAAGGCTTCCTCTTCTTATTGCCTGATGACTCCACATGAGTCTCTTTCTTGTTATTCTCATATTCCGAAAATTTTCCCGCACGCAGAGCTTCCTCAGTAAGCGTAACGCTTAAATCGATAGCCTCTGCGATAGTTGGAGGCCTTGAGGTAGTAACCAAGCTCCTGATCTGAGGTGCAAGTCCCCAAATGAATCGTTCAATTCTCTTGAATTCTGGCTTGACTAAGTAGGGGACGACCCTAGACAAGTCGTGAAATCGTTGGACGTATTCAGGAATCTTCGGTCCGTCCATTTTCAAATTCCAGAACTCCACCTCAAGCTTCTGGATTTCAGCCCTAGAACAGTATTTCTTTTCCATCATTTCCTTGAGCTCGTCCCAGCTCAGTGCATAAGCAGCATCTGCACCAAGGGTTTGGACCTGAAGGTTCCACCAGGAGAGTGCGCCATCTAAGAATAACCCTGAGATATAGGTAACCCGCTGCTGGGATGAACAGTTACTCATCCTTAGAACGGAGTCAGTCTTTTCTGTCCAACGAACAAATGCAACGGCACCTCCTGTGCCGTCAAAATTCAATGGCTTGCAGTCCAGGAATTGTTTATAGGTGCAGCCAGTTGGAGGGTTATTTCCGGTAGTGCTACCGCTGTGCTCAGAGCGGCGGGCTTCATGTCGTGCAATTGCCTGTGAGATGCGTTCTTGCAACTCGGCTTCTGTCCTTGGTAACGTACTGGTGTTTGTGTCACGTCTGGGCGGCATTCTCTTTTGTCAAAAGGTATGAAGTAGGTTAGACAATATTCCATAATTGTCTATGAGGTACATAGCACCATAAGCCATCATGTAATCACCCAATTTCACATGTATATATAATCAACAATGTATGAGCGAGGAAACAATTACTGAGCCTTCACATAGGATTGCCAACTCGGCTTATTGTGTGTAATAAAATGAACTCGAGGTTACATCGCCTCGGTCATTTAGGTTTCAGTTATTTCCTGCTATATTAGCTTTATTGATGTGTATATTTTCCCAGAGATGGGGTTGTTCGTGTAGAGGTGATAGGGAGTGTATCTGTCACACCCCTTTCTGCGGCGGAAGCACGAGGTGTGATCATGAAAGGTTCTCATTGCATACGAAAGGTAAACATGCTACATGCTCGTAAAAATAACTTCAAATACCATAATTTGAAAACATATGTTTAGCGTTTACATCGCTAAGTCGCATAAAACATTGTCTTAAAAAGTTTACAACTTTATTTAAAGATAAACTTAAGCGACATCCACAAGCATAAGCGAGACCGCGCGCACATCCATCCTAGTTACCTGAAATACATGTGAGTTTTGGAAAAACGTCAACATAATGTTGGTGTGAATTCATGCAGTTTTGTATTTCACGTTTGTATACTTGTATAAAAACATAGTTGTGAATAAATCAAGTTTTTCTTGAGTACTCCACGTACTTCAAGTTATATATCAATCTTCTTGAGTACCCCACGTACTTCAAGTTATATATCAATTTTCTTGAGTACCCCACGTACTTCAAGTTATATACCAATTTTCTTGAGTACCCCACGTACTTCAAGTTATATATCAATTTTCTTGAGTACTCCATGTACTTCAAGTTATATATCAATTTTCTTGAGTACTCCACGTACTTCAAGTTATATATCAATTCTAGTATGGTACGAATTTTATGTAAATACAGTATTTCTGTAAATATCAGGATTGTTAATGGGTTGCAAAGCCATTAACATGTGACACGACATAGGAAGTCACCAAACCTAAGGCATTTAATTGGTATATTCTGAGACACAAAAGCACTACTCGATTCTCGCCCTCACCGAGAGTGTGGCTGCCAGGCACCCGTTAGATCTAACCTTTTGTTCTGCGGTCTAAGTATATTGTTGATTAATGGTGCTTCTGTACCCTATTCGTGACACTATTTCTCATAACGCATCCTACTTGGTTCTCGTCCTCACCAAGCGCGTTTCTTGTTATCATTTCTCATAACGCATCCAACTTGGTTCTCGTCCTCACCAAGCGCGTTTCTTTTTATCATTTCTCATAACGCATCCAACTTGGTTCTCGTCCTCACCAAGTGCGTTTCTTATTATCTTATATTTTGTCACACTTGGTTCTCGTTCTCACCAAGTGTACTTCTTGTATTTATATCATACCATTTATAGATATTGTACTTTTGTACATGTATTTCACCCCCGAAGTTATAAAAACTGAAAACAGTTAAAGAGAAAAGGGGGAGCATGAACTCACAACTTTGCGTTCCTTGCGTCGTAAACTTCACCGGATTTGCTTAATTAACGTCGTAACCTATACGCGTTTTCTTAACGTTAGTCACTAGACTTGCGTCGCACAAGTACAGTCACTCTCTTTTGTATATATTCTTGTGTTAAAAATATTCTATATTTTTAACTACGTATCTTACTTATATTATTTTCTCTAAAATAAATATAAGTCTTTTGTGTTTTGCACTTTGCACCCGAATTATGTATCTTGTATGTTGTATGTGTATTTTTATATTTATACTCCTCATGAGTATTTAGTGTATTTTTAAGTCTTAATACACTAGCACGTATAACACATACTGTATACACTTAACACACAAGTTGGTGATCAAATAATATATATTTTTCTCTCAAAAATATATACTTACTATCCATTTTTATTTTTGAAGAAATCCTCATTTCTAATCACCAAAAATTAGGGAAACCTTGGTAATACTCTTAAATACATTTTTAGGGAATAAGTTTCTCAAAAACTTATATTTTTCTAAGTGTCAAAATTTATAAAAATTTTGACAGAGTTTCCCCTAAGAATGGAGGTTTCCCATGTTTTCAAAACATGTGTTTATTTTCTTTTAAATCGTCAACAATTTCCTCATTCAACAATAAACAATATGCAACTAGTTAAAATAGATATAATCGCAGAAATACATGAACTTGTGGTTTTTCCAAAATAGGTAGTATCCTTCCATTATTTTTAGTGGATCTTTGTATAGATCAACTTCGTTTCTTGAAAGTCTCGTTTTTAAAGAAGTTACATCTTTACAACTTCCTGTCAATATTTACAAAAATAGTTATTTTGTCGAAACTTTGTGTTACACAAGTGTTTACACACCCGTGTGTTTGCTAGAATCATTCTTTTTCATGTAAGATTCGGCTTTAGAAAATATGATTTCTTGGACACTTGGTCCTTTGAAAGTACCGCTTGTAGATCCGTAGATCTACTAGTTTTGAACACCATTTCATAAGTAAAATTGATTTTACACAAGTTCAAGTTTGATGTGTGGTAGAGTTTCATCACCTAACCCTTGTTACACTTAAACAAGCTTTATGTCATAATCCATGATCATGACCAATCCGGGTTAAACGATGATCCGAGCTACCACAACATAGATCGGGCCTAAATAACCACACAAATCAAATACTACAAGATTTACACAACATTCAAGCTTTTAACCACCATTACTAGCATTTTTAGTAGACTTTTATGTATCAACTTGTATGTTTACGAGTTTTAGCCGTTACATAACATTTTAACCACTTCAAAATAGTTCAAGAGTGTGATTCAAGCAACTTACTACTAGCTCGAGGCTAGGGAAGAATCTAGACGCAAAATGAGTGGATAAAAGCAATAGAGTGAGGTCCTTCGCCTTCCGATTGCACCAAGCTTCCTTGTAGGTGATCCTTAACACTTGTGTAAGCTTGGAATGGCAAGATCAAAACTCGAAAAATTGATGGATGGATAGGGGAGTTCGGCCGAGAGCTTTGTGAGGGAGAGAGAGAGTGTTTTGTGGTGAGTTGTGATGATCATGTTGGTTTAAGCTTAGTACTTAAAGGCAAAATCCAAGATTATTAACCAAAGGTCCTCATGTCTTCAAGATATTAGGCATGTTTGATTTAAATAATCAAGAGAAGTACAATGGGGGTCACATTGTGACCGAACTCGGCTTGGGGGGGGGGGGGGGGGGTAATCCGGTTCCATTTCAACTAAACACTAAGTATTAGTTAAGTTAAGTTTAGTTAGTTTAGGGATTAACCCGGTTACTAGTGTGTCATGCGTTACAGCGGGTGTTAGGGTATTCAGGGACCCTAACTGACTCAGAAAAAGAAAAACAATGTTAATGACAATATTTTTATGTTCCGGGTAAAGTCCGGTTGTTCGGTTACATACCGATTCGTTAAAGTGCTAAATTGTACCTTTTAGTGTTTAATAAGTATCTTTTTATAACACTATCGATTCCCAACACTTAGGGAAATATTCTGGATAATAAAACGACATTTCTGCAAAATATTCATATGTCTAAATGCTGAATTATTGCTGAATTATATAAATTCTGCACTTAAAGTGCGTTTCGGGTGCTTTTTAGTGCTTAATTTTGCTTTCGCATTGCATATATATTAAACCCTTGTATGTACCCTTGGGTTTTAATGCATTCTTGTTGTCGGACCTACACCTAGGCTCCAATTTTATTGTCTGACTGCTTTCTGCAGTTCTGTTGACACAGTGTGTCTTACCGGTGAGTTTACTAGTATTTTTGACGCAACGCTCTCGTTTATGCATAAAGCAATATTTTGTAGTATACATCATGCATGAATTCACTTGTTTAATCATGTGTTCAGACATTGCTGACAATTAAGCATATAATTGCAGTCATTAAATAATGATTAAAGTGTACGGAAATTACCGGTTTGGTGCCAGTTGTCACAGTATCGTCACTGATTCTTTCTGAATGTTATTCCTCTTCTCTTGCTTAAATATTGTTTCTCAAACGTCTCTTACATGAAGTAGGCAAAGTTAGGCACGAAGTAGGCAAGACAGCTTTCCTACTTTATAAAGTGCTAAAGCACTGGTCTAGGTTTTGGTCTACCATTTGAAGGTGTGAACACCTAGAGTTTATTTTTGTGCAGTGATCGTTAGCTTGGCCCGCAGAGTCCACCAGGATTTCTGCGCACTACAAGTCGTTATTACGTGGGCCCCCGTAATAATAAATTGTCTTGCACAGTTACCCCAATTTTCTCTCGTCCAAGCAGATGATCAATCAAGGGGGGGGGCACTACTGTCCTTATACCTCTGTCTTGGGAAGGACCATTGCGATGGTCCATGCGCTAACACTCGTTATCGTTATGCGCGTATAGGCATGATGATAGGAATAAAGAGAATTCCTAGTAGTTGGAGGGGCACCTTTGAGATGAATACTTCATCTTCCTTTTCAGGTCAAGTATGTCATCACTCTTGCTTCACATCAGTCGCAGGGATCTTGTCCCGTTGATTAAGAATTCGTTCAAGGTTGCCGCCTCTGCCTCGTCATCATCACCGTAGTTAGGCACCTTCACGATCGAGAGGGAAGAGCAGCCATCTCCTACGGAAGCAAGCTCAGAATCTTGTCTGGTAGTCACTCTAGCTATGAGCTTTGCAATGAACGCGAGGTCGTCAGCTTCATCGTGCGAGTTATGTATAGTAATAGGAGTCGGAGTCGAACGTATCTTATTCACGTCAATAATCATTCCGTACACTTATTCGTATATATGTATATCAATAACAAATATGCTACTTAGCATAAACAAGCAATTTGATGTATTATATCACGTATAACTCTCGTTTTTGGGGGGGTCATTTTTTTTCTAGTTGTCGATTCACGACAAAAACACTACTTGGTACTAGTGGTCGCCAAGAGTGTATTTTATCTTTGGCAAGTCTAACTAGTGTAGACTATGCCTTAATTGGCACTTTATCATGAGGGTATTCCCTACTAATGTCCTTGCCTTGTCTCTTTTTGAAAAGTGTTTGACTCGTGGATCTTGGCGCTTACGTGAATGCAATGAAAACCTTTTTGTAAAAAGTTTTTTGTGAGAGAACTCTAGTGATTGTAGTCTAGACTCGAGAAGGAATCCTAGTTCACTACAATCGAAGCTCTGATACCAAACTGTCACACCCTGTCTTTTGCGGAAGCGTATGATGTGTGACTGGTTTAATATCATTGCATTCAATCGTAATAAACAACTACATGATCAAAACGATGTTCATCCATTCATGAAAATTTGAGTATTACAACACTTGTTATTTAAGTTTTGAAAACACCACCTTCGTCTAGGTTACAATTTAACAAAAGTGGATGACATCTAAACTTGAAGTCTACTTCTAGTTATGACACTTGCGCCCAAGATCCATCCTGTCACCTGAAATACATGTAATTTTGGAAAAACATCAACAAAAGTTGAGCGAGTTCATGCGTTTTGAATACCTTGTATGAAACATGGTATGTATCTTGTATAAATAAAGTATTCTTGTGAAATAAAGTATTCTTGTGATACAAATCTTGTATCAATAAAGTATTCTTGTAAATCTTCGAGAGACTTTAAGGCATGTGAGGACATGGGGAGTACTTGTTATAACTCCTTATGGACATCGGAGTACTTGTTATGACTCCTAGGGAGCATTCGTAATGGCTCCTACCTTTGTCGATTTTCCTCGACTGTGTCGATTAACCTCGACTGTGTCAATTTCCCTTGACCGTGTCGATTACCCTCGACTGTGTCGATTAGCCTCGACTGGGACTCCGAAGCACTACTAGGTACTAGTTGTGACCATGAGTGGGGCTCGGCCGTACCCGTTAGATCTAACCCTCGTCCCTAATTAGTGAATGTTTTTAATGGCTTGGTACTAGTTTTCACCAAGACTTTATGGCATTTTTAGTATTATGTTTGTGCTCACATGATCTAGTATTTCTTAAACGCATCATACTTGGTACTCGTTCTCACCAAGAGTGCTTCTTGTATTTTTGTATTCTCAAATAGCATCATACTTGGTACTCGTTCTCACCAAGAGTGCTTCTTGTTATCATACCATTTATAAAGATTGTATCATTTGTAACATGTATTTCACCCCCGAGAGTTATAAAACCAAAAACAGTTAAAGAAAAGGGGGAGCATGAACTCACAACTTTGCGTTCCTGCGTCGTAAACTTCACCGGATTTGCTTATCTAGCGTCGTGACCTAAACGTGTTTATTAACGTTAGTCACTAGACTTGTTTCGCACAAGTACAAGTCACTATCTTTTGTGTATGTGTTCTTATGTTAAAAATAATTTATATTTTTAACTAAGTGTCTTACTTATATTATTTTCTCAAAAGTAAATATAATTTTCTTGTGTTTTGCACCCGAATTATGTATCTTGTATGTTGTATGTGTATTTTTGTATTTTTACTTCTCATGAGTATTTAGTGTATTTTCAAGTCCTAATACACTATCAAGTATAATACATACTACATACACTTAGCACAAAATTTGGCGATCAATAAATATATATATTTTTCTCAAAAATATACATACTTAGTATCAATTTTATTCTTGAAGAAATCATCATTTCTTAATACAAAAATTAGGGAACCTTGGTAAATGTTTTTAGACACATTTTTAGGGAATAAGTTTCTCAAAACTTATATTTTTCTAAGTGTCAAAATTTTACAGAAATTTTGACAGAGTTTCCCCTAAAAATGGAGGTTTCCCATGTTTTCAAAACATGTGTTTATTTTCTTTTAAAATCATCATCAATCAATCATCAACCAACAATATGCAACTTCTACTTACCAATTTGTCAAGAACAAGCATAAACTATAAACCCATGAACTTGAATATTTATGAAAATATGTAGTAACTTACTAGCATACTTAGTAAGTCTTGTTACCTTTCCAAATTGTGATTAGTTCTTTAAAAACTTTATTTTTAAAGAGTGTAAGTGTTTACAACTTCAAATCATACTTTCTAAAAATATTTCTTTGTGAACTTTTCTTATTACACAAGTGTTTCTACACTTATTTATTCACCAAAAATGTGATTAGTTTATGTAAGATCCAAGTTTTAGTGAAACTCATATTTTTAACTTGGTTCTTTTGAAAAACCACTCATAGATCTTTAGATCTATGAGATTATAACCCACTTTGATCTTTATTTTTCAAGAAAACTTTCATTTATTCAAGTGCATAGTCTATGTGTGGATGATTTCATTATCCTACACATCTTTACTTTCACATCTTGCTAGTTCATGTCTTTAAACATGATCTAGCAAGTCCATGTGATGAACCATATCATTTTTACTAACAAACAACATACAATAATCATAACAACACAAGAACAACATGATTCCATCTTCATTTTAGCACTACTTCATTTCATAGTTAGTTTATGTTTCAAGACTTTGTTTATGTTCTTAGTGTTTCTTAAGATTTCACCATTCTTTTAACTATTAACCATCAACAATATGAAGAGAATGAAGATCTAAGACACTTACCACTAGCACAAGGCTAGGGGAGTTCAAGAGTATAAAAGTGGTAGATAAAAGAAAATGAGAGAGGTCCTTCAACTTCCGAACACACCGAGCTTCGTTGTATGATCTCTAACACCCTTGGATGCTCTTAGAATGGTTGAAATTGATCAAGTGAGGGTGGTGATGGTGGGGGTGGCTCACGGCCGAGGTAGAGGGAGAGAGGTAGAGGATGGAGTTTGTTGTTGATTATGAATGGTGAAAGTGATGGACTAGAGGTTTAAATAAGAAGTCTTCCAACATTCTTTTGTCCATTAGGTCTAATGTCCACATGAGTACATACAAATCAAATAAACTAATCAAAGTAATCAAATGTGGGAACTATGTCCCCTAACCGGTCATCAAAGTGGGGGGGGGGGGTGTCTAGTTAGGATGTAATGGATAGTTACACAACTTAGTTAACTATCAAGTGTTATGTTTAGGGATTTATGTGTTATATCAAAATATAGTGTGTTATGGTGTTCGGGAACCATAACTAGTCAAGAAATAATAAAACAATGCTTCTAGCAATATTTTTATGTTCCGGGTCATGTCCGGTTGTTCGGTTAGACACTGTTCCGTTAAAGTGCTAAATTGCACCGTTTAGTGTCTTTTAAGTATCCTTTTGTACCCCTTTCAATTCCCGACACTTAGGGAAGTATTCTGGATAATGAAACGTAAATTTTGCATGATATTTACATGTTTAAAAGCTGATTTGAGCTGAATTTAGTAAAATTCTGCACTTAAAGTGCGTTTCGGGTGCTTTTTACTGCGTATTTTAGCTTCCGAATGGTATATATGTAAACCCTTGTATGTATTTTTGGGTTTTAATGTTTTCTTGTCATTGGACCTACACCTAGGCTCCAATTCTATTGTCTAACTGCTTTCTGCAGAAATGTTGACACAATGTGTCTTACCGGTGAGTTTACTAATATTTTTGACGCAACGCTATCATAAAGTAATTCTTGTAGTAATACCCGTGCATGAATTCACTTGCGTGGAATTCAAAAATTTATTTGTCTGGTAAACCAGATCATGCAGAGTCATTAAAGCACAAATTACTGTTCATTTCGTGTACATAATGTACGGAAAAGTGACGGTTGTCACACTCTCTTTGTCTTACTTCTTTCTCTCATATATAGGAATGTTACTTCCGAGGATCTATTCCTTTCCGTTATTATTTAATGCGGGGAAATATATCTAATTCCCACGCTTAACCTATATGACCCGTAGGTTCTTTCACTTAGCCTCGTAGGCTATTTATTTAAATTCTCACCTTTTTCCCTTTTTAAGGTGAGACCCCATGAGTTCGTTTCTTTCTATTTGTGACCCAAAGGTCTTTTTGTTCCCGTAGACTTAGCACCATTTTTAATCCCATAGGTTATGATGATCCCATAGATCGTCTTTTATTCACGTCTATATTCAACTGTATATTTATACATATATAGCTTCAAGGCATCCCTTGTTATGTTTGGAATCATTTATTTTCGCTTTTGAACTTTAGTTGACCTTGACCATAGTCTAAGGTTTCATTTGTTTACTTTCGGACTAATCTTCCAACTTTATGACTCCTTACGTCATTTACTCGTCAGTTTGTTCTATACTTACCGTTTCCCGGTTCGTACTTATACTTCTTTGCAACCCATTACCCGGGTTCTTTTATCTTAATGTTTTTATCGTTCTTGTTTCGTTAGTATGCGTTTTTTTTCCTTTCTACACTATCCCATAACCTTTTATATAGATTTGTTAATATCTCGCACTTTTATTTATTCGGTTCGCGCTTACTTACGTTATTAAGCGTTATTCTTAATTTAACTCGTTTGACTTGTTCGTGTGAAATTTCATCACTTGTGATCGTCAACCCCTTCTTTATTCGACCCGTTCGACTTTAAAATAGTTGAATGTAGTTATAAAAATTTCTATTTGCATATTCTCATCGTCTTTTAGTCATGACTCATATTCCGAGTCTTTTGACTTTCTATTTCGCGTTCCCGTCTCTTGGTTTACGCATTCACCCACAATCCTACCCATCAATCGGGTGTTTTACTGAAGTCATTATCATTGCAACCCTTCCGGTATGCATTAAGACTTCGCTTCGATTTATTTGGTCGTCTTAGCGAAATCCATCGCTTTTATTCAACCATGTCTTTTATTCTTTATGTGACCATCCATGACGGCCTTATAGATTCTGAGTGACGATTATCATCGTCATCCTTGCTTTACTATGACTGAAGTTAACAACCTTGTTTATCTTTTTCGTATGGGCAATACCTTCATTTTTATGATCTAGCGGATCATCTATACTTTGGTTTTACTTGCCCATTTTGTCAACCATGGCTCTTTCGTCCAAAATGACTTATTTTCATGAATTTTCGTCAGGTTATTCATTTATATCATCATTTACATTGGTCTTTATCCCTTCTCTCGGGCTTATTATTCTAATGTAATACGCTTCCGTCACCCGGCTGTGCGTTTACATTATTATCAAGTATTTTGATTATTTGTTTCATTTGGGTACCTTTTATTTTGTCCCATTCACCCCGTCCTTACTACATCAGATGTAAATGTGTCCGCTATAAGAAGTTCATGGTATCATATGCTACTGCTTACTTGGCCAGAGTAAGCGATTAACACATGACACACATGACCTTTTTATAGTTTTCACATCACGCCCTATGTAAGTAACGCCTCTATTTAGTTTTCTTGGAAATAATATCCTGGATAGGTATTCTATTCAGGTTTTCCAAGTTTCTAATTTACATATGCAACAATCATTCTCTACATGTTTGTTGCATATTGCTATTTGTGCGATTATATTTAAAAGCGTGCACCTGGTAATGCTTGCCCCGACGGGCGTTCCTTGCCATTAACCTTGTTCGCGGTCATTACGCGATTTAGTCCTTGGTGAGCATGCTCCTCTTGTCATACTTCGGACCGTTCCTCTATCATATCCGTAATTTGTTCAACCCTCGTCATCTTTAAATGCAAGTGTCCTTCAATTAAGACATTCACAAAAGTTAGTAATGTCAACTTTACTAAACGCCCGTCTCATAATACAAAGCTTTTCTACTATATGTGTCAACGCACGTAATTTTGTTAGCTATATCTATCATTTAATTGAGGTAACGTATATTACACGATAACTCTATGTGTTGTTCACAACACTTTAATCATGCTTAACCATTAATATATATGTACTTACCGGATTTGCGAACAAGCCTCGAACCGAACACCAATCTTTATCAAGAGCATAAGGTTTAAGTCCAAGCATAGTTTTTCCCACCAAACTTGAATCTCTTAAACCAAGGCTCTGATACCAACTTGTAACACCCTTGGTAATATTTTACGTTTTTCATAAAATTTAAGTCCATAATCATGTAATCGCGGTCACAATTACAATGAAAATACGGGTTTATTAAAAACTTTTACAATTTAAAAAGATACAACATAATGTGAATTAATTCGTCGTATTAGAATAACGACGAAACGACTTGCGGAAGCTTCATTTAACGTGTGTTCGGTTCTTGCTCGACGCTTGATCTTCATCCGGGACTCTCGACATTCACCTACGAACAATACCAGCTTAAATGTTAGTACTGATAGTTTAAATAACGGTACAAGACAAGATATTGATAATGGAAGGAAATCCAAACGTTAATTTCTTGATCCAAAAACAAGGTCTACAAACTGGCCTCCATCGTAACTTACGGTGGGCACCGTAAGTTACGGTGGCTCCTGTATGAAAATTCCCCCACCGTAACTCAGTAGGCAACTACCGTAACTATTTCAGCCCCACCGTAACTTACGGTGGGCACCGTAAGTTACGGTGGCCCCTGTATCAGTCCCTTTCCTTTTTTTTTGCCGTTTTTGACACGAAAACTTTCGTATCTTTCAATCTGCGTATCCGTTTGATCTCCCGTTTCTTCCTACATGATCGTAATTTGATTCTCCATCTCATGGAGTTTATATCCGACATTCAAACTAATAAAATTCTAAATTTTTAAGCATTCGGCTTATTATTAAAAATCCACATTTTGACCCGTTTGTATTTAAGACCTCCAAACTTGTTTCTAGTTAATCATAATTCTTAGACCAAGGTATTTAACTCAAAATATCTATCTTGGATTCATAAGTTTTGTGAATTACGCGGCAAACACCCAAGTTACGCGCGTAATTCATTTTGACCCGTTTAGGGGATTTTTATGCATTTTGGTCTAAAACTAACTCTTTTCTTTTCAATACTTCGTAATGTCACATCTAAATGTCTGCTTATGTTCCACCACAATTATTTTTGTGGTGGATTTAACATAACTAACCTATTATCCCAAATTTACTCATCGGTTGGTCATTTTACGCAAATGACCATTTTTGTGCATTTGACCCGCAAATGTGTATTCCTATAACTTTTATTCATATTTAATGATTCTATAATCTTAATGCAAGTTCCAAAATAACCCCTATGTGTCGTTTGCCCTATTATACCCTTCAAGGGTGTTTTGGTCAACTTTAGTCCCTCACTTTACGACGAAGGACTTTCGCTAAATATTTGACCAAGATTTGTATGTTTAACTAAAAGCTTATTTATGCATACCTGGCTCGGGTCAAGGTATTGACCCGTTTACATAACTTTTGCTTTAAATCTTTCTAGTTAAAGCAACGCATACTTATGTTATTTCCTGTGATTACAAAACTCAACAAGCGATTGTCAAATGAAGTTGTCAAATGGTGTTAACAACACCATTTGACACATTTAGCCTAATTGTTCATTTATCCATATGAGATGGTATTTAGTTACCATTTCATCCCTTTAAACCTATCCCGGTTTTCCCTTAAACTCGTTTTACTCAAAACCGTTTTTATTTGTTCGTCATTACATGACTAATTTACCCTTTTTACCCCTTTTACCATAATTCATGATTTCTTACCTTTTTATTCATTCCGACTTGCATTGTATCATGCCGGAATATTGTATTTCAATTACTTATCATTATTCACAATCAATTTTCGCTAGTAAGTGTATAGTAATTAAAAAGGGGGTGTAAGTTTAACTTACCTTGTATCCAAGTTACGCCTTTTCTTCTTTCTTCTTTCTTGTTTCGTTTGACCCGCTTCCTCCCAAGCCTCCGTCTAGCTTGTCATGAGTCAAACTATCATCATAATCCGTAAGATGGTTAGTTTAGTCATTATTAGCTACGACTATTCCGTCTTACAAATTTTGTGTCGAATCTACCATTCGACTTCATCATTGGTTAGTTTAACCTTCTAAAAGTTAACTACCGTTATCCATATGACGAATACCATTTAAATTAAATCAACATCATGATTAGAATTCATATTACCCCATATCATACGGGATAAATCGAGTTTGGCAATCACGCATTTCATTTACAATTTCAGCACTTTAGTTTTCATTTAGGCATTTTAACAAACACCTAGTGTGCATAATTTTACATATTTACTAACTAGTTCATAACTAGTTATCTTTACCATGGTTAACATCAATTTGGCAATTTCACATCAATTTTAACATCAACAAACCTGAAATTGCTTTATAGAATTCAAATTGCACTAGTACAACTATCATAATCCTAGTGTTTTCATACTTCTAGATAACCCACTTAACACCTTCATTGGTGCTTATGAGTTTCACAAGAATTAAGCAATATTTCAACAATCTAATGGCTAGGGTTTGTTCCTAGACACTATTTCACTCTAATTTCATCCAAACAACATTCATGCAACACTGATTTCGAATTATAATTGTTCATCCAGAATTTAAGATGAAACCAAATAGTGAAATTTGACATACCTTTTGATCCCCTTAGATGAGTGATCACTAGTTTAAGCTTCGTTTTTTATATGAGCTTGATTTGCCTTCTAGATTTGATCAATTTTGTGGATTAGGGTTTGAGTTTTTGGGTAGCTCTCCTGGCTCTGTGTTTATACGCGACCAGACACACACACACACTCTAGTGTGTGTGTTTTGTTTATTTTAAGTTTTAATAAAACCTTATTTCAATTGCCCATTTTTGGTCCCTCAACTTTTAAAGGTTTATAGTTGAGCCAATTTACTACAACTATCTTTATTGTTTGTAAGTTATTATTAACTAGGTTAGTAAATCCTAGTTACGCTATCCTTCGGTTAAACCAACATATATACCGTATGCAATTAAATATAATTTCTAATATTTTTGGGGTGTTACAGATCAAGATCAAGAGAAAACTCCATCAAGTTGTGAGAACTTAGAGAACTCAGCCTCCCTGTACGAGGTTTGCCCACATTTTTTTCACACGCCTAGATTAAAATTTTTAGAAGGACTGTCGAAAAAAATTCGAAGTGGTATTTTTCAGCCCCTTACAGCAGCTGTAAAAAGCTGATGGCATAAGCATGATATCACTTTTTAGTATTTACAGCATTTACGACTGTCGTAAATAAAAAAATAAGTATTTTTTTGGAAAAGCTGCTTTTTTAAATATTTTTGGTAGAATTTAAAAAAAAACTTTCGTAAGGCCGAGTTCTCTAAGTTCTCACAACGTGTATAAGTTTTCATTTTACCCTAACTATATATATATAGTGAATCTGTCACACCCTCATTTTTTCCATTGACGGAGTATTACCGCGAGGCATGCGACTGACCGAATCATGCCACCAATCATATTGAACTTTTAAGATAAATAAAGTAAAACCAATCATTACGAATACGATTAATGACATCACATTAGAAGTCTAAAAGAAAGTTTAAGTATTTAGCGGAAGCATTGAGTAGAAAATTCCAATAATAGTTTAAAAACATAAGTTTCAAAATAGGAATCCAACAACAAATTCTAGATGACCACCACACCCCTCCAGGCAGATTCCGGCGCAGCACCTATGGACCTGCAAGCATGCAGTAGTATGTTAACATAAAGTTGGCGAGTTCACGGTTTTTAAAAAGGGGTTTACTTGTTTTATCCCAAAAACATTAATTATTTAATACCAAGTTATAAAACACGCCATGGGGAGCAACCTCATATGTAAGGTACTAAACTGTGTGGTACCGAAACTGCGACTATAGTGTTGTTTGCCCCAGATCAATGTCTATCATCATTGATCGGTCATAAGGCCATACTAGTTCACTCCCGTCCTCTAAGGCCCGATGTGAGGTTTGTCAAACCTAATAGCGCTATGAACTAATATCCCGCTCGCCATGTCCGGCGACTAATCGGTATAAGTGTGGGGGACTTCATGATAGAGTTTTGTTTAGTATGCTAGAGACATGAATTAATAATATCGTTTAATTACTATTTCGTTCCCCCAGAATATCAGGTTCCCAATCCACCGGGAATATATGTTTTTAGTGTTAGTGTGAACTCACCTTTGCTTTGCTCCGTAGATAAAATATTTATCCTAAGTTGGTCAACCACGTCCTATTATAGTTACCACTATCAGGACCGTATACAAATAATCACATATTATCTACACGTTTCTATCAAGTAGTGTTCAAGTAACAACTATTGTATGATATATCAAACATGTATGTTTACACAAACATTATGCATCATAACAATAATAGTTAAACATAAAGTAAAGTAGACAGTGGATGTGTGCGGTTTAATAAGGATTTGGGCCTTTATTAGTATGTGGCCCACTTCGAGTGTGCGGCCCACTAAAACACGACCCAAAACATAACAATGTGCGGCCCATTTGTCAGTGTGCGGTTCACACAGGAGTGTGCAGCCCACACAGGAGTATGCGGCCTACTGACAAGTGTGCGGTCATGCATAAGTGGTGTTGTACGTCGTGCATTAAGTGTTGTTTTACTAGGCTGTGCGGTGCATTACTGTGTGCGACTTGCATCATTTATCCGTACGTTATGTATTTAAGATTGTTCCAAAAGGGAGTGTGCGGCCTATCTGATTTATAAGTGCACGGTGTGCAGTGAAAGCTTGTGCCTTATGCAGATTAAGTTGTTCATTTTTAAGAGTGTGTGACATTTGTACATTTTTAGTCATTGAACAATTCCGAACATTTTTTTATTCAATAAAATCTTGTATTTTATTTACGAGAATGCATATTTTCAATCGTTGTACAATTTTAATCATTTTCGTGTTCAATAAAGTCTTGTACTTTATTTACGAAACACATAACTGTACGATCGAACGAAATGATATCCACGACATTTCCGGACAAAATCCAAGTTACACATGCCTTAACACCTTTATATAACCTAAATATTAGGTTAAAAGGGGTTAAAAATGACAAAACGCGATAATACAAGTCCAGGGGCTAAATCTGCCAAAGTTGCAAACTTCTGCCCAGCCAGGGTCTTACGGACCGCAAGGGGAGACCCCATACGGTATGTATGGAGGGCCCAGTACAACAGACTTGCCTGGCAGCTTCTCAGCTCAAGCCTTGGCCCCCAAGTCGCGAAATTTCTAGCTTTTTACCTCCTTTGGACATGTGTAATGACACTAAGCAGGTGTTAACACCTGGAGGGACACTTAGCTTGATCTTGTGAGCTCATTCACACTATAAATAACCAAGAACTTTGCACATTTTCACTTGCTCATTTCTCAAATCCTTTCTCTCTACGTTGGAGCTTGTTTCCAGTCATTTGGAAGCCTCCTACCGCTCTTATAGTGTTCTTCAACACAAGTAAGTGCCCTATCCTAGTCTTTTTCATTATTTTGGCATTTTTGAGCCAAAAGTCAAACAATTTGACTTTCTGTTTGACTTTCAATTCTGACCATTTTTGGTTAAGTCAAAGTTCAATTGAACTTTGCAACGTGATCGTAATCACGAAGGTATTAATCCCTTGCGATTTCACCTTCTGATTACCACGTTTAGTAGACGAGATGACGAGTCAAAGCTTTATGAATTAAAAGTAAAAAAATGCGCAGAAGTGCATTTTACGACCAAAGCTTTTTTGGGTATTAAAACTTAAAAGTTTTGACACCAAATCAGTTTTATAACATAACTAGACATGTTCCAACATGTCTAACTCGTCATTTCTAGTTTAGTGCTTTTATTTTTGTCGTAAGTCGAGCGGTTTGACTACCGCTTTGACTTTCGAATCTGACTTGTTTGGTCAATCTTAGGATTTGACCAAGCGCATTTTTATGATCATAGTTACATAGGGAATAACCCTCTGAGGTTATACCTTATGGTCATGTCGTTTGGTTAGTTATATGATGAGTCGAATTTATGTTCTTTTAAATTGACCAGAACACCCTTTTTGCGCATAAAATGGTTTTAAGCATATTAAACCAAAATTTTGACATCTAAACTGATGTTATAACATAATCAAACTTGTTTTGACATACTAGACTCATCATAGGACTTGTTTAACCATCCGAATCAGTAGTTACGCTTACGACCCGTTAAAGTGGCGTAAACCACTTCAACGAGTCATAAGGGGTCAAAAGCATTTAGGATCTCTTTCAAATCAGAATGTTAAGCTTATTGAACCATATTATACGAGACCCAACACTCGTTTGGTTTTTAAGACTTCATTCTATCAAATCTTCCGATTAAAGTCTCGACACACTAACATAGTATTCCGTTACACTAGGAAACAATTGAACTCTTGAACCTTTGAGCTTTGTTTGAACATTGAACAAGACATTTACGCAATCCCAAGTGAGTACATAGTCCCCTCTTTTATGTTTTCAAATGTTTTGGGGTGATTCATATGTGCCTATCACTACTTTCTGTTTTCATGACTATATACATGGGTTTATTACCAAGTATATATAGTACATGATTTTAAAGACATTTTACATGGTATATTGACTTAATATACACAGCACCTGGTTTCAAAGACATTTTACATGGTATATTGACTTTATTTTACATGGTATATTAATTTAATATACCTAACACTTGGTTTCAAATACATTTTACATGGTTTCAAAACATTTACACGACATGCTTACATTATACTAGACATTTGGTGCGTTGAACTCGACAATGATACATTCATTAACATTGATCACGCCGACTGGTAGTATCTTATGGTGCCATAGGATTGACAACCCTATTCCCGCTTCCTAGGTTTGTTTGGAAGTGACCTTATGGAATGACAGAATCTGATGAACATTTTGATAAACCTTTGTCTTTATAAGGGTTTATCCGACAGTCGACAAGGCTTGAATGTATTCGCCAACAATCCATATATATGTTTACCCAATAAAAGCAATTGTTTGATAAGACAAAACTTTTTGATTAAACAAGACCTTTTGTTTATTCAAAACACTTGTTTTATACAAGTCATTTTGATTATACAAGACAAGACATTTTTGTTGTTTATACAAGACATTTTTGTTGTTTATACAAGACATTACCTTATGTATTAAACAAGACCTTTGTTTACCATACAAGACATTTGTGGTTTATACCATACAAGACATTTTATACAAGACATTGGTTTATACATGACATTGGTTTATGCAAGACAAGACAAATTATTAGTTTATGGTAAGTAATTTAGATAACGAGACGTGTGTAATATGATAAAAGTATGGTGGATACGCCCCTGGTACTTCCTATATATAGGTGCTTTTATTGTATTACATATCATAGTGTTATCCAAATCACTTTAAATAAAGACAAGATATGACATTTTGTTATTTCAAAGACATTTCATTTGGTTATTAAGTTAATCATGCATTACTTCTTTTAAATCAAATGATTTTTCATATGATTTCATAAAAGAAACATTTTGTTAAAGGATTATGGTTACTTTTGAATTAGTTAAACATTTATTTTAACATTATAAGCCATAAGACTTCATCACAAAACCTATGTTACTTACAAGCATTTTTATGCTAACATTTTATTTTCACATATGTTTCAGTAGCTAATGTTTGATTTTAAGCATGCTACACATAGGACGGACACGGGCCTTATTACTTAAAAACTTGAAAGACAGTTATTGTACTTTGTTGTGTTAATAATACAAAATTTTATGTACCATGTGTTGTGAAACAATAGTTCTGTAACGTGAATCCCCGACGTTTCCGTCGCGGTTTGTTGTTTTACGCGGTCGAGGTGTTACAGAGTGTGCGATAAGAATAGGCAAACAGTTCACATCATTCAGGTTTTCAAGTCAAATCAACCAATCAAGCTTACAACTTTCACAACATTCATTTTAAAATCCTAACATTCTCTTCATCGGACAAGCATATTTATGTTTTAGTTGTCACCTAATCATTTAATCAACTCATGTATATAAATCAACACTTTCATCATACGAGTTTGTTTTGGTGACATATCTAAAACCCTAATCTTTTAACATCACCCGTCAATCAACAAACATCATCAAATCATTCATCAAGGGAACTGTGAATCACACCATATTATTCCAAACAATATCCGAATATAATCAGTCAAATGTTTTGCAAACATCATAGTACACAAGATTCCTTAACACATTATAACCATACAAAGATTTAAATCCTTTTAACACACTCATACTTCAACAAAAACATCTCTTTGAACACATTATTCATTTAGTGACAAACCACCGAAGAATCACATATATTTCATGAATTAAGACAACATTTTCCTAAACATCCATCTATATCATCTAGGCAGATCATGAATCAAACATAGTGATGATTATACTAACCTGGATTTGTGAAGTAGAAGAGTGTGCGAGTCAAGAGAGAAGATGAGATCTTTAGAAGCTTCAAGAAGGATGAAGAAGCTGCTGATGATGCTTGAATCTTCAATAAGGATAAAAGGAATGTTGCTGAATTTCTAGAGAATGTTTGCTGAATTTGTGGGTGGAATGTTTCCCAAAAAGGCAGCCTTCAAAGAATGATTTGGGGAAAAGTGCTAGGGTTTGGACTAAGGAAAAGTGGGTGGAATGTTTCCCACCATAGATGCCATACACCTGTTTGGTGGTGTATAGCTGTCATAATGCCGCACATGTGACATACGCCACAAAAACTAGGTGAACCCTAATTTCGAATCCTGGCGTACACGATTAACCAACTGATACTGGTTATGCCTCAGATGAGTCTGAGGGCCCGTTATACATAACATATCAGAAACAGGACCAAAACAGTTACATTAGGGCCATTGATTTCAGAAAACTGATTAAATCGGAGAAACGTCGGAAAACCAGATTTTAACGGTTTAAAATTGTCGTAGGTGCCGTAAGCGAACCTAGGAGTACAGAAAGGCTCAGACATGATCCGTAGACTATAATATAAGATCATTGATGCTTTATTGGGTAGAAAATGCGTTAAACCAAGCGGCTTCCGGTTAGCGGAACGCCTTAATTTTAACGCGCACTGTACAATCCAAACATGTGTTGTAACATCAGTTTAGCCCGAAAAAGAATAATATAACCTAAATACAAGATGCTTTGAGTAATAACGTCCAAGTGTTCAAGCTTTTGCGTCGGTTGGGTTTGTTTTAGTTTTCTGAGCAAAAACGCCTATAAAAACGCCCCGTTTTACGAAATTTTACCGCATCCAGGGAGCATTTAAGACCCGATAACAAACCTACGCCTAAAAATCTACTTGAACTTATCTATATGTGGGAATTAGAGTTGTTGACTAGTCAAAGGGGATCAAAAAGTCCACCCTTGTGTTCGACCACCTCTATAAACCCACTAAACCAAGCACACACCTCACATGCTTCATTTTCAACCACAAATCCTACCAAACTCTTTAGCATAAAACTTAACTTGATCGTCCACTTCAGAAAATTCTGCCAAAACTCACAAGAACACAAGGTTATACACCTTTTTCTTATTCTTTTCTTTTTTACTTTAAACTAGCAAAACCATGTTTACTTTGATCCAAACAAGGCCAAACCCATGGCCATGTAGTTTGTTTTTAAGTCATTTTACTGTCCCATGAATTTTTGCAATCAATTTTATTGAAAAAGGATGTGTTTTGGATCAAAAACGACATTTATTCGGCACAAAGTTCGCCTAACGAAAATCATTAGCAAAAGAACATAAAAAGGGTTTGATTAATGAATCCGAATACATGTTTGTGTTGTACATGTTTATAGGTACTACACCCAGAAACTCGGCGCAAACGGATCTCGGAATCTAGGCCGAACGAGTGATACGCGGAAAGGTATAAAATTTAGGCGAAATTTTAAGATTTATAGAAATTGTTTTGCCTACAGATTTGGACGTGGGTACTATTTGAACTTGATATTTTAGGACATGGTTTGGGACTACATAAAATGATCTCGGAAAAATTTGGGAATTTTTGGACAAACGAGGAATATTTGGCGAATTTATTACTTTTAAAAACAATTAAATCGAAACAATTAGTTAACTATTTCAATAAATTCCACATTTTTGTAGAATGATCACATATATTATGGGTAATCTTCACACAAAAATTTGGGCTCAATGGATAACCCGAGCTACAGTTTTAAAATCGCATGTTTTACGAGGTTTTCGGTATTTTAAAACCGGGTTTAGAAAATTTTCGTGAACTTCAAATTTTACTGGGAGTTTATATATATATATATATATATATATAGAGTGTTCAGTAAAATTTTTGGAATTTTTAGAGTCCGGATGGTCTGTTTGCCAAATTAAACGGTCTATATACGATATAAACCATATTTATTAAAATTAATAAATAATGTATAAAAATTATAAAAATAATTTATCTGGGAAATTTATATCAGAAATAATTTCTACAAAAATATTTGGAATTTTATAAATTACGGGTTTACTTTTATAAAATTATGCGTTTAGTTATTATTTTTAAATAATATTCGACAAAATTTAAACGCGTAACGAACCCGCCAAAGTTTTTATACCACTCAGGTGATATTTGGCAATAATTGGAAGGTTAAGAATAAATCCCGACCCTTCCAGACTAAGTTGGATTAAAACATGTATATTACACGCTTATTCGGTAATTAACCGAGTATAAATACGGAAACGCTTATTTGGGCGACCTAGACCCTCCAAACACCCGAACTCCCTTGATATAAAACTAATCATTCTTCATATACTACAATATGGTATACTTTGTTTAAACATATCATTTCCCGAACACCTCGAACAAACAACTTTGACCGGCACGGTAAACGGTGTCCGGCGTCCAAACCTGATTTCAAAACGCCGACCATGTCCAACCCCATGTTCTAATTACCCTAATTTGTTCCTAGACCTTGAAACCTAGTCTAACCTAGCCTACAGACATTAACCGTATGATACTGGTATTAGGTGTGGATTAGCATACTTTGATAACCTAGTACCTGTGCAACCTGTGAGTTTCACTAACCCTCTCTTTTTAATACATATTTTACTGTTTTCATAGAGTGTTCATTTTGATTAACATACTTGTGCACATGCAAACTGTTTGATGCTATTTATCTGAGTAGACACCTAACATGTTTAAATCCCCACAAGCAAGTTATACAATGTCGGTGAATACTTTGGATAGTACTATTTGGCCCGACAAGCCTAGACCGCACTGAATACAAGGCTGTATGCCAGTTGCGAAAACGCGCGGTCGCACATATTCATAACGAGCTATGATGTGTTAGGCATAGCCACATGGGGTACTTGATTATTGGTTGTGGTTGGTGTTGGCCACGGTGATTGGATACTTGTCTCAGCTTAACTTGTAACTCAGAGATATTTCATCACATGTGCAACAAAACATTTTCATATATATTTTGAATACAAACTTGTGGAACTCGCCAACTTTATGTTGATGTTTTCTTTTAAAAATTAACTTTTCAGGTAACCAGGACACTACGTGATGACCCCCTTTGTGTTAGCTGCTTGTGAAGTTTATGTGCGATACTATGTGGATAGGGGCATGCTACTTAGCTAAATAAAACGGTTCATGGAAACTCGCGTAGTATCTAGTTAAAATATGTACCAGTAATGTGTAATAGCGACACGTAAAACAATGATGTATCACATTGTTTAATTAATGTTTAATAGAGAATCTTTATAACAATGACTCAAACCAGAAGTGTCTGTTGCATCCCTTTTTATCGTTTCCGCTGCCAGTCGGGGTGTGACAGAAGATGGTATCAGAGCCATTGTTTATATAGAACTAGGTTGTCAATGGAAAACCTAGACTATAATCATTAGCTCAACAATTGGCCACAAAAAATTAGAATTGCTTATTAGTGTGATTATTATTGGGATGATCTGGTCGAGCAAATAAATTATTACGGTCCGGAACGTAGTAACTTATCTGCTTGTACTTGAGAGTTCCAAGAAAGTCACTAAGAGAGGATTATTAGATAACATGAATTTGCATATACATATACGTGAATCTAATTGTTTATGTGAACGTGCATACGTGAATCTATGTTCTGGATGCACATGGTTGCTATGTTTGACATATATGCTTGGATGCGTGCGGTTGTTATGTGTGAAACGTGTGCAAATGAGTTGATACGATACCAATCGATGCGTGTTTGCATGATTTTTGAAATGGCCCCAAAACGAGCTAATGTGATGTTCGAGGCGGACATAGTCCAACTAATAGCGCAACAACCTCAGGCTGCAATTCCTAACATTATTACCCAAGTAACTGCTGGCGTTAATACGGGGTTACATGATAATATCCCAAACCCTGGTAATCCTAATCCTGATAACCATCCCCCGCAACATCCTTCTTCTTACAAGGAGTTTATGTCATGCAAACCTTTAGAATGTCATGGTACTAAAGGACCTAATGGGTTAGTTAAGTGGATTGAGAAAATGGAAAAGGTTATTAATATTTGTAATTGCTCGGACGACTACGTTGTTAAGTATGCCACATGTACATTTCAAGACCATGCGTTGACATGGTGGAATATAGTTATTCAGACTCATGGCCAGGAAGCCATTAACCAAATGAGATGGGCGGAATTGAAATAGATCGTGATGGACTAATTCTGTCCTAAGAATGAAATTCAGAAATTAGAACATGAGTTTTGGAATTAACGAATGCAAGGCGCCGACCACATCGGCTACACCAATAGATTTCATGATTTAGCGCGACTGTTACCCGATATGGTGAGACCGGAACATAAGCGAATTGAAAGGTATATATGGGGTTTAGCTTCGAAGGTTAGGAGTATTGTGAATTCGGTTGATCATCCTACAATGTAGAGTGCTGTGCAGAGGTCAGGCACTATTACTTTTGACATGGGTACAAAGAAATATACTGAAGATGCCCAATGATGAAACAAGTGGGAAGCGGAGTGCGGAAGAGTATAAGGCAGAGAATAGTCAGGGTAATAAGCGTAATAAGACAACTGTCAGAAATTATAGCATGACAGCAATGGAGAAGAAACCAGGAGGATACAAGGGGAATCTTCCCGAATGCAACAAGTGTGGATTTCATCATGTAGGTAGTTGTCGTATTTGGAATAAATGTCGCAAACCCACACTTTGCAAGGGAATGCAAAGCAACCATAGGAAACCCGCCTGGACAACCAAGAACCCGTCCACAAACACAACAACCCCAACCCCAACCCTTACAAGAACGACCCCAACAACAACAACAGTTAGTGCCACTTCAAGCGTGTTACGGATGTGGTAGTATCAAACACTTGAGGAACACATGTCCCCAGGTTTACCGTGGAACGGGTGGAAGGCAGGCCCAAGGGCAGGCATCCAATGTGAACCAGGCTAGAGGACGTGCATTCATTATGAGAGCTGATGATGCACGACAAGACCCTAACGTCGTCACATGTATTTTTGTAGTTTCAGGACATTACGCTTCAGTATTATTTGATACCGGTACCGATAGAAGCTTTATCTCTCTTAAGTTTCAATCTCTTCTTGAAATGTTGCCCAGTGAATTAGGATGCCCTTATTCTATAGAATTGGTCGTTGGTAAAGTTATAACTACTAACGAAATAATTAGAAACTGCACTCTAACCCTTAACGATCGATAATTTCCTATTGACCTTTTACCTATAGAATTGGGAAGTTTTAATGTAATAATATGAATGGATTGGTTGTCGAAGTTTAAGGCAAAGATCATACGCTTAGAAAATATCGTTAGGATTCCACTAACAAGTGTAGAAGTGTTAGTCGTTCAAGGAGAGAAACCCGATAGAATACTATCATTAGTATCCCAAACAAAGATGCAAAAGTACCTTCGTAAAGGCTGTAGGGCATACATGGTAAATATGGAAACCAAAGATCCTAATGAGAAGCGAATTGAAGATATACCCGTAGTTTGTGAATATGCTGATATATTCCCTGATGAATTACCCGGATTGCCATTACCTCGACAAGTTGAATTCCGTATTGATTTGATACCTGGAGCAGCCCCTATTTCCAGAGCACCTTATAAGTTAGCACCCTCTGAGCTACAGGAATTGTCTAGTCAATTACAGGAATTACTAGACAAAGGTTTTATACGACCTAATTTTTCACCTTGGGGAGTCCCGGTATTGTTTGTTAAGAAGAAGGATGGAAGTTTTCATATGTGTATAGATTACCGGGAACTAAACAAGGTTACCATTAAGAATAGATACCCATTGCCTCGCATAGACGATCTATTTGATCAACTGCAGGGAGCAAGTTGTTTCTCCAAAATCGATCTAAGATCGGGATATCACCAAGTTAAGATGCAAGAAGACGATATTTCGAAAACTGCTTTCCGAACTCGTTTTGGACATTACGAGTTCTTGGTTATGCCTTTTGAGCGAACTAATGCGCCTGCAGTATTTATGGACCATATGAATCGGGTCTGTAAAACATTTTTAGATAAGTTTGTAATAGTATTCATAGATGACATTTTGATCTACTATAAGAGCAAAGAAGAGCATGCACAACATTTGCGACTAGTTTTAGAGCTACTTAGACACGAACTGCTGTACGCGAAACTTTCAAAATGTGAATTATGGTTAGAAGAAGTCCAATTCTTAGGTCATGTAGTGAATCACCAAGGAATTTAAGTTGACCCTAGCAAGGTTGAGGCTATTAAGAATTGGCAAGCACCAAGGTCGCCTACAGAAATTCGTCAATTGCTAGGCTTAGCCGATTACTACCGACGCTTAATTGAAAATTTCTCAAGCATTGCGCGGTCCCTAACCCTCCTAACTCAAAAGGATAAGAAGTTTGAGTGGGGAGAGGAACAAGAGGCAACTTTTCAGTTGTTGAAGCATAAATTATGCAATGCCCCGATTCTTACCTTACCAGAGGGAAAAGAGGATTTTGTAGTTTATTACGACGCATCTCGCAAAGGTTTAGGATGTGTACTGATGCAAAGGAATAAAGTAATTACCTATGCCTTTAGACAACTTAAAATATATGGAAAGAATCATAATACGCATGACTTGGAGCTTGGAGCCGTAATTTTTGCACTTAAGATATGGTGACACTACTTGTATGGGACTAAGTGCACTATCCACATGGACCATAAGAGTTTACAACCCATCTTTGACCAGAAAATGTTAAACAAGAGGCAGAAAAGGTGAGTAGAGTTATTGAATGATTATGATGGTAAAATTAAGTATCACCCAGGTAAGGCCAATGTAGTGGCAGACGCATTAAGTGGAAAGGAACGTATAAAACCGTTTTGAGTACGGGCTTTAGGAATGATTGTGCAAACGAATCTCAAGGAACAGATTCGTATGGCCCAACGTGAAGCTCTGGGTGAAACTCAGTTGTTAAACGAGGAACTGCATGGGATCTAAAAGGACTTTGAGGTTAAGACTGACCAAGTGTGTTATTTCAAAGACTGATTATGGATCCCAAAGTGTCACAATTTACGGGAATTGGTTATGGATGAAGCACATAAGTCTAAGTATTCAATTCATCCCGGTACTGCCAAGTGTCACACCCAAAATCGTCGCAACGGAATATTTAACGTAGTGGTGACGGAAGTTGGTGCCCATTTATATCTTGTTGAGCGATGCAATTTATTGTTGAACATATTAATTTATTTTAAACATAAGTTATTAAACATTACGTTTTAAGACACGACACAACCGCATAGTTAAGTTGTCTTTGATCCTCGCGGATCTTATTACAAAACATCCCAGAAAGTTTAAAAGTTGTCCAACATTTTCAAATTACACGACATGCATCATCAAACACAAGATACGCCATGATTTCCCGAAGCCGAACTCAAGTACCTGTAGAACACGTTAAAATCAAGTGTCAACACAAAGGAAGGTGAGTTCACATATTCACTTTTAACCAATTTTATTCCAAGGAAAACTTTCCGAGTAGGTGTTCATTTGAAAACATCCATATAAGTTTCAGAAAGTCCATTTTAGTTCCTTAATAAAATCCATGGGCCTTCCGTCGGTTCATCAATCCGACAACTGTAATATATATATATATTGCCCAAGTTTTGTATATTAAATTATTGCGTCAACTTTCAGACTCGTATGTTAGCTAGACGATACGAACTATATATTAACCATGCAGGAATAATCAAAGCTAGACAATAAACAGAATTTAAATTCGTCGTTTGACTTGACACGGGGCGACCGGTAATGACGGGGTTGTCAACCCGATAGATCTACCAACAATTCATCGCGTGCAATACTTAAATGATTAAACGACATCATGGGCGTATGGTTATCTCTTTGAGAACAATATGATGCTGCCTCACGTACAATATATATATCCTACTAATATGACAATTTAATACACGACGTTGTACGAATTCCCCTTACTCTCCGTCATATGAGACCCAGTCAAGAATTCGTCCCCAACTGTACGGTCATGTTTCGCTTAAGAAATACCGTACTTTCAATATTCATTCATCAAAAACGTTTTACTTCGAAACGTATGACTTATCAAATTTCATATATTTTCAACGAAAATATATATTTTATATTAAAAGGTATGTTTTATTTTGAAAACATTATTAAACCCTTTTATTGACGTGTTCTACCCCAAAATATATACAAAGCAGTAAAAAGAGGGGTTTAGTGGCACTCACATTTGGGTGCGTATTTCAAATAGCGCAATCCCAGAGATTGATTTCGACACGTCCTATTATATATATATATAGGAACGATTTTAAATCAATACAGACATCACAAAAATCCTAAGTTTCTCCGTTTCTTAAAATTATCACATAACTTCGGGTTTTTCTCGAAAAGTTATTATTTTTGATTATGTTGGCACGTTAATATATATTTATATATATATAAGTCCATATATATATATATATATATTTATGATTTTGCGACTTGAACGATTTTATTGGTGACCATTATTGTGTAAATCCGTTAACTTTTCCCGTTTATACGCAATATATCTACGATTTGCGCGTCGTAATATATGTACATAAACGTTCATATAATTTAACACCGAAACATGCGAAATATTGCTAACTTATCAATTTTGTCATTTTTAAAGCTAACATATATAAAATATTATATATGTATCAAATTTCATGCTCGACAAACAAGTTACACATTTAACGCGATTTTCGCCGTTTCTACCGTATAAATATTCATGCAAGGTCTAAACTTCCATCAACATGTTAAAACTTAACATACTTTCACATTTTTGTGTTTAAATCACATATCACATTTTAATTCACAAGATTTACCCAAAATTTTACCCATACTTGTGCGTGTTGAAAAATGCGTATTTTAGCGATTCGGTAACGTTTTCAGGCGTCGGAAGTCACGTATGACCAACCAAACGCCAAGTAAACTTAAAATTAGTTAAAACAATTATTTTTAAACTAAAAACTTCAGTTTATTTACTGATCTAAATCAGTTTTACAAAAATCACTCGAAAAGCCGATTTTTGACCGTTTTAACGCATAGTTTTGCGTTAAACGTTACTATAATTATCCAAACTCGAAACGACTTGATATTTTAACACAATACATGTTATTTACTGATTAAAATAGCGGTTATAATCATATTAGTGCAGTTTTTGTGTAAGTCACATAAATCATGCGATATCACGTATTTTACAACTTTTAATGCACCAAGTACAACATGCAAAGCTAGCAAACATTATGATGAAATCATATTTCTCTAAACACTTTAAAATAACTTTATTTTAGTGTTTATAATCTGCTCATAACTGATTTTTACTAAATCATACTCAAATCACCTTTTTATAAACATATATCATCATGCATGTCTAAGTATATGCATCTATTACACCCATATCATAACATCATTATCCAAAATAACTTTAAATGCATCAAAGACCATATTTATGTCATGTTCATCTATATGAAAAAATATTCATTTCATAATCATCAAATCATTTTCACATAAATGAAAATATTCCTTCTTTTATTTACATATGACAAAACTTTGTGTATGCATTTACATATATATACATACATATACGACATACACACATATACATACATGTATAAACTTCCAAAACTCTACTTTATATCACTTCATCTCAAATCACAAGAATCTTTTTAGAACTTTCTTCAATGACACCTTTTGAACACATGCATGAACTCATTTTTCAAAGATCAACTCAAGTAAATCATGAATCAAGAAATCAAAACATAACTTAACACACATATGACCATAAATTTTCGGCCATATATACACATATATACACTCACTTTTACATTGATTTAAATCTCATTCTTTGTAAAATACAAGTTTTGTGATTTATTCCAAGTTCAAGAGAAACCATCTAACATCTCCATTATCACTATGAATCAAGAACATGATTTAAAAACAAGGTTATACCTTCAAGGTTTTTAGATGGGTTTTTGAGAATAGATGATGATATGGAGGTTGTTCTTGCTTGAAATCACTTCCAAACATCCTTTTTAGCTTGAATTCACCTTGAAAGACCCTTGAATCTTCATGGAATGAATTGAAATTTTTGAAATTGTATGTATATGGGGGTGTTCGGCCGTGAGGTATCAAGAGAGAGAGAGGAGGTGATTTTTTGATCTTGGTTTATGCAAATGAAGAGTGTGATATATGTTTAAATGATTGATGTAGGGTAAAATACACATATTTGTCCCGTGTAAAATGTAAAAATTATTGTATAGTTTTTATTTGTTTTTATTTAGTTTTAGTATTATATTATATTATTTGGTGTTTTAGCAGGTCCTGGTGCAAATGGAGTGAAAATGAGTAAAATGTAAATAACCAGCCAGTTGGACAAAGTGGGGTGCCAGAGACCGAAGTAAAATGGCAGCTATTTTCTTTTGAGCTGCATATCTACACATCAGAAAAGGAAAAGCCCATGCCAATTCCCTTTAATTACACCACTTGCCACCATTTTTTTTGGTTAAAGTCTTGGATGCCTATATTTGGAAAAGTGGACATCATTAAGTATGATCGATCAAATTGTAATAATTGGCTGGATCTTTCATGGGCTGCCATAAAGGCTTAAAGCCCATAAGATGTTTACGTATTCTTGGGAGCATTCTTGGCGAGCAATCGGAGATCTCAAGGCGTTGGAATCATTGGTACGAGTCAAGGGCGAAGAATCGAAGAATCTATCGGGTTTTCTAATCCCTTGTTTTGTCGATTACTTTTCTTGGAACTTTGTTACAATGAATTCAGTTTTAGACATCTTTGTTTTGTTTTCATTTACTGAGATGCTTGGCTAATTTCATAAACCACCTAGACTTGATGAATGGATTAATATAAAGTTTTTACCGGTTTTGTTATTTGCATGATTGTTATGGGTGATTGTGTTTAGTAAGCGGTTTGATTTAATGATTTGATGTGTATGTGTGCTTTGAGTTGGTTTATTATTATTATTTGCTTCATATGATTCTTAGTGACGGTCTATATCACAACATAGAGTCATATTAGGGTTTAGGGTTTCGGTGAGTGTCTATATCACGTTAGAAAACCTTCACTCTTTAGGGAGAATCGGCCGATAACCTCTAGAAGTAACTGGTAATAATTTGCTAAGTCTTAGTGTTCTACTAGTCCTAATACCTGGAAAGTGAGGGGCTATTGGTAGGTCTTACCCGGCGAATTGCTTTAGATAGTCCTTGGAAAAGGTCATGTCTTGGTTTACCTGTCGGTCTTATTAGTCTATCAAGTCAGATTAATTACTTCAAACTACCCTAGATCTAGGATTGGAAAAGAATATGTCAACATTAGGGTACTTACACAATAATTAGACAATTGGAAAAGCGTCTAATAACCGGTAGGATTAACGGCCTAGGTAGCTCCACAGGTTTCTCCTTGAGAAGGGTCGAGGGGCCTCGATGGTTCTTAATAGGTTTAGTACTTTAAGATCCCGGTTCCATAACTCGTGCATTTAACTTAATCGGTAATCTCTTAAAAACAATCCAGGATTCTTGTCTAGGTGGCCTTGTTCTCATATAAGTAAAGTCCTCAGTCTTTACTCGTTTTTAGTCTAGCTCTAGTTTAATTTAGTAGTTTAATATAGATTTCCTTAGTTTTCAGTAACTCCCCCCCAAAACAAATAAACAAGTTTTAGTCGTGTCTGTCAGCGTCTAGTCAGAGTCTAGTTTACGTGATACGTAGAGTCTCGTGGTTCGATATCCGGACTTCCTAGGTTATACTACATTGATCGGTACACTTGCCGATTGTGTGGTTTTAGGTCGAGTCTAGAATTAAAGCTTTATAGTGTTTGGAATAGAGAGTCTAATTTAGTTTATTTTTATAGTCTGTTTAGCACACATCAAGTTTTTGGCGCCGTTGCCGGGGACTCTTGGCAATCGCGTTTATTAGCTTTGATAGACTTAATTGACATATACGTGCTGCGTGTTTGGTTTTGTTTTGAGTCTTGTATTTTTATTTTTATTTAGAGTCTTAGTGATTAGTGTCTGTTTTTCCATCTCATTCAGAATATGCTTTTCTATAGTGGTCCTTGCCATTCCGTATATTTCTTGAACTCGTTCATCTCATGCGTTGACCATTGTCTAGAGTACATCAGTGGTGCGGACTTAGTGGTAGGAGAGAAGGTAGAGGAGGAGTCTTTGAGGGTAGATGAAGTTGAAGATGAGGGAATTCCTTTAATTCCCGAAGCATTAGCTGTTAGTGATGACACCACCCAACCCCCACCCTTAGAGCTTAAGGTTCTTCCATCTCATCTAGAGTATGCTTTCCTAGGGGAGGGTTCCGAGCTACCCGTTATCATCTCGTCGAAGTTGGAGGAAGATGAGAGAAGTGAGAAAGAGGTGGTAAGTGGTCCTAGTCTAGAGGAAGCGATAGGACCCAAGTGTGGGGATCCACCCGATAGGATAGTAGATGATTTTGAAAAAGGGGTAAAGTGCTTAGAATCTAAGATAGAAGCATTGAGCAAGGCTCAGTGTGGGGATCGATTTAGATTTGAAATGTATAAGTTCAAACCGCCCGATGATGAGTTGAGAGGTTGTGAGAGGTATGAGGGTGTTTGGATAGATTCGGATGATAACAGGTATGATGGTGCTACAGCCTGTGAGTTTTGGTATGGAGGTGAGCCGCGTTTACATGATCCTCCGTGAGTGTTAGAAAAGTTGATAGCACACTTGTAGAGTTTGTAGATTTTTGAGTCTTTATCGTAGTTTTAGTTTTTTTCGTGTTTTGTGTTTTCGTGTTTACTTGGTTATTGAGTCGTTTATTTTGTACCATGAGTCTAAATTAGTGGTTCTTGAGTCGTTTTTTTAGAGTCGGTATTGCTTTGGTTTGTGCTTGTTTTTGTTTATGTAGGTTTGAATCGTACCACCCGTACTCAATCTCCATTCGGGTGATTTTGAAGCTGCTTACCAGATATCAGACATTTACTAAGCATACCAGTTAGAGTCAAAGCCGATCGCGACCGAAATGCTATACGATCGAGCAGGATGGGACGAGAGATTTGGAGCATACGCGTTGTTATTAATCAGCTAAGTCGTTTCCCTTGTATTCTTTTGTATTTATTTATTTATTTCGTCTTTCGTTTTAGTGATTAGGTAATTGTTGAGTCGTATTTCCATTCTTGCATTAGGGACAATGCAATCTCTAAGTGTGGGGATGGGATACATGTAAATAATCGAGTCATAAATTGAAAAAATACAAAAAAATTAAAAAATTTTGAAAAATCCAAAAAAATTGAAAAATCAGAAAAAAAATGTCCTTTGAAATAAGAAGTTTGCAAATTTACACGAAAAATGATAGAAAAGATGAATTTTTGCTCGGGGTCAAATAATAATAATATGAGATTATAATAAATCGAGTTTGCGTCTAGTTTGGGATATGTGGATAGGCCCGGGTTTGGTTTTAAGTCCCTTTGAGTTAATATACCTTAATTGTCGGTCTGCTAGTGGGTTTTCGCCTGGGAGATATGGGAAATCAAAATTGCCGATAATAGTATAAAGGGCACCGTTATAAGTTAAAACTGTTAGAGTTTGTGATCATGCAAAAAAAAAATAGAATAAAAAAAAAGTGAGCTAGAAACTAAATGAAAGTAATGCATTCCTATGTAGTTTGGGTTGGGGATAGCGACTCTACAACCGAATTACCGCTAGGGTGTGTGAAATCGACTGTGCAAAGAAAAGTAAAAAGTACCGAAACCTAAGTAATCTGTGGTTGGGGATAGCGACTCTACAGCCGGATTGCCTCTTGGTTAGGGAAAGCATCGTCTAGACTCACGGGAAAGAAAAAAAAAATGAAAAAAAAAAAGAAAAAGTTGATTGTAAACTCTCTTGGTTTTGATATAAGACGGTTAGGAATTGATCCAGTGATCGCTCTTTTAGTCCTATAAGCTTGAGGCGGGAGTAGGTGGACCGTAGATTCTAGCGTGAGGCCCTAGGTAGATTGACCGCACTTAAATTAAAATCACATGATAAGGGCTTAGGACCGGACTTGGGTTTAAGGGGACAAGTATATTCGCAATCGCGGCTAACGCAAGCTTTGGTTTTAATAAAATATAAATATACTTTTGACCCGAGTATTTATCCATCTCTGATTCCGTTGTATAATTCTTTTTCGAGGACGAAAAAAGGTTAAGTGTGGGGATATTTGATGTAGGGTAAAATACACATATTTGTCCCGTGTAAAATGTACAATTATTGTATAGTTTTTATTTAGTTTTAGTATTATATTATATTATTTGGTGTTTTAGCAGGTCCTGGTGTAAATGGAGTGAAAATGAGTAAAATGTAAATAACCAGCCAGTTGGACAAAGTGGGGTGCCAAAGACCGAAGTAAAATGGCAGCTATTTTCTTTTGAGCTGCATATCTACACATCAGAAAAGGAAAAGCCCATGCCAATTCCCTTTAATTACACTACTTGCCACCATTTTTTTTGGTTAAAGTCTTGGATGCCTATATTTGGAAAAGTGGACATCAGTAAGTATGATCGATCAAATTGTAATAATTGGCTGGATCTTTCATGGGCTGCCATAAAGGCTTAAAGCCCATAAGATGTTTACGTATTTTTTTTGGATGGGGCATGTGAAACAATTAGTGGAACATTATTATCATAATATTTTGATTAAAAACAAACCCTAATATAGATATGGCTGGACGTGGATAAAAAAAAAAAAATACATCAGCCACATATATATTTAATAGAGATCAGACGCACGAAGGAAGGGAAAATTACGAATTTGAGAGTTCTTTGGGCGACTTGGGAGCATTCTTGGCGAGCAATCGGAGATCTCAAGGCGTTGGAATCATTGGTACGAGTCAAGGGCGAAGAATCGAAGAATCTATCGGGTTTTCTAATCCCTTGTTTTGTCGATTACTTTTCTTGGAACTTTGTTACAATGAATTCAGTTTTAGACATCTTTGTTTTGTTTTCATTTACTGAGATGCTTGACTAATTTCATAAACCACCTAGACTTGATGAATGGATTAATATAAAGTTTTTACCGGTTTTGTTATTTGCATGATTGTTATGGGTGATTGTGTTTAGTAAGCGGTTTGATTTAATGATTTGATGTGTATGCGTGCTTTGAGTTGGTTTATTATTATTATTTGCTTCATATGATTCTTAGTGACGGTCTATATCACAACATAGAGTCATATTAGGGTTTAGGGTTTCGGTGAGTGTCTATATCACGTTAGAAAACCTTCACTCTTTAGGGAGAATCGGCCGATAACCTCTAGAAGTAACTGGTAATAATTTGCTAAGTCTTAGTGTTCTACTAGTCCTAATACCTGGAAAGTGAGGGGCAATTGGTAGGTCTTACCCGGCGAATTGCTTTAGATAGTCCTTGGAAAAGGTCATGTCTTGGTTTACCTGTCGGTCTTATTAGTCTATCAAGTCAGATTAATTACTTCAAACTACCCTAGATCTAGGATTGGAAAAGAATAGGTCAACATTAGAGTACTTACACAATAATTAGATAATTGGAAAAGCGTCTAATAACCGGTAGGATTAACGGCCTAGGTAGCTCCACAGGTTTCTCCTTGAGAAGGGTCGAGGGGCCTCGATGGTTCTTAATAGGTTTAGTACTTTAAGATCCCGGTTCCATAACTCGTGCATTTAACTTAATCGGTAATCTCTTAAAAACAATTCAGGATTCTTGTCTAGGTGGCCTTGTTCTCATATAAGTAAAGTTCTCAGTCTTTACTCGTTTTTAGTCTAGCTCTAGTTTAATTTAGTAGTTTAATATAGATTTCCTTAGTTTTCAGTAACTCCCCCCCAAAACAAATAAACAAGTTTTAGTCGTGTCTGTCAGCGTCTAGTCAGAGTCTAGTTTACGTGATACGTAGAGTCTCGTGGTTCGATATCCAGACTTCCTAGGTTATACTACATTGATCGGTACACTTGCCGATTGTGTGGTTTTAGGTCGAGTCTAGAATTAAAGCTTTATAGTGTCTAGAATAGAGAGTCTAATTTAGTTTATTTTTATAGTCTGTTTAGCACACATCAATGATTACTTATGTTTCCAAGAGTAACACATGGCAAGATGATCAAGAAATGGCAAAAGGTGGGCATGTCTATGGCCGCCACCTAGTCCCCTCTCTCATTCTATCGTTTTAATCCCGGCTATTTTACTAGATACCGGGTATTTTATCTAGCGTTTTAATCCCGTTTTAGTGCGTTCTATATTATTTTTATCATTCTATAAAATAATCACTTAAAATTATTACTGAAATAATTACCAGTTGCCTTGACTGGCTGCGTTGACGGTATTTTGTTTAATTCGCGCAGTACGCGCTCAAACTCGAAAAATAGAGTTTCTTAGCGTTTTAAATTATTTTTCCACACGGATATGATTAAAATTATTATTCTAATCATAACAGACTATTTTTAGGATTTTAACACTGATCGAGTGGTTACCGACATTCGTTTCGCATTTTAATCGTTACGCGATAAGCGTTTATCTTACCGTTGCCAACATAATTTTTATCAAAGTTTAATTTTTACCAACACATTAAATTTCACTTATAAATATCACAACCAGTCAAATATAGCCCTGTTAGCTATTCACAACACGTATTACAATTGTACGGTACGACCTGAAAAGCCGGGTGTCACACCAAGAAGTACCATGATCTAAAGGAGTTTTATTGGTGGCCTGGTATGAAGAAGGATGTGGCGATATATGTTAGTAAGTGCTTGACTAGTGCTCGAGTCAAGGCAGAATATCAAAAACCATCCAAAATGTTACAACAACCTGAGATTCCCCAATGGAAGTGGGAACAAATCACCATGGATTTTGTAACTCATTTACCAAAAACACCAAAAGGTCATGATGCTATTTGGGTAGTCATGAATAGGCTAACCAAATCTGCGCATTTCATACCCATTCATACCAACTACAAAATGGAAAAATTGGCGGAACTTTACACAAATGATATTATAGCTAGACATGGAGTACCAGTTACAATTATTTTTTACCATGATAGTCGCTTCATGGTTTAGACTTTCATAGATATGTTTAATTCAAGGAAAATGATTTGAATCTCGAATATCTTGATAAACATAACTTTAATAACGTATCTGGGTGTGGTGGATATGCTGCGGAACTTCCTATATATAAACACCTAACTACATTATCAAGGTAGCGTTAATCAAGGCATACGAGTTTCAAGAGCTTTATGTACAATTAGTTCTCCGATTTGTTATGCTTTGGTCAGTATTACATCTTGACTTCGACCTTATTTCATGTGGTAGGTTCACACTTTCTTAAACTGATTAACGCATGCTCTAATATATGTTACCCAAATCTCTTCCCCTACAAGAGGAAACTTAGTAATTGAATTTCGGGGACGAAATTTCTTAACTGGGGGAGAATGTAACATACGCCACAAAAACTAGGTGAACCCTAATTTCAAATCCCGGCGTACACGATTAACCAACTGATACTGGTTATGCCTCGGATGAGTCTGAGGGCCCGTTATACATAACATATCAGAAACATGACCAAAACAGTTACATTGGGGCCATTTATTTCAGAAAACTGATTAAATCAGAGAAACATCGGAAAACCAGATTTTAACGGTTTAAAACTGCCGTAGGTGCCGTAAGCGAACCTAGGAGTACAAAAAGGCTCAGACATGATCCGTAGACTATAATATAAGATCATTGATGCTTTATTGGGTAGAAAATGCGTTAAACCAAGCGGCTTCCGGTTAGCGGAACGCGTTAATTTTAACGCGCACTGTACAATCCAAACATGTGTTGTAACATCAGTTTAGCCCGAAAAAGACTAATATAACCTAAATACAAGATTCTTTGAGTAATAACGTCCAAGTGTTCAAGATTTTGCGTCGGTTGGGTTCGTTTTAATTTTCTGCGCAAAAACGCCTATAAAAACGCCCCGTTTTACGAATTTTTACCGCATCCAGGGAGCGTTTAAGACCCGATAACGAACCTACGCCTAAAATCTACTTGAACTTATCTATATGTGGGAATTAGAGTTGTTGACTAGTCAAAGGGGATCAAAAAGTCCACCCTTGTGTTCGGCCACCTCCATAAACCCACTAAACCAAGCACACACCTCACAAGCTTCATTTTTAACCACAAATCCTACAAAAAACTTTAGCATAAAACTTAACTTGATCGTCCACTTCAGAAAATTATGCCAAAAATCACAAGAACATAAGGTTATACATCTTTTTCTTATTCTTTTCTTTTTACTTTAAACGAGCAAAACCATGTTTACTTTGATCCAAACAAGGCAAAACCCATGGCCATGTAGTTTTTTTTTTAAGTCAAGTTACTGTCCCATGAAGTTTCGCAATCAATTTTATTGAAAAGGATGTGTTTTGGATCAAAAACGACATTTATTCGGCACAAAGTTTGCCTAACGAAAATCATTAGCAAAAGAACATAAAAAGAGCTTCATTGATGAATCCGAATACATGTTTGTGTTGGTACATGTTTTATAGGTACTATACCCAGAAACTTGGCACAAACGGATCTCGGAATCTAGGCCTAACGAGTGATACCCGGAAAGGTATAAAATTTAGGCGAAATTTTAAGATTTATAGAAATTGTTTTGCCTACAGATTTAGACGTGGGTACTATTTGAACTTGATATTTTAGGACATGGTTTGGGACTACATAAAAATGATCTCGGAAAAATTTGGGAATTTTTGGACAAACAAGGAATATTTGCCGAATTTATTACTTTTAAAAACAATTAAATTGAAACAATTAGTTAACTATTTCAATAAATTCCTATTTTTTTCATGATGACGACATATATTATGGGTGAGCTTCACACAGAAATTTGGGCTCAACGGATAACCCGAGCTATAGTTTTAAAATCACACGTTTTACGAGGTTTTCGGTATTTTAAAACCGGGTTTAGAAAATTTTTGTGAACTTCGAATTTTTACTGGGAGTTTATATATATATAGAGAGTGTTCAGGAAAATGTTTGGAATTTTTTAGAGTCCGGATGGTTTGTTTTCCAAATTAAACGGTCTATATACGATATAAACCATATTTATCTGGGAAATTTATATCAGATATAATTTCTAGAAAAAATTTTGGAATTTTATAAATTACGGGTTTATTTTTATAAAATTACGCGTTTAATTATTATTTTTAAATAATATTCGACAAAATTTAAACGCGTAACGAACCCGCCAAAATTTTTATACCACTCCAGGTGATATTTGGCAATAATTGGAAGGTCAAGAATAAATACCGACCCTTCCAGACTAAATTGGATTAAAACGGGTATATTACATGCTTATTCGGTAATTAACCGACTATAAATACGGAAACGCTTATTTGGGCGACCTAGACCCTCCAAACAGCCGAACTCTCTTGATATAAAACTAATCATTCTTCATATACTACAATATGGTATACTTTGTTTAAACATATCATTTCCCGAATACCTCGAACAAACAACTTTGACCGGCACGGTAAACGGTGTCCGACGTCCAAACCTGATTTCAAAACGCCGACCATGTCCAACCCCATGTTCTAATTACCCTAATTTGTTCCTAGACCTTGAAACCTAGTCTAACCTAGCCTACAGACATTAAGCGTGTTATACTGGTATTAGGTGTGGATTAGCATACTTTGATAGCCTAGTACCTGTGCAACCTGTGAGTTTCACTAACCCTCTCTTTTTAATACATATTTTACTGTTTTCATAGAGGGTTCATTTGATTAACATACTTGTGCACATGCAAACTGTTTGATGCTATTTATCTAAGTAGACACCTAACATGTTTAAATCCCCACAAGCAAGTTATACAATGCCGGTGAATACTATGGATAGTACTATTTGGCCTGACAAGCCTAGACCGCACTAAATACAAGGATGTATGCCAGTTGCGCAAACACGCGGTCACACATATTCATAACGAGCTATGATGTGTTAGGCATAGCCACATGGGGTACTTGGTTATTGGTTGTGGTTGGTGTTGGCCACGGTGATTGGATACTTGTCTCGGCTTAACTTGTAACTCAGAGATATTTCATCACTTGTGCAACAAAACATTTTCATATATATTTTGAAAACAAACTTGTGGAACTCGCCAACTTTATGTTGATGTTTTCTTTTAAAAATTAACTTTTCAGGTAACCAGGACACTACGTGATGACCCCCTTTGTGTTAGCTGCTTGTGAAGTTTATGTGCGATACTATGTGGATAGAGGCATGCTACTTAGCTAAATAAAACGGTTCATGGAAACTCGCGTAGTATCTAGTTAAAATATGTACCAGTAATGTGTAATAGCGACACGTAAAACAATGATGTATCATATTGTTTAATTAATGTTTAATAGAGAATCTTTATAACAATGACTCAAACCAGAAGTGTCTGTTGCATCCCTTTTTATCATTTCCGCTGCCAGTCGGGGTGTGACTGCACACATGTGGGAAATATGTGTGTGCGGCCTTCAAATATTCAGGGGTGTGCGTGGTGAAGGTGTGCGGTCCAACAGGGACTGGGCTCGGTAGATCAGAAACCCAAATGGGGAGGGTACGATATGGAAGCATGTGTGCGGCTGCACACTATAATTCCTATGGTGTGCGGCCATAATAATGTTAATAATAATAATAACTTTCAACATTTAAGCACACTTATATATATATATATATATATATATTGGGGAAGGTTCAAATGAAAACCACTTTTAACGTGAAAACTCGAAAACTAAATGTAACACCCCGAAAATGGGTTTGGTGATCAAACCACATTAGCACTAAGAGACGGGTAAAATACCGTTAGTGGTAAAACTTACCCGGTAAATATTAGGATTTAAATAATTAATTCTAATATTAAATAAGAAGTGAATAAAAGCTTTTAAGGAATAAGATGGATAAAAGGCCCGAGTTAACGGGACCTAAAATAAACTTAGTCATAAATATTCCCGAACCCGCTAAGTTAACTAGGAATATTAAACCTAGTTAATAAGTGGAATATTATTGAAAATAATTAGGTTGTGACCTAATTAATAACTAACCAAACACGAGGGACCAAAGCCGGGTAACTTGAAAATGGAATTATAAACTTAAAAATAAAACATAACACACACACACAAGGGTGTGTGCGTGCGTGAGAAGGAGCAGGAGACAAGCTCCATGGGAGCTAACCCTAGAATCAACAAATTCACCAAATTGAAGCTCGAATCAAGATCCAAATCAATGCATGAACGTGTAGAAACGATCACCAAGTCAAGGGGATCGTGAGGTATGTTGAATTTCTAACATTCGTGAAGTTGTAAAAATTTGATAATCATCCTAATCATGAATTAGGCATGAATTAGAGAAGCTATGGCTAGATTAGTGATGAATACTTGCTTAGGAACGAAACCCTAAGTGAAAATCATACATATGATGCTATGACTTGAATGATTTGGTGATTACCTACATGTGTGTTAAATGGGTTTATTGACAATATGAAGAACACTTGAATTAGAGTGTTAATTTGATGAATATTGATTGTTTTGAAATAAGTTCTTGATATAGTCCATGAACACTAGACATAGAGGTTTGATTTTTATGTAAATCTTGGTAAAGATAACTAGTTATGAACTAGTTAGTAAATATGTAAAATCATGCACATTAGGTGTTTGTTAAAATGCCTAAATGAGAACTAAGTGTTGATAATGTGCCTAATTGAGTCTTGTGAACTTGATAGTGCAATCATAAGTGTTAATTGGTGAATTGACTTTTAAATAGTCAAACCGACCATTAATAAGATCGAATGGTAATTGTGATAGAAAATATGTAAGATGGAATAGTCATAATTAATGATGACTAATATAACCGTCTTACGAATTATGATGATAGTTTGACGCTTGACAAGCTAGGTGGAGGCTTGGAAAGGAAGCGGGTCAAACGAAGCAAGAATGGCGGAAAAGCATAATTCGGATGCAAGGTAAGTATAGCTTACACTAGTCTTATATTTCAGAATATTCTCTTATCGTATTAGTATGAATAAGATAAATACAAAATCGAGGTATGATGTTCCGGCGTGTAGACGTACGGAACAAGAGAGTCGAGCATAATTAGAAGCCATGTTGATGGTTTAAAAAGAAGTAAATCGATAATTCGGTCATATTATGTCGAAAGTAATAAACGGTTTATAAGTTAAAATGACCGTATGGTGTTAAATGGAAAGAGTCATGTAGAGGAGATGATAATAAATATCATCTCGCAAAGATAAATGACCATTTCGGCCAAACGGGTCAAAAGGTGTAGACATCACCTTTTGACTATATAGACTAATGATTCTTTCGTCGAGTTATATGTTTACAGGAATAGATATCCAATGGATGTTCGCATCGTTCTTAATTAGCGAATATAAAGCAAGGTATTAAAATCGGGTCTATTTGTTGATCCGAGCCAGGTACGCATGTTTATGATGTATGCAAAAGTGCTAATTTGGTCGAATAATTGATGATAGCCCTTCATTGTAAAAAGAAGGACCAAAATCGACCAAAACGCCCTTGTAGGCTAAATTGAACAAACAACTCTTAGAGGTTGTTTGGAAAGGAGTCTTATGATTAAACAAAAGTTTAGAACGAGTATAGGTAGTGAAAGATGTAATTCTTGGGCTAAAAGACCCCATATGAGTCTTTGCCGTAAAATGATATTTCAAGGGAAATAAATCCGGAACACATAGATATCTACTTTAAATCCAACACACATTTAGTTGTGATGGGAGAGTACTAGATAAGAAATATAGGTTACAACGCTAGATTTGAATAAAAGTGAAATTTGAGTTTAAAAGTGCTTAAATTATCCTTAACGGGTCATAATAAGCATACGAGCGAAACGGGTTTAAATTGTGTAATAAACCTATGATTAGAACCTAAAATGGTAGGTAACATTAAATTAAGGAGATGTATGAGATATAGAAGTCAAACAAATACGTTTGTTTGATAAAATGTGTAAACGGGTCAAATTTTGGTAAAAGAGTAATAAGCCGAAGACTTAAAGGTCTTGATTTCTATCAAGCCGGATGTCGGATTTTAACTCCATATGATGGAGAATCAAATTTCAAACATGTAGGAAGAAACGGTAGGTCAAACGGATAAGCGGTTTGAAAGATACGAAAGATTTCGTGTCAAGTTGCGGCAAATTGGAGAAGCTGAATGCAGGTGCCACCGTAAATTACGGTGTCCACCGTAATTTACGGTGGAGTTGAAAAATGCTACGGTGGATCTCTTCTGATTTACGGTGAAAACAAGTCAAAACAAGGACCACCGTAAATTACGGTGTCCACCGTAATTTACGGTGGACCCTGTACAAAAATGTATATTTTGATCAGTTTGTTTTCTGGACTCGTTTAAATGCGTTTTAAATACCGTATGACTAAAGCATTTCATGTTTATGAAATGTAGGTACTTTCTGGGATGCCGAAAGACGATCAAGCTCAGCGAAGAACCGAACACGACAAAGATACACGCTTCCGCACATTGCAACGTTGTAGATTTTAATCAACGAAATCGACTATGTTTTGTAGAATAACCTATGATTTATAAAAGTTTTAATAAACCCGTATTTATATAGCATGTGTAGTCTTAACTACACATCTAATCGTTGGTATTTACATATTAAATAACTAGGGTGTTACAAGTTGGTATCAGAGCCTTGGTTTAAGAGATTCGAGTATGGTTGGGAGGAACCATGCTTGGACTTAAACCTTATGCTCTTGACAAAGAATAGTGTTCGGTTCGAAGCTTGATCGCAAATCCGGTAAGTACAAGTACGTTATTAGTTAGTATGCTTAAGTGTTGTAAACAACACATGGAGCTATCGTGTGGTATACGTTACCCCAATTTAAATGATTGTTAGAGTTGACGAAAATACGCGCGTTGACGCGTATAGTAGAAAATGCCTTGTATTATAATACGGGCGATTATTGAAGTTGACTTTACTAACTTTTGTGAATGTTTTAAATGAAGGACACTCGCGTTTGAAGACGACGAGAGCCAAACAAATTATGGACATGATGATGGAACGGTCCGGGGTACGACAGAAAGAGCATACTCATTAAGGACCAAAATCGCGTAACGGTCGCGAACAAGACTAATGACAAGAGAAGCCCGTTAGGGCAAGCATCACCAGGTGCACACTTTTAAATTTAATCGCACGAGCCGTTATATGCAACAAACACGTAAGTAATAACGGTTGCATACACATATGACAGAACTTGGAAAACCTGATTTCCAAGAGAAATTTAATAGGAAATGTGTTATTCACAATGATGAATAACAAATGAATAACAAGACTTGTTTATATAGAAACTTGGACGAGAGTGATCATCCAAGCAAGTATTCTCAATACAAATCCTATTGAGAAAATTTATGATCACATCAATGAATGCGAATAAATGTTCATAAAAAGGGACATTGTACATGTTCAAGGATAAACGATTAAAACTAATAATTGTTAACTAACAATTAAATAGAGTTTTGCCAAATGAAACCATAAACATGGAGACAATTTGAGGAGTTACTTACATGGGACGTGATGTGGTAATTATAATAAGGTCACGCGTATCACGTGTTGATCGCTTACTCTGGCCAAGTAAGTAGTGAACACATGATAGCATGAGCTTCTTATAATGAACGCAGTTATGTCCGATGTAGTAAGGGCGGGGTGAATGGGACTAAGTAAAAAGTACCCAAATGAATCAGACAAGCAAAATATTTGATAATAATGTAAACGCACAACCGAGTGACGGAAGCGTATTACATTAGGATAATGAGCCCGAGTGAAGGGACAAAGAAGCATGATTAAACAAGTATTGGGAGGGAGTGTACTTACACTCGAACCCAGAAAACGCAAGCGTGATTAAACAAGTATTGGGAGGGAGTGTACTTACACTCGAACCCAGAAAACGCAAGCGTGATTAAACAAGTATTGGGAGGGAGTGTACTTACACTCGAACCCAGAAAACGCAAGCATGATTAGACAAGTATTGGGAGGGAGTGTACTTACGCTCGAACCCGGAAATTGCAAATGAGTCCCTTAACGGGTCGTTTTTGTAAAACGTCCGACTTAAAGACAAAGTCGGAATATAAAAATGAAGCGAGGTCTTAATGCATACCGGAAGGGTTGCAATAATAACGACTTCGGTAAAACACCCGGTTGATGGGTAGGGATTTAAACACATGCGTAAACCGAGAGACGAGAACGTGAATTTAAAGTCAAAAGACTCGGATTATGAGTTATGACTAAAAGACCATAAAATTTCGTAAACAGAAATTTTGATAATTATATTCAACCATTTTGAGGTTGAACGGGTTGAATAAAGTATAAATGCTTAATGGCATAAGTAAGCGCAAGCCGGATAACGGTAAGCTTGAGACAAACTGACGTGTAAATAACGTCAGAAGTCATAAAGTCGGAGGATTAGCCCGGAAGTAAACAAATGAAGCCTTAGACTACGGTCAAGGTCAAATGAAGTTCAAGGGTGAAAACAAAGGATTTTCAAACATAAAAAGGGTGCTTTGACACCATATATATATTTCAATATAGACATGCGTAAAGAATAATCTACGGGATCAATATAACCCTTGGGGTTATAAACAATGGAAAAGTCTACGAGACTAATATGACCTACGGGTCACGACTAGAAAGAAATAGACTACAAGGACCTAGCCTTAAAGAGGTGAAAGTCTAATAAAATAGCCTATAGAGCAAAACGATAAAACTTACAGGGTTAATTAGACAAAGCGACGGATAAATTGAGAATCCCCGCATAAAACAAAGGCTGTAAAAGAATAAATTATGGACTGTCGATATCCCAGTATGGATGATTGACACAAGTTAAAGAAAAAGATCCTAAAACTAAAACTTCGGTTTTAGTAAGAAGTAATGTTTTTTACAAACATAAATTCTGATAGGAATTTAAATAGTAAGCATGAAAGGTACAAGTCTTGACGCTGATAGGCGCAAGACGATATATTCGAAAAGTGATATTTTCGAAAATGAAATTTTGATATAAATTAAACATGATATAACACAATCACGGTCAAGAAATGTAATGTGAAGTAGAATCACATTATAACTAAGCAAGCGGTAAAAAGTAACTGGACTAATAAGTCTAGTTAGCGAGACCGGTTAAGGTCATTTAAGTAATTTGGTTGCTTGTAAGTGGTAGATTCGGTATAACTGAACCGAATAAATGAATTTAGAAAACAGAAGAAATTGTCGCTAAAAGTGAAAGATCTCACTAAAGACCTTTAAACGGGTCAATGTAACGGATTCACCAAGAGTTCGATAATATATAAAAGCGATGGAAATCGCTAAGTTAACTAAACTAGTGAAAATAACGGAATTACGTTATCTCAAGTTACATTATGCCGTATATAATACGTAGATGATTATTAACCAAAAAGATATTACCATACTTCTCTGGTAATACTAATAATTGGTTAAAGTATAAGTAATGTTTTAAAGATTCTTGGAACAAATACATTGAGTTAAACTCAATGAATTATGTAAGAAAAGGTTTCGAGGACGAAACCTCTTTAAGGGGGGTAGACTTGTAACACCCCGAAAATGGGTTTGGTGATCAAACCACATTAGCACTAAGAGACGGGTAAAATACCGTTAGTGGTAAAACTTACCCGGTAAATATTAGGATTTAAATAATTAATTCTAATATTAAATAAGAAGTGAATAAAAGCTTTTAAGGAATAAGATGGATAAAAGGCCCGAGTTAACGGGACCTAAAATAAACTTAGTCATAAATATTCCCGAACCCGCTAAGTTAACTAGGAATATTAAACCTAGTTAATAAGTGGGAATATTATTGAAAATAATTAGGTTGTGACCTAATTAATAACTAACCAAACACGAGGGACCAAAGCCGGGTAACTTGAAAATGGAATTATAAACTTAAAAATAAAACATAACACACACACACAAGGGTGTGTGCGTGCGTGAGAAGGAGCAGGAGACAAGCTCCATGGGAGCTAACCCTAGAATCAACAAATTCACCAAATTGAAGCTCGAATCAAGATCCAAATCAATGCATGAACGTGTAGAAACGATCACCAAGTCAAGGGGATCGTGAGGTATGTTGAATTTCTAACATTCGTGAAGTTGTAAAAATTTGATAATCATCCTAATCATGAATTAGGCATGAATTAGAGAAGCTATGGCTAGATTAGTGATGAATACTTGCTTAGGAACGAAACCCTAAGTGAAAATCATACATATGATGCTATGACTTGAATGATTTGGTGATTACCTACATGTGTGTTAAATGGGTTTATTGACAATATGAAGAACACTTGAATTAGAGTGTTAATTTGATGAATATTGATTGTTTTGAAATAAGTTCTTGATATAGTCCATGAACACTAGACATAGAGGTTTGATTTTTATGTAAATCTTGGTAAAGATAACTAGTTATGAACTAGTTAGTAAATATGTAAAATCATGCACATTAGGTGTTTGTTAAAATGCCTAAATGAGAACTAAGTGTTGATAATGTGCCTAATTGAGTCTTGTGAACTTGATAGTGCAATCATAAGTGTTAATTGGTGAATTGACTTTTAAATAGTCAAACCGACCATTAATAAGATCGAATGGTAATTGTGATAGAAAATATGTAAGATGGAATAGTCATAATTAATGATGACTAATATAACCGTCTTACGAATTATGATGATAGTTTGACGCTTGACAAGCTAGGTGGAGGCTTGGAAAGGAAGCGGGTCAAACGAAGCAAGAATGGCGGAAAAGCATAATTCGGATGCAAGGTAAGTATAGCTTACACTAGTCTTATATTTCAGAATATTCTCTTATCGTATTAGTATGAATAAGATAAATACAAAATCGAGGTATGATGTTCCGGCGTGTAGACGTACGGAACAAGAGAGTCGAGCATAATTAGAAGCCATGTTGATGGTTTAAAAAGAAGTAAATCGATAATTCGGTCATATTATGTCGAAAGTAATAAACGGTTTATAAGTTAAAATGACCGTATGGTGTTAAATGGAAAGAGTCATGTAGAGGAGATGATAATAAATATCATCTCGCAAAGATAAATGACCATTTCGGCCAAACGGGTCAAAAGGTGTAGACATCACCTTTTGACTATATAGACTAATGATTCTTTCGTCGAGTTATATGTTTACAGGAATAGATATCCAATGGATGTTCGCATCGTTCTTAATTAGCGAATATAAAGCAAGGTATTAAAATCGGGTCTATTTGTTGATCCGAGCCAGGTACGCATGTTTATGATGTATGCAAAAGTGCTAATTTGGTCGAATAATTGATGATAGCCCTTCATTGTAAAAAGAAGGACCAAAATCGACCAAAACGCCCTTGTAGGCTAAATTGAACAAACAACTCTTAGAGGTTGTTTGGAAAGGAGTCTTATGATTAAACAAAAGTTTAGAACGAGTATAGGTAGTGAAAGATGTAATTCTTGGGCTAAAAGACCCCATATGAGTCTTTGCCGTAAAATGATATTTCAAGGGAAATAAATCCGGAACACATAGATATCTACTTTAAATCCAACACACATTTAGTTGTGATGGGAGAGTACTAGATAAGAAATATAGGTTACAACGCTAGATTTGAATAAAAGTGAAATTTGAGTTTAAAAGTGCTTAAATTATCCTTAACGGGTCATAATAAGCATACGAGCGAAACGGGTTTAAATTGTGTAATAAACCTATGATTAGAACCTAAAATGGTAGGTAACATTAAATTAAGGAGATGTATGAGATATAGAAGTCAAACAAATACGTTTGTTTGATAAAATGTGTAAACGGGTCAAATTTTGGTAAAAGAGTAATAAGCCGAAGACTTAAAGGTCTTGATTTCTATCAAGCCGGATGTCGGATTTTAACTCCATATGATGGAGAATCAAATTTCAAACATGTAGGAAGAAACGGTAGGTCAAACGGATAAGCGGTTTGAAAGATACGAAAGATTTCGTGTCAAGTTGCGGCAAATTGGAGAAGCTGAATGCAGGTGCCACCGTAAATTACGGTGTCCACCGTAATTTACGGTGGAGTTGAAAAATGCTACGGTGGATCTCTTCTGATTTACGGTGAAAACAAGTCAAAACAAGGACCACCGTAAATTACGGTGTCCACCGTAATTTACGGTGGACCCTGTACAAAAATGTATATTTTGATCAGTTTGTTTTCTGGACTTGTTTAAATGCGTTTTAAATACCGTATGACTAAAGCATTTCATGTTTATGAAATGTAGGTACTTTCTGGGATGCCGGAAGACGATCAAGCTCAGCGAAGAACCGAACACGACAAAGATACACGCTTCCGCACATTGCAACGTTGTAGATTTTAATCAACGAAATCGACTATGTTTTGTAGAATAACCTATGATTTATAAAAGTTTTAATAAACCCGTATTTATATAGCATGTGTAGTCTTAACTACACATCTAATCGTTGGTATTTACATATTAAATAACTAGGGTGTTACACTAAATAAAAAAAACCTAAAAAACACACCAATTTTTTTTTTCAACTTTTTTATAAAAATCGCATGTTTTTTTTTATGAAAAAAAAATTTTCATTTTTTTTTTGTAGTACACATGTGCACTACAAAAAAATTTTATTTTATTTTTTGAAATTTTTTTTATATATAAAAAATGGCGAAAATTGGTATTCAAAAAAAAAAAAATTGGGTATGTTTTTTTGGCTTTTTAAATTAGTTTTTGAGTTTTCACAATAAATAGTGGTTTTCATTTGAACCTTCCCATATATATATATATAAGGAAGGATCCGTTAGGAACCACCTTTTATTACGAGAACCGCGAGAACCAGTGTAAACACAACCAAAAATACCTAAAAAAATCTAAACAACACACAATTTTTTTTATTTTTTTAATATATTTTTTATAAAAATCGCTACTTTTCGTTAACAAAAAAATTTAAAAAAAATTGGATACAAAAAGTAGCGATTTTTATAAAAGAATATTAATTTTTTTTTGTGTTTTTTTTAGATTTTTAAAGATTTTTTTTTTTTGGTTTTTTGAGGGTTTAACTTTATGGTTTAGTTTTTAGCATTTAGCTTGGGTGGTGGTGGGGGGGGGGGGGGATTTAGGTTTTTTGGGGGGGGTGGGGGTGTAACGCCCTGCGTCCCTGAACTTTTATCTTTTGTCAATTTTAGCCCCTATACAATGTGAAACTTTACTATGTGAAACTAAGTGAAACTTGACTCTTTATGATAGTTGAAACTTGAAACTTTAAATCTAGACTCTTGACTCTTGATGCTTGATACCTGTTAAACACTATAAATCTTGAATCTTGAAACTTGATACTAGATACTTGAAACTAGAAACTTGATTCTTGACTCTTGATACTTGTGGAACGAGAAACTTAAAACTTGACACTTATTAGTTAACTTATGGAAACTTTTGTGTTAGTTATACAATCTGATCATGTGATGATCTTACACAATAATGCGCAACGCAACGCTTAATCTAACTCGCAAAACGAACCAAAGACGGAAAGGTAGCAAAACAGATTGGACTGTCCGAATGGACATCCGATCAGATGACCATCCGATCGGAGGGCCATTCGACTGAACGACCATCCGACCCAGCTTCCTTGCACCGCCTTACCACCCCTGACACTATAAATACCCTGTCACATCACTTGATGTGTCAGGCTCCTCCGACCAGCATGCACTCCTTCATTCTAAGGCACTTTTCTTACATTTTCCGGCGATTTCTGTAAGTTTTCAACTCGATTCTTGTACAACTTTCACCTATACACATTTCCTCACATGATTCTTCACCAAAATCACACTTTTCACACTGAAATCACTAAGATTCGAGCTCTTGAGGATGACGTCATCATGGCGGTTTGTACAAACGGCTGTGTGATGTCATTTTCGTCAAGCTTTAGCTCAGCTATAAGAGATTTCTATGTGTTTTTACCTTGAATCTTTGCCTGTATTGAGCTATATGCTCTTACAAACGCTTCTTTTAACCTTTCAGGAATGGGGTTTGTCTCCATTCTTTCCCTGTATTGAGCTACATGCTCTTCTGGATCAGTTGTACCATCATAGAGCTTCATGTTTGGTGTTTGAAACCTCTTTGGTATCTCTGCATCACATATAGGTGGTGCAAAGCGTTTCACTCTGTGACTGCCATCCGGGATCTCAGGAATGTGCTTGACCACTCCCGGGACACTGGATATCATATCCTTGAGTTTTTGCAACTCCCTTGCCATAGCTTGGTTGATTCCTGGTTCCTGCACAAAGCAATGGTTAGTATTATAAGATGTATTTAAAGTGTTACCTCCTGTTTGATTCGAGGCTGGGATTCCCGATGTGAATCCAAACTGATGTGATTCTGGTATGATCGTGGGACTAGATGAAGCAATAGTCTGCATGGGGATGAAGTCTCCTATATGAATCTCTGAACTCCTGGGTTGTTGACTCCTTAAGGATCATTGATCCTGAAAGATGTTGGATCCAGTATGCATCAGAGCTGAAGGTCTTGGAGGATACTCCATGGATCCGTAAACTTGTGATGAGGATCCTTGAACCTAAGATGAGGATCCTGGGTACTGAGAGTAGGATCCTTGAACTGACTGGTCCCCAAATATCCTCCTGAGTTAGAGAAGGATCCTTGATGCTGGAAGGAGGATCCTTGAGGCTGAAGAGAGGATCCTGAGAGTTGAAAGTAGGATCCTTGAGCCTGTGTCATTGCCGATGATCCATAGTGCATACTTGATGATCCTCCATGGTACTGGACACCTGACGCTGTGGAATGCTGGGCAGTTGTTGCTGGAGTGCTGAAATCCAGTGATCTAGGCACCAATGGAGAGTGATCCTCCGTTGATCTCTTCAATTTCTTGATTTCATCAATCTCACGAAGGATCCTGTCATTAGTTTTGTCCTGCTGCTACATGTAATCCTTCATCTGCAAAATCAAAGAATAAAGATCATTGTTAGTAGGACCAGAAGAAATAGCAGTAGTTGCTTTTGTGAAAACGGGGGTATGTTTCTTCGCAGCATTCTCAGCATTCTTCTGGGATCCAGAAGGAACAGGAGGCAAGGGTGGAACGCCCTGTGAAGAGGTGATCGCCGGCATGGAGCTTGAATTGTTCTTCCCACGAGAAGCCATGTGGTTGAAGGTAATGAACAGAAATGAACAAGATTTTTCAAGAATGAAGCACCGATTGCCCCACGGTGAGCGCCAAACTGTTTTGGTCAAAAATCACACAAGGATAATGTAACCAAACATAATTTTTGTGAGGTTAGATGCTTGGTTAATTGAGCAAATGTATGAACAATGAATGAATGAAATGAATGATGAACACAAGGATTTATACGAGGAAAAAGCCCTTGATCAATGAATGATCTCCGGCATAAAAAACCTCGGGTGATGGAAACTACCGATCACCAACTATATTCAAAAAATAAAGTTTATAACTTGGGATGATAACAAGCTTGGTACAATGATTGCTAAAGTGTAAGTGTGTGTAATCGCCAATAGTTTGAAGAGAATTCGAGTTCGAGAGTTGTGTGTATGTGGGTGTAACTAATATTACTAAATAAAGCTTGTTATCCCCTTTAAAATCAGAAAATATCTAAGTAACAAACTGTCCGAATAAGGTGCTAGCTCCCCCACGATTACCATAACAGTCACGGAGCCATTGCACGTGCAAAAACGCGAAGCATATTCCCCTAGAATCTCGGCAGGACCAAGTCTCCTTCGAATACACCTGCAAAACAATTCAAAACATGATGGAAACAATTGCTAGTTTAGAATAACAATGAGGATCCTAGATTCTTAGCCTCCCTGTATTATATCCTGAGGATCCTCGATCCATACTAAACTGAGGATCCATGATCCAGGCTAGACTTGAGGATCCGTGATCCACATGCTACAAAATTATATCCCTAACAAGGAGTAATGCACCTCCCCATTATTCTTGGGGGTATTGTTAGGAAGAGACATTTATCTTCCCATTATTCTCGGGGAAGAGCTTTTAAACGCATTGGGATTCTTGGGCTATCACTTGGACTGCGTAAACTAGCATGGCTGAAACTTTTATATGTTCACATGACAGATATGAGTCTTTTAAACTATTATGATGCTATATACTCAAACTTGTATACTCGCCAGTACATTATTGTATTGACATTATTTTAATACATGTTGCAGGCTGATAGGATGCTGGATCCAAGAAACAAGCTAGGATGACGCTTAGAAACTCACCTAGTTAATGTTAGGAACTTTGAACAATGATTGATGTTATGTACTTGATACATTTGATGCGTGGTTGATGTTTTAGACAATATAATATGAATCTTGATTAATCTATATTGACACATTTAGTGTTGTGGAAACTTCTGAACAATCTGGATCGCTTAGTGCCGCACCCCGATGTTTCCGCCATCAGTTGGGGTGTGACAGATTGGTATCAGAGCCTATGGGTTCCATTTTGGCAAACTTTCCAGTCCGCTATGGGTTCCATTTTGAATCTTAGTACAACCTTTCATCCTCAAATGGATGGACAGAGTAAACGCACTATACAAACCCCAGAGGATATGCTTCGCTCTTGTGTAATCGACTTTGGTGGTAATTGGGATGTACATTTACCATTGATTGAGTTCTCGTACAACAACAACTATCATTCCAGTATTCAGATGGCTCCTTTCGAAGCTTTATATGGTCCCAAGTGCCGATCTCCTCTCAGTTGGCATGAGATTGGTGACAAGCAACTTACTGGCCCTGAGATCATTCAAGAGATGATAGATAAGATTCTTCAGATCCGCGTTAACTTGTTCAAGGATAGGAGCAGACAAAAGAGCTATGCTGATAAAAGGCGTAAACCTCTGGAATTTGATGTTGGAGAACGAGTACTGCTCAAAGTATCCCCCTGGAAGGGAGTGGTTCGTTTTGGTAAGAAGGGAAAGCATGCCCCTTGCTATGTGGGTCCTTTCACTTGAAAGGATTGGTAAGGTGGCGTACCGACTCGACCTACCACAGGAACTTAACAGTGTACATCCGGTATTCCACGTATCTAATCTTAGGAAATGTTTATCCAACGAGGAACTTCAGGTTCCCATCGAAGACTTGCAAATGAACGAAACCTTACATTTTGTGGAGAAACCGGTCGAAATCATGGACCAAGGTGTCAAGCGATTGAGGCGCAGCAAGATTCCCATAGTTAAGGTACGATGGGAAAGCAAGTGTGGCGCTGAATTCACTTAGGAACTCAAGAGTAAAATGAAGACCAAGTATCCGCAGCTCTTCGAGCAGTGTCCCTCTTAGATTTCGGGGACGAAATCCCCTAAAGGAGGGGAGACTGTAACGCCCTGCGTCCCTGAACTTTTATCTTTTGTCAATTTTAGTCCCTATACAATGTGAAACTTTACACTATGTGAAACTAAGTGAAACTTGACTCTTTATGATACTTGAAGCTTGAAACTTTAAATCTAGACTCTTGACTCTTGATGCTTGATACCTGTTAAACACTATGAATCTTGAAACTTGATACTTAATACTAGATACTTGAAACTAGAAACTTGATTCTTGACTCTTGATACTTGATTCTTGACTCTTGATACTTGTGGAACGAGAAACTTGAAACTTGACACTTATTAGTTAACTTATGGAAACTTTTGTGTTAGTTATACAATCTGATCATGTTATGATGTTACACAATAATGCGCAACGCAACGCTTAATCTAACTCGCAAAACGAACCAAAGACGGAAAGGTAGCAAAACGGATTGGACTGTCTGAATGGCCATCCGACCCAGCTTCATTGCACCGCCTTACCACCTCTGATACTATAAGTACCCTGTCACATCACTTGATGTGACAGGCTCCTCCGACCAGCACGCACTCCTTCGTTCTAAGGAACTTTTCTTCCATTTTCCGCTGATTTCTGTAAGTTTTCAACTCGATTCTTGTACAACTTTCACCTATACATATTTCCTCACATGATTCTTCACCAAAATCACACTTTTCACCCTGAAATCACTAAGATTCGAGCTCTTGAGGATGACGTCATCATGGCGGTTTATACAAAAGGCTGTGTGATGTCATTTTCGTCAAGCTTTAGCTCAGCTCTAAGAGATTTCTATGTGTTTTTACCTTGAATCTTTGCAAATCCAGATGTTTTCGGTTAACTTCATACTTTCTTCAAACTTTCTTAAACTTTTTACTTAAAATGATGAAGTCCGGACCCAAACGGGCTGTAGACTCGATGTTTAGTCTGGAGTCGGCTTGGAGATGGGTTATCATCGGAGAAGATGACCGGATTACGGATTCAGATAGGAACACCGCCAAGAATAGACGACTGATCGGACGGGGTGATTCCTATCCGATCGGACAAGCAGAAATTTGGGTGGGTTCTTGTTGTCTCGATGCATTACCACGTCACCTTCGTTAGACTCGAGCTTAGAAAATTTACAAACGTTTCAAAGAAACGAGAACACCTAGGACGAACGACCATCCGATCGGATGACCGTCTGCTCGAATGACCGTCCGACCAGGTGGGTTATCTCAGTAAATTTCAACACTTAAACAATTTTGAATCAGAACTTTTAACCTTGAAACGGACCCTCGAACTGTCATCCGATCGAACGACTTGGATTATACTACAAAGAAAACTTCAAAAGTTGAAACATTTGGAAACACACCCTTTGATCGAATGACCATTCAATCGAATGGTCATCCGTCCGGATGACCATCCGATCAGATGGTGGTCCATCTAATCTAAAATAGGTCATCCGACCGGATGACCATCCGTCCGGATGGCCATCCGATCAGGAACTTGGTCCGACACTTTACACGATTTTTTATTCTGTTCAACGCTTACACTGTAATCTATAATCAGGCTAATCTCAGCGCTCCCTTCGATCCAATCAGTAGGTGTCGATACTTAGCTCCCACTGTGTGTATACTCGATCCCTTTTTGTTTTAAACTTTTGGGATGCAACATGTATTCTATAAACTTGATGCTTGAAACTTGTTTGGAAACATACTCTATCCTCTGTGAACATGAAACTTGATACTTTTGGATTCTTGATTCTTTATGCTAGGTGAACGTTTAATCCTTGTGTGTAGTTCCGCCTTAACAATAGTAGTGCTATAGGAGTGTTTTGGTCAAAAATCACACAAGGATAATGTAACCAAATTTGATTTTTGTGAGGTTAGATGCTTGGATAATTGAGCAAATGTATGAACAATGAATGAATGAAATGAATGATGAACACAGGGATTTATACCAGGAAAAAGCCCTTGATCAATGAATGATCTTCGGCATAAAAAACCTCTGGTGATGGAAACTACCGATCACTAACTATATTGAACAAATAAAGTTTACAACTTGGGATGATAACAAGCTTGGTACAATGATTGCTAAAGTGTAAGTGTGTGTAATCGCCAATAGTTTGAAGAGAATTCGAGTTCGAGAGTTGTGTGTATGTGGGTGTAACTAATATTACTAAATAAATCTTGTTATCCCCTTTAAAATTAGAAAATATCTAGGTAACAAACTATCCGAATAAGGTGCTAGCTCCCCCACGATCACTATAACGGTCATGGAGCCATTGCACGTGCAAAAACACGAAGCATATTCCCCTAGAATCTCGGCAGGACCAAGTCTCCTTCGAATACACCTACAAAACATGATGGAAACAATTGCTAGTTTAGAATAACAATGAGGATCCTGGATCCTTAGCTTCCCTGTATTATCTCCTGAGGATCCTCGATTCATACTAAACTGAGAATCCATGATCCAGGCTACACTTGAGGATCCGTGATCCACATGCGACAAAATTCTATCCCTAACAATTGCCCCCAAACATGACTAGTTGATATCCGATTAGATAGTCATGTTTTAACAACTTTTGGACTAGCCGTTGCTAGTGGATATAGCCGTTACAGTGCTGATGTCAATGATAGTCATCTCCTGCAACAATAATCATTATAAATAGGTTAGAGATAAGGATTGAAATCTGCATTTATATTTGAGATCCTTCACTTTAAATCCTCATTAGAAGATCTCATCTGGTATTTCCTTCTCCCTTCTCTCTAATTTTCTTCTTCCTTGTTTTGGTCAAAAATCAAGCCAAGATAATGCAACCAAACTTTCTGTTTTGGGGTGTGATGCTTGAATCAATGAACAATGCTAAGGATCACTCGAAAATGTAATGAACAAGTGACACAAATATTTATACGAGGAAAAAGCCCTTGATCAAGAATTGATCTCCGGCATAAAAAACCTCGGGTGATGGAAACTACCGATCACCAACTCAGATTAAACAAAAAATGTATTACAACTTCGGATGATAGCGAGCTAGTTACAAGGATCACTATAGTGTAATGTGCAAAAAAGTGTGTAATCGCCGAGTGAATTGTCGAGAGCTGATGATAGCAGTTACGAGTGTGTGTGTTAAGCTAAAAATAGCCAAGTGTTCTAATATAGCTCGCTATCCCCTTATAAATTTAGAAAAAATCTAAGATAACAAACTGTCCGCCTTTCGTGCAAGTCCTCCACGATCTCCATAACGTCCATTTCAGTCAAGCACGTGCGGAATAAATATGGAATATGCTCCAGGAATATCGCCAAGACCAAGTCCAAGCTCGTACTCCTGCAAAACAACTTCATATTCAAAGTAGACAATCGTTAGTGTAAGGATCACTATGATGATCCATGATCCTGATCCCACAATAACTTCTGAGGATCACTAATTCAATAGAATTGAGGATCACTAAGCCTGACAGTAATTGAGGATCACCGATCATTGGAAAATCTTCCCCTAACAATTGCCCCCAAAATATAAGGAGTAAAATGTAAAATAACGAGTTATATTTTCTCGTTCTTATCCATAACCAACTAACGGATATATATCCGTTAATTTCTGACTAGCCGTTGCCATCCTGACGTCACTGAAGTGACTATCCTGCAAGATCATCATTATAAATTGAAATTAGAGATAAGGGTTAGAGAGCATTTAAATTCGTGCGTTTCATTCTTTAAATCCTCATTCGAAGACTTGATCAGGTATTTCTCTTTCCCTTCTCTCTTCATCTTCTCAATTCTGTCTCTTGTTTTTCACCATCTTCATGACCAAGATGATGCTGAGGTCTTCACCGGTTAAGGATCATAAAAAGGACAGTCCCTTGAAGTCCCAAGGGATCATCAAAGATTCTGCGAAAGAAAGATGCTGCTTTACTGATCCGCAGATAGACAGGATCCGACATTGTTTTCCGGCAAACACCGTTTTCAAACCATTTGATCCCACCGTTCTAAGTGACTTTGTTTCTGAAACATGGGTAGCTTTTCCGGTCACCCCATTTACGATAGGATACTCGTATCCTTTTCCTGATTTCACACAATCTTTCTTCTCTCTCACCGGCATTTCCTACATCCAAGCAATGCCAATGATTTGGAGGGTCTTGTTTACTCTTGAAAGAATCATTGAGCGTGAAGGTATTGATCTGGGAATGTCAGAGTTTGCAGAGATGTACGACCTTGTGAGCCATGGATCTCACCGATATCTACTCAAACATAAACCTGGTGAAGAACACCCCATCTTCAAAGCCACTAAGAATGACACCAACTGGAAACGGCGATTCTTCTTTGTTAGAAGGGATTCTATCCCTGATGGAAATGATCTGCCTAAAAAATGGACCACTCATGGTAGGATAGAGGATCCTGAGAAGGATCACCAGATGACCTTGCTTCTGCTGAGGATCACTAACATCCTTTTGTTTCTATTTTGTAGCTATTAGTGTCGCACACCTCATCACAACACCTGCAACGAAGGAAAGGCTTGCTGCTTTCCGGAGACTTAATCCTGCGATAAGATCATTTCAAGCAAATACCCAGGATTCTCAAGAAGTATCCTCAGGTTCTGTCACTATGTCGAGTAAGTATCCATGTTTATATGTAATTAAATGCTTAAATTAAAATGAAATAAGGATACTTATCTGTTTTGGATGTGTAGGTGCTGGAAAATCTTCAAGATCTGCCTCCAAATTCAGTGTCACTGACCTTGACACTGTCCGATCCTCAAAGAAGAAGCTTGCTGCCAGTCCAACTGTCATGATCCCCAAGGCAACCACTTCAAAGGGCAAGGGTAGCAAGAAAAGGAAGACTACTGACACCATTGAAGGCCTGCCTCTGATCCGCCATCAGTTCCTTGAGTACTTTGCGGATGTAAGGATCACTGACTTAGCTTAGTTATCCTGCCCACTTGAAGATCATGTGATCCTAAACTTTACATTGTCTTTTTGCAGAAATTTGCTGAAATCGAGGACTATGTAGGCACTGTTGAAGAGGTTGAGCAAAAGTGCGTGGACCTCCAAAAGATCATGCTGGCCAAGGAAAAGAAGATTGCCTCCCTTGAAAACGATGTCAATCTGGTGAAAAGGGAACTTGTTTTGGCTCATATCACTGCTGACCAAGAGAAGGCTGAAATTACCAATGACGCCAAAGTCTCCGCTGCCATTGCTATGTACAAAACCCAGTTGCAGATGGCCCAAGAAGCTCTGGATCCTGACTTTGACAAGAGCAGCTGGGACGTAGAGGGCTGGAAGGCAAGGTTAGCTGAGCTGGACGACGAAGAAGAGGCTGATGAGGTCCTAGCAATCGAGGCTGGCGGCAGTGGAGTCAAGGATCATGGTGGTGATGTTGGAGCTGGAGGAGCTGGTGAAGGTGATGATGATGCAGCGAAGGTGTAGGCTGCAGGAATGGGCGATGAAGGACATTTCTAGACATAGCTGGAGCCCATTTTTTAGAATTTGGTAGTTTTATTTTGCTTATGGTGTTTTGAAACAATCTTGGGTTGTAATAACTTTAGACAATAGTTTCTAGGGTGAAGGATCATGGATCCTTGGACAATAGGCAGGATAATGGGTGGTGGATGGATCCTCTGTTTGGGGGATGAAGCCACTCGTTATCCTTCCGTCTTTTATTTCCTGCACTACAAAGACCCGTAAACAATGGACACCCTTTGCCAACCCATGTGGACGGGCCACGTTTTGCTGGTAGAAACGTGGGTTGGCACTTTTGACAACCTTAAAAGGTTTAATGTTTTGTGAATAAAATAACTTTAACTTTTTGGCTATCTCCCGTGTTGCTATCCTTGTTAGTACTTTACTTCTCAATTGTTGTGATATTCATTTTGTCTAAACTTATAAAGTAAAGAAAAAATTTAATAATTATCCTCAAAAAGTTTAGGATATGATCAAGGATCACATATCCTATAGTCGACAAGTTCTGAAAAGTAGTGTAGTTTAAGGATCATAAGTTCAGTTGTCAAGGGATAAGGGTCACTCATGTAAATGATAAATGAAATCAGAATAATTAAGGATCATACCTGAGAATCCAAGTTAGGACCCTAACCTTAAGCACTTATAATCAGGATAACCAAAAGACAAACCTTAGTAGAAGATAAAGATTAAGGATCCTTGGTCGTTTAGCTTCAAAAACCTGAAATAGGATACAACTTGGGACTAAGCCAATATAAGATAAAAGTTAGTAACTGGGGACTAGCCCAACAATTCTGGGGACAAGCCCAATATACTGGGGACAAGCCCAAAGGATAACTGGGGACAAGCCCAAAGGATAACTGGGGACAACCCCAAAGGATAACTGGGGACAAGCCCAAAGGATCTTGTGTAAACTGGAGTATGGCCCTCACTGGCGACTATCCAAACTTTGTGACATGAAAATGCCAAAACCTTAGCTAACGTGAAAATGTTAGAAACCTTAGGAACGGATGTATGGTACGTCTACCATTATACGTAGGATCCTGAATATAGCCAGTACAATGAAATTGTCAGCCCCTAAAGCGAGTACTGGTCCCATTGCCATGAACTATACCAGGATCATCGTGCGCTACTGGCGAAACTGGGGACAGGCCCAAACTGGGGTCAAGCCCAAATAACTGAATACTTCTGTGGATACTCAATCCTTTGTTAAGGATACCTGAACCTTCAAAACTCAGAATCAAGTGAAAGGAGGATAAAGGATGCAGGATCCTTATCCTTATATAAGATAATTAAAGAATGAAATAGTTTGAGATTAGAATATTACCAAAATGAGGATCATCTGTCCTGTAAGGATCCTTCAAGGATACTTGTCAGGTAAGGATCATGGGTCCTTATCACATGAAGTATTTTTTTAAGTGGATAGCATTCCAAGCTCTTGGTAGCAAATCACCTTCCATTGTTAGCAATCGATATGTCCCCTTTCCTGCCTCAGCTTCAATCAAGTAAGGGCCTTCCCACTTTGGTGCTAACTTCCCATCAGCAGGATTGGTGGTATTCTGAAATGCTTTCCTTAATACCATATCACCAACTTGGAATTTCCTGATCCTGACATTTTTGTTGTAAGCTCCAGCCATCCTTTGTTGATAATTGGCCATCCTTATCCTTGCCAAATCCCTGAGTTCTTCTATAGTATCCAAATCTTGAACCAAGTTTTCAGCATTTTCTTCAGGATCACGAATGCTTGTTCTTGCAGTAGGAACCACCATCTTTGTAGGGATCACTGATTCTGCCCCAAATACCAAAGAAAATGAAGTTTGGCCAGTAGCATTCTTGGGAGTTGTCCTATCAGCCCATAGTACATAAGGTAGTTCTTCTGCCCACTTTCCTTTTTTGGATCCAAGCTTTTTCTTCAAATTGTTGATGATGATCTTGTTGGATGATTCAGCCTGACCATTAGCTTGTGGGTGGACTGGTGTTGATGTTATCATCTTAATCCCCCAGCTGTCACAAAAGTTAGTAGTTCTATTCCCAATAAACTGGGATCCATTATCACAAACAATTTCAGAAGGGATACCAAATCTAGTAATAATGTTTCTCTTAATAAAGGATATCACTTCCTTTTCTCTGACTTGAGCAAAGGCTTCAGCCTCTATCCACTTGGAGAAGTAATCAGTCATAGCAAGCATGAATATTTTTCCACCAGGTGCCTTAGGAAGCTTACCAACTATATCCATTCCCCATCTCATAAATGGCCAAGAAGAGGAAATAGGATGCAAAAGTTCTGCTGGTTGGTGAAGGATATTACTGTGTCTCTGACAAGGATCACATTTCTTGGCATATTCCACAGCATCCTTCTTCATAGTAGGCTAATAGTATCCTGTCCTCAGGATCCTTGAGAACAATGCTCTACCCCCAGTGTGGTTTCCACAATCTCCTTCATGGAAATCCTTTAGGACTTCTTGGATTTCAGGATCCTCAATGCATCTTATATATGGACCTGCAAGAGATCCCTTATACAACATGTTATTTAATATTGTAAATTGAGATACCTTAATTTTGAAAGCCCTGGGGTTTTCTCCTGTAGGAATCTCTCCATGTTGTATGTATCTCATGATTGGAAGGATCCATGATCCTGAATAAGATTGAGTATCATCACTAGGGTTGATTGCAGAATCCTCTCCTATCTCCATAGCTACATGATCCTCGATAGCAGGGGTCAGGATATGGATAATAGGGATCCTGATATCCTCCGGGATCTTCAAGGATGATCCTAGATTGGCTAATGCATCAGCCTCTGCATTCTCTTCCCTTGGTACCTGTGTCAAACTAAAGGAAACAAAAGAGAGTGCCAATTCTTTGACTATCTCTAAATATTTGATTAGCTTTTCACCTTTAACAGCATAGGATCCATTAAAGTGATTAGTGATTAATAATGAATCTACATGTACCTCAAGATACCTGATCCTCATATGCTTAGCAATTTGCAAACCAGCTATCAAGGCTTCATATTCAGCCTCATTGTTAGTAGTTTGAAACTCACAAGCTATGGAGTGGGGTATTATGTCCCCCTGTGGCGATTTTAGTAGTATTCCAAGCCCTGTTCCTTTAACATTAGAAGCACCATCAGTGAAGAGTATCCAAGGATCCTTAGTTTCTTCCAGCTGTTGAACCTCTAACTCAGCTTCCTTTTGCAAGTCACTACTAAAATCCGCCACAAAGTCAGCTAAGGCTTGGGATTTGATGGCAGTCCTTGGTTCATATCTTATATCATATGAACTAAGCTTCACTGCCCACTTAGCCATCCTTCCTGACATTTCAGGTTTCCTGAGAACATTCTTAATTGGAAAATTAGTCTTAACAATAATGGCATGAGTCTCAAAATAATGTCTTAATTTAGTAGATTCCATAATTAATGCAAGGATAAGTTTCTCTAAGTGTGAATACCTGGATTCAACATCAAGTAAACTCTTACTTACATAATAAACAGGATGTTGTGTACCTTGGTGATCCTTAACAAAGACCGCACTTACTGCTTTTGAGGATACTGCTAAGTATAAGGATAATATATCCCCTTTTTCTGGTTTCATCAAGGCGGGGGCTGAGGATAGGTAATCCTTAAGAGCTTTGAGGGCATTCTCATGCTTCTCAGTCCATTCAAATTTCTTGTTCTTCCTCAGGATATCATAGAATTCCTTGCACTTTTCTGAGGATTTCGATATGAACCTGTTCAAGGCTGCGATCCTGCCTGTCAATCTTTGCACATCCTTAGCATTGGCAGGAGATTTGATATTCACAATAGCCTTGATTTGCTCTGGACTTGCTTCAATGCCCCTCTTTGTCACCATATAGCCTAAGAATTTACCTGCTTTGACACCAAAATGACACTTGGAAGGATTTAGTTTCATATTAAATTTATCAAGGATATTGAATGCTTCCTCCAAGTCTTTAAGGTGATCCTCAGCTTTCTTGGACTTAACCACCATGTCATCTATATAGACTTCCATAGTGTGTCCAATTTGTTCCTTGAACATCATATTGACTAACCTTTGATAAGTAGCACCTGCATTCCTTAGTCCAAATGGCATAACAATATAACAATATATACCAGTTGGGGTCATAAAGGCTGTATCCTCCTGATCAGATGGTTCCATCTGAATTTGTTGAAATCCAGATGAAGCATCCATAAAAGTGAACAACTCATGACCCGCGGTAGCATCCACCATGGAGTCAATGTGGGGTAATGGGAAAGGATCATTGGGACATGCCTTGTTTAAATCAGTAAAATCGACACATACCCTCCACTTTCCATTTTTCTTTTGAACAACAACCACATTGGCTAACCATCTTGGATACTTAACCTCTCTTATCATACCTGCCCGAAGTAGCTTATCTACCTCTTCCTGGATAATAGCATTCCTTTCAGGTGCAAACTTCCTCCTCTTTTGATGTATCGGCTTGAATGACCTGTCAATGCCAAGTTTATGAGTAATTATATCTTTGGATATACCTGTCATGTCCTCATGCTTCCAGGCAAAGGTGGATTTCCTCCTCTTAAGGAAGGATACTAGATCCTGTTCAATGCGGCTAAGGATCCCTGATCCTATGAAGACTGTGGATTCAGGATCATGAGGATCCATGAGGATTTCTTTTACATCCTGCTCTCTTGCCTCCAAGACGTCTCTTGAAGGATACTTTAATTGCTATTGCTCCCTTGGTCTTGAGGCTGGCTTCATTGATGATGTGTAACAATTCTTAGCCTCTTGTTGATCACTCTCAATTTTCACCACCCCCCATGGACTTGGAAGCTTTACACATTGATGATAGGTGGATGGGACTGCCTTCATGTCATGTATCCATGGCCTGCCAAGGATAACATTGCAACAAGATAAGCAATCTATAACACAAAACTTCTGATAAGAATGGAGTCCTTCAATATAGATTGGGAGTTTGATGTCCCCCAATGTATTCTTGGTTTCTCCACTGAATCCCACAAGTACTGAGGATCTTGGGACAATATCAGACTCCGGGATATTCATCTTCTTGAGGACATCAAGCTGAATGATGTTCACAGAGCTTCCTCCATCTATAAGGATCCTGCGAACAAAATGATTAGAAATAAACAGGGTAATAACAAGACCATCATGATGAGGATCCTGAACATCAAGACGATCATCCTCATCAAAAGTTATGATCTTATCCTTGGTGACGGTGGATGTCCGGATGGGTCTGTCCCCATTATCCATCTTGGTTTCCTTGGCATGTCTTTTGGCTGCTGAAAAGGAAGTACCACAAATGTCTGATCCACCGGATATAAAGTTTATAACTTGTGCATCTGCTGGAGGAGCAGGAGCCTTTTCCGGGATCCTCTCAGGATCCTGGATCCTTGACTTCTTTCGTCCCAAAAGCTCTTTCAAATGCCCCTTGCTTAACAAGTAACCAATTTCCTTTCTAAGTGCAATACACTCTTCAGTGAGATGCCCGAAATCCTCATGATATGCACACCACTTGGACTTATCTTTTGTAGCAGCTGATTTATCACTTTTTCTTGGCCACCTAGCTTTCTCACCTAGATTCTGCATTGCAAGAATTAGCTCATTGTTATCAACAGAAAAACAGTATTCAGAAATAGGAGGATAATCCTCATCATCCTCTTCTTGTTCCACTGCATGCACGTTCTGGTTATCAGATTTGTTGTAGGATTTAGATTTGTTGTTCCTGAAGTAGGATCCTTGCTTTTCCTGTTTCGAGGATCCTGTCAGTCTATCCTGGATCCTTTTGTCATCCTCTAGACGGATGAACCTAAGGGCCCTGGTTCTTACTTCATCAAGATTCCTGCATGGGGTCATAACAAGATCATCATAGAATAAGGAATCCCTAAGCAATCCCATTTTAAAGGCTTCTACAGCCGTAGCTATATCCAGGTTAGGGATATCTAAGGATTCTTTACTGAACTTAGTGATGTAATCTCTAAGTGATTCATTTTGACCTTGTGTTACCCTATATAAATCACTAGTTAATCGTTCAAATTTTCTACTACAAGAGAATTGACTATTAAACAAATTAACTAGATTAGCAAATGAAGTAATAGAGTAAGGGGGAAGACTTAGCAGCCATTTAAGAGCAGATCCTGTAAGTGTGGATCCAAAACCCTTGCATAGACATGCTTCTTTTAACCTCTCAGGAATTGGATTGATCTCCATCCTCTCCCTGTATTGAGCTACATGTTCCTCTGGATCCGTTGAACCATCATACAGCTTCATGGATGGTATCTGGAACCTCTTGGGTATCTCAGCATCACAAATAGGTGGTGCAAAGCGAGATATCCTATGGCTACCGTCTGCAATTTCAGGAATGGGTTTAACCACTCCTGGTACGCTGGATATCATATCCTTAAGCTTCTGTAACTCCCTGGCCATAGCCTGATTGATACCTGTATCCTGCATAGAGCCATGGTTAGTGTTATATGAATTATTAAAAGTGTTACCTCCCTGAGGATTCGTGTTTGGAATTCCAGATGTGAATCCATATTGACGGGACTCTGGTATGACTGAAGGACCAGAAGAAGCAATGGTCTGCATTGGTATGAAGTCTCCTTGATGAACATCTGAGCTTGGAGGCTGCATACTTCTTAAGAATCCTTGGTCCTGAAAGATGTTGGATCCATGAGGCTGAGATGATCCTTGAACCTGAAAGGATCCTGGAACCATAAAGGATCCTAGGACCTGGGAGGATCCTTGGACCTGGGAGGATCCTTGGACCTGGGAGGATCCTTGGACCTGGGAGGATCCTTGGACCTGGGAGGATCCTTGGACCTAGGAGGATCCCTGAACCTGGGAGGATCCTTGAACCGTGTGCATTCCCAAATATCCTCCTGAGCTGACGAAGGATCCCTGATGCTGATAAGAGGATCCCGATGGCTGAAAATAGGATCCCTGAGGCTGGGAGTGAGAGCTAAATGCCCGACTCATAGTTGTTGTTCCATAACGCCTTTCTGATGGACCACTTTGATACTGGATGCCCGGAACTGCCGATTGTAGGGTAGTTACAACTGGAGTGTCAAAATTCAATGATCTTGGCATCAGAGGAGAGTGATCCTCCACTGATTTCTTCTGTTTCTTGATATCACCAATCTCTTGGAGGATCCGTTCATTGGTTTTGTCCTGCTCTTGCATGCGATCCCTCATCTGCAAAATCAGATTAAAAAGATCATTAGTAGTAGGATTAGTGGAAACAGAAGAAGTTGGTGGTTTTTGGAAAATGGGGGTTTGTCTTTTCGCAGCATTTTCAGCATTCTTCTGGGATCCAGAAGGTGGTGGAGGCAAAGGAGGAACGCCTTGTGAAGAACTCATTGCCGGTATTGAACTTGAAGTGTTCTTTGTTGAGGAAGCCATCTGCTTGGTTGTAACGAACCGAAATGACCACAAAAATATGAATCTTCTTAGGAATGAAGCACCAATTGCCCCACGGTGGGCGCCAAACTGTTTTGGTCAAAAATCAAGCCAAGATAATGCAACCAAACTTTCTGTTGTGGGGTGTGATGCTTGAATCAATGAACAATGCTAAGGATCACTCGAAAATGTAATGAACAAGTGACACAAAGATTTATACGAGGAAAAAGCCCTTGATCAAGAATTGATCTCCGGCATAAAAAACCTCGGGTGATGGAAACTACCGATCACCAACTCAGATTAAACAAAAAATGTATTACAACTTCGGATGATAGCGAGCTAGTTACAAGGATCACCATAGTGTAATGTGCAAAAAAGTGTGTAATCGCCGAGTGAATTGTCGAGAGCTGATGATAGCAATTACGAGTGTGTGTGTTAAGCTAAAAATAGCCAAGTGTTCTAATATAGCTCGCTATCCCCTTATAAATTTAGAAAAAATCTAAGATAACAAACTGTCCGCCTTTCGTGCAAGTCCTCCACGACCTCCATAACGTCCATTTCAGTCAAGCACGTGCGGAATAAATATGGAATATGCTCTAGGAATATCGCCAAGACCAAGTCCAAGCTCGTACTCCTGCAAAACAACTTCATATTCAAAGTAGACAATCGTTAGTGTAAGGATCACTATGATGATCCATGATCCTGATCCCACAATAACTTCTGAGGATCACTAATTCAATAGAATTGAGGATCACTAAGCCTGACAGTAATTGAGGATCACCGATCATTGGAAAATCTTCCCCTAACATTCCTGATCCTCTATTCTTCAAATATCCATGGCGAAAATGAGTACTCGTTCTTCTCCCGCCAAGAATCCTGAACACAATAGTCCATAAAAGAGTCAGGGTTTAACCAAAAACCCTTCAATGAAGCTTTGTCGATTCACTGATCCTGAAGTTGATCAGTTACGCCTCTTTTTTCCTGATGGTACCATATTCCGGCCCTTTGATTCTTCAACCAAAAGCGACTGTGTATCGGATGTCTGGATCACCTTCCCTGCATCCCCTTTTTTCAGATAGGGTTTACATATCATTTCCCTGTTCTCACACAGGGCTTCTTCACAGTTACCGGTTTATGCTACATCCAAGCTATGCCGAATGCGTGGAGAGTCCTATACACACTTGAGCACATTGTAGAGCAGGATGGTATAGACATAGGTATGTCTGAGTTGAACCAACTGTACAATCTAGTAAGCCATGGTTCCCACCGATTCCTCTTCAAATCCAAACCCCAGCAGCCTCATCCAATCCTAAAAACCACCAAGAATGACACCAACTGGAGGAATCAATTCTTCTTTGTGAGGAGGGATTCTATTCCAAACAGAAGTCATCTTCCCAAGAAATGGAATAAAGATGGTAGGATACAGGATCCTTAGACTAGGACAACGGTAAGAATCTTTCTCTTCTGTTGAGGATAACTGATCCTTTATTATTTTTTGTCTATGCAGCTATCACCTTGTCACATATTCAAGAATCACCTGTTACCAAAGCAAGAGTAGAAGCAATCTGGAAGCTTGACTCTGCAATCAGAACATTTCCACCAAAGTCAAAGGATCCAGAAGAAATTTATCCACTTCCTACACCATGTCAAGTAAGTATCCATATATGTGTATATACAAATGTTTAATAAAATTAGAATATGAATACTTATCTGTGTATTATGCTTATAGGTGCTGGAAAATCATCCAAGTCTGCTTCCAGGTTCAGCTTGCTGATCTCCAGGACATCGCATCTCCAGGGTCTATCAAAAGGGAGCTGGCTGCAAGCCAAAGCAACCCGGAGCCTAAAGGTATGAGCACCAGGGGTAAAGGGACGAAAAGGAAGAAGCCTGCTGAACCCACTGAAGGCCTCCCTCTCATGGAACATCAGCTTCAAGAGTACGTCTCCGAGGTAAGGATATTGTATCCTGAAATTTGTACTTCCTTTGAGGATATAGGATCCTGAATGTTGAATTCCTTTTGTGCAGAAATTTGCTGAGGTTCAGATCCTCCTTGATCAGCATGTGGCTAAAGCTGAGCAGAAGATCCTTGATCTCCAAAAGATTTCATTGGCCAAGGACAAAAAGATCTCCTCACTTGAAAAGGATAACAACACCCTGCACAAGGAGTTGATTTTTTTCCGAGATCACAGCCAACAAGGAGAAGACGGAGATCATGGATGGAGCCAAACTGTCTGCTGCTATTGCCATGCTGAAGATCAAGCTCCAAATGTCCAAAGAAGCTGCTGATCCTTCTTTTGACAGGTCTGAATGGTACTTGGAGGCTTGGGCAAAGAGGCTGGCGAGCTTAGAGATGAGGATGAACCTGAGGAGGTGCTAGCTCTTGAAGCCGGAGGCGGTGATGTTAAGGATCCTGAGGAGGCAGCGGCTGGTGGCAGTGGTCAAGGTGGTGAAGAGAAGGTTGATGAAGCAGCGAAGGTGTGAGCTGTACAAATGAGCGATGATGGATAATTCTAGATGTGGCCGGAGCCCACTTTTTATGGTTTGGTAGTTTTATTTGATGGTGTTTTGGTTTCAAACAATTATGGTCTGTAATAATTTAAACAATAGTTGTTAGGGTTAAGGATCACTGATCCTTAGGACAATAGGGGGTAGCAAAGGTGGATGGGTCCTTCTGTCTGTGGAGGATGAAGCCTTTGATTCCCCTCGCCTTTTATTTCCTGCACTTTATGAACCTTTAGTATGGACACCCATTGCCAACCCAAGTGGACGGACCACGTTTTGCTGGTAGAAACTTGGGTTGGCAATTTTGACAACCTTTTAAAGGGTTAACTTGATAAATAAATAAAACTTTAACTTTTGACTATTTTTGTGTTGTTGATTTTGTGTTGTTTCATGTACATTTATTTGTCAATTGTCATTGCATAATTTTAGAATTTACAAGTTATTGGCAAAAGTATTAAATGAATGCCAAAATCAGTTTGTATCAAAGGATTTAGGATATGATCAAGGATCACATATCCTCTACTCAAAAGTTTTAAAACATTATATGATCTAGGATCATATATCCTGTTGTCAAAGGATAAGGGTAAGATTAACAAATAATTAATAAGGCTAAGGTAAATAAGGATCATACCAGAGAATACAAGTTAGGATTCTATATCCTTAATACTTACAACATTGTTAAAATATGAGAACCATCAGAAAGTTAAGATCCTGGATCCTTAACTGTTTAGCTTTGGAAACCTGTAATAATAGATCACTTGGGACTAAGCCAATCATCATAGAAAGACAACATTAGTAACTGGGGACAATCCCAACAATCTGGGGACAAGCCCAATAAGCTGGGGACAAGCCCAAAGAATCTTGTGTAAACTGGAGTATGGCCCAAACTGGCGACTATCCAAACTTAGTGACATGAAGATGCCAAAACCTTAGCTAACGTGAAAACGTTAGAAACCTTAGGAATGTATGTATGGTACATCTACCATTATACTTAGGATCCTAAATACAGCCAGTACAATGAAATTGTCAGCCCCTAAAGCGCGTACTGGTCCCATTGCCTTTTAACTGCACTAGGATAATCATGCGCAACTGGCGAAGGTGTAAGAACCTGATTCGTAGAAGGTAATAGATACCTTAAACTGGGGACAAACCCAAAAACTGGGGATAAACCCAAAGACTTAGGAGATTTCACTGAATACTTGATCCTTTGTCAAAGATACACCAACTTCTGCAAAACTCAGAACTTAATGAAAAAGGATAAAGGATCCTGGATCCTTCTCCTTGTAATCAAATAAATTAAAGAATTAAAGAAATAATAATCAAATTATTACCAGAGTGAGGATCATGTATCCTTTGAGGATCCTGGATCCTTAACCATATTCTGTCTTAGCTGAGGATCCTTGATCCTTCTTACATGAAGTATTTTTTCAGATGGACAACATTCCAAGCCCTTGGTAATAGATCACCTTCCATTGTTAATAAACGATATGCCCCCTTTCCTGCCTCAGCTTTAATCAGATATGGGCCTTCCCACTTTGGTGCTAATTTGCCATCAGCAGGGTTTGTGGTATTTTGGAATGCTTTCCTCAACACCATGTCACCAACTTGAAATTTCCTGATCCTGACATTCTTGTTATAAGCTCCAGCCATCCTTTGTTGATAGCTAGCCAATCTTATCCTTGCTAAATCCCTGAGCTCTTCTATGGTATCCAAATCTTGAACCAAGTTTTCAGCATTTCCTTCAGGATCACGGATGCTTGTTCTTGCAGTAGGGACTACCATCTCTGTAGGGATCACAAATTCAGCTCCAAACACCAAAGAAAATGGAGTCTGACCAGTAGCATTCCTGGGAGTTGTTCTATCAGCCCATAACACATAAGGTAGCTCTTCTGCCCATTTTCCTTTCTTGGATCCAAGCTTATTCTTCAAGTTGTTGATGATGATCTTGTTAGATGATTCTGCTTGACCATTAGCTTGTGGGTGGACTGGTGTTGATGTTATTATCTTAATCGCCCAGCTGTCACAAAAGTTAGTAGTTCTGTCACACCCTGGCTTTGCGGAAACGTGGGTTTATTTGGTGTGACTTCTTAATACCATAGCAACAATCATAACCATACTATATGATAAAAACATGAGATATTCATCCATTAATGAAGTTAGAAAAATCCCATTTTCAATAATCACAAAATAAGTTACAAACCTTAACTTGATTTAATTGAGTTTATAAAGACTTAGCAAAAGACTTTAAACAATACTAGGTTTAGAGATATGTAACCCGTCCAGGAAGAGGTTACACCTTCTAAACCCTGGATGACTTCTTTATTCAAACGCAGCTTGAAAATACGTGCATACCGTGCCAGATCCGTTAGTTTCCTGAAATACATGTAGTTTGAAAAGTCAACATAAAGTTGAGCGAGTTCATGTGTAAGTGAGTATGTACAAACATTTGAAAATGTTGTAAGTATGTATAAGAGTCCCTGGTATGTAGCAATTAAGGAAAAAGAGATCACCATTGGGTTGCAAAGCCAATGATATGTGTGAAGTGCTGTAGGAAGACTCAAACCTAGCAGATTTATGCGCCGGGCTCAAAGTCACCACCTGGTCCACTAAGCGGGCTCAGGGGTTGGGCTCGCTACACCCAGATAGATCTACCGCTAAAGACCCTCGGTCCTACAATGAGGATTAATGGCCTCCAGTTCCCGCCTACCCACTCACATGATCTAAGTAGTAACCCTCCTTACGCTAATCATACCATGTAAGTAAAAGTTCGTAATCATAGTAACATGTATTTCACCCCCGAAGTTTAAAAACTGAAAACAGTTAAGAGAAAAGGGGGACATGAACTCACTGAAGTGCGTATCCAGCAACGTCAATCTCCAACTCTATCTGCTGCGTGACGACCTACACGTACTAATTCCTATTAGACGGACGGCCGTGCCTTGGCTTAAGGTTTAACGTTTTTGGGAAATAGTTAGACAACTATTTCGTATTTACACTCTTTAATCATTAAATAAATATATTCCTTCCCAAGGATGGGGGTATTAATACATGTGCGTTTTATAATTCCGAAAATATATTTTTAAGTCTCACTTGAAAACATATTTTAATTCACTTGTCTAAAATATTCTGTTTCCAAAATATACATACTTTTCCTAAAAATATTATATTTTACTTCATACCATTTTCCAAAATAATACTTTATCAAAATACACATTTAAGAGTATTTTCTGAAAATACGCAAGTTACATTTTAGAGTTCGGTTGTATAAACAATACCGATGTAACTTAAATATTTATTTGTGAGGGCGTTGGTATTATTTTGGAGTCGTATTTCCATGATATTCCAAGTAATATTATCTTTACTCTAATAATATATCTCTTGTTCACAAAATAATCACGTAAGCACACAAGCGTTTTATTATGGAATATATATTCTCAATATATATTTAACAAGTTTCATTTACGAAAATCTACCTCCGACACTTGGTTATTTTGTAATAAAAATCATGGCGAAATTTATATTTTGGAAAACAAGTTAAAAATATATTTATAACACTTGTCACCAAAAAAACATTTCTAAGTGTTATATTTTCTGGAAAAATTTTGCCAGAGTTTCCTCTGTAAACGGAGGCGTCCACGCTTACTAGCGTATTATTTTCTTTTGTAAAATCATCCAATCAGTTCTCAATTTAGCCAACCCGACATTTAGACATGCAAAACACTACTTATATCGTTTCAGTTTTAATATACAAAACTGGGCCGTTTTCGGGTATTTTAATAAAATAGTTATCTTATTCCAAAAATTCCTAAATTTTTATAGAATGTCTTATACGAACCAAAAATTATTGTGTAAAAATATCGGCGTCCAAATCATCACCAATATTTTATAGAAAATCATTTTCCAGACCGAAATCAGATTTATCTTTTTCTGACCACAGTCCGCGGAATAATTTATTTAAAATTCATCGAGAGTCCGATTTACGAAATTCCAGTGAGAGAGTTACAAATACATCAGTGTCCATCTACAGTATAAATTTTATGATCTGAATCTATACAGAAATCAAGTTACGACTAAAAATATGACTCTCATTTACTGCTGTAAAAATGCAGCTTTAGCTGCTGTTACATAATGGCACTTTAAAAATAGTAAACGAGGTCCAAAAATTATGATTCCGGTGCCATTAGAACCGTATTTCATAATACATAAACCTAGACTTCAGAAAATACATTTTTCATTAAGTTATGACCTGTTTACAGCCTGTTAAAGTCGGCTGAAAAAGGCAATCAGCATGCTGGTTAAAGGTTAAATGTTACTAAATCGCACTCATACGTTCGCCATACTTTCTAATATGTTTAACATCAGACCATAAGTTGTTTACAGCAGGTTTTTGTTTGTATTACTCAGATTTATCATGATTACTTCATTATCTTAACAATACTTCATTACTTTAACCATTCTTCATCTTTTATGTTCCAAGACTTGTTCGAGTTCTTTAGAGTTCTTATGTTGTTGATCTCTAAACATCTTTAACCACTTAAATAACAAGTAAAATGCAAGGATCTAAATGCTTACCACTAGCACAAGGCTAGGAGAGTTCAAGTGAAGAAATGTGGTGGTTAAAAGAAAACGAGAGCGGTCCTTGAGCTTCCGAACACACCAAGCTTCGTTGTATGCCTTCTAACACCCTTGAGTAGTAGTGGAATGGATGGACAAGACTTGAGGATGGTGGGTTAAGTGTGGGTGTGCTTGGCCGTAGCCATGGTGGAGGATGAGAGAAGCTTTTGTGTTGATGGAGAAGGTAATGAAAGGAGTTATGGACTAAGGGTTAATTTATAGACTTTCACCCTATTATTACCCAATGTGTTTCATGTTACAAGAAGTACATACATAATCTAATTTTTAATTCAAGAAAATCAAGGTGGAACACCACCCTTATAACCGTATGGTTTTGGGGAAGGGAGGTTCTAGTTGGGTTTCAACTAGTAGTTGGTGATCTTGATTGAAATCCAAGGTTAAGTTAGTGTGTTATAAGATGTAATATAATATAAAGTGTGTTAGGGTGTTCGGGGACCATAACTAGCTTAGAAAAATAAAAACAATGTGTTTGACAATATCTCTAGGTTCTGGGTAAAGCCCGGTTGTTCGGTTGGATATTAATCCGTTAAAGTGCTAAATAAGTATTTAAAGTGTCTCTAATATTATTTCTAGTGACACAATAAATTCCCGACACTTTGGAAAGTGTCTAGTATTATTTTACCCCGTTTTTGCACTATACTAGCATATTTAAATGCTGAATTTTATTTAAAAGTGCAGGATTTTGTACTTAAAGCATGTTTTAGGCACATCCGGTCACTATAACTATCACCTCGTGACGCAGTTCTACAAACCTCATCTCCCTACACTCACTACTAGTGTAGCAATCTATTCTCGGCTCATACTGGCCTCAGAGACAGTGTCTGTCTAGTGCTGGCTATGTCAGCATGTTTACTGGGTTATCCGCTCACTGTGCTAGCTCTGCTTTTGTGCATCAAGTTTGTCACTATTGTTTGTGTAATGAGTAGAGTGACAGTAATAAAATATGATGCATGAGTATGTATGTATCAGTAAGCAGCAAGCAGTTAAATCAACAGTTGAAATCAACACAGTCATTAAGCACAAATTAAATATAAATTAATTGTACGGATATCTGAAATTTTTGGGGTTGTCACAAGTTCTACTCCCAATGAATTGGGATCCATTATCACAAACAATTTCAGAAGGTATGCCAAATCTAGTAATGATGTTTCTTTTAATAAATGATATCACTTCTTTTTCTCTGACTTGTGCAAAGGCTTCAGCTTCTATCCATTTGGAAAAGTAATCAGTCATAGCAAGCATAAATACTTTTCCTCCTAGTGCCTTGGGAAGTTTGCCAACTATATCCATACCCCATCTCATAAATGGCCAGGAAGAGGATATAGGATGTGATGTGCGCAAAATGCAACATATAAATTACATCAAATATGGCATAAAACCAACCCTTTTTTAGTACTAATGTTGGAAAAAGTGTGTTTTTGTCTTCCTTTTGTATTTTCAGGATTAAATGAGCTCAAATGAACAAAAGAAGCAAAAAGACAGCTAAATGTAACATAAATACAAGAAAAGGAATAAACGTGGCATGCCCGACCCCTCGACAGCATCCTCCCAAGCAAAAACAAGAGAACAAAATTGAGCACGGGGGCGTGCCCAAGTGTCTGCAGAAAAGACAAAGTTGTAGAAGCTTCTATCACCCACCACGGGGGCGTGTCCAGCGGACACAGGGCCGTGGTCAACTCTAAGATTCGTAGAATCTAGGAAAATCTTGATAGTACAGATACGCTTCTACACACGGGGTCGTGCCCAGCGGACACGGGGGCGTGGTCAACTAATGCAGACAAACTGCATTTAATGAAGAAAGAGAAGACGGGTGGACACGGGGCCGTGCCCAATGGACACGGGACCGTGTCCGGGCTTCTGTGCAGACTATAAATAGGGGTGCTTGGCTCATTTGCAAACCATCCCTTGACAAACCACCCCTCTCACACTTCACCCATGTAACACCCCGTGTTTCGGAAGTCAAAGTCAAAGTCAAGATTGAAGTCAAAGGAGGAAAAGATTGCTAATTGTGATCTGTCTCTCCTTGCTCAATTCCTGTTTTGACTTCTTTGACTTGTAGTTAGTCTATTTTATTATCGCTTTAGTTGTATTATGTGGAGTATCTATTAATAATCGCATGGTAATCGCTATTTATCGCATGATTAATCGCTTTATCGCTATGGCAATCGCACTCGCAACTCGAATTACGCATTTTGGTTATTATTATACGTGTGTGTGTGCCTTATGTGTTACTTGTGCATGTTTATTTATGTATGTGGTGGTAATCAATCGAATCGCAATCGAACTCAATCGCAATCGAATCGCAAACACTAAACGAATACGAAATAAGGATGATTGTATGTTGATATAGTAGTTGGGATTAAAAGTAATTTGACTTGGAAACTCTAACGCATCGAAACGCTCGCAATCGCAATCAAAACAACAAAACTCGTCACGCCGAACACTCAGACCAGGTGACTGATCGACCGGGCGACCAGTCGATCGACCAGCCGTTCGATCGAGCTGCTGCTCGATCGGCCAGCTGTTCGATCGGACTGCCTAGCCGACCGACCAGCTCCTTTCCACTTTGGGTAACCCTATAAATACCCCTTGTCACCATCACACTTTCCACTTTTGGTAACTGACGTCCGACCAGCGCTCTAACCTTGCCTTTTCTCCGATTTCTCGCGAATTCCGGTAAGATCTTGTCCTAAATCTTGTACTTCCTTAATCTACACGCACTCCTACACCTTTCTATCTTTTGAACCTTAACTTTTAACCCTGAAATCATCAAGATTCAAGGTGTTCTAGGATGATGTCATCATCTGTTCTTGAAGAACTTCATGTTTTGGCCTCAATCCACCAAGAATAACTTGGATCTAATTGATTTCCACATAAACAAACAAAGATCTTTCATAGATCTAGATATATTCACAATGAAAAAGATTGAAAGATGGTTTTCCAACTTTCTTTTAACTCTTTTACACTCAATGCATTCAAAACCGATGGAATCGGAGCTTGTGCCGACTTACTACTCATTCTTGTGGTTGTGTTGGCTCAAGATCTGGATTCTATCCACGAGACTACCGATTTCGGGTAAAACATAGAACACCGTCTAGAACCGTTAACTGACCGGATTTGGGTGATTCCTGTCCGACCAGGGGTACCGAGTATTGACAAGGTTTCTGTTGCTTAACATGTTATCAAAACGTCTCGATAAAACGACAAACAATCAAAACAACCAAGTGTAAGACGAACGGAACGACCAGGACGGAATGTCGTCCGATCGGACTTCCGTCCGATCGGACTGTCATCCGAACGAGTTGTCACCCGTTCGATCTACACCTTGGTCCCACACTTAACTTTTGTTTTCAAAACCTTGAAGGATGAACATTGAACAAAGGGCCGACCGATCGGGTTACCGTTCGATCGGACTACCACTCGACCATGTGATGTCCTGACTTCAGCACTTAAACAATTTTCAACATGTTCAATGCACAAGGATGCCACCCGATCGAACCACCGTCCGATCGAGTGACAACCTGCTGTGAACTTGTTCTCGCTAAAGTGTCCAACCAATCGGGTTGTCGTCCGATCGAACGGTCGTTCGATCGATCGACCTGAAAGGTAGAGATACTTCTATGTTTTCAAAATGCTACAACGAAAACTTCAAAAGTCAAGCCATCATACACAAACAAATCCTTCCCAAAGGAAGTAACAATCCACTCGAAAGGTCATCCGACCGGACGACCGTCTGAACAGACTATCACTCGTACGATCGGCTGTCCGATCGGACTACCATCCGATCGAACTGCTGTCCTACCCACTCGCACTCTGTATCGTTTACGCGTCGCTTATCGTTATGCTATCAATCTGTTCAGGCTAACCCTACTCTCTAGCGCTCCCTTTAATCCATCAATCGCTGTGAGTATACTCGATCCCTTTTTGCTTTACGCACTTTTGGGTGTTACATACGTTACTTATACAAAATCACATCGAACACACTACGCAATGCTTTAAACGCTAACTGTTACCGCATGTTATACGTGGCTTAATGAATGCTTGTTTGTTATGTTTACACATGGAATGCTGTCTACCTGCCTTAGCAACGATAGTACTATTAGTTTGGACTCAGCACCCGTTCACTCGGGGGTTGTTAAGGACAATTACCTACATGGCTCATAGTGGTGAGTATGTAACGCGAACTGCCTTGGGCACTCAACCCGCAATCATTGGTATCGATAGGTTCATGTCGATAACTAACATGCCTCATTTCACTCTGTGTACGTGCTGGTTATGCGTAACGCTTTCGAACTCTATATGCTATTATCAAACTTGTATGCTCACCTTTACACTATGTGTATTGACTTTTACTTTAACGTATGTGACAGGTGCTTAGGATGCTTATTTGCTTTCTTTGCTGTGAAATCGAGGCTAGGAAAGACCTAGGTCAACAATAAACAATTGTCTGTAATGAAAATCTGAGTTGTCGAAACAGAACAATTTGACTAGATCTTTTCTGTAATAATTGTATTATCATCTATGACATGGTATGGGACGTCTTGCTTTAAATATTTAGTAATTATAGTTGTTATGGAAACTTCTGGACAATCTGTTTTGCTCAGTGTCATGCCCCGATGTTTCCGCCATCGGTTTGGGTGTGACAGATTGGTATCAGAGCCATAACTATAGGGAATTAGGCAAGACTCGACCTAGTCCGGGTCGATGTCTTAGAGACCTAGTCTATAGTTAGGAACCAACAGACCGACTCGTGCATGTCCAGTAGGGATTATGTGTGAGCGTACTTGCTACTTCTCGTTATTCTCGCCTAAGCAACAATATCACTGCACTCGAATTTTCGATTATGAATGAGCGACTAAGTCGAGATTAGGTGTTAAAACCGTAAACTCTCGACTAAATTACTTGATCAACCCACATTTTTATCTATAGACACGGGAATTTACGTTGAACCAGGAGTGAAATCCATACTTTGACGCATAATTCTCTTTTATTTTATTAAAACAGGAACAAAGTTGTTAAGACAGGGGTGAAACCCGAACCTTGACGATTTATTCCAACCTTTACTTGGTTTTACAAAACTCTCACCAAAGTCTCGACGGACTCCAACAACACGAAGTCACAATATGACTGAAAGGAGGCGTGCCAAGCCCAAGATTCGAGGCAAAAGCGCAAATCCTAAAGGTCAAAGTGTGTACAACAAGTCCTTGAGAATAGTCGAATCACTTTGGATAGTCGATGTCTAATAGCCGCAGACAATCCATTTCTCGATTTTTATGTGCTTCGAATTTTGAGCCCGCAACTGCTGACTCTGATGATTCGTCGATTTTATGTGCTTGTATGTGTATTTACCTGCTTACGTGTTTCAATTTTGGAGAATTATTCGATTTTTGCTTTCACTTCGATCGACACGCACGACTCGCACTGCACTTCTATCTCAAAGCGCTGACAAATAGCTAAATTGTGGACGACCTCATGCTATGATATACGCTTATGCTATACTGCCCGCTATATTATTCGCTTATATTATACTACTCGATAAGTTATTCGCGATCGCTATTCTCAAATGCTCACGGACTTTGAATGATAGGTTTCTGTATTCTGACTACCTCTTGCCCTACATGCTTATGTGCTTCTGTTTTTCTGTGCTCTACGTGCTTATGTGCTTATGTGCTTCTGTGCTTATGTGAATCTGTGATTATATGCCTACGTGATTATGTGATACATGTTTCATTGTTTTCCTGAGCTTTAGCAGTATTAGACGTGTGAGGTGAGATTCGATTTTGATGTGTCTGAGACCTATGACGATGTCTGTTGCAGACAATGTCAACTGGACCATCATCTGGACCCCGTCACCCACGACTCTCTCGCCAAGAATAGAGGGACAAACGCCTTGCTGCCATCCTCGCTAAACAAGTGGCCAAGGTCGTGCCTCAAATCGTGAGTGAAATTTATGAGAATGTTAGCAAATCATCTGAGGAGTCCAGAACCGAAGCTCCTAAGGTTGCTACCAAGACTGTTTTCAGCTTCAAGCAGTTCAAGGCTTGCGGTCCAAAGGAATTCACTGGAGAAGATGGCCCAACGGCTATGTTTCAATGGTTCGATTCCGTCGAAGTCACTCTGCGCCAGAGTGGATGTCCGAAAAATCTCCGCACTCTAAACGCTACCGGCGTCTTCCAGTCCCGTGCATTAGACTGGTGGACGGCCGAGAGAAACAAACGCGGAAATGATGCAGCCTATGAGCTGACGTGGGAAGAGTTGAAGGACATCATGATGGATGAATTCTGCCATCCCCATGAACGCCAAAAGCTGGAGGACGAATTTTGGAACATTAAGCAGAAGGAAGGTGACAACGCTGCCCTGACTGCTCGCTTTAAGCAGCTCAGCATCATCTGTCCCGATCAAGTGAAAACGCCTGACATGGCAATCAAGAAATACATTCGAGCTCTACCCGAATGTGTTGCGGATTTTGTGCATGCCGCAAAGACAGCAACGATCGAAGAAACCTACTTGCTTGCCGCCGAAATCAACGACAAGCGAGTAAAAGCTGGTTTTTGGGATAAAACTTCGAAGAACCTGCATCAAGTCACCACCACACCAACCGCAGAAACCGCCACCGCCCAATCGTCAAAGTCCTCACGTCGCAAGAAAAGGAACAACAACAGCAGCTCCAGCAACAAGAACTGTGCTGCCACCACAACTGCTACTCCACTTCAAGCCATACCGGCTCAGCAGCAGTCTCACCACCGCCCAGCACCAGTTACCTATGCACCGCCTGCAAAGCACGCATACCTAGGCCCTCACCCTGCCTGCCCAACCTGCACCTATCATCACCCGGTGGGTCTCGCCTGCCGTTTCTGCGTTCACTGCAACATGTACGTCCACTTCACTGCTAATTGCCGTACTGGTCCCCGTCAAGCACCAGCTCAAGCCACTGCTCATCAAGCTCTGCTCCCAGCCCCACAAGGCCAACAAGCGGCTCAGGCACCCGAGGTCAACGCCCGAGTCTGCTTCACATGTGGTGATCCCAACCACTTTGCGAACATGTGCCCGAACAGGGCTGTGAAGCAAGAGCCTCAGCAACACCAGCAGCAACCGCCTCAGCAGCAGCAACAAGCCGCACACGCCAGAACTTTCAACATCAATGTGCGCCAAGCCCAGGCTGACAACAACGTGGTCAATGGTACGTTCCTTGTGAATGGTATTTATGCTTCATGTTTGTTTGATACTAGAGCCGATAACTGCTTTGTGTCGTTTGAATTCGAGAAGCTTCTTAGTCGTAAGCGCTCCCATCTCTCCTCGACGTTCGATGTTGAAGTCGCCACCGAAAGAACTGTCGCCATTAATTCTGTCCTTCGTGATTGTACTCTTGAACTCAACAATCACATCTTCCCGATCGACCTTATTCCGATGCAACTCGGAAGTTTTGACGTCATAGTAGGCATGGACTTTCTTCGCGAAAACCATGCTGAAGTTGTGTGCTTCGATAAGATGATTCGATTCTCGCTCGTAAATGGTGATTTATTGTGTGTCTATGGTGAAACCGCTTTGAAAGGTCTCAAACTCATGTCATGTGTCCAAGCTAGCAAGTATCTCCGCAAGGAATACGGAGCTTTCTTGGCTAACATTGTAGTAGCGGAGAAGGAAAAGAAAGGTAGGGCTGGAGTAAACGACGTTCCAGTGGTCCGAGAATTCCCTAACGTCTTTCCTGAGAATCTTCCCGGACTACCGCCAAGTCGTGATATCGACTTTCGTATCGACCTCATTCCTGGAGCCAACCCTGTTGCGATAGCTCCTTACCGACTCGCACCGTCCGAAATGCGTGAACTCTCGAGTCAGCTTCAGGAATTACTTGAGAAAGGCTTCATTCGCCCGAGCACCTCTCCTTGGGGCGCGCCAGTCCTCTTTGTTAAAAAGAAGGACGGGTCGTTCAGGATGTGCATCGACTATCGGGAATTGAATAAGTTAACCATCAAGAACCGCTATCCCCTGCCTCGCATTGATGATTTGTTTGATCAGCTACAAGGTGCTACGTGTTTCTCGAAGATCGATCTACGCTCAGGCTATCATCAATTACGCATTCAAGAGGAGGATATACCTAAAACCGCGTTTCGCACCCGTTATGGCCATTATAAATTCGTTGTTATGCCTTTCAGATTAACCAACGCACCCGCGGTTTTCATGGATCTGATGAATCGCGTGTGTAAACCATATCTCGACTGTTTCGTCATCGTGTCCATCGACGATGTCTTGATCTATTCCAAGTCGAGGGCCGAACACGCGCAATATCTACGTTTGGTTCTCGAGCTACTCCAGGGGAATCGACTCTATGCCAAGTTCTCCAAGTGTGAATTTTGGCTGGAGGAGGTTCAGTTTCTGGGTCACATAGTAAATAGTCAAGGTATTCATGTCGATCCCGCGAAGATTGAAGCCCTTAAGAGTTGGATTACACCTAAGAACCCCTCTGAAGTCCGTTCTTTTCTCGGATTAGCGGGCTATTATCGACGATTTATCGAAGGATTCTTAAAAATAGCTGTGCCGCTTACCGCTCTTACGCATAAAGACAAGCCTTTTGTTTGGGGAACTGAACAAGAGTCTGCTTTCCAAACCCTCAAGCACTTACTTTGCAATGCTCCTGTTCTCACATTGCCCGACGGAAACGACGACTTCATTGTCTATTGTGATGCTTCCAACCTTGGTCTTGGTTGTGTCCTTATGCAGCGGGACAAGGTTATAGCTTACGCATCTCGTCAGCTCAAAATCCATGAGAAGAACTATACAACCCATGATCTCGAGCTAGGCGCAGTTGTTTTTGCGTTAAAGATTTGGCGACACTACCTGTATGGTACCAAGTGTACGATCTTCACCGATCATAGGAGCCTACAACATATCTTTGATCAGAAAGAACTTAATATGCGTCAACGCTGATGGGTAGAACTTCTCAACGATTACGACTGTGAGATTTGTTATCACCCAGGCAAAGCAAATGTCGTTGCCGACGCCTTCAGCAGACGGAGCTATCTGCTCAGCATTCGTAATACCCAAGCCCAATACGATCTGGAGACCCTCATCTGCGAAGCTCAGCATGCTTGTTTTAATGAACGCACTTTGAAGAAGGAAAGTATCTACCACGATGTAGCTCAACTTGTGAATAAGTCGAATGGGATATTCCATTTTCTGGACCGAATTTGGATCCCCAAGAGAACCAATTTACGACAGACTCTGATGGACAAAGCCCACAAATCTCGGTATTCTATTCATCCCGGTGCCGACAAAATGTACTAGGACCTTCGCTACAAGTACTGGTGGCCTGGCATGAAAAGAGATATCGCTCTCTACGTTGGGAAGTGCCTGACTTGTTCAAAGGTCAAGGCTGAACACCAAAGACCCTCTGGCTTACTCGAACAACCTCCGATCCCTATGTGGAAGTAGGAGAGTATAGCTATGGACTTCATAACAAAGCTCCCGCGCACGCCATCAGGTCACGACAGCATCTGGGTTATTATTGACCGTTTGACCAAATCAGCTCACTTTTTGCCAATACGGGAAGACTACAAGGTAGAACGTTTCACGACATCAATGAGATCATTTGTCGACATGGGACGCCTCACGACATCATCTCTGACCATGATGCTCAGTTTACCTCGCGACTGTGGGAAACGTTTCAAGCCGCTCTCGGTACTACGCTTAACCTAAGTACCGCATTCCGCCCTCAAACCGACGGTCAGACTGAAAGAATGATCCGCACTCTTGAAGACATGCTCCGTTCGTGTGTCATAGATTTCGGTGGTAATTGGGATGCATACCTACCGTTAGTCGAATTATCGTACAACAACAGTTATCATTCCAGCATTCAAATGGCACCATTCAAGGCTTTATACGGAAGAAAATGTCGATCGCCTATTGTATGGCACGAGATCGGTCACTCACAATTAACCGGTCCCGAGCTATTGCAAGAAACGACTGACAAAGTCCTCCAAATCCGAGACAACTTGTTGAAAGCTCGAAGTCGACAGAAAAGTTACGCCGATAGACGACGCAAGCCCCTTGAATTTGATGTTGGCGACTACGTACTCCTAAAGGTATCACCTTGGAAGGGTGTAGTCAGATTCGGCAAGAAAGGGAAACTAGCGCCTCGATATGTTGGACCTTTTAAGATTCTGGAAAGGATCGGAAAAGTCGCCTACAGACTCGAACTACCAGAGGAACTTAGTAATGTCCACCCGACTTTCCATATGTCAAACCTCCGAAAGTGCCTGGCTGAGCATGATTTAATTGTACCTCTCGATGACCTCCAAGTAAACGAAACACTACACTTCATGGAGAAGCCTGTCGAAATCATGGATCGCCAAACCAAGCAGCTCAGACGCTCGCGCATTCCTATTGTGGAGGTCCGATGGGAAGGCAAACGAGGCGTAGAGTTCACTTGGGAACTCGAAAGCGACATGAAACCGAAGTACCCGCAGTTGTATGTTACGGCTTCGGCCTAATTTCGGGACGAAATTCCCTCAACTAGGGGAGGCTGTAACACCCCGTGTTTTGGAAGTCAAAGTCAAAGTCAAGATTGAAGTCAAAGGAGGAAAAGATTGCTAATTGCGATCTGTCACTCCTTGCTCAATTCCTGTTTTGACTTCTTTGACTTGTAGTTAGTCTATTTTATTATCGCTTTAGTTGTATTATGTGGAGTATCTATTAATAATCGCATGGTAATCGCTATTTATCACATGATTAATCGCTTTATCGCTATCGCAATCGCACTCGCAACTCGAATTACTCATTTTGGTTATTATTATACATGTGTGTGTGCCTTATGTGTTACTTGTGCATGTTTATTTATGTATGTGGTGGTAATCAATCGAATCGCAATCAAACTCAATCGCAATCGAATCGCAAACGCTAAACGAATACGAAATAAGGATGATTGTATGTTGATATAGTAGTTGGGATTAAAAGTAATTTGACTAGGAAACTCTAACGCATCGAAACGCTTGCAATCGCAATCGAAGCAGCAAAACTCATCGCGCCGAACACTCAGACAAGGTGACTGATCGACCGGGCGACCAGTCGATCGACCAGCCGTTCGATCGAGCTGCTGCTCGATCGGCCAGCTGTTCGATCGGACTGCCTAGCCAATCGACCAGCTCCTTTCCACTTTGGGTAACCCTATAAATACCCCTTGTCACCATCACACTTTCCACTTTTGGCAACTGACGTCCGACCAGCGCTCTAACCTTGCCTTTTCTCCGATTTCTTGCGAATTCTGGTAAGATCTTGTCCTTAATCTTATACTTCCTTAATCTACACGCACTCCTACACCTTTCTATCTTTTGAACCTTAACTTTTAACCGTGAAATCATCAAGATTCAAGGTGTTCTAGGATGACGTCATCATGTGTTCATGAAGAACTTCATGTTTTGGCCTCAATCCACCAAGAATAACTTGGATCTAACCGATTTCCACATAAACAAACAAAGATCTTTCATAGATCTAGATATATTCACAATGAAAAAGATTAAAAGATGGTTTTCCAACTTTCTTTCAACTCTTTTACACTCAATGCATTCAAAACCGATGGAATCGGAGCTTGTGCTGACTTACTACTCATTCTTGTGGTTGTGTTGGCTCAAGATCTGGATTCTATCCACGAGACTACCGATTTCGGGTTAAACATAGAACACCGTATCGAACCATTAACTGACCGGATTTGGGTGATTCCTGTCCGACCAGGGGTACCAAGTATTGACAAGGTTTCTGTTGCTTAACATGTTATCAAAACATTTCGATAAAATGACAAACAATCAAAACAACCAAGTGTAAGACGAACGGAATGACCAGGACGGGATGCCGTCCAATCGGACTACCGTCCGATCGGACTGTCATCCGAACGAGTTGTCACCCGTTCGATCTACACCTTGGTCCCAGACTTAACTTTTGTTTTCAAAACCTTGAAGGATGAACATTGAACGAAGGGCCGACCGATCGGGTTACCATTCGATCGGACTACCACTCGACCATGTGATGTCCTGAGTTCAGCACTTAAACAATTTTCAACAGGTTCAATGCACAAGGATGCCACCCGATCGAACCACCGTCCGATCGAGTAACAACCTGCTGGGAACTTGTTCTCGCTAAAGTGTCCAACCAATCGGGTTGTCGTTCGATCGATCGACCTGAAAGGTAGAGATGCTTCTATGTTTTAAAAATGCTACAACGAAAACTTCAAAAGTCAAGCCATCATACACAAACACATCCTTCCCAAAGGAAGTAACAATCCACTCGAACGGTCATCCGACCGGACGACCATCCGAACGGACTATCACTCGTACGATCGGCTGTCTGATCGGACTACCATCCGATCGAACTGCTGTCCTACCCACTCGCACTCTGTATCGTTTTACGCGTCGCTTATCATTAGCTATCAATCTGTTCAGGCTAACCCCACTCTCTAGCGCTCCCTTTAATCCATCAATCGCTGTGAGTATACTCGATCCCTTTTTGCTTTACGCACTTTTGGGTGTTACATACGTTACTTATACAAAATCACATCGAACACACTACGCAATACTTTAAACGCTAACCGTTACCGCATGTTATACGTGGCTAAATGAATGCTTGTTTGTTATGTTTACACATGGAATGCTGTCTACCTGCCTTAGCAACGATAGTACTATTAGTTTGGACTCAGCACCCGTTCACTCGGGGGTTGTTAAGGACATTTACCTACATGGCTCACAGTGGTGAGTATGTATCGCGAACTGCCTTGGGCAGTCAACCCACAGTCATTGGTATCAATAGGTTCATGTCGATAACTAACATGCCTCATTTCACTCTGTGTACGTGCTGGTTATGCGTAACGCTTTCGAACTCTATATGCTATTATCAAACTTGTATGCTCACCTTTACACTATGTGTATTGACTTTTACTTTAACGTATGTGACAGGTGCTAGGATGCTTATTTGCTTTCTTTGCTGTGAAATCGAGGCTAGGAAAGACCTAGGTCAACAATAAACAATTGTCTGTAATAAAAATCTGAGTTGTCGGAACAGAACAATTTGACTAGATCTTTTCTGTAATAATTGTATTATCATCTATAACATGGTATGGGACGTGTTGCTTTAAATATTTGGTAATTATAGTTGTTATGGAAACTTCTGGACAATCTGTTTCGCTCAGTGCCATGCCCCGATGTTTCCGCCATCGGTTGGGGTGTGACAACCCACCCACCACCACCATCACAAACCATCATCCACCACCATCATCCATCATCCATCATAGAGTGTGTGTAGTAGTCTCGGGATCCAAGATTGATAGTAAGAGTTCTTGACAATCAAAGGCCATGTTTGCCTAAGTCTCTTACATCACTTAGTGAAGACAAGCATTTAGTGTAATACTTTTTATTTTTAATCTTTTCGCACTTTTTATTTGGTTATGTATTTATGACTTTAATAACTAGTTTCTTATGTTGAAGGTGAAATTTCCTTATCATTTGTCTGTGGTGTCTTAGCGTTATTTTACTGTCTATATAAAATAAAAGATTTACACCATTCATATCTCCACGGTCTATATGGAAATATGTTGGCTACCTGGTCGGGGGTTAAGGGAATGGTTTGGCAAGCGTCTTGCCTTGTTCAGTGTATATATCCTGCAAGGACCTGGGTCAAGCTTAGTAGGATCTCCTTCAATACCCACTGGTATTGGATGGCGGGGGTCCGAATTTCTTGATCCCCTCATATGTAAACTACTATTAATATATTAACCCGGCTACTTAGGACTGTATCCCTGCTGACTCAGACTACTTAGCCGAGGGTAACGTCACCTTCAAAAGAGGGGCCTACCACATTATGCATTAATAACTTAATTAATTATCTTTCAATAATCCAACCCTTTAGGATTGTATCCTTGCTGACTCAAACTACTGGGTTGAGGGTAACGTCACCTTCTAAAGAGGGGCCTAGTACAATAACTAAGATAATCTATTAAAAAGTGCAAAAGTGCGGAAATAATCAAAGGTTACACTAAAGGCGAGTCGGATCCAAGTGATTCATCTTGTCTATCTGTTTTTATTTTATTTTTATTTTCAGCATTTTTAGTTTTTATTTTTTACTTTAAAACCCTTTTCTAACTTTTGATTTGATTAGACGTTGAGGATAAACCGGTATTAAAAGCTCTTGTGTCCTTGGACGACCTCGGTATCTTACCAACAGTATACTACGCTCACGATGGGTGCACTTGCCCATATGTGTGTTTAGTGTTAGTAGAATATCGTGTTTTATAAATTTAAAACTTCACCAAAGTGTTAAAAAGGGCTAAAAATATACATTAAAAACTATAAACACTCGCACACATCAAGTTTTTGGCGCCGTTGCCGGGGACACAAGGATTTTAAGAAAGCTTAAAATCGACGGCCTAATCAGTTTTTCAAAACTTTTTTCAAAACGCGCGCACATTTTTTCTGCATTTTAGTTAGTTTTGCATTTATAGTAGGTTGAACACGGGCCGTGCTCACTGAACACGGGGCCGTGCTGCATAATTTTTTTCAAAACACCCAGATACAGAGTCTGAACACGGGGTCATGCTCATTGAACACACCCCCGTGCTGCACAAAACCAGTCACTTTAATTAAAACGCCCAGATACAGACCCTAAACACGGGCCGTGCTCACTGAACACGGGGCCGTGTCCACTGAACACGGGGCCGTGTCCAGCCTCTGTTTCCATTTTTATTTTTGTTTTCTGGTCTTGAGACTCTGTTGTGGTCTGCTGAGTGATTCTTATGGATCAATACTCAGGAGGCTACAACTACACCTATAAGGAGGATGATTATAGAGAAGACTATTGCACCATTTGTGGTGACCCGCACTCGGTTCAATATTGTGACTTATTTCAACCATCCACTTCATACACCTACTATGAGGAGCCCAGGTACGAGCCATCCACTTCATACACATCCTATGAAGACCCAAGGTATGAACCTTCTCCCTCATACTCATATTTTGATGAACCAAGGTATGAGCTTTCATACTTATACTTTGAGGAATCAAGATATGAACATCCACCTTCATATGCTTATTATGAGGAACCATGGCGTGAACAACCCACCTCATATGAGTATTATGAAGAACAAAGTTACGACCCTTATCCATCATATACTTACAATGAAGAACAATGGTGTGAACCATCTACTTCTTATGAGTATTATGAGGAACAAAGGATCGAACATCCGGATTCAAGCTTTGAGGATCCCGATCCTTACTCTATCACCGACATAGCCGATAGGATAATAGAACACATTAAAACTATCGAACGTTGCATACTAGAATCTCGCGCAAGGGAAGAGGAGTCCCGCGCAAGAGAAAAATTAAATAAAAAAGAGATAGTTGAAAATGTAAAAATGGAAGAATAAATAAGTGAAAAACCGACACATGAGTTAAACAACGAAAAGGGTGAGTCCGTTAACGTTAAAATTCAAGAAGAGTCTAATTTTGAAGAAATTAATCTCTTGTCACCTTCTTTCGAAAATCATTGTTTAGTACCCACTCATGCTAAGTTTTTAAAAGAGTTAAACACTAACACTAAAATTGACGAAACGGTAAGCATTAAGTTAACAAATGATCAAACTGCTCTAATAAAAGAAGACCCATTTGAAATTAACATTACACCGGTTCCATGTTTTTTTCAAAACTCCTTTATTAGTAATATCACAATCGATAAAGATCTTTGTGTTAATATAATGCCAAACTACATTTTCGAAAAATTAAGTATTAGTGATTTTTCTCCACTTCAAATACCCATTTTTCTATCCAATCGGAAAGTAATAAAATCAATCGGTATAGTTGAGGATGTCTTGGTTCAAGCAAATCAAATGGTAATCCCAACCGACTTTGTCATCCTCGATGACGCTCCTCTAGTGTTGGGACGACCTTTTGTAAAAACCCATGAAGCTTTGAAAAACTGGAAGTACAACAATCTATCTATTCAATTAGGGGCATTTAAAAGAAGTATCGATCTTGAGCGTTCAATGAAATATCCATTCGGCAATAATGACCCCCTAATTGAAGGTGAAGATGAATCACCCGATACAAAAGAAGAAATTGACCACTTTGTTGAAGAAGAGGTCGCCATAGAACAAACTTTTAAAGTTCTTGATCAAAATGAGCAACCAAATAAGGAGTCTCCTAAAGACCCACCTCTTGAGCTCAAAGAACTTCCGAAAGGTTTGGAATATGCTTTTCTAGACAAAGATGGTAAATTACCTGTAATTATTTCATCTAAATTATCTAGCGTAGAAAAAGAAAAATTAATTAAACTTTTGAAAAAACACAAAAAACGCGATCACTTGGAAGCTTGTAGATATAAAAGGAATAAGTCCTTCCATGTGCACGCACAAAATTTTAATGAATGATGACTACAAATCGGTAATACAACCACAACGTAGAGTAAATCCAAATGTACAAGAAGTGGTTAAAAACGAAGTCATCAAATTACTTGACGCCGGACTTATTTATCCTATCTCCGATAGTCCTTGGGTAAGTTCCGTCCAAGTAGTTCCAAAGAAAGGAGGTATGCGGTAATACTTAATGAGAAAAACGAATTAATACCAACGAGAACCGTCACAGGATGGAGAGTGTGTATAGACTATCGTCGATTAAATGAAGCAATAAGGAAAGATCACTTTCCTTTACCCTTCATTGATCAAATGTTAGAAAGATTATCCGGTCATAAATTTTATTGTTTCTTGGATGGTTTTTCAGGATTACTTTCAGATCCCGAGAGCACCCGAAGACCAAGAAAAGACAACGTTTACATGTCCCTATGGAACTTTTGCTTATCGACGCATGCCATTCGGTCTATGCAATGCCCCCGCAACCTTCCAACGTTGCATGGTGGCCATCTTCCATGATATGATAGAAAAGACAATGGAAGTCTTCATGGACGACTTTTCTATCTTTGGAGATTCATACGACCAATGCCTCGATAACCTTGAACGAATGCTATCCCGATGTGAGGAAACTAACCTCGCCCTTAACTGGGAAAAATGCCATTTCATGGTAACGGAGGGAATAGTACTCGGTTATAAAATCTCGAGCGAAGGGATGGAGGTTGATCGAGCAAAAATAGACACTATTTCTCGATTACCACCCCCATCCTCTGTGAGAGCAATCAGAAGTTTCCTAGGGCATGCCGGATTCTATAGGCAATTTATCAAAGACTTTTCTAAAATTTCAAGGCCTCTAACAAAATTACTTGAAAAAGATGCCCCTTTCATCTTTGACAAGGATTGCAATCAAGCATTTCTAGCACTAAAGGAAATGCTAGTCAATGCACCTATCATGATAGCGCCTGATTGGAAATTACCTTTCGAAATCATGTGTGATGCAAGTGACTTTGCAGTTGGAGCCGTCTTGGGACAAAGAAAAGAAAAGCATTTTCACCCAATTTATTATGCTAGTAAAACACTTAACGATGCACAAGAAAATTACACAACAACAGAAAAAGAGTTACTAGCTGTGGTATTTTCTTTTGATAAATTTCATTCTTATCTTGTTCTTTCTAAAAAAATAGTCTATACAGATCATGCAACCATTTGATATCTCTTCAAGAAACAGGATGCTAAACCACGTTTGATTCGGTGGATTCTACTCCTCCAAGAATTTGACATTGAAATCAAAGACAAAAGAGGAGCAGAAAACACCGCAGCAGATCATCTTTCGCGCTTGGAAGACCCAGCTTTGGAGGCAACCAGGGACGAGCAAATAAATGAAAAATTTCCAACGGAGTCCCTAGAAATGATGGAATACAGAGAAGAGCCATGGTACGCCGACTATGCTAACTACTTAGCTAGCGGTATAGTCGCCAAAGGATGGCCACATCATCAAAGAAAGAAATTCTTTGCCGATGTGAAGCATTATTTTTGGGAGGATCCTTATCTTTTCAAAATGTGTGCTAATCAACTCATCCGCCGGTGCGTACATGGTAGTGAAGCAAGAAGAATTCTCCGCCATTGTCATGAAGGTCCATACGGTGGACATCATGGTGTCGCTAGTACCGCACGAAAGGTATTTGATTCGGGATTTTACTAGTCAACCATTTACAAAGACGCCCAAAGTCTTGTCAAGACATGTGACGCTTGCCAAAGAACATGTAATATTTCTTCCAAAAACGAAATGACACAAAATGGCATTCTTGTTTGTGAAATTTTTGATGTGTGGGGACTCGACTTTATGGGACCTTTCCCACCGTCAAAAGGAAACAAATATATACTTGTGGCGGTAGATTACTTGTCTAAATGGGCCGAGGCCGAGGCACTTCCAACAAATGATGGAAGAGTAGTGGTAAGATTTCTGAAAAAATTATTCTCTCGTTTTGGAACACCTAAAGCATTAATAAGTGATAGAGGTACCCATTTTTGTAACCATCAACTTGAAATTTTTTTAACAAGATATGGGGTCTATCACCGGGTCTCAACAGCATATCACCCTCAAACAAACAGACAAGCCGAAGTGACTAATAGAGGTTTAAAACGAATACTCGAAAAAACCGTAGGGTTAAATAAAAAGGAATGGACCGATAAATTAGATGATGCTTTATGGGCTTTTCGAACTGCTTATAAAACAACAATAGGTACAACCCCATATAAGCTCGTCTATGGAAAAAGCTGTCATTTGCCAGTAGAAATTGCACACAAAGCCTACTAGGCAATTAAAAATGTAAACTTAGATTTAGAATTTGCCGGTAAAAACCGATTTTGTCAATTAAATGAATTAGACGAACTAAGGAATTATGCATACTCTAACTCCGAAATTTATAAGGAAAGAATGAAAAACTTGCATGATAAACACATTAAACCTAATGAATTTCGAGTAGGAGATCAAGTTCTATTGTTTAATTCACGACTTCGATTATTTCCTGGTAAATTAAAGTCTAGGTGGTCAGGACCTTTTTCCATCACCCATATTTTCCCACACGGTGCAGTAGAAATTAAATCTCGGAATGGAATTCCATTCAAAGTCAATGGCCAACGGCTGAAGCTCTATCAAGGATTCATTGAGGATAAGGAGGAAGAAATCTCGCTTCAAACGTTCAAAGAATGAAAGCATCAACATCATACTTGGTAAGTTACGGACAAGCAGGGTGACATCTAAATCGGTAAGTCTTCTAACCAAGTTTTTGGGAAACAGGGCACTCACACGAGCACTAAATTTTTTTTTAAAATTTGCCCGCCCACGGGGCCGTGTCCGCGCAACTGTCGGGATAAAACCCCTTTTCCAAAAAGTTTCTTCATTCCACACGCCCCGTTTCCCCGAAAACTCTCTGGTTCAGGCGATTTTTCTGCAAGATTTCGACGTCTCCTCTACTTCTAACAACATCAAGGTATGATTCTACCATCATTAGTAGTTAGATTAAGCATTTGCATGTAGTTAAAACACCAAATATTTGGGGGAAATCTAGGGTTCTTGAACTTCAACCGGATCGAACCTCAAATTTTTGCTTAGATCTGTTAGCATTAGTTTAGATTCATGTTATAGAAAGTAAACCAACTTGTATTGTTTGTAGATTTGCCCGATTTCTCACAAAAACCCCAAACCCTTGTTTTTGAACCAAAAAAGATAAAATTGAAGGGGTAAACGGTTTGTTTTGAGAAAAACGGCACTTGGGGTTTCATTTTCGGGGAAAACCGCCCCTACTGGACCAAAAATTTTCAAGGTTTTGGGACCGGGTTGAAAAATGGGATTTTTGGGAAACAGACGTCTGGACACGGGGTCGTGCTCGCTGAGCACGGGGGCGTGTCCAGCCAATTTCAGGCCAACTCGGGGCGTGTCCGCTGAACACAGGGCCGTGTTCAGCCGACTGTTTTCAGTTTTCTCCGAAAATTTCACTGTTTCGTGCTAATTGTTTGGTGTTTCCTTTCAGATGGCCAAGAAATTAACTCGGTTCAATGCAAATGAGTTGGATGCAAAAGCAAGATACGATGTGCTTAGAACCAGGCCGGAGGAGTTCCCACGACAAGTCTGCATGGATCTTCTAAGAGCAGTGAACCAGCTTGACCGATTTAACAACCTAGTCACCGACCCACTGAGAGCCGCCCTGTGCACTCGACTTCGTTCAGTCCATGAATATAACCTGGAATTCTACAGCACATTCGCTTTCAAAACAAGAGCCGATCCATTCGCTAATGATGGGGTAGAATTCCGGTGTGGAGGGACTGTGTACTCAATCTCGATAGCACAATTTGGGGCGATAGTTGGGTTGTATGCGGAGGAAGATGCGGGGGATGAAGAAAACACCGGAGGTTTACGTGAAATACAAGAAAACCAACGCCAGGCTGCCTGGGCGCAAATAGGAGAAGGCATCTACAATCCAAGCAGCACTAATAGCACTAAGTTGAGGGACCCTCTTTAACGTTACATCCATAGGGTTCTCACTTACTCTCTTAGCCAGAGGCATGATAGCAGTGGCGTTGTAGGGTTACGAGATCTGGTGGTCCTTCATTGCATTCATACCCACACCAACCTTGATGTTCCGTACCTCCTGCTCTGAAACATGCATTGGAACCAGCTCGCTACTCCCCCGACTCCTATCTTCTTTGGGGGGTGGATATACCGTTTCTTCAAGCATTTTGTGAACATGCCCAGGTCTTTCCAAAAGAGCCCATGGTCGGGAAGAGTGGACATGGTCATCTGCCGATCCATGAACCTGATTTATGAAGCAGAAGACGGGACGGTCAGCTTCCAAAGAGTCCAGGGGCATGCATGGAACCCGCAAGAAGCACTCGTCCTCCACGCACCACACTTCCAACCTCCTCATCAGTACCACTATCAGCCCCAGGGTGATCCGGGTCAATCCTCCTCTCAAGGAGGCAGTTTTCCTAACTTTCAAAGTTTACATGATTTATTGAAGGAAAACCTCATGTGCACCAGGAACACTTACAACATGGCCAGCAACACATACACCCGGGTCGGAGCAATAGAGAGAAACATATCCGACATACAGGATGACATTGGGAACATCCGGGAGTATATGGCGGGGCACGGAGGAGGCGATGATGATGAAGACGAGGACATGGATTGAGCGGGAGGAGTGGAGGTAGGATCAGCTGGTTGGAGGTCTCACAGGTTAACCCCCTTTTTCTCACGAACAATTTCCGGCCTGCGTGCCGTTTGTTGAACAATTTACTTTCTTTAACTCTTTTTTACTTTTTGCATTTATTTTTCTTTTTAACTTGTGACGTGGATGATTAACTTTGGTAATTTAGGTTGTTTGCTATGATTGGTGTGGTATTTATTAGTTAAACATGTACATACGAGGCTTAGAGCACTAAACATTAGTGTTGCTAAAGCCGGGACAGGAAAACCGAAGCAAGAAACCTATTTTACACCTTTACAGTTTATCCACATGGGGTCGTGTTCAGCCAACACGCACCCGTGCCCATTGCCCCAGACCTGCTGTTTGTCTAAATTATGCAGATTTTTGCCAGACACGGGGTCATGCTCAGCTGACACGCCCCCGTGTCCACCTTTTGTAAGTTCTCATTACTGGCACTCTGACCACGGGGCCGTGTTCACCCAACACGGGGCCGTGTCCAGATGCCCAGTAACATTAAAATTTGTTTTTAAACACGCTTTTACACATTCAATCAACCTAAAAACTTATTTTTGGGACACATTGAGGACAATGTGTAATTTAAGTGTGGGGTGGGGGGGAATGCTAAAACCTTGAATTTTGCAAGTCCTAACTAAAAGCCTTACACAAAACTCTATTGGAACCGCTAAACACCCCAAATTTTTTTCAAAAACTTTTCGTTTTTTTTACTTGTCTTGGTTTAATTTGTGAGTTACAAGTTCTAAAAAGGTTATATTTTTACAAATCTAGTTAAAATTTGATTATATATACTTGATCACATAAAAACCCATTCCCACAAAAAGTGAGTTTTGAGCCTTTATTGAGCATACAAATACACATCTTTAAACTAAATGCTCATTTTTCGTTTCTTGTGTGAATAGCCGCTTGGTTCTTACGACTCTAGAACTTGCCACGACGATACATTCCCGGTCCTTACCAACTTAAACCCAAGTAAGTAAATGATGGAGGAATTAGGACTAACCCTTTTTATTTCAACACCATTATTTTTTTTACCACCTACCCAAAATCCCCATAGTTAACCCCTTTGAGCCTAAACCTTTTCATTTCTTAACCCAAAACAAACACCCTTTTACCCACCAAAACCCTTTTTCATTTTAAACCATTTATTTTAGCAACAAAGCTCGTTTTTCTTATGTCTTTCTTATAATTTTTTTTTTTTGATGATGAAGCCAAAAGAAATAAACAAACAAGTTCATCAAAAAGAACTTTGTTTAAAGAAATGCTTCATTTGAATAAAAAATCATAAAAATAGAAGTCTTACGAAAACCGAAGCTTTTTACGCCTTTCGCCCTTTTCTACTAACCACTAGCCAACCCACCTACCTTTAACCCAAGCCTAACCCTTCCCCCAAAAGTCCTCTTGATATTTACAAAGGTATATAGTTAAAAAGGAGGAGGATTGATTGCTTGGCAAGCTTATGGTAGAAGTAAGTTCCATGCCGCTCTCAAGTGTTTCACAAAAATACATTTTCGGCCGAGTGTTGAGTGATCCCCCGTGAGGTATGTGAACTTGTATATAAATGGAATTTTAAAAAGGCATGTTATGCCCTAATAAGTAATTTATCTTATGTAATGTTTTAAATAAATCATGACGAATAGGATTGTAAATAATTAAAAATAAAATTTAATAAAGAATCTTGGAAATCCCGACACTCTATGACAAGCCCAAAAACCTTCTCTTCTACCCATTCCATTTGGGAGTGTAAGCCACATTGAAAAGAGTTTTGCTTGAGGACAAGCAAAGATTCAAGTGTGGGGGTATTTGATGTGCGCAAAATGCAACATATAAATTACATCAAATATGGCATAAAACTAACCCTTTTTAGTACTAATGTTGGAAAAAGTGTGTTTTTGTCTTCCTTTTGTATTTTCAGGATTAAATGAGCTCAAATGAACAAAAGAAGCAAAAAAGACAGCTAAATCTAACATAGATACAAGAAAAGGAATAAACGTGGCATGCCCGACCCCTCGACAACATCCTCCCAAGCAAAAACAAGAGAACAGAAGGCTGAACACGCCCCGTGCTGTGCCCAAGTGTCTGCAAAAAAGACAAAGTTGTAGAAGCTTCTATCACCCACCACGGGGGCGTGTCCAGCGGACATGGGGCCGTGGTCAACTCTAAGATTCGCAGAATCTAGGAAAATCTTGATAGTACAGATACGCTTCTGCACACGGGGTCGTGCCCAGCGGACACGGGGGCGTGGTTAACTAATGCAGACAAACTACATTTAATGAAGAAAGAGAAGACGGGTGGACATGGGGCCGTGTCCGGGCTTCTGTGCAGACTATAAATAGGGGTGCTTGGCTCATTTGCAAACCATCCCTTGACAAACCACCTCTCTCACACTTCACCCACCCACCACCACCATCACAAACCATCATCCATCATAGAGTGTGTGTAGTAGTCTCGGGATCCAAGATTGATAGTAAGAGTTCTTGACAATCAAAGGCCATGTTTGCCTAAGTCTCTTACATCACTTGGTGAAGACAAGCATTTAGTGTAATACTTTTTATTTTTAATCTTTTCGCACTTATTATTTGGTTATGTATTAATGACTTTAATAACTAGTTTCTTATGTTGAAGGTGAAACTTCCTTATCATTTGTCCGTGATGTCTTGGCGTTATTTTACTGTCTATATAAAATAAAAGATTTACACCTTTCATATCTCCACAGTCTATATGGAGATATGTTGGCTACCTGGTCGGGGGTTAAGGGAATGGTTTGGTAAGCTTCTTGCCTTGTTCAGTGTATAGATCCTGCAAGGACCTGGGTCAAGCTTAGTATGATCTCCTTCAATACCCACTGGTATTGGATGGCGGGGGTCCGAATTTCTTGATCCCCTCATATGTAAACTACTATTAATATATTAACCCGGCTACTTAAGACTGTATCCCTGTTGACTCAGACTACTTAGCCGAGGGTAACGTCACCTTCAAAAGAGGGGCCTACCACATTATGCATTAATAACTTAATTAATTATCTTTCAATAATCCAACCCTTTAGGATTGTATCCTTGCTGACTCAAACTAATGGGTTGAGGGTAACGTCACCTTCAAAAGAGGGGCCTACTACAATAACTAAGATAATCTCTTAAAAAGTGCAAAAGTGCGGAAATAATCAAAGGTTACACTAAAGGCGAGTCGGATCCAAGTGATTCATCTTGTCTATCTGTTTTTATTTTATTTTTATTTTCAGCACTTTTAGTTTTTATTTTTTAGTTTAAAACCTTTTTCTAACTTTTGATTTGATTAGACGTTGAGGATAAACCGGTATTAAAAGCTCTTGTGTCCTTGGACGACCTCGGTATCTTACCAACACTATACTACGCTCACGATGGGTGCACTTGCCCATATGTGTGTTTAGTGTTAGTAGAATATCGTGTTTTATAAATTTAAAACTTGACCAAAGTGTTAAAAAGGGCTAAAAATATACATTAAAAACTATAAACACTCGCACACATCAGGATGCAGGAGCTCCGCTGGTTGATGAAGGATATTGCTATGTCTTTGACAAGCATCACAATTCTTTGCATAATCCACAGCATCCTTCTTCATTGTGGGCCAATAGTACCCTGTGCTAAGGATCCTTGAGAATAGTGCTCTGCCCCCCGTGTGGTTTCCACAATCTCCTTCGTGAAAAACCTTCAGAACTTCTTGAATTTCTGGATCCTCGATGCACCTTAGATATGGACCAGCAAGAGATCTTTTATATAAGATATTATTTAATATTGTAAACTGGGATACCTTGACTTTGAAAGCTCTAGGATTTTCTCCAGTAGGAATTTCTCCATGTTGTATGTATCTCAGGATTGGAAGGATCCAGGATCCTGAAATTGACCGTGCGCCATCACTAGGTACAATTGCAGAATCCTCTACTATCTCCATAGCTGAGTTATCCTCTATAGCAGGAGTTAAAATGTGGATAATAGGAATCTTGACATCCTCTGGAATCTTCAATGATGATCCAAGGGTGGCTAAAGCATCAGATTCTGCATTTTCTTCCCTGGGTACCTGTGTCAAACTAAAAGAAGCAAAAGAGTCTGCCAATTTCTTGACTATCTCTAGATATTTGATTAGCCTTTCACCTTTAACAGCATAAGAACCATTATAATGGTTAGTAATTAGCAAAGAATCTACATGTACCTCAAGATACCTGATCCTCATGTGCTTGGCAATTTGCAAACCAGCTATTAAGGACTCATATTCAGCCTCATTATTAGTAGTTTGAAACTCACAAGCAATTGAGTGGGGTATAATGTCCCCCTGTGGCAATTTTAGTAGTATTCCTAGTTCAGTTCCCTTGACATTTGAAGCCCCATATGTGAAGAGTGTCCAAGGATCCTTAGTCTCTTCAAGTTGTTGAACTTCCAACTCAGCTTCCCTTTGTAGATTACTACTGAAATCAGCCACAAAGTCAGCCAAGGCTTGAGATTTAATGGCAGTTCTTGGTTCATATTTAATATCATATGCACTAAGCTTGACTGCCCACTTTGTCATCCTTCCTGGCATTTCAGGTTTCCTAAGAACATTCTTGATTGGAAAATTAGTCTTTACAATAATAGGATGGGTTTCAAAGTAATGACTTAATTTAGTAGATGCCATAATTAAAGCAAGAATAAGTTTCTCTAAATGAGAATACCTTGACTCAGCATCAAGTAGACTTTTACTTACATAGTATACAGGGTGTTGAGTACCTTCAACATCCTTAACAAGGACTGCACTTACTGCCTTAGAAGAAACTGCTAAATATAGGGATAATATCTCCCCATTTTCTGGTTTCATTAAAACTGGAGCTGAGGATAGGTAATCCTTAAGGGCCTTGAGAGCATTTTCATGTTTTTCAGTCCACTCAAACTTTTTATTCTTTCTCAAGATGTCATAGAATTCTTTGCATTTCTCTGATGACTTTGAGATGAATCTCTTCAAGGCTGTGATCCTCCCTGTCAATCTTTGCACATCCTTAGCATTGGCAGGAGACTTGATGTTCACAATGGCCTTGATTTGTTCTGGACTTGCCTCTATTCCTCTTTTTGTCACCATGTAACCTAAGAATTTACCAGCTTTCACTCCATAGTGGCATTTGGAAGGATTCAGTTTCATGTTGTATCTATCAAGGATATCAAATGCTTCCTCCAAATCTCTAAGGTGATCCTCAGCTCTCTTGGACTTAACCACCATGTCATCTATATAGACTTCCATTATGTGTCCAATTTGTTCTTTAAACATCATATTTACTAGCCTTTGGTATGTAGCACCTGCATTTCTTAGTCCAAAGGGCATAGCAATATGACAATAGATACCAGTAGGGGTCATAAAGGCTGTATCCTCTTAATCAGATGGTTCCATCTGAATTTGTTGGAATCCAGATGAAGCATCCATAAAAGTTAACAACTCATGACCCGCTGTAGCATCCACCATGGAGTCAATGTAGGGTAAAGGGAAAGGATCCTTGGGACATGCCTTATTTAAATCAGTAAAGTCAACACATACCCTCCACTTTCCATTTTTCTTTTGAACAACAACCACATTGGCTAACCATCTTGGATACTTTACCTCTCTAATCATACCTGCTTTGAGCAGTTTATCTACCTCCTCTTGAATAATGGCATTTCTTTCAGGTGCAAACTTCCTCCTTTTTTGATGTATTGGCTTGAAGGACCTGTCATATCTTCATGCTTCCAAGCAAAGGTAGTTTTCTTCTTCTCAAGAAGGATATTAGATCCATTTCAATACTGCCAAGGATCCCGGATCCTATAAAAATCTTGGATTCAAGATCCTCCAGGTTCAGCAGAATATCCTTGACATCCTGCTCTCTCGCCTCCAGGACATCCCTTGGAGGATACTTTAATTGCTATGCCTCCTTAGGCCTTGAAGCTGGCTTTATTGATGATGTGCAGCAATTCTTGGCTTCTTGATGATCACTCTCAATCTTCACCACACCCCATGGAGTAGGGAGCTTCACACATTGATGATATGTAGATGGGACTGCTTTCATATCATGTATCCAAGGCCTGCCAAGGATAACATTACAACAGGATAAGCAATCAATAACACAACATTTTTTAATAGAATTAACTCCCTCTATATAAATAAGAAGTTTAATGTCCCCTAATGTGTTCTTGGTTTCTCCACTGAATCCCACAAGAACTGATGATCTTGGGATAATTTCTGATTCAGGAATGTTCATTCTCTTGAGGACATCTAGTTGGATAATGTTCACTGAGCTTCCCCCATCTATGAGAATCATGCGAACAAAATGGTTAGAAATAAACAATGTAATAACAAGACCATCATGATGAGGATCATGAATATCCACACGGTCATCCTCATCAAAGGATATGACTTTCTCCTATGTAAGGATGGAAGTTCGAATAGGCCTATCCCCATTCTCTATCTTTGTCTCTTTCGCGTGCCTCTTAGCTGCTAAAAGGAAGTGCCACATATGTCTGATCCACCGGAGATGAAGTTGATAATTTGGGCATCAGCTGGAGGAGCAAGAGCCCTTTCTGGAATTTTTTCAGGATCCTGGATCCTTGACTTCTTTCTTCCAAATAGCTCCTTCAAGTATCCTTTTCTTACGAGGTAACCAATCTCTTTCCTGAGTGCTATACATTCATCCATGAGATGACCAAAATCTTCATGATAGGCACACCATTTCGATTTGTCTTTGGTGGCAACTGGCTTGTCATTCTTTCTAGGCCATCTAGCTTTATCACCTAAATTCTGCATAGCAAGGATTAGTTCATTATTATAAACAGCAAAGCAATACTCGGAAATAGGTGGATAATCTTCATCATCTTCCTCTTGTTCCACAGCATGCACATTCTGATTGTCAGACTTATTGTATGACTTTGACTTGTTATTTCTGAAATATGATCCTTGCTTTTCTTGTTTTGAGGATCCTGAAAGTCTCTCCTGAATCCTTTTATCATCCTCTAATCGGATGAACCTCAATGCCCTGTTTCTTACCTCATCAAGGTTCCTGCATGGTGTCATAAAAAGATCATCATAAAATTGTGAATCCTTAAGCAAACCCATTTTAAAAGCTTCTACAGCTGTTGCAATATCTAAGTTGGGAATCTCTAAGGATTCTCTACTGAATTTAGTTATGTAATCCCTTAGTGATTCATTATGACCTTGAGTTTCCCTATATAAATCACTAGTTAATCGTTCAAATCTTCTACTACACGAAAATTGGCTATTGAACAAGTTAATCAGATTAGAAAATGAAGTAATAGAGTAAGGGGAAGACTTAGCAGCCATTTAAGAGTTGATCCTGTCAGTGTGGATCCGAAACCCACAAAGACACGCTTCTTTTAATCTTTCAGGAATGGGGTTTATCTCCATTCTTTCCCTGTATTGAGCTACATGCTCTTCTGGATCAGTTGTACCATCATAGAGCTTCATGTTTGGTGTTTGAAACCTCTTTGGTATCTCTGCATCACATATAGGTGGTGCAAAGCGTGACACTCTGTGACTGCCATCTGGGATCTTAGGAATGGGCTTGACCACTCCCAGGACACTGGATATCATATCCTTGAGTTTTTGCAACTCCCATGCTGTAACACCTCGCAAAAATCATGCCCATTATAATAAAGACACGTGTCATGAACCTTAAACGTGTTATAAACCCGGATCAAGCTAAAAGTTATACGGAGAGATTAAAAGTGTTAACATGTTACTTATTACCTCTGAGTGACTTTTTAACGTTTCCAAACTTTTGTAAAATATAAATACATTCTCATGAATGTTTAATAAGTATCCGGTTAAACTTTGTAATGAATAATTCAACATTCAAAGATATGGACCACATGTGCAATAACGACAATTCTACATTAAATGGCCTTTTAACAAGACTCCAAGGCAACACTAATGCATGGCAATGCATTCTGAGTAATTCAGACCTGATCATGAGGACTCCTCCTGCTGAAAAAGACATTAGATTCGAGTTACAAAGATTGCATGGTCAAAATCTAGAAGTTCTCAAAGTTTTGTCTTCTGACTAAGGCTTACGGACCGCAAGGAGACCACCTTACGGACCGTAAGGTGGCTGATCTGGGCGAATAAAATTTGAAAAGCGGATACGGACCGTAAGGCCTTAAGCTTATGGTCCGTAAGACCTGTAACTGGGCAGTAAAATGTACAGCTGCAGGTTACAGCCATTCCACCGCCATTGAAACTTAGTTTTTCGATACCAGGGACTTTGCCACTGGTTTTAACAGTATAGGGACACCTGGAATCATCAGGGATCATTTGTAGGGGATGTGGATTAATCTTGGAGCTCTAGAAATCCTATATAAGGGCACTTATTTCTTCACTTGTCTTTTGCACTTGAAATTTATTCTCAACTCACTCTTGGGAGCCTTCTGGAGCTAGAGGAAGTTTTCTTAAGTTCATATTTCGTGCTAAGTGTCCTTGTAAGCATTCTTAACCTCTCTTGTTCAAGTTTTATTAGTTAATGACCAAAAGTCAAAGCTATCGTAATTAAGCTTTGACTTAGTGATTAATCACTAATGGTCCAGTCATTTCTCAAATTGAAAGTGGCTATGAGTTGGTAATTATGTAGGTAATAAACCCTTAAAAGGGCACCCACTGATTATCACTCTAACTTGGTCAATTGTCGGGTCAAACTTGTTATTAAAAAGTCAACAGAATCTATTTTTGCAAATAAATTCATAACTAACAATGCAGAGGTTATGGAACCTGTTTTAACACTAACATAACTTGGTAATTAATATAAGAACATGTTTAGGCATGTTCAAACCGACAATTCTGAGTTTAGACTCTGTTCGGAACCGAAAGTCGCAAAAGTAGACTTTTGCTTTGACTTTCAGTTCTGACCCGATTTACCTTAGTTTAGATATGCCTTAGGGTTCCTTTAGGACCATATTATAGGTTAGTATAACCCTCTGAAGTTATACAACCTGGTTCCTTAGTAATCCGATTCATTTGCATGTTTCCGTTATTTGTTTAAAAGTTGACCATTATGCCCTTTTAATATTAAAACGAGATTTTTGAAAATGTGAGAGGACAAAAACCTTTATTACTGATTTATAAACATGTCCTAAAAGTTTGACATCAGTTTATGGTCTAAATTAGGAGTTATGCTAAATATCGTAAATGAAAGTCTTTTTATTAATTAAACGGCATTTTCAACATAAATCCTATTTAAACCCAAATTTTGACACCAAACCTTTTACCCTCTGATGTAATATAATATTTAGGGATTTTTGGAAATTTTTATTAAATTTTAAACTGATCATAACATAAGGTTCTTGCATAGATTCGGTAATTGACGGTTATGCCCTTTTTGTTAATAAAATGAGTTTTACACATCCTTTACATGTCAAACCTTTTTCTACTGATTTTATATAATAAATAAGTTATTTTAAACTATTAAGGCTAGTCAAAACCTCAGATTTCTTTAATAAACCCGAATATCGTCAAATACCGACTTTTAGGCGATTTAGGCGCATAGTATGGTTTAAAACCATATTAGGCACCTAAGGCTTGTTACCTACTGATGTTATGAATAAAATTTTATACTTTAACAGTAAGTAAAAGTTTTGAACTCAGGTTTCCAAATTTGACCCTTAAAGCTTATGTGAAATGACCAAAATGCCCATATGGTGCATAGTTTAGACATAAATGATAAATTTCACATATATGCAATAGCCTACTGATATAACTCACTAAAGTAAATATTTTTACTGATCATTTTAGACCAGAACCTCAAATTACTATTTAACCTCTTTTATAAGCTTTAAAATGACCAAAATACCCTTTCGGGGCTTAAATTGATTTTAAATTCATTTTGGGCATAATGGAAGATATCCTACTGACATCCTAACACATTTTAAGCATATTAACTTAGAGAACCTGTTCATGACTCATTTGGTTACCCGTTACGCATTTATCGCGTTCGGTACGGTCTATGTAACTAGTTTGCATAAATTAATCGAAACGGGTCAAACCTTATCATTTTTACTTCAAAATCCCGAATGTGTTTGGATTACCCATATTAAACAAGTCTTCATACTTGTCGGGTCCAAACCACATTCTAATCCGGTCTTCGCTTAATCTTGCGTTTTGAACCGTATACCTTTCTTTAAAACTAACCGGTCTAAGTTTAAACTTAAGTAAGACCCGTTAGGAATCTAATAGGTTATTAAAACCTTCATTCCAGATTTAGGAGACCAGTAAAAGCTACCGTACTTGCTGTTTTGTTATACGACTGGGATTAAAATTTATATTTTAGCTCAGGTAAATACTTTTAACTTATTTTCCGTTATACGGGCTTGGGACACGGTATTATAATACCGCTTGGTCGGGTATGTAGTTATTTAAATCGGATTGTGATTAATATATTTACATAACCCGTTTTAATCTGTATTGTTTGATGCAATGCCTTTGGGGGGTTAATGACCATGTCCTGGATATCCTCGGCTCATTATTAAATGGCCACGGCTTAAGCATGGGGTGTAGGCATACACCTGATAGTTGCGTATGTATAAACGGTATCTCACTCTCGTGTGGGCATATACTTGTGGCATGTCAATTAATCTAATTTGGCTCTTCTAACCGGTCCTGAATGGACCACAAACATGTAAAACTGTAGACAAGATTATTTTTAAATAATGGTCCCAAGTTATAAAAGAATTTTGTGCCAAGTGCACTTAAATCAATTTTCTTAAATATTTTTCAAAAGAGTCAGTTAATTGTATTTACCAGTGTAAACTGACGTATTCTCAAAAAGGTTAAGTGTAGGTACTAATAGGCTGGAACTCCTGAGTGATTAAATAAAGAGTTTTGCAAGCTTTATCACTTAAAGTCTGTTGAACATTTCCTCTTTTATTATGATCCGCCTGTGGATCCATCTTACAGACCGTTTTGTAATATTTAATGTTACTTTGAACTCGGTTTGTATAAATTACTTTTTAGACTTCCGCTGTGCATTTAAACTGTGATTATTGACTGTGATGATATCAACTACGTCACGATACTCCCCACCGGGCCCACCGGTAATACGTGGAAATGTCGAGGTGTGACACTTGCCATAGCTTGGTTGATTCCTGGTTCCTGCACAAAGCCATGGGTAGTATTATAAGATGTATTTAAAGTGTTACCTCCTGATTGATTCGAGGCTGGGATTCCCGATGTGAATCCAAACTGATGTGATTCTTGTATGATCGTGGGACCAGATGAAGCAATAGTCTGCATGGGGATGAAGTCTCCCATATGAATCTCTGAACTCCTGGGTTGTTGACTCCTTAAGGATCCTTGATCCTGAAAGATGTTGGATCCAGTATGCATCGGAGGTGAAGGTCTTGGAGGATACTCCCTGGATCCGTAAACTTGTGATGAGGATCCTTGAACCTGAGATGAGGATCCTGGGTACTGAGAGTAGGATCCTTGAACTGACTGAGTCCCCATATATCCTCCTGAGCTAGAGAAGGATCCTTGATGCTGGAAGGAGGATCCTTGAGGCTGAAGAGAGGATCCTGAGAGTTGATAGTAGGAACCTTGAGCCTGTGTCATTGCCGATGATCCATAGTGCATACTTGATGATCCTCCATGGTACTGGACACCTGACGCTGTGGAATGCTGGGCAGTTGTTGCTGGAGTGCTGAAATCCAGTGATCTAGGCACAAATGGAGAGTGATCCTCCGTTGATCTCTTCAATTTCTTGATTTCATCAATCTCACGAAGGAACCTGTCATTAGTTTTGTCATGCTGCTGCATGCAATCCTTCATCTGCAAAATCAAAGAGTAAAGATCATTGTTAGTAGGACCAGAAGAAATAGCAGTAGTTGCTTTTTGTGAAAACGGGGGTATGTTTCTTCGCAGCCTTCTCAGCATTCTTCTGGGATCCAGAAGGAACAGGAGGTAAGGGTGGAATGCCCTGTGAAGAGGTGATCGCCGACATGGAGCTTGAAGTGTTCTTCCCACGAGAAGCCATGTGGTTGAAGGTAATGAACAGAAATGAACAAGATTTTTCAAGAATGAAGCACCGATTGCCCCACGGTGGGCGCCAATCTGTTTTGGTAAAAAATCACACAAGGATAATGTAACCAAATCTGATTTTTGTGAGGTTAGATGCTTGGTTAATTGAGCAAATGTATGAACAATGAATGAATGATGAACACAAGGATTTATACGAGGAAAAAGCCCTTGATCAATGAATGATCTCCGGCTTAAAAAACCTCGGGTGCTGGAAACTACCGATCACCAACTATATTGAAAAAATAAAGTTTACAACTTGGGATGATAACAAGCTTGGTACAATGATTGCTAAAGTGTAATGTGTGTAATCACCAATAGTTTGCAGAGAATTCGAGTTCGAGAGTTGTGTGTATGTGGGTGTAACTAATATTACTAAATAAAGCTTGTTATCCCCTTTAAAATTAGAAAATATCTAAGTAACAAACTGTCCGAATAAGGTGCTAGCTCCCCCACGATCACCATAACGGTCATGGAGCCATTGCACGTGCAAAAACGCGAAGCATATTCCCCTAGAATCCCGGCAGGACCAAGTCTCCTTCGAATACACCTGCAAAACAATTCAAAACATGATGGAAACAATTGCTAGTTTAGAATAATAATGAGGATCCTGGATCCTTAGCCTCCCTGTATTATCTCCTGAGGATCCTCGATCCATACTAAATTGAGGATCCATGATCCAGGCTACACTTGAGGATCCGTGATCCACATGCTACAAAATTCTATCCCTAACAAAGAGTAATGCACCTCCTCATTATTCTTGGGGGTATTGTTAGGAGGAGACATTTATCTTCCCATTATTCTCGGGGAAGAGCTTTTAAACGCATTGGGATTCTTGGGCTATCACTTGGACTGCGTAAACTAGTATGGCTGAAACTTTTATATGTTTACATGATGGATATGAGTCTTTTAAACTATTATGATACTATATACTCAAACTTGTATACTCTCCAGTACATTATTGTATTGACATTATTTTAATACATGTTACAGGCTGATAGGATGTTGGATCCAAGAAACAAGCTAGGATGATGCTTAGAAACTCTCCTAGTTAATGTTAGGAACTTTGAACAATGATTGATGTTATGTACTTGATACATTTGATGCGTGGTTGATGTTTTAGACCATATAATATGAATCTTGATTAATCTATATTGACACATTTAGTGTTGTGGAAACTTCTGAACAATCTGGATCGCTTAGTGCCGCACCCCGATGTTTTCGCCATCGGTTGGGGTGTGACAGGGGGGGGGGGGGTTATGTTTCTTTAGGTTTTTGGGGGGTTTAGTGTTTAACATTTAGCTTGGGGGTGGGGGTGGGGGGGTTAGGTTTTTTGGGGCGGGGGGAAGGGGGTTGGGAGGTTAGGTATTTTTTTTTAGGATTTTTTAGGTTTTTGATGGTGTAGTGGGTTTATTTTGTTGTGTTCACATTGGTTCTCGCGGTTATCGCAATAAAGGTAGTTCTCGCATGAACCCTACCCTATATATACATATAGAGTTAATTACAAAGATGGACCCTATGATTTATAGTTAGTTTCACCTTTGTGTACTAACTTTTTTTAACAGGTTTAGGTTTTATGATTTCAATTTTATAAGATCTTTGGGTACTAACACCAAAATTAGTTAATTTTATCAATATAATGACTAAAATACCCTTTAATTTTTCTTAATTTTATCAATGTAACACCTCCCGTAGGAGTCTGGGCCGTAATAATACTAATCGATAGGGCCTCATTGGTAAGTGCTACAAGATCTCGTGCATTAATTTTATTTAAGTTTAAATCAATTTTACAAAAGCTATTTATTTTTTTTTATTTTCATCTTTTTATTAAATCTCTTAATTAATATAAAATCTATTTATTTTTTTATTTTCATTTGTTTATTAAATTTCTTATTTAACATAAAATCTACTAGTTACACCAGTATTTTACTATTTCGGTATGAATGAAGCATTCACGTATGAAACTTAAAAGCGCTATCAACTAATATCCCATTCGCCAGGAACCGGCGACTAATCAGTATAGAAAGTGGGGATTTCGTGATAGAGTTTCTTTTAGTACACTTGTTCGTGAAATATAAATAGTAATTAACCGTATTCGAAAACCAGGAATAGTAAGCAATCCCAAACCTGGGAAAGTGTCGTTGGTTCCGTTTCCCAACCACCAGGAACGCGTGCTTTTAGTAAAGTGTGTGAACTCTCATTTGTTTTGCTCGGCAGGAAATTTACTTATTTTAATAGTTGGTCAACCACGTCCTATTATGGTTACCAATATTGGTCAGGTTTTGTATGCATAATATTCCACATATTTATACACGTATCAAGTAGCACATAAACTTTATGTATTACACATGAGCCATACGGCCACACATATAACAAGCCCAACAGATGAACAATATACAAACAACCCAATACAATAGTGTGCAGCCTGTCTAGAAGTGTGCGGTCCATATATCATATAGTTCATATACGCGTGTGCGGCCCAATAAAGTGTCAGTCCAAGAATCGAGTGTGCGGCCCACCATTGGATAGCCCACATAGAGTGTGTGGCTTGTCCAAGGTGTGCGGTCATGCAATAATGTGTTGTACATTGTGCATCAATCAGTTATACAACGAGATTGTGCGGTATTTAAAGTGTGCAACTCCGTATTATCCTCTTGTACACTCTGTACCTCAGCTTGTACATTCTACGAGTGTGCGGCACACTTGGCACACACGGGTGTGTAGTGTGCTGTGCGGGTTTGTACGATACACACTTTAAGTTATACTCCCATATTGGTGTGCGGTATTTTTTTAAACAACAAATCATCCAGGTGATATCATCCATCAATCACATATTGTAATATAAAATTTTAACCACGTTTTGGATCTAACAGTTCCTCATCATCATACATGAATTCAGATCCTAGATTAACCACACATTTATGATATCTCTACAATTCACATGAATCATCATAATAGGTTCTATTTTAATAACATGTATCAAGACACCCTCTATTTATCTAAGTCAGATCTCAACAAAAATCATCATCAAAGTCCATAAAAATCTAAACTTTAGTAGCACAAAAGTCACCTAATCTTCATAGCAACATCTATACTCTAATTATCAACTGATTCTTGTTAACCCTTACCTATTTTTATGAAGCATATCATCACATTTATGAACTTTACACAGAAATACCAACAGTAATCAACTCAAGCTCATTCAAGTCTCATCATGAACAGATTTCAACTAGGATCTTCATTATTTATAACACCACACAGAAATGTTATCATACGAATCATCAATCTATCCAAGTTCTTTATTTTGTTTAACATTCCTCATGTACAAGCATTCAAGCAGTTATTTCATCTAGCATGTTTACCTAGAGTGCAAACAATCGAGCACACTAACTTGGGATTTAAGATGCAAGAATGTGCGATAAGGATGAGGAGGAATGTTAATGATTTTCTACCGCTGATCTCCTCAAAAGGATAGAAATGTTTTAAGGTTTTTAGAGAGAGAAAGCCGGTGAGGAGAGAGGGATAATTTTCTTAGGGATTGCTGTAAAAAGGAATGTGCAGCCGCCACAATAATTGACAATCATTCTAGGGTTTTGCAGCTCATGTCCTTATATACACTTTGAAGATTCCGCACACTCCCAAAGGTGGTTTGGGGTGTGCGGCTGATATGTGATGATAGTGGGCCTGGGGGTTAGGCCAGGTTCCAAAAGTGTGCAGCCCAATCAAGTGTAAGCTGAAGAAGTGTGCGGTAGTGGGGTGTTGTACGTGATAGATGGGAATGTTCGGCTGCTCCCCTAAGTCACATACACACACTTACTAGTTTATAGATGTGATGTGGTTGGATTCTAATGTGCGACCAATATTACAACATAATAGATATTACAACATAATATCTACATCAATCTCACGAAGGATCCTGTTATTAGTTTTGTCATGCTGCTACATGCAATCCTTCATCTGCAAAATCAAAGTGTAAAGATCATTGTTAGTAGGACCAGAAGAAATAGCAGTAGTTGCTTTTGTGAAAACGGGGGTATGCTTCTTCGCAGCATTCTCAGCATTCTTCTGGGATCCAGAAGGAACATGAGGCAAGGGTGGAATGCCCTGTGAAGAGGTGATCGCCGGCATGGAGCTTGAAGTGTTCTTCCCACGAGAAGCCATGTGGTTGAAGGTAATGAACAGAAATGAATGAAATGAACAAGATTTTTCAAGAATGAAGCACCGATTGCCCCACGGTGGGCGCCAAACTGTTTTGGTAAAAAATCACACAAGGATAATGTAACCAAATCTGATTTTTGTGAGGTTAGATGCTTGGTTAATTGAGCAAATGTATGAACAATGAATGAATGAAATGAATGATGAACACAAGGATTTATACGAGGAAAAATCCCTTGATCAATGAATGATCTCCGGCTTAAAAAACCTCGGGTGATGGAAACTACAGATCACCAACTATATTGAAAAAAATAAAGTTTACAACTTGGGATGATAACAAGCTTGGTACAATGATTGCTAAAGTGTAAGTGTGTGTAATCGCCAATAGTTTGCAGAGAATTTGAGTTCGAGAGTTGTGTGTATGTGGGTGTAACTAATATTACTAAATAAAGCTTGTTATCCCCTTTAAAATTAGAAAATATCTAAGTAACAAACTGTCCGAATAAGGTGCTAGCTCCCCCACGATCACCATAACGGTCATGGAGCCATTGTACGTGCAAAAACGCGAAGCATATTCCCCTAGAATCTCGGCAGGACCAAGTCTCCTTCGAATACACCTGCAAAACAATTCAAAACATGATGGAAACAATTGCTAGTTTAGAATAACAATGAGGATCCTGGATCCTTAGCCTCCCTGTATTATCTCTTGAGGATCCTCGATCCATACTAAACTGAGGATCCATGATCCAGGCTACACTTGAGGATCCGTGATCCACATTCTACAAAATTCTATCCCTAACAAGGAGTAATGCACCTCCCCATTATTCTTGGGGGTATTGTTAGGAGGAGACATTTATCTTCCCATTATTCTCGGGGAAGAGCTTTTAAACGCATTGGGATTTTTGGGCTATCACTTGGACTGCGTAAACTAGCATGGCTGAAACTTTTATATGTTTAAATGATGGATATGAGTCTTTTAAACTATTATGATAATATATACTCAAACTTGTATACTCGCTAGTACATTATTGTATTGACATTATTTTAATACATGTTGCAGGCTGATAGGATGCTGGATCCAAGAAACAACTAGGATGACGCTTAGAAACTCACCTAGTTAATGTTAGGAACTTTGAACAATGATTGATGTTATGTACTTGATACATTTGATGCGTGGTTGATGTTTTAGACAATACAAATATGAATCTTGATTAATCTATATTGACACATTTAGTGTTGTGGAAACTTCTGAACAATCTGGATTGCTTAGTGCCGCACCCCGATGTTTCCGCCATTGGTTGGGGTGTGACAGGGGGGGGGGTAGGTTTCTTTAGGTGTTTGGGGGGTTTAGTGTTTAACATTTAGCTTGGGGGGGTGGGGGTTAGGTTTTTTGGGGCGGGGGGAAGGGGGTTGGGAGGTTAGGTATTTTTTAGGATTTTTTAGGTTTTTGGTGGTGTAGTGGGTTTATTTTGTTGTGTTCACATTGGTTCTCGCGGTTATCGCAATAAAGGTGGTTCTCGCATGAACGCTACCCTATATATACATATAGAGTTAATTACAAAGATGAACCCTATGGTTTATAGTTAGTTTCACCTTTGGGTACTAACTTTTTTTAACAGGTTTAGGTTTTATGATTTCAATTTTGTAAGATCTTTGGGTACTAACACCAAAATTAGTTAATTTTATCAATATAATTACTAAAATACCCTTTCATTTTTCTTAATTTTATCAATGTAACACCTCCCATAGGAGTCTGGGCCGTAATACTAATCGATAGGGCCTCATTGGTAAGTGCTACAAGATCTCGTGCATTAATTTTATTTAAGTTTAAATCAATTTTACAAAAGCTATTTTTTTCATCTTTTTATTAAATCTCTTAATTAATATAAAATCTATTTATTTTTTTTTATTTTTCATCTGTTTATTAAATTTCTTATTTAACATAAAATCTACTAGTTACACCAGTATTTTACTATTTCGGTATGAATGAAGCATTCACGTATGAAACTTAAAAGCGCTATCAACTAATATCCCGTTCGCCAGGAACCGGTGACTAATCAGTATAGAAAGTGGGGATTTCGTGATAGAGTTTCGTTTAGTACACTTGTTCATGAAATATAAATAGTAATTAACCGTATTCGAAAACCAGGAATAGTAAGCAATCCCAAACCTGGGAAAGTGTCGTTGGTTCCGTTTCCCAACCACCGGGAATGCGTGCTTTTAGTAAAGTGTGTGAACTCACATTTGTTTTGCTCGGCAGGAAATTTACTTATTTTAATAGTTGGTCAACCACGTCCTATTATGGTTACCAATATTGGTCAGGTTTTGTATGCATAATATTCCACATATTTATACACGTATCAAGTAGCACATAAACTTTATGTATTACACACGAGCCATACGGCCACACATATAACAAGCCCAACAGATGAACAATATACAAACAACCCAATACAATAGTGTGCAGCCTGTCTAGAAGTGTGCGGTCCATATATCATATAGTTCATATACGCGTGTGCGGCACAATAAAGTGTTAGTCCATGAATCGAGTGTGCGGCCCACCATTGGACAGCCCACATAGAGTGTGTGGCTTGTCCAAGGTGTGCCGTCATGCAATAATGTGTTGTACATTGTGCATCAATCAGTTATACAACGAGATTGTGCGGTATTTAAAGTGTGCAACTCCGTATTATTCTCTTGTACACTCTGTACCTCAGCTTGTACATTCTATGAGTGTGCGGCACACTTGGCACACACTGGTGTGTAGTGTGCTGTGCGGGTTTGTACGATACGCACTTTAAGTTATACTCCCTTATTGGTGTGCGATATTTTTTTAAACAACAAATCATCCAGGTGATATCATCCATCAATCACATATTGTAATATAAAATTTTAACCACGTTTTAGATCTAACAGTTCCTCATCATCATACATGAATTTAGATCCTAGATTAACCACACATTTCTGATATCTCTACAATTCACATGAATCATCATAATAGGTTCTATTTTAATAACATGTATCAAGACACCCTCTATTTATCTAAGTCAGATCTCAACAAAAATCATCATCAAAGTCCATAAAAATCTAAACTTTAGTAGCACAAAAGTCACCTAATCTTCATAGCAACATCTATACTCTAATTATCAACTGATTCTTGTCAACCCTTACCTATTTTTATGAAGCATATCATCACATTTATGAACTTTACACAGAAACACCAACACTAATCAACTCAAGCTCATTCAAGTCTCATCATGAACAGATTTCAACTAGGATCTTCATTATTTATAACACCACACAGAAATGTTATCATACGAATCATCAATCTATCCAAGTTCTTTATTTTGTTTAACATTCCTCATGTACAAGCATTCAAGCAGTTATTTCATCTGGCATGTTTACCTAGAGTGCAAACAATCGAGCACACTAACTTGGGATTTAAGATGCAAGAATGTGCGATAAGGATGGGGAGGAATGTTAATGATTTTCTACCGCTGATCTCCTCAAAAGGATAGAAATGTTTTAAGGTTTTTAGAGAGAGAAAGCTGGTGAGGAGAGAGGGATAATGTTCTTAGGGATTGCTGCAAAAAGGAATGTGCAGCCGTCACAATAATTGCCAATCATTCTAGGGTTTTGCAGCTCATGTCCTTATATACTCTTTGAAGATTCCGCACACTCCCAAAGGCGGTTTGGGGTGTGCGGCTGATCTGTGATGATAGTGGGCCTGGGGTTTAGGCCAGGTTCCAAAAGTGTGCAGCCCAATCAAGTGTAAGCTGAAGAAGTGTGCGGTAGTAGGGTGTTATATGTCACACCCCCAAAACCCACCTGCGGAGTACTACCGCTTGGAGGCGTGACTGACCAGGATCCAGCCACCAATCATATTGAACACGCATATAAGTAGTTATAAAAATCCAACCAATACAATTGGTGTTCAAACAAAACATAGTTAAGTTGCAAGCGGAAGCATAAGTCTTAAATCAAAACATAAGTTTAATTGTTTCAAAGTTTAACATGGCACACAAACGTCCATGTCCCACAACGATCCTCCTCCATGCAAGCTCCAGCTAAGAAACCTAAGGACCTGCAAAGCATGTAGTAACGAGTCAACAACAAGTTGAGTGAGTTCACGGTTGGGTGTTCGTTTTAAGTTGTTTCGAAACCAGTTTCCTTTAGCTGGCATCCTGCCGTGGGGGTTACCCCATAGTTAAAACGTGACTTGTTTATTCCCGGTTACTCTGGCAATCCAGCCGTGGGGGCTACCCCGTGTTAGTTATCTGGCATTTCGGCCGTGGGGGCTACCCCATGTATACACTAGACTCGTTACCATATCGACTGCTGACTGTAGTCATGTTTATGTGCCCTGAAACTGTCAATGTCTATCATCATTGACGTGCCCCAGATCCATTAGTTCACGCCCGTCCTCTGCAGCACGGTGTGAGGTTTGTCAGACCTAAATAGCGCTATCTAACTAATGACCCGCTCGCCATTGGCCCGGCGATTAAGTCGATATAAAAAGGAGGGACTTCGTGATAGAGTTTTGGTCTAGTACGAGTTATCTGTCCGTGAGGACGAGGAATTACATTCCTGAACCTTTGCTGTCCTACCCAAGGAGGACGAGGAACCCATGTTCCTTAACCCCAATTCCCGACCCCTGGGAATCCCATGCTTTGTAGAGGGTGTGAACTCACCTTGGTTTGCTCGGTAGATACACAGAAAAGTCAATCAAGAAATATCGTGGCTACTCACGTCTTATCATAGTTGTATCATACCAATCAGGTTCGTATTCAATCAGTACACGTATGTTCCTAGCATAATGCATTCAAGCATCGTTCATGGCATACACGTTTGATCATGGCAGTTCAACAACATCCACATTCAATCATCAACACATAAAAATCTGTGCATCGGGGCCCAAGAGTCCGGCCCAATCACTTAAGTCCGAAATGAGGTGCAAGCCCAATCAGCGTGTATCTGTGTATGGTCTCGAGTCGCAACTAGGCGTTTGCGACTCGCAACCTGAGTCGCAATCATGGTCTCGGTTCGTGCTGTTTTGGTCTCGAGTCGCAACCGGACTCGTAACCGGGGTTTCGAGTCATACGGTTTATGTGCTGATCTCGTGTGGTTTCGAGTCGCATCCAGGTGTTTGCGACTCGCAACCGATGTCGCAACCGGGAGATTTCGACTCATCATGCACTGGTTTCGAGTCGCAATTGGAGGTTTCGGTTGGACAGGAGCTGATTCTGCACAGTGTACTATCCAATGGAAATTTGGTTTCATGAAATGGTTTGTACTATCCACTTAAACATGTTTGTTTGTCTAGTAATTTACCAAAATGGATCAAACAACAAATTTCAAATGTTCATCACACACTCATATCATATTCAACAAGTTCTTCATATATTCAAATGGTTCATCATGATCATTCAAGCTTGTTCATCATATTTTCGGTTTCTAACATTAATCACAAATATAATCATGAACAACAAATCAAACATTCGATCATACTCGTTTAATGGTTTCAAGTCATCACATAACATCTCCAAAATCTATCCTAATCCGAATAACATGATGCTTTCTATTCACATGTGCAAGCCGGTTTTATGAGCATTCACATTTAATGATTTGAATCACATTTAGACATAAGATATTATTAACTCATTATGTAATCAAATCCGGAATCATAGTATGATAGCTTATCTAACATCATCATGCATAAACTTAACAAACCACCCTATTATCAAGTCACACAAGATTCATCATCATTAACAACAACCGAATATATAATAAGAATCACTAACCAACAAGTATCATACACACTAACCGGTTTGTGAAAGGACACCGAGTTGCTAAGGAAGATGAGTGAAATGGGGTGTTCGAGTGATGTTGATGAGCTCAACCGAGTCTCCTTGTGGCCACCGGTTTGATCCGAGATGAAGGGGAGCAATGTTGTAGCTTAGGGTTTTAGTGAAGAGGATGGAGTGTGTGTGTGGGTGAGTGTGTTGCCCAAAGAAAATGGCAACATGGCTAACACTAAGATTTATATACTTGTTCTCTATGGTGTACCCTAATGGGTTTCGAAATAGGCTAAGTGTGTATGTGTGGCCCAACCGGCCCATAAGTCATCGTTCACTCGAGACCACATGGTCTCGAGTCGGGTTCGTGTTGTCTCGGTTCATATGCATACTCGCATACATACACACAAGCATACATGTAACATAACACATAATCATATAAAGGCTCACTTATCATTCATTAAATCATCAAATTAGTTAGTTACTTAGTGTTCAAACGTACAACGAAAGGTTCTAAATTTCGAGTTGTCACATCATCCCCAAGTTGAAAGAAATTTCGTCCCGAAATTTGGTAGGCACTCACTGAGGAAGCTAGTTAAGTTGTATGGTTTTCCCGGTTTTCCTGGGGTGTCACATCCACCCCCCGTTGATCTGGTCCCGAAATTCCGTAGCTTCGACCTCAGTAGTGGGTGTACTGTTTGCGAACAGTTGGGGATACTTTTGTTTCATCTGATCTTCGCGCTCCCAGGTGAACTCTGGGCCGCGACGTGAGTTCCAACGAACTCGAACGAGAGGTATTCTAGTGCTCTTGAGGACCTTAACATCCCGGTCCGTGATTTCGACTGGTTCCTCGACGAATCGTAACTGTTCGTCGATAGTGAGTTCCTTCAGAGGAACTACGTAGGTCTCATCTGATGGACACTTCTTCAGATTCGACACGTGAAAAACGTTGTGAACTGCACCGAGTTCCGCTGGTAAGTTGAGTCTGTAGGCCACCCTGCCTATCTTCTCAATGACTTCGAAAGGTCCAACGTATCGTGGGTTAAGTTTACCGCGTTTACCAAAACGAACCACACCCTTCCAGGGTGAAACCTTGAGTAGTACCCGCTCCCCAACCTGGAGCTCAAGCGGTTTCCTGCCCATGTCGGCGTAAACTTTCTGACGTTCGCGAGCTGCCGTCATGCGTTTTCGTATTTGAGCGATTTGCTCGGTTGTATCTACCACGTATTCTGGACCAGTGATCTGACTATCTCCCACCTCTGCCCAGCAAAGAGGAGACTGGCATTTACGTCCGTACAATGCCTCAAACGGAGCAGCTTTAATGCTGGTGTGGTAGCTGTTATTGTACGAGAATTCCACAAGTGGCAGATGCTTTTCCCAGCGGTTGCCAAAGTCGATTACACATGCACGAAGCATGTCTTCTAAGGTTTGAATAGTGCGCTCGGACTGCCCGTCCGTCTGAGGATGGTACGCTGTGCTCATATCTAATCGTGAGCCAAAGGATTTGTGCATTGCTTGCCACAGCTCTGAAGTAAAACGTGCATCTCGATCCGAGATAATAGAGGTGGGCACCCCGTGCCTCGAAACGACTTCTTTAAGGTATATTTCTGCAAGAGTGGAGAACTTATCCGTCTCCTTGATAGCCAAGAAGTGTGCAGATTTTGTGAGTCGATCCACGATCACCCAAATAGTATCGTTCCCGCGCTGGGATCTAGGTAGGCCAGTAACAAAATCCATGGAAATTTGCTCCCATTTCCACTGAGGTATCTCTGGTTGTTGGAGCAGGCCTGATGGTTTCTGGTATTCGGACTTGACTCTTGCACAAGTCAAACACTTGCTGACGTAAGTTGCTATGTGGGCCTTCATGCTAGGCCACCAATACGTGGTTTTGATATCGTGGTACATTTTATCCGAACCAGGATGTACCGAGTAGCGAGACTTATGTGCTTCATCCATCACAAGCTCTCGTAGGTTGCCATAGAGTGGGACCCAAATGCGTCCCGTTACGTAGTAAGCATCGTCTTCCTTTTGTTCTAATCGTTGCCTTGATCCGCGTAGGGCTTCCGCCCTGACGTTTTCTGGTTTCAGTGCTTCTATCTGAGCTGCTCGTATCTGGGAAGGGAGACTAGAGTGGATCGTGAGTTGTAAAGCTCGCACGCGCCTTGGTGCAGTGTCCTTTCGACTAAGGGCGTCAGCCACAACATTGGCTTTGCCCGGGTGATATCTGATTGAGCACTCGTAGTCATTCAGTAGTTCGACCCATCGTCGTTGCCGCATATTCAGTTCCTTCTGCTTGAAGATATGCTCGAGGCTCCTGTGGTCGGTGTAGATGGCGCACTTCGTACCATACAGGTAATGCCGCCATAACTTAAGTGCAAAAACAACAGCTCCCAGCTCTAAGTCGTGCGTAGTGTAGTTCTTTTCATGAACTTTGAGTTGGCGTGAAGCATAGGCTATAACTTTATCTCGTTGCATCAACACGCAACCAAGACCCTGAATTGATGCGTCGCAGTAAACCACAAAGTCGTCTGTGCCTTCCGGCAAGGAAAGGATAGGTGCGCTACAAAGTCTATCCTTTAGGTGCTGAAATGCCAACTCCTGTGCGTTTCCCCAGCGATAAACAACGCCCTTCTGCGTTAGTGAGGTGAGAGGCTGTGCAATCTTAGAAAAATCCTTTATGAATCTCCGGTAGTATCCCGCCAAACCCAAGAATTGGCGAATTTCCTTTGGTGTACGAGGTGCAGGCCAGTTCTTAATCGAGTCTATCTTGGATGGATCAACATGAATCCCATCCTTGTTTACCACGTGGCCTAGGAAATGGACTTCTCGAAGCCAGAAGTCGCATTTCGAGAACTTTGCATAAAGCTGTTCTGTTCGAAGGAGTTCCAGAATAAGTCGCAGATGCTGCTCGTGTTCCTCCTGACTCTTGGAATAGATCAGGATGTCGTCGATGAAGACTATAACGAACTTGTCCAGGTAAGGCTTGCACACTCGATTCATCAAATCCATGAAAACCGCAGGTGCGTTTGTCATCCCAAAAGGCATGACCAAAAACTCATAGTGCCCGTATCGAGTTCTGAAAGCTGTTTTGGAGACGTCCTCTTCCCGGACTCTCAGCTGGTGATAACCCGATCTCAAATCAATCTTCGAATAGTAGCTCGATCCTTGCAGCTGGTCGAATAAGTCGTCGATACGCGGTAGAGGATAACGGTTCTTCACCGTCACCTTGTTGAGTTCCCGGTAATCGATGCACATTCTGAAAGTACCGTCTTTCTTCTTCACAAATAGCACTGGAGCTCCCCAGGGCGATGAGCTAGGACGAATAAAACCCTTATCCAGGAGCTCTTGTAGTTGCGTGGAGAGTTCTTTCAACTCTGATGGGGCTAAACGATAAGGTGCACGAGCTATAGGTGCAGCTCCAGGAGCTAGTTCAATCTGAAACTCGACTTGGCGATGGGGCGGAAGACCAGGTAATTCCTCAGGAAATACCTCTGGATAATCGCGTACAACTGGGAAATCTTCTATCTTCCTCTCTCTCTGTGAGGTGTCAGTAATGAGAGCCAAAATAGCAGTGTGCCCCTTTCGCAAGCACTTTTGGGCCTTAAGGAGAGAAATGACGTTCTCAACAGCACTCCTCTTGTCGCCATGAATCATGAGAGGTTCACCATCGGGACCTGGAATACGGACAACCTTTTCGTTGCAAAGAATCTCTGCTCGGTGTTGGGATAGCCAATCCATCCCAATGACAACGTCGAAACTACCCAAGACAATAGGAATGAGGTCGATAGAGAAGGTCTGGTCAGCGAGAATAAGTTTACAACCCTTGACTATGTGTGTGGCTTCTAAACTCTTACCATTTGCTAGCTCTACGGTGTGCTTGTTGTTCAAGGGGGTTGGAATACGCTTAAGCATTCGACTAACTTCTAGTGACATGTAGCTAGTATCGGCACCCGAATCAAATAAAACTGAAACATAAAAGTCGTCGAGAAGGAACTTACCCGCCACAACATTGGGGTCATTCCTTGCTTCACCTTGGCCAATCACAAACACCCGCCCCCTGGCGCCATTGTTGTTGTTGTTCCCATTGTTACCATTCCCCTGATTGTTGTTATTGTTGTTGTTGTTGTTGTTCTGGTTCCTGTTCAGTTGGGGACAATCTCTCTTGAAGTGGCCCTCAGCTCCACACTGAAAGCACCCTTTGTTATCACCCTGTTGCTGTTGGCGTTGATTCTGTTGAGCTTGATGACGATTCTGATTGGCGGGGTATAAGCTCCTGCAATCCTTTGCAGCGTGACCAGGCTTGTTGCACCGATGACAGTTGCCCCTGGTGCATGGCCCGCTGTGGTGCAGGCTGCAGCGATTGCATTTGGGGTGATTTCCTTTGTACCCACCATGGCTTTGACCACCAGACGTTTGCTGATTAGGGCTCTTGTAGTCCTCAGTCTTTCTCTGCTGAGACTGGGAATGAACAGAAGTCGAACCCTTACTTGAAGTTCCATCCCATTTCCGTTTGTTGTCACCAGAGGTACCAGAAGTAGTTGCAGCACCTATGCGTTTTGGTAACTTGTTCTGCTCCACCGCCTGATCCGTGAGACGGTGAGCCAACTGAACAGTTTGCTGGTAGGTGGCGAGGTTCGCTGAAGTCACATGACTTTGGATTTCCGGCACTAAGCCCTGAAGAAATAGTTCGATGCGTTTGATGGGAGGATCCACCATAGTAGGACACAGAATTGCCAGCTCGTTCGACCTTTTCACATAAGCTTCAATTTCGGACCCCGTCATCTTGAGGTTGAAGAACTCCACTTCCAGTTTGTGAATCTCATCACGACTGCAGTATTCCTCCTTGATCATTTCCTTAAAAGTTTCCCATGGGGTGGCGTTGGCAGCAACCAACCTTAGCATCTGAACCTGAGCGTTCCACCATGTGAGGGCTAAACCCTCGAGAGTACCAGTAGCATACTTCACCCTGCGCGCCTCAGGGCATTCGCACATTTCGAACACAGATTCTAGCTTCTCAAACCAGTGTAGGAGACCTACCGCTCCTTCAGTGCCATTAAAAGTAGTTGGTCGGCAGTCCATGAAAGTCTTAAAAGTACACACGGGTGGCTGAACATGCAGACCTATCGTAGGTGAAAGAAAAGACAGAGTTTAACACAAAGGTTGGTTCACGAGAGTAGGATCCTAAAGATCCTAGAATGAGTTCGGACTGCAGGATATACCTCCTGCGTGTGCAGCTGCAACTGCTGCGGCAACTCGTTCGTTGATCAGAGCCGTCAACTGGGCTTGTGTCAGGTTAACGCGTCCAGACATGATCTTCATATCAAGAAGAACGCGAGTGAGAGGGGTTCGCGAAGGTACGACGATAAAATAGAGCAAGCACGCACGTGTTCAAGCAACAGTAGTTATACTAACCAAGCATACCATAAGCAATGTACTATGTAACTAACAAGTAGGCAATATATACACAGACCATATCACCTAGAATGTCGAGCCCTGCATGTGGAGTGAAGCATCGTTGTGGACCGTTGAGCACTGTACAGGTTATAGTCTGGTTTTAACAAAAAAACGTTTTCCCCTTTATTAAAACCAAGTTCTCTATAACCAATGGCTCTGATACCAATCTGTCACACCCCCAAAACCCACCTGCGGAGTACTACCGCTTGGAGGCGTGACTGACCAGGATCCAGCCACCAATCATATTGAACACGCATATAAGTAGTTATAAAAATCCAACCAATACAATTGGTGTTCAAACAAAACATAGTTAAGTTGCAAGCGGAAGCATAAGTCTCAAATCAAAACATAAGTTTAATTGTTTCAAAGTTTAACATGGCACACAAACGTCCATGTCCCACAACGATCCTCCTCCATGCAAGCTCCAGCTAAGAAACCTAAGGACCTGCAAAGCATGTAGTAACGAGTCAATAACAAGTTGAGTGAGTTCACGGTTGGGTGTTCGTTTTAAGTTGTTTCGAAACCAGTTTCCTTTAGCTGGCATCCTGCCGTGGGGGTTACCCCATAGTTAAAACGTGACTTGTTTATTCCCGGTTACTCTGGCAATCCAGCCGTGGGGGCTACCCCGTGTTAGTTATCTGGCATTTCGGCCGTGGGGGCTACCCCATGTATACACTAGACTCGTTACCATATCGACTGCTGACTGTAGTCATGTTTATGTGCCCTGAAACTGTCAATGTCTATCATCATTGACGTGCCCCAGATCCATTAGTTCATGCCCGTCCTCTGCGGCACGGTGTGAGGTTTGTCAGACCTAAATAGCGCTATCTAACTAATGACCCGCTCGCCATTGGCCCGGCGATTAAGTCGATATAAAAAGGAGGGACTTCGTGATAGAGTTTTGGTCTAGTACGAGTTATCTGTCCGTGAGGACGAGGAATTACATTCCTGAACCTTTGCTGTCCTACCCAAGGAGGACGAGGAACCCATGTTCCTTAACCCCAATTCCCGACCCCTGGGAATCCCATGCTTTGTAGAGGGTGTGAACTCACCTTGGTTTGCTCGGTAGATACACAGAAAAGTCAATCAAGCAATATCGTGGCTACTCACGTCCTATCATAGTTGTATCATACCAATCAGGTTCGTATTCAATCAGTACACGTATGTTCCTAGCATAATGCATTCAAGCATCGTTCATGGCATACACGTTTGATCATGGCAGTTCAACAACATCCACATTCAATCATCAACACATAAAAATCTGTGCATCGGGGCCCAAGAGTCCGGCCCAATCACTTAAGTCCGAAATGAGGTGCAAGCCCAATCAGCGTGTATCTGTGTATGGTCTCGAGTCGCAACTAGGCGTTTGCGACTCGCAACCTGAGTCGCAATCATGGTCTCGGTTCGTGCTGTTTTGGTCCCGAGTCGCAACCGGACTCGTAACCGGGGTTTCGAGTCATACGGTTTATGTGCTGATCTCGTGTGGTTTCGAGTCGCATCCAGGTGTTTGCGACTCGCAACCGATGTCGCAACCGGGAGATTTCGACTCATCATGCACTGGTTTCGAGTCGCAATTGGAGGTTTCGGTTGGACAGGAGCTGATTCTGCACAGTGTACTATCCAATGGAAATTTGGTTTCATGAAATGGTTTGTACTATCCACTTAAACATGTTTGTTTGTCTAGTAATTTACCAAAATGGATCAAACAACAAATTTCAAATGTTCATCACACACTCATATCATATTCAACAAGTTCTTCATATATTCAAATGGTTCATCATGATCATTCAAGCTTGTTCATCATATTTTCGGTTTCTAACATTAATCACAAATATAATCATGAACAACAAATCAAACATTCGATCATACTCGTTTAATGGTTTCAAGTCATCACATAACATCTCCAAAATCTATCCTAATCCGAATAACATGATGCTTTCTATTCACATGTGCAAGCCGGTTTTATGAGCATTCACATTTAATGATTTGAATCACATTTAGACATAAGATATTATTAACTCATTATGTAATCAAATCCGGAATCATAGTATGATAGCTTATCTAACATCATCATGCATAAACTTAACAAACCACCCTATTATCAAGTCACACAAGATTCATCATCATTAACAACAACCGAATATATAATAAGAATCACTAACCAACAAGTATCATACACACTAACCGGTTTGTGAAAGGACACCGAGTTGCTAAGGAAGATGAGTGAAATGGGGTGTTCGAGTGATGTTGATGAGCTCAACCGAGTCTCCTTGTGGCCACCGGTTTGATCCGAGATGAAGGGGAGCAATGTTGTAGCTTAGGGTTTTAGTGAAGAGGATGGAGTGTGTGTGTGGGTGAGTGTGTTGCCCAAAGAAAATGGCAACATGGCTAACACTAAGATTTATATACTTGTTCTCTATGGTGTACCCTAATGGGTTTCGAAATAGGCTAAGTGTGTATGTGTGGCCCAACCGGCCCATAAGTCATCGTTCACTCGAGACCACATGGTCTCGAGTCGGGTTCGTGTTGTCTCGGTTCATATGCATACTCGCATACATACACACAAGCATACATGTAACATAACACATAATCATATAAAGGCTCACTTATCATTCATTAAATCATCAAATTAGTTAGTCACTTAGTGTTCAAACGTACAACGAAAGGTTCTAAATTTCGAGTTGTCACATTATACGTGATAGATGGGAGTGTTCGGCTGCTCCCCTAAGTCGCATACACACACTTACTAGTTTATAGATGTGATGTGGTTGGATTCTAATGTGCGACCAATATTACAACATAATAGTTATTCCTTTCAAAACATATAATCCATATAATCAATCCAACAGTTATCAAATAAGTCTCATTTATAAATTCAAACAATTATAACATAAAATGAAATGTGCAGAAAAAACCCGAAGTGTCACAGTTAGACTAGGAAATGAAACAACTAGATCACGTGCGAATAGGGTTGTACTTAAGCACCATTAATCAAGTTTAGACCGAGGAACGAAAATGGGTAGATCTATTGGGTTTTGACGAGCCCCAATATTGGTCCATAGGACTCACACAGAAGAGTGCTTTTGTGTCCCAGTTGGGGGTAATCGGCAAAAAATCGTCAAGGTTTGGATTGCTTCCTATCTCGTCACACATGTTAATGTCCTAGCTAAACATTAATGATCACAGTTTCATAGACGTTTACATACCAATTTTTATACATATACATCTCACATTTTCAAATACTCATTTAATACAAAATATCTACATGAATTCACCAACTTTGTTGACTTTTTCAACTTACATGTATTTCAGGAAATTAGTGGATCTTTACGGGAACTTTGCTTCAAGATGTCAAGTGATAAACTCCATGCTACCTTTTGAAGGATTTGCTCGTTATATCCCGCCTCCTTACGGTGATATGGGGAACAAAACCTTGATCTTTTGAACTTGAGCTATGTCGTATGACTTTTTAAAAAACTTAATTTCTTTTGAAAGTGTTGTAAAAATATTGTTAACTTATATTTGTGTTTGAAACTTATGGTAATGGTATCTTGGAGTTTATTTTATTCATATAGTATGTTTGCTAATTCGTATGCAATGAGAATCAATCACGATCACACCTCGTGCTTATGCCTGTGAACGAGTGTGACAAAACACATGTTTAACAAACAATACAATATTAAGGCAAAATGATCCAAACAACATGTGTATGATGAATTCCCTCCCAGAGGGTGAGATCAGTTTGGCCTCGATCAAGTTCTTGATCTGCTAAAGTTTAGCATTTGTTGACTCTATGAAGAATGTAAGTATATATGAATCCGCTGCTGCCCATTCAAACCAACATTTTCATTTTCATTAATAAGTAGTATTAAGTCCCCTCGCGTTGCGGTGGAGGCGTAAAATCGTGACAAATAGCACCATTGTCACGGTACCGTTAGCAACCACCAACACTTAAGTTGCGGTGTGTTAATACGAATAAATTAGACCGAAACGTAAAACATAGAAAATAATACCTAAGTCGATTTAGGACCTGCGTGTTGCGACGAACCTATCGAACGGGAAAAAATAGGCAACATAAAAACGTTGAACCACACACACACATTACGTTAGTTGACTTGCAAAATTTAGAACAAAGCGTAAAACAAAACATAAAAACGTTGAACCACACACGCACGTTACGTTAGTTGACTTGCAAAATTTATAACAAAGCGTAAAACAAAACATAAAAACGTTGAACCACACACGAACATTACGCCGTTTTAACTCGCAAAATTTAGAACGAAACGTAAAACGAAAATTTTGCGAGATATGAAACGTATAGGGGCTAAAGTTGAAAGTGAAAAGTTGTAAAGTTAAATTGGAAAAATAAAAAAACTTTTGACTTAAAAGTAAAAAATCAAAGTAGTGTTGGGTTAAAGGTGTAACATCCATGTTTTTTTTTTTTTTTTTGGAAAACCTCCCTAAACATATTGTACAACTTCTTTATGCAACAAAGTGTTGCTAATTTATAATAGATAAAATAAAAAACTTTTAACTTAAAAGTAAAAAATCAAAGTAGTGTTGTGTTAAAGGTGTAACATCCATATTTTTTTTGAAACCCTCTCTAAACATATTGTACAATTTCTCTATGCAAGAAAGTGTTGGTAATTTATAATAGGTAAATGAAAGGAAACATAAGGGTACATGCTAAAATCGTACGAACTGAATCTGGCCCCTCTCGCTATATAAATTCACCAAACAACTCAAATTCAAAATTGATGATCAAAGAAACACAATTTAATTAAAAACCTCAAATTAAATCGAGTTAAAAAAAAAAAAAAAAAAAACTCAATCAACATCAAAATTCAAACAAATAATAAGAGATATTGATGTGAAGAAACTAAAAAGCAAACAATATAAATCAAATTATAACCAGATCATTGAAGGTCAACTGTACAATCAATAAACGCGTACGCGGAATCGTTTAGAAGAAATATGGATGTGGATGACGATGGCGGTGTTGGTTGTGGTCAGAAACCTTAACGGCGGCGAGGGTGGTGGTCGGATACCATATCGGTGGAATCAAACCACCATCTTCACTCGTCTTCATCGCATCAAAACCAACACCGCCATCGCCAACACCGCCATCGTCGAACCAGGACACCATTCCATCCCTAATCAACAATCGGCAACCCCTTCCACTCCACCCGTCTTCATCTTTACTTAAACGTGTCTACAGAGTTGCTCAAAAGCTGGTCACGACCCCTTCTATCTCATCGCTCTCTCTTTCGGTTTCTCTCTAATGTGACCCAGATGAAACCAAATGACAATAAAATGGCTATTTATGAGGAAAACACATCACCTTGGCGATGAGGCTACCGCCGTCAAAAGGCCCGGTCTAAGATCAACAACACAACATCTACTATTCATTCTGTTTAGTTATTAACAGATAAAGATTCGAAAATCATTGAGAGGTTGCTTTCCCCGTTTAGTAATTCGTATGACACACTGCATATTAGTTTCATTTATACAAATTTTGAAAAAATGGTGGATGACAAATACAAGCTTTTATTTTTGTAAAAACAAAACTAATTCTGGTCATTAAAAGTTACAAATTTCACCACCCATACTGTTTTCTTTGTCAAATTTGGTATAAACGAGACTAGTTACATACTTGGGCGGCTTATAAAATACAAACATATACATATATGTCGGATGTGGTTCGGGAAATGGGCTTGTGGTTATTTAATACTAAGAGCAATATGATCTTTTAATACAGATCAAGAGCGATTTGTAACATTGGATGAACATGACACTTTGCAGTATCAAACGTTAATTGCTAGTATTTTCGGGGTATTGATAATGGTACAAAACCTTAATTTTTGGGGTATCAAACGTTAATTACTAGTAGTTAGCTAACCGTTGATATGAGATTGTTAATGGCGCAAAACCTTAAACACATGTCAAAGGGATTCGTGAAAGTTGTTTTATTGGATGGTGTTTGCTAACACACCTTACTCATAAACTTTTTAACACACCTTACACAAATAAACAGAAGAAAGATTTAACGTCTCTTTAGCGCCATAGTAATAAAAAGAAACCATGACCCCTCCTTATCAGTAGTGTTGGGACCAATTAGCAGCGCTCCCGACTCTCGGCATTCCAGACTCTTTCCTTGAACCGGAATCCACTTTAAAATTTGCACCGCACATCTCTCCTGAACTGTCCACTCTAGGCACCGCCTTCAGTTCATTCAGTGGATGCTCAAAGCTCCTTAACCCTCCAGATGTAGTGAAGAAACATCCTGCAGTACGACCATTTGTATTGTAGTCAAGCCAAATAGAGCAGGTCATTTATATACAAAGTGTCATATGAGTTGAGCGGGCATATAAAACTGTACTCGGCTCGCATGCAGTTTTAATAAAGATACAAGTAAAAAATTGAATCAAAAGCCGAATTCGCCTATTGTTGAAACAATATAGTTTTGCACTCATATTATCTATTTAAAAAATGCTGGAAAGAGAAAAGACAAACCTTTCGGAAATGGTGCAAAGGATTTCCCACAGCCCTTCTTTACGGTTTCCACATCATCAGAGAGCACCAAATGCCCTTCTGAATCAGCGCCCCAGAAGAAAGGCACACTGCCATCAGCATCCTGCGTTGCGATTGTAAGCCAAATTATTATTATTATTATTATTATTATTATTATTATAAGAATAAAAAAAAAAAAAAAAAACTAGCAGCGTTAAATTACTCACAGCGGCAATGAAAGTGGACTTTGTAGTGCTGTCGTAGAGAATGAAAGCAAATTTTCCTTGGAGGTCTCTCATGACTTGGTCTGCAGGGTATGGACCTCTGTCCCTTAAAGTTCTGTAAGCCTCGATAACAATTGTGACTTCATTCGCTGTCTTGTTTAGCCCGTATTGTTGTTTTAAGGGTGCGACGTTCTCTACGTGACCTTGGAATAAGCAGAATAGGTCGTCCACAACAGCAAACAATCTAACAAAAGCTCACACATTATTATTAGTCCATTATCAAAAACGCTTATAACTTCTACTTATGAACAAGTCTGGACTAGAGTAGATACTCCCCAGCCCAATGAACCTAAACCCAACTCAGATTGGTCCATTAGATCCGGCCAATGAACCTAAACCCAACTCAGATGGCACATTAGGTCGTAATAGATCTGGCACATTAGGGTTGGCTAAATCATCCCGGTAGCAAAACCTAGTCTTTAGAGACCATTTCACAAAACGCAAACAAAAAAGACGGGTAGGGTAACCGATTAAAACAAGTTTGGGCGGGTGGGTGGGTCGGGTAACCAAACCAAACAAGTATATGTTAATTAATAGAAAAGTAGCTCCTTATAGCAACAACAATATATCTATTTCTAAAAGAAAAAAAAAATCTATTTAAGACTAGATCAAAGTAAAACGGATCAAGACCAGATTCTCCAAAAATTCAAAGCAAACAAAAGATGATAATATTGTGAAAAGTCAGATCTAGGATCCACAGTGGTACCTTGGTAAGAGGGGGTTTTGTTTATCAATGGAGTAAGAGATGAGACCAGAACCACCGAGATTGATGGTGACGGCTGACGGGTGGAGAGAGGTGAAGTGGCGAGAGAGAGCAGCATCTTTCAGGGCATTCAGGGATGGATCTTGTTGTGGGGTTTGTAGGCCATCGGGGATGGTGGCTACGCTCTTGTCGAATACTGCCAACATGATGAATTATCGAGATGGATGAAGAAACTCCTCGTGCCGGTGGATGATGAATGGGAAAGTAAAAGGGGGAGTTTGTTGATATTTAAAGAAAGGCTAGGCATGTGGGATTTTGAGCAGATGGGATGGGACTGGATAATGCATTACACGTATTTCTGACGCGTTCGAATCAAACAATTATTATCGCTGAAAAACAAATATCTAAATTACATTTTTCTTTCCTTTCGACCAATTGACTTTTATTTTGGCTTTATGAATACCATAAATGACATTTATAGGGCCCTTTTATTAATCTTATTTTCACCCTTATATACGAGTCATATAACTTTATACGGTCCGTATAGAATGTTTTTTAATAGGAAATTGCGTAGGAAATGTTTTTTGATTTAATATTATACGATCAGTAAAACGTAGGAAATTGCGTAGGAAATGTTTTTTGATTTAATATTATACGATCAGTAAAATGTATACGGCCCAATGTGAGGTTTTACCAAAGTTTTTGGTTTTTACCGCATGGATACGGGTCGTATAACTGTATACGGGCCGTATATAAGATTATGTTTTCCATTATCCCATTTTTTCCAATAAAAACACAATCATTCTAGGGTTTCTAAACTCTTCATCACCTTTAACAATATCGATAAACGTTGATCGAAACATGCCGCTTAAATCGGAGCACAATTAGATTAACGTTACCGATCAGTCCGTTGATGGAAACCTTAGCGATCGCAGAGATCTTCGTGTTGGTTATTTATTGATTCTGCTAGTTATCGGCGGGGATGAGTACAGAAACCACCAAGGGTGATAATGGATTGGTTACAGAAACCACTAGCAGAAGAACCCGACACGTCTTCTATGATGATCCGAAACATTCCGAATAACTAGCAGAAGAACCCGACACAAACAAGTTCTCCACAATTTGTTATTCAGATATCTATTCGATCATCTTTCCAAACTACAACACACGATAACTTTAAAGGTCTCTCCAAAATATGCAACCGAGACAGCCTTGTTAATTTCAATGAAACAATGAAGATTGAATGTGCAAACCGCAACCTCTTTGATCTAGAATTGGAGAACCGTTGTGTATTTGCATACTGATCTGTAATTGGAGAACCATTGTGTATTTGCTTAAGGTGTTTTGGTAGGTTGAAAAAGGTGAATGATCTTGAAAGATTTGTTGAAATCGAAGAAAAAAGTAAAAAAAGATGATATGATTGTCTAAAGAAACGCTTTTATCATGTGTCATATGATTGTCATTTCGAATAACCAACGGATTTCGAGCAGTTGGTCGATGACATGATAGATAAAGATCTTGCACCGTGATCTTCATATTCTTGGTTCAACACCAACTCATCTTTAGTGTGTTTGTCGGGTTCTTCTGCTAGTGATTTCTGTAACCAATTGGGAACCACATATATATTAACCAGGGTCTTTGAAGAGACCCTGATTCCAAATTCCAATGTCCTGCAACTACAATCCTTCCTAAATTATTGATATACGTTAAATTATACATGTTTTTATACCCCAAAACACTTCCGTTTTAAACGTTTTTGACCGAAACCGCGACGTTTAGGTACCAAAATCGGTACTTTTATATTTTCAGGTCTTAAACGAAGAACAAAAGAAAATTCTGATGAAAACGGACAAATTCTGATGCATTTCTGATGAAAAGGGCAAAATTCTGATGACTGCCAGGTGTGGCACGGCCGTGCCATCCATCGGAACAACCGTGCCGATCGCTCGATCTCGGAAGCACTACCAGTGCGACTGCCAGTGCCAACATCTTCTCGGGCCGCACGGTAGTGCGACCCGCCGCATGACCGTGCCAGTGCCAAATCAAGCTTTCTGATCCTATTTCTGATGACATCGCACTACCGTGCCACCAACGGCATGACCGTGCCGATCTGATGACTCAGGCAACTTGTCCACTAGTCCACTTGGCTGATTCGGGATCGCTGAAATTGACGTCACCCGACAACACCTGACCGCACGACCGTGCCGATCAGAATTTCTTCTATAAATAGCAGCATTCGCTACTGGTTCAAATGTTGGGTTTTTCTCCCTGTTTCTGGGCGATTTCTGGGTTACGAAGCAGTCCTGATCAGACCCATTTGAAGCTTAAAGATCGAGTGGAAGCATAGCCGATCCAACCCGTCAATTCCTTGCTTGTTTATGGTTCGATTCCTTGTTCTTGAACATGTATTCTGATCATTTTGCAAGTTATGAGCTGATATTAGTTTATGTTTAATGTAGTTTATGTAATAGTAAGTTATAAACTTGTTTCTTGAATGAACTTTATGTTGTAATCTTGTTTATATGGAACTTTAGTACTTTTTCATGTTTAAATCTTCATGATTATATAATGAACGTTTCATTGATGTTGAGTTCCTGATTATGTTTGATTATTTTGGATAATGAATCTGTGGTTAGTGGGATGGTAACTATTTCTTGATTAATCACTTGTTTGTAAACTTGTTTACACCATGAGACTCGAGAGGGGTATTGGTTTTATCTAAGATATATCTTATTTTGATTAGGAATACTTTCTTGCACGTAAGGGTTCTAACGAATTATATGGTGTTGATTACATGTTCTTGCATGCGGTTTATGATCCTTGTTTAGTAGTTTTGGTCTGAAATTGCTGACATGGTAGATTTGTGTTCAAGACTTGTAAAGGTGAAATATGTCGTTATATGATCTACTTAAATGCTTATCCTCGTGGTTGTATTGTGACCATCGGTATTGCTTTCTTTGATAAGTGAGGTTAGAAAACTCCTAGCGGATGACTAATCTATCTTTAAAGGTTTACATGAATGAATATCAATAGCTCGCTAAAGAATGAATTTAGGTGGTTAACGTGTGTTTATCGCGTTAACTTTCCGAAGAAGCATCATGTTAGAAAACTCCTAGCGGATGACTAACTGTCTCGAAATTGGAAAATTGATTAAGTGCTTTTGTGACATATGTGATATAGATAACATGTTCAGGTTGTTTGTGAAACAAGATAATAGTATATTTGTGTTTTAGTTGTAATTTAGATAATTTAGTTAAACAACCATTCACCTTTCCTTATATCTGGTAATCTAATGACAAAGATTTAGTACATTATAACGCCCGTGTTCCATGGATCGATATCTGGCTCTTACCAATACTTTGCTGCATATATGACGGGATACACTTGTCCTTTGTTGTGTGTGTTTTAATGTTAAGGTATAAACCATTTTTATAAATATAAAACGCACTTCGTTACATGTGAAGATACTGTAAATAATATGTATGTAAACATGTTACGTCAAGTTTTTGGCGCCGTTGCCGGGGAACACGGCGAAATTAATGGAACAATCCGAGTCATTATTTTACCGGTGTACAAACTGTTAATAACTGTTAATACTTGTACATTTTTGTATTTTTTTTCTTTTATTTACTAACATGTGAATACCTAGCCTGGCACGCCCACTAGGACTAACTTTTGACTAACTTTTCATTTTCTGTTTTACTAACTAGTGAATACCTAGCTTGGTACGCCCACTAGGACTTACTTTTGACTAACATACTAACTTTTTATTTATTGTTCGACTAACATTTTTTTCATTTATTTATTTATTTAATTCAGTTATGTGTTCGGAATCGAACCAATTTTCTTTTACTCTTTCATTTCAGTTATTTTAATTCAGTCATTTCATTTCTATACTTCATTCATTTATTTATTTATTTATTTCATTCCAGTACAAGTTATTGCAGTATTTTATTTATTTCAATTCAGTTATTTCATTCCTGTTTATATTTATATTTATATTTATGCCCATGTTCGGAATCGAACCGCTTATATATTTATTTATATATTTCATTCATTTATTTCATTTATATTCATTTATTTTAGTTACATTTAATCATTTTTCATTCTTGTTCATTTGTTTATTTAGTTAACTGCTTTTTCATTCATTTATTTGTACTCAATTGTTTATTTATTTACTCCACGAAAATAAAACTTTCTGATAAAACCATCAGATTTTCTGGTAAATTCTGATTAATTTATCAGATTTTCTGATGGATTCTGATAAACCCATTTGATTTTCTGAGACAAAAATTTTCACTTCTAATGAAATTACCGGATTTTCTTGTAAATTCAGATGGATTTATCAGAAATTCTGATGGAAAGAAAATTTTCATCAGATTTTTATCAGATCTTATCAGATTTTCTGATATATATATATATATATATATAAAAAGAGAATTTCTGATAAAAACATCAGATTTCTTCTGATGAAGTTATCCGAATTTCTGGTAAAATATAAAAATTTCAGATTTTCAATGAGATAATCAGATTTCATCAAGTTTTTATCAGATCTCATCAGATTTTCTGAAAAAAAAAAAAAACCGTTTTCGGATGTAAATAAGTAAATAAACTAGTAAATAGTTAAGTAGCAATGTATAATTGTATATATATATGTATATTATATAATAAGTACTACTGTTTATATTTTTATTACTTATATTATTATTATTTTCTTTTTTCTGTATGATGCTTTCCTTTTTACTTGCAGGTTAATGTCCACAATCCCTGTACCCGCTATTGCTGAGCTAGCCAACGAACCTGAAAATAACCTAAGAAGAAGCAGGCGGCTTCGCGAAAGATCACTTGTTATTGCACAAAGGATTGCGGCCGCAATCGATGAACCAGTGATACTTTCTGACAGCGAGAGTTCAGAGGACGACAGAGGAAGCATTATGGCAGAGGACGACCAGCCTTTGAATGAAACCGGCCGTCCAGGAGGAGAGGGCTTGCTACCGAGCATCGCCCGACCTATGATAGCAGCACCGAGTTTTGAAATTAAATCTAGTATTATTAACATGTTGCAAAATTCTGTGCAGTTTGATGGGAAGGATCACGAAGATTCGGGTCGACACATCGCTTCATTTCTCGAGGTGTGCTCGACTTTCAAAATTCGAGACGTTTCTGAAGACGTGATCCGTTTGCGGCTCTTTCCATTCTCTTTGCGAGACAAAGCCCGATCTTGGCTTTTGTCACTTCCAGCAGGGTCCATCACGACTTGGAATGAGATGGCAGATCTTTTTACGCAAAAATACTTCCCGCCGGAAAAGACAGCTAAGCTAAAGAACCGTATAATGACATTTAAACATGACGAAGGAGAATCTCTACACGCAGCTTGGGAAAGGTTCAAAGATCTTCTGATTGATGTTCCACATCATGGGTTGTCCAAAAGACAACTTGTGTTGAACTTCTACCAAGGACTTAACTACGACTCACAAGAACGCATAGACGTATATGCAGGAGGCGATCTTGGAACAAAAACACCAACGGAAGCCTATGCAATTATAGAAAAAGCTACCCTGAAGTCGAGTTCTCGTCATAGTGGAGTACGAAGTAAAGCTTTATCAATTCCTGGAGTTCATCAAGTGGATACATATACGGCTCTTGTAGCGCAGATTGGAGCTTTGACAACAAGGTTTGATCAATCTGAGAACGTTTCGAAGGTACAATCATCATGTGAGCAGTGTGGAGTGTCACACGAGCCAGGTACTTGTGAGCAGGGTGTTATGTTTACTGGCCACGAAGAAGTGGACTATCTGGGCAACCAAATCAGGCCCCAAAATAACCCCTACAGCAACACGTACAATCCAGGGTGGAAGAATCATCCAAACTTTGGGTGGAAATCCGGTTCTGGGAACCAAAACCCACTCGGATACGCTCAGGGGGCTCCCGCGCCATAGCAGCCCCAGGGACAGCCTTACCAATCTCAAAGTCAGTCCTTCCAGCCACAATACCATCATCAAAGCTCCGGGAACAGTTCCCACCTGCACGCCTCTCAAAGTAACTCGAAACTGGAGGAGATGATGGCACAGCTGTTAGGAAACTTCAATTGTGCTAATCAGATAGCTGAGAACCGCTACCAACAACACGAGGAACGATTCATGGCCCAAGAAGGGGAGATGCGGAGTCAGAAAGCTTCTATACAGACCATTGAGAATCAGGTTGGACAATTGGCTAAGATGTTGTCTGAGAGACCCCCGGGTGGTCTTCCAGGTAACACAGAGCCGAATCCGAAAGGGCGTGTCAATGCCCCGCACGTTTAACAAGTGTGGAGGAAAATGAGTCTAGCTATCGACTCGCTGACAAATTTAGCGAGCGTGTTTTCACACGCTAAGGGTATTTTGTAAATATTTAATTTCTCGCATTTATTCCCTTGTTCGTTAACTTTTCCTGTTTTTAGCAGGATTGAACAAGATTGATTCATGTCTTAGGAAGTTTTGAAGTTAGTTTAAAGTTAAAACATGTAAAAACCTTGCAAAAATGGTGAAATCTATTGAAAAAAAAAGTGTTGAAGAGCATTCTGTTACTTCTGTATGCAGAATGTACAGATGAATCACGGTCGTGCACCTGATCCGCACGACCATACACTTCATAATAACATCTGACCAAGAACAACGTACATAAGGTGGTCGTTGGACACGCACTACCATGCACAACGGCACCACGTTGCGAACCACAGTGCACGACTTTTTAGCAACAGTATTTTTTTAGGGAATAAAAATAATAATAATAATAATAAATAATAATAATAATAATAATAATAATAAAAAGACCCTTCAAAATTACTAACACTGGCCGCACACCCGTTCTTGGCTCTCCCACTCCTAAAAACAACCAATTTTTGCAAGGATTTAACTCAAATCTTCAATCAAGGTATGATTCCTTACTTGTTTTTAGTGTGTGTTTATTTTTGTTTAATAATGGATTTGGTTTTACTCATCTAACGATTTGATCAATAATAGTGTTTGCTGTTTTAGTAGTGACGTACTTGGCAGGTTTGTAAGAAATGCACACAGAGTTGAGAAGACTTCAATTCACCAGGTCTATTCATACAAATCTACTTCAACTCTGAGGGAGTACCTCTATCCTTTTTCACATTATTAGTTTAGCTCTTCATAATCGCTTAACTAATACGTGTTTCACATTGGGGACAATGTGAAGTTCAAGTGTGGGGAGGGGTTAAGGTTAACTTTGTTTGTCCTTGAGTGTCCTCGTTTTTGTATATATATAAAAAAAAAAACTTTAAAAAGATACAAAAACGGTCAGTTGTGTTCTTTAGAAAGCATCATATTTGATCAAAACCGACAAGCCAATTTGAATTTTGAAAAAGATAACTAAAAGCGTGACGAAACAAAAGAAAGACTAGCATGTTTACCTTTATGTTTATACCCATTCCTTCCGTTTACGTGAGCATATTTTTGAGCCTTTACTGCTTTCTTCAATGCTTCTTTGTTTTTGCGGAAAATGAGTGAGCCGGATGTTTCATGTAATTTAGAACTTGTCATTTGTATACTTTTCAAGATCATGAATATGTGAAATTGCATGAAAATGATGGAGGCACTTAGGATACCCTTTTGTGTTAGCCTTTTTCTTTGTTTATATCCCGCACCCAACATTATCCATTAGTTCGCCATGTTGAGCCTATTTTCCGTATTTTTTCTAATTTTACCCAACTACTTAGCCTACGTAACCAAATTTAGCCTTTTTATTTTTAAACCTTTGTGTTAAAACTCGGCCAAAGTTAGTATCCAACTAGCTTGTTTGTAATTATTTCCCAAAAAAAAAAAAAAAAAACCTCCAGAAAATAGTGATCGAAAAACAGATCAAAAGACGATCGAATTAGAGCAATTTTAAGCACTGAATAGTACAAATATGTTGTATAGCTCGAAAAGTGTAAAATCGTCTTTAAGCGTTATTTATGTATAGTTGTTGATTCATTTACGCTAGTTACAAATAACTGCTGAGTTTTAACCATTTAGCCACTTTCAAATATCCATTCCATACCCTAAACCTTAGCCTATCATTACAACCCATCAAAGACCTCTTGATTTATCTTTTTCACATATTAATTGGTGGAGATTAGATCTTTTGACAAGCTTATGATATTGCATGATTCATTGACTTGGCATCAAGTGTTTAACATACACATTATATGTATGATTCAGAAATTTAACCGAGTGTGTGTGAACATTGTGAGAAATATAGAGGTTTGCATGCTAAGTCAATCGAACGTAGAATCATTGCTTTTTAATTATCCTTTCATACATCTAACAAAGCTTGTTTGTTTTTAAATCTTTGATGATGACTTTTTGAAAACAAATTTGACCACCAAACAAATTAGTAAACCTTGTAAATATTCAGAGTTGTTTCCGTATTTTATTTTAAGTTTGCTTGAGGACAAGCAAAGTTCAAGTGTGGGGATGTTTGATATACGTTAAATTATACATGTTTTTATACCCCAAAACACTTCCGTTTTAAGCGTTTTTTACCGAAACCGCGACGTTTAGGTACCAAAATCGGTACTTTTATATTTTCAGGTGTTAAACGAAGAACAAAAGAAAATTCTGATGAAAACAGACAAATTCTGATGCATTTCTGATGAAAAGGGCCAAATTCTGATGACTGCCAGGTGTGGCACGGCCGTGCCATCCATCGGCACTACCGTGCCGATCGTTCGATCTCGGAAGCACTACCAGTGCGACTGCCAGTGCCAACATCTTCTCGGGCCGCACGGTAGTGCGACCCGCCGCATGACCGTGCCAGTGCCAAATCAAGCTTTCTGATCCTATTTCTGATGACATCGCACTACCGTGCCACCAACGGCATGACCGTGCCGATCTGATGACTCAGGCAACTTGTCCACTAGTCCACTTGGCTGACTCGGGATCGCTGAAATTGACGTCACCCGACAACACCTGACTGCACGACCGTGCCGATCAGAATTTCTTCTATAAATAGCAGCATTCGCTACTGGTTCAAATGTTGGGTTTTTCTCCCTGTTTCTGGGCGATTTCTGGGTTACGAAGCAGTCCTGATCAGACCCATTTGAAGCTTAAAGATCGAGTGGAAGCATAGCCGATCCAACCCGTCAATTCCTTGCTTGTTTATGGTTCGATTCCTTGTTCTTGAACATGTATTCTGATCATTTTGCAAGTTATGAGCTGTTGTTAGTTTATGTTTAATGTAGTTTATGTAATAGTAAGTTATAAACTTGTTTCTTGAATGAACTTTATGTTGTAATCTTGTTTATATGGAACTTTAGTACTTTTTCATGTTTAAATCTTCAAGATTATATAATGAACGTTTCATTGATGTTGAGTTCCTGATTATGTTTGATTATTTTGGATAATGAATCTGTGGTTAGTGGGATGGTAACCATTTCTTGATTAATCACTTGTTTGTAAACTTGTTTACACCATGAGACTCGAGAGGGGTATTGGTTTTATCTAAGATATATCTTATTTTGATTAGGAATACTTTCTTGCACGTAAGGGTTCTAACGAATTATATGGTGTTGATTACATGTTCTTGCATGCGGTTTATGATCCTTGTTTAGTAGTTTTGGTCTAAAATTGCTGACATGGTAGATTTGTGTTCAAGACTTGTAAAGGTGAAATATGTCGTTATATGATCTACTTAAATGCTTATCCTCGTGGCTGTATTGTGACCATCGGTATTGCTTTCTTAGATAAGTGAGGTTAGAAAACTCCTAGCGGATGACTAATCTATCTTTAAAGGTTTACATGAATGAATATCAATAGCTCGCTAAAGAATGATTTTAGGTGGTTAACGTGTGTTTATCGCGTTAACTTTCCGAAGAAGCATCATGTTAGAAAACTCCTAGCGGATGACTAACTGTCTCGAAATTGGAAAATTGATTAAGTGCTTTTGTGACATATGTGATATAGATAACATGTTCAGGTTGTTTGTGAAACAATATAATAGTATATTTGTGTTTTAGTTGTAATTTAGATAATTTAGTTAAACAACCATTCACCTTTCCTTATATCTGGTAAACTAATGACAAAGATTTAGTACATTATAACGCCCGTGTTCCATGGATCGATATCTGGCTCTTACCAATACTTTGCTGCATATATGACGGGATACACTTGTCCTTTGTTGTGTGTGTTTTAATGTTAAGGTATAAACCATTTTTATAAATATAAAACGCACTTCGTTACATGTGAAGATACTGAAAATAATATGTATGTAAACGTGTTACGTCAAGTTTTTGGCGCCGTTGCCGGGGAACACGGCGAAATTAATGGAACAATCCGAGTCATTATTTTACCGGTGTACAAACTGTTAATAACTGTTAATACTTGTACATTTTTGTATTTTTTTTCTTTTATTTACTAACATGTGAATACCTAGCCTGGCACGCCCACTAGGACTAACTTTTGACTAACTTTTCATTTTCTGTTTTACTAACTAGTGAATACCTAGCTTGGTACGCCCACTAGGACTCACTTTTGACTAACATACTAACTTTTTATTTATTGTTCGACTAACATTTTTTTCATTTATTTATTTATTTAATTCAGTTATGTGTTCGGAATCGAACCAATTTTCTTTTACTCTTTCATTTCAGTTATTTTAATTCAGTCATGTCATTTCTATACTTCATTCATTTATTTATTTATTTCATTCCAGTACAAGTTATTGCAGTATTTTATTTATTTCAATTCAGTTATTTCATTCCTGTTTATATTTATATTTATATTTATGCCCATGTTCGGAATCGAACCGCTTATATATTTATTTATATATTTCATTCATTTATTTCATTTATATTCATTTATTTTAGTTACATTTAATCATTTTTCATTCTTGTTCATTTGTTTATTTAGTTAACTGCTTTTTCATTCATTTATTTGTACTCAATTGTTTATTTATTTACTCCACGAAAATAAAACTTTCTGATAAAACCATTAGATTTTCTGGTAAATTCTGATTAATTTATCAGATTTTCTGATGGATTCTGATAAACCCATTTGATTTTCTGAGACAAAAATTTTCACTTCTAATGAAATTACCGGATTTTCTTGTAAATTCAGATGGATTTATCAGAAATTCTGATGGAAAGAAAATTTTCATCAGATTTTTATCAGATCTTATCAGATTTTCTGATATATATATATATATAAAAAAAGAGAATTTCTGATAAAAACATCAGATTTCTTCTGATGAAGTTATCCGAATTTCTGGTAAAATATAAAAATTTCAGATTTTCAATGAGATAATCAGATTTCTATCAAGTTTTTATCAGATCTCATCAGATTTTCTGAAAAAAAAAAAAACCGTTTTCGGATGTAAATAAGTAAATAAACTAGTAAATAGTTAAGTAGCAATGTATAATTGTATATATATATATATATGTATATTATATAATAAGTACTACTGTTTATATTTTTATTACTTATATTATTATTATTTTCTTTTTTCTGTATGATGCTTTCCTTTTTACTTGCAGGTTAATGTCCACAACCCCTGTACCCGCTATTGCTGAGCTAGCCAACGAACCTGAAAATAACCTAAGAAGAAGCAGGCGGCTTCGCGAAAGATCACTTGTTATTGCACAAAGGATTGCGGCCGCAATCGACGAACCAGTGATACTTTCTGACAGCGAGAGTTCAGAGGACGACAGAGGAAGCATTATGGCAGAGGACGACCAGCCTTTGAATGAAACCGGCCGTCCAGGAGGAGAGGGCTTGCTACCGAGCATCGCCCGACCTATGATAGCAGCACCGAGTTTTGAAATTAAATCTAGTATTATTAACATGTTGCAAAATTCTGTGCAGTTTGATGGGAAGGATCACGAAGATTCGGGTCGACACATCGTTTCATTTCTCGAGGTGTGCTCGACTTTCAAAATTCGAGACGTTTATGAAGACGCGATCCGTTTGCGGCTCTTTCCATTCTCTTTGCGAGACAAAGCCCGATCTTGGCTTTTGTCACTTCCAGCAGGGTCCATCACGACTTGGAACGAGATGGCAGATCTTTTTATGCAAAAATACTTCCCGCCGGAAAAGACAGCTAAGCTAAAGAACCGTATAATGACATTTAAACATGACGAAGGAGAATCTCTACACGCAGCTTGGGAAAGGTTCAAAGATCTTCTGATCGATGTTCCACATCATGGGTTGTCCAAAAGACAACTTGTGTTGAACTTCTACCAAGGACTTAACTACGACTCACAAGAACGCATAGACGTATATGCAGGAGGCGATCTTGGAACAAAAACACCAACGGAAGCCTATGCAATTATAGAAAAAGCTATCCTGAAGTCGAGTTCTCGTCATAGTGGAGTACGAAGTAAAGCTTTATCAATTCCTGGAGTTCATCAAGTGGATACATATACGGCTCTTGCAGCGCAGATTGGAGCTTTGACAACAAGGTTTGATCAATCTCAGAACGTTTCGAAGGTACAATCATCATGTGAGCAGTGTGGAGTGTCACACGAGCCAGGTACTTGTGAGCAGGGTGTTATGTTTACTGGCCACGAAGAAGTGGACTATCTGGGCAACCAAATCAGGCCCCAAAATAACCCCTACAGCAACAAGTACAATCCAGGGTGGAAGAATCATCCAAACTTTGGGTGGAAATCCGGTTCTGGGAACCAAAACCCACTCGGATACACTCAGCGGGCTCCCGCGCCACAGCAGCCCCAGGGACAGCCTTACCAATCTCAAAGTCAGTCCTTCCAGCCACAATACCATCATCAAAGCTACGGGAACAGTTCCCAGCTGCACGCCTCTCAAAGTAACTCTAAACTGGAGGAGATGATGGCACAGCTGTTAGGAAACTTCAATTGTGCTAATCAGATAGCTGAGAACCGCTACCAACAACACGAGGAACGATTCATGGCCCAAGAAGGGGAGATGCGGAGTCAGAAAGCTTCTATACAGACCATTGAGAATCAGGTTGGACAATTGGCTAAGATGTTGTCTGAGAGACCCCCGGGTGGTCTTCCAGGTAACACAGAGCCGAATCCGAAAGGGCGTGTCAATGCCCCGCACGTTTAACAAGTGTGGAGGAAAATGAGTCTAGCTATCGACTCGCTGACAAATTTAGTGAGCGTGTTTTCACACGCTAAGGGTATTTTGTAAATATTTAATTTCTCGCATTTATTCCCTTGTTCGTTAACTTTTCCTGTTTTTAGCAGGATTGAACAAGATTGATTCATGTCTTAGGAAGTTTTGAAGTTAGTTTAAAGTTAAAACATGTAAAAACCTTGCAAAAATGGTGAAATCTATTGAAAAAAAAAAGTGTTGAAGAGCATTCTGTTACTTCTGTATGCAGAATGTACATATGAATCACGGTCGTGCACCTGATCCGCACGACCATACACTTCATAATAACATCTGACCAAGAACAACGTACATAAGGTGGTCGTTGGACACGCACTACCATGCACAACGGCACCACGTTGCGAACCACAGTGCACGACTTTTTAGCAACATTATTTTTTTAGGGAATAAAAAAATAATAATAATAATAATAAATAATAATAATAATAATAATAAAAAGACCCTTCAAAATTACTAACACTGGCCGCACACCCGTTCTTGGCTCTCCCACTCCTAAAAACAACCAATTTTTGCAAGGATTTAACTCAAATCTTCAATCAAGGTATGATTCCTTACTTGTTTTTAGTGTGTGTTTATTTTTGTTTAATAATGGATTTGGTTTTACTCATCTAACGATTTGATCAATAATAGTGTTTGCTGTTTTAGTAGTGACGTACTTGGCAGGTTTGTAAGAAATGCACACAGAGTTGAGAAGACTTCAATTCACCAGGTCTATTCATACAAATCTACTTCATCTCTGAGGGAGTACCTCTATCCTTTTTCACATTATTAGTTTAGCTCTTCATAATCGCTTAACTAATACGTGTTTCACATTGGGGACAATGTGAAGTTCAAGTGTGGGGAGGGGGTTAAGGTTAACTTTGTTTGTCCTTGAGTGTCCTCGTTTTTGTATATATATAAAAAACAAAAAACTTTAAAAAGATACAAAAACGGTCAGTTGTGTTCTTTAGAAAGCATCATATTTGATCAAAACCGACAAGCCAATTTGATTTTTGAAAAAGATAACTAAAAGCGTGACGAAACAAAAGAAAGAGTAGCATGTTTACCTTTATGTTTATACCCATTCCTTCCGTTTACGTGAGCATATTTTTGAGCCTTTACTGCTTTCTTCAATGCTTCTTTGTTTTTGCGGAAAATGAGTGAGCCGGATGTTTCATGTAATTTAGAACTTGTCATTTGTATACTTTTCAAGATCATGAATATGTGAAATTGCATGAAAATGATGGAGGCACTTAGGATACCCTTTTGTGTTAGCCTTTTTCTTTGTTTATATCCCGCACCCAACAGTATCCATTAGTTCGCCATGTTGAGCCTATTTTCCGTATTTTTTCTAATTTTACCCAACTACTTAGCCTACGTAACCAAATTTAGCCTTTTTATTTTTAAACCTTTGTGTTAAAACTCGGCCAAAGTTAGTATCCAACTAGCTTGTTTGTAATTATTTCCCAAAAAAAAAAAAAAAAAAAAAACCTCCAGAAAATAGTGATCGAAAAACAGATCAAAAGACGATCGAATTAGAGTAATTTTAAGCACTGAATAGTACAAATATGTTGTATAGCTCGAAAAGTGTAAAATCGTCTTTAAGCGTTATTTATGTATAGTTGTTGATTCATTTACGCTAGTTACAAATAACTGCTGAGTTTTAACCATTTAGCCACTTTCAAATATCCATTCCATACCCTAAACCTTAGCCTATCATTACAACCCATCAAAGACCTCTTGATTTATGTTTTTCACATATTAATTGGTGGAGATTAGATCTTTTGACAAGCTTATGATATTGCATGATTCATTGACTTGGCATCAAGTGTTTAACATACACATTATATGTATGATTCAGAAATTTAACCGAGTGTGTGTGAACATTGTGAGAAATATAGAGGTTTGCATGCTAAGTCAATCGAACGTAGAATCATTGCTTTTTAATGATCCTTTCATACATCTAACAAAGCTTGTTTGTTTTTAAATCTTTGATGATGACTTTTTGAAAACAAATTTGACCACCAAACAAATTAGTAAACCTTGTAAATATTCAGAGTTGTTTCCGTATTTTATTTTAAGTTTGCTTGAGGACAAGCAAAGTTCAAGTGTGGGGATGTTTGATATACATTAAATTATACATGTTTTTATACCCCAAAACACTTCCGTTTTAAGCGTTTTTTACCGAAACCGCGACGTTTAGGTACCAAAATCGGTACTTTTATATTTTCAGGTCTTAAACGAAGAACAAAAGAAAATTCTGATGAAAACGGACAAATTCTGATGCATTTCTGATGAAAAGGGCAAAATTCTGATGACTGCCAGGTGTGGCACGGCCGTGCCATCCATCGGCACTACCAGTGCGACTGCCAGTGCCAACATCTTCTCGGGCCGCACGGTAGTGCGACCCGCCGCATGACCGTGCCAGTGCCAAATCAAGCTTTCTGATCCTATTTCTGATGACATCGCACTACCGTACCACCAACGGCATGACCGTGCCGATCTGATGACTCAGGCAACTTGTCTACTAGTTCACTTGGCTAACTCGGGATCGCTGAAATTGACGTCACCCGACAACACCTGACTGCACGACCGTGCCGATCAGAATTTCTTCTATAAATAGCAGCATTCGCTACTGGTTCAAATGTTGGGTTTTTCTCCCTGTTTCTGGGCGATTTCTAGGTTACGAAGCAGTCCTGATCAGACCCATTTGAAGCTTAAAGATCGAGTGGAAGCATAGCCGATCCAACCCGTCAATTCCTTGCTTGTTTATGGTTCGATTCCTTGTTCTTGAACATGTATTCTGATCATTTTGCAAGTTATGAGCTGATGTTAGTTTATGTTTAATGTAGTTTATGTAATAGTAAGTTATAAACTTGTTTCTTGAATGAACTTTATGTTGTAATCTTGTTTATATGGAACTTTAGTACTTTTTCATGTTTAAATCTTCATGATTATATAATGAACGTTTCATTGATGTTGAGTTCCTGATTATGTTTGATTATTTTGGATAATGAATCTGTGGTTAGTGGGATGGTAACTATTTCTTGATTAATCACTTGTTTGTAAACTTGTTTACACCATGAGACTCGAGAGGGGTATTGGTTTTATCTAAGATATATCTTATTTTGATTAGGAATACTTTCTTACACGTAAGGGTTCTAACGAATTATATGGTGTTGATTACATGTTCTTGCATGCGGTTTATGATCCTTGTTTAGTAGTTTTGGTCTGAAATTGCTGACATGGTAGATTTGTGTTCAAGACTTGTAAAGGTGAAATATGTCGTTATATGATCTACTTAAATGCTTATCCTCGTGGCTGTATTGTGACCATCGGTATTGCTTTCTTTGATAAGTGAGGTTAGAAAACTCCTAGCGGATGACTAATCTATCTTTAAAGGTTTACATGAATGAATATCAATAGCTCGCTAAAGAATGATTTTAGGTGGTTAACGTGTGTTTATCGCGTTAACTTTCCGAAGAAGCATCATGTTAGAAAACTCCTAGCGGATGACTAACTGTCTCGAAATTGGAAAATTGATTAAGTGCTTTTGTGACATATGTGATATAGATAACATGTTCAGGTTGTTTGTGAAACAAGATAATAGTATATTTGTGTTTTAGTTGTAATTTAGATAATTTAGTTAAACAACCATTCACCTTTCCTTATATCTGGTAATCTAATGACAAAGATTTAGTACATTATAACGCCCGTGTTCCATGGATCGATATCTGGCTCTTACCAATACTTTGCTGCATATATGACGGGATACACTTGTCCTTTGTTGTGTGTGTTTTAATGTTAAGGTATAAACCATTTTTATAAATATAAAACGCACTTCGTTACATGTGAAGATACTGTAAACAATATGTATGTAAACATGTTACGTCAGATAGCTTCCGTTTTAATACAGTCACACGACACATGATAAAAGCGCTTCTTTAGACAATCTAGGATTATTTTCTAACTAAACCCTTGAATCCCAATGCTTCTCTAAAAATATTTTTTTTTTCCTTTTCATGAGGTAAAACCGGTTTCAACATCAAGGGAGAATTAAATGCATGTATGGACTCAAGATAAAGCAGTTGGTATGTGTTCATATCAGCGTTGTTTATCACCCTGTGCGAGTATTGGAAGCCCGGCAAACAGTCTTGCAATTACATCTGCAATCGAGACCGCATTGTTAATTTAAATGATGATTCGAAACATTCTGAATAACTAGCAGAAGAACCCGACACGTCTTCTGCTAGTTATTCGGAATGACAATCAGATGACACATGATAAAAGCGCTTATTTAGACAATCACATCATCTTTTTACTCTTTTCTTCGATTTCAACAAATCTTTCAAGATCATTCACCTCTTTCAATCTACCAAAACACCTTAAACCCCTTCTTTTCTTCCCAAAACCAACCACGTTTACATACTGTCGGGTTCTTCTGCTAGTGGTTTCTGTAACCAATTGGTAACCACATATTTGCTTCAAGATTTTCGTCTGATGTCCAAGTTTGATCACATTTGACTTCATCTGTGGCAGTCCAATGACTTTCTTCCCATGTGTCTGCACAGTGATCTTCATATTCTTGGTTCAATACCAACTCATCTTTGTTGATCTTCATATTCTTGGTTCAATTTTCGAGAAACGAAAGGATTGGAGGTGATTTGTACTTTAAACTTTATATTGTGTGAAAAACCAACATTCCTTGTACCATTCTAAACCCTAGCTGGAAACAAACCAACAAAATCCGAATACTGAAAAACATCAGCAACCATTTTTCCGTTTCCTTCAATTTCAAGAACATTCTCCCTAACATGATAAAAGCGCTTATTTTGCTAGTGGGTTTTATAAGTCAAAGTTAACTTTCAGATTCAGGAAGATGATGTGTGTAAAATGCAACATATAAATTACATCAAATGAGGCATAAAACTAACCCTTTCTTAGTACTAATGTTGGAAAAAGTGTGCTTTTGTCTTCCTTTTGTATTTTCAGGATTAAATGAGCGTAAATGAACAAAAGAAGCAAATATGCAGCAAAATCTAACATAATTACAAGAATAGGAATAAACGTGACATGCCCGATCCCTCGACAGCATCTTCCCAAGCAAAAACAAGAGATCAGAAGGCTGAACACGCCCCGTGCCCAGCGGACACGGGGGCGTGCTCAAGTGTCTGCAGAAAAGACAAAGTTGTGAAGCTTCTATTTCCCAACACGGGGGCGTGCCCAGCTCAACACGGCCGTGGTCAACGCTAAGATTCGCAGAATCCAATCAAATCTTGATAGTACAGATACGCTTCTGCACACGGGGTCATGCCCAGCGGACACGGGGACGTGTGGAGCTAATACAGACAAACTACAATTAATGAAGAAAGAGAAAGTGGATGGACACGGGGCCGTGTCCGGGCTTCTGTGCAGGCTATAAATAGAGGTGCTTGGTTCACTTCAAAAGCATCCCTTGGCAAACCACCTCTCTCCCACTTCACCCACACTCCACCACCATCACAACACCCACATCCACCACCATCATCCATCATAGAGTGTGTGTAGTAGTCTCAGGATCCAAGATTGATAGTAAGAGTTCTTGACAATTAAAGGCCATGTTTGCCTAAGTCTCTTACATCACTTGGTGAAGACAAGCATTTAGTGTAATACTTTTGTTTTTTTAATCTTTTCGCACTTTTTATTTGGTTTTGTATTAATGACTTTAATAACTAGTTTCTTATGTTGAAGGTGAAACTTCCTTATCATTTGTCCATGGTGTCTTGGCGTTATTTTACTGTCTATATAAAATAAAAGATTTACACCATTCATATCTCTACGGTCTATATAGAGATATGTTGGCTACCTGGTCGGGGGTTAAGGGAATGGTTTGGTAAGGTTCTTGCCTTGTTCAGTGTATAGATCCTGCAAGGACCTGGGTCAAGCTTACTATGACCTCCTTCAATACCCACTGGTATTGGATGGCGGGGGTGCGAATGGCTTGATCCCCTCATATGTAAACTACTATTAATACATTAACCCGGTTACTTTGGGATTGTATCCCTGCTAACTCAAACCACTTAGCCGAGGTAACGTCACCTTCAAAAGAGGGGCCTACCACATTACACATTAATAACTTAATTAATTATCTTTCAATAATCCAACCCTTTAGGATTGTATCCTTGGTGACTCAAACTACTGGGTTGAGGGTAACGTCACCTTCAAAAGAGGGGCCTACTACTATAACTAAGATAATCTCTTAAAAAGTGCAAAAGTGCGGAAAACATCAAAGGTTACACTAAAGTCGAGTCGGATCCAAGTGATTCATCTTGTCTATCTGTTTTTATTTTTATTTTCAGCATTTTTAGTTTTTATTTTCATGTTTAAACCTTTTTCTAAACTTTTGATTTGATTAGACGTTGAGGATAAACCGGTACTAAAAGCTCTTGTGTCCTTGGACGACCTCGGTATCTTACCAACGCTATACTACGCTCACGATGAGTGCACTTGCCCATATGTGTGTTTAGTGTTAGTAGAATATCGTGTTTTATAAATTTAAAACTTGAATAAAGTGTTAAAAAGGGCTTAAAATATAACTAAAATTATATAACACACCGCACACATCAGAAGATATGTTGGCTTCTGTACCCATCCCCGCGTTGATAGCTTTCGTTTTATTACAGTCATACGACACGACTTTTGTTCTTCAATCTTTGTTACTTGTTAATGTTTTATTTTTTCTACTTTTAGAAAGGTTTGACCACCTCACGACTGTAATAAAGCGGAACATAATCCCATATTGTCTAGAGAAGTGCTTTTATCATGTGTCATATGTTGGACGGAATATATGGATGGAAAGCCCGCATAGTTTGTTTTTTTTTTTTTATAATTTCACAGACGATTTAGAGAAACAGAGAATACGTTACAAGATTCTTCGAGAATTAGAAAAGGAGAAAATACGGAACGACAAGGGTGTTGGTCTTTTCTCCCACATATTTTATCAAATGAACTGTCACGTGTGATTGGCATGTGTGATTATCACATGACAACTTCAGGGGTCTAGTCCTCAGTTATGTCTCATTGCATTATGACAATACTGAAAGGGGTGACTTCATCTGTCCAAGTTTGAGAACCTGTCCAGTTATGTCTCATTGAATTATGAACTGTCTCGTGCGATTGGCACCTTAAACCCTTATATACTTTGAGAAAAATTTTCGAGGAATACGGGCCGTATAAGATTATACGGCCCGTATACTATGTTCGTATACATTGTATACGACCAGGTAACTTATTTTCACATGGTGTATACGAGCCGTATAAAGTTATACGACCCGTATAGAATTAAATTAACTGACAAAGTCTGCGGGCACAGCTTTCTGTCAGTTTATTTAATTCTATACGGGCCGTATAACTTTATATGGCCCGTATACACCGTGTGAAAATAAGTTTTTTCCATGTGTTTTTATTAGGACCCTATTTATATCTAGGTTATCACTCGAGAACTACGCAGGCAAGAAAAATTTAATTTTAATTAATAGATTTATGTCGTTAAATGAAATAAAAACACATGTTTTCAAACATTATAAGTGTTTAAATACATAAATTAATTGATTATTATCATCATCTTGCATCGACCATAGCCCATTTCTATGATCGTTTACCGTTAAGCAATACATCCGCTTCTATGACCCCGTGGTCATTTATACTTTGGTTTTACATGCCTTAGTGGTCATAGTTTGCCGACAATGCCTTGGTTTCTACAACTCCATGGGTTGTTTATAACTTGGATTTACTTGCCTTCGTGCAAACCATTTTCTTTACACACAACCCACCTCGGCTTAATAACACCAGAGGTATATGTGTTCTCAACGTTTTCTTTTCATAAACCTCTTTCATTGTTGACTTAACAATTATTAGGTTTAACCATCCTTATTCTCCAATATCTTAAATGTTTTTTTCAAAACCTTACACGATCCCATTTATCGACGTGATCGCTACTTTTCTCAATAAATTCATATTGAGAATATCTACTTGGATGATCACTCTCATCCAAGTTTCTATATAACCTGAATTCTTTTATTGTTTTATTATTCACGATTGTAAATAATGCATATTTCTACCCAATTTCTTTTGGGAACATCATCCTGGATAGGTATGCTATCCAAGTTTCCCAAGTTTTATAATCTGTATGCAACCGTCATTCACTACGTATTTGTTGCATAATACCATTTGTACAATAAATTTAAAACGTGCACCTGGTAGATACTCGCCCTAATGGGCTTTCATTGCCGTTTGACCTTTATTCGATGACGTTACTTGATTTAGGTCCTTGGCGAGCATGCTCTACTTGTCATACTTCGTACCGTTCCATCTCATATCAGTAAATCATTAAACTCTCGCCATCTTCGGATGAGAGCGTCTTTCAACTAAAACTTTCACAAAATATTATTAAAATTGAAATTAATAAGCACCCGTACTAGAATACAAGGTTTTCTACAATACTTGTTAACATAAGTAATTCACAATTTTATATCGGTCTTTTACCAATTCATTTGAGGTAACGTGCGTTCACACGATAACCCCTTGTGTTGTTTACAACACTTTTAACTATTCAATACCGTTAACATTTGTAATAGCTTACCGGATGTCTTGATCAAGCTGTAACAACCGGACTTTCCGGGTTATTACCTGTATCTGTCATTTCTTGCTTAATTGACTTGTACTCTCGAGATTCCGATTATTGCTATGGGTTAACGAATTTAAACTATATCCTACAACGCGTTCACAACGCTTATTTCAAACGCAGTGATGTGCGTAGTGTGTGATAGGTTTTTATGTATATTTTTAGCCCTTTTTAACACTTTAGTCAAGTTTTAAATTTATAAAACACGATATTTTACTAACACTAAACACACATATGGGCAAGTGCACCCATCGTGAGCATAGTATAACGTTGGTAAGATACCGAGGTCGTCCAAGGACACAAGAGCTTTTAGTACCGGTTTATCCTCAACGTCTAATCAAATCAAAATTTTAGAAAAAGGGTTTAAACATGAAAATAAAAACTAAAAATGCTGAAAATAAAAATAAAATAAAAACAGATAGACAAGATGAATCACTTGGATCCGACTCGCCTTTAGTGTAACCTATGACGTTTTCCACACTTTTGCACTTTTTAAGAGATTATCTTAGTTATAGTAGTAGGCCCCTCTTTTGAATGTGACGTTAGCCTCAACCCAGTAGTTTGAGTCAGCAAGGATACAATCCTAAAGGGTTGGATTATTGAAAGATAATTAATTAAGTTATTAATGCGTAATGTGGTAGGCCCCTCTTTTGAAGGTGACGTTACCCTCGGCTAAGTGGTATGAGTCAGCAGGGATACAATCCCAAGTACCCGGGTTAATGCATTAATAGTAGTTTACATATGAGGGGATCAAGCCATTCGCACCCCTGCCATCCAATACCAGTGGGTATTGAAGGAGGTCCTACTAAGCTTGACCCAGGTCCTTGCAGTATCTATACACTGAACAAGGCAAGAACCTTACCAAACCATTCCCTTAACCCCCGACCAGGTAGCCAACATTTCTCCATATAGCCAACATTTCGCCACTGAAGGTACTAGGACGACAGTCCATAAAAGTCTTGAACGTGCATACAGGCGGCTGGGTAAGCTGGCCTCCTGCTTGAGCGGCTGCAAGTGTCGCAGTAACTTGCTCTTTGATCAAGGCCGCCAGCTAGGCTTGTGTTAGGCTGATTCGTCCACTCATGATCTTCACCATACGGAGAACACAAGTGAGAAGTGCGTCGTATCATTACGCAAGTGTGGAATGACAGAAGAGAGTGATCACACAAAGTTTTCAAGCAGTAGATACTATGTTATCTAAGCATATCATAAGCAATGTTCTATATAACTAACAAGTAGGTAATATAAACATGAATCGTATCACCTATAGTGTCGAGTGTTGCACGTGGAGCGAAGCGTCGTTGTGGATCGTTGAGCACTGTACAGGTTATAGTCTGGTTTTAATAAAAACTTTTTCCCTTATTAAAACCAAGTTCTCTATAACCAATGGCTCTGATACCAATCTGTCACACCCCCAAAATCCACCATGCGGAGTATCACCGCTTGGAGGCGTGACGTGACCAGGATCGAGCCACCAATCATATAGAACCACATACTTAAGTAATTAAAATCAAACACAATACGATTGGTGACCAAAAGGAAGTAAACCGATTTTAGGTTAACAGCGGAAGCATAAAACATTAAACCAAAACATAAGTTTGTAGTTCATGAGTTTAAAGATCCCAATCATAAGTTCCATGAGTTCATAACGTTTATTTAGTAAGTACGGGACATATTAGTTCGTATTCCACAACGACCACCTCCATGTGCAAGCTCCATAGCATCTAACGACCTGCAAGGCATGTAACAACTAGTCAACAACAAAGTTGAGTGAGTTCACGTTTGGTTGTTTAGTTAATGAGTTCGTATCCGAAATCGTAAGTTCGTTTCATAACCATGTGTTACCCATTATCCTTGATTCCCAAACCTTTACGCTATTTAGTGGGGGCTTCCCATTATGTATGTTACTAGACTAGGCGTATCCATAAGTGTCCTTCCCAATCCGAGGACGGTGTTAAGTATGAGTGTACGTAGGTTTTACGTACGTGCCCTTCTCAATCCGAGGACAGTAGTGAGTATGAGTGTACGTAGGTTTTACGTACGTGCCCTTCTCAATCCGAGGACAGTAGTAGGTGTGAGTGTACGTAGGTTTTACGTACGTGCCCTTCCCAATCTGAGGACGGTAGTAGGTAGTCTAGTAGTGTTGATAATATATATAGTTATTCAATCCCATTCCCAACCACCGGGAATCCCATGCCTTAGTAAGGGTGTGAACTCACCTCGGTTTGCTCGGTTAGATTCTCAATATAGCTAACAGTCAAGGTCGGTCAATCACGTCCTAGTATGATTTACCAGTTAGTCATTTAGTGGCTTTCAAATAGAACACAAAGTTCCTACACGTATCTATCACACAACATGCATCATTTTAACAGTTTATGCCCATCTAAGTTTCCCATCCATTCCCCAATCAAACATACGATAATGCACATAACATATATAACATGTTAGATCATTCACAGATAGCATACTCGACATTTAGACACGCGAGTCACAACTCATGTCATTTCAGCATTTATATTCAAAACCGGCTGTTCTCGGACATTTTAATAAAATGGTTAAATTATTCCAAAAATTCCCAAATTTTTACAGGATGTCTTAAACGTTCCATATTTTATTGTGTAAAAATATCGGGGTCCGGTTCATTACTAATATTTTATAAAAATTCATATTCCGGACTGAACTCAGATTCATGTATTTCTGACCACAGTCCACGGAACAATTTACTAAAAATTCATCGAGTGTCCGATTCACGAAATTCCAGTGGGGTAATTACAAATGAATCAGTTTTCATCTACTGTACAAATTTCATGGTCTGATTCATTACAAAACTCAGGTTATGACTGAAAGTATGACACCCATTTATTGCTGTCAAAATTCAGCTTAAGTTGCTGTTACAAATTAACACTTTAAAAATAGTAAACGGAGTCCAAAAATTACGATTCCGGTGCCATTAGAACCGTATTTCATAATAACATATTTTAGATTCAAAATATCGATTTTTCGTTGAGTTTAAGACCTGTTTACAGCCAACTGAAGTTGGCTGTAACGCTTAGACAGATTCTGATTTTCAGTGTTTAACCTTCTAAATCGTGTTTGATCGATTCCGTTAACGAGTTTAGTGACCACAACAGCATCACATACTAATATTATTCAGCACAACATCAGATAATCAACCAATCATCATAATCACACAAGATCTACATGGTTTACACTAACATTCATCCATTAACCACCTTGTTCATCACTTTAGTAGACTTTTAGTTGGTGATCTTACATGTTAGTGATTTTTAACCGACGAAACTCTTATTAACCACTTTAGAATAGATCAAGAAGATGTTTAGAGTCACTTACTACTAGCTCGAGGCTAGGGAAGATTCTAGTCGAAAAATGCGTGGATAAAAGCAATAGGGTGAGGTCCTTCGCGTTCCGAATGCACCAAGCCTCCTCGTATGTGATCCTCAACACTTGTAGATGCTTGAAATGGCTAGATCAAAGCTCGAAAATGGATGGGTGTGGGTGTGTGTGTTCGGCCGAGAGCCAAAGAGAGGGAGAGAGTATGTGTTGTGATGTTTAGTGGTGAAATGATTATGATGGACTAATGCTAGAACTTATAGATAAAGTGTATGATCATTAACCAATGGATTTAGTGTCTTCAAGATACTAAGCAACTAAGATTATATAAATCACAAAAGTACAAGGGGTGTCCCCTCCTTGGGGATGGTTTGGTTAAGGGGGGGGGGGGTCTTGGTTCAATCTCAACCATGTAGTTAGGACATTAGTTAAGTTAAACTAAGTTAGTTTAGGGATTAACCCGGTTACTAATGTGTTATGTATTACAGCGGGTGTTAGGGTATTCAGGGACCCTAACTGGCTCAGAAAAAGATAAACAATGTAAATGGCAATATTCTTATGTTCCGGGTAAAGTCCGGTTGTTCGGTTCGATACTGTTCCGTTAAACTGCTTAATTAATTCGTAACGTGTCCTATGTATATATTTTTGTAACGTTTTACTTTCTAACACATAGGAAAATATAACGGACTATTTAGTGACCTTTCTGTACACTATTAGTATATTAACAAGTACATGTAAGTATAACACAGATATCAGAAGCAGTTAAGTAATTCCACACAGTCGTCAGACACTTTAATTATCATTAATAATTTGTACGGAATACATGGGATTTTGAGGGTTGTCACATTCTCCCCCTGTTAATAGAATTTCGTCCCGAAATTTAGCGCGTGGTTACTGAGGAAGCTAGTTAAGTTGCGTTGTTTTCCAGATTTTCCTGGGGTGTCACATCATCCCCCCGTTGATTTGGAATTTCGTCCCGAAATTCTGCAGTAGCTTCAGCCTCAGTAGTGGTTGCGTTCTTCTTAAACAGTTGGGGATACTTGAGTTTCATCTGGTCTTCTCGTTCCCAGGTATATTCTGGGCCACGACGAGCATTCCAACGAACTCGGACCAGAGGTATCCTGGTATGCTTGAGGATCTTAACATCTCAATCCGTAATCTCTACTGGTTCCTCGACGAATCGCAGCTGGTCGTCGATTGTGAGTTCCTTAAGAGGGACTATGAGGGTCTCATCTGACAGACACTTCTTCAGATTTGACACATGGAAAACATTGTGAACTCCGCTGAGTTTTTCAGGTAGATCCAACCTGTAGGCGACTTTGCCAATTTTCTCAATGACCTCGAATGGTCCGACATAACGCGGATTGAGTTTTCCTCGTTTGCCAAAGCGGACTACACCTTTCCAAGGTGAGACTTTGAGTAGCACTCGATCCCCAACCTGGAGCTCGAGTGGTTTTCTTCCCTTATCAGCATAGCTTTTCTGACGGTCACGAGCTGCCGCCATTCGCTGTCGTTTCTGAGCAATTCTCTCGGTGGTATCTACCACAAGTTCTGGGCCAGTGATTTGGCTGTCACCAACTTCTGCCCAATAGAGAGGTGATCGGAATTTGCGTCCGTACAATGCCTCGAACGGAGCGGCTTGGATGCTGGTGTGGTAGCTGTTGTTATATGAAAACTCCACTAACGGGAGGTGCTTTTCCCAGCCATTACCAAAATCGATCACACATGCCCTAAGCATGTCTTCAAGGGTTTGGATGGTGCGTTCAGATTGCCCATCCGTTTGCGGGTGATAAGCGGTGCTCATATCTAAACGTGAGCCAAAAGACTTGTGCATTGCCTGCCACAGCTCAGAAGTAAAACGTGCGTCACGATCAGAAATGATGGAGGTTGGCACTCCGTGCCTTGATACTACTTCCTTTAGATAGATGTCTGCTAAAGTAGAAAACTTATCCGTTTCTTTGATGGCTGTAGGATCGAATTCCGACCTAAACGAGTCGTGTAGAAGAGTTTTTCATCGAAACAAGAGGCGGAAACAAGTGTTTCAATGTAATTCAGCACGTATACACTATAAACTGTCGAGTTTATTAATCTGGAAGACGTTTACAACCTGTCGACACTTCGGCAGCACTTCGTGGCTCACCGGAAGACAATCACCTACAACTATGTGTGAGATTCGCTCATGATCACTATATATAGGAGATCAGGTCCGCTCCAACATACATGACAGATAAGCGAACCAGACATTTGACATAAAAGCGGACCTAAACTTGACAAATAAGCGAACCTGACATGACTTATGAGCGAACCACACATAAACGAAATCAGAACTTGACCGAATTCAAATTTTACACTCTAAACTTCTTTGTCTTTTTGTGTAATGATGTCATGATGATGTTGCTTTGGTGATGTCATCATGACATCATTCTTGAACATTTTTCGCAACGAACTGAGACACGACTGAAGACGTAGACGACAGACGGATGCACCAACAAACTCCCCCTCGGATGTTGACGGAGTCTTCAGTGTCAAGTCTTTGCATCTTTAGTCTTTATCAGTCCTCTCTAACTCTCTGAAGTGTCTGACATTGTAAGTATCCTTAATCTCTATCTTCTCTTCTCTTTTCATCACCAACATACTCCTTCCTTAAAGAATCTTCAGACTCCCCCTTTCGATATGCTGGGATCGCAGTCTGGCTTGATGAAAACACAGAGTCATCAGGTATCGGAACCTGACACTCTATCTTCAGGTTTAAGATCGAAACCTGGCTATACCTGCACATACTCTACCCAAAAATAAATTTTCTGATGATAACTTGAACACAATCAGACATCACTTGAAAATATCACAAAAATGATCTAACATTTATAGATTCTGATGAACCATTTGAAAAAATATCATTTTCATGTTTAAAAAAAACAACACACTCTCCCAAACCATTTGTTCATCATGTTTAGCACTTGAAATTTTGAAAATCAGCTTTTCAATATCAGTCGTCGAAAATCTTTTTGACTTTTTCAAAATTTATGCTAAAACACACTAAAATCTTTTTGGATTTTTTTAATAGATTGAAATGCAGTAAAGAAATATATACAGACAATATTTTTGTGAGTTTGTGTAAGAGGATCATATCAGTTTTTGAGACATATCACCAACACCGTTAAGCTTCATTTCATTTTAAGTTCTAAACGATTCACTTAGATTGTCAGTATACTTGTCCACTTAAATTTTCACACAAATTTCAATTGATCCGAGATACGATATTAATGTTTTAAGCACTTGAACTTATCCGTGTGTCCCACTACTTGAATATACTCCTGTATCCAGATCCCAATATTCAGTCTTACAGGTGAGTATACCACAGATGATATCTGTCAGGGGAATAAATTATAGTACGAGGGCCATGAGAGCTCAGGTCGATATTTCGATACGCAAAGAGATGACGGCTTCGACTTTTGGTGTGTCCCCTTTAGAGGATCTTTTGCATTACAACAGCAGCGATTATCAATTTTATTGTTTCATCAGCTTGCTGAGGGCGATGCTATGTTTCAAGCATTTGCAGAAAGCATTATCCGGGGACTAGGTCAGAAATTTCTTTCAGCAGAAGTCCCGGGATAATACCCCAGATATCACTGAGCATAAAGACCTAGTATCTCAGAATAAGGGACCTTTCAAACAAGATTTCAGGGGTTACCTATATATCCAAGTTTGTGTTAACCCACAGAACAAGCAAGTTTGAAATTTAGGTTTATATCTCGTCACAATCTACTAAATGTGCAAAAACCTACTGGCACATCATCAGTGAGACCGTTTATCACTTTTTAACTTTCCATTTCTTTAGCATGCTGTGATAGTCCACTGATGTACTATCATTTCCTCTTTTATACAACAAAACTCATTTTTCATTTTATCATGTTTTTGACTTTTTCAAATTTTCAAATGTTTTTGAATTTTCTAAAAATTCTTACTCCCCCTAAAATGAAAACACATTTTAGGAAATTTGAAAACAAACTGTACAATAAAATGACAACCAATATCGAATCACCTCAATTCGCCATTCACTTGGCATAAACAATCAGAACTCCCCCTCAAACTATTTTCCCATTTAGATTTCAAAACACTTAAGTTTGTTTTAATCAAATGGTTTTTCCGGAAAATAAGTTTGTTTTTACCACATGTAAAGTTGGGGATGTGGTTCATCATATTGTCTTCAACCACTTGTAGAAAATCAAGTACAACTTAATGTCCTTGATTTACCACTTGTACCAAAAACACAATCAAATACAAAGAATAATGCCGATTCCTGATCCACGATTACCAACTTGGGATCTCCGGCAAGTCCACAGACTTACTGTTCGTAGTATGTACCATCCCAGTCACAAACCAGGGATGGTTCAACTTTATCTTTCTTCGTCTTCTTCTCATAGAACTCTTTAACCCCTTTGACTTTTCGATCAATCATTTTACCAAAAATGTGTTTCACAGTGGGGTTAAAGACTTTTTCAACATCAAAAACCTTGTTATCATCATAAAATTGGTTTGATATTTCAACTTTACCAATTTTCTTCTTAAAATTTTCAGCCCGGAGTGGTGGAAAATTATCATCATCCACAGTCAGAACTGATTTTTCTCCTTTTACCTCAACCTGTGGCTCATCTGATTTTGTGGAATCAGATTCATCGCCAGAAGATAGCTCCTCTGATTTTGACCTATCAGAATCATCGCTAGAGCTACCAACAGACTTCTTAACAACCCATTTCTGGTTGTCAGATTTAGCTCTTTTCTTGTAAAACTTGTTTGAACATTCACCAATTTCAAATGTAGAATTTTTGAAAAGTTTAGTTCTGTCAATTAGTGGTTCAAACTCAACCCTTTGTTCTTTCAGTTTACGAGAAACTCCCTGTTTTGACTGTATTGCCTTTGAACAATCTTTGGCAATATGTCCAACATTGTTGCATTTGAAACAGGTTCTTGTTTCTTTCATCTCTTCTTGCTTCTTTGCAAGGAATTCTTTGTTCGATTGTCTCCAGAATTCTTTCTTTTCTTCTTCTTCTGATGAAGTACCTGAAACAAATGTCATCTTTGATTTAAAATCACGAACATATTTTTCATTTTTCTGTTTTTCTGTTGGAATAAATCCAAGACCTTTCTTTTTGAAATTACGGTTAGGGTTTGGTTTCTTATGAAAACCAGAACCAGAACTGTAACCCCTTTTCTTGTTTAAACGTTGTTGAACTCTTGAGGTGTAAGGTTTAGATTTACCATTAAGATTTAAATCTTTTATTTCAGAAATATTAATTTCTGTTAGTTTGAAAACCTTTTTGATTAATTCAATTTTGACACCTCTTATTGGAAATTCCTCATCAGAATATAATTTGTCGGAATCATTCAAAGTATATGCAACTTTAAACGTTTCGTCACTCAAATTAGATTTTGATAACAGGAATTCTTTATTATAAACCCTTTTAACCGAAGACTTTTGACTGTTGACTGTCGAACTCGAACTTTCAGAACCAGACTTTAACTCTGACTCTGACTCTGACTTTGACTCTGAGTTTGACTCCAACTTTGACTCCTCAGTTTCATCTTTATCCAAAACCTGATCGACGACTTTCTTTATTAACTCTGACTCATGATCAGTGTCAGATGATGTAAACACGACATCAATATTTTCTGGCAAATTGACCGAGAACTCCGACTCCCACTGTAAATTTGTTGCTTTTTCGACTCTTTCCTGATTTGGATTCCTGGGCAAATATCCATTTTCTAATGGAGGTGGACATTTGTTATAACCGACATCTTGTTTCTTACCAGAATCCTTCTTGTCAGTCTTTTTCTTTGAGTCACTCTTCTTCTTGTTCTTCTTTTCTGGAGTCTTTTCTTTAGCTACTTTTTCAGCATTCTTTTCTTCAGTTACTTCATCCTCTTCAAATGCCTTCATGCCTTCAACAGTTGGATAAATCCTGTCAATGACATAAGAAGTACATGAGTAACTTTTCAACAATCGATTAACTCTTTCAGTTTCAATTCTTTGTAATTCCAACTTTTGTTCTAGCACAGCACACTTCTCAATGTAGTTGTTCACCACTTTTTGTTTTGTCATAAAAGCTCCTTGAAGTGTTTTCATCGCTGTTGATTGTTCTTCACTTGTTTGATTGTATTGGTTCATTGCTTTGTTCAGTACATCATAAGATTCCTTCAAACTATTCAAGTTATAGATCAGTGTACTGTTCTGCTTCTTCACAGCTTCACAGTTTTCACACTTCACTGGAATCTTCTTTGCATCAACTTCTTCATCAACTTTGAACTTCGCAACTTCAACCTTTACTTTCCTTTTGATCACTGGAATTTCTTCGTCATCACTGCTCACTTGAGTCTTGACCTTTTTCTTCTTCTTTTTAACCTTTTCATCTTCACTGTCACTTTCAGCAATCAGTTTCATATCAGCTTCGAATTTTCTCTTCCAATATTCAGTATCATCATCACTGTCCTCTTCAACTCGAGCTACAAAAGCTGTGTGAGCTTTAGCTTGATCAGGAATATAATCATCCCAAGTAAAATTCTCCCAGCTAAAACCCTCAGGTAACTTTTCGTCATCTTGATCTATTATCAAAGCACTACCATTTACTCTCTTTAAAGAATCTTGATTCACTGCACAAGCTCTCTTTCCAGAGTCTTCAAAAATTTGCATTCCATGTGCAGTTTGTGCTTGATGTTGATGTTGTTGAGACGGTTGTTGAGCAACTTGATGGTAGATGGCTTTTCGATAATAATCGTTGTTATTGTTAAATGGATTTTGAACTCCACTTGCTTCGCGGTTTTTGCACTCCCTCTTGAAGTGTCCTTTTTCCCTGCAACGAAAACAAGTGACTTTAGATTTGTCAAAACCTAAAGTAGAAGTATTAGCTTCACGTAGATCATCTCTTCCAGTGATTTGCTTGAATTTCTCAGCTCTCCTCAACACACTGGCCAAACACCATTTTATGTCCATCAGCTCCATCTCTTCAGCATCAATCTGGTCGTAATCTTCCTTTGTCAGCATTGGATTCCCGATTCGACCTGCAACAAAACTACCATAAGATTCAAGAACAGTTCCCAATAAAGACATATGACTTTTTGCTAACTCTTCAGAAAATTCTTGATCATTTTCAATGTTCAACACAATGTTGCATTGAATCTTTTTGCCATTTCTTGTTGTTGATACATTTGGATCAAATGATGGAAATGATGTAAAACTTGTTTTGCTGTTTGATCCTGATGATGAACTTCCAGAAGAATTCTTGGCATTGTAAGCAGTTTCTATTTTTGGAGATAAATTTGTAGACTTCTCATTCACCCCTGCTTTATAATACAACCCAATATCCTGTTCACCATCGAAATCTTTCATTCGAATAATCTTTCGTTGCTCCATTTCTTGAGCTTCCAACTTCTCAATGAACTTGCTTAGTGTCAAACTGCTAAAACCTTTCTTGTTTCTAAGCATCATGAGATATGTGCCCCAAGTCTCGTGTGGCAATGAATCAGCAAGCTTTTCGATCAACTCTTCATTGTCTTTCTCGATGCTCAATCTCTTCATGTTTGCTAGCAAGTTGCAATATCTTTCAATAATCTGCTTTGTGCTTTCATTCTTCAAACCACGAAACAAATTGAACTCTTTCTTCAGAAGTGACTTCTTGTTCTTTATCATTTCTTGACTACCAACAAACTTTGATCTTAACGCTTTCCAAATCGAGTAGGAAGTTCCATTATGTTGTAATAACACCAAGATGTCTTCTTTCACAGCTTGTTGTAGAAGACTAAGCATCATTTTCTCATCTTTGTATTTCTTTCTAGCATCGGCGCTTAGATCTTTAATCGGAACCACTTCTTCATCATCATTAATCGGTCGAATATATTTTGTCTCGACACATTCCCATGCATCCAAATAGTTGGCTTGTACCCAATTCTCGAAACGACCTTCCCAACCCTTATATTCTTCAATGTTCATTAATTTGGGCGGTTTTTGCATTGTTCCCGTTTCGTTTTCGAGCATTGTGTTCTGTGCAACAGTGATTGAGGAAACCGGAGTAGCGAATGCGTTGTAAAAATCTTCGTCCATGTTTCGGATTTTCAAATGAAATGTATCACCTTGTAAATCACCTGACAAATACCTGTCGACAACAAACAAACACACAATCAGTTTTAAACTTTTATCAATTATCTGAAAGAAACTGGTACTCGAACTGATGATTTTCTGTGCAGACTGAACGATCAACTGTGCAGACCGAATGACCAACTGACTGAATGACCCTTTTCAATAACCTGGTTCACGAAGACACAACCTTGACCCTTTCAAATGACTTCGCAAACTGAAACCAGACCTTATTTCCACGTGAACTGAAACTTGTATCAAACGACCTGACAATATATGCTTTGTCACATGTGATCACAACTTACAAACTGACACTAAAAATACACTTTTTCGACAAACTAAAACTGATTTTGTGATTGGGCTGTTTAATCCACTAAACTGACAAACTCAAAGTGTAATAAATCTGATTGAACCAACACTTGAAATTATCTCACTTGTAATATACATGGGCTGATTGGGCCGCAAAGCACATGGATCATTCAATATTTATTAACTTTCAAAACAATATGGCCGACAATCTATCAATAAAGAAACAAGTCTATTGGACCTCCAAACTCACTGATCAGATCACATGTAAACCGATATTTTTTTTTTTTTTAAATTTTCCGACAACTTCAAATCAAAACAATTTCTGATTGGACCTCTAAATGAAACACATTAATCAAATTAATTCTTTCCAACACAATCTCATGCACAACTGAATTTCTTGAATTGAGCAAATTTTGATATTCTCAATTTATAAATGGCCGACAACAATCATCAAACCAAGCAACCTGAATCTTCAATTTACGAGACCTCGAAAAGATAATATCACATGACTTTCTGATCACCTTGTGTAAAATACCACAAGACACTAAAATCAGACAACACGATACACTTTCACATGATTATCCTGTTCGAATAAGCGAACCAGATGAGCGGACCAGATAATGTCCGGATAAGCGGACCAGAAAAATGGATCTCAAATGACTGTAACTACGAGCGGACCAGCTGAATGGACCAGATGAGCGGACCAGATGACAAACATGTCCTAATAAGCGGACCTAAAAAGCGAACCAGCTGATGACATCATCAATATCACGAGTTCGTATGAGCGAATCTCAAAAAAATCCGATGTTTTAGGTCGATTCAAGCTTTGAAACTTTCAAGGATTGATTAAAACATGTTTACGCACAATATATGTGAAATTTGGCCGATTTTGACCGTAAAAAGTTTTGTTTTTCGGAAAAGAAAGGTGTAGAAACAGAAATCGCTGCTGAATTGTAGAAAACTCTTCTCCACTGGCTCTGATACCAATTGTAGGATCGAATTCTGACCTAAACGAGTCGTGTAGAAGAGTTTTTCATCGAAACAAGAGGCGGAAACAAGTGTTTCAATGTAATTCAGCACGTATACACTATAAACTGTCGAGTTTATTAATCTGGAAGACGTTTACAACCTGTCGACACTTCGGCAGCACTTCGTGGCTCACCGGAAGACAATCACCTACAACTATGTGTGAGATTCGCTCATGATCACTATATATAGGAGATCAGGTCCGCTCCAACATACATGACAGATAAGCGAACCAGACATTTGACATAAAAGCGGACCTAAACTTGACAAATAAGCGAACCTGACATGACTTATGAGCGAACCACACATAAACGAAATCAGAACTTGACCGAATTCAAACTTTTACACTCTAAACTTCTTTGTCTTTTTGTGTAATGATGTCATGATGATGTTGCTTTGGTGATGTCATCATGACATCATTCTTGAACATTTTTCGCAACGAACTGAGACACGACTGAAGACGTAGACGACAGACGGATGCACCAACAATGGCCAGAAAATGTGTAGACTTGGTCAGTCGATCTACGATCACCCAAATGGTATCGTTTCCGCGTTGAGATCTAGGCAAGCCGGTAACGAAATCCATGGAAATTTGCTCCCATTTCCATTTCGGGATCTCCGGTTGTTGAAGTAGGCCTGATGGTTTCTGATATTCAGTCTTGACTCTCGCACAAGTCAAGCACTTACTGACGTAGGTGGCTATGTGGGCTTTCATGCCAGGCCACCAATACGTAGTCTTAAGATCGTGGTACATTTTATCCGAACCAGGATGTACCGAATAACGAGACTTATGTGCTTCATCCATCACAAGCTCGCGTAAGTTGCCATAAAGTGGAACCCAGATGCGCCCTGTTACATAGTAGGCACCGTCTTCCTTTTGTTCTAGCCGCTGCCTTGATCCTCGTAGGGATTCTGCCCTGATATTCTCTGCTTTCAATGCTTCAACCTGAGCATCGCGAATCTGAGCGGGAAGGTTAGATTGGATGGTAAGCTGTAAAGCACGTACACGCCTAGGTATAGTATCCTTTCGACTGAGGGCGTCGGCCACAACATTGGCTTTACCCGGATGATACTTGATTGCGCATTCATAATCGTTCAAGAGCTCAACCCATCGGCGTTGACGCATGTTTAACTCCTTTTGCTTGAAGATATGCTCGAGATTCCTGTGATCGGTGTAAATGGTGCACTTAGTACCGTACAGGTAATGTCTCCATATCTTAAGCGCGAAAACAACTGCTCCCAGCTCCAGATCGTGAGTAGTGTAGTTTCTTTCATGAACCTTGAGTTGGCGTGATGCGTAGGCAATGACCTTGTCACGTTGCATCAACACACAACCAAGTCCTTGGATGGAAGCATCGCAGTAAACCACAAAATCATCTGTACCCTCAGGCAATGAGAGGATAGGCGCGCTACAAAGTCTATCCTTTAGGTGTTGAAACGCGGACTCCTGTGCATCACCCCAACGATAGGGGACACCCTTCTGAGTCAGTGAAGTGAGAGGTTGCGCAATCTTGGAGAAATCTTTTATAAACCTTCTGTAATATCCGGCCAAACCCAAGAATTGGCGGATTTCTGTTGGTGTGCGGGGTGCAGGCCAGTTCTTGATCGATTCAACCTTAGATGGATCCACATGGATTCCATCCTTGTTCACCACATGGCCTAGAAAGTGGACTTCGCGAAGCCAGAAGTCACATTTCGAAAACTTGGCATACAACTGTTCTTTTCGAAGAAGTTCCAGCATAAGTCGTAGATGCTGCTCGTGTTCCTCCTGACTCTTAGAGTAGATCAGGATATCGTCGATGAACACAATAACGAACTTATCCAGGTAAGGCTTGCACACTCGGTTCATGAGATCCATGAAGACCGCTGGTGCATTCGTCAGCCCGAATGGCATAACCAGAAACTCGTAATGGCCGTAGCGAGTTCTGAATGCTGTTTTGGAGACGTCCTCATCTCGGACCCTTAACTGATGGTATCCCGATCTCAAATCAATCTTGGAGTAATAGCTCGACCCTTGCAACTGGTCGAACAAGTCGTCAATACGTGGAAGAGGATAACGATTCTTCACAGTCACCTTGTTAAGTTCGCGATAGTCAATACACATTCTGAAAGTACCATCTTTCTTCTTCACGAATAGTACTGGAGCTCCCCAGGGTGAAGAGCTAGGACGTATAAAACCCTTTTCCAAGAATTCTTGTAATTGCGTGGACAGTTCTTCGAGTTCTGATGGAGCTAGACGATATGGTGCTCGAGCTACTGGCGCTGCTCCAGGAGCTAGCTCGATTTGAAATTCAACTTGGCGGTGAGGCGGAAGACCAGGAAATTCCTCAGGAAATACATCAGGAAAATTGCGCACAATAGGGATGTCTTCAATTCTCTTCTCTTCTGTCGATGTGTCAGTAACGAGCGCCAGAATGGCAGTGTGGCCCTTTCGCAAACATTTCTGGGCCTTAAGGAAAGAGATGTTGCCTTCGACAGCACCACTCTTGTCGCCACGAATCACGATGGGTTCTTTATCAGAACGAGGAATGCGGACGATTTTCTCCTTGCAAACAATCTCCGCTTGATGATAAGATAGCCAATCCATCCCAATAACGATGTCGAAACTACCCAGGGTGATAGGAATAAGATCGATAGAGAAGGTCTGACCAGCTAAGATGAGGTTACAACCTTTAACTACGTGTGTGGCTTCAAGACTTTTACCGTTAGCTAGTTCTACCGTGTGTTTGGTGTTCAGAAGTGTTGGAGTGCGCTTAAGCATTTGGCTAACTTTTAAGGACACATAACTAGTATCGGCACCCGAATCGAATAAGACAGTAACAAAGAAGTCATCCAGAAGAAACTTACCCATCACAACGTTGGGATCGTTCCTTGCATCACCTTGACCAATCACGAACACACGACCCCTGGCACCGTTGCCATCATTGTTTCCTCCATTGTTGCCCCCATTATTGTTCCCGTTTCCTTGGTTGTGATTCTGATTCTGATTTAACTGCGGGCAGTGTCTCTTGAAGTGATCTTCAGCACCACACTGAAAGCATCCCTTGTTGCCCTGTTGCTGTTGCTGATTCTGCGGTGCTTGCTATTGCTGCTGACGATTCTGATTCGTAGGCCGTGGGCTCCTGCAATCCTTGGCTTCATGACCCATCTTGAGACACCTCTGACAGCGTCCCTTGTTGCACTGACCACTGTGGTGTCTGTTGCATTTGTTGCACTTTGGGTGGTTTCCTCGATATCCACCCTGCCCTTGACTACCAGAAGAGTGCTGACCAGGGCTCCTATGGTCCTCAGTCCTTCGTTGCTGAGACTGAGACTGAACAGAGGTAGAGCCTTTGCCGGAATTTCCATCCCATTTTCGCTTGTTATCATTGGGTGCGTCAACAGTAGCAGCACCAATACGCTTGGGCAGTTTGTTTTGTTCCACAGCTTGGTCGGTGAGACGATGGGCTAACTTAATGATCTGCTGAATGGTACCCAGGTTGGCTGAAGTTACGTGACTCTGAATCTCGGGTACAAGGCCCTTGAGGTAAAGCTCAATATGTTTGATGGGAGGGTCCACCATAGTAGGACACAGGATGGCCAGTTCATTCGACCTCTTAGTATACGCCTCAATCTCAGACCCCGTCATCTTCAGATTGAAAAATTCCACCTCTAGTTTGTGGATGTCATCACGACTGCAGTACTCTTCCTTGATTAGTTCCTTGAAGTCATTCCATGGGGTGGCATTAGCAGCAACCAACCCCAGCAGCTGAACCTAAGCGTTCCACCACGTGAGCGCTACCCCTTCAAGAGTACCAGTAGCATACTTCACCCTACGATCCTCAGGGCATTCACACATTTCGAAGACCGACTCGAGCTTCTCGAACCAGTGGAGGAGTCCGACGGCCCCTTCAGTGCCACTGAAGGTACTAGGACGACAGTCCATAAAAGTCTTGAACGTGCATACAGGCGGCTGGGTAAGCTGGCCTCCTGCTTGAGCGGCTGCAAGTGTCGCAGTAACTTGCTCTTTGATCAAGGCCGCCAGCTAGGCTTGTGTTAGGCTGATTCGTCCACTCATGATCTTCACCATACGGAGAACACAAGTGAGAAGTGCGTCGTATCATTACGCAAGTGTGGAATGACAGAAGAGAGTGATCACACAAAGTTTTCAAGCAGTAGATACTATGTTATCTAAGCATATCATAAGCAATGTTCTATATAACTAACAAGTAGGTAATATAAACATGAATCGTATCACCTATAGTGTCGAGTGTTGCACGTGGAGCGAAGCGTCGTTGTGGATCGTTGAGCACTGTACAGGTTATAGTCTGGTTTTAATAAAAACTTTTTCCCTTATTAAAACCAAGTTCTCTATAACCAATGGATCTGATACCAATCTGTCACACCCCCAAAATCCACCATGCGGAGTATCACCGCTTGGAGGCGTGACGTGACCAGGATCGAGCCACCAATCATATCGAACCACATACTTAAGTAATTAAAATCAAACACAATACGATTGGTGACCAAAAGGAAGTAAACCGATTTTAGGTTAACAACGGAAGCATAAAACATTAAACCAAAACATAAGTTTGTAGTTCATGAGTTTAAAGATCCCAATCATAAGTTCCATGAGTTCATAACGTTTATTTAGTAAGTACGGGACATATTAGTTCGTATTCCACAACGACCACCTCCATGTGCAAGCTCCATAGCATCTAACGACCTGCAAGGCATGTAACAACTAGTCAACAACAAAGTTGAGTGAGTTCACATTTGGTTGTTTAGTTAATGAGTTCGTATCCGAAATCGTAAGTTCGTTTCATAACCATGTGTTACCCATTATCCTTGATTCCCAAACCTTTACGCTATTTAGTGGGGGCTTCCCATTATGTATGTTACTAGACTAGGCGTATCCATAAGTGTCCTTCCCAATCCGAGGACGGTGTTAAGTATGAGTGTACGTAGGTTTTACGTACGTGCCCTTCTCAATCCGAGGACAGTAGTGAGTATGAGTGTACGTAGGTTTTACGTACGTGCCCTTCTCAATCCGAGGACAGTAGTAGGTGTGAGTGTACGTAGGTTTTACGTACGTGCCCTTCCCAATCTGAGGACGGTAGTAGGTAGTCTAGTAGTGTTGATAATATATATAGTTATTCAATCCCATTCCCAACCACCGGGAATCCCATGCCTTAGTAAGGGTGTGAACTCACCTCGGTTTGCTCGGTTAGATTCTCAATATAGCTAACAGTCAAGGTCGGTCAATCACGTCCTAGTATGATTTACCAGTTAGTCATTTAGTGGCTTTCAAATAGAACTCAAAGTTCCTACACGTATCTATCACACAACATGCATCATTTTAACAGTTTATGCCCATCTAAGTTTCCCATCCATTCCCCAATCAAACATACGATAATGCACATAACATATATAACATGTTAGATCATTCACAGATAGCATACTCGACATTTAGACACGCGAGTCACAACTCATGTCATTTCAGCATTTATATTCAAAACCGGCTGTTCTCGGACATTTTAATAAAATGGTTAAATTATTCCAAAAATTCCCAAATTTTTACAGGATGTCTTAAACGTTCCTTATTTTATTGTGTAAAAATATCGGGGTCCAGTTCATTACTAATATTTTATAAAAATTCATATTCCGGACTGAACTCAGATTCATGTATTTCTGACCACAGTCCACGGAACAATTTACTAAAAATTCATCGAGTGTCCGATTCACGAAATTCCAGTGGGGTAATTACAAATGAATCGGTTTTCATCTACTGTACAAATTTCATGGTCTAATTCATTACAAAACTCAGGTTATGACTGAAAGTGTGACACCCATTTATTGCTGTCAAAATTCAGCTTAAGTTGCTGTTACAAATTAACACTTTAAAAATAGTAAACGGAGTCCAAAAATTACGATTCCGGTGCCATTAGAACCGTATTTCATAATAACATATTTTAGATTCAAAATATCGATTTTTCGTTGAGTTTAAGACCTGTTTACAGCCAACTGAAGTTGGCTGTAACGCTTAGACAGATTCTGATTTTCAGTGTTTAACCTTCTAAATCGTGTTTGATCGATTCCGTTAACGAGTTTAGTGACCACAACAACATCACATACTAATATTATTCAGCACAACATCAGATAATCAACCAATCATCATAATCACACAAGATCTACATGGTTTACACTAACATTCATCCATTAACCACCTTGTTCATCACTTTAGTAGACTTTTAGTTGGTGATCTTACATGTTAGTGATTTTTAACCGACGAAACTCTTATTAACCACTTTAGAATAGATCAAGAAGATGTTTAGAGTCACTTACTACTAGCTCGAGGCTAGGGAAGATTCTAGTCGAAAAATGCGTGGATAAAAGCAATAGGGTGAGGTCCTTCGCGTTCCGAATGCACCAAGCCTCCTCGTATGTGATCCTCAACACTTGTAGATGCTTGAAATGGCTAGATCAAAGCTCGAAAATGGATGGGTGTGGGTGTGTGTGTTCGGCCGAGAGCCAAAGAGAGGGAGAGAGTATGTGTTGTGATGTTTAGTGGTGAAATGATTATGATGGACTAATGCTAGAACTTATAGATAAAGTGTATGATCATTAACCAATGGATTTAGTGTCTTCAAGATACTAAGCAACTAAGATTATATAAATCACAAAAGTACAAGGGGTGTCCCCTCCTTGGGGACGGTTTGGTTAAGGGGGGGGGGGTCTTGGTTCAATCTCAACCATGTAGTTAGGACATTAGTTAAGTTAAACTAAGTTAGTTTAGGGATTAACCCGGTTACTAATGTGTTATGTATTACAGCGGGTGTTAGGGTATTCAGGGACCCTAACTGGCTCAGAAAAAGACAAACAATGTAAATGGCAATATTCTTATGTTCCGGGTAAAGTCCGGTTGTTCGGTTCGATACTGTTCCGTTAAACTGCTTAATTAATTCGTAACGTGTCCTATGTATATATTTTTGTAACGTTTTTACTTTCTAACACATAGGAAAATATAACGGACTATTTAGTGACCTTTCTGTACACTATTAGTATATTAACAAGTACATGTAAGTATAACACAGATATCAGAAGCAGTTAAGTAATTCCACACAGTCGTCAGACACTTTAATTATCATTAATAATTTGTACGGAATACATGGGATTTTGAGGGTTGTCACAAAAGTCATTAATACAAAACCAAATAAAAAGTGCGAAAAGATTAAACAACAAGAGTATTACACTAAATGCCTGTCTTCACCAAGTGATGTAAGAGACTTAGGCAAACATGGCCTTTGATTGTCAAGAACTCTTACTATCAATCTTGGATCCCGAGACTACTACACACACTCTATGATGGATGATGGATGATGGTGGTGGATGGGGTTTGTGATGGTGATGGTGATGGAGGGTGGGTGAAGTGTGAGAGAGGTGGTTTGCCAAGGGATGCCTTTGAAGTGAACCAAGCACCTCTATTTATAGCCTGCACAGAAGCCCAGACACGGCCCCATGTCCATTGGGCACGGCCCTGTGTCCATCCACTTTCTTTTTCTTCATTAATTGCAGTTTGTCTGCATTAGTTGACCACGCCCCCGTGTCCGCTGGGCACGGCCCCGTGTGTAGAAGCGTATCTGTACTATCAAGATTTGCTTAAATTTTGCGAATCTTAGCGTTGACCATGACCCCGTGTCCGCTGGGCACGCCCCCGTGTTGGGAAATAGAAGCTTCTACAACTTTGTCTTTTCTGCAGACACTTGGGCACGGGGCGTGTTCAGCCTTCTGATGTCTTGTTTTTGCTTGGGAAGATGCTGTCGAGGGGTCGGGCATGCCACGTTTATTCCTTTTCTTGTATTTATGTTAGATTTGGCTGCATTTTTGCTTCTTTTGTTCATTTTGAGCTCATTTAATCCTGAAAATACAAAAGGAAGACAAAAACACACTTTTTCCAACATTAGTACTAAAAAAGGGTTAGTTTTATGCCTCATTTGATGTAACTTATATGTTGCATTTTACACACATCAAATACCCCCACATTTGAATCTTTGCTTGTCCTCATGCAAAACTCTTTATAATGTGGGTTACACACCCAAATGGAATGGGTAGAAGAGAAGTTTTGGGCTTGTCTTGAGTATCAGGATTCCAAGATCTTTATTAGGTTTTATTTTTATTTTATTTACAATCCTATTCGTTATGATTTATTTAGAACATTACATAAGAGAAATTACTTATTTGGGCATAACATGCCTTTTTAAAATTCCATTTATGTACAAGTTCACATACCTCACGGGAGATCACTCAACACTCGGCCGAAGATGTATTTTTGTGAAACACTCGAGACCGGCATGGAACTTACCTCTACCATATGCTTGCCAAGCAATCAATCCTCCTCCTTTTTAACTATAAACCTTTGTGAATATCAAGAGGACTTTGGGGAAGGGTTAGGCTTGGGTTAAATGTAGGTGGTTTTGGGGTTAGTGGTTAGTAGAAAAGGGCGAAAGGCGTAAAAAGCGTCGGTTTTTCATAAAACTTTTTATTTTTGTGACTTTTTATTCCAATGAAGCATTTTTCAAACAAAGTTCTTTTTGATGAACTTTTTTTGTTTATTGCTTGATTTCATCATCATTTTTTTTATAAGGAATGTCACATGAAAACCGAGCCTTTTACTAAAATAAAGGGTTTGAAATGAAAAAGGGTTTTGGTGGGTAAAGGGTGTTTATTTTGTGGGTTTAGAAATGAAAAGATTTAGGCTCAAAGAGGTTAACTAGGGGGATTTTGGGTAGGTGGTAAAAAAAAAGAAAAATAATGGTGTTGAAAGAAAAAGGGGTTAGTCCTAATGCATCCATCATTTACTTACTTGGGTTTAAATTGGTAAGGACCCGGAATGTATCGTCATGGCAAGTTCTAGAGTTGTAAGAAACCAAGCGGCTATTCACACAAGAAACGAAAAATGAACATTTAGTTTAAAGATGTGTATTTATATGCTCAATAAAGGCTCAATACTCACTTTTTGTGGGAATGGGTTTTTAATGTGATCAAGTATATATAATCAAATTTTAACTAGATTTGTCATGCCGTTTCATAATTTTCTTATGTTGGTTCTTTTTATCACGACGCTATCGGTTGTAAATTTGTAAAAATATAACCTTTTTAGAACTTGTTAATCCCAATTTAAACCAAGGCAAAAAAATGAAAAGTTTTTGAAAAAATTTGAGGTGTTTAGCGGTTCCAATAGAGTTTTGTGCAAGGCTTATAATTAGGACTTGCAAAATATAAGGTTTTAGCATCCCCCCCCCCACACTTAAATTACACATTGTCCTCAATGTGTCCCAAAAATAAGTTTTTAGGTTGATTGAATGTGTAAAAGGTGTGTTAAAAACAAAATTTTTATGTTACTGGGCATCTGGACATGAGCCGTGGTGTCCGGGCACGGTCCCGTGTTCAGGTTGCCAGTAACAAAAAGTAATAGAAAGTAACAGAAGGCTGGGCACGGGGGCGTGTTCAGTGAACACGCCCCGTGTCCAGTTACCTGAACTGGGCGTTTTTCTGCAGATCCTTGAGCACGGGGCCGTGTTGGCTGGGCACGGCACGTGCTGAAACTTCTGTAACGAAGAAAAATTGTCGGGAGGCTCTGTTTTTGTGCATGGGGTGTTGGTTCAAGTTTCCCTTAGTATCCTTCACCATCCTGAGTGTGTTTTATCCATTACAACATCATCCAAACACCAAATAATTTTGAAAACCATCATTCATTAAATAGAGAGAGTTACATAAGGTCCTAAAAATAAAGAAAAATAGAAAGTTAAAAAGTTCCTAAGATAGTTAGGTCAAGTGATACATGAAATAATCCTAATGAGTTCTACCCTTATTTGTAGGAATAACAAAAGCCCGGAAATAGCTTTCCGATATTCTTAAAGGCGCTGTAGAACTCGGGACCGAGAGGTGTCCCCTAGATGCCGTTGAGCCATTCCTCTATTTCTCGTGGAAGGAAGAAGGCGAGCTCATTTTCCACAATATCTTGTGGTGGAGGAGCGATGGCAACTGGGACCCCATTTAGTATGTCTCGAGGGGGTTCCGTATGGATGGCGTACCACTCGGCCGGTATGATAACTTCCGGTACCACATTCCATGCCCTTTGTGTAACGATTGGTACCAAAGGAGGGGAAGCGAGGATATTCAACCTTTGGTACAAAAGGTTGACCTCCCTAAGACACCCTTCTAGACCCACCGATAAATGATTGATACGGTCGACCAGAGCTTCCTCAACCCCCGTCATCTCGTCGATGGCCTCTCTCAAGGCATAGACATAGTTAACGAGAGAGTCTTCTACCGATGACCTTCTCCCTTGACGGTTGTTCCTGGAGTGTGACGAAGATGTTCCGCTGTTTCTGCTCGTCGTTCTAAGAAAACAAGCCGAAAAGAGTTCATTTTAGTGTAACAGCACCTCGGACACGGCCCCGTGCTCACTGAGCACGGCCCCATGTTCAACTTTCTGCAGATTTTCGGAACAAGGAATCTTGGAGCTTTAAATTATTTTTCTGACTTTCGAAGCATTTTTAAGCAGAAATAACTTAAAACAGTGTTGTAAAACTTGTTTTTAACAAGATTCCTTGAATAAAAATCTATCAAATGTCACAATAAAGCTTGAAAACATGGAGGTTTTAAGCTTTAATGGAGGTGTTGAAGAAAAATGAAGAGGAAGGCAATGGACAATAGTAGAAAAGACAAGATGGTTGTTGAGAACCTTCTTTAGAATATACCTAGTATGGTATGTGTAAAGATCCCACCAAATCTCTGTCTTTGGAATGGTCCAAATGTGCAGGAATCTTGCTGTATTTATAGAAAACGACAGCACGCTGGACACGGCCCCATGTCAGCTGGACACGGCCCCGTGTCGGCTGGACACGGCCCCGTGTGAAGACAAGATTCTGACACTTTTTGTCTGTATTCTGACCGAAAGTCAGACGGGAATCTTTGGTGGACACGGGGGCGTGCTGACCTGGACACGGCCCCATGTCTAGAAGCTGTTTATGAAGTTTCGTCTATTTTTAAGGAATTTATCCAGATCGGGTGGTTCCTTACTGGACGGAACAACACCGAAGTGCCTGAGATACCTTAATTGCCCTAGTTTAAGACGAGAACGCAAGAGGTTATCGGAAAGGGTGATTCCTATGCTAAATGTAGGTGGACAAGTCCAACCCTTATCCGGGCTCTCGTTAAAGAAGGTGTATGTCGAATCGCTCAGGTCTATGTATGCATCGAAGGAAGTCGATGGAGAGTCCTTCACTGTGACAACTGTCAAAAATCCAGGTATCCGTACAATTAATTAATCATGATTAGTGCCTAATGACTGTGCTGAATTTCAATTAGTGGCTTTCTGATTTCTGTTTTATACATGCATATGCATCATACTTTATTTAATGTCATACCAATATTGCATGAAAGCTATATTGCCTTGAATGATGCATTAAGTATAGTTAGCATAGTTATCTGATAAATCAGGAAAGTGCTGACAGAACTCAGCACATAGATAGACAGTGCATTGAGACACAGAATGAGCCAGAAACTAAGTATGACACTAGTATAGTGTGTAGGAAAGTAAGGATCACAAAACTGCCTTTTTAGTGATAGTTTAAGTGCCGGAAAGTGCCTAAAACTCACCCAAAGTGCTGAATTCAGCAAAATTCAGCAAAAATAAGCATTTTAACATACTAATATAATGCAGAAAAATGATTAAATGGTCCTGAATGCTTTCCTAAGTGTCGGGAATCAATAGTGTCACAAAAAGATACATATAGCACCCTAAACTGCGTAGTTTAGCACTTTAACGAACCAGTAACCAACCGAACAACCGGACACTACCCGCAACACCAAATTTACACTAGAAGCACTGTTTTAACATTTCCAAGCTGGTTATGATCCCCGAACATCATAACACCTCCTAAAAATATCTAATAACTAGAACATGTAACTAACACTTAGATTTCAACTAATCATTAACCAAACTAGTTACACCCTAATCTACTACCCCCCCCCCACTATTTACGGCCAATATATGGCCCACCAAGTTGATTTTATTTCAATTAAAAATTGGATCATGTTTCCTTGATTAGAACACATTACACAATGGATGAAGTCTTGAGTTTGGATTATAAGAAGGCACATTGTGATCATCCTCTCATTCTCATACACACTTAAACACACACTACTCTCCCTCTCCTTGTTCTCGGCCGTGAGCCACCACCACCATCATCATCATCTTCACTTCAATACCTTCCATTCTCAAGTGATACAAAGGTGCTAGAAGCAAGACTAAGGAGCTTGGTGGCTTTGAAGCTTGAAGGACCTCTCCTGTTTTCTTTTATCCATCTCATTTCTACTCTTGAATCATCCCTAGCCTTGTGCTAGTGGTAAGAACCTTGTACACTCCATTTTACTTTCATTTTTAGTGGTTAAAGAAGAATCATAATAAAAAACATGAAGAACACTAAAGATCATAAGAAGTAAACTTGAACATAAGCATGTTTAATGAAGTAATCTTGATGAATATGAGTTGTTATGCTTGTTGATCATTGATTGTTTGTAGAAATGTTGATCATCATAAGATCTTGCTAGATCATGGTTAAAAACATAATCTAGCAAGATGTGAAAGTAGAAATATGGTAGGATGATGGATCATCCACATATGAATCATGAACTTGAATGACTAAGTGGTTTTCTTGAAAAAAAAAATAATGATCAAAGTAAGTTGTTAATCCTGTAGATCTAAAGATTTATGAATGATCTTTCAAGGAAACCAAGTTAAAATATGAGTTTTATTAAATCTTGGTTCTTACATAAACAAATCTTATTTTTAATGGTTAAACAAGTGTAGAAACACTTGTGTAACAAGAAGATTTCATAAAGAAACATTTTTAGAAAATATGACAAGAAGTTGTAAACATATAACTTCTTTAAAAATGAAGTTTTAAAGAACTAATCACATTTTAAAGGGTAACTAGACTTACTAATAACCCTAGTAAGTTACTACAAATTTTTACAAATATTCAAGTTCATGAAGTAGTAGAAAATGCATGATTTTTGGCAAATTGGTAAGTTAAGGTTGTTTATTGTTGATTGTGAAATGATTGTGTTGATTTTTACAAAAGAAAATGATATGCTTGAAAGCATGGAAACCTCCATTTTTAGGGGAAACTATGGCAAAATTTTCTAAAAATTTAAACACTTAGAAAAATATATTTAAACAAATATTTACAAGTGTATTTTAAACCATGAGTTTGCTACAAAAGCTTTGCCATAATTTTTGATACAAAAATATAATTATTGGAGGTTGGTTTTCATAAGTAAAAGTGACTAAATATGTATTAGGAAAATATATATATTTAGAAGTCACATGTGTGTGATTATTTGTATACTTTGTGTATTAGTTATATTATTTTAGGACATGAAATAATATAGCACATCAAATACCAAGAATTACAATCCAAAATAATACCAAAATTCCAAACAAATGAATAAACTCATTTACACAAAATATTGATGAAACCGAACTATGGAATAAGACTTACAAAATATTCCGGAATTTATTCACAAAGTATATTTTCGTAAATAATATTTTGGACACCAACGAAGTAAAAATATGATTTTTACAATTACTACAAAAATATATCATATTTCGACAAGGAAAAATATATTATTTTTGGCAAGTATGAAATATATATTTTTCTTGAAGTTTTTAGAAAATATATTATTTTTAAGAAATATATTTTCTTGCACAAACCTGAAATACAATATTTATGGATGAAAGATATATTTTCTCTCTTAAATATGAAGTAGGTCATTTTTGGGAAAAATGAGTTTAAATACATTTTCTAAATTGGACTTGAAAATATATTAATTTTTGAAACTTATGAGAAATTACAAATATTTTTGCCCAAAGAAAAATTATAAATAATTTTTCTAAGTAATATCCCTTAAATATATATCTTGAACATATATATTGAATCTCTATTAAAGATAATATTCCGGAATAATTAATATGAAGTTAAGTATAAAGAATACTTAATGAATTTAATAAAAATACGTATTCTCATACGTATAAATACACACCGGAATACGACCCCGATATAAGGCAAAATATGCAAGTGAAAGATACTCCCATCCTTGGGAAGGATATACATGTGTAAAACCCGAAGTGTATCAAGCCAAAAATATATTATTATTCCAAAATTTTAATAAATATAATTTAAGTTAAAATATTAATTATTTTAACAAATGATTATAAAATTCGGAATAATATCGAAGATACTAAAAGAATCATAACTCAAAGACATTAATACTAAGTCAAGGCACAGCCCGTTCGTCTAATAGACATTAGTACGTTGTAGGTAGTCGTGTTTATCCGAAGAGCTTGAGTTACGGTGATTGAAGACGCAAACCTGTGAGTTCATGACCCCCTTTTTTTCTAACTGTTTTTGTAGGAACGTTCTGTGACCCAAACGAGTCAATCAGAAGAGTTCTTATCAATTCAAGAGGCGGAAACAAATGAATTGACTTGGAAAACAGCTTGTTTCACTTCTAAATGTCTTGTTTATTGATTATAACAAGTTTACAGATTAGTAGACACGTCGGCAGCACTTCGGTACCGGAAATATGAAAGTTACAAATGATTTCGTTTCAAGGCTATTTATAGGGAGGATGATTTCGTTTGAAAGTGTCAGTTACCATTTCAAACGAAATTAACCATGTTGATTTCGTTTGAAATAGCACATGCCACTTTTAAGCGGAATTAACTCCTTCAAACGAAATTACCTTCAAACCTAATTTCTTGAACTACGTGCCCTGATCTAACAATTCTAGTACAAGACTCGATACAAGACGAAGTCGACAGACGCATGCACCAACAGACTCCCCCTCGAATGTTGACGAGTCTTAAGTGTCGAGTCTTCAACATCTTCAGTCTTTATCAGTCTTTGGGCTCTTTCAAAGTATCTGACAGTGTAAGAATCCACATTCTTTTCAACTTCAGGATTTCTGCCTGGCTTTTTCTTCACTCTAATTCTCTTCACATTCTCTTGATCAGATTCAGGATCAATCACTGGCTCTTGCATCTACAGACTCTCCTCTACAAACAAACTCCCCCTTTAGTTGTGCTGGGATTGTAGTCTGGCTTTCACAATTTTCAAGATCAGGCTCACATCCTGCTCAGGTACTAGAATCACAACCTGGCTCTCTCATAGCCATAACCTGCACATACTCTACCTCAAAGTAAATTTCACAAATTAACAATTTGACAAATTTAAACTTTGCTACCCACTTTATAAACTCAGTTCATAACAACAATTTGACAAATTTAAACTTTTCTGATGACCACTTGTATGCAAACCATTTTTCTTACAACACTTCTCCCAAACCTGTCCGTCATGTTTAGCACTTGGAATTTTGAAAATTAGCTTTCCAATATCAGTTGTCTAAAATCTTTTTGTATTTTTCAAAATTTATGCTAAAACACTCCGAAAATATTTTTGTATTTTTTTTAAAATGAAATGCAGTAAAGAAATATTTACAGACAATATTTTTGTGAGATTGTGTAAGAGGATCATATCAGTTTTTGAGACAAATCACCAACACCATTAAGCTTTAAACATTTTAAGTTCTAAACGATTCACTTAGATTGTCAGTATACTGATCCACTTAAATTTTCACACAAAGTTCAACTGTTTCGAGATACGAGATTAATGTTTTAGAGACTTAAATTTATTCACGTGTCCCACCTCAGAATATACTCCCGTATCCAGATCCCAATATTCAGTCTTACAGGTGAGTATACCACAGATGATATCTGTAAAGGGTTAAATTGCGAGGGCCGTGAGAGCTCAGGTCAAAACTTCCGTTCAGCAGAGAGATGACGACTTCGACTTTTGGTGAGTCCCCTTTAGAGGATCTTTTGTTTCAACAGCACATGATTAGCATTTTGCAATGTTTCATCATTTTTTGTACTGAGGGTTGTGCTATATTTCAAGCAAGCAGAAAGTATTATACGGGGACTAGGCCATTGCTTCCACAAAATCAGAAGTCCCGGGATAATACCCCAGATATCACTGAGTATAAAGACCTAGTATCTCAGAAAGAGGGACCTTTCAAACAAAATTTCGGGGGTTACCCATATATCCGAGAGATGTTACCCACGATATAAGCAAGTTTGAAATTTAGGTTTATATCTCGTCACAATCTACTAAATGTGCAAAAACCTACTGGCATATCATCAGTGAGACCGTTTATCACATTTTAACTTTCCATTTCTTTAGCATGTCGTGATTGTCCACTGATGTACTATCATCTCCTCTTTTTTACAACAAAAACTCAATTTTGATTTTATCATGTTTTTGCCTTTTTAAAATGTCTAATGTTTTTGGATTTTCTGAAAAAAATCTTACCCCCCTAAAATTCAAAATCATTTAAAGAAATTTGAAAACAAACTGTACAAAGAACATGACAACTGATATCGGATTGCCTCAATTCGCCATCCTCTTGGCATAAACAATCAGAACTCCCCCTCACAACAAACTATTTTCCCATTATGATTTCAAAACACTTAAGTTTGTTTTAATCAAATGGTTTTTCCGGAAAATTAGTTTTGTTGATTTAATAAAACCACATGTAGGTTCGGGGTTTCATCACATTGTTCTTTTATTTTCAACCTGTTGAAAAATATAACAATTTTAATATCAATCAACAAACACCACTTGTAGAAAATCAAGTACAAATTAATGTCCCTGATTTACCACTTGTAAGTCGAAATATCATTTAACAACCACCATTCACATCTGTGATATTTCTTACGAAAGATGCCGATACCTGCTCCTCACTTACCAATCTGGAAGCTCCGGCAAGTCCACAACCTGTAGAATTTTAACAATTTTTAAATGTTTCTCAAAAAACAATTTTTCAAGAATAATGCCGATTCATGCTCCACGATTACCCACTTGGGAGCTCCGGCAAGTCAGATTTTTAGTTAGAAAAAACTGTCCCCCAAGTCTGACCAGCCTTGGGTGATTTTGGTACACATCTATCCCACCAACATTTTGATTTGTAAAATTCTTTGGCACCTTTAACTTTCCCATCCACCATCTTCCCAAAAATATATTTGACTTTTCCATTGAAAGCCTTTTCAGCATCAAATTCTTCTTTACCAGAGAAGAATTGACCTGAAATCTCAAACCTACCTTTTGATTTCAGATTATCCTTTGACAATGGTGGAAAGTTTTTCTCGTTCAACTCAGGAACGAAATTCTCATTCTTCTTCTCAACAGATGACTCCTCTGATTTTATGGAACCAGATTCATTGTCAGAACTACTCTCAGATTTAACAACCCATTTCTGTTTGTTTAAATCGACTTTTCTTTTGTAAAAACGTTTTGAAACATCACCAGTTTTGAAAGTCGAATTTTCAAACATTTTAGATTTCTCAGTTAGTTGTTTCTTTTCATCAACAAATTTCTTGTTTGTTTCAAAATTAGAAAAAACTCCCTGTTTTGAATAATTGAACTCATGGCAATTCCAAGCAATATGTCCAATCTTGTGACATTTGAAACATGTTCTTCTCTTAACTCTTTGCTCATTTCTCATTATCATATTCTTTTTCTTCTCAGCAAGAAACTCTTGATTTGACTGTTTCCAGAATGGTTTCTTCTGCTCTTCTTCAGAACTTCCTCCTGCAACAAATTTTGTTTTTGGTTTATAATTTTTCTCATTGTTATAATTTTCTGAAGAAATAAAACCTAAACCCTTCTTTTTGTAATTACCGTTATGGTTTGGTTTCTTTTGATAACCTGAACCAGAACTGTAACCCTTTTTCTTGTTCAATTTCTGTTGAACTCTTGAAGTGTACTTTCTAAATTTTTCATGAAGATTCAAATCTTTTATTTCAGAAATATTAATTTCTGTTAATTTGAAAACCTGTTTGATCATTTCAGATTTTACACTTCTTATAGGAAATTCCTCATCAGAATATAATTTGTCTGAATCATTCAAAGTATATGCCACTTTGATTAATTCATCATTCAAATTAGATTTTGATAACATGAATTCTTTATTGTAAACCTTTTTGACCGGTGAACTCGGACTCTTTTCTGACGAACTCGAACTATCTGACTTAGACTCCGAATTTGACTCTTCATCGATATCCAACACCTGATCGACCACTTTCTTTAACAATACAGACTCATGATCAGTGTCAGATGTTGTGAATGTGACTCCAATGTTATCTGGTAACTCATCAATGGTTTCAGACTTTAACTTGATGTTGATTGCCTTTTTTAAACGCTCCTCGTTTGGATTTCTGGGGGAATAACTCTCATAGATTCGAGGCGGACACTTGTTATACTTGACACTTTGTTTCTTACCAGCATTCGTATCTTCCGTCTCTTTATCTTTGAAAGCTTCAAGACCTGCAACAGTAGGATAGACTCGATCAATCAAATAATCACATGTTGTATAACTCAACAGTAACCTTTTGATTCTTTCACTCTCAATCTTTTCGAGTTCCAAATCTCTCTTTAACTGTGCACAATCTTCAATGTACTCATTAATAACCTTCTGCTTTGACATTAATGTTGAGTTCATCTTTGTCATAGCAGCCTCAATTTTTGAATTTGTCTTTTTCAGACCATTCACTGTGTTGTTCAAAACATCGTATGACTCTTTCATATACTTCACATCGGACAACAAATTTTCTTTTATCTCTTCCAGTTCACTAATCTTCTTGTCTTTCTCATCATAATGTTTGCAAGATTCTGAACATTTCTCACAAGGTTTAACGACCTCAACTGTCTTTTCAACCTCGACAGTCTTTTCAACTTCAACGAGTTTCTCAACTTCTATTATTTTTTTGACTTCAACAATTTTTTCTACCACTTTCTCTACTTCAACAATTTTTAAACTTCACTTTCTCAGTCACTGGTTCAACATTTGCTTCTTCAACTTTCATCTTTGCCTTTTCATCAGCTATTCTTCTTATTTCTTCCAGTTCTCTTTTCAGTCTTGCAATCTTCTTCTCATTCAGCATCTCAACTTTATCTGCAAAAAACAAATTAAAACTATCAGGATCTATACATTTTTTGGTTTTATTAATGTATTCTTCTTCATCTTCAGTATCCACATCACTTCCAAGATCTGGAAAAATCTGTATTCTTTTTGGACTAGATTTGTCTGATTCTGTTTCCAAAATTTGAGCAACAAATCCTGAACCCGGTGGAATGTATTTATCCCAGCTAAACCCCTCTGCAACTTTTTCATCATCTTGATTAACAAGACAAGTTTTCTTTCTTTCTTCAATAGCACGTGCATGTGCCGTTTGTGGTTGCTCAGCAATCTGATGAAAAATGGATTTCTGATAATAATCATTCTTTTCTGATCCTTTTGTTGCTTCTTGATTTTTACATTCTCGTTTAAAGTGTCCTTTTCCTTTGCAACGAAAACATGTAACTTTTGACTTGTCAAATCCTAACGGAGAATTTGCCAATCCCCGAAACTCATCTCTTCCTATGATTTGTTGAAATTTTTCTGCCCTTCTAACAGCACTAGCCATACACCATTTGACATCCATCAACTCAAGTTCCTCTGCATCAATTTGGTCATAATCCTCTTTAGTAAGCATCGGATTTCCAATTTTGCCAGCAATTAAACTTTCATATGATTCTAACATAGCAACGAGTGATGCCATGTATTGCTTAGCAATTTCTGGAGACAAATTTTGACCATTTTGAATGTTTAAAGTAACATTGCACTGCAGATTTGTAGAATTTTGCTGTTGAGGACTTTGTATAGTATGATTTGGATCAAAGCTTGAATACGAGGACGAAGATCCACCACTTTGAGTCACAGTACTTCCCTTTGTTCCAGAAGAACTATCAGCACTGAAGCCAGTTTGAATCTTTGGGCTTGGAGTAACTTCAAATTTGTTTCCTCTGTAGTATAAAATGACATCTTGTTGAGCATTTGGATTCTTCATAATTGCCGTTTTGTTTTTGATCATATCTGCGCTTCCTTTGAACTTTTCAGTTAAAGCCGTCCAAATTGACCTAGCTGTACCCTTATGTTGGAGTAAAACAAAGATATCTTCTTTAATCGCTTGTTGAAGAATACTGATCATCATTTTTTCACTTGTAAATTTCAATTTATCATTCTCTGAAAAGTCACTAAACGCTTTTTCAAGCCCACGTTCATTTTTCGGTTTCTCGTAATCTTTCTGTAATGAACACCATGCGTCAAACTTATAAGCTTGCACCCAATTCTCAAATCTATTCTGCCATCCTTTAAAATCTTCAATGTACATAAGCTTTGGCGGTTTTTGATGAGTTCCAGTTTCATTCTCACTGTACAATGTTTCAGCAGCTGTAACCGGTGCAACTGGTGTAGCAAACGCATTGTAAAATTCCTCTTCCATGTTTATGTAAACAATTTCACAAACACAAATCTCAAAAACACAATTTCAAACGAAATACCAAATTCAAACGAAATCACTCTTGAAGCGAAATCACCCTTTGATGCGAAATACCACTTTTCACACGGAATCACTTTGAAACGGAATACCCTCTCAAACGGAATCACTCTTACACAGAATACCTGATTTCGTGTGAAACAACACACTTTCAAACGGAATTATACTTTGGAGCGAAATCACTAATTCCGTGTGAACAGTCTTAAACGGAATTACAATTTGAAGCGGAATCAAGTAATTTCGTGTGAAATAAGATGTACTTTTCAAACGAAATAGCGAATTCAAACGGAATCAAGTCCTAATTTCGTATGAAATGCTGCTGACGTCACTTAATCCGAGATCATTTTCAAACGAAATTACGTATTTTATCAAGTTTTAAGCTGAATAAAGGTCCAATATTCTCAAGGATTCATTAAAACACTGTTTCGCATGATATGTGTGAAATTCAGACCATTTTGACCGTAAAATCTTGTTAAATTTGAAAAAGAAGGTGTAGAAAACAGAAATTATGGCTGTTTTGGCAAGAACTCTTCCTCCTGAGCTCTGATACCACTTGTAGGAACGTTCTGTAACCCAAACGAGTCAATCAGAAGAGTTCTTATCAATTCAAGAGGCGGAAACAAATGAATTGACTTGGAAAACAACTTGTTTCACTTCTAAATGTCTTGTTTATTGATTATAACAAGTTTACAGATCAGTAGACACGTCGGCAGCACTTCGGTACCGGGAATATAAAAGTTACAAATGATTTCGTTTCAAGGCTATTTATAGGGAGGATGATTTCGTTTGAAAGTGTCAGTTACCATTTCAAACGAAATTAACCATGTTGATTTCGTTTGAAATAGCACATGCCACTTTCAAGCGGAATTAACTCCTTCAAATGAAATTACCTTCAAACCTAATTTCTTGAACTACGTGCCCTGATCTAACAATTCTAGTACAAGACTCGATACAAGACGAAGTCGACAGACGCATGCACCAACAGTTTTCGGTTTTATAACTTCGGGGGTGAAATACATGTTACAACGGTTTACAAACATTTTGTTTTGGTATGGTTAGCTAAGGAAGGGTACTGCTTGATCATGTGAGTGGTGGGTATAACACTTAAGGCCATTAATCCTCGTCGTAGGACCGAGGGACATGAGTGATAGATCTATTTGGGTGTAGCGAGCCCACACCCATACGGACCAGGGTGGCCCATGTGGTGACTATGTCTTATTCCCGGAAACAAATCTGCTATATTTGAGTTTTCCTGCATCACGTCACAAATATTAATGTATTAGCTACACATTAATTGATCTGTTTTCCTTGTTGCTTTCATACCAGGAATTTTCAAACTTACATACATACTTTCAATGATTTTAAATGTTTATTCACAAACACACACATGAACTCGCTCAACTTTTGTTGATGTTTTCAAAATACATGTATTTCAGGAAATTAGTAGTGGATCTGGCGGGCGTTGGATGTTTCAACCTGCGTTAAGAATAAAAGATGTCATCCATGGTCTTAGGGTTTGGTCAGTGTGTCTTATTCCTGGATGAGACACGTCTTCCAAATTCTGGTTTTATTTAATGTCATTGGTCGAGTCTTTGTGAACTTTTAAACAAGTTGCATGGTTTGTACTCGTATTTGAATTTCTACGTTTTAAGACAATGTTGTCATGTTTTTTTAAACTTAATTAATGGATGAACATCTATGGTTTTTATCATTTAGTTGTTGTTATGATTGAATGCAATGGTATTAAGAAAGTCACACCATAATCACGTTTCCGCAAAATTCAGGGTGTGACATTCACGGCACAATCGACACAGGGACGACTATCGCTCAAGTCTTCGCAAGAGTTGGAGGTGATTTCGGGAACAACGAAGTTGTTTTTATCCGAATGTGATCTCACTAATTCTTCTTGATCGTCGTCTTGAGGTGAATTAATGATATCCATCTCAAGTTCTTTTATCCAGTTAAGAATTAGATCTTCCATTTGAAATAATTCATCAAGAAGCATTTTATCTAGAAGGGACGATTGAGAGCATTCGATGGAGAGATAGGGATTATTTTTACTCTCGCCCCTCTTACGGCTACAGGAAAACAATGGGTCTATATAGTGGGAGTGTAATTTAAAAAATAACATTTTAAATCTTCGTGAGTTCCACCACATAATTGACACCATGTACCATAAGAGGAGCGCTAGTAAAAAAAATCAGTATCGCTCATGTTTGTGTTAGAAATTACCAACCGTCGGGATCTTACAGTTCTGTTTTCAGTATCTGATACTTGGGCACAGGGCGTGTTGATTGGGCACGGCCCCGTGTTCAGCTACTGTCTGACTTAAAACAGGATTGCCAGTACCAATGATTGGGCACGGGGAGTGTTCAGCGGGTACGACCCGTGCTGAGCTCTGCAGAGGCTGAAAATTTAAGAAAAATCCTAAAAAAAAACAGAAAAATAAGAAAAACGATTAGGCCGTTGATTCCTAACTTTCTTAAAATCCTTGTGACCTCGGCAACGGCGCCAAAAACTTGATGTGCGTAGTGCGTGATAGGTTTTTATGTATATTTTTAGCCCTTTTTAACACTTTAGTTAAGTTTTAAATTTATAAAACACGATATTTTACTAACACTAAACACACATATGGGCAAGTGCACCCATCATGAGCATAGTATAGTGTTGGTAAGATACCGAGGTCGTCCAAGGACACAAGAGCTTTTAGTACCGGTTTATCCTCAACGTCTAATCAAATCAAAATTTTAGAAAAAGGGTTTAAACATGAAAATAAAAACTAAAAATGCTGAAAATAAAAATAAAATAAAAACAGATAGACAAGATGAATCACTTGGATCCGACTCGCCTTTAGTGTAACCTTTGATGTTTTCCGCACTTTTGCACTTTTTATGAGATTATCTTAGTTATAGTAGTAGGCCCCTCTTATGAAGGTGACGTTACCCTCAACCCAGTAGTTTGAGTCAGCAAGGATACAATCCTAAAGGGTTGGATTATTGAAAGATAATTAATTAAGTTATTAATGCGTAATGTGGTAGGCCCCTCTTTTGAAGGTGACGTTACCCTCGGCTAAGTGGTTTGAGTCAGCAGGGATACAATCCCAAGTAGCCGGGTTAATGTATTAATAGTAGTTTACATATGAGGGGATCAAGCCATTCGCACCCCCGCCATCCAATACCAGTGGGTATTGAAGGAGGTCATACTATGCTTGACCCAGGTCCTTGCAGGATCTATACACTGAACAAGGCAAGAACCTTACCAAACCATTCCCTTAACCCCCGACCAGGTAGCCAACATATCTCCATATAGACCGTGGAGATATGAATGGTGTAAATCTTTTATTTTATATAGACAGTAAAATAACGCCAAGACACCACAGACAAATGATAAGGAAGTTTCATGTCACACCCCCAAAATCCACATGCGGAGTATCACCGCTTGGAGGCGTGACTGACCAGGATCCAGCCACCAATCATATTGAACTAAGCAATTTAGTAAATAGAACCAAACCCAACATAATTGGTGTTTAAAAGAAACCAAACATGTTTAAACAATCAGCGAAAGCATAGTAATGTTTAAATAACCAAAACATAGTTTAAAGTTCACATGTTAAATACGGGACATAACAATCCATATCCCATAACGACCTTCTCCTCGTGCAAGCCCCATAAGCATCTAACGACCTGCAAGACATGTAACAACGAGTCAACAACAAAGTTGAGCGAGTTCACAGTTGGTTGTTTAGTTGTACCAGTTTGTTTTGAAAACCACAAGTTGTTTCGTAAACCACGAGTTAACCAGTTCCTTTATTTCCCAAACCATATCCATAATCAGTGGCGGCTTCCCCATGTGAACCACTAGACCGTTACCATATCGACGACTGACGAACAATAGTTGTGCCCTACGTCAATGTCTATCATCATTGACAGTTTGCCATGATCCATTAGTACACGCCCGTCCGAACGGCATGGTGTGAGGTTAGTCGAACCTAATAGCGCTATTAACTAATGACCCGCTCGCCATCGGCCTCGGCGATTAAGTCGATATAAAATGAGGGACTTAATGATAGAGTTTTGTCTAGTAAGTTTAAGGTTGTTGTCCTACCCAAGGAGGACGAACGTACGTATTCTACCCAAGGAGAATACGCATGATTAACTTTGGCATCCTACCCATGGAGGATGGCCGTACATATCCTACCCAAGGAGGATATGTAGGTTCCGTTTAAATTCTTTAACCCATTCCCAACCACCGGGAATCCCATGCCTTAGAAAGTGTGTGAACTCACCTCGGTTTGCTCGGTATGCTAAAATTACTTGCACAAACAATTCAGTCAAAGCCTATAGTATGCATGTACACACAATCAGTTGACATTCACGAAGTTCACGCATAGATACATTCATAGCACATAGCAGCTGTACAAGTCCATGCAATTCATACATCACATAATTGTTTCATGGAAACACATAACTAACCTAGTTATCCCTTAACAGACTTAACTGAGTTTACTGTGCAGTTTACCCACCAGACGAAACTCCCTATTTCGTCATGACTCCCATTTGACGAAACCCTAAGGTTTCGTCGTATACCCCTTGGCGAAACCCCCAGGTTTTCGTCGTGATTTAAGCTGACGAAACTCCCAAGTTTCGTCGCCATCCAGGTTTCGTCAGAATTCATAAGTTACGTCTGACATCAGTTAATTACACAGAAACCCTAATCCTCATTAACAGTCGTTTCACACTATCACCGAACAAACAGTTATCATACAACGCAGTAATCATTGATCATCATATATGTAACCTGTACCCTATGCATAACAGTTTGCTAAACCTTCATACGATCTACACAATCATTACATTTATACGATTGATAATCATTCAGATCTGTTGGTTCTCTATTATAAAGGATCATCATATGGTTATGATCTAAATAGTATGATCAGATTCTACACTAGCATTCATTAACATGCACCACAAATGATTATATATAAGATTCATGAAACCCTAATCAACGCAACATATGATCGTAATTTCTATAGCAAAGCCTATATTCACAGAACTTTTCATCAATCAAACACATATATATAAACATGTATCAATCAGTCAAAGAATCATGCAATCAATTAATCGAAAGTGTAGCTAACCGAGATAGAGGAATAATGGATTGATCGCTAGAGAGGGCTTGGAGAACACAAAGCTGCCGTCACACAGGAGAGGGAACTCTAGGGTTTTCACTTCTGCTAAAAGTGTGCCGAATGAAGCAGTTTCTCGTAATTATACCCACGATGGCGTAATGGGCCCTTAATGGGCTTCGGCGAAAGCCTGGGCCGGCGGAACCCATGTTTCGTCGATGAGGGGATGACGAAACCCCAAGGGTTTTCGTCGAGTTGATTGGTGACGAAACTCCAAGGTTTCGTGGGACAGGTTTGTGGCGAAACCCTCCTAAATTTCGTCACATGAATACATATAAAACAACACACTACATATATCACAAACTGTTTAATATTTAACCACGTAGCACATTGCAGTAGTTTATAAATCAAATAGCACGGTGCACATATTACAACGAAACGAAATGAATTATGAAGATGCAGTTGTGAGGAAAGACCTTGAAAACTCGAGTTGTCGCATTTCACCTTTAACATAAGAAACTAGTTATTAAAGTCATTAATACAAAACCAAATAAAAAGTGCGAAAAGATTAAAAAACAAAAGTATTACACTAAATGCTTGTCTTCACCAAGTGATGTAAGAGACTTAGGCAAACATGGCCTTTGATTGTCAAGAACTCTTACTATCAATCTTGGATCCCGAGACTACTACACACACTCTATGATGGATGATGGATGATGGTGGTGGATGTGGGTGGTGATGGTGGTGGAGGGTGGGTGAAGTGTGAGAGAGGTGGTTTGCCAAGGGTTGCCTTTGAAGTGAACCAAGCACCTCTATTTATAGCCTGCACAGAAGCCCGGACATGGCCCCGTGTCCATCCACTTTCTCTTTCTTCATTAATTGCAGTTTGTCTGCATTAGTTGACCACGCCCCCGTGTCCGCTGGGCACGGCCCCGTGTGCAGAAGCGTATCTGTACTATCAAGATTTGCTTAGATTCTGTGAATCTTAGCGTTGACCACGGCCCCGTGTCCGCTGGGCACACCCCCGTGTTGGGAAATATAAGCTTCTACAACTTTGTCTTTTCTGCAGACACTTGGACACGCCCCCGTGTCCGCTGGGTACGGGGCGTGTTCAGCCTTCTGATGTCTTGTTTTTGCTTGGGAAGATGCTGTCGAGGGGTCGGGCATGCCACGTATATTCCTTTTCTTGTATTTATGTTAGATTTGGCTGCATTTTTGCTTCTTTTGTTCATTTGAGCTCATTTAATCCTGAAAATACAAAAGGAAGACAAAAGCACACTTTTTCCAACATTAGTACTAAAAAAGGGTTAGTTTTATGCCTCATTTGATGTAATTTATATGTTGCATTTTACACACATCAGCAGTCATCGCATTTAATGTAGTTTATAACGCATACTATTTAAATGCATTTTATCGCATATTATTGCTTGTTTAGACTAAACGCACTCTCAACGCTCTCGCAACGCAAACTCGAAATGCAGATTTACTTTTATGCATTTTATGTGTTATGTGTGTTAATTGTGTGATTACTTGTTTGATGTTATGTGGTTATCTCAACGCAACGCTTACTCGTAACTCGCTTAAATGCAACGCAACGCTTAACGCACGAAACGAAAGTTGGAAAAACTAACACGCACAACACGGCTGTCCGAATGAACATCCGACCAGACGCCCATTCGACACCTCGCACTCTCCACCGCCTTACTTCCACTCTCACCCTATAAATACCCACCGTAAACATCCCTTTCACTGATGTGACAGCTCCATCCGACCAAACGCGCCCAAGTCACTTTCAGGCACTATTTCCCTCGATTCAAGGCCATTTCGTAAGTATTTCTCCTTAAATCTTGTACAATCATCATCACTACACACTTCTCCATTGAAATCACTGATTTTATTCTTGAAATCGTCTGATTTGGACTACTTAAAGGTGGTTCTCACTCAGTTGCTTATGCAAGCTGTTGTGTGACGTCACCTCATCAAGATTGGTTCAGATCTAAAGGATTTCCACATGTTTTAACACAAACCTCAACAAGATTTCAACATTTTTCAACTGTTTCTACTTTTCTTTAAACTTTCTTCACTTTTCTACTCAAAACCGATGGGATCTGGACTCATTCAGACTCTCTACTCATTTCCTAGTTTAGAGCCGGCTTGAAAATGGATTTCCACCGGAGAGATGACCGATTAACGGTTGAACATGAAACTCCATCAAGAACAATGAACCTGATTGAATGGGGTGATTCCCATCCGATCGAATGAACTAGACTTGGTGTGGTTTCCGTTGTTTGACACGTCATCACGCCGTCTCCGTTAAATCGCAAACCTTTTAACTTAGAAAATTTCAAGTTTTCAAAACAACAGGTTGCCCACTTGAGTGGCCATCCGATCGGAGTGGCCATCCGATCGGATGACCATCCGATCGGATGACCATCCGATCCGATGACCATCCGATTGGATGACCATCCGATCGAATGACCATTCGACCAAGTGACTTGTCCTTTGTACTATCTCTTGTTCAAAACAAATTGACCAAATTTCAAACTACCAACTTCTCGATCGAATAGCCATCCGATCGAATGGCCATCCGTCCGGATGACCATCCGACTGAATGACTTGACGACCACAATTTACAATTGTTTAAATGCTATAATGAAACTTCAAAATTTTCTAAACGATTTACAAACACCCACATCTCATTCGAATGGCCATCCCTTCGAATGGTCATCCGCTCAGATGGGTTACACTCATTTGACCAGATCATCATTCGACCCCCAGCACATCCGACACTCTGTTACGCACCGTTCAACGCTTATGCTACTGTTCTATGCTCAGGCTAACTCCAACGTGCTCCCTTCAATCCAATCAAGGTTGTGTTTATTTGTTAACACATACTGTGAGTATACTCGAACCCATTTACTTTTAACGCACTTTTGGGTGTTACATATGTTCTCTATCAAAACACAACGACACACAACGCAAACACTTTACAAGGCTAACCGCTCCTGCATGTTATACGTGTACTTTGAATGCTTGTACTATGCTCATATAGTGTTACACTCTACCGCCTCTAGCAATGATAGTACTATAGTTTGGACTCAGCACCTGTCGTGGACAGGGGTTGCTAGGGATCACATCACTTTACTTCACTTGTCCGCTGGACTTGTGTCACGCATACTCTACAACGCAGTCTCGTGGTTAAGTGTGAACATAGTTTTGATAGTTACTTGCTTCGCCCGTTACGTGATACATGCTGGTTATGCGTAAATGCTTTTCAGTATACTATATGCTATGCAAAATTGTGTACTCACCTTTACATTTTATGTATTGACTTTATTTTAACGTATGTGACAGGTTGATAGGATGCTATGCTTGCTGAAACAAGTAGGAAGTCTAGAAACTTCACTAAATAAATCTGAGTTGTCGGAATAGTGTTTTGTTTATGAGACTGATATTTGTAATGACTGTTTTGCTTTATATGTTTGATGGTATGGGACATTAAACTTTAAATATATTGACATTAATAGTTGTTATGGATTCTCGTGAACAATCGATTTCGCTCAGTGCCATGCCCCGATGATTCCGCCATCGGTTGGGGTGTGACACAAGCCTTGAACCAAACACATATAGTCTTTAACCTTGAGCTCTGATTATAAAAAACTTTTGCATTTTATACAAATAATGCAAAAAAAATTTCATACAATGTTTCAGGTTTAACAAAAAGTATTCATAAGTGTTTAAAACACTTAAACACTTTAGCACGTTAATAAGTTCATAAAATATAAAACCCTTACAAAGTTCATAATTGATTCGGTTGTAAAATAACAAAAATAAGCGGAAGCTTGAAATTCAGTTGTGTTCGGTTCGTCCATTATGCTTGATCATCATCCATATGGTCCTAGCTATCACCTATACACCAATAACCACTCATATGTTAGTTATATGGTGCTTAGACTTGGATTTATAACCCAAAAACAACAAATAAGCAATCAAAATTAACTTTGGAAAGCCCATTGTAGGCTACGGTTGGTGTACCGTGGCTTGCGGCACACATAAAACAACTTGGACAACTGCTCTCAACCGTAACCTACGGTTGCCAACCGTAGGTTATGGTTGAGCTGATCTGCAGCTTTTCCAAACTTACCCTTTTTTACGAAAAATTTTGTAACTTTTCGAATACTTATCTGTTTCACATGAAACTTTTTTCCTACATGTTCGTAAAACATTTGCCCACATTTCTAACTTGTGAACCCATGATCCGGACTCACCAAATTTGTTTTACGCTATTGATTCCAATATATATATATATATATATATATTAAATAATTGACCCGTTTGCATGTCTAAGTAAACGATCTCACAAATGTTACATCATTTTGCAAGAACATTATATTTATGACTATACCCCATAATCCGAGGTATTATTTTTGTGTTTTATGCGACCGCTATCCAGTTCGCGGTTATGGTAATTGACCCGTTCAACCTTTCAAAGGCCGAACTTTGATTAATCCGAATTCTTTTTAAGAATTCCAAACCTTTCAATCATGACTTGCTAACCTAGTCCAATTATTTATAGTTCGCATTCCCACTTTTGATTTTCATTTATATATCATCACAACTTCAAATATGATGGATCGTGGATGGGGAAAATCATTATATTCCCATTCTACCCCCCAAGTTAGACATTTTACGAAAATGACCCAATATGTAGTTTTAAGCCAAAATTGTTTAAGCCTTCCATTTTATACTATCGTAAGGATTGACCGAATTATAGAATTCATATTTAAACTACCCTTAAGGGTCGTTTGCCCGGTTTATCATTCGAGGGCGTTTTGGTCAACTTAGTCCTTTTTACTACGAAGGACTTTTAAAAGCATATTTTGACCAAATGAGCGCCTTAAACCGTTGTTCTATTTAAATCATTGAATTCCTAAGAACATGATGTTCTCAAAATTCAAATTATTGGATATACCTCACTTTAGGTAATACAAAGCCCACCCATGACTCGATTAACTCTCGTCGGACCTTAAGTCCTCATCGAGAGTTTGACCCATTACACATACTTGGCTCGAGTCTTAGCATTGACCTGTTTTAATACTGTGCACTATTAATTGCTAATTAATAGCAATGCAAGCCATATGCTATCCTTCCTGTGGGCACAAAACTCGACAAGCGACCATTAGTCATTATTGTCAAATGATGATAACATCACCATTTGACCCGTTTGGCCTAAATGACCATTTTATTATTGTGAGATGGTAATTATTTGCCATCTCACTCATTTAGCCCGTTTCAGCTTGCACCCTATGATCATTTTACTTAAAAGTCATTTCTTAATTCCTTTGACCCATTATGGCTTACACCATAGGGTATCTTTTTCAAAACTCATTATTTATCCGTCAACTCATGACCAAATTACTATTTTACCCTTTTTACCCATTATGGATTACACCATAAGGTTGTCACACCCTGCTAGTAGCGGAAGCGTATTGTGTGTGACGTAAGAAAGGTAATCATTGCATCCAAATGTATTTAACAACATGAACCAACAACGATGCCATAGTTATATAAATTCCCACGAATATTTACATAGTTTTCCAAAAGTAGTTTCAAGTACCATACATGTTCACAACATTAGACATAACATAGTTATCCGTTTGTTTTTCACATCACCAAAAGGTAGTTTTAACATAAAACTTAGTAAGGTTTTGTTTCCTATATTCCCATACGAGGTTGGGATATAGAAGACAAACCCTTCAAAAGTGGCAATCGTTGTCATTTGTTTTCCCGAATCCCATAGTGAATCACCGGCTCAAGACCTGTTTCCTGAAATACATGTAGTTTTAAAAAGTCAACAAAAAGTTGAGCGAGTTCATGCAGTATTTGATATCATATGAAATCTAGTACTTGTTATCTTGTAATCATGGTATGTTCTGATTAAAATCATGGAGTCTGTTAAAGATCTATCAGTGGGTAGCGAGCCCCCTGACATAATGCGCCATAAGCAAAATAACCAAACCGAGAACACTTAGTTCGCATTGGGATCACAAAAGCACTCCACGGTTAACAACAAGGAGTGGGGTGTGCCTCAAACCCAATAGATCTATACCTTTTGCACCTTGGTCACTACGTGATTAATGGTTATAAATGTAGATTCCCTACTTATGCACATTGATCATGCCTCCTACTCCGTAACTAACATACCAATAGTTTTCGCATGTATTTCCCCTCGATGTTTTTGAAAACAAAACATTGAAAACAGTGAAAGGAGGGACATGAACTCACAAGTTTGCGTTCCGTGAAATATGATATCAAAGTAAGCGTCCGTACGTGTCAATAACCTACATGTGTACTAATCTCGTTAGACACTAGGTCTTTTGGACCTCGTACAAGTTGTTCATCTTGAATTCGTTATTATGTTTTCGCTTGTCATCAATATTATTGGGCCTAGCCCTAGTTTTCTTGTTATTGGGCCTAGCCCTAGTTTTCTTGTTATTGGGCCTAGCCCTAGTTTTCTTGTTATTGGGCCTAGCCCTAGTTTTCTTGTTATTGGGCCTAGCCCTAGTTTTCTTGTTATTGGGCCTAGCCCTAGTTTTCTAGTTATTGGGCCTAGCCCTAGTTTTCTAGTTATTGGGCCTAGCCCTAGTTTTCTTGTTATTGGGCCTAGCCCTAGTTTTCTAGTGAGTCCATTAAATATACTCTTGCAATTTTTACCAAAAATTCACCAAGCATGTAACTTAATAAGTTCGTTTTTCACATGAAAAATACTTGGTAATTTTTATAGTTTTCGACTTTCCGGATTCTTGTTTTTGACCACTTAGTTATGCGTTCGCTTTAGTGTCTAAAAATATGTTATTTTTAGACTCGACATTGTAGTAACTTGTTCACGATGTCGATACGCCCAATTTGTCATCATCAAGTGTTATGTATTTCCGTTTCGACCATTCTATTTAATTGTCCGATTTTACTAGCATTTCTTGGACCATGTAGGAACATGTATGTGTATTTATTTTGATCACCCTATAGGTATCTAATACATACACATATATCACATAATACATGCACTTGACAAGTTTCCAAAAAAAAATATATAATTTTTACCAAAAATTATATATACATATATGGTTACATTTTTAACCATTTATTTTTGTAAAAGAATAAGTTTTAGTCCATAAAACTTATTGAATATTTAAGACTTAAATATTCTCATTAGGGTTTCCAAAATGACGTTTATGACCACTAATCGTGTTTAACTTTGTTAATCACCCTTTAATCTCCTCTTTAATCGCGATTAGATTTTTAGAAAAATTCGCCATAGTTTCCCCTAAAACTATGACGTTTTCCCACGTTATAAAAACGCGTTTAAACCCTGTTTAACCCATAATCATAATCAATTTCCAAATCATGTTTCGTTACACCAACTTTGCATGCATGATTCATGCTCTTTTCTTCTTTATTTCCATGAACTTTTATAAGTATATTTTTAACAACTTGGTTAAAAATAATGAAATCTTCACATATTTTTTAGGATTTTAAAGACACCATTTTTATTATATTTTCTATTTAAAATCTCCTCTTTAAACCACTTTGTTTAGTAAACTTTTAGGATGATCATAATAAGAATCATGGTGGTTATTCTTTATAAAAGTCACTTATGTGTAATATATCATTTTTAAGTTGTAGTAAAGTTCATGGAACAAGAGGTTGATGATCTTGTTTAGATTTAAACATTACCATGTTTAAATCATCATTTATATTATTAATCATAAAAAGATCACCCACTTAAAACAACTTACTTTAACATAATCAACATAAATTATGCTAACTAGCTATCACAAATCTAATAAATCAACACATAATATAGTTATATTTAATGTTTATTAGCTTTGGGGTTAGGGTTTTTGGTGTGCTTTTTATTAATCTTCAAGATAAGCAACTTGTACAATAATAATCTACTAGTAATAAAAATCATAAATATGGTGTTTAGTAGACTTACAAAGTGCACAAGCTAGATTAGATAATAAGAAGAAAGATAAGCTCCAAAGATGCTCCTAGTGAAGCTCCATGTTTAAACCATGTTGAGATGTATTTAAAATGGCTAGATTTAGTGAAAAATAAGGTGTTTAATGAAATTTTTATGGTGGATTCTTGGGTTCTACTTGTGGCCGTGAGTTTAGATAAGCACAAGAGGGGTTTTGAAGTTTCAACTTTTGTAAAAATGAAGTGATAGATGATGGTGGTGTGTAGATATTATGATTTCCAATCTTTTCAAATCCTAATACCATACTTTCCATATACTACTCCCATACTTACAATCTCTAGATTTTCAACATCATTCAAGTGGGGTGGGACCCACTTGAATCCACCAACATGGAAGGGGGGGTAAAGTGTAACATTTTTTTATAAAAGTTATTAAAAATTCTAGATATTTTGGTAATTAATCAAAGTATGGTGATTAGGGGTAATCTTCCACCATTAGGGGGTAATTAGGGATTCGGAACGTAATTTAATATTAACTAGTTTACTAAACTAGTAAAATTCATGTCTTGATGCTTAAAACGCTTCTCGTTTTGTCGACGGCGTGTTTACGACGCTTTTATGCCGCACCGACGAATATTTCCGCGAGTGGTCAAACTACATCCGAAAGATGTATGGAGTGATTCCGAGTCCCAAATTTTACTTAACTAGCTCGCTAGACTCTTCGTTTGGTTGTTTCGTGACGAAAATGTCGCCTACTAGTTCGTCGGTTCGCTAACGAACTCTTTTAGCGCATAGCGATGTAATACCGGAAACTTGTGATTATGAACATTCCGTTGATATCATCTTATTGTTTTAGTATGTTTTCATCAATTGACATTATTCCGAAGTCCCAGAAATGCTTTGTTATAGGTTCGGACGAGTTAAAAATACTATATTTTAAGCCGAAACGGACACTTTTGAGATTAGGGCGTCATACCGGAAAGTCTTATATCTTTGCAAGATGTGTTTTTGTAATAATGTTTTCTTATGTAAATGGACTCAGTTATGTTATCCGAGTGTCGTTTTTCAGTGTTTCGGTCTGATTTCACGGTTTGCTGGCATGAATAGTGTAACCGTGAATAGTGCACGCAGCACTTTCTACCAACACTTTTAGGACATTGTTTGCGTGGGTTCGCAACGTGGCGAAAACCAACATATGTTTTAACATTGTTTTACTTGTCCTAACCCTGTTATCTAGTTTACGACACCGTTACGTAATCAAATTACGCTAAATGCATGAGATTATGTAAATAAAATAGTGATTAGTATGTACGGATTTTCTGGTTAATTGCCATTTGTCACATTCTCCCCCTGTTAAAAAGAATTTCGTCCCGAAATTCAAGTTGAGTCATCCTTTGCAGGAGTCTTCTCGAACAGGTGGGGATATTTTTCCTTAATCTGATCTTCACGTTCCCATGTGTACTCGGGTCCGTGACGTGAATTCCAGCGGACCTTGATCAGTTCGATAATACTTCTCCTTGTATTGTGGACCTTCCGATCCATAACCTCAACGGGTTCTTCGGTAAACTGAAGCGTGTCGTCTACATGAATTTCATCTGCTGGAATGATAACTGTATCAACGGTCGGACTTTTCTTGAGATTCGACACATGAAATGTGTCATGTATGTTGCTGAGTTCCTCTGGCAGTTTCGACTTGTACGCAACGGTACCGATCTTTTCCAGAATCTCAAATGGCCCAATGTATCTCGGGTTTAGTTTTTCGCGTTTCCCGAACCTAGCTACGCCTTTCCAAGGCGAGACTTTCAGTAAGACTTTGTCTCCAACCTCGAAGGGTAATGGTTTATGTTTTTCATCCGCGTACCTCTTTTGTCTGTCACGAGCCGCTTTGATACGGTCTCGTATTTTTGCTATCTTGTCAGTAGTATCTTGGACTAGTTCAGGGCCAACGAGTTGTTTGTCTCCGACTTCCGCCCAACACAGCGGTGATCGGCACTTCCGTCCGTATAGTGCTTCGAATGGGGCGGCTTTAATGCTTGTGTGATAACTGTTATTATATGAGAACTCTACCAGCGGTAAATGATTATCCCAATTTACGCCCAAATCCATCACACAGGCGCGAAGCATATCTTCCATCGTTTGGATGGTTCGCTCGCTTTGCCCATCGGTTTGCGGATGAAATGCGGTACTCAGATCTGTTGGTGCACTGAATGTCTGCTGATTTCGTCATTATCAAAGTCTTGTGTCTAGGATTGTTTGAATGATTATACATTAGGGTTTAAGTTAGGGTTTTTATGTGTTTTACATGAGATTTCGCTTGAAAGGGTTTGTGTATGCTTGAAGCGAAATCACAACACATGATTTCGCTTCAGATAGTCTCAAGCGAAATCTTATGTTCTATAAATAGGTGTGTTGGTCATTTAAAGTGTAACAGTTGTCATTGTATGTGTGACGAAGTGCTGACGGATCTGTATCAGAAAACCTTGTACAAGCACTCAAATCAATCAGAAAAGAAAGATTAAAAGGATTAGAGCTGTTATGACTTAGTTTACTTTGATTCCGCCTCTGTAAACTAAGATGAATTGCCTTGACTGACGTTTAAGGGTCATAGAATGGTCCAACAAGTGGTATCAGAGCTCAGGACGAGGAGTTCATACCATAGCAGCGGATTATCTTCTTTCTACTCATTTCTTTTTACATTTTTCAGATCTGAACTATTTCCAACGGTTAAAATGGACTGATTTTCAAGTATAACGTGTAAAACATAGTTTTAACAAAGCCTACAAAGTTTCGGATTAAAATTCAGCTTAAAAAGTGTTAAAATTGACCTAGAACCAGATTTCGCTTGAAGGTGTTCGATATTAGAGGTTGATTTCGCTTCAGATCTGGTTGTTTGGACTGGTTCGCTTGAAGATCTGCTGAAGCGAAATAGTTTGTTGGATTTCGCTTGAAGCTGAAGCGAAACTGTTCTCTTAGATTTTGCTTGTGAGATTTCGCTTGAAGGGCTGTTTTCCTGAAGCGAAATAGAGCTGTTTGATTTCGCTTGAGAGCCTGATTCGGTTGAAGCGAAATAGTTGGGTTCGCTTGAAACTGTTTGGTTTGAAAAGTGTGTTGTTGAAGCGAAATAGAGGATTTCGCTTGATTTATTTTTGTTAACTGATTTCGCTTGAAGCTGATAACTTCAAGTATTTCGCTTGAACTTTCTAATTTCTCAAAACCTAAAATTTTTCTAAGTGTTTGACTAATTTTTCAGGTACGTTCATGATGGAAGATATTTTCTTGAACCCGTTTGGCGATATGTACGCATTCGCAGGAAACTCAGGAGATGATACTTCTACAAACAACAACAATACGAATGAGAACGAGAATACTCCGAAAGAAAGAAAGAAGGAAGCTTGGGAGTCCGAAAGTGCATTTGGAACGTTTAACAAACCTCCTAAGCTGATGGCTATAGAAGATTATAGCAGGTGGGCAACAAAATTCGAAGACTGGTTGATGGCATTTGCTTTTCCTAGCTGGAAGAGTATGAAGAATGGTTTTGAACAAGGAAAGAAAAATGGTGAAGCATTAAGATCAACTGAAGAGATTGACAATTTTGTGGCTGAACAAAAATGTGTGGCATTATTGTTTCAATCGGTGCGTGAAGACATCATTTCACTGATAGAATATTCCAATTCTAAAGACTTATGGGAAAAACTTGAAAAGAAGTGTCTTGGAAGCAAAGAAATTGTAAAAAATAAAAGGAAACTTCTTAGGAAAGAGTTTGATATGTTTGGTTGTCTTAAAAATGAATCGGTGTGTAAAATGATTGAAAGGTTTGGTCATCTGAAGTTGGAATTAGCAAGACATGATATCAAATATTCTGATGAGGAGCAAGTAGACAAGTTGTTCGATGCATTGCCAGACGAGATGGAGTGGAGATATTATGTTCTCATGCTTAAGAACACTATTCCTTCTGATTTGTTGAAACCAGATTTGGTGATTGAGAAACTGGAAAGTCATGAACTGGAATTGAAGAAGACGTACAAAGTTAATCATTCATCTTATCAACAAAATCTGGATCTATATTATCCAAAGAGCATGATGCCGAAAGCTACTTCTCCAAAGACTGCATTTTCTGCTGAAAATGTGTCGACAGTCGGCAAAGAAAGTCAAAGTGGTCAAAGCAGTGGAAGTCATAGTGGTTATCACAGTGGATCTACATCTTCTACAAATCATTCTGATGCAAAGTTTTCTTGCAATATCGCGATAGATTTGAAGAACGCACAGAATTTTGATGCGGAGTCTGCCAAGCAACAAATGGTCTTTCTAGCGTCTGTTTTGGAATCCTATGAAGGATTGGTGGCTGGAAAAATTGGGAATACAAATCTGACGAAAGAAGATTACGATCAGATAGATCCTGAAGAAATGGAGCTGATCGACATTCGTTGGGCAATGGCAAGTGCAGTTCGACGTGCACAACGCTTCATGGAGATTACAGGGAGAAAAACGATCGGTGGTCCGTCTACTAAGTTGGGGTTCGATAAATCGAAGGTGACTTGCTTCAAGTGTAAGCAGAAGGGTCATTTTAAAAGAGAATGCCGAAACGCGTATGCTGATGAGTCAGAGAATCCGTTTAGAGATGATTATTACAAAAAGGCAATCTACCATCAGAATAAATCTGAGCCGCCTAGATTGAAGCAGTCTGAAGATAACAGAGACAAATCAAGGGCTCTTGCTGTGATTTATGATGATGAGGGGTATGATTGGAGTAAAGAAGTTCTACCGGAAGAAGATGCAGTGGGATACGCATTCATGGCAAGCAATGATGAACCTAAGCCATGGAAAGATGATCGTACTGAAGAACAGAAATATAAATACCGGAAGATGACTGCTGAAACAAAGATTATTAGACTTTCTGGTATCTTTCTGGAAGCTAGAAGAGCAAACAGATGGGATCCAGATAGAGAGTGCTATCTTGATAGGTATGGCAACATTGCAATAGATGACAAAACGATTGATATCGAAGCCATCATCAAGGAGTACCAAGAAGAAGATGAATATTGGCAGCATAAGTGGTGGGGAACTCCAACTTCGAAAATGATTGAAGAAGAGAAAGAGAAAGAGAGAAAAGAGAAAGAGGAGAAAGAGAAGAAAGAAAAGCAGGTTGATACAGGCATAATTGATACTACGCAGGAGTTGACAGCTGAGAACCTAGGAGTGATGGCTGACAAAGTGCTAGCTGCAAAAGCACTTGAGGTAGATCCTAATTCTGTCACTGAGTCAAAGGGATCGGTCAGTCAAAGTGTGTCAACAAATGCGTCAGGTAACAAGTTTGATGGAAATGCTGACTGCAAAAATTGCACCAAACAATGCAATTTTTGTAGCACTGTCACGTATCTTAACAATGAGAAAATCAAGAATCTGACAACAAAGGTTAGAAATGTTGAAAATCAGATTCTCGATCGTGACAAAAGTGTAAGAGCTTCAACTGAACGGAACAAAGAATTAACGGCTCAAATTGAAAATGATAAAAAGGAACATGAGAAACTAAAATCTGAAAATGAAAAGTTAATTCTTGAAAATCGTCAAATTTCTGAAAAGTTTGAGAAATTGAAAAGCATTGTCAAAGATAGTGATGATCGAAATGGCAAAACTTTTAAAGAAAATGAACATCTAAGAGCTGTTTTGAGATTAAAAGAAGAATCGATTAATGAACAACTGGATCAAATTGCTAAATTGAAACTTAAAGTTCAAGAAGCTGAAATTGAGAATGAACGAATCCAATTGAAGCTTAACAGCTATAAATCGGCAAGCTTTGTTTTGCAGTATATTGTTCCTAAACCGATAGGGAAAAACAAAGATGGCGAGGATGTGTTTTCTGATGGAACGGGTGTAGGTTTTCACAAAGTTCCACCGCCAATTTTAGACAACTACACGAAAAAGCAGTCTAGTTTGGTGGAAATTGGGGAAGAAAGTGAAGTTAAACTTCCTGAAAACATTGATGTCACGTTCACATCTTCCAATGACGAGGGTGTCCAAAATGATGTGGTGAAAAGTGTGGTAGACAAAGTGCTTAAACCAGATTGTGACACTTCTGAGGAGGATGGGGGTTTCTTGGACAAATACATTCAGAAATCAAAGTCCAAAAACAACTTAAGTGATGAACTGGGTCTTGTGATGTACAAGATGGCTGGATCGGATAAGTTGTTTTCGGATTCAGAGTTTCCCATTGAGAATGTTAACATGAACAAATTGACAAATGTTTTCAAACTTGTTGAAGTTGACTTGTCAGAAGTGAATAATCTGAGTCGACAGAAAGACAGGGTTTATAACAAGAAAACTGTTTATTCACCACGTTTTTACAATAACAATCGAAACAATTGGTCTGGTGATTATCGGGGTGGTAATAGTTATCGGAAGAACAGTTTTCAAAACAAGAGGTTTACTGAAAAGAAGGTGTTTGTGAATGGTTCACGGTTACTTTCTGATGAGAAAAATGAAATCTTTTCAAAATCAAATGAAGAGTTCTTTGAGAAAAGAGCTTCACAGGCTCAGTCTGAAGGCACGAGTCGAGTAGCTGATACTCGTACTTGTTTTAGATGTGAACAAGTTGGTCATATTGCACGAAAGTGTACATATGTGAAGCCTAGGACTGAAGCTGTGAAGGTTCAACAAAAGAAGGTTGATGTGAAGGGTAAATCACCAATGTATGTTGAGAAGAAAGTGGTTGAGAAGCAAAATGTTAAAATCAACAATGTAAAAGCAAAAAATGAACCTGTAAAGAAACTGGTAACTCAAAATGACAAGTTTTATAAACGGGTTGCATTAACTGAACAAATTTGGAAACCAAAAACTGAAATGAAAATTTCAAATTCTGAAGAGAAAAAGGCTGATGAATCAATTTCGATTGATTATGATGCAAGTTTTCCACCTTTGAAGGCTAAAAATTTCAAAATTCAAGTTGCTAGAGTCAAGGTTACACCTAAGGCTGATAAAGCCTGGGTGGACACCATGTTTGAATAAGCAGTTTGAATTGCCGGAGCTTCCTGGATCGCGAAGCATGAATCGGCATCTTTATTGAAATGTTTTAAAATCAACTTGTGGTATGTGCAGGATCTTCCAAGAGCCATTTCAAGATGGATAATGGATAGTGGCGCATCTCGACATATGACAGGAAAAACCGCGTTGCTGTATGATGTGAGAAACATTAATGGTGGTTATGTGGGATTTGCTGGTCATGAAGGTGGTAGAATTGTTGGTGAAGGAACGTTATCCAATGGGATCGTGACGTTTGAGAGAGTTAACTACATCACTGAGCTGGAGAACAATCTGCTTAGTATCTCGCAGATTTGTGACAATCAGTATACTACTCACTTCACTGATAAAGAGTGTTTGATTTTGAAACCTGGTTTTGTTATCCCTGAAGAATGGATTATTATGAGGGCACCTAGAGTGAATGATTTATATGTGTTAGACATGTCTGTAGCAACTACAACTACTGGTCAATCACATTGTTTCGTGTCTAGAGCAACTGAGAAAGAATCCAGATTGTGGCACCGAAAGATGGGGCATATTCACCTAAGGAAGATGAATCACTTGGTGCACAATGATTTGGTATTGGGAGTTAATATCAAAGGTTTTCATCTGGAAGGGGAGTGCATTAGCTGCATTAAAGGCAAGCAGAAGAAAAAGTCACACCCTACAAAGCAAGTCAATTCAGTTTCAAGACCGCTGGAAAGACTTCACATGGATTTGTTTGGTCCGGTGAATGTCAAGAGCATTACAGGAGATTACTATTGTCTGGTCGATACTGATGATTATTCCAGATTTTCATGGGTTTCTTTCATGAAGACGAAAGATGAAACATTTGACAGTTTGATAGCGCTGTTCAGGAAAATAGAGAATTTGTACCAAAGGAGTATCAAGAGAATTCGAAGTGATAATGGTACTGAATTCAAGAACAGCAAGATGGAAGAATTTTGTGATGAAAGAGGTATTTTGCATGAATTTAGTGCTCCGTACACTCCGCAGCAAAATGGAGTAGCAGAACGCAAAAACCGTACGCTAATCGAGACGGCTAGAACTATGCTCGCAGATTCAAAGTTACCGATTAATTTTTGGGCTGAAGCTGTTTCTGCCGCATGCTATACGCTCAACAGGGTTCTAACTGTCAAGAAGTTCAACAAAACATGCTTTGAGCTAATCAATAATCGCAAACCGAATTTGAAGTATCTAGAACCGTTCGGGTCACCTTGCACGGTTATAGAGCCTTTTGGAAAGTTTGGTCCGAAGTGCATTGAGGGTATATTTGTTGGTTATTCAAATCCATTGCGACGTGTCTTCGTTCCAAGTGAAAAGCGGATTATTGAAGCTGCAAATGTTGAATGTCAAGGTTATACTATGCCGCCGCAGAATCCTGGTGATTCATGGCGTTATCATTATGACAAACTTTGGGATTCGTTTGACATGAGAGTAGAATCAGAGGGTGATGAAGATTTCTTTGATAAGTTGGATATTTTGCGTGAATATGAGTCGCAGTTAAGATTCCCATCTGAGTATTCGAGGAGACCACGGGAAACTTCAAATGATGATGAAGCAGGTCCAAGTAATGCTGGTGAACATGATAATGTCCAACAGAATGAAGTTGCTCAGGATAATCAGTCGGTTCAGAATGATGATCTAGAAGCTGAAAACATGCCAGTATTTGATCATGGTGATTCAGATTCTGAGGGGGAGCAAATTCAGATTTCAGGTCAAACAAATCAAGTTGGTGAACAAGATGCAGAGCAGAATGTTACTAATCTGGAGGGAAATGTAGATGTTACAAGTGAATTGATGCCGCGAACTTTTTCATATCATCCAGAGGAGTTGATCATAGGAGAATTGCAAGCTGGAGTTCGCACTCGAAATCAGATTGATAAAGGGCTTACATGTTTTTATACAAAAGTTGCTCCTTTGCAAACTGAATTTTCTTTGAGTTGTTTTATCTCGCAGGTTGAGCCAAGAACTTACAAAGAGGCGCTTACTGAAGACTCTTGGGTCAATGCTATGCAGGAGGAACTTAATCAATTCGAGAAATTGGGAGTGTGGAAGTTAGTTGATTTGCCGGATGGTCAAAGGAAGATTAACACTAAGTGGGTGTTTAAGTGTAAGAGGGATGATAGAGGAGTTGTCGTAAGGAACAAAGCTCGACTCGTTGTTCAGGGCTTTAGTCAACAGGAGGGAATTGATTTTACCGAAGTCTATGCTCCTGTAGCACGACTAGAGGCAATCAGAATTTTTCTTGCATTTGCGTCTTGGAAGAATTTCAAAGTATATCAGTTGGATGTTAAATCGGCGTTTCTTTACGGGAAGGTTAAAGAGGAGGTTTATGTCGGTCAGCCGCCGGGCTTTACTGACCCAATCCACAAAAACAAGGTCTACTTATTGGACAAAGCGTTGTATGGTCTACATCAGGCACCGAGAGCCTGGTACGAGACTTTGTCTCAACACCTACTCGCTAATAAGTTCATACGTGGAACTGTGGATGCCACTCTCTTCACTAAAGTCGTTAATGGTCATCTTCTGATAGTACAGATTTATGTGGACGATATAATCTTTGGGTCGACGAATGAAAATTTATGCAAAGATTTTGAATCAGTGATGAAGCAGAAGTTTGAAATGTCATCAATGGGGGAGATGAAATTCTTTCTGGGATTACAAGTTGAACAATTTCCTAAGGGAATTTTCATTCATCAGTCAAAGTACGTTCATGATATTCTAGAGAAATTTGGGATGTCAAGTTCTACTCCAGCTGCTACCCCACTTGCAACAAATCATGGGATTCACCCAGATCTCACCGGAGATAGGGCTGATGAAACTTTTTATCGATCCATGATAGGTTCTTTAATGTACCTAACTGCTTCACGTCCTGATATCATGTACCCAACGTGCCTCGCAGCAAGATTTCAGTCTAACCCAAGAGCATCGCACATGATTATTGTGAAGAGGATATTGCGCTACCTGAAAGGAACTCCTTCATTGGGGTTGTGGTATCCTAGGAAAGGTGATTTTACGCTCGAAGGGTATTCCGATTCGGATTTCGGATGCTGCAAAGTCAATTCAAAATCAACAACTGCAGGATGCCAGTTCTTTGGTCCTAGATTGGTTACCTGGCAGTGTAAGAAACAAACGTCTGTGGCGTTATCTACTTGTGAAGCGGAGTACGTTTCTGCTAGCAGTTGCTGCTCTCAGATCTTGTGGATACAGCAACAGATGCGCGACTACGGTTTGCAGTTTCTTAACACACCTCTTTTTGTTGATAATGAGGCCGCAATAAATATAACTAAAAATCCAGTACATCACGCTAAAACTAAACATATAGAAATTCGTCATCACTTTATTCGTGATTGTTTTGAGAAAAAGTTGATACGAATTGAGAAAATCCACACAGACGAACAGAAAGCTGATTTACATACCAAAGCTTTTGATAAAAATCGGTTTAAATATTTGTTAAAACTGAATGGTATGAAGCTTCTGTCGGTGTCGGACGGCATTATTGGCGTTGATGAGGGTACTGTTGCGGATAAAGACGAGAAACAATCTGCAATGGTTTGTCGAATTTTTACTTGTTTTGGTATTTAGGGGGAGTAGATGTTTGTACATAGTTATTTTTTTTCTGAAAATACAAAAACAGTAAAAATGCAAAAATACAAAAACATGATAAAATCTGAAAAAGAGCTTGTGTATATGGGAAAATGATAGTACATCGGCTAGACGATTACAGTATGCTAAAGATTTGTAAAGAATAAAAGAGTTAAACAAGCTTACTAATGATGTGTCGATAGGTTTTCAAACATTTAGTAGATTTATTCGGGATATAAACCTAAATTCAAACTTGTGAATTCGTGGGGAACACTACTTGGATATATAGGTAACCCCTGAAATCTCGTTTGAAAGGTCTCTTAATCTGATATACTAGGTTTTTATACTCTATGATGTCTGGGGTATTATTCTGGGACTTCTGCTGAACGGTAGTTCTGACCTAGTCCCTGGCTAATACTTGCTGCAATGCTTGAAACACAGCATTAAACCCTCAGCATGCTGAAACAATAAAATTGATATATGCTGCTGTTGAAAGCTAAAAGATCCTCTAAAGGGGACACATCTGAAAGTCGAAGCTGATATCTCTCTGCGTATACGGAAGTATCGATCTGAGATCCCTCGGCCCTCGCATACCTAAATTATATACAGACATCATTGTAGTTTTCTCACCTGTAAGACTGATTATTGAGATTCTGGATACGGGAGTATATTCAAGAGGTGGGACACATGAATAATCTAAGTTCTTAATTCATCTAAATCGTATCCTGAATAAGTTGAAATTTGTGTGAGAATTTAAGATGGATCAGTATATCGACAATCAAGGTAAATTGTTTAAATCTGAGTATGAAATGTAGCTTAACGATACTTGTGTTTTGTCTGAAAAGCTGATATGATTCCCTGACACGCTCATCAAAAATATGTTTGTAAATAGTTTACTTTGTTTAATTTCTGCAATTTAAGTTTTCTGTATTTCATTTCTTAGTTTAGAACACTTTGATAAAATCCAAAAAGATTTTATTTCTGCTTTATTTTAGACAAACCAAAGTGGAGAGTTGATTGTTGGATTCTCAGATGTTTGAAGCAAATGCAGGAAATTCTGAGCTGAAGAATGAGGAGAGCTTACTTTGAGGAAGTTTGGATTGTTTGAAATGACAAAAATAAGTTCATTAATTTGATACTTGTTATTTTCAGAAAATGTTTGAAAATGTTGTTTTAAAATCAGTTTGATTCGTCAAAAGATCAACCAAGGTCATTAAATTGGACTTGGTAGATTAATTGAGTAACCAGGATCATTAACTTGAACCTGAATACTTGAGTGGATTGCTATAGATGATTAAGTTTGTGTTTTATTGTTGAAAAGATAGATTGGTTATGTTTGTTGGTTGAGTAACAGGATTGGACTTCATTATTTCCACGGAAGCTTATTGACAAAGCTTGAACCAGATTTCTCAGATTCTAGCATATTGAGAGGGGGAGTCTGTGAAAGGGGGAGTCTGGATCAACAGTTAAAGGGAAGATTGAAGTTTAAAGTTTAAAGCTTGAAGATAAAGATTGATGAGAGTTTTTACAATGTTTGAAGATTGTGAAAGACAAAGACTTGAAGCCAAAGACTTCATCAACATCCAAGGGGGAGTCTGTTGGTGCACTGAATGTCTGCTGATTTCGTCATTATCAAAGTCTTGTGTCTAGGATTGTTTGAATGATTATACATTAGGGTTTAAGTTAGGGTTTTTATGTGTTTTACATGAGATTTCGCTTGAAAGGGTTTGTGTATGCTTGAAGCGAAATCACAACACATGATTTCGCTTCAGATAGTCTCAAGCGAAATCTTATGTTCTATAAATAGGTGTGTTGGTCATTTAAAGTGTAACAGTTGTCATTGTATGTGTGACGAAGTGCTGACGGATCTGTATCAGAAAACCTTGTACAAGCACTCAAATCAATCAGAAAAGAAAGATTAAAAGGATTAGAGCTGTTATGACTTAGTTTACTTTGATTCCGCCTCTGTAAACTAAGATGAATTGCCTTGACTGACGTTTAAGGGTCATAGAACGGTCCAACAAGATCCAGACGTGATCCAAGCGATTCTTGAAATGATTGCCATATTCTTGATACAAAGCGACCATCACGATCCGAGATTATCGAAGTAGGCACTCCATGACGTGCCACAATCTCGTTGAGGTAGATTTCGGCTAATCTTCGCGGTACTGTCTTTTTCACGAATAGGTAGGAAGTGAGCCGACTTGGTTAATCGATCAACGATAACCCATATCATGTCATGGCCTCGAGAGGTCCGTGGGAGTCATGTAACGAAATCCATTGATATCTGCTCCCATTTCCAAACAGGAATCACGGGTTGTTGTAATAACCCAGATGGCTTTTGATATTCGGCCTTGACCTTTGCACAAATTAGGCATTTCCCAAACGTAGGTCGCAATATCTCCTTTGAGATTAGGCCACTAGTAATATTCCTTTACATCCTGATACATCTTATCAGATCCTGGATGTAATGAATATTTTGACTTGTGTGCCTCATCCAGCACTAAGTCTCGCAATCCGCCAAAGTAAGGAATCTAGATTCTTCCCATGAAATACCATGTGCCATCTTTGTTCTCTTCCAATTGTTTATCTAATCCTCGCAAGGATTCTGCTTGAAAGTTTTCCGGCTTTAGAGCTTCTAGTTGTGCATCGTGCACACGAGTTGTGAAGTTCGTCTTAATGGTTAACTCTAAAGCTCATACTCGTAAAGTTTTGACCCGCTCTTTCCGGCTCAAAGCATCCGCCACAACATTTGCTTTTCCCGGATGATACTTGATTTCACAGTCGTAGTCATTCAACAATTCTACCCATCGTCGTTGGCGCATGTTTAATGTTGAAGACTTTTATGGTCTGTGAATATGGTACGCTTAGTACCATAAAGATAATGGCGCCAAAATTTTAAAGCGAATACCACTGGACCCAATTCCAGGTCATGAGTGGTATAGTTCTTTTCATGAACTTCTAACCGCCACGAGGCGTACGCAATGACTTTTTTTTTCACGTTGCATTAACACGCAACCCAAGCCTTGACGCGATGCATCACATTACACCATGAAGTCATCGGTACCGTCCGGGAGTGATAAGATTGGCGCTTGACATAGTTTATCCTTAAGCAATTGGAATGCTGTTTCTTGTTTTTCATCCCAATCGAACTTTCTATCCTTTTGAGTGAGCGAGGTTAGCGGTTGAGAAATTTTAGAAAAATTCCCAATGAATTTACGATAGTATCCCGCTAAACCTAGAAATTTTCTTACTTTCGTTGGAGTCTTTAGAGTGTTCCAGTTCTTTATGGCCTTTATTTTGCTGGATCAACTTGTATTCCGTTCTCGTTCACCACATGACCGAGAAATTGGACTTCGCGAATCCAAAATTCGCATTTCGAGAACTTGGCATACAATTGTTCTTTCTTAAGCAACTCTAGAATAGTTCTCAAGTGTTGTTAGTGTTCCGCCTCTGTTCGTGAGTGTATTAAAATGTCATCAAGGAATACGATCGCGAACCTGTCGAGATATGGCCTATATACCCGATTCATCAAATCCATGAACACAGCGGGAGCGTTTGTTAAGCCAAAGGGCATAACAAGGAACTCGTAATGCCCATAACGAGTCCTAAACGCTGTCATAGGAATGCTTTCCTCTTGAATCCTCAGTTGATGATATCCGGATCCTAGATCAATCTTGGAATAAAAGTTGGAGCCTTGTAATTGATCGAACAAGTCGTCGACCCTCGGTAAAGGATACCGATTCTTGATAGTTAGCATGTTTAGTTCTCTGTAATCTATTCACCTCCAAAAGGTTCCATCCTTCTTCTTGACAAATAACACCGGAGCTCCCCAAGGCGAGAAACTCGGTCTAATAAATCCCTTGTCAAGCAGTTCCGGCAACTGAGTGAATAATTCTTGCATCTCCGAGGGTGCCGGTCTATATGGAGCTTTTGCCACCGGTGCCGTTCCTGGCACTAGGTCGATACGGAATTCCACTTGTCGTTGTGAAGGTAGTTCCAGCAAGTCTTCCGGAAAGACTTTGGGATATTCTTTCATTACAAGTATGCCTTCCACCTTGCGCTCCTCGGCCTTTTTGTCAACCACATGGGTAAGAAAGGGGATGCATCATTTTCTCAGACTCTTCCGAGCCTTCATACCGTTGTTGATCAGCAGCCGTGTATCGTGTTTCTCTCCGTGCACCAAAAGATGTTCTCTCGTCAAACAGGGGGGGGGGAAAGGAGGATAGTTTTCTCGAAGCAACTACTTCTGCTAGGTTGTCGGCCAACCAGTCTATGCCAGGAGTTTAGTCGTAACAATCCATTTGAATGAGTGAGAGGTCGATACTGAATTTCCGTGCTCCAAGTTCGAGTGTGCAGCCTTTGATGTCCTTCCTGACTTGACTAATTTACCATTGGCCAATCCTATTGAATGAGAGGACGTCTTGTTTACTTGACTCGGCCAAGCATACTTTGAATTTTATGGGGATGAAGCTAATACCGACACCGGTATAAAACAACACGGATGCAACGGGTCGGTTGATAGGAACGTATCGGCGACCCTTAATGACTTCACATGACTCCGCTAATTCCTCATTAACTAACTTGATAGAGCAAGACATGTTTAACCTACATGACTCTAATTCATGTATATGCTTAGTATCTAAAGACACTAAGTTAAGCCGACGTTGGTATCCAAAGAATTGATACATGATGGTTGTAGAGTAGAGCATACCCCTAGTCTTGCTTATTCACTAGCTTGGTTCATCCTTAGTCATCCATGCTCATAGTGACCTCCTCACCACAGTAAAAACCACTTCGTTCATTCTTAAATATAACTAACTCATTAGTTTCTGTTTTGCAAGTGCCCTCATGATGAAAGTTTCACTTATCTCATTCCGAATTTTGACAAGTTATTAGCATACTTCTTGATGTCAGCTTTGTATCTCAGGGCTAAACCCCAAATGTAGCGCTCAGTGCGTTTGAATTCGGGTGTTATCCAGTATGCAATAATCCTTGAGAGATCATAGAGGCGTCGTGGGTAACCAACAACATTGGTTCTAATCATGATCGAATCCTAGAGTTCGGTTCCCAACCTTGGAATGTTCCCGCTAGTGAGCAATACTCCTCTCGTATAAGATCCTGGAGTTCTTCCAACGACATCCTCTTTGCTGTCTTACTCCTTATAGTTCGCACTTGGAGATTCCATCAAGTTAACGTCTCCCTCAACAGATGACTATTCATTTACCAAATCGTTTACTTATTAGCACATTTGCTAGCATGGTTAACTGACTCCATTGTCTTTATTTAGCAGACATAACCTACCGCACCTCTCGTATCGATGAGGTCTCGCCGCTTATAATCCGGAGATGCCTTAGAATTCAAATCTGGCGTGATTGCATCTCCAAGTGTGGCATTGCCACTCATTCTCGTCCCATCGGGATTTGAACCACTTGAACTACCGGTACCATCAGTACCATTACTAGTGTCGACTCAGCAGCCTCATGTTGTGCAATTTCCGCAACCTCATGTCGTTCCATAAAAACTTGAGTTCAACTTTAATAGTAGGGTGCTGATTAACTGGCCCTTCCGGGCGTAGATTTTCTTGTCGACACTACGTTGTTTCCAATACATAGTATCATTGGGTCTAGGCTTTTATTTGGACAGATATAGCCTACCATGCGCCTAAGAATTAAGAATGTGATTGGTCATGGAAACCTCAAGACAGCATTGCTCAGGTATGCTTGAACAATGATATTCATGAATAAACGCATTCCAAAATGCATAGTACCTCTTGAGTGTATTAGTCATGTGCCTAAATGGGAAAAGAAGTAATTCGTTGAGGAGGAGAAACCAAATGGTCGTCTCCAATTTACAACGTGTATTCCATACTTCATGGATCTCGATAGTCCCAAGTAGGAAATCCTTCGCCGCACTAACCCGTGTGACGAATACATTGATATCCCTTGAGCTCCAAGAGTTCCAACAAGATTGTTATAATTTCCATGGATGCCGAATAATGCAAGGAAGGGGTTGTAGCATGGCTCATGCCATATCATCCCTTAGAATAAGACAAATGTCAAACGACAGAGTTTAATGTAATCATTTCCGATAACTAAGATAAGGTAGGGTGTCATGGACACCAAAGAACCAGCCCATGTACAAGAAATCTAATAATGTTGAGGAAAATCCTCCATGAGCGGCCAACAAGTTTTGTTTCCTTTTGATGACTAGTCTCAAACGACTCGTGTTATAAACCGAATGCTAGGTGCGAATAATACATGTGGTCCTCCTGTATCGTAGAGTGCTATAGTAACCATCTCGGTTAGTGTTCTACTAGATAGAAACTCGAACAACTTAAGAATTTCGAATGGATAGTGATCGTTAGCTTGACCCACAGAGCCCACCAGGATTCCCCATGCACTACAATTTGTTATTACGTGGGCCCCCGTAATAATAAATTGTCTTGCATGGTCACCCTAGCATTCTCTCGTTCAAAACAAACGATCAGTCGAAGAAAGGACACTATTGTTTATATACCCTTAACATAGAAGGGACCTTCGTGATGGTCCACGTGCTCACGCCTATTGTCATTATTCGTGAAAGGGCACAACGTTAGACGTAATAGAAATAAGGGAATTCGTAATAATAGCAACCGGAGGGGCACCTTTCAGATGAGTACTTCATCTTCCTTGCCTGGACGAGAGTGTCATCGCCTTAGGGACCTCGTCCCACTAGTAGAGTTGTTGTCCAAGGCCGCCACCTCCGCCTCGTCGTCACTACCAAAGCCGGACATATACCATCCGAGGGAAAACGACCATCTTCCATGGGATCAATGCTTTTGGGTCTCTCTCAGGGACGACGCCCGCCATAAGCTTCGTAATAGACGCGAGGTCGTCATTCTCATCGCATGAGTCAAGTGTAACAATAGAATTCGTAGTCGAAGTTATTTTCGTTCATGGCAAAATATTCCGTACAACACATATATAAATACATTATATATATAATCACTAAATCTCATGTTATTTTTGTTCTCGTGTTTCACATGTAAGCCTTAGTGTTTTCAAGTCTATTCCTTATCGACTATCCATGTATTGATCCATATACGTTACTAGTGGTTGAGCCTGCGTGATAGATCCTCATGTTATAGTGACACAATGAAAACCTTTTGTCATTTTTGTCATACTTTTGAAATCATTTTTGTAATGTTATCGACTTTGTTTTCATGTGAGAGCCCTTCGGTGATTGTAGACCAAACTTTAATAAAAGTTTTTCCCCGGTTCACTACAATCGGAGCTCTGATACCAATCTGTCACACCCTGCTAGTAGCGGAAGCGTATTGTGTGTGATGTAAGAAAGGTAATCATTGCATCCAAATGTATTTAACAACATGAACCAACAACGATGCCATAGTTATATAAATTCCCACGAATATTTACATAGTTTTCCAAAAGTAGTTTCAAGTACCATACATGTTCACAACATTAGACATAACATAGTTATCCGTTTGTTTTTCACATCACCAAAAGGTAGTTTTAACATAAAACTTAGTAAGGTTTTGTTTCCTATATTCCCATACGAGGTTGGGATATAGAAGACAAACCCTTCAAAAGTGGCAATCGTTGTCATTTGTTTTCCCGAATCCCATAGTGAATCACCGGCTCAAGACCTGTTTCCTGAAATACATGTAGTTTTAAAAAGTCAACAAAAAGTTGAGCGAGTTCATGCAGTATTTGATATCATATGAAATCTAGTACTTGTTATCTTGTAATCATGGTATGTTCTGATTAAAATCATGGAGTCTGTTAAAGATCTATCAGTGGGTAGCGAGCCCCCTGACATAATGCGCCATAAGCAAAATAACCAAACCGAGAACACTTTGTTCGCATTGGGATCACAAAAGCACTCCACGGTTAACAACAAGGAGTGGGGTGTGCCTCAAACCCAATAGATCTATACCTTTTGCACCTTGGTCACTACGTGATTAATGGTTATAAATGTAGATTCCCTACTTATGCACATTGATCATGCCTCCTACTCCGTAACTAACATACCAATAGTTTTCGCATGTATTTCCCCTCGATGTTTTTGAAAACAAAACATTGAAAACAGTGAAAGGAGGGACATGAACTCACAAGTTTGCGTTCCGTGAAATATGATATCAAAGTAAGCGTCCGTACGTGTCAATAACCTACATGTGTACTAATCTCGTTAGACACTAGGTCTTTTGGACCTCGTACAAGTTGTTCATCTTGAATTCGTTATTATGTTTTCGCTTGTCATCAATATTATTGGGCCTAGCCCTAGTTTTCTTGTTATTGGGCCTAGCCCTAGTTTTCTTGTTATTGGGCCTAGCCCTAGTTTTCTTGTTATTGGGCCTAGCCCTAGTTTTCTTGTTATTGGGCCTAGCCCTAGTTTTCTTGTTATTGGGCCTAGCCCTAGTTTTCTAGTTATTGGGCCTAGCCCTAGTTTTCTAGTTATTGGGCCTAGCCCTAGTTTTCTTGTTATTGGGCCTAGCCCTAGTTTTCTAGTGAGTCCATTAAATATACTCTTGCAATTTTTACCAAAAATTCACCAAGCATGTAACTTAATAAGTTCGTTTTTCACATGAAAAATACTTGGTAATTTTTATAGTTTTCGACTTTCCGGATTCTTGTTTTTGACCACTTAGTTATGCGTTCGCTTTAGTGTCTAAAAATATGTTATTTTTAGACTCGACATTGTAGTAACTTGTTCACGATGTCGATACGCCCAATTTGTCATCATCAAGTGTTATGTATTTCCGTTTCGACCATTCTATTTAATTGTCCGATTTTACTAGCATTTCTTGGACCATGTAGGAACATGTATGTGTATTTATTTTGATCACCCTATAGGTATCTAATACATACACATATATCACATAATACATGCACTTGACAAGTTTCCAAAAAAAAATATATAATTTTTACCAAAAATTATATATACATATATGGTTACATTTTTAACCATTTATTTTTGTAAAAGAATAAGTTTTAGTCCATAAAACTTATTGAATATTTAAGACTTAAATATTCTCATTAGGGTTTCCAAAATGACGTTTATGACCACTAATCGTGTTTAACTTTGTTAATCACCCTTTAATCTCCTCTTTAATCGCGATTAGATTTTTAGAAAAATTCGCCATAGTTTCCCCTAAAACTATGACGTTTTCCCACGTTATAAAAACGCGTTTAAACCCTGTTTAACCCATAATCATAATCAATTTCCAAATCACGTTTCATTACACCAACTTTGCATGCATGATTCATGCTCTTTTCTTCTTTATTTCCATGAACTTTTATAAGTATATTTTTAACAACTTGGTTAAAAATAATGAAATCTTCACATATTTATTAGGATTTTAAAGACACCATTTTTATTATATTTTCTAATTAAAATCTCCTCTTTAAACCACTTTGTTTAGTAAACTTTTAGGATGATCATAATAAGAATCATGGTGGTTATTCTTTATAAAAGTCACTTATGTGTAATATATCATTTTTAAGTTGTAGTAAAGTTCATGGAACAAGAGGTTGATGATCTTGTTTAGATTTAAACATTACCATGTTTAAATCATCATTTATATTATTAATCATAAAAAGATCACCCACTTAAAACAACTTACTTTAACATAATCAACATAAATTATGCTAACTAGCTATCACAAATCTAATAAATCAACACATAATATAGTTATATTTAATGTTTATTAGCTTTGGGGTTAGGGTTTTTGGTGTGCTTTTTATTAATCTTCAAGATAAGCAACTTGTACAATAATAATCTACTAGTAATAAAAATCATAAATATGGTGTTTAGTAGACTTACAAAGTGCACAAGCTAGATTAGATAATAAGAAGAAAGATAAGCTTCAAAGATGCTCCTAGTGAAGCTCCATGTTTAAACCATGTTGAGATGTATTTAAAATGGCTAGATTTAGTGAAAAATAAGGTGTTTAATGAAATTTTTATGGTGGATTCTTGGGTTCTACTTGTGGCCGTGAGTTTAGATAAGCACAAGAGGGGTTTTGAAGTTTCAACTTTTGTAAAAATGAAGTGATAGATGATGGTGGTGTGTAGATATTATGATTTCCAATCTTTTCAAATCCTAATACCATACTTTCCATATACTACTCCCATACTTACAATCTCTAGATTTTCAACATCATTCAAGTGGGGTGGGACCCACTTGAATCCACCAACATGGAAGGGGGGGGGGTAAAGTGTAACATTTTTTTATAAAAGTTATTAAAAATTCTAGATATTTTGGTAATTAATCAAAGTATGGTGATTAGGGGTAATCTTCCACCATTAGGGGGTAATTAGGGATTCGGAACGTAATTTAATATTAACTAGTTTACTAAACTAGTAAAATTCATGTCTTGATGCTTAAAACGCTTCTCGTTTTGTCGACGGCGTGTTTACGACGCTTTTATGCCGCACCGACGAATATTTCCGCGAGTGGTCAAACTACATCCGAAAGATGTATGGAGTGATTCCGAGTCCCAAATTTTACTTAACTAGCTCGCTAGACTCTTCGTTTGGTTGTTTCGTGACGAAAATGTCGCCTACTAGTTCGTCGGTTCGCTAACGAACTCTTTTAGCGCATAGCGATGTAATACCGGAAACTTGTGATTATGAACATTCCGTTGATATCATCTTATTGTTTTAGTATGTTTTCATCAATTGACATTATTCCGAAGTCCCAGAAATGCTTTGTTATAGGTTCGGACGAGTTAAAAATACTATATTTTAAGCCGAAACGGACACTTTTGAGATTAGGGCGTCATACCGGAAAGTCTTATATCTTTGCAAGATGTGTTTTTGTAATAATGTTTTCTTATGTAAATGGACTCAGTTATGTTATCCGAGTGTCGTTTTTCAGTGTTTCGGTCTGATTTCACGGTTTGCTGGCATGAATAGTGTAACCGTGAATAGTGCACGCAGCACTTTCTACCAACACTTTTAGGACATTGTTTGCGTGGGTTCGCAACGTGGCGAAAACCAACATATGTTTTAACATTGTTTTACTTGTCCTAACCCTGTTATCTAGTTTACGACACCGTTACGTAATCAAATTACGCTAAATGCATGAGATTATGTAAATAAAATAGTGATTAGTATGTACGGATTTTCTGGTTAATTGCCATTTGTCACAAAGGTAACTTTTCAAAACTCTTTGTTTATTCGTCATCACTTGACCAAATTACCGTTTTACCCTTTTTACCATCAAGAATGGTTTCATACCATTTTCACTTGTTCCGACCCATACCATTCCGCGTCGGAACATCATATTTCAAATACTAATTTACCTTGTTCATAACCAATACAATAAGTAGGTGTTCTATTAGAAGGGTATAAGCTTTACTTACTTTGCATCCAATTATGCTTTTCCCTCATACTTGATCCATTTGACCCACTTCTTTCCCAAGCTTCCACCTAGCTTGTCAAGCGTCAAACCATCATTTATAATTCGCAAGATGGTTAGATTAGTCATCATTTATCATGACTATTCCATCTTACGGATTTTATATCAAAATTATCATTTGATCATATTATAGGTTAGTTTGACTTTTAAAAGTTAATTGCCTATTAACACATACAAACCCACAAATAAGTTTGACAACTCATTTAGGCATTTCGTTAATTACCCGGTAGGCACTATTCTTAGGCCACCATTATAATCACGTTCCCTAACTAAGTTCACGCAAATGTTAACATCAATTTAACATAATTTCAATCATTGTATGCTATTCTATCAAGCTCATACAGAAACTTGGGATTATTTCATCATTATAAAACAACCTATATATATGGAATTTACCCAAACATCAAACTTAGCAAAATACTTTAAACATTCATAAACACATGATGATTTCAAACATCATTTATCATGAATATAACATCTATTTCATAGTATCATACAAAAACCCATTTTAAGTCATGTATGATTACTTACTCGAATCTCTAATTTGTTCAAGTATCTTACACATGCTTATAAGTATGATGATTATAAACACTCATACATCATCAATTTCTTCATATAATCAAAACTCACTTAACTAGGTGTGGTAAATGTTCCAAACACCCAAATCATAGCATATAAGGTTGATGTTTAAGCACTTAATTGCAAGAAATAAATAATTAATAAAATAGTACAGAAATTACCAGTTTTGTGCCAGTTTTCACAATAGCCACTTTCTTTAAGCCTTCAGTGCTCCATAGCTGGCCTTTAATATCTTCACATCAAGTTACCTGAAATGCGTCTTAAAATATTTTATCAACAAGAAATACTGGCGAGTACATTCCATTTTATAAAACGACACATTGTTATATTTTACAGCATCAAGAGTTTTTACATTTGTTTATATCTACCCATTTCTCAACACAATATTGCTACTGGGGCACCATTGTTCCCCATGCTTGCGGTCATGCTAATATTGGCTAACCCTCTGTCCAATATTAAAGAGTATAAAGTAATGTGTAACAACCCTCCTAGAACCTTAAACGTGACCCTAAAACGTTCCTAATGTACCTCGTATGAGAGAAACGAGCCTGAAATACCCTTATACTTATAAAAATCAAATACAAACAAGTATACAAGGGTCTCGCGGGCCGCGACCCAGACCCTTGTGGCTTTCACGGGGCGCGGGCCAGTTGACTTGCTGGCCACACAAGTCCGCCAGGTGTTTGGTGACTCGGCAAGGCTAGGCCAATGACTGGCCGAAGCTATGACTGACACGCGTCTCCTCGCGGGCTGCGAAGGCCGAAGCCAACCCTTACGCTGCCGATCAAGCCTATAAATAGGGGCTCAGGCTTCATTTGCAATTCGTTCATTTCTTAAATCTCTCTCAAACTTTTTGTTAGTTGAAATAATACTCGTGTATTATACCCCTATAAAGCGAAGCTCTGCCTCGTTGTAAGTATTATAACCCTGCTGTTACCCTACACGATTGATCTTGGGCTCCATAACGCATGTCAAGGCTCTGCCTGTCTCGTGTTACACCCGATTGATCTAGCACTCCGTAATGCATATCAAGGCTCTGCCTGACTCAGTCATTGGAGTTCTGTCTCGAGTTGTACGGTTAATGTGATTTGGGTTATTTTACTAACACGTGTGCATTGTTTAAATTTAATAGATAATAACCAGGAGATACACCAGGAAGCTATAGTAGTATCACCTAAGTCAACAATGTGAATACATCTTACTTTTTGTCACCTTTTTGTAAACTGTTTTTACAAAACCTCAAATGTTTTAAAATATAATTAACAGTGATTGAGTCTATGTATTCTACAATTACTGTCGGTATGTTGGGGTTTTGTATACAAAATGTGAAAGACGTTACCATTGGACAAAAAGTTAGCCAATGAGTAATATGACCCACAAGTCAGGTGTTGACAGTACTGAATGAGTAACTATGTAGATATAAACATTATAATCGCTCTCAATACTGTTAAGTTATAAAAGCCGTTTCGATTAAACTGGGATGCACTCACCAGTATTTCTTGCTGATAAAATGTTTTTAAAACGCGTTTCAGGTAACAAAATGTGAAAGCCAATAGAAGCCAGCTGGAGAGCACTGAAGGCTTGGAAAAGTGGCTATAAAAGTTACCTAAGTAAAAAGGAGTTTTTGTTTTCAATAATTAGGGTTCATCCCTTCAAATGTATTGTCAAATGAACTTGGGTTTTATCCCAATGGTTTGTTATAAAAAGTTTGGTGTTTAACTCTGATAAAAATATTTCCTAACTATGGTCCTGATGTATTCTGCTGCCAAATTAATAAACACCGATACCACTGATCTGGATCTCGCGGCGCCCGTTCCTGAGGTAGGGGTCGGCGGTTGTGACAGAGAGTGGTATCAGAGCTACAGCCACTGGTTTAAGCCAAAGAAGTGTTCTGCTGTCACTTAAATTCTGTGTTAGGAAATAACTTATGTGATTACGTGTAAATATTGTTTTGTGTTGTTTGACTATTTGTTAGTTTACAGTATGAGTGAGAAAGGTACTTCGGACGCTTATCGTCATATAGCTAGTTCACCAAAAGATGAAGGAACATCTCAACCAAATCCCTCAGGATACTAAGCCGATACTGAGGAAGGGATATTTATTTTTAAGGCAAAGTCTGAGGAACCCTTCACTACTAAAAAGAGAGGTTGGTTTAATAAAGGAGCACATGAGAGAAGAAAGAGGATGAAGAAATTACAACAACAGAGAGCGATAGTCAGAGCTAATAGGGAAGCGAATGCACAAACTCAGGAAATAGTCAATAGGCCACCGTGGGAAGAGGAACTAGATAGACAGTTGGCAGACTTCCATATGCTAGCCACTACGGCAGTAGACGCTAACCTAAACCAATTAGCCGAACCACCACTGTTACCTTTATTCCCATACCAACAAATGCCAGAACCCAACCAGGAAAATCAATTCCCGATACCTGCCTTCGATCCCAATGAGCTACCTACAATCCCAACCCCAATCCCTTTAGAACGTGATCCATAGTGGGATGATGATTGAACATTTTTTTAAATGAATAACGCAAACCCTTACGAGGAACCCATACCTCATCACACTGACCCAGTAAACCCACCAATGAGTCGAGAAAGTGTGAAGGAACTCCATCAGTATGGAGAAAGTTTAGTGAATGAAGGGAATAGAATTCGACAGATATGGGAGAAATTAGTTTGGAAATATGATGAGAATGAAATGCAGTACTGGATGAACAATACTTAGAAAATGCCTAGATATATGTGTAATTTTGTATTTTGATAAAAAAAACTAGACTAGATAGACTAAAATAGATACGGATGCATAACTACTAGTATATTTTATTTCCAGTTATAGTTTGTAATTGACACATATATATAATAAAAGAGTAAAAGTCACAATGATCGATGTTTTTGATCAATCTGTTTGTGTGATTGTGTATAAATATCTGTACTAATTTTTTTTTGTGATAATTAATATCTGATAAATGTTCACAATTCAGATGGACAACGAAGTAAATCAGGAAAATCAGAATAATGAGAATAACGGAAACCAAATAGATAACAATGCCATCCAACATATAGTAGCACAAGGAATTATAGATGCTATGCCTTATATTATCAAGACTGTTAAAGAGGCAAAAAATAATAAATATGCAAACGGAAGTAAATGCCAACACACTGAACCAAGTCACAGTGTGAACGATAATAACAGACCTATAATCCAAGCTCCAATTCCTAAAAGAAGAAGAACTGTTTCTTACGGTTGTTCTTATAAAGAATTCTTGGCCTGCAAACCAATAGAATTCTCTGGCAATGAAGGAGCCATTGCAGCCTTACGTTAGATAGAAAAGACAGAAGCAGTCATAAAAATAAGTAAATGTGCAGATGAAGATAAGATTATGTTTGCTTCTAATCTTTTAAATAATGCAGCCTTAGAATGGTGGAATATTATTCTCCAGTCTAGGGGAAATGACAGTGTTTATAATATGGAATGGACCAACTTTAAGGAAATGGTTGAAAGAAAATTTTGTCCTCCTAATGAAAAGGAACAAATCGCCAATAAGTTCCTAAATCTTAGAATGACTGGAATAGACTGCAAAGGTTACACTACCATATTCTTCAAATATGCTAGGATAGTGCCAACCTTAGCCTCACCTGAACCAGTGTTAATCTCTCGTTATATTTGGGGATTAATTAGTGATATTAGACACGTAGTCAAGGCAGCTAGACCACAAACCATAGAAGAAGCCGTAGAACTAGCCAATACCTTGACTGATGAATTGGTACGCACCCAAGAGGAAAACCAGAGAAAGAACCTAGCTCAAAAGCTTACCCATGAATTTTGCTATGGTAATTCCAACCGTGGGAAAGGTACAGGTTCTTCCTCTACACCCTACTGTAAGTATTGCAAAAGAAAGCACTCTGGAAGATGCTCCGTATACTGCAACTTTTTCAAAATATCTAGACACAAGGAAGAAGACTGTAGGAAGAAACCTAGCAATAGGATATGCTTCAATTATGGAGAAACTAGGCACATCAAACCGAACTATCCGAAACTAGCTCTAGCAGCAACCAACAAAGCTAAGACAACTGAAGCACCTAAGAAGAATGCTAGAGCGTTTGTTCTGACAGCTGAGGAAGCCAAGATGATTCCAGATGTGATTGCCGGTACGTTCTTAGTTAATAATATATTTTCCAAAGTATTGTTTGACTATGGTGCAAACCAAAGTTTTATCAATACTTCTTTCTACAAACTTCTCGACCAACCCTCAACCAAACTTCAACAAGATTGTCTGGTAGAGACAGCAAACGGAGAATCCATTAAGATAAGTGAAATCTTGCAGGGAGCAAGAATAGAAATCCTGAACCATCATTTCTTTGCTAACCTTTACCCAATGAATCTAGCCGGATTCGATGTTGTATTAGGAATGGATTGGTTGGTAGCCAATCGTACCAGTATATTATGTGATCAAAAGTCAGTACAAGTAAGTACCTCAAGTGGTGAAAAGATCACAATTAAAGGAGATAAGCCAACCAGATCGACAAAGTTCATCTATGTGATGAAAGCCACAAGTTATGAAAGGAAAGGAAAGGATGAATAGTATATATGATTTCTGTAATCATTAATACTAAGGGAAAGGAATTAAAAGATATCCCTGTGATATCTAAATTTTCAGACGTCTTTCCGGAAGAGTTACCTGGATTACCGCCTGATAGAGAGGTTGAATTTAGAATTCACCTAATACCAGGAACGACACCGATTGCCAAAGCACCATATCGATTAGCACCAACGGAGATGCAGGAACTGAAGAAACAATTGGACGAACTTCTTGACAAAGGTTTTATACAACCAAATTCATCACCGTGGGGAGCACCGGTGTTGTTTGTTAAGAAGAAAGACGGATCGATGCGTAAGTGCATTGATTACCGAGAATTGAACAAGGTTACGATTAAGAATCGGTACCCACTACCGAGAATCGATGATCTGCTCGATCAACTTCAAGGAGCTCTATTCTTTTCTAAGATCGATTTACGCTTAGGATATCATCAACTAAAAGTACAGAAAGAGGACATTCCTAAAACTGCTTTTAAAACAAGGTACGGTCATTATGAATTTACCGTCATGCTATTTGGTTTAACCAATGCCCCAGCTGCATTTATGGACATGATGAATAGGATATGTACACTTCTGACATTATTGAGAAAAGAGAAGCTTTATGCTAAATTCTCAAAATGTGAATTTTGGTTACAAGAAGTGCAATTCTTTGGACATCTGGTTAATCATGAAGGAATTCATGTGGATCCCACAAAGATCGAAGCGATTACTAAGTGGAAAGTCCCTGAGTCGCCAACAGAAGTAAGAAGTTTTCTTGGACTGGCAGGATATTATAGACGTTTATCCGAGATTTCTCTAGAATAGCCATTCCATTAACCAAACTGACCTGCAAATCAGTTAAGTTTAAATGGGGACCGAAACAGGAAGAAGCTTTTAAGATTCTTAAGCAAAGGTTAACCAACGCACCCATACTCGCATTACCAGAAGGAACTGAAGACTTTATAGTCTATTGTGATGCGTCTAAGTTAGGATATGGATGTGTGTTGATGCAACGTCAAAGGGTTATATCTTATGCCTCTAGACAACTTAAGAAACATGAAGAGAATTACACAACCCATGATTTAGAGTTAGGAGCCATAGTTTTTACCCTTAATATTTAGAGACACTATTTATATGGAAATAAATTTGTTGCCTTCACCGATCATAAGAGTTTAAGGTATATTTTTGGGCAAAAAGAATTAAATATGAGACAGAGACGCTGGATGGAAGTTCTGTGACATATGTGCTTGTAATCATTATAGACAATTCAGTTATCAATGAAATAAAGTTATTTGATCCCAATGTTTGTTTGTTTATGTTTGAAATTTTTCATGTTTTGGTTTTTATTCAATTTCAAACTTTATATCGCTTTCTGGAGGATTATACGCAAATTGGTACGCAAACGTAACCAGTTTAACGCGAAAAATACTCCGGAACTTCAATTTATGCTTAACATACCTTAGATAACCTTTACATAACTTAGAAATAAGTTTTGAAGGCTTTGGTATGGCAAAATCAAGTTAATTCGCTTACAGGGACTAAAATTGACAAACTGCGAAAGTATGCCAATTTAAACTGTAACGAACATTCCGGAACATGACCATAAGTTAAACACACCCTAAATATCCTTTACATTGCTTAGAAATAAGCTTTGAAGGGTTCGGTGTGCTAAAATAAACTTTATGCTCATTCAGGGACTAAAAGCGTCAAAAAGTGCATACGTTTGCATTTTCGCGCATAACTTACGTTCTGAACACATCCGGACATCCAAAAATTTAAGTAAGCATTAAAATATTATGTTTTAGTGATTGGCTTGTCAAAAATTCATTCGTCGCGCAATTTGGATCGTTTTTCGCGCTTATGCGCATTCCGTCGTAATTAAGCAAACATCGCGATCGTACGACCAAACGAACCAACATCCGGCATATTTTTGAGCATGTTTCATGTCCACAATGTTTGGGCATCATTTTAGGGCCTTAAAGTTGGCTTAACGGGCCTTAAATATGTCAGAAATGGCTTTAAACACCAATAGGGACTGAAACTGTCATTCTGCAAAACTTGTTTCTGATCTGTGCTGCCCAGGCGGGCCGCGTAAGCTTTTGTTGTCCCTTAAGTGGGCCGTGTGAGCCTCCCAGATATGCATAATCAGTTTAACAGCCTGTTTGCAGCTGTTATACACTCATTTTCCACTTGCAAACGGTTTTTGCAACACCATGGGCCATTTCTATGGGCTCTAATGGTATTAGAAAACAAGGGGCACACTTGGACGGCCTAGATCGAAGCTCGTTTCCCGATAAACGATCCTAATGGTTCTAGCTTTCCTATAAATACCCCCCACCATTTCTTGTTGCAACCCACCATTTGAATCTGATTCATGCTCTCTAAGTGGAAGTATATGTTTCCTACCTGAGAGTGAATCGGATCAAATACTTGCGGGGACCCTTTGTAAGTGTTCCTTCGTTCTTTTCATTCATTTTAGCATTAAAGTCAAACTGCGTTTGACTTTCTGGATTGACCAGTTTATGGTCAATGCGAAGTTCGTTTGAACTTCATAACGTGAGCGTAATCACGATGGTCATAGTCCCTAGTAACTATACCTACTGATTACCACATTATCTAGGCTCAGTGACGAGTCGTAGTTTCGGCCAAAATACGTGTTCTTGCGTATTTTGTAACCAAACTACTCTAGGGTATCAAAACCGTTTGTTTTGATATCAAAACCTGTTTTCTAACTTGACTAAACATGTTCTAGCATGTTTAACTCGTCACTTTTAGATTTGTGCTTGTCTAGGGTCGTAAGGGTAAGCGATCTAATCAATCGCTTATGCTTTCGAACCCGACCCATTTGGTCGATCATTAGGATCCGACCAAACACTTTAGGTGACCATAGTTGTATAGGGAATAACCTTCCGAGGTTATACCTTATGGTCACGTCGTTTAAGTAGTTGTATGATAAGTAGTTCTTATGCCTTAGGTAAATTACCAAAATACCCTTTTCGCACCAAAATTCATTTTAAGCCTATGTAACATAACTTTTGACATCTAAGCTGATTTAGCAACAATATTAAACATGTTAAGGCATATCTTACTTGTCATAGGGCTAATTAGGCGATCCGAACGCGTTTTACGCGAACGACGCGTTAAAATAGCATAAGCTACCTAAACGGGTCGTAACGGGTCAAAAGCACTTAGGATAAGTTTCGTTTTAGTATGTAGGCTTTGTTAAACCATATTACATGAGTTCCTACACTCATTTGGTTTACGAACCCTCATGCTACCCGATCCTCCGATTAGGTCCGTTTATTAATGTAGTTACCTATATTAGGTGCCGTTTGATTCCGTAACCTTCTAGCTTTGCTTAGTGGATATCTAAAGTCTATTGAGCAATCTCAAGTGAGTACATAGACCCCTCTTTTACTGTTTTTCAAACATTTTGGGGTGAAACACAAGTGCCTACTTGTTATTTTCATGCTTTCCATGCTTTCATATCATATACTTGCTATGTTCATTAGTACACTTATAGTACATAATTTCATTGTGTTTTTGCTATGTATGTCCTTTGTAGCATACTTAGTACATCGTTTTACATGACATTTTATGCTATGTATGTTCAGTTAGCACATACTTAGTACATTGTTTTACATTACCTTTTCATGCTATGTATGTCCGTTTTGCCGCATACTTAGTACACTTTCATCACATGCTTACATTTTGGGATATGACATTTGGTTTGTTAAGTGGGACCATATACATTCATTAACTTTGATCACGCCGCTCGTTAGTAGGTAATGGTACCATAGGAATTGACAACTCCCGTTCCTGACATCCTAGGTATGCTTGGATGGAAGGAATGACCGAATCCGATAAAACATAACACAGATAGACCTTTAATTTGTTTAAGGGCTTATCACCACAGTCACAAGGCTTGGATGTATGCATTTTTACAATACCGCATAAATGTTTGTATTCAGTATAGCATGCATTTCCACAAGACATAGCGTTGATTTAAACCACGTTTTACTTCAATACATTGTTTTGTGCATTTTTTATCTGTGGCTCAGTAGATATATATATATATATATATATAGGGGAGGGTTATCTTGAGAACGCTAAATATTGCGAGAACCGTGAGAACGAATGAAAAAACCAATCAAAACCAATTTTTTTAATACAAACCTCATTGTAATTAAAATACAACATCAAAAAAAGAATTTACAACATCAAATAATTCATTTCTCCTTTCAAAATCACTTTTTTTTTAGATTTTTTACACATGTGTAAATATAACAGATTTACACATGTGCAAATGGCAAACTTACACATGTGTAAATTTTCTTTATTTACGAATTCACGTAAATTTAAACGTGTAAATTAAATTTCTAACATTGTATTCGAATAATAATGATAAGTGTAGAAATTTTTTTTGAATTTGATTCGTTTTTGACCAAGTTCTCGCGGTTTTTTCATTTGTTCTCACGGTTCTCACAATATTTAGCGTTCTCATTTAAACCCTCTCCTATATATATATATATATATATATAGGGGAGGGTTATCTTGAGAACGCTAAATATTGCGAGAACCGTGAGAACGAATGAGAACACTAATCAAAACCAATTTTTTTAATACAAACCTCATTGTAATTAAGATACAACATCAAAAAAAGAATTTACAACATCAAATAATTCGTTTCTCCTTTAAAAATCACTCTTTTTAGATTTTTTACACATGTGTAAATATAACAGATTTACACATGTGTAAATGGCAAAATTACACATGTGTAAATTTTCTTTATTTACGAATTCACGTAAATTTAAACGTGTAAATTAAATTTCTAACATTGTATTTCAATAATAATGATAAGTGTAGAATTTTTTTTTGAATTTGATTCGTTTTTGACCAAGTTCTCGCGTTTTTTTCATTTGTTCTCACGGTTCTCACAATATTTAGCGTTCTCATTTAAACCCCCCTATATATATATATATGTTTCACTTGCCATACATGACATTTTGTTTACACATTACATATTTGAGATTTGACATAGACATTTTGATATTGATATACATATTTCATGGACTACATTTTGACATAAACATTTTGACATGATTTACACAAAGACATTTGACAAATGGTTTAGACATGGGCAATTTACATTGGTGGTTTGTTTGGGTAAAATGATTTGAGTAACGAGGCGTGTGTAATATGATACAAGCATGGTGGATACGCCGCTGGTACTTCCTATATATAAGTGCTTGTATGGTATTACATATCGTAGCGTTATTTGAATCATTTCAAATTAGACATATAACATTTTATACAAATAACATATTTTTTTAAGACATCGTTTTACAAACAACTTATTTTATACAAAACTCATTTTACTCGGTTATTCATTTAACCTCACATTACTCTTTCACATATCATCTACTTTATCGTCGCTTTTCAAAAGATTTATAAAACAAAACAATTAACAAGGTTCATGACTGACTTTTGTTAAACAACTTTTTCTTAAACTTAAGTCATGAATCCTATTTTTACAAAACCTATGTATCTCACAGGCATTTTTATGCTGACGTACCTATTTTCACATGTGTTTCAGGAGCTATTGCTTAGGATGATGATCGTGAAACTAGGGCGGACCTGTGCCTTAGAGACTTAAAATAAAGATAGACTTAGTTTAATTATGTTGTGTACTCTTTGGTTCTTGTTTTGAAACAATGTATTCCACCTTTGGTTGTTGAATAAAAATTTAATTTTAATTACCATGGTTGTGGAACAATAATTCTGTTACAACACTCCCCGACGTTTCCGCCACGATTTGATGTTTTACGTGGTCGGGGTGTGACAAGTTCTTAGTGATTATGATTATGATTGTGATATTCAGTACCATGCTGGGAAAGCTAATATAGTAGCTGATGCTTTAAGTCGAAAGTATCATGAAAAGCCGAAACGAGTACGTTCTCTCAGATTAAATCTACAAGTAGATTTAAACGATCAAATTAGAGAGGTACAGGAAACAACATTCAAGGACGATGCTGAAGGTTTAAAAGAAATGATTAAGGAGTTAGAAAAAGGAACATATTTAATTTGGAAATTCCAAAAGAAAAGGATGTGGATACCTAAATAAGGAAACCTACGCCACAAAATTCTAGAAGAAGCCCATAAGTCTAAGTATAAGATACATCCCGGAAGTGATAAGATGTATCAAGATCTAAGAAAGAATTTATGGTGGATAGGAATGAAAAAGTACATAGCAAGCTACGTTGCTAAATGTTTAACCTGTTCACAAGTTAAAGCTGAACATCAGAAACCCTTGGGATTATTGCAACAATTAGAGATGCTAATATGGAAATGGGAATTGATAACAATGGACTTTGTTACCAAATTACCCAAGACAAGAAAAGGAAATGATACAATCTGGGTGATTGTAGACAGCTTGACCAAATCTGCTCATTTCTTACCAATGAAGGAAACTTTCAGTATGGAACGGTTAGCCAAGCTACATGTAAATGAAATAGTTTCATTACATGGAATTCCTTTATCTATCGTATCTGATAGAGATAGCCGTTTACTTCTCATTTTTGGACAAGTTTCCAAAAAGCAATGGGAACCAGGTTAAATCTAAGCACAGCTTATCATCCACAGACGGACAGACAAAGCGAAAGGACAATACAAACCATGGAAGATATGCTTAGAGCCTGTGTAATTGATTTTGGAGGAAATTGGGATGACCATTTACCATTAATAGAATTTTCCTACAATAACAGCTATCATACTAGCATTAATGTTGCACCATTTGAAGCACTTTATGGACGAAAGTGCCGAACTCCAGTCTATTGGGAAGAAATTGTAGAAAAGCAACTATCTGGACCAAAGATAGTGCAAGAAACAACAGATAAGATAATTCAAGTCAAGGAAAGACTAAAAGCAGCACGAGATCGTCAAAAGAGTTATGCAGATAACAGACGAAAACCTTTAGAATTTCAAGTGGGAGATAAGGTATTATTAAAAGTCTCTCCATGGAAAGGAGTAGTCAGATTCATTAAAAGAGGAAAGCAAAGCCCCAGGTATGTTGGACCTTTTGAGATTATTAGAAGAATAGGACCTGTAGCCTATCAGCTACAACTGCCAGAGGAAATGGCAGGAATACATGATGTGTTTCATGTATGTAATCTGAAGAAATGCTTAGCCGACGAATCATTAGTGATACCTCTTAAGGACATAGAGGTAAATGAGAAACTTAAGTTTATCGAGAAACCCATTAAGATTGAAGATAGCAATATCAAGAATCTCAAACACAAGAGACTAGTTCTGGTCAAAGTGGAATGGGATTCCAAGAGAGGACCAAAATACACTTGGGAACTCGAAGCAGAGATGCAGAAGAAATACCCACACCTATTCCAGTAGACCTCGAGGACGAGATCTAAACAAAGTGGGGAGGATATAACAACCCTCCTAGAACCCTAAACGTGACCCTAAAACGTTCCTAATGTACCTCGTATGTAAGAAACGAGCCCGAAATACCCTTATACTTATAAAAATCAAATAAAAAAAAGTATACAAGGGTCTCGCGGGCCGTGACCCAGACCCTTGTGGCTTTCGCGGGGCGCGAACGAGTTGACTTGCTGGCTACACAAGTCTGCCACGTGTCTGGTGACTCGGCAAGGCTAGGCCAATGACTGGCCGAAGCTATAAGTGACACACGTCTCCTCGCGGGCCAGGAAGGCCGAAGCCAACCCTTACGCGGGCCACGACTCGCTGCTTATCAAGCCTATAAATAGGGGCTTAGGCTTCATTTGCAATTTGTTCATTTCTGAAATCTCTCTCAAACTTTCTGTTAGTAGAAATAATACTCGGGTATTATACCCCTATATAGCGAAGCTCTGTCTCGTTGTAAGTATTATAACCCTGCTGTTGTCACACCCCGACCACGTAGAACAAACGAAACGTGGCGGAAACATCGGGGAGTGTTGTAACAGAATTAATTGTTTCAAATCCATGGCAATTGAAGTTTCGTTTTATTGATTAAAAGTGTTACAATGTCTAATCAAACAAGGAAATACAACATAATTAACTAGTCTTGCATCTTTTATTGTCACTAAATCCCAAGTCTGCCTATATGTATCTTGATCATCTTATGCAACAGTTCCTGAAAAACACATGTGAAAATAGGTACGTCAGCATAAAAATGCCTGTGAGATACATAGGTTTTGTGAAAATAGGTTTCATGACTTATGTTTGAGAAAATGTTTAGTCATGAACCTTGTAATTTGCTTTGTTTTGTAAATCATTTGAAAAATGATAAATTCAGATGATATGTATAAATAAATGTCAGGTTAAATGAATAACCATGTAAAAATGTGTTTGTTTAAGATAATTTGTTTGTAAATCAATGTCTTGTGAAAAGTATGATAATTGTATAAAATGTTATATGTCTCAAACTGAAATGATTCAAATAACGCTACGATATGTAATACCATACAAACACTTATATATAGGAAGTACCAGCGGCGTATCCACCATGCTTGTATCATATTACACACGCATCGTTACTTAATCACTAAATCAAACCAAAACACCAAAGTAATGTTTAACAGTTGTAGAAATGTTTATGTATGGTCAAATACGGTTCACACGGTTCACCGATACAAACGGTTCACAGATACAGACGGTTCACAGAGTACAAACGGTTCACAGATACAAACGGTTCACAGATACAAACGGTTCACAGATACAAACGGTTTACAGATACAAACGGTTCACGGAGTCAAATGATTACAACGGTTCACATAGTCAAATAGTTATAAACGGTTCAAAATGTAATATAAGGTGTTCATATACTGGATGAGCATATGCAACAAAATGTAATGTAAAACAATGTACTAAGTAATGCACACAATGGGCACACCTAGCATAAGATGTAATGAAATCATGTACTATAATGTACTAACGAACATAGCATGTATATGATGTGAAAACAGGAAAGCATGAAAGTAACAAGTAGGCACATGTGTTCCACCCCAAAACAGTTTGGAAAACAGTAAAAGAGGGGTCTATGTACTCACTTGAGATTGCTCAGTAGTCCTTGAGTAACAACCAAACAAAGCTAGAGATCACGGAATCAAACGGCACCTACTATAGGTAACTACATTAATAAACCGGACCTAAATCGGAAGATCGGGTAGCATTAGGGTTTGTAAACCAAACGAGTGTAGAGACTCGTGTCATTTGGTTTAACAAAGCCTACATACTAAATGAAACTTAACCTAAGTGTTTACGACCCATTACGACCCGTTTAGGAAGCTTATGCTACTTTAACGCGTCGTTCGCGTGAAACGCGTTCGGACCGCCTAACTAGTCCTATGACAAGTATTATATGCCTAAACATGTTACATAATCAGTTATGTGACAAAAGTTTAGGTTACATATGCTTAATTACCAATTATACATGAAAAGGGTATTCTGGTAATTTACCTAAGGCATATAAACTACCTATCATACAACTACTTAAACGATGTGACCATAGGGTATAACCTCGGAAGGTTATTCCCTACCTACTATGGTCACCTAATGTGTTTGGTCGGATCCTAATGATCGACCAAACTGGGTCGGGTTCGAGGTATAAGCGATTCATCAGATCGCTTACCCTACGACCCTAGACAACGTGGTAATCAGTGGGCATAGTCCCAAGGGACTATAACCAACGTGATTACACTCACGTTGCGAAGTTCAAACGAACTTCGCATTGACCATTACTGGTCAACGCTGAAAGTCAAACAAAGTTTGACTTTCTGACTCGAAAAGCAATAAAATAAGGAAAAGAACGAAAGAATACTAACCCAGGGTCCCCGAATGCTAATCTCGATTCAAAAATCTCAGGTATGAAACAATAGTTTCAACTTAGAGTTTCTCAAATCAAAATTCTTGTAATTTGGAAGCATGGGGGGTGGGGTATTTATAGTTTTCGAAGAACCGTTAAGATCGTTTCATGGAAAACGTGCTTCAATCTTGTTCGTACACTTGTTGCAAAGTTATGGTGGCTAAATGTGAGTTTTTATCAGCTGAATATGCATGTGCAAATATGTGGGTGAAGATTAAACAGCTGGAAATCTGCTGACTGTTAAGTCTGATCTGTTCTGCAGACCCCTAGCGCACCGCTACGTTAAAAGTGTAGCGCACCGCTAGGCCCTAGTTTGGCAGATTTACACTTTTGGTCCCTGTCCTGCTTTCAGCCCATTTTTGACACGTTTAAGGCCCGTTAACCCCATTTCAAAGCTCTAAAATGAAGTTAAAGTATAGGGAACTTAAAATGTGATCAAAAATATCTCGGATGTCGGTTCGTTTGGCCGTACGGTCGCGATGTTCGCTTAATTACGACGGAATGCGCATAAGCGCGAAAAACGATCCAAATGACGTGACGAATGGATTTTTCTTATGGCGAACACTAAAGCATAATATAGTCATGCTTACATAAATTTTTGGATGTCCGGATGTATTCAGAACGTAAGTTATGCGCGAAAATGCAAACTTGTGCACTTTTTGACACTTTTAGTCCCTGAATGACCCAAAAGTTTATTTTAGCATACCGAACCCCTCAAAGCCTATTTCTAAGCTATGTAAAGGATATTTATGGTATGTTTAACTTATGGTCATGTTCCGGAATGTCTGTTACAGTTCAAATTGGCATACTTTCGCAGTTAGTCAACTTTAGTCCCTGTAAGCGATTTAACTTTGATTTCACCACACCAAACCTTCCAAAACTTATATCTAAGTTATGTAAAGGTTATTTAAGGTATGTTAAGCCTATTTCACTATTCCGGAGTGTTCGTTGCATTAAACTGGTTATATCTACGCATCAGTGCGCGTATAACCTTCCAGAAAGCGATTTAGAGCTTGAAATCAAACAAGAATTGATATGTGCAAAAGATACACATATTTATACCGATCCCAAGTATGAAATACAATATTCCATTGGCTTGGCATTTGTTTGATGGTTGAAATGACACAGGTGTTACAGTCTCCCCTACTTTAGGAAATTTCGTCCCGAAATTAATTCGTAGGAGTCTATTTGTGACTTTGTGTCAGATAACCACCAGAGATATGTAAAGCATAATCCTGTCATTTCCTTAACGGACATTCTTCAGAATGAAAATGAACAAACGGAGTCATTTTCCTCAACGAGTATTCTTCAGAAGCGGAAATGAAGGAATAAACAAACGGGGGTCCATTTCCTTAACGGAAAATCTTCAGAAACGAAAATGAACAAACGGAGTCATTTTCAACAGATGCTTCCTCAGAAACGGAAATGAAAATGATAGACAAACGGATATTCATTTCCTCAACGGAAAAATCTTTAGAAACGAAAATGAACAAACGGAGTCATTTTCAACGGTTGCTTCCTCAGAAACGGAAATGAAAATGATAGACAAACGGATATTCATTTCCTCAACGGACAAATCTTTAGAAACGAAAATGAACAAACGGAGTCATTTTCAACGGTTGCTTCCTCAGAAACGGAAATGAAAATGATAGACAAACGGATATTCATTTCCTCAACGGACAAATCTTTAGAAACGAAAATGAACAAACGGAGTCATTTTCAACGGTTGCTTCCTCAGAAACGGAAATGAAAATGATAGACAACCGGATATTCATTTCCTCAACGGATAATCTTCAGAAACGAAAATGAACTAACGGAGTCATTTTCAACGGTTGTTTCCTCAGGTTTGGAAATGAAGGATTAAACAACGGGTATTCATTTCCTCAACGGATAATCTTCAGAAACGAAAATGAACTAACGGAGTCATTTTCAACGGTTGCCTCCTCAGGTTCGGAAATGAAGGATTTAACAACGGATATTCATTTCCCTCGACGGATACTCTTCAGAACGAAAATGCACAAACGGAGTCATTTTCCTCAACGGGTATCCTTCAGAAACGGAAATGAAGGATAAACGGATATTCATTTCCTCAACGGATATTCTTCAGAAGTGAAAAATGAATAGCTAGTTCATTTTTCCTCAACGGATACTTCATCAGAATTGGAAATGAATAGGGTTAACTTCTAGGTACATGACAAAGCTCGCTGTGGTTTCTGTGCACTAAATTCCATAATTATGTATGCATCCACAATTACGTAATTCCTTGCATAGTCCGCACAGTTTGTCTTGTAATGTTCATAAGCACATAATCACATAGTTGTTTAATTGTTATTATCTTGTTATTGATTGCTATTAACTCGGCACCTCGTACTTCGTTTCTCTTGGAAGAAACGGGTACTTAGGATTTTCGTGAAAAACGCAAGAGATCGTATAATAGAAGAAATTTGGGGGGTAGTCTGTTCTTCAAGGAATGCGGTTCCTTGATTGTCGGTATTGTAGGGGATATGTTGTTTATACATACAATCACATAAATACATTACAATGTAAATAAAAGATTTATTTATAAACAACGATAACAACTGTTTCTTGGATCGTGACAACAAAAGAAAATAATACATGGGACGTAATTATTTCTAAACGATGTTGTCTTCTGGTTGATCAAATGCTCATCCCTGTGCTAGATTTGCATTAGCAAGCCTTGGGCAATTCCTACGAAAATGGCCCATCTCGCCACAGTTGTAGCAAGATCCCTGTGGAAAACGAGCTTGAGCAGGATTGTTGCCAGCTTGATTTGGTGCAGCTGCGGTTGGGCAAACCCTAGTTGTATGACCTATAAGTCCGCAAACTTCGCATGTGCGGCACTTCACCCCAGCATGATGATGTAGGCCACATTGGTTGCACAAGGGTGCAGTTCCGTTGTAGGGTTTCCTGGCAGGGGGTTGAGCTGGTTGATTGAGGACGGCTTGATCATTGTGAGCGACCACAGCGTAGTTCTGAGAAGCCTTTCGCTTCTTTGACCTCTTGGGGGATCCAGTCTGTTCATCCATGATCTGTGATTCCTCGATTGGTTTCGACTCTTCGACCGGCTTCTTGTCACCTTTTCGGAAAAGTTTACCTTTCCTGATCTTTGATTCAGTCAAGGTTGCGGATAGCTCAATGGCCTGCCTAACTGTAGTAGGGTTGCTACCAGTCACGATGTCTTGTATTGAGTCAGGGAGGCCATCAATGTACTTTTCGATTGCCTTATCCAAAGGCGTGACCATGTTTGGGCAAACAGACTTAACTCTTCATAACGGTCCGTGTAGGCTCGATGCTCACCGCTGTCTTGCTCAAGATTGTCGAATTCCCTTTCCAAAGCCCTGATCTCATGTCGAGGACAGAATTCCTTCATCATAAGGGCCCTAAGTTCAGCCCATGTCTGTGCTAGAGCAACTTCTGCACCACGATCTCTCATAACCCCGTTCCACCACGTAAGGGCTCTCTTCTGGAACACACTCGAAGCAAACTCGACCTTGCGATTGTCAGGACACTGCACATGGCGGAAAGTATTCTCAATGCTCTCGAACCATTGAAGAAGCCCAGTCGCTCCCTCAGAACCACTAAACTTGAGTGGTTTCGCCGAGTTAAAACTCTTGAAATTGCATGGACCATTGTTGTTGTTGTTGGCTTGATTCCATTGAGTAAAGAGGTTTGGGAATTGAGCAGCCATTTGCTGTGCAATAATTTCTGCCAGTTCGGCAGTCGCTATCTGATTTTCGCGTCGAGGAGGCATTCTAAAAGAGGAAACATGAAAGGAAACGAGTGAGAGAATTAGACGAAAAGAATGAGATGAAACAAATTTGACGAAAGCAATGGATAGTGGTCATTTGTTCGCATTCCAAAGCAAACAAACTACACACAGTGACTAATCAAAGTAAATGGGTCAAAAATAACGTATCGCGAAGACATGCTCGCCTATAAGTGAACACTCATCCCAAGAATTCCCAGGTAAGCACAACTGGTCTCGCGTCTGGTTGAGATGTATACGAAGTGCTTGCCTAGACAGAAAACCCAGAATACAGGCATTCACCCTTCCAGTTTGCACGTGTTCACATTATTTAAAACCCAAAACCTTGATGAGATTTTGAAAATTCAAAGGGGTTCAAAACCATATAACAGAGGGTTCAAAACCTTACAATAGAGGGTTCAAAACCTAGTAATCAATCATCCTAGAACAGATGATTATTTTCAAAGCGGTTTTGAAATTTATGTTCTTGTTGTGGTCGTCGCCTAAGGATAGATGACGGTATTGTTTTATGACTAAACGCAAGTAAACTCGCGTTAGGGTCCTAGAAAGGTTATAGACTAGGTCAAAGCATTACAAATAACCTAATTCCCTATAACCATTGGCTCTGATACCATCTTTTCTGTCACACCCCGACCACGTAGAACAAACGAAACGTGGCGGAAACATCGGGGAGTGTTGTAACAGAATTAATTGTTTCAAATCCATGGCAATTGAAGTTTCGTTTTATTGATTAAAAGTGTTACAATGTCTAATCAAACAAGGAAATACAACATAATTAACTAGTCTTGCATCTTTTATTGTCACTAAATCCCAAGTCTGCCTATATGTATCTTGATCATCTTATGCAACAGTTCCTGAAAAACACATGTGAAAATAGGTACGTCAGCATAAAAATGCCTGTGAGATACATAGGTTTTGTGAAAATAGGTTTCATGACTTATGTTTGAGAAAATGTTTAGTCATGAACCTTGTAATTTGCTTTGTTTTGTAAATCATTTGAAAAATGATAAATTCAGATGATATGTATAAATAAATGTCAGGTTAAATGAATAACCATGTAAAAATGTGTTTGTTTAAGATAATTTGTTTGTAAATCAATGTCTTGTGAAAAGTATGATAATTGTATAAAATGTTATATGTCTCAAACTGAAATGATTCAAATAACGCTACGATATGTAATACCATACAAACACTTATATATAGGAAGTACCAGCGGCGTATCCACCATGCTTGTATCATATTACACACGCATCGTTACTTAATCACTAAATCAAACCAAAACACCAAAGTAATGTTTAACAGTTGTAGAAATGTTTATGTATGGTCAAATACGGTTCACACGGTTCACCGATACAAACGGTTCACAGATACAGACGGTTCACAGAGTACAAACGGTTCACAGATACAAACGGTTCACAGATACAAACGGTTCACAGATACAAACGGTTCACAGATACAAACGGTTCACGGAGTCAAATGATTACAACGGTTCACATAGTCAAATAGTTATAAACGGTTCAAAATGTAATATAAGGTGTTCATATACTGGATGAGCATATGCAACAAAATGTAATGTAAAACAATGTACTAAGTAATGCACACAATGGGCACACCTAGCATAAGATGTAATGAAATCATGTACTATAATGTACTAACGAACATAGCATGTATATGATGTGAAAACAGGAAAGCATGAAAGTAACAAGTAGGCACATGTGTTCCACCCCAAAACAGTTTGGAAAACAGTAAAAGAGGGGTCTATGTACTCACTTGAGATTGCTCAGTAGTCCTTGAGTAACAACCAAACAAAGCTAGAGATCACGGAATCAAACGGCACCTACTATAGGTAACTACATTAATAAACCGGACCTAAATCGGAAGATCGGGTAGCATTAGGGTTTGTAAACCAAACGAGTGTAGAGACTCGTGTCATTTGGTTTAACAAAGCCTACATACTAAATGAAACTTAACCTAAGTGTTTACGACCCATTACGACCCGTTTAGGAAGCTTATGCTACTTTAACGCGTCGTTCGCGTGAAACGCGTTCGGACCGCCTAACTAGTCCTATGACAAGTATTATATGCCTAAACATGTTACATAATCAGTTATGTGACAAAAGTTTAGGTTACATATGCTTAATTACCAATTATACATGAAAAGGGTATTCTGGTAATTTACCTAAGGCATATAAACTACCTATCATACAACTACTTAAACGATGTGACCATAGGGTATAACCTCGGAAGGTTATTCCCTACCTACTATGGTCACCTAATGTGTTTGGTCGGATCCTAATGATCGACCAAACTGGGTCGGGTTCGAGGTATAAGCGATTCATCAGATCGCTTACCCTACGACCCTAGACAACGTGGTAATCAGTGGGCATAGTCCCAAGGGACTATAACCAACGTGATTACACTCACGTTGCGAAGTTCAAACGAACTTCGCATTGACCATTACTGGTCAACGCTGAAAGTCAAACAAAGTTTGACTTTCTGACTCGAAAAGCAATAAAATAAGGAAAAGAACGAAAGAATACTAACCCAGGGTCCCCGAATGCTAATCTCGATTCAAAAATCTCAGGTATGAAACAATAGTTTCAACTTAGAGTTTCTCAAATCAAAATTCTTGTAATTTGGAAGCATGGGGGGTGGGGTATTTATAGTTTTCGAAGAACCGTTAAGATCGTTTCATGGAAAACGTGCTTCAATCTTGTTCGTACACTTGTTGCAAAGTTATGGTGGCTAAATGTGAGTTTTTATCAGCTGAATATGCATGTGCAAATATGTGGGTGAAGATTAAACAGCTGGAAATCTGCTGACTGTTAAGTCTGATCTGTTCTGCAGACCCCTAGCACACCGCTACGTTAAAAGTGTAGCGCACCGCTAGGCCCTAGTTTGGCAGATTTACACTTTTGGTCCCTGTCCTGCTTTCAGCCCATTTTTGACACGTTTAAGGCCCGTTAACCCCATTTCAAAGCTCTAAAATGAAGTTAAAGTATAGGGAACTTAAAATGTGATCAAAAATATCTCGGATGTCGGTTCGTTTGGCCGTACGGTCGCGATGTTCGCTTAATTACGACGGAATGCGCATAAGCGCGAAAAACGATCCAAATGACGTGACGAATGGATTTTTCTTATGGCGAACACTAAAGCATAATATAGTCATGCTTACATAAATTTTTGGATGTCCGGATGTATTCAGAACGTAAGTTATGCGCGAAAATGCAAACTTGTGCACTTTTTGACACTTTTAGTCCCTGAATGACCCAAAAGTTTATTTTAGCATACCGAACCCCTCAAAGCCTATTTCTAAGCTATGTAAAGGATATTTATGGTATGTTTAACTTATGGTCATGTTCCGGAATGTCTGTTACAGTTCAAATTGGCATACTTTCGCAGTTAGTCAACTTTAGTCCCTGTAAGCGATTTAACTTTGATTTCACCACACCAAACCTTCCAAAACTTATATCTAAGTTATGTAAAGGTTATTTAAGGTATGTTAAGCCTATTTCACTATTCCGGAGTGTTCGTTGCATTAAACTGGTTATATCTACGCATCAGTGCGCGTATAACCTTCCAGAAAGCGATTTAGAGCTTGAAATCAAACAAGAATTGATATGTGCAAAAGATACACATATTTATACCGATACCAAGTATGAAATACAATATTCCATTGGCTTGGCATTTGTTTGATGGTTGAAATGACACAGGTGTTACAGCTGTTACCCTACACGATCAATCTAGGGCTCCGTAACGCATGTTAAGGCTCTACCTGACTCAGTCGTTGGAGTTCTGTCTCGTGTTACACCCGATTGATCTAGGACTCCATAATGCATGTCAAGGCTCTGCCTGACTCAGTCATTGGAGTTCTGTCTCGAGTTGTACGGTTAATGTGATTTGGGTTATTTTACTAACACGTGTGCATTGTTTAAATTTAATAGATAATAACCAGGAGATACACCAGGAAGCTATAGTAGTATCACCTAAGTCAACAATATGAGTACATCTTTGTTGGATCGTCGTGTGACCCTAACGAGTCAATCAGAAGAGTTTATGATCTATTTCAAAGGCGGAATCAGAGAAATAGACTTGATACAGCTTGATATTCCCTAATTATCTTCTTATTAATGATTTCAAAGCTTTTACAGATCGTTTGACAAATTGGCAGCACCTCGGCTCTGAATCGGAAAAGTTACAAATGAATCAGTAGGTCCACTATATATAGGTGTGCTAATTTCGTACGAAATAGGTAATGCTAATTTCGTACGAAATAACCAAGTGTTATTTCATGCGAAATAGCATTCTGCTATTTCGTGCGAAATTACCTATTTACATTAAAAACCTGTTCTCAGACCTGCTGAACACTGGTTTATCCTATCTAGATACAAGACTCTATAAAGACGAAGTTAACAGACATCTATGCACCAACAGACTCCCCCTTGGATGTTGACGAAGTCTTTAGTATCAAATCTTCAGTCTTTAGCCTTGATCTATCTTCTTCTCTTGTCCAATTTGTCTGACATTGTAAGCATCCTTCAATCTCTATCTTCAAACTCCCCTTTGAATGTTGATCCAGAATGTAGACTCCCCCTTTCAATATGCTGGAGCTCAAATTCTGGTTCAAACTTTACACTATCTTTGCCATGGGGATCTTGCTTCCTGTTTCTCAAGAATATAACATTCTAATCTATTCTCTTTTAACATCTTTTCTCTCTTTTATCAGTTTTAAAAATCCACTTAAGTAATCAGGTCCAAGTTAATGACACTGAGTACTCAATTTATCTACCAAGTCCAACTTAATGACCTTGGTTGATCTGAGACAAAACAAAACTGACTTTTGTTCAAACAATTTCAAAACATTATTCTGAAAATTACAAGTTTCAACTTAATGAACTCGTTTTGACTTTTTAATCTTCACAGGTTTAACAAAATAAGCTCACAACTCTTCTATTCAACTCAGAAACTTCTTGCATCTGCTTCAAACTTCGAATCTGAAGATCAGCTTTCCACTTTGATTTGTCGGAAAATAAAGCAGAAATGTAAAATCTTTTTGGATTTTTAATAAAGTTTCTAAACTAGAATGCTAAACAGAAATGAAATGCAGTAAATGAAAACTATTTAAAAACATATTTTTGGTGAGCGTGTTAGGGAATCATATCAGCTATTCGACAAGTCACAAGTACCGTTAAGCTTTGATTTCATACTCAGAATTAAACAATTCACTTAGATTGTCGATATACTGATCCACTTAAATTCTCACACAATTTTCAATCTGTCTAGGATACGAATTAGGTGTATTAAGAACTTAAACTCATTCATGTGTCCCACCTCTTGAATATACTCCCGTATCCAGAACCCAATATTCAGTCTTACAGGTGAGTATACCACAGATGATATCTGTAAGGGGTTAAAATGCAAGGGCCGTGAGAGCTCAGGCTATTGCTTCCGTAAAATCAGAGAGATGACGGCTTCAACTTTAGGTGAGTCCCCTTTAGAGGATCTTTTTTACAACAGCACATGATTAGCATTTTTCAATGTTTCATCATTTTTTATGCTGAGGGAGTTGCTAATATTTCAAGCAAGCGGTAAAGTATTATACGGGGACTAGGCCATTGCTTCCACAAAATTAGAAGTCCCGGGATAATACCCCAGATATCACTGAGTATAAACACCTAGTATTTCAGAAAGAGGGATCTTTCAAACAAGATTTCAGGGGTTACCTATATATCCAAGTAGTGTTCCCCACTAAATAAGCAAGTAAAGATTTAGGTTTATATCCCGAACAAACCTACTAAATGTGTAAAAACCTACCGGCATATCATCAGCGAGACTGTTTCAGACTTTTAAACTTTACATATCTTTAGCATACTGTAACTGTCAAGCCGATGTACTATCATTTTCCCTTTTTACACAAGCTCTTTTCTGGTTTTCTATTGTTTTTGGATTTTTGAAATTTTTTACTGTTTTTGTATTTTCTGAATATATTACCCTATACTCCCCCTAAATACCAAAACAAGTGAAAAATCGACAAACCATTGCAGATTGCTTCTCAACATCATCTACAGTGGTACCTTCATCTACGCCAAGAATCTCCTCCGACACCAATAAAAGCTTCATACCGTTCAATTTGAAAAGATATTGAAAACGAGTTTTATCAAACGCTTTGGTATGTAAATCAGCTTTTTGTTCATCAGTGTGGATTTTCTCAATTCGTATCAACTTCTTCTCAAAACAGTCTCGGATGAAGTGATGACGAATTTCAATGTGTTTCATTTTAGCATGATGAACAGGATTTTTCGTAATGTTTATCGCTGCCTCATTATCAACAAAGATAGGGGTGTTAAGAAATTGCAAACCGTAGTCTCTCATCTGTTGCTGGATCCACAAGATCTGAGAGCAGCAGCTGCTAGCAGATACATACTCGGCTTCACATGTGGATAAAGCCACAGAGGTCTGCTTCTTGCATTTCCAGGTAACCAATCGTGGTCCGAAAAACTGGCACCCCGCTGTTGTTGACTTAGCGTTAACTTTGCAGCATCCGAAATCGGAATCGGAATACCCTTCGAGCGTGAAATCGCCTTCTTTTGGATACCACAACCCCAGTGATGGAGTTCCTTTCAGGTAGCGTAATATCCGTTTCACAATCACCATATGCGAAGCTCTCGGTGCGATCCAAGCGAAATTAGTTTCATGCGAAACTTAATTTCGTGCGAAATTACTACTTAATTTCGTACGGAATTACCTATGTAATTTCGTGCGAAATTACCTACAAACACACTATTCTCGTTTTGCGTGCCCTGATCTATCTAATACAATACAAGACTCGATACAAGACAAAGTTGACAGACGTATGCACCAACAGACTCCCCCTCGGATGTTGACGAAGTCTTCGGTGTCGAGTCTTCGGTTGTCAAACCTTCAGCCTTTATCAGCCTTCTCGATCTCTCAAAAATTCTCCATTGTAAGCATCCTCAATCAATCTCTTTCTCTTTCTCTTATAATCTCAACCTGGCTCTATACTCCTCTTGATCAGGTCTCTTGATTCCTTAAGATCATCAGCATCAGCAGCTTACATCTTCAGACTCCCTCTTGATGTCATCAGACTCCCCCTTTCGATAGGTTGGGATCGCAGTCTGGAAATCACTTCTCACAGGCTTTGGATCAAACACCTGGCTCTTATCACTTCCACAAGCTCTATAATCATAACCTGGCTTTTCTCAAACTTCATTCCTGCACAATCTCTACCACAAACATAAGTTTCACAATCTTAAGATTTTTATAAAATCATATCATTTGCAAGTATTCTTTCAGAATTATTTATCATATAAAAGTTTTTGATGATCACTTGTAGACAAACATTCTTCATTTCAAAAACATTCTCCCAAACTTGTTCATCATGTTTAGCACTTAGAATTTTGAAAATCAGCTCTTCAACATTAGTTGTCAAAAATCTTTTTGGATTTTATTCAAAATTTTATGCTAAAACACACTCAGAAAATCTTTTTGGATTTTGATTTTAATGAAATGCAGTAAAGAAATATTTACAGACAATATTTTTGTGAGTTTGTGTAAGAGGATCATATCAGATTTTGAGACAAATCACCAACACCGTTAAGCTTTATTCATTTTAAGTTCTAAACGATTCACTTAGATTGTCAGTATACCGATCCACTTAAATTTTCACACAAAGTTCAACTGTTTCGAGATACGAGATTAGTGTTTTAGAGACTTAAACTTATTCGCGTGTCCCACCTCTTGAATATACTCCCATATCCAGATCCCAATATTCAGTCTTACAGGTGAGTATACCTAGATGATATCTGTAAAGGGTTAAAATGCGAGGGCCGTGAGAGCTCAGGCTATTACTTCCGCAAAATCAGAGAGATGACGGCTTTGACTTTTGGTGTGTTCCCTTTAGAGAATCTTTTCTTCAACAGCACATGATTAGCATTTTTCAATGTTTCATCATTTTTTGTACTGAGGGTGGTGCTATATTTCAAGCAAGCAGAAAGTATTATACGGGGACTAGGCCATTGCTTCCGCAAAATCAGAAGTCCTGGGATAATACCCCAGATATCACTGAGTATAAAGACCTAGTATCTCAGAAAGAGGGACCTTTCAAACAAGATTTCGGGGGTTACCCATATATCCGAGAGATGTTCCCCACGATATAAGTAAGTTTGAAATTTAGGTTTATATCTCGACACAATCTACTAAATGTGCAAAAACCTACTGGCACGTCATCAGTGAGACCGTTTATCACATTTTGACTTTCCAATTCTTTAGCATGCTGTGATCATCCACTGATGTACTATCATTTCCTCTTTTTCACAACAAAACTCTTTTTCATTTTATCATGTTTTTTATTTTTTCAAATTTTCTAATGTTTTTGGATTTTCTGAAATTTCTTACTCCCCCTAAAATTCAAAATCATTAAAAGGAAATTTGAAAACAAAATGTACAAGTAAAATGACAACTGTTGTGAAATACTTCAATTCGCCATCCACTTGGCATAAACAATCCGAACTCCCTCTGTCAACAAACCATTTTCCCATTGTGATTTCAAAACACTTAAGTTTGTTTTAATCAAATGGTTTTTCCAGAAAATTAGTTTTGTTGATTTCATAAAACCACTTGTAGGTTAGGGGATAAATTCATCATCTTGTTTTTCAAAATACCACTTGTAGGAAAGATAAATCAAGTACAACTTAATGTCCCTGATTAATCTTGAAAATAAAACCTCTCTTTCAACCACTTGTTGGTTTGCTTACCAACAATTACCACTTGTAGGTTGAAATCTCAAAATGCCGATTCCTACTCCACACTTACCAACCTGGAAGTTCCGGCAAGTCACACTTAAACACATTAAAAAACATTTCAAGAATGATGCCGATTCATGCTCCGCGATTACCAACTTGGGAGCTCCGACAAGTCAGGTTTTTTCAGTTAGAGAGATTCTCCCAAGCCTGACGGTCCTTGGGAGATTCCGAGTTACCAATACTCGGTTGCTTACCTGCCATCTTCTTCTCATTGAATTCTTTTACCCCTTTGACCCTTCGATCAATCATTTTTCCAAAAATATTTTGCACTGTGGGATTAAAAGCCTTTTCAATGTCAAATTCTTTCTTTTCAGAAAAAAAATTGATTTGATATTTCAACTTTTCCAACTTTTGTTTTAAAATTTTCAGCCCGTAATGGTGGAAAATTTACATCATCCATTGGTGGAACTGATGTTTCAATTTTTAGCTCAATTTGTGGCTCTTCTGACTTTGTGGAATCAGATTCATCACCAGAACTTTCACTTGACTTCTTAACAACCCATTTTTGGTTGTTAAGTTTCTCTTTTCTTCTGTAAACATCTTTCGAACATTCACCAACCTCAAAAGTTGAATTTTCAAAAAATTTAAATCTGTTCGTTGGTGGTTCGGTTTTCTCAACAAGCTTTTCTTTCAGTTTACCAGAGACTCCCTGTTTTGTTTGTATTGCCTTTGGACAATTCCTGGCAATATGACCAACTGATTTACATTGAAAACAGGTTCTCGTCTCTATCTTCTTCTGAGCAACACTTTTCTTCATTTCTTCTTGCTTCTTGACAAGGAATTCTTTGTTGGATTGTTTTCTGAACACTTGCTCTTTTTCTTCTTCAGATGATTTTCCTGTAACAAAAACAGGTTTTGGTTTATAATATTTTTCATTTTTATGATTTTTTGATGAAATAAAACCAAGACCTTTCTTTTTGAAATTACCGTTATGGTTTGGTTTCTTTTGATAACCAGAACCAGCATTGTAACCCTTTTTCTTGTTTAACCTTTGTTGAACTCTTGAGGTGTAAGTTTTAGGTTTTCCAGAAAGATTTACATCTTTTATTTCAGAAATATTAATTTCTGTTAATTTAAAAACCTTTTTGATCATTTCAGTTTTAACACCTCTTATTGGAAATGACTCATCAGAATATAATTTGTCAGAATCTTTCAAAGTATATGCTACTTTGATCGGTTCGTCATTCAAATTAGATTTTGATAACAAAAATTCTTTATTATAAACCCATTTGTCCTTTTTGACTGTTGACTTTGACGTGTTGGACTCAGACTTTGACTCTGATTTGGACTCCTCCATTTCATCCTTATCTAACACCTGATCAACCACTTTCTTTATTAACTCGGACTCATGATTAGTGTCAGACGATGTGAACGTGACATCAATATTTTCTGGCAAATTATCTAAAGACCCAGACTCCCACTGTAAGTTTGTTGCCTTTTTTACTCTTTCTGAATTTGGATTTCGAGGAGAATATCCATTTTCAACCGGGGGTGGACATTTGTTATAGACAACACTTGGTTTCTTACCAGAAATCTTCACTTCATCATCTTCTTTTGTTTCAGACTTTTTCTCTTCAGATTTTTCTTCTTCAAAAGTCTTCAATCATTCTACTATCGGGTAAATCCTGTCAACCACAAAAGTAGAACATGAGTAACTTTTTAACAAATTGTTTACTCTCTCGGTTTCTATTCTCTGAGTTTCCAATTTCAATTCAAGCTCAGCACACTTTTCAGTGTAATAGTTGACATTGTCAAGCTGTCTCATGTATGCTCCTTTCAGTGTATTCATTGCTATAGCTTGTTCACTGTTTGTCTCATTGTATTGATTCATGGCTTTGTTCAAGACATCATATGATTCTTTCAGTCTTTTTATGTTGTGTAGCAATTCATTGTTTTGCTTTATCAAAGATTCACAATTCATACACTTCTCAGAGACCTTGACTGCATCAGCATCTGTTTTAATTTCAAATTCTGGAATTTCTTTGACTACTCTCAATTGAACTTCTTCTTCAACTTCCTTCTTTTTCTCAGTTTCAGCGTTTAGACGTTTTCTGATTTTTTTCTGCCCAATAGTCATCAGTATAATCATTGATAACCTGAGCAACAACAGCTTTAGCTTTTAAAATCTCTTTGTCTGGACAAAACTTATCCCAGCTAAAGTTTTCCCAGCTAAAACCATCTGGTAATCTCTCATCATCTTGATTTATCAAACAAGCTTTATTATCAGCTGGAATATATTTATCCCAACTGAAATCCTTTGATGAACTTCCATCATTTTATTCACCAGACACGCTCTCTTTGAATCTTCAACCTCTTTTCTAGCATATGCAGTTTGTGGCTGTTGTTGTTGATATGGCTGTTGAGCAACTTGATGATAAATCGCCTTTCGATAGTAGTCGTTGTTTCCGAAAGGATTTTGAGCTCCACTTGCTTCGCGATTTGTGCACTCCCTCTTTTTCCCTGCAACGAAAACAAGTGACTTTAGATTTATCAAAACCTAAAGTAGAAACATTCGCATCACGGAAATCATCTCTTCCCGTAATTTGTTTAAACTTTTCGGCTCTTCTCAACACGCTTGCCAAGCACCACTTTATATCCATCAACTCCATTTCTTCAGCATCTACTTGATCGTAATCCTCTTTTGTAAGCATTGGATTCCCCATTCTCCCTGCAACTAAACTACCATAAGATTCAAGTACAGTCACCAACAAAGACATATGGCTCTTAGCTACTTCCTCTGAATAGTTTTGATCATTTTCCAGATTTAATGCAATGTTACATTGAAGTACTTTGCCACTCTTTGTTGCTGTAAAATGTGGATCAAACGATTGAAATGAAGTAAATCCTGTTTTGCTGCTTGATCCTTGAGATGAACTTTCAGAAGGACTTTTTGCATTGAAGGCCGTTTCAATCTTTGGTGAAATGTTGGTCTTCTCACTAACTCCACCTTTGTAATATAACCCAATGTCTTGTTCTCCATCATAGTTTTTCATTCTAGCAATTTTCCTTTGTTCCATCTCTTGAGCTTCATGATGTTTAATAAACTCGCTTAGCGTGATATTGTTAAAATCTGGTTTATTTTTCAACATCATCAAATACGTCCCCCAAACATCATGTGGCAACGCATCAGCCAACTTCTCAATCAACTCATCTTTATCTTTGTTGATGCCCAATCTTTTCATATTCTTCAATAAATTACAGTATCTCTCAATGATCTGCTTGGTGCTTTCATTTCTTAAACCTCGAAACAAATCGAATTCTTTCTTCATAAGCGACTTTTTATTCTTTAGCATATCATCACTTCCAAGAAACCTTGATTCTAATTCTTCCTATATCGAACATGCCCTTCCATTGTGTTGAAGTAAGATTAAGATGTCTTCTTTAATGGCTTGCTGCAACAAACTAACCATCAACTTCTCATCTTTGTATTTCTTTTTCTCCTCAGCACTCAATTCTCTAATTGGTATTTTCACATTGTTGTTCCTGACTGGTCTAGTATATTGAACTTCAGTATGTTCCCATGCATCTAAGTGATAAGCTTCAACCCAGTTACCAAAACGTTCAGCCCACCACTAAAATCATCAATGTTCATAAGCTTAGGCGGTTTTTGTGTTGTTCCCGTCTCATTTTCAAGCATCGTACTCTGAGTAATTGTCATTGGACTAGCAAAGGCGTTATAAAACTCGTTCTCCATGATTAAGTTTTCAAAAGTTCACAAACAGTCAGTTTTCAAAATTAGATTGAAATCTTGCTGCGAGGCAGGTTGGATACATGATATCGGGTCTAGAAGCTGTCAAGTACATCAGCAATCCGATCATGGAAGGATACAACGTTTCATGTACCTTCTCTCCGGTGAGATCAGGGTTTATCCCATGGTTCATTACTAATGGGGTGGAAGCTGGAGTAGAACCTGACATCCCGAATTTCTCTAAGATATCATGAACATACTTCGTCTGATGTATGAATATTCCCTAGGCAGTTGATCAACTTGAAGTCCCAAGAAAAATTTCATCTCACCCATCGATGACATTTCAAATTTTTGCTTCATAACTCTTTCAAAATCTTTGCATAGATTTTCATTTGTTGACCCGAATATGATGTCGTCCACGTATATCTGAACTATCAGAAGATGTCCGTCGACTTCTTTGGTGAAGAGAGTGGCATCCACTTTTCCACGGATGAAGCTGTTGGCAAGCAAGTGTTGAGACAATGTCTCATACCAGGCTCTCGGGGCCTGGTGTAAACCATACAGCGCCTTATCCAGCAAATAGACCTTGTCTTTGTGGATTGGATCGGTGAAGCCCGGTGGCTGTCCGACATATACCTCCTCTTTTACCTTCCCATAGAGAAAAGCCGATTTAACATCTAACTGATAAACTTTAAAACTTTTCCAAGATGCAAATGCTAGGAAGATTCGGATCGCTTCAAGTCTAGCAACCGGAGCATATACTTCAGTGAAATCTATACCCTCCTGCTGACTGAAACCCTGGACTACGAGTCGAGCTTTGTTATGAATAATAACCCCTCGATCGTCTCTCTTACACTTGAACACCCACTTGGTGTTTATCTTCCTGTGACCATCAGGCAAGTCTACCAATTTCCACACACCTAACTTCTCAAACTGACTTAGCTCCTCTTGCATTGCGTTGACCTAAGAATCTTCAGTTAGTGCTTCCTTGTATGTTCGCGGTTCAATCTGCGAAATAAAACAACTAAGTGAAAACTCAGTTTGTAACGAAGCAACTGTAGAATAAAAACAAGTAAGGCCTTGGTCAATTTGACATCTAGTGCGAACGCCTGATTGTAATTCTCCAATAATCAGCTCTTCTGGATGATACGAAAGAGTTCTTGGCATCACCTCGCCTGGAACAACTACCTCGCCTTCCAAATTTGTAACATTCTGATTTGCACCTTGTTCACTGACTGGAATTGTTTGACTTGATATCTGGATCTGCTCCCCCTCAGAATCTGAATCACCACGATCGAATATTGGTCTATCATCAGATTCTAGATTATCGTTGACTAGTCTGATTATCAGGAGCATGTTCTGAGAATTGTTGAATATCATCATGTTCTTCAGCATTACTTGGACCGGCTTCATCATCATTGGAAGCTTGCCGTTGACGTCTAGAATACTCAGCTGGAAACCTTTCTTGTGATTCTTCATACTCTCTTAAAATATCCAACTCGTCAAAGAAATCTGGTTCTTCTTCTATGTCAAACGAATCCCACAGTGTATCGTAATTAAAACGCCATGAGTCGCCTGGATTCTGCGGTGGCATAGTATAACTTTGACACTCAACATTATGTACTTCGATGATCCGCTTCAAGCTTGGAACAAAGATTCGTTTTAATGGACTCGCATAACCCACGAAAATTCCTTCAATGCTCTTTGCACCAAATTTACCAAAAGGTTCTAGAACGGTACAGGGAGACCCAAACGGTTCTAAATACTTCAGGTTCAGTTTGCGGTTGTTGATCAGCTCGAAACATGTCTTGTTGAATTTCTTCACTGTAAGAACCCGGATGAGTGTATAGCAAGCGGCTGACACTGCTTCTGCCCAAAAATTGACTGGTAATTTCGAATCAGCAAGCATCGTCCTAGCTGTTTCAATTAGTGTCCTGTTCTTTCTTTCAGCTACTCCATTTTGTTGTGGAGTGTAAGGAGCACTAAATTCTTGCAATATACCTCTCTCATCACAATATTCTTCCATCTTGTTGTTTTTTATCTCTGTACTGTTATCACTCCTGATTCTTCTGATTCGGGTTTGGTACAAGTTTTCAATTTTTCTGAACAACGTCATCAAACTTTCAAATGTCTCATCTTTTGTTTTCAGAAATGATACCCATGAAAATCTCGAGTAGTCGTCTGTTACTACTAGACAATAGAGATCACCAGTTATGCTTTTAACGTTCACTGGACCAAAAAGATCCATATGAAGTCTCTCTAACGGTCTCGAGACTGAGTTAACTTTCTTTCCAGGGTGAGATTTCTTCTTTTGCTTGCCTTTGACACAGCTAATGCACTCCCCCTCAAGATGAAAACCTTTCACATGAACACCAATAACTAAATCGTTATGCACCAGGTGATTCATTTTTCGCAGGTGAATGTGGCCCATTGATGGGTGGTCCATAGGACAACCCTTAAGACCTTTAAATAGATTAAAATCCCATACTTTATCCGGTTATTAGCTTGAATTTGGTAATCACAAGATGTTTGGTGATACAGGTGCTATAATGCTTAAAATGCGGGTTTTAGGAAGCTTGGATGGATACTAGAAGTTGGTGGAGTCAAAGGTTTGATGGAGTGAAGATTTGATCAAGAAACAATGAAAAAACCTCACTCAGCACCGTCTGGCCGTAGGTTACGGCCTCCACATATGAACAAAACTTCTGTCGTAGCTCAGAAGACAAGGACCGTATGACTATTCTGCTCGCCGTAAGCTACGGTGAAGTGACGTAGCTTACGGCACTATATTGACTTTCTGAATATGCTGACCGCCGTAACCTATGGTGATCTGCCGTAGGTTACGGCGCCGACTGATGCAAAATTGTAACTTATGCATTAAATTGTCATTTCATGGGTTTTTATGGTGGCTCATCATATGTTTTCGGTTACCACTTGTCTTGGGACGATTTTGGGGAGCAACTTAGGAGACTTTGGCAAGAAGAACACTTCCTTAATCATTAGTTTTGTTGCTTTGATCTTTATGAACAATAATACTATTGCTATGATGTTGTTTCAAGCCATGAGTGGCTAAACACTTTGTGATCATCCTGGATTGAAGGTTTGCTTGAGACATTTCATGTTTGATTTCTTAATTTCTAGAATAACAATCTTTATCTTTATGGTTTGCTTGTTATGGTGTGTGATTGTTTGTTAGTAACTTGTTAATTCTTACTTTGAACTAATTAGAAACCATACGTTCTTGGTGCCGTTGGCAACCAAGATATCATGGGTATAGTTAGGCTTGGGTAAGGGTTGATTGATCATCGGGTAACAACCTCACGTTCTAGGAATCTGAGTACTTAGTTCCCTTTCATCACTGCAAGTAGTCACACATGAGCTATGTCTATGTAGCTCTTTCTAGTGGAATGATAACATGAATGTCAATTGAAACCGGAAATCTAGGATGGTCATTTGTCTCTAATTTGTTTACAACCAAAAACTTTTCTCTTGCAATTTAATTAGTTAATTTTAGTGTTACAACCAATCCAATCAAATCAACTCTTGAATTTTATTTTATTTGCAATTAGATTATTTTTAGTTAAGTTAGATACATCTTCAAATAACACATATTCCACAAACTCCCTGTGTTCGATACCCACTTACCGCTAGCTATTAGTAGTAATTGGATTAAATTTGATTGTGACCACGACATCACGTCAAATTTTGGCGCCGTTGCCAGGGTGTAGTGCGCAACGTGTGTTATTTTTGTTCTTTTTAAGTTTGTTATTTTTCTGGTTTACGCTGGGTGTGTTAGTGTGCAGGTATTTACAGGTGCATGCGTACTAGAAGCTCTCACAAGCTATCACCATTGGCATTTGATCCAGAGATTGAACGAACTTTGAGAGGAAACAGAATATTGTTAAGGGAAAACAGAATCAGTGGTTCACCAACAACACCAACTACACCAATTACACCACTTAGATACATGGATCCACCACCACCACCCACTACCGATGAACTTATACCACCTTTCATACCATCATCCACTCAACCTTCACCAAATACTACCATTCCTATATCCACACCAGAAATCAAACCAACCAACACTACTTTACCTGAGAACACTCAATCTGAATACTCTTTTAGCTATCAACCTACATCATCTACCGTTCCATCCTATTCAACATTCTTCCCATCATCCGGTCAACCATCATCATCACAAATACCACCACCTAACCTATTTCAAACCGGTCCATCCATTATTCATTCTACTCCATTTCAACCGGGAGTACAATTCCAACATACTTCGGGAGTAAGACAAGATGGGTATGACGATGGGTATGATGACGATTTTGGGGGATACGATGAAGAAGGATACATGTATGGAGGTGATGGAGACCAAGGAGAGTATACTTATGTGCAAAGTCGGGGTGTGAGTCAAGGGATGCAAGGTTATGGAAGAGTTCAACAACCAGTTATTCAACAAATTGTCCCTCAACAACAAGTGCCACCACAAGGTCCACAGATTCAAAGGCAAGTGCAACAACAACAAAATGTGAGGCCAATGTTCCAACCACTTCCACAACACTTTGGGCCTCCACGAATGCCAGTTCAAAGACCAATGGGTCCTATACGTCCAAGAGCTCGGGTGGGTGTACCGAGACGACATCTTCGAGAACATGCTAGAGGTATAGAGGCACAATTTAGGCCGGTAATCACTCATAATCCTTCTCCGGTAGTTATTCCTCACAAAGATCAAGGAAGGACATTTGAAGTGAGAACCAATTCATTACAAAGCTTGCCAAAGTATAGGGGTTTAGCAACGGAAGAGCCTTACTTTCATTTGGAGGCTTATGACTCAATTTGCAACACTCTTGGGAGTCAAGGATTTTCAGCCGATGATGTCAAATTGGTATTATTCCAATTTTCCTTGGAAGATAAGGCGAAAAAGTGGTTCTATACACTACCTTCAGCATCTATTTACACATGGGCGGAAATGCAACAAATATTCTTGGATGAATTTTATACCGCTCAAAAGACCAATGATGCAAGGAAGGGGTTGAGGAGTTTTCAACAACAACAAGGCGAAATGTTTCATGAAGCCTTTGAGCGTTTCAACATGATGATCAAAAATTGTCCTCATCATGGAATTGAACTTTGGGAGTTGATGAATGCCTTCCACGAGGAGTTGAGTGCCAAAGATGCTCGTGATTTAATGTCCATTACAAATGGGTCTTTTGGCACAAATTACGAGAATGACGATTGGGAGTTCTTGGAGCAAATGGCAATTACTTCAAAGAGGAAAGCTCAAGCATCAAGGAGAGCACGACCGGCCGTTACCCGAACACAAGTACATGCGGTAGATGATGGTAATGTGCAAACCTCTAACCAAATTTATGAAGTTTGTGCTATTTGCAATGAAATAGGTCATGCTGCTGAAAATTGCCAAGGAATGGTGGAAGGGCAATATGAAGAAGTTAATGCGGTACAAGGTCAAGGAGGGGGTGGTAGAAACTATAATATGAATTCTAACACTTACCACCCCGGGTTGAGAAACCACCCAAACTTTTGGTATGGGAATCCGTCAAATCAAGCCAACCCGAACTTCCAAGGAAACCAAGGATTTCAAAGGCAATATCAAACGGGTCAAAGCTCTTCGGGTGGAAACGAAGTAATGGAGATGTTGAAGGCGATGCAAGTTGAAATGCTACGAATGAATCAACGTGATGAGGTTCGGATGCAAAAGGACGAGGCCCGTGATAAAACGATTCAAACTTTGACAACCCAAATGGGTCAACTTGCAAGTGAAGTGGCGATATTGAAGAAAGCAAAAGGCCAGTTACCAACTGACATGGTGATAAATCCCAAAAACATTAAAAGTGTTAATATCAATGTGGTAAGCACCGTTCCTAGTACTAAATTTAATGAAACATTGCTAACTTCTTCGTATCAAGTGAATGCAGGTTTGGAAAAAGATGCCGAAATCGAGAATGATAAAGAGTATGGAGCGCCAATCGTGCCTATCCGAGTGGGGAAACTAAAAATTCCTCATGCATTGTTGGATTATGGGGCGAGTATGAGTGTGTTACCGGGTGAGCTATATGACATGTACGATTTCGGTCCGCTTCAAGATGCAAACACCATGGTGAGTTTGGCGGATGAAAGTTGGAGGCGTCCACGGGGAATAGTTAAGAATGTTATGATTCGGTTGGGAGAATTCGAATACCCGGTGGATTTTCTGGTTTTAGATTATGCTACTACCATGATGGCGTCACAACAAAGGGTGATTTTGGGTCGACCGTTTCTCTATACGGCAAATGCTCAAATCGATTGTAGAGAAGGAATCATTACTATGACCGAAAAGAACCGTAAATTGTCATTTGATGTTCAGACTAAGATGATTAGTTACGATTTTGTTGAGGCGAAGGATAGCAGATTTAGTGAAAAGGTGTTTCAAAGAATGAGAAGAAATCACCCACCGGATCGTGAAGAAAAGCATATGGGTTCAAGCGAGAGTGTATTTGATTACCCATCGAGTCGAAACGGGACGGATGCATTCTACGCAATAGCACGATGTAGTGATGGAAGTGGCAGGAACCGATTCTTTGAGCCACCATAAATGGGGGTGGCTTGGTCTGGCTGAAGACTTGAAACTTAGCGCTGTTCGGGAGGCAACCCGGGGTTTTATATTGATCTTGCTGTTTTTATCTTTCTATGTTTCAGGGCCATGGAGACATTCAAGTGTGGGGAAGATGTACGGATATTTGGGTGAAGGTGGTGATAGGAAGTCGATTATCTACAACATCTGTTGTGGCAAACTTCACCAGGTCAATGTACTCTTTCCTTAGTCTTGTTGTGTTCTTTAGCTTTGAAATATTGGTAGTTAGTTGTTTGCTTTTGTTTATGGTTGGGAGGTTTGGGGGTGTATTAGTTTGATGTTTTGTGTTGGGTTGTGCTAGTTGGTGGTGTTGATGTTTTTAAGAATATAAGAAAAATATTAAAAAAAATATAAAATGAAAAATACCAAAAAGAAATTTGTGGTTTGAGTGTATAAGCTTTTAGTTGGTGTTTAAGAGTTTAAGCGATCAAATCCTCTTAAAACCATACATTGGGGTCAATGTATCCCAAGTGTGGGGATGGGGGAAATTTTGAAGTTTTTGAAAATTTTTAAATCAAGCAAAACATTGTGAGAATTTGAACACCTTGGACTAACCCCAAATGATGCACCGGCAACCCTTAATACCTTTTTGTTCTTGGTGAGAGTTAAAGCCACACATGTAAATAAATAATACTTGTCTTTGATGAGAGTGGCAACGGGTGGGGGTGCATTAGAACTTGTGCCTTAATACGGTTTGAGTCCTTAGTTGAATGTGAATGTAAAAAGGATAAGGGTAATTAGGTAGCCTCGTCTTGTTGAGTGTGAGTGTGGGATTTGGGGGTTGGAGCTCATTAATTATATATATGAGCATGGTTGCGAGAGGGGCGGGGGTTTGGACATTTAGTTGCCCAATTTTGTGCCTAAAAGCCTATCGTTTGTTACCCCTTAGCTAGTTACCTAAAAATTTACCCGACTTGACCCGGTCTTATAGTGTTAGTGGTTGTTTAGTAGTATGTAATCTTGTTTGATGTTATGTGGAATGTTTACTAGTTTAAAAAAAAAATCAGAAAAAAAAATGAAAAAAAAAAATGATGTTTAGTTGTCTTGTACATAGTAGTTTAAGTTTGGTATTTGTTAGTTTGTTTCATTGTGTAATAAAAGACCGGGTTAAGTTTTCGCTACTTCATATATATTCCATTTCCTACCCATGTGCCTAGCCTCGTTACAACCTTAAAAGCCCCTTTGATTTGCATTCATGTTTGGCACTTGTAGGAGGAGGACCGATTTAGGTACAAGCCTATAATTGTGCAATCACCCGTTTGCCTTTGTGTGTCTAGCTTACAAATGCTAGTGCTTACTTGTTGCTGAGAGGAGAGATATAGCGAGGGATGTGTTGTTTGGGTGTTAAGAAGGGTTGGTAAAAGGACAACATGTTTTTGCTTGGTTTATGTTGATCGCGTATTTTTGAAAATAGTTTTTGAATAGGTTGCTTGGGACAAGCAACGGGTAAGTGTGGGGATGTGACGGGTGGTCCGTAGGACAACCCTTAAGACCTTTAAATAGATTAAAATCCCATACTTTATCCGGTTATTAGCTTGAATTTGGTAATCACAAGATGTTTGATGATACAGGTGCTATAATGCTTAAAATGCGGGTTTTAGGAAGCTTTGATGGATACTAGAAGTTGGTGGAGTCAAAGGTTTGATGGAGTGAAGATTTGATCAAGAAACAATGAAAAAACCTCACTCAGCACCGTCTGGCCGTAGGTTACGGCCTCCACATATGAACAAAACTCTGCCGTAGCTCAGAAGACAAGGACCGTATGACTATTCTGCTCGCCGTAAGCTACGGTGAAGTGCCGTAGCTTACGACACTATATTGACTTTCTGAATATGCTGACCGCCGTAACCTATGGTGATCTGCCGTAGGTTACGGCGCCGACTGATGCAAAATTGTAACTTATGCATTAAATTGTCATTTCATGGGTTTTTATGGTGGCTCATCATATGTTTTCGGTTACCACTTGTCTTGGGACGATTTTGGGGAGCAACTTAGGAGACTTTGGCAAGAAGAACACTTCCTTAATCATTAGTTTTGTTGCTTTGATCTTTATGAACAATAATACTATTGCTATGATGTTGTTTCAAGCCATGAGTGGCTAAACACTTTGTGATCATCCTGGATTGAAGGTTTGCTTGAGACATTTCATGTTTGATTTCTTAATTTCTAGAATAACAATCTTTATCTTTATGGTTTGCTTGTTATGGTGTGTGATTGTTTGTTAGTAACTTGTTAATTCTTACTTTGAACTAATTAGAAACCATACGTTCTTGGTGCCGTTGGCAATCGAGATATCATGGGTATAGTTAGGCTTGGGTAAGGGTTGATTGATCATCGGGTAACAACCTCACGTTCTAGGAATCTGAGTACTTAGTTCCCTTTCATCACTGCAAGTAGTCACACATGAGCTATGTCTATGTAGTTCTTTCTAGTGGAATGATAACATGAATGTCAATTGAAACCGGAAATCTAGGATGGTCATTTGTCTCTAATTTGTTTACAACCAAAAACTTTTCTCTTGCAATTTAATTAGTTAATTTTAGTGTTACAACCAATCCAATCAAATCAACTCTTGAATTTTATTTTATTTGCAATTAGATTATTTTTAGTTAAGTTAGATACATCTTCAAATAACACATATTCCACAAACTCCCTGTGTTCGATACCCACTTACCGCTAGCTATTAGTAGTAATTGGATTAAATTTGATTGAGACTTCGACCTCACGTCACCCATCTTTCGATGCCACAATTATGATTCTTTTTCCGTTGCTCTTGACATAAAACAGTGAGCCTGACCCGTGGTAGTAGTTGCTACACTCATGTCCAACACGTACAGATCGTTGACTCTGGGTGCTCTCATGATAACCCATTCTTCGGGAACAACAAATCCTGGTTTCAAGATCAAACATTCCTTATCTGTAAAGTGCGTTGTATACATACGATCACAAATCTGAGAGATGCTCAGAAGATTGTTTTCAAGCTCGGCGATGTAGTTTACTCTTTCAAACATGACAATCCCATTTGATAAAGTTCCTTCACCAACTATTCGACCACCTTGATTTCCTGCAAATCCCACATAACCTCCATTAAACCCACGAACATCATACAGTAGGGTCTTCTTCCCCGTCATGTGCCGAGAAGCTCCACTATCCATAATCCAACGTGAAACGGATCTTGGAAGCTCCTGCACATATCACAAATACTTAGTTAGATTTTGATGCCACCCAATCCTTTTCTGACTCGGGTAACTTGACATTGATGTGAGTTTTAGCAGTGTAAAGTGGCGGAAAATTCTTGTCATTCATCTTTAAGCTTTCCTCAGACCCAATCTCAACCTCTTTGTATAAAAAGAAATCATTTTTAGGAGGTTGACCAGATGATTGGTCTTTCTTTGGTACATACTTCTTTTCAGAAGTAGTAGCCTCTTGTGGTTCAAGTTTCTCATAGTAATCCACAGGAACATTCATCTTTACCGAAGTGGTAGAAGACGATTGTTTTTCCATCTTAGAAACCTTTGGTTTTGGAGAACTTGATTTCTTGTCAACTGATTTTGGCTTCCATGCTTGTTGAGGCGAAGCAACCCGTTTGTAAAATTTGTCAGTTTTAGTTACCACATTCTTTACGGATTCAGTTTTGATTTTTGTGTTTTCATTTTTCAAAACTTTCTTCTCAACAACCATTGGTGCTTTGCCTTTTGCATCAGCTTTCTTTTTCTGACTCTCAACAACTTCAGACTTAGGCTTTAAGTTGGTGCACTTTCGTGCAATGTGTCCAACTTTGTTGCACTTAAAGCATGTACGAGTATCAACTACCCGACTTGTGCCTTCGATCTGAGACTGTGAAGCCTTTTCTTCAAAAAAACTCTTCATTTGTTTTTGAAAAAATTTCAAATTCCTGCTCGGAATGAGAACTCGAGCTTTTTACAAACACCTTTTTCTCAACAAACTTTTTTTTTTGAAAATTCCTTCTTTGATAATTCTTACCACCCTTATAACCACCCAACCATTTGTTTTGATTGTTGTTATGAAAACGCGGAGGTACAACGGGTTTTTTGTAGTAAGCTTTATCTTTTTCAAAATTCAAATGCCTCTTTGTACATTTCAAACCTTCGATCTCAGACACATCAATCTCAATCAGTTTAAAAACATTTTTCAATTTATCCACATTCACATTCTCCAAAGGAAAATCACAATCCGAATACAACTTATCAGATCCCACCATCTTGTACATCACAAGATTTGGTTCTTCACTTAAGTTGTTTTTGGATTTTGATTTTGGAATATATTTGTCCAAAAAGCATTTATCATCCTCAGTAGTGTCACTTTCAGACTTTAAAACATTTTCAACCATGCTTTTAACAACTTTAGATTGGACACTATCTTCATCAGATGATGTGGTAAATGTAACATCAATCGTGTCTGGAAGCTTAACTTCATTTTCTTCTTCATCATTAACCAACCCGGATTTTTTCTTTGAACAATTATTTAATACCGGTGGTGGAACCTGATGAAACCCAACCCCAGTTCCATCAAAGTATACATCTTCGCCTGCTTTGTTCTTTCCAATTGGTTTAGGAACTATATGTTGAAGAACAAAACTTGCGGAGTTGTAACTGTTCAATTTCAACTGAATGCGTTCATTTTCAATTTTAGCTTCTTGAAACTGAAGCTTCAACTTAGCAATTTCATCCAGTTGTTGATTGATTAACTCTTCTTTTACCCTAAGAACACCTGACAGTTGAACATTTTCTTTGTTTGTCTTACCATTTCTCTCATCAGAATCTTTTACCGTTCGTTTTAGCTTCTCAAAATTTTCTGAAAGTTGACGATTTTCATGAATTAATTTTTTGTTTTCTTTTCTAATTCTTTCTACGTCACTTTTATCTTTTTCGATTTTCTCAGTTAATTCTTTTAATCGTTCATTTGAAGCTTTTAACATTTTATCACGGTTTAAGATCTGATCTTCAACGTCTCTGACTCTTCCTGTCAGTTCTTCGGTCTTTTTACCGTTAAGGTAAGCAAGTGTACTACAAACCTTGTAGTCTTTCATGCAATTTTTGCAGTCGCTCTTATTTTTAGCTTTCTTACCTGACTCATTGATTGCATCATTCTGACTGACCTTGCTTTTAGACTCAGTTCCAGAACCAGGAACTACCTCTAGCTCTTTTGCAGCAAGTACTTTGTCAGCCATCTTCTTCAAATTTTTAGCAGTAAACTCTTGTGACGTATCAATAATCCCGTCATCAATTTTCTTTGGCTGCAGCTCCTTCTCTTTTTCTTTTTCTTTTTCTTCAGCTTCTCCTCCTCCCCACCACAATCTCTGATTTGCTTCTTCTTCTGCTGCAATTTGCTGGGTGAGAGTTTCAACATCAACAGTATCTGGATCAACAGCAATGTTTCCCTTGGGATCTAGGTAACATTCTCTATCAACATCCCATCTATTCGCCTTTTTAGCTTCTTTGTATGTACGATAGATTCTACTAATCCTGTTCTGAGCTAACATCTTTCTGTTGATGTATTTCACTTCTTCTGTTCTGGAGTCTTTGAAAGGAACAATATTTGTCACAAACGCATAGCCCACTGCGTCTTCTTCTGGTAACACTTCACTCCAATCATATCCCTCATCATCATGGATAACAGCAAGAGCTCTTGATTTTTCTTTGGGGTTATCTTCTAGCTGCTTCATTCTGGGAGGTTCAGATTTATTCTGATGATAGATTGCTCTTTTGTAGTAATCTTCACGGAATGGGTTTGCAGTATCATCAGCATATGCATTTTGACATTCTCTTTTAAAATGACCTTCTTGTTTACATTTAAAGCACGTGACTTTTGATTTATCAAAACCAAGTTTTGTGGAAGGTCCACCAATAGAATGTCTACCGGTAATCTCCATGAATCTTTGCGCTCTCCTAACCGCACTCGCCATACACCACCTGATATCAATCAACTCCATCTCCTCTGGGTCGATCTGATCATAGTCTTCCTTGGTGAGGTCAGTATTTCCGATCTTTCCCGCAACAAGGCTTTCGTATGATTCTAGGACAGATGCTAAAAACACCATTTGCTGCTTTGCGGATTCTTCACTGAAATTTTGAGCATTCTTTAGATCCACATCAATGTTACATTGAAACAGATTCTTTGGAACTGATTGACTTGAAGTAGTTGACGATGAACCTCCATGATAGCCACTGCTTGGAGTTTCTTGATTCACCGTGTTTGAATTTTCTGCTGAAAATGCTGTTTTAGGAGACACAGTCTTCGGGATCATACTACCTCGATAATATAGCTCAACATTCTGCTGATATGAGGAATGATTGACTTTGGTTGATTTCTTGATCTCCAATTCATGACTCTCCAATCTTTCAATTAATAGATCAACCGTCAGATCCTCCGACTTGATTGTGTTCTTTAGCATCAAAGCAAAGTATTGCCAGTCTTTATCATCCGGCAGCGAGTCAAACAGTTTGTCAACCAACTCTTCTTGAGTGTACACGATTCCATGTCTTGCAAGTTCCAGCTTCAAATGCCCAAATCTTTTAATCATCTTAGATACAGATTCGTTTTTCAAACATCCAAACAAATTAAATTCTTTTCCTAACAACTTCTTTTTGTTTTTAACTGTCTCGGCACTACCCACACATTTTACTTTCAGTTTCTCCCATAGATCTTTCGAATTTGTGTACTTGATCAACGATATTATGTCATCTCTCACAGACTGATGAAGCAATGCAATGCAATGCACTTTTGCTCAGCAACAAAACTTTCTACATCAGTATCTGCTATATTTTCATAATCCGATCTTCCCATATTAAAACCATTCTTCATGCTCTTCCAACTGGAATATGCAAACACTTTTAGCCACTCTTCAAACCTTTTAGCCCATCTATTGTATTCTTCAATTGCCATCAGTTTGGGAGGTTTGTTGTATGTGCCATATGCACTCTCCACACTCAAAGCATCAGACAGAGTTTTCTTTGCACTCGGATTAGGAGCATTTTCATTTGTGTTGTTTGATGTATCATCTCCGGTGTTTCCAGTGAAAGCAAACATGTCACTGAACGGATTCATAAACTCATCCATCTTCACGTATCTAAAACAATCAACAAACACTTAGAATTTTTTTTGAATTTTTAACAACAATCTCAAACGAAATCACTTCACATGAAATGACTTCAAACGAAATATCAACTCAAACGAAATAACAGCCTTCAAACGAAAACAGATTTCAAGCGAAATAAGCTTTCACACGAAATACCAGCTCAAACGAAATCAGAATTTTCAAACGAAATAGTAATTCCGTTCGAACAGACCAAACGAAATATGATTTCGTGCGAAATTAGCTTGAATTCAAACTAAAATAGCCTCTTTGAAACGAAATAGTAATTTTGTATGAAATTCTCAAACGAAATTTAATTTCGTGCGAAATTACACAGCAATTTCAAACGAAATTAATCACCAAATGTAATTTCGTGCGAAATTATGAGGCTATTCCGTGCGAAATAATGATGACATCATCATTTCGGCCACCATTTTGTCAAATTGATCCAGATTTTGTTCAAATTTTGATCCAATTCTTTCAAGGATTCAATAAAACAATGTTACGCGTGTAATGTGTGAAAATTAAGCCATTTTAACCGTAAAATCTCGTTTAATTTTGAAAAGAAGGAGTAGAAGTGATGAAAACAAGCTGAATTGGTATAAACTCTTCTTCCTGAGCTCTGATACCACTTGTTGGATAGTCGTGTGACCCTAACGACTCAATCAGAAGAGTTTATGATCTATTTCAAAGGCGGAATCAGAGAAATAGACTTGATACAGCTTGATATTCCCTAATTATCTTCTTATTAATGATTTCAAAGCTTTTACAGATCGTTTGACAAAATGGCAGCACCTCGGCTCTGAATCGGAAAAGTTACAAATGAATCAGCAGGTCCACTATATATAGGTGTGCTAATTTCGTACGAAATAACCAAGTGTTATTTCATGCGAAATAGCATTCTGCTATTTCGTGCGAAATTACCTATTTACATTAAAAACTTGTTCTCAGACCTGCTGAACACTGGTTTATCCTATCTAGATACAAGACTCTATAAAGACGAAGTTAACAGACATCTATGCACCAACAATCTTACTTTTTGTCACCTTTTTGTAAACTGTTTTTACAAAACCTTAAGTGTTTTAAAATATAGTTAACAGTGATTGAGTCTATGTATTCTACAATTACTGCCGGTATGTTGGGGTTTTGTATACAAAATGTGAAAGACGTTACCATTGGACAAAGAGTTAGCCAATGAGTAATAGGACCCACAAGTCAGGTGTTGACAGTACTGAATGAGTAACTATGTAGATATAAACATTATAACCGCTCTCAGTACTGTTAAGTTATAAAAGCCGTTTCGATTAAACTGGGATGCACTCGCCAGTATTGTCACACCCCGATCGCGTTAAAACAACAAAACCGTGGCGGAAACATCGGGGAGTGTCGTAACAGAATCATTGTTTCACAACACATGGATTAAAGTTTCGTTTTATTGAATTAAGTTACGTACATTGTCTTGAAATTTAATAAGCAAAACACAAACATATTGTCTATCATTGTTATTAAGTCACTAAGGCCTCGTCCGATCCTATGCAAGCATGCATCCTAGTCATCATCAACATCATCAAACACCACCTGAAACATATGTGAGAATAAAGTCATCATAAAAAGGCCGGCGAGCACATAGGTTTTGAGAGTGTGTCAAATTCATGGCTTGTATACTTATTGCAATAGCTTGTATGACTACAAGAGTCGATAATTGAAAAACTTGTTTTGAAAAGTGTTTTATATTGCAATATGATTAACCAACTTAAAACAAGTTGGTTATAGTTTATAAAACCTCGTTGCCATGAATCTTGACTAAAACATTTGTTTTTGTAAACCAAAATTTGTAAATCGTTCTTGTAATAAAACTCGTATGGTTTATATCATTTAGTAAACATCGTTGCATGTCATCGTTTGAAATCAATCGTTCAAGTGAACTAAATAACGCCACAGAATGTAATATGATAAAATCACTTATATATAAGAAGTACCAGCGGCGTATCTACCATGCTTTTATCACATTACACACGTCCTGTTATCTAATCACATACCAAAAACCAATCGTTCAATTGTACTTGTTCTCAAATCGTTCGTGTAATAAACCATCGTTCAATCGTTCAAATCGTTCATGTATTAATTGTGAAAACTAACTTTTGGTCGTTCTCGTTGAATACATTCAAACCTGTGTTCTGACTCGACTATACCACCAACGGTATCTTTAAATCGACTAACAAACCACCAAAGGGTTTGTTAAAATTCACCAGGTTCTGTCGTTACCCATAATACCCCATAACCATGGCGATAGTCCGATAACGGGATTTGTCAGATCCTATGGTACCATAACATACTACTGGTTGGCTCGGCCAAAGCTAATGAATGTCATTCATGTTATGTATTAACGCACCAACAAGTTCTTTCACATTATTGAAATCGTTGTGTTTAATATAAACCATAGTATTTGTTTTGAAAACCCAAAATCGTTTAGCACATATGAATCACCCCAAAACAATTGAAAGCAGAAAAATAGGAAAACTATGTACTCAATTGAGATTGCAAGGTATCCTTGATTAAGTGAACTAACAAGCTCGGGTAAATCAAGGAATTCAAGTGGCACCTAGTAATCGGATCACTATGTTAATAAATCGGCACCTAAATCGGGAGATCGGGTAGAATGAGGTCTCGTAAACCAAATGAGTATTGGAACTCATGTGATATGGTTTAACAAAGCCTACATTCTGATTTGGATCCTATCCTAAGTGCTTATGACCCGTTATGACCCGCTAAGGTAGTCTACGCTACTTTAACGCGTCATTTGTGCAAAAGCGTATTCGGATGGCCTAACTAGTCCTATGACAAGTATTATATGCCCTAACATGTTTAATATTATTTCATAATCAGTTTAAGTGTCAAAATTTAAGTTACATAGGCTTAAATTCAAATTATGCATGAAAAGGGCATTTTGGTCATTTCCTAAGGCATATAAACTACCTATCATACAACTAATTAAACTAAGTGACCATAAGGTATAACCTCAGAAGGTTATTCCCTATACAACTATGGTCACAAAATATGTTTGGTTGGATCCTAAAGATTGACCAAACGGGTCGGGCTCGAAAGTCTAAGCGATTGTCGAGACCGCTTGACTTACGACCCTAAACAAGCACTAAACTAGAAGTGACGAGTTAAACATGTTAAAACATGTTTAACTAAGTTAGAAAACTGATTTGATATCAAAACATAATGTTTTGATACCCGAAAATAGTTTCGTTGCAAAATGCACATAATCGTGCATTTTGACCGAAACTTTGACTCGTCACTTTGACTAGTCAACGTGGTAATCAATAGGTATAATCGCAAGGGACTATAATTATCGTGATTACGCTCACGTTGCAAAGTTCAATTGAACTTTGACTTGACCAATTCGTGGTCAAAACCGAAAGTCAAACGGTAGTCAAACTGTTTGACTTTGAGCTTGTAATTGCTGAAATAAATGACTAAGCCATGAAAGAAGACTTACAATGCTCTAATGGCTGAAAGATTGACTAGAAAACTCAGTTGGGAGGCCTCCTAAGAAGGTAGCAACTCCACTTTGAGTGTTAGAGAAAGAAAGTGAGGAATGAGCAATGAAATGGGCAGAATTGATGGGTATTTATAGTTCAATTGAAGCTCTAGGATCATGCCATGTGGTTTGTGTATTGCCCAAGGCATTATCTCAACCATACAAGTGTTTGGACATGGTTTGAAGCCTTGATCACTACTAAAAAGCCCACAATTTCACAAAACTAACTTAGAAAAACATGATCTGTAGCTGGAATGGAGGTTTTTGTCGAATTGGACTGCTCGCGTCATGCCACAGCAAAGGGGTTGGGCTGTGGCGCCCCGTGAGCCCTCACCAGACTTTCAAAATTGGCAGTTTTAGTCCCTTCACACTCTTTAAGCCATTTTCGACGCGTTTAACCCCCGTTAGCCCATTTTCAAAGCTCTACAAGGATTTTAAAGCATAGGGGACTTGAAACATGCTTGGAAAGATCTCAGATGTTGGTTCGTTTTGTCATACGGTCGCGTTATTCGGTTAATTACGATGAAACTCGAACAGACGCGAAAACGATCCAAATTACGCCACGAAGGGTATTTTTGCATTCCTATCACTAAAATATAATATTTTAGTGATTGCAAAAATTTTTGGATGTCCGGATATGGTCAGAACGTAAGATATGCGCGTATATGCAAATTACGCAGTTTTTGACACTTTTAGTCCCTGTGATCAAATAAGCGTATTTTCGCATACCGAACCCCTCAAAACTTATCTCTAAGCTATGTTAAGGGTATTTAGCTTATGATCTTGTTCCAGAGTGTACGTTGTCAAACGAATCGGCGAACTTGTAACATCTGTGCTTGTAATCATTGTGAACAGTTCAGTTATCAATAAAACAAAGTTATTTGATCCCAATGTTTGTTTGGTTATGTTTTACATTTTTCATGTTTTGACTTTTGTTCAATTTCAAACTCTACATCGCTTTCTGGAGAGTTATACGCAAACTGGTGCGTAAGCGTAATCAGTTTAACGCGACAAATACTCTGGAACATCAACATATGCTTAACATACCTTAAATAACCCTTACATAACTTAGAAATAAGTTTTGAAGGCTTTGGTATGGCAAAAACAAGTTAATTCGCCTACAGGGACTAGATTTGACAAACTGTAAAGTATGACGATTCATACTAGAACAGACATTCCGGAACATGACCATAAGTTAAACATACCATAAATATCCTTTACATAGCTTAGAAATAGGCTTTAAGGGGTTCGGTGTGCTAAAATAAACTTTTGGGTCATTCAGGGACTAAAAGCGTCAAAAAGTGCATAAGTTTGCACTTTCGCGCATAACTTACGTTCTGAATACATCCGGACATCCAAAAATTTATGTAAGCACTAAAATATTTTATTTTAGTGTTCGGCATGAGAAAAATCCATTCGTCGCGCAATTTGGATCGTTTTTCGCGCTTGTGCGCATTCCGTCGTAATTAAGCGAACATCGCGATCGTACGACCAAAATGCGTGTTATTGCGTTATCTAGACTCAGTGACGAGTCGTAGTTTCGGCCAAAATGCGTGTTATTGCGTATTTTGTAACCAAACTACTTATAGGTATCAAAACCGTTTGTTTTGATACCAAACATGTTTTCTAAACTTAGTTAAGCATGTTTTAACATGCTTATCTCGTCACTTTTAATTTAGTGCTTATATAGGGTCGTAAGGTAAGCGATCTAAACAATCGCTTATACTTTCGAACCCGACCCGTTGGTCGATCATTAGGATCCGACCAAACACATTAGGTGACCATAGTTGTATAGGGAATAACCTTCCGAGGTTATACCTTATGGTCACATCGTTTGAGTAGTTGTATGATAGGTAGTATATATGCCTTAGGTAATTTACCAAAATGCCCTTTTAACGCCAAAATTTATTTTAAGCATATGTAACATAACTTTTGGTATCTAAACTGATTTGGTAACAAAATTAGACATGTTAAGGCATATTTTACTTATCATAGGACTAATTAGGCGTTCCGAACCCGTTTTACGGGAACGACGTGTTAAAGTAGCATAAGCTACCTAAACGAGTCGTAATGGGTCGTAAGCACTTAGGTTAGGTTTCATTTTAGTATGTGGGCTTTGTTAAACCATATTACATGAGTTCCCATACTCATTTGGATTACGAACCCTCATTCTATCCGATCCTCCGATTTAGGTCCGGTTTATTAACATAGTTACCTATATTAGGTGCCGGTTGATTTCTGTGATCTCTAGCATTGTTTGGTTGTTATTCAAGGACTACTAAGCAAATCTCAAGTGAGTACATAGACCCCTCTTTTACTGTTTTCCAAACATTTTGAGGTGAAACCCATGTGCCTACTTGTTACTTTCGTGCCTTTCATGCTTTCATACCATATGCTTGTTATGTTCATTAGTACATTATAGTACATGATTTCATTACATTTTATGCTATGTATGTCCCTTGTGTGCATACTTAGTACATCATTGTACATTACATTTCATGCTATGTATGTCCATTGTGTGCCTACTTAGTACATTGTTTTACATTACATTTAACGCTATGTGTGTTCATTTGATTACATACTTAGTGCATTGTTTTCACATGCTTACATTTTTGGTATGACATTTGGTTTGTTTAAATGGGACAAAAATACATTCATTAACATTAGCTACGCCATTCGTTAGTAGGTAGTGGTACCATAGGAATTGACAACTCCCGTTCCTGACATCCTAGGTATGTTTGGATGGAAGGAATGACCGAATTCGATAAACATAACACAGATAAACCTTTAATTTGTTTAAAGGTCTATCAACACAGTCACAAGGCTTGGATGTATGCATTTTCACAATACCGCATAGATGTTTGTATCAGTATAGCATGCATTGTTCCACAAAACATAACTTTGACTTAAACTATGTTTAATTCAATACCCTGTTTTTGTGCATTTTACCTATGGTTTAGTTGATATATTTCACATGCCATACATGATATTTTTGGATACACATTATATGATTTACATTAAACATAAACATTTTGACATTGATATACACATTTGGTGATTTACATTAGACATGGACATTTTGATATGGTTTACACAATAACACTTGACAATTGATTTATACATGAACAATTTACATTGGTGGTTGGTTTGGGTAAATGATTTGAGTAACGAGGCGTGTGTAAAACGATACAAACATGGTGGATATGCCGTTGGTACTTCCTATATATAAGTATTTGTATAATATTACATATCGTAGCGTTATTTAAATCATTTCAGTATAGACATATTACATTTTACACAAATAACATATTTTACAAAACAGTTTATTTTAAACAACTCATTTTATTTGATTATTTCATTAACCATACACCCTTCTTTTATATAATCTGATTTCTTATCGAGTTTTCATATGATTTATAAAAGAAAACACTTAACAAGATTTATGACAAATTTTTATTAAACCTTTCTTCTAAAACCCAACTCATGAATCCTATTTTCACAAAACCTATGTATCTCACAGGCATTTTTATGCTGACGTACCTATTTTCACATGTGTTTTCAGGAGCTGTCGCTTAGGATGATGATCGTGACACTAGGGCGGACATGTGCCTTAGAGACTTAAATAAAGATAGAACTAGTTTAATTATGTTCTGAACTCTTTATTTCCTGTTTTGAGACAATGTAACACTCTTGTTTGATAAATAAATTATAACTTTGTATGCCATGGTTGTGAAACAATAATTCTGTTACAACACTCCCCGACGTTTCCGCCACGATTTGATGATTTACGTGGTCGGGGTGTGACAGAAGAGTTGGTATCAGAGCCAATTGTTATAGGGAATTAGGTTATTAGTAATTCTTTGACCTAGACTATAACCTTTCTAGGACCTAACACAAGTTATCTTGTGTTTAGATCTTAAAACATGCACATCACCTATCCTTAGGTGATTATCAAAACAAGAACCCAATTTTCCTAAACGATTTTTGAAAAACAATCTTCTGTTTTTGAATGAATTATTACAAGGTTTTGAACCCCTTTGAAATTTCAAAAATCTCGTCAAAGTTTTGAGTTTTTAATAGTGTGAACACGTGCAAACTGGAAGAGTGAATGCCTGTACCCTGGGTTTTCTGTCTAAGGCTAGAGTGTTCGTACAAATCCACATAATTGGACCAGTCACTCTTACCTGGGAACTCTTGGGGTGAGTGTTCACTTATAGGCGAGCATGTCTTCGCGATACATTATTTTTGACCCATTTACTTTGATTAGTCACTGTGTGTCGCTTGTTTGCTTTGCGAGGTGGACGAATGACCACCATCTTTGCTTTTGTTGATTTTGTTTCATCTCATTCTCTTCATCCAATCATCTCACTCGTTTCCTTTCATGTTTTCCTCTTTTAGAATGCCTCCTCGACGCGAAAACCAGATAGTGACTGCCGAACTGGCAGAAATCATTGCGCAGCAAATGGCTGCTGCATTCCCAAACCTCTTTGCTCAATGGAACCAAGCCAACAACAACAACAATGCTCCATGCAATTTCAAGAATTTTAACTCGGCTAAACCACTCAAGTTTAGTGGTTCTGAGGGAGCGACTGGGCTTCTTCAATGGTTCGAGAGCATTGAGAATACTTTCCATCACGTGCAGTGTCCTGACAATCGCAAGGTCGAGTTTTCTTTGAGTGTGTTTCAGAAGAGGGCTCTTACGTGGTGGAATGGGGTTATGAGAGATCGTGGTGCAGAAGTTGCTCTAGCACAGACATGGGCTGAACTTAGGGCCCTTATGATGAGGGAGTTCTGTCCTCGTCATGAACTGCGAGCTTTGGAGAGAGAGTTTGATGATTTGAAGCAAGATAGTGGTGAGAATCGGGCGTATACTGATAGGTTTGAGGAGTTGAGTCTGCTTTGCCCAACAATGGTTACCCCACTCGACAAGGCTATCGAAAGGTACATCGATGGTATACCTGACTCAGTGCAAGACATCATTACTGGTAGTAACCCTACCACACTCTGTTAGGCGATCGAGTTAGCAGCGACATTGACTGAGTCGCAGGTTTGAAAGGGAAAACTGCACAAAAAGGGTGACAAGGGTAAGAAGCAGGCGTCTGACAAAGAAGATAGCAAGAAAGGTCAAAACAAGAAGGGAAAGGATTCTGGTTCCTCAAGGGGGTCTAGGAAGTGTAATGCTTCCCAAATTTTGCTGTCACTGCCCAAGTTAACCAGGAAGCTCCCAACCAACCCGCACAGCCTCCAGTGAAGAAACCTTATGCAGGAAATGCACCTTTGTGCAATAGATGCAACAGTCACCATCAGCCGCAATTTTCGTGCCGTTTCTGTACTAACTGTGGGAAGTCATGTCATCTTGCTGGTGTTTGTCGTTTTGCCCAGAATCAGGCAGTTCAGAACCCGGCTCAACGAGTTGCTCAGCCTCCTGCTCAGCAACAGGGTCAAGCTGCACGACCACACTACCCCCAGGTTCTTGTTACAATTGTGGGGATCTGACCCACTACCGTAATCAGTGTCCAAGATTGGTGAATGCTAATCCAAATCAGAATCAGGCTCAGGCTCGAGGTCGAGTCTTCAACATGAATGCGCAAGAGGCACAAGCAGACAATGAAGTGGTGAACGGTACGTTCTTTATTAATAATCAGCCTGCATCTGTTCTTTTTTATTCAGGTGCCGATAAGAGTTTTGTGTCATTATCTTTTGAGCCATTACTTCGCGGGTCTAGAACGAAACTAGGTAAACCTTTGACAGTAGAAGTTGCTAGTGGTGAACCCATTGTTCTTGATTCTGTTCTTCGCAACTGCCAGTTGAACCTTAACGACCATCTTTTTCCTATTGACCTCACGCCTATGCAACTTGGAAGCTTCGACGTTATAGTGGGTATGGATTGGTTAGCCAAGCATCACGCAGAGGTAGTTTGTTTCGAGAAGATCGTTCGTGTGCCACTCTCGACAAGTGAGATCCTACAGGTTCATGGTGAGAAACCTGCTGGTGATCTCAAACTCATGTCTTGTTTTAAAGCTCGAAAGTATCTGCGAAAGAACTATGTGGCCTTTTTGGCACATGTTGTAGCAGATAAGGGTAAGGGTAAGTCTATTCAAGATATTCCTGTTGTTCGGGATTATTCTGAAGTATTCCCTGAAGAGTTACCTGGTCTACCCCCAGCACGTCAAGTCGAGTTCCGTATTGATCTTGTACCAGGTGCAAACCCCATTGCCAGAGCACCATATCGTCTTGCACCGTCTGAGATGCAAGAGTTGTCTAAGCAGCTCCAAGAGCTCTCTGACAAAGGTTTTATCCGTCCTAGCTTTTCACCTTGGGGTGCTCCCGTTCTTTTTGTCAAGAAGAAGGATGGATCTTTTAGGATGTGTATCGATTATCGTGAGCTTAACAAGCTTACTATCAAGAATCGATACCCCCTACCTCGCATCGATGATCTCTTTGATCAGTTACAGGGCGCTTCTTATTTTTCAAAGATTGATCTGCGATCTGGATATCACCCACTTCGTGTGCATGAAGAAGACATTCCCAAGACAGCGTTCCGCACTCGTTATGGTCATTATGAGTTCACAGTCATGCCCTTTGGTTTGACTAATGCTCCTGCTGTTTTCATGGACTTAATGAATAGGGTCTGCAAGCCTTATTTGGATCAGTTCGTCATTGTTTTTATTGACGACATCTTGATCTAAGACGCGAGCTGATCACGAGCAACATCTTCGTCTTACTTTGGAACTCCTAAAGAAAGAGCAACTTTTCACCAAATTCTCCAAGTGTGAATTCTGGCTTAAAGAAGTTCAATTTTTAGGACATATTGTCAACGAACAAGGTATTCATGTAGATCCCTCCAAGATCAGTGCGATTAAGGATTGGGATACACCTTCTACTCCTACTGAAGTTCGTTCCTTTCTTGGTCTAGCGGGTTATTATCGCCGCTTCATAGAAAACTTCTCGAAGATTGCAATTCCTCTAACTGCTCTAACTCAGAAGAACAAACCCTTTGATTGGGGATTCAAACAAGAGGAAGCTTTTCAAAACTTGAAGCAAAAGCTTTGTGACGCGCCTGTTCTGACTTTGCCTGAGGGCAATGATGATTTTGTCGTTTATTGCGATGCATCTAAATTGGGTCTCGGCTGTGTTCTGATGCAAAGGAACAAATTCATAGAATATGCATCGAGGCAGTTGAAGATACATGAGAAAAACTACACCACTCATGATCTTGAGTTAGGTGCAGTTGTCTTCGCTCTTAAGATCTGGAGACACTATTTGTACGGTACAAAATGTGTGGTTTTCACGGACCACAAAAGTCTTCAGCATATCTTCAATCAGAAAGAACTCAACATGAGGCAACGACGTTGGGTTGAGCTTCTAAACGACTATGACTGCGAAATTCGCTACCATCCTGGTAAGGCGAATGTCGTAGCCAATGCATTGAGTCATAAGGAACGTACTAAGCTTCATTGTGTATGTGTTCAATCTGATATTCAAGCTCGATCCGATATCCAAGCCCGCATTTCTCAGGCTCAACACACTTGTGTTTCACAAGGTTTGATGGATAAGGAATTTCCCTATCACATAACTCCTGATCTGGAACTGAAAGATAATGGATCGTATTACTTCATGGACCGTTTGTGGGTCCCAAGCCAAGATAATCTTCATACCTTCCTTATGGATGAAGCCCATAAGTCTCGATATTCTATTCATCCTGGCTCAGATAAGATGTATAAGGATCTTCGTATTCAGTATTGGTGGCCTGGTATGAAGAAAGACATTGCCTTATATGTATCAAAATGCCTTACTTGTCTTAAAGTTAAGGCTGAACATCAACGTCCTTCTGGTTTATTGGTGCAACCAGAGATCCCAATTTGGAAATGGGAAAACATTACTATGGATCTCATTACTAAACTTCCGCGCACAAAGATTGGTCATGATGCCATCTGGGTAGTTGTTGATCGTCTTACTAAGTCAGCGCATTTCTTGCCAATCCGTGAGGATTTTTCTGCTGACAAACTTGCTAAAATCTATGTGGATGAAATTGTAGCTCGACATGGTGTTCCTTTGAACATCATTTCTGACAGAGATGCTCGTTTCACTTCTCATTTTTGGAGAACCATGCAATCTGCTATGGGGACCCAACTTAATCTGAGCACAGCTTATCATCCGCAAACGGATGGTCAATCTGAAAGAATAATCCAGACTCTGGAGGATATGCTTAGAGCTTGTGTGATCGATTTTGGTGGTAGTTGGGATTCACATCTTCCGTTGATTGAATTCTCCTACAACAACAGTTATCACTCCAGCATCAACATGGCTCCTTTCGAGGCTCTCTATGGTCAAAAATGTCGTTCACCAGTCTGCTGGAATGAGATCGGTGAGGCTCAGCTTACTGGACCTGCCCTCATTTTAGAGACAACTGATAAGGTTAAGAAAGTTCGTGATAACCTTCAGACAGCTAGATGCCGTCAAAAGAGTTACGCGGACCTAAAACACAAGCCCTTGGATTTTCAAGTCGGTGATCGTGTATTACTTAAGGTCTCACCTTGGAAAGGTGTGATCAGATTTGGAAAGAAAGGAAAACTTGCACCTAGATACGTTGGACCATTCAAGATCGTCGAAAGAATCGGTAAGGTAGCCTACAGACTTGAGTTACCTCCTGAACTTGGAAATGTTCATCCAACCTTTCACGTGTCCAATCTCAAGAAGTGTCTTGCTGATGAGAACCTCCACATACCACTTGACGAAATTCGTGTTGATAAAACACTGAAATTTGTTGAGAAGCCAGTAGAAATCATGGAACGTGAAGTCAAATGCCTTAAACGCAAGCGCATTCCTTTGGTCAAAGTTCGCTGGGAATCTAGACGTGGACCCGAGTTTACTTGGGAACGTGAAGATCAAATGAAGGCGAAATATCCGCATCTATTCCCACGAGTTTCCTCTAAATAAATTTCGGGACGAAATTTCCACAAGTAGGGGAGACTGTAACATCTGTGCTTGTAATCATTGTGAACAGTTCAGTTATCAATAAAACAAAGTTATTTGATCCCAATGTTTGTTTGGTTATGTTTTACATTTTTCATGTTTTGACTTTTGTTCAATTTCAAACTCTACATCGCTTTCTGGAGAGTTATACGCAAACTGGTGTGTAAGCGTAATCAGTTTAACATGACAAATACTCTGGAACATCAACATATGCTTAACATACCTTAAATAACCCTTACATAACTTAGAAATAAGTTTTGAAGGCTTTGGTATGGCAAAAACAAGTTAATTTGCCTACAGGGACTAGATTTGACAAACTGCAAAAGTATGACGATTCAAACTAGAACATACATTCCGGAACATGACCATAAGTTAAACATACCATAAATATCCTTTACATAGCTTAGAAATAGGCTTTAAGGGGTTCGGTGTGCTAAAATAAACTTTTGGGTCATTCAGGGACTAAAAGCGTCAAAAAGTGCATAAGTTTGCACTTTCGCGCATAACTTACGTTCTGAATACATCCGGACATCCAAAAATTTATGTAAGCACTAAAATATTTTATTTTAGTGTTCGGCATGAGAAAAATCCATTCGTCGCGCAATTTGGATCGTTTTTCGCGCTTGTGCGCATTCCGTCGTAATTAAGCGAACATCGCGATCGTACGACCAAACGAACCAACATCCGGCATATTTTTGAGCATGTTTCATGTCCACAATGTTTAGGCATCATTTTAGGGCATTAACGTTGGCTTAACGGGCCTTAAACATGTCGAAAATGGCCTTAAAACACAACAGGGACCAAAACTGTCATTTTGCAAAGTTTGCTTCTGATCAGAAAGACCAGGCGGCCCGCGTAAGCCCTGGGTGATCCTTTATGCGGCCCGTGTCAGGCTCCCAGATCAGATTAATCAGTTTTAACAGCTGTTTACAGCTGTTAACCACTCAAAACTCACCCACACTTGCCCTTTCCTGCTCATGAGGGGCCATTTTGAGTTACCACAAGGTTGCAACAAGTGTAGGGACAAGATCAAAGCACGTTATTCGATAAACGATCCTAACGGTTCCAAGAATCCTATAAATACCCCTTGATTCACAACTCAAAACCCACTTGAAATCTGAGTTTTTCTCTAAGTGGTTGTGTTCATACACTTCCTACCTGAGATTACTTGGAGATCAAAGCTTTCGGGGACCCTTTGTAAGTGTTCCTTCGTTCTTTTTATTCTTTTAGCGTTAAAAGTCAAACTTTGTTTGACTTTCTGCGTTGACCAGTTTATGGTCAATGCGAAGTTCGTTTGAACTTCATAACGTGAGCGTAATCACGATGGTTATAGTCCTTAGTGACTATACCTACCGATTACCACGTTATCTAGACTCAGTGACGAGTCGTAGTTTCGGCCAAAATGCGTGTTATTGCGTATTTTGTAACCAAACTACTTATAGGTATCAAAACCGTTTGTTTTGATACCAAACCTGTTTTCTAAACTTAGTTAAGCATGTTTTAACATGCTTAGCTCGTCACTTTTAATTTAGTGCTTATATAGGGTCGTAAGGTAAGCGATCTAAACAATCGCTTATACTTTCGAACCCGACCCGTTTGGTCGATCATTAGGATCCAACCAAACACATTAGGTGACCATAGTTGTATAGGGAATAACCTTCCGAGGTTATACCTTATGGTCACATCGTTTGAGTAGTTGTATGATAGGTAGTATATATGCCTTAGGTAATTTACCAAAATGCCCTTTTAACGCCAAAATTCATTTTAAGCATATGTAACATAACTTTTGGTATCTAAACTGATTTGGTAACAATATTGGACATGTTAAGGCATATTTTACTTATCATAGGACTAATTAGGCGTTCCGAACGCGTTTTACGCGAACAACGCGTTAAAGTATCATAAGCTACCTAAACGAGTCGTAATGGGTCGTAAGCACTTAGGTTAGGTTTCATTTTAGTATGTGGGCTTTGTTAAACTATATTACATGAGTTCCCATACTCATTTGGTTTACGAACCCTCATTCTATCCGATCCTCCGATTTAGGTCCGGTTTATTAACATAGTTACCTATATTAGGTGCCGGTTGATTTCCGTGATCTCTAGCATTGTTTGGTTGTTATTCAAGGACTACTAAGCAAATCTCAAGTGAGTACATAGACCCCTCTTTTACTGTTTTCCAAACATTTTGGGGTGAAACACATGTGCCTACTTGTTACTTTCGTGCCTTTCATGCTTTCATACCATATGCTTGTTATGTTCATTAGTACATTATAGTACATGATTTCATTACATTTTATGCTATGTATGTCCCTTGTGTGCATACTTAGTGCATCGTTGTACATTACATTTTATGCTATGTATGTCCATTGTGTGCATACTTAGTACATTGTTTTACATTACATTTCATGCTATGTGTATTCATTTGATTACATACTTAGTGCATTGTTTTCACATGCTTACATTTTTGGTATGACATTTGGTTTGTTTAAATGGGACAAAAATACATTCATTAACATTAGCTACGCCATTCGTTAGTAGGTAGTGGTACCATAGGAATTGACAACTCCCATTCCTGACATCCTAGGTATGTTTGGATGGAAGGAATGACCGAATTCGATAAACATAACACAGATAAACCTTTAATTTGTTTAAAGGTCTATCAACACAGTCACAAGGCTTGGATGTATGCATTTTCACAATACCGCATAGATGTTTGTATCAGTATAGCATGCATTGTTCCACAAAACATAACTTTGACTTAAACTATGTTTAATTCAATACCCTGTTTTTGTGCATTTTACGTATGGTTTAGTTGATATATTTCACATGCCATACATGATATTTTTGGATACACATTATATGATTTACATTAAACATAAACATTTTGACATTGATATACACATTTGGTGATTTACATTAGACATGGACATTTTGATATGGTTTACACAATAACACTTGACAATTGATTTATACATGAACAATTTACATTGGTGGTTGGTTTGGGTAAATGATTTGAGTAACGAGGCGTGTGTAAAATGATACAAACATGGTGGATATGCCGCTGGTACTTCCTATATATAAGTGTTTGTATAATATTACATATCGTAGCGTTATTTAAATCATTTCAGTATAGACATATTACATTTTACACAAATAACATATTTTAAAAAACAATTTATTTTAAACAACTCATTTTATTTGATTATTTCATTAACCATACACCCTTCTTTTATATAATCTGATTTCTTATCGAGTTTTCATATGATTTATAAAAGAAAACACTTAACAAGATTTATGACAAATTTTTATTAAACCTTTCTTCTAAAACCCAAGTCATGAATCCTATTTTCACAAAACCTATGTATCTCACAGGCATTTTTATGCTGACGTACCTATTTTCACATGTGTTTTCAGGAGCTGTCGCTTAGGATGATGATCGTGACACTAGGGCGGACCTGTGCCTTAGAGACTTAAAATAAAGATAGAACTAGTTTAATTATGTTCTGAACTCTTTATTTCCTGTTTTGAGACAATGTAACACTCTTGTTTGATAAATAAATTATAACTTTGTATGCCACGGTTGTGAAACAATAATTCTGTTACAACACTCCCCGACGTTTCCGCCACGATTTGATGTTTTACGTGGTCGGGGTGTGACAGAACTTTTGAAGTTTGTCGCAAATAGTCCCTGTGATTGAATAAATTTGTTTTTGACACACCGAACCCTTAAAAACTTATTTCTAAGTTATGTAGAGGTTATTTAAGGTATGTTAAGCTTATGTCACTATCCCGGAGAATTTTTCGTGTTAACTGATTACGTTTGCTTAACTGTTTGCATATAACTTTCCAGAAAGCGATTAAAAGCTTGAAATCGAACGAGAATCAAACGTGAAATTGTTAAACACAAATACACAATTGTTAAGACTAAAACACATCGTTTCATTGATAATTAATATTGTCTACATCATTCAGTGTTGACAGAGCACAAATGTCACAGTCTCCCCTACTTTAGGAAATTTTGTCCTGAAATTTTAACTAGAGGAAACTTGTGAAAACAAATGTGAATATTTCGCTTTCATTTGGTCCTCACGTTCCCAAGTAAACTCTGGGCCTCATTTGGAATCCCAGCGTACTTTGACTATCGTTATTTGTTTGTTCTTTAGTCGCTTGACTTCACGGTCTATTATCTCCACAGGTTTCTCCACAAAGTGCATTGTGTCATCAACTTGCATTTCGTCGAGAGGGATATTGTCACACCCTGACTTTTGCGGAAGCGTGGTTATTGGTGTGACCTCTTAATACCATAGCATTCAATCATAACAATGCTATATGATAAAACCAAAAGATATTTATCCATTATTTAAGTTTAGAAAATACCATAACAACTTGTCTTGAATACATCGATACCAAATTGAGTTACAAACCATGACATGTTTAACTGAGTTCATAAAGACTCCACAAAAGACTTTAAATAAAACTGGGTTTAGAGACGTATATCCCGTCTAGGAATAGAATACACCCCCTAAACTTGACAACCATGGATAACATCTTTTTATTTAAACGCAGCTTGAAGACACATGCATACCCATGCCAGATCCACTAGTTCCCTGAAATACATGTAATTTAAAAATATCAACAAAAAGTTGAGCGAGTTCATGTGTTCGTGAGTATGTATAAAACCTTTGTATTCATGTATGTATGAAAGTCCCTGGTATGTAGCAATAAGGAAAAAGAGATCACCAATGGGTTGCAAAGCCAATGGTATGTGTGAAATGGTGCAGGAAAACTCAAACCTAGCAAATTTGTACCGGGCCTCCGGCTGGAAGACATAGTCACCACTATGGGCCACCCTGACCTCATGGGTGTGGGCTCGCTACACCCAAATAGATTTATCACTCATGTCCCTCGGTCCTACGACGAGGATTAATGGCCTTAAGTGTTGTACCCACCCTTCACATGATCTAGTAGTAAACCCTCCTTAAGCTAATCATACCATGTATAAAACGTTCGTAATAATTGTAACATGTATTTCAACCCCGAAGTATAAAACTGAAAACAGTAAAAGAAAGGGGGACATGAACTCACTGTATTGCGTCCTCAGCTCGTAACTCAAACTCTGTCAGCAACCACGACTACCTACAGTGTACTAACGTCTATTAGACGGACGGGTCGTGCCTTTGCTTAGTATTTGCGTTTTGAGTTACGTTTCTTATATTATTCCGAGTTATAATTATTTGTCAAAATAATTAATATTTCAACTTAACTATATTTGGTTTTTGGAATAATTGTTTTAAACAATATTTCTGTATTAATACTTCTCAAGTATTTACCTTTCGTATTTCCTTTCCAAGGATGGGGTGTCTTATACATGTATTTGTATTATTGTATTTGAAATTTCTGAAACGATATATTTCTAAGTCTCACTTTAGAAAATATATTTAAACTCAATTGTCCCAAAAATAATGTATTGTCCAGAAAATATATATTTTTCCCAAAAATCATATATCTTCTAAATATACTAAGAAAATATATTTTAACTTCCCCAAAAATAATATTTTCCCTTTTGTCAATGATATAACTTGTAATAATAAATAAAATCATGCTTTCATTTCGTTTGTATACAATAATATTTACCAAAAATACATATGTAACGGTATTGTTTTGGATAGTATATTTCACCAAGTATACAAATAATCACACAAGTGTCTTAACATATATATATATTCTAAATATATATATTTGCCCATTTTTATTTATAAAAACCAACCTCCAATATTTGTATTTTTGTTACAAAAAAATTATGGCAAAGTTCATATCGAAAACTTATGATCAAAATAAAATTGTAAATACTTGTTAGAAAATATTTTTCTAAGTGCTTATATTTTTAGAAAATTTTGCCATAGTTTCCCCTAAAAATGGAGGTGTCCATGCTATTAAAGCATATCATTTTCTTTTCAAAAATCATCCCAACAATCAATAATCAATCCTTAAACAACTTACACTTCACAAGTGCAAAAACTATACAATTTATATAACAACATGAACTTGATCGTTTCACAAAAACTTGTAGTAACTTGGTGAAGTGTTTAGTGGGTTTAGTTACCCCTTTAAAGTGCATTTATTACTTTACAATTCTCATTCTCGAAACTTTTGTGTGTTCACAACTTGTAAACATATTCTACAAAAAGGTTTATTTATAACATCCTCTTGTTTCATAAGTGTTTATACACTTGTTTCTCCACTAAAATAGTGTAGGTTTTGGTAAAAACTATGATCTTCCAAAAATCATATTTTGAACTTGGTTTTCTTGGTAAATCATTCATAAACCTTAGATTCACAAAATTACTAGCTCACTTTATTTACTATTTTTCAAGAAATAATTTTAGTTTCAAGTTCATGTTCATAAGTGAGGATGATCTTCTTGGGTTAACACATAATCATCCTCTAACTTGCTAAATCATGTGCTTAATCACAATCTAGCAAGCTCCTTATGATGATCAACATCATAATTTCAAGTAAATAATAATCAAGTGTCATGCATGCTTTAATCAACATTATTTCAACAAGATATCATCATATGTAAGCTTATGTTTATGATTCTTGTTTAAGTCTTTTAGTGTTCTTGTGATTTATACCAATGTACATCTTTTTAACCAACAAAATGAGAAGCAAAAATTAGTAACAAGAAGCTTACAACTAGCTCAAAGGCTAGGGAAGATCACTAGAAAAAGATGATGAAAATGGATGATAAAAGCAATGGATGAAGGTTCTTCAAGTTTTTCAAGCACCAAGCTCCATGTAACACCTTCTAGCACTTGAATGAGCTTGAAATTAAATGAATGGTGGTTGCAAGGTGGTGGTGGTGGCGGCACTATGTAGAGCCTAGAGGGAGAGAGAGAGAGAGTTTGAGGGAGTGGACTGAGGTTGAGAATGAAATGATCTTGTAAGGGATTCACACCATACTTATATCTTTCCTACTCAATATCATGTTCACTCAAGCAAGCAAGATCAAATAAAATATATAGAATGAAATCTAGTGGGATATGGTGGTGGGGTCGTCCCCTTTAGGCCGTAAATTATGATGGGGGGGGGGGGGTTAATTGTAAGTTTTAATGGTAAGTAGGTAAATGGTTGGAGGTTAAGTGTAATATCTAGTGTTTTATGTGTATGGCACATTATATAGTGTGTTGGGGTATTTGGGGACCATAACTAGCCAAGAAATAATTAAACAATGTATCTGGCAAAATTTTGGTGTTCCGGGTAATGTCCGGTTGTTCGGTTTGATACCGGTTTGTTAAAGTGTCAAGCTATTCCGTATAGTGTCTTTTATGTAACTTTTTGTGACACTATTAATTCCCAACACTTAGGAAAGCATTCAGGACCATTTAGTCAATTTTCTGCATAATACTAGTATGTTAAAAAGCTGAATTTTGCTGAAAAATGCAGAATTCTGCACTTAAAGTGAGTTTTAGGCACTTTCCGGCACTCAAACTATCACCTAGTGACGCAGTTTTATGTTCCTCACTTCCCTACACACCATACTAGTGTAATACCTTGTCCCTGGCCCATACTAGGTCTCAAAACACTGTTTGTCTATGTACTGAACCCCGTCAGCATATTCCCGTTCTATCTGTTAACTGTGCTAACTGTGCTTTGTGCATCATGTATGTCAATATAGTTCGTATGTGATAATGATGTGACATTATGTAGTATGTGATGCACATGTAAGTATGATGCAGTAATCAGAAAGCAGTTAAGTAATTCAACACAGTCATTAAGCACGTAATTAATATTAATTAATTGTACGGATACCTGGTTTTGTGAGGGTTGTCGCATTCTCCCCCTGTTAAGAAAATTTCGTCCCGAAATTTAAGTTCTGCTTCTAGTTGCAGGGGTCTTGGGGAACAAATGTGGGTAATTTGCCCTCATGCGATCCTCACGCTCCCAAGTAAACTCTGGGCCATGTCGCGCGTTCCAACGAACCTTGACGAGTTTGACACTACTCCGTCGCGTCTTGTTAACCTTCCAATTAGTAACCTCCACATGTTCTTCAGTAAAGTGGAGTGTGTCGTCAATGTGAACTTCGTCGGCAGGTATGACAACTGTTTCTTGAGTTGGACTCTTTTTCAGGTTAGATACATGAAATGTATCATGAACGCCATTCAGTTCTTCGGGTAGATCCAACTTGTAATCTACAAGACCAATCCTCTCCAGGATTTTAAATGGTCCAATGTATCTTGGGTTCAACTTCCCACGCTTCCCAAAGCGTGCTACACCCTTCCAGGGTGAAACCTTTAACAAAACCATATCTCCCACCTCAAACTCCAGAGGTTTCCTTCTTCGGTCCGCGTAACTCTTTTGTCGATCACGAGCCGCCTTTATGCGCTCTCGGATCTGTGTAATCTTATCAGTCGTCTCTTGAACCAATTTAGGACCAACAAGCTGTCTATCACCCGCGTCTGCCCAGCATAACGGTGATCGACACTTGCGTCCATAGAGAGCTTCAAATGGTGCAGCTTGGATACTCGCATGGTAGCTGTTGTTGTATGAGAATTCTACCAAGGGTAAGTGAGTGTCCCAACTGCCACCCAAATCCATTACGCAAGCTCGTAACATGTCTTCCAACGTTTGTATCGTTCGCTTGCTCTGGCCATCTGTCTGTGGATGGAATGCAGTACTCAGATTCAACTGAAAACCAAAAGCTTCTTGGAAGGATTGCCAAATTCTTGACACAAATCTTCCATCTCTATCATAGATAATCGAGAGAGGCACTCCATGTCGTGCAACTATCTCTCTCAGGTATAGCTCAGCAAGCTTGCTTGTATTGTCTTTCTCCTTGATTGGCAAAAAGTGTGCAGATTTGGTCAGACGGTCCACGATTACCCAAATCGTATCGTGACCTCTGGGTGTCCTTGGCAATTTCGTTATAAAGTCCATTGAAATCTGCTCCCATTTCCACATGGGTATTTCTGGTTGTTGCAGAAGACCTGAAGGCTTCTGGTATTCGGCCTTTACTTTGGCACAAGTTAAGCATTTGCCAACATACGTTGCAACATCACCTTTTAATCTCGGCCACCAATAGAAATCCTTTAAATCCTGGTACATTTTATCCGATCCTGGATGGATCGAGTACCGTGACTTGTGAGCCTCATAAAAAATAACGTCTCTCAAACCACCAAAGAGGGGAACCCAAATTCTTCCCAAGAAACACAACATTCCTTCATCATTTGGTACCAACTGTTTCTCCATCCCACGGAGATATTCATTCACAAGATTCTCCTTCTTGAGAGCTTCTCTCTGCGCAGCATGAATGCGCAATGAGAGGTCCGTTTGTACAATCATTTCCAAAGCCCTAACCCTTATGGGCTTAATTCTTTCTTTCCGACTCAAGGCGTCTGCGACTACATTCGTCTTTCATGGGTGATACTTGATTTCACAATCATAATCATTCAACAATTCTACCCATCGCCTCTGTCTCATGTTAAGCTCTTTTTGATCAAAAATGTGTTGCAGGCTCTTGTGATCAGTAAAGATTGTGCATCGCGTGCCATATAAGTAATGTCGCCAGATCTTTAATGAAAACACCACTGCGCCTAACTCCAAGTCATGCGTGGTGTAGTTTTTCTCATGAACCTTCAACTGGCGTGAAGCATAAGCTATAACTTTCTATCGCTGCATCAGCACGCAGCCTAAACCTTGACGCGAGGCGTTGCAATATACCACGAAGTCGTCCGTGCCTTCGGGTAGGGATAAGATCGGTGCATCGCAAAGTTTGTTTTTCAACAACTGGAATGCTTCTTCTTACTTGTCTCCTCATTCGTACTTCTTGTCTTTCTGTGTAAGAGAGGTCAAAGGTTGAGCGATTTTCGAGAAATCCTCAATAAATCTGCGATAATATCCTGCCAAACCTAGGAACTGGTGGATCTCGGTTGGCGTCTTTGGAGTCTCCCAATTCTTGATTGCCTCGATCTTTGTGGGATCCACATGGATTCCATTTCCATTAACCACGTGACCAAGGAACTGAACTTCACGTAACCAAAACTTGCACTTCTTGAACTTCGCGTACAACTTCTCTTTCTTAAGCAGCTCTAAGATAGCCCTTAGATGTTGCTCATGTTCTTCCTTCATCTTCGAGTAGATTAAAATGTCATCAATAAACATGATCACAAACTTATCGAGATACGGCTTACACACTCTGTTCATCAAATCCATGAATACAGCTGGCTCGTTTGTCAGACCAAACGGCATGACCAGGAACTCATAATGTCCATATCGAGTCCTAAAGGCAGTCTTTGGTATGCTTTCTTCTTATATATCTTTCCTACTCAATATCATGTTCACTCAAACAAGCAAGATCAAATAAAATATATAGAATGAAATCTAGTGGGATATGGTGGTGGGGTCCTCCCCTTTGGGCCGTAAATTATGATGGGGGGGGTTAATTGTAAGTTTTGATGGTAAGTAGGTAAATGGTTGGAGGTTAAGTGTAATATCTAGTGTTTTATGTGTATGGCACATTATATAGTGTGTTGGGGTATTTGGGGACCATAACTAGCCAAGAAATAATTAAACAATGTATCTGGCAAAATTTTGGTGTTCCGGGTAATGTCCGGTTGTTCGGTTTGATACCGGTTTGTTAAAGTGTCAAGCTATTCCGTATAGTGTCTTTTATGTAACTTTTTGTGACACTATTAATTCCCAACACTTAGGAAAGCATTCAGGACCATTTAGTCAATTTTCTGCATAATACTAGTATGTTAAAAAGCTGAATTTTGCTAAAAAAAATGCAGAATTATGCACTTAAAGTGAGTTTTAGGCACTTTCCGGCACTCAAACTATCACCTAGTGACGCAGTTTTATGTTCCTCACTTCCCTACACACCATACTAGTGTAATACCTTGTCCCTAGCCCATACTGGGTCTCAAAACACTGTCTGTCTATGTACTGAACCCCGTCAGCATATTCCCGTTCTATCCGTTAACTGTGCTAACTGTGCTTTGTGCATCATGTATGTCAATATAGTTCGTATGTGATAATGATGTGACATTATGTAATATGTGATGCACATGTAAGTATGATGCAGTAATCAGAATGCAGTTAAGTAATTCAACACAGTCATTAAGCACGTAATTAATATTAATTAATTGTACGGATACCTGGTTTTGTGAGGATTGTCACAGATATGGAGATCAGTATCGGCTAAACACTTTCGTAAATTGGACACGTGGAATGTTGGGTGAATATTCCCAACTTCAGGAGGTAGTTCAAGTCGATAGGCATCCTTTTCGATTCTTTCAACAATCTTAAATGGTCCAACGTATTGTGGTGCAAGTTTTCCTTTCTTTCCAAATCTCACCACTCCCTTCCAAGGGGATTCCTTGAGTAGGACATGGTCTCCGACTTGAAATTCCAAGGGCTTGCGTTGCATGTCCGCATAACTCTTTTGACGGCTTCTAGTTGTCAAAAGATTATCGTGAATTTTCTTGACTTTGTCTATTGTTTCCAGAATGAGTTCAGGTCCAGTAAGCTGAGCTTCACCGACCTCATTCCAACAGACAAGTGAACGACATTTTCGACTGTATAAAGCTTCAAAAGGTGCCATATTGATGCTAGAGTGATAACTATTGTTGTAAGAGAACTCGATCAACGGTAGATGCGAATCCCAATTACCACCAAAGTTTATCACACATGCTCTAAGCATATCCTCCAATGTTTGTATCGTTCTCTTGGATTGTCCATCCGTTTGGGGATGATAAGCAGTGCTCAGATTTAGTTGGGTTCCTATAGCAGATTGCATGGTTTTCCAAAAGTGAGATGAGAATTGAGCATCGCGATCAGATATGATGTCCAAAGGAATACCATGTCGAGACACAATCTCATCAACATAAATCTTGGTGAGTTTATCAGCAGATAGATCCTCGCGAATCGGTAAAAAGTGTGCTGATTTCATTAGACGATCAATGACTATCCAAATGGCATCATGACCTCTAGATGTGCGCGGTAACTTAGTGATGAGATCCATCGCAATGTTCTCCCACTTCCATACTGGTATTTATGGTTGTACAAGCAAACCAGATGGACGTTGATGTTCGGCCTTGACTTTGAGACAAGTTAGGCATTTAGATACATACAAGGCAACATCCTTCTTCATACCATGCCACCAGTACTGGGTACAAAGATCCTTGTACATTTTGTCAGTACCAGGATGGATTGAATAACGAGACTTATGAGATTCTTCCATCACTAAAGTGCGAAGATCGTCTTGTTTCGGAATCCACAAATGATTCTTGAAATAATGTAACCCATTGTCTTTCATTTTGAGTTTAAGCTCAAGTTGACGTGGTAATTCCTTACCCATCAAGTCTTGTGTAACACAAGTACGTTGAGCTTGAGAGACACGCGATTGGATATCGGATAGAGTGCAAACACAATGAAGCTTGACACGTTCCTTACGACTTCGAGCATCGGCTATGACATTCTCCTTACCCGGATGGTAGCGAATCTCGCAATCGTAATCGTTCAAGAGTTTAACCCAGCGTCGTGGTCTCATGTTTAGCTCCTTTTGATTGAAAATATGTTGGAGACTTTTGTGGTCTGTGAAAACCACACACTTCGTGCCATAAAGATAGTGTCTCCAGATTTTGAAAGAAAAGACTACAGCGCCTAACTCAAGATCATGAGTTGTGTAGTTCTTCTCGTGAATTTTCAATTGTCTCGACGCATAAGCTATAACTTTACCTTATTGCATGAGAACACAACCAAGGCCCAAATTTGATGCGTCACAATAGACAACGAAATCATCATTGCCATCAGGTAAAGATAAGACAGAAGCATCACAGAGTTTTGTTTCAGTGTTTGGAAAGCTTCCTCTTGTTTGGGTCCCCACTAAAAAGGCTTATTCTTTTGATTCAAAGCGGTGAGAGGAACCGCGATCTTTGAGAAGTTCGCAATGAATCGACGGTAGTATCCAGCAAGACCAAGAAAAGAGCAAACTTCTGTGGGAGTAGTAGGTGTGTTCCAATCCTTAATCGCGGTGATTTTGGAAGGATCCACATTAATACCTTGCTTGTTGACAATATGGACCAAAAATTGAACTTCCTTAAGCCAAAATTCACACTTGGAGAATTTGGCAAAGAGTTGTTCTTTCTTCAGGAGTTCCATTGTCAGACGAAGGTGTTGTTCGTGATCGGCTCGAGACATAGAATAAATTAGAATATAGTCAATGAACACAATGATGAACTTATCTAAATAAGGTTTACAAACCCTATTCATTAAGTCCATGAAAACAGCTGGGGCATTTATCAAACCAAAAGGCATGACAGTGAACTCATAGTGACCATATCTCATGCGGAAAGTAGTTTTGGGAATATCTTCTTCGAGTACACGAAGCTGATGATACCCAGAACGCACATCGATCTTGGAAAAACATGTAGCACCTTGCAGCTGATCAAAGAGATCATCTATTCGTGGTAGGGGATATGGATCTTGATGGTGAGCTTATTGAGCTCACGGTAATCGATATACATACGAAAAGATCCATCTTTCTTTTTCATAAATAGGACAGGAGCGCCCCAAGGTGAATAACTTTGACGGATGAATCCTTTGTCAGATAACTCTTGAAGCTGTTTTGACAACTCTTGCATCTCAGATGGTGCAAGGCGGTAAGGTCTTTAGCAATCGGGTTGGCATTAGGTACAAGATCAATATGAAACTCGACTTGACAAACTGGAGGTAAACTAGGTAGTTCATCAATAAACACCTCTGGATAATCTCGAACAACTGGAATATCTTGAATACTTTTGCTCTTGCCTTTCTCCTCTACGACATGTGCCAAGAAGGCCACATAACCTTTTTGTAGGTATTTTTGGGCTTTTAGTACATGACATAAGTTTCAAACCATTCGAAGGTTTCACGCCACGAACTTCTAAGACTTCACCAGATGAAAGAGGAATACGAACAATCTTATCGAAACAAACTACCTCAGCATGATGTTTGGTTAACCAATCCATTCCTACGATAATATCGGAACTTCCAAGTTGCATCGGTGTGAGGTCAATAGGAAAAAGATGGTTATCGAGGTTCAATTAACAATTGCGAATGACAGAATCGAGTACAAGAGGTTAGCAACTTCGACAGATAAAGGCTTTCCTAGTTTAGCTCTAGGCATCGCAAGTAAAGGCTCAAAGGCTAACGATACAAAGCTTCTATCGGCACCAGAATCAAAAAGAACAGATGCAGGTTGATGGTTAACAAGGAACGTACCATTAACGACTTCATTATCAGCACGATCCTCGTTAGCATTGATGTTGTATGCTCGACCACGAGCGGGATTTGCATTCACGTTCACCGGTTTCGGACAGTTGTTTCTGAAGTGACCCGTTTCTCCGCAGTTATAACATGAACCAGGTGGGAAAGGAGGTCTAGCAGCATTTCCTTGAGCCTGTGCAGCTTGATTCGGGACAGCCCGACAAATATTGGTCGCGTGGCCAAGTCTACCACAAGATGTACACTGTCTACAAACTAGTTGTGCCGAATGGTGACCATTGCACCGATTACAGTAAGGTGCAGTACCAGCATATGGCTTCCTCACAGGAGGTTGCGCTGGTTGGTTCTGTGTGTTCTGATTGCATTGTGCAGTAACAACAAAGTTTTGGGAAGCCTTACGCTTCCTCGACCTACTCGATGACTCATCTTTCTTCTTGTCTTTCCCCTTGTCTTGAGTGGTATTGGCTGCCTGTTTCTTGTCACCCTTGCGGGTTAGTTTCCCATTTCTGACCTGAGACTCAGTCACGGTTGCAGCCAACTCGATGGCCTGACATACAGTGGTAGGGTTGCTACCAGTAACAATGTCTTGTACGGTGTCAGGTAATCCATCGATATACCACTCAATTGCCTTATCCAACGGGGTAACCATGGTAGGACAGATCAAACTCAACTCCTCATAACGATCCGTGTAAGCACATTGTTCTCCCCCATCTTGTTTAAGGTCATCAAACTCCCGTTCCAATGCCCTTACTTCGTGTCGGGGGCAGAACTCCCTCATCATGAGAGCCTGAAGCTCTTCCCAAGTCTGTTGTGACAACTGTCAAATTTTAGTGTATCCATACAATGTTAAACAATAATTTGTGCTTTAATAACTGTGCCTGATTACATTAATGACATGAATGATTTTCTGATTACTGTCATATACATACAAGTGCATTACATGTTGCATGATTTATTATCATTATTGCATGCAATACAATATGGTTCAATTAGTGCACGAAACAAAGTTAGCACAGTTATCAGACAAACTAGAAGTACTGACGGGAGTTCAGTACTCAGACAGACATGATATTAAGACACAGAATGATCCCAAAACCAAGAGTTACACTAGTATAGTGTGTAGGAAAGTAGGGATCATAAAACTGTCTTCCTAGTGATAGTTTAAGTGCCCGAAAGTGCCTAAAACTCACAAAAACTGTAGAATTCTGCATATTTCAGCAAAAATCAGCATTTTAACAACAAAATATAATGCAGAATCATGGTTTAATGGTCCAGAATACCTTCCTAGGTGTCGGGAATCAAAACTGTCATAAAAGGGAATATAAAGCACACAAAACTGCGTAATTTAGCACCTTAACGAACCGGTAACCAGCCGAACAACTGGACACTATCTGAAACACCAAATTTTCACTAGAAGCATTGTTTTAGTGTTACAAAGCTAGTTATGGTCACCGAACATCATAACACATCCTATAAACACATAATACATATAACACTAACTGAATCCCATTACATTCTAACCTAGATAACTAACTTACATTTGAAACTCAACCATGACCCCCCCCCCCCTAATGTTGACGGTCACAAGGTGGGCCACCACCTTGATTTTCTTGCATTTGTTTATTTGATTTATTTATTACTTTTGTCACATAATACCCACTAGATTATGAAATGTTGGAGAACTTGTTTTAAAAACCACAAGACCAACACCACTTACCATTTACAACTTTCAAACTTACTCTCATCTCTCTTCTCCTTCTTCTTGCTCACGGCCACCACACACCACCACACCACATCCATTTTTCAATCATTCTCATACAATCCAAGGTGATCTAGAGGTGCAAGAAGCATAGTTAAGAAGCTTGAAGGCTTTGGAGATTGAAGGACCATCACCTAGAGCTTTTATCCACCTTCTACATCACCATATTCATCTTGTTTCTTCTCTAGCCATTAGAGCTAGTAGTAAGCTCCTCACAACTTGATTTTACTTCTCATTTTAGTGGTTAAAAGGTTATGTAATATGTTAATCTTATGAAACTCAAAGAAACATGAAGATGATCACTAACATAAAGCTTAATAACATAAAAATCTAAGTTGTTGTAGTGTATGTATGATACTTGATTGATGATTTCTTGTATTTATGGTGTTAATTATCATAAGAAGCTTGCTAGATGATGATTAAACACATGATCTAGCAAGTAGGAGGATAAATCTTGTGAAATTAGTAATGATCATCCTTTATGTTAAACATGAACTTGAATATAAGCTTGTTTTTATGTATGATGATTATTGATACATGTTATAAGTCTTGAAAATGGATGATTTCAAAAATAATCTTCTCAAGAAATCAAAGTTATTTACAAGATTTACATGATCATGGTTTTTAAAGAAGTTAAACATGTTTTTAGTGTTAAAACAAGCCTAGAAAAGTGTTGGTAACAAGAAGAATACAAGAAGAATTATTTTTAGAAAATCATCATGTAAGTTGTAAAGAACTAAAATCTACAAGAAAGAGTTTTATAAACTATAAACCATGATTTTAGAGGTAACTAAATAACATATGAAGTTACTACAAATTTTTACAAACTTTCAAGTTCATGACATAGTGTAAATTTCATATTTTTGGCTCATGGTAAGTCTTGATTGAATTGTTGATGATTGATGATGAGATTTTAAAAGAAAATGATATGCTTTTAAAGCATGGAAACCTCCATTTTTAAGGGGAAACTATGGCAAAAAATTTTGTAGAAATTAAACACTTAGAAAAATAGTTTTAAACAAGTGTTTACAAGTAAATTTTGATCATGGTTTTCATAAAAAAATTTGCCATAATTTTTGTTACAAAAATTACAAACATTGGAGGTTGATTTTTGATAAATAAAAGTGACTAAGTATATATTTAGGAAAATATATACTTAGATGTCACAATTTGTGAGTTACTTGTATATTATGTGTATTAGTTATATTATTTTAGTAACTTGAAAACAATATAACACACCAAAATACCAAAATTATAATACAAAATATTACCAAAATTCCAAGAAAATGAATATATAATTTATACCTAAATATTGGACAAACCGGACAAGGACTATGGACTATAAATATATATTCCAGAAATAAGTTCATATTTCGACAAATGAGTTAAACGGTATTTTGGAAACCAAAGAAACGGAAAATATGATTTTTACAAGTATTAAAAAATATATCATATTTTGTCAACTAGAAAATATATTATTTTTGAGTGGAGAAAAATATATATTTTCTTAAACAATTTGAAGATATATTATTTTGAGAGGAGAAAAATAAATATCTTCTTAAACAAGTCAATGATATATTATTTTTGGGTAAAAATTTGAAGTATATATTTTCTAAAGTTAATCTTAAAAAATGAATATTATTTTTGAGATTTATATGAAAGTATATTTATTTTTTCCAAGAAAAGTTTATAGATATTTTTCTATAAAAATTCTCTTAAAATATATATATTTTAAGGATATAAATTTGGTGATTTTTAGTTCCCTAAAAATAATATTCCGGAAAATTAAATACAAAATTAAGTATAAAAATACTTAATGAATATAAGAAAATGCGTATTCTCGTACGTACAAATACACACCGGAATACGCCATCAATACTTGGCAAAATACACAAGTCTAAAAAAATACACAAGTATAAGTATACCCATACTTGGGAAATATTCATGAAAGAATTACAAAGGATATAAGTCAAAAATATATTATCTTAACAAATATTCCAAATAATTGACAAATATAATTTAAGTTAAAATATTATTATTTTAACCAATAATTATATACTTTGGAATAATATATTGTACATCCAACATGTAACTCAAAGTATATCAACTCCAAGATAAGTCATAATAACTAAGACTAAGAGTCGTTACACGACCTGGCCGTCTAATAAAACATAGCACGTGTGCAGGTAGTTGAACGACCCCTGGAAAAGAGCTTGAGTTACTAGACCGAAGAACGTAAATCAGTGAGTTCATGTCCCCCTTTTCTTTTGACTGTTTTCAATTTTATAACTCTCGGGGATGAGATACATGTTTCAAATGTTCAAATGTTTCAATGGTTTGATTTAGCTAAGGAATGAACTGTTAGATCACGTGGATGATGTAGTATCTCTCCTAGGTGCCATTAATCTAGTTTAAGACCGAGGGGCATGAGTGGTAGATCTATCTGGGTGTAGCGAGCCCCACCCATGGGTCCTTGTGTGGCCGCATGTGGTGACTATGTCGTTCCCGCCAGATGGACCGGAGGAAATTCGCTAGGTTTGAGCACCTCCTACGCACCACACATATTAATGTCCTTGCAAAACATTAATGATCTGTTCATTGACACTTACATACCAGTTATCAAAGGAATTCTCTCAAATGTTTACAAGTGATTATGAGCTCACATACAAAACACATGAACTCGCTCAACTTTTGTTGATGTTTTCAAACTACATGTATTTCAGGAAACTAAAATGGATCTGGCGGGCGTTTCAAAGGTTTCAAGATGTGTTTACAAGAAATGATGTCATCTGAACTTTTGAAGGGTTTGACTTGGATGTTTTATCCTAGATAAGACATACGAGTCAAAGCCTTGGTTTTTATATGTCTTTTATTAAAAGTCCTTCATGGAACTTGTTTCATTTAAAGGGGTTGTAAGTTAAACTTGAAGTTGATGGTTGGTACTAAACAATTTGGGTTTGTATTAATTTCAAAACATATTAATGGATGAACATCATTGTTTTAATCATATAGTTGTTTGTTATAATTGAATGCAATGATATTAAGCAAGTCACACATCATACGCTTCCGCAAAAGTCAGGGTGTAACAGTTTGGTATCAGAGCTTCGATTGTAGTGAACTAGGATTCCTTCTCGAGTCTAGACTACAATCATTAGGACTCTCTCACGAAAATATTTTTACAAAATATTTTTCATTGCATATACAAAACGCCAAGATCCTTGGAACAAACATTTTACAAAGGAAAGACAAAAAACACGAGCAAGCACATTGGCTAGTGGTTTAGTTTGCATGGGGTAGATGATGTGTGCAAAATGCAACATATAAATTACATCAATTGTGGCATAAAACTAACCCTTTTTTTAGTACTAATGTTGGAAAAGTGTGTTTTTGTCTTCCTTTTGTATTTTCAGGATTAAATGAGCTCAAATTAATAAAAGAAGCAAAAAGGCAGCTAAATCTAACATAAATACAAGAAAAGGAACAAACGTGGCATGCCCGAACTCCCCAAAAGCATCTTCCCAAGCAAAACAAGAGAACAGAAGGCTGAACACGCCCCGTGCTCAATGAGCACGGGGGCGTGCCCAAGAGTCAGCATAAAAGACAAAGTTGTAGAAGCTTCCATCGCCCACCACGGGGCCGTGCTCAGCGAACACGGGGCCGTGGTCAACTATAAGATTCGCAGAATCCAGGCAAATCTTGATAGTACAGATATGCTTCTGCACACGGGGTCGTGCCCAGCGGACACGGGGTCGTGGTCAACTAATACAGACAAGAGCAATTAATGAAGACAGAGAAGGATGTGGACACGGGGTCGTGCCCACTGGACACGGGGCCGTGCCCGAGCTTTTGTTCAGCCTATAAATAGGAGTGCTTGGCTCAAGCTCAAACCATCCCTTGGCACACCACCTCTCTCACACTTCACCCACCACCCACCACCACCATAACACCATCATCCACCACCATCATCCATTGTCCATCATAGAGTGTGTGAGTCGTCTCGGGATCCAAGATTGATCGTAAGAGTTCTTGACAATCAAGGCCATGTTTGCCTAAGTCTCTTACATCACTTGGTGAAGACAAAGTGTCTAGTGTAATACTTTTTATTTTTAATCTTTTCGCACTTTTTAATTGGTTATGTATTAATGACTTTAATAACTAGTTTCTTATGTTGAAGGTGATTCTTCCTTATCGTTTGTCCGTGGTGTCTTGCCATTATTTTACTGTCTATATAAAATAAAAGATTTTCACCATTCATATCTCCACGGTCTATATGGAGGTATGTTGGCTACCTGGTCGGGGGTTAAGGGAACGGTTTGGTAAGAGTCTTGCCATTGTTCAGTGTATAGACTGGGTCAAATTTAGTAGGACCTCCTTCAATACTTAACGGTATTGGATGGCGGGGGTCCAAACTCTTTGATCCCCTCATAAGTTAAACTACTATTAATACTTTAACCCGGCTACTTAGGACTGTATCCCTGCTGACTCAGACTACTTAGCCGAGGGTAACGTCACCTTCAAAAGAGGGGCCTACCATAATATGCATTAATAACTTAATTAATTATCTTTCAATAATCCGACCCTTTAGGATTGTCTCCTTGCTGACTCAAACTCCTGGGTTGAGGGTAACGTCACCTCCAAAAGAGGGGCCTACTACAATAACTAAGATAATCTCTTAAATAGTGCAAAAGTGCGGAAATAATCAAAGGTTACACTAAACACGAGTCGGAGCCAAGTGATTCATCTTGTCTATCTGTTTTTATTTTTATTTTTATTTTCAGCATTTTAGTTAGTTTTTATTTTTTTCTTAGTTTAAAACCTTTTTCTAAACTTTTGATTTGATTAGACGTTGAGGATAAACCGGTACTAAAAGCTCTTGTGTCCTTGGACGACCTCGGTATCTTACCAACACTATACTACGCTCACGATGGGTGCACTTGCCCATATGTGTGTTTAGTGTTAGTAAATATCGTGTTTTATAAATTTAAAACTTGGCTAAAGAAAGTGTAAAAGGGCTTAAAATAAACATTAAAACCATAACACACTTCACGCACATCAGTAGACTTGTTAAGTTAGAAAAAGTCTCACGTAGGAATGACGTGAATACATGTTAAAGTGATGCCTGTCTCTGTTTACATACACCGAGTGATAGTAGTTAACATATGTGCATATGCCATGATTATTATCTTACAGGTACTTATGTCGTCTTCCGAGCGTGGATTGTCAGACGAGCACGACCCCATGGCGGTAGTGTCAGATGATGAGATAGCACCAGAGCCGGAGGTCTTCACATCAGATATGGAGAGCGACCCAGAGATGTTGTCTGATGACGACGATGACTTCCAGCCTTTTGCTTTGCCGGATTTTGGGGATGATATCCCGGATGCTGACATTCTTGTCGATGACGTTTTTGCATTTCCTGCTCCTGTTCATGACCATCTCATGATCGGTCACCCCGACGGTGAGCACATTATTGCCCCTGTTCTCGATGCCGTTCCTCTCGTTGTCATTCCGCCAGAGGACTGGCCTTTTGACGATCTCTTTGACAACGATGTTGATCTTTTTGTGGGCAATCACCCTGCAGAGGAGCAGGGTGACGGGGAGGTGGATGACGTGGTTCCATTGGACGTACCTCCTCATGTTGTACCTGTCATTGATATCTCTTCAGATTCTAGCTTACACTCCGTTGCAGACTCCTTTGAGTTTGTAACTTCATCGGCCCTGTAGGCTGCAGGACTCCACCTTTACGCTACCAATGACAATGATGTGATGTCTATTGCTCCATCATCTCCTGTTCAAGCCCCCACACCCCCACATGTAACTGACCCAGATCTCGTTCCATTTTGTTTACCTTATGTTGCACTACTTATCCCTGAGGCCGTTTCAGCACCACTTGATCTTCCACCTGTTGATCCACTTGTTCCCCAGCCTCCACCTGTTGATGCTGTTCCCACATATTTCGTTTCTGACGAGCATCGTACCGATCTCCCTATTGTTTTTCTACAAGAGATCCCAGCTCCCCGTCCAGGGGAAGGCACATCTGGTCAGCCGTCGAGCTTCGACCCATTTGCAGCAGCTGACTTCCCCCTATCCCACAGTTCACACCTGTTACACCAGCTTCACTCGATGAGCCATTTAGATGGTTCCCACCTTACATTATGCCTATTTCTGATCCATATCACCCCTCGCACCAAGCCGGATACACACGTGATGAGTTACTTCTGTCCATGTAGCTACAGTTTGAGATCCTGAGCCACAAAGTACTCGAGCTAGAGTTTGGTGAGGGTGCCAGACGATCACCATTTCCTTTTTATCCTACTTCTGTTCCTCCACCCTCATCATCAGCTTCTTTTGTTCCCCCACCTGCTGCTCCTACATCTATTATGGGCTTTGATGCCCGCTTCCTCACAGTTGAGCAGCAGATCAGTTATCTGGTTCACCAAGTTCATGAGCTCGAGGAGGAGCTCGCTCACGTTCACAGTTTGCTCTTTTTCCCTCCTCCTCCTCCACCGTCAGCATCTTAGATTTTTGGTTTTACGCAGGTACCCTACTTTTGGTGAGAACACCACAATTGAGCTGAGACTATGAAGACATGAAGACCGCTTTTTGATTGTTACTTTTGTATATGACAGACTTGTATGACCAGGGTAGTGTGACCCCGTGTCTCTTTTGATATGCTACAATTTAAAAACAATGTATCTTGTGGTTGGAGATTAATGAAAAGCTCAATAGTCGTGTTCTCATTAAATACATTGTGGTTTACATGTTCATGAGATAATTATGTTATTGTGTGGTTGTTTGATGTGATGATTGCTTATGTTATATATACGTACACCCCCTATACGATTACATGATGAATAAGGCCTAACCTACCCGATCTTCTTACTAGAAGAAAGATGCCGCCTCGACGAAATGTCAATAACGACAATACGCTGCCAAGGACTGAAGCAGAACTGCAAGAATGCATATCACAAGCTATTGCCCAGCACGAGGCCAACCGCTCAGAGCATAGCGGTGGTTCCTCTGGAAATAACCCCCCAATCGGTAATGTTAAGTCACCTAAGACACATTACAACTCGTTTGGATATTTCCAATTGTGTTTTTGCCAATGCTTACTGTGAATTGTGTTGCTTGTGTTACAGGCTGTACTTACAAGCAATTCTTGGATTGCAAGCCTCTTAACTTCGATGGCACTGGGGGTGCTGTCGCGTTCGTTCACTGGGTAGAGAAAACTGACTCTGTGCTGTGGATGAGCAAGTGTGCTCCTGAACAAAGAGTTACCTATATTTCGGGATTATTTCTGGATGGAGTGCTTTCATGGTGGAACCTCCAAGTTCAGACATTGGGCGAGACTGTTGCATACACGTTAACATGGGATGAACTTAAGGAGTTAATGCGCAAAAAGTACTGCTCACGGGTAGAGATTCAGAAACTGGAGACATAATTCTGGAACCTAAAGATGGATGGTCTGAAAATAGCCGAGTATATCCAGCGCTTCCATGATTTATCAAGGGTTGTTCCTTACCTTGTGGAGCCAGAATTCAAAAGAATTGAGCGTTTTATCTGGGGATTGGCACCTCAGATCTTGAGTATGGTTATAGCGTCCAAGCCTCCGACTATTGCTGAGGCTATTGACCTAAGTGTGGCGCTTACTGAGGAGGCAGTTCGGTTGGTAAAGTTTTCGATCTCTGAAACGAAAAAGAAGGAGACTCATGTGGAGTCCTCGGGTGATAACAAAAGGAAGTTTACTAATTTCAAAAAGAGCACCCGAGCAAACAACAACAACAATTCCAACAAGCGTAGAGACACCAATCAGCCAGCTGAGGCAGAGACTGGCGTGAAAAATGTTGAAACTAGGGGAAAAGGGTATGCAAGATTTCTACCCAAGTGTAATAGGTGCCAGTACCATCATACCGGTCGGTGCAGGACCCATAAGTGCGAGAATTGTGAGAAGATTGGACATTCTAAGGATACGTGTTGGTATGGCGCAGGGTGCGGGAATGGAAATCAGGGAGGTAATGGTAATGGAAATCGTGGTGGGAACAGATATGGAAACAAAAACCAGGGAGGAAATAACAACCAAGGAGGTAATGGGAACAGAAATGGAAACGGAAATCAGGAAGGTAATGGAAATCGTGGAGGAAACAATAACAACAACCAGGGCGGTAATGGAAATGGACGTGGCCAAGGCTGTTTTGGCTGCGATGACTAGGGGCACTTCAAGAAGGATTACCCTAAAAACAATCAAGCTCGAGGAAGGGTGTTTACCATTGGCACCAGGGAAGCACGCCATGATCCAAACTTGGTTACTGGTACGTTCCCTATTAACCAACGTTATGCATATGTGCTGTTTGATACTGGTGCCGATTTTAGCTCGTATCCATAGACTTTAAGAATGTACTTGGTTTAGTTACAAGTAAGCTAGACGTCCCATATTCGATAGAACTGGCTAATGGAAAGTTAGTAGCGGTGAATGAGGTGATTATGGGTTGTACTTTGGAGCTTGGAGAGCGCGAATTTTCTATAGATCTTCTGCCAGTCGATTTGGGAAGCTTTGATGTCGTGGTCGGGATGGATTGGTTGTCTAACAACCATGTGGAGATAGTGTGCCATGAGAAGATCATTCGTATTCCGATGGCGAATGAGGAGACGATAGTGATTCATGGGGAGACGCATGATACGCCTTTGCTGATCATCAATTGTATGAAAGCACATAAGTGTCTACGTAAAGGATGCGTTGCCTTCCTAGCTCATGTAGTGGATAAGAAAGCCGAAGAGCCAAAGCTTGAAGATATCCCTGTGGTGAGGGAATATCTTGAGGTCTTCCCCGAAGACTTGCCAGGATTACCTCCGTAGAGACAAGTCGAATTCCACATTGGCTTGGTTCCAGGCGCCGCGCCTGTAGCCAAGGTACCTCATCGACTTGCGCCATCCGAGATGCAAGAATTATCCACGCAACTCCAGGAGTTATTGGACAAGGGATTTATAAGGCCGAGCTTCTTGCCTTGGGAAGCTCCGGTGTTGTTCGTTAAGAAGAAGGATGGTAGATTTCGAATGTGTATCGATTACTGGGTACTAAACAAGTTAACTATCAAGAATCGGTATCCATTACCGAGAATTGATGACTTATTTGACCAATTGCAAGGATCGAGCTATTACTCCAAGATTGACCTTCGATCTGGCTATCATAAGTTAAGGATTCAAGAGGAGAGTATACCGAAGACTGCGTTCAGGACTCGTTACGGGCACTACGAGTTCCTTGTGGTGCCGTTCGGATTGACTAATGCGCCAGCAGTATTTATGGATTTGATGAATCGTGTATGCAAGCCATATCTCAATAAATTTGTGATTGTATTTATCGATGATATTCTGATTTATTTGCGGATGAAGTAAGAGCACGAGCAACATCTCAGAGCCATTCTGGAACTACTAAAAAGGAAAAGCTCTAAGCAAAGTTCTCAAAATGCGAATTTTAGATTCGCGAGGTACAGTTCCTTGGTCATGTGGTAAACGAGAATGGTATCCATGTGGACCCCACAAAGATTGAAGCGATAAAGAGCTGGGAAACTCCCAAAACACCAACTGAGATTCAAAAATTCTTGGGATTAGCGGGCTATTACCGCAGATTCATCGAGAATTTCTCTAAAATAGCTCAACCGCTAACTTCCCTTACTCAGAAAGACAAGAAGTACGAATGGGGAGACAAGCAGCAAGAAGCCTTTCAATTGCTCAAGAACAAGCTATGCGATGCACCGATACTGTCCCTACCCGAAGGCACAGAAGACTTCGTGGTGTATTGCGATGCTTTACGTAAGGGATTGGGTTGCGTGCTCTTGCAACGCCAAAAGGTCATCGCTTATGCATCACGCCAACTGAAAGTACATGAGAAGAATTATACCACTCATGACCTGGAGCTAGGCGCGGTGGTATTTGCCTTGAAGATTTGGCGACACTATATGTATGGCACTCGATGTACTATCTTCACAGATCACAAGAGTCTGCAGCACATATTTGATCAAAAGGAGTTGAATATGCGTCAGCGACGATGGGCTGAGTTGCTGAATGATTACGACTGTGAGATCAAGTATCATCCTAGAAAGGCAAACGTGGTCGCAGACGCATTATGTCGAAAGGAAAGGGGTAAGACCCTAAGGGTTCGAGCTTTAGAAATGACAATTCAGACGAATCTCACTTCACGCATACGTGACGCACAACAAGAAGCCCTTAAGAAGGAGAACCTTAAGGCTGAATATCTCCAGGGAATGGAGAAGAAGTTAGTGCCAAATGAGGAAGGAACCTTATACTTCATGGGACGCATTTGGGTTCCGCTCTATAGCGGTATTCGAGAGGTTATCTTTGACAAAGCTCACAAGTCGAGATACTCGATCCATCCAGGATAGGACAAGATGTACCAAGCTCTGAAAGATTATTATTGGTGGCCAAAACTCAAGAGCGACGTTGCTGTTTATGTTGGGAAATGCCTAACCTTTGCTAAGGTTAAGGCCGAGTATCAGAAGCCTTCCTGTCTCTTGCAACAACCTGAAATACATGTATGGAAGTGGGAGCAAATTTTGATGGATTTCATAACAAAATTACCCAGGACACCTAGAGGACACGATATGATATGGGTAATAGTGAATCGATTAACAAAGTCTGCATACTTCCTACCAATTCGCGAGAAAGATAGCACTAGAAAGTTGGCTGAGCTTTACCTCAAGGAGATAGTAGCACGACATGGAGTGCCTATCTCGATAATTTCAGACAGAGATGGATGATTCGTATCAAGGATTTGGCAATCCTTTCAAGAGGCCTTTGGATCTCAGTTAAACCTGAGTACGACCTTCCACACGCAAACAGACGGTCAGAGCGAACGAACCATACAAACACTAGAAGATATGCTTCGCGCATGTGTGATGGATTTAGGTGGCAGTTGGGATACTCATCTACCTCTAGTTGAGTTTTCCTATAATAACAGCTACCATACGAGCATTCAAGCCGCACCGTTCGAAGCTCTTTATGGCTATAAGTGCCACTCACCGTTGTGTTAGGCAGATGCTGGAGATAGACAATTGGTTGGTCCTGAACTTGTTCAAGAAACAACCGACAAGATCATGCAGATCCGAGAACGCATCAAGGTGGCTCATGATCGACAAAAGAGCTACGCCGATCGAGACGAAAACCTTTAGAATTCGAGGTAGGAGATAAGGTTTTGTTGAAAGTCTCACCTTGAAAAGGTGTAGCACAATTCGGAAAACGCGGCAAGTTGAATCCACGATACATTGGGCCATTCAAGATTTTGGAAAGGGTTGGTACCGTAGCATACAAACTAGAATTAGCAGAAGAACTGAACAGTGTACATTATACGTTCCATGTGTCAAACCTTAAGAAGAGCCCAACTCAGGAAACAGTCATCACCCCTGCGGATGAGGTGCATATCGACAGCAATCTCCAATTCACTGAGGAACCCGTTGAGGTTACGGACTGGAAAGTCCACAAGACTCGGAGGAGTCGCATTAAGCTTGTCAAGGTTCGCTGGAATTCGCGTCACGGCCCAGAGTTTACGTGGGAGCGTGAAGATCAAATGAAATCAAAGTATCCGCATTTGTTTCCTAACTCCCCTGCGACTGATAACGCAGGTTAAATTTCGGGACGAAATTTTCTTAACGGGGGGAGAATGAGACAACTGTCAATTTTCAGTGTATCCGTACAATGTTATACAGTAATTTGTGCTTTAATAACTGTGCCTGATTACATTAATGACATGAATGATTTTCTGATTACTGTCATATACATACAAGTGCATTACATGTTGCATGATTTATTATCATTATTGCATGCATCACAATATGGTTTAATTAGTGCACGAAACAAAGTTAGCATAGTTATCAGAGAAACTAGAAGTACTGACGGGAGTTCAGTACTCAGACAGACATGATATTAAGACACAGAATGAGCCCGAAACCAAGAGTTACACTAGTATAGTGTGTAGGAAAGTAGGGATCATAAAATTGCCTTCCTAGTGATAGTTTAAGTGCCGGAAAGTGCCTAAAACTCACAAAAACTGTAGAATTCTGCATATCTCAGCAAAAATCAGCATTTTAACAACAAAATATAATGCAGAATTATGGTTTAATGGTCCAGAATACCTTCCTAGGTGTCGGGAATCAAAACTGTCATAAAAGGGAACATAAAGCACACTAAACTGCATAATTTAGCACCTTAACGAACCAGTAACCAACCGAACAACCGTACACTACCCGAAACACCAAAGTTTCACTAGAAGCATTGTTTAAGTGTTACAAAGCTAGTTATGGTCACCGAACATCATAACACATCCTATAAACACATAATACATATAACACTAACTAAATCCCATTACATTCTAACCTAGATAACTAACTTACATTTGAAACTCAACCATGACCCCCCCCTAATGTTGACGGTCACAAGGTGGGCCAGCACCTTGATTTTCTTGCATTTGTTTATTTGATTTGTTTATTACTTTTGAAACATAATACCCACTAGATTATGAAATGTTGGAGAACTTGTTTTAAAAACCACAAGACCAACACCACTTACCATTTACAACTTTCAAACTTACTCTTATCTCTCTTCTCCTTCTTCTTGCTCACGGCCACCACACACCACCACACCACATCCATTTTTCAATCATTCTCAAACAATCCAAGGTGATCTAGAGGTGCAAGAAGCATAGTTAAGAAGCTTGAAGGCTTTGGAGATTGAAGGACCATCACCTAGAGCTTTTATCCACCTTCTACATCATCATCTTCATCTTGTTTCTTCTCTAGCCATTAGAGCTAGTAGTAAGCTCCTCACAACTTGATTTTACTTCTCATTTTAGTGGTTAAAAGGTTATGTAATATGTTAATCTTATGAAACTCAAAGAAACATGAAGATGATCACTAACATAAAGCTTAATAACATAAAAATCTAAGTTGTTGTAGTGTGGCCGCATGTGGTGACTATGTCGTTCCCACCAGATGGACCGGAGGAAATTCGCTAGGTTTGAGCACTTCCTACGCACCACACATATTAATGTCCTTGCAAAACATTAATGATCTGTTCATAGACGCTTACATACCGGTTATCAAAGGAATTCTCTCAAATGTTTACAAGTGATTATGAGCTCTCATACAAAACACATGAACTCGCTCAACTTTTGTTGATGTTTTCAAACTACATGTATTTCAGGAAACTAAAATGGATCTGGCAGGCATTTCAAATGTTTCAAGAAGTGTTTACAAGAAATGATGTCATCCGAAATTTTGAAGGGTTTGACTTGGATGTTTTATCCTAGATAAGACATACGAGACAAAGCCTTGGTTTTGGTATGTCTTTTATTAAAAGTCCTTCATGGAACTTGTTTCATTTAAATGGGTTGTAAGTTAAACTTGAAGTTGATGGTTGGTACTAAAAAATTTGGGTTTGTATTATTTCGAAACATATTAATGGATGAACATCATGGTTTTAATCATATATTTGTTTCTTATAATTGAATGCAATGATATTAAGTAAGTCACACATCAAACGCTTCCATAAAAGTCAGGGTGTGACAGTTTGGTATCAGAGCTTCGATTGTAGTGAACTAGGATTCCTTCTCGAGTCTAGACTACAATCATTAGGACTCTCTCACGATAATATTTTTACAAAATATTTTTCATTGCATATACAAAACGCCAAGATCCATGGAACAAACATTTTACAAAGGAAAGACAAGAAACACGAGCAAGGACATTGGTTAGTGGTTTAGTTTGCATGGGGTAGACTTGTTAAGTTAGAAAAAGTCTCATGTAGGAATGACGTGAATACATGTTAAAGTGATGCCTGTCTCTGTTTACATACACCGAGTGATAGTAGTTAACATATGTGCATATGCCATGATTATTATCTTACAGGTACTTATGTCGTCTTTCGAGAGTGGATTGTCAGACGAACACGACCCCATGGCGGGAGTGTCAGACGATGAGATAGCACCGGAGCCGGAGGTCTTCACATCAGATATGGAGAGCGACCCAGAGATGTTGTCAGATGACGACGACGACTTCCAGCCTTTTGCTTTGCCGGATTTTGGGGATGATATCCAGGATGCTGACATTCTAATCGATGACATTTTTGCATTTCCTGCTCCTGTTCACGACCATCTCATCATCGGTCACCCCGATGGTGAGCACATTGTTGCCCCTGTTCTCGATGTCGTTCCTCTTGTTGTCATTCCACCAGAGGACTGGCCTTTTGACGATCTCTTTGACGACAATGTTGTTCTTTTTTATGGGCGATCACCCTGCAGGGGAGCAGGGTGACGGGGAGGTGGATGACGTGGTAGCATTGGACGTACCTCCTCCTGTTGTACCTGTCATTGATATCTCTTCAGATTCTAGCTTACACTCCGTTACAGACTCCTTTGAGTCTGTAACTTCATCGGCCCTGCAGGCTGCAGGACTCCACCTTTACGCTACCGATGACGATGATGCGATCTCTGCTGCTCCATCATCTCCTGTTCGAGCCCCCACACCCCCACATGTACCTGACCCAGATCCCGTTCCAGTTGGTTTACCTTATGTTGCACCACTTATCCCTGAGCCCATTTCAGCACCACTTGATCTTCCACCTGCTGATCCACTTGTTCCCCAGCCTCCACCTGTTGATGTTGTTCCCCCACATTTCGTTTCTGACGAGCATCGTACCGATCTCCCTATTGTTTTTCTACAGGAGATCCCAGGTCCCCGTCCAGGGGAAGGCACATCTGGTCAGCCGCCGAGCTTCGACCCATTTGCAGCAGCTGACTTCCCACCTATCCCGCAGTTCACACCTGTTACACCAGCTTCACTCGATGAGCCATTTAGATGGTTCCCACCTTACACCATGGCTATTTCTGATCCATATCACCCCTCGCACCACACCAGATACACACGTGATGAGTTACTTCTTTCCCTGTAGCTACAGTTCAAGATCCTAAGCCGCAGAGTAATCGAGCTAGACTTTGGTGAGGGTGCCAGGCGATCACCATTTCTTTTTCATCCTACTTCTGTTCCTCCAGCCACATCATCAGCTTCTTTTGTTCCCCCACCTGCTGCTCCTACATCTATTCCGGGCTTTGATGCCCGCTTCCTCATAGTTGAGCAGCAGATCAGTTATCTGGTTCGCCGAGTTCATGAGCTCGAGGAGGAGGTCGCTCACGTTCGCAGTTTGTTGTTTTCCCCCCTCATCCTCCATCGTCAGTATAGGTCAAAGCATTACTAATAACCTAATTACCTATAACCATGAGCTCTGATACCAACTCTTCTGTCACACCCTGACCACGTTAAAACAACAAAACCACGGCGGAAACGTCGGGGAGTGTCGTAACAGAATCATTGTTTCACAACACATGGATTAAAGTTTTGTTTTATTGAATTAAGTTATGTACATTGTCTTGAAATTTAATAAGCAAAACACAAACATATTGTCTATCATTGTTATTAAGTCACTAAGGCCTCGTCCGATCCTATGTGAGCATGCATCCTAGTCTTCATCAACATCATCAAACACCTCCTGAAACATATGTGAAAATAAAGTCAGCATAAAAATGCCGGCGAGCACATAGGTTTTGTGAGTGTGTCAAATTCATGGCTTGTATACTTATTGCAATACCTTGTACGACTACAAGAGTCGATAATTGAAAACCTTGATTTGAAAAGTGTTTTATATTGCAATATAATTAACCAACTTAAAACAAGTTGGTTATAGTTTATAAAACCTCGTTGCCATGAATCTTGACTAAAACATTTGTTTTTGTAAACCAAAATTTGTAAATCGTTCTTGTAATAAAACTCGTATGGTTTATATCATTTAGTAAACATCGTCGCGTGTCATCGTTTGAAATCAATCATTCAAGTGAACTAAATAACGCCACGGAATGTAATATGATAAAGGCACTTATATATAAGAAGTACTAGCGGCGTATCTACCATGCTTTTATCACATTACACCTGTCCCGTTATCTAATCACATACCAAAAACCAATCGTTCAATTGTACTTGTTCTCTAATCGTTTGTATTATCATAACCAATCGTTCAACTCGTTCGTGTTATAAACCATCGTTCAATTGTTCAAATCGTTCATGTTTTAATTGTGAAAACTAACTTTTGGTCGTTCTCGTTGAATACATTCAAACCTGAGTTCTGACTCGACTATACCACCAACGGTATCTTTAAATTGACTAATAAACCACCAAAGGGTTTGTTAAAATTCATCAGATTCTGTCGTTACCCATAATACCCCATAACCATGGCGATAGTCCGATAACGGGATTTGTCAGATCCTATGGTACCTTAACATACTACTGGTCGGCTCGACCAAAGCTAATGAATGTCATTCATGTTATGTATTAATGCACCAACAAGTTCGTTCACATTATTGAAATCAATGTGTTTAATATAAACCATAGTATTTGTTTTGAAAACCCAAAATCGTTTAGCACATATGAATCAGCCCAAAACAATTGAAAGAAGAAAAATAGGGGAACTATGTACTCTCTTGAGATTGCAAGGTATCCTCGATTAAGTGAACTAACAAGCTCGGGTAAATCAAGGAATTCAATTGGCACCTAGTAATCGGATCACTATGTTAATAAATCGGCACCTAAATCGGGAGATCGGGTAGAATGAGGTCTCATAAACCAAATGAGTATTGGAACTCATGTGATATGGTTTAACAAAGCCTACATTCTGATTTGGATCCTATCCTAAGTGCTTATGACCCGTTATGACCCGTTAAGGTAGTATACGCTACTTTAACGCGTCATTTGCGCAAAAGCGCATTCGGATGGCCTAACTAGTCCTATGACAAGTATTATATGCCCTAACATATTTAATATTAATGCATAATCAGTTTAAGTGTCAAAATTTAAGTTACATAGGCTAAAATTCAAATTATGCATGAAAAGGGCATTTTGGTCATTTTCCTAAGGCATATAAACTACCTATCATACAACTAATTAAACTAAGTGACCATAAGGTATAACCTCGGAAGGTTATTCCCTATACAACTATGGTTACAAAATATGTTTGGTCGGATCCTAAAGATTGACCAAACGGGTCGGGCTCGAAAGTCTAAGCGGTTGTCGAGACCGCTTGACTTACGACCCTAAACAAGCACTAAACTAGAAGTGACGAGTTAAACATGTTAAAACATGTTTAACTAAGTTAGAAAACTGATTTGGTATAAAAAAAGTGTTTTGATACCCGAAAATAGTTTCGTCGCAAAATGCACATAATCGTGCATTTTGACCGAAACTTTGACTCGTCACTTCGACTAGTCAACGTGGTAATCAATAGGTATAATCACAAGGGACTATAACTATCGTGATTACGCTCACGTTGCAAAGTTCAATTGAACTTTGACTTGACCAATTCGTGGTCAAAACCGAAAGTCAAACGGTAGTCAAACTGTTTAACTTTCAGCTTGTAATTGCTGAAATAAATGACTAAGACATGAAAGAACACTTACAATGCTCTAATGGCTGAAAGATTGACTAGAAAACTCAGTTGGGAGGCCTCCTAAGAAGGTAGCAACTCCAGTTTGAGTGTTAGAGAAAGAAAGTGAGGAATGAGCAATGAAATGGGCAGAATTGATGGGTATTTATAGTTGAATTGAAGCTCTAGGATCATACCATGTGGTTTGTATATTGCCCAAGGCATTATCTCAACCATACAAGTGTTTGGACATGGTTTGAAGCCTTGATCACTACTCAAAAGCCCACAATTTCACAAAACTAACTTAGAAAAACATGATCTGAAGCTGGAATGGAAGTTTCTGTCGAATTGGACTGCTCGCGTCGTGCCACAGCAAAGGGGATGGGCTGTGGCGCCCCGTGAGCCCTCACCAGACTTTCAAAATTGGCAGTTTTAGTCCCTTCACACTCTTTAAGCCATTTTCGACGCGTTTAACCCCCTTTAACCCATTTAGAAAGCTCTACATGGATGTTAAAGCATAGGGGACTTAAAAATGCTTGGAAATATCTCGGATGTCGGTTCGTTTGGTCGTACTGTCGCGTTATTCGGTTAATTACGACGAAACTCGAACGGATGCGAAAACGATCAAAATTACATGAAGAAGGGTATTTTTGCATTACTATCACTAAAATATAATATTTTAGTGATTAAAAAAATTTTTGGATGTCCGGATATGGTCAGAACGTAAGATATGCGCGTATATACAAACTTACGCAGTTTTTGACGCTGAGTCCTTGTGATCAAATAAGCGTATTTTCGCATACCGAACCCCTCAAAAATTATCTCTAAGCTATGTTAAGGGTATTTAGGATATGTTTAGCTTATGATCTTGTTCCGGAGTGTACGTTGTCATACGAATCGGCAGACTTTTGCAGTTTGTCGCAAATAGTCCATGTTATCGAATAAACTTGTTTTTGACACACCGAACCCTTCAAAACTTATTTCTAAGTTATGTAGAGGTTATTTAAGGTATTTTAAGCTTATGTCACTGCCCAGAGCGTTTGTCACGTTAAACTGATTACGTTTGCGTAACAGTTTGCGTATAACTTTCCAGAAAGCGATTAAAAGCTTGAAATCGAACGAGAATCAAAACGTGAAATTGTCAAACACAAATACATAATTGTTAAGACTAAAACACATCGTTTCATTGATAATTGATATTGTCCTACATCGTTCAGTGTTTACAGAGCACAAATGTCACAAGTATTTCTTGCTGATAAAATGTTTTTAAAACGCGTTTAAGGTAACAAAACGTGAAAGCCAATAGAAGCCAGCTGGAGAGCACTGAAGGCTTGGAAAAGTGGCTATAAAAGTTACCTAAATAAAAAGGAGTTTTTGTTTTCAATAATTTGGGTTCATCCCTACAAATGTATTGTCAAATGAACTTGGGTTTTATCCCAATGATTTGTTATAAAAAGTTTGGTGTTTAAATCTGATAAAAATATTTCCTAACTACGATCCTGATGTATTCCGCTGCCAAATTAATAAACACCGATACCACTGATCTGGATCTCGCGGCGCCCGCTCCCGGGGTATGGGTCGGGGGTTGCGACATAATGTATACAAAACCCCACATACTGATGATAATTGTAGAATTACAAAAACTTAATCACTGTAAATACAACTGATAAACATTTAGGATTTTGTAAAACATTTGAAATAATGGCTCACAAGCTGTGAGAAAAAGAGAATGACTCACATTGTAAACTTAGGTATTTCTACGGGCTTCCTGGTGATATTTTCTGTAAAAAAAAAATTTGAGATCCTATTAAAAACATACAATGCACGCGCGTTAGTATAATAACCCAAATCACTTTAGCCATACAACATGAGACAGAACCCCAACGTACTTAATCAGGCAGATCCTTGACATGCATTGCTGGGCTCTAGATCAATCGGGTAGGGTAACGAATTAGTGATCGGAGGTTAAATACTTACAACGGGGCAGAGCTTCGTGATTTAGGGGGGGTATTTGGCTATAATTTTTGTATTATAGAAGTTGAGAGAGAAAGAGACATGAACGAATTGCAACTGCTGCTGAACTGCTCTATATATACGAATTCAGGGAACCTGTCGCGCCCCATGACAGCCCCCACCCTTTCCTTTCGCAGCGCACGAGGGCACCCTAGCTACGGCTAGGGTTGCCGAGTAAACCCCTAGTCTTGACACGTGGCACGACACGTGGCGTCATGAGTGTCCGGCAAGTATGGGGCCGTCACGCCCCGTGACCGACCCACCCTATGCCAGTCGCGGCCCGCGACAGGTATAAAAATCTGATTTTTAACTTTTTTAATTAAAATAAATGTTACGCGGGTTTGGTTTTGTAGTTACGAGGCGTTTTAGGGCGTTTTTTAGGGTTGTTATACTGGCTGATGTACAACAACGCATGCACAACGTCCAATCAGATAGTGCATAGCCGCACACTGAAAACCGCACAGTTCCTTCTTGGTATAAACACTTAAAGCACATTGTACAATCGATTTCTGCATGACCGCACACCTCGGACAGGCCGCACACTCTGTGTGGCCTGATCAATGGTGGGCCGCACATTTTAGTTTTGGGCCATAAGACATACTGGACCACACACTCATATTTTGGGCCAAATATCTCTATTTGGCCGCACACTGTTATATTTGGTCTCTATAGATTGGACCACACAATATACATGCTGGATTGGACTGTTCGTGTTACTGTTCACGGATCAGGTTTGTGTTATAAGTTATTATGTGGTCCACATGCTTACTTATATGATATGTGACATGGCCCATATGGTTACTATGTGATACATGATGCTTAAGTGTTATTGGATATGTGTGCTAATACATGATGTCATTTACGTACGAATCTGATTAAACTCGGTAACCATATTGGGACGTGGTTGACCAACATTAGAACAAGTAAATTACCTGCCGAGCAAAACAAAGGAGAGTTCATACACTTTACTAAAATAATGTATTCCCGATTGTGAGGAACAGAACGAACAACACTTTCCCAGGTTTTGGATTGCCTACTATTCCTGGTGTGACATTTGTGCCTCTATGACCATCATACAATTATGAAGCCAATGAAATCTTATGTTTCATTCCCGGGATTTGTATAATTACATGTGACAATTACACATATCAAATTTCGTATGATTTCGAACACTAGAGAAGCTTTTCCGGAACTTTTACGTAAACTATTGCCAAACGTAATCAGTTTAATGCTACGTACACTCTGGAATAGTGACATAAGCTAAACATACCCTAAATATCCTTTACATAACTTAGAAATAAGTTTTGAAGGGTTTGGTATGTCAAAAACAAGTTTATTCGATCACAGGGACTATTTACGACAAACTACGAAAGTCTGCCGATTTTTGTAGAAACGTACAGTCCGGAACAAGGTCATAAGATAAACATACCCTAAATACCCTTAATATAGCTTAGAAATAAGCTTTGAGGGGTTCGGTATGAGAAAATATGCTTATTTGATCAACAGGGACTAAAAGCGTCAAAACTGTGAAAGTGTGCAAATTCGTGCATATCTTGCATTCTGACCATATCCGCACATCCAAAATTTTTATAATATTTTAGTGATGGGAATGCAAAAATACTATTCGTTGCGTAATTTGGATCGTTTTCGCGTCCGTTCGAGTTTTGTCGTAATTAACCAAAAAACGCGATCGTACGACCAAACGAACCGACATCCATGATATTTCCAAGCATATTTCAAGTCCCTTATGCTTTAACATCCTAATAAAGCCTTGAAATTGGGTTAACGGGGGTTAAACGCGTCGAAAAACAAGTTTTGGAGCAGTAGGGACCATTTTTACCAAAAATGAAAGTTCTGGACAGAAACTGGCTCACGGGGCGCGACCCCTGAGGCCATCTGGGTCGCGGGGCGCGACTCCTGGAGCTGGCAGAACTTGTTTTCTATTTAAAACTGCTGGTTTGATGGTTTTGGCTGTTTGTTTCCTTGTTTGGGGACCAAGTAAAGTGTTCTACAAGCCCCCTAATCAGTTCCTAACACATGTATGGTGTGGATCATTCCTTGGAGAACACATTTACACTTGTAATGATCCTAGAAATCCATGAAACACTATAAATACCCATGTCCATCAACCTTCAAACTTGCTCATTACCAATCTTCTTCTCTATAAGCTCTAAGTAGAGGCTACAACATTCGTTGGAGGTTTCTTACCTGAGTTTTCTAGTCTTCTTTCCATCCTAGAACACTTGTAAGTGTTCTTCCTAGTCTTGTTTATTTATTTCAAGCTAAAAGTCAAACAGCGTTTGACTTTCGGCTTTGACCATGAATTGGTCAAGACAAAGTTCAATTGAACTTGGCAACGTGATCGTAATCACGATGGTTATAGTCCCTTGCGACTATACCTACTGATTACCATGTTGACTAGTCGAAGTGACGAGTCAAAGTTTCGGTCAAAATGCACGATTATGTGCACTTTGCGACAGAACTATTTTCGGGTATCAAAACACTTTGTTTTGATACCAAATCAGTTTTCTAACTTAGTTAAACATGTTTTAACATGTTTAACTCATCATTTCTAGTTTAGTGCTTATTTAGGGTCGTAAGTCAAGCGGTCTTGACAGCCGCTTAGACTTTCGAACCCGACCCATTTGGTCGATCATTAGGATCCAACCAAACATATATTGTGACCATAGTTGTATAGGGAATAAGATCCTGAGGTTATACTTATGGACACTTCGTTTGGTTAGTTGTATGATATGTAGTTTATATGCCTTAGGAAAATGACCAAAATGCCCTTTTCGCGCATAAATTCAATTTAAGCATACGTAACCTAAATTTTGACACTTAAACTGATATTGCAACATTATTAAACATGTTTAGGCATATAAGACTTATCATAGGACTAGTTAGATCATCCGAACGCGCAATTGCGCAAATGACACATTAAAGTAGCGTAAACTACCTTAACGGGTCATAACGGGTCAAAAGCACTTAGGATTCATTCCAAATTAGAATGTAGAGTTTGTTAAACCATTTCATATGAGTTCCAACACTCATTTGGTTTAAAAGACCTCATTCTATCCGATTCCTCTGATTATGTACCGTTACTATAACATAGTTATCGATAATTAGGACACGTACGATGTCACACCCTGACTTTTGCGGAAGCGTATGATGTGTGACTTGCTTAATATCATTGAATTCAATTATAATAAACAACTATATGATCAAAACATGATGTTCATCCATTCATAAGTTTGAAAAGTTACAAACATAAGTCTTTTAGGTTTCAACCAAATTCCTCAAGTTATGTTACAATACAAAAGTGGATGACATCTAAACTTGGACTTTACATCTTGAAAACAACACCAGCGCCCAAGATCCATCTTGTTTTCTGAAATACATGTAATTTTGAAAACATCAACAAAAGTTGAGCGAGTTCATGTGTTTCTGTATGAGTTCGAATAATCTTGTAAACATTTGTATGTCTGCCTTTGTAATCCGGTATGAAAGCGTCTATGAATAGATCAACTAATGTGTAGCTAATACATTAATATGTGTGAAGCGGTGTAGGAAGGCTCAAACCCTTGCGTATTTCGTACCGGGCCACCCGGCTGGAACGACATAGTCACCACATGTGGCCAACTCGCGGACACATGGGTGGGGCTCGCAACACCCAAATAGATCTATCACTCATTCCCCTCGGTCCTTATAAAAGGATTAATGGTCTTAAGTTAACGCCTACCCATTCACATGATCTAACAGTTCATTCCTTAGCTAACCATACCATTCGTAATCATTGAAATATTAGTAACATGTATTTCACCCCCGAAGTTATAAAACTGAAAACAGTTAAAAGAAAAGGGGGACATGAACTCACAGATTTGCGTCCTATATCCTGTAACTCAAAGATCACCTCCAGATGTCGTACCACTACCTACACACGTAGTATGTTTTATTAGACGGCTAGGTCGTGTAGCGACTCTTAGTCTGAGTCTTTATGACTTATTTGGAATTCGTGGTAGACTTTGAGTTATGTCTTTGATGTACTTTATATAATTTCAAAGTATATAATTTTTGGTTAAAATAATAATATTTTAACTTAAATTATATTTGGTCCATTATTTGAAATATTGACAAAACAATATATGTGTAACTTGGTTTATTATGTATTCACACATGTGTATTTTCCCAAGTATGGGTGTACTTATACTTGTGTATTTTTATACTTGAGTATTTTGCCAAGTATTGGTGGCATATTCTGGTGTGTATTTGTACGTACCAGAATACGTATATTCTTGCATTTGTTAAGTATTTTTATACTTAATTTTGTATTAAATTTTCCGGAATATTATTTTTAATCAACTAAAAATCACCAATTTGTATTCTTAAAATATATGTATTTTAAGAAAACTTTTTATAGAAAAATATCTATAAGTCTTTCTTGGCAAAAATAATTATATTTTCATATAAATCTCAAAAATAATATATTTTCAAGATTAACTTAGAAAATATTCATAATTCCATTGTTCACCCAAAATAATATATTTTTAGTTTGTTTATGAAAATATTTATTTCCTTCAAAAATAATATATCTTCTAATAATTCAAGAAAATATATATATTTATTCCCTACTAAAAAATAATGTATTTTCTACTTGATAAAATATGATATAATTGTAATAATTGTAAAAAAAAATCATATTTTCCGTTTCTTTGGTTTCCAAAATACCGTTTAACTCATTTGCCAAAATATAAATCTATTACCGGAATATATATACATGTAGTCCATACGTTCGTTTGTCCGATTGTCCAATATTCAGGTATAATTTATATATTTGTTTTCTTGGAATTTTGGTAATTTTTTGTATTTCAAATTTGGGTATTTTGGTAAGTTATATTATTTTCAAGTCCTAACATAATATAACTAATACACATAATATACAAGTAGCACACAAGTGTGACATCTAAATATATATTTTCCTAAATATATACTTAGTGACTTTTATTTATCAAAATAAGAAGTAAAATCAAGTTACAAGAGGCTTACTACTAGCACAAGGCTAGGGAAGAAATCAAAGATGAAGAAGATGATGAACAAGGTGGATAAAAGCTCTAGAGAGTAGTCCTTCAAGCTCCAATGCTACCAAGCTTCTTAATCAAGCTCCTAGCACCTTAGGATCACCTTAGATTGTATGAGAAAGATTGAATGATGGAGGTGTACGTTGGAGGGGTGTGAGCCGAGAACAAGAAGAAGGAGAGGAGAAGAAGAGTGAGCTTGAAATGTTAGAATGAGTGAGATGTATGGTCTTGTGGTTCTTAAGTAGAAAACTTCCAACAATGAGTTAACTAATGGTCTTTATGTTTCAAAATCATCCAACAAAATCAATTAAACAATGGAAGAAAATCAAGGTGGTGGGACGACCTTGATGACCGTCAACTTGGGGGGGGGGGGGGTCTTGGTTGGGATTTAATGGTAAGTTAAATGATTTAGTTAGAAATCAAGGGAACTAGTTAGTGTTTTATGTGTTATGTGTTTATAAGATGTGTTATGATGTTTGGTGACCATAACTAGCTCGGAAATGTTAAAACAATGCTTCTATTGTAAATTTGGTGTTTCGGGTTGTAACAACCCGACTTTTGAAAGTCAAAGTACAAGTCAAAGTCAAAGTCAAAGGAAGAAAAGATTGCTAATTGCGATCTGCCACTCCTTCTTAATTACTGGTTATACTTCTCGACTTATGATCGATACTCTATTTTAATTTGATTTAGTTGTATTATGTGGAGTACATGTTAATGAATCGCTATTTAATCGCTAATCGACTTATCACTAATGGCATCGCTATCGCATCACAACTCAAATGATAGGTTATGGATATTTTTTTAAGTGTGCGTGCCATTATGTGTTACTTGTGCATGTTATGTTTATGTTGAGGTGATTAATCGCAATCGCAACTATATCACAACGCAATCTCATTGCAAACTCGAGATTTGGGATTTTATTTATGGTATTTAGTAGTTAGGTTATTTGTGTAACTAATGGGTAATCCCTTCACATCGCTTACTCAAAACGCATCGCAACGCTCAACGCACGAAATGAAAACACGAAAACCAACTCGTGGCAGCCCTTCGATCGAATGACCATTCGATCGAATGGTCATCCGTATGAATGACCATCCGATCGGGTTTCCATCCGACCCACTTCACTGCACCTACTTTCCTCTTTTGGAATCCTATAAATAGCACCTGTCACATCACAAACAGTGATGTGACAGCTCTGGTGCGACTCTTCAACTTCTCAGGCCTTTCTCCTTCGATTTCTCGCGATTCTTGTAAGTTTCTTCCTCAAATCTTGTACATCTATCATCTACACACACTTCTTCAGCTTTTCCACCATAAAATCTTCACTTTTAACCATGAAATCGGCTGATTTGAGGTGTTCTAGGATGATGTTATCATGGGGTTCTTATGAACTTCAAGATTTGACCTCATTCCACCAAGAACAACTTAGATCTAAGAGATTTCAACATATTTAAGCACCGTTTTCGCATAGATCTAAACATTTTCAAACTTTGAAGGATTGAAAGATGGTTTCATAACTTTCTTTCAACTCTTTTACACTCAATGCACTCAGAACCGATGAAATTGGAACTCATTCAGGCCTTCTACTCGTTTCCTAGTGAAGTGTCGGTCTGAGATCTGATTCCTATCAAAGAGACAACCGATTCCGGGTTGAACATGAACAACCATCAAGAACAGTTAGCTGATCAGGCTGGGGTGATTCCCACTTCGGTCGGATGACTCGGTCTTGACGGAGTTCCCGTTGTTTAAACGCGTGTCATACCGTCTCGATCAAACCGCAAACTTTTCAAACTTAATAAAGTATTCAAGTTTTCAAAACGATCAGGTTGTGGAACGGATTGCCGTCCAATCGGATTGCCATCCGATCGAACGACAATCTGATCGGATGACATTGGTCCTCAACACTTGAACTTTTTACAACAATTTCAAAACATCACCAAAACCAGCGAATGGCCATCCGATCGAATGACCATTCTGCTGTGAACTTGTTCTCTGAGAAATGCCTCACTGGACGGATTGCCATCCGACCGTTCGACAGGATGACCTGAAAGGTAGAGATACTTCTCTGTTTTCAAAATGCTACAACGAAACTTCAAAGCCATCATAGACAAACACATCCATCCCAAACGAATGGAAAATCGACCGAATGGCCATCCGACCGGATGACCATCCAATCGGATTGCCATCCGTTTGGATGTCCCCTCGACACTCAGTCACTTCGCATCATTTAACGCGCCGCTCTTCGCTTATGCTATCGTTATGTAATCAGGCTAACTCTCCAGCACTCCCTTCAATCCAAGACAGTGTTTAGTTATTAAACTCTATCTGTGAGTATACTCGATCCCTTTTTGCTTTAAGCACTTTTGGGTGTTACATACGTTACTTATATCAAATCACATCGATCACACAACGCAAACACTTTTATACGCTAGCCGTTGCTGCATGTTATACGTGTTACTCGATGAATGCTTGTATGTTATGTTTACACAGTGATTGTTGCCTGACACCTTAGCAACGATAGTACTATAGTTTGGACTCAGCACCTCATCGTGTATAGGGGTTGTTAAGGGCTTTTCTCACATGTCACAGTGGTGATATATGTTGCGCATTCTACAACTCGCAGTCACGTTTGTGCATATTTCATTGTCGATAACCTACTTGCTTCACATTATACATGTTACATGCTGGTTATGCGTAAACTCACTTTCGCTACTATTATACTATTAAACTTGTATGCTCACCTTTACACTATGTGTATTGACCTCTATTTTAACATATGTGACAGGTGTTTAAGATGCTAGGATGCTTGCTATGTGGAATCAATGTAGGAAGAGTCTAGAAACGAACAACCTATAAATCTGAGTTGTCGGAGCAATGTTTGTTTTTGAGATACTATGTCTGTAATAATTAGATTATCTGATATTTTGCGGTATGGGACGTAATGATTAATTATCTGGTAATTTTAGTTGTTAGGGATTTCTCTTGGACAATCTGTTTCGCTCAGTGCCGCGCCCCGATGTTTCCGCCATCGGTTGGGGTGTGACAGATTGGTATCAGAGCCATAACTATAGGGAATTAGGCAAGACTCGACCTAGTCCGAGTAGATATCTTAGAAATGACCTAGTCTATAATCTAAGTACCAACAGACCGACTTGTGCATACCCGGTATGGGTTTTGCACGAGCTTATTTGATATTCTCGCTCGAACTCGTTGTACACTACACTCTTGCACGAACATCGCATACTACAGTTCCGCGCAAGGTCAGCCTTTCCTAAGGCTGGTTACACACACACAAACGGATGATCTGGTTGAGACTAGGTGTGAAAACCGCAAACTCTCAACCAAGTCACTCGTTCGACATGCATTTTTACTATCAAACACGAGAATTTGCTTTGAATCAGGGGTGAAATCCATACTTCGACGCGATTCTCCCTATCTATCTCGTGATTCTATCACACAAACAGGAAAGGAGTCGCTAAGGAAGGGGTGAAACCCGAATCTTGATGACTTGTTCTGCTCTACATTCTTGTTTTTCAAAACTCTCACCAAAGTCTCGATGAATTACAACGACTCGAGTTGCGTGATTGACCAAAAAGATGCGTGCCATTCACCGCATGTCGGTGATAGAGCACAGTCTAGCAGGCCAAAGCGCATACTTGAAGTCCTTGAGAATAGTCGAACCACTTTGGGTAGTCAACGTCTATCAAGCCAAGACAATCTCTCTTCGATTTTACGTGTTTCAATTCTGGAATTCGCTGCCGCCGACTCTGAGATTTGTCGATTTTTATGTGTTTATGTGTTTCAATTTTTGGTGATTTATACGCTTTTCGCTATTCGTTTTGATCAACTCACACGACTCGCACTTCATAAATCGCTTGTGTTATTCGCAATCGCTACTCGCTAATCGCACTCGCAATACTCGAACGCCTTACGACGTTATGAAAGATAGGTGAATACGTGCAATATATGTAGGTAAATACGTGCAAAATATAGTATAAAGTATGGTTGCGACGGGCAAAGTGCTTATGTGGAATACGTGTTTCGGTGATTACATCGACTACGTGCTTATATGCTTACGTGCTTCTGTGAATTTTGTGCCTACGTCATTTTGTGTTTTGGTGTATGAAGTAGCTCTTGGTGAATTCTCTAGACTATACTAGGGTTAATCGAATTTGTGTCTGAGTCCTGTGACGATGTCTATTGCAGACGATATCGTCATTTGGATCACACACTGCTCGCTCCGTACGACGCAACCACGAGGACAAACGCATCGCTGCACTAGTCACCAAGCAGATGGCGAAAGTCATTCCGCAAATTGTTAGCGAGTTGAACGAAAACACTAGCAAGTCCTCAGAAGAATCCAGGACTGATTCTCCTAAAGCTGCTTTTAGCTTCAAGCAGTTCAAAGCGTGTGGTCCCAAAGAATTTACCGGTTTGATTCAATGGTTTGATTTAATCGAAGTCTCCCTGCGCCAGAGTGGCTGTCCGGAAAACCTTCACACTGTTAACGCCACCGGCGTCTTCCAATCTCGGGCTCTAGATTGGTGGACTACCGAGAGAAACAAACGAGGCAATGATGCAGCTTATGGGCTGACGTGGGATGAGTTGAAGGACATCATGATGCAGGAGTTCTGCCCTCCCCACGAGCTCCAGAAGCTGGAGGACGAATTCTGGCATATCAAACAGGATGGTGGCGACAACGCTGGTTTAACTGCTCGCTTCAAGCAGCTGAGTATCATCTGTCCGGGTCAAGTTACTACCCCCGAGATAACGATCAAGAAATACATCCGTGCTCTGCCGGATTGTGTTGTTGACTTCGTTCAAGCTGCGAAGACGACAACTATCGAGGAAACCTACCTGATCACTACTGAGATCAACGACAAGCGAGTCAGGGCTGGTTACTTTGATAAAGCCTCCAAGACTCTGCATCAATTCACCGCTGCTTCCACCGCTGAAATCACCGCATCTCAATCTTCAAAGTCCTCCCGTCGCAAGAGAAAGAACAACAGCTCCAGCAACAAGAACTGTGCAGTAACTGCCGCTCCACTCCAAGCTGTACCGGCTAAACCGCAACCTCAAAACCGCCAAGTAGCGGCGCCTGTGGTCAATGCACCACCAGCCAAGCGTGCATACACTGGACCACACCCGCTCTGCCCTACTTGTACCTATCATCACCCGGTTGGAATTGCATGCCGGTTTTGTGTTCACTACAACCTGTACGGCCACTTCACCGCTAACTGCCGTACCGGTCCTCGCCAAGTCCCACTTCAAGCTCATGCTCTACCAACTCCGCAAGGACAGCAAGCAGCTCCTGCTCCCGGTGCTCATGCAAGAGCCTGCTTTGCGTGTGGTGATCCCAACCACTTCGCAAACGTCTGTCCAAACAGGGTGGTAAAGCAAGAGCCACAGTAGCAGCAGCCAGCACCGCAACAAAACCAGCAGCAGCCAGCTCAGCAAGCAACCCGCGGGTGAGTCTTCAATATCAACGCCCGTCAGGCTCAGGCAGACAACAACGTTGTTAATGGTACGTTTCTCGTAAGTGGTATATATGATTCGTGTTTATTTGATACTGGAGCCGATAACTGTTTTGTATCGTTCAAATTCGAAAGGCTCCTAAACCGTAAACGCATTAATCTCCCATCAATGTTCGACGTAGAAGTTGCCACTGGAAGAACTGTCACTGTTAGTTCTGTTCTACGTGACTGTACTCTTGATCTCAACGGTCACGTTTTCTCGATCAATCTTATCCCAATGCAACTTGGTAGCTTTGATGTCATAGTAGGTATGGATTTCCTTTGGGAGAATCATGCTGAAATTGTTTGCTTTGATAAAATGATTCGTTTCTCTCTCGCGAATGGTGATCAATTGTGTGTTTATGGCGAAGTCGCTTCGAAGAAGTTACAACTCATGTCGTGTGTCTAAGCTGGCAAGTATCTCCGCAAGGAATACCAAGCTTTCTTGGCGCATATCGTAGTAGCGGAGGAAAAGGAAGTTAAGGCAATAGACAAGGTGCCCGTGGTTCGTGAGTTTCCAAACGTCTTTCCTGATGATTTACTGGGTTTACCTCCCACTCGTGATATCGATTTCCGAATCGACCTCATTCCTGGAGCAAATCCTGTTGCTAGAGTGCCTTAACATCTCGCTCCTTCTAAAATGCGTGAACTCTCGAGTTAGCTCCAAGAACTACTTGATAAAGGCTTCATTCGCCCTAGCACCTCTCCTTGGGGCACTCCTGTCCTTTTCGTCAAAAAGAAGGACGGATCGTTCCGGATGTGCATCGACTACAGGGAATTGAATAAGCTGACTATCAAGAATTGCTATCCCTTGCCTCGAATCAATGATTTGTTTGATCAGCTACAAGGTGCTACGTGTTTCTCAAAGATCGATCTATGCTCAGGCTATCACCAATTACGAATTCAGGAGGAAGATATACCCAAAACCGCTTTTCGAACCCGATACGGTCACTACAAGTTTGTTGTTATGCCTTTTGGATTGACTAACGCTCCCGCAGTCTTTATGGATCTAATGAATTGCGTGTGTAAACCCTTTCCCGACCGCTTCGTCATCGTGTTCATCGATGATATCCTGATCTATTCCAAGTCAAAAACCGAACACGCGCAACATCTACGTTTGGTTCTTGAGTTACTCTAGGGAAACCATCTCTATGCCAAATTCTCCAAGTGTGAATTCTGGCTTGAGGAGGTTCAATTCCTCGGTCACATCATAAATAGTCAAGGAATTCATGTCGATCCTGCGAAGATCGAAGCTGTTAAGAGTTGGGTTACACCAAAGAACCCGTCCGAAGTTCGTTCTTTTCTTGGATTGACGGGTTACTATCACCGATTCATCGCTGATTTCTCGAAGATTGTTGTACCGCTTACCTCGCTTACGAAGGACAAACCTTTTGTTTGGGGAACCGAACAAGAGGAGGCCTTCCAAACTCTCAAAGGTATGCTTTGCAATGCTCCCGTGCTCTCGCTACCCGACGGAAACGACGATTTCGTAGTCTACTGCGATGCCTCTAACCTCGGTCTTGGTTGTGTTTTCATGCAACGGGACAAGGTTATCGCGTACGCCTCTCGACAGCTCAAGATCCATGAGAAGAACTATACAACCCACGATCTCGAGCTTGGTGCAGTTGTTTTTGCGTTGAATATTTGGCGACACTACCTTTACGGTACCAAGTGTACGGTCTTCACCGACCACAAGAGCCTACAACATATCTTTAACCAGAAAGAGCTGAATATGCGCCAACGCTGATGGGTTGAACTCCTCAATGATTTCGATTGTGACATTCGTTACCATCCAGGCAAAGCAAACGTCATCGCCGATGCTCTCAGTCGATGAAGCTATTTGCATAGCGTTTGTAATACTCAAGCCCAGCACAATCTCGAAGTTTTTATCCGTGACGCCCAACATGCTTGTTTTACCGAACGTACTTTGAAGAAAGAAAGGATCATCAATAACGGCGAACAACTAGTGAATAAATCGAATGGTATATTCTATTATCTAGACCGAATTTGGATTCCCAAGCGTACCAACTTACAACAGATTCTGCCAGACGAAGCCCATAAATCTCGGTATTCTATTCATCCCGGTGCCGATAAGATGTACCAGGACATGCGCTACAAGTACTGGTGGACGGGCATGAAGAAGGATATCGCTATCTACGTTTCGAGATGCCTAACTTATTCAAAAGTCAAGGCTGAGCATCAACGCACCTCTGGCTTACTTGTACAACACGAAATCCCTATGTGGAAATGGGAGAGTATAGCTATGGATTTTATAACGAAACTCCCGCGTACACCATCAGGTCACGACAGCATCTGGGTTATCGTTGACCGTCTAACCAAATCCGCTCACTTTCTACCAATACGGGAAGACTATAAGGTCGAACGATTAGCTCGAATCTACACCGACGAAGTTATCTGTCGACACGGGACACCTCGTGACATCATCTCTGACCGCGATGGTCGATTCACCTCGCCTCTTTGGGAAACATTTCAATCTGCTCTCGGTACTACTCTCAATCTTAGTACTGCTTTCCACCCCCAGACCGACGGTCAGACTGAACGCTCGGAGTCATCAGAAAAGTTACGCCGATAGACGCCGCGAGCCCCTTGAATTTGATGTTGGCGATCACGTACTCCTAAAGGTTGCACCTTGGAAGGGGGTGATCAGATTCGGCAAGAAAGGAAAGCTCGCACCTCGATATGTTGGACCCTTTAAAATTCTGGAGGGAATTGGCAAAGTGGCCTACAAACTCGAACTACTGGAGAAACTTAGTAATGTCCACCCGACTTTCCACGTTTCGAACCTCAAAAAGTGTCTAGCCGACCAGGATTTACATGTCCCTCTTGAGGATCTACAAGTGGACAAAACATTACACTTCATGGAAAAGCCTGTCAAGATCATGGGCCGAGAAACCAAGGTACTCCGACGCTCATGCATTCCCATTATGAAGGTTCGCAGGGAAGGCAAACGCGGTGCCGAGTTCACCTGGGAACTCGAAAGTGACATGAAGGCAAAGTACCCGCAACTGTTTGATACGCCTGCTTCTTAAATTTCGGGACAAAATTTCCTAAAGTAGGGGAGGCTGTAACAACCCGACTTTTGAAAGTCAAAGTACAAGTCAAAGTCAAAGGAAGAAAAGATTGCTAATTGCGATCTGCCACTCCTTCTTAATTACTGGTTATACTTCTCGACTTATGATCGATACTCTATTTTAATTTGATTTAGTTGTATTATGTGGAGTACTTGTTAATGAATCGCTATTTAATCGCTAATCGACTTATCACTAATGGCATCGCTATCGCATCGCAACTCAAATGATAGGTTATGGATATTGTTTTAAGTGTGTGTGCCATTATGTGTTACTTATGCATGTTATGTTTATGTTGAGGTGATTAATCGCAATCGCAACTATATCACAACGCAATCTCATCGCAAACTCGAGATTTGGGATTTTATTTATGGTATTTAGTAGTTAGGTTATTTGTGTAACTAATGGGTAATCCCTTCACATCGCTTACTCGAAACGCATCGCAACGCTCAACGTACGAAACGAAAACACGAAAACCAACTCGCGGCAGCCCTTCGATCGGATGGCCATCTGATCGGGTTGCCATTCGACCCACTTCACTGCACCTACTTTCCTCTTTTGGAATCCTATAAATAGCACCTGTCACATCACAAACAGTGATGTGACAGCTCTGGTGCGACTCTTCAACTTCTCAGGCCATTCTCCTTCGATTTCTCGTGATTCTTGTAAGTTTCTTCCTCAAATCTTGTACATCTACACACATTTCTTCATCTTTTCCACCAACAAATCTTCATTTTTAACCATGAAATCGGCTTATTTGAGGTGTTCTAGGATGATGTCATCCTGGGGTTCTTATGAACTTCAAGATTTGACCTCATTCCACCAAGAACAACTTAGATCTAAGAGATTTCAACATATTTAAGCATCGTTTCATATATCTAAACATTTTCAAACTTTGAAGGATTGAAAGATGGTTTCATAACTTTCTTTCAACTCTTTTACACTCAATGCACTCAGAACCGATGGAATCAGAACTCATTCAGGCCTTCTACTCATTTCCTAGTGAAGTGTCGGTCCGAGATCTGATTCCTATCAAAGAGACAACCGATTCTGGGTTGAACATGAACAACTGTCATGAACAGTTAGCTGATCAGGCTGGGGTGATTCCCACTTCGATCGGATGACTCGGTCTTGACGGAGTTCCCGTTGTTTAAACGCGTGTCATACCGTCTCGATCAAACCGCAAACTTTTCAAACTTAATAAAGTATTCAAGTTTTAAAACGATCAGGTTATGGAACGGATTGCCGTCCGATCGGATTGCCATCCGATCGAACGACAATCCAATCGGATGACATTGGTCCTCAACACTTGAACTTTTTACAACAAATTCAAAACATCACCAAAACCAGCGAATGGCCATCCGATCGGATGACCATCCGATCGAATGACCATTCTGCTGTGAACTTGTTCTCTGAGAAATGCCTCACTGGACGGATCGCCATCCGACCGAACGACCATTCGACCGGATGACCTGAAAGGTAGAGATACTTCTCTATTTTCAAAATGCTATAACGAAAACTTCAAAGCCATCATACACAAACACATCCATCCCCAAACGAATGGCGAATCGACCGAATGGCCATCCGACCGGTTATGCGTAATCAGGCTAACTCTCCAGCGCTCCCTTCAATCCAAGACGGTGTTTAGTAATTAAACGCTATCTGTGAGTATACTCGATCCCTTTTTGCTTTAAGCACTTTTGGGTGTTACATACGTTACTTATATCAAATCACATCGATCACACAACGCAAACACTTTTATACACTAACCGTTACTGCATGTTATACATGTTACTCGATGAATGCTTGTATGTTATGTTTACACAGTGATTGTTGCCTGACACCTTAGCAACGATAGTACTATAGTTTGGACTCAGCACATGTCGTGGATAGGGGTTGTTAAGGGCTTTTCTCACATGTCACAGTGGTGATATGTGTTGCGCATTCTACAACTCGCAGTCACGTCTGTGCATATTTCATTATCGATAACCTACTTGCTTCACATTATACATGTTACATGCTGGTTATGCGTAAACTCGCTTTCGCTACTATTATACTATTAAACTTGTATGCTCACATTTACACTTTGTGTATTGACCTCTATTTTAACGTATGTGACAGGTGTTTGAGATGCTAGGATGCTTGCTATGTGGAATCAATGTAGGAAGAGTCTAGAAACGAACAACCTATAAATCTGAGTTGTCGGAACAATGTTTGTTTTTGAGATACTATGTCTGTAATAATTAGATTATCTGATATTTTGCAGTATGGGACATAATGATTAATTATCTGGTAATTTTAGTTGTTACTGATTTCTCTTGGACAATCTGTTTCGTTCAGTGTCACGCCCCGATATTTCCTCCATCGGTTGGGGTGTGACACTGGTAGTGTCCGGTGGTTCGATTGGTTACCGGTTCGTTAAGGTGCTAAATTACGCAGTTTAGTGTGCTTTATGTTCCCTTTTGTGACAGTTTTGATTCCCGACACTTAGGAAGGTATTCTGGACCATTAAACCAAAATTCTGCATTATATTTTGTTATTAAATAGCTGATTTTTGCTGAAATATGCAGAATTCTGCAGTGTTATAGTGTTCCGGGCAGTTTCTGGCACTTAAACTATCACTCGGAAGGCAGTTTTGTAATCCCTACTTTCCTACACACCATCCTAGTGTAACTCTTGGTTTCGGGTTCATTATGTGTCTTAACATCATGTCTGCCTGAGTACTGAACTCCCGTCAGTACTTCTATTTTGTTTGATAACTGTGCTAACTTTGTTTCGTGCACTAATTGAACCATATGGTGCTGCATGTAATAATGTTAAATAATCTTGCAACATGTAATGCACTTGTATGTATATGACAGCATTCAAAAAATCATTCATGTCATTAATTAAATCAGGCATAGTCATTAATGCACACATTACTGTTTAACATTGTACGGAATATGCAGAAAAGTGCCAGTTGTCACATTCTCCCCCCGTTAAAAGAATTTCGTCCCGAAATTCAAGCTGTGTTATCGGTTGCAGGGGAGTTGTGAAACAAATACGGATATTTGATTTGATTTGGTCTTTACGCTCCCAAGTAAACTCTGGGCCATGGTATGAATTTCAACGAACTTTGACAAGTTTAAATACGATTTCTCCGGTTCTTGTGGACTTTCCAGTTCGTAACCTCTACAGGTTCTTTCGTAAATTGGAGTTTGTCGTTTGACGTGAATCTCGTCTGCTGGAAAAGACTACTGTCTCTTGGAGTTTCTTGTGCTTTTACACGTGAAATGTGTCATTGACACTACTAAATTATTCTGGAAGCTTTAGTTTGTATGCAACGGTTTCGATCCTTTCCAGGATCTCGAAGGGTCCTATGTACCGTGGGTCCTACTTTCCACATTTACCAAATCGTATCACGCCTTTCTAACGGTTTCTGCCGCTTGTTGGCGTAAATCTTCTGTCAATCACGAGCTGTCTTGATATGATCATGTATCTGTGAAATCTTGTCTGTCGTTTCCTGAACCAACTCAGGGTCAATAATCGTTCATCTCTGGTCTCCGCCCAATCACGACGGGGACCGACACTTACGTACACATGAGGCTTCAAATGGGGCGGCCTATATGCTAGTGTGATAGCTATTGTTGTAGGAAAACTCCACCAAGGGTAGGTGAGTATCCCAACTCCCACCAAAGTCCATCACACAAACACGCAGCATGTCATCCAAAGTCTGAATCGTCCGTTCACTTTGGTCGTCCGTCTGAGGGTAAAAAGCAGTACTAAGATTCAACTGTGATCCAAAAACTTGCTGAAACCTCTGCCAAATCCTTGGCACAAAGCGACCATCCTGGTCGGTATGATAGATACAGGCACTCCATGACATGCTACAATCTCTCTGAGAGGTATTTCTGCTAACTTCTTTGAGCTGTCTTTCTTACTGATAGGTACAAGGTGCGCAGACTTCGTGAGTCGATCGATAATCACCTAAATCATATCATGTCCTCTTGGTGTTCTTGGTAGTCTTGTAATGAAGTCCATGGAGATTTGTTCCCACTTCCAGACGGGAATCTCTGATTGTTGCAGTAACCCTGGCGGGTTCTGGTATTCTGCCTTAACTTTGGCGTAAGTAAGGCAGCTACCCACATATACAGCGATGTCGGCTTTCATCTTGGCCATCAATATCAATGTTTTAAGTCTGGGTACATCTCTTCGGATCCAGGATGGATCGAGTACCTCGACTTATGAGCTTTGTCCAGACTAGGTGCTCGTAGATTGCCGAAGAATGGTGCCCAAATTCGTTCCATGAAATACATTGTTCCATCTTCCTTTGGAACCAATTTCACTTCCATACCACGCAGCGATTTTGCTCGTAAGTTCTTTGGTTTAAGTGCTTCCTGCTGGGCTTCATGAATCCAAACGGTGAGATCGGTTTGTGTTGTCACCTCTAAGGCTCGCGCCCTTAGAGGCTTTGCGTGTTCCTTGCGACTCAAGGCGTCGGCTACAGCGTTCACTTTACCTGGGTGTTATCTGATCTCACACTCAAAACCATTCAACAGCTCAACCCATCTACTCTGTCTCATAATCCAATCCTTCTGATCGAAAATGTGTTGCAAACTTTTATGATTTTGTAAAGATAGTAAACTACAAATCCATTGGTACCGTCAGGTAAGATAAGATAGGTGCATTGCAGAGTTTATCCTTCAACGTCTGCAAAGCTGTTCCTTGTTCCTCTCCCCAATCAAACTTCTTATCCTTTTGGGTTAGGGACGTTAGCGGCTGAGTAATACTTGGAAAAATCCTCTATGAATCGTCTGTAATAGCCTGCTAACCCCAGAAATTTTCGATCTCGGTTGGCATCTTTGGGGCTTCCCAGTTTTTGATTGTCTCAATCTTGGCAGGGTCGACATAAATTCCATTCTTATTCACTATACAGCCTAATAATTGCACCTTGCGAATCCAAAATTCGCACTTCGACAGCGTTGCATACCATTGCTCCTTCTTCAAGTGTTCTAGGATACCTCACAGATGTTGCCCATGACCTTCCTTGGTCTTTGAGTAAATAAGAATCTCGTCAATAAACATAATCACGAACTCATCCAAATACGGCTTACACACTCGGTTCATGAGACTCATGAATAATGACGGTGTGTTCGTTAAGCCAAACGGCGTGGCAAGGGACTCGTAATGCCCCTAGCGAGTCTATAAGGCCGTTTTAGGGATACTTTTTTTTCTCGTGTCCTTAATTAATGTTATCCTATCCTTATATCAATCTTGGAATAGTAGCTGGAACCTTGTAGTTGGTCAAACAAGCCATCAATTCTCGGTAAGGGGTACCGATTCTTGATGGTTAGTTGTCTATCTCCTTGTAACCTTTGCACCATATTCTTCCTCATTAACTCGTCTGAGTTCCTTTCAGATCAGGCTGTAAGCACATACGAAGGCTGTCGTCTTTCTTCCTAACAAATAACACTAGAGCTCCCCAGGGTGAGAAATTCGGCCTGATAAATTCCCTTGTCTAGCAGCTCTTGCAGTCATGTTGAAAGTTTCTGTATTTCGGACGGGACTAACTGGTAAGGTACCTTTGCCACTGGTGCCGCTCCTAGCAGTAAGTCTATTCGAAACTCTACTCGTCACTGTGGAGGGAGTCCAGGCCAATTTATAGGAAAGACTTCTGGAAATTCCTTCACGACTGGCATGTCTTCTAGCTTGGCTCCTTGGTCTCCTTGTCGACATTAAGAGCAAGGAAGGCTATGCAGCCTCTTTGGAGACACTTCTGCGCTCTCATAACCAATGTGAAATGTCACAGTCTTCCGCCTTATGAGGTCCAGTGTCCTTGCATCATCTGTATGAAGGCCGTGTACTAAGTGTTTCATCATTCGCAAGAGGGATGCGAACGACTTCCTCATGACAAACAACTTCAGCTCCATTCTTGGATACCTAATCCATGCCGACTGCAACGTCAAAACTTCCTAAATCAACTGGTAGCAGGTCAAAAGAAATCTTTCGTTCCCCAAGTTCAAGTGTACAACCTTTAATAACGTCATCCTTCCCATTTGCTAGTTCTATTGAATAGGGTGGGTGTCTACCTTACTCGCCTCTTGACCAAGTAGGTTCTAAATTCTATAGATACAAGGCTAGATTCGGCGCAAGTATCAATCAAAATGGGTGCATAGTGTTGGTTTATACAGAACGTTCCCGTAGCTACGTTCAGGTCCTGGCGTGCCTTGGGTGCTTCTTTCGTAACAAATGCTCCCACGAACTTTATTCTTCCTTCGGGCAGTCCTTCCGTTAGTGTCCTTTGTCGCCTCATCCGTAGCAACCTTTGCCCTTGTCGTTTCCATTGCTGCTCTGCTCCCTACTATCGCTCCGGTTTCTATCACTGTCCTGGCTCCTATTCCCATGCCCCGTACCAGACCAGCATTGCCTCCTTGCTATGCCCGGTCTTGCCATAACTTCCACACCTATGAGCCCTGCACGGACTGGTGTGATGATAACCACACCTGTTACACTTTGGTAGTTCTCCTTGGTAGTTTTTATCACATGCCTTAGTTGTGGTTACGGATGCCTTGACTGTCCTAGTCGCAGCGTTTTTCCTTGCGTTTGCTGCCCGGCTTAAAGTCTTGCTTGTAATGCGTATACTTCCTCTTATTCCTATCCAAAGAAGACTCCACATGTGTCTTCTCTTTTACCGGACGTTTATTCGAATTCCCCATCATTATTCTGCCCTTGGCAGAACGTAGGGCATGAGTTATCGTCTGAGCGATTCCCAATATGATTCCTCTTATTCCGTCGTTGTTTGCAATGTTGCTTGCTTCATATTGAACGATTGCTTTAGCAACTTGTTGGTTCCACAAAGCTTCAAGCTCAGCTTCTGTTGCAGGTAGAGGTTCTGATTAGACTTGACCAGCGTTTTCTTCATTCTGGTTCCATGAGCTTCACATGTATAAAACCTTATCGACGAGATTAACCATTTATTTTGGCATAAATGTTGTTGTCCATCAGTGAAAGCAAGCTCATTCGTCGTGGACTATAAGTATATGGGTAAAGTAGTTCCTAATGAGGCTTATGCAATACTTCCCAACAATATCATCTCATCATTGTAGTGAGGTACAATGAGTCACAAAAAAATCTTCCTAAGGGTACATCGTCTTTTACTTATACCATATCAAATTATTGCAATTAGTCTTGCGTAGAAAACCTCCTCGGAGTCACCTTACTCCGGTTGATGCAAGTCATCCAGTGCTATCCAAAATACGGTGAGGCCTTCCCTTTTCCTAGTTCCTTGTTTATTCCTCAAGTTTCCGACTCTTCCATAGTCTTTACTTTTACAAAATTAGGCGTACCTCCCACGGAATGGGGTCGTGCATTACTACCACGGGTAGGAGGGGATAGTGGAAACATGGAGGAAAGGTTGTGAGGGTACGTAACTTCATCCTTGTGACCGAATTATGTTTTGCAGCAAACGTAGAGCGGTTTCCAGGGTGTAAATGCACCACCCTAACGATGGGTTGCACTACGGGATAAAGAGTGCGAAGGTACTGGTAGAGGTGTAGATTCGAGAAGAATCTTCTTGCATGTGTCTTCCATGTGCCTAAATGGAACAACAATCTGTTGAGAATATCGAGTGGTTACTTTCGCCCTTATAATATGTGTTCTATACTTCATGGTTCTCGATTTGTCCAATATAGGGAGGACCCCTTTGCCACACTGGGTTGTGCGACGCATACACTTATTCGACTTGGGCTCCATGAGTCCCAATATGGTTGGCCTAGTCTTCCTGCATGCCGAGTAGAGTGCGGTAAATAAGTTACACTACAGGTTGCGCCATGCTACCTCCTTGGGGTAAAGCGGATGCCAAAGGTTGGGGTCGTATTATAGCATCTACAATGGACAAGTTTGGGGTGTTCTAAGTACCGTACAAGTTCATACATAAGAATCCTTGTTGAGGTAAATCTTTCCTGAGCGTTAGCCATCTTCTCTTGCTTAGATACCGAGTCTCAAACGATTCGTACTACAGGTAGAAGTGTTAAGTACGAAGCAGGCATAGGCAGAGTTCCTACCTTGTGGAGTATCATAGTAACCATCTCGGTTAATGTTCTACTGGGTGGGGATTGGGAACGATATAGGAATTTTCAAATAGGTAGTGATCATTTGCTTGACCCGCAGAGTCCACCAGGATTTCCATGCACTACAAGTTGTTATTACGTGGGGCCCCGTAATAATAAATCGTCTTACATGGTCACCCTAATTTTCTCTCAATCAAAGCAATTGATCAATCAGAGAGGGGACACTGCTGTCCTCATACCTTCAACATGGAATGGACCTTTATGATGGTCCACGCGCCAACGTCCATCGTTGTTACACGCGAAATGGCACAATGCTTAGACAGAATAGGAATAAGGAAGGTTCCTAGCACTAGTAGTTGGAGGGGCACCTTTAAGGTGAGTACTTCATTCTCTTTGTCTGGAAATGAGTGTCGTCAATCGGGTTTCGTAAATGCCTCAGGGACCTCGTCCCACTGATAAGGTTGTTGTCCAAGGTTGCCTCATCCGCCTCGTCGTCGCTACCATAGTCAGGCACCTTCGCATTCGAGAGGGAAGAACAACCATCTTTTATGGGATCAAGCTCAGGGTCTCATTTAGCAGTTACCTCAACCATGAGCTCCGCATTAAACGCGAGGTTGAGAGTCTCATTGTGTGAGTCAAGAACAGTAATAGGATTCGAAGTCGAAGGTATCTCGTTCCCATCAATAATAATCCCATACGTATATATGCACATATATTAATAGATAATAATGTTACTTAGTATATACAAGCAAATAAATGCAACATGTCATATATAACGCTCGTCTGTTCTTTCGGGGGGGGTCATTTTCTCTTTGGCAAGTCTATTCCACATGGACTGACTGTACCTCAATTGGCACATTAGTCGGGGTATTCCCTTCCCTACTAATGTCCTTGCTTTGTCTTTGCTTTGCCTTTCCTTTGAAAAATGTTCGACTCATGGATCTTGGCACTTTTTGTAAATGCAATGAAAAATATTTTGTGAAAATGTTTTTCGTGAGAGAATCCTAGTGATTGTAGTCTAGACTCGAGAAGGAATCCTAGTTCACTACAATCGAAGCTCTGATACCAAACTGTCACACCCTGACTTTTACGGAAGCGTATGATGTGTGACTTGCTCAATATCATTGCATTCAATTATAATAAACAACTATATGATCAAAACATGATGTTCATCCATTCATAAGTTTGAAAAGTTACAAACACAAGTCTTTTAGGTTTCAACCAAAATCCTCAAGTTATGTTACAATACAAAAGTGGATGACATCTAAACTTGGACTTTACGTCTTGAAAACAACACCAGCGCCCAAGATCCATCTTGTTTCCTGCAATGCATGTAATTTTGAAAACATCAACAAAAGTTGAGTGAGTTCATGTGTTTCTGTATGAGTTCGAATAATCTTGTAAACATTTGTATGTCTGCCTTTGTAATCCGGTATGAAAGCGTCTATGAACAGATCAATTAATGTGTAGCTAATACATTAATATGTGTGAAACGGTGTAGGAAGGCTCAAACCTTTGCGTATTTCGTACCGGGCCACCCGGCTGGAACGACATAGTCACCACATGCGGCCAACTCGCGGACCCATGGGTGGGGCTCGCAACACCCAAATAGATCTATCACTCATGCCCCTAGGTCCTTATACAAGGATTAATGGTCTTAAGTTAACGCCTACCCATTCACATGATCTAACAGTTCATTCCTTAGCTAACCATACCATTCGAAATCATTGAAATATTTGTAACATGTATTTCACCCCCGAAGTTATAAAACTGAAAAAAATTAAAAGAAAAGGGGGACATGAACTCACAGATTTGCGTCCTGTATCCTGTAACTCAAAGATCACCTCCAGATGTCGTACCACTACCTACACACGTGCTATGTTTTATTAGACGGCAAGGTCGTGTAGCGACTCTTAATCTGAGTCTTTATTACTTATTTGGAATTCGTGGTAGACTTTGAGTTATGTCTTTGATGTACTTTATATAATTTCAAAGTATATAATTTTTGGTTAAAATAATAATATTTTAACTTAAATTATATTTGGTCCATTATTTGAAATATTGACAAAAAAATATATTTGTAACTTGGTTTATTATGTATTCCCACATGTGTATTTTCCCAAGTATGGGTGTACTAATACTTGTGTATTTTTATACTTGAGTATTTTGCCAAGTATTGGTGGCATATTCTGGTGTGTATTTGTACGTACGAGAATACGTATTTTCTTGCATTTGTTAAGTATTTTTATACTTAATTTTGTATTAAATTTTCCAGAATATTATTTTTAATCAACTAAAAATCACCAATTTGTATTCTTAAAATATATGTATTTTAAGAAAACTTTTATAGAAAAATATCTATAGTCTTTCTTGGCAAAAATAATTATACTTTCATATAAATCTCAAAAATAATATATTTTCAAGATTAACTTAGAAAATATTCATAATTCCATTGTTCACCCAAAATAATATATTTTTAGTTTGTTTAAGAAAATATTTATTTCCTTCAAAAATAATATATCTTCTAATAATTCAAGAATATATATATATATATATATATATATAATTTCTCTACTAAAAAATAATGTATTTTCTACTTGATAAAATATGATATAATTGTAATAATTGTAAAAAAAATCATATTTTCCGTTTCTTTGGTTTCCAAAATACCGTTTAACTCATTTGCCAAAATGTAAATCTAATACCGGAATATATATAAGTGCAGTCCATACGTTCGTTTGTCCGATTGTCCAATATTCGGGTATAATTTATATATTTGTTTTCTTGGAATTTTGGTAATATTTTGTATTACAAATTTGGGTATTTTGGTAAGTTATATTATTTTCAAGTCCTAACATAATATAACTAATACACATAATATACAAGTAGCACACAAGTGTGACATCTAAATATATATTTTCCTAAATATATACTTAGTCACTTTTATTTATCAAAATAAGAAGTAAAATCAAGTTACAAGAGGCTTACTACTAGCACAAGGCTAGGGAAGAAATCAAAGATGAAGAAGATGATGAACAAGGTGGATAAAAGCTCTAGAGAGTGGTCCTTCAAGCTCCAATGCTACCAAGCTTCTTAATCAAGCTCCTAGCACCTTAGGATCACCTTAGATTGTATGAGAAAGGTTGAATGATGGAGGTGTATGTTGGAGGGGTGTGAGCCGAGAACAAGAAGAAGGAGAGGAGAAGAAGAGTGAGCTTGAAATGTTAGAATGAGTGAGATGTATGGTCTTGTGGTTCTTAAGTAGAAAACTTCCAACAATGAGTTAACTAATGGTCTTTATGTTTCAAAAGCATCCAACAAAATCAATTAAACAATGGAAGAAAATCAAGGTGGTGGGACCACCTTGATGACCGTCAACTTAGGGGGGAGGGGTCTTGGTTGGGATTTAATGGTAAGTTAAATGATTTAGTTAGAAATCAAGGGAACTAGTTAGTGTTTTATGTGTTATGTGTTTATAAGATGTGTTATGATGTTCAGTGACCATAACTAGCTCGGAAATATTAAAACAATGCTTCTAGTGTGTTTTGGGTAGTGTCCGGTGGTTCGGTTTGTTACCGGTTCGTTATGGTGCTAAATTACGCAGTTTAGTGTGCTTTATGTTCCCTTTTATGACAGTTTTGATTTCCGACACTTAGGAAGGTATTCTGGACCATTAAACCAAAATTCTACATTATATTTTGTTATTAAAAAGCTGATTCGGGCAGTTTCCAGCACTTAAACTATCACTCGGAAGGCAGTTTTGTAATCCCTACTTTCCTACACACCATCCTAGTGTAACTCTTGGTTTCGGTTTCATTCTGTGTCTTAACATCATGTCTGCCTGAGTACTGAACTCCCGTCAGTACTTCTATTTTGTTTGATAACTGTGCTAACTTTGTTTCGTGCACTAATTAAACCATATGGTGTTGCATGTAATAATGATAAATAATCTTGCAACATGTAATGCACTTGTATGTATATGACAGCATTCAGAAAATCATTCATGTCATTAATTAAATCAGGCATAGTCATTAATGCACAAATTACTATTTAACATTGTACGGAATATGCGGAAAAGTGCCAGTTGTCACATACGAAGCTTGATACTTCACTTGAGTCAAGGATACTTTGCAATCCCAAGTGAGTACATAGCCCCCCTCTTTTGTGCTTTTAATTGTTTTGGGGTGACTCATATGTGCTAAATGCTTTTCAAGTTTTCAAAAATAAAGACTATGGTTTATATAAAACTCGACAATTTCAATAATGTGAACGAACTTGTTGGTGCGTTAGTCGAAAGACGAATGACATTCATTAGCTTTGATCAAGCCGACCAGTAGTGTGTTATGATACCATAGGATCTGACAAATCCCTTTATCGGACTATCCCCATGGATTTGATGGATAATGTGGGTAACGACATAATCTGTTATTTTAACAAATCATGTGTTGATTGTTTAGTCGATGTTAAAGAGGCCTTTCAGGGTCTATTAAAGATACCCCATGGGTGGTATAGTCGAGTCACACAGGTTTGAATGTATTCAATAAAGAACGACCAAAAGTTGTATTTCACAATTAAAACACGAACGATTAAACGATGGTTTATAACACGGACGATTTGAATGATTTGAACGCTTTTGGACGATTGGTTTATGGTAAGTGATTAGATAACGGGACGGGTGTAATGTGATAAAATCATGGTGGATACGTCGCTGGTACTTCCTATATATAAGTGCTTTTATCACATTACATGTCGTAGCGTTATCTAGATCACTTGGACGAATGTTTTCAAATGATGTCACGTAACGATGTTTACTTAAAGATATAAACCATACACTGTTTACTTCAAGACGATTTACTACTTGGTTTTACAAAGACAAATGTTTTCAGTCAAGATTCATGGCTACAATGGTTTTGTTTTACTTATATCAACTTGTAAAGTTGATAAAATATATTGCAATATCAAACACCTTTTGATTTCAAGGATTACACTCGTCGACTCTCGAGGTTGGACGAGGTATTGCAATATGAATTCAAAGCCATGGATTTTGACATACAAAACCTATGTACTCGTCGACATTTTTATGTTGACTGTTTTTCACATATGTTTCAGGTTCTATTATGTGACGATTGTTGATTGCTTGCTTCACATAGGATGGACGCGGGCCTTAGTGACTTTAAAACTTGAAAGACAATTGTTGTGTTTATTTGGTTTGTATCAAAACAATGAATCTAATAACGAAATAAAACAAAACTTCAATTACCATGTGTTGTGAAACAATGATTTGGTGACATGACTCCCCGACGTTTCCGCCGCGGTTTGTTGTATTACGCGGTCGGGGTGTTACACTTGGTTTGGAATACGGTTAATTACTATTTATATTTCATGAACAAGTGTACTAAACGAAACTCTATCACGAAGTCCCCACTTTTGATACCGATTAGTCGCCGGTGCCTGGCGAATGGGATATTAGTTGATAGCGCTATTTAGGTTTCACCAACCTCACACCGTGCCTGGAGAGGATCGGTCGTGAACTAATAGGCCTTGGCAAACCGTCAATGATGATAGACATTGACAAACGGGGCAACAACGATGTAACAGGTCGCAAAAGTATTCGGTATACGTAGTTTAGTAGCTTACATGTGGGGTAGCTCCCCATGGCATGATATAAATGAGTAACTTAACAAACACAAGTTTTTGGAAATAAAACTGGATAAACCGTGAACTCGCCAACTTTATGTTGACACCCTACTGCATATTTTGCAGGTACTTAGTGATGGCTCAGGAGCTTGCAGCTGGGGAGTGTAGTGGTTGCGTTAACCCATTTTGGGTTTCCTATTAAAATTATGAACTTTAAGCTACTGTTTTATACTATTAAACTTGTGCTTCCGCTGTTAACTTTAATTATTGCTTTTAAACTATGAACTTTGGACTTTAGTCACCTATCGTATTGGTTGTAATCAAAACGGTTTTACTATTATATTGTTCAATATGATTGGTGGCTTGATCCTGGTCAGTCACCCGCCTCGCGGTAGTACTCTGAATGTGGAAATTAAGGGTGTGAAAAAAGCACCCTAATATGACCTACTCCCTCTCGGGTTGAAAACCTAGGTGACTTGGTTCTTGATTCGACTCGATAGACAAAGGTTGACAAGGCAATATAAGACGGACTCCTCTCGAAGACTTACCTAGAAATTTACCAACATAGACCTACCAATAATCTCGCACCTCTCGGTTATTAAGATTAGTAGAACACCTAAACCTACTCAATTATCGAACATTACTTCTAAGGTATATTGGCCAATTAACCAAACAAATCACAAACGCAAGTTAATGATCTAGCATGACCCCGTTACGAGAAATACATTCACCAATGATCACACAAAGCAATAAATGATGATTAAATACTTCTAGGCATGCACATACAACGAAACAATAATCAAATTTTCTACTTTAACATAAAAGATCCATAATTAACAAGCATCCAAACTAAAAGTCAAAACTTTATCATTCCGTTCATCAAAATCTAGGTAGTTTAAGGTTATTAGCCACAAATCATGTTCATAAAAATCAAAACACAAAGTATTAATGAAGAATTCATGGGAAAACTATGAAGAAACGAAAAAGTGAAACAAACGAGAAGACAAAACCTGATGATTCTTCAATCTTGAGTCTTCTAGCTTCTCACCGATGATTCCTAACTCGAAAACCGTGCAAAACCTTGATCTCCAAACTCCAAAACTCGTCCAAGTTCTTCAATTTTCGTGATTAGGGTTAGACATCTTTTTAGAGTTATATTTATAAGTTTTCATGTAAACATTCAGCTCCAAACAAACAACCTTCTGCCAAAAACACTTCCTCGCCACCCGCGAGCCATACTCTCATCTTCCTCGCTGCTCGCGAGAAGATTAATAAGTCAAAAAAAATTTCTCGCGGCCCGCGGAACAAACATGCTTATCTCCTAGTGGCCCGCGAGGAGACTATTTTCCTTGATTTGTGCTCCTTTTCAGCTCACGCTCTTCTGATTTCAATCCGGTGCTCGGCTTCTTCATATTTAAGCTTGTTTTTCATCTTTTTCAGCAACTATCATCACCCGAGACCTGGAAAACACAAACGAATCAGCAGTATCGCATTCTAACTAAAAACCGAATAAAAACTAACTAAAAATATACAAACTGTACACGATAAATAGATGTATTTTGCAATACATCACATTGCCTCCAAAAGAGGGACATGCCACTATAACTTAAATAATCTCTTAAAAAACCAAAAGTGCGGAAATGATCAAAGGATACGTAAAAAAGGAGTCGGAACCAAGTGATTCTATCTTGTTTATTGTCACTTTTAATATTTTGTTTTCTTTTGAATTTTATTTACTAATATCTTTTCTCAAAATTTTGGTTAGATTAGACGTTGACGATATTCCGGTATTAAAGGCTTTTGTGTCCATGGACAACCTCGGTATCTTACCATCACTATACTACGCCAACGATGGGTGCACTTGTCCTAACGTGTTGTAGAGAGTGATCGTATTATATCGTGTTTTATAAATTTATAGCTTGATAAACGAGTAAAAGTGCTAAAAATATACTAAAAATTATACCACGCTCGCATCACGTCACCGATAAAACACGAATAAATAAGTGAGTTGTTTATAGATTCACCTATTCAACCTTGCAAACCTAAAATTCTTCAATCTGCCAACTTAGCATGATTAACACCCCTAATCTTATACCTCTCTCGAGTTTTCAATCACGTTTAAGCTTAGGTAAGACTATAAAACAAGCTTCAACATACCATCATTGAATATGGTTAATTAGGTCGAAAAACACCTCTATGCATTTGGCTTTTACTATACTATTTTTTTAACATAAATTTTCTTACATCTATAATTACATAACTTTACATTTGTAAGGATTTAAACCCACTTTTATGAAAGACAAACACTACACCTCTAGAACGCTAGGTGTTTTTGCTATACTATCAAGTGAACTATTTTTGACCATTTAACTATTAAGTTGATTTATTTTGTCACTATGCGTCATGACCTTTTGCCCACTAGCCTATCTGAAAAAGTATCAAGATCTCATTTCTTGTTATGTTTACAATGATACATCTCTTTTTATATAGACAACCATACATGAACAACCTATCAACAAACTCAACTAACTCTCAACTAGCATAACCACCTCTGCACAAATACACAACATATATACTCTAATATGCCCCCTCAAGCTAAACGGGGAGCATCCACGTGAAGCTTGGACCTCAGACTGTCAAAACGAACACCAGACAATCCTTTGGTCAAGATATCTGCAATCTGAAGTGTAGTAGAAACATACCTAACCTGTAAAATACCCGCCAAAACCATATCACGAATAAAATGCAAGTCAATCTCCAAGTGTTTGGTACGCTGATGAAACACTGGGTTGACTGCAAGATATGTAGCTCCAATATTGTCACACCAGAGAGATGGTGGACAAGTCATCTTAATATGTAACTCACGCAGTATAGATGTAATCCATCGTAACTCAGCAGCTGTATGAGCAAGAGCTCGGTACTCAGCCTCAGTACTCGACCTAGCAACCGTATGTTGTTTCTTGGAACTCCAACTGATGAGGTTGGGCCCAAGAAAAACACAATAACCTGTGGTGGAACGTCGGTCATCGGGACACCCAGCCCAATCAGCATCACTGTAAGCATGTAAATCAACACAAGTAGACCGGCGTATACATAAACCATGAGATATGGTACCCTTAAGGTACCTCAAAATCCGCTTGACAGCGACCCAATGTCGATCAGTAGGTGTCTGAAGAAACTGTGACACCTTACTGACCGCATAAGCAATCTCTGGCCGTGTCAACACAAGATACTGTAATGCACCAACAGTACTCCTATACATAGTAGCATCAGATAAAGGATCACCAGTGTGCCGAGAAAGCTGTCTACCAGAAGAAACAGGAGTAGATAACGGACGACAATCAGCAAGACCAGTGCGCTGTAACAAGTCAAGTAAGTAGCGCTGCTGTGATAAATGTAACACATCCTCAGAAAATGTAGCCTGAATACCCAGAAAATATGACAACTGTCCCAAATCCTTGAGTGCAAACTGTGAATGCAAGCGCTCAATCAATCCAGTAACAAACTCTGAAGAGCTCCCAGTAATAATAATGTCATCCACGTAGATCAAGACATGACACATGATCGAATCTCGACTGTAAACAAATAGAGAGGTGTCAGAAAGACACTGAGAGAATCCACCAGAAATAAGAGCCGATGAAAGCTTGGAAAACCAAGCTCTGGGTGCCTGCTTCAGGCCATAAAGAGCCTTCTGCAGTAAACAAACATGATGAGGTCGGGAAGAATCAACAAAGCCTGGAGGCTGTGACATATAGACAGTCTCAGATAAATCACCATGAAGAAAGGCATTGTTGACATCAACCTGTCTGATGACCCATCCGCGAGAAAAAGCAACAGAGAGAACAAGACGAATAGTAGTGGGTTTAACCACCGGGCTAAAAGTCTCGGTATAATCAACACCCTCAGTCTGATGAAAGCCCTTGGCAACAAGCCGGGCTTTGTATCGACTCACAGAACCATCAGGATTATGCTTAATCCTATAAACCCACTTACAGCCAACAATGTTGGCATCAGTGGGAGCCGGAACCAGACGCCAAGTCTGGTTGGCATGAAGAGCATCAATCTCAGCACGCATCGCATCCCACCATACAGAGTACTGTCGAGCCTGTCGAAATGTAGAAGGCTCAGTGGTGGGTGTAGTAGAGGCATGAAAAAGAACATGATCGGGAAACTGACGCGACTGTCGTGTATGATCACGAGATCGAGTAACCATCAGGTGCGGAGGAGGAGGAGGAGGAGGAGGAGGAGAAGGAATATCAGGAGAAGAAATAATAGGAGAACATGAGGAAGGAATAATAGGAGGAGATGAAGAAGAAGGAGAAGAAACAGAAACCGGGAGTGAAGAAGAAGAACTAGAAACCGGAAGCGAAGGAGGAGGAATGAATAAAGGAATAAAATCAAAAGAAGCTACGGGAGTAGTAGAACTCCCTGGAATATCAAATATCGACTCATGGAATCGAACATGTCGTGAAGTATACGTACGAGACGTATGAGGATCATAACAGAGATAACCAAGATGAGATGGAGTATAGCCAACAAAGATACAAGGAGTAGACTTGGGTGAGAGTTTATCCGCTCGAGTATCACCTAGAAACGGATAACACAAACACCCAAAAGTGCGAAGAAGAGAGTAATCGGGACGAGATCCAAATAGGACCTCGTAGGGAGATGAGTGATGAAGAACCGGTGATGGAACCATTAAGCTCGTTTATTTTGTAAGAACGCGCCATGACCTTTTGACCAGTAGGTTGTCTTTCCATGTAACTATTATACGTAAATGACCACTAACATTATGAACTCAACTACTGAGTCTTACTTTTCTAACTTTACAGTAGCAGAAAGTATTTTCAATATAATAGATCTAAAAAATAAACAAACAACTTACCAAATATCACTGGTAGCCTTGACGTCATTTAAACAAGCAAACAAATAAAGTCCCGATAGCAAGATCCCACTTTTAACAAGTTTTTCTATTTTGGTGTATAAGTATTATTGTCTAGTGGAGATGTATATGACCGGGTGGTTCCGCTAGTGGCAAGATTATACTCCAGTGGTCCGTCAGTGATCCTAATTTGTCGTTCAAAAAAAAAAAACTTTGGCATCATCTCTGTATAAGGCTGAAGGGTGTGGGGTCATGGTTGGGAAATGATTCGCTACGTAAAAACATGAATAGAAGACTACACCACCCCTTGCCTGATTCACCATGGTTCGCATTAATTAAACCATGGCAACCATGGTTCTCTTTTTCCATTTTCCAATATTTCATTTCCTTTTTGTTTAGACAAAAATAAATTAAAATAAAGAGTTAAATGCCATTTTAGTCCCTGTGGTTTGGGCAATTTTGTCCGTTTAGTCCAAATGTTTCATTTTTTTGCCTGTGGGCCCAAAAAGGTTTCACAATTGCCATTTTAGTCCACTAAGTTAATTTCATCCATTATTTCTGTTAATGAGAATGACAATTTGGTGATTTTATAAGGCGGAATTGTCCTTCTAGTTAACATAATTACATATAAAATGACCAAATTGTCTTTCTCGTTAACAGAAAAAATGGATGAAGTTAACCCAGTGGACTAAAATGGCAACGATGAAACTTTTTTGGACCACAGGCAAAAAATGAAACCTTTGGACTAAACTGACAAAACGACCCAAACCACATGGATTAAAATGGCATTTAACTCTAAAATAAATAAAGAAATAATTGTTTGGGTCATGATCTGGTTTTGAATGATGAATTAGAGGTGAAACCAAGGTGTATGTTTAATGTGTAAAAAAGGATTTATATTCGCGGTAAAGAAAAAAAGGAAAGGTATGTAAATTGCCATCTTAGTCCCTAAGGTTTGATCAAAATTGCCATTTTAGTCCAAATAGTTTTTTTCTTATCATTTTAGTCCAAATAGTTTTGTTTTCTGTCATTTTAGTCTCTGACTTTTTTCATTTTTTGCCATTTTCATCCAACCCACTAACTTCATTCAAAAAATTTAGTTAAGTTACATGAATTTTGGTCAAACCACATTTTTTTTTCTTTTTTTTTTTTTGCAGGTGCGATGGAATGGGGATGGTGTTGTGCCGGTTTACAGTGAAGATGATGGCGGTGGTTGTTGGTTTTACGATGATGGCGGTGGTGTTGGTTGATGACGTGGGTGGCGGAAAAGTGGCCGGTGGTGGTGGAAATGGTGGGTGGTGATGGTGGTGGGGTGGGTGGGTGGTGAGTGGTGACGATGCAGGCAGGTGGTGGCGATGATAGAAGGTTTTGATAGGGTGGGTGGTGGGAGGTGGGAGGTGGTGGTCGATGAAAATGACAAAAAATGACAAAAGTTAAGAAGTAAAATAGCAGAAAACAAAATTACTTGGACTAAAATAGTAAGAAAAAAAACTATTTGAATTAAAGTGACAATTTTGGTCAAACTTTAGAGACTAAAATGACAATTACTCGTATGTAAAAATCATGTTGTATTCTATGAATACGGTACGGGTCATCTGGGTTTAGGGTTTCGTAGAAGCAATCGACGCTGCTGTTTAAGAATCTCAAACTTGTTTGATCGGAAACTAGAGGCGATTTCTAGGGTTCGGGTGATTATAGAGAAATTGGAATCCAAGGTATGAGATTTCCTTGCATATTTAGGATGTGTTTGGCTAAGCTTTTCTACACCTACTTATAAGTTATAACATATTGACTTTTACAAAAGGCTAATAAAGAGAAAAGGTGTTTGTCAAACCTAAAAGAACATTTTAAAATAAAAAATTAGTTTTAAGAAAAATTAGTTTTAGGGCATTGTGTCTTTTTTAGCTCCTTGTAACTTTTCAAAAACAAAATTACAAAATTACCCATGTGACCTACACATATGAATCGCTGGCCCGCTGTTTCTTTTCTCCACAGCCGCCAGTTCTCCACAGCGACATCTCCAGCTCCGGCGACGCCAGTTCCGGCTCCTAGACATCACTTTCACGTCCCCTGCTGCTTGTTCCGCTAAGGTCAGGTTGTTTGTTTGATTGATTTGATATTTTGATCTGTAGGGATTTTACATTGTTGATTTATTTTAATATTTTAATTTATAGGGTTAAGAAAACACTTGCAGACTTGCAGTTAAATTATTGGTAGTGTGTTTTATGCAATACAGTTTTGAAAGATTGGGGATTTAGAGACTTTTTTTGGTTGAATTAAGTGCTAATTATATTAATTGAAATGGAAGTTACATGATTGGTTGAAAATCTGTGTGAGAATGGTGATGCAAACATAATTAGAAATTGTATCAGGTTTTTGAGTCGAATGATTACAAAGTTTTGTTAGTGATAACTAAAGTAAGAAGGGATATCTGAGGTGATTGTAGCGCACTGATAGGTGAAGATACACGAGAAGTGAATCAAGGCGGTTATGTGGTTGGTTGAGACATACCAAGGAGTAATAAGCGTTGATCTATACGTTTTACATATAGTTTTGTTTTGGTTTTACTTTGCCATTCTATGTAAATGTAGTCACTTTAATCAAGTTGTATGTAATTCAACTGTAAAGTAAAATAACTATGGTCAGATTGTATGTTTTAAATTAGGAATGTTGATCTTGCATTTGTAGGTTTTTTTCTTAAATTAAACATTTTATTAGGAAGGGAAGAGAAACAAAAAAGCTAAGCCAAACACTTTTTAAAAAACAACTTATTGACTTATAAAAGAATGTCTTTTTTAATCATTTTACATGAATAAGCCAAGCCAAACACTTTTTATAAAACAACTTATTGACTTATTGACTTTTCCCACCCCATAAGCTAATCCAAACACTTTTTAAAAAAACTCTTTTTCAAAAAGTCATAAGTCAATAAGTTCTTTTAACAAAAAGTCATTTTTGAGTTAAATAAGCTTAGCCAAACAAGCCCTTAATATTCACTTATTGCTTTGTGCTGATTGTTCATTCTTTACTGAGAATTTACCCTAACTTTTACTTACAATGACTAGATATCCTCTTTGGATGGTGGTAGTCATGTTTAAACGGGCATGTTCTATGCATGGAGATGACACGGCCAAACTATGTTTAAAGGCTATTGCTAGACACATTCACAGTGCTCAGGTATGCTCCGATTATCATCTTCACAAACAATGCTAATTGTTCAATTCTTAGATCAAGTTTAGGAACTTCAAAATGTTGCTAGATTATGCGATGGTCACTCAGAATTTTTATTTCATTTGAAGCAATAAACAGGTTGAGAGGCCCAATGGGTTGTATTTGCATATTATTTGAAGTATTGAAGTGTAATATTTACCAAATATCTTACACTAAGGGGCTGCTTGACAACTTCTGAATGGTTAAGTGCTGAACCAGTAAGGTCTGAACTATTAAGTGTTGAACCAGTAAGAGGTCTGAACCATTAAGAGCCAGTATAATGCTTAACCCTTTAGAGGCAAATGTTTGACCAATTCAGATTAGAGGTCTTAACCATTCAGACCCTGTATAATATTTAACCATTCAGAGGCAAATGTCTGAACTATTCAGACATCTGCTCACGAAACAAACAGTCTAAACCATTAAGTGCTGAACCAGTAAGAGGTCTGAATCATTAAGAGCCTCATTAAGAGGTAAACAAACAGCCCCTAATACTTATAGGTTGGGCATATGTGCTGTTTTATTGTATAATATTTGGTACATATTACACTTCAATACCAAATATATATGCTAATAGGTTGAAACGGGTTGATTAAAATACTTTGTCCACAACGATTTATAAGTCATATTCTACAATTATTTACTTTGTCCACAACTCATATATTTATTATTGGAAAAATGTGATTTAGGAGGTTTTATAGATTGAAAACTGTTGACCCGGAAAGGCCTCTGATAAATATAATGATTAGCTTGGAAACTTTTGTAAAATTACATTAATCATTGTTTTGTTAAAAACTGACTTACAGGCTCGTTTCGGACCAAGAAGCTTTTTTGGGGTAGAGGATTTCTTGGATGATGACAACAGTCGCCCGTATACTTACCAAAAGGAAAAGAAGTCAAAGAATCCAAACAAGCACATATCATTCAAACAGCGTACAGTAGCGTACATGGAGCCATTCACACTGGATGTTTTCATCTCAAAACGGTTTGTTTCTGCTTCAATTACTCACAGGGTAACAAGCAAACAAGTTGCAGTTGCTGGCACCAACTCAAAAGACATCAAAGCCGAACTTAAATCACGGTCAGATATTCCCGCGTGTTTGGCAATTGGGCGGATATTGTCTCAACGGGCAAGAGAGGCCGATGTGTACACAGCTTCATACACGCCTAGAGAAAGGGATAAGTTTGAAGGTAAAATCCGAGCAGTTGTTCAATCCCTTATTGACAATGGTATTGATGTCAAAATTTATCTTGATTAAGTCATGTTGAAAACGTTTCGAATTGAGGATTTTCAGTATCTTCAACGTGGGTGTTTCTCCCCTATTCAGAGTATTGTTTGTAAAGAAGTTCCACTACTTTAAGTGAAGTACACATACCTCATTAGGATTCATTCATGTGGAAACCGGTAAGTACTACTAAAGTTAAGAGTTCTGAATTTTTTTGATATGGTTTCTACTAGGTTGGGGAAAGATTATAACACCTTTTTTTCCTCATTCATTCATTCATTACAAGGATTTTAGTGTACTTTTGTTTCTTTTACTAATTGAAACAAAAAAATTACAGTATGGAATGAAGAAAAAGTGTTGTCATAATCTTTTTCCAATCTCAACAAAAAAATAAAAATATAGTTATTTTAGAACTCTTAACTTTATCTCTCTTATTTGAAATAGTTGATTTTTTAGGAACAATCTACTAGAGACCATCTCAACAAAAGAATAAAATAAAATTAGAACTCCCTGTTTTATATCTCTTAATTAGGGGTGTGAATTTTTGACACGACCCGAAAACCCGACACGAACCTAACACGAAATTCGCGGGTTTAGGTTTAGTCTAAACGGGTTCGGGTCAGTTTCAGGTTGAACCCACAAACCCATTTAGGTTAACGGGTCGGGTTCGGGTCAACCTGGTCGGGTTGGCGGGTTGACCCGTTTAACACATTTATACTATATTATATTTTTTTACAATATATTTTATGTCATAAATTAATTGGGATGTGTATTTTATGCCATGATTATAACTTAAAAAGAGAAATTATCATAGATTTTATAATTTAAATATGATATTATTATATACATTTGTGTTTTTTAAGTAAATTTTAATTTTAATATATTAATTTCAGAAAAAAATAAAAAAATTCGGGTTGAACGGGTCGTGTTCGGGTCAACCCACGAAACTTCTGGTCGTGTTCGGGTTGTTATGTATGATACGATTTTCGGGTTCGGGTCGGGTTCGGGTTTGTGTAAAATTTTCGGGTTCGGGTCGGGTTGAACCTGCCAACCCGCGAACACGACCCGTTTAGCACCCCTACTCTTAATACTTGTTTTCCATGTCCTGTCATTTTGTCCATTGGTTTATCCTATGTGTGTAAACGTAAATGTCTTCAGCTTGGTTTTTCTCCCCTCTTATTTGATCATGCCCAAATTGATTGGAAATATTATCAATAGCGTTTATGGCGGCCGCTATAGCAAATAGCGTGGCATGGCGACCATATGCCGCTACAAGGTACATATCGACCTTATATCGACGATATAGCGACTTCCGACGTGAAATCCGGTGACAAATTCCGGCGACGGTGTTGCTTTCAGCCGGAAACCAGGAAGAAGGGGGAAGAAGAATACAGCGGCTGCGTATCTGTGTCTTTTAGGCTTTTCGGGTTTTTATAAGTTTAGGGTTTTAAACATTTAACCCCTCTATCTTTCGTTAGTTCACATTCAGTTCCTAAAACTTGTAACTTTTTATTTAAAAAGTGTAAAGATAGTTTGTCTATTTACCTACTCGACTAGAATTGGTTCAAAATTGAATCCACAGCTATTGACTTAGCGTGTGAGCTCAGAGAACCTCAGATCCAACTGAGTTCGAAGTCTGAAAGATTGTTTAAAAAGTTTTAAAAGATTATCTTCACCTTCAGCTTGGTCCTCAACAGTTTGAGAGTTTGAATTAGATTGCCCAAGCGAATCTGAGAAACCAAGTGGAAGATGATGAAGAATCTTTGTAAAAGGTTATAGAAATCAGAAGAAAAGTAGGAGAAAGTAGATGAAAATCAGATGTTTGTGAGCTTAGACTCACTTAAAAGTGGCTGAGACAAGCTCCAAGTGATATGATCGAAGTTAGCTTGAGAGAGAATTTCGGAAGTTTGAAGATTTGAATGAAGGGAATGGACTGATATTTATAGGCTGAGGTGCACATTTGGGACGAGTAGGGTTTAAGGATGACTAGGCCAATCTGGGACGACTGGGCCCGCGCTTTCATGCGAATGGGCCAGGCCCTTAAGCCCAAAATCCATTTTTGCTTGGTTTTATCGGTTTAAAGCGTTTTAAGCGTATAAGTGCAATGTATAAGTTTTGTGCATAAATAAAGGAGTGTATTGTATAATATGTATGAATAAGTATGAATTTGCATGTAAGTGGTGCCAAGTATGTATGTATCACGAATTATTAACAAGTATTTATGAATAATGAATAACAAAAGTATATAAAAGATAGAATTTTCATTATGATTCAAGTCTCGGATTACAACGTTTGGAATGAAATACGAATACAAAGGAATACAAGTTTCCATAAATGGAAAGTACAATAAACTTGCTAAATAAGGAAAGTTACAAAAAGCGAGGCGTTACAAGTTAAAGCACATATTCCGAACGCAAACTTGTGAGTTTATGTCCCTCCTTTCAAATTTTTCAATTTTTATTGTTAAACAATCGAGGGGAAATACATGTTACAATAAATGGTATGTTAGCTATGGAATGAAATCACTTTAGATCATGTGTTCATAAGTAGGAAGTGATCAAGAGTAACCATTAATCGAAATGACCGAGGTGCGAAAGGTGTAGATCTACTGAGTTTTGGCGAGCTCCACTCCTAGTATTTTGGCTTTTTAGTAAGTGATCATGTGCGCATAAGTAGGAAGTGATCAAGGGGTGCTTTTGTGGTCCCGTATCGAAAGAGTCCGGATATCATCGTCTAGGTTTGGTTGCTTACTTATGTGGCACACATATTAATTACCTTGCAAAACATTAATGATCCTCGAATTTCATAAACGCTTTCACATACCAGTTTTCAATACAAGGTTTTCAAATGTTTTTGAGATTCATCTGATACAAAGCAAACAAACACATGAATTCATCAACTTTATGTTGACTTTTCAAACTTACATGTATTTCAGGCAACTAGTGGAACCTTGCACTTCATGAAACAAGAACGAGCATGTCAAGAAAGCGATGTCATCCTTATGGAGGATTTGGTTCACATCTCCTGCCCTTGTGCGAAAGATGGAATGCAAAACCTCAACCTGTTAAAACTATATTTTTGTACAAGTCTTTTGAAAATAATATAACAAGTAATGTCGTTTGAGAACAAACTTGTGACTTGTAAACTTTGTATATCTTGGAATGGATGAACATCGTGCATGTTTTATTCATGTAGTTTGTTTACTTACATCGTATGCAATGAAAGCTAATCAAGTTCGCAACTTGTGCTTCCGCCTATGAGCGGGTGTGACATCATTAACATTATTATCATAGCCATTTGAACAAGAAACATCCTCATTAGATCCACAACTATATAATTCATCTTCAAAATCTCTATCATCACCCTCTCAACTAGAACCCTCCTTATCAGTTTTTCAAGATATGTGTTTGATTCAATTGGAAGTCTTCTAGCAACAGACTTAGAGCACCCCTTAAGAACTGAACTAGGGCTCAAGCAAGCTTCATTTGCATATGGTGGTGGTACAACCCTTCTAACGGTAGCCTTAGTGAACCTGAGAGAGCTAGAAGTAGAGTTTAGTCGGTTGGTTACTGGGCTTGTTACATGGTTGGGCTGGGAGAGCGTGGATGAGAGAAGCACAATTTCCTTATCCGTGTGTTACTGTATTGCATTAATGGTTTCTTAAAACATTGCCAGGTTAAATGCTAAATTTATTAGTTAGTAGACATGTGTAATGCTTATTACGTCTATCTAATCACAATGATGCTACAATAAATATTATACGAATAAGAAAACTACCAAAAACGAGTGTCGCAATGCAAAGTGTCGCCCCCGCCGCATCGCGCGGGCAACGGACTAGTGTAACATTATACGAATCCAACCAACAGCTTTGAAAGCGATGCCCCGCTAACACGACGCCGTTTTGCTCACAAAACGTTGATAAGCTTTACTCTATATATGAATATGAATCTTGTTTCATCTTACCGACCAAACATGGCGTATTTTCACAGATACATCATTCTGACGCTCCTCCTCAACTCAATCTTCTTCATCAACCACACAGTCAAGTGCGATGGTAACTTCACTTACTTTCTTTAATAAATTATAAATTAATTTTAAATCTTATCATACTTTAATAAAATATTATCCTCAAATCTAAATTGTTAATTTAATATATTTTTAAAACAAACACATCTCTTTCCTACTTATCTTATATTAAATATATAAATAATAAATTAATATTAAATGTTATCCTAATTTATTAGAAATATAACTTTTTTATCATTTGGTATACAAAATTATATTTATTCAACTTGTGTAAAACGCGAGGTTTTAAAAAATATTTTTTTATTATTTACTATCTAAAGTTACATTTATATAACCCGTGTAATACACGAAGTTTTTAAATATATAACTTCTTATTATTTGCTATGTAAAATTAGATTTATTCAACACGTGTAATACATGGGGTTTTAAGGATATAATTTTTTTTTTATTATTTGATAGATTTTTCAACCCGACTATACACGGGTTTTTTTAAAAGATACGACGTTTTTAGTATTTAATATACAAAATTACATTTATTTAATCTGTGTAATACACATGGTTTTTTAAGGATGTAATTTTTTTAGCATTTGGTAGATTTATTCAACCCGATTATACACGAGTTTTTTAAAGATACGACGTTTTTAGTATACAAAATTACATTTATTTAATCTATGTAATACACATTGTTTTTAAAGATATAACTTTTTTTTATTATTTGATATATAAAATTACATTTATTTAACCCGTAGAATATACGAGGTTCATAAAGATATAACTTTTATTATTTAACATATAAAATTACATTTATTCAACCCGTGTAATACACGGGGTTCTAACCTAGTTTAACATTATATGAATCCAACCAACAGCTTTGAAAGCGATGCCCTGCTAACACGACGCCGTTTTGTTCACAAAAAGTTGATAAGCTAAAATAAGCTTTACTCTATATATGAATCTTGTTTCATCTTACCGACCAAACATGGCGTATTTTCACAGATACATCATTCTGACCCTCCTCCTCAACTCAATCTTCTTCATCAACCACACAGTCAAGTGCGATGGTAACTTCACTTACTTTCTTTCTTTTGATTTCGTGTCTCTAATCTCCACCAATCAGCATTGCTTTTGTAAATCATGATCCATCAATTTGTGACTTTCTGCACATATTATAGTGGAAATTTTTCGTATTAATGATCTGTTTGTGGTTCAAATCTAGCGTGAGGATTTTGATCTTGTGATTTATTTGTGGTTCAAATCTAGTGTGAGGATTTAGATCTGTCGGTGAGAAAATCTAATAATCTGTTTAATCTAACCAGAGTTAGGTTATTGTTTCCCATGGAACAAGTGTGTTTGGGTAGATGTAGATGTTGTAAAACTAGGTCTAGGAGGCTGAGCACTCTACAGCAATGTTTTAAAAACCGGTTTTTAAATCATACCGGGTTTCACTCTAAAATGGTTTAACCGGTTGAACCGGGTTGTACCGGCCGGTTCAACCGGGTTACTAGTTAACCCTATAATTTCATAAAATACAAGTTTATCTCAAAAAATAATCTGATTTCTATTAGGATTTATGTATCTGATCATGTTTTTTTTTATAAAAACCATTTTCTTGTAAAATATTTTGCATTTTCAGAGGATTTTTATTACTTATAAACAATATTATATCGGACGAGGTGAATGTCAGTTTCAACAGTGACGGAATATTAAAATGGAAGGCATTTTGTTAATTGAAGGTCAATATTACCTTTATATCGTATTTTATTAAATTAGAAAATAAAATTTTAAGATAATGCAAATCGGTTCAACGGTTTGAACCGGTAGAACCGGATTTACCGCCGGTACGTAAGACATACCGTATTCAGATTTTACGGGCCTTTATCGTACCGGACTCGTGTTCGATATCCGGTTTAACTGTTATAACCGGCCGGTTCATACCGGTATTTAAAACATTGCTCTACAGTGTCGTGGCGATTTTCTTCAACTCCGCCATGTTACTCGGAATCAGCGGTCAAACTCAACCCGAATCGATTTCGTCGGTCAACTGTTTGACCAAGAAAAAGTAAAACATAATTTCCATGTCTATAATATCAATGAACATATATCATCTTCTAAGGAATGAATAACAATTTTTGAAATGTATCTTTTATTACGTATACTGATATTCACGAATTTTGTTATAAATATTAATGACATATATATAAAATTTCCCGATAGTTAATTTCTTTATAATTAACATGCCCGAGTTCTCGCAACTCCCCAATTGACTGACCTGGGACTTGGGAGCGACTTTGGCAACCATGGTTTGGGTAGGGGTGATTTGTGGTTTTGATTATTGGTTGTATTAATAATCAATCAGAATTAAATTATTTGTCTAATCAGATTTACATAGATGTAGTTGGTAGTAGATGGTTTTTCTGCAGTAGGTAGGAAAATTATTAGCTAAACACCAATTATATTAGCCCCTAAATAGTCACATAGTTGGAACATTTGTAAATTATCCAACATTAAAAACTAATTATTGTAGAATAAGAAGATAATTAATTCCAGAATACATGTTTTGACGTACGAGAACATTTCATTGGGTTATTAGATGAAGAGGATATCGTTGTTCAAGTTGATTCTTAAAGATGGGATTTCGTTTTTAATGATTGTCGATTCTTGAAATGAGCTTTAATCTTTTGTGGCAAGCGTTAGGTTTCACGGGCTTGAATAACAATGGCATATTTGCAAAATAGAGGGCAAAGTTTCTAAGCCTTGTAAAGAAGACAACCTTTGCTAAACCATAAGCCTCTCTTTAAGATTGCCCGGTTGTCATGTGAAAAAAATTGTAGCCTTTTGGAAGTAGAGTTTGCTTGCTCGGTATCCTTAAAGTGGTTACGGGTTCTAGTCCCATGGTGGACAAATATGTAGATTTAGGAGTAGGATTAGAGGGTGTGTGAGTTAGGCAAAAAAACCAAACGGCCCTTTCTATCCGTAGATCCGTGTTATTCAAATAGTTGACGATGAGCTAGTAGAGTTGGCAATTCCTATCCATTTACTTGTTAATGGGATAATTTAGGTTATGTGTTCTCTGTTGGGTAAGGTCTGTCTACATCCCACCCTCCCCAGACCCTACAAATAGCTCTGCTATCTGTGGGATATACTGGGTATGGTTGTTGTTGTTCTCTGTTGGGTAAAATAAAAAAGTTTTGCCATGTAACTAACACAAGTTCTGGTAATTTTACAGATGAAGAAGGCAGCCTTCTTTCTGGAATCAATAGCTACAGAGCAACCCTAAACTTAACAACTCTAACAGAAAATGACCGAGCCAAATGCCTAGCTGATAAAATTGCCGACCAATTTAAAAACCAACCATGTACAAACACAACCGGCTCCAACACTGTAGCCGGAACCGAACCAGAATTTGCCAATTATCCAGACCTTTTAACCAAATGCCATTTGAATGTCAGCACTACCAGAGATGGGACTATCCTTCCCGCTTGTGTTCCTAATCTTGATCCCACCCTTGTACTTTCCAACTACACCCGCTCCCAGTATTCAGGCTCCTTAAATGACACCAAGTATACTGGAGTCGGGATCGGTTCTGAAGATGATTGGATTGTCGTTGTGTTGACTACAAACACCCCGGAAGGCGGGTATTCGCCTGGCAGTAATGATGTAAATTCTGTTTACAAAATTCTTCCTACGCGTTACTTGATGCTTTTACTTGTGGCTTTTTTGTCATTCCTGTGGGCTTGATTATCGATCGCTCTAGAGTTGTTTGTATCAATGGATTTTCTTCGATTTTGAAGATGTATTAACTCGGGGATTACTTATTTGAGATGTAGTTTTGCATGAATGTTTCCTTCTGATTTGGGATGTTTGATGTTTCTGTGTTTATAATTCTTAAAATGTGAAATTTAGGGGGTGTTTGGCTTATCTTTTTGAAAAATGCACAAGAACCTCATATACAATCATTCTACGCACATGATGCTTTATAAATGCAATCTCACTAGAAAACTCACTTTCTTTTTTCGCTAAATAGTTTAAGTATAATACTATTTTTTAAATAACAAAGCAATAAATAAAGGTTTATATATATTATTATAAATACTAATATATGGCATTGAATGTTTACGCCTCGTAAGCACTATTACTAGTAGAAAGGGAATTGCTATACCAGTGGAAAAAAGCAATCTGTCCCATGTGTGATCAAGACTCAAGATGGAATATAGTGTCTGAATTTTCAAAAAAACATTGAATCTCACACGTACGTTGGGTGTGTTAACTTGCAAAATATAGAACGAAACGTAAAACGAAAACTTGCAAAAACATGAAAAATATGGGGCATCAAAGTGAAAAATCATTAAAAAAAAAAAAAAAACTCTTCATGCTAAGGGCACAACTCTATAAAAAAAACATATTTATTGCTTATTTATTATTTAATAAGGTTTCTTAAAACCATCATACAAACTTCAATACATAGAGTACAAACAACAATGTCAATTATGATTTAATAAGGTTTCTTAAAACTATCATACAAACTTCAATACATAGAGTACAAACAACAATGCCAAGAATTGTTACAAATTGATAGTATACTTTTTTTTTTTTGAAAAATAAACTTCATTAAAAACACACCTCCGACCCAAACGGGCAAAAGGCCAACAAACAAAAGACCCCCGACCCAAATGGGCAAAGGGCAACCAGATTACAACATATACATCGGGTATTTACACCACTCCTTCCAATTGATATATTTACAAGAAGATCTATTTTTCACCCAAGCATAACCCCTAGATTTAATCTCAGAGAAAATCTCTTGCGGGCTCCTCCTTAATTGTTTGAACACCAAATCGTTCCTAGCTTTCCAGATACACCAAACGGTAGTTATAACCAAACCGAGCATAATCTTTTTAGCTTTTTTCCCAAAGAGACTCAAATTATGGATAACCAGTAAATCCTTGAAGGAGAAGGCGAAGATCGGAGGAATATTGCACCAAGCACTAATAGACGACCAAACTCTGGAAGCCAACGAACATGCCGTGAACAAGTGATCCACCGATTCTTCATACTCATCACAAAAAGGACACATAACTGGCTGCACCCCGTGGGAGCTGTCGGATTTCCTCGGAGTGTTCGGGGAGATTACGGGGACATACATCGCTAGGAAGACGGATAAGGAGGGTAATAGATTCGGATTCGTGAGCTTTAAAGATGTGAGGAATATAGCCGATTTGGAACGGAACCTGCTCAACGTGAAGATGGGAGGAAACAAGTTAAGGATTAACATCGCAAGGTTTGCTGTCGAAAATGCAGAGTATCTGGCCGAGGTTGCGGCTACGAAGAAGAAATCGGTTGATACGGAACATGTCCGGCAACCCGCCCCTGAGGGGCAGGTGAGGGGTCAGGCTTGGAGAAACGATATGTCTTTTAGGGATGTCCTCACGAAAGGAAGCCGTGGTGTTGGCGAAGGGGGGTTGGAGAGTAAATCGGAAAAGGTTCTGGTGATTCACTCGGAAAAAAATGCTTTCAGTGAGTTGCATGGGAGGGCCTTGGTTGGTAGGGCATCTACTTTGGAGGTTCTGGTCTCAATGAGGAAGTTGTTCAATAGCTTAGGTGTTTCGCTAAGTTCCATCCATTACCTTGGTGGTCTGTCCATTTTACTCAACTTTCGGAATTCCGATGAAGCAGCTGGTTTTTTATGCAAACATGACGATTGGAAAGAATGGTTTGTTCAATTGGATATGTGGCAGGGGCAGTCTTTGCCCTTCGACAGAGTAGCCTGGCTTAAAGTTATTGGGGTTCCGATCAACTTGGCTGATGAGGAAGTTTTTAGAATGATCGGCCAGGAATTCGGCAAGGTTATTCATGTTTCTGGTCTGGACACGGAGTTTGAAGATCTTTCGGTGAACCGAGTTGGTGTGCTCGTTGGAGACGGGAACAGAATCTGTAGTGAGATCTCGCTGGTGTGGAATTCGAAGAGCTTCAATGTTTGGATTTCGGAGGAGATGGACGACTGGGTGCCGGATTGCCTGCATCCGTCTGGTTCTGCAGGCGATGAGGGAGATGGAGGATCGGTCGGTGACTCTTCGTCTGAGATGGAGTCTTCAAAGGAAGATGAAAAGTCTGTTCGTGAATTTAATTTCGATTTGCATGCGGTGCATGAGGAGAGTAATTATGACCCGGTTGTCGAGGTGGGGGGCGGCATGTCTCCTGGGGAGGTGGACCCCAATCCTTTGGAACATTCCCCTAAGGATATTACCAAGGAGAATAATGATGTGGTGAATGAAAGTGGGGACCACTCGAGTGCGTATTTTTTTAATTCAAAAGATAAAGGGAAACGGACCTTGAAAAGGCCCAAGTTGATCAGTATTGGGCGTAGGAACCAGGCCCGGTCCAGTTTTAATTCGCCTCCTTTGGATCAGAGGCCCAAGAAACGAAATAGGGTGCAACGTGATGACTCTCCTCCGTTCAAATTCTGTTTGGGTAGGCAAGTTGGCTCTGGTATCGAGGCCAGTGGGGTGAGAGAGGTGGATAAGGTCAATGGAGAAGGAGGTGCAGATCATTTTGATTTAAACATCAGAGCGGCGTCCGAGCGCTCTAGTCCTAGCAGAGTTGTGGAAACTCAGGGCTACGTTAACAGGGAGGGGGCAGCAGTTGGGAGTCCGGTGGATGATTCCAGAAGCTTTTTGGAGAAGGAAGTGGAGAAAATGTTAGAGGTTGGGTTGGGTATTGGAGTTAATCTCAACGATCACACCGTTCTCATCAGGAATGCTATTTCCGAAAGAGGTAACAATGGGGTTCACCAATGAATGTTATGTCGGTTAATATCAGAGGTATTGGGGGTGATTCTAAGCCAGGTTGGATCAAAAGTCTCAGAGTCAAATTTGGTGTTGATTTTTTTAGTTTTTCAGGAAACTAAGAAGGGGGATGTGCCTTCGGCTGAGTTAGCTAGGTACTGGGGGAATAACAACTTTGGTATGGAAAGTGTTAACCCGACCAGTCTGTCTGGGGGGTTGATCTGTTTATGGAATAATGCGGTTTTCAATCTGTCAGGGGTTTCCAAGGAGAGGAATTTCTTGCATCTCAGGGGTAACGTAGTTGGTGTTGAGAAGGCGGTGAATATTCTTAATGTTTATGCCCCTCAGGGGATTCAGGCGAAAAAGGATTTGTGGGAGGATCTGGCTGCCCTCATATCTGCTAACGATGGGTTATGGGTAGTTACCGGGGATTTTAATGCCGTTCGGTTTCCGGAGGAGAAAAGAAATTGTGTGTTTAAAAGGACATGTGCCAATAATTTCAACTCTTTCATTTATGATGCAGGCCTCCATGAGTACCCCATCAATGGGAGACAATTCACATATTGCTCGGATAACGGTAATAAGATGAGCAGGTTGGACAGATTCCTGGTTAATTCGGAATTTTTCAATATGTGGCCAGAAGCGTGTTTTCAGGTGCTCCCGAAGTTGTGGTCCGATCACAATCCAATCATTCTGAGTACTAAGGCTGTTAATTTCGGTGCCCGACCGTTTCGGATTTTCAACTCTTGGTTCGATAAAGAAGGTTTTGTAACGCCCCAAAAATCGAGTGATTGGTTTACTAGTAAGTTTCTTGTATATAACATGAAGTGGTCTAACTAGTTTAATTAACCTAGTTAGAATTTGTGTTAAATAGAAAGAAATGAAGGTTGGAACAATTGTGACCAATGTAAGCACCAAACTTGAGGGGCCAATAATGAATAAAATGAAAGATGAATTAATAAAACCCAATTAAAACACAAACACACACACATCAGAGGTGTGTGTGTCGACTAGAACTGGGTGAAGAAGAAGAAAACCCTTAAAATCATAAATCTGCAAAATTGAAAGGGAAATTGGAGTCTAAATCAGTGCATGAACTAGGATTCATGATCATCTAAGTGCCCTTAACACCAAGTAAGTCAAATTTTATGTTTTAGCAATGTTTGATGAAATGGGTTATATGTGAAGAGTGAATGTTGTATGAAATTGAAGATGAATACTAGTTCATATTAACATGTAGAAGTGTAAGTATGCTCAATTTCGACTATATTGATGATTTTGGGGAAAACCCACTTATAACTATGGAATGATGAAATTTGGTAAAGAATTATATGCAAATTAACATGATGTTAGTGGTTGAGTAGCATTGTAGATGGTATCTTGTTAACTAAAGTAAATGTGATATGAATTAGTTGATGATTTGTGTTATTTGATGAATGGGAGCCAAATGTTGGTGGTAAGCATGAATTACTTGTACTTTGTGCTTAAATTGTAATACGCACGCCAAGTGTTTGATGAAATGCATAAGTGAGATTATTAGATGAGATTGGATGTAAATAACGAATGAATATGTATAGAATGTAGACATGATGTATTTAGTAGTAAAATATCATGATAAGTATGTCCTTGATGGATATCTATATGTGAAAATAGTTAAGGAGCAATTGGGTAGATGTATAATCTAAGAGTGTGTTATATGCATGAGTGATGTAATGCACACATATGGATTGTTTAATTGTCTTAATCGCGATCAAGAAGTGAATGGGTACTAATGTATAACATATGACCATACTAGTAAAGGATGATCTCATGAATTACGTTAAGTTGGCTAACTTAGCGATGTGGTTGTCAAATGTAGAATCATGAAAGCATAAGTATGTGTAAATTGATTATGTGTATATTGTGTATGTGACTAGGTGATCATGTAGTTGTATGTGTCATACAACATTATGTATGAAATGAATATCATGTCATTAATATGGTCTACTATATCAACATGAATGCGTGTTTAAAAGTTAGAAGTTATATGCTAGAAGGTTGACTTTCTGAAAGTCAACCGAGAAATTATAACATGGTTAGCCTTTCGGACACAATTATAATAGTAGAAAAGTAATGTGTTATGTACTAGATGATCTACATATCGTATACGATGATAATTGAGTCGCGTGAATGTGGAACAAGGTGTCTTTTAGTCTATGCCTTACGTATGTGGTATATGGTTAATAAAAATGCAAGTAATGTATGAATGGAAAGAAACGAATGTAGTATGAATGAGCATGTGTGCTAACCATAATGTAATTGTGATAACATGAAAGGATAGGAATCACATTAGCAAGGACTCAAGAACGGAAGGTTAACGGGTCAAGCGGAGGCGAGGAAGCAAGCATGAACACTAACGCTCGAGGTAAGTGACTTTCGATTCACTTCTTAGTATACATATAGAGTTTTCTTGTTATTGGATGAATGGAGACGATTGATGTATATAAAATGGCTCTAGGAATTATGTAAAAACCCCACTTTGAGTGCCATTATCGGTTGTAAGGCAAAAAGCATGTTTGTAATCATTCTACAACCCAAAAGAAAACTTTCCCGGATCAGAAATGCACAACCCGTCGCCGACGGGCCTGACCCCGTCGCCGACGGGCTTCGGTTTGTTCGAAAATGGCCGACGGCCTATACTCCTGTCTACGGGATTTTTCAGCTTACGGGTATATTTACAACCCGTCGCCGACGGCTTGGGACCCGTCGGCGACGGGCTCTCTTTTGTGAGAACTCTGTTTCTTCGCTCTTGAACTCCCGGTGGTCTCGCAACGCGTCCTGGTGCTCTGTTTTGTTTTCAATCACGTATCAGTAAGTGGTATTTACGAGTTAGTAGGTATGTATGAAGGTATTTAGGAAAATTACGTAAGTACATGCACATGTGAGCTAAGGTATGCACGGGAGTAGTTATGATTCATTTTATGAATGTATGTAAGTATGGAGTTATGTATGCATGTATGTATATATGTAGGTATTGGTGTATGTATGTACGTAATTAGTTATGTATGAGCATGAGCATTATGTATTTGAATATGAAAGTACATACGTGTGTAGGTACGAATGTATATATATATATATGTCGATGCAAGTATGTATGCGTGTAAGTATGTGTGTATGTATGTATGTATATAATTATGTATGTATGTATGTAAATACATACGCGAAGTTGTAATCATGTATGTATGTAATTAGATGCGTGGGTATGCAAGTAAAGGTATGTATGTATGTAAGTGGTTCTATATATGATTTGTATACGCGGTTTCAATGCATTTAAGTATTGACGTCCTTAACAGTGTGCTTCGAGAATGAAATGAAATGCAGGTAGACGTAATAATGCGGGTATGTATGTAGATGTGTATTTATGTATATGCGAAGATACGTAGGTATATATGAACGTATGTAGAGAAGTAGTAATGTATGTACGTATGTAGATATGTATTTGGTATATAAGAAGGTACCTATGAGTATATGCAGGTATGTAGAAATATAGGAGGGTATGTACGTATGTAGACGCATATGTATACATGTAAGAATGTACATGTGTATGATTTAGATACGTCGAGTAATACGTTATTAATAGTGTGCCTTGAGAATGAAAGGTAATGCAGGTACATATTGAAGTCTCACCAGGATATGGATACGCAGATGAAATACTTGAAGTTAGAAAGATAACGCAATGGAAAGTGTACGAGATTGAATCTCATTTATGTATTGTGTACTAATGTGATGAACGTATGTGGTGAGTGCAGGTTGTACAAATCACGGGCGGTGATATCGAGGAATAGAGATCGAAGACCGAGTCACAAGATAGATTGTACGGGAATAAATGAGTATGTATTATTAGTAAACAGGACTTATGCTTTTGTTTTTGTAAAAGAGATATTTTCAAAACAAACTTTCAAGTAGGTCAAGACGTTTGTAATGAAAGAAATTTTATGGCACGAATTTCCGCTGCGATTTTTGTTAAATACGTGTTAGGGTCTTACAAGTTGGTATCAGAGCCCTGGTTTGAGAGAATCAAGTACGAGAATATAGGTACTTGAACTCAAACCTGTGTGCTCTTTTGATAAGGAACCCGTACAATCCATGACTCGATCAAGATCTAAAGGTAAGCTTAAAAGTTTGAAGAGGATGATCCGTGGATGCAGAATAGGATGAATGCTAAGGCAGGCAAAGATGCAAATAGGCAAATTAACCCCAGGTACACGCTACTATTATATATGGGTACCAATGTTAAAAGAAAAAGGAAGAGATCTCCTTGGGAGGGTAATTATTAAACGAAAGACAATGATGTCGTCTTGGGGAAGTTTTAGAAATATGCACGAAACTGAAACCCATTTCTCGGACACAAGGCGATGATTACACGAAGGCACGAAACTAGTGTGTGGATTGCGCACCTGGCCAGTACGCAAGAAGCATATGACGTTCGTGAGACCGTGGTAATTATTGCAGGTATGTCTGGTAGAACTGGGTAGCAGGTGGGCGTGCGGGTGAAATGGGTAGCAAGACTCTCGGAAAAATTGAGGATACTACGTAAGAGTAAAAAGTATAAGTGATAAGAATGAAGAATGTTGAATCCGTAAGAAAGTACGGATCAACAAGATATGAATGCAAAGTTTGAATCCGCGAGACGGATTCAAGGAATGAAAAATATGAATGATGCAAATCCCTTGCGGATTTGGTTATGATAGCGAAGGCTATAATAAGCTAAGCAAGTCGACCGGTTCAAGTTGAACAAGTCGAGTAAGGATAAGGTACCATCCGTTTAGAACGAGTGGTCATGAATGCAATAACGAATGTATGAAGTTCAATCTGTTATACGGATAGAACGAAAGATTTATGTTGAAAGCAAGTAACCCGATGTTACCGGGTCGTAAGTGGTATGCTTGAATCTCATTATGAGAGTATATGCTATTACCCAATTAATTGGGTAATCGAATGCGTGAAAGAAATGAAATTATATAAGCAAATGGAACTAAAATGTTGGTATTGTAATCGAAATAAGTATTATGACTAACTTCTAAAACGGGAAGGCAAGTGTTTGCAAGAAAACATTGGAACAGTGAAGCGATGAGATCGCAAGCATGTCTGAATTGAAAAGGAGTACAAACATGTACTTCGATACGCATATATATATATATCTATATAATAAGAAATAAGTGGCAGTTTGACCTTGAAAAGTCAAACTGCAGAAGCTGAGAAATAATTTAATTTCAAACCGTGAAGAATGCGGATCGATCTGGGTTACGGATCGTCGATTGATGATATGAGATGAGGTTAGTAAAAAGTTTAAGTTATGTTGGATAAGTATGAATTAGTAAATTGGGTACGACCTACGAAATGAATGTTGGAATGGGCATGGTATAGTATGGAAAGCTTGATTTCTAATAGTTGACATAGGAATGAAAACTATGTCATTAAGAAGTGAATCTTAAAGGTTTTGAGTAAAATATACGAGTATTAGTTAAACTCTCGTATGATGAATGTGCATGATACGTATACTTATGTAAATTAAGTAAATGCGCGAAATGAGAGGAATAGTAATGTAGAATGATGTTAACTATGGAGTTAAGCATGTAGGCGTGACTATGAAATAGTAGTTTTATTTTGATAACGAAACAAGAATTAAATGACATACAGTGTATGTATGGAATGTAATCTTAAAATACGAGATAAAGGTATTAGATTCGTTATAAACGGGTCATACGAATGTATGTATTATTACAAGTTTGAAGAAGTATGTATAGTGACCTGTCACTAACGGGTCAAAGAAATGAAAAGGATGTGTGAAAGTATGGTATGGACCGTTGTAACGAGTATTTGTGCGATGAAAGCAAGAGTGGCATGTCCAACACGATTTATGAATAAAAGTAGATATAATCGAGTTGCTATGATCAATGAATGCGTGGAAGTGTTATGTTTGATTAAGAAAGAAAGGATAGGACGTACGGTTATATTTGTTCATGCATGAGGCCTTTTATAAGGTGTGAGTAAATTCTTGCCATGGTATGTATTGTGAATGGAATGAATGAATAAACATGTAGTGATGATCATCACTAAGAAACTATCATGAGGCAAGAATTTGAAGTCTAAAGATATATATATTTTTAGAAGCGCGTTAAATAGAAGGGATAGTAGTAACCGGTAGGTAAAGGATTATGGTTCCGTGGATATGAGCAAGGTTTCGGGGACGAAACCTCCTTTAAGGGGGTAGACTTGTAACGCCCCAAAAATCGAGTGATTGGTTTACTAGTAAGTTTCTTGTATATAACATGAAGTGGTCTAACTAGTTTAATTAACCTAGTTAGAATTTGTGTTAAATAGAAAGAAATGAAGGTTGGAACAATTGTGACCAATGTAAGAACCAAACTTGAGGGGCCAATAATGAATAAAATGAAAGATGAATTAATAAAACCCAATTAAAACACAAACACACACACATCAGAGGTGTGTGTGTCGACTAGAACTGGGTGAAGAAGAAGAAAACCCTTAAAATCATAAATCTGCAAAATTGAAAGGGAAATTGGAGTCTAAATCAGTGCATGAACTAGGATTCATGATCATCTAGGTGCCCTTAACACCAAGTAAGTCAAATTTTAGGTTTTAGCAATGTTTGATGAAATGGGTTATATGTGAAGAGTGAATGTTGTATGAAATTGAAGATGAATACTAGTTCATATTAACATGTAGAAGTGTAAGTATGCTCAATTTCGACTATATTGATGATTTTGGGGAAAACCCACTTATAACTATGGAATGATGAAATTTGGTAAAGAATTATATGCAAATTAACATGATGTTAGTGGTTGAGTAGCATTGTAGATGGTATCTTGTTAACTAAAGTAAATGTGATATGAATTAGTTGATGATTTGTGTTATTTGATGAATGGGAGCCAAATGTTGGTGGTAAGCATGAATTACTTGTACTTTGTGCTTAAATTGTAATACGCACGCCAAGTGTTTGATGAAATGCATAAGTGAGATTATTAGATGAGATTGGATGTAAATAACGAATGAATATGTATAGAATGTAGACATGATGTATTTAGTAGTAAAATATCATGATAAGTATGTCCTTGATGGATATCTATATGTGAAAATAGTTAAGGAGCAATTGGGTAGATGTATAATCTAAGAGTGTGTTATATGCATGAGTGATGTAATGCACACATATGGATTGTTTAATTGTCTTAATCGCGATCAAGAAGTGAATGGGTACTAATGTATAGCATATGACCATACTAGTAAAGGATGATGTCATGAATTACGTTAAGTTGGCTAACTTAGCGATGTGGTTGTCAAATGTAGAATCATGAAAGCATAAGTATGTGTAAATTGATTATGTGTATATTGTGTATGTGACTAGGTGATCATGTAGTTGTATGTGTCATACAACATTATGTATGAAATGAATATCATGTCATTAATATGGTCTACTATATCAACATGAATGCGTGTTTAAAAGTGAGAAGTTATATGCTAGAAGGTTGACTTTCTGAAAGTCAACCGAGAAATTATAACATGGTTAGCCTTTCGGACACAATTATAATAGTAGAAAAGTAATGTGTTATGTACTAGATGATCTACATATCGTATACGATGATAATTGAGTCGCGTGAATGTGGAACAAGGTGTCTTTTAGTCTATGCCTTACGTATGTGGTATATGGTTAATAAAAATGCAAGTAATGTATGAATGGAAAGAAACGAATGTAGTATGAATGAGCATGTGTGCTAACCATAATGTAATTGTGATAACATGAAAGGATAGGAATCACATTAGCAAGGACTCAAGAACGGAAGGTTAACGGGTCAAGCGGAGGCGAGGAAGCAAGCATGAACACTAACGCTCGAGGTAAGTGACTTTCGATTCACTTCTTAGTATACATATAGAGTTTTCTTGTTATTGGATGAATGGAGATGATTGATGTATATAAAATGGCTCTAGGAATTATGTAAAAACCCCACTTTGAGTGCCATTATCGGTTGTAAGGCAAAAAACATGTTTGTAATCATTCTACAACCCAAAAGAAAACTTTCCCGGATCAGAAATGCACAACCCGTCGCCGACGGGCCTGACCCCGTCGCCGACGGGCTTCGGTTTGTTCGAAAATGGCCGACGGCCTATACTCCTGTCTACGGGATTTTTCAGCTTACGGGTATATTTACAACCCGTCGCCGACGGCTTGGGACCCGTCGGCGACGGGCTCTCTTTTGTGAGAACTCTGTTTCTTCGCTCTTGAACTCCCGGTGGTCTCGCAACGCGTCCTGGTGCTCCGTTTTGTTTTCAATCACGTATCAGTAAGTGGTATTTACGAGTTAGTAGGTATGTATGAAGGTATTTAGGAAAATTACGTAAGTACATGCACATGTGAGCTAAGGTATGCACGGGAGTAGTTATGATTCATTTTATGAATGTATGTAAGTATGGAGTTATGTATGCATGTATGTATATATGTAGGTATTGGTGTATGCATGTACGTAATTAGTTATGTATGAGCATGAGCATTATGTATTTGAATATGAAAGTACATACGTGTGTAGGTACGAATGTATATATATATATATGTATATATATGTGGATGCAAGTATGTATGCGTGTAAGTATGTGTGTATGTATGTATGTATATAATTATGTATGTATGTATGTAAATACATACGCGAAGTTGTAATCATGTATGTATGTAATTAGATGCGTGGGTATGCAAGTAAAGGTATGTATGTATGTAAGTGGTTCTATATATGATTTGTATACGCGGTTTCAATGCATTTAAGTATTGACGTCCTTAACAGTGTGCTTCGAGAATGAAATGAAATGCAGGTAGACGTAATAATGCGGGTATGTATGTAGATGTGTATTTATGTATATGCGAAGATACGTAGGTATATATGAACGTATGTAGAGAAGTAGTAATGTATGTACGTATGTAGATATGTATTTGGTATATAAGAAGGTACGTATGAGTATATGCAGGTATGTAGAAATATAGGAGGGTATGTACGTATGTAGACGCATATGTATACATGTAAGAATGTACATGTGCATGATTTAGATACGTCGAGTAATACGTTATTAATAGTGTGCCTTGAGAATGAAAGGTAATGCAGGTACATATTGAAGTCTCACCAGGATATGGATACGCAGATGAAATACTTGAAGTTAGAAAGATAACGCAATGGAAAGTGTACGAGATTGAATCTCATTTATGTATTGTGTACTAATGTGATGAACGTATGTGGTGAGTGCAGGTTGTACAAATCACGGGCGGTGATATCGAGGAATAGAGATCGAAGACCGAGTCACAAGATAGATTGTACGGGAATAAATGAGTATGTATTATTGGTAAACAGGACTTATGCTTTTGTTTTTGTAAAAGAGATATTTTCAAAACAAACTTTCAAGTAGGTCAAGACGTTTGTAATGAAAGAAATTTTATGGCACGAATTTCCGCTGCGATTTTTGTTAAATACCTGTTAGGGTCTTACAGGTTTTGAGGAGACGGTGGTCGAAGCGTGTAACAATTTTGTGAATCCTGGTGGGCCTCCTGATGTCCAGTTTATTAGGAAGCTAGGCCATATTAGAAAAAAGATTGTTATCATGGAGAAATGAGATGATTAAGAAGGAGGGGGAAGCGGTTTCGGGAGCTAAAGAACAGTTGGAGGAATTGGAATCTTTGCTGGAAAGGAGGGATCTTTCCGAGGAGGAAGAGTGGATTCTCGCGGAAAATAAGAAAATTGTCCTCGAAGCGGAATTATCGTTAGCTAAGGATCTCAAACAACGGTCTCGTGTCAAATGGGCTAAGGATGGGGACGAGAATACGAAGTTTTTCCACTCCATGATTAATAGTAGGAAGGCTTGTAACGCTATTCGTGGCTTGGAGGTGGGAGGCAGGTGGGTTTCTAAACCTTCGCTGGTTAAAAAAGAAGTTTTTAGGTTTTTTAGGAACAAGTTCGTGGAAGAGTGTCATAGCCGTCCGTCTCTCAATTGTTCCAATTTGAAGAAGATTTCGGCTTCGGAGGCTGCTGGGCTGGAAGTTCCTTTTTCGAGGTCGGAGATTAAGGCTGCCGTCTTTGAATGTGGGGGAGACAGGGCCCCGGGCCCAGATGGTATGAATTTTCGATTTTTCAAATATTTTTGGGGGATGTTCGAGGAGGATTTTGTCGGTATTATGGACTCTTTTTTTGATAGTGGGACTATTAGTATGGGATGCGGGTCGTCGTTTATCACCCTTATTCCGAAAAAAAGAGACCCAGCTGGTCTTAACGACTTCAGGCCCATTAGTTTGGTGGGGGGTTTTAAACAAAGTGGTGTCCAAAATTTTAGCAAACAGGCTTAAAAAAGTCATCGGGTCTGTTATCTCAGTCTCGCAATCGGCCTTTTTAAGCGGGAAATACATTCTTGATGGGCCTTTAATTATCAACGAAATCTTGTATTGGCTTAAATATCGCAAAGGAAAGGCGTTCTTTCTGAAAATTGACTTCGAAAAAGCTTATGATAACGTCAATTGGAATTTTGTGGTGGTCGTTCTTCGGCAAATGGGGTTTCAAGATAGATGGTGTAGCTGGATTTTTGGGTTCTTTCTTCGGCCCGGGCTTCGGTGTTAGTCAACGGGTCCCCGACTTTCGAATTCAAATGTGATAAAGGTATGAGGCAAGGAGACCCCATCTCTCCTTTCCTGTTCGTGGTAGTCATGGAAGCTCTTTCTTGTCTAATTGATAAGGCTTGCGAGGGTCAGATTTTTAAAGGGGTTCAACTTCCTGAAGACGGGCCTTTAGTGTCGCATCTCTTCTATGCCGATGACGCTTTAATTATCGGGGATTGGTGCAAGGAGAACCTGCTCAATGTGGTTAGAATCTTGAGATGTTTTTACACTTGTTCGGGCCTTAAAATTAATCTGGGCAAATCTAATATTTACGGCATTGGGGTTGACAGTTCTGAAGTGGAGGACATGTCGGTGGAGGTCGGGTGCAAATCGGATACTTTGCCGTTTAAATATCTTGGTCTTTTGGTTGGTGCGAACATGAACAGGATTGTTAACTGGAGGCCGGTTTACGAGATTTTTGAGAAACGTCTCTCTCTCTGGAAATCTGCTGTGTTATCTATCGGTGGGAGGGTTACACTTATCCGCTCTGTGCTAGAAAGTCTCCCGTGTTACTACTTTTCATTATATAGGGCTCCAGCTAAGGTTATTGCGGACTTGGAGAGCTTAATTAAGAAATTTCTGTGGGGTAACTCGAGTGGGGTTAAGAAAACTCATTGGGTTGCGTGGGAGAGGGTGGCCTCGCCTAAAAAGGCCGGGGTTTGGGGGTTTCTAAGCTCTCGGATATTAACACGGCGTTATTGTGTAAATGGGGATGGCGTTATAAAACTGAAAAAGAAAATCTGTGGGTTAAGGTTATTGATTCTTTGCATTCGGGTGGGTCGGAGTGGGTGTTTTTGCCGCTTAAGAAGTCTCATAGAGGAGTGTGGTCGAACATTGCTTCGGTTCTGAACAAAAACATCTCCGGGGCGTCTCCAGCGAGAAATATGTTTAAAGGGGCCGTGGGAAACGGAGAGAGCATTCTTTTTTGGTTAGACCCTTGGCTGAAGGATATTCCTCTGAAAGACTGTTTTCCAAATTTGTTCCGGCTCGAGGTGGTCAAAACCTGTGTTGTTAAGGACCGGTTGGCTGGGGAAGGGCTGTGGTTGTGGCGGAATGATCCTGACTCAGCAGAAGAGGTGGCTGAGTGGGTCGAGCTGCAAGACGCGTTGAGTGAGGTGGAGATTTCCAGTAGGAAAGACGGGTGGATTTGGCTTGGAGACAGTTCTAAAGAGTTCAACTTTCGTTCGGTAAAAAACCTTATCGTGGGCTATACTTATGACAGCAACAGGTATGCGTTCGAGTGGAGTAAGTGGGTGCCGGGTAAATGTAACGTGTTCGCGTGGAGAATGGAAATGAATAGGATCCCCACTTTAGATGCTCTGAGTAGTAGGGGTATTAATGTGGGTTCGAGAATTTGTCCGTTATGCATTAGCGAAGACGAGTCAGCAGTTCATCTTTTCATTTCGTGCCTCGCGGCAGCAGTCTGGCAAAAGATCAGCAGGTGGTGCCTCGTCCCAGATATATTTGCTTTTTCGATTCGTGACCTGCTGGAAGTCCATAATCACAGCAGGATCGGGGGAGCCGAGAGGTATGCGTTTAAGGGGATTGTTATAGTGGCGTGCTGGTGCTTGTGGAAGGCTCGGAACAGGGTCGTTTTCTCCTCGGGCCAGGCGAAAGTGGACGATATTTTCAGCGAAATCAGGTCGATAAGTTTCCTTTGGTTCAAGTATAGATCTAAGTTTAAGTCGATTAGTTGGTCAGATTGGTGTAAATATGTAATTATGTAGTTCGGGTTGTGTTGTTTTGTTTTTGTTTGGCTTTGCGTCCCGTTTTTTCGGGTTTTGCGTGTTTTCTAATGAAGTTCTCCTTTCAAAAAAAAAAAAAAAACAGACTTGTTGACTTGTTGGCTTGAAAAGAATTGATAGTATACTTATTGACTTGTTGGTTTTTTTTTTTTTTTGGTAAAGTTGACTTGTTGGCTTTTTCAAGTCAATAAATCAAAATAATGTTTGGACAAATGAAAAGTACTTTTTGAAACAACTTTTTGTATAAGATGATAAAATCATTTTGAAAAGCTAGGAAATCTTCGCTTTTCAAAATGACTTTTTCAACCTATACAAAAACTTGTTTCAAAAAATCTTTTTCACTTGTCCAAACATTATTTTGACTAATAAGTCAATAAATTGTTTCAAAAAGCTAAGCCAAACACCCCCTTAATTGATTTGTCGGTTAATTAATCGTCGATGATGGAGGCTTTTAAACTAACCGCTTTTTTATTGTTGTACTTTTATATTTGTAATCATTATTATTTTTTTTGAATGTGAGTCGTTAAGAATTTTTCAAAAGTTGCGATTTTTGGACTGTTCTGTTGATATACTAGTAAGAATTCCAACACGAATCTTTATTCAAAATTCACGTTCTATATCCTTTTATACTATATTATATTAGGTTGGAACCCCATTACATAGGTTGAATAATATAATTTTATAGAAATGAGATCAGGAGAAAATGACAAAAAGTGTGAGAACGGTAAGAACGCATCCTGGCCGAACACGTGGTGCGGGGCATGATCAGGGTCCGAGGGGTTTTTTTGTCTTTTTAGTATTCTTCTCCTTTCACGATTTTCGCGTTTGACATGTTTCTTTATTTTTTGCATGCAAGATAATTTTGGCGTTATGTAGATTTATTAATTATTTGGCGTTTTACTGTTTTTTCTCATATTTCTTCTCTTTGAATTAATTCTTTTTGTGTCACATAGTTAAAATTTTGGCGTTATGGCTTTTTCCATGTCATTTTTGGCATTTTGTATCTTTTTGTTAATAATTCATTTCCATAGATTAATATTTTATAAAACTACAATAACACGAAAATCAAAGTAAACTAATAGTCTTCCGTAGGTGAGATTACATCAGAGATGTACCCATCGCTTTGTTCATCACTTTCTTCAGATTCTTCATCATCAAATTTCATTTTTGCGTATAACGTCATTAGCTCGTCTCTTCTTTGCTGCAGCCTATTCATGAGTATCACTGCATCCTTGGATTTTGGATTGTTTGAAGGTGTTAAATCACAGAGTTGTTCAATGATAGATAGCAACCCTGTCTTCAACATTTCTTCCATTGGCCTTGAATATTGCACCCCGTTTTTATAAATCACTTCAAGTGTTCATTCTTCCTCATGCAATACCCAACTGCTAAGTTTTGGTATATGAGTATCTTCAATATCATCATCATCTTCAACATCTTCTGCTGGAAACTTTCTCTCCAGTCTTTTTATTACAGTTCTCGTTCTTTCACAATCGTTGTCTATTGGAACCCCAAGGGCCAGGATATCCTTCTGAACATTTTCATTCATTCCCATCAAGGCTTTTATTGTCCTTACCTTTACCCTTCTCCTGTCAGAGAACTTTATGATGGATCGTTTCTCTATCCTTTCAAACCTCCATGCAATAACCTTAGCCATTTTTAAAATTTTTAGCGTTTTGGAGAATATGTGGCGTTTTAGTCTTTTTGGCGTGTTTGAGCTTGGTTTCTCATGGTCTTCTTTTATATTGACTTTTTTTTTCCCGCGTATGACAGGTAATTACGACGTTTTGAAAAAGATAAATAAATTTAATATAATAAATGTTAGTAATTATGTTTTCCGTCGTTTCATTTTACTGTTTTTTGCATTTTACTGTGTTTTGTTTTCAGACTCAACTGTTTTAATTGTGTAACACGTCAAATCTTTTGACGGCTGTAATTATGGCGTTTTGTTTTCCAATGGCGGTTAGATAACTATTGGACTTCTTTTGTTTATATTCTTTGCACATTGTTCCACGCTTTTTTATAATATTAGTTGTTCAAATTAATTTTATTATAGTTTGGTCTTTTTTTGGGGGCGTTTTTATGGCATTATGGCGTTTTACACGTATTTGCTAATTTTGGCGTTTTATTATATTTTTCATTATAGCATTAATATTCTTTTGTTGTTTATTAACTGACATTGCAAAACAAACAATAGATAAAGAAAATTAAAAAAAAACAAAAAAACAAAGTAGAAGCAATTTATGATTTTAAATCTTCAGTGTCATCAGTCTCTTTTTTCTTTTGAAACTACAAGAAATGTGACAAATAATTGGCGTTTTGGGTTTGGCGTTGTTTATTTTCTTTGTTCATGTGTTGAAGTGTCTTTGTGGATGTTGGAGACATAGATCGACCCCCTGTGGGTGGATGCTATCTGCCTATGGTCTTCATTATATTCATTGAGGCCAAAGTAGCATTTACACTTAAAGAAACGCTGGATAAGTGACCGGAATCAGATAATCCAGGGGGTTAGGTTCTGCATAAAAAGGGGTGGTTCTCTCTCGTTCGGTTCAAAGGGACAGATCTTCTCTTCTTCTCGATAGCTGCAAAACAGACACTGTCAGACTCGCCACGGGGAGAATGGGGGTTCTCTCCGTGACCACCCTCCGGTGTGAGAATAAGTATCGGTATTTGAAGAAGAAGAAGTATAGGTGAAGTGAATGTGACTTGGAAATTATACCTGAATTACTCTTCTATTTATAGCCGAAGTTCTGGGCGGGAAAACCTGTTATTGAAATATTGACGGAAGATGCTAACTCCGTAGGCGGTTATTTTCCCTTTCCGTTAATCCTTTTAATCAGACGTGAGAGCACACGGATCGCGATTCAGATCATCGGCTGGGGTATTGCTAGGGCTGGCAATTTATACACGAGACACGAATACACGACACGTACCTACACGATTTTAACAGGTAACAGGTAAGACCTTAATAGGTTTCGTGTACTTAAACAGGTAGACACGAAATTACCTGTTAATTTTCGTGTCTAAACAGGTATAATACCTGTTTACCTGTTAAGTACCTGTTAGTACCTGGTTATTTTTAAAATTAAATAAATATATATATAATATATATAGTCCATTTATCCCTAATACCTTAACAACCCTAATTCTTTCCAGCCGTCACTCATTCAGTCATTCTCTTCTCTCAAGTCTCAACTCTCAAGTCTCAAATCTCTAAGTACACAGCCGCATAACCGCACAACCCGTAGCACCACCATCAGCCGCCGTGATCAGTGGTCGTTCACGCAGCCGCATCGCCCATCGTAACCAACTTTGTTCGTCGGAACTTTCCATCTTACCAACGGTTCTGTCACTTTGCAATTAAGGTACCAAGTCGAATCCCATTCTACCGTATAAATTATGGTTTCGTTCCGGCGACTAAAGTTCTTATGATTTAGAATTATTATAACCCGAATAAAGATCTAAAAGTTTTGCTAATGTTTGTTGATTCATGATCCGTAGCATATGATTTTGTTTAGGTATTTTACCTTGTGAATTCAAATTGGAAACTTATAAATGTTTATTCACTGAAAGTAAAGTTTGAATAAGCAAGTTTTGTTAAACTTTCTTATACAGTATCATCTTTGAAAGTAAAGTGAAAATGAAATTAAAAATTTGGGGCTTTTTGTCCTATTTTGTATTTGGGGATTTTGAACTTTTGATTGCTCACATTAGTTAGTATTTACTATTTAGGTAATTATGAGTGACCCACAAAAGGTGGAAAAGGCGAAGGATAAGAAAGCTAAAACAACGGTATGTTTGTTGATTCAACTATACTTATGTTGGTTCAAGTTTGGTTTTATTTTTGTGTAACTTTATGTATTTTTTTCTTTATTCTTTCTAGACGGGGAGTGATTCTATCCATGTTGATTTAGAAGATGACTTCTCAATGGATATGGATGTGGATGATGAGGTTCACTTGGTGGATGAAGAAGATATAAGCGATAGCAAAGCAGGGTCAAAGAGAAAACAAAAAGAAAGAAAAGAGAGATCTCCTGTGTGGCTTTACTTCATTAAACACACTAACAAAAAAGTAGGAAAAAGGGTCCCAACCGAGTGCAAGAAATGCCATCATATCATAATGTATAATAGTGGCCAAGGTACGGGTAATCATACGAAACACATAAAAAGCTGCTTTGGTTCTACTTATAAAGATGTTGGTCAAATGCTTTTAAATAGTGACATGAAGTTAAAGTCGTCTTCTTTTTCTAACAATACGTTTCGTGAGATGATTTTAGATGCTATTGTGATGCATGAATTACCTTTGTCATTTGTTGAGTATAAGGCTTTTAGAGTTTTGTTTGAGTATTTGCAACCCGATGTGAATATTCCTTCTAGAAATACCATAAAATCTGATTTAATGCAAAAGTTTAAGAGAGAAAAAGAAAAGATGAAAGTTATTCTTATGGAATCAGCTGGGAAGTTATGCTTAACTGGAGATTTATGGACTTCTATTACTACTGATGGGTATTTAGCAATTACAGTTCATTATATTGATAAACATTGGGTTTTGCAAAAGAGAGTTTTATCATTTTCTTTCATGCCACCACCTCATACTGGTGTTGCCATATGTGAAAAGGTGTTTTCTATTCTAGTAGAGTGGGGTATAGAAAAAAAAATATTTAGTGTGACATTGGATAATGCATCTTCTAATGATGCTTTCATTAGGCTTCTAAGAGAACAGTTGAATACAAAATCACCACTTGTTTCTAAGGGTGCTTTTTTTCACTTGAGATGTTGTGCACATATTTTGAACTTGATTGTGCAAGATGGGTTAAAGGAAATTGATGATTGTGTTTACAAAGTAAGAGAGAGTATCAAGTATGTGAAAGGTTCACAACAAAGGAAGGAAAAGTTTTTGGAATGTGTTGAGTTGTGTTCAATTAAAAAACAAAAGGGGTTAAGGCAAGATGTTGTTACTAGGTGGAATTCCACATATTTAATGCTTGATGGTGCTCTTTATTATCGACGTGCATTTAGCCATTTAGAATTGAGTGATTCTAATTATAAGGAATGTCCAATTGCATCAGAGTGGGATAGGATTGAAAAGATATGTTCATTTCTTGAAGTGTTTTATGATGTGACAAATGTTTTTTCGGGTACCAAATATCCGACTGCAAACTTGTACTATCCACATGTTTTTTTGGCTTATTTGACTCTGTATGATGGGATGAATTCTGAAGATGAGTATATAAAACATATGGCAAACTTGATGATGGGGAAGTTTCAGAAATATTGGTCTGATTTTAGTCTTACATTGGCCGTGGCTGTGGTGTTGGATCCTAGATTCAAGTTGCATTTTATCGATTGGAGTTATTCAAAAATTTATGGAGAGGGAAGTAGTGAATATACACATGTTGATCAGTTATTGCATTCTACTTTTCATGAATATGACACTGCCTTGTTAAATGAGGGTGAGGATACAAGGGATCAGTCAACGCCTACTTCAGATGGTAGCAAAGGTGTTAAGGACACAAGTGGTGTTTCAACATATGGTGCGAGTTCAAGACTTAAGGTAATTTTTATGTTTGTTCATTTATTTGTTTTATGTATATTGTCTTTTAATTATTAACTAACTATTTTTTATTAATATGTTTTAGGATTTTGATAAATTTCAAAGTAAAGATTTGACAACTAATCAAAAGTCAGAACTGCAATTGTACTTAGAGGAGTCAAGAGTTGATAGGAACTCACCACTTGATGTGTTGGCTTTTTGGAAAGCCAATGAGTTTAGATATCCCATACTAGCGAGGATGGCAAGAGACTTTTTGACTATTCCGGTATCTACTGTGGCATCGGAGTCGACATTTAGTGCAAGTGGAAGAGTGATTACCGAACATCGAAGTTCACTTAGTAAAGCTACCGTTGAGGCTCTAATATGCACAAAAGATTGGTTACATGGAGATTTTTGTAATATCCATCTTTGCTTGATTTTAATAAGTTTTATACATGATATTATATTAATTTTATAATGTATATGTTTGTTTGTACTTTGTAGGTTCTAACAAAGTTAGTGTGGAAGAGCTCACTGAAGATATAATGCTTCAAACTCGGTGAACAATGAACAATCCTAAGGTACCTCACTCTAAAACTTTCTAATAATATTACTTGATAAAACTATATGAATATGAATATGTCCAATTATCCATGATTAATATGACTAATTGACTATATTTATTTTGTGTGTAGGTTTGATTGTTTGGAATTGAAGATTTGAGAAGAAAGACCAATTGGAACTTGGAAGTTTGGGACTTGATATTGTTTTCAATATATGTTTTGATTAGAATTCTATGTGTTTTTGTCTTAAATTTGTTAAGGAGCATGGATTTATGTTTTATTTTAAGACTTTTATGAACTTTCGTCGACTTTTGTTTCGCTGAAAGGTTGTCTAATATGTGTTTCTAAACAGCTATTATCGTGTATACCAGGTATAAACAGATTCGTGTTCGTGTTTGGGTTACAGGTACACGATAAATTTTCGTGTCGTGTACAGGTATACCCATTTCGTGTTCGTGTCTTATCGTGTTCGTGTCTTATCGTGTACGAGTATACACGATATGCCAGCCCTAGGTATTGCCACGTGGAAAGTGGGCAATTGGAGATTTCTCTCCAATTCCATGCCATCGTCGTGACTTCAAGGGAGCCCGAGATGATGACACGTGGCCCAGACGGTTATAACCGTCTGGTGGTGCACGATTGGGTCTTCCAGAAGATTACAGCTGTAATCCGGTGTGACTTCTTACCGTGTGGTATCAGTGGAGTAAATAATATCCAAGTCTGGGTATTATTAAGCGGGGGTGCTTACTGGGATTTTTATCCTTTGGTCATGGAGAGATGCGCAAGGATTTATTGATTTATTTTTGGCGCGCATGTGTTTCTTGTTTTTCTTCTTAGTTCCCTTTTGTAAGGCCAGTGCGCGGCCGCGCAAGGTTTTAAAGAAGGTTAGAAGATGAGGTTGTGGTATGGTCCCAAGTACTCGAAACAAGGTTTTTGGGACCTTACCCCTTCATTTACACTGGTATAGGTCTCTTCTTATCATCCAAACCTTCTTCAGGAACAAAGATGACAGTATGACATATGGGTGTCATCAGTCCCTATTTTCAATTTTGTCCATCTCATGCAGCAAAATCTTACTACACTCACGTAACAAATCATTAAATGAAGCTTCATGCAGAACATTACTGAGGATCAAAGAAAAGATGTTTGCTGTCATTGTATTTTTTGGCGTTTTACATTGAGTTGTAAATTTTTTTAGCAACCACTGTGTGTGTTTTTTTTTTTTTGGTGTGATAAACGGAAGGTGGTGAGACGTTTCTATTTATAGGATTTTTTTGGCGCGTAGTTTAGGCGGGATGTTATTTTTATAACAAAAAATGTAATTAACATTTATCCGGATGTAAGCTTTGGCGTTATATATAATGGCGTTTCATATTTTTGGCGTTTTTGTAGCCAGAGAGCTTAAATAAAAACACAGAAAAAAGTACGCAGTGATAAAATTGGCGTTTTGTATTTATTTGACGTTTTATTTTTCAATGTCGTTTTATGTGAGGAATGGTTTTTTACTTTTTACCCTTAATGAAGCGCGTCCACGTAATAAAATTGGTGTTATTTACTAAAATGCCACAGCGCCAATCTAGTCCATAGATTAATTTGATCGGACGATCAATAAGCGTTCTCACCGTTCTCACACTTTCTACCGTTTTCTCTAAATCCTGACCCTAATTTTATATATTAAATAATTAAAAACCACGTATATTTCACAAGTTGAATAAAACTAATTTCATACACCAAATAATAATTAGAGTAAACTTTCGTTTTGCTCTCTGTGGTTTGGTCGTTTTAATAGTTTTGCCTCAGTCCTTTAAAAATAGCCACTTTACTCTAATAGTTTACCATGTTTTTTCCATTTTGCTCCCTGACTCTTAACTCTGTTAAATCATTCAACTTAGAGTAAGGGTATTTCAGTAATTATATTTTTAAAGATTAATCATCGTCATTTTCTCCAAACAGATCTATTCCCTCATTTCAAAACAAACCTAATCCCTCATTTCTCCCCCTTCTATGGGTTTTTGTTTCAGCAAAAAAAACCACCACCGTCGCCCCAAAACTCCGACCACCACCAACCACCGAACAACACCAAAAAATGACCAACCGGTTTCCAAAAAGGAGCTCTTCGTCATCAAACACATAGTAAGTCACGAAATTTATCGGTACTCTGACTAAGAAACCGACCAAAATCCTAACCCTAGCTCCACCACTACCACTTCCATTACAACCACCACCGACACTGGCGCCGGAGCTATTATCCTACAATCCGACAGGCTTAGCCGGAGCAATTCCGTTGGGAGAGCTCAAAACCCTAGCTGCAGAAGGAGACATTCTAGTTCGAAACATAGTTTCGATTTACTGATCGATATGAATGATGCTGATGCTGAAGATAATGATGGTGAAGATGTGCTGGATCACCAGCATCGTCACCGAAACCAAAACCGGGAGAGTGAGGTTAGGGTTTCCTCTAGAGGATCCAGCAGTAAAGATAGGGGAATTGGTATATCTCCTAGTAGAAGATCTGAATCGCCTTTTAGTAATAAAAATTTGAATTCGGCTTGAGTGGGAAACGGTAATAGGCCTGCAAAGATGGTTTCAGTGTCGACGACTGATAAGAGTAACAATGCAGGTGTTGGTACGGTGAAGAGGATTAATGTGAAGCGGAATGTGTCTCCGGCTAGGAGAAGTATTCGGGTTTTTACTGATGATCAGAGCCTAGAGGAGGCAAGTAGTGGCCGGGATTGGGATAGGAGATGGAAATCGCTGGTTGGAAAATTATTACTGAAATACCCATACCCTTAGTTGAATGATTTAACTGAGTTAAGAGTCGGGGAGCAAAATGAAAAAAAAACATGGTAAATTATTGGAGTAAAATGGCTATTTTTATAGGATTGGGGCAAAATCATTAAAACGACTAAACCAAATGGAGCAAACGGAAGTTTACTCTAATAATTATAAAAAGTTTTATTTTTAGAACCCCCATGTATTACAACGGTTGAATATATGTAATTTTGTATAGTAAATAATAAAAGAAGTTATATCTTTAAAAAAAACCTTGTACATTACACGTGTTGAATAAATCTAATTTTATATACCGGATAAGATAATAAAAAAATTATATCTTTAAAAAACTAACGGATATACTCGATACACAATAGATAGAGGGATTGCAAGGATAGTTCTTGAATTTTTTATATTTATATGTCATTACACTTTCTCAAAACTAAATTAATAATAATGAGGATACACAATGTTTATGTTAACATGGGACTATGGTATTAGTTTTTTTTATAGTTTATGGCTAAGTGATTGCGAGGATAGTTCTTGAATTTTTTTTATATTTATATGTCATTACACTTTCTCAAAACTAAATTAATAATAATGAGGATACACAATGTTTAAGTTAACATGAGACTATGGTATTAATTTTTTTTTTAGTTTAAGGCTAATATTCACGTGTATGATGATAAAATTACACAATGATCTATGTTTGAATATTATATTTATATTTATATTATTTTAACAAAATATTCGATTAGATAATAATAATAATAATAATAATAATAATAATAATAATAATAATAATATCGAAGGATTGCTAAACGGTGGTTTGAAATTTGTGATTATATTATTTTTATATTAATTGAATAACATAATATTAGATTTCAAGGATAAATAATTAAATCTGACGAAAATTTCAAAATATTATATCATCTCCTGTACGAATTGTTTTATGAAGTTTAGATATGAGTGTAAAATTAATAATTAAATTTATATTAAATTCAATTGTATAATTATATTTTAATTAAATTAATTATTGATAATTAGGTAGAATAGATAGGTGGGAAAACTAAAAAATTGATGGCTCCAATGAGTGACATGTGTCCCATAAATAGTTTTTTTATTATATAGCACTAGCGGTAAGACCCGTGTGCAAACACGGGTGATTTCTTAGAAAACCATGCATAACACATATTGATAGAACATATAGATACAAGTATAGATATTTTACCAAAATGTGTTATCTATTATAGCTACAAGACAACTATAAACATAGATTATCGGTTAATATATCAGTTACATACAATTATTTCCATTCTCTTATCCAAAAAAGCGCATATCCACCCATTGGCAATTTAACTGTTTACCCAAAAAGACAATATAAACTGTTTATAGACATAGGTACGTATAAAAGATGTCTAACAAAACTTAATAGAATTTGAATACAACTTAAGGTTCAACAAACATTAACTACAAACACACAATCATCTGCCTCAACAACTTTCAGCAAAACTAAATCAAGGAATCAACAGACTTTAGAAATCAGCAGATCTTTATTCTCTCATCAACCTTTCCCGGATTTTCCCTTTGAATTGGAGCTCAAAATCCAAGGAATTAGTATCATCTTCATCCCTATCAAGCTGAAGGTTAAAAAGATCTTGGAGGTCAACTGGATTCAGACCAAGTGCATTATCCCTTGATATCTTTTCAACACTACCATCAGACTTGATCAAAGTCAATTCATGGGTCTGTTTGTCAGACTTCCACTTTAGTTTTTTTGGGTCTGATGGGTTTTTTGGGAGAAGTTTTATTTGAGAGGAGTTTGGCGATTGAGGCCTGCTTGCCAATTTCTGAAGTGTTTGAGCAACTTGAGCTTGTCATTGCAACGAAGCATCATCCAATCCATATCGTAACTGATTTCTGATAGACTCTTTTCTGTACTGAGCTTCTCTCTTTTCATCTTCTTCATCCATCAGTTGTTGTCTTTTTCTTTGGTTCAAGGTAGCGATGGATACATCTGCTGATGAGAACAACTTTTTAGATGTAATGGTCTGCCAACGTCTAACAGTGGTTTCATCTTTGTATACTGGCTTTTTAGGAAGGGATGGATCTGTCTTTCTTCGATCTTCTAGCTTATTGTAAGCTCGATCAATATACTGCCTAGACCATTTTCCAATTTGTCTAGCAGTCCCAAACTTAGCTGCTACAAGTTCTGCCCTCATTCTCTTGTACTTCAACACTTCATCCACTTCAACCTTTTTGTATTGTTTCCAGTTGGGAGCAGATTTTTGCATTTGAGGATCTTTATTCATCTTTTCAATTCTATTAACTTCCTCATTAAGAGCTTCAAGGGGCCAGTCGTTGAAATCAGACCTGTAGGCTTCGCAGGGCTTGGTATCCATGATAATGTTCAAGAAATCATTCCTTAATGTCTTTTGTAGCTCATCATTTGGTGACAGATTTGATATATTCTTACTCAGGTCTCTTGCAAAATCTTCCAACTTCTTGACTTGACCAAGCCAATGTTGCATGCGACCTGATAACTTAATGTCTCCTAGCCCTTTACTCTCTTCTTTTGCCTTATCTTCTGCTTGCTTGCCCTTTAGCTTCATATATTCATAAATATTCTTTGGAGTTTCGAATCCATGAAGAGATGGGAAGGTTCTTTTGGATGGATCATCCTCTGTGTAAAATTGAGTCATTTCATCTTGAACAACAAGCAGTTCTAGAGGGAAATCTACTGCCAATGGGTTGATTTTTATTGACGGAGGTGGGACTTCTAGTTTGGGTGAAGTTTGAATGAATGGAGTAGCTGATAACGGAATTGGTACGGGTATATCTTTTTCTTCCTTCTCTTCTTCATGCACCATGAATTTTCTCTTTCTTGTGTAAACAGATTTTGGAGAAGGAGGAGTTTGGGAAGAAAAACGTGCTATAAGTGTAAAGGTTGATTGTGATGGGAATTGAAATTGGGTAGAATCAGTGGATTGACTAACAACCGTTGAAACAACTGGTGTCTCAACCGCTGTTGTCTTAACATGTGTTGAAGCATTTGTTGCATCAATAATTGTTTCAGTGGAGGTTGGCAGTGGTGATGAGGATTTTGTATTCTGCTTTTTGACAGGTGGTTTTTCTGGTGAGAGTTTTGTTTTAGGTGTATCAGAATCTGGCTTCTTAGGTTCAGCAATGGTTTTAAGTTTCGCAGCAGTGGTTGGTTTTTCTGGTGGTGATTTCTTCTATTTGAGGTTCCAAAGTTGAGCACTTCATCTTCCTCTTTTGTATGCTTCCTCTTCTGCTTTCGTTCAATCTCCTCATCTGTCTGTTTGTTAACGGTATCATCAATTCCCTTTTTCTTACCAGTATCAGATTTTCCAGGAGATTTTGCAGAAGTTTGCTTGTCAGGCTTTGGATTTTGTTTTGGCTGATTCCTTGGTGTTGGTTTGCCAAAGTTTTTCATGGAATCCTTTTCCCTCTTTTCAGCATCATCTTCATTATCTTTTTCAAACACAGGTGCAGGGGTAGTACCAGTTAACTTTGCAATGCATTCTTTTATGCCCTTGATGTCAGCCTGTGTGTCTTTGTATCTTGCTTCAACCATAACTCTAATTAGCTTCATGCGGGAATTAAGTTGAATCTCAGCTAGTTCCCTTTGAGCTGCAAGAATGGGTTGTATCGAATTCCAAAGCTCTTGGCATAACTGCTGATGAGAAGGTCGACTTTTGAAAGCATCCAACAACTGCATCAATTGATCTTTCATATCAACAACAGTTGTTTCCAAGTTAGATATCCTCTGCGTCAAATCCTGGTATTTTAATCCATCAACTAACTTAATAGGATCATCTGAATTCCCACCAGAGGTGGTTGTATCTGCTTTTGAAAGAGGAGGTATCTCCAAATTTTCATTAGCAGATGCCCCTTGTTCTTGGTTCTGGGGACTTCCCTCTGCATCAGTGGTTACCTTAGTGATCTCACCCATGGTTAACTTGAACTCACCGGTGGATACCTTGATAGACACAACAGTGGTTGCCTTCAAGGGAGTCTGACTGATGAAACTACTCTCCAAATGTAAATCACTGGATTTGACATTTATAGTAGCTGCTCCACTTTAGGCTAGAAACACTGCACTTAATGAAGTTATTAACGAGCTGTTAATGACTAATGAACAATTAAATGCTTTTAATGTGTATTTGGGTGTAGAGAACGAGCTGGTAAAGAAAGTCATGGAAGATCTTCAGGCAGACAAAGAAGTCAAGTCAAAGCAACTTGAGATGCTTTATGCCGTGATTAAATATAAGCTTGGCTTGAATGTTCAAGCTGAAATCGGATTGAAATCTGAAGAGCTGAGGCTCGGAGGATAGAACGCGAGAGAAGAGATGCTGCTTAAGCTGCAAAAGATAAAGGAAAAGGCAAAGCGGCAGAAGATGTTGTAGAATCCTCGCGTATTCAGGGCAATGATAAAGATGATGAAACTGTTCATGATATTTCTCTATTCAACCTCGTGCGTACGCCAGTGATTGTGCCGTACAGTAAAGAGGAAATTAAAAGGCGTATAGAAGTTGAACGTCGCAGAAAAAGATCAAAGAAAGATGATGATAAAGATGACGAGGATGAAGAGGAAGATGATTTAGAAGATCTTTTCAGAGAAATAGATGATTATCATGGTAGTGGTGATGATGGTAATGATGATGATGATGATGATGGTCAAGGGGGAAATGGTGGTGCACTGATTGTGAGACCTTCTGGTGGCCATCAAGTGCAAAATTATCTTGATGATGCACAAAATGAAGAACGCGAGGATGTTCATCCTCATGGGGAGTCTACATCAGGGGCTGCTCATGATGAATCTATGAATGTATTCTCTTCTACTCCCAAGGTAATTTACTTGAGTCATGATGTTGAGGAAGGGGATTAGTAGAAAATTGGGCGAGAGAGACCATGAAGGAAGCATTGGGTTTAAATGATGGAAATTTCAACTTTGACTTCGAGAAAATTGTTGAAGATGCTCCTGACAGTGAATGTCTTAAAAATGGTAGACGAAGCTGATAACTTTGACGATGTATTCGTGGAAGATGATTCAGAATCTGATCAAGATGTGCCATTTCACTATTCTAGCAAAGATTCTGAGCATTTCCCTATATTCACTGAGTTGTTCAGGACGCACAACGAAGACGAATTGAGAAGGAAAGTGGCTGAAAAGATAAGTACCGATGGTGCCTCGAGAACATTATCCAAAGAAGAACTCCTTGAAGAGAGAAAGAAATGGTTCAAACCAAGGGTGGAAGGGAGAAAGTTCAAACGACCGCTTAAGTTCTTCACAAGACACCTAGATCAATCTCTTTGAGATATTCTATCATGGGGTTACTTAGAAGATTTGAAAGTATATGCTATCAAGAGAGAGTTTGGAGTTCAATACTTCGAATTCGTCAAAGACTTGGAAACGCTGCCATGGTGGGATGTTGAAGAATTAGTGAAGAGAAAGAACATCCAGCAGTGTTTATGGGGTCCAGAAGTGAGATTACATGAACGCAAGCTTTGGTATTACATTCGTGCTCAAGCAAATGCAGGTTTTCCTGAATGGAAACCTCATTACCCAAAGCGTACTATAAAGATTAACCCAGTGACTGGTGAAAAGGATAGCACGTTGCATGTCAAAAGACCGAGACGTATGAAGAATATGCCCTTGAAGGAGATGGAGTAGGATTTCTATAAGGATTCAAAGGGTGGATTTATGATCCGATGACATGTCAAGCGGTGATTGCTTTGCAAGAAAAAGATTGTGTTTGGAGGCATATATGGGTGCTCGACCCAATGTGGCTTGTGAATTGTTCGAAGAAATATATCGAGTGCTTGTTCTTCAACAAGATTATGTATTATGAAGTCGATAAAGAACAAGCCTTGCAATATCATAAGCTAGTTGGGTTATGTTTTGAAAAGGAAATTAACTCTTGTCACTACTGGAAAACTAACTGGCGAGATCTGGAACGAGAAGAGTTTCTGAAGAAGGAAAAGCATGATGCTTTGATGAATGAAAGGATGAAGAAAGCTTCATTCTTGGCAAGCTTGAAGCTTCCTAACTTCAAGTCTATTCCGACTGATCAGACTCTGATCGAGAAAGAAGAGAATAAGAAGATCAGACTCACCAAGTTTTTCGACTACACAGATATGGGTAGACAGTGGTGGTTGACCAAAGTCATGTTTGAATACAGAGCACAGAAGATAGAGCAAGAAGAGAGGAGACACATGAAGAGAAAGTATGGAAGAGCTTAATGAAGACTATACATGAAGATGACTATAGCTACATCCAAAGGGGAGTCTGTGAATGTATATGTCTGTAGCTTCTGTCTTGTATCGAGTCTTAGTTTATCATGTATTGTATGTAATTGTATGTAATCCGTTACGAACTACAAGGTATTTTGATGTAATAGTCCTTTCGTACGAATGGAGTCCATTCGTACGGTTGGACAATATGTTGGTTCGTACGGATCAGCAAGATCCACGCCTCCAGGTTTGTATGAATGTGCTAGGTCTATATATAGAGGTGTTGGGGTCTTCATTTGTACAACTTTGACAATAGAGGGGAAACTCTGTAAAATCTTTTCCAGGATATGTAAAGTGTTTCTAATCAATGAAAATATCATTCCACAGTATCTTTGTGATCATGTCTACCTATTACACATTTATCACTTCACACGCATTCTCTTTTGTACGAATAGTTCTAGTGAGTGATTGGTTGAGGGGGAGATTGTAAAATTTTTGACTATTTGAATCATTAGAATACAGTTTATGATAATGTCTCCCTATTTCTAGATTGTATTTTGATAATTAATATTAGTTTATAAATATCAAACTCAGATTCTAACACATGCCAACCAAATGTTGACCAATAAACATACATAAAAAATACAAACAAAAAAAAGTAAAATATTATAAATAATAAATAAATTAAGATATTGTTATTCTAGATCCAATAGAGATATCTTGTCCTTTAGTTTTGTTTTTTAACTAAATTATTTAATAAATTGATAAATAGACTGAAATACCCTTGGGTGATCAGATTTAACGAGAAAACTTAACTTGATTAAGATCAAAGGACGTAACATGCAAGATTTTGAAACATAAAGTATAAACTCCATCAATTTTAAAGCTAAAGGACAACGAATGAAATTGAGTATTTATATAAAGAACAAAATATGTAATTTACTCTCTCACGCAAGTAGTTCATGCATCAGGTTTACACTTTGATTTCATCAACTTTTTCGTTTTAGGAGTTCCTGATGTAGCAACATAGTTTGGTGTTTCGATTTGCTTCAAAGATTGATTATTCAATCAGCACCAATCAGGGTTTAACTATTAATTCTTATGTTAAAGCTTATCAGGAGAGACCGATCGGCGACGATTCAGATCCGTCACCTACACTCCCCACCGATCCAATCGGGCCAACGCATCACCACCAATGCACAACTCCCAAATTCGTGATTATCTCTCTATAACCACCGTCTCTCTCTCTCTAAATGATACTGTTTATCATTCTACAACGGAGATTGAGATGTCATAAGGCCATAGGGTGTGCTCTAACTGTTAGGAAACTTTATTTGTAAGTATTGAAGAAAATCATATTCAACTTGATCTATGAAGAAGACAACAGTCCTGAAGATCACAACAAGAAGAAGAAGAAGACCGGATAGGACAACTGAAATGAATAGCATCTACTTCAAAGAATTACAAGTTGATCAACAGCTGAAGAAGATTATCAGAGAAGGTCATTTCTGATGGATCTGATGATATTTCTGATGAAATATCATCAGTTTCTGACGATTCTGATCATCAGATTTTCTGATGATTTGTTCACCAGAATTTCTGATGAAGTGGTTTTATCAGAAATTCTGGTAAAGACCCCACTTGTTTAAAAATCAGCCCTACCCTGCCACACTTACCGAAGCAAGTTGACATTATTGGATCTCATGATTACAAAGGCAAATTGATTGTTGGATTCAATGAATATGTCAAGGCGCTACTTTTTGCAGGAATATATATGAATAAACAAATGTTTATCATATATTCAGCCTTCTATAAATAGAAGGCTCACCAAGCAGAGAACATGAGTTGAGTTGAGTTAAGTTAAGCCTAGCATTCAATACATACTACTAAACTCCAAATTGTCCTCTCACCCTCAGAATTCAAGTATTCGTTTGTAATAGTTAATGATCTTACAATCACCTTGTAAACCATTTTGTTTCAAAGTGATATAAACTTGATAATTCTGTAGGTCTTGTTTCTTGAAAGTCTGATTTCCATTTCCGCACATCTTTTTCACATCTACTGAAATCACTTGCCATATTACGTGAAAAGAAGTTTTTAAGTCCAAACTGGGACCAACAATTGGTATCAGAGCAGATTGAATAAATCATTTTCAAACGATCAATCACTCATCTTCTTTTCTCTAAATATGGCCAGCTTTCAATCATGGAATAATGGTTTCAACATTGGCTCTATGTCTAAACCTCCGACTCTGGTCAGAGAGGAATACCCCCAATGGAAAATCAGGATGGCCAATTTCCTTAATGGTCATGACCGAGCTCTGTTTCAATCCATTGAAAGGGGTCCACATATACCAATGACTGAAATACCAGCTATTCCAGCAACTGAAATACCTGCAATCCCTGCTTCCCGAGCTCCCAAAAGTGAAAAAAACTGGAGTGAGGAAGACAAGGAAAAGGTGGCTGGGGATGAAAGGGCAAAGTCACTTTTAATAATGGCTATCCCCAATGACATATTTTCACAACTTGATGCATGTGCATCATGTCACACCCCGACCACGTAAAACAACAAATCATGGCAGAAACGTCGGGGAGTGTTGTAACAGAATCATTGTTTCATAACACATGGAAATTTGAAATTTTGTTTTATTGAATAAAAGAGTTACAATGTCTTAACAACAAGGAAGCATAACATAATTAACTAGTCTTGCATCTTTTATTGTCACTAAGGCCCGAGTCTGCCTATGTGTAACTTGATCAATCCTATATATCATTTCCTGAAACACATGTGAAAATAGGTACGTCAGCATAAAAATGCCTGTGACATACATAGGTTTTATTGATTTAGGATTCATGACTTATAAGTTTAAAATAATGTTTTAACAAAAGTAGTCATGAACCTTGTAAAATGTTTTTGTTTTATAAATCATATAAAAATCGATAAGGAAACAGATGATATAAAAGAATATGTATGGTTATGTAAATAACCAAGTAAAAATGAATTTGTATAAAATGTGTTATTTGTAAAACAATGTTTTGTAAAGATATGGTAATTGTGTAAAATGTAATATGTCAAAATTGAAATGGTTTAAATAACGCTACGATATGTAATATCATAAAAGCACTTATATATAGGAATGTACCAGCGGCGTATCCACCATGCTTTTATCATATTACACACGTCTCGTTACTTAAATCACTTATCCAAACAAACCACCAATGTAAAAATGTTCATGTATAACTAAATGTAATGTTTTAAACAAATGTTGAAATGTTATTGTGTAAACAAATGTAATGTAGAGTGAATAAAAAGCCTTTATTGATTAAAAGCATTTACTCGACCCTATAAGAAATAAATGTACAAAACAATGCATTTGACAAATTATAATCAAAATTTATGTTTTGTAGAATAATGCATGCTTTACTGATACAAACATCTATGCGGTATTGTGAAAATGCATACATTCAAGCCTTGAGACTGTGGCGATAAACCCTTAAACGAATTAAAGGTTTATCTGAGTTATGTGTATCGAATTCGATCATTCCTTTCATCCAAACATACCTAGGATGTCAGGAACGGGAGTTGTCAATTCCTATGGTACCACTACCTACTAACGAACGGCGTAGCTAATGTTAATGAATGTATTTTTGAGCCATTTAAACAAACCAAATGTCATACCAAAATGTAAGCATGTTTTATGAAAATAATATACCAAGTATGCAACAAATGGACAAACATAGCATGAAATGAAATGTAAAACAATGTACTAAGTATGCACTAAATGGACATACATAGCAAAAACATAATGAAATCATGTACTAATAGTGTACTAATGAACATTACAAGTATATGATATGAAAACATGGAAAGCATGAAAGTAACAAGTAGACACATGTGTTTCACCCCAAAATGTTTGAAACACAGTAAAATAGGGGACTATGTACTCACTTGAGGGTTCTTAGATGTCACACCCTGCTAGTTGCGGAAGCGTGTTGCGTGTGACGTAAGAAAGGTAATCATTGCATCCAATCATGTATCACCGACTCAAGACTTGTTTCCTGAAATACATGTAGTTTTAAAAAGTCAACAAAAGTTGAGCGAGTTCATGCAGTTTTTGTTATCATATGTAATCGTAGTATTCATGAAAATGAAATCTTGTAATCATAGTATTCATGAAAATGAGATCTTGTAATCGTAGTATTCATGAAAATGAGATCTTGTAATCGTAGTATTCATGAAAATGAAATCTTGCAATCGTAGTATTCATGAAAATGAAATCTTGTACTCATAGTATTCATGAAAATGAAATCTTGTACTCATGGTATGTTCTGGTTCATTCATGGAGTCTGTTAAGGATCTATCAGTGGGTAGCGAGCCCCCTGACATAATGTACCATAAGCAAATAACCAAACCGAGAACACTTTGTCATCATTGGGATAACAAAAGCACTCCAGGATATACCAACCAGGAGTGGGGCGTGCCTCAAGCCCAATAGATCTACACCTTTTGCACCTTGGTCACTAAGTGATTAATGGTTACTAATGTTGTTTCCCTACTTATGCACATTGATCATGTCATCTACTCCGTAACTAACATACCAATAGTTTTAGCATGTATTTCCCCTCGATGTTTTTGAAAACAAAACATTGAAAACAGTGAAAGGAGGGACATGAACTCACAAGTTTGCGTTCCGTGTATTATGATATCGAAGTGAGCGTCCGTACGTGTCAATAACCTACATGTGTACTAATCTCGTTAGACACTAGGTCTTTCGGACCTCGTACAAGTTGTTCATCTTGAATTCTTTATTATGTTCTCGTTTGTCATCTTTGGAACAACTTTGTATTTTAGAGCGTTGATAGTTTACTCGCTCGATTGTTATGTGTATTCATGTATTCTACACGTATTGAATTATATGCGAACGGCTTCGAACCTATGTCATTGGGCTTAACCCACGTTTCATTGTTATTGGGCCTAGCCCTAGTTTTTAATGTCATTGGGCCTAGCCCTAGTTTTACTGTCATTGGGCCTAGCCCTAGTTTTTAGTAATTTGGGTCTAGCCCAAATCTGATCCTAGTGAGTCCATTAAATATACTCTTGCAATTTTTTACCAAAAATTCACCAAGCATGTAACTTAATAAGTTCGTTTTTCACATGAAAATACTTGGTAATTTTTATAGTTTTCGACTTTCCGGATTCTTGTTTTTGACCACTTAGTTATGCGTTCGCTTTAGTGTCTAAAAATATGTTATTTTTAGACTCGACATTGTAGTAACTTGTTTACGATGTCGATACGCCCAAATTGTCGTCATCAAGTGTTATGTATTTCCATTTCGGCCATTTTATTTAATTGTCCGATTTTACTAGCATTTCTTGGACCATGTAGGAACATGTATGTGTATTTATTTTGGTCACCCTTTAGGTATCTAATACACACACATATATAGCACACATTGCAAGCACTTAGCAAGTTTCCGAAAATATATAATTTTTCTTACCAAAAATTACATTTACACATTGTTATATTTTTACCCATTTATTTTTGTAAAAATATAAGTTTAAGTTCATAAGAACTTCTTGAATATTTAAACCTTAAATATTCCCATCAAAGTTTCCATAATGACGTTAAAGACCACTAATCGCGTTTAACCTTGTTAATCACCCTTTAATCCCATCTTTAATCGCGATTAGAATCTTAGAAAAATTCGCCATAGTTTCCCTTAAAACTATGGCGTTTCCCACGTTATAATAACGCATTTAAATCATAATCAAGTTCCAATCCACCATTATTCACCAAGTTTCTTCCAATTATGTATTCTAAACAACATAATTTTATCTTTCATGAACTTACATACATACACTTTTTATACTAAAAAAAATGAGACTTTTATGGGGACTTTTTATAATAACCAAGTCATTTAACATATCTTGTAAAATCAAAGTTTACCAAACCTTCAAGATTAAGTTTTAAACCCATTTAAACACTTGTCTCTTTATGTAATCTAAAAATTATGTAATTAGTTCATGAAAGTGAGGATGATGATCTTTCAAGATTTAAACATATCCATGTTTAAATCATATATTTATGTTCACCATGCTAAGATAAACATAAATCTTGAGTACTACAAGAATATACCCACAAGATCATCATAAACATAAACTTTAACTCACTAATATTAACAAAAATCATCATAAATAACAAGATCCCACAAACTAACTACACTAATCTACACATAACAACACATAATATAGTTAGATTTAGTGTTTATTAGCTTTGAGATTAGGGTTTTTGCTTATGTTTATTTTTAAATTCAAGATCATCAACTTGTACTTCTATGATTAACTAGTAAAATGAATCATAAATATTATGTTTAGAAGACTCACAACTTTGTAAGTGTTAATCAAGAAGAAAAAGAAGGAAATAAGCTCCAAGATAAGCTCCTAGTAATGCTCCATGTTTAACCCATGTGTGGATGATCTTGGAATGGATAAATCTAGTGTAAAATGGAGTGTTTATGGAAAATGGAAGGTGTTTCTTTGGTGTATATGGCTGTCGAATTCAAGGGGTGCACAAGGAGTGTTTTTTTTTTCTTTCAAAGATGATAAGTATGATGGTAGATAAGTTTGAAGATTAGTTAGTAGGTTAGGTTATCATTTCATGTCCTAAAAAGTCTTCCCATGCCATACATATTTATCCATAATCTCAAGTTGTAGGTTGAACATTTGGGGCCCACCATGAACGAAAATGGGGGGGGGGGGGGGTTAAGTGTCACTTTCCCCTTTTTTTTTTATAAACTTACTAAATATCTAGATATTTTGGCCATTAATTCAAGTATGGTGATTAGGGTTTAAATCACACCATCAAGAGGGTAATTATGGATTAGGAATAAAAATTAATATTAACTAGTTTACATAACTAGTAAAATTCATGTCTTGATGCTTAAAACGCTTCTCGTTTCGTCGACGGCGTGTTTAAGACGCTTTTATGCCGCACCGAAGAATATTTCCGCAAGTGGTCAAACTACATCCGAAAGATGTAAGGAGTGATTCCGAGTCCCAAATTTTACTTAACTAGTTCACTAGACTCTTCGTTTGCTTGTTTCGTGACGAAAATGTCGCCTACTAGTTCGTCTGTTCGCTAACGAACTAATTTAGCGCATAGCGATGAAATACCGGAAACTTGTGCTTCTAAACATTCCGTTGATATTATCTTATTGTTTTAGTGTGTTTTTCATCAATTGACATTATTCCGAAGTCCCGAAAATGCTTTGTTATAGGTTCGGACGTGTTAAAAATGCTATATTTTAAGCCGAAACGTACATTTTTGAGTTTAGGGCGTTATACCGGAAAGTCTTGTTTCTTTGCAAGATGTGTTTTCATAATAATGTTTTCTTATATAAATGGACTCAGTTATGTTATCCGAGTGTCGTTTTTCAGTGTTTCGGTCTGATTTCACGGTTTGCTGGCATGAATAGTGTAACCGTGAATAGTGCACGCAGCACTTTCTACCAACACTTTTAGGACATTGTTTGTTTGGTTTCGCCTTACGACTAAAACCAACATATGTTTTAGCTTTGTTTTCTTGTCCTAACACTGTTATCCAATATACGACACAGTTACGTAATTAAATTACGCTAAATGCATGAGATTTAGAAATATAAATAGTGATTAGATTGTACGGAATTACCAGTTATTTGCCAGTTGTCACATTCTCCCCCTGTTAAAAAGAATTTCGTCCCGAAATTCAAGTTGAGCCATCCTTTGCAGGAGTCTTCTTAAACATGTGGGGATATTTTGCTTTAATCTGATCTTCACGTTCCCAGGTGTACTCGGGTCCGTGACGTGAGTTCCAGCGGACCTTGACTAGTTCGATACGACTTCTCCTTGTCTTGTGGACCTTCCAGTCCATAACCTCGACGGGTTCTTCGGTAAACTGGAGCGGGTCGTCCACATGAATTTCATCCGCTGGGATGATAACTGTCTCAACAGTCGGACTTTTCTTTAGATTCGACACATGAAATGTGTCGTGTACATTACTGAGTTCTCCTGGCAGTTTCAACTTGTACGCGACGGTACCGATCTTTTCTAGAATCTCAAATGGCCCAATGTATCTCGGGTTCAGTTTTCCGCGTTTCCCGAATCTAGCTACGCCTTTCCAAGGCGAGACTTTTAGTAAGACTTTGTCTCCGTCCTCGAAGACTAATGGTTTACGTCTTCTGTCCGCGTAGCTCTTTTGTCTGTCACGAGCCGCTTTGATACGGTCTCGTATCTTTGCTATCTTGTCAGTAGTCTCTTGGACTAGTTCAGGGCCAATGAGTTGTTTGTCTCCGACTTCCGCCCAACACAGCGGTGATCGGCACTTCCGTCCGTATAGTGCTTCGTATGGGGCGGCTTTGATGCTTGTGTGATAACTGTTATTTTAGGAAAACTCCACCAACGGTAAATGAGTATCCCAGTTTCCACCCAAATCCATCACACAGGCGCGAAGCATGTCCTCCAACGTTTGGATGGTTCGTTCGCTTTGTCCATCGGTTTGTGGATGAAATGATGTGCTTAGATCCAAACGAGATCCAAGCGATTCCTGAAATGATTGCCATATTCTTGACACAAAGCGACCATCGCGATCCGAGATTATTGAAATAGGTACTCCTTGACGTGCTATTATTTCTTTGAGATAAAGCTCAGCTAACTTCTCTGTACTGTCTTTCTCGCGAAATTTGCAAGAAGTGAGCTGACTTGGTTAATCGATCGACGATAACCCAAATCATGTCATGACCTTGAGAGGTCCGTGGGAGTCCGGTAATGAAATCCATTGATATATGTTCCCATTTCCAAACGGGAATCTCGGGTTGTTGTAATAGTCCAGATGGCTTTTGATACTCGGCCTTGACCTTTGCACAAGTTAGGCATTTCCCAACGTAGGTCGCAATATCTCCTTTGAGATTAGGCCACCAGTAATATTCCTTTACATCCTGATACATCTTATCAGATCCGGGATGTATTGAATATTTTGACTTATGTGCTTCATCCAACACTAAGTCTCGCAATCCGCCAAAGTAAGGAATCCAGATTCTTCCCATGAAGTACCTTGTGCCATCTTTGATCTCTTCCAGTTGTTTCTCTAATCCTCGCAAGGATTATGTTTAAATGTTCTCCGGTTTTAGAGCTTCTAGTTGTGCATCGTGCACACGAGTAGTGAAGTTCGTCTGAATGGTTAACTCTAAAGCTCGTACTCGTAAAGTTCTAACTCTGTCTTTCCGGCTAAAAGCATCCGCTACAACGTTTGCCTTGCCCGGATGGTACTTGATTTCACAGTCATAGTCATTCAACAATTCTACCCATTGCCGTTGGCGCATGTTGAATTCTTTTTTATTGAATATATGTTGAAGACTTTTATGGTCTATGAATATGGTACACTTAGTACCATAAAGATAATGGCGCCAAATTTTTAAAGCGAATACCACTGCACCCAATTCCAGGTCATGAGTGGTATAGTTCTTTTCATGAACTTTTAACTGCCGCGACGCGTACGCGATGGCTTTTTCACGTTGCATTAACACGCAACCCAAGCCTTGACGCAATGCATCACAGTACACCACGAAGTCATCGGTACCGTCCAGGAGTGATAAGATTGGCGCTTGACATAGTTTATCTTTAAGTAACTAAAATGCCATTTCTTGTTTTTCACCCCAATCGAACTTTCTATCCTTTTGAGTGAGCAAGGTTAGCGGTTGAGCAATCTTAGAAAAATTCTCAATGAATCTACGATAGTATCCCGCTAAGCCTAGAAATTGTCTTACTTCCATTGGGGTCTTTGGAACGCTCCAGTTCTTTATAGCTTCTATCTTAGCTGGGTCCACATGAATTCCATTCTCATTCATGATGTGATCGAGAAATTGGACCTCGCGAATCCAAAATTCGCAATTTGAGAATTTGGCATACAAGTATTCTTTCTTAAGTAGCTCCAGAATAGTTCTCAAGTGTTGTTCATGTTCCGCCTCGGTTCGTGAGTATATTAAAATGTCATCAATGAATACGATCACGAACTTGTCGAGATATGGCTCACATACCCGATTCATCAATTCCATGAACACGGCGGGAGCGTTTGTTAAGCCAAAGGGCATAACAAGGAACTAGTAATGCCCATAGCGAATCCTGAACGTTGTCATAGGAATGCTTTCCTCTTGGATCCTCAGCTGATGGTGTCCGGATCTTAGATCAATTTTGGAATAGAAGCTAGAACCTTGTAACTGATCGAACAAGTCGTCAATCCTTGGTAACGGATACCGGTTCTTTATGGTTAACTTGTTCAGTTCTCGGTAATCTATACACATCCGAAAGGTTCCGTCTTTCTTCTTGAAAAATAGCACCGGAGCTCCCCAAGGTGAGAAACTCGGTCTATTGAATCCTTTGTCAAACAATTCCTGAAGCTGAGTAGATAATTCCTGCATCTCCGAGGGTGCGAGTCTATATGAAGCTTTCGCCACCGGTGCAGCTCCTGGCACAAGATCGATACTGAATTCGACTTGTCGCTGCGGAGGTAGTCCCGGCAAGTCTTCTGGAAAGACTTCAGGGTATTCCCTTACCACAGGGATGTCCTCCACCTTGCGCTACTCGGCCTTCTTGTCGACCACATGGACAAGAAAGGCGATGCATCCTGTTCTCAGACTCTTCCGAGCCTTCATACAGTTGTTGGTCAGCAGTCGTGTGTCGTGTTTCTCTCCGTGCACCAAAAGATGTTCTCTCGTCAGACAGGGGGAAAAAGAATAATAGTTTTCGCAGCACAACTACTTCTGCTCGGTTGTCGGCCAACCAGTCTATGCCAGAAGTTAAGTCGTAACAACCTAATTGAATGAGTGAAAAGTCGTTACTGAATTTTCGTGCTCCAAGTTCGAGTGTGCATCCTTTGATGTCTTTCCTGACTTGACTAATTTACCATTGGTCAATCCTATTGAATGGGAGGACGTCTTGTTTACTTGACTCGGCCAAGCATACTTTGAATTTTATGGGGATGAAGCTAATACCGACACCGGTGTTAAACAACACGGATGCAACGGGTCGGTTGATAGGAACGTATCGGTGACCCTTAATGACTTCACATGACTTCGCTAATTCCTCATTAGCTGACTTGATAGGGCAAGACATGTTTAACCTACATGACTCTAATTCGTGTATATGCTTAGTATCTAAAGACACTAAGTTAAGCCGACGTTGGTATCCAAAGAATTGATACATGATGGTTGTAGAGTAGAGCATACCCCTAGACTTGCTTACTCACTAGCTTGATTCATCCTTAACCATCCATGCTCGTAGTGACCTCCTTGCCACAGTAAAAACCATCTCGTTCATTCTTAAATATAGCTAACTCATTAGTTTTTGTTTTGTGCCAAGTCTCACCACACTGCTACTCTTGTCACTTTTGCAAGTGCCCTCATGATGAAAGTTTCACCTGTCTCATTCCGAATTTTGACAAGTTATTAGCATACTTCTTAATGCGAGCATCGATTATGGCAGTAATCGCCTTCGCTTTGCTTGTCACGGGATTTCTCTTTCTCTTAACACCCTCCTTGGGCAGTCCCCCATCCTCACCACATCCTTGGTGAGACTAACTGAGAGAGTTACCTGAAAATAAATCTAGGTAGGGTGACATGATGTGATCATGATTCGGATCTCAGGGCTAAACCCCAAATGTAGCGCTCAGTGCGTTTGGATCCGAGTGTTATCCAATATGCAATCAATCCTTGACAAATTGAAGAGGCGTCGGGGTAACTAACAACATTAGCTCTAATCATGATCGAGTTCTAGAGCTCGGTTCCCAAACTTGGAATTTTTCCACTAGCGAGCAATACTCTTCTCGCTTAAGATTCTTGAGTTCTTCCCACAATAACCTCTTTGTTGTATTACTCCCTATAGTTTGCACTTGGAGATTCCACCAAGTTAATGCCTCATTCAACAGAAGGCTATTCGTTTATCAAAACGTTTACTTAGGAGTACATTTATTAGCAAGGTTAACTGACTTCCTTGTCTTTATCTAGCGGATAGAACTCACCGCACCTTCCGTATCAATGAGGTCTCGCGGCTTATAATCCGGAAAAGCCTTAGGATTAAAATCTGGTGTGATTGCATCTCCAAGTGTGGCATTGCCACTCATTCTCGTCCCATCGGGATTTGAACCACTTGAACTACCGGTACCATCAGTACCATCACTAGTGTCGACTCGACAACCTCATGTTGTTCCATATGACCTCTAGTTTAACTTTAATAGTAGAGCGCTGATTAACTGACCCTCTTCTAGGCGTAGATTTTCTTGTCGACGCCACGTTGTTTCCGATACATAGTATCATTGGGTCTAGGCTTTTATTTGGACATATATAGCCTATCATGCGCCTAAGAATTAAGAATGTGATTGGTCATGGAAACCTCAAGACAGCGTTGCTCCGGTATGTTTGAACAATGATATTCATGAATAAATGCATTCCAAAATGCATAGTACCTCTTGAGTGTATTAGCCATGTGCCTAAATGGGAAAAGAAGTAATTCGTTGAGGAGGAGAAACCAAACGGTCGTCTCCAATTTTTACAACGTGTATCCCATACTTCCTGGATCTCGATCGCCCAAAGTAGGAAAAATCCTTCGCCGCACTAGCCCGTGTGACGAATACATTGATACTCCTTGAGCTCCACGAGCTTCGACAAAATTGTTATAATTTCCATAGATGTCGAATAATGCAATGAAGGGGTTGTAGCTTGGCTCATGCCATAGTATCCCTTGGAATAAGACAAATATCAAACGACAGAGTTTAATGTAATCATCTCCGATAACTAAGATAAGGTAAGGTGTTATAGACACCAAAGAACCAGCCCATGTACAAGAATTTCGAGAATGTTGAGGAAAAATCCTCCATGAGTGGCTAACGAGTTTTGTTTGCTTTCGATGACTAGTATCAGACGACTCGTGTTATAGATCGAATGTTAAGTGCAAACAATACGTGTAGTCTTCCTGTGTCGTAGAGTGTTATAGTAACCAATCCGGTTAGTGTTCTACTAGTTAGAAATTTGAACAACTTAAGAACTTCGAATAGATAGTGATCTCTTGGTTTGACCCGCAGAGCCCACCAGGATTCCCATGCACTACAAGTTGTTATTACGTGGGCCCCCGTAATAATAAATTGTCTTGCATGGTCACCCCAGTGTCTCTCGTTCAAAGAAGACGATAAGTCAGAGAGAGGAGTCTATTGTCTATATACCTTCAACATAGAAGGGACCTTCGTGCTGGTCAACGGGCCAATGCCCCTTGTCATTATTCGTGAAAGGGCACAACGTTAGTCTAAAAAGAATTCGTAATAATAACCACTGGAGGGGCACCTTTAAGATGAATTCCTCATCTTCCTTGCTTTAACAAGAATGTAATCAATCATGACCTTTATGAATCTCAGGGACCTCTTCCTACTAGTAGAGTTGTTGTCCAAGGCTGCCACCTCCACCTCGTCGTCACAACCGAAGCTAGACATATACTACCCGAGGGAAGCAACCATCTTCCACGGAATCAATGCTTTAGGGTCTCGATTAGGGACCACTTCCGCCAAAAGCTTCGTAATGGACGCGAGGTCGTCATTCTCATCGAGTGAGTTAAGTGTAATAATAGAATTCATAGTCGAAGGTATTTTCATTCATGGCAAATATTCCATACAACACATATATAAATATATTATATATATATAATTAATCACTAAATCTCATGATGTTTTTGTTCTCATGTTTCACATGTAAGCCTTAGTGTTTTCAAGTCTATTCTTTATAGACTAAACATGTATTGAACCATATTAGTTACTTATGATTGAGCCCGCGTGAGAGATCCTCATGTTATAGTGACACAATGAAAACCATTTGTCATTTTGTCATATTGTCATAGTTTTTGAAATCATCTTTGTAATGTTATCAACTTTGTTTTCATGTGAGAGCCCTTGGTGATTGTAGACCAAACTTTATAAAAGTTTGTCCCCGGTTCACTACAATCGGAGCTCTGATACCAATCTGTCACACCCTGCTAGTTGCGGAAGCGTGTTGCGTGTGACGTAAGAAAGGTAATCATTGCATCCAATCATGTATCACCGGCTCAAGACTTGTTTCCTGAAATACATGTAGTTTTAAAAAGTCAACAAAAGTTGAGCGAGTTCATGCAGTTTTTGTTATCATATGTAATCGTAGTATTCATGAAAATGAAATCTTGTAATCATAGTATTCATGAAAATGAGATCTTGTAATCGTAGTATTCATAAAAATGAGATCTTGTAATCGTAGTATTCATGAAAATGAAATCTTGTAATCGTAGTATTCATGAAAATGAAATCTTGTACTCATAGTATTCATGAAAATGAAATCTTGTACTCATGGTATGTTCTGATTCATTCATGGAGTCTGTTAAGGATCTATCAGTGGGTAGCGAGCCCCCTGACATAATGTACCATAAGCAAATAACCAAACCGAGAACACTTTGTCATCATTGGGATCACAAAAGCACTCCAGGGTATACCAACCAGGAGTGGGGCGTGCCTCAAGCCCAATAGATCTACACCTTTTGCACCTTGGTCACTAAGTGATTAATGGTTACTAATGTTGTTTCCCTACTTATGCACATTGATCATGTCATCTACTCCGTAACTAACATACCAATAGTTTTAGCATGTATTTCCCCTCGATGTTTTTGAAAACAAAACATTGAAAACAGTGAAAGGAGGGACATGAACTCACAAGTTTGCGTTCCGTGTATTATGATATCGAAGTGAGCGTCCGTACGTGTCAATAACCTACATGTGTACTAATCTCGTTAGACACTAGGTCTTTCGGACCTCGTACAAGTTGTTCATCTTGAATTCTTTATTATGTTCTCGTTTGTCATCTTTGGAACAACTTTGTATTTTAGAGCGTTGATAGTTTACTCGCTCGATTGTTATGTGTATTCATGTATTCTACACGTATTGAATTATATACGAACGGCTTCTAACCTATGTCATTGGGCTTAACCCACGTTTCATTGTTATTGGGCCTAGCCCTAGTTTTTAATGTCATTGGGCCTAGCCCTAGTTTTTAATGTCATTGGGCCTAGCCCTAGTTTTACTGTCATTGGGCCTAGCCCTAGTTTTTAGTAATTTGGGTCTAGCCCAAATCTAATCCTAGTGAGTCCATTAAATATACTCTTGCAATTTTTTACCAAAAATTCACCAAGCATGTAACTTAATAAGTTCGTTTTTCACATGAAAATACTTGGTAATTTTTATAGTTTTCGACTTTCCGGATTCTTGTTTTTGACCACTTAGTTATGCGTTCGCTTTAGTGTCTAAAAATATGTTATTTTTAGACTCGACATTGTAGTAACTTGTTTACGATGTCGATACGCCCAAATTGTCGTCATCAAGTGTTATGTATTTCCATTTCGGCCATTTTATTTAATTGTCCGATTTTACTAGCATTTCTTGGACCATGTAGGAACATGTATGTGTATTTATTTTGGTCACCCTTTAGGTATCTAATACACACACATATATAGCACACATTGCAAGCACTTAGCAAGTTTCAGAAAATATATAATTTTTCTTACCAAAAATTACATTTACACATTGTTATATTTTTACCCATTTATTTTTGTAAAAATATAAGTTTAAGTTCATAAGAACTTCTTGAATATTTAAACCTTAAATATTCCCATCAAAGTTTCCATAATGACGTTAAAGACCACTAATCGCGTTTAACCTTGTTAATCACCCTTTAATCTCATCTTTAATCGCGATTAGAATCTTAGAAAAATTCGCCATAGTTTCCCTTAAAACTATGGCGTTTCCCACGTTATAATAACGCATTTAAATCATAATCAAGTTCCAATCCACCATTATTCACCAAGTTTCTTCCAATTATGTATTCTAAACAACATAATTTTATCTTTCATGAACTTACATACATACACTTTTTATACTAAAAAAAATGAGACTTTTATGGGGACTTTTTATAATAACCAAGTCATTTAACATATCTTGTAAAATCAAAGTTTACCAAACCTTCAAGATTAAGTTTTAAACCCATTTAAACACTTGTCTCTTTATGTAATCTAAAAATTATGTAATTAGTTCATGAAAGTGAGGATGATGATCTTTCAAGATTTAAACATATCCATGTTTAAATCATATATTTATGTTCACCATGCTAAGATAAACATAAATCTTGAGTACTACAAGAATATACCCACAAGATCATCATAAACATAAACTTTAACTCACTAATATTAACAAAAATCATCATAAATAACAAGATCCCACAAACTAACTACACTAATCTACACATAACAACACATAATATAGTTAGATTTAGTGTTTATTAGCTTTGAGATTAGGGTTTTTGCTTATGTTTATTTTTAAATTCAAGATCATCAACTTGTACTTCTATGATTAACTAGTAAAATGAATCATAAATATTATGTTTAGAAGACTCACAACTTTGTAAGTGTTAATCAAGAAGAAAAAGAAGGAAATAAGCTCCAAGATAAGCTCCTAGTAATGCTCCATGTTTAACCCATGTGTGGATGATCTTGGAATGGATAAATCTAGTGTAAAATGGAGTGTTTATGGAAAATGGAAGGTGTTTCTTTGGTGTATATGGCTGCCGAATTCAAGGGGTGCACAAGGAGTGTTTTTTTTCTTTCAAAGATGATAAAGATGATAAGTATGATGGTAGATAAGTTTGAAGATTAGTTAGTAGGTTAGGTTATCATTTCATGTCCTAAAAAGTCTTCCCATGCCATACATATTTATCCATAATCTCAAGTTGTAGGTTGAACATTTGGGGCCCACCATGAACGAAAATGTGGGGGGGGGGGGGTTAAGTGTAACTTTCCCCCTTTTTTTTTTTATAAACTTACTAAATATCTAGATATTTTGGCCATTAATTCAAGTATGGTGATTAGGGTTTAAATCACACCATCAAGAGGGTAATTAGGGATTAGGAATAAAAATTAATATTAACTAGTTTACTTAACTAGTAAAATTCATGTCTTGATGCTTAAAACGCTTCTCGTTTCGTCGACGGCGTGTTTAAGACGCTTTTATGCCGCACCGAAGAATATTTCCGCGAGTGGTCAAACTACATCCGAAAGATGTATGGAGTGATTCCGAGTCCCAAATTTTACTTAACTAGTTCACTAGACTCTTCGTTTGCTTGTTTCGTGACGAAAATGTCGCCTACTAGTTCGTCGGTTCGCGAACGAACTAATTTAGCGCATAGGGATGAAATACCAGAAACTTGTGCTTCTAAACATTCCGTTGATATTATCTTATTGTTTTAGTGTGTTTTTCATCAATTGACATTATTCCGAAGTCCCGAAAATGCTTTGTTATAGGTTCGGACGTGTTAAAAATGCTATATTTTAAGCCGAAACGTACATTTTTGAGTTTAGGGCGTTATACCGGAAAGTCTTGTTTCTTTGCAAGATGTGTTTTCATAATAATGTTTTCTTATATAAATGGACTCAGTTATGTTATCCGAGTGTCGTTTTTCAGTGTTTCGGTCTGATTTCACGGTTTGCTGGCATGAATAGTGTAACCGTGAATAGTGCACGCAGCACTTTCTACCAACACTTTTAGGACATTGTTTGTTTGGTTTCGCCTTACGACTAAAACCAACATATGTTTTAGCTTTGTTTTCTTGTCCTAACACTGTTATCCAGTATACGACACAGTTACGTAATTAAATTACGCTAAATGCATGAGATTTAGAAATATAAATAGTGATTAGATTGTACGGAATTACCAGTTATTTGCCAGTTGTCACATTAGAAGTCTTGAACAACAACCAAGCAAAGCTAGAGGGATCACGAAATCAAACGGCACCTAATATAGGTAACTATGTAAATAAACGGACCTAAATCGGAAGATCGGATAAAATGAGGTTTCGTAAACCAAATGAGTATAGGAACTCATGTAACATGGTTTAACAAAGCCTACACTCTAAATCGAAACCTATCCTAAGTGCTTATGACCTATTACGACCCGTTTAGGTAGCTTACGCTATTTTAACGCGTCGTTCGCGTAAAACACGTTTGGACCGCCTAACTAGTCCTATGATAAGTAATATATGCCTTAACATGTCTAATATTGTTGCCTAATCAGTTTAGATGTCAAAAATTATGTTACATATGCTTAAAATGAATTTTGGCGTAAAAAGGGCATTTTGGTAATTTTCCTAAGGCATATAAACTACCTATCATGCAACTAACTAAACGACGTGACCATAAGGTATAACCTCGGAAGGTTATTCCCTGTACAACTATGGTCACCTAGTGTGTTTGGTCGAATCCTAATGATCGACCAAACGGGCCGGGTTCGAAAGTCTAAGCGATTGTTTAGATCGCTTACCTTACGACCCTATATAAGCACTAAACCTAAAGTGACGAGCTAAACATGTTAAAACATGTTTAATGAATTTAGAAAACAGGTTTGGTTTCAAAACAAATGGTCTTGATACCTAAAAGTAGTTTGGTTACAAAATACGCAAGAATACGCATACGACTCGCCACTATGCCTAAATAACGTGGTAATCAGTAGGTATAGTCACAAGGGACTAGAACCATCGTGATTACGCTCACGTTACGAAGTTCAAACGAACTTTGTGTTGACCATAAACTGGTCAAAGCTGAAAGCCAAACAATGTTTGACTTTCACGCTAAAACGCGTAAAAGAACGAAAGAGGACTTACAACGGGTCCAAGCTATGGAGTTTTGATCCGATTACTCTCAGGTATGAAGTGTATAACTTCAACTTAGAGAGCCAAATCAGATCAAAGTGTGAGTTTTGAAGCAAGAGGGTGGGGGTATTTATAGGAAAACCAAGACCGTTAGGATCGTTCATCGAAAATCGAGCTTCGATCTGGACCTTACATGTGTGCCCATGGTTTTAGAATACCATGGGTACCCCAAAACAAGCCCCTAGTTTCATTAAAACCATGTGCAAATGAGGGGAACAACTGGAACAAGCTGGAAATCAGATTTTCAACTTTGGTCCCTTCCTAAGATAACTATGGCAGATTGTCAATTTTGGTCCCTGATTGTGCAAAACATGATTTTTGATGCATTTTTGACACGTTTAAGCCCCGTTAATCCCATTTCAAGGCTCTAAAATGAAGTTAAAGTATAGGGAAAATGAAAAATGCTCAAAAATATCTCGGATGTCGGTTCGTTTGGTCGTACGGTTGCGGTGTTCGGTTAATTACGACGAAACATGAACGAATGCGAAAAACGATCCAAATTACACGACGGATGAAATTTTATCATGCCAATCACTAAAATAAAATATTTTAATGATTACATAAAGTTTTGGATGTCCGGATGTATTCAGAACGTAAGATATGCGCGAAAATGCAAACTTATGCACTTTTTGACGCTTTTAGTCCCTAAATGACCAAAAAGTTTATTTTAGCACACCGAACCCCTCAAAGCCTATTTCTAAGCTATGTAAAGGATATTTAGGGTATGTTTAACTTATGGTCATGTTCCAGATTGTCCGTTACAGTACGAATCGTTATACTTTCGCAGTTTGTCGAATTTAGTCCCTGTAAGCGAATAAACTTGATTTTGCCATACCAAAGCCTTCAAAACTTATTTCTAAGTTATGTAAAGGTTATTTAAGGTATGTTAAGCATATATTAATGTTCCGGAGTGTTTTTCGCATTAAACTGATTATGTTTATGCATCAGTGCGCGTATAACCTTCAAGAAAGCGATTTAGAGCCCGAAATCGAACAAGAATTGATATGTGCAAATGATACACATATTTATACAAATCCCAAGTGTGAAATACAATATTTCATTGGTTTGGTATTTGTTTGATGGTTGAAGTGACACAGGTGTCACAGTCTCCCCTACTTCAGGAAATTTCGTCCCGAAATTTATCTAGAGGAAACTTGTGAGAGCTTGAAACATGAAGTTGAAAAGATCCAACAACACTGGTTAGAGTCCTGAACTTCTAGTAACTTTAAATAACATCATGCTTGCAATGTAAGAGGGACACTTATATACAAGTATATAAAGCGTTATTGGTGCGTCCACCGTACCTTCATTACATTGTTCACGTTTCGTTATTGTCGCCACCATAGGTTCTTACACATGATAAATCTTACTGGGCTCCTGTGCACTGAATTTCATAATTATGTACGCATCCATAATTACATAATTCCTTGCATAGTCCGCACAGCGTATTTTATAATGTGTAGGGAAAAACCAAATGAACAAACTTGTGATGAGTGTGACTAGACCATCTTAGGGTCCTTTTTAATTGAATCAATAAATGATCTCTTTAACTAGACCACCAAGGAGTCTGAATCAATCTTTTTTTGACTAGACCACTCAAAGGGTCTCTTTGAATTACGGAATGGTACTATATAATCCAAGGGTCTTAACTATTACGTAGAAGCCCATTAAGGATTTAGGGTAGTACCTTTGGATATCCTACTATGAATCTTTCATATGAAGATATGGAAGATTCTACGAGGATTTGGATAACGAATATCCAGATTACTTAAAAACACAAAATGCATAAAAGAAAACACATGAACACATAATCACAAATTGTTTATCTTGATCTTTAATTTGTTATCATTTTGTTAATTTGTTTTGTTAATTGTGCACATGTATTTAAAGCACACCAGGTATCTAATCCGTGGATTTTGATTGGCACTTTAAATATTTTCCAAGAATCTAACTATGAAGATAGGAAGATCTTAAAAAGAAAATTCGATTTCGATTATAAGGAATCGTAATGTTCGAATCTAAGGCATACAAGGAATCCAATGAAGGACTCTGATTTGAACGATAATCATCCATAAGGATCTAATTGTAAAAATAAGAAGAGCCCATATGGATTTTGTGATTTGAAAAGCGGGATGCGTTTCAAAACCTTGCACTAGACGTGCTTAAGTCGATACACGTGGTAAAATGCTCATGAAGTTGAGGTGCTAGATATGCCAAGGCGACATATGAAGCAGAGTTTGAAGGTTAAGTCAATGTATGGGGAAAACGTTTTTGAAAACTATGCATGGGATTCTTTTTGAAATGTGTTTAATGTTTTTGAAACCTTACATAATACTTTTGAAATCATAAAGTAGGTGTATTAGATAAGTATATTTATAAAATGTTTTAAAATCATGCGAGATGATTTTTTTTTGAAATTATGTATAAGGTTTTTGAAAACATGAATGATGTTTTTGAAATCATGCACTTGATATGTTAAGTAAATATACTATGTTAAAAATGTTTTCAAACTATATGGAATATTTTGAAATCATGAAGGTTGCTTTTGAAAACTTATGCTATGCATGTTGTTATGAAAATCAGAATGTAATGGGTATGAGATTGAGGAATACCCTTAGTTATCAAACCAAGGATTTAAAGGCACAGATGTGCAAAAAGCACGATTACTCATAATGTCGCTTTATTTTCTGTACTTTGTTTCTTAGAATGAAACTAGTACCTAAAATTTTTGAGGAATTCATGAGCAAACACGAGAATGGGAGAAACACAAGAGTAGTTTGTAAAGAACATAGTTCCTTGATGTAGGTATCATAGGGAAATGCCATACACATATGTAACTACACTTGTACATCAGAATTGTGAACAACAATTTATTTATAAACAAAGCAGATTGTTTCAGGATTTAACAAAAGATACAAAAGCAGAAGATTCAAATTATTTAAAGCAGCAGCTTCTCCTAATAAGCCAAATGCTCATCCGTGGGTTGGATTTGCATTGACAATCTTTGGGCATTTGTTCCTGAAATGGCTCGTATCGCCACAGTTGTAGCACGATCCAGGTGGAAAGCGAGCTTGAGCAGGGTTGGCTTGGAGTTGAGTAGCAGCAAGATTTGCAATAGCTTTGTTTTGGATAGCAAAGCGGCACACGTCAACCAAATGTCCCCATCGTCCACAGTGGGTACATTTGAAACATGGTGTTTGATCTGGATGATGACGGTTGCATCGATTGCACAGGGAAGCAGTTCCCAAGTATGGCTTCTTGGCTGGTGGTGCTGCCACCTGGCTAGTTCCTGCTTGTTTTGGTGCAACGACTGGAGGATTCTTTGAAGCTTTACGCTTCCTTGACCTTTTCGAAGGCTTGGCTTCTGCTTCTTTCGATGCTTCTTGGGTGGCTTCATTATTGAGACGAGACATGGCGACACCTAAATCCACAGACTTTAGGATTACTTCGCCTATTTGCTTGGCAAATTTGGCAGTTTGCTCGGACATTTGAGTGTTGCTGCGATGAAGAGACATTCTGGAGGAAGTGAAAGACATAGGAGGAAACAAGTGAAATGTCATTGGAAAAATCAAAACGGAATGACAACGTATAAAAATTGCGATCATTTGTTTGTTACCTAAGGCAAACAAATGAGACGGTGACAAATCAAAGTAAGCGGGTCATATTAATGTATCACTGAAGACATGCTTGCCTATAAGTGAACACTCACCCCAAGAGTTCCCAGGTAAGAGTGACTGATCCGATACTGCGGATTTGTACGAACACTCTAGCCTTAGACATAAAACTCAGAGTACAGGCATTCACCCTTCCAGTTTGCACGTGTTCACATTATAAGACTCAACTTTGACGAGATTTTGAAAACTTAGAGGGTTCAAAACCTAGTAATAAATCATCCTAGAACAGATGATTAGTTTTCAAAGCGGTTTTGAAATTTATGTTCTTATTGTGGTTGTCGCCTAAGGATAGGTGACGGTATTGTTTTAAGATCTAAACGCAAGTAAACTCGCGTTAGGGTCCTAGGAAGGTTATAGACTAGGTCAAAGCATTACTAATAACCTAATTCCCTATAACCATGAGCTATGATACCAACTTTTCTGTCACACCCCGACTACGTAAAACAACAAATCATGGCGGAAACGTCGGGGAGTGTTGTAACAGAATCATTGTTTCATAACACATGGAAATTTGAAATTTTGTTTTATTGAATAAAAGAGTTACAATGTCTTAACAACAAGGAAGCATAACATAATTAACTAGTCTTGTATCTTTTATTGTCACTAAGGCCCGAGTCTGCCTATGTGTAACTTGATCAATCCTATACATCATTTCCTGAAACACATGTGAAAATAGGTACGTCAGCATAAAAATGCATGTGAGATACATAGGTTTTATTGATTTAGGATTCATGACTTATAAGTTTAAAATAATGTTTTAACAAAAGTAGTCATTAACCTTGTAAAATGTTTTTGTTTTATAAATCAAATAAAAATCGATAAGGAAACAGATGAAATAAAAGAATATGTATGGTTATGTAAATAACCAAGTAAAAATGAAGTTGTATAAAATGTGTTATTTGTAAAACAATGTTTTGTAAAGATATGTTAATTGTGTAAAATGTAATATGTCAAAATTGAAATGGTTTAAATAGCGCTACGATATGTAATATCATAAAAGCACTTATATATAGGAATGTACCAGCGGCGTATCCACCATGCTTTTATCATATTACACACGTCTCGTTACTTAAATCACTTATCCAAACAAACCACCAATGTAAAAATGTTCATGTATAACTAAATGTAATGTTTTAAACAAATGTTGAAATGTTATTGTGTAAACAAATGTAATGTAGAGTCAATAAAAAGCTTTTATTGATTAAAAGCATTTACTCGACCCTATAAGAAAGAAATGTACAAAAGAATGCATTTGACAAATTATAATCAAAATTTATGTTTTGTAGAATAATGCATGCTTTACTGATACAAACATCTATGCGGTATTGTGAAAATGCATACATTCAAGCCTTGAGAATGTGGCGATAAACCCTTAAACGAATTAAAGGTTTATATGAGTTATGTGTATCGAATTCGGTCATTCCTTTCATCCAAACATACCTAGGATGTCAGGAACGGGAGTTGTCAATTCCTATGGTACCACTACCTACTAACGAACGGCGTAGCTAATGTTAATGAATGTATTTTTGAGCCATTTAAACAAACCAAATGTCATACCAAAATGTAAGCATGTTTTATGAAAATAATGTACTAAGTATGCAACAAATGGACATACATAGCATGAAACGAAATGTAAAACAATGTACTAAGTATGCACTAAATGGACATACATAGCATGGAATGTAATGTAAAACAATGTACTAAGTATGCACTAAATGGACATACATAGCAAAAACATAATGAAATCATGTACTAATAGTGTACTAATGAACATAGCAAGTATATGATATGAAAACATGGAAAGCATGAAAGTAACAAGTAGGCACATGTGTTTCACCCCAAAATGTTTGAAAAACAATAAAAGAGGGGACTATGTACTCACTTGAGGGTGCTTAGAAGTCTTGAACAACAACCAAGCAAAGCTAGAGGGATCACGAAATCAAACGGCACCTAATATAGGTAACTATGTAAATAAACGGACCTAAATCGGAAGATCGGATAAAATGAGGTTTCGTAAACCAAATGAGTATAGTAACTCATGTAACATGGTTTAACAAAGCCTACACTCTAAATCGAAACCTATCCTAAGTGCTTATGACCCATTACGACCCGTTTAGGTAGCTTACGCTACTTTAACGCGTCATTCGCGTAAAACGCGTTTGGACCGCCTAACTAGTCCTATGACAAGTAATATATGCCTTAACATGTCAAATATTGTTGCCTAATCAGTTTAGATGTCAAAAATTATGTTACATATGCTTAAAATGAATTTTGGCATAAAAGGGCATTTTGGTAATTTTCCTAAGGCATATAAACTACCTATCATACAACTAACTAAACGACGTGACCATAAGGTATAACCTCGGAAGGTTATTCCCTGTACAACTATGGTCACCTAGTGTGTTTGGTCGGATCCTAATGATCGACCAAACGGGTCGGGTTCGAAAGTCTAAGCGATTGTTTAGATCGCTTACCTTACGACCCTATATAAGCACTAAACCTAAAGTGACGAGCTAAACATGTTAAAACATGTTTAACGAATTTAGAAAACAGGTTTGGTATCAAAACAAATGGTCTTGATACCTAAAAGTAGTTTGGTTACAAAATAAGTAAGAATGCGCATATTGACCGAAACTACGACTCGCCACTATGCCTAAATAACGTGGTAATCAGTAGGTATAGTCACAAGGGACTAGAACCATCGTGATTACGCTCACGTTACGAAGTTCAAACGAACTTCGTGTTGACCATAAACTGGTCAAAGCTGAAAGCCAAACAATGTTTGACTTTCACGCTAAAACGCGTAAAAGAACGAAAGAGGACTTACAACGGGTCCAAGCTATGGAGTTTTGATCCGATTACTCCCAGGTATGAAGTGTATAACTTCAACTTAGAGAGCCAAATCAGATCAAAGTGTGAGTTTTGAAGCAAGAGGGTGGGGGTATTTATAGGAAAACCAAGACCGTTAGGATCGTTCATCGAAACCGAGCTTCGATCTGGACCTTACATGTGTGCCCATGGTTTTAGAATACCATGGGTACCCCAAAACAAGCCCCTAGTTTCATTAAAACCATGTGCAAATGAGGGGAACAGCTGGAACAAGCTGGAAATCAGATTTTCAACTTTGGTCCCTTCCTAAGATAACTATGGCAGATTGTCAATTTTGGTCCCTGAATGTGCAAAACAAGATTTTTGATGCATTTTTGACACGTTTAAGCCCCGTTAATCCCATTTCAAGGCTCTAAAATGAAGTTAAAGTATAGGGAACATGAAACATGCTCAAAAATATCTCGGATATCGGTTCGTTTGGTCGTACGGTTGCGTTGTTTGGTTAATTACGACGAAACACGAACGAATGCGAAAAACGATCCAAATTACGTGACGAATGGAATTTTATCATGCCAATCACTAAAATAAAATATTTTAATGATTACATAAAGTTTTGGATGTCCGGATGTATTCAGAACGTAAGATATGCGCGAAAATGCAAACTTATGCACTTTTTGACGCTTTTAGTCCCTGAATGACCAAAAAGTTTATTTTAGCACACCGAACCCCTCAAAGCCTATTTCTAAGCTATGTAAAGGATATTTAGGGTATGTTTAACTTATGGTCATGTTCCGGATTGTCCGTTACAGTACGAATCGGTATACTTTCGCAGTTTGTCGAATTTAGTCCCTGTAAGCGAATAAACTTGATTTTGCCATAACAAAGCCTTCAAAACTTATTTCTAAGTTATGTAAAGGTTATTTATGGTATGTTTAGCATATATTGATGTTCCGCAGTGTTTTTCGCATCAAACTGATTATGTTTATGTAACACCCCGAAAATACAAATTCTTATATTACAAATAAGTTGTAAATAAATAAGTGAAACAAACTAACTGGGAATGACACTAACCTAGTTAGATGATGACTTATGAGTAGTTAATGTGTTAAAACAAAATAAAAACGAAAGTTGAGGGGCCAAAAGTGTTTAACTTGAAACTAATAATGATAAAACAAAAAACTTAAAACTTAAACACACTTTTGTATGCTGAGGTCGAACCAGACAAGAAGGGGGGGGGGACCAGAGCTCTCCAAAACCCTAACATCCACATAACTCATGAATTGAAGGTCCAAATCTAATCCAAAACGAAATCCGAGCTAAGATTAGTGATCTCCATTGCAAGGGGGTCATAAGGTATGTAAAATTTGATAAGAAATCTCTACTTGAAATTCTCATGATTCTAGAGAAATTGAAATTAGATGATGCATGCTTGGTATCTGGATAGAATAGGGATGATATAGTGTCTAGGAGTAAAACCTAGACAACAACATGTGAAATCATGTCTAAATTCAGGAAATTTCATGAACGCATTGAAGGTGGTTTATGGGTTTTGTGAGAAAATGATGAACACTAGGGTTTAGAAGGCTATTCTAGTGTAAATTGATTCATAGAAACTGATTTCTGAAAAATATGATGTTTAATTCTATATGTGATAGCTCAATTAATGTTAATCGAGGCTAAGTGACAAGCCAAGGATTAAAATATAAAAGATATAAATTCTGCCCTTTTTGTGTTCGTAGAAATTCCTCAAAGAAGGCTTGAAACTGAAAATAAAAGTTAAAAACGCATAATTGTGATGTTTAGGCAAATTATGCGACATATGATTAAAAGGGAGTTCTAAACGTATCATGATTGAACTCTATAGGAAAAGATACCAGAGCGTCGAGTGGACAAGCCGGTGGCGACTTGTGTTTGAAGGGCGTACATTGAAGGTATGTAACTTGATTAGTTACACTGAGTAATTTTGATAATCAGAGCATGTTTAGTTGCGTCGTAGAATAAAGGTTGTGAAAATTGAATGACAATGTTCATTATTTGAAACAATAGGTTAAGAATCGGTTAGAAGTCGTTTGGTAGTCATCATAATGGAGGATTCCGTAGATGAGCCAAACGGGTTGAATAATGGTGTAATAGCAGCGTTAGAATTATTAATAGTTAGCATAGGTGGTTAAAATCATACGAGCATGAAACCATAAGATTGGTAATAAAATGCCGGTGATAACAAGCCCCGGAAGTTGGGTAAAAAGCGTCCTATGTTTACTATTAAAAAGCTAGCTAATTGAGTGAAGTTAGAATGGGTCGAATAATTGCATAAGTGACTTTTATCCGTTCGGCCCGTAGGTTAAATTTTCGGTATGATAATTGTAATAGGTACGTTGGTAATGAATTTACAGACGTATAGGAATAAGAATCACCTAAAACGGACTTACGAGTCAAAAGTTATGGTCAGACGAAGTTAAAAATCTGAAATTCCGGAGCTGGCAGTAAATGCAGGTCAAAAACCTGCATTTGCTGGAAAAACATTTTCCCCGCGCCACGCGGCAGGATCCTTTAGATCCCCCGCGACACGCGACAGATGCCGCGATACGCGACAGAATGACCGGAACCTGCCGCGACTCGCGGCATGATAACTTTTGAAATTTTATTTTGTTTTTCATGTTTTGATGCTAGAACTTGTTTGTATGATCCAATTCATTGTCAAAACTAACATTTTGAATGGTTTTGATTTTAGGTGATATGGGAATCTTACGGATGGCAGTCAAGCAAGTTTTGAAGAACCGAACACAACTTTTGAAGCTTCCGCGATATCTAAACTTTATTAGACAATGTTTTTGTAATGTAAACAATTTGCTAATCATGTCATGATCGTTTAAACTAGTCGGTGGTTGTCTAGTTATGAATACTTAGAACTTGTGTTGGTAACTTATGTTTTAAATTTAAACACCTTTATATAAAATCATATGAATTTTCATTAAATTCATGTAGTAATTAGACGGGTGTTACAAGTTGGTAATCAGAGCTCAAGGTTGTCAACAAAGTGTTCGGTTCAAGCTTGATCGATCGTCCGGTAAGAATTAATTATTTATGTTGGTAGATTATATTTTATATAAGAAACAAGATGTAAATCAATGTGCATGGGAAGAGCGTGTTAACGCACTCAAACCCGGAAAGTGCACTAAAGGCGAACGGTTAAAGCAAGTTATGAACTTGGCTAAACCAAAGCAAATAAAGCTATGTTATAAATGAAATGTTTAATGTTTAATGTAAACGTTTCAGTTTCAAGATGTCAAAAGGAAACGATAATGATCCGATGCCGACAAGCACCGAACAAATGAAAGAGATAATTGCCGAAGAAGTGGGGAAGGCAATTGAAGGTAGTCTATCTGGGTTTATAGACAAAATTCAAAACACGGTGTTGTCACTTGTCGAAGAACGAGTCAAAAGGTTGGAAGATAGTGTCAACCTTATGAAAGAGAAATCGGGAGAACATAAGGGATGTTCGTACAAAGAGTTTATGGCGTGTAAACCGCCAATCTACAACGGGGAGGTTGACCCGATAATATGCCAGAGATGGTTAAGCGATGTTGAAGGAGTGTTTGAAAGGACCCATTGTGACGAAAGTGACTTTGTTGCTTACAGAACGGGTCAGTTGAGGGGTCAAGCCAAAGATTGGTGGGACAATAAAAAGAAGGAAATAGGAGCCAAAGCGGCGAGGGCCATGACATGGGAGAAGTTTAAGACGCCGTTTCTTAAACATCATAGTCCCAAGGCGGTCATTAATAGAATCAAGGAAGAGTTCATGCAACTTAGGCACAAGGGCGAGACCATAGACAAGATTACGGCAACGTTTATGGATAAGATGAAGTTTTGCAATGATTTGGTGACGAATGAAGAGCAGAAGATATACTACTACTATAACATGTTGAGCGCCAAGTATAGGGAGTTTATGACTCCTTCAAAATACGAGACCCTTACCGAGATCATAAACGTTGCTCGGGAACGGGAAATTGAATTAAAGAAACAAGTTGAAAGGGGTGAGCGAAGGGCACAGGATGTGAATCCAAGCCCTACAAAGAAAGCTCGAACTGTGGAATCGGAAAAGAAGGTGGATGTTAAAGGTGGGTCGCCAAGTTGTAAAGTATGTGGGAAAGGGCACAAGGGAGAGTGTCGGTTCAAAGATAAACCGTGCCCCATATGTAGTAAAACGGGGCACACGGCGTCTCTATGCCCGGGTAAAGTCTCAGTTTGCTACAAATGTTATCAGCCCGGCCACAAAAAGTCCGAATGCCCAGACTTAGTTGGAAGGAGAGACGTTAAAGAATCTCCAGCAGAAGCTCCAAAGGCGAAGGCTAGATCCTTCCAACTTACCGCGGCTGAAGCAAAGACAGAACCCGATTTGGTCTCAGGTATATTCATGATTAAATCAATTCCTGCACGTGTATTGTTTGATACGGGTGCGAATAAATCCTTCATTTCACATGGATTTATTTGACATCCTTCATTTGTATTGACGAAATTATCTGTGCCCTTAGAAGTCGAAATAGGGGACAACAAAAGTTTTATAGTTTGTGATATTTGTCGAGGCTGCAAATTAAGCATCGATGATGAAGAATACTTGATAGACCTAATCCCGATGTCAATGGGGGAGTTTCAAGTAGTCGTTTGGATGGATTGGCTATCTCAGCACCACGCAAAGGTCGTGTGTTTTCGTAAGGAGATAAAGCTAACATCTCCGAGCGGGAAACACGTCACTATCTATGGCGAAAAAGGATGTAACCCCATAATATGCTCGATGTTGAAAGCTCACAAGCTTATGAAGCAAGGATGCAAGGCATTTATGATATACGCGAATGAGCCCGAGAAGGAATCACTGAAGATTGAAGATGTACTGGTAGTAAGGGACTACGAAGATGTGTTTCCGGAAGATTTACCGGGGATATCGCCCGAACGGGAAGTAGAGTTCGGAATCGAATTGATTCCGGGCGCAAAACCCGTAGCTAAGGCACCGTACCGACTCGAGCCGTCGGAATTACAAGAGTTGATGTCACAAATTCAAGACCTGCTCGACAAAGGATTCATAAGGCCGAGTGTGTCTCCTTGGGGCGCACCGGTACTATTCGTGAAAAAGAAAGACGGAAGCATGCGCATGTGTATCGATTACCGGGAGTTGAACAAACTCACGGTAAAGAATCGATAACCGCTTCCGAGAATAGACGATCTATTCGACCAATTACAAGGTGCGAATTGGTTTTAAAAAACTGACCTTAGATCGGGGTATCACCAACTAAAGGTCAAGGAGGAAGATGTGCCGAAGACGGCTTTTTGCACGCGATACGGACATTATGAATTCCTCATGATGTCATTTGGGCTGACAAATGCACCCGCGACTTTCATGGACCTCATGAACCGGGTTTGCAAGCCAATGCTGGATAAATAGGTCATCGTGTTTATCGATGATATTTTGGTGTATTCGAAAAGTGAAGCTGAACATGCACACCACTTACAAGAGGTGTTAGAGACACTTAGACGAGAAAGGTTGTATGCGAAATTCTCTAAGTGCGCCTTTTGGTTACGAGAGGTGCAATTCCTCGGCCACATCATAAGTGCCATTGGAATATTAGTAGATCCGTCAAAGATCGAGGCCGTGTCAAAATGGAATCCCCCGAAGAACCCTTCAGAAATTAGAAGCTTCTTAGGGCTTGCGGGATATTACAGGAGATTCATTCAAGACTTCTCCAAGATTGCGTCACCATTAACTAAGCTAACTCGGAAACAGGAGAAATTCATTTGGGGTGTCGAACAAGAAAGAGCGTTTCAAATGCTAAAAGAGAAGTTAACTCAAGCTCTGGTATTAACGTTGCCGGACGGAGTCAAGGACTTGGTGGTTTATTCGGATGCCTCATTATCGGGACTCGGATGCGTTCTGATGCAACGGGGCAAAGTTATATCTTATGCCTCGAGGCAATTGAAGATACATGAAAAGAAGTACCCCACGCACGATCTCGAATTGGATGCGGTGGTATTTGCGTTAAAAATATGGAGGCACTATTTATATGGGGTAAAGTGCACCATATTCACCGATCACAAGAGCCTAAAATACTTCTTCGATCAGAAAGAGTTAAATATGCGACAGAGGCGATGGTTAGAAACGGTGAAGGATTTCGACTGTGAAATACACTACCATCCTGGAAAGGCAAATGTGGTGGCGGATGCTCTGAGTAGAAAAGCGGACTATGTCCCAATACAAGTGAGGTCGATGCAGCTTGTGGTGACCTCGGGTATACTTGAACGTATCCGAGAAGCGCAAGTAGAAGCAGTGAAAGAGGAAAACTGGAAGAAAGAAAGAATAGTCGGCCAGTTGAAAGATTTGTCAGATGGAAAGAACGGGTTAAAGACCTGATCCGGGAGAGTATGGGTCCCAAATTCTTGTGGGGTTAAGACGCTTCTACTTGATGAGGCTCATAAATCCCGATATTCTATTCATCAGGGTGCGACCAAGATGTACAACGATCTGAAACAAAATTATTGGTGGCCCAGAATAAAGAGGGATGTGGTAAAATATGTGGAGAAGTGCTTGACTTGTTTACAAGTCAAAGCGGAACATCAGAAACCATATGGAAAACTACAACCTTTGGAGATCCCGGTTTGGAAATGGGAACATATCACTATGGACCTATTGACCAAACTACCTAAAACGATTCGGGGATTTGATGCTATATGGGTGATTGTGGATAGATTGACGAAGAGTGCACATTTTATTCCTATACGCGAAACATATACTTCAGAAAAGATATCCTCGGTATATACAAACGAAATAGTGGCACGTCACTGAGTACCGGTATCCATTGTGTCGGATAGAGATACCCGGTTTACTTCAAATTTTTGGCGAGATTTTCAAGAACAGATGGGAACGAAACTCTTCATTAGCACCGCCTACCATCCTCAGACGGATGGGCAGAGTGAAAGAACAATACAGACGCTAGAGGATATGCTGCGAGCATGTATCATCGACTTCGGTGGAAGTTGGGATGTTTATCTACCTTTGGCCGAATTTTCGTATAACAATAGTTACCATTCGAGTATCGGCATAGCACATTATGAGATGCTATATGGTAGAAAATGCAGAACCCCGGTGTGTTGGGGTGAAGTGGGCCTGCGTGAATTGGCACATAAAGACATAGTTCAAGCCACTAATGAGAAAATTGAAGTGGTGCGAGCCCATTTGAAAGCAGCCCAAGATAGGCAAAAGTCTTATGCCGACAAAAGACGAAGACCGATTGAATTTCAGATAGGCGACATGGTTATGTTAAAGGTTTCCCCATGGAAGGGCGTTATCAGATTAAGAAAAAGGGGAAACTAAGCCCGAGGTTTATCGGGCCATTTAAAATCATCGAACGGGTTGGCAAGGTGGCTTATCGCCTCGAGCTACCGGAAGAGTTGAGTGGAATACATGGCACGTTCCACGTGTCTCAGTTGCGAAAATGTTTAGCGGAGGAAACAGCTTATATCCCTTACGATGATATCGAGGTGGATAATAGCTTGAATTATACGGTAAGGCCATTAGAGATCCTAGATCGGAAGGTTAAGCACTTGCGAAATAAGAGAATTGATCAAGTAAAGATCAAATGGGAGCATAGGAAAGGTTCGGACACTACATGGGAGTCCGAAGAAGAGATGCGACGTCTCTACCCTACACTATTCGGTACGTACTCTGGTTTTGGGGACGAAACCCTTTTAAGGGGGGTGGACTTGTAACACCCCGAAAATACAAATTCTTATATTACAAATAAGTTGTCAATAAATAAGTGAAACAAACTAACTGGGAACGACACTAACCTAGTTAGATGATGACTTATGAGTAGTTAATGTGTTAAAACAAAATAAAAACGAAAGTTGAGGGGCCAAAAGTGTTTAACTTGAAACTAATAATGATAAAACAAAAAAATTAAAACTCAAACACACTTTTGTGTGCTGAGGTCGAACCAGACAAGAAGGGGGGGGGGGGGGGGGCGACCAGAGCTCTCCAAAACCCTAACATCCACAGAACTCATGAATTGAAGGTCCAAATCTGATCCAAAACGAAATCTGAGCTAAGATTAGTGATCTCCATTGCAAGGGGGTCATAAGGTATGTAAAATTTGATAAGAAATCTCTACTTGAAATTCTCATGATTCTAGAGAAATTGAAATTAGATGATGCGTGTTTGTTATCTGGATAGAATAGGGATGATATAGTGTCTAGGAGTAAAACCTAGACAACAACATGTGAAATCATGTCTAAATTCAGGAAATTTCATGAACGCATTGAAGGTGGTTTATGGGTTTTGTGAGAAAATGATGAACACTAGGGTTTAGAAGGCTATTCTAGTGTAAATTGATTTATAGAAACTGATTTCTGAAAAATATGATGTTTAATTCTATATGTGATAGCTCAATTAATGTTAATCGAGGCTAAGTGACAAGCAAAGGATTAAAATATAAAAGATATAAATTCTGCCCTTTTTGTGTTCGTAGAAATGCCTCAAAGAAGGCTTGAAACTGAAAATAAAAGTTAAAAACGCATAATTGTGATGTTTAGGCAAATTATGCGACATATGATTAAAAGGGAGTTCTAAACGTATCATGATTGAACTCTATAGGAAAAGATACCGGAGCGTCGAGTGGACAAGCCGGTGGCGACTTGAGTTTGAAGGGCGTACATTGAAGGTATGTAACTTGATTAGTTACACTGAGTAATTTTGATAATTAGAGCATGTTTAGTTGCATCGTAGAATAAAGGTTATGAAAATTGAATGACAATGTTCGTTATTTGAAACAATAGGTTAAGAATCGGTTAGAAGTCGTTTAGTAGTCATCATAATGGAGGATTCCGTAGATGAGCCAAACGGGTTGAATAATGGTGTAATAGTAGCGTTAGAATTATTAATAGTTAGCATAGGCGGTTAAAATCATACGAGCATGAAACCATAAGATTGGTAATAAAATGCCGGTGATAACAAGCCCCGGAAGTTGGGTAGAAAGCGCCCTATGTTTACTATTAAAAAGCTAGCTAATTGAGTGAAGTTAGAATGGGTCGAATAATTGCATAAGTGAATTTTATCCGTTCGGCCCGTAGGTTAAATTTTCGGTATGATAATTGTAATAGGTACGGTGGTAATGAATTTACAGACGTATAGGAATTAGAATCACCTAAAACGGACTTACGAGTCAAAAGTTATGGTCAAACGAAGTTAAAAATCTGAAATTCCGGAGCTGGCAGCAAATGCAGGTCAAAAACCTGCATTTGCTGGAAAAACGTTTCCCCCGCACCACGCGGCAGGATCCTTTAGATCCCCCGCGACACGCGACAGATGCCGCGATACGCGACAGAATGACCGGAACCTGCCGCGACTCGCGGCAGGATAACTTTTGAAATTTTATTTTGTTTTTCATGTTTTGATGCTAGAACTTGTTTGTATGATCCAATTCATTGTCAAAACTAACATTTTGAATGGTTTTGATTTTAGGTGATATGGGAATCTTACGGATGGCGGTCAAGCAAGTTTTGAAGAACCGAACACAACTTTTGAAGCTTCCACGATATCTAAACTTTATTAGACAATGTTTTTGTAATGTAAACAATTTGCTAATCATGTCATGATCGTTTAAACTAGTCGGTGGTTGTCTAGTTATGAATACTTAGAACTTGTGTTGGTAACTTATGTTTTGAATTTAAACACCTTTATATAAAATCATATGAATTTTCATTAAATTCATGTAGTAATTAGACGGGTGTTACAGTTTATGCATCAGTGCGCGTATAACCTTCCCGAAAGCGATTTAGAGCCCGAAATCGAACAAGAATTGATATGTGCAAATGATACACATATTTATACAAATACCAAGTATGAAATACAATATTTCATTGGTTTGGTATTTGTTTGATGGTTGAAGTGACACAGGTGTCACACATCAGCCAAGGAAATATGGGATCAGTTGGAAAATCTTTGTGAAGGAGGAGAATGGATGAAGAGAAACAAGAGAACAAACAATGTTTCCTCATATGAGAGGTTCAAAAGTTTACCTAATGAAAGGTTAAGTGAAACATATCAAATATTTACAAAACTTTTAAACGAGTTAAAGAAATTTGGAATAACAAAATCAAATGATGAAAGAAACATAAAATTTCTAGATGCTTTACCTAGAGAATGGAGAAGTCTAACCATGACTTTGTCCTCAACCTTAGAACTAGGAAATATGAGTCTTCATGACTTATACAGCATCTTGGTCCCCAGAGAGGAAGAAATATTTGAAGAATCCATTCAAAGAGGGGGATCTTTAGCTCTTATCTCAAACTCACAAAGAACACCACCTACCAATAATCCACAACCATCAAACAGTCAAAATCTTGAAATTTCTGATACATAATCAAATTTCTCAGCTTTTGCTGAAGCAATAGCACTGCTCACCAAAACATTTGAGCAAAGGTTGAGGGGAGGAGGCCAAAGATACCAGAGAAGTGACAAAGGGAGGATGGATGGAAGATCTAAGGAAGAAGGTAGATCTAAGGATAAAGGGAAAGCTGAAGTTGTGTGTTACAAGTGCAAGCAGAAAGGTCACTATGCATCAGAATGCAAGACCAAGAAACTGAAAGATGTTGCTTATTATGAGAAGAAACTGGAAGAAGTCAAGAAGCATCAACAAGTCAGTTTAATTGCAGGAACATATACATGGCTATCTGATGATTCTTCTGATGATGAAGAAGAAGAAATGACAAATTTTTGCCTCATGGCACTTTCTGATGACCTACCAGAAACTTCAGGACAAAAGGTAAATTTAGATAATCTTGATCTTGAACACAAGCTAAACAAGCTCATGTCAGATTTTCTAAATCTGCAAGATAAACAACTGTCAGATAGTAAAAAATCTGATGAGTTGCAAAGGACCATGAATAAAATCTTACTTGAAAACCAATTACTAATAGAAGAAGTTTAGATCACAGAGCTAAAATTAAGTTCTATGAAAATGAAAGAAAAGATCTTTACAAGAAAATCAATGATAAAGAAATTAATGTAAGAGGTTTTCAACAAGCTAAAGAATTCATAAACTTCATTGAGTCTACACCAAAGAACAAAGGAGAGGGTTTAGGATATGTAAAAACAAGAAATAGCAAACCCACTATCTTTGTAAAAGCAACCCATCAGATTTCTGATAAATTTTTATCAGAATCTGACTCTGAATCATGCAAATCAACCTGTTCTGAATACTCTTTTGAAAAACCCAACTTTAAAGCAAAAATAAGTGAATCTTTAAATATTCCAGAAGCAGTTCACTCATCTTTTCAAAATTATCCACTCATTCCATCACAAGAAAGAATATTAGAAAATTCTGATAAAGAATATTGTATGTGTGTTGACATACTGAAGCTTGTTCAACACCATCTCCAAAAGAAAAATGAAAAATCTGTTTTTGGCTCAGCATATAACAGATATTCTGATGAAAGGCCATCAAGAGAAAACAACATGATTAAAATCTCATCAGAAAGAGTACCCAAGCAAGTCTGGATACCAAAAACCCTCTAATTTTTCCATTTCAGGACCATCATGTGCAGCAGATCTGGTACTGCGATTCAGGAAGCTCCAAGCACATGACTGGGGATAGGAGCTTACTCAGCAACTTTGTTTCAAAGCTGGGTAAAATGGTAAATTTTGGAAATGGAGTAACAGGGAGGATCATGGGATATGGATGTATAAGGTATGGATGTTTGACCATAGAGAAAGTAGCCTATGTTGAAGGCTTAAAGTACAATCTGCTAAGTTGTGGTCAATTCTGTGATAAAGGTTTTCAGGTAACCTTTTTACTAGAAAAATGCTTGTTAATAGGTATGGATGATAATAAAATTTATTTAAGTGGAAAAAGGATAAGACAATCAATTTACTATTTTGATTTCAAAGAAGAAAATGAACATCCAAAATTATGTTTATTTTCAAAAATCAACAAGGGTAGTAGTTGGTTGTGGCACAAAAGGTTAGCCCACTTAAATTTCAAAAACCTAAGTAAATTAGCAAGCAAAGGTCTGGTAAAAGGATTACCTTTGATATCCTCAAAGAACGATAAAATTTGTGAAGCTTGTGAGATGGGAAAATCCAAAAGAAGCTCACACAAATCAATTTCTGAGTCTTCTATTACACAAAATTTGGAACTTTTACATATGGATTTGTGTAGACCCATAAGTACAGAGAGTTTTTCTGGAAAGAAATACATATTAGTAATAGTAGATGATTTTTCCAGGTACACATGGGTAGAATTGTTAAGGAAGAAAAGTGAAACTCCTGATCTGATCATTAATTTTATCAGAAAGATTGAAAATCTGTTAAAACTAACAGTCAGAAGGATCAGATCAGACAATGGGTCAGAATTTAAGAACTAAAAAATTGAGAGCTTCCTTGTGAGTAAAGGAATCTCTCATGATTTTTCTGCTCCCAGAACACCTCAACAGAATGGGGTGGTTGAAAGAAAAAATAGAACCTTAGTGGAAGCTGCCAGAACAATGCTTGCTTATGCTAAAATGCCCACTCATTTTTGGGCAGAAGCAATAGCAAATGCCTGTTTTTACCCAAAACAGAACCATAATCAACAAAAGGCACAACAAAACACCCTACAACATTATCAATGGAAGGATTCCAAGTGTAAAATTTTTGCATACATTTGGTTGTAGATGTTTTGTTTTCAATGATTTTGAAAGCCTTGAAAAATTTGACAGAAAAGCAGAAAAATATATTTTTCTTGGTTATTCTTTGTCCTCAAAAGCTTATAGAATTTTTATTCTAAACACAAGGACAATCAGAGAAAGTCTGTATGTTTCCTTTGATGACTCATCAGAAACAGAAGTTTCTGATGAATACATGAAAGAAATAAATTTTTCTGACAAACAAGAAAATTATGAACATCTCTTTGAAATGATAACAGAAGATCTCTTAGAACATGATAAATCTTTCACAAACAAATCAATAGATATTTCATGTACTAACCCTACAGAACAAATGAATAGTGCACTAGAAATCTTGAATCAAAACAATGAAAATGTGACTAATCAGCAAAATTCTAGTACACTACTCACAACTGAGGCAACTGATCAGGGGGAAACTTCAAATCCATCCGAACAAACAACTTTTCATAATAAGTTAAGATGGATTAAAGGACATGTTCATTCTGACATCATTGGCAATCCAGCAGATGGTGTAAGAACAAGATCTGCTACAGCACATGAGTGTGCATTTGCTGGGTTCTTAAGCAAGATAGAACCCAAATCTGTCAAAGAGGCTCTAAATGACTCAGACTGGATTCAAGCTATGCAAGAAGAGCTTGATCAGTTTGAAAAGAGCAAGGTATGGGATCTGGTGCCCAAGCCAAATGACAAATCTGTTATAGGCTCAAAATGGGTATTCAGGAACAAATCAGACGAAAACGGCATTATCACCAGGAATAACGCAAGGTTAGTGGTCAAAGGTTATTTTCAACAAGAAGGTATTGATTATGATGAAACCTTTGCACCAGTAGCTAGATTAGAAGCTGTAAGAATTTTTCTTGCATATGCTATATCCAAAGATTTCAAAGTTTATCAAATGGATGTAAATCTGCATTCCTAAATGGTAAAATTGAGGAAGAAGTTTATGTGCATCAACCAGAAGACTTTGTTGATCCAAAATTTCAAAATCATGTCTATAGATTAAACAAAGCCTTGTATGGTTTGAAGCAAGCTCCAAGAGCCTGGTATGAAACACTCTCAAACTTCTTACTCAATTCTGGGTTTACTAAAGGTACTATTGACACAACACTTTTCCTTAAAACACACAAAGGTCACACTTTGTTAGTCCAGATATATGTTGATGATATTATATTTGGATCAACAAATGAAAATTTCTGTAAAAAGTTTCAAAAGTTAATGACCAGCCACTTTGAAATGACTATGATGGGGGAGTTGGCCTTTTTCTTAGGTTTACAAGTAAAACAAAGAATTGGTGGAATATTTTTGAGTCAATCAAAGTATGTGAAAACAATTCTACAAAAATACTCACTTGAATATTGCTCTATTTCAAAAACTCCCATTGCAACAGGGAACAAATTAGATTCTGATAGAGATGGAATAAGTGTAGATATCAAAACCTATAGGGGATGATAGGATCATTGCTTTATTTAACAGAAAGCAGACCAGATATTATGTTTGCAACATGCTTTCTGGCCAGATATCAATGTGATCCTAAAGAATCCCACCTAAAAGCTGTAAAAAGGGTTTTCAAATATCTAAAAGGCACATCAGATCTTGGTCTCTGGTATCCTAAGGATACAAACCTTGAACTAATTGCATATACAGATGCAGATTATGCAGGGTGCAAGATTGACATAAAAAGCACATCTGGTGCATGTTAAATCTTAGGAGAAAAATTGGTATGTTGGGCAAGCAAGAAACAAAACTGTGTTGCAACATCAACAGCAGAATCAGAATATGTAGCAGCAGCAAGTTGCTGTTCACAAGTGTTGTGGATGCAAACTCAGCTGAGAGACTATGGAGTAAATCTGACAAAAATACCAATCCTATGTGATTCAAAGAGTGCAATTGCAATAACAGAAAATCATGTTCATCACTCAAGAACCAAACACATAGATGTCAGATATCACTTCATAAAAGATCATGTTGAGAAAGGTAACATAGAAATGTATTTTGTTCCAACTGAAAACCAAATTGCTGATATCTTTACAAAACCTCTTGATGAAAAGAGACACAATTTTTTAATCAGCAAACTTGGCATGGTCAATATAAAAGATGAATATTTTTCCGAAAACAAAAAGACACAAATTGAAAACCAAATTGATGGAATATCAAAGAGTAACTCAACAGATTTCTGACAATGAAATCCATCAATCTGATGGAATATCAGAAAATCTGATAAATCATCAACAAATGTGATGAATTATCAGAAAATCTGAAGAAGTATTAGAAAATCTGATGAAATTATCAGAAATTCTGATACAACATCAGAAACTTGGCTGAAAAATCAGAATGATCACTGTTCATCAAAAAAAAAACTTTTCATCTTTCATACATATCTCATATGTGTATAAATTCATTATTGTGTATATTCTGTTTTTGTAATTTTTTTTAATTAAAAAAAAAACAACACAAAGGGAGAAAGTAACATGCATCTTGATAAATATTCATTGTCACAGCAGAGAAAATCAATCGTCACAAAGAAATTAAGAATTTTGTCTGAAAATTGAATTTCTCTTGTACTTTCAATGCATGCAACGTCATTTTTTCACAAGAAGTTTGAGAGACACGTAGGCACTAAAATGATTAGGGGCTATAAACATAGCCGCCTAGTCATTCAATGCTCACTCTCACACGGGGCTTAAAGTAGTCTGCCATATTCACTGTCATATTCCCACATCAACAGATATCTTCTTAAATGAAGAGATTGAAGAAAAAATCTTTGGCTGTTAATAACATTTATGGTTTAACTATCACTTTCATCTATAAATATTAACATCCAGAAAAAAGACTTTCTTCACCAAACAATCTTCTCTTCTAAAGCTCATCATCAGAAAATCTCTGTTTTTTTTTAAAAATGGCACACCCAAAAATGATGAAAAAGACTCACTTTCCTCTCCGACTTCATAGACATCATAACCTTAGACTTAGGTCTGATTTGGAAGGACCTGCATGGGAAGACTGCAGGTATGTGTACAACATGATCATGCAAAGTCCTTTGGGCTTTGTTGTATCCACAGATGTCACCATCTATCCAGATCTTCTTCAAGAATTCTGGTGGAATGCTGAAATCATCTTCAGTGGCACTTCCATGTGGATTGAAAGTAAGGTTATGGGGGTTAAAATCACCCTTAAGGAGGCAACTCTCAAGGAAGTCCTCAAGTTGGGTGATGATCATGAAAACACCTTCTTGAATAAGGAAATGGTACAACAGACCTTGATGGACATGGGCTATCATACATACAACACATCAAGGCAAATCAGCAAGTCTGGTTTCATACCACCTTTTCAGTATTTGGTGACACAGCTCAGTGTCTGCTTCTCTAAGAAGATTGGACACTTCAACGAGTTGTCATACAGGATGATGGAAGTGATTCATGCAGTTGTACAGGAAAAACCTTACAACTATTCTAAATTTCTCATGAGAGATTTAGAAGCAAACATTCATGACCGTCAACCTTTTCTGATCTACCCTCAATTTGTGACCAAAGTGATTACCAGTCAGCTGGACTTCGGTGGAGTAAGAAGCTGGTATCCAAGGGCTGAGCTAGCACTACAACAGAACATCAGCGATCCTACCCTTGTTCCAACAAATAATCACACTGGTCATGTAACCTGTCTCTAGTTATATGTGAAGGCTATGTACAACATACTCAAGGAGGAGTAGTTGTTGTTTGCTTGTTTTTTTTTTGTTTTGTTGTTTGGTTAATGATATTTTCGTATTTTTATATATTTGGTCTTGTTCTTTCTTTTAACCTAAAAAAACACAAAAACATGACAATAGATCTAGGGGGAACTAAAACAACATATCTGATAAAAACAAGGAAAATCTGGTGCAACACAAATGAAATCTGATAGATTTAATGAAACTCCGAAAATCTGATGTTCAATCAGAAAATCTGATAATTTTTCTGAAAACTCAATAAATCATCAGAATCTGTTCATACATCAGAAAATTAACAAGAAAATATGATAATATGTCAGAAGATCAAAATTTTTATCAGAAAAATCGCTTGACAACCAGGAAGTCTGACAAATCAACAGAAAGAAAACACTGTTTTAAACCAGATTCAAAAGAAACTTATAACCAACTAATTTTTTTAAATAAGTTTCTTTCAAAATATTTTTTTTCCTGAGGATTGGAACAAGCTGTATAACCAACACTTTCTGGAAATCAGAACAATGATGTGGAGTTCAGAATGGCAATGTAAGTAAAATCCTCAAACTCTACTTATTCCTCTCATCTTAAAAAAAATGATGATTCTATTTCTACATATGGATCAAATGCATTCTGATGAAATTGAAGAAAATCCAACTCTCAAAGTTTTATTCAAAGATTTTATGATACAAATCATCAAAAGGAAAACTTGGGAAGATACACAATCTCAAAAGGGTTTCTATTGGACCTTTTGAAACAAAAGGGGGCCCACATGAAGAAAAGGTACAAGTTGAACATTAGTGATTATCCACTAAATCTTTGGAATCTCTGATTTTCATTGATATTAAATTAGAGATAAACCAAAGGTTTTCAAAAACGGTTGTTTCCCAAACAGATTAAAAACATCATTAAGGTGTCATTAAACACCTTGAATTCAAACAACCCACGGAAAACACTCAAAAATCTCTGTCTCAAAACACCATATATACCCCATTCAAAAACAGAGACTTCCATCTTCAACCTTCAAACTCAAAACCCTAAAAACCCTTTTGCGAAATAAAAACCCAAATTCTCAATAGCTGCCGTCAACATCAATATGCCACCAGTTGAACACTCTGTTCCCTTCATCACCGAAGCATAATTTCTTCCATTAAAGAGCAACAATGAAGCGATGAACGATGATATTGAAGAATATGATACAAAATGTCAAATTCTGATTGAATTCCTAACCAGATGCCCAATAGCTCAAGCTCTCACAAAGACTAGAGAGGTACCAGAAAAACTTTTACAACAAGTTATAAAGACTCTCAAACTCTCAAATCAAACCGAGCTTACAGCTCATGTGTGGGGAGATATCTTCATTACAATCTCACCGGAGAAATTAAGGGAAAGTTTGGAACTACCCTTAAGCCAAAACTATGAAGATGCACCAGAAAAGGAAGATATGTTCTCACTACTTGATGCAGTAATGGGTTACAAGACAAAGATCTCAAAAATCAGTGAATTCAAGAGGAATCAGCTACCTGCCTTCTGGCAAGTATTAATGGAAATTCTGAACAAGTGTTTATCATCAAAAATTGGAGGTACAGATCAGATAAATATGAATGTTCTAACAATTATGTTCAGTCTCATTAGTGGATTGAATATTGATTTTGGAACAGAAATATTTAATCTGATCAGAAGATCAATTCTGACTAACACTGGAAGGATAGATTCTCATCTACCTTTTCCCAGATTTCTATCAGTTATAGTTTCTGATGCATTTTCTAAAAGGAACCTAGAAATTCCAGCATCTGAAAATATGTGGAACACAGAAATCATGAGACCTTGGAATGCAGGAGGATCTTGGAAGTCAGATCATGATGTGCCTGTTCTGTCAGAAAGAATGATGAATCTCATACCAGAAGATTCACCTTACAGAGCAGAATATCTAAGGATATTGAGCAAAAAGCCAGAAAACATGGAAGTTTTTGAAAGTGTGTCCCCCATGGAGCATGATGCACAAGAGTCAAGCACACCAACAATGGAGCAGCAGGGTGAATCTGTACCCCACCCAGCTGATGAAGATGTGAACATGAGTCCTGTCCTGTGGCAGAAGAACATCATGCTGAAATCTCACATATGGGAGAAACAGGTGCACAACACTCTAAACTAAACATATTTCATATTTCTGAGAGTGATTCTGATGATTCAATTCAAGGAAAATATGAAATTTCACATAGAGGCACTGTTTCTACAAGACAAAATGTGAGTGAAACCAAAAACCCATTTTTTGAATCAGATTCTGAGGAAGAAAATGTGGTGACAACAGGTGGAGATCAGTCTACTGATCAAGGAAGCCTGGGTGAGAAAATTAAAAGTTTCTCAACAACTCATGGAGAACCTGAAAAGGTTCAAGGATATGAGGAAAACCAGAACTTGAATGTGTTTTAATTTTCTGGTGAGAGTATAGAGAATATGGAATACTTCAATCCTCTTAACCTCAGAACAGCAGAGAATGTGTTTTCTGCTGGTGTTGGAACATCTGTTGTTCCTCCTATTATCCAAGGACATAAATCTATGTCAACTGAAGAACTAGATAAAGAACTTGAAGATACAACTGCTGTTTGTACTGGGAAAACAACCACAGAAGATAAACTTGATATGATATTGGAAGAAATCAGAAATCAAAGATCGGATATCAAAGTATTATTAGAAACTGTCAATGCCGTACAGAAACAAACAGAAAACAACACTGCAGCCCTTGATAAACTACAAGAGTCATCAGAAAACAGAGAGAGCTCATCGGAATTCAAGAAAGCTCTCAAAGAACTGCAAGAAATCAAGAAACAGATGGCTGAGGCTGCAAGTGCAGGGGAAAGCTCAAGTTCAGGAAGAATTCTTGAAGAAATTCAGTTCCTCAGAGCCAACAACAGCAGCATGGCTGAGGCTTTTGAGAAGCTGATAGTGGAATTGTCTGCACAAAAGATCAGAATAATTTGGAATTTCAGAGAATGAAGAAACAAGAAGAGTCACATACTCAAGCTCTTGCTAATGTTCATCTGTTAGTAAAGAGATTGCAGTACAATGTTGCCAGACTGGCAAAAGTTGATTTTCAAGAACTGAAAGCCCCAATTCCATAAGAAAAACAAGCAGGAGTACCAGAAACTCCTCAACAAAAGTTCAAACAACCAGAAATCATTCAACAAGATCAAACCAAACAATCAGAAACACCAACAACTAAAAAACAGAAGCAGCTTATGGGTCCCCCTCCAAGTAAGCCAAAGTTACTCATGGGTCCTCCTCCAAATATTCCTAAACCAGACACATCAAAGATGGCAGAACAAGGACCTATTCCAGTTCAATCATCTTCTACAGCTTTTACATGTGAAACAGAATTCAGCATAAAGCTGGATACAAAAGAGAAGAGAAGAATGGAATATGAAGTAACATCCTCAAAGAAGCCAAGAAAGGTGATTGGAGAAGACTCATAAGGAAAACCCAGAGAATTTGAAGTGCTGAAAGGTGATCCACATACAATCATGTATCTTGAAGAACACTTGAAGCACTACTACTTGAACAAACAAGTAGACAAACTAGAAAGATCACTCTCTCCGTTTAGCAGAAATATTGTTGAACTCAGAGATGCTGGAGATTTGGAACTCCATCACAAACCAGTAACAAATCCTATAGTCTCCATTGAAAGAATTATCACTATACATGCTACATGAGGTTTATTAGGTGCTGGTGGACAGAACAAGTACACCCTAATCAGAAAAGATAATAGTAATACAATTGTTACTGATGGAGACCTGGCCGATGAACTTCACCCAATGAGTTTAGTAAAGTTAAAGGAGCTTATTGATAATGACAGAAGTTCTGCAGTTGTGATCAGAAAAGCTCTTGACAGTATCAAGAAAGCAGGAGAAAAGTTATATCAAAGGGCAGCACTGACAGATTTTGATCTATGTTTAAACTTTGATTATAGCAAAAAGGTACTAACTCCACCTCCCAACAATACCATTCCAGCTGAAATTCCTCTCAGCAAAGCAAGAACTGGAGCAATTTTGGATAAACCAGAAAGATGTGTGGTTTTCAAAAATGCCTATGAAGAGAAAGCTCTGTTCAGAGTCAGTGAAATAAACAGGTATTCCAATCAAACTCTGAAATACATAAAGAATTGCATGAATGAAAAACAAGAGCAACTCAAGAAGAAAGGTAAAAACAATGAGCAACTAAGAAAGGCAATAAAAGAAGACATAAACAAATGGATGGAAGCGAGAGGATGGTATAAAGAACTTTACAAAACAACTCAAAAGGCAATTGACCACAAGAAAAAGCTGAAGCCAGGAGACAAGTATAGAAGTGGTGTGAAGATAAACTAAAGGATTCATGAGTTTAAACCTCTGTTTTTGAAAACAATACTTTATTTCTGTTTGATGGTTTGGTTGTGTTTTATGTTTCTAAACTTAGTTGCTTGAATTTTCTTTTCAAGGATTAGTTGAAAGTTGTTTATGTTATAAATAGATAGTTTATTTTCTTACAATACTTAGGGGGAAACTGTTAGGAAACTTTATTTGTAAGTATTGAATAAAATCAGATTCAACTTGATCTATGAAGAAGACAACAGTCCTGAAGATCACAACAAGAAGAAGAAGATCGGGTAGGACAACTGAAATGAATAGCATCTACTTCAAAGAATTACAAGTTGATCAACAGCTGAAGAAGATTATCAGAGAAGGTCATTTCTGATGGATCTGATGATATTTCTGATGAAATATCATCAGTTTCTGATGATTCTGATCATCAGATTTTCTGATGAATTGTTCACCAGAATTTCTGATGAAGTGGTTTTATCAGAAATTCTGGTAAAGACCCCACTTGTCTAAAAATCAGCCCTACCCTGCCACACTTACCGAAGCAAGTTGACATTATTGGATCTCATGAAAGACAAATTGATTGTTGGATTCAATGAATATGTCAAGGTGCTACTTTTTGCAAACAAATGTTTATTCATATATTCAGCCTTCTATAAATAGAAGGCTCACCAAGCAGAGAACATGAGTTGAGTTGAGTTAAGCCTAGCATTCAATACATACTACTAAACTCCAAATTGTCCTCTCACCCTCAGAATTCAAGTATTCATTTGTAATAGCTAATAATCTTACAATCACCTTGTAAACCATTTTGTTTCAAAGTGATATAAACTTGATAATTCTGTAGGTCTTGTTTCTTGAAAGTCTGATTTCCATTTCCGCACATCTTTTTCACATCTACTGAAATCACTTGCCATATTACGTGAAATGAAGTTTTTAAGTCCCAACTAGGACCAACACTAACATTTAGAGTGTTAACAGTGACCTGACATGTTAACTAACATAGCAAACTGGACTCCCTTCTTGGGGTAAAGAGAATTAAATGGGTTATGTGTTAACATGTTAACCCAATATTAAAATATTGAATTAATTATTCTTTTCTTTTTTAGACCAAAACCACTAAAAGATAGGGTTAGATAGAGCTAATCAGATTATACAATATCCTTGAAGTGAGGCAAAGTGAAATGGGAAAAAAAAGTTGATGTGCCACTTAGATGGAGTTAAGTATCCCAAAAACATACACAATAAAGGTTATATAAAATTAAAATAGAGGATATAGTGGGATATGATTAAAAAATAGCGAGTGTATTTTTGAATAAAGTTTAAATTTACCTATATTTTAGATTTTGAGGATATTTTCAAATTCACAATTATAAATTAAATTGAGATTTATCAATGGTAAAACTGGTTCATGTAATTACCAACATATCAATTTAGGATATTAAAATACATATGGTCATAAATAAATATTAGAATTTTTATAAAGAGAAACAAATACGTTCCGCTTGCGGTATGCACATATAATGTATATATGTGTAGGCCATCGGGGGGCAAAAGTGAAAGTACATTAATTTTAACGTTATTTTACTAATTTCGTGAAAATAACGTTAAAAGTTGAGGGCGGTTAATCATGCATCATGTGGTGACGTTGATAGCTAGAAGACAAAAGGGTACATGCACAAGTCGGTCTTTGTCCCGATTGCTAAGTGTTATGTGCCTTATGTCCAAGGCTTGATGCAAAACTACTATCGAGCCAGGAGTCTCACGGGAAGCAGCCTCTCTATTTCTACACGGTAGAGGTAAGGCTGTCTATATCTTACCCTCCTTAGACCCTACCTTTACTTTGCTATTGGTGAGATTTACTGAGTATGATGATGATGATGATAACGAGAAACAAATAAAATTAGATTTTACACTTCTTTAGTAGTTAATGTATCATGCATCAAACCTACCATAAAATCCATTTGAAAATGATTCGTCTCTATACCGTTCAATTATAGGACACTTAGAACCACACGACTAACCAGTTGTATAACTGGCCTTAGCCGTGAACATAGCATACGTTTGTCGGGACAAGGTAGATTGCGACTTTCTAGCCTTATAAGTATGGGTTTTAAGGAATCCTAACTTTAATAACCAGATCACTTGTTAAAACTGCAAGGGTAATATACGATAAATGAATTAGAACCGTCTCTGAATGTAACACCCCGTGTTTCGAAAGTCAAAGTTAAGATTGAAATCAAAGGGAGACAAGATTGCTAGTTGCGATCTGTCGCTCCTTGCTCAATTCCTTTTTTGAATTCTTTGACTTGTAGATAGTCTATTTATGCTTTTACGTTAGTTGTATTATGTGGAGTACTTATTACTAATCGAGGTTTAATCGCTATTTATCGATGTTTATCGCATGTTTTATCGCTTTATAGCATATCGCTATCGCACTCGCAACTCGAACTATGCGTCTGGTTATTATTCTTATGTGTGTGTGTGCTCTGTATTTGTTACTTGTGCGTATTTATATATGTTATTGTTGTGGTGATTAATCGAAACGCAATCGAAACTCAATCGCAATCGAATCGCAAAAGCTGAAACAAACGTTAAATTAGGATGATTGTATGTTGATATAGTAGTTGGGATTAAAAGAAATTTGATGAGTAAATCTATCGCATCGCTCGCTCGAACCGCATCGCAACGCTCAACATTCGAATCGAAACTGCAAAACTCATCGCGCCGTGCACTCGAACCGAGTGGCCAGCCGACCGGGTTGCCACCCGATCTGTGACAACCCTCAAATTTACATGTAACAGTACAGTTTATTAATAATAATTAATGTGCTTGACGACTGTGTGGAATTACGTAACTGTTTTCTGATATCTGTGTTATATTTACATGCGCCTGTTAACACACTAGTAATGTACAGAAAAGTCATTAAATAATCCGTTATGATTTCCTAAGTGTTAGAAATTAAAAACGTTACAAAAATATATAAATAGGACGCCTTACGAATTAATTTAGCACTTTAACGGATTAATATCCAACCGAACAACCGGACTCTACCCGGAACATAAAAATATTGTCTATGACATTGTTTTCTTGTTCTGAGCCAGTTAGGGTCCCCGAATACCCTAACACCCGTTATAATTCACCACACACTAATATCTAGTCTTAACCTCCTAACTTAACAACTAATGCTTAAATCATCTAGTTCAAAACAAACCGAATACCCCCCCCCTAACGAGTTCGGTTCCACATAGGGGACACCATCTTACAAACCTTGAATATTTTAATCCTTTTGCCTCATATCAAGAGAACATAAGATCCAATGGGAATTAGTGGAATTGGACTATAAGTTGGACCATAAGGCTTCATATTCATTCATAAACACCACAAAAAAAAATTCACATCTCTTTCACTCCCTCTCTTGAAATCACGGCTGCAACCACAAGCCACACCACACCACACCCACTTTTCAATTTCATTCAAGTCATTCCAAGCTTATACAAGTGTGAGGGATCACGCATAAGAAAGCTCGGTGCACCCGGATTGCCAAGGACCTCACTACGTTGCTTTTAACCACTCGTTTTTCGACTAGTTTCTTCCCTAGCCTCGAGCTAGTAGTAAGTGACTCTAAACATCTTCTTGATCTATTCTAAAGTGGTTAATAAGAGTTTCGTCGGTTGAAAATCACTAACATATAAGATCACCAACTAAAAGTCTACTAAAGTGATGAACAAGGTGGTTAATGGATGAATATTAGTGTAAATCATGTAGATCTTCTGTGATTATGATTATTGGTTGATTATCTGATGTTTTACTGATTAATATTAATGTGTGATGTTGTTGTGGTCACTAAACGTGATTAACGGAATCAACCGAACACAAGTTAGTAAGTTAGAGTGTGAAAACAGAATCTGTCCCGGTTTTACAGCCAACTTCAGTTGGCTGTAAACAGGTCATAATCTCAACAAAAAACCGATATTTTGAATCTAAAATATGTTATTATGAAATACGGTTCTAATGGCACCGGAATCGTAATTTTTGGACTTCGTTTACTATTTTTAATGTGTCGATTTGTAACAACAGCTTAAGCTGAATTTTGACAGCAATAAATGGGTGTCGTACTTTCAGTCATAACCTGAGTTTTGTGATGAATCGGACCATGAAATTTGTACAGTAGATGACAACCGATGCATTTGTAATTACCCCACTGGAATTTCGTAAATCGGACACTCGATGAATTTTTAATAAATTGTTCCGTGGACTGTGGTCAGAAATACATAAATCTGAGTTCATTCCGGAATATGAATTTTTATAAAATATTGGTAATGAACCGTACCCCGATATTCTTACACAATAAAATATGGAACGTTTAAGATATCCTGTAAAAATTTGGGAATTTTTGGAATAATTTAACTATTTTATTAAAATGTCCGAAAACAGCCGGTTTTGAATATAAATGCTGAAATGACATAAGTTGTGACTCGCGTGTCTAAATGTCGAGTATGCTATCTGTGAATGATCTAACATGTTATATATGTTATGTGCATTATCGTATGTTTGATTTTGAGTGGGGAATGGATGGGAAACTTAGATGGGCATAAACCGTTAAAGTGATGCATGTTGTGTGAAAAATACGTGTAGGAACTTTGTGTTCTATTTGAAAGTCACTAAATGACTAACTGGTAATCATATTTGGACGTGATTGACCGACCTTGACCGTTAGCTATATTTGAGACTCTAACCGAGCAAATCGAGGTGAGTTCACACTTTCTACAAGGCATGGGATTCCCGGTGGTTTGGGAATGGGGTAAAAAATTTGAAACTAAATCTACATATCCCCTTGGGGAGATATGTACGGCCATCCTCCATAGAGAGGATGCCATTATTAAACCTACGAATTCTCCTGGTGCAGAATACGTACGTTCGTCCTCCTGGTGCAGGACAACAACCTTAAAACTAGCTAGACAAAACTCTATCAATAAGTCCCTCTTCATATCGACTTAATCGCCGAGGCCAATGGCGAGCGGGTCATTAGTTAATAGCGCTATTAGGTTTAACAAACCTCACACCGTGCCGTTCGGACGGGCGTGTACTAATGGACTATGGCAAACTGTCAGTGATGATAGACACTGACGTAGGGCACAACTATTGTTCGTAGTAGTCGATATCATACTGTCTAGTAGTTCACACGGGGAAAGCCCCCACTAATTATGGATACGGTTTGGGTAAAGAAAAAGGAAATGGTTAAACATACTTTCAACTTCGGGGTAACCCCCACGGCAAATAAGCCAACGAAAGTCAAACCACGTTTTTCAGAAACAACTTAAAACCAAACAACCAAACGTGAACTCACTCAACTTTGTTGTTGACTAGTTGTTACATGCCTTACAGGTCGCTAAATGCTTGGAGCTTGCATGAGGAAGAAGTCGTTGTGGTGTACGGACTGTTATGTCCAGTGTTTAACATTTAAAACATTATGAACTTATTAAACCTATGTGTTGGACTTTAAACTTATGAACTGCGAACTTATGTTTTGAACTTTACGTTTATGCTTCCGCTGTCTAAATTAAAACTTGGTTAACTAGCTTTTGGTCACCAATCGTATTGTGGTTGGCTTAATTTACTTAAATACGTTGTTCAGTATGATTGGTGGCTCGATCCTGGTCACGTCACGCCTCCAAGCGGTAGTACTCCGCATGGTGGATTTTGGGGGTGTGACAGATTGGTATCAGAGCCATTGGTTATAGTGAACTTGGTTTTAAAAGGGAAAAGTTTTTGATAAAACCAGACTATAACCAGTACAGTGCTCAATGATCCACAACGACGCTTCGCTCCACGTGCAAGACTCGACACCATAAGTGGTATGATTTATGTTATATTACCGGTTAGATAGTTCTCACTGTGCATTAGATAATGTGATAATTGCTATTGAACCTTGTGTGCTTACGCTCTACTATCGTCCCACACTTACGCACTTTCGCGACACTTTTCTCACTTACGTTGCTTCATTATGAAGATCATGAGCGGACGCGGAGGACATATCAACCTCACTCAAGCCCAGTTGACGGCTTTGATTAACGAACGAGTCGCTGAGGCACTCGCAGCTAACCCAGCAGGAGGTATAACCCGCTATACCAACTCACCTTAGGACGTTTAGATCCTACCTTCACAAACCAGCCCTCGTGCTTAACCTTGTCTTTTATTCTCGCGCAACAGGTCAACATGCTCAACCTCCTGTGCACGTTCAAGACGTTCATGGACTGCCGACCTACCACTTTCAGTGGCACCGAAGGAGCAGTGGGCCTCCTTCACTGGTTTGAAAAGCTTGAGTCAGTTTTCGAGATGTGCGAATGCCCCGAAGACCGTAGGGTGAAATATGCTACCGGAACACTTGAAGGAGCTGCGTTAACCTGGTGGAAGGCACAGGTTCAACTACTAGGACTGGCAGTTGCTAATGCCACACCCTGGAATGGTTTCAAAGAACTGATCAAGGAGGAGTACTGTAGTCGGGATGACATCCACAAGCTAGAAGTGGAATTTTACAATCTGAAGATGACGGGGTCTGAGATTGAGACGTATACTAAAAGGTCAAACGAGCTGGCCATCCTGTGTCCAACTATGGTGGACCCTCCCATCAAACGTATTGAGCTGTATCTCAAGGGCCTTGTACCAGAGATTCAAAGTCACGTAACTTCAGCCAATCTGGGTACCATTCAGCAAATTATCAAGTTGGCTCATCGTCTCACCGACCAGGCGGTGGAGCAAAACAGGCTACCCAAACGTATCAGTGCCACAGCTACTTCTGATGCACCTACCAACAACAAGCGAAAATGGGATGGGAACTCCGGAAAGGGTTCTACTTCAGTTCAGTCTCAGCAGCGAAAGACTGATGACTACCAGAGTCCTGGTCAGCAATCTTCTGGTAACCAAGGACAGGGTGGATACCGAGGGAACCACCCCAAGTGCAACCGGTGCAACAAACATCACAGCGGGCAGTGCAACAAAGGTCGTTGCCTGAGGTGTAACAAGTTTGGTCATGAAGCAAAGGATTGCAGGAGCGCTCGACCAGCAAATCAGAATCGCCAACAACAACAACAAGCCCCACAGAATCACCAGCAGCACAAACAACAGGGCAATAAAGGATGCTTTCAGTGTGGCGCTGAAGGCCACTTTAAGAGGAACTGCCCCCAGCTGAACCAAAACCAGAACAATAACCAAGGAAATGGGAACCACAATGGGAATAATAATGGAGGCAACAATGGAGGCGGCAATGGGGGAAACAACAATGGCAATGGGGCAAGGGGTCATGTGTTCGTGATTGGTCAGGGAGAAGCAAGGAACGATCCCAACGTTGTGATGGGTAAGTTTCTTCTGGATGACTTCTTTGTTACTGTTTTATTCGATTCGGGTGCCGATACTAGTTATGTGTCATTAAAAGTTAGCCAAATGCTTAAGCGCACTCCAACACTTTTGAACACCAAACACGCGGTAGAGCTAGCAAATGGTAAAAGTCTTGAAGCCACACACGTAGTAAAAGGTTGTAACCTCGTCTTAGCTGGTCAGACTTTCTCTATCGATCTTATTCCTATCACACTGGGTAGTTTCGACGTCGTTATTGGGATGGATTGGCTATCTCATCATCAAGCGGATTGCAAGGAGAAAATCGTCCGCATTCCTCGTTCTGGTGAGGAACCTCTCATGATTCGTGGCGACAAGAGTGGTGCTGTCGAAGGCATCATCTCTTTCCTTAAGGCCCAGAAATGTTTGCGAAAGGGCCACACTGCCATTCTGGCACTCGTTACTGACACATCAACGGAAGAAAAGAGAGTTGAAGACATCCCTATTGTACGTAACTTTCCCGAGGTATTTCCTGAGGAATTACCTGGTCTTCCACCTCACCGCCAAGTTGAATTTCAAATCGAGTTAGCTCTTGGAGCAGCACCAGTAGCTCGAGCGCCATATCGTCTAGCTCCATCAGAACTCGAAAACTGTCCACACAACTACAAGAACTCTTGGAAAAGGGTTTTATACGTCCTAGCTCTTCGCCCTGGGGAGCTCCAGTCTTGTTCGTAAAGAAGAAAGATGGTACTTTCAGAATGTGTATTGACTATCGCGAACTTAACAAGGTGACTGTGAAGAATCGCTATCCTCTTCCACGTATTGACGACTTGTTCGACCAGTTGCAAGGGTCGAGCTATTACTCCAAGATTGATTTGAGATCGGGATACCATCAGCTGAGGGTCCGAGATGAGGACGTCTCCAAAACAGCATTCAGAACTCGTTACGGCCATTACGAGTTTCTGGTTATGCCATTCGGGCTGACGAATGCACCAGTGATCTTCATGGATCTCATGAACCGAGTGTGCAAGCCTTACCTGGATAAGTTCGTTATTGTGTTCATCGACGATATCCTGATCTATTCCAAGAGTCAGGAGGAACACGAGCAGCATCTACAACTTATGCTGGAACTTCTTCGAAAAGAACAGTTGTATGCCAAGTTTTCGAAATGTGACTTCTGGCTTCGCGAAGTCCACTTTTTAGGCCATGTGGTAAACAAGGATGGAATTCATGTGGATCCATCTAAGGTTGAATCGATCAGGAATTGGCCTGCACCCCGCACACCAACAGAAATCCGCCAATTCTTGGGTTTGGCCGGATATTACAGAAGGTTTATAAAAGATTTCTCCAAGATTGCGCAACCTCTCACTTCACTGACTCAGAAGGGTGTCGTCTATCGTTGGGGTGATGCACAGGAGTCCGCATTTCAGCACTTGAAGGATAGACTTTGTAGCGCGCCTATCCTCTCATTGCCTGAAGGCACAGAAGATTTTGTGGTTTATTGCGACGCTTCCATCCAAGGACTTGGTTGCGTATTGATGCAACGTGACAAGGTCATTGCCTACGCATCGCGCCAACTTAAGGTTCACGAAAGAAATTACACTACTCACGACCTGGAGCTGGGAGCAGTTGTTTTCGCGCTTAAGATATGGAGACATTACTTGTACGGTACCAAGTGCACCATTTACACCGATCACAGGAGTCTCGAGCATATCTTCAAGCAAAAGGAGTTAAACATGCGTCAACGCCGATGGGTTGAGCTCTTGAACGATTATGAATGCGCAATCAAGTATCATCCGGGCAAAGCCAATGTTGTGGCCGACGCCCTCAGTCGAAAGGATACCATACCTAGGCGTGTGCGTGCTCTACAGCTTACCATCCAGTCTAACCTTCCCGCTCAGATTCGCGATGGTCAGGTCGAAGCATTGAAAGCAGAGAACATCAGGGCTGAGTCCCTACGAGGATCGAGGCAACGGCTGGAACAAAAGGAAGACGGTGCCTACTATGTAAACGGACGCATCTGGGTTCCACTTTATGGCAACTTACGCGAGCTTGTGATGGATGAAGCACATAAGTCTCGTTATTCGGTACATCCTGGTTCGGATAAAATGTACCACGATCTTAAGACTACGTATTGGTGGCCTGGCATGAAAGCCCACATAGCAACCTACGTCAGGAAGTGCTTGACTTGTGCGAGAGTCAAGACTGAATATCAGAAACCATCAGGCCTACTTCAACAACCGGAGATCCCGAAATGGAAATGGGAGCAAATTTCCATGGATTTCGTTACTGGCCTGCCCAGATCTCAACGCGGAAACGATACCATTTGGGTGATCGTAGATCGACTGACCAAGTCTGCACATTTTCTGCCTATCAAAGAAACGGATAAGTTTTCTACTCTTGTAGACATTTACCTAAAGGAAGTGGTATCAAGGCACGGAGTGCCAACCTCTATTATATCTGATCGTGACGCGCGTTTTACTTCAGAACTGTGGCAAGCAATGCACAAGTCCTTTGGCTCACGTTTAGATATGAGCACCGCTTATCACCCACAGACGGATGGGCAATCTGAACGCACCATCCAAACCCTTGAAGACATGCTTAGGGCATGTGTGATCAATTTTGGTAATGGCTGGGAAAAGCACCTCCCGTTAGTGGAGTTTTCATATAACAACAGCTACCACACCAGCATCCAAGCCGCTCCGTTCGAGGCATTGTACGGACGCAAATGCCGATCACCTCTCTGTTGGGCAGAAGTTGGTGACAGCCAAATCACTGGCCCATAACTTGTGATAGATACCACCGAGAGAATTGCTCAGATATGACAGCGAATGGCGGCAGCTCGTGACCGTCAGAAAAGCTATGCTGATAAGGGAAGAAAACCACTCGAGCTCCAGGTTGGGGATCGAGTGCTACTCAAAGTCTCACCTTGGAAAGGTGTAGTCCGCTTTGGCAAACGAGGCAAACTCAATCCGCGTTATGTCGGACCATTCGAAGTCACCGAGAAAATTGGCAAAGTCGCCTACAGGTTGAATTTACCTGAAGAACTCAGCAGAGTTCACAATGTTTTCCATGTGTCGAATCTGAAGAAGTGTCTGTCAGATGAGACCCTCATAGTTCCTCTCAAGGAACTCACAATCGACGACCAGCTGCGATTCGTCGAGGAACCGGTGGAGATTACGGATCGAGATGTTAAGATCCTCAAGAGTACCAGGATACCTCTGGTCCGAGTTCGTTGGAATGCTCGTCGTGGCCCAGAGTATACCTGGGAACGAGAAGACCAAATGAAACTCAAGTATCCCCAACTGTTTAAGAAAAACGCAACCACTACTGAGGCTGAAGCTACTGCAAAATTTCGGGACGAAATTTCAAATCAACGGGGGGATGATGTGACACCCCAGGAAAATCAGGAAAACAACGCAACTTAACTAGCTTCCTCAGTAACTACGCGCTAAATTTCGGGACGAAATTCTCTTAACAGGGGGAGAATGTGACAACCCTCAAATTTACATGTAACCGTACAGTTTATTAATAATAATTAATGTGCTTGACGACTGTGTGGAATTACGTAACTGTTTTCTGATATCTGTGTTATATTTACATGCGCCTGTTAACACACTAGTAATGTATAGAAAAGTCATTAAATAATCCGTTATGATTTCCTAAGTGTTAGAAATTAAAAACGTTACAAAAATATATAAATAGGACGCCTTACGAATTAATTTAGCACTTTAACGGATTAATATCCAACCGAACAACCGGACTCTACCCGGAACATAAAAATATTGTCTATGACATTGTTTTCTTGTTCTGAGCCAGTTAGGGTCCCCGAATACCCTAACACCCGTTATAATTCACCACACACTAATATCTAGTCTTAACCTCCTAACTTAACAACTAATGCTTAAATCATCTAGTTCAAAACAAACCGAATACCCCCCCCCCCCTAACGAGTTCGGTTCCCCATAGGGGACACCATCTTACAAACCTTGAATATTTTAATCCTTGTGCCTCATATCAAGAGAACATAAGATCCAATGGGAATTAGTGGAATTGGACTATAAGTTGGACCATAAGGCTTCATATTCATTCATAAACACCACAAAAAAAAAAAAATTCACATCTCTTTCACTCCCTCTCTTGAACTCACGGCTGCAACCACAAGCCACACCACACCCACTTTTCAATTTCATTCAAGTCATTCCAAGCTTATACAAGTGTGAGGGATCACGCATAAGGAAGCTCGGTGCACCCGGATTGCCAAGGACCTCACTACGTTGCTTTTAACCACTCGTTTTTCGACTAGTTTCTTCCCTAGCCTCGAGCTAGTAGTAAGTGACTCTAAACATCTTCTTGATCTATTCTAAAGTGGTTAATAAGAGTTTCGTCGGTTGAAAATCACTAACATATAAGATCACCAACTAAAAGTCTACTAAAGTGATGAACAAGGTGGTTAATGGATGAATATTAGTGTAAATCATGTAGATCTTGTGTGATTATAATTATTGGTTGATTATCTGATGTTTTACTGATAAATATTAATGTGTGATGTTGTTGTGGTCACTAAACGTGATTAACGGAATCAACCGAACACAAGTTAGTAAGTTAGAGTGTGAAAACAGAATCTGTCCCGGTTTTACAGCCAACTTCAGTTGGCTGTAAACAGGTCATAAACTCAACAAAAAACCGATATTTTGAATCTAAAATATGTTATTATGAAATACGGTTCTAATGGCACCAGAATCGTAATTTTTGGACTTCGTTTACTATTTTTAATATGTCGATTTGTAACAACAGCTTAAGCTGAATTTTGACAGCAATAAATGGGTGTCGTACTTTCAGTCATAACCTGAGTTTTGTGATGAATCGGACCATGAAATTTTTACAGTAGATGAAAACCGATGCATTTGTAATTACCCCACTAGAATTTCATAAATCGGACACTCGATGAATTTTTAATAAATTGTTCCGTGGACTGTGGTCAGAAATACATAAATCTGAGTTCAGTCCGGAATATGAATTTTTATAAAATATTGGTAATGAACTGGACCCCGATATTCTTACACAATAAAATATGGAACGTTTAAGACATCTTGTAAAAATTTGGGAATTTTTGGAATAATTTAACTATTTTATTAAAATGTCCGAAAACAGCCGGTTTTGAATATAAATGCTGAAATGACATAAGTTGTGACTCGCGTGTCTAAATGTCGAGTATGCTATCTGTGAATGATCTAACATGTTATATATGTTATGTGCATTATCGTATGTTTGATTTTGAGTGGGGAATGAATGGGAAACTTAGATGGGCATAAACCGTTAAAGTGATGCATGTTGTGTGAAAAATACATGTAGGAACTTTGTGTTCTATTTGAAAGTCACTAAATGACTAACTGGTAATCATATTAGGACGTGATTGACCGACCTTGACCGTTAGCTATATTTGAGAATCTAACCGAGCAAACCGAGGTGAGTTCACACTTTCTACAAGGCATGGGATTCCCAGTGGTTTGGGAATGGGGTAAAGAATTTAAAACTAAATCTACATATCCCCTTGGGGAGATATGTACGGCCATCCTCCATAGAGAGGATGCCATTATTAAACCTACGAATTCTCCTGGTGCAGAATACGTACGTTCGTCCTCCTGGTGCAGGACAACAACCTTAAAACTAGCTAGACAAAACTCTATCAATAAGTCCCTCTTCATATCGACTTAATCGCCGAGGCCAATGGCGAGCGGGTCAATAGTTAATAGCGCTATTAGGTTTAACAAACCTCACACCGTGCCGTTCGGACGGGCGTGTACTAATGGACTATGGCAAACTGTCAGTGATGATAGACACTGACGTAGGGCACAACTATTGTTCGTAGTAGTCGATATCATACCGTCTAGTAGTTCACACGGGGAAAGCCCCCACTAATTATGGATACGGTTTGGGTAAAGAAAAAGGAAATGGTTAAACATACTTTCAACTTCGGGGTAACCCCCATGGCAAATAAGCCAACGAAAGTCAAACCACGTTTTTCAGAAACAACTTAAAACCAAACAACCAAACGTGAACTCACTCAACTTTGTTGTTGATGTAGGTCCCTATCCAGTATGGATCGTAACAAAACTGACAATCTACCAAGGGTGCGGAATCCCCTTGATAAACCAAATAAACAGAAACAAGAACACAAGACGATTTACCAACCGATCTTCTATGATTATCCAACGAAAACGTTTACAATCACTAAGATCTCCTAGAACCCAACAGCCGATTTCTGTTTGTTCTAAACTCTCTCAATTCGAATGCTCTCTCTCACAATCTCCAAAAGTCTAACAAAAGTCTAACCCTAAACATGTAGTAAAAGGTTGTTTATATACTACAACCTACCATACACGAATTGGGCTATGGCCCGTATACAAATTCATAATAAATTCGGACCTAATAAACTTCATACAAACTTGGACTTGATTGGGCTTGATAATCTCAAAATCTTTAAGTCTTCATAGTCCAATCTTCTGTTTAATATCCAAAGACCAATCCACAGCTGTTGTCACATAACATGCACCAACAAACTCCCCCTTGACAATAGCTTGCAAAGGAAACTTTAGACTTCAGAATCTCACAGTCTTTTGGTCTTTGGATGGCGTCAGCTTCAACATGAATTCTGTCAGCAACAGACTCCCCCTAAGCTGATGTATCCAATCACCAAATCTTCCAAGTTGTATTCAGCATTCTTAATAAGTCCTCACAGCATCCATTCTGCATTGTAGAAGGAGGATTCTACCAAGCAGCAACAAACTCCTCATCTCTTCAAAGCAACTTCTCATCAACAAACTGCTTCAATCTGTATACTATAAAACAAACATCTCGAGAAACCATAAGAATTTTTCAACATAGTTAAATAATTATTATTATTCAAGAGATAGTTAAACTGTATCAGATTAAGCATTTTCAATTTAAGCACCAACACGCAACAATTTTTAAACAAACACCTTATAACCTGCATCATTTCAAAATTTTGAATCCACTTACTAACACCGTCTCCCCCTATCAGTAACAACTCCTCCACGAATAACAGTTTTCCGTACGTTAAGAATTTTAAACAGAAAAAGACACTATTTTTGGATTTTTTTATATTTTTCTGAAAGCAAGTAAATACGAAAAGCAATAAACACTCTATTTTTGTGAGAATCACTGGTAAGAAGATCATATCAGCACAATCAAACTGTTTCACACAAGTAGATAATTCTTTATTTAATTTTTCGTGAAAAGCAGTTCAAGACGATTACCAGTATATTTGTCCACTTAAACAAAATGCATGAACATTTCAAGTACCATTACCGTATGATACGTTAAGGTAATTTTATTCTGATATATTTAGTGTGTCCCACTTCAGGATATACCCCCACGATCAAGGTATGCACAAAGATTCATCGTAGTAGGTGAGTATACTGATGTCATCCTTTAAGATATCCTGACAGTGTCTAGGTCTGCATATAATCTGTTTTATCATGTTTTGATTGCTTAACAATGATCACCCAAATAAATAGTAATCAAATCCTGGAAATATAAACAACACACTCTATCATGCAAGTATCTTCCCTACCACATATTTCACAAGTCCAATCCAGATTTCTGAAATCTTAACTGGGAATAGGTTGAGAAGAGAACAGAATAGATCTTTAGGAGCGATGGTATAATATACAGATCAAATGAGTTTTCTCAGTTTGATATAGGTTTATTGGGTTTCATTTGGGCACTTGAGGGCCTCTTTCGGGTGTATAGATCTATAGCGCGACAACATACAGCTAGGTCAGCATGTATCTGGATGCAGCAGAAGCTGTCGTTGCCTAGCACCTCCAGGTCAGCATATATCTGGATGCAGCAGAGGAGATACACGATTTTTTTCAGAGAAGATTTCAGAATCAGATCAAAATTGTGTGTATCGGGACAACATACAGACATTCAAATAGAAATGAGCTAATACCAAGTGACTTTCTTTCCTGGGGTCATGTACAATTTTAGTTCTGAACAGACGGACAGTCAAGATATCCCAGATGAAATAACAGTATAAAGACCCAAAACTTCAGATTTTGGCAATCTATCAACGCAAGAATTAAGGTCATTAAACCATACACCACTGATGTGTTCCCCACTCATATTCAGTGCATTTAGGTTTATATCACTTTGGTAAGTTGATTATTTCATGCTTTTTGCCTACTGGCATATCATATGATGAAGCTACTATCACCCTTGAGCATTTTAAATCAGTTCGAGTGTGACAGTCTAACTTGCTGATGTACTATCATTTCTTCTTTTTTACACAGTGAAAACTCATTTTTGATTTTCTATTTTTTTATGTTTTTGATTTTTCAATGTTTTTGTATTTTTGATTTTTTTTTTAAAAAAACAGTAAACTATTTACAAAATTCTTATGAAAAACCAGTTATTCAGGATTCCTCATCCCGTTGAGTTCGACTAAGTGTTCAAAGCGAGCTCGATCAAAAGCTTTTGTGTAAAGATCAGCAAGGTTATCTTCTGTGTCGACTCGATGTAATTCAATTAGTCGTTTTTCAGCACAATCCCGTATAAAGTGATGACGTATGTCAATATGTTTAGTTCTACTGTGCTTTACGGGATTGTTTGTGATCGATATAGTGGCATTATTATCTATCATAATAGGAGTACGAGTGAAATCCAAACCGTAATCGCGCATCTGCTGTTGAATCCAGAGGACCTGAGAGCAACAGCTACCCGCAGCAATATATTCAGCTTCACACGTAGATGTAGATACACAGGATTGCTTCTTGCATTGCCAAGACACGATCCTGCCTCCTAAGAACTGACAACCACCTGTTGTAGACTTCCTGTTTGATTTGCATCCTCCAAAGTCTGAATCAGTGTAAGCAACGAACCTCAAATCACTATCAGCTGGATACCACAACCCAAGTTTAGGTTTCCCCTTCAAGTAACGAAGAATACGCTTCACTGCTTTCATGTGTGACTCTTTCGGATTCGCCTGATATCTGGCACACAAGCATACGGCAAACATGATGTCAGGTCTTGAAGCAGTCAAGTACATTAGAGAACCAATCATCGCCCTGTATTGAGTAGGATCAACATCTTCAGTACTTTCATGATCTGGGCCGAGATTGTGATTTTCGCAAATGGGTGTGTTGAAAGTAGAACAATCATTCATTTTGAACCGATCCAAAATGTCATACACATACTTTGTTTGATGAATAAACATCCCATCCTCCTTCTGTTCAACTTGTAATCCCAGAAAGTAAGACAGCTCACCCATAGCACTCATTTCAAACTTACTCTTCATCACCTGTTCAAACTCCTTACACATGTTCTCATCTGATGACCCAAAGATGATGTCATCCACATATACCTGTACCAGCAGAAAATCTTCCTTTTTTCTCTTGATGAACAGTGTACTGTCAATCTGACCTCTCTCAAAACCATTCTTGATCAGATGTGTAGACAATGTCTCGTACCATGCCCTAGGAGCTTGATGTAACCCATATAAAGCCTTATCAAGTTTGTAAACTCGATCTGGATAGTCTGGATCAACGAACCCATCTGGCTGTGAGACATACACCACTTCTTGGACTTTCCCGTAAAGAAATGCACTCTTCACGTCTAGTTGGAAAACTTTAAAGCCCTTGAATGAAGCGAAAGCTAGAAACAAACGAATTGCCTCCAACCTTGCCACTGGTGCAAACACTTCATTATAATCTATCCCTTCTTGCTGATTGAACCCTTTTACCACTAACCGAGCCTTGTTGCGTGTGACAATACCTCTATCATCCTTCTTGCACTTAAACACCCACTTAGTTCCAATCTCTCTTTCACCTTTAGGAAGGTCCACTAACTCCCAAACCTTCAACTTCGCAAACTGGGCCAATTCTTCTTGCATAGCTTCAACCCATGAATTGTTTTTAAGAGCCATGTGAATGTTCTTCGGCTCCTCTTGGGAAATAAAGCAACTATACAAGCATTCATTCACTATCCCAGTCTTCTCAATCGAAACAAATAACCCAGAATTCGCTGCTATGCTTCTTCTCGTCTGAACACCTGCAGTAGGATCTCCAAGTATCATGTCAACTAGATGATCTCTATTTGCTCGTGTAGAAGCAACTGCATCAACTTCAAGATTATCACCCAGGTTTGATCCAATCTCCCCCTGAATATTCTGATTTGCAAACGGATTAATGAACTCATCCCCCTGAATAGGTTCAGAGTCACTATCACTTGAATCAGGATCAGCAGCACCTTGGGAAATTTCCGGAGCATCTGAAATATCAACATTTGATCTAGGCATGAATTCGCCTTCATCTTCTTCACATACCACAGTTTGAATCAGCTGAGAATCATCTGCATCAGAAACCTCAGGAATATTAAATGATTTAAACACACTTTCATAATCATACAGTATAGCAGGACCACTCGTTGATTGTTGAGGTTTGTAGGAAGTAATTTCCACATTAAAAACAACCTCAATTTTACCAGTTTTGAGATTAAAAACCCTTTTATTCGGTGTGCCAGGCACGTAACCCAGAAAGTAGCCTTCGTCAGCCACCTCACCGAATTTTTGTTTATCTTTGTTTCGCACAATGGTGCAGGGTAATCCAAATGGTTCAAAGCCTGTTAAGTTTGGTTTTTCGTTAAACATCAACTCATGACAAGTTTTGTTAAAGCGTTTAACGGTTAAAACTTTGTTTAGGACATAGCAAGCTGTATTCACAGCTTCTCCCCAGAAAAGAACTGGCAGCTTTGAATCTGAAAGCATCGTCCTTGCGGCTTCAATCAACGTCCTGTTTTTCCTCTCAGCGACTCCATTTTGTTGAGGAGTATAAGGAGCAGAATATTGATGTTCAATTCCTTTTCGAAGACAATAGAGATCCAGAATCCGATTCTTGAACTCCGTGCCATTATCACTCCTTATCCTCTTGATCCTTGCATCATGGACGTTTTCCAATTTTGTAAAAAGATCTATCAACATCTCTGCTGTTTCATCTTTTGTACCTAAAAAGAAAACCCATGAATAACATGAGTAATCATCAGTGACAACCAGACAGTAGTACTTTCCACCTATGCTCCTCACGTTCACTGGACCGAATAAATCCATGTGAAGTAATTCATAAGGGGCATTAATGGAATTTACTGTTTTAGACTTATGAGGTTTCTTGTGTTGTTTTCCCTTTTGACATGGAAGACATTTATCTTCCACTTGAAACCTCAGCAATGGAACCCCTTTCACTAGCTCATTTTTTATGATATAATTCATTTTGCGATAGTGAATGTGGGCCATGCGTCTGTGCCACAACATAGATTCAGCTTCAGATGCTTTTGACAGTAAACACGCCACCGCAGCAGTTGGATCCTTGGCACCCATGTCCATGACATAAGTATCATTTTTCCTCGGTGCACGCATCACTATCCAATCGTCCGGAATAACCAAACCCGGTTTCAACACCAATGCCTCAGTATTTGTAAAATGGACCGAGTGACCCTTGTCGCAGACTTGTGACACGCTCATCAGATTGTGTTTAAGCTGCTCAACATAGTTCACTTTGTCCAAAGTGATCTTCCCATTCGTCACTTTTCCTCGTCCAGTTATCCTACCACCTTTAGCACCAGCAAAATTTACATGTCCACCATCATATTCTTCAAATTCAGAAAACAACCTCGCATCCCCCGTCATGTGCCTGGAGCAGCCACTATCAACATACCATAAGTTGATAATCCTCCTTAGCAGCTCCTGCACACACCAACCAAAAGATTAGTTAGATTGGGGGACCCAAGCCTTAATGGTCTTGGGTCTTCCAGATTCATCAACTACAGGAACATCCATCCAGTATCCATCACTCCTAGGTGGAGTCTTGGATCTTGGGCCTGTTGATGGAAATGGGGCATGATTTCCATAAGGTCTCTGGCCCTGAGGGTACCTTTTTGTGTTTGGACTATGTGACCTTTGAAAACTTTGATTTTGATTCCAAGAACCTTGATTGTTGTAATTTCGAAAGCCATTGTTATAAAAATTTCGACAACCATTATTTTGGTATCGATTTTGATATTGACCTTGACTTCTAAAATTATTTGAATTTTGGTTGTTCATTCTTGGTGAACTACTTCTTGGTCTTTCATATCTGCCTGATGTAGATTCAGGCTGAAATCTTGGTTGATTTCTTTGAAAACGAGGAACTTGTGGAGTTCCTTTTTCAGCCTTATCTACACCACCAGCAACACCCGATTGTTGCTTTGGAGCAGATTGCTTTGGAGAACTTGAGACTTTCTCCTCATTATCACCTTGCTTCTCAGGTGATTTCCCTCTTTGTTTCTCACTAACTTGTGCTTCAACCTTTTTGTTAGGACAGCAGCTAGCTACATGTCCCTTGGTGTGACATTTGAAGCACGATCTCTTATTCGAAGACTTCTTAGCTGAAGCCTTTGAACTAGATTCAGGTTTAGATGATGATGCCTTAGAAGGATTTGGTTCAGTTTGCTTAGTTTCAAGATTTTCTATGTTTTTGTTTTTAGCAAACTCTACATTTGATTCATTTTCTATCACAGCTGTTTCATTTTTCATATCACTTCCTTGAACAAAATTAACCTTTTTAACAAAAGTTGGATTTTTATTCGTAGGATTTGAATTTTTCTTTTTCAAAACAGGTTTGCTGTTATTGACCTTCTTAGCATCATTATCTTCAAACACCTCACCTTGACTAGATGTGAAACTACTTGGTGATGTTGACAGAAAGTCTGTGAACTCATCTTCATCAGGTAAGAAAGAATAGTCATGACTAAGAGGAGGTGGAACTTCATTGAAGCCCTTGAATCCCACACTTGTCTTGTCATTACTCTTCTTTAACCCACCCATCATGTGTTTCATAACAAAAGTAGAATCCCTGAATTGACCTAATTTCTTTTCGAGTTCAACAATTTTGAGTTGTGCATCTGACAACTCTTTGCATTTTTCAGAAATTTCTTTTGTTTTCTCAGCCATCATGTCATGAGCTAAGTCTATGACTTGAAGTTTTTCGTTTAGTTTGCTGGTTAAAACTTCAATTTCAGCCTCATAGCCTTTTATCTTTTTCAAATATGATGACTCGTTTCTTTTAGCAAAGAAATTTGATTCTTTTACGTTAGATATTTCGCTCACCAGACTTTTGTTTTGAGTTGACAACCTGTCAACTTCACCCTGTAATTCACGACATTTTAAACAAACAGAAGTAGCAGAGTTACTTACCTCTCCTGTCGATTTGTCTGAGTTAGCCATAAGAGCAGCAAGTTGAGCTTCCATTCTTTTGATGATCTCATCTTTAGCTTCGTCTTCCTTTCCATGCTCAGACTTTGGCTTTTCTTTTTCAGCTTCTGTTGTCTGATCAGCCTTCTTTTCCTCAGCTTCACTGTTCTTTTCAACTTCAGCATTCACGTTAGCTTCAGCATCATCAACGGGTACAATCTCTGCCATGAATGCTTGAGTGACATTCTCATCATTTTCCAAGTGAATACTCCAGTCATATGAACCTTCTCGTGCAGTAGAGATCAGCGCTCTTGAGTTAGAGTTGTTTGATGAATTTCTATTGTTTGAACTCTGACTTGAGGTTTCATTCTTTTGTTTCTGACATTCCCTAGCAAAATGTCCATAACTTTGACAGTTAAAGCACCTTACTTTGGTCTTGTCAAAACCAACAGTTTTCCCTACAAACTTCCTTCCAGTTCTGTTCATGAACCTCTTCACCCTTCTGGTAATCATGGCCATTTGCCATTGTAAATCCATATCTTCAAGATCATCAGGGTCAATCTGATCGTAATCTTCATCTAAAACGGCAGGATCAGATATCTTCCCCTGAATGTAGTTTTCATAAGACGCAACAAACGAAGCAAGTAGAGCAAGATGCTCTTCAGCAGACTTCACACTCATTGGCATCGACTTTGCACTACTACTTGGCTTAGCAGCTGATGTTCTCTTTACTCCTGTTGATCCTCCTGAAGCAGCTACAAAACATACATCACCATCCTCATTTACCATGACCTGCTCATTATCACACGAAAGAAACGCAGTAGCAGAGTCGCTAGAAGCATCATGAGACGAAGAAGATGTAAGCCCATTGTAAATCCCTGGATCTTGAACCTGATCATATCCAGTGTCCTTTTTCTTCATGTTAAGCTCATAAGCTCTTAGCTTTCCAACTACTTCTTCTAGCTCCTTTGTGTCATAATCTGCTTCACCCTTGATCATGAGAGTGTAGATATCCCACTTAGCAGGTAGAGCATCCAGCAGCTTGTCATTTTTCTCTATGTCAGTGTAGCAATCTATATCATAATTGTCCAATTCTGACATCAGATGGTAGTATCGAGTAATGACGTCCTCAAGTGACTCATTTTTCATGTACTTGAACACAGCAAACTGCTTCTTCAGTAGATCAATTTTGTTCTTCTTGACATCAGAATTCCCTTCATATCTCTTCTCTAACGCATCCCACATTTCTTTTGAAGTAGTGTACTTCTTAAAGGTGTGTTTGATGCCATCAGGTAAAGACATTTTAATGGCTGCCAAGGCTCTCTTTTCAGCCTCATACATTTTCTTCTGTTCGGCCTCCATATCAACATAAGCAGTTATACGTTGTCTTCCCTCAAACTCATGAGTTGGGTTCACATACCCATCATCTATACATATCCACATACGAGTGTCCTGGTACTCAACAAAGGATTGAAACCTATCCTTCCATGTCAAGTAGTTCTCCACCTTCATCATCTTAGGTGGTTTGTTCGTTGTGCCTACCTCATGTTCCATCCTTAAGAGTTCGTTCAACTTAGACATGTTCGACATTTTAACTTAATCAGACTGGTTAATCCGTACAATTTTAGTCCGAAACCTGTTTTTACTAAATTATACCGTTAAATTCGTCTCGAGATTACGATTCCAATGATATATAATGTCTAAAACCTATTTCGGGATTTTCCAGTTTTTTTTTTTTTTTTTTTTTTTTTTTTTTTTTTTTTTTTTGTCCTAAAAATCCAAGGAGTCCAACGGTGCAAACGGTTTGTCCAGATGAGTTACGGATAATTCTCTAAACACGAAACTGTGAAATTATTTTTCCTACGATTGCCTAGAAAAATTCCACCACTTTCAAAAACACTTGTTGCGAGTCGAGACCTTAGTTGCGAGTCGAGACCACAGTTGCGAGTCAAATCAGCACAAGCCGAAACCACTAGTTACGAGTCGTAACCACTGTTGCGAGTCGAAACCTTAGTTTCGAGTCGAGACCACGGTTGCGAGTCAACCAGCACAAGTCGCAATCACGGTTGCGAGTCAACCAGCACAAGTCGCAATCACGGTTGTGAGTGAACAGTACCAGTCGAGATCACTTGTTACGAGTCGAGACCAACTATTTTTCAACCAAAATCTCGAAAAATCAGCACCTTTTAAACCGTAGAATCTTCTGATTGATAACTTTCCAACTAAAACTCCAAAAAATCAGCAAACAACTTCCAAATAACACCAAAACAGATCAAAATCGTGAAAATTTTGACTGTTCTTCAATGTTCTTCGTGAATTCAAACAGCAACCCGAAAACTTGTTTCTTTCCGATCAGTTTTGAACCATACACAAGAGCAAATGCTCTGATACCAATTGTAGGTCCCTATCCAGTATGGATCGTAACAAAACTGACAATCTACCAAGGGTGCGGAATCCCCTTGATAAACCAAATAAACAGAAACAAGAACACAAGACGATTTACCAACCGATCTTCTATGATTATCCAACGAAAACGTTTACAATCACTAAGATCTCCTAGAACCCAACAGCCGATTTCTGTTTGTTCTAAACTCTCTCAATTCGAATGCTCTCTCTCACAATCTCCAAAAGTCTAACAAAAGTCTAACCCTAAACATGTAGTAAAAGGTTGTTTATATACTACAACCTACCATACACGAATTGGGCTATGGCCCGTATACAAATTCATAATAAATTCGGACCTAATAAACTTCATACAAACTTGGACTTGATTGGGCTTGATAATCTCGAAATCTTTAAGTCTTCATAGTCCAATCTTCTGTTTAATATCCAAAGACCAATCCACAGCTGTTGTCACATAACATGCACCAACAGTTGACTAGTTGTTACATGCCTTACAGGTCGCTAAATGCTTGGAGCTTGCACGAGGAAGAAGTCGTTGTGGTGTACGGACTGTTATGTCCAGTGTTTAACATTTAAAACATTATGAACTTATTAAACCTATGTGTTGGACTTTAAACTTATGAACTGCGAACTTATGTTTTGAACTTTACGTTTATGCTTCCGCTGTCTAAATTAAAACCTGGTTAACTAGCTTTTGGTCACCAATCGTATTGTGGTTGGCTTAATTTACTTAAATACGTTGTTCAGTATGATTGGTGGCTCGATCCTGGTCACGTCACGCCTCCAAGCGGTAGTACTCCGCATGGTGGATTTTGGGGGTGTGACACGATCGGACTGCCATCCGGTCGAGGTGCCACTCGACCGAGCTGCCACCCACCCAGGTGCCACCCGGTCGGATTGCCACTTGACCAAGCTGCCACCCGGACGGGCTGCCACTCGACCGACCAGCCCCTCTTTCCTCCTTTCCATTTATGGAAACCCTATAAATACCCCATATGTCAACCTCATTTGATGTTGACAGCTCTCTCTCCCTATCCACTCGTTCCAGCCGCTATTTCTTCAGATTTCTCGCGATTCTTGTAAGTTTTCCACCTAAATCTTGTACTTTCGTAATCTACACGCACTCCTACACATTTCTATCTTTTGAATCTTAACTTTTAACCTTAAAATCACTAGACTTGAGGTGTTCTAGGATGATGTCATCATGGTGTTCTTATAAACTTCATGTTTTGGCTTCAATCTACCAAGAACAACTTAGATCTGAATGATTTCTACATGAATAAACAAAGATCTTTCATAGATCTAAACATATTCACGGTGAAAAGGATTGAAAGATGGTTTTCAAGCTTTCTTTCAACTCTTTTACACTCAATGCACTCAAATCCGATAGATTCGGACCTTGTTCTGATCTTCTACCCATTCTTGGTGTCGTATCGGTTCCCGGTCTGAATTCTGTCCAAGAGGTATTGATTTTAGGTTTGAACATGAACTACTGACTCGAACCGTGAACCGGTCGGACTAGGGTGATTCCTGTTCGGACGGGTCACTCGGGCCGGGTTGAGGGTTCTATTGATCAAACATGTTATCAAAATATCTCGTTTAAGCACTCAAACTCTCAAACAACCAAGGAAGAAGACGACCAGGTCGTCTGGGATGGATTGCCGTCCGATCGGATTGCCACCCGACCGGACAGCCACACGATCGGATTGCGCCTTGGGTCCCACACTTAAATTTTATTTCAATTGAGGTTTGAACATCGAACGGATTGCCTTCCGATCGGATTGCCATCCGATCGGATTGTCACTCGACCATGTGATGTTTTGACTTCAACACTTAAACAAATTTTTAACATGTTCAATCCGAACGGATTGCCACCCGATCGGATAGCCATCCGATCGAGTGACCGTTCTGCTGTGAACTTGTTCTCAACTTGAGAAGCCTCGCCAATCGGATTGCTGTCCGATCGAATGGCCGTTCGATCGACCGACCTGAAAGGTAGAGATACTTCTCTGTTTTCAAAATGCTACAACGAAAACTTCAAAAGACAAACCATCAAACACAAACACATCTATTCCAAACGAGGTGACAGTCCAGTCGAGTGGCCACCCGATCGGGCGACCACCCGAACGGATTGTCATCCGGTCGACCGGTCACCCGATCGGATAGCCATCCGACCGGATTACCATCCGACCCACTGACACTTCGTTTCATTTTACGCGCCGCTCATCATTTGTGCTATCGTTCTGACCAGGCTAATTCCGCTCTAAGCGCTCCCTTCAATCCATCATCGTTGTGAGTATACTCGAACCCTTTTTTGCTTTACGCACTTTTGGGTGTTACATACGTTACTTATTCTAAATCACATCGAACACACTACGCAATACTTTAACGCTAACCGTTACTGCATGTTATACGTGACTTAATGAATGCTTGTTTGTTATGTTTACACATGGAATGCTTTCTACCTGCCTTAGCAACGATAGTACTATAGTTTGGACTCAGCACCTGTTCATTCAGGGGTTGTTAAGGACAATTAATTACATGGATCACAGTGGTGAGTGTGTATTACGAACTGCCTTGGGCAGTCAACTCGCAGTCATTGGTATCGATAGGTTCATGTCGATAACTAACGTGCTTCATTTCACACTGTGTACGTGCTGGTTATGCGTAAACGATTTCGAATTCTATTATATCTATTAAACTTGTATGCTCACCTTTACACCATGTGTATTGACTTTTACTTTAACGTATGTGGCAGGTGCTTAAGATGTTTATATGATTGGCTTGCTGTGAAATCGAGGCTAGGAAAGGTCTAGAAACAAATAAATGAATTGTCTGTATTTGAAATCTGAGTTGTCGGAACAGAACAATTTGAATAGATCTTGTCTGTAATAATTATATTACTTTTTATGTCATGGTATGGGACATGATGCTTTAAATAATTGGTAATCATAGTTGTTATGGAAACTTCTGGACAATCTGTTTCGCTCAGTGCTACGCCCCGATGTTTCCGCCATCGGTTGGGGTGTGACACTGAAAATGTTAAAAACATTAGGACTTGGGCGAGATTTGTCACACCCCCAAAATCCACCCGCGGAGTATCACCGCTTGGAGGCGTGACTGACCAGGATCCAGCCACCAATCATATTGAACAAGTATGTAAGTAATTATAAAATCCAACCAATACAATTGGTGTCCAAACAAAACATAGTTTAAGTTGCAAGCGGAAGCATAACGTTTAAAACCAAAACAAAATATAAGTTCAAATGTTTCAGTGTTTAACATGGCACACAATTGTCCGTGTCCCACAACGACTCTTCCCCATGCAAGCTCCAGCTAAGTACCTATTGACCTGCAAAGCATGTAGTAACGAGTCAACAACAATGTTGAGCGAGTTCACAGTTGGGTGTTTGTTTTAGTTATTCCAAAAAACATAGTATCCTTTAACTAGCATCCTGCCGTGGGGGTTACCCCATATTTGAAAATGTGTTTTGTTTATTCCCGTTCACTCTGGCAATCCAGCCGTGGGGGCTACCCCATGTTTAGTTATCTGGCTCTTCGGCCGTGGGGGCTACCCCATGTATATACTACTAGACTCGTTACCATATCGACTGCTGACTGTAGTCATGTTTATGTGCCCTGAACTGTCAATGTCTATCATCATTGACGTGCCCAGATCCATTAGTTCACGCCCGTCCTCTGCGGCACGGTGTGAGGCTTGTCAGACCTAAATAGCGCTATCTAACTAATGACCCGCTCGCCATTGGCCTGGCGATTAAGTCGATATAAAAAGGAGGGACTTCGTGATAGAGTTTTGGTCTAGTGAAATGTGAACTGTCCAAGAGGACGAGGAATTATATTCCTGAACCCGTACTGTCCTACCCAAGAAAGGACGAGGAATCCATATTCCTTAACCCATTCCCAACCCCTGGGAATCCCATGCTTTGTAGAAAGTGTGAACTCACCTTAGGTTAGCTCGGTAGATAAGTAAAGGTCAATCGAGCTGCTAGAGGTCAACCACGTCCTAACATGGTTACCATACAAGTCAGGTCTAGGTTCAAATAGTGCACGTATGTTTACACAGAGATAGCAAGTTACGAACACATGGTATATAAGACATACACGTAAAGCAATATCAGATAAGTAAATGGCAAAGCCCAATAATACCCAGCCCAACATGTTGTGCGTTCAGCACAGCCTTGTGCGACCCACAACATGTTGTGCGATCCAACATATACCCGGCCCAATAATTAGAAGCCCAAACAGTGATCTTGTGCGGTCCGGTTAAGCTTGTGCGACTGAACTTGGGCTTTGAGGCCCAACAGTAATATAAATTCAAATTGTTTGTGTGAGGCCCAAGCCTTGTGCGATCGGCACCTTCTTGTGCGATCCACAGGTCTTGTGCGATCATGCATATCTTAGTTGTACACTGTGCTTAATGTGACAGTACCCGGCTTGTGCGATGCATCTTGTGCGATCAGATCTGGTCTTGTGTGACCTGATCTTGTGCGACCGAGAGAACTTGTGCGACTGGTTTACTTATCCGAAACTTATGCTATTTAGTTATATCATTCAACAGTTTCCATCTTTACCAAAATCAATCAACACAATTAACAGTTTCCATACCAAACAATAATCGATCAAACAAATGTTTTTATCAATTGATTCACATGAACCCTAATCCGTTTAAGCATGAACAAAACACAAGCAACAATCCTAACACCTAGACATATTAACATAATTCATAATTTCGATCTCTAGCATGTATATTAACACAATCAATCCATCACATCATCCACCTATACTCGTCTAACAGCCGATTAACATGAAATCGATTCTAGATCATCAACAACATCATATGATTATCAACTCTATATTGATCTAAGATGCTATACATGTGAGTCGATTTACATATACCAAAACTCAACAACTTTCATAATAATCAATCACAAGATATCACTAAATCATCATGTAATACAAATGGATCACAACATCTTCTATCATACAACCAATGATTAAAACACTAACCGATTATAACACAAGGATGATCCGGATCCAAGAAGTCTTCGATGGAAAGGAGGGGTGTTTGCCGTCGAGTTTGAGAGAGAGATAGAGGAAGTAGGGTTTTGCTAAACTTTGTGTGTGTTGGTGAAGTGTTGGATTTAAACTAACACCCTAGGTGTTATGCGAGTTAATGGAGTGGGCCGAACCCAGCTTTGGGCTGCTCTTGGTTCGGATACAAAGAGTGTAGCCCGAGTGGGCTTGTGCGATCGGGTTATGTTGTGCGTTCCGAGTTGTCATGTATATATATACATACAAAGATTCACATAATACAAACATAAAGTCTCATAAACATTCATTCAATCAACATATCAGATTATCACACAAGGTTCACATACGTTACATTAAGCAGAAAGATAAGTTCTGAAGTACGAGTTGTCACATTATCCCCAAGTTGAAAGAAATTTCATCCCGAAATTTGGTACGTACTCACTGAGGAAGCTAGTTAAGTTGCATGGTTTTCCTGGGGTGTCACATCCTCCCCCCGTTGATCTGGAATTTCGTCCCAAAATTCCGTAGTAGCTTCAGCCTCAGTAGTGGTTGTATTGTTTGCGAACAATTGGGGATACTTTTGTTTCATTAGATCTTCGCGTTCCCTGGTGAACTCTGGGCCACGACGGGAGTTCCAACGAACTCGAACGAGAGGTATTCTAGTGCGCTTGAGGACCTTAACATCCCGGTCCGTGATTTCAACTGGTTCCTCGACGAATCGTAACTGCTCGTCGATAGTGAGCTCCTTCAAAGGAACTATGAGGGTCTCATCTGACAGACACTTCTTCAGATTCGACACATGGAAAACGTTGTGAACTGCACTGAGTTCTGCTGGTAGGTTCAGTTTGTAGGCCACCCTGCCTATTTTCTCTATGATGTCGAATGGTCCAACATATCGTGGGTTAAGTTTGCCTCGTTTGCCAAAACGAACAACACCCTTCCAGGGTGAGACTTTAAGTAGCACTCGATCCCCAACCTGCGCTTATTAGCGTATGCTTTCTGACGGTCGCGAGCTGCAGCCATTCGTTGTCGTATTTGAGCAATCCTTTCTGTTGTGTCTACCACAAGTTCTGGGCCAGTGATCTGACTATCCCCCACCCCTGCCCAACAAAGAGGTGATCGGCATTTACGCCCGTACAATGCCTCAAATGGAGCGGCCCGAATGCTGGTGTGGTAACTGTTATTATACGAGAATTCCACTAGTGGTAGATGTTTTTCCCAACCATTGCCAAAGTCAATCACACATGCCCTAAGCATGTCTTCAAGGGTCTGGATGGTGCGTTCAGACTGCCCATCCGTTTACGGGTGATAAGCTGTGCTCATATCTAAACGTGAGCCAAAGGACTTGTGCATTGCTTGCCACAGTTCAGAAGTAAAACGTGCATCACGATCAGAGATAATAGAGGTGGGCACCCCGTGCCTCGAGACAACTTCCTTAAGATATACGTCTGCTAGAGTGGAGAACTTATCCGTTTCCTTGATAGCCAAGAAGTGTGCAGACTTTATGAGTCGATCCACGATTACCCAAATAGTATCGTTTCCACGTTGAGATCTAGGCAGGCCTGTAACGAAATCCATGGAAATTTTCTCCCATTTCCATTGTGGTATCTCTGGTTGTTGGAGTAGGCCTGAGGGTTTCTGATACTCGACTTTGACTCTTGCACAAGTCAAACATTTACTAACGTAGGTTGCTATGTGAGCTTTCATGCTAGGCCACCAGTATGTAGTTTTGAGATCGTGGTACATCTTATCCGAACCAGGATGTACTGAGTAACGAGACTTGTGTGCTTCATCCATCACAAGCTCTCGTAGGTTGCCATAGAGTGGGACCCAGATGCGTCCTGTTACGTAGTAGGCGCCGTCTTCCTTTTGTTCTAACCGTTGCCTTGAGCCGCGTAGGGCTTCAGCCCTGACGTTTTCGGGTTTCAATGCTTCTACCTGAGCATCTCGTATCTGTGCAGGAAGACGAGACTATATAGTGAGTTGTAAAGCTCGTACGTGTTTAGGTATAGTATCCTTTCGACTGAGGGCATCGGCCACAACATTGGCTTTGCCCGGATGGTATCTGATCGAGCATTCATAATCATTCAGTAGCTCGACCCATCGACGCTGTCGCATGTTCAACTCCTTCTGTTTGAAGATATGATCGAGACTCCTGTGATCGGTGTAAATGGCGCACTTGGTACCGTACAGGTAATGTCTCCATATCTTAAGTGCAAAAACAACAGCTCCCAGCTCTAAATCGTGTGTAGTGTAGTTCCTTTCATGAACTTTAAGTTGGCGTGAGGCGTACGCAATGACTTTATCCCGTTGCATCAATACACAACCAAGACCCTGAATTGATGCGTCGCAGTAAACCACAAAGTCGTCTGTGCCCTCTGGCAATGAAAGAATAGGTGCGCTGCAAAGTCTATCCTTTAGGTGCTGAAATGCTGATTCTTGTGCATTGCCCCATTGATAAGTAACGCCCTTCTGCGTTAGTGAGGTGAGAGGTTGTGCAATCTTGGAAAAATCCTTAATGAACCTCCTGTAGTAACCTGCCAAACCCAAGAATTGGCGAATTTCTGTTGGTGTTCTAGGTGCCGGCCAGTTCTTGATCGAGTCTACCTTGGATGGATCAACATGAATCCCATCCTTGTTTACCTCATGGCCTAGGAAATGGACTTCACGAAGCCAGAAGTCACATTTCGAGAACTTTGCGTAAAGTTTTTCTGTTCGAAGGAGTTCCAAAATAAGTCGTAGATGCTGCTCGTGTTCTTCCTGACTCTTAGAATAGATCAGGATGTCGTCGACGAAAACTATGACGGACTTATCTAGGTAAGGCTTGCACACTCGATTCATCAAGTCCATGAAGACCGCAGGTGCGTTTGTCAACCCAAAAGGCATGACTAAAACTCGTAGTGTCCATAACGAGTTCTAAAGGCTGTTTTGGAGACGTCCTCTTCTCGGACTCTCAGCTGGTGATATCCCGATCTCAAATCAATCTTTGAGTAAAAGCTCGACCCTTGCAGCTGGTCGAATAGGTCGTCGATGCGTGGAAGAGGATAGCGATTTTTCACGGTCACCTTGTTGAGTTCGCGATAATCTATGCACATACGAAAGGTACCGTCTTTCTTCTTTACAAACAAGACTGGAGCTCCCCAGGGCGAAGAGCTAGGACGAATGAAACCCATATCCAAGAGTTCTTGTAGTTGCGTAGACAGCTCTTCTAGTTCTGATGGGGCTAAATGATAAGGTGCTCAAGCTATGGGCGCTGCTCCAGGAGCTAGCTCGATTTGGAATTCGACCTGGCGATGAGGCGGAAGACCAGGTAATTCCTCAGGAAATTCCTCAGGATAGTCGCGTACAATCGGAAAATCTTCTATATTCTTCTCTTTCTTTGAGGTGTCCGTAACGAGGGCCAAAATAGCAGTGTGGCCCTTTCGTAAACACTTCTGGGCTTTAAGGAAAGAGATGATGCTCACAACAGCACCACTCTTGTCGCCACGAATCATAAGAGGTTCATCACCTGAACGAGGAATACGGACAATCTTTTCATTGCAAAGAATCTCTGCTCGGTGTTGGGATAACCAGTCCATCCTAATGACAAGATCGAAACTACCCAGAACGATAGGAAGGAGGTCGATATAGAAGGTCTGATTAGCAAGAACAATGCTACAACCCTTGACTACGTGTATGGCCTCTAAACTCTTACCATTAGCTAACTCTACAGTGTGCTTGGTGTTCAAAAGTGTTGGGGTACGCTTAAGCATTTGACTATTTTCTAGAGACACGTAGCTAGTATCGGCACCCGAATCAAATATAATTGTAACATAAAAGTCGTCGAGAAGGAACTTACCCGTCACAACATTGGGATCATTCCTTGCTTCACCTTGTCCAATCACGAACACCCGCCCCCTGGCACCATTGTTGTTGTTGTTGTTGTTGTTGCCCCCATTGTTACCATTCCCCTGATTGTTGTTATTGTTGTTGTTGTTCTGGTTCCTGTTCAGTTGGGGACAATCTTTCTTGAAGTGGCCTTCAGCTCCACACTGAAAGCACCCTTTGTTGTTACCTTGCTGCTGCTGGCGTTGATTTTGTGGGGCTTGTTGTTGCTGATGATTCTGATTTGCAGGGTATAAACTCCTGCAATCCTTTGCAGCGTGGCTTGGCTTGTTGCACCGATGACAGTTACCCCTGGTGCATGGCCCGCTGTGGTGTAGGTTACAGCGATTGCATTTGGGGTGAACTCCCCTGTACCCTCCTTGACTTTGACTACCAGACGATTGCTGACTAGGGCTTTTGTAGTCGTCAGTCCTTCTCTGCTGAGACTGAGATTGGACAGAAGTTGAACCTTTGCTTGAGGCTCCATCCCATTTTTGCTTGTTGTCACTAGGAGTATCAGAAGTAGCTGTATCACTAATACGCTTTGGTAACCTGTTCTGCTCCACCGCCTGATCAGTGAGACGATGAGCCAATTGAACAACTTGCTGGATGGTGGCGAGGTTAGCTGAAGTCACATGACTTTGAATTTCTGGCACTAAGCCCTTAAGATATAGTTCGATACGCTTAATGGGAGGGTCCACCATAGTAGGACACAAGATGGCTAGCTCATTCGATCTTTTCGTGTACGCTTCAATTTCTGACCCCGTCATCTTGAGGTTGAAGAACTCTACCTCCAGCTTATGAATGTCATCACGATTGCAGTACTCTTCCTTAATCATTTCCTTAAAATTGTTCCATGGGGTGGCATTAGCAGCAACCAACCCCAACATTTGAACTTGAGCGTTCCACCACGTGAGCGCTATACCCTCGAGAGTACCAGTAGCATACTTCTCCCTGCGAGCCTCAGGGCATTCACACATCTCGAAGAGAGATTCGAGTTTCTCAAACCAGTGGAGGAGGCCTACTGCTCCTTCGGTACCACTAAAGGTACTAGGTCGACAGTCCATAAAGGTCTTGAAAGTGCACACAGGAGGCTGTGCAGGTTGACCTGTCGCGAGAGTAAGAAAGGACAAAGTTTAACACAAAGGTTGGTTCACGAGAGTAGGATCTAGGGATCCTAGAGTGAGTGGAGATGGCAGGGTATACCTCCTGCCTGAGCGGCTGCAAGTGTCGCAGCAACTTGTTGGTTAATCAGAGCCGTCAACTGGGCTTGAGTCATGTTAATGCGTCCAACCATGATCTTCATATCAAGGGAAACATGAGTGAGAGGGGTTCGCGAAAGTGCAACGACAGAAGGAAGTAAGCACACATGTGTTCAAGCAACAGTCGTTATACTAACTAAGCATACCATGAGTAATATACTATGTAACTAGCAAATAGGCAATATAAGCATAAATCATATCACCTAGAATGTCGAGTCTTGCACGTGGAGCGAAGCGTCGTTATGGACCGTTGAGCACTGTACAGGTTATAGTCTGGTTTTAACAAAAACGTTTTTCCCTTATTAAAACCAAGTTCTCTATAACCAATGGCTCTGATACCAATCTGTCACACCCCCAAAATCCACCCGCGGAGTATCACCGCTTGGAGGCATGACTGACCAGGATCCAGCCACCAATCATATTGAACAAGTATGTAAGTAATTATAAAATCCAACCAATACAATTGGTGTCCAAACAAAACATAGTTTAAGTTGCAAGAGGAAGCATAACGTTTAAAACCAAAACAAAATATAAGTTCAAATGTTTCAGTGTTTAACATGGCACACAATTGTCCGTGTCCCACAACGACTCTTCCCCATGCAAGCTCCATCTAAGTACCTATTGACCTGCAAAGCATGTAGTAACGAGTCAACAACAATGTTGAGCGAGTTCACAGTTGGGTGTTTGTTTTAGTTATTCCAAAAAACATAGTATCCTTTAACTGGCATCCTGCCGTGGGGGTTACCCCATAGTTGAAAATGTGCTTTGTTTATTCCCGTTCACTCTGGCAATCCAGCCGTGGGGGCTACCCCATGTTTAGTTATCTGGCTCTTCGGCCGTGGGGGCTACCCCATGTATATACTACTAGACTCGTCACCATATCGACTGCTGACTGTAGTCATGTTTATGTGCCCTGAACTGTCAATGTCTATCATCATTGATGTGCCCAGATCCATTAGTTCACGCCCGTCCTCTGCGGCACGGTGTGAGGCTTGTCAGACCTAAATAGCGCTATCTAACTAATGACCCGCTCGCCATTGGCCCGACGATTAAGTCGATATAAAAAGGAGGGACTTCGTGATAGAGTTTTGGTCTAGTGAAATGTGAACTGTCCAAGAGGACGAGGAATTATATTCCTGAACCCGTACTGTCCTACCCAAGAAAGGACGAGGAATCCATATTCCTTAACCCATTCCCAACCCCTAGGAATCCCATGCTTTGTAGAAAGTGTGAACTCACCTTAGGTTAGCTCGGCAGATAAGTAAAGGTCAATCGAGCTGCTAGAGGTCAACCACGTCCAAACATGGTTACCATACAAGTCAGGTCTAGGTTCAAATAGTGCACGTATGTTTACACAGAGATAGCAAGTTACGAACACATGGTATATACGACATACACGTAAATCAATATCAGATAAGTAAATGGCAAAGCCCAATAATACCCAGCCCAACATGTTGTGCGATCCAACATATACCCGGCCCAATAATTAGAAGCCCAAACAGTGATCTTGTGCGGTCCGGTGAAGCTTGTGCGACTGAACTTGGGCTTTGAGGCCCAACAGTAATATAAATTCAAGTTGTTTGTGTGAGGCCCAAGCCTTGTGCGATCGGCACCTTCTTGTACGATCCACAGGTCTTGTGCGATCATGCATATCTTAGTTGTACACTGTGCTTAATGTGACAGTACTCGGCTTGTGCGATGCATCTTGTGCGATCAGATCAGGTCTTGTGTGACCTGATCTTGTGCGACCGAGAGAACTTGTGCGACTGGTTTACTTATCCGAAATTTATGCTATTTAGTTATATCATTCAACAATTTCCATCTTTACCAAAATCAATCAACACAATTAACAGTTTCCATACCAAACAATAATCGATCAAACAAATGTTTTTATCAATTGATTCACATGAACCCTAATCCGTTTAAGCATGAACAAAACACAAGAAACAATCCTAACACCTAGACATATTAACATAATTCATAATTTCGATCTCTAGCATGTATATTAACACAATCAATCCATCACATCATCCACCTATACTCGTCTAACAGCCGATTAACATGAAATCGATTCTAGATCATCAACAACATCATATGATTAACAACTCTATATTGATCTAAGATGCTATACATGTGAGTCGATTTACATATACCAAAACTCAACAACTTTCATCATAATCAATCACAAGATATTCTAAATCATCATGTAATACAAATGGATCACAACATCTTCTATCATACAACCAATGATTAAAACACTAACCGATTATAACACAAGGATGATCCGGATCCAAGAAGTCTTCGATGGAAAGGAGGGGTGTTTGCCGTCGAGTTTGAGAGAGAGATAGAGGAAGTAGGGTTTTGCTAAACTTTGTGTGTGTTGGTGAAGTGTTGGATTTAAACTAACACCCTAGGTGTTGTGCGAGTTGATGGAGTGGGCCGAACCCAGCTTTGGGCTGCTCTTGGTTCGGATACAAAGAGTGTAGCCCGAGTGGGATTGTGCGATCGGGTTATGTTGTGCGTTCCGAGTTGTCATGTATATATATACATACAAAGATTCACATAATACAAACATAAAGTCTCATAAACATTCATTCAATCAACATATCAGATTATCACACAAGGTTCACATACGTTACATTAAGCACAAAGATAAGTTCTGAAGTACGAGTTGTCACAAGATTAAAAAACCTGGCCATATTACCCTATAATATAAACTCATCAATCAGTTAATCACACATGTAAAAGTAAAAACCCATAATACGACGTTAATTGGAATAAAAGTAAAAACCCATAATACGACAACGTGCGTGATTTGTTCTATAACATGCGTGATTAATGTTTTTAATATGCGTGATTATTGTGTTTCAACATCCGTGATTTTGGATTTTTGAGTTATAACATGCGTGATTTTAAAATGAACGTGCGTAATTACCCGTCGTACGTGATGTACGTTAAGCCGTAATGTACGTTAACCTTCCTCTACATATAAAAGTATCTTTTAAAAAAAATCTTTGAGTAAACTGTCAAAATGGTCGTTAAGGTTTGTTCACTTTTATCACTTTAGTCCAAAACTCAAACCTTTTGAATCTGGGTCCATATGGTTTTAATTTTGTTGCCATTTTCATCCAAAAGCAAAATCTGGTCAGTTTTTTCAGTTAACATCCAGCTTTTTTGTCTTTTTCCTCCCTTGGGTTAGGGTTCTGTTAGTCAGGGTCTATTTGTGACAAATATGTCAATAGTTGGGACTGCCAGTGGTTATTTTTGAAGTTGGGACTGGTGGCGGCCAACGGCGAATAGCTAGGATTATTAAAATCCAATATTACTTTATTTTAAAATAATTTAAACATCATCTTTCTTATTCTTTCTTTGAACTCTCCGTTGCAGAGAACCTAAACAAGGTAAATCGCCGGCCGAAAAAGCTTTTAACTCTTCTGTTCACACTCTTTTCCCTCTTTTATTCTCACACTAACAGACCTTCAAGTTATAATTTAGAGTGGGCCGAGACCTCTATTGCCCTAGTGAATCTCCACCACTAACGGGCCGTTTTACGACTTTGGCCCTGAGTCGGCGTCCACCCGGCCCATTTTCAAGGCCGGCCCTGAGATGAATGTAACGTGGTTTTCAATATAGGTCTAGAGACGTTTATAGATTTTGATTTTGATACAATGAATGCAATGTCATCAAGTTGTTTATATATTAGTTGGATTAAGACTTAACTTGGGCCATAAGATCTCACAATCGACCCGAAAAAAAAGAAGACCAAAATTTTCATACGGGTCGAATTAAGATTCTAATTTTTTGTTCAAGATATGCCACGACTAGTTGGGCTGTAAACGAACCGAACGAACACGAACAAGGTCATGTTCGTGTTCGTTCATTAAGAAAATTAGCATGTTCGCGAACTGTTCACGAACGCATACCGAACATAAGTTTATGTTCGTGTTTGTTCGTTAAGGAAATTCAGTTGTTCACGAACAGTTCGTAAACACTGGTCTCGAACACAAACGAACGCAAGGAAATAAAAACGAACGCAAACGAACATTTAACTTGAAAATAAAAAAAATAAAAACATTGGTATCCTTAAACATTGGATCTAAGTAGTTAAATACAATCATCAAATGATAAATCAAAACACAAAAAGTCTACTACACCACCGAACGATTAATCAAATTTAACTAACTTAGAGCATTCACAATGGATCCTCTATATGTATGTGAGTGTAACCTCTATATTTGTGAGAGTGGTTGTAACTTGTTGTGAGTGGAGGAGAGAGAAAAAGCAGAAAAAGTTACTGTGTATCAGTAAATTTGGAGAAGATATTGTTCACCTCTATAATTTTTTAATATTTTTGAAAGTGGTTGTGAGTGAATGAGAAAGAAAAGGTAACGGTAAAAGTATAAAATAATATTATTTAATTGAAAAGAAAAGAGAAATGGTAGTGTTTTTTAATGCAATTATAAAGATGAAGTAAGAGATTTGATTGTGAATGCTCTTAGACATAATTATCTCAAAAAATGTCTTAAAATGTCCAAATTTTAGCTAACTAAGAAAAAATAGGGTTTCAAGTTTTCAATATGCTTAGATAAAAGGTTTATTGTTTATTATTTTTTAATATAATCAAACGAACACGAACGAACGTAACCGAACATATTACCGAACGTTCACGAATGTAGTCGAACGAACGAGACCTGTGTTCATGTTCGTTCGCTAAGCTAACCGAACGAAATTTTTTGTTCGTGTTCGTTCGTTAAGCTAATCGAACGAACATAAACGAACTTCCCGCCAAACAATTCATGAAACTGTTCGTTGAACGTTCGGTTCGTTTACAGCCCTAATGACTACCATGCATCCATCGACCCCATCGTTGTGGCGGCTATAATGTCCGTCCCACAAAAATCTAACTCTAATTCAACAATAACATGATAGGACCAATACTTCAGCCCATGATTCAAAAGTATATGCTGTATGAAATGCATATGATTAATGCGCAATATCTATTTATTAATATTTTAGTGGAATACACCTAAAAGAAAGAAGTGTAAAAAGGACTTAAAAGCAACAACCTGCAGAGACGTTGCGACTTTAATTTTTTCAAAATCAAATAGCATATTGGCTTAAATAAAGATGATACTTTTATGTGGTAGCCAAGTCCAACTAGATTCGAAAGAAAACTTTTAAGTGAATTGGGAGATCAGTTTTCAAAAGGCGATCCATTTGCGGGTGATTACACATTTACACCACAATTAAATACGGAATATTTTAGAAATTAAAAAAGTATATATTTTTTGGATTGAGTGTTGGATAAAATCGAAATAGTAAACTTTTGTTTTGCTCCCTATAGTTTGGTCGTTTTAATGGTTTTGTTTTAATCCTTTAAAAATAGTCATTTTACTCTAATAGTTTATCATGTTTTTTTTTTCTATTTTGCTCCGACTCTTAACTCAGTTAAATCATTCAACTAAGCGTAGAGATATTTTAGTAATTTTATATATAAGTAATTAATTATTTATTATTAATAACAATCTCTCTCTCTACTTCTCTCTACATAATTAAAACCCCCTCTCTCCATCCCCTCTCTATATACCTTCTCTTCACCATCCATCACCCACTACCACCACCACCGCCACCACCATCCTAAACCCCAAGGTCTGCAAATATACCGGATCTCCTTTCTCTCTTTAATTAAAAAAAAAATTCATCACTATAATTCTTTAGCCTTATCTCTTGCTTCACAGTTCTTTTCAACAACCACCACACGTCCACCTTATCTCCACCAAAGCTCCCGCTCCGACCGCCGCTTATCTCTACCAAGAAAGTGAGGGGCTGAGTAAACGAGGGTTGAGAAAGTGGTGGCTAGGGTTCCGGCCACTTGACAGACGTGACTGTAACAACCCGACTTTTCGGGTCATTACTTGTTGCTATCATTTCTCTCTTATCCGCTTGTACTCCCGAGATTTCGATTATCGCTATGGGTTAACTATTTTAAACTATGTTTTCAAACGCATATTACAACGCTTATTCAAAACGCAGATTATCACATTTAACGCTACTTACAACGCATACTATTTACATGCTTTTATCACACTTTATCGCTTGCTAGACTAAACGCTTGTCACAACGCTATCGCAAACGCAAACTCAACACAAACTCAATGCAACTTGAAACGCGGATTTACCTTATGCTTTTACTTGTCTTACGTGTGTTACTTGTGTGATTATTTGTTTAAGTGTTATGTGGTTATAAACGCAACGCTCACTCGCAACTCGATTAAACGCAACGCAACGCTTAACAAACGAAACAAAGTTGGGAAACCAACGAAATGCAACTCGGCTGATCGAATGGACAACCGATCGAATGGACTTCCGTCCGGATGACCATCCGCTCGGATGGCCATCCGACCGAGTGGCCATTCGACCGGGCAAGCCATCCGACCGAACACCACTCTCCAGCGACTTAACTCACCCTCTCACACTATAAATACTACCCGTACACCTCCCTTTCACTGATTTGACATCTCCATCCGACCACACGCACTCAAGTCGCTCCCAGTCACTTTTACTCGCAATTCAAGGCTATTTCGTAAGTATTTCTCCTCAAATCTTTACAACCTTCATCTCTAATCACTTCTACATCATCTTCTCCATCAAAATCACACACAAACACTTACTTTCCTATGAAATCACTGATTTGGACCTCTTGAAGGTGGTTCCTACCTGTTTTGCTCTGGCAAACAGTTAAGGGACACCATTTGATCGAGATTGGTTCTAGATCTAAGAGATTTCACACTTTTTAACTTGAATCTCAACAAGATTTCAACACTTTTCAACTTTTCTTCACGTTTCTACTAAAAAAAACCGATGGAATCTGGACTCAACCAAACTCTCTACTTGTTCCATAGTCGAGAGCCGGCTTGAAAACGGATTTCCACCGGAGAGATAACCAATTAACGGGTTGAACATGGATCTTCATCAAGAACAGTAAGTTCGACCGAATGGGCTAAGACCATTCGATCGAATGAGCTAGGCTTGGTGTATTCCCGTTGTTTGACACGTCGTCACGTCATCTCCGTTAATACTTAAAACTTTTACTTAGAAAATTTTACAAATTTTCAAACACCAGAGCGCCCACTCGACTGGCCATCCGATCGGATGACCATCCGACGAAGTGATCTGACCCTTATGCTATTCCAATGTTTAAACGATTTGATTAAACTTCGAACTTTAACAATTTTACAAACAAACACACACTCATTCGAATGGCCATCCGTTCGAATGGTCATCCGCTCGGATGACCATCCAGCTGGATGACCATCCGCTCGAATGGATACCCATCCGCCCGAATCACCACTCGAACACTCAACCATTCGACATCCTGTTTACGCTATGTTCAACGACTTGCGCTTCTGTTCTATGCTCAGACTAGCTCAACGCGCTCCCTTCAATCCAATCAAGTTTGTGTTTACTCGTTTAAACACGCATTGTGAGTATACTCGAACCCATTTTCTTTTAACGTACTTTTGGGTGTTACATACGTTCTATATCAAAACACAACACACAACGCAAACACTTTATAACGCTAACCGTTCCCGCATGTTATACGTGATCTATGAATGCTTGTACTATGCTTATACAGTGTTACACTATACCGCCTCTAGCAACGATAGTACTATAGTTTGGACTCAGCACCTGTCGTGGACAGGGGTTGCTAGGGATCACATCATTTTACTTCACGTGTTCCCTGGACATGTGTCGCACATACTCTACAACGCAATCTTATGGTTAAGTTGTAATGATTGTGTGATAGTTACTTGCTTTCGCCCGTTACGTGATACATGTTGGTTATGCGTAAACTCGTTTACTACTATATGCTATGCAAACTTGTGTACTCACCTTTACATTTTATGTATTGACTTTATTTTAACGTATGTGACAGGTTGATAGGATGCTATGCTGTGATGAAACAAGCTAGGAAGTCTAGAAACCCGCTAAATAAAATCTGAGTTGTCGGAATAGTATTTGTTTATGAGACTCGCTATCTGTAATGACTGTTATTGCTTTATATGTTAGTAGTATGGGATATTAACGTTAAAATATTTTCATTTAATGTTGTTATAGATTCTCCTAAACAATATGTTTCACTCAGTGCCACGCCCCGATGTTTCCGCCATCGGTTGGGGTGTGACAGAGACGACAGCTCTGAAATTTTGACTTGGTGGCCGGAGTCAATGTCAAAGAGATACTTACAATTGACAACACGAACGACGGTTCTGTTTTACACCGATGCGGCTGAGAAAGTGGTGGTTAGGGTTCCACCCACAGTGTACAACGTCAGAGAGAGAACTGACAACATCAGGTTCCGGCCGATCGTTTTTTTAACGATATGTGTTCCAACGTTCTCAGATCTGTATTTTAGATTTGTATATTTCTTGTTATCTGTTCTTGGTTTCTGTTTTGTTGAAATATTGGTTAAAAGGTTTGATTTTGGCAGCTGCTTGTTGTAACAACCCGCATTTTTGTGCGTTGTTACTACTCGATATACTCGTTATGCCTAGCACCAGAGATTCGGATCATAATGTAACTATATCGCATATATCGCTATTCGAAGGATAATCGCATATTTTCGAAATACAATATCGCTATACTATACCACACCACAAACACTAACACTCACGTAGGCATTGAGTGAGGACCTATTCTACCCTCCTCGGTGACCATGATGTGTCAAAACGCAGATAATTAACGCCAACAGAGACTCTCGGGTGAGTGCTCTAACTCCAGTCGTCGTGACGATGATGACAATACGAGTGAGTGGTACCCCGTCAGTCTTTGTGGCACAAAACACAATAACGTTCACGATGACATCAAGAAAGGACCTATACTACCCTCCTTGATGGCCGTGAAACGTCGCTAATAATCGCATACTCGAAACGAAAACCGGCTGTAATTATCGAAACTGTGGATTATGGATACGTAAATACGACCCCTAGTGATATCTATAGGTATATATAATAATAATATAAAAAAAGCACGCACTTCAAAGTCGATCGCAACGCTCAAAAAACGGAGAAATCCATCGCGTCGGAGTGGCCATCCGGACGGATAGCCATCTGGACGAATAGGCCATCCGGACGGATAGCCATCCGGACAGATGGGCCATTCGACCCAAAACCCTCTTCAGCCTTCTCTGTGCCTATAAATAGCATGCCACACCACTGTTTAAGTGATGTGACAGCTCCCACTCGACCAAGCACGCTCCAGGACCCTTTTTCCTCGATTCCTCGCGATTTCGGTAAGATTTCAACCTAAAAACTCGTACATCTATGATCTACACTCAATTCTACATCATTCTATCTTTTAAAACTCAAATTCTAACCGTGAAATCTACTGATTTGAGGTGTTTTAAGGTGATGTCACCAAGAGTTCATATGAACTTCAAGTTGTGACCTCATCCCACCATAAGCGCCTTAGATCTGAGTGATTTCCACATGTTTTGATAACGAATCTCACCTAAATCTATGTATTCAACCAAGGAACTGTGCGATTTCGAGCTAAACCGGAGAAACCGTCAAGAACGGCCAGTTCTGATGGAGCGGGGTGATTCCCGGCCGTTAGAGCAGGTCGAACTGATGGAATTTCAAGTGTTAGTGCGAAATTACACTGTCCCGGTAACCCCGCACGTATTCCTTCCGATAAACACTCAAAAACAGTGTTCAGAATGCGAAACAGACGTGTTATCCGGACGGATCACATGTCATCCGGACGGATCACATGTCATCCGGACGGATCACATGTCATCCGGACGGATAACATGTCATCCGGACGGATAACATGTCATCCGGACGGATAAGCACCATCCGACCCATGACTGTCATCCGATCCATATGTCATCCGATCGGATGAGCCCATCCGAACGGATGAGCACCACCCGACCAGATAACTGACTTTCCAATGCTAATCTCGCTTAACCGTACATCGTTTACTATATCCTTCAATGATTAACGCAGACGTACTCGCAACCGACCCAATCAAGTTGTATTCCCGCTAAATACGCACTGTGAGTATACTTGAACCCCTTTTTAATCGTATTTTGGGTGTAACATACGTTTCTAACAAATCGAACTTATCAAACGAATTATTCAATCAATCGAATTATCACTTGCGAATAACTGTTATGCATAGATATACGTGATGCTAGTTGCATATGTGCTAGGGCTTATACTCGCGACGTCCCACCATGACTAGTATAGTACTATTGCGCCCGACGGGGTCTAGTTTGCCATCGCATATTCGAGCATCGAGGACTTAGTTGGTAGTATCAGCTTTGTGAGTATATATGTCGTGTGTTACGTTCTTGCATATGGAAATTCGCTACCCTTTTTATCTATTACGCTATACATATCAAACCTGTATACTCGCCAATACTTTTGTATTGACAAATATTTTTTTTACGTATGTTGCAGGTTAGATCGCAGACTATATCAAATCAAGCTAGGAGGTCTAGAAACTCAACTAAAATCTAGGTTGTCGGATTTGTATTGTTCGAGAGGACAAGAAATCTGTGATAACTTATGTGATTGTATTATTTGTTAGTATGGGATAACGAATGTATTAAATATTATCGCAATATAGTTGTTATGGATTCTCTTGAGCAATCTGATTCGCCTAGTGCCGCGCCCCGATGATTCCGCCATCGGTTGGGGTGTGACAGATTGGTATCAGAGCCATAACTATAGGGAATTAGGCCAGACTCGACCTAGTCCGGGTCGACGTCTTAGAAATTGACCTAGTCTATAGTCTAAGTACCAACAGGCCGACTCGTACGAACCCAGTAGGGTTTGTATCGGGCCTACTTGATACTCTCGATCGAAATTGCTAAAAGCTACAACTTTGTGTGAACACCGCATACTACAACTTCACACGAAGGAGCCTTTCCTAAGGCCGGAATACTACTTAGCCTTTCCTAAGGCCAACACAATACACGTGTTTTCAAAAATACTCGTATAACAAAACCGAGTGATCCAGTCGAGATCAGGTGTGAAAACCAAGAACTCTCAACGAGATCGCTCACTCAGCGCATTTTTCTAGCACGAGAACCTTTCATCGAGTTAGGAGTGACATCCACATCTCGGCGAAAGTCTCCACTTCAAAATCTAGTGGAACTCACGAATTTATTCGAAGAGCATAACCACAATTAGGAACGAAGCTGTTAAGTCAGGGGTGAAACCCGTACCTTAATAAGACGTTCCACTCTCTATAAATTGGTTTCCAAAAAAGCTCTCACCAAGGACTCGACTATCACGATAACTCGAGCCACGCAATGATTAGGAAGACAAATGCCATGAGCTGCATCCCAGTGGAAGCATGAAGTCTTCTAGGTCAACGCGCATGCTCGAACTTGTTGAATATAGTTGGGTTACCTTGGGTAGTCGACGCCTAAACACCCAAGGCACTCTAACAAACGAACCGCCGATCTTACAAATGGTTGGGACTTATTTACGTTTTGAAACTTTACGCTTTATCGATTTCTCGATTTAACGATTTCCACTCCCTGCTTTATAAACGCACAATTCGCACAGCCATCACAATCTAAACCGAAACCCGAATGTTTGCAACAAAACTAATGCATAATCTATCGCCTTCGCTATCGTTTTCTCACCTCAACGCGTCCTCGCTTATTCTAAATCGACCTGTACGTGTATGATTACAAACTACAATTATATAGGTATATAAATACCTATAAACAAACAAGTCAATGTGTGAGAACTTAGGGATTTCGTGTCTCCTATGTGATTCGCATTACTAATATACTATCGCATCAAGTTTTGAACGCGCTCAATCGCATCGCGAAACTCAAAAAATCATTATGATCGAATCTCATTCCAAGTCTCTTCCTGTCTAGATGCCTTCCAACAACTCTACCTCGAGACGAGTAGCCAGGAGAAGAGCCAAACGAAGCGCCGATAAGAGGATTGCATCACTTGTGACTAAGGAAGTGGTTAAGCTTATTCCTCAAATTGCCGCTCGAGTGCACTCTCTCAGCCACTCTCGAGCCTCGGAAGACTCCAAGACGGAAGCGCCGCAATCTACTTTTCTCTACAAACACTTCAAAGCCTGTGACCTGATGGAGTTCACGGGTGAAGGAGGTGTATCTCAACTACTCCAGTGGTTCGATTCTATCGAAGTTACCCTTCGTCAAAGTGGGTGTCCCGATAGTTTCCGTACTACTTGTGCTACCGGAGTATTTCAATCACGAGCACTCGACTGGTGGACCGCCGAACGTAACAAACGTGGAATCTCCGCAGCTTACGCTCTCTCTTGGGAAGAGCTGAAGGAGCTCATGAAGAAGGAGTACTGTCCTCCTTACGAAATACAGAAGCTGGAAGACGAATTCTGGAAAATCAAGCAAGTCGAAAGTGACAACGCTGGCTACACCGCAAGGTTCAAACAGCTTAGCATAATCTGCCCAAGTCAAGTCAACACTTCAGAAAAAGCCATTTCGAAGTACATTCGCGGCTTTCCTGAGTGTGTGGGTGATTTTGTCGAAGCTGCAAGACCTGCTACCATCGAAGAAACCTACCGCTTAGCCGCAGAAATCAACAACAAACGACTCATAGAAGGATTTTTCTCCAAGAACCCTGTCAAGCAATCGCCATTAATTCTTCAGACGATCCTGTCGATGATTCTCCTGACGAATCCGTCGACAATTCTTCTGACGAATCTGCTGACGATCCTTCTGACGAATCTGCCAACAATTCTTTTGACAAATCTGCTGACGGATCTTCCGACAAACCCAGCCGCAAACGAAAGACTTTAAGCCCGAACTCGTCAACCACCGAACTGCCACAGCCGAAGCCTCTTCAAGCAGTTCCGATGTTTCCAAAACGAGCCTACACTGGAGCTCATCCTCAGTGCTACTCATGCACCTATCATCATCCAGTTGAAGCTGACTGTCGCTATTGTAGTAACTGCAACCGTTACGGTCACTTCACTCGCAACTACCACATCGAACCACGAACTTGAGTACAACAACAACAGCTCCAGCGAAAGTCTTCGGCATCAAGCACCTAGCAAGCGCAGGATGAAGTTGTAATGACACGATTTCTGATGTTAATTTCTAAGTTTTAAACCTACTATATTACTCAATGCTGCCACTATGTGTAACGCTAACTCTCGCTCTTGTGTTCTCTTTCACTCTCTAGTCGTCACACTTAGACCAGATCCACACACATACTATATACTATATCACGAAATAATGTGTTTTACCCTCACTACACTCTTAGAACGAGGTACGATAAACGTGCAAGGAACGACTAATCACGGGTGCACACGGGATTATTTGGGTCAGTGCACGGAGATCGTAGTAAATTCTATGGTGCCACAAGCGTTACGACGAAGTATGACACCAAACCACGGGATCTAAGTAGTAGGGGTCAAGCAAGGTGTGCTTTATCATACTACCGAAATTCCGTGAAGAAAGTGCCACGTGGAGTTGAACGTTATTAGACCTATTATACTATTGTGATTATTTTCAACACACTACACTCAATCGCAAGGCGTAACAAACCGTATCATCGCGAGACCTGTCGTAAGTCTGCAAACGCCGTGCAATCGCCTCATCGATGGACTCTGGGGAGTCTACCTCGTAGGGCAATTGCATCGACGCAAGACTGGTCATAAGTCTATTGCAACGAATCTCATCAAGTACATAAACGCTCACGGTATTGTTGAGTAAGGACCTATTCTACCCTCCTCAATAGCCGTGATGCGACGCAACGTAACGTTAAGCTTATTCGAAACAAAACTCGACTAATCGCAATCGCTTGTCATGTGTATCTCGCAATCTCTATCGCTTATTATGTGAACCTATATCGCTTGCTGTATATCAATCTATCGCTGTCGCCTACCGTTATCTGTGGTGTTTGTGTTAAGTTAGCACACATGACCTCGCTTCACGAGATGAAGCTCATATGATTAAAGCAAGGTGTTTTAGTCATATCGGCGGGCTTTCGTGGAAAAAGGCCATGTGGGGTCTGATGTCAGTTAACCTCTGTGATGTAAATCAATCGAATCGAACCGCATAAATCGCGTATACCTCCATCGCTTGCAACGCAACAACTGCCGCTCATCGTAACTCGTTCATCATCGCCGTCATTGTTGGTGTTGCGGTATTCGCTAAATCACCTAATCGCTTATCGCATATCGTGTATAATCTACCGCTTATTCGCTCGTTTGGTACAACCTATGTGGTAATAACACGCATGACATTGCTTCACGAGGCAAAACTAGCCTGGCTAAACGTGGTGTTTCACCATGTTAGCAAACTCTCGTGGAAACGTGCCATGCGGGTTCAATGTGGAATCTAATCGACGTCGCGCTAATCGCTTATCGTCTACCGTTCGACGCCTAACCAGACACGACGCATAAGCATTTCGTGTCACCAGGCTATTCGCGCACGCTGTTATAGCAACGGTCGCAATTCAACTCGCTTGTTTAACCTATTAGATTCTATCTTCAACTTGGTCCGACTTCCTATCGATTGGACCGAGGTAGCGAAATTCTATCTGTGTCATATCGGCCCACATGACACCGCCTCACGAAATGGAAGTGATATGGAGAAACATGGTGGATACGCCGTTGGTACTTCCTATATATAAGTGTTTTAACCATATTACCAAACTTTCGTGAGAAAGTGCCAAGTGGGGCTCGATGTTAATTACCTTTTCAAACTGTTAAAAACTGATTTTTATAAATTTTTATTAAAACCATTGGACAAGTGAAATTTCCTCACAATGTGGAGGTAACATCGAATCAGCTTAACTCCATGCCCAAGGGAAGTCTCATAAGTCCCGTTTTTTTTTCTTTGAAAATTTTTTTTGCAATATCAAAACGAAATCTTTCTTAAGACGTTGGGTCGACATCGAGTTCAGCATTAAACCCAGGTCCTAGGAGAGTTTCCGTAACCCCAGTTTTCATTTTTGAATTCCTTAATATGTTTAAAACCTAAACCTTCTTGCAACGTTGGTTACCAATCGACTCAGTTAACCCTACGTATTAGAAACCTTTCAAAGTTCTTTAAAATTTCAATCGCATCGAACTTACAAATTCTTCGCGACTCGAGGTACTCTTGGAACGCCAACTCGTGGGATGCTCCTTTGGTCATTACGTCGCTTCTCGCTATCGCAATCGATCTCTCTTATTCGAAGCACTCTCGCTTGTCAATTCTCACCCAATTAACTCGTTGTATCGCTACTTATCCAGGATCAACTCTCAAAGGTCTACCTATTGGATTAATTTCGGGACGAAATTTCCTAAAGTAGGGGAGATTGTAACAACCCGCACTTTTGTGCGTTGTTACTACTCGATATACTCATTACGCCTAGCACCAGATATTCGGATCATAATGTAACTATATCGCATATATCGCTATTCGAAGGATAATCACATATTTTCGAAATACAATATCGCTATACTATACCACACCACAAACACTAACACTCACGTAGGCATTGAGTGAGGACCTATTCTACCCTCCTCGGTGACCATGATGTGTCAAAACGCAGATAATTAACGCCAACAGAGACTCTCGGGTGAGTGCTCTAACTCCAGTCGTCGTGACGATGATGATAATACGAGTGAGTGGTACCCCGTCAGTCTTTGTGGCACAAAACACAATAACGTTCACCATGACATCAAGAAAGGACCTATACTACCCTCCTTGATGGCCGTGAAACGTCGCTAATAATCGCATACTCGAAACGAAAACCGGCTGTAATTATCGAAACTGTGGATTATGGATACGTAAATACGACCCCTAGTGATATCTATAAGTATATATAATAATAATATAAAAAAAGCACGCACTTCAAAGTCGATCGCAACGCTAAAAAAAACGGAGAAATCCATCGCGTCGGAGTGGCCATCCGGACGGATAGCCATCCGGACGGATGGGCCATCCGGACAGATGGGCCATTCGACCCAAAACCCTCTTCAGCCTTCTCTGTGCCTATAAATAGCATGTCACACCACTGTTTAAGTGATGTGACAGCTCCCACTCGACCAAGCACGCTCCAGGACCCTTTTTCCTCGATTCCTCACGATTTCGGCAAGATTTCAACCTAAAAACTCGTACGTCTATGATCTACACTCAATTCTACATCATTCTATCTTTTAAAACTCAAATTCTAACCGTGAAATCTACTGATTTGAGGTGTTTTAAGGTGATGTCACCAAGAGTTCATATGAACTTCAAGTTGTGACCTCATCCCACCATAAGCGCCTCAGATCTGAGTGATTTCCACATGTTTTGATAACGAATCTCACCTAAATCTATGTATTCAACCAAGGAACTGTGCGATTTCGAGCTAAACCGGAGAAACCGTCAAGAACGGCCAGTTCTGATGGAGCGGGGTGATTCCCGGCCGTTAGAGCAGGTCGAACTGATGGAATTTCAAGTGTTAGTGCGAAATTACACTGTCCCGGTAACCCCGCACGTATTCCTTCCGATAAACACTCAAAAACAGTGTTCAGAATGCGAAACAGACGTGTCATCCACACGGATCACATGTCATCCGGACGGATCACGTGTCATCCACACGGATCACATGTCATCCGGACGGATAACATGTCATCCGGACGGATAAGCACCATCCGACCCATGACTGTCATCCGATCCATATGTCATCCGATCGGATGAGCCCATCCGAACGGATGAGCACCACCCGACCAGATAACTGACTTTCCAATGCTAATCTCGCTTAACCGTACATCGTTTACTATATCCTTCAATGATTAACGCAGACGTACTCGCAACCGACCCAATCAAGTTGTATTCCCGCTAAATACGCACTGTGAGTATACTTGAACCCCTTTTTAATCGTATTTTGGGTGTAACATACGTTTCTAACAAATCGAACTTATCAAACGAATTATTCAATCAATCGAATTATCACTTGCGAATAACTGTTATGCATAGATATACGTGATGCTAGTTGCATATGTGCTAGGGCTTATACTCGCGACGTCCCACCATGACTAGTATAGTACTATTGCGCCCGACGGGGTCTAGTTTGCCATCGCATATTCGAGCATCGAGGACTTAGTTGGTAGTATCAGCTTTGTGAGTATATATGTCGTGTGTTACGTTCTTGCATATGGAAATTCGCTACCCTTTTTTATCTATTACGCTATACATATCAAACCTGTATACTCGCCAATACTTTTGTATTGACAAATATTTTTTTTTACGTATGTTGCAGGTTAGATCGCAGACTATATCAAATCAAGCTAGGAGGTCTAGAAACTCAACTAAAATCTAGGTTGTCGGATTTGTATTGTTCGAGAGGACAAGAAATCTGTGATAACTTATGTGATTGTATTATTTATTAGTATGGGATAACGAATGTATTAAATATTATCGCAATATAGTTGTTATGGATTCTCTTGAGCAATCTGATTCGCCTAGTGCCGCGCCCCGATGATTCCGCCATCGGTTGGGGTGTGACACTTGTTGTGGGGTTGTTGTGTTGGGATGAAGGGGAGTTGTTGCTGCTAAAGGGGTTTTAAATGATGAGAGTTTCGTGGGTTTCGAGCAGAATAAAAGGTATCTGGTGAATTATTTTGCCAATAGTGTTGATAGTTCTTAAGGTTTTGAATGATCAGGGGTTGTTTTTTACTGCTTTTTTTCTATGGCCGAGACTTTAATTATGCCTTGGAATTTATTAGTTCATGTTTTTAGAATTGGGGTGATGGTGGTGTAGGGTTGCATATGAAGATGATGGTGGCCAACGATGTTGGTTGTTGGTTTAGGGTTAAAGATGAAGATGGTGGGTTCTGATTTAGGTTGGGTATCGATTTTGGGGTTGGGTTTTTTTTTTTTTTTTTTTTTTTTTTTTTGGGGGTGTTTCACTAGAGGTGGCTAGTAGAAAAGATAGGTGGTAGTGGGGATCAGATTGGTGGTAGTGGCTAGTAGAGCCTAGAGAGAAGGTAGAGAGATGTGCTAGTGAGAGAGAGTTTTGATCTTCTAAATTAATAAATAAAAAGACAAAAATAGATTTAAGGAATTGATAATATATAATTAAGTACTTATATATAATTACTGAAATACCCCTACCCTTAGTTGAATGATTTAACTGAGTTGAGAGTCGGGGAGCAAAAGGGAAAAAACATGGTAAACTATTGGAGTAAAATGACTATTTTTAAAGGATTAGGACAAAACCATTAAAACGACCAAAACCAAAGGGAGCAAAACGGAAGTTTACTTAAATAGAAAAGAGAAAACTGACTTGGTTGACAATAGTTTGCTTGATTCACTTCAAATACCGATTCATATTTTGTGCCGGTTCAGGTAGCTCACGCAAAAGCAATGGTTTGTGTTTATGATGTGTTTCAAACTGGAGCAGGCGATGATCGTACGCCCTGCTGGAAGATCTGGGGGAGGTGTCACGTGGAAGGCGTATGCAGCATGCTTGGTGTCCGATGGTGGCAATTTTTGGTGGGTACCCTAATCAGATGCGATGGGCAATGAGATGGGAGGTGAGATACCACTCGTGACCGAGATAGTGGCGGCGAGGAGAGAGAACAGTAAAAAAAGGATAACAAAGGGATTAAGGTGTTTATTTGCTTGATACCGTGTTAACTATTGTGGAATACCTCATTCAGGGTTTAAGCTTCATATTCACTGGTATTTATAATTACAGAGTACAACAATTAGGGTTAAATAATTACATAAACAACCATATACTAATAAACATTATAAAATAACTATAGGCTTATTTAACATCTAATACAAAGGACCATATATGACCTTGTAGTTGTTAGGAATCAAGTGACATAGCTGAACCAACACACACGACGCACAAACGATTATTACACACGGAGCATAAAAAATAAAAGTAAGAACACAACAATTTTATGGGGTTTAATTCCGATGTAGATCTTGCGTTCATAGGATACAACTAGGGTTTCTTTATTATGCTCTTTACCAAAGATAACAACTACAATCATGAGGTATCGATAGATAAATAACTAGGGTTTATAACTTAGCCCCAAGAAAACATTCATAGAACAAAATAGGCATAAGTCTTCAAAACCATCATCAAAGCCCAATGGTAGTTGATGTCTACTAACCTACCATTGGGTTAAGTCTATAGAAGGTGCTTATTAAAAAGAAAAAAAATTGTGAAAATTCAGAAGGTCACGAAGACGTCAATGTGGAATAGTGACATGAAAGTAATTTTACAGTGTAAACCAAACCATTTTTTCTTGTTCTAGACATTGGTAATGAGCATGATTTATAGTAGCTTGAAATCCTCATAAACTCAATAAGTTCAATCGTTTATCACATTTTTGCGATGCAAATAAGGTATACTATAGGACATGGGTCACCATTTTAATAAAAATTGTATAAATAAAAATAGTAAAGATACTCTCTTTACATATTTGGGAAATTATAGTACATGTACAATGTACAAATCCTTACGAATATAAGGTATAATACAACATATGTAACTAAATTGATTCGAACTATGGTCTTCAACAAGAGCGTTAACCGCATCTTCTTGTATAGTCTGTTGTGTTTTCAGTCCTTTGTGTATGCTTCAACGAGGTCTTGAACCGTCTTCTTGTACATTAATTTCCTACAAAAATAACCAACAAATGTTGACGGTTGTGACTGAGGCACGTGTTCAACAGTCTTCCCTTTAAACAGATTCCGCGCCTCTACTAAAGACGACACGTCTGTCTCCCAGGGTACAACAACCGAAGCAGTCTGTACTGCCTGAGAAGGCCACATGCCCAAGGTTACACTAGGTAAAATCATGGTGTTAGACCTTTTGGAAATTAAGAATAGAAATGTAGTTGAATCGTGTAGAGAAACTTATCTCTATATGTTCCCAACATATGGGTCATCAAATACTTTTTCTCCAAGGACTCTTCATGCATACATCTCTCTTTCTTGTATCTTTTTACTTATATTTTTTTTCTTTCCTCTAACCCCATCAAAAGAGGCACATAGCCTACTAAGTATGCAAGAGCCACGCGTGGTGAAAAGTCCAACATAATTAGAGACTTAATTTTGCCATAAAATCTCTAATTAATTGCTATAAAAGAAACTCTACTCAAGAGTTGTCATCAATACACCACATGAAGAGTTTATATAATATTGATAATTTCACTAATTATAAATTTACTAAATACCCATTCACCAAATTTCCAACAATCCCCCACATGAATGGAGATCGATCAAAACACACAAAAATTCGAATGCAACCTCGACAGTTGAGTATTGCAGGATAAGTAGGTATTAGCTTTGAACTTTCCTTTGTGAAGCATACGTAGTCTCCTAGCGGTGTGTAGATGCGATGTCCTTGAACAAACCCCCATTTGTGTAGACGACAATACACTTCACACAATACTCTCCTTAGCCGGGTCATCCCCTCATAGTCGTGTCCAATAATGGTCGTGGAAAACTTTCCTGGTTCTGCGAGAGCTCTAGGAATTGTGCCCCCAATTCCATTCAAAGTGACCCCACTTCTCTCTAACATAGGTGATTCTCCTTAAATCATTAAAATCATCGTGATTTCCATGATTACGCAAAATCATTTACCACATAATATGCTTAGCCTCACAATTTGTCACTAAATTTCATAGAAATGAACTAAGACCTATTTAAACACCCTTTTATCGTTTAGGGGATATATATGACCATATATACTAGCTTATGCATATCAGCTATGCCCCCATAGTGACTACCCTTAGGCATATGAATTCGTTGTCCTATTGAACTTAGATCTTAGGATCTCCAGTCAACTAAGGTAGGTTTCCTTCCTTCACACACCCTTTTTTCCATGGGCTTTAGTCTCATTCCACAACTTGATCTCTAATAAACCCTCAGGTTGTTGGATCCTTAACATTATCTTTGTCTTTGTCTTTGACAAGTCACTAAAGATAACTTTGCAGTTGAGATCAATTGTCATGATGTGTTCGTAAGTCGAAAGTTAACATTGCCTATTGTCAACTTCTAAGACTATAACCTCAGTGGCCACCTGAATCTGGTTATAATATTTGTCTTATAATGATATATTTATCATCTAAGGCAAACACATCTCCATTATGCACTACGACATTTGTGTCCTTGGTGTGTGTAAGGTGTAATATGTTTTTATTGATATTTTAAGCCCATTTTACACATTAGTCAAGTTTTAAATTTATAAACACGATATACTACTAACACTAAACACACACATGGGCAAGTGCAACCATCGTGTGCGTAGTATAACGTTGGTAAGATACCAAGGTCGTCCAAGGACACAAGAGCTTTTAATACCGGTTTATCCTCAACGTCTAATCAAACTAAAAATTTTTGAGAAAAGATTTTTAAACATGAAAAAATAAAAAATAAAAATAAAACAGATAGACAAGATGAATCACTTGGATTTGACTTGCCTTTAGTGTATCCTTTGATGATTTCCACACTTTTGCACTTTTTAAGAGATTATCTTAGTTAAAGTAGTAGGCCCCTCTTTTGAAGGTGACGTTACCCTCAACCCAGTGGTTTGAGTCAGCAAGGATACAATCCTAAAGGGTCGGAATATTGGAAGATAATTAATTAAGTTATTAATGCGAAAAGTGGTAGGCCCCTCTTTTGAAGGTGACGTTACCCTCGGCTAAGTGGTTTGAGTCAGCAGTGATACAATCCCAAGTAGCCGGTTTAATGTATTAATAGTAGTTTACATATGAGGGGATCAAGCCATTCGCACCCCCGCCATCCAATACCAGTGGGTATTGAAGGAGGTCCTAGTAATCTTGACCCAGGTCCTTGCAGGATCTATACACTGAACAAGGCAAAAACCTTACTAAACCATTCCCTTAACCCCCGACCAGGTAGCCAACATATCTCTATATAGACCGTAGAGATATGAATGGTGTAAATCTTTTACATTATATAGACAGTAAAGTAATGCCAAGACACCACGGACAAATGATAAAGAAGTTTCACCTTCAACATAAGAAACTAGTTATTAAAGTCATTAATACAAAACCAAATAAAAAGTGCGAAAAGATTAAAAATCAAAAGTAATAAATTAAAGACTTGTCTTCACCAAGTGATGTAAGAGACTTAGCCAAACATGGCCTTTGATTGACAAGAACTCTTACTATCAATCTTGGATCCTGAAACTACTACACACTCTCTAAGGTGGATGATGGATGATGGTGGTGGATGTAGGTGTTGTAGTGGTGGTGGAATGGTGGCAAAGTGGGAGAGAGGTGGTTTGCCAAGGGATGCCTTTGAAGTGAACCAAGCACCTCTATTTATAGCCTGCACAGAAGCCCGGCCACGGCCCCGTTTCCAGTGGACACGTCCCCGTGGCCATCCTTTTATCTTCCTTCATTAAATGCATTTCTCTTCCTTCATTAAACAGAAGGCTGGGCACGGGGCGTGTTCAGTGAGCACGGCCTCTTGTCAAGTTACCTGAACTGGGCATTTTTCTGCAGAGCCTTGGGCATGGGGGGCGTGTTGGCTGAGCACGGCCCCGTGCTGAACTTGTTGTAATGCTGGAAAATTGTCGGGAGGCTCTGTTTTTGTGCATGGGGTGTGGTTTATTCTTTCCCTTGGTAACCTCCACCTTTTCGAGTGTGTTCAACCATTACAACATCATCCAAACACCATTCAATAATTAAAAACCATCATTCATTAAAAACTACAAATACAAAGATCCTAAAGAAATTGAAAATAAAGTTAAAAATGAAATACTACAAAGATCCTAAGATAGATAGGTCATAGAATGCCGGAAATCACTAAGGAGTTCTACCCTTATTGTAGGAATGACAAAAACCCGGAAATAACTTTCCGGTACTTAAGGGTTTTGTAGAACTCGGAACCGGGGGATGTCTTTTAGATGTCATTGAGCCATTCCTCTATCTCCCTAGGAAGAAAGAAGGCAGGCTCATTCTCCACAATGTTTTGTGGAGGAGGTGCAATGGCTATCAGAACCCCGTGTAGCACGTCTAAGGGAGGTTTCGGAGGCATGACATGCCACTCGGCTGGGATAATGACTTCTGGCACAACATTCCACCCCCTTTGTGTGATGATTGGCACCATGGGAGGAGAAGCAAGAATATTCAACCTTTGGTGCAAAAGGTTGACTTCTTGAAGGCAACCCTCTTACCCCACCAACAAATGATTAATACGGTCAATTAAGGCTTCTTCTACTCCTGTCATCTCATCAATGGCTTCTCGCAAGGCGTACACATAGTTGACCAAGGAGTCTTCCACTAATGTTCTTCTTCCCCTTCGACCGTTCTTTGAGTGAGCTGAGGATGTTCCGCTATTCCGGCTCAACATTCTAAGAAAACAAGTCGAAAAGTTCAAATTAATGAAACAGTAACTCCGGCCACGGCCCCATGCACGCTGAGCAGGCCCCTTGGCCACCATTCTGCATATTTTTGAAACAAGGAATCTTAGTGCTTTAAATTATTTTTCTGACTTTTGAAACATTTCTGAGTAGAAATAACTTAAAACAGTGTTGTAAGACTTATTTTTGATAAGATTCCTTGGTTAAAAACCTAACAAATATCACAATAAAGCTTAAAAACATGGATGTTTCAAGCTTTAATGGAGGTTTTGAGGAGTTTTTTGGAGAAGAAAGCAAGAGACAAAAGTGGTAAAGACAAGATAGTTGTTGGGAACCTTCTTTGGAATATACCTTGTAAGGTATATGTGAAAATCCCAGCAGATCTTGGTATTTGGAATGGGTCCAAATGTGCAGGAATCATGCTGACTTTATAGAAAACGACAGCACGCTGACCACAGCCCCGTGTCGGCTGGACACGGCCCCGTGGTCAGACATGACTCTGACACATTTTGTCCTTATTCTGAGCACGGGGCATGTTGGCCTGAACACGCCCTCGTGGTCAATTTTTAGGTGGGCACGGGGCGTGTTGACCTGGACACGGCCCCGTGGCTAGAGAGTTTTCGTTTTATTTTAAGGAATTTGTCCAGATCGGGTGGTTCCTTACTAGACGGAACAACACCGAAGTGCCTGAGGTACCTTAGTTTCCCTAGTTTTAGACAAGAACGCAAGAGGTTATCGGAAAGGGTAAAACCTAAACTAAATACCGGTGGGCGAAACCAACCTTTATTCCCCTTATCCGGGCTCTCGTTAAAGAAGGTATATGTCGAATCGCTCAGGTCTATGAACGCATCAGCGGAAACCGATGGAGAGTCCTTCACGGCACAATCGACATAGGGACGGCTATCGATCAAGTCCTCACAAGAGTTAGAGGTGCTTTCGGTATCGACGATGTTGTTAGATTCCGAATGCGTTAATGATTCTACTTGTTTATCGTCTTGAGATAAATAGCTTGCATCCATCTCAAGTTCGTTTAATAATTGGAGAATTATTTCATTGAGCTGACATATTTTTCTAAAATCATGTCATCCAAAAGAAATGGTTGAGCGCACTCGGGGGAGAGATAGGGATCGTTTTTACTTTCGCCCATCTTAAGGTTACAGGGAAACGATGGGTCTATATAGTGGGGAGTGTAATTTAAAAAGTAACATTTTAAATCTTCATGAGATCCACCACATATTTGACACCACGCACCATAAGAGGAGCGAAAGTAAAAATAATCAATATCACTCATGTTTGTGTCAGAAATTACCAACCGTTGGGATCTTACGGTTCTGTTTTTAATAACTGAAGCTTGGGCACGGGGGCGTGTTCAGTGGGCACGGCCCCGTGTTCAGCTACTGTCTGACTTAAAACATGATTGCAAGTATCAAAGATTAGGCACGGGGCGTGTTCAGCGGGTACGGCCCCGTGCTGAAGTCTGCAGACGCTGAAAAATTTAAGTAAAATCCTAAAAAAATTAGAAAAATGATTAGGTCGTTGATTCCTAACTTCCTTAAAATCCTTGTGTTCCCCGGCAATGACGCCAAAAAATTGGTGTGTGTAAGGTGTAATATGTTTTTATTGATATTTTAAGCCCATTTTACACATTAGTCAAGATTTAAATTTATAAAACATGATATTCTACTAACACTAAACACACACATGGGCAAGTGCACCCATCGTGAGCATAGTATAGTATTGGTAAGATACCGAGGTTGTCCAAGGACACAAGAGCTTTTAATACCAGTTTATCCTCAACGTCTAATCAAACTAAAAATTTTAAATTTATAAAACACTATATTCTACTAACACTAAACACACACATGGGCAAGTGCACCCATCGTGAGCATAGTATAGTATTGTATTGGTAAGATACCGAGGTTGTCCAAGGACACAAGAGCTTTTAATACCAGTTTATCCTCAACGTCTAATCAAACTAAAAATTTTTGAGAAAAGATTTTTAAACATGAAAAATAAAAACTAAAAATGCTGAAATAAAAATAAAATAAAGATAAAACAGATAGACAATATGAATTACTTAGATCCGACTCGCCTTTAATGTATCCTTTGATGATTTCCGCACTTTTTCACTTTTTAAGAGATTATCTTAGTTAAAGTAGTAGACCCCTCTTTTGAAGGTGACGTTACCCTCAGCCCAGTGATTTGAGTCAGCAAGGATATAATCCCAAAGGGTCGGAATATTGGAAGATAATTAATTAAGTTATTAATGCGATAAGTGGTAAGCCCCTCTTTTGAAGGTGACGTTACCCTCGGCTGAGTGGTTTGAGTCAGCAGGGATACAATCCCAAGTAGCCGGTTTAATGTACTAATAGTGGTTTACATATGAGGGGATCAAGCCATTCGCACCCCCGCCATCCAATACCAGTGGGTATTGAAGGAGGTCCTAGTAAGCTTGACCTTGGTCCTTGCAGGATCTATACACTGAATAAGGCAAAAACCTTACTATACCATTCCCTTAACCCCCGACCAGGTAGCCAACATATCTCTATATAGACCGTAGAGATATGAATGGTGTAAATCTTTTACTTTATATAGACAGTAAAGTAATGCCAAGACACCACGGACAAATTATAACGAAGTTTCACCTTCAACATAAGAAACTAGTTATTAAAGTCATTAATACAAAACCAAATAAAAAGTGCGAAAAGATTAAAAATCAAAAGTAACACATTAAAGACTTGTCTTCACCAAGTGATGTAAGAGACTTAGCCAAACATGGCCTTTGATTGACAAGAACTCTTACTATCAATATTGGATCCCGAGACTACTACACACTCTCTAAGGTGGATGATGGATGATGGTGGTGGATGTGGGTGTTGTAGTGGTGGTGGAATGGTGGCAAAGTGGGAGAGAGGTGATTTGCCAAGGGATGCCTTTGAAGTGAACCAAGCACCTCTATTTATAGCCTGCACAGAAGCCCGGCCACGACCCCGTGTCCAGTGGACACGGCCCCATGGCCATCCTTTTCTCTTCCTTCATTAATTGCATTTGTCTGCATAGGGCTTGACACGACCCGTGTCCAGCGGGCACGGCCCCGTGTGTAGAAGCGTATCTGTACTACCAAGATTTTGCAAGATTCTGCGAATCTTTGCGTTGACCACGCTTTGTGCTGAGCTGGGCACGTCCCCGTGGTGGGCGTAGAAGCTTCTATAGCTCTGTCCTTTCTGCAGACATCTGACCACGCCCCCGTGTCCAGTGGGCACTAGCCGTGGTCAGCCTTCTGTTTCTTGTTTTTGCTCTTGGAGATGCTGTCGAGGGGTCGGGCATGTCAAGTTTATTCCTTTTCTTTGTATTTATGTTGGTTTTTGCTGTTTATTTGTTCCTTTTGCTCGTTTAAGCTCATTTGGTCCTGTAAATTCTAAAGGAAGACAAAAGCACACTTTTTCCAACATTAGTACTAAAAAGGGTTAGTTTTATGCCTCATTTGATGTAATTTATATGTTGCATTTTACACACATCAGTCCTCCACTTAGTTGTCTGTTTATTGGATTACAAAATCCTTATTGCCAAAATATTATGGTACAAATGCAAGACACCCCCACATTTAAGAGTTATTGGATAACATCCAGATGGGTAGTGAAACCATTTCTACATACCCTTATAGGGTTGTTTCTTAAATGGATCCTCCCTCACATTTCTTGCCATTTGATCAACATTTCCGTAACTTCACTTATGACGACATTTATACACATATGATTGAACAAGATCAACCACATTGGCGTCAATGAATTCAACTCATAATGCATTAGCTTACATAAGCTTCCAAGCTGACCAAAGCAACACATGCCATTGTCATAAGTTTGTCACCAACTTAGAATGATTCTAATTTAACATCTAGAATAAGCCAAGACAATGAGTTCTCCTCATTAGCTTTTCGAACAAGCTCTTCAAAAGTTACATGTCTTTTCCTTATAATGAATGAAAATTCTCCCTCAACTTTGTCTATACACAAATTCTTTTTGTGTTCATAGACATTTGAATGTTTAGAGTTAATTAGTCTCCGTCAAAACCCATAATTAACTAAGTACTAGTCTAGCATGCTTTAGACTACAATACTTTAGCATGTGAACGGAAGATGCATCATTCTAATTCTTCACAGCCTAAGGATATCATAATATCACTTTGCAACATTCATCCCTTGTTAAGACAAAATAATGAGACTTATTCGTAATCCTAAAACATCAATATTTAGGAAGGTCCCATAAATTATTGTATATAGCAGATAGCTAAATTTTATCATTCAATTAAGGAACATAACTTGTTTACCTTTGATCTCCAATGCTTTACCATTGACTCATAAGTACTTAAACATGAGTCTTAATTCATGTCACTTGGTGAACACATTCATCACCAACAAGATGAATGTTCCTCATCTACAATCACTATTATGTGTGACATAGAGTCAACTAGATTCACACTCAACAAATGGCATTCATAATTTTGCGATAAGTGATTTGCACACATTTATTGTTATTCATTAGGAGATATGTATATTTAGGATGCTTTCCCAAACGAAGGTAAAATCTCCATATAGCTCTAACAATAATCAAGTCGCAGACGCATTTACGTATAGATCACTCGGAACAAATCTCGCAAGATTTATTAAAGGTATACAATAACATATAGTACTTTTTCTTTCATATGTTAGAATTCACACTTGTGAATTTTCCAATGACTTCTAACGAAGTATGTCGACATGAATCTCGTTTGTGTATTTCATCTCAATACACTCGGTACGTTCTTTCATTATTCTCTCATGATGTGGTTACACATTTGATGTCTCATATTTGACATTTAGTCAATGCAACAACTCTTAAGTTGTTTATGTCCAAGAATTTTCATGTACTATCCGTTTAAAACCATATTATGTTAAACAATGTATAATTGGCGTTACAATTATTTCCACAAAAATAATTTATACATCACAAACATTAGTGATTTATTTCTTTGTAAAAAAATTGCATGTGTTATCCGAAGATATTGAACACAAAACAATAAAATACATTGGAAAGTAAATCATAAGTGCCAAGCACTTTTTAAATTTAAATGGAAGCATAGACGATATGTAGACATCAAATATCAAAGTGCTTTCATCTTCAACACTTTATAATCTGACCAAAAACTTCTCAACGATATCGTCCCATGGATGTCTTGAGCTACTCACACAACAAGACTCCATGCACTTGTAAGTACATGTTCCCCATTTCATCTTGAAACTTTAAACTTGGACAGTTATGCTCAAAACAACACCAAGTTGTTACAAAGACTACATTTAAGTAGTAAACTTGAACAATTAAATTTGTTCACAACAACACCAAGTTGTTTTTCACCAAATAACATCCACGAGACTGTTACTTTGTTCACCATATGCTACTTCTAGCAAGAGTAGCGAACCATTTGAATTATCAATGTTATGCAGAACTTTGTTTTAAAAATAATTCAAAACAGTTTCTTAGTTTTGCAATATACATTATTAATAATATCAATTAGGGTTATGAAAACATAGATCAAAACCCAAAATATCAAATGGTTTTATATTGTTTAGTCTTACTACACATGTACTAAACATTTTCTAACACGCATGTTAGAAAAAAAAATGTTATAACAAGCACATTATAGAATCGAACGTTTACATAAAACGTTTTCCGAAGATATGGTTTATAAAATAAACCATTTCTCATCATTTTAATGCACACATAGGCAATTAAACGTTTACATAAAACATTTTCGTTCATTTGAACAATCTCTAATCTTGTATTCATGATACACATTTTCTAACACGCGTGTTAGAAAAACTAAGTCATTTTATATATACAAAACATGACCAATTGGATTTAGAAATCACAAATTAAAGTTGGTGATAAATCTCACATAACTACACCATCACTTTATGGTGATTTAATTTTTGAAGCCAATCAAACATCAACTTCAATGTATAACCTTTTATTTCTAAACCATACAAAGCAATAAAATCAATGTTACAACAAATTACTTATATAAAGTGTTTAAATAAAACATTTCAAAGCATTTGTATTTTAACCATTTTTAACAATCATGTCAAAATGAAAGAAATTCTAACGCGCACGTTAGAAATATTAACATTTCCACAAAATGTTAATTCGACTTACTAAAAACACATATATGTTTCAAATAAATAAGTCATTTCTAATACACATGTTAGAAACTAAACAATTAAAAAATTGCTTCCAAACTAACGCTTTTCATGAACATTTCTAACACACATGTTAGAAGAAAAATGATTACAAAAATCATTATAAGACTTATTTGTTCATATCAATCCATGGGTGGATGAAAAGTCTACTTTAAATAGAGACTTAATTGGAGACATAAAACTCTAATCAAGTAACATAAAACTCTTATTTAAAGAAATAAAAACTCTACACAAGTGTGACACCTGTGTCACTACGACCATCAAACAAATACCAAATCAATGAAATATTGTGTTTCATACTTGGAATTGGTATAAATATGTGTATCGTTTGCACATATCAATTCTTGTTCTATTTCGTGCTTTAAATCGCTTTCTGGAAGGTTAAACGCACACTGATGAGTAAATATAACCAGTTTAATGCAACAAACACTCCGGAATAGTGACATAGGCTTAACATACCTTAAATAACCCTTACATAACTTAGAAATAAGTTTTTAAGGCTTTGGTATGGCAAAATCAAGTTTAAATCGCTTACAGGGACTAAATTCGACAAACTGCGAAAGTATGGCGATTCGTACTAGAACAGACATTCCGGAACATGACCATAAGTTAAACATACCATAAATATCCTTTATATAGCTTAGAAATAGGCTTTGAGGGGTTCGGTGTGCTACAATAAACTTTTGGGTCATTCAGGGACTGAAAGCGTCAAAAAGTGCACAAGTTTGCATTTTCGCGCATATCTTACGTTCTAAATATATCCGGACATACAAAAATTTATGTAAGCATTAAAATATTTTATTTTAGTGTTTGGCATGATAAAATTCCATTCGTCGCTTAATTTGGATCGTTTTTGCGTTCGTTATGACTTCCGTCGTAATTAAGCGAATAACGCAACCGTACGACCAAACGAACCGACATCCGAGATGTTTTTGAGCATATTTTAAGTTCCCTATACTTTAACTTTATTTTAGAGCCTTGAAATGGGGTTAACGGGGCTTAAAAGTGCCAAAAATCAAGTTTTACAAGTGCAGGGACCATTTTTGAAATTTCTGGCAGATTCAATGGACCTAGTCCATTTTGAAGTGTTGATGGTTTTAACCCATGGTTTTGCAAAACCATGGGCTGGTATTCAATGAACATAGTCCATATTAGGGGCTCCCATGGTTTTAGAAAACCATGGGCACACATGTAAGGTCCAGATCAAAGCTCAGTTTTCGATGAACGATCTTAACGGTTCTTGAATTCCTATAAATACCCACCCTCACTTCCTCCCAAAGCACACTTGAATCTGATTTTGGCTCTCTAAGTTGAAGTTTATGCTTCATACCTGAGAGTAAATCGGATCAAGAGCTTGCGGGGACCTTCTGTAAGTATTCTTTCGTTCTTTTCATTCGTTTTTGTCGTTAAAGTCAAACTACGTTTGACTTTCTGCTTTGACCAGTTTATGGTCAACACGAAGTTCGTTTGAACTTCATAACGTGAGCGTAATCACGATGGTTATAGTCCCTAGTGACTATACCTACTGATTACCACGTTATCTAGGCTCAGTGACGAGTCGTAGTTTCGGCCAAAATGCGTTTTCTCGCGTATTTTGTAACCAAACTACTCTAGGATATCAAAACCGTTTGTTTTGATATCAAAACCGTTTGTTTTGATATCAAAACTTGTTTTCTAACTTAACTAAACATGTTCTAGCATGTTTAGCTCGTCATTTTTTTTAGATTAGTGCTTGTGTGGAGCCGAAAGTCAAGCGGACTAAACACCCGCTTAGACTTTCGAACACGACCCGTTTGGTCGATCATTAGGATCCGACCAAACATGTTAAGTGACCATAGTAGCGTAGGGAATAACCTTCTGAGGTTATACCTTATGGTCACTTAGGTTTGATTAGTCGCATGATAGGTAGTTTATATGCCTTAGGTAAATTACCAAAATGCCCTTTTTGGTTTACGAACCCTCATTCTATCTGATCCTCTGATTTAGGTCTGGTTTATTAACATAGTTACCTATATTAGGTGCCGTTTGATTTCCGTGATCTCTAGCATTGTTTGGTTGTTACACAAGGACTTCTAGGCAATCTCAAGTGAGTACATAGACCCCTCTTTTACTGTTTTCAAACTGTTTTGGGGTGAAACACATGCGCCTACTTGTTACTTTCGTGCTTTCCTGTTTTCACATCATATACTTGCTATGTTCATTAGTACACTATTAGTACATGATTTACATTACATCGTTTCGCTATGTATGTTTACTTAGCATACTTAGTACATTGTTTTACTTTACATTTCTGCTATGTATGTTGACTGAGCATGCTAGCACATTGATTTACATTACATTAGTTGCATATGTTTACTCAACATATGGACACATTGTTTTACATTGCATTTTGTTGCATATGCTCATCCAGCATATGAACACATTATATTACATTTTGAACCGTTGTAACTATTTCACTATGTGATCCGTTGTAACTATTTGACTATGTGAACCGTTGTAACCATTTGATTATATGAACCGTTTGTAACTGTTGAACCGTGTGAACCGTATTTGACCATACATAAACATTTCTACAATTGTTAAACATTTCATCTTGGTGGCTGTTTGGGTAAGTGATTTAAGTAACGAGGCAACGTGTAATACGATAAAAACATGGTGGATACGCCGCTGGTACTTCCTATATATAAGTGCTTTTATGGTATTACATATCGTAGCGTTATTTAAACCATTTCAGTTTATACATATTACATCTACAATACAATCTTCACATAAACATCGTTTTACAAATAACTTAACTTATACAAACCCATTTTACATGGTTATTCACTTAACCATACATTATTCTTTTATATACATATCATTTGATTTATTCATTGCTTTTCAAATGATTTATGAAAGAAAACACTCAACAAGATTCATGACTACTTTTTATTAAACAGTTTCTTTAAACTCAAGTCATGAATCCTATTTTCACAAAACCTATGTATCTCACAGGCATTTTTATGCTGATGTACCTATTTTCACGTGCGTTTTCAGGAGCTGTTGCATAGGATGATCGAGACACACTTAGGCGGACCTGTGCCTTAGTGACTTAAAACGAAGCAAGAACTAGTTAAATTATGTTATGTACTCTTTGTTTCTTGTTTTAAGACAATGTAACCCTCTTGTTTGATAAATAAAATGTAACTTTAGTTTTCATGGTTGTGAAACAATTAATTCTGTTACAACACTCCCCGACGTTTCCGCCACGTCTTGTTGTTCTACGTGGTCGGGGTGTGACAACAAGAGAATTTAACGTTTACAAAAAACGTATGGTTTACACCAATAATTCCGGTCTAACACACATGTTAGAGAATTTAACATTTACAAAAAACGTATGGCTTACACTAATAAACCTGATCTAATACAAAAGTTAGAAAAATTATCGATTCCCATAATTGTTTCAAAACCAAACGTTTGAACCAAAACTATTCGTTTTGTACCACGGTTGAGGATTTAAGATTGTATCTCAATCGCAATAAATCCAAATACAATAAGTTGTACTACACACATATTTCCCAAAAAAAAAAAATTATAAGATCATAATCTCTAAAAATATTTTTTATTATAAATGCTTTCGTGAACCTAAAATCCTTATAAATAAGGTTTTAAGATTGTAGCAACAATCTCACGAAATCTGTTTTAAGTTTATAGGACATGGGTCACCATTTTAATAAAAGTTATATAAATAAAAATAGTAAAGATACTCTCTTTACGTATTTGGTAAATTATAGTACATCTACCGTGTACAAATCCTTACGAATATAACGTATAATACAACATATGTAATTAAATTGATTAAAACTATGGTCTTCAACAAGAGCTTTAACTGCATCTTCTTGTATAGTCCGTTGTGTTTTCAGCCCTTTGTGTATGCTTCAGTGAGATCTTGAACCGTCTTCTTGTACATTAATTTCCTACAAAAATAACAAACAAATGTTGACGGTTGTTGCTGAGACACGTGTTCAACACGCTTCCCTTAAAACAGATTTTGCGCCTCCACCAAAGACGACGCGTCTGTCTCACCGGGTACAACAGCCGAAGCTGTCTGTACTGCCTGAGAAGGCCACACGCCCAAGGTTACATCAGGTAAAATCATAGTGTTAGACCTTTTGGAAACTAAGAATAGAAATGTAGTTGAATCGTGTAGAGAACCTTATCTCTATCTGTTCCCAACATATGGGTCATCAAGTACTTCTTCTCCATGGACTCTTCATGCATACATCTCTCTTTCTTGTATCTTTTTACTTATATTTTTTCTTTCCTCTAACCCCATGAAAAGAGGCACATAGTGTACTAAGTATGCATGGTGAAAAGTTCAACATAATTAGAGACTTAATTTTACCATAAAATCTCTAATCAATATAAAAGAAACTCTACTCAAGAGTTGTCATCAATACACCACATGAAGAGTTTATATAATATTTATAATTTCATTAAATTATAAATTTACTAAATATCCTTTCACCAAATTTCCAGCATATACTATTTGTTGATTTCAGTTGTGATTTTCGCCATATGTGTAGTGTTAGTCGATTATAAAAATGAGTGAAGTAACAGTTGGCTTTATCCTCTTAATTGTGTGTTGTGTTTATCTGCTTAAGATTTAATTGGCTTATCACCATCTATGTAGTGTCAAATGAATGTAACACCGTGTGTCTAGTGTTAATAAGTTTATTTCTTTCGATCATATTTATGTTGGATATTTATGAACGGTTTGATAAGTCAACGCTACCGACCGGGTCTTGACCCGCAAGAGTTACACCAAAAACAACGAGGTAATTCATTTAATTAGATTAAATGATGTATTTTGACGGAACAATTTATAATATTTTATTTTATGAAGTTATAAAATAAATATTATATTAAACCTAATCAAATTGGGTTTTATGTTATGGACTTTTGTTAACGGGCTGAAAGAAAGACAAGAAGAAGGTATGTGGGATTGTAGGCCTTAGGGTTTTAGTATTAACCTAATCCTTGGCTATATAAGCTTAAAAATGGGTTAAGACACCACAGTCTTGTCCAAAACAAAAACCCTAGTTGCCACACTCTAGCCGCCACCCTTCTACCTTCCTCCGTCGCCGGCCACCGTTGCTTCGACCGCCGCCGTCGCTGCCGTCTTTCCGGCCACAGCCGCCGTCGCTGTTTTCCGGCCACCGCTGCTGCCGCTCTTGTCCCCGACTCATTCTAGCTCACCTCGTTGCATCTCAGTGTCTCACGCGGTTATTACTAACCGAAGGTATACCTAAAACCCACTATGGTTGTGTTTATATTTTGTGTTTGCATGTTGGTGACCTTGTTCCATTGCGGGTACTCCTTGGTATAAATATATTAGTTAAAGTTTATTTTGACTAACACACACACACACACACACACACATATATATATATATATATGTATACATCCTTGTTAAAGGTGTTTTGACTAATCTTTGTAACAAATAAGTATATACATGTATGAACCGACTTCAAAAAAAATATCTATACCACGGACCCCCTTCAGCGGTATCAGAGCCGATGCTCACCACATGCAAATCGAAACCGGTCTTTTTCACCGGAATCATAAGTCACAAACTTTAACAGTCAAAAGTTTTTGATTTATTTTTATTTTGGGCAATATATATATATATATTTTGGTCATAATTTTAATTGTTAAAATTTGGTTGACCAAAACTTGCCCAAACAAACCTTTTGTTATGTTGAATATGTAAATCGGGCCCGACCTTATGGTTGTGTTTCATGTTTGGTTTTGGTTTTGGCCCATTTTGCGGCTCAAAGTTGTAATAGACTAGTTTATGGTTTTTGGCCCATTTTTTGGTTCAAAGTTGTAATAGATAGGGTTTTTGTCTCTATTATGTTTACTTGTTAAAAATTGTTGATACGAAGACCCATACCAAACCCGAAGCAAAACCGAATGCCAAGAGGAGTCTTGAGGTTAATAGGAGTCGCTCAGGACAACAAGATGCACTCAAGTCTATCCTTGTGGTTTTTTTGTCTGTTATGACACGTGACCCCTTTGATCTTGCTACTTGGCTCTAGCAAGATCAAAACCATGCCCATATGATTTACATATTCATTTTTGCTATTATGGTTGCCTTTAATAAATGTTATTACACATCAACCTAATACCAAAATGCATTCTTAAAAAAAGGTTTTTTAAAATGAAATCAAGAAAAAGCAAGATCTAGCAACTTGTAAATTTTTATAACCACTAGACTTTTAAAACATGTTTTTTTTTTCACATCTTTAAAACTCATAAACTTAATAGTCTTCACTATTAACTTTAATTGGTTATTTCAAGTCGCGACAAACTTAGTTTTATAGGTTATCTAAAACTGATTGTCTCGAGAGGTGAAATGGTTCTTTTGGTAAAGTCGCAAATTTAATATCTAAACTAAAACCGACTATAACGACCCTATTTGGTAAAAATTAAAATCAATGGTCTATGCCATCCTACTACTAGTAACACTTGGGCCATAATGCGAACCATGAGTGTTGGAGCCAAAGTACGACACTTGGTGTCTAGTTTATCCTTCCAAGGTACAAGGGATTCGTCGACACATCGGACCCTTCCACATGTGACCGTTTTAGGACGACTATTACTTTTCTTCTCGTGTTACGTGCTACAACTGTCTCGAGAACAAAAGTGGCATAGATGAGGCTAAATGTATCAATGCAAAGGAAAAAGGTTGTCCTCGCAGCCTCATAAACCCCGGGAGTTGTGCTTTTCTCACAATTGAAAATCGTTGTCAGTCCGCTTGAACATTTTGCTAATGTTGCGTGCTACAGCTGCCTTTAGAAAGACCTTCTAACCGGATTCTCGTTCCTTATCGTCTCACCTCACCAAATAAGGAAAATACATTAAAAATACCAATTAAATAAATTTTGCTTAACATATGTCATCAGAAAATAACTCCTCTTTTGCTCTCAAGTCCATACTTGAGAAAGACAAACTAAATACCACCAATTTTCTTGAGTGACACTGCAACTTGAGAATTGTTCTCAAAATGGAAAAAAACTTTATTATTTGGAAACCTCGATCCCAACCGCACCCGAAAACAATACTGTGGTTGCGAAGAAGGCTTTCGATAAAGATAAAGAAGATGCCATGGAAGTTGCTTGCCTCATGCAAGCCACCATGTCTCCAGATCTTCAGAAGAATATGGAAGACATGAATGCCTTTGACATGATTGAGCAACTCAAAGCCATGTTTCAGAAACAAGCCCGACAGAACATTATGACACCATGAAATAGCTCATAAGCTGTAAAATGCAAAAGGGTTCATCAGTTAGTGCTCATGTCCTCAAGATGAAAGGCTACATCGACCAGTTAAACAAACTTGGTTATCCTCTCCAAGATGAGATGGTTGTTGACTTCATTATTAACTATCTTTCTAGTCACTATGATCAATTTGTTATGAACTTTAACATGAATGACTGGGTAAAGACAGTGCCAGAGCTACATGTGATGCTCAAAACGGCAGAGATGAACATTTCTAACAAAATAAACCAAGTGTTAATGGTTCGATCTGGTGGTGTTAGGAAGCCCAAAACAAAGAAAAGTTATAACAGCATAAGCAAAGGAAAGGCTCCCATTGCTGCCAAACCTGCCACCAACAAAAGCAAATAAGCTGTGAAAGCCCCTCTTCCAGAAGAGCGACAATGCTATGAGTGTAAGTAGATGTGGCATTAGAAACATAACTGCCCCCGAGTATCTTGCCAATCTCAAATTGAAGAAGGCTAACGGAGAAGGCACTTCTTAAGGTATTCTAATATATGTTATTGAGCTTTTCATTGTTCTAGCAACACATGGGTATTTGATACTGGATGTGGTTATCACATCGTTAATGTCTTGCAGGAGCCTGAGAAGTGGAGGAAACTGAAACCAAGGGACATGTAGCTTATTGTTGGCAATGCGAAGAGAGCCCCAGTTCTAGCAACTGGCATATTTAATCTTACTTGTCCTTCTGGTCTTGTTGTTGTTTTGAACAATTGTCTTTTTGCACCTGGTTTGACCAGGAACATCATTTCAGTTTCATTGCTTTTTGAACACGGATTTAGATATGTTTTTAATGGTATTGCTATTTCTACTTATCTAAATGGTATTTACTATTTTGAGGCTAAACCTCGAAACATTATTTATGAAATTGATGTTCAACCTAGCAGTAACATATATCACCTTTCTAAACATCAGAAAAGTGGTACTAGTGTTTCATTCCTTTGGCATTGTAGACTTGGCCACATAAGCAAGGCACGCGTAAAATGGATCCAATCTGAGGGGATTATTGAATCCATTGGGGCGGACTCATTTGATGACTGCGAGTCATTCTTAGCTGGCAAACTCACCAAGGATCCCTTCACCCATGTTGGGGAACGAGCTAGTGATCTACCAAGACTCATAAACTCAGATGTATGTGGTCCTTTTAGAACTATGACTACGAATCACGAGAGATACTTTGTTACGTTCAACGACGACTATAGTCGATATGCTTATGTCTATCTCATGAAGCATAAGTATGAAACCTTTGAAAGGTTCAAAGAGTTTCAGAACGAAGTTGAAAACCAACTTAATAGAAAGATTAAATGTAACGCCCAAAACTTCTAGATCCAAAAATGTAATAATTCATACAATTATCTAACAAAATTCGGGCATGACCCGTTCGTAATATAAACAATTCTCTGTTTTAATAACATTCAACAATTTAACCTACAACACAATTCAAAAGACATAATGAAAATCATAACACTTTAAAACCTTTCAAACATCCATTACAATTAGTATTTTGACAAAAGATTTAAAAGTTCAAGTTTAGAGTTTTTAAACTACCAATCATAGCCTAATTTAACAAAAGTATTGACCCATTGATGAAACTTCAAAAATTGCGGAAGCGCATAAAGGCGATCAAGGTGTGTTCGATTTCGAGAGAGTCAATAGCATCTAAGCATGAGTTTTACCTAAAACCAATACAACGAAACAACATTAGCATAATATTCATATTTCAACTAACGCATCAATGAACTTGGTGAACAATTTAATCACCATTTTAATTTTGTACCATACATGACTAATTCGTTCTCGTAATCGGCTTTCTTGTTTATGTAACCAACTTCATTACATCATTATTTTTCATGCAGCTCAATCTATCACAACCCGTTTACACGGACCTTTCAACATAACAATCTTATCGTTACTTGTTCCAACTATCCAATCCATTCAAGATGAATAAAAGTAAACTCCTTCTCATTCAATTCCAATAACCCGTTCAACACGGAACATTGAGAAAACTTCAACTTATTCATTCTCATTCTAACCCGAACCGACCCGTTCATCACGGACCGTTACGAAGCTCTACTTTCGCGTTCTCAATTTAATTCAATGTCTTCCATTAAGCAACTATTATTTAAAGGAACAAACTACTAACATTATTGAATACATTTGTAAGTAGCGAACTTACCTCGTTCTTGAGCCTTTGGTTGTGAACCGGAACTAGCTCCTTCTTCTTTCAATCCTACAGATAATTCGTTCTTATTTAGATTATATTACTCGCACCCATAGCACTTACATTCAAGTACCATTCCTATTTTATATCACAATTGGCAATATATCAATTTCCTTATACAAAACCATTTGTTCATATCTCATTCAAAACTACTTAGATTGTCATTGAGGCATTTCATCAAACACATAGTGTGCGTACAACATATTAAGCATTATGTACATGTATCCTATGCATAATTTCACTAGATATCATCACAATTCACACAATCAACCATTCTTGCACAACTCACTCATCCTACACATAATAATCTATCAATGTTCTAGTATACATACATTTATTCATAAAAATTATTCTACTTATTCAAATTACATAATCATCATCCTACTAGAACAAGTGGGTTTTCCCCCAAATCTTTAGTAAAATCAATTTCAAGCATAATGCACCTTCTATTTGATGATTCTAACTCATATGTAAACTCAATTTCATACTATTTCACGGATTGGTAAAAACCCACTTTATCAAGATGCATCAAAACATGAAATTCTAACTTACCTTATGTTCAAGATACTTGGATTAGGGAGTAATTAGGTACATGCATTTGATTTGTGTCAAGAACCACTACTAATTGCTGAATTTTGACATCAATTGGACAAGTAGGGTTTTTCCCCCTCTTCTCCCTTCTGGTCGTGATACACACCCACTCCCAAGTACTGGGTTTTTAATTTTATTATTTTAATTATCAAATCTTAAACATTCAACCCCCAAGTTATCTTTTGTTGTCACTTAGTAACCTTTTTCAAGTTTTATAAACTTTCTTTATATTTTAAAACTTAACTAATTATATAAAACATTTAGACATCAAAATATTCTATCTTGCAAATTATGGGGTGTTACAAGTCTACCCCCTTTAAAGGAGGTTTCGTCCCCGAAACCTTAATACGTACCAAATAGTGACGGGTAGTGCTTTCGCATTTCGTCTTCCGAATCCCATGTTAGATCCGATCCTTTCCGATGTTGCCATTGAACTATAACTTGTCGAATGGATTTGTTCCATAGATGCGTTATTTTGGAATCTTTAATAGCCACCTGCCTTTCAACATAGTTCATTTTCTCATCCAGCTCGATATCGTCAAGTGGCACATACGCCGTTTCATCCGCGAGACATTTCCTTAGTTGTGACATGTGAAAAGTGTTATGGATTCCATCTAAAGCCGGAGGTAATTCTAATTGGTATGCCACTTTACCAACACGGGCTATAATTTTGAACGGCCCAATGTACCGAGGACCCAACTTCCCCCGTTTACGGAAACGTATGATGCCCTTCCACGACGAGACCTTTAAAAATACCTGATCCCCTTGCTGAAATTCAATGGGACGCCTTCTTTTGTCCGCGTAAGATTTTTGTCGGTCTTGCGCTGCCTTCAAACGAGCCCGCACTTGATCAATCTTTTCATTCGTTATCGCCACAACATCTTTAGGAGCAAGCTCTCGCTGTCCGATTTCTCCCCAGCACATAGGGGTTCTACACTTTCTACCGTACAACATTTCATATGGCGCCATTTGAATACTACTCTGATAATTGTTATTATACGCGAACTCTACCACGGAAAATGGTCGTCCCAGTTTCCCCCAAAATCTATGACGCAAGCCCTCAACATATCAACTAACGTTTGTATAGTTCTAACTGTCCATCCGTTTGTGGGTGGTATGCGGTACTCAATCGCAAGTTTGTGCCCACATCTTCATGAAATCTATACCAAAACAGAGACGTGAATCTTGTGTCACGATCCGACACAATAGACACGGGTACTCCGTGACGAGCTATTATTTCATTCGTATAAATCTCTGCCAACTTTTCAGATGAAATAGTTTCTCGTATAGGCAAAAAGTGAGCACTTTTAGTGAGTCGGTCGACTATAACCCAAATAGCATCGTGACCTCGTTTTGTTTTAGGAAGTTTTGAACGAGATCCATGGTTATGTCTTCCCGTTTCCAAACTGGTACTTCTAAAGGTTGTAATTTACCATACGGTTTTTGGTGCTCCGCCTTCACTTGGAAACATGTCAAGCACTTAGCCACGTATTTAACAATGTCGCGTTTCATTCCGGGCCACCAATATCCTTTCTTTAAATCTTGATACATTTTTGTTGCTCCAGGATGTACCGCGTAACGAGATTTGTGGGCATCTTCAAGTAATAGTGATTTCACTTCATGTAACAACTGTGTTTGTAATCACTATGAACAGTTCTATTATCAATAAAACAAGGTTATTTGATCACAATGTTTGTTTGGTTGTGTTTTACATTTTTCATGTTTTGACTTTTATCCAATTTCAAACTCTACATCACTTTCTGGAGAGTTATACGCAAACTAGTGCGTAAACGTACTCAGTTTAATGCGAGAAATACTCCGGAACCACAACATATACTCAACATACCTTAAATAACCTTTAAATAACTTAGAAATAAGTTTTGAAGGCATTGGTATGGCAAAATAAAGTTAATTCGCTTACAGGGACTAAACTTGACAAACTGCGAAAGTATGTCAATTTGAACTGTAACGAACATTCCGGAACATAACCATAAGTTAAACACACCTTAAATATCCTTTACATAGCTTAGAAATAGGCTTTGATGGGTTCGGTGTGCTAAAATAAACTTTTGGAACATTCAGGGACTAAAAGTGTCAAAAAGTGCACAAGTTTGCATTTTCGCGCATAACTTACGTTCTGAATACATTCGGACATCCAAAAATTTATGTAAGCATGACTACATTATATTTTAGTGTTCGCCATAAGAAAAATCCATTCGTCGCGTCATTTGGATCGTTTTTCGCATTTATGCGCATTCCGTCGTAATTAAGCGAACATCGCGTTCGTACGACCAAACGAACCATCATCCGACATATTTTTGAACATGTTTCATGTCCACAATGTTTAGGCAACATTTTAGGGCCTTAAAGTTGGCTTTACGGGCCTTAGAAGTGCCGGAAATGGGCTGAATACACAACAGGGACTAAAACTGTAATTTTCTGATCTGTCATGGCCAGGCGGCCCGCTTCAGTTTCTGTTATCTCCCACGCGGGCCGCGTCCGCCTGTCTGATCAGATAACAACAAACAGTCAGCACGATCCAGCTGTTTTAACCTCACCCACAAGCTTCCAATCTGCACATTAAGCTCATTTGGACCCATTTTTAGTTACCACAACAATTGGACAAGTGTACGGCCTTGATCGTTTCCCCTTTTCCAAGAAACGATCTCAACGGTGGACCGAATACTATAAATACCCCACCCCCCTTTGTTCAAAATCACTAGAAACTCACTTTGAGAAACTCTAAGTTGAAACATTTGTTTCATACCTGAGATTTTCGAATTGAGTTTAGCATTCGGGGACCCTGGGTTAGTATTCTTTCGTTCTTTTCCTTATTTTTACTGCTTTTCGAGTCAGAAAGTCAAACTTTGTTTGACTTTCAGCGTTGACCAGTAATGGTCAATGCGAAGTTCGTTTGAACTTCGCAACGTGAGTGTAATCACGTTGGTCATAGTCCTTTGGGACTATGCCCACTGATTACCACGTTGTCTAGAGTCGTAGGGTAGGCGATCTAATAAATCGCCTATACCTTCGAACTCGACCCATTTGGTCGATCATCAGGATCCGACCAAATACATTAGGTGACCATAGTAGGTAGGGAATAACCTTCCGAGGTTATACCCTATGGTCACATCGTTTAAGTAGTTGTATGATAGGTAGTTTATATGCCTTAGGTAAATTACCAGAATACCCTTTTCATGCATAATTGGTAATTTAGCATATGTAACCTAAACTTTTGCCACATAACTGATTATGTAACATGTTTAGGCATATAACACTTGTCATAGGGCTGGTTAGGCGTTCCGAACGCGTTTTACGCGCACGATGCGTTAAAGTAGCATAAGCTACCTAAACGGATCGTAATGGGTCGATAAGACTTAGGTTAAGTTTCATTTAGCATGTAGGCTTTGTTAAACCATATCACATGAGTTCCTACACTCATTTGGTTTACAAACCCTAATGCTACCCAGTCTTCCGATTTAGGTCCGGTTTATTAACATAGTTACCTATATTAGGTGCCGTTTGATTCCGTGATCTATATCATTGCTTGGTGGTTATCCTTAGACATCTGAGCAATCTCAAGTGAGTACATAGACCCCTCTTTTACTGTTTTCCAAACTGTTTTGGGGTGGAACACATGTGCCTACTTGTTACTTTCATGCTTTCATGTTTTCACATCATATACCTGCTATGTTCGTTAGTACATTATAGTACATGATTTCATTACATTTCATGCTAGGTGTGCCCATTGTGTGCATTACTTAGTACATCGTTTTACATTACATTTCATGCTAGGTGTGCCCATCGTGTGCATTACTTAGTACATCGTTTTACATTACATTTCATGCTAGGTGTGCCCATCGTGTGCATTACTTAGTACATCGTTTTACATTACATTTCATGCTAGGTGTGCCCATTGTGTGCATTACTTGGTACATTGTTTTACATTACATTTCATGCTAGGTGTGCCCATCGTGTGCATTACTTAGTACATCGTTTTACATTACATTTCATGCTAGGTGTGCCCATCGTGTGCATTACTTAGTACATCGTTTTACATTACATTTCATGCTAGGTGTGCCCATTGTGTGCATTACTTATTACATCGTTTTACATTACATTTCATGCTAGGTGTGCCCATTGTGTGCATTACTTGGTACATTGTTTTACATTACATTTCATGCTAGGTGTGCCCATCGTGTGCATTACTTAGTACATCGTTTTACATTACATTTCATGCTAGGTGTGCCCATTGTGTGCATTACTTAGTACATCGTTTTACATGACATTTCACGCTATGTATGTTCATTTGATTACATACTTAGTGCATCACATGCTTCCATTTTTGGTATAACATTTGGTTTGTTTAACATGGGACAATACATTCATTAACATTGATCATGCCATTCGTTAGTAGGTAGTGGTACCATAGGAATTGACAACTCCCGTTCCGGACATCCCAGGGTAAGGGGACAGAAAGGAATGACCGAATTCGATATACATAACTTAGATAAATCTTTAATTTGTTTAAAGGTTTATCGCCTCAGTCTCAAGGCTTGGATGTATGCATATTAACAATACCGCATAAATGTTTGTATCAGTATAGCATGCATTTGTTACACACAACATGACTTTGATTTAAACTGTGTTTTACTTCAATACCTTGTTGTTGTGCATTTTACATATGGTTTAGTTGATACATTTCACTTACCATACATGACATTTTGGTTACACATTACATGATCTACATTGAACATAAACATTTTGACATTTATATACACATTTGTTGGTTTACATTGGGCATAGACATTTTGACATGGTTTACACAATAACACTTGACAATTGGTTTGTACATGAACATTTTACATCTTGATGGTTTGGTTTGATTAAGTGATTAAGTAACGATACGTGTGTAATATGATACAAACATGGTGGATACGCCGCTGGTACTTCCTATATATAAGTGTTTGTATAATATTATATAGTGTAACGTTATTTGAATCATTTCAGTTTGATACATATAACATTTTATACAAATAACATACTTTTTCATAAGACATTGTTTTACAATCAACTTATCTTATACAAACTCATTTTACATGGTTATTCATTTAACTTCACATTTACTTATACATATCATCTGATCTTATTGTTTTCAAATGATTTACAAGACAAAGCAAATTACAAGGTTCATGACTAAACATTTTCTCAAATACAAGTCATGAATCCTATTTTCACAAACCTATGTATCTCACAGGCATTTTTATGCTGACGTACCTATTTTCACATGTGTTTTCAGGTGCTTTTCCGTAGGATGTTGATCAAAATACTAGGGCGGACCTGTGCCTTAGAGACATAAAATGGAGCTAGACTATGTTTAATTATGTTATAAACTCTGTTTTTCCTGTTTAAAACAATGTAACATCCTTGTTTAATAAATAAATAAAACTTTGTATGCCATGGTTATGAAACAATTAATTCTGTTACAACACTCCCCGACGTTTCCGTCACGTTTTGTATGTTACACGTGGTCGGGGTGTGACAGAAGAGTTGGTATCAGAGCCAATGGTTATAGGGAATTAGGTTATTAGTAATGCTTTGACCTAGACTATAACTTTTCTAGGACCCTAACACAAATTACTTGTGTTTAGATCTTAAAACATGTATATCACCTATCCTTAGGTGATTAACAAAACAAGGAACCAAAATTTTTCCGAAACGATTTTTGAAAAACAATCATCTGTTTTTGAATAAATTTTTACAAGGTTTTGAACCCTCAATTGTAAGGTTTTGAACCCTCTGTTATATGGTTTTAAATCCTTTTCAGTTTGGTTTTTGGCCTTGTGCCTTCAAATTTTCAAAATCTCATCAAACGTTTTGGGTTTTAAATAATGTGAACATGTGCAAACTGGAAGGGTGAATGCCTGTATTCTGGGTTTTCTGTCTAGGCAAGCACTTCGTATACATCTCAACCAGACGCGAGACCAGTTGTGCTTACCTGGGAATTCTTGGAGTGAGTGTTCACTTATAGGCGAGCATGTCTTCGTTAATACATTATTTTTGACCCATTTACTTTGATTAGTCACTGTGTGTCGTTTGTTTGCTTTGTGATACGGACGAATGACCACCATCTATGCTATTTGCAATTCTTGTTTTTATCATCTCATTCTTTTCATCAAATCATCTCACTCGTTTTCTTTCATGTTTTCCTCTTTTAGAATGCCTCCTCGACGCGAAAATCTGGTAGCAACTGTCGAGCTGGCAGAAATTATTGCGCAGCAGATGGCTGCTCAATTTCCGAATCTCTTTGCTCAATGGAACCAGGCCAACAACAACAACAATGTTCCATGCAAGTACAAGGATTTTAACCAGGCTAAACCACTCAAGTTTAGTGGTTCTGAGGGAGCAACTGGGCTTCTTCAGTGGTTTGAGAGCAGTGAGAATACTTTTCGCCATGTGCAGTGTCCGGATAATCGTAAAGTTGAGTTTGCTTCGAGCGTATTTCAGAAGAGGGCTTTGACATGGTGGAACGGGGTTATGAGGGACCAAGGTGCAGAAGTTGCTCTTGCACAGACTTGGGCTGAACTAAGAGCTCTTATGATGAGGGAATTCTGTCCTCGTCATGAACAGCGAGCTTTGGAGAAGGAATTTGATGTTTTGAAGCAAGATAGTGGTGAGCACAGGGCTTATACTGATAGGTTTGAGGAGTTGAGTCTGCTTTGCCCGACTATGGTTACCCCACTCGACAAGGCTATCGAGAGATACATCGACGGCCTACCTGACTCGGTACAAGACATTCTTACTGGTAGTAACCCTGCCACACTCCGTCAGGCAATCGAGTTATCAGCGACGCTGACTGAGTTGCAGATCAGGAAGAACAAGTTACACAGGAAGGGTGACAAAGGCAAGAAACAGTCGGCTGACAAGGGTGATAGCAAGAAAGGTCAAAACTTGAATGGAAAGAACTCTGGTTCTTCGAAGAGGTCAAGGAAGCGAAAGGCTTCCCAAAATTTTGCTATCACTGCCC